>OX402584.1:25850500-28772000 GCA_948098905.1 Tiliacea aurago
GCAAGAAAATTTGCCAGATAGCACACCAAGAGCGAGCTAGCTATATAACAATGACCACAGAGTACACAATAACATTCTAATGTTATGTAAACAAGCCAACATATTATATTTACAAGTTTAACGACGGCGACGAGATCGTCTTTACTAGAAGAGGTCTTATTATCTCATATGCGTGGGTACGTAAGGCGCGAGCGCAAATCAATCAACTCACTGCATTGCAACGGTAGTAACAATGGTCACCAAAAATAAGGATCATAAATGCTATTCGATCGATCTCCTCGATCTTCATTTTTTTTTTTTTTGACAGCCTTAGTACCCGTGGTTACGTCAAGTTGACGGCTGTCAGATTCGTTCTAAAATCAACCCGACGTGTAGCGTCGCAAAATCTTTCGACAATATTTCTTAAAGCCAACTTCTTTTCTATCCAACACCGACTAAAATACCTTAGTGCCTACCTATTTTTGTTACACGATAAGTATTTTCTAATAGGGTATTACGCCCATTGTTGAAGTGTCTCAATTAGATTCTATAGTGCTAATGAACCCTTAAAAATTCACAAAATTTTTATTCAATCGATAAGTGCCATAAAAATGTTACATAGCCGTATGACGTAATAACATGGCGACTACTTTAAGGTTTTGTGAAACAGATTAAAAAAGCTGAAACCTTTGAATTGAATTTTAAAATTTAGTTTGCTTTTTATGAACTAATAATATAAACTAACGTTTTCCGATTGCTTTTTGCCTAAGCTATCTCAATAATATATTTTTAGATTTTCTTCTCATAGAGAGTAAAATACCCTATTCAACTTTTGTGATTTATTATGTCTGAAAAGTACCTAAGATATTATTTTTACCGCCAACTCAAAGAACCTGGCTATAAATTGAACTTGTTTGTGGTAACTACTTTCCTAAGCGAGTCCCAATACATTTTGAACTTCGTAATTCGCTTAGTTTCTCAACTTCAAAAAGGTATGAGAAAACGACATCAATAAATCAATCAGTATTAAAAATCTTAAATATTTTCACTCATTCACTGTCAGACAACGCAAAGCCTGAACTGTTGGGTGCAAAGCATGAAATTATGCACAAGAATCCTTTATACATATAAGGAAATTCAGAACTAAGTTAGGATTTTTGAAAATCTGCCCGTAAATGATGGTTAAAAGGAAAAAGTTTGTATGGAAAAATGGCCTTGTATGGCAAATTGCCGATGGGAAATCTCATGAGCGGGCACGCTGCTTGTTATCTACTAAGATTGAATTCATAAAAAATCTTCACTTTTCTCGCAAATATACTAACTTTTTTCCTGAGAAAACTTAGCACTGCAATTTCCCCACTGCAAATACAAAGTAGTTGTGAAGAAAAACATAATTAAAACAAAATGCTTCGAGTTCCCAACAACTATTACCAGGAGAGCATAGCACACAAACAATGAATATAAAATTAATTTAAGAGATACAAGGAAACAGAGTTTGCATCAAAATGGACTCGTAAAATTTCCTTTGCTAATATTTTTATGCTGATGAATCTGTTTATGTCCTTATGGGAGTTTTAGCAGGTTTATGTATAACTAGCTGGAACCGTAACGTCTCTGGAGCGGAATAAGATTTTATTGCTCGGTATATTCAGAAAGAGTAGCGAATGCCTTTCTCCCTAATGGGTTACGGAGGAAAATATAGTCGTAGTAAGACAACTGGCCGGCTGGCTGGTAAAACATAGAAAACGATTTTTTCATAGCATTTTTGTAATTTGACCCAATGACGTATTCTAAGTAGACGCGTCATACACGAACATTAGTGCACTCAAAAACAGCGTAAGCCATGAATGTAGCTGCATACTTGCGTACAATCATACAGTGCGCGAAGAAAAGGAAAGACCTATACCGATAACTGTTGTTAGAAAGAGATGAACATACATATTTAGTTACGTCACTAGCTGCTGACCGACGCTTACGCGCCAATGAACATGCGTTCATTGGCGCGTACGCGTCGGTCGCAGCAGTCAGGAAAAGTGGCTGACTGGTTGTACAAGTACAAAACAAAACAACTTTTTCTTTTAATAAAAAGATACCTACATTAAGAACTTTTGCATGAAATGAGACGTTTTTCTGTACTCCCACAGTAGTAGTGTAATTTGTACATCGTGTATAGACACGGGAAGGCATTTTCTACACAAATAATAGCTGAGAATTGTGAATGATTGTGACGTGTAGCCGCGTCACTGGATGGTGCGTGACTAATTCCAAGTCGGGCAATTGCCTTGCTTTTACTTTGCCATTATTGAGCGCGGGTAACGCATCTAAAGGTAATAACATCATTGGTTTGACCCAATTGATATAATACAATACTTAACCTATTTTCTTCATTTGTTGTTACTAAGGCCCTGGGCGATCAATTATATTGCAAAATATCACGAATTGCGCAATGTTTTTGACCGTTTAGGGTTAATATTGAAAATTGTGCAATGATTGAACAAAATTCTGAAGCCACTCGTCGCGCGACACGCGGGGCCTTTGTGTCGCGTCGCGTGTCGCGCCGGTCTGTAGAAGCCTTGAGCGAGTTTAATTTTTATTGCACAATATTTTAATTGCACCATTTAGGATAGATAGTAAGTATTGCGCAGGTCTTGCTCACGCGATAACATTGAAGGATAGGGGCCGTCAATGTTATTGCGTGAAAATAATGAATAGTTTGTAAGAGCTGATCAATCATATTGTGCAATATAAATATTGCGGAAACTTATTGTAGGTGTCGAGGCCGCCTTACTTGTATGACGTATCAGTTAATAGTTTTTGAGACACAATAATATCTTAGACAAAGAACAAGTCACTCTGCAAATTAAATTAAAAAAGTGCCCTCACTCATGTCTCTCATTACGATTTATCGTGACCTGCTTCAACGCACTTAGGTAGCCAAAATATCCTCCCACATATATACATCCCTAGTACCTTAATGATGATGATTTACTAGAAATATGAAGCGTCTTACATAGAAAATTACCGACGATGACTACACAACTTAATTCTACTCTCACAGCATAATTTATGAATATTTTATTCAGTAATGTTCTTTGTTAAAAGGCACGAAGGTACTTGATAACTGTTCTTAAGTCTCACATAAATTATGAACGAAGGTTAAGCACAGGGATAAGTGGCTCTACTCTACCAGGGAAGAAGAAATTCTCTGATGAAATTTTCATTATAACGTTGAAAGCACTCGGAACATCCCGGTAATCTTTTAGGTACACGTGATATTATATGGGGTTCGTGAAATTGCTAAAGGCTAAAAATAAGCTTTAATGCATAAGTACTGAAGACTTAATTTAGGAAAAACCCACGTAATTATATTTAGGTACGTTAACAAGTTCTACCGCTCAAATGGTATGTATAGCCAACCTCGTAATTATTTTACCAGTTTTGACAACTTTCTTAGTAAATTTAAACATGACTCAGGTTGAAACAGACATAGAGAATGGACTGAGCGTTCCGTATTCAGTTGTGCCGTGAATACAGACCGAAAAGTACGAAAGAGACTAAGCGAACGTGCGGCCAGTAGTTGTCTCTTCCTAGAATTCTGATTGATCAAATATTGTTTTCACTTAAATGTATATACTTTCATGCTTGTAAAATATCAGTAAAATCTTTGAAATTTAATTAATAAATTTATTATTAATCATTTAAATTAAACTAACACAACTTAGCTCGCTTAAAAGAGAAATAGTAGATTTCCTAATCAATTATAAATGTCGTAATTTTTTTATTAATCTTAATTTTAATTTCTCAATTTTTCACGTGAAGAAAAAATATTGTTGTAAAAAAAAACGTTCAGTTTAGAACCTAAGCCATTAAAGTCTAGAAAAAATAATTAGGAACATTTAGAAATAACGACTTTTTGTATTATTAGTCACTGTAATTTTTCTATACTTAACAGTTGTTTGTTACAGAAAAGAGACAGGTATTGGTAGCACAGTCACTTTATCTCTTTCTAGAGAGTTGTCACTTTTGTGGGGCTAACGCTCAATCCATTCTCTATGTCTCGGGTTGAAAGTATCTAACTGTCACAAAGACAAAAAGACCTTATCGTTTTATGACGTGCAAGTGACAGTCAACCTTAGGTTGGTAAAGATATTATGAGGTCGACTATACTTACATTTTTATTTTTTTTTATTTGTTTTATTTCGGATACACAAGGGTTTACATTTCACAAATAGCTAGATTCCAAAATACGTTTAAAAATTAACTAGCGATCCGCGCCTGCTTCACACGGGTACAATGGAGACATGTCAAGACATCGAGATTTTTGTGCTCTCCAAGTTATTATTATACACATAAATAAACCTTGTGGAATAAATGGTCTAAATAATGGCGGAAACCGCATCAAAGTCCATTGTGTGGTTTACAAGATTTAAGCGGTCACACAGACAGACATGAAAAGCAACTTTGGTATTGACTATGTAAAGGCATATATCAAATTACAAAAAAAATACGAGATAAAAGGTCCACAAAATACATAACATAGCCAAACAACAATAGACACAAGAAAATACTACTTTGAAAAAGAAAATGCCAATAAATATACGGTCCTTTTAAAAAAAAGGAATTAGTTACTTAGTTTCCTTCTAAAATGAACAAAAAGCTATCCACTTTGTACCAAAAATAGAACCGTGGAGAAAGTCAAAAATAAACTGGGGCCGTTTTATGTAACAACATGAAAAAAGGGGTCTTATTTTCTGCCCAGTGCACAGTGGTCAGCCTTTGATCTTGGGCTCGTAAAATATATAAATCATGTTCGTTGACTAAGTGACAACCTTTTGGCCTAGTTTCTTGTATAGGAAAGTTTAAAGGGCTGCCCAAAAAATCAAATCAAATCAAATATTTTATTGGCACAAAAACATAATAACAATTTTCGTGTACCTACGTTAATACTGCGTTAGTTTAGAAACTGTGTCGCAGTTATTAGCGCCCACCCCCGGAGCGAAAGACAATACTGAGTTCCATAACTACAATTTTGGTTGAACTTGTAGGTAGAAACTAGACTTATACAATTAATAATTTTAAAACTAGAACTAGACATATATTAGTAATAGTTGTAGCAGTATATGGGTGTGTGTGCGTGAGTGAGTGTGTGTGTGTGAGGGAGAGTGTGAAGATGTATGCGTCAGGGAGTGTGGGAAGGGGGGTGCATAATGTATGCGGAGGATGTGATATTATAATATATTTTAAGTTTGTATGAATCTTTCTGTTTCCTTATTAGTCCGGTTTGGAGCCATTTTTAGGGTTCCGTACCCAAAGGGTAAAACGGGAACCCTATTACTAAGGCTCCGCCGTCTGTCTGTCTGTCCGTCTGTCACCAGGCTGTATCTCATGAACCGTGATAGTTAGACAGTTGAAATTTTCACAGATGATGTATTTCTGTTGCTGCTATTACAACAAATATGCTATTACAACAAATACTAAAAAACAGAATGAAATAAATATTTAAGGGGGCTCCCATACAACAAACGTAATTTTTTGCTCGTTTTTGCTCTATATTGATAATGGCAACAGGTGACGCTTGAAATATTCACAGAATATTTAGTTGTATATTCACTTTAAAAATAAATAATTAAATTAAAATAAAACAAATATTTAAGGGGGGCTCAAATACAAAAAACGTGTTTTTTCTGCCATTTCTATAGATAATGGTACGGAACCCTTCGTGCGCGAGTCCGACTCGCACATGGCCAGTTTTTTTCAATTTTCAGTTACACTTTCGTAATGCTTCTATACTCCATTTGAAATAAGATTAGAAATTTTAATAAACTATTTTCACAGTCCGTTCAACCGATTTCGACTTCCATTGCGTTGGTTGCATGCCAAATGGTAGCTGTAATAAACAGTTGGTATTGTAACCACGTTTTTGCTTTTAATTCCATTCTTATGCCTACGGAATAGATGTCAAAATCGGTTGAATGGACTGTATACAAGTTCATTTCAATTTCTAATCTTATTTCAAATGGAGTATAGATGATTATACAAATATGCAGACTATGGAAATAAAGAGAATATTGTTTTGTAAGGAATTGACACACATCTATTTAACATTTTCCCAACCATGTTGGCGTCGGTTTCCAGACTAACAGGATGCAGCTCAATACCAGTACTTTACATGGAGCGACTGCCAATCTGACCTCCACAACCCAGTTCCTGAAGGAATTGACGCAGATAACCAGTTAATAATAATCAGCCCGTATTGTCCCACCTGCCCCTGCACCTGGTAGAAAATGTCTATGGCATTAAGTCAGCCTCTGTACCTTTGTGTGCTTGAAGTATTATACAGGGTGTTAGTAACTGCGTGCCATAGCTTAGGGGTAGGTTCAGTATCGATAAAGGAACCAAGGAAAAATAAAAAATAAATAAAAAAACATAAGCCAAAAATTTAATTAAACATAAAAAAAATATAAAAATAAGTCTCTTTGTTTTTTAACGGGCTTAGGACCGTCAAATAAAATAATTTTAATTCTAAACGATTGCTATTTTAAGTTAGTAGGTACTAAATTAGGCTGATCTTGCAATTTTTATTTTGTGTTTTCATTTTTGTTTTTATTTTTTCCTGCGTTCCTTTATCGATACTGAACCTACCCTTAAGCTATGGCATGCAGTTACTTTAACACCCTGTATTAATAATAAATAACATAATTTCTGTGAAACAGGGTGCTGTGGCGCAGCCTGGGCCTGCCTATGTGCAGCAGTGAATTGCGTACGTTAAACGAAACTAGAAACTGTATTTGAAGACTTTCCTAATTTTGGACGATTTTATACAATTACGGATTGATAACAGTTAAAATGTTTGTCAATGTTAATTCACTGCTAGATACTAAAAACTTAAGTACATCATTTGATATTATTAATTTAAAAAAGTAAAGAAAAACTTATAATTCAATATACTTAATCTCCCAAAGACAATAAACGTAGAAATAACAAATTAATAATTAATAATTATGTTTAGATAGCAAAATCATAATAATATCACGCCTTGTTTCCCCGAAGGGTTGGGCAGAGGTGTATACCGTGAATAGTACACGCACATTTTTAGGGTACCAAAATGGTAAAAAGAAACCCTTATGGTGAGACTAGTCTGTCTGTCTGTCACACCTGGATATCTCAAGATCTACTATTGCTATCAACTTGAAATTTAGAATAGTTTTAGATGACGTTTGCCGAACTATTACAAACAAGAAAAAAATTAACAGCAAAAGGGACTGAAAAAGGGTCTTAAAAATTTGAAGTGGGGCTACTAGGGCATGTGGGGTTCCATATGAAAGAGCGTTATTTGCACATTCTCCAACCTTTTTAGGCAGCATAGTATCCGACTTTTAAAGAAAAATGTGAAAAAAATACCGTTCGGGGGAACGGTATTTTTTTAACCTTATCTCCGAAGTTTGCATAATAAAAATCTGAAGTTATTCTTTATGTAAAGATTACAGGAAAAATAAAACGATGGCTCTAAATAGCACAGTTTTTCAGAAATCATCAACATCATTATGTGGAGTCAGTTTTTGAGTAAAAGAAAGAAATAAAGAAAAAACATTTATTGGGACTCGCACAGATCACAAATTAAATAAAACACACTCATAGAAACAAAAAAAAAGAACAAAACCAAAAATAAAACAAAGTAAACAAAAAGAAAATGAAAACAAAGTCCTGTACGAGGCCAAAAGGCCCGTATCTCAGCATGATGCTGCGGCACTTAAAAATAAATGTCGCAGCGCTGGTATTCTGATAGGGCCCGATGTGATGTCATGGATAGATTAGGAAATAAATTAAATGAAATAAAATAGATGAATGAAATAACATAATAAAAATAAACATATGATAATTATAAATAAAATGACTGTAATAGAAAACGTACACCGCGTGTGAGAACCTGACGTAACATCAGTTACTAATTGTCGGACGGTCAGTGCGTTTTGTGTCTGTGGTATTCTGAAGGGAATGTATTTAGAGGTGCGAGTGAAAGGTGTATAGGGATGTAAGAGAGAGAGGAATGGAAAAAGAAAGATGTCGGGAGTGTGCATTGTACGAGGAACGAAAGACAGACGTGTTATTTTATATTTTCTAAGTTTTATTGTGTTTACTTAAAAAATACACCAGTTTGAAACTTAATAACTATTTCACTTCACCACCCGATCCCACAATTATATACGTACGGAACCCTCGGTTCGCGAGTCCAACTCACTCTTGTTTTTTTTTAAATATCGAAATAATACGGACCAGCCAGGTTTTGAAAATATGTAGCCTTTTAATAGTGTGAGTAATTAAATATAAATGATTATGACAGTCATCATGAATGATGGAAACCCCTGTTGGATTGTGGTACAGATGTTATTTGTAATCGTTGGTTAATTAAGGTCAACAAACAGTATAATTGATGTGTTATTAGTTACACAACGTTAATTAATCCTAACTAATATTATAAATGCGACAGTAAGTTTGTTTGCTTGTTACCTTTTCACGCCTAAACCACTGAACCGATCATCCTGAAATTTTGCATATTAAGGTGTACAGAAACGGACATAGGGTACCTTTCATCCCGAAAAAAAGTACTTTTCCCGAGGAAAACAACAATAACGTTCTTATGATAATAGATGGCGCCACGTGTCTTTCGAATCATGATTGAATTATATTAATAGAGAAACTTTAATAGTGTGTTAAGAGTTTTTTGCCGCCAAACGCCAAATAACAAGCAGGTTACAAATTCTTAATTAACAAATCCGAGTTGATTGTCAAATTCTAAATTAACGAGAGTGAAGCCGCGGGCAAAAGCTAGTAAACATCCCCATCCCTTCATTGTTGCTATTCCACCAATTCGCACTAAGCGTTTCCAAATGAATTTTATAATGCGCCCAGCAAAAGAGTGGAACTCTCTGCCTGCGTCTGTGTTTACGAACGCATACAACCCTAATCTCTTCAAAGTTAGAGTAAACAGGTTTTTTCTGGGTAAGCTCACTCCATCGTCGACTTTGTCTCTGTCACCACTGCCCTAGATTAAGGCTAGGAGTAAACCCATGCTAAATTTAAAAAAAAAAAATATTTCGGTAAGTAAGTTTGTCTGAACCCCAAAATTCTGACAACCAGTCTTACCAAGGGGTATCGTATTACCCAGTAACTGGGTTTTGGAGGTCAGATAAGCAGCAGCTCCATGTAAAATACTGCTCCTCATCCGGTTAGACTGGAAGCCTGGAAGTTGGGGATAGGCAGGCAGATTGATTGGTGTTTGTAATTAAAAATAAACAATTGAGGCAAGATACATAACGCCAACATATTACAGTTGGTGTGTTTGAGTATGCCCGACAGATATGTGTGGCGGCGGCGGCGGCCTCAGCTGCTGGCTGTACCTCGTGGCCGCACTAATCTGGTAAATGAGGCGCCCCTGACGCGGGCGCTTCGCACTCTTAAGCGCAGGCCACACCACCAGCTAGCGGGCGGGCGGGCTAAACTAACTAACATCGTTTCACCTCTTTACATACTTCGGTTCACACCGCGAGTTACCGACTAACCATGTAAAGAGGTGAAACGATGTTAGTTAGTTTAGCCCGCCCGCCCGCTAGCTGGCGGTGTGGCCTGCGCTTTAACCTTGTAGCAGAGGATATCGATATTTTTGCTTGTACACGGACTGAATTCACAAGGATAACATTGTATGTAATAAGTTTTAGAAAATAAGTGTTATTATTAAGTTGGCTTCACTATTGCATTGGGTTTTACCCGTAAAAAACGTTGTAAGTGATTATAATTATTATAAATAAATAAATAAAAATAAATAAATTATTTAAGTCTGCAGATGATGTTAATCCTAGATCCTAGATCCTAGATCGTGAATGGTGTTATCGAGATCCTCATAAACTAGTGTTGAATGATTTACCTAGACTAGCTAAGTACAATAATAACTGCCTAGCAATGTGTGTGCGCATTTATAACAAAATACCATGGCATTTCAAAACACTAAATACAAGATTATTTAAAATTAAGTTTTATAATTGGTTACTAGGATGTAGTTTTTATAGTTTAAAGGAGTTTTTAGATAAAAAAATGTAATGTTTCAAAAATGCTGATGGTTGATGCCTTTTTCACGAAACTTTATCATTTTGCATGCTATGTTTTTATCCTAGCTAAACATGTTTGTGCCATATCAATTTGTATTTAACACCATTTTATACCATGTTTTACGCAAATAAATATTTTGATTTGGTTTGATTTGATTGCAGTAGGTTCGTCGTACAGACACTTTTACACGTCAAAGTTTTTTGTTTATACTAGACTAGCTTAAGCCCGCGACTTTATTCGCGTGGAAGTCGTACTCGTACCAAATGTTTTCAAAGCAGTCGTCAGACCACTAAGCTATTGGTTTTGTTGATACGAGTACTTGACTAAAATAGCCGTTCCTAAATATGTCATGATTGACTGCGTAGGTTATACAACATGTCCCGGAATGACCGCACAACCTCTTAAGGGGTCATTGTACTCATTGTAAAAAGTTGTTCATAATGTTGAGTACAATGACCCCTTAAGAGGTTGTGCGTTAATTCTCGGACATGTTGTATAAAGGTACCTATAGCGTGATGATAAATCATTTAAAGGTTATATCTGTAATTACCGGCAATATTGCAAAATTTTAACGAAATCTATCCGATATTATTTGCGTGACATACATTCAGAATTTTCAGACAAACATAAAATTCTAGTTACTATATTTTCGGCATTAGATTCGTTCCCAGACCTCGTAACAATAACCTTTTTTCATAAATATTCAACATAGAGTTTTGACTCAACTACGATTTATTATATTGCTAGTGATTTCTGACATTCTAAGATGAAAATTAAGACCTCGAATAATTTAGAACGTTTAGACTTGTATCGATAAATTGTTATAACTTGTTTTGACTTGTATAATTTGTTCGTTTCGTTCATAGAATTATTAACGTTAAAAGTCCAATAAATACTTAATTTGTTTTCATGAAGTTGTCTATAGTTGCTGAGTAGGTAATGTCCATTAAATATTTGCATGACATCAGTGCGCACACACGCAACCACGTCACATCTACGTAAAACGGATATCTCTCAGCATAATGCTGTGACCCTAGCGAGACAGATGAATACACAATACAGTTATAAAATTATATAAGTTATTTCAAATAATATATCCGATAAAAGTTTTACAGCACAGGGGTTGCCAATGTTGCTACAGAATCATAATTATAGCAGACAATGATAGGTATTAAGCAAAAAGTAGTGTCATGCGCTGTGTCCAGTCGTTTTGTACCGTATAATGTGTACAAAATGTAAGAACAACGATAAGAACTGTGACAATGACTTGCCCTGCACATCAAGTGCCCTGCAAATTTGTATGGTATAGCTAACGCGACGTGACTCTAGTAGAACAATACGAGTATCTATGAAAACGTTATGGAAATTGTTCTACCAGAATCGCGTCGCACCGTCGCGTCGCGCCTGTCTGCGGGAGCCTTAATTGATAAATGTATTTTTTCTGTAAGTAGGTTTATACAAACACTTTTACACGTCAATCATATTTTAATAAAAATTAGATGAGGTCGGCGTTTCCTATCTGACTACTCTGAGAAGAAAGGCCGAAACAAACTCAGAGGTCGCAGTCTCTTTTAAAGTCCAGACATAATGTTGATCAGATCATATGAAGACCATGCAGATTGGTGTCTGAAATGGTCTTTTGAGGAAAGAACCAACCAGATTGAGTGGGCCTGTCCAGTCAGTTTACGTAATTGTCAGTAATCGTGCAGCTAAATCAGAACTTTAACCCCCTTATTACAAAATAAGGTTTATCTTCAGACCCAGGTTTAAAACATGGAGTCATTATTGAATTTCGAACTTTATTGCGGCTATGGTAAAGTTCCTAAACACAATACTGACAACTTAGTACCGAACTAAGTTTTCAGTTTTGAATAAAGAACGGTATTTCAATCACTGTTACGTTCTTATTACAAAAACTGGCTGCATTGTTTAAGCCATGTCAAAATATAGATCTTGTTTTGTAATAAGGCGGAAGGAGCTCAACGATTCGAGGAACAATGCCAAAGAAAGGACATTTGGGTAGGCCGCATAAATTACTCAAACTGCCAGACCATGATTAAAACTAACTGAGAAAAATAAATAAAAATACAATGATCCACAGACCTTACATTCTCATTTTTTTTAACTCACATACACAAACAGCCAGACCCGGAACAACTACTTGTAGGTCATACAAATATTTGTTCCGTGCGGGAATCGAACCAGCGACACGCAGCGCAGCAGTCATTCGCTTAACCACTGCGCCAACCGTGCCGTCGATTTACTCTTTTTATTTACTCATTACTCATTTCAATTTGGAACACATATTTTCATTTAACCGGACATTTTCCAATTTATTTACATTCTTAGTTAAATAATCGAATAAAACAGAAATACTGTAATTCTCATTGTTTTCATCAGCAGAATTTTTCACTTTTACCTCATAAAATCGTAGAAAAGCTAATGGGAATAACAGGAACAACTGTTTACGCCGTGATAATGGCTTCCAGTCTGTTTTCGGCTTCGCAATTGTTTACTGTGAAAAACTTGTGTAATTAATGATTCATTAGAAGCTAACTCTGCGAACCGTGGTCCAGTAACGGGAACCAACTTGCTTTTAAAATGTTTTCAACCTCTGTTTTGGTTGTACTTAAAGCCCAAAGTACATTCAGGAATATGTTATTATTTTTAAATCTTTGCCCTTCTGACGTGTAGTGTTTTCACAGGTATTTAAAAAGTGTTTCCTACCTCTGATTTTGTTGTTTTACGAAAATCGAATTTATAAAGTTATGAGATTAATTATTTTTCAAAAAAAGACGCCTTGATACAGGATGAAAACTTGAAGATTATGGTTTATTATTTTATCACATCCGGGTATTTTCCACTTCTCTTATCTCCCAGTGTTATTTGACACTAACGACCTGTTACACCAAATATTATGCAGGACACAATTTATCAGATATTATAAAAAACAGTATTTGTATGAAATTATCTACCAAATAATTTAACTGCCACATATCCAGTGGTAGTTAAGCAGCATTTAAATCTTTTTAATTTTTCTACTAATCAGTCATCGAATCAGCAGTGCTATTCTGTAACCATCTCACCGTGAAAACTTAGATGAAGTGAGCGTGGAGTGAACTGTCAGTGTCATCCCACCTGATGCAAGGGATGGACTAAGGATTACATTTACAAGCATAATAACCGAGAATTTGAACAGAAACTCAATTTAGTTTTTTTACATTAAATTGAGTTTGACAAAATTTCTGCTTTGCTATTTAATTTAAAAACCCCTTAAATAGTAATGTTAAGACACATCAATACTAGCTTTGAAATAATATAAAATGTTTAAAAGAATTAGCATAAATATATAATTGAAATCTCGATTATGATTGTAAATGTAACCTTGGTCAATCCCTAGCATCAGCGGAATACCACGGACAGCTCACTCCACGCAAGAATTCACGGTGAGATTTTTACAGAATCGACATGTAGGTATATACTGCTTCACCCACTGTGAAACAGCCCCTAACACTTATTCATGCCTGACTAATGTTCAAACATACCAACCGTATATAATATCAATGCCTATGATAAGGCAAGCCGACCGTTGATTCTGTCGTACTATATTATACTATATATTAATGCTATCTACGTGCCGATAGCTTCCAAATGTCCCAGTAAATAGGTCGAGGCCTACTAATATCCTAGATATTGAGGTCTCGGCTTTAAGTCTTCTCTAAAGGATCAAGACGTGGATGCTCGGAAATGAAATTCGGTTAAATATTCTATATTTTATGAGATCCTGGTAGATTTCACGGTATCTATAAGATTTTGGTTTGTAAGTGCGGCTTTCAGCTCGATATGACACTTTATAATTTGATAAAAATCAAAAATCTATTGGTTTTTCGTGGTTCATCAAAGTACGCAATATACACTCAGTTGCAGAAAGCTCACCATTAACACTTCATTACATAAAGCAGCATTATCGCTAATAAATTCATTACTTTAATGAAGTTGCACAAACAAATTTTAGATGGCATTAGACATTTTTAATGCCACTTTAGTTAAAGAAGACTTTAAACAATATTACCAGGAACAAATTACCATATTGAACGAAAAGAGTGAACATTTGCGTTCTGTTATTATCCGTACGTACAAGTACACCACAATTTTAGCATAAAATAAAGTAAATGTAGTTGATTTATGTGTATTCAGTGTACTCTGTGGTTTAATCTAGTTTAAATAATCTGGTTTAAGGTGGATGCGCTAAGGTAGCCCGCGAAATTCAAAATTACCAACGTTTTTTGCAAATTTTATACTTCTGATTCATATTCTAATGATTATAATTCTGTAAAGCCATATTGGTTATGGCCGCGAATCATAATTAGATCAACATACAACGTGTTAAGGTTTCTACATACCGGGGCGACTAGTCGCGCGACGCGACGCGACACAAAGGCACCGCTCGTCCCGCGACACGCGAGGCCTTTGTGCCGTGTCGCGTCGCGCGACAAGTCGCGCTGGTATGTAGAAGCCTTTACTGACCTGCAAATTACAAAAAACGTAATAAAGTTTGAATTTCGTGGGCTACCTTAGCGCATCCCCCTTATTCTAATAATTTTAACATGTGTGCAGTCTAGAGCTCCTGCCATACGTGGAAATACATCAATTTCATAAAAACCTTCTGCAACTCTACGTAGTTCCGTCCGGTCTGGCATTTTAATATAGAGGTGGCTTAATTTTACTAGTTCACGGGATACTTTTTGTATAAACAAACTGACAAACAACCCGACCCAACCTGTTTCCGACAAACTGTTGATTTATTTATGTTTAATAAATCACCCAATACTTGCTGGAAATATCCAGTGGCGAAAAATCTCAAACATATTAAAGCTGTGTCAGGCCATTAATGGATTTATTTCTTTGCGTCACTAGTTCAAAATCTTAATCAAGTAGGTTACAAATTTGAAGAACTGCCTCCTTGGAAATTCTATACCTTACACGAAACTCTTCTCCATCATGTTTTAAAAATAAATTCACTCGGTCTGGGATTCGACGGCGAGGTAAATCTACTAAATAAGAATCAGATAATGACGAAAGACTGGTTAAAGACATCTTTCAATTACAGAAATGCATTCAAGTACCGTAGAAAACACTAATGTTGCTCTTTAATGGATGCTTTTCGGCCCATTAAAATAAAAAAATCTGAAATGTCATACTTAAAGTTCACCACCTGCTAATGGGCGCTAATGAAGTTACGTGCAACGTAAAAGTGTTTAAAATGGCCGGTTTCATTAGGTTTGACATTTCATTAGTTAAATTTAATGGAGCATTAAAATAAAATAAAAAATGGTTTTGTGCAATGATTTAATGCTACATTAGTGTTTAATGTAGTCTTTAAAATTTAAAGATCGTTTCTGCAACTGAGTGATAGACAAACGTGTTGCCAATTTGACAATAGCTTCAATACCTTACATTTGTAGTACGTATGATTGGTGGATTATTGTACTAGATGACAAATAAATTTTATTGTCACTACATTCTCACAATAAAATCCCTATTCGAAATCTTTTCTGAAATAGCGTAGTAACAGTTTCACTGCCATTAATAAGATTTAATATTTTGCAGAAGAATATTGTAGTAACTCCACTTTGAATTGTTATAGCAGCAGTATTCACGATTCAATCAAATAACTAAACACGTTTACTGCTAGTGCTAGGCTAGTCAGTAACAATTCTCAGTATTTGCTCAGTAATCGAACCGGTTTCGAACTGATGGTGAATTCGAATCATTGCATTGGATTGAATAATAACTGAAGCATTTAGGCGAATCTTAGCTAGAACTGCTGGATTATTTGCTACCAGCATGCAGCAAGTTTTCTGTTTAATAAAATTCTTAATAAAGAAATAAAAGAATAGAAGATTGTTTATTTTCCAGGTAATACATATGTTCACAGGTTAAATACAAATTAATCTGTCATAAGTGGTTTAAGCCTACAGCTAGATTACATTAGTCTAGAAAAATCTAATTGAGAACCTCCTCCATGTTTATAAGTCGATGAAACAAATTTAAAATAATGATAGTAATTTATAAGTAGGTAGGTACTATCATCAAATTTATTTATGTACATTCGTTTGAATTTATTGCGTTAGATCCACCCACGCCTTCATCATATATATAGGTACACCACAACTTTTGCCACTTGTTTGACTCCATCTAACTTTAGTGAGCAAGAGGGGTGATCAATGCTCGTACCTTCTCAATGAGAAGCCTATGTCTGCAATCCAGCATTTTTCATTCATGGACATAAGCCTCTCCAATCACTCGCCATATAACTCGACCCTCGGCTACTCTCATTCAGCAACTATACCAGCCTTTTACCCCTTGGCACGACATCACCGCTCGCGTGACCTGCGTCTTGAGTCTGCGATCGCGGCGAGAACAAATGTTAGAAGTTATTAAGACGCCGACAACAGGTAAACCGCTGTCAGATTGCATACAAAAGAAAGAGATGCGCGATGACACAACGTATGGCGTAAAAATGCAAATAAAATCGTATAAAATTAGATATTAACTAATTAATACAAAATAATCCATCATCGGATGCAGTTTGGCATTTGAAATTTTATGGTATACTTTTAATTATAATTATAACTGTTAACGAAGGGATAAACTGATTCAAAAATAATTAAGAGTTGTCTTTGAATATTTTTTTGATGTATTAAATTATGTTTTGAATTCTATCACCGTATGCACAAAAGACTTGAAAATATCATACTGTTATTGTTTTGGAAAAAATATTTACAGTTTAAGAAAAAAAAAGAAAGAGATACACTGCTTTAAAAAACCAAATTGTTGAGCATTTTAAGATATCTCGGCCTTAAGAGCGTATCATGAGTCGCCGAGGTGCGACTTCCAGAGAGGACAGCGCGGCAGCGGCGCGGAAACGCTCGAGCGACCGCGGTCGCCCGGCCGGCGCGGGCGGGAGCGGAGAGGCGTACGGTGAAAACACTAGTACAGTAAGATTCACGAAAGATGACCACGGCGCAGAAGGCATATTTAGGTCCCTTTGGAGGTGCGAGGTGAGGCGCGGGCGGAATGCGTCAAGACCGGAGCGATGCCATTGGTGCGCAACCAACCTTAAATATTATTTTGTCTTAAGTCTTTTCTTCATGAGTGTAGCGAGCGCAGACGGCCGCCATTTGTGGTCATCTTTCGTGAATCGTACTGTACTAAGTACTAGTACGCGAGTGCAAAGGACGAATTCAGAGTCGAGCGTCTTGATTAAATAATGTTGTTTCTTCCGCCGCGCAATCATGGCTATAAAACTTTTATAACATAAAGAGTGACCTGTTGTATGGACGACAAAGGCATTCGCAACACCAAATGAAAAATGTTAATAAGCGGTTGTGGAACGAAATTAAACTTTCCTGGACAGGTAGGTTACCTACAGGTAGGTTACCTACAGGTAGGTTACCTACAGGTAGGTTACCTACTTAATCATGTATTTAAAATATCTTCAACAAAAAAGAAATTGGATTCTAGGCTGGGTCGCGCCACTTTTGATAAAGACATTCTGAATACGCCCGACCCGGTCGCAGTCACCGCCGCCACTGGCGAGTCGTAGCATGGGGACGCCAGTCGCAGGATGCATCGCGGCGCAAGACGCACCGCCCTAGGTCGTGGCCGAAGCTTAACCGTTAGATGGCGAAATTGCCACCTGTCACCGTTTTCATAGAGTTATATAGGAACCAGTCGTGTCACTGCGGTCTGTTATTGCGATTGGGCCGCGTTACCACTGCGGTTTGCGGTTGCAACCGCCTTCGGAAGAGCACCTTTATTCCCTTTTTTGCTTTAAAGAAAGCGGCCTCCTTGCTACAGCGCCTGCATGGTAGTGACAACAGCATTCTGAAAATGATCGCTGCCAAAGCGGACTGTTCCTTTCAGGGACACTGGGTTGGGACAGTCATAGGTCTGATAAATAAGTAATTTGTGAAAACTAACAATACTAACCTATTTACCTAAGCACTATTGTTACTAACACCAAAATACTAAAAACTTATGGCCCTTAGTCTGAAATAAAGTTTTTCAATACATTTGTTAAACATGGCGTACTTTCAGAGGCTATAATTATGATTCGAAAATTAAATCTTTTGCATAGGCATATTTCTGTTACGCGGTCGTGACTTTTGTTTACGAGCTCTATCATTAGTTTTGCAGAGGTTTTGCAGTTCAGTTTTAAATTTTTAAGTCAATTTAAAAAGTATAGGATTGAATAAAATGGAATAGATTTTATACGTGGAAAAATTAATGAGTCCGTACGTCTTAGCATTGAATTCTCAGAAGTCTTTTAAATGGTTCTTTAATATATTTAATAACCAGTTTTAATTTAATTATTTTCACATCAACATTTGCCAAAAATTCCGTTAAAAAAAATGTCCAGTTGCAAAACGCGCCATTTTCTGAAAATGTTTGTTAATTCTTAGATATGTTTTTTACTATTTCCCACAAGTGTATTGAAAAACGTCAAATTGAAAAATGTACTATTATTTAATTTATTTTTAATTTTATTCTCACAATATCACCACAAAAATTAAATTCCGATTTCAAAATTCGCAATACTAATGCATTCACTCATCCAATGAATAAGGATGGCAGTGATTATCGAATCACTCACGGTTCGAGGCAGGCAAGTGAATAAGTGGCGATGAGGCTTGCACCCTCCCTGGACGATGTGGGTCAGTAAACGCTTGAGTACATCTTCTTGACTGGGAACGAATGACTAATATAACATTGCGACTTAAAGGCTTCTACAGACCGGCGCGACTCGCGACGCGACGCAAAGGCACCGCTCGTCACGCGACACTCGGGGCTTTTGTGTCGCGTCGCGTGTCACGCCGGTCTGTAGAAGCCTTAATTTCTCGAAGGGGAAGGCACAAGTATATATAGAAATAGGTAGTTTTTCTATTTTGCAAATATTTAATGATTTTTTTTTATTGCCATTAAATCGAGGTATTCCACTCAGAGCATTGATTTCAACAGCACTTGTCCGAATCGCACCTGAGCCCTTCCACTAACCGCGGGCAAAAAATCCAACACCGGGCTGAGAATTTCATAATGGAAAAATCAAACATCAATCATCAAATCTAAATAAAACTCTGCCTATAACAATTTTCTACTTGAAGTCCTAATGAAGTGAATGGTTGAATTATTCTGATTTAACAGAAATTTAATCATCTATGATTTTCCATGAAATATTGGAAACGTGCTTTATACGTAACTTGCATTTCGTATCTGTGTGTGTGTGTGTATTCCCGTAAAATTGTTTACTCAGCAAATAGGATATCGGAATCACTTTTACACGTCTTGTTTATAATAAAATAATCTAGATGGAGTCGACATTTCCCATTCCCCTGCGAAGCTATGGCGAAACAAACTCAGGGGTCAGTCTCTTTCAATGTGTAGACATGGTGTAAGTAAACACTCAATCTGCCTATAATAGCTTTTTCCTAACTATGTTGGGGTCGGCTTCCAGTCTTACCAGATACAGTTGAATACTTACCAATAACATGGAGCGACTGCCTATCTGACCTCCACAACCCAGCAATTAGATAATACGATACGATACCCCTTGATAAGACTAGTTTGTCAGAATTTCGGACTTCTGACAATGCGTAGCAACTGTCAAAGATCCACGAATGACAGCCGGGACCAACGGCTTAACGTGCTTTCCGAGCCACGGAGGGGTCTCGGTATGAAAAGATACAACCCATCCACGGACAAACCCCGGCAAGCGTGGCTTAACCCGATATCCAAAACATCGTATAACAAAATACAGAGTGGCATGCGGACTGGCCTTCTAAGGTAGAGTATGTACCATACAGTTTGAGTAAACGTGTCCCAACAGACGGCACGCATGCATCAGTCATTGTGAGCTCAACCTTACTTTCGGGAATTCGACGACACCACACACAACAATACTCGTAGGTACCACCCGTGGGAGCATACATTTTTGACATAAAATTTTGTAGATAAATTTAAAAAAAACTTTTTACAAAAAAATTATAACCGACTTCCAAAAATAACACTACAAAGGGTTATTACTTTGGAACTGTAGTTTAGTTTTTTGCCATCGACTTCCGAAATTAAAGTTATTTTTCACTTTATAGTGTTATTTTTGGAAGTCGGTTATTATTTTTTTTTGTAAAAAGTTTTTTATTTTTCACTTTTTAGTGGGTCAGTTTTGAATATAGGTAAGTTACAATAGGCTAATATGCTTTTACAAAATATTGGTTTTCCCGATGCTGGGACGTTGAGGAGTTCTCCTGATAAGAACCAGTAGAACTGCCACTCACCATATGCATAGTGACGAGCATAAATTGCTTAGCAACCACATTTAAGTACCTAATTGAATCGCAACCCGTTAAATAGGTACTCATTATTATAAATTGTTCCGGTGGCCATCTTTGGTCTCCATTATCAGTTTCACTTCACCAAATGGTGCTTTCCGAGAGCGAATGCACGAGTTACTGTAAAAAATACCCAAATCGCTATAGGTTTGCCTATAAAATTTGAGGGTTTCCCTCGATTTCCATGGGATCCCCTCATTAAAAATTCTGATTTGGTGGCAATGGGACCACCTCAGGAATATTATATACGCTTTCAAACAAAAGATTAATTTTCAAAATCGGTGCATAATTGATGGAGTAATCGCGTACCAAAAAAAAAACACCGCTGAATTGAGAGCCTGCTCCTTTTGGAAGTCGGTTAAAAATTTGGTTGTAGAAGCGTATACATTGACCCATGAGCGAGTTGCCTACTGTGTGGAGGTGAGTGCGATGTACATCGAACGTCATTATCAAATAGAGTATACATAACAACATAATATCGCGCATTTGTTCTCCATAGGGTTTAGCCGGGGTGTAACGTACCTACACCCAATGTAAGTAATAATGGGCGAACCATTAAACCGACCGACCAGGTTCACTGTCCGCGAAGCAGACACAACAGCTCAGATCGTATGAGGCATGTGGGACGAAAAGGAGCGCCTTGTCGCGTGACGCGACACCGGTAGACCAATTTCCTTGAATTGTTCATAGAAATTGTTCTACCGGTGTCGCGTCACGCGCAATGTCGCGCCAGTATGTAGAAGCTGGAAACTCTGGAAATTGCTAAAAAAATCCTAATAAAAACATCCAATAAAACTTTGTCCAGCCACAACATGACACAATCTACTCCTAGCGGAACCCATGACCATCTTTTGGATGAACTCGCAACCCCAAGCTAGCAGTCATGATTCTACTAGACCAATGAAGCAGTCAAAGAATATTTTCTAGGTACAGTAAGGGAAATTAATACATTATCAAATTGACACACTAAGTAAATTTTGCCACTTCAAATACCTGTAAAAAATGACGGTTATGATATGAATATACAGACAATTTAAGTGGGTACATTGGTACTAATTTAATTTTATTAAAAAAACTAATTTCCCTGACTTCACACATCAAATAAGACACGGCAGTCACATATACCATAACTTAATCTTTCATTTAATAACATTGATGTATTAAATAGGAAGATAATTATGGTACGCGCTCCTCGATGTAGACCACATAAATTAGGGGAAAGAACACAATCGACCTACATTACTCTCGGTTTGCGGGGAATACCCGAATTGTAGTTTGTTTCCGAGTTGTTATGGGTACGTAACAGTAACAATTATTGCTATCTCGTTCCCGCTATAGCCCGCGTAATATGTCTCTCTATTTCGGTTGTCGAGCACATGACGCACGACATCGGGTCCATTTAATATTTACGTGATGTTAGAGAGTGGCCTTTCTTACTATTTAATACATCAATGTTTAATAACTGCCTGTAACTGCGGTTACTCTTATCTTTTACAAAAGAGCAGTTATCTATAACTAGTAGATGAAGTAACTTTTCAATGAATCGAGTGAGGTCTGCTCGCTAACTTTGAAATGTCTTTACTCAGTTTAGAATTCGGAAGGTCGTCCAGGTAAATTGGCAATCAAAACCTCAAACGCTCGTCTGCATAGTTTAGCAACGATAGCTAACTGTCGAGACTCAATTAAACAATTGGTTCAGATTTACTTACTGGGCTTTAGTCGTAGTCATTTATTGTTAAGGGATTCTTATACCTACGTCATCACCAAACACATCATTACATTTGTATTCAACATTATTTTTAGTATACAAAACCTGAATATAGTTTGTTCAGAATAAGGAACTGAATCGATTCCAATAATTTTTACGCCATGTTATATTTTGTCCCAAAAATATTTAAGTGTGATGGAAAATGTTATCACCATTTAATTACTTACAAAAAAAAAATCAAATTACTAAAAATAATACAAATAAACAAAAGTCACATAAGTCAAATAATAATTATAATCTACCAGAAACAATAAAATTAAAAAAAAAAAAAAAAACAAAATACCCGACTGCAAAAACATGAACTGAAAAGATGGAAACAAGATGAAAAGAAAACGAGTATCCTATAAGTACCAAAAATAAATAACACAAACTAATAATAACTTTAAAAAAATGATGGTATCTCCCTTGCACGTTTACGCGTAAGAGAGATACCATCATTTTTTTTTTACATTTTATATGACCACTCTATCGGCGTGAATATTATACATATTGCTCATGCCAAATTAAAGCTTTCTAGTACTAAGAGTCTCTGAGCTAAGCCGCGAACTGACAGACAGACTGGCATGGCAAAACTATAATAAGAGTTCGTTGTTGACAACGGAACCCAAAAAACTGTAAAGTTCGCTTGCTGTAAACTTAGTTAAATCATGGTTCAGTTACTGTCAACTTCAAATAATTTACAGATAAAGAACTATGTTTTTAATCCGTTTAGAGCTAAAAGTGAAATCGTCCAAAAAATAAGATTTTACTATATTTAAACACTACATATAATATTTGACCTAAAATCAGAATTCACGGTAAGTATAGTCAGCGACAAAAGCCAATTAACACTTCAGCTAAAGGCTTCTACAGACCGGCGTGACACGCGACACGACACAAAGGCCCCGCGTGTCGTGTGACGAGCGGTGCCTTTGTGTCGCGTCGCGTGTCGCGCCGGTCTGTAGAAGCCTTTACACTTCAGCTTTGTAAATCTTAATACAATTATTAAGCTAAATATTTAATAAATTTAAAAAATGGTAATAAAAGTTAAATTATAAAAAATATTTAAGAGAGAGAACCCTTAGCTACTACGTATAATTGTGAAATGATAAGAAATGAAATGTAAGGAATCATTCAGATAATGTTTAAAAGTAGCAGTGTTAATTGAACTTTAATTTTGTCACTGACGTTAAAAGATCAAACGTCAGAGTTGATTAATCGCCAATGAACACCTAATCACTTGCACACGGCTGGCTTCTTACACGCCTCATCAGGAGCGATCCGTTAAATGGCTAACAGAAAAGTTGTCGTACAATAAAGCTCTCACTCGAAAACTTATAACAAAGGTGGAAAAAAAAAATTACTGACGAATCTTAGAAAAGAAAGTTATATATATTTTCCTCATTTATTATTTATTTATTTATTACTTTAAGCACAGAAATGTACAGAGGCGGACTTAATGCCATAGGCATTTTCTACCAGTCTACCTTTGGGCGATGCAGAGACAAACAGTGGTAGGTGCAATAGTGAGAATTGAGGAATAAAATAATATTATTTAAATATAAAGATATACCCCCCTCATGTGTGTGTGTGTTCCCTCATGTGTGTGATTTTTAACAGTATAATTTTTAGGATCTTTGCTTTTACCCTGTCAAGTGAGACGCAATTGATGATCAGCGGGGCGAGCACGGCCTACTGTGACATGACTTGAGTCACACATTTTATCACAGTTTGAGCGATAAAACTGTTTTGTCATAAAATGCTAGTACAAACACATTGACATGACATAATTTATCATGTCTTGTCACAAACGTCTTGGGCAGCCCGTGCTCGGCCCGCTGTTGTACGCTACTCCCGGGGGTCACACGTGCAGATAAAGATGATCAATAGTTTTGAAACTCTGATTTATTCATTGCAAGGACTGTTGATTAGTGAAATGGTAATTAACGAGCTCCATACCATCACTTACCTAGCAACACTGAAGTGACACTATCTAGCAATGATACAACCCTGGTAATACCAACTAATATAACTAATGAAAAAAAAACAACCGGCCAAGTGCGAGTCGAACTCGCGCATGAAGGGTTCCGTACTATCTTCTTATATATAAAATTCTCGTGTCACAATGTTAGTTACCATACTCCTCCGAAACGGCTTGACCGATTTTGATGAAATTTTATATGCATAGTCAGTAGGTTTGAGAATCGGCTACTATCTATTTTTCATACCCCTAAGTGTTAAGGGCGACTTGCGCGATTGAAACCGCCGGGCGCAGCTAGTCATCTATAAAAATGGCAAAAAAATCACGTTTGTTGTATGGGAGCCCCCCTGAAATATTTGTTTTATTTAATTTAATAATTTATTTTTATAGTGAATATGTAACTAAATAGTCTGTGAATATTTCAAGCGTCTACCTGTTGCAACAGTTATCAATATAGAGCAAAAACGAGCAAAAAAATCAAGTTTGTTGTATGGGAGCCCCCTTAAATATTTATTCTATTCTGTTTTTTAGTATTTGTTGTTATAGCGGCAACAGAAATACATCATCTGTGAAAATTTTAACTGTCTAGCTATCACGGTTCATGAGATACAGCCTGGTGACAGACGGACAGACAGACAGACGGCGGAGCCTTAGTAATAGGGTTTCCATTTTACCCTTTGGGTACGGAACCCTAAAAAGAGAGCCCGTTCATTATATCTAGTGAATGTCGATTGGAAAGTTGTGAATGCACTGAAAACAGGAAAAAAAACTAGAAATTCAACTGCATTAATTATTAAAACCCTCATCCGTTTGAGGTGATGAAGTAGTCTGTTCGTACTCGACACCACAGAACGACTGGAGTGGAAGCGAAGTGGAACAATTACTTTTTTAGTTTCCCGAGCAATGCTTTCAGCATTCCTTTTACAGCGGAAAGCTTCTTTCGTGTAACAAAATCGTACTTTGGAATGACGATTCATTTGATAGTAGGGACCCGGTTTTGAAGTATAAAAAAGGTATCGTTTCGATTACCAATCGTAGCTTTGATATTGTGGTTGGAAAAGGCAATATAGTGGGTATATGGCAAGGCAACTATCATCATCATTATTTCAGCCGAGAGACATCCACTGCTGGACATAGGCCCACAAGCACTGCCACTTCGACCGGTTCTGTGCTTCCCGCATCCAGTGGATCCCTGCGGCTCTCACATGGTCATCGGTCCACCTTGTAGGAGGTATTCCAACACTAAATCTTCCGGTGCTCGGTCGTCACTCCAAAACCTTTTGGTATCGGCCATCTGTTCTGCGAGCAATGTGCCCTACCCTACCCACTGCTACTTAAGTTTGGCAATTATTCGGGCTATGTCGGTTACCTTGGTTGGCCTGCGGATGCACCTCTATACAGGGTCAAATTAAATTAGCTAGCGAAACTCCGCAGACGTTATGGGTATCGAAATACATGATAAAACAAAAAATAAATAAATTTAATGTTTTTTTTGTGGGGTTATCAATCGCCGTTAGTGTAGTCACTTAAAATATTAGTTTACAAATCCGTTAATTTTGTGAAAAATTCACAGACGTGATAGGTATCGATATCGATATCCCAACACGATAAAACAGATTTAATTAACTCTCGCTTCAAGTAACAACCAAAAAAATAAATCATGAAGTACTTAATTATTTTTTATTTTGTCGTGTTTAGGTACCCATCACGTCTGCGGAGTTTCGCCAGCTAATTTAATTTGACCTTGTATTTATAATAATTATTACAAGTTTAAGTGGCTAAGTAATAGCAGCCACACGGGTCGATCCATCAGGTAAAGCTACGCTTGTCGAGGTTGGTCCGTGGATGGGTGACCATCTTTACATTCAGAGACTCCTCTGTGCCTCGGAAAGCACGTTAAACTTTTGGTCCCAGCTGTCATTCATGGATCTTTGACAGTCGTTACGGGTCGTCAGAAGCCCGAAAGTCTGACAACCAATCTTACTAAGAGGTATCGTATTAACCAGTTACTGGGTTGTGGAGGTCAGATAGGCAGTGATTCCATTAAAATACCGGTTAGACTGGAAGCCGAACCCAACATAGTTGGGAAAAAGCAGGCAGATTGATTATGTGTACATATACTCCATTTGAAATAAGATTAGACATTTAAATAAACTTGTTCACAGTCCGTTCAACCGATTTTGACTTCTATTCCGCAGGTATAAGGATGGTATTAAAAGCAAAAACGTGGTTACAATACCAACTGTTTATTACAGCTATCATTGGTCATGCCACCATCGCAATAGAAGTCAAAATCGATTGAACGGCAGTCCGTCAAAAGGTCTATTTAAATGTCTTCTTATTTCAAACGGATTATAGTTGGTAAGAAGAATAAACAATTCAATAAAGCCCACGTGTACCACAAATCATTAAATTTATTTAGCGCTAGCCAATTAAACATCATTATATTACTGTCAATCGTTTGAAGTTGTCAGGGACAGCAACATGCTTTAATGTGTTTAATGCCAAATGTATTAATTGCATGTGGTGGAAGCATACCTTTTATTCTAAAACAGCAGGAGAGTCTGTCATGCTGACTATGATGTCTCGCTGATGGTGGCATGTGTGTTGGATCATTTAGATTCCTTTAAAATGGTTGAGCTGAATTAAATAGTGCTGATCCGTTCCTTATGTTTGTGAACGGGCGCTGTCAGTCGGGTCTGTTCATCCCCTAACTGCGGCTTATATTAATTATTTTAGTTTTTTACTGTTTGTTTTTTTGTTGTTTCTATTTGCAGTACCTACTATGGACGCGTTTGTTTTGTTATATCGTCCTCAAATTTAGTTAAATTCACAGGTAACAATATTTTTGTGACATTATAATTTAAAACAGTGTCGATGATGTTTCTTCTCTTTGAGTTTGAATCGACTTACTTTTACTTCAACTGAATGTTTTTGGTATTGATGTGGATGTACAATTCATTACGTAAAGAACGAATGCAAATATTAAAAAAAAAACTCAAAATCGGAACCACCTAAAGTCAGCTCCACCCAGGATTCCGTTAGAAATGTATTTTATCATAAAGATCTTGTAATAATAAACTCTGAATTCACTAAATACCTCCATTATCCTATCAGAAACTAGCAGGATATCTAGTTTAAAATTCCGTAGTCATTACAGAACATTATTTCCGTCCGTACCATCATTCGTCACAGTCACTCACTTATCCAACAATTGAACACCCACATGATCGTTCATTCATTCAAATCATTCAACTATCATGACTAAGAACGTTCATACTTCAACTTCATATGAATGAAGTTACGAGTAAGAATAGGTATAATGAAAGTACCTATAGTTAAACCAAAGTTACTAATCGATAAATTAAAGTCAGAAAATCTTGTAGCAATGATATCATCAAATTGGACCTTTAATAAAACTTTGTATCAATGTGTGTAGCATTACGATTCATCAAGATTTAAATTTCATGGCTGTAATGGGTTAAAAAAATGTCTTTGACGATACAGGGCGGTAACCCCTCGCCTATCTGCTTATTATTACCTTTCCTTCTTCTCACGTCCTTCTACATACAATACACGGGGGTGATACGTATCTCACAGTTTTCCTTGTTTCCTTGTAAGCCCAGATTTGCGTGTAAATTGCGCATTTCAAGAGATATAGTCGAAACATGAGATAAAATAATATTTCTCGCCTAATTTTTTTGGCACAGTTATAGTGTTAACATTTTCTAAACTTACCCACAAAAAGTCCAAAAACTAGAAGTACTGGCATATTGAAAATAATAACTAAATATCCGTAACACAGCAAAAACTTTTTCCTTCACTATACATTTCACATTTTCAATCAAACATTATTCCATTTTGTCACTATCCTAACTTTCAATTACGAATAACACATCTGAAGCCATGAGCTAATTCAAAAACACGCACGAAAACCCCGAGAGTATTTTTCGCAACACGAGATCAACTGCGAAAATCGAGACGTTAGAACGTGCGGATGGCCCGGATGCCTTCAGCCGACTGCGGCACAGCATCCAGTCTTGCACCTCCCCTGCCCTCCTCAAATTTCCTCCTTCTCACCCCCTCACGCGCCCTTATCGCGATCCCGTAATTAGATAAATGTCATTGCTTTTGTCTGTGTTTTTTTTGCTCTTTCCCCTACGAATTTTGTTGGCCAATGTAATAGACTCCGCGTCGTTTGAGATGCTCATTTACGTAAATGCTGTTTGTCTTGTACGTCTGCTTGTGTGTGTGTTTGTACTTCAATTCCGCGCGAAAATATGTCTCGGCCATATTGCTACTAGTTTATGAGGTTTCCGTCTCATATCTCTCAGTTTCCACCCACTTCTGATTTGTTTTATAGCCAAATTTTTTGAGCAACAATCTTGGTTGAGTTTTGCCTCTGATGGTGTGACAAGTTCGTGAGCGGTTGTTCAAAAGATATGGACACGTGTACTCATATCATGTATGTTATAAACAGGTTCATAAATTTAATGCAGAATCAGGACTAGATGTGGGTTTATATCTAGGTCATAAAACTGGTAGTATCTTCGACAATGCTCCAGGTTTATGGATCTGTTGGAGAGTAAGTGCTCATACCACCTAAGTTGTACAATTTCGGGCAAATGGTAATTGCAACGCTATCAAAATAGGTTTATAATGTAAACATTCTGTCACTACATAGTATATACATAAATAGGTCAACTTTTGAATGCGGTAACAAACCGGACGCAGTAACAAGCGTAGTAGATACGAGAATAACGGAACTAAAACTGCGATTTTTCAATGAATTTAAAGTTTAACTCCACTCAATAAAATAAGAACCAAGTCTCGTTTGTCAGAGTCAAATCTCCGTGCTTTTATATGAAGAGTTTTATGAAAATGAACGTAAAAGACTTGAGAAAGAAGATTGCATTCATTTCTCTCACAAGAGATATCGCGTAGGTCTGCACTTCGAAGTCTTTGAAATTCTCTATCTATCTATAAGAAACTCATCTGATTTGATGATGGAACGGATAATGCGCTCTAAGATTCAATTCGTAGCGAAGTGCCGATATTGGTTTGATGTCTGTACGATATTGGAGCTGTAACATTTTCTTTATTGGTAAACGAATAGAGTATTTACAAATTCATTGTTGCTTTTTGTTCACGTTTCTTTTGATTTATTTTGCGTAGTAACTTACTTTTTTATATTTTGGCATTATATCCACTTTTAAAATTCTGTTAAAAAAGCAATTCCTCTCTCCTTAAACATCATTTAAATTACATGCAGTTCCTTGCTCTTGTTTCATGTTTGTTATTGTATATGTATATTTTTTTTATAGATAAGTGTATGCTATAAGTGTGTATGTATTTATTGTATTATGTATATGGTAGGTACACCAACTGACTACCTGCAGTATAGTCTCTCCTTCTCCCTTTAATCCATCCAAAGGTTGCCTGTAAAAGATCGCTTGTAGCGATAAGACCGCCCATTGTGTCACCCTATGTAAAATTTCAACATTTATATCTGTAATTTTTATGGTGTACATAAATTTTAGATTATTCTATTCTATTCTATGTTGATTTTATTTTCGTTGGCCTTCGATCAAGAATAGCAGATGGCTTACAATTTTAATTGTGTAAGACATAACAAAGGACACGCCCATTGTAGTAATAACAATAAAAGTTCTATTGTGTCTCTTTCAGTGGCCTCCAACCGATTAACTAATGAAGATTTTCCAAAAAAGAAGTGTTTAGAGATTACTTTCAGCGTGATTCAGTTTTTTAAGACTCACAAGCAATATGTGAAGTAAATATTAACCCAGTATCTACAGGGTGCATTAAATCTTACGAAAAGGGCGTACATTCCTCTCGCCAGATACCACGGTCCAACCGGAACGGAGGAATAAAATACGGGCTTAAAATATTGAGATAATGGGTATGTAGTGACAAACTGCTGGAGTATCGCCCAGCTTGACCCATTTCCATAAGTAGGATCACTTGAGGACAAGATAAACACGATGACACTATACGATTCCCTTTTTAGCCTTGTTTTTCTTTCGTTGACAAGACATTAAAACAGATTCGTTTGTGGAATATTATCCTCATATTTGAAATGTTTGTAACTTTTTTTTGTCGGTTTATTATTCTTGATGTTAATTTCCATCTGTTAAATTCTACTGGTATTTTGTTTTAAGGCTTCTTCAGACCAACGCGACTCGCGACGCGACACAAAGGCATTCGCGGGGCCTTTGTGTCGCGTCGCGTGTCGCGCCAGTATGTAGAAGCCTTTAAACGCTTGAAAAGGTAAACAAATTATCATCCTATGAAAAAACTGTTGCAGACATGTATCGCTTTAGGTTTTGAGTAAAAAAGTACCTTCCGATATAATAGAGAAAATAATTTTTCATCCTAGTTTTCAGCAACATAAATCAAGAAAGTTGGAGCCTTCGACATTGTTCTTTTGACCTGTGTAAAATAAACGACCCGAAAAAGTTTCATGAACACACTAAAACCCGAGGTCTTGTTTCAAACAAAAAAAAAATAAGAAAGGTATTTTTCTGTTGAAACATAAACTTTACTTTGAACCAAAGTATTACTGGTTTTTTTTTCTGAGCAACTGAATATACATCACGGCTTTAATATAAATATATAAACCTTTATTTGACACTATGAATACACGGACAATCAATTAAGCGAAATTAATCGTAAATAAATAAATGGTTATTTATCACTATAGCTTCTGCCCGCGATTTTGTCTGTCTGTCCGCGGCTTAGCTCTTGCAGGGACTCTATTCAAATCCCCCCCGCCCTTTTTCGGGGAGGCCTATGTCCAGCAGTGGACGTCTTTCGGTTGAAATGATGATGATGATGATTCAAAAAGAGCTAGTTTATTCTTCGGAAACACTAAATTAGCTCTTTAGTCCCTGTACTAGAAAGCTGTAATGTGGCATGTATAGCACGCCGCCAGCTGTTCCGTTTGGTGCCGGACGTAAAGAATAGCACGATCCCATTTCTTCCCGTGGGTGTCGTAAAAGGTGAGTAAGGGATTTACTAAAGAATGGGCCGCAGCGTTCTCTATGCATTTTTTTAAACCATACTGCGATCGCCAACCCGCCTGCCAAGCGTGGCGATTATGGCAAATCCCACCCTTTTTGGGGGAGGCCTATGTCCAGCAGTGGACTTCTTTCGGCTGAAATGATAGCACGCCGACAAAGTGGTTGAATAAATTCGGAAAATATTTTTATTTTAGGGTAGGTAGCTACCATTCGCGATCTCCTACACGTAAAGTGGGATGAATTATTTTCTCGCCTAACCCATTTTGTGTGATTTCGTTGGAAAGGCCGTTCAAAAATACTGCAAGTATGTAAAAACCATTATTCGATTCAGTGATCCGTTTGCGAAATATTAAGCTTTAAATGTTTTTTTTGGATAAAACCAAAAACGGCAATGGCATGGTTGGTTTATGTGAAAAAAATCACGGCAATAGCTTACAATAACGGAGTTAACGGAAAACTATCACAGCTAAGTAGGCACATGTTAACGAGTAAGTAATAGTCGACCAACTTACATTTGCAGTTGGTATGTATGGGACAGCATGTTTTTCAACTACAATGTTAAGTTTGTTCTTGGGATAAATTCATCCCAGCTATGATTTAACATTGCGCGTGGTCCGACCCGCACTTGGCCGGTTTATAATATTAGATAAGACTAGCTGCGCCCCGCGGTTTTACCCACGTAAGTCTCGAGCCCGTGGGAATATCGGGATGAAAAGTAGCCTTTATATTAATCCAGGGTGTCAGCTACCTCCATACAAGACTATACAACCTAAGATATTCATTGAAATCTTTAGATGTCAAGGGCAATTTTGTTCAAAATTAAATACTTGTGATGAATAACGTATTTATTTGGATAAGGATTAATATCATTGTTTTTGCAAATAATGCATTATTTTAGAACAAATTTGATTACCATAAAAAGTTTATAGTGAGTCTACCTTAAAAGATAAACATGCTGTGGCTGTTTTTTTTTTAGAACTCTTAAAGGGAAACAGTTCCGTGATATATGATTTTTGCGTAACTTTAATCGTTTACGCAGCGTACGCAACGGAAGCTCTCAAAAGTTTTTTTTTTCCCGTTTTTGCAACACTTTTATTGATGCTCCGCTCCTCTTGGTTGTAGCGTGATGTTATATAGCCTCCTCAATAAATCTCCAACACTAAAATATTTTTTTCAATTCGAACCAGTCGTTTATGAGATTAGCGCGTTCAACCAAACAAACTCTTCAGCTTTATAATCAGTGTATATAATGAAGTTGTAACATATCTGAAAAAAAATGCATTTTACCAGTCCTGCACCTACATGTAACCCAGAACTTCACATACAGCAAACGTTATAGCAACTACTACACCAAAGTGATGGCAAATGTTCTAGCAATTGATTCTGCATTTCTGCACGTATCAAAAAGAAACTTTATTCTTTGGGACCCCGTAAAAGTTTTTCTTGAAAACAACGAAGCAGTAAGAAATGGAGCGACAATGTAAGCGGAACAAAATACATTTTTTGTTCCGTAAGGCAGTCACATAGTTGCGGCAGGCATGTGACCAACCGGGGATCGCGGATGTCACACATCATCCCATGATCTCCGGTGCAAGTGTTGGAAGGGAACACCGGGGTGGCTTTTAGTCAGAAAAAGTCTGACAGACCCCTCCGCTCACCCCAGGGCGGAGGACATCCATGAGGATATTCCACCCCGGGAACAAAAAAAAAGAAAGGCAGTGACCATAAACTTGGGTGATTTTTGCAAGCAAGGTGACATCAACATACCATCTAGTTACAGTACATTCTTTCTTTTCACGTCAGAAATTCTGTGTTTCTTTCGCTAAGGAAGTGTACGGAAGCGTGAAATGAGAGGCACGACAAATACTATGTAAAAGTGTACTGCGATTAAAATTTAAAACTATGCAACGATTGACGGAAGTTATAGCAATCATTTTAAGCAAAAAGGAATACAAGATAAAGTTAGAAAGGATAGGGAAATGAACACTTGACATTTGAGAAATAAGCATTCCAGTTACTACTTACTCTATGTTTTCCGCCATAGGGATGGTCACGTATTGGACAGTGCGTGGATTGTAAGAATATTCAGTGGGGACCGCGTACGGCCGCCATAAGGGAGCCGCCTATAGGCCGACAATCGGGCTGAATTCCTGGTAATGACTCCACGAGTAGGAAGTTTGTGTGATGTAAGATGTTCCATGGAGCGTGATTATCTTTTCATTCGTCCTACGATTTATTGAGTTGTTTAGTGGAAATGAGGCTGGGTTTTTGTATTACTTTTAGGGTTACACTGCTTTAAAAAACCACGTTTTTGACCAATCAGAAATCTCCGCCATAAGCAGGGTGACGCAGCGTAGTTCATTGTCAAAGCTAGATGCCATCAGTAAGTTAGCAGCATGGTTAACGTTTTGATGATCGGTGTAGTTTTGAAGAGAGGTAATATTTTTACAGCTTAGGTATCCTCCTTTTCATGGGCGCCTGGTAGGTGGTCACAGCATGTTTCTTTTTTTCACCTGTTGGTACCAGCTCTCTTACTTTTGAGCAGAGGTTTGGCAATATAAAAATCTTTTCTATGCTAATATAACAAACAATAGCTACAACAGGTTCTTTTCACTCGTTTTCCAGCTAACTGGCGCGATGGCGCCGCGGACTAGGCAGCGAATCGGTAAACCCAGATGAAATCTTAAGCAGGGACCATAGCATAGTTTTAATCAAACTGATTTCCATAATCCGCCCAAATAGTGTCAAATGTCAAAAACGCAACAATGGTGTTTGAAGCTCACGGCTCAGAAAGTGAAAAAATGATTTATAATAAGTTTTGAAGGCCTTTTTCTTAGATATTTTGCTTTTTTGACTTATGACACTATTTGAGCAGAGGTGCGATAAGTAGAATCAATTAAAGCTTAAGAACCGAAACCAGCATGTCCTAGAATCAAAAATTCGGAGACATGTGACATCTATCAACCCGCACTGGGCCCGCGTAGTGAATTACGGCCCACTTTTTCTCACAGAGAGGAGGCCTGTGTGCCAGCAGTGAACTTAGAGGCTGATTATGTATTATGTAATTAAAGATTGGTGTTATCAAACGAAAACCCGTTTAAAGAGCAAAAAAAGCTCCATTCATTTCGCGGAAAAACCTTTCGTTTCGGGTGAAACCGATACCGGATCTCAAGCAATTCCACGATTGAGAAATAAAGTGGAAACATCACGGCTTACTGACAGCGCCCTGGCAACTGACAGGCCGTCAGGCATTTTGTCAAACAAAGAGACGGATATAGTCCAAGGACGCTTCCAAAAGACTGCACGGAATCCATTTATCAGAACAGATTTAAAATCCCATTTCCTGAATGTTTGCGAAATTGTCTTGGAATATTGGCCATTGTTTATCTTCCAAAAATAATTAACATACAAGTAAAATATAGATTGAAATTGTCGTATATACATGATTTTAATTCCTGAAACTTGTAACAGCTGCAGTATTATGATTATGTAAAATTAAAACGGAATAATCCGAAAATGCGCCATTTTCAAGAGGTCTTTTTACCCGACTGTGGTGAAGCCAAAAAAGGAGGGTTATGTTTTTGACCTGTATGTATCTATGTACGTATGTCTGTCCCTATGTTGCTTCGTAACTACTAAACGGCTGAACCGATTTTGATGAATGATATGTCGTTAGATTAATTTTATTTTGTTCTTATTGCGCGATTGTCATAGAGTATATTAAAATTATCAAAAATCAAAATGGCGGATTTTTTGGCTCCAAAAGGTTTTTTTTTCGAAAAAAATATATCTGCCAAGCCAGCCTATCGAGTGGGTTATCAAAATTAAGGGTTTTAAAAGGTGATTACAAAAATATATACTTTTTATATGTTTAAAAGTAATTTAATGAGAAATCATAAAAAAAAAATCCAGAACTTTTGGAGTGAGTAAGAGGTCGTTAACCCCCGATCATAAGTATTTATTTATGTATTATTTATTTTATTTATTTATTCATATAACAATTATAACCTAACCCTATACCCCCCCCCCCCTACCCCCCCCCTATACCTATATAATTATAACCTTATTTACCGTCATAGATATCCTAACAAAAAAATATAAAATAAAAAAAAATAAGTCATTATTGTTAGGTAGTTAGGAAGATGCCTCCGACTGCATGAGATTGTTTATAGTATTAATTTATATAAATCTTGTTTCCATCTTTTTTAAGTTCACTTTTAATATAGTCGGATTACTGATTTATATTCTTAGAGACCAGGAGTGGTATTATAATAAAATAACAACTGTCAGATCAGCCTAACCTATATTTAAATAACGAGCTAAACAATTAACACGAACAACCACGCGCCATTGAATAGGAAACAATCAACTTCAACAAAACACAATATACAAAGGCAATATTTGCCTAGAGAAATAAAATGACCAACAAACAAAAACTTAGCTGTGATCTGAAACGAAATCCAACGATCTCACCACGCGAGCGCTGACAGGCAAAAAAGGGCGCACCTTAGTTGACAACCGTTTTTATTGGCGCTGGTGACGTCTCGGATGCCAGTTGTACAGAAACTCATAACCTAATACTCTTTCATGATCTAATAATATAATTAACTTTTTTTATTACTTACATCTTTTATTGGTATATTTTTAGAGTATTCCTGATTTGACTATTACGAGTAACTCTAGCTACTAGAACAATATTGTTATAAATTCTATATCTTCATAGAAAGTCTGCCTCGTTGATCTAATGGTCACAAGCGCTACTGCTGAGCTTGAGGTCCTGGGCTTGATTCTCAGGTCAGTCAAAGTGTTATTGGGTTTTTATTTCTGGGATTTCTCAGTAACAGCCCGGAGTCCGGATTTAAGCCCGGTTGTTGGCTCGCCCCCGATCAGTTGGAACTTAAACATAACTTGCGAAATGTGGGCGTACTATACGTACACCTCTGCCTATCTCTGCGGGGAAAACAAGGCGTGATGTTATGTTATCTTTATAAAAAACTTCTAAAACCATTTCTTTCATTGGCAGCCTGGTTCCACGCACTACTAAATATTAGGCCCCTTTTGTGCCATGCTTCCCTGGTCTACAGGACTCATCCAGATCTTCCTCGCGATATTCTGTAGGTCATCTTTGACCTTTTACTACCGTCTTAAGACGCAGATATATGCCAGTGACCTTGAGTGGTTTGCTTGCGTGTTCTGTATTGAGCTCACGCAACGCGTCGTACGTTCAGCCAGTAATGGGACTCGCCCATCAAGGAGCGCTGTCCCCAATTTGACGCATTATTAATTTATTATACACAAAACACAAGGTATTTTAATAAAACGCTTATACTAAGAGATCTATAATTAAATTATCTTTAAATTGGTGAAGGTTTCAGAAAAATACGAATAGTAGATTTTGCGCCTTTCTCAGTTTTTTATCCGCGTTAGACATAACTTTACAAATTAATTACACTATGTAATAATCTAAAATATTCACATATTAAGTTATTGAGAAAATGCTTTTAATGTCATATATTTTCTTGAAAACATTAACACTACTGGTTTAGACGTGATCTTCAGTATAAAATCATTAAAAGTCGGTTATCGTCGCCTTAAACAAAAATATAACCTACGAAACCAACACAAAATGGTCGACCTATCCGTTATTACCCACGAATATGTTGAATCAAACCATTCTTCCATGTCTGCGGACTGTAACAATCTGTAAATACACCGCAAATATTATGTAAAACGTCCCTTTGTTTAACGGTGCGAATGTAAGCACTTTTTGTTCGCGATAATCATGCGTGGGGGCGTATGCTCACACAGTTGGCTGTCTTACGGGATTTTATTTCAATGAAATGCTTTTACACTTTGGTGGAATGCTTATTTACGTTACGTTCGTTTACAAAGCCTGTTATCAGAGTTCCATTTACAACCGAAAGAATAACAACCAGTCTGGGGTATCGTTTTACCCAGTAACTTGGTTCTGGAGGTCAGTTTTTTAATTTGTAAATGTGAGAACATTGTAGGCTTAATAGACTGTAGCTTTTTAAACCATTTTCTATACTTGTTAAGTACTTGTTGACGGGCCTACACTGTCCTCCCATACCTATTAACACTGTAACTTGGAAACATTGTAAAAGTCCATTATTTTTAAAAGAGTAACCGTGAAGTTTCTTGTCGGCTCTTCTTCAAAGGAAATGACCAATTGGAACCGTGCACCTGCTTCTGACGTTTCATAAGTGCACATGTAGGTTTATGTGAAATAAAATATTTAGATTTTTTTTATTTTGAAGTTATGCAGTCGCTAATAGTAAATAGGTCATCATCATCATCATCATTCCAGCCGAAAGACGTCCACTGCTGGACATAGGCCTCTCCCAAAAGCGGGGGGGGGATTGCCATTATCGCCACGTTTGGCAGGCTTGGTTGGTGACCGCAGTATGGTGTCAAAATTGCATAGAGAACGCTACTGGTCAATCTCTAGTAAGTCACTTAGTCGCCTTTTACGTCACCCACGGGAAGAAATGGGATGATGCTATTCTTTACGTCTGGCACCACACGGAGCATGTAAATAGGTACTGGTATCAATCTGTATCCGGTTAGACTGGAAGCCGACCCCAATATAGCTAGGAAGGAGGAGGCAGATGATGACAGTGATCTAGAATTAGGTACAGTCTAATTTATAAAGTTTTAAGAGCAAAAGGATTACCTACCATGAGCTATCTAATTTCTTTAGCTTCTGTCAGCGGCTCCGAACGCGTGCATGTCTGAAATTATACCACGGGAATGAACTACCGGGATAAAAAGTATCCTGTTCTAATCCAGCACCCTAATTGGGTAACACAGTTTGAATCGGAATGATTTTGAAGTATATTGCTAATCCATTGCTTCTTAAGTTAGAAAAAATTGTCTGCTCAACAAAGTTAATAACGCAATGTATGTTGTTGAACTGTCAAAATGAAACAGATTCCTACTGATAGTCTGTTACGCAATTAGCCAACAGGTCATTGTCTACCCATGTGCCAAATTTCATTCAAACCCGTTCAGCTGTTTTAGCGTGAAAGCGTAACAAACCAATAAAGAAACAAACTCAATTTCGCATTTATAATAATAGTTAGGATTAGTTTGGATTTCTTGTCTTTGGGTATTCCTTTGCTCATATTTGTTTCTTTTTAGGGTTCCGTACCAAAATGGTAAAAAGGAACCCTTATGGTGAGACTAAGTCTGTCTGTCTGTCACACCTGAATATCTCAAGAACTACTAATGTTATCAACTTGAAATTTAGAATAGTTTTAGATGACGTTTGCTCAACTATTTTGCGAACAAGTAAAACCTATACCAAAAAAAATATACCTTGTTTGCAAAAGGGACTGAAAGGGGTCTTAATAATTTGAAGTAGGGGTACTAAGGCATGTGGGGTATCATTTTAAAGAACGCTGTTTGCACATTCTCAAAAAAAAATACCGTTTTCTCCCCCCCCCCCCCCTATCTCCGAAGTTTGCATAGATAAAAATTTGAAATTATCTATGTGATAGAAGTTTATGTAAAGGTTACAGGAAAAATTAAATTATGTCTCTAAATAGCACAGTTTTTCAGAAATCATTAACATCATTTATACGTACGGAACCCTCGGTCGTGAGTCCGACTCACTCTTGACCGGTTTTTAATTCATGATCGCTTCCCATTGCTGCGAAAGAGCAACACCATACGACTTTAATATCACCCACACACAGTAAGATTTAATACTATTGAAGTCAATGAAGTCAAATCATTGCATGCATCCAGCAGACAAGCGCTATAACATCATTTCTACAAACCTTATTTTTCTATTGCCTCCTAACATAATGGTACCCATTGATATCCCCCATAGTACAGTTAGCTTCAAAAAGATGTACATGACAAAAAATCATTAGACTGTCTACAATTTTTACACACTGTACACTAGGTACATATATACATTGTGGCTACATTTATACAATATTAGTTTTAGTATATACGAAACCCGTAACACGTGTCTAATATTTTTATGTAAAGAATATATATACAAAATTTCAAAACTGTATCATGAAAAATCACAAAGTTATAAGGTTGTTATGTTACCGGGTTGTCCATACAAAAAAATGCTAATGGCGCCCCCGCGCCTCCAGGGTCGTCTTGCGCTCATTGATAATAATTTTGCAGAAGGTACCTAATCGTACGGCGATTGTATTGTAAGTAATTAAATGGTAATAACATTTTCCATCACACTTAATATTTTTGGTACAAAATATAACATGGTGTAAAAGATATTGAAATCGATTCAGTTCCTTATTCTGAACAAACTATATTCAGGTTTCGCGTATATATATACTAAAATAATGCTGTATATCTATCAATACTGATACTGATCTCAATAAAATCATCATCACTCTCCAGCTCTTATTTAAATTTGAAATTGACATTGTATAACTTTATTATTATGTAGGTACTTGCCATCTCTATTGTAGGTATTCTTTTTGTACTTTTGCATGCTTTCTGGCTAAATATGGCTGTTGTTAATTATATTATATTTTTTATGTCACCGTGTTTTTGTACCCATATTTGCGAAATAAATGTCTTATCTTATCTAAAATGTACGTTCGGCGCAACATGTCCCTTTCCTCCACACTTCTCTATAGTCGTCATCTCGGTAGTCACTCCTTTTCTAGCCATATCATCTTCCACACAGTCCATCCATCGTATCTTTGCGGTCTTCCCCTACTCTTATAGCTATCCACATTCATACTCAAAACTTTCCTGACAACATTTTCCTCATTCCTCTGCATCACATGCCCATATGTAATAAATATTATATTTACTAAATTAATGTTACTAACGTATTCAAAAATTGTTGATTGTTAATTTGTTTCCTTTTTTTTTTTTATTTTAAGAATTTATTTTATCATACTTTTTGCTGTGCCCTACAGGGTCCGTAATTATACCTTAATTTTAAGCCATTGTAACACCTTAAAGAATGCAAATCAATATATGAACATGAATACAAAATTATGACGCAGATATATGCCAGTGACCTTGAGTGGTTAGCTTGCGTGTTCTGTACTGCGCTCACGCAACGCGTCGTACGTTCAGCCAGTAATAGGTTAATAGGACTGTTAATAGGACTCGCCTATCAAGGAGCGCTGTCCCCAATTTGACGCATTATTAATTTATTATACACAAAACAAAAGGTATTTTAATAAAACGTGTAAACTAAAAGATCAATAATTAAAATAAGTATCTTTAAATTGGTGAAAGTTTCAGAAAAATACGCTTGGTAGATTTTGCGCCATTCTCAGTTTATTATCCGCATTAGACATAACTTTACAAATTCATTTCACTATGTAATATAAACATAATCTAAAATATTCACATATTAAGTTATTGAAAAAATGCTCTAATTTATCATATATTTTTTTCAAATCATTAACACTACTCGTTTAGACGTGATGTTTAGTATAAAACATTAAAAGTCAGTAATCGTCCCCTTAAAGAACAAAGATTTTAGACAATTAGGTAAATTAATTATTGTCCATGTATCTATCTATAAATGTTTTTTAGGCTGACTGCACTCACAAAAATTATCAATGTTATCATCTCAGAAAACACCTAACAAAAAACAACATTAAACGCCATAAAATAGTATAAATTATTATTTCTGTCCGTATGTAAATCAGTGTTTGGCGCAATGAATGGGAAATTTTCTCCGTCGCAGATGGTATTACCATAAAATACCACTTAAACCCGTTAAGCAGATTTATGTTTACACGGACAGACTATGTTTTGTTAGTAGATGTTTCTTCGTGATATTAAATTATAGGCATGATAAAATATACGAAAAATCTACCAAAGAGAATTACTATCTGAGTTGATACCTAGCCAAGAATAATACCTACCTACCCTGTATCAATCTTGTAGGCATTATTGGGTATTTTTTCTACAAAGTTGAAACTATACAGGGTCACATTGAATTAGCTAGCGAAACTCCGCAGACGTTATGGGTATCGATATCTAAACATAATAAAACTAAAAAGAAACTAATACAATGATTTCTTTTGTTGGGCCATAGACCGTAGTTTGTGTAGTTAATTGAAATATCAGCTTTTTTTTTTGTAAACATCACAGACGTGATGGGTATCACGTCTGTGATGTTTACAAAAAAAAAGCTAAAAGATTGATATTTAAACATGATAAAGGAAAATAAAACAGATTTTCTCAACTCGTAACAACAATACAAACGGTCGTTGCCCCGAAAAAAAAATCCATCATAATTATCATTTTAATTTTATTATGTTAAGATATCGATGCCCATCACGGCTGCAGAGTTTCGCTACCTAATTTAATTTGACCCTGTATAACATCGATGATGATCGACGATGTATGTCGTAATAGTGATCATTTTGTAATTCTTGATAAAATGTATAATGATGTTATAAGTATCTTAACTGACGCGGCTAAAGAGTCTTATAATTACAAAATATCTCACAGAAAGAAAGGATATGTAACAGGCTGGAACAAGCACGTCGCTGGCGCACATGGGGAGGCTAGGCTTAGATTTGGGATGTGGATTTTGGCGGGAAAACCAAAAAATGGGATTGCCTATAATGAGATGTTAGAATCGCGCAAAAAATTCAAGGCTAAATTAAAATGGTGTCAAGACAGACAAGAACAAATAAAAATGGACTTACTCGCATCCAATCACTCAGCCAAAAATTTTAAATCTTTCTGGAAAAATACCAACAAACTAAATGTGAGGCCTAGCCTCCCCGTGAACGTTGAAGGCGTTCATGACCATAAAATGATTGCCAACATGTTTAGGGAACATTTTACAGTGCAGTCGACGTTGAACTCCTCGTCGCGTGTTGTTGCCGAGACGTTGGTGGCTGAGCGTAGTATGTATTTCTCAGCTAAAAGCGTTTCAAACACTATTACACACATGCAAAGAGGGAAATCGCCTGGTCACGACGGTCTCAGTATAGAACACTTTAAGTATGCGGGGGTTCACTTACCAAGAGTGCTTAGTATGTTGTATAATTTGTTTCTGTGCCACTCTTATTTACCTGAGCCATTGATGCGTACAATTGTGGTACCCATAATAAAGAACAAGACGGGTGACGCGTCCGACAGAGTTAACTATCGACCCATCCCACTTGCTACTATAACAGCCAAAGTGCTTGACAGTCTGCTGAATGGTAATCTCATGAGGCACGTCGACTTGCAGGATGCGCAATTCGGTTTTAGAGCCGGTCTGTCGACGGAGAGCGCAATACTCTGCCTGAAACATACTGTCAAGTACTACACAGAGAGAAGGACGCCGGTATACGCGTGTTTCCTCGACCTATCAAAAGCGTTTGATCTCGTAGCATATGACATGCTATGGGATAAGCTCGGAACCGCGGGTGTACCGGTGGAATGTACCTCTCTTCTTAAGTACTGGTACTCCAATCAGAGAAATCAGGTGAGATGGGCCGGTACTCTGTCGGACGACTATAAATTGGAATGTGGTGTGAGACAAGGGGGGTTGAGCTCGCCCTTATTGTTTAATTGTTATGTAAATGAGCTGATTGAGTGGCTCAGTAGCACTCATGTCGGCTGTTTCATCGATGACAAGTGTGTTAACAATATTAGCTATGCAGACGATATGGTGTTACTGAGCCCCACAATCAGCGGACTAAGGAATCTGGTGTCTCAGTGTGAGGCTTTTGCGATGTCACACGGGCTTAGATACAACTCCAAAGAGTGAACTCCTAGTATTTAGAGCAGGTACATACTATCCCGCGTATGTTCCTCCTTAAGAGTAGTGGACAGGTTTAAGTATCTGGGTCATATCGTAACAAGTGACCTTAAGGATGACGAGGACATAGAGAGGGAGCGCAGGGCTTTGGCGGTGAGAGGCAATATGCTCGCTCGCAGGTTCGCACGTTGCACCAACGAGGTGAAAAAACGCTTTTTAAGGCATTCTGCCAATCGTTCTACTCGAGTGGCCTGTGGGTGAAACATACGCAGCGAAGCTACGGAGCCCTGCGCACCCAGTATAATAACGCTTTTAGGATGCTGTTGGGGCTGCCGTGGCGCTGCAGCGCGTCTGGTATGTTTGCTGAAGCGCGTACGAATGGCTTTCAAGCTATCATGCGCAAGAAAGCAAACTCCTTGCTGCATCGTCTACGAAGCAGCAGCAACAGCATCCTAATTGCTATTGCTGCCCGTTTTGACTGTCCCTTCCAAAATCAGTGGATAAGAACGGCCATAGGCCTCAGTTAGGTATAGGTATTAACAATACTAACATAATTTTAGATACAATGTTTTATTACTAACACACTAATAGTTTTATGATTGTGTTGTTGTGTGATTTTAAATATGTTAACTTATATGGAGATTCTCTGAAATAAAAATTATATTATTATTCTCTTTATTTCACTTAAGTACATACAAATTATATTTTTAAATATTAGAATATAAAAAAATATATATAAAAATATTTAAAAATATAAAAATAGTAGCCCACCGGTATCGGGAACAGGGTCCAAGCTACCGGCGGTCAGGACTCCAGAGAGAGGAACCTCCTAACAATGCGAACCGTGTCCAGAAGTACCGCTCTCTGAATCAGGCCCTTAATCCAGCCGCCCAACGAGAGCCTCGTTAGGTGTTGGTCGAGGCTCTTGGCAATTAAGCCATTGGCTGATACAACTATCGGCACAATGATTGCTGAGTCCACATCCCACATGTCGACAACCTCGCGAGCCAAGTCAAGATACTTGATTTGTTTATCTTTCTCGGCTTTCACGAGGTTCCCGTCATGAGGGACCGTGATGTCAATAATCATTGTGCGCCGCTCTATTCTATCCACCACCACTATATCAGGCTTATTGGCAACAATAGTCCTGTCAGTGATGATGGATCGGTCCCAGTACAATGTGATATTTCCATTCTCGAGAACTGGGTCGGGCACATACCTGTAGTACGGCACCTCAGATTCTACAAGGCTGTATTTCAAAGCAAGTTGCTGATGGATAATCCTGGCTACAAGGTTGTGTCTATGCAAGTACTCTTCATTAGCAAGACGAGAACACCCGGAGATAATGTGTCGGATTGATTCTCCCGGACGGTGGCATGCCCGACACACGTCAACCGTGCCGTCCTTCACAATAAATCTCCGGTAATTGTTCGTCATGATAACTTCGTCCATAATTGCACAGACAAAACCTTCGGTTTCCCCAAAGAGGTCACCGAAACGCAGCCAGGCTACGGACGCTAAAAAGTCTACAACGGGTTCATGTAGGGCCCGGAAAAAGCGTCCGTGAAGCTCCTTACTTTGCCATACCTCCCTGCGATCGTTAGTGTCAAGCACGACAGGTTTGCACCAGTTCTTTTTAGCCAAGGAAAGCGGGGTGAGGCCCTTGTCCACCGCGACCACATCTCGATGCATCCCCACGTCGGCTTCTAGGAAATATTCCCTGAGACTGCATATCTCGCGATTGTGGAGGGTCTTAGCGTTTAAAAAGCCTCGACCTCCACATTTTCGCGGGATATACAGTCTCATTACCGAAGATCGTGGGTGATGCATTCGATATGCAGTCAGCAGCGTACGAACCCTCCTATCCAGGGCGTCGAGTTCGGTCTGAGTCCATTTGAGTATGCCGAAAGAGTACATCAAAACCGGCATGACCCAACCGTTGAAGGCACGCACCTTGTAACACGCACCAGGCAATACTTTCTTCAGGCGGCCAAAGAAGCGCTCCTTCAACGATTGCTTCATGTCAGTAGCATTGATGCCCAACGCTTCCGACATACCCAAATACTTATAGGTTTCGGATGCGGAGAGGGCTCTGAGGTTTATGGAATCCGAGAGTTGGGTTCCCACGGATTCCACAATCTTCCCTCGCTTTACATGCATGACCGCACATTTTTCCACACCAAATTCCATCCTGATGGCACTACTGAAAGTTTAAGTTACTTTCAGTAGCTCCATCAGATGCAAATTGTTGGGGGCAAAGAGTTTTAGGTCATCCATGTAGACGAGGTGAGATATAACCTGACCACCTCTCCTCAACCGATAGCCTAGACCTGAATCCTCCAGCAGTGTGCTTAGAGGATTCAAGGCTAAGCAGAACCAAAGCGGACTCAAACTATCGCCCTGAAATATGCCTCGCTCGATCCTTATCGGTTCGCTATTCCTCTGGAAATTTCGACATCCTGGATAGCGAAGGACTGTCCTCCATTGCCTCATACATGACATCAGGAAGGTGCGCAGAGTTGGATCTACTTTATACAGCTCCAGCACCCTCATGAGCCATGTATGTGGCACCGAGTCATAGGCCTTCTTATAATCTATCCAACATGTCGACAGATCCTTTCGGGAACGTCGAACCTGTTGGCTAATGGCCCATATCAATGAGGAGTAACTCCTTAGTACCGCGAGACCCGTTCCTACATCCATTTTGAGAGACAGACATGATGGAGTTAGTGTCTATATGTTTGTTAATTTTAGCTCTCAAAATGGATGTAAGAACTTTATAGACCGTCGGTAAACACGTGATCGGTCTATAATTTTTGGGTTCCGCGGTGCTACCTGATTTATGGAGCAGGTGGGTTATTCCTGTCGTTAGGAACTGGGGTAGCGAACCAGACTCCAAAGAAGTACTGAGTACTGAGCCGCCAAGCGAGCGTGCGACCCAACAAACCATTTGATCCAGAAGTTGTGCAGTCCGTCCGGTCCTGGAGACTTCCAGTTAGGCAACGGACGGACCGCACGAGCTACATCTTGGGGGTCCTCAGGGCTGGTATCAGTCCCTGAGAACGCCCGCCTCACAAAGCGCATAACTCTTGGGCGAGTATTGCCCTCCCTGAAGCAGATTAGTTTACCGATGAGCGCTCTGGCCCCACCAATACGACGCTCAATTCTGCACTGCCAGGCTGGTACGGCTGGTTTCGGTCGTGTAGCTATAAAGTCATTTTGAAATTTTACGTGAGCTACACGACATGCCGCTACAGCCGCGCAGTACAGAATCGAATGAGTATCAGTGAGGTCTTCGCATTCATCAAAATAGTTTGACAACTGCGAATCCAGAGCTGCCACCAGCGCCCTATTTTTGTTATGCATGGGCAAACGAGGTAAGCGTGGTCTAAGTTCGGGTGACATAAACCGATATTCCCGAATCGCACCCTCCAAAGCACTCCTCAATTTCTCATTGCACTGGGTACTTACGTTTGTAGCCCTGTCATCATTCCCTTCGTCAGCTTGGACTGTGTGGGACTGCGGTGGTACCACAACAGTCTGTGACAGGGGGGCGATGACATGGCTATTCCGCATTTCAGTTCGCAGGCGATCAAGTACAGTGTCATCCAACATATGATTACGTTGGATAACCCGCACCTGATCCGATAGTCGTTGTGCCGAAACGTTGACAGCTGGTTCAAGCACCTGAAAAAGAGAGAGCATCCGAACACGGTACGCGGTCAGATTGTTATATTATATTATTATTATTATAACGGTGCAGGATAGCCTTTATCAGAAGTGATCATAGTATTAGTAAGTGGTTCAGCAGCTTCAATGTCATCTGGATTTGTGCCGGAATATAGCAGTTCGTCGTGGCCGTGGTACGACAGCGGCTTACTTCAGATCTTCTTCTGTCATCATAAACAAGCATATTACAAATTAGAGGATTATATACAAGATATGAATGCTTGGGAACATGCTGGTCCTGCTCCATAGGACAATCTAGAGTCTAGACAAAATCAAACAGGTTGCTATTTTAATTGTATAATTTATTATTTTTACGACATTTATTTTAAATTCTGTGATTAACTCACACTGATACTGTTATTTTTTAGGAAATCGTACTTATATATTTTTTAAATTTTTTGTAAATATGTGAGCACCATGTATCTATCACATAATTAATTTATCTGTCATTGCTTCATTCTTAACTCTTTTTATTACCAATTGTGGTATAGTAATTTTATTCTAGGTGCATCGTCTTCACATATAATTATATAATTAATGTACCTATGAAAATATTGTACTAGATTTTAAAAGAGTACCGGTGGAGTTTCTTGCCCATTCTTCTCCATACGAAACTACCTTTTGGAAGGGGCGACTAGAATCAAGTCTATTTTTTTGTAAATATTCACGTTCAAAAGTGCCTTTTATGTGCCTATTTGAAATAAACAGTTTGACTTTGACTTAGAAGACAGCCGGCACGCAACCATCGATGCGTCGCTCTGCTAGAGTGACTGCCAGCAGCCAGTGTCACTCTTATCCGACCTTTTCGGTGATTCCAGTAACTTCGTAACAAAAATAGACGGCGCCACTTGCGCACATATAATTACTAATCAACGACTCTACTACTCTTGATCCTTTTATTTACATCCGTTTCCTGTCTCAAAATGGAGTGTCCTATTTCCCAATGTGCGCGCGTAAAATGTACGGAAATACGTGCACAGTATAACGTTATCGTGGACGGATATTTATAAGCGTCTTCATAATATTTCCATTAATTTTACTTCCCTGTGTTATCGTGATACTGTGACGTGAACGTGAACATCCACGATAATATCGTTACGTTAGAAATTATAAAAGCGCATAATCGTAACTTAGCTGGTTCTCTAAAAATAAACATAACCTCTCTTTCGCCGAGCGGCGTTAATAAGGCCGATGAGGCCGATTTCAATTATGCGGGATTCGCCAATCGGTCTGAATCAGTCCGACTGATTCAGTTCGTTCGTGGCGCTCACCCATTTTCGCGCCAAATAGGCTGGTTCAGAAGAGGTTACCCTCTCATCTGTCAATTGCTACATTAGGCCGATGTCAATTATGCCGGATTCGCCATCCGATCTGGTTCAGACCGACTGATTCAGTTCGTATAGTGGCAAATCCCCATTTCGCGCCAAAAAGCCGACACGAGAGGGGATAAACGGTAAAAGCATTTAGAGCGTTTACGACGTACGGCATTTCATACAAACTTTCAAGCCCTTGTTTTTCGAAATGAATGAACCGATTTTAATGAAACTTCATACGCATAAGCAGGATACAAAGGTCTAAAAAGTTAGTCAAGAACATTTTTGGCACGTCTTATTTAAAAACAGATAACTGGAAATCTCTGTTTCTATGAAAATTTAAAATCGGTCTAATTTGGCTGTATCACTATTTTTCGAAAATGTTCTTAACTTACTTTTTAGACCTTTGTATCCTGCTTATGCGTATGAAGTTTCATTAAAATCGGTTCAGTCATTTCGAAAAACAAGGGCTTGAAAGTTAAATGTTAAATGGTCCTTAGGCTAGTATTAATATACTAACTTCTGCCCGCGACTTCGTTAGCGTGGAAGTCGTAAGATATCACATATTAAGGCAACGATAACGACTTTTAATGATTTTATACTGAAGATCACGTCTAAACGAGTAGTATTATTGATTTGAAAAAAAAAATATGTTAAATTTGAGTATTTTCTCAATAATTTAATATGTGAATATTTTAGATTACATAGTGAAATTAATTTGTAAAGATATGTCTAACGCGGATAAAAAACTGAGAAAAATCTAACGCAAAATCTACCAATCGTATTTTTCTGAAACCTTCACCAATTTAAAGATAATTTAATTATTGATATTTTAGTATACGCGTTTTATTAAAATACCTTTTTTGTGTATAATAAATTAATAATGCGTCAAATTGGGGACAGCGCTCATTCATGGGCGAGTCCTATTACTGGCTGAACGCACGACGCGTTGCGTGAGCTCAGTACAGAACACGCAAGCTAACCACTCAAGGTCACTGGCGTCTTAAAATAACAGTCAAAATTTTATAGGAAACGGCCTCGTTGGTCTAGTATTAATATACGCTGTGTAGGCAGGTAGACTTTGCTAAGCACGATCGGTAAGGCAAGATCTCGGGCCATGTTTTAACCGAAAGCGATCGACGCGCTCTTTTAAATGAATATGAAATACACCGCAATCAATCAAGTCGCGTTTGTACTCGCGCGACGATTGCTTTCTGTTAAGACACTGGGTCGAGCTACTATATTTTGTAACAGTACATTTTTTTTCTTTATTTATTTAAAGGGGCTTTACGCATAGCGTATGTCAGTTCCATCGTATCCTAAACAATAGTAAGTATTTCACAACACGTGGGCCACGAATTTGAACAAACCCTTCGCATCGTCGCCATTTGGTTGGGATAGAATTGTATGGAACATGCCTCCTACAGTTTTGTTCAAATTCAGTGACCTTACAAAATTATTTCTACTGGACTTATATTGGACACACTCCATCAATAAATATAACAGTAAATCTAAAGAGATTCTAGAGTCAATTTAGAGACTTATGGTAGTTCTTTTTTCACGTGCAGTCTGTGGATCTACTTTACACGGCGGGCTTACAACGCCCTGCGTGTTCAGTACAACGAAGCTCCGAGGGCAGTGTTGGGAAAAATCCAGTAGTGCAGTACTTCCGCAATATTTGTGGATGCTTACGTCATTAGGAAAAGAACTGCATCGGTGATGAGCAGGGTCCGTGGTAGCACCAACACTGTCCTCAGAACGTTAGCATGCCAAATTAATAGTCCGTTTACTGTGTACTGGGCAAGTGTACACCTGCAAAGAAATTGGAAATATACTAGTCATTATTGTGTAACTTGTTTTGTTTACTAACACCTCATTATTTTTGCGTGTACTAACTACTACCAACCCTAATAACGCTATTTTTGTACAACAAATATGAATGTGAGATTTTATTGGCATGCCTGAGATACTGTGAGAGGGGTTCATGAAAGTATTGTTTTTTTTTTATTTCTTTTTTAAAATTGTTTTTATGTTTTTACCAGAATTTTAAAATGCTATAATTGTTTTCTATGTGTATGTGTCTCTGCATTTAATTAATGTAATTGGTTTAACCGTGTTAATTAAAGTTAAAAATAAATAAATGTCTCAAATAAAGATAAATAATAATAAAGGCCCATTCTTGTATTCAAAAACGTTCAAAACCTCACGACAATCGATGTCCTCCATGATATCTGTTCGTGACGTATTTCCTCTTATTATATTAATTTAATAATAATCCCTAATAAGCCTTTTCTAAGAAGGAAACATCGTTATTACTGAAATAAAACAACTAAGAATTTCCAGGAAAAAACAAGTGGAAAACCTGTACATATTTCAGTATTAAGATTACAAAGAAAACGTTCGCAAACATATTGTATTCAGAGAAGAGAGGAATGCAGACAGGCAGGCGGAAATTAAGCCCGTAAGCAAAGCCTAGCGAGCGAACAATATGAGCTGATTATGTAGCCAGATACTGTAGATGATCTACGTATTAATAACTATAGCGCTACGATTTGATAGAATTAAAGTGTTACAAGTGTTAGATCACTGGTTAAAACAAGTCCACGTGTTCCGGATAATTAGTATACAGGGTGTAAGGGACAGCCCTCCGCAGGCTGATGTGGTGAAATCAGTACTTATATCGTACTAAGATGACCGGTACATGAAATTATTTTAGGAACGTTATGGGAATCCAATGAACCTGATTTGTCGCGGCGGGGTGGACGGCCACGCTCGCTGATTTCAGGCGTCATTCGTTAGAGAATTTCAACATCCATTGCTGTTTTATTTTATTTTAGCTGTGTTATTACATTAATGGAGTACTGTGTACAGATAATGTAATTTTACATTGAAATAAAGGAATAGTAACTGAAATTACGATTAAAAAATTACAATTTTCCTGAGAAAATTTTCAGTGGAATATGATTCAAAATAAGGAGCTGAATGCACCCTGTTAATTTGCGGAGGGCTGTCTCTTATACCCTGTAATCCACTACAATCACACTTCTACTTAGTTCTAATTTACTTATGATATAGTTCAACCTTCTAAAATAACAAGTGCGAACAACCTTCCTCGTTAAGACTCAGATATATGCCAGTAACCTTGAGTGGTTAGCTTGCGTGTTCTGTACTGAGCTCACGCAACGCGTCGTACGTTCAGCCAGTAATAGGACTCGCCCATCAAGGAGCGCTGTCCCCAATTTGACGCATTATTAATTTATAATACACAAAACAAAAGGTATTTTAATAAAACGCATATACTAAAAGATCAATAGTTAAATTATCTTTAAATTGATGAAAGGTTTCAGAAAAATACGCATCATAGATTTTGCGCCATTCTCAGTTTTTATCCGCGTTAGACATAACTTTACAAATTAATTTCACTATGTAATATAAAAATAATCTAAAATATTCACATAATAAGTTATTGAAAAAGTGCTCTAATTTAATATACTTATATTTTTTTCAAATCATTAACACTGCTCGTTTAGACGTGATCTTCAGTATAAAATCATTAAAAGTCGGTTATCGTCGCCGTAATTCGACTCGATTTTATAATCCAAGATAAATCTCACAATCAAGCAAACAGGGTAACATAAAAAACACGAACATAATCTCTTTTTCATCGTTAAATAAAATGGTCCGTTTTAAACATAAATTTAATTGTTACCAAATGAATTAATTATGGAATTATCTTTTCTTTTTCAATTTACAATTTATTTATTAATGTACTGTATTTTTAAACAAATCTTTATAACCATTTACCAGCTGAAATAAAATTATATTGTAACGGTGTATAAAATACCTAATGTTCCAAATCAACAGAATTTATGATATTAGACCAGATTTTTAATTGTTTGGTATTATTTGACACAAGGATCTATTAACGTTGACAGTGTGGGGCTGAAGGTAAACATTTGTGCGATTAATTTTTGAAATGTATTAAACAAGAACAAACTTAACATTGTAGTTGAAAAACACGTTCCCTCCATTCCTACTGCAAATGTAGCTTTGTACGCACAATATTGAGAGATTTATCATGTTATTTTAAGACCACAGACTTGTTGTAGGTTTTTCTGTAATCTATTATAGGTAAAGAACTATTACCTATATTTTTTTTCAAAAATGTAGGCTCAGATCTTACGCAGGTCATCAGAAAGATTCCTACGACCACGCTTAAACTCATCGAACCAGTCGTAAACAGTGGCACGTGATGGGGCTTCATCGTGAAAGGCTAATCGAAGTCTGTCATAGCTTTGAAGTTGATTAAGACTACAACGAAAGTCGTAATAAATCTTAGAGCGAAAATTTTCTCGCGTTAAATCCATTTTGACGCGCTACACGCACGTTTCAAATATGGTATTTTACTCTGTATGAGAAAAAATCTAAAAATATATTATTGAGATAGCTTAGGCAAAAACCAGTCGGAAAATGTTAGTTTTAGTTCATAAAACAGCAAACTAAATTTTAAAATTCAATTCAAAGGTTTCAGCTTTTTTAATCTGTTTCATAACACCATTAATTAGTAGTCGCCATGTTATTACGTCATACGGCTATGTAAACATAGAAGTGTCAACTGTCAACTATCAGCGTATCAAAATATCACTGCATTTGTTTACACAACCAACTGACGTCATGACCATAGAGTAATATGACGTCCACTGCGTCCAGTGTTAAAAAAAAGTCGTCAAATTACGCGTGAAAGAAAATGCAAAATTTTAATGCATTTTCATGGCACTTAACGATTGAATAAAAATTTTGAGAATTTTTTAGTGGTTCATTAGCACTATAGAATCTAATTGAGACACTTTTCAAAAATGGGCGATAGATCCTATTGCCGCCAATTTATAGGAATAAATGACTGATGTATTCAGTATACATCATCATGTTACTAAAGAGTTCTTCTAAATTCGAAATTGAAATATTATTTTATTGTATTTGTGCGTAACCAGCCAGTTCTAAAAACTTTCAGTGTCACTACTCATATTTTATGAAGCTCATTATTTCATCATGATTTTATTACCACATTCAATCCTTTAAAGGTACCAAGGCTGCAGATACCGGAAAGCGCTCAAAATACCTGATATTTCGACGTCAGTCTAGTATGAGAGATGCCCGGGGGCATGTTGCAGCAAAATGCTAATGACAGCTGGAAATGAGTTTCCACTAACCGCCACCAATCGGAATGGCTGGAAATAATGGAACCGTGTCAAAGAAAATGGAATTCGTTTGTTGTTTTAATTTGTATTAATTAGGATCATCAAAATAAAAGGAATGACGTGTGTGTGTGATCGTTACAGGAATAACAGAGGAAAAGCAATTTTATTTATTTAATAATAATATAGGTATACCAGCACTGACTGCTGCGTTGGTCTAGTGATCGCAAGCGCTATTGCTGAGCATGAGGTCGCGAGTTCGATTCCTGGGTCGGGTAAAGTGATATTGGGTTTTGCTATCTGGAATTTATCAGTACAGTCCGGAATTTGCATTTGTGCCCGATTGATGGCAAAGGCTCGCCCCCTGTTACATATGGGACTTAAACGGGTAAAAAGTTATTTGGTATATTGTTGGTATGTTTTTTTACAGGGAAATAACCCAACACCAATAACACCATGCATGCATCAGGCATGCAAACAAGCCTATACCATACATGCATTTTTTTACGTTTTATCATACTAGACTAAATCCGTCTTATTACAAAAAAATGCTTAAGTACTGTTTTATACCAAGACCACAAGGTCTAGGATTGTTATGGTATTCAAGTTAATATCAGGCTCAAAACGTGTTCTTATTACAAAACGAAGACTTTTTGAGGATCAGTTAGTACCAAAGAAGGTTCATGATTCCACAGATAAGAAACAAAAATGGCATTCTTTCATTCGTTCATTCTGTATCTATTTGAAGCAACGTTTCGTTTCTCTAAATATTGATATTATAATAACACTTGAAATGCATAAATAATTATTAATCAATACAAAAATATGTCATAAATCGTTCTTTGTTTAGGTTACAATATATTGAACAAGCACAACTTGTACTTTTGACGTGCTTTTTATAATCAAGTTATCATATTTTTTAACACCTCTAGCGTGAAGTGGAGTGAATTACATAAGTACGGCGCAGCACTCGTAATTTGAGACGAATGTTTATGTTGTGTCCGTCCATAAATAATAAATCTTAGTATTAGGTACTGTTGATAATATGTGGTTTTTTCGTGAGTTGTGTCTGGTTAAACCGTTGAAGATAAACTTGTAAAACCCTAAGACGACCCACTGACCAAAACATGGATTTTTAATTAATATTAGGTAAGCAATGCTTTGTATCATCTTATTTCGACTGCCTAACGCGAATGTTCATATTATTATAGGAAATATTACGTCGTACTACGTATGACAATGTCTGTAAGATCGCCGAGACGTCTCCAGCATAATTATCCAAATCTTCCAAATCCATCAAGTCGATTTGTAAATAAAAAGCTATCAATAAACGCTAACCTCAAATAAATTGGTACCGAAGTTAGCCCATAGAAAAACTAAAAAAGAAAAGAAAAGAATGAAAAGAAAAAACGTTTATTCTGCACAAACAAAACGCACGTTACAATGAAACAACACAAATTGCACACAAACAAAGTAGCCAAAAGCCCCGCAATCAAACAATAAAAAGTTCGACAATCTTGTCTATTGCTAGATGTCAGGGCCGGGGACCAAAGACAATTTAAACTGCATAGTACTCTGTCTAGGGGTCTCGGCGGACTATCTTTAGTACCATAGCTAGTTCATGAACTAGTGATAAACTTCATTTTATAATAACGTTTTATTTAGTCATGATGGCAAACCTAGTAATTATCCTTGTACTAAATTTAGATCGTGTTTTGGAATAAGACGTAATAGGTTTTATGGCTTTTGAGTGGTATATCAAACGATTTTATATTCAATGTATGATAAGCTTATAAAAATTACTTGCTTTAAAATTATATCAATCGTTTATTATATTAACTGATCATTATATCAAATAAAATTATAGATTCAGTTGTTTATATCTTGTTAATATTAGAGGTTTTGTAATTATATCATATATTTGTTACCCAACTTAAACATAACTGGCGAAATGTTGGCGTACTACAGGAACACCTCTGCCCAACCCTTCGGGGAAACAAGGCGTGATGTTATATACCAGCATTGCAAGAGTAAAGGCAATTTTTAACCGACTTCCAAAAAGGAGAAGGTTATATTATGTTCGGCTGTTTATTTTTTTATTTTTTATGTTTGTTCACCGATATCTCCGTCAATTATAGACCGATTTTGTTTTTTTTTAATGGGTATGCTCCCGAGGTGGTCCCATTGCCACCAAATCAGAATCTGATGAGGGGATCTCATGGAAATCGAGGGCCCTCGAATTTTATAGGTAAACCTATAGCGATTTGGGTATTTTTTAAAGTAACTCGTGCATTTGCTGCCGAAAATCACCATTTGGTGAAGTGGAACTGTTGATGGAGACCACAGATGGCCACCGGAACAACATAATAATAAGTATTTAACGGGTTGCGATTCGATTATGTACTTTAATATGGTTGCTAAGCAATTTATGCTCGTCACAACGCATATGGTGAGTGGCAGTTCTCCTGGTTCTTACCAGGAGAACTCCTCAACAATTAACGTCCCAGCATCGGGAAAAGCAATATTTTGTAAAAGGTGATGAGCAGTTGACTTTAGGCTATTGTAACTTAGATAAATAAAAAACTGACTTACTAAAAAGTGAAAAATAAAAAACTTTTTGTAAAAATAAATAACCGACTTCCAAAAAAAACACTACAAAGTGAAAAATAACTTTAATTTCGGAAGTCGGTGGCAAAAAACTAAAATACAAATCCAAAGACACCGACTTCCAAAATTAAAGTTAATTTTCAAATCAAATCAAATCAAATCATTTATTGGTTTGCAAACATGGGTAATTAGTACATAGATGTTTTATTATAATAGTCCTCCATATTCTGCCGTCACATGGGCATGCAAATCATATTTATTATTAATTAATTTACACAAATTTAAAGGTATTATAATTAAAAGAATTATGAAAATAAAATAATAGAAAATACAAATTAAGGTCAAATCATTTGAATACCATTAAAAATTTCATAATAATACAAAAATGTCAACTGTCAACCACATTACAGTAATAAATAAAAAAGAATAAAAATCAAATGTAATAATAGCATGTCAATCAGTCAGTACAATACAATACAATATTATTAAATACAATAAGAACCTTCAGAAAAAAATGCAGATGTTTTATAATTAGATATCCTTAGACATTCTTCTTTAAATTAGGCATGCAAACATTTAGTACTAGATTAGTGCTTAATAGTCTAAAATACTGTCAATATAACAATTCTTAGTATAATTATGGTGATTAAATAAAATAAATAATTAAAAATGTCAGGATTAATTAGGTACCTAACTATAAAGTTTTATCATTTAGAAATACATAAATGGTGTAATAACATTTATCAATTAATAAGACTGATAATCTCTTTTTAAACAATGGAATGGACTCGTTTTTTATTCCATCGGGTATTTTGTTATAGATAATCGGGCACATACATATAACACTTTTCCTTAATAATGCAGTGTTATGACCACTAACACGTAGCATGTTTGTATACTGGCTTCTAACTGGTCGTGTTCTATTGTCCGATGCTTTATTGAAAAGATGCATATTTGATTTTACAAAAACAGCTATTTCGAAAATGTAAAGTGATGGGAATGTTAGCAAATTTAGGGACTTGAATACAGGTACGCAACTATCTGTTACTATCATGTTACACATTGCCCTTATGCATCGTTTTGGAGCCTTGAATACCTGTTCTCTCAGATTACAATTTCCCTAAAATATTATCCCGAATCTCAGAATTGACGCTACCAAACCATGGTAAGCAACTAATCTGGTGGGCATATTCACTTTCCTGGATAGATTAAAAAGCACGTATGCTGCTGTACTTAATTTTTTGCATACTTCTTCTGCGTGAGGCTTCCAGGTTAGTTGGCTATCAATCATTACACCTAAAAATTTTGCAACTTGCCCTTGGTCTATTTGTTGTCCATTATAATTTAAGTTAAAAGTTTGTGGAGGTATTCGTTGATAAAAATGCATAACCTTAGTCTTAGGTATATTAATCGTTAAATTATTTTGATCAAGCCAGTGTATAATGTCCGTTTAAGTATTATTTATGTCATATTCATACGTTTTTAGGTCTGTACATTTAATTAAGGCAGTGCTATCGTCAGCGAATAAGACCATAGGATGTTGAATGTGTCGTGGCAAGTCATTAATATAAATTAAAAATAATAAAGGGCCCAATACTGTGCCCTGTGGTACGCCGTATCTAATAAGCCTTGGTTCCGATAAGTATTTTTTCTCACGCTTAGTTTTTAAACATATTTTTGTAATTTCTGTGTGCTGTTTCCGGTTGCTGAGATATGATCTTAAGAGATTATGCATATTTCCTCTGATACCTATGGTGTTTAGCTTGTTTAACAGAGTTTCATGGTCAACACAGTCGAAAGCCCTCGACATATCAGTTAAAATTGCACAAACTGGTACTTTTTCATCGACGTTTCTTAATATCATATCCATTAAATAGTAAACGGCCGTATTTATGCCTTTATTTTGTTTATATCCCTTTTGTTCTATACTCAAAATATTATATTTAGATAAGAATTTATTTATCGGGTCAAAAATTATTTTTTCCATAGCTTTTGAAAAAATTGTGATTAGAGCTATTGGCCGATAATTTGCCAAATCTTCTTTAGAGTTTTTTTTTTAAAGTGGCTTAACTATAACAGTTTTTAATTTGTTTGGAAATACTCCGGAACTAATACACAGATTTAGTATGTGACTAATATGCAAAGCAATGTCACTCGATACAAATTTTACGACCTTAGTTGAAATGCCATCGTAGCCAGTACTGAGTTTATTTTTTAGAGAATGTATCGCTCTCATAACATCTTGAGGCAATACTGGATGCATAAACATCGAGTGAGGGTTACTTTTCAAATTACTTGTGTCGGGTTTTGAGGTCATAATATTTTCCGTCTGGTTAATAAAAAAAATATTAAAAGCGTTTGCAATCTGTGTTGATTCACTTTGTAGTGTTTTTTGGAAGTCGGGGTTATTTTGTTTAACAAAAAGTTTTTTTTTAAATTTAATTAGTTGGGAATCGGGAATTCTAGGTTTAGTCTAATTTGGAGCCAGCATAAGCTTATTTGTAGATAAGTACTTACCTTTTTTTTTTTTTTTTTTTTTTTGGGGTGGGAAATTATCAAATAACTTCTCCCGCTCTGGGCTGAGCGGGAGGGCGTGTCAGACTTTTACTGACTAAAACCCACCCGTGTTCCTTCCGTTGCCTGTGTGCCAGGGCCACGATATCCCTTTCGGACAAACTCGCAACCCTGGCAGGCATTGGCCCTAACGGACCCCGTCAGTTGGTGCTGACATCTCTTTGAGGCGCGCGTGAAACACAACGCGCCGTCGACCCGGGCCTGGTCCTTATCGGACGGCGAGCTACCCATCACTCACCGTCCGCAGGCCCGCGCCTACGGTGGCCGGAAATCAGCTTGCGACTCCCGACGCCCGGGGCGTCTCCTGCGGCGGCTAAGAGCGTGAGGGCGCGAACCCTGCCTCACCCTCATGCGTTCCGCCTCCTCCTTCGCGAGCATTACTGCTTCGCAGAAGGAGGTGACGGCCTCCCATGCACTCTCGCTCCGAACCATGGCCTGAACCAGGGCTGGACGCGAGAGATCGCCGCCGCCGATCGCCTCCGTGAGGACACGGCGGTGCTCCGCCCAAGCCGGGCAGACCTCCACCGTATGCTCCACCGTGTCCTCCGGGCGATCCACACAGTGGTGACACCCGGGCGTTTCCTCCCGCTTTATCCTGAACAGGAACCTCCCGAAACAACCGTGTCCGGTGAGGACCTGCGTCAGGCGGAAGGTGAGGACGCCGTGGCGCCTCTCCAGCCACTCCTCAAAGAGGGGACTTATCGCCACAATTGTGGCGTGCCCAGCGCTGGGTTGCGACAATCGCACTCTCCATGCCGCCATGAGATCCCGCCGAAGCTCCGTCCGCTGTGCCACGATTTCTCGCGGCAGCGGAGTTTCACCCCGGCGTTTCACCTCCTCGCGCCACTTCCAGATAAGTACTTACCTACCTAAACGTAAATTGCTTTTTGCCATAATATGACAGACCGAAAATGATTTGTTTGAACGAGAATGAACCTGCCGGGCAAAAGCCGTGTACGCACGAACGAACAAAACATGGTGAACACGAACATCGACCACGTAACCTTCGGTTCGTACCTAAATTAACTAAGGCCCACTTGCACCGCAAATGACTAAATGAGTTTAACGCCAAACGCATATAAAACATCGTTTTATTTCCACCAATCGTTTAAAGATGACAGAGTCAGAAATTTAATAGTTTAGTGTTAAACGCATTTAGTGATGTTTGGTGCAAGCGGGCCTAAGTATTTTAATATGCTGTTCGTTGGTAAACGCATAACTTGAAAACGGCAGGACCGATTTGGCTATCTTTTATTTTAAAATGTTCGTAATAGTCTTTATCAGGTTCTAACGGAAAGAAAAATTTTAAAGTTATAAAATTTAGGAAAATTTAAATTTTTAATCCTACACACATCATAATATTTTTAACATACACATATCATGATAATTATATGTTTAAATAAAACAATAATAGGGTTCGGGGTGAAGAGCAAGTTTCGTAAATCATACGAGTATCTCAAAGAATCCCTTTTTCGGTGCTTATCCCAGTCGACGGACGTCAAACAACTAACGTCAAAAGAAAGGTGCGCGTCGTCTGTTTCACAAACGGTTTCTAGAACATTCTAGAAGCTACGGTACGCCCTTAAGGCTCGTACAGACTGGTGCAATATCGCAGACTCGACGCGACACTAGAAGCACAATTTCTTTGTCGCTGCCTGTCTCGCCTGGTTCGAAATAGGTTCGTGTTCTATAGTGCATTCTCTATGAGCATTTTGTATGAATTATTGAAATTTGTTATTAATATAATTGATTCAAATAAAATTATGACTAAAATGTGATTTGTGACGTTATGAAACTGTCATGATTGTTATGAGGTCAGTTTCATAATGTACAGTTCAGGTCAGGATGTTAGGGTTCGTCGAAAAAATAACAAGTTTGACAGTGTGTCGAGTACTTTAATGTATGGCAGCGCTGTCAGAAAACGAGAAAAGTGACAGAAATAGATAAATCTCTTCGTTGCGAGAGTGAGTGCTATGCCTAATTTCACGACTGCATAAAAAAGGAGTGCTATTAACTTAAATTATCTTGAGTAAAGGTGATTGATTATCATTTGACGGCACGGTTGGCGCAGTGGTTAAGCGATTGACTGCTGCGCTGCGTGTCGCGGGTTCGATTCCCGCACGGAACAAATATTTGTATGACCTGCAAGTAGTTGTTCCGGGTATGGCTGTTTGTGTATGTGAGTTTAAATGTTTTTAAACGCACCTTCAATACAGGAGTAATTCCTAGTGTGGGGCAAAGTAAAAAAAAAAAAAAACTTATATACCTACATTTGCAGCCGATTAAGCCGAAAGCCTAGGCCTAAGCTTATACAGACAGTGTTGGTATTTACTCTATTTGACTGTACAAAAATGAATTGATTCTTACTTTCTGATAATGGCAACACTGTCAGTACTGTCACTCAATGTTTAAATATAAAACCGCTCATGCTCTCTGATCGTTCCTCTTTCTATATTTGCTGTGATAGGAATCAGACATAATTCCTTCCCTGTGAAACGTTCAATATAATTGACCGTTATTTAAATTCAAAGTACTGCTTTTTATTTACGCTGATAACCTAATTTCCTACAGACAGCTTAACAGCAAGCAACATTTTAACTGAAAGTGAATGCCAGGCGCTTGTCAAGCGATGTACCTACCGCTCGCTCGGCTTACGTGTAGTTTTAAACATCGAGTTGCAAAACCGCTATCCTTTGCACATCAGCCCCACCATTTGACACGTGCAGCCTCACCTCGACCACTGCGTTACCTACAGTTTCCATTTATCGACTTGTCAAAAACAGAACTGGAATCCTTTCTACTTTTTTAAGAGCTCGCTTCGTTTGAATGTAGCCAGTATTACGTTTTTTTTGCGTGGTTTTTCGTGCACCGGTGCGGTTGCGTTTTGATCAATATTTTTGAGCGGAAGCGGTACAATATTAGTTTTCGAATCTGTTTGTATCAATTCTACACGGAGCGTGAATTTACACAAAAATTGGTTTTAACTTTACGGCGAACCTGTTCTAAACAAAACTGCCGAAGTGTTCCAGTACACTTCTATCCCTTGTAATAAATATAAGGTAATAGCTACATCCAATCATTTTTATTCAGACCTTATCTAAAGCACCCAACACCTAAAACGAAATAAAACGACATCTACTTTTTAGTGTACAATAAATCAGTGAAATTAACAAGGGCTTGAAGGTCCCGCGACGTGTACAGATGGCGTGCCAGGCCTCCGACACAGCCTCGGTTATCAATCACCAGGCCAAATTACGAGAGATGTAGTGCTATATGGAATTGGACTGTACACTATTCTATTTTTTTGGTTTTGTATTCAATTAGATGTTATTGTGTTGTGTTTGCTGAGTTGTAGAGGCAGTCTGAGCTGAAATATTGTTGGTTATATTTTCACAAAGGGTCGAAAGTTATTTCATGATTACTTCATGTACGACGAGGGTTTGATTGAAAGTTCTCTGGTAAGACCTGGATGAGACTCGCACATACCAGGGAACCATGACACAAAAGGGAAAATTTATAGACTCTCCAGTGGGTAGAACATAGCTGCCAATGATGGTAATGAATGCAAGGTGACAACGGAGAAGGCTTTCTTTTCAAACTACAATAAATAATGTAAATTAGCACAAATGCTGCTGCTGCCAACATATAATAGTTAAGGGGTCGGCGTAGCATGCGTAGTTCATACAAACGTAATACCAAAATAATTTGTAAATCAAACATATTGTTAAGGTAGTGTGTATTTATTTCGATTGGATTACAGAATATCTATGTTCCCAAATATATATTTTGAAACGACAATGATATAAAGACGAGATATGAGGAATTTAAAACTCTTGTTTAAATCAGTGTCCATTCAAAATATAGATTTGGGAACCTAGATATTCTGTATTCCAATCAGAATAAAGACACACTGCCTTAAGAATATGTTTGATTTACAAATTATTTTGATATTACGTTTGTATGAACTACGCATCCGTCGCCGGCCTCTTAAACCTTTTACAGCAGGTATTTTGCAGTGTTATCAAAATCAATAAATACCGTAGCCAGAATTGACATCTAACAGCAATCATCAATGATTTGAACAAACAATCTGCCGTTGGCTCACACTATATTGACGCTATGCCCAACGACTCGTAACGCAACAATATGTACCGACTACGAGTCGTCACCGTACCGCATTGCTAAGATAAGACCATTGTAACTGACCATCGGTTATTCTCGATTTATTCATCGGATAAGGATTACGTTGTTTGACTGGCTGAAATAATGTGCTTGATTATAATGTTTAAAAGTCACAGTACAAGTGTGAAATTCCGCTGGATTACCAAATTACACTAGATTATTTAGGGCCGATATTTTAATCGTTAGATAACTTTTATCTAGAGAATAAAAATGGCAGTTTAACATAATATTTTCTACACAAAATCTGTCTAACTCATTAAATCATTGAAAAATCGGCCCTAAATGGGCAGGTCCTAAATGATCAATTATATTGCGTAATATCACGAATTGTTTTGAAAGTTTTTGGCCGTTTAGGGTTAATATTGAAGATTGCGCAATGACTGAACAAAGTCTGAGCGAGTTTTTTTACTGCACCATTATTTTAATTTCACCGCGTAGGACAAGGAGATATTGCGCGGATCTTGCTCACGCGAAAACATTAAAGCTCATTATAAGTGTTACTAGGGGCCGCCTAATAGTTGAACATTTTTCAGCAACAAGTCATAAAGAGTAGTCCTTTTCCTCTCTCGCGATGAACTATGCGTGAACTATGTTATTATAAGAATGGGAATAAATTTGGTGCTGTTCCACAAACGATTGGACACATGGTATCATGTCCTGCATGTCCTGTCAGCTGCACGTTACAGAGCTGATGGACGCTAGTGATGTCACCAAACACGATAGCCATCAACACGCTAAGAAGGAGATAAGAATTCTTCAGGCTGTGGTCAAGTTATTGGACATAATATACATATATGTCGGAGACGGTCATTAGTACGGACAAGACAAGTAACGAACCAAGCCCGCCACCGGTGACATCGCATGATCTACCCACACCTCTGGCGCTGACTCTGTAGCAGCACAGAGTCGTGATGTTTTGAGCCGATGGCGAGGAGGACATTCAAGATTCAGTGTCTGGTTTGATCGCATCGGAGTTAAAACGTCGCGAAACTGTACTCGTTTCGTTATGCTCGGTTGTTAGAAGTTTAAATTTGTAGTGATTGTGTTAATTTGTAATTTAATTAAACGCTGTGTATCTCACCCAGTGTTTTTTCATTGCACGAAACCCAACTTCTGCCCACATGATGTCTAAATCTGATTGAGTAAAATCCTGTCAATCCGACATAATATAATTATATTAAAGTGCCAACAGTCGTAGAGGATATTTTAATTCACGCCAAACAAAATAACTACTAGTAATTCTAGTGCAGTAACTACAGTTTTACCCAGAGCTGCGGAAAACAAGTCAATTTGGTCTAGTACGGCTTCCTGTTTGCATATTTCCTTCACTTTCGTCGAGTGAATTCAATTTTCCTAGAACGCAGCAGCAGTCTGTGGCTGGTGAAAAGGCTCGTGATTTGATAGCAACAATACAACTAACTAACAGCTGAGTTCTTCTGGGAAATTATAGAATAGAATAGAATTGTCTTTATTCAAGTAACTTAGACTCAAAAATTATTAGTAAGACTTACAACTTTAATAGTAAGAACTGACACTTCACAAAAACAAAGAAATGGTGCTTAGGATACTGTTGGAGCTGCCCCACACCATGCGCACCATGGAAGCGCACCTTTTGCGCATGGTTGTGTAGAAACAATCCACATACGCATCCGCGAACATCCCCGACGCACTACAGAAGCATGGCAGCCCCACCAGCATCCTAAACGCGGTATTATACTGAACGCGGAGAGCGTTGTACGATCTTTGCGTATACCTAGCCCACAGGCTACTCGTGTAAAAAGACGTACAATAGGCTCGAAAGAGCGTTATCTTAACGGGAAGTGAGCATCGTGCAAACCTGCGAGCCAGCATGTTCGCTTATGCTGGTTTTTAGTGGTATTTCACTCGTCTTTTTAACCGACTTCCATCAAAAAGGAGAAGGTTATAATTATGTTCGTCTGTACGTTATTTTTTTATGTTTGTTCACCGATATTGAAAATCCGTTTGTATTTTTTTTTGAAAGTGTATGCTCTCGATCGTGGTCCCATTGTCACCAAGTCCGAATCTGATGAGGAAATCCCATGGAAATCGAGGGAAATCCTAAAATGTTATAGGCACACTTATAGCGATTTGGGTATTTTTTATAGTAACTCATGCATTTGCTCTCGGAAAGCCCCATTTGGTGAAGTGGAACTGATGATGAAGACTGATGACACTGACTGACACAGATGGCCACCGGAACTACTTAATAATAAGTATTTCACGGGTTGCAATTCGATTAGGTACTTTAATATGGTTGTTTAAGATGCATATGGTGAAGTGGAGCTAATCGTGGAGTTATCCTCAACTTCATCGGGAAAAGCAATATTTTGTAATAGGAGAAGAAGTTGACATTAGGCTATTGTAATTTAGATAAATTACAAACTGTCCCACTAAAAAGTGAAAAAACAAAAAAAACAGCCGAGTTCCAAAGAAACACTACAAAGTGAAAAATTACTTTAATTTCGGAAGTCGGTGTCAAAAAACTAAAATAGATATCCAATGACACCGACTTCCGAAATTAAAATTATTTTTCACTTTGTAATTTTTTTTTGGAAATCGGTATTTTTAGAGTCGAATTATTGTTTGGTTTAACGCTATTTTAATTTAAGACATGCTTACAACGATGTGAAAGCGATATTCTAATAGTTCCGTCATAATGTTTAAAGTCAAACTGCTATTGCTCTCGTTAGCAAAACAAAATAAAAAAGCCAAAGCAGTAACAAAAATATTTCATTATCAATTCCTATGTTGACTTGAATTTGACTATGTACTCGTGCTTTTTTCTTACGAGGGTAAGCAGAAACCACGGGACACAAAATGCTTTTTATCCTTACATAATCCTTTAGCATCATCCACGTCTTATCATCTCGATTCAAAATGGCCGAACCACCTCCTCTTAGTAAACATGTCCCCGTCATACTTTCATATGAGGATCGGACACGAATGTTTGCACAAATACCTCATGGAGACAATAATATTGTGACCAATATGAACAATATATCATAACGAAGTTTAACTTCGGTCACTGTGGTTTACTTCACTTTGTGCCCGTCACATAAACGCTGTGAGGAAATTAAATGGCGACCACTTTTCGTGTATGTTTTGGTGTGAATAGAGAATTTGTGATGCAGTTGACTACATTTATCATTAGGTATCTACTTGCAAGCATTAGCAGTGGTGGCCCAGTGGTAACGGCCACGACCTACGAGTTGCGGGTCGTAGGTTCGAGTCCTGACAGGCGCTTTACTTTGTGTAAATTATTTCATCACCACTCTTAGAACGGTGAAGGAAAACATCGTGAGGAAAAAATCAAAGACATGCGACATCTAGGTACCAACCCGCACTGGGCCCACGTGGTGGATTGCGGCCCGAATCCCAGCAGTGGCAGCATTATAGGCTGATTATGCTTTCAAGCATTGTTGCCAACTCCTGGTGTCCGTGGTAAACTTTTTAGAAGATTTTTATAATTTTTTATGAATGTTATTCTTTTCTTTTCTTTCTACTAATATCTATCAAAGGTTAAGGTTTGCGTTTCCAATATTTTGTTATATTCTCATATTTTCTACTAAAATCCTTTTATCACACTAAGCTTTAGTTTTATTTCATTCCACCAACCACAAATATATACAGTCCATTCCCATCGCCTTCAAGCATGTAAGTTGCATTGGTTCTGACATTTTTGGCAACTTTATAAAACGTTGAAAATGAATAATTTTTAAACTATGAACCTCGCGTACAGTCAAACGTTGTTTTTTATCGTGTTATCTTTTCAGAAAACATTCGTAAGACTTTGTTTTGTCTTAAAAAGAGACATTACATTTTCCAATGAAAATCACAATCCCGATATTTCCGATTGATATTTTCACAGAAATCCAACCTGCGTAAAAAAAAAACCTTTAAAACTCATAACAAGACCATCAAATCAAATACAGTGTCAAATTAAAAGTTTTAATATAGGTGCTTAATAAATGTTCAATGAAAGCATGTATAACACACTAATTAGCTAATTACGAGCGATTGTGTCGAGGACTTAATTAGGTGAGGTCCCAACCGTTAATTAAAATGCTCATATATGAAATAAAACGCGACTGTGTATTAGGGGTTTGTGTGTGTTTATTAAATTAATTAAGGATAGCGCCTCTTGAGTAGGCTATACCTAATGTTATTTGAATGATCTTACTCGTCCTAGTTGTTTAATAATTATTTTGTCGATTTATTCTAATTATAATTCTTAATTCGTTGATTCTAATATTAAGAAGATAAAATAACTTTTCTTAGAAGGTGTTCCAAATAAAGATTTAAGTATATAAAAGTTTTTTTTTTTTTCTTAGAGTGATTAATATTTTTTTTGACGCTCAAAATTAAAACTTATTCAACCGTTAGGCGTTACGCTCCATGACCTAATATCTGAACCAAGGGCTTGATTCAGAAAGGAGTACCTACTCCTGGATGCAGTTTCCGGACTGAAGAGGGTCTTCTCTCTAGAGAAATAACCAGCTCTATTGAATCATGTTCCTGATCCTTTTTTACGCAGTTAGGGTTTTAAGACGACGATAACTGACTTTTAATGATGTTATACTGAAGATCACGTCTTATCGAGTAGAGTTAATGATTTGAAAAAAATATATGTTAAATTAGAGCATTTTCTCAATAATTGAATATGTGAATATTTTAGATTATGTTTCTATTACATAGTGAAATTAATTTGTATAGTTACATCTAACGCGGATAAAAAACTGAGAATGGCGCAAAATCTAACAAGCGTATTTTTCTGAAACCTTCACTAATTTAAAGATAATTTAATTATTGTTCTTTTAGTATACGCGTTTTATTCAAATACCGTTTGTTTTGTGTATAACAAATTAATAATGCGTCAAATTGGGGACAGCGCTCTTTGATGGGCGAGTCCTATTACTGGCTGAACGTACGACGCGTTGCGTGAGCTCAGTACAGAACACGCAAGCTAACCACTCAAGGTCACTGGCATATATCAGCGTCTTAATTTAAAAATCTAAGAGTTAAATGAATAAACATTATTTTAATATTTTTCTGTTATTAGTAAAAGCGTTTACTCAAGGTTCCAAAAGAAGCAAACTAGCGCAATATATACAGAGTGTGTGCGGTGTCAGCGGCCGGAGATCAAGACACCGCCCACCAGGAAATGAAGCCGACTTAGAGCCACCACGTTATTATACCCTTGTATCTACACAATGTTGCTGTAAAGAAATATAAGGAAAATATTACTATTTCCCCGCACTGATTTGAGAAATCTTGGCGGTCATAAAAATATATATTTTTCTGGGATTGTAAATTTTTCAAGATAAGAGATGAATACAGTGTCCAGATAGGCGCTATGTGTCAGATTATTTATAAAATGAATGAAATTATTTACCAAATAAAGGTATCGTATCAGGAGTTAGTGAAACTAGGAACAATTTAAAACAAACAGAAAGAATTATCAGGTTCATAACAGGCGCTTTGGTAACTCAGAGACAAAGCTGAAAATACTCGTTATGTGCCAGTAATTACAACGATGCCGCGATGTAGCAAAGTCGGCGCTAAATAAAATCGGCTCCGTCATGTCGACAGTACAATATAAAACATTTTACGCCATTAATTTATCAGATTACAACCGAAACCACTACAATACACGCGAAAATAAATAAAAGCGAAGTTTTGTGAAGTAACCTTCGCAATGCCTTGAACCGTATCTCGGGCAGCGACCATTTTGAATCCAATTTATCTTGAGCTCCCAGGATCACCGTACTCCTCATAATCTTGTCTCATCTGTTTATCGGTAAAAGGGGAAGGGAAGTTCTTATTATGATTGTCGATAATCATAATAATATATTATTCAATATCGTTTCCCCCATTATGTGCCTTTTCCTATATTATTGTTATCGTTAACGTGTAAAGGTTGACGGCTTAAGACGCGTGCACACCTGTTTGATGGTTTTCGTCAATGAGCATTATCATTGTTTTTATGGAACTTTGTGGTCATTGTAAAATAATTTTGGGATGAATGAATTCTTGATGATATAAAGCTTCGATAAGAAAAACTTTATAACAGCCGACGTAGAAGGACTTCAAACAAGCCAAATAACCCCCAAAAATACGTCAGAGAAACTCTTTTAATCGTTCTGTGAACTTCTTTTATCGTCTAGTTAACATTCGCATAGTTTCCTTTGAACACATCCCCAAATAGCGCATAAAACTTGATGTTTGGAAAAGTGCGAGTGAAGTGATAAAAAAAGTTTTCGCCAGGTTTACGACGAACATCAAACTATATGTACCAGGGTGTTATGATGCAGAAGGAACTCTTAAGATATCAATGGAAAGGTGCTCGTTGACTGCGACTTAGGATAAGTAAAAGTCTGTTTTAAAAGAGGGGTACCTACAAAATAAATGTGATAGGGATAAAAAAGTACCGTAACAGGCAGAAAAGAAAGCTTAATGCTTTCTTTTCTGCCTGTTACGGTACTTTTTTAACTTTCAACCCAGAAGATTATTATACTGTAGGTATATGAGATGACTAAAACTGAAAGAATGGAGAAAAGGGCTTTTACCCAGAAGTGTGTTTACACTAACAAAAGTTCAATGTATGTCATTTGATGTTCACTATTACCATAAGTTTGTGTAATACAAGACTGCTTATTACAAACCGCGCATTATTTCAGGAGCGCCAAGCGCTTCATGTTGCCGACAGCCGGAAATAAAACCGTGCCGCGTGGTGTCGTCGCGTTCGACACTTACCGAAGTCATCATGAGCAAATTATTCGGGGAGCTGCACGGATGTTATGGTTCCCTGGTACTCATCGATCATGTTCGTGGTTTTAGTTTTGAAGTTACTTACCACCCGCGTCATTTATATTTCGTTCATACAATTCCTATGCATTATTTTGTTACTTTCAAGTAAGTTTCAATGACGATCAGATGAAGTATTATTTCTCAGGGCCAGGGCCAGGGAGATGATTATACAGGCGTCTATAGCCGGTGTGGCGAAAAGTATGTATGTGGTACAGACCATCAAACTGAACAAGTGTCTTCCGGGGACCAACATCGTTATCATGAAAAAAAAAATGTCATCCCATACATTTGGTCGAGGAGGTATTGAAGTTTTGTATGGAACGACAGATTTTTTTTTTCAAGTTATTGCACAATTTAAACATCGATTATTTTGTATTTTCTAACTCACGATTAGTTTTCCCAAAATATTGTGTGTGCTCAGTGCTCACAATCTGTCCAGCCTATGTCTGCCTTTTGAATAAGCTTTATTATTACTAGAACTGTCCTGTATCTTTAGATACAGGTTACCCTAGTTTAAGACTCAGATATATGCCAGTGACCTTGAGTGGTTAGCTTGCGTGTTCTGTACTGAGCTCACGCAACGCGTCGTACGTTCAGCCAGTAATAGGACTCACTCATCAAGGAGCGCTGTCCCCAATTTGTCGCATTATTAATTTATTATACACAAAACAAGAAGTATTTTAATAAAACGCGTATACTAACAGATCAATAATTAAATTATCTTTAACTTGGTGAAGGTTTCAGAAAAATACGCTCGGTAGATTTTGCGCCGTTCTCAATTTTATATCCGCGTTAGACATAACTTTACAAATGAATTTCATTATGTAATATAAACATAATCTAAAATATTCACATATTAAGTTATTGAGAAAATGCTCTAATTTAATATATATTTTTTTCAAATCATTAACACTACTAGTTTAGACGTGATCTTCAGTATAAAATCATTAAAAGTCTGTAATCGTCGCCTTAAAAGGCAGGACTCACCAATTATATTGTTTACAGATTTCTGCAGCATAGATTATTATTCGTTCTTACTTCATACCACTAGCTGTTAATAATACCTTTTTGTTAACTAAGTAAATTTTTTCTGTAACATTATTTGTACAAAATTTATGGTGGTAGCTTAGTTTGTGACCTTATAGATGATATGAATTGATTCTTATACCTACTGGGTAAATAAGTTATTTTCCTCCTAAAATAAATCACGGTCTGATTGCTATCTGGGTTAATCTTAAACGCGAAGTTTCCTTACGCCATTATACCAACATTATTTTGTTGGCATTATCTAAACAAAATGTCTTCTGTTTTACATAGCACCGGCTTATTTAAAAACAAGTGCTTGTCGGACCACGCACAATGAAGGGTTCCGTAGTTGAGATTAAATTATCCCAAGAACTAACTTAACATTGTAGTTGGAACATATGTTCTCCCATACATTCCAACTGCAAATGTTAATTTGTATGCACAATATTGGGAGATTTACCATGTTATTTTAAATCCATAGACAACGTATAGAAAAAAAATTGTCAGCCGTCACGGGACGCCTGGCAGATGTGAAAAATCGAAATCAAACAAACAAACATCGAAAAAAAGGTCAGGGTCACGTAGCGGGGGAGTGAGTGGTTAATCAAAAACAGTTAATGATCAATTAGCATCTATTTTCTTAAATAGCTTAAATTTATTTACTTTAAAATTATAAAAAAAAAATCTTTGAAACCCTCACAGTATCTAAGCCCTTTCATTAGATATGTCACATGGAACAGTTTTCCGTTTTTTTCATTCACGGAACGGTGCTGAACTCTAAAAATCTTAAATTACAGATTTTTTTTAAGGAAGTCGAATAGTTTCTCAATTTTTTATCTTAAACTACTAGGCGCACATAAATTAAAGAAGAAACTTCCATACCACCATCCCTTATCACAAGCGTCGCATTTCTCCCATACATTTGGCTATATTTATTTTAACAGCAGCAACAATAGCCTCGTGAAGTGTTCCGGACTCACGTAGCAGCTATACAATGGCTATACAGCTGGAAGTGCTGGAACGTTTAAACAACTACGTTTACAGTCGGCAGAGACCGTTCTGTTTGTAACAAGACTTGTGGTTTAGGATTCTACGAGTAAACAGAGAATGAAGTCATTCGCATTTTTCTAAAACCTACAGAAATATCGTGTGTAAGTACAAGATATTTTTGTTTTAGTAGATTCTTTGTTGGTTTAGTGGTGACTAGTGCGACTGCAGAGCGTGGGCTTCAAGGTCAAGCCCCAGGTCGGTAAAGTGTTAATCAGTTTATCAAGAAGAAGTTCTCGGTAGTAACCAGGAACACACTTTTGCTCTGCCTAACCCTTTGAGGAAAACAGCTGTGATGTTATGTCAAGTTAGAAAAATTACGCCTTGTATATCCGAATATCAAAATATTGGAAAAAGGTTTAAAAATGTTTTTAGTTCTACTAACAAAATCTATCATTAATCAGCCCAAAGATCCACTGTTTGACATAGGCCTCCCCAAGCATCACCGCGACGATCACTCCAGTGACTAATGCTCTTCAACCCATGGCCTTCCATTCTACGAGCAATGTACGAAACTCAAAACTCAAACTCAAAACATTTATTTCAATTAAACCTATTACAGGCACTTTTGAATCGTCAAAGAGTCGGTCAGTTAGTCAGAAAGTTGAAGCTATTTGCCCATTCCAAAACGTAGATCTCTATGGAGAAGAACAGGCAAGAAACTCCAAGGACACTCTTTTAAATGAAGATATTACAAAATCCTGGGTACATTAATCTTGTTGCTTCTATATGTGAGAACAATGTAAAAAAATTAATTACTTATTTAAAAAACAATACAAAATATAAGATTACAAATAAGCCCTGGCAGTTAAGAGAAGACCAGTCTCAACTGACGGCGCCAGTTCTCGAGCATGACGTACGCCCACTATACCACTTCATCATTATCTGTTCCTGTTGACTATGGTTTCCTTTTAATTACGTTTGGCGATTAACACACGACACCGCGCACCGCCGCGGTAGGCGGTGAAGCGGATCTCAATGTCGCATTGGCTTCTAATAAATTCGTTGATGCCTAACACACGTACACCGCCCGACCGCGCGGTCGAGCGGTGCTCTCACCATATGAAACCGCGGCGGTGCGCGGTGCCGTGTGTTAATCGCCTTTTTAAGCTGTAAGCCTAGATTTCAATAAATAAATCTGCCTACCCTTTGTCCCAACTATGTTGCGGTCAGCTTCAAGTCTACCCAGATGCAGCTGAATACCAGTTTTTGACATGGAGCGACTACCTATCTGACCTCCACAATCCAGTTACGGGGTAACACGATATCTATCCCTTGGTAAGACTTGTTGCCAGACTTTTCCACTATACGACTTTAGTTTCGTAATTCTTCGAGCTACGTCGGTTATCAACAACGTTGAAATAAACAAAACATTAATGCTCACAGGTAAAACCTTAGCACATCGGTAGTCTTGCGACACGTGCCTCTGCACATCGTCTACGTTTCCCGTATTTTTCAGCAATGTTTATGTGTGGCGGTGCGGCACGCGACTGGAATAGATCGACTCCGTCTAAATCTTCGCATAGAATCTATAAGTTGGTAAACTATTGCAGATTATGGTAAATGCTGGAGATATTGCGTCTCTGCGGCCGTTTGTCTCAGTTTTATATGGACGTGATGGCTTCTTTTTGTGTGTGTATGTCTTTTTTTGACTGCCTCGTTGGTTGGTTCAGTGGTCACACGTGCGGCTACTAAACTTCGATTCCCAGCACGTGTAGCATGACCATCGGAGATATGGTAGTAAAGAAAGACAAAATGGTAGATTGAAGAAAGATTTGTACCTATGGGGCGCTCAAATCAAAAATCAAAATCAAAAATAATTTTATTTCACATAAGCCTACATTACATGAGCACTTATGAAACGTCAGAAGCTAGGTGCACGGTTCCAATTGGTCGTTTCCTATGGAGAAGAGCCGGCAGGAAACTCCACTGTCACTCTTTAAAAAAAATAAAATTGGCTTTTACAATGTTTTCAAATTACAGTGTTAATAGGTATGAGAGGACAGCGGAGGTCCGTCAAAAGTACAAAGTACTTAACAAAATAGAAAATGGTCTACAGATCTAAAGTCTATTACGTCCTCACATTGACAAAAAAAACAATATACAATATGATTAAAATAATAAAATTTAGAACCTTGTTGAAGTTTAAATTGTAGGTATAATAATGACAAATAAGAAAAATACTCGCTGTCAAAAATTAAGAAAAGAAATAACACTGTATTTACGTATTTAATTCTTTTCGGGAAACTTACAGTTGAGTGTTTGTCAAGAATAAAAAAAACACAGGCAGTCAGCAGCCTGTGGGTCTCATACACGCGCAGACAGAACAACGCCTTGCGTGTCCAATATAATAATGCATTCAGGGTGCTGATGGGGCTGCCCCGATTCTGCAGCGCATCAGGGATGTTCGCCGAGTCGCATGTAGACTTTCAATTCTACTAAGCGAAAACGGTGTACATCCCTGGTGCACAGGGTTCGGGCTAGCTCCAGCGCCATCCTGTGGGCATTCGCGCAGAGGTTCGATTGCCAGTACCTGGGGCGAGCCTATTGCCATAAACCGGGCACAAATCCAGACTCCGGGCTGCTACTGAGAAATTCCTAATGGAAAATCCCAATAACAGTTTGCCCGACCTAGGAATCGAACCCAGGACCTCATGCTCAGCAGTAGCACTTACAGCCACTAGACCAATGAGGCAGTCAAAAATAATGATTATCTAAAATGCAATTTAAACAATGCACAGTATACACAAGTTAAACTTTTCACATGGTCACTTACTGCTACTTCAGCATGTCAGTGACGCGGACCCATAAGTTTATCTACCAAAAATCCCTCAACGCGATTAAAGAAATGTTCACTTCTTTGGAAGTATACACTCTTTTCTTGCTGACACTTTATTCCGCACAACTGCACTATTTCACAACCAAACGAAAACTGACTCTGTACTACATTTTAATATTAAAAATGACTTTTCCCCCACTCAGAAATAATGATAACATCATAACCGTTATTTCTGTGTTGCCAAAGTAAAAATAATACATTCAGTTGCCATAATGAAAATACATTTAAAAGTCTATTACAACATTAATAATTTAATTTGACAGCGTTGCAACAGTGAATATTATAATTCGGTATTAAAATAATATTTTTTTTTTAATTAAATCATAGAAATCACGACACTTCAAAAATTAAAGGCCATTTACAAGTTTTAGGGTTTTGGTTTTTTTTTAAATTATGTAGAAAAAGATATTTATGTCTATTCTCCGTCGAGTAGAATAAATGGAAGTAGTCGTGCTAAGCGTGGAGGTCGGGCAATGAGTAGCTAGGGTTTCCCATCAGGAATTTCTAAGTAGTAGCCAGGAGTCTGGATTCGTGATCGGTTAACAGCAAAAAGCTAGCCCCCTATAACATGAAACTTAAATCATAACTGGTAAAATGTTGCTTTACCACCCTAAGGTTGAATGTTACGCTCAGCATAAAACGTCACGGTCGATTTTTGTTTTAAAAAAAGGTGACAGATAGTTTAAACCTTAGGCCGTTGCACGTTTAGTCGGGTTAAATTAATAAATTGAGAGTTTGAAAGCTCGGAGTTAAGTAATTAACTTCCGTGAGCACCTTCCATCCCTCATTTTTTTAAGAGCAATCGTCACTGTCTCTGTTGTATTTGTTTTCTACTATACTATTATGTTTTATAATGAGTCCTATTAAAATTTATTTTTCTCTAGCGCAGAAATTGAGCCCGTGACTTTTTTTCGACATTTAAAAAAAAGAAAGAAAGAAAGAAAAAATATTTATTGGGACTCAACACTGGAGATCAAAAAATTAAACAAAAAACAAAAACAATACTTAATACAAAAAAAACAAAATAAACACAAATTCCAAACACAAAAAAAAATTAATATAATAGGTAACCGAAAACGTTTAACGTTTAAAACGACTAATATAGAATTACACAGATGCTCTTCCGATTTTAACACAAATTATGACATTTTAATTCAGTGGCATTACCAAACATTAACATTATTAAACGGCTGGCAGTGAAGCATGTTTAGAGAACGTTTTGTTTAGATGCCATGACATTTATTTTGGTTTCTTTTAAAACGCGAGTATGAGTCAGACCCGTAGACAGATAGAATACTCTGTCTACGGTCAGACCGGACATTTTTCTTCACTCGATCACAGATAATATCTACTTGATGTTTGATTTAGTAACGCCTTCTTAAGGTCCCTCCTTAAAACGTAAACCTTTTTGACGTCTACGTGTCTTAATTAGCCGTTAACAGAAAATTTGTTAATGGCTAATTAAGAATAGTTTGGTGAAATCGGGTGTAACTCTCCCAGATCGGTGGGTTCAACATTTAAAGGTTTAACTACAGGTTTACCTCTAACTGTTGGTTGTGCAAGATGAATTATTTAATTAACCTCGAGTTAGCTGTTAATTCCGAGTTATTTAGGTGCGGGTACCCATGAACCCGCGTTTTTGTCAAGTTTTAAAGCAATTACGAGTTTGACTTTTTTTTTTTTTGGGTGGGAAATTATCAAATAACTTCTCCCGCTCTGGGCTGAGCGGGAGGATGTGTCAGACTTTTACTGACTAAAACGCACCCGTGTTCCTTCCGCTGCCTCTGTGCCGGGGCCACGATATCCCTTTCGGACAAACTCGCAACCCTGGCAGGCATTGGCCCTAACGGACCCCGTCAGTTGCTGCTGACATCTCTTTGAGGCGCGCGTGAAACACAACGCGCCGTTGACCCAAGCCTAGTCCTTATCAGACGGCGAGCTACCCATCGCTCACCGTCCGCAGGCCCGCGCCTACGGTGGCCGGAAATCAGCTTGCGACTCCCGACGCCCGGGTCTCCTGCGGCGGTTAAGGGCGTGAGGGCGCGAACCCTGCCTCACCCTCACGCGTTCCGCCTCCTCCTTCGATTACGAGGTTGATTAACTATACCTATACGCCTACACTGTCGACCAACATCACCGTTATGTTATGTAAAAGTAAAACAAAATCCAGATTATCTACATAAAGTCATTGAGACACACATAACACGTTACACTTGCAGGTCACGTAGGATTTTGAGCTCACGTTTGAAGCCAGCAGGCGCCTGCAACCTTTATCTTGTGGCACGTCGGACCGTGACAACCTTCACACATGTAGGGATTATATTATGTAGAATGTGAAGTTGTCTACTGTTACAGTAAGTCAGAATAGTACGAAGTAAGGTTTTTAGTGGGACTCGCGCAGGAAGATCACTAACTAAACTAAGGACACCCTTATAAACATGAAAAAAAAACAAAAACATATAAAAAAACCCGGCCAAGTGCATGTCAGACCACGCACAATGAAGGGTTCCGTAGTTAAGATGAAATTACCCCAAAAACAAACTTAACGTTGTAGTTGAAAAACAATATGTTCTCCCATACATCGATATACGTCACTGTCAATTCTCCAACTGCAAATAAATGTAAGTTGGTGGACTATTACTCTTTAACTTGTATAACCTACTTAGCTGTGATAGTTTTCTATTTAATTTCGTTATATTTAATACTGCCATCAAGTTTTTCACATAATCAAAAACAACTATTTACGCGTTAAGTGTACCAGCAGTTTCCGTTTTCTAAAACAGGTGTGAATATTTCTTCGAATTGCTTTTAAACCGAGTTTAATCCGAAACCACTCCAGTCTTGATTTAATAGCAAATTTGGTGAAAAGGAACCCCTAAGGTGAGACTAAGTCTGTCTGTCTGTCACACCTGGATATCTCAAGAACTACTAATGCTATCAACTTGAAATTTAGAATAGTTTTAGATGACGTTTGCCCAACTATTTTGCAAACAAGAAAAATATTTAAAAAAATATATCTTGCATAGATAAAAATCTGAAATTATTCTATGTCATAGAAGTTTATGTAAAGATTACAGGAAAAATAAAACGATGTCTCTAAATAGCACAGTGTTTCAGAAATCATCAACATCATATAGACGTACGGAACCCTTGGTGCGCGAGTCCAACTCACTCTTGACCGGTTTTTTTATCTTCCTACATAGTTCGTTACTTCTGAATACTGTACTGCAAAGTAATCCTACATGACCATCTGCCAAGCCATTGTGGTCAACATCGCAACTTATCACGCAATCGTCTGATAAATTGGAGAAGAAATTGTCTATACAAGATCGTGAGTCATTTCGAATAAATGTAGTCAAACTAATTAGAGGTCTTAAGTTGTAAACATTAAACATGTCAATAAAAATAAGTAATTTCTTTTTTTATTGTCAGTTGATAAGTCAATATTAAAATCACCGCAAATAACACAGTTCTTGTTAAAGAAATGTTCTAATAGTTTTTCGAGCCTAACCATAAAAGGGTGTAAGTTTTTATCATAAGGCGTACGAGCCACACACATATATGTTGAAACATCTTTGACACAGCATCACATCACGCCTTGTTTCTTGTTTGACACAGCATCACATCACGCCTTGTTTCTTGTTTGACACAGCATCACATCACGCCTTGTTTCTTGTTTGACACAGCATCACATCACGCCTTGTTTCTTGTTTGACACAGCATCACATCACGCCTTGTTTCTTGTTTGACACAACATCACATCACGCCTTGTTTCTTGTTTGACACAGCATCACATCACGCCTTGTTTCTTGTTTGACACAGCATCACATCACGCCTTGTTTCTTGTTTGACACAGCATCACATCACGCCTTGTTTCTTGTTTGACACAGCATCACATCACGCCTTGTTTCTTGTTTGACACAGCATCACATCACGCCTTGTTTCCCCGAAGGATTGGGCAGAGGTATACCTATAGTACACCCACATTTTACCAGTTATGTCCCATGTAATACTGGGCGGGCCTGCCATGAACCGGGCTCAAATCCACACTTCGGGCTGCTACTGGTGCTTAATATTTGGATGTATAATAGGGGTCAAATAAGAAATCGAAATAAAGACTAATATTTTTATAATTTTTATCATGCGGAGAATATAAAATTTCACATTTTTAGATAATATCATTATAAATAAAAACATTAATCAAAATATTATAAAATTAAATCACCACATAACAAATAGGAGATACCAAATCTGGTCAATCTCCTATTTATTAAACATAATATAATTACATAAAATAAATAAATCTCAATGTTTTGTCAAGTCGTAAAAACCGCGCGAAGCGAGGGCGTGTCACTAGTAAATAATAAAATAAATAAATAACTGAATACCGCAGCTGAATTTAAAAAAAAATACATATCTCCAACATCATTTCGTAATTAAAAACAGAACAAAGGCCTTGTTGTAAAATAATTAATGTATCCATTGACGAATTAATTTATTAATTTTAACTTTCAAAGTTTTGACCTGGTTTTCGTCTGAAATTATTATAAGTCGATCGATTGACACATATTATGCTTAACATAATTTGAGCAATATTGGCACTAGTTTGTAACTAAATAGTGCCAAATTATGAAATGGCTACCGAAGCATTGCAATAATAATACAACCCATATTTTAAACGCTATTGTTAGACCTTATTAGAGCCAAAACAGCATATTTAAGTAGCATTGAAGGTAATGTCTTTGATAGCTCTTAAGGTTATATATTGACATTACCTTTTAATGTTACTTACATAATAAATAAGTGACTCAATTCTTAAATTGAGTCATCTATTATGTAAGAACCCAACTATAACATGAAACTTCCATTTCAGGTATTCAAGAAAACTAGATTAAACATAAGAAAGTACGGAATATTCGATTAGAAGTCCTCAGATACAAAAAGTGAGTAAGAAAGCCATTTTCTAATTGCGCCCGAGCGACGTTTAAAGTGCGCACATAAAAGTACACGAGTCCACTGTATCACTACTGTTATGTTCCATATAGGACCCTCTGATGCAACTTTTTATTTTCTTACATTCTACCGTGGAGTTACTTTTTAGCTTTTTAAATCCCTTAGCTCCATTTGTGTAGTACTCGTATCTAGCCAGCTTCGCGTTATTAGTTCTGTGTTCTACGTAGCCTGCTACGCTTGATGTAGTCTTTGCTACAAGGCTACGCTTTGTGTAGTTTCTGCTACACATTCTGTAGTCTTTGCTACGCTATTTTGTTGTTTTTATATTACCTTTTAAAAATCATGACTTCCGTGTAGTCTTTGTCAAGTATTCGACTAAATGGATGTTTTTATTTAACATGGAAACTCTTCTAACTTCAGGCATCCCTTAATTCAAAAAGATGGCGAATTTAAATTACTATGCTAGACGTGACTGTTATTTGCGTCAATAAAGTCTCAGAGGTCAAGCATAGGTCATTCGAATTCCTGAACCAGTGAGTTTTAATGAGAAGAATATTAATTGAGTGGATTTTTAAGCTGCATTTTCACTGGGCGGCATTTTTTGGATTTTCTAAAACATTTTAATCTATTATGACTGCAGTTCACGCTTTAGAATGGGTACTGAAATTATAGTTTATTGTTACCCTGGTAATTTAAAAACTTTGTCTGATTTATTTAGTCCTCCTTTCTCCCTTTATAATATTAATAACGGCGCAGGATAGCCTTTACCAGAAGTGCTCATAGTATTAGTGGATCAGCAGCTTCAATATCATGAGGATTGTGCCGGAATATAGAAGTACGTCGTGGACATGGTATGACAGCGGCTCCCTTGACATTTCTGTCATCAGAAGACAGCCACCACGCAACCATCGATGCAACACTCTGCTAGAGTGAGACTGTCACCAGCCAGTGTCACTCTTATTTGAACTTCGTAACAAAAATAGATGGCGCCACTTCCTGCGCCGTCAAACCTTTAATTCAGACCACAAAAAATCCATACGATGTGTTAGTATAGAAAATTTAAAACAAAAGGTGTTTTTTGCATTTTGTTTGCCTTTAATTAACGCTACGGTTATAAAGAGGAAAGGCGAATTCAACATCGGCTTCGGCATACGGCTCTTACACCTTTCTCTCTCTTAGTTTATCTTTACACTTTTGTACATGAGGGCTATGTCGAATCATCAAACCATCAACTACATATTTCACAAAGCATTATTATTAAACTGCATAGTTCAGCTAATCAGTACTTTATTTAAGCTAAGCTACATTCGTGAACAGTGACTCCTCAGCTTTAGAAGCCATGTTGAAACGACACCATTGGAATTTTTAGTCTAATGGCATTCCACTTCGAACGCGTGCCGACGTTTTAAAATGGAAAATTGAAAAATACTCAACTTAGCTCAAGTTTAATCTTGAAACTTTAATTGCCGTCTGAAGGTATAACAGATTTAAATTTAATTTAAGTAGCGATTAAACTTAACTTTGTTAAAGTTTAATTTCATTTGGAAAAATTAATGATGGTGTAGAATTTTAATTTTCTTTTGTTTTGGACTGTCATATTCAGGTACCCGTTTGTTGGTTGATCAGTTATTTATTAAAACTATATGCACAAGTTGGGAGCTTACTAACAAAAAACCGAAAATTTATTGATCTTAAATAAACTAAAATAAAGGCGAACTTAATGCCTTTGGAATTTTCTCCCTATGACTACCACATTGGGACTTGCAGTAAAACACAGTTAATTAACAACGCATTATTATTATTATCAGCAGTAATTCCTGAAACAATGGAAAAGGGTGTAATCGTTTAAATCATTTACCCGGGTGAGTTCGCCCTACATTTCAAGTTGACCGGTACCAATAGGAGCCCACCATACAGATTGCACTTTCGGGCACTTAAAGTAGAAGTCAAAACGTAGAGCGAGACTTAAAAGCTAGTGGCTCAAATTGTTCCCGAGGGATGCCGATCGTCGCCGATCTCTCACGAAGCCACTCGAAGCTGCTCGAGTCTACTGTTGCTAATGAACCAAGGGAGAGGTGACTAATAGTGACTGACGGACTTGATAAAATGTAAGTTTTCCACAGTTCGTTGTGGGCACCTGTAGGAATAGCTTTTTTACATCACAGGGGAAAAAATAACAAATAAACTATCTCTTCAGTCGTCTTCCGGCGATAGAAAAATCATTCTCTTTTATGTCACCCTAGTACTTCGGCGTGCGTTGTTCTTGCCAAAATGGGAATTGTTCCCGAGCGCTCCAACTGTTGAAAAAACAAATGAAAACATTATGAACACGGGTTGTGTACGCACGAACGAAAAACGAATATCGAACAGTGTTCGCATGTGCGTACCACTAACAAACATCAAACACTGTGAACAATTTCGTTGTTCTGTGTACGACGGTGTATTATGTACGTGTTCGCTTTGCCAATTTACGTCCACACGTACGAACCAAATGCTCGATGTCCAATGTTCGTGTTCACTATGTTTTGTTCGCGTGCGTACTCGGCTTTAGCAATTTTCATAATTTATAGGTATTTTTATAAACATAATCTTCGAATCGAATCTAAACATAATTATTAGGAACTAGCTGAAACCCGCTACTTTAGGAATTTAGTGTTAACTTAGAAATTTAAATATTATAATCTAACAGTTGATACAGTTGTAGTATTTTCTTATGTTCACAAATGATAAACTGCCCATCTTTGCAATAACAAAAGGTTACTGCCTAAATTTTGGGCGAATAAGTTACTAACTACTTCTACTCTCCTACTCTACTTTCAATTATAATATAGGGACTGAAGACACATCATAGAATTTATTTGTAAACCGGTCTACTCTTTGATATGCAATGGTCTCTGTGGTCCCATGAAATATGAGGTTCCAGGGGCTGGTGTGAATCTTTGGGTTCATTCGAGCAATCGAGTCTGGTCAAACCACGCTGCTGGGGTCGATGCATTTCATTAATTCAAACCACATTTACTGTTTTTCCGTCTTGAGCTAGTATGAAAATATTGTCTGCAAGCGAGCAAGCCACATACAGTTGGCCGTGGGAAAAACAATCAGACCTTATGTCGACACCAGCAGCCTTAAGGGTCTGACCCGAGGACTTGTTTATTGTCATCGCGAAGCAAACGGCTACTGGAAACTGTATGCGCTTGAACTCGAACGGGAAGTTATTGGGGATAAGCGGCATACGCGGTATAAAAACAGTTTTACCTGAGCCACATCCAGTAAGAATCTCAACTTAAATAAAATTCCTTAATTTCTTCCTATAATAATAAATTCGATAAATCATATCTCTAGCAGTAGATATGTCACTTGACAATAAAGTACGTCATTATGTAGCTGTCAATATTTACGAATCTTCATGAGCGGTGGCAAACATCAAAAACAAAAGAATACGGTTACAGTATAAGCAAAACAGTAAGATAATCTCTTCAAAGTGAGAGTGAACAGGCTTCTTCCGGGTAAGCTCACTCAATCGTCGACTTTGTCTCTGTCACTTCTGCCCTAGACTAAGGTCAAGAGCAAACCCATCCTAAATAAAAAAAAAAAAATAAAAAAAATTAGCCCATTCTTCTTTGAGTCACTAAAGTGGTTAAATAGGGGTAAAATTAAAGTTTGTATGGAACTTCGCCATTTTTGTCAAAGCAATTACATTATTTGAACACCAACCTTAAGAAAAATTTTGTGAGCAAGAAGACCACTTGCAGTAAGTGAACTTAAAAACTGGATAATTAGTGGCATCGTCCTGATTAAGAACGATGTTTTACGATGTGTTAACGACTTCATCCCCAATAACTTCGGTTAGAATTTTTTGATTGGTTGCTTTGATTTGATCGGCTCCATTTATAACCGGTCCCTCGATCGAACCGGTAGAATTTGCCTAAATTTTACAGAAAAGAGTACTGTGACGTTCCCCATTGGCCTTTCATCGTGCCGAATGACCCGTAGTGTTCTGTCCACAGCTCCGACAGCTTATTGTTGGGATCCCTTCTTTTCGCATAATGTTCTTTGTCCTAATATACTTCGGCATAACGATTTTGGCACAATTTGTTTTGGCATAATAATACTTCGGCATAATTTTTTTAGACATACATTTTATGTTGGCATAATCATCTTAAAGACTAATTTGTTTTGGCATAAATTTGATTCGCATAACGTTAGTAGGCCTAATGACTATTAGCATAACGTTAGTAGGCCTAATGACTATTAGCATAATAATATTTAGGCATACAATTTTTCCTTTTCTAGTAGATACGTACTCCAGACTTTGGGTGGAAATGGTGGTGGCGAACTTGTAGTACCCCATACATAATTCTGATCAAACCAATTTGCTATAGTTTCTGTAACAATTAAATAATATTGTTGGTTAAAAATTTAATATGCTGTGCAACAAAAGTTAGTGACAGAACCGAATTGCTGCAAAACTGACTCCACGTAGTCTTGTTTGTCCTACCCCTAGAGTGTAATTTAAAATCGCGTAGGCGCGTGGGGCCGCCGGAGGCCCGCAGCGCCGGAGCCGTGACAGAAACCCTGCCTGCTGCATGCTGCATGCTTGCTTGCATGCTTGCTTGTTTACTGCATGCTTGCTTGCATGCTTGCTTGCATGCTTGCTTGCATGCTTGCTTGCATGCTTGCTTGCATGCTTGCTTGCATGCTGTATCCAAATTTATGCTTTAGGATATTATGCTTAAAAAAGTTATGCTTTAGAACTTTATGCTTAATAAATTTATGCTTTAGAATATTATGCTTAATCATTATTATGGTTAGAGAAATTATGCTTAAAAAATTATGCGTAAGCTGTTATGCGTATTTATATTATGCGAAAATATAATTATGCCAAACAAAATTATGCTAAGTTATATTAGGTCTTAAAATTTTATGCAAATGGATAGGGAACCCTTATTGTTGGCCATCGTGCATTCATCACAAACGATTAGACAACAATCTTGCAACGCTTTTGCTTTATCACTATTTCTAGTTATCGAACATGTTGGTGATTCATTACTGTCTAAATCGATTGGAATTTTGAGCATAGTGTGGGCCGTTTTTCCGCAAGGGAGTAAAGTAGCTGCAATTCCCGATGAAGCCACTGTCAGGCCAATCTTACCTTGTCGCCTGATCTCAGCGAGAATTGCTGTTATCAGGAAGGTTTTTCTAGTACCACCGGGGGTGTTCAAGAAAAATAGCTCCCCTTTATTATAAAGTACGCTTCATACGACTGTTTGAAATAATATCCCTTTGTCCTAGAATAAAACGACCATTACACTGGAAATATAAATAAAAATAGAAATCATTTATTGAATGTAGGTATACAGATACTTACTAGAGAATGGGCAGCAGCGTTCTCTATGCATTTTTAAAACCATACTGCGATCGCCAACCCGCCTGCCAAGCGTGGCAATTACGGCAAATCCCCCCCTTTTTGGGGGAGGCCTAAGTTCAGCAGTGGACGTGTTTCGGCTTCAGTGATGATGATGATGATACAAAATGTAATTTTATAAATAATCCCGATACATATTTACCTTACGGCATGCAAAATTTGAAACAGTAGAATTTATTTAAATTGCCAGCGGCTTCGCCCGCGTGGAGATCGGAAAATAACCTACGGAAATGTACTACCGGGATGAAAAGTATCCTATGTATTAATCCAGGCTATAAACTATCTGTGTGCTAACATCCAAATTCTATTATAAACATAGTTACTAATGATTGAAATACTATCTTGAATCCATGCAAGCCTGGTTCTTTATGTTAGGTTACTGCTCAGAGAAATTATTATTTACTATGTTCTAAAGTTTAAAAGTAAATTCCAAAAATCTTTAATTGACGATTTCTCTTTTTGCAACATCCGATTTTAATAAAACATACATACCAACCTATATTCTGCTCCAAGTTAATTTCTCTCTACCTGTGAAAACTACGTGAAAATCCGTTCAGTAGTTCCGGAGATGTGCGTGAACAAACAAACAGACAGAGATACGCAGACAGCAAAGTATTAAAAAAATTACTGGTTTATGTTCTTTTACTCTTCTTTAGTTACCCTCTATCTATTTTTATTACTTTCTTAAATGACATTTAATAAAACAGAGAATCCGGTGTGTCTGTAGACTTACCGGATTCTACTGTTTTATTAAATGTATAGATAAATATTTGCCGGTATACCTACGTATTATTTTATGGTCAATTTAAATCATACAGCATTAACAACAAAGGGATTTCGATGTGATGGCAGACATGGTTACGCCAACGCCTGGGTGTCACCACTGTGTGTATCGAACCGTGGCCTGAACCAGGGCCGGATGCGAGAGATCGCCGCCGCCGATTGCCTCCGCGAGGACACGGTGGAGGTCTGCCCGACTTCGGCGGAGCACGAGTGCATGGGAGGCCGTCGCCTCCTGCGAAGCACTAACGCTCGCGAAAGAGGAGGTGGCGCATAGAGGCAAGGTTCACGTCCTCGCGCTCCTTGTCGCTGCAGGAGACGCCCCGGGCGGCGGGAGTCACAGGCTGATTCCCGGCCACCGTAGGTGTGGGCTTGCGGACGGTGAGCGATGGGTAGCTCGCCGTCCGATAAGGACCAGGCCCGGATCGACGGCACGTTGTGTTCCACGCGCGCCTCAAAGAGATGTCAGCACCAACTGACGGGGTCCGTTAGGGCCAATGCCTACCAGGGTTGCGAGTTTGTCCAAAAGGGATATCGTTGGGTGGGTTTTAGTCAGAAAAAATCTGACACGCCCTTCCCGCTCCGGCCAGAGCGGGAGAAGTTATTTGATAATTTCCCACCAAAAAAAAAAGGTTAAAGTGTTGTGTTATTGGATTCCTATACTTATTACGTGCAGTTGGATTGAAACTTGAGCCGAAGTTCTGATTACAGAGATAATGTTGTAACTCTAAGGCTTAATTAAGCTATAAATTAGAGAAGGCCATCTTACTTCTAATTATAATAAAGGAGAATGCCCAAAAATGTATGGGCAAAAACCCAGAATCGATAGAAAAACACTTGTGGATAACAAATATAAAATTACTTTCTTTAATAATTTTCCCCGTGATTGACTATGTATTTTTTTTATAGATTAGGTAATGTTTTTCTTGTAAAGTTGGTTAGCAGTAAAAAAAGCATAGGTTTTTACATAAAATACATCGCTGTTACATATATATTATCGTGATCAACTAATAATGATTCTACAAATCAATGTGTTTGTTGCATAGTGTCTTCATGCCTAGCACAGGGAAGATAATGCAATATGCTGATTACATGCGTACAACAACCCAACGTACGGCCTCCGACGATTTTCTTAAATTCTTTTTGAGGTACCCTGTCTGTGTAGGGTTCTTGATATGCATTAATGAGGCCTGCTGCTATTCTAAAGCCACTCTTTGCATTAGTAGCTGTTTTGTTGAAATAAGTGTTATTAGCACTCTTGGTGCTTAACTGATAATTGTTACACGGTTTGGATGGTAGAATATGTGCAACATGATGCACTAACTATCTCTTTTTGAGCACAAAATACGTTTATTTGCCGCTAGAATTGTTGCCGCTTTGTGTACGCTGTGGGGTTTATGGTGATTATTTTGAGAGAAACTAATTTCACATTTGATATGTACCATGTACTATATCTAACATGCCCTACTATCGTACATATAAGTTTTTTTAAGCAACACTATATTTTCTTTAGCGCAATCTCCTTTGTTAAATTTTAGCTGTTTTTTTTAAACAGTTTTTTTTTTTAATCCGGTCATAGTTACAGTGGCCGGAAAATGACAGTGGGTTTTTAAATTTACTGTGTCATAAAGCTCTCTCTTTATATTTATGGATGCCCGTAATTTTATGACCTTTATAATATACAAAGCCATCGCTTTCTAGGACACCCAAGCTTAATTCTGCATATTGTATTCAGTAAAACTCTTCGTGTTTATTATAAACCAACCCAATTAGGTATGTTATAAACTTATGAATTTTATCATTTAAGCTTGCAGTTGTTTATTTTGTATACCTTTATGCGGAACATGGATAATCACACTAATCACACTAATATTATAAAGGCGAAAGTTTGTGAGCGTGTGTGTGTGTAAGTTTGTTTCTTCTTCACGCTCAAACGGCTGGACCAATTTTGATGAAATTTTGTATGGATGTAGCTGACACCCTTTTTTTTAAAAAAAAAACGTTACCCTACACTTGGAATTTCTCCTGTATCGTGGGCGCGTTTACAAACATTTAAACTCACATACACAAACAGCCAGACCCGGAACAACTACTTGTAGGTCATACAAATATTTGTTCCGTGCGGGAATCGAACCCGCAGCGCAGCAGTCAAGACATACCCCTGGATTAAGACATAGGCTACTTTTTATCCCGATATTCCCACTGGATCGAGACTTACGCGGGTGAAACCGCGGGGCACAGTTAGCAATTTATATACCTAATTTAACATCTTGTACGTAACCTATGTTCACAAAATAAATATTTTTTTAATTTAATTATTATACTTTTTACAGTGAAATAAATAAACCTATTTAAATTATACACAAAAGAATGAATTTGAATTCTGTTATATTCATTTAACTACTAATTAATATGTCCCAAACGTACCGAATTCCCGAGACGTAACTTGTCAAACTTTGCTAGGTACAAGCAAAATATTTTGTAAACTAAAAACTTACTCAATACTCTATTTCAGGCACTCGACGCAAAACGATGAAATTACAATTACATATCGACGGCCGCGAAGTGTATACGGTTATCTACAAAATCATAATATTACAGGAGAGCACAAAACCGTAATAGTTCATTGAAAAACAAAGCTATTTTCTTCTATTTTACAACATTTAGTTAATTTTTCTTTCCGTTATTTTATTTTCATTACCAAGGAAAAGGTTAAGGCCAATTACTGTAATATTTTGTTTTTTTTTTTTTCAAAATACGGTAGATGTGTTTATCTACTTTGTACAAAAAAGTAGATAAACTAAATGAGTCAACTCTCATATATAAGTCCGCTTCTACGCGGGATTTCCTAATTGCGTAAGCTTATTTAATTTAAAGACAGTTATTAGGTACCTACTATTTTTTTGTTGTTTATATTGTTTGTTGTACAAAAATAAAGGTATGTAATAATTTTCCTTATTTAATCATTATATTATGTAAAGCAGACGTGACTTATTATTGTTGTTGCCCTGTGACGCAAGCTTAAAAAAACGGACATTAAAACGGCCATGTGGGTATTATGTCTGTGTGTACAACAATTGAACGCGCCGATTGTCGGACGTATACACGGACTAATGGTATATGTCCGTGTCTGCTTCGTCACTAAGAGAAAAAATAAGTGTAGTCATCTTCATATACGTAACATAATTTTGGTAAATTTGAGAATTAAACATAAAAATAAATCATATGATATAACAAAGAACTCTGAGTCGAATTATGAAAAAAAGTGAATTTCGTAAAAACTGCAGTTAACACTTTCTACTTTTCCGCCCTCGACATTTTGAAGTGAGTTTGAAACTTTAATTCTCAATGTAAAATTAATTTAAAAAGTTTCCTTGATTTCATAATAAATAATTTTGGTGAAAAATACAATGATCAGTGTTCGGATAGCCACAACTCACCAAATAAAGTAAGAAATACTACAGAATTTGTCAAATATCTGCCAAGAAATTTAAAAGGCTGGTGACGAAACAGTCCCGGTTACCAAACACTTCACGAAAATTCTGCACAATCAAAAAAAAAATAATAAAAAATTAAAAAAAAATCATAATTGAGTTCTTAAATTCAGTCCAGCACCCCAATTGCACGTCACACTTCCTTTCATGATCCAAAGGATATTGAAAGAAAATCCTATCGCATTGCATATGTTTGAAAAATCTGCTCGACAGCGTTATAACGCAATTAATGTTGTTGAATTATCAAAATGAGAGATATTGCAATTGTTAGTGTTTTACCCAATTACCCCGCAGGGCACGTCCTTTCCAAGACAACAAAGCAAAAAAAATAACAAACACGAAAAAGAAACAGAAAAATTCTAAAACACAATTTATTCCTCAAAATGTTGAACCTTTCACCACAATTATAATGAACAAATCTCATAAGTCCAAAGCCATAAACCCGTTCAATCAAATCATCCCACAACAACATTACATTTTTGTGTACAATCATAATAAAGAATCTTGTTCCGGCATCGCTAACTGTCAATAAACTGCGTCTGGTCGGGACGAAACATTAAAATGAAGCAAAACAAAATGAAAGCGAGCACGAAGTTAGGATGCCTGTTCATTGACGTGGGCTCGTGGAGAGAGTAAACGGGGAAGAGCGAGGAGTGAAAGATCACATATTGGTGTGAAGGCACGGTGCAAGGCGTTCGAAGCGGGGTCACACATTTCGTGATTAAAATGTACCCATAAAACTAATTTCCTCTGCGCTACTAGCCGTGTACACTACTAAAGTGACGGCGGAGCAGAGTATTGCGTTAGTTATTTATGGTACTAGTGCGGTAAGTTAGTTCGAGACTCCTCCGTGCCTCGGAAAGCACGTTAAGCCCCGGTCCCGGCTGTCATTCGTCGATCTTTGACAGCCTTCAGATACTCGAAAGTCTGACAACGAGTCATATCAAGGGGTATCTTATTACCCAGTTACTGCATGGGTTGTGGAGGTCAGATAGGCAGTCGCTCCATGTAAAATACTGGTATTCAGCTGCATTTTCCAATAGAGTAAAGTCAATGGCTTATTTACCATAGTCACGAATTTGTAATAGTAATTTATGATACTAGTGCGGTAAGATGGTTTGAAAAACCTATACAAGGTTTTTGATTTCCGCACGTGTATCATACAACGTTTTTCAACACATTTGCGAGAAAACGACCAAAACATTTTCAGAGAATGATTGAGTATTTCTTCCGAGTTTTCCACTGTTGTAAAATTATTGTAAATATAAATTATTATTTATATTAAATAGCGCTCTCGCGATTTTGGGGGCAAGCTACCATTTTCTGCAATTTGCGCCTCATTCAAGATATCAGGTGGAGTAGATTCCATATTAATATCGGATTCCTCGCTTCAACTCATATTATTATTTTGTTTAATCAGTCGGACAGTCGCAACAACTTTTGACGTTTATAATATGAATATGGCGCGAATTTGCAAGTGGCGCCACGTGCGTGTGGTGACAATTTGTACTACATCTTTTGCCTCATTTTCTCTACAATAATAACCTGAGATAAACGTATTGAGCAAAAGCGCTTCAAAGGTTCGATCATTCAGCTTATTTACTCTCGTAATGTGAAACTCCTTGGTGGAATTCTTATATATTTTTTTATGTAGATTAAAAAAAAACCGTAAAGGATACGCACGGTGCTATACCACGGAGGATGCGGTAAAACATGTACTTAGGTGAGAGTACTTATTTTACCACCCGTTCCGTTGTATGGTGCGTAATTTTTAACTTTCGAACAATGCAGGCTTCGTAAATGCATTTTTTTGAGAAAATGTGTTTGAAAAAGTAATGTATTGGTCAACTAGGTTCAGCCCGCGACTTCTTATATTTTTTTTGCGATGTCTTGTTTTTACATAAAATAAGTATATCCTATACCACTCGACAATACTGTAGCTTCGCATTAGTTAAAGAATTTTCAGAATCAGATCAGTAGTTCCGAAGATTACCCCGTATCTACATACAAACTAAAAAATCCCTCTTTATAATAAGTCATAATAATAAAGATTAAAATAATATTTATTTAGAAGTTTCCTTAGCTGTACACCGTGCACCGCTCCGCTCCTCTCCGCTCCAATGAACAATCACCCTTACGAACTCACGTAGTCGAAGAGCTTCTCATAAACAGAGATAACGAGTGTATATCAGAGAATAAAATGGAAATAGATGTAAAAGAGCTTGTTATCTTGAAACGGTGGCGCTAGTTAGTGAGTTAATGTGCTTAATTATCGCGATAATGAGGTATGTAATGCCTGTTGAGATTAGATGTGGATCCACCAACGTGTACAGTCAAGAACGTCAACGTAGACACCCTACGTCGCCGCGTCGTTGCCGTTCATACTACCTCATAGAATAGCAGTTGTAATTTGAAAATACGAACAATTTATGTTGTTACCTAGTCAATTTACTTAACAATTGTTTTCATTTGAAGATTCAGCAAACGGTAGGAATAAGTCAGATCAATACTCACAAACGTTTTAATTTACATTTTACTGCAATCAATTCAATAAATAATAATAATAATTAATTTTGGCAACAACTCAAAATTAAGCTTTTCCTTTTTTTTTTTTTTTTTTTTTTTTTTTTTTTTTTTTTTTTTTTTTTTCTTAAAGTATGCATTTTAAATGCTAATTTTTTTATTTTAGATTATGTTTATATTACGAGTACATAGTGAAATTAATTTGTAAAGTAATATAAAAAGTAAAAAAGACACTTAAGCATCGAAGTACTCGTCCGCATCGCTGTAATAAGAAAAAGTAAATAGGCTTATAATAAGCTTTTCCTTATTTCCTTTTAGTTATTTTCATTGTCATATAATAATTTTTGAATATCATTTGCAGAATAAAAATATTATTATCACAAACGCAAATGTCTGGTATAAAAAATATTCTGGTCTTTAACAGATACCTCCAGGGCCCCGACAATTAAACAAAATCAGCTTTCATCTCCATCATCTTATTGTTATTCATGCATTTCGTTTGTTTTCTTAACTAACTACCTTATTTACGACGGAGAGACAATGGGATTATACAGAAAAGGCTTTTCAATTGAAAAATATTTTCCAGGAAGATTTTTTTGGCATTGAATTTAATTGGAAGGCTTGGTTTGTTTGGCTTTCTTGTTTTGAAATTTTGAGGGACTTCAAATGTTGCTTCTGCGTTTTATGAAACCCTAGTAGTTGTTATTTTTCCCTTTCAAATTTGCTTTGTTTTTAATATAACCGAATGCATTCGAAACCGGTTTGGTGGTAAGTAGGTAAAGTTAAAGCGACGATAACTGACTTTTAATGATTTTATACTGAAGATCACGTCTAAACGAGTAGTGTTAATGATTTGAAAAAAAATATATGTTAAATTAGAGCATTTTCTTAATATGTGAATATTTTAGATTATATTTATATTACATAGTGAAATTAATTTGTAAAGTTATGTCTAACACGGAAAAAAACTGAGAATGGCGCAAAATCTACGAAGCGTATTTTTCTGAAACATTTACCAATTTAAAGATAATTTTTAATTATTGATCTTTTAGTATACGCGTTTTATTAAAATACCTTTTAGTTTGTGTATTATATAATAAATTAATAATGCTTCAAATTGGGGACAGCGCTCCTTGATGGGAGAGTCCTATTACTGGCTGAACGTAAGATGCGTTGCGTGAGCTCAGTACAGAACACGCAAGCTAACCACGCAAGGTCACTGGCATAATTATATCTCTGTCTTAAATCCTGATGACCTCACGTTCGAGCAAAATAAAAATATCTATTCAATCGCAAAACGATTATATTATTGTACTCTACAGTTGCTAATTCTTTACTCCTTATATTATGTACAATGTTACAATTGGACATTGACACAGCACTCGGCCCGGCTAACGCGCAGCCCGGTTAAAAATATTGATTTGGTTGCATTTTACACGCATAGGACACAAAGATTTTATAGAATAGTGTGTGTTAAGAAAAAGTAGTATATAAACTGTATCATATTGTAAATGAATGAAAGAAAAATATTTATTCGGGACACGCACAAGACATACAAATATAGCACTTAAAACTAACTTACAATAAAAACAACCAAAACTTGTGCGATGCCAAAAATAAATATAATAAAATAAGATAATTTTATATTTGATAATAAGATAATAGATAATTTTATATTCTTGTCTCATTACCCCTCACTGTGGCCAAGACACCCTGATCAGTCTCGTGAGTCTGCGGGACTGGCAGTGAGTGTTCCCTTCCCAAACCTGGAAATCCTGTCTACTATCCGTCTGTCACCTTAGGTCGCATGGTGCAGACATCCTGAACTTATTTATATATTTATTTATCACATGATAGGTTAGGGCTTGTAGGGCTTAGAGTCGTAGGGACTGTTAGGCTTGTAAGTCTTTGTAGGTACCCTTAACTTATCTATATTTTCATGTACTGTGACACCCTTACCAGTATTGCGGCCTTACGTGACGTTTGTTATGGGTGGATGTACATATTTAAAACACTTTTACTTTAATAAAGTACTTTTAATTTAATGCTGGTCCGGCTCCACAACCACAACTAATTGATTAACATTTGAAAATACTGTTGGAGCTGTTGAAGATTGTAGGACTATCTTTTCATTGAATAAACTCAATCTCCTTTGTATTATACATAATTGCAAATCACAGGTGTGAGTACTATGTACAATAGAGCTACCATTTACCGGGTAATATGTCTTTCATTGACTTGAATGTGCCCTGGCGGCTGAGAGTATGTCATGCTCACTCAGATGTCTCGCTGATGGTGACGCGTGTGTTGGATCATTTAGCTCCCTTCAAAATGGTTGAGCTGAATGGTGCTGATCCATGCGTCATGTTCGTGAACGGGCGCTGTCAGTTGGGACTGGTCATCTCTTAGCTGCCACGGCTTATTTTTAATTATTTTAGTTTTGAAATGTTTTTTTTTTGTTTTTAATATTTTTATCACGGACGCTTCTGACGATTTGCATCGTTCTCACATGTATAATTTCAATATGAATGATGTAACCAATACTTTGTATCAAAATTTTAATTTAAAAGAGTTTCCGTGGAGTTTCTTGCCCGTTCTTCTCCATATGAATGGGCAACTAGCTTCATGTTTGTAACTGACCGACTTCTTGACAATTCAAAAGTGCCTGTAAATGGTTTAATTGAAATAAATGCTTCGAGTTTGAGTTTATAACAATTTAACTGCTAACATTAAACAGCGCACACGATATTTGTCATACAAATAACGATGCTATTCCATTCGACATTTCCTTGATAACTTAAAGTTTTGGCTTGGCGCAATAATTCATTGGAGTCAACATTGCTTACTCGAGAATCTTCAGCAGAAATGCGGATGCTATTTAAACTTATGAATGCAAATAAAGAGCCATATTATATGTTCACGATTAGTAGAAAATACTGAATTAAAATGTTAGAATGAGTTATAAGTATGAGTGAGAGTAATTGTATGAGTGTGTTATGAGTTGTTGAATTTCTTCTACTGGTAATAATACTGGGTCAACTTAAATTAGCTAGCAAAACTCCGCAGACGAGATGGGTATTGATATTATATAAACAAAACAAAACAAACATTTTAAGGGTTGATGTTTTTAGGGTTCCGTACCTCAAAAGGAAAAAACGGAACCCTTATAGGACCACTTCGTTGTCCGTCTGTCTGTCTTTCTGTCAAGACCCTTTTTCTCAAGAACGCGTGGAGGTATCAAATTGAAATTAATATCAAATACGTAAATTTATTGTCCCCTGGTGCTCTAAAAAAATCAAGTTTCTAAGTCAACGCAATAAAAATATACGGCGATTTATGTGACATATTTTGTTATTCGCAAATAAATCAAAACCGGGTACTTCCCGTTGACCTAAAATCATGAAGTTTGGCAAGAAGCAAGATCAATAAAGAAAAAGTCCTAAAATCATAAATTTGTAGTTTTATCACATAAAAAAATATATTTTTGCGATTACATACTTACATTTTCAGGTGGAAAATTGACTGTGGCGTATATCGATGTATGGGAGAACATGTTTTTCAACAACAATGTTAAGTTTGTTTTTGGGATAAATTCACCCCAACTACGGAACTCTTCATTTTGCGTAGTCCGACATGTACTTGGCCAGTTTTTTTTTGGGGTCAGCGACCACTTTTGTTGTTACTTGAACTATGAGTTGAGTAGCATGTTTTTTTTTTTGTTTTATCGTATTTAGATATCTATATCCATTATGTCTGGAGTTTCGCAAGCTATTTTAATTTGACCCTGTAGTATTACAAGTAGCGTCTACACAAAAGATTTTTAAAATTGATATTTCAACTACACTGCGGTTGATGACCCCAAAACAAAATCATCAAATTCATTTATTTTTTGCTGCGTTTTGATATCGATACCCATCATGACGGCGGAGCTTCCCTAGCTAATTAAATCTGAACCTTTTTTTTTGGGTGAGATGTTATCAAATAACTTCTCCCCTTAATTTAATTTGACCCTGTGCAATAGGTCAAGCCCCGTGCGTGGTGGTATTTTATATCGGCAAAAATGTCGAACTTCCTTACAAACTTTCAACCCCTCATAATTTCAGCCGAAAAACATCCACTGCTGGACATAGGCCTCGCCCAAAGAAGGGGGTTTGCCATAATCGCCACGCTTGGCAGGCAGGTTAGCGAACTCAGTACGTGTAAAAATGTATAGAGAGCGCTGCTGCCCATTCTCTAGCCAGTCCCTTAGTCGCCTTTTACGACACCCACGGGAAGAATTAGGGTGATGCTATTCTTTACGTCCGGCACACACTAATATCCCCTATTTAACCCCTTTAGGGGGTGAATTTTCAAAAATCCTTCCTTAGTACTCACTTCCGCATGAAATTTGAATAATGAACTTCTAATTAAAATTTCATGCTGCTTGCCCTTGTGCCCAGTGGTTTATTTAATACCTCCAGGTAAGCATTTATTTTTTTCATACTAATTTATTTTCACAGAGTCGATATTTCTTAACTTGTAAAACATGTACCGCAACAGTCTCACCGCATACGTCACGTCCGCTTTGCCTTGTTGTGGTCGTCTTCTTGAAATGGGTTCTCAATAACAGTATACTCACGTCTCGCCCGTATGTCCCGCAACCCTCATGAAACTGCAGACACGCCTTCATAGTGTTATCTTTGACAACAATCAAGAGCTCGGCTAAGTTCTCCAGGAAGATATAAAGCAACGCTTTGCTTAAAACCAATTGTCGCATGTCGATGCCAAGACTTTGTTGAAAGGTTCCAGAGATTTTATTACTCTTGATATTCCAAATTCGTAGTTTCCCTTTGCACAATTCAATATGCCCTCTGAACCCCCTGAATCCCTCTGAACTTCTTTTGAGGGTCCTCCAATATTAGTTGCTCTTCCTCTAAGTTTTCTATTTGACGCAAGATATCCTCAGCCTCTTCGATCTGCGGCGTCATTATCTAAGGTTCGCATAGGTTAGATAAAACAACTGCGCTTACATCTAGAATAATGATACAACGATACGTATGTGGATATTGCGAAGGGCGCCATGCCGTATTTGTATCACATTACACAATGAGCTAACCGTGCACCATATTCCATGGGCAGCCCCTCACCTGACCGTTGAGACACAAGACGCAGACTCGGCTGCACTACATTATCCACAATACCTCTCCGTTCATAGCATATTGCTTCAACACCAAGCAAGGGCGAGTATTTTGCGGACTGTCTTATGTAATTTTATCGTTGAAGAAGTGCTGATTCTGAGGCTAATTGGAATAAATCTCTTTCTATTACTGACTTAAAAAAAAGGAGGTTATCAATTCGATACGTATATATGTAATATTATTGGAACTGCAATATATTCACATAATGATAATTTATTAGAGCTTCCAAACAAATATACAAACATTTTATACATGTATGTACGTATGTCCACGCATTTCTCCGAACATATAAATCCGATTGTGACAATTTTTTTTATTGACTTCCATTTACTTCAACTTAGGGAACAGTGCAAGTGTCATCTAAATCGGTTTACTAGTTTTCAAGATATTTACGTGTAAGTGTGACGGCCTGACTTATTGATACGAGCTACGGGTGTCAAAGGGAAAAAGTTGCCATCTCAAAACATTGGTCTAATTCTAGAGTACGTAAGAATAATCATAAAGAAAATCAAAATACTAATAAACAAATATTCTAGTTTTATTACGAATTATATAAATAAAGAAATTAACTCCAAATTATGAAATAATATTTTTATAGGAAATCACAGCCTACTTACACGACACTGAACTGACGTACTAAGGGAACATAATTGGATCGTCAAGGATTTCACGCATTAAACAGTTAAATTTAATTCCCGTTCCCTGCTCCGAAGATCGTGATCGAAGACGCCGTGTGGAGCAACGATCTTCGCAAGGTGCCTGGTAGCAGTTGGATAAGAGTTGCCGAGGATCGAGTTGAATGGCGCGAGGTTAGAGAGGCATTTGTCCAATAGTAGACTATATTATATCGATGGCGAAGTGTTAATGTGACATTTTTCGTGAAATTCAGTTTTTATGGATTCGAATTTAAAGATCAAATTAGCATCTTCTAGTAAAATCTCATAACTACATTTTTAGGGTTCCGTAGTAAACAAGGAACCCTTATAGTTTCGCCATGTCCGTCTGTCTGTCTGTCTGTCTGTCTGTCTGTCCGTCCGCCCGTCCGTCTGTCCCCAGCTTAGCTCAGAGACGCTTAGTCCTAGAAAGGTGTAATTTGGCATGGGTATACATATTAATCATTCCGAAAAAATGGTAAAATAAAATTATGAAAAACATTTTTTTTTTTTTTAAATATCATCCCCATTTCACGTGTAAGGGAGGTGGCCACGTGAAATGGGGATGATATTTTTTTTTCTCGTCTATTCCATGGTGTGGGGTATCGTTGGATAGGCCGTTCAAAAATATTGTGGGTTTTGCAAAACCATTTTTCAATTAAGGGATCCGTTTGCGTAATATTAAGCTTTAAAGTGCTATTTTTTGTTAGTCAAGTGTCCCCCCCCCCTGCCAGCTAAATGGTTGGTTTTGGATATGTGAAAAAATTCATGGCAATAGTATATATAACGAAATTAAAAGGAAAACTATCACAGCTAAGTAGGCTTCACAAGTTAACGAGTAATAGTCGACCAACTTAAATTTGCAGTTGGAGAATTGACCGTAACGTATATCGATGTATGGGAGAGCATGTTTTTCAACTACAATGTTAAGTTTGTTTTTGGGATAAGTTCATCCCAACTACGGAACCCTTCATTGTGCGTGGTCCGACATGCACTTGGCCGGTTTTTAATTGCAAATATCAAAAGCAACAGCATAAATCAAAATGTAGAAATATTTTTTAAGTAAACCAGCGAGTCTATGGCATATTACCTCTTAACTTCAACAGGACACGTGTTGACTTCGACAGTTAGCAGTTATTGGCACTTCGATTAACAATTTAACTTGTCAAACAATGTAACTTTTTTTTCACTTTTTGTAAATTGTTAACTTCGGCAGTTAGAATTTCTTATCACTTCACTGATTGATAATTATGATGGTGGGGTCTTTCTAGACCCCGTGGCATCATCATTATCAGTCAGCTTAAACAAACTACAAACTAGTACTAGTTAGCAAACTTGTACTTGAATATCAAGTACAAGTTTTAGTTTATATTAACGAAAACAATGTTACTGTCAGTAGTTTAATTTGTTATGAATATACTAAGGCCTATAACGCACTAGCGGCTGGCCGTGATGCGGCATGCCGTTGCGGCAGGCCGCAGTATATACGGTGTGCCGCAATGTCACGCCGTATTCGGGCTCACCGTATAGTCTCGGTTCTATTGCGAACCACCGCATTTCGAAAGAAATATTGGACATGATGGACGTGAGTGCGTGCAGGGGATGCGGCGCGCCACTACGTTCAACTGGTGCGGGCCGCCGCAGCTCCAAGACAACCGGAGAGGTTGACGGCTGGCCGCAAGTCAGTACGTTGATATCATGCAGTTTCATATAAAAATTTAAGTGCGGCCTGCCGCATCACGACCAGCCGCTAGTGCGTTTTAGGCCTTAGGCTTCACGTTCCCATTAATGTATAATGCCAGTAGTAACCACAGTCACGTGAGTGAAGCCGCGGGCACAGCTTGTCGTAACTAAACTCCAAACTCGTTACCGAACGCTTCGTAGATCGTAGGGCAGACCTTCTTAGCCATTTTAACGTATGCTGAATTCTGATTAACTTTATATAAGTTTGTCAATATGTTCCATACACAGTACGTGTATGGATGCCCTTTCACTTGGACCAGGGGCCCGGGCCCCTCTTTTAGCAACAAGTGGGCGTTTGAAAGAGGAATCGGGTAAAACTGTTCTTGACTGTAGATTGAGATTCCTGAAAAAAATAATTGGTATATAATCTTCCTTGTATATGACACCGTAAGATTGTGGTATAATCTATCTAGCAAGATTATAAACTATCGAAAAATTCTGAACACATTGCGTTACAATATATCGCATTCATATTCGGTATTAGTTTATAATCTATCAATGCCAAATCGTCAAACTGTGACTGTTCGGAAAACCAACCATGCGTTCAGGTTGACCAAACAAAAAGAGACAACAACTGTAGCTATTCTTTACCTCCACAATCCCCGGTTCTTGTCAAAGCTTTCCTGCATCTTCTCAGAAGAACTCTTTCAATTGCCGAGGCACCGTTAAAAAACCAGCTTATTGTACTAAACGTTGAAACAATCTCTCTGTAATTATTAAACAACCATTAAGGCTCCGCTCCACAGCGTTAAGGCGCCGCTCCACAGCGTTAAGGCACCCCTCCACAGCGTTATGGCACCGCTCCACAGCGTTAAGGCGTGAATAGGTAACAGACAGACAAACAAGTTACTTTCGCACCTTTAATATTAGTCTGAATTGTAGCCCAAACACCGGGTCGTGAAAAGGGGTACTAACTAACACATAACGTCACGCCTGTAATCCCCCGAGGTTAGGCAGAGGTAAACCCTATAGTACACCTACATTTCGCTAGTTATGTTTAAGTCCCATGTAATAGGGGGCGAGCCTATTGCTGGGCACAAATCCAGTCTCCAGGCTTCTACTGAAATCTCAGGTGGTAAAAACCCAATAAATAACACATTGCCCGACCCGGGAATCGAACCCAGGACCTCGTGCTCATCAGTAGCGCTCGTGACCACTAGACCAATAAAGCAGTGTCCTAATTAAATTAACCAAAATCTGTGTCTTAAATTAAAACGGCGTTACACCAGGAGCCCAAGTCTGCTATTTTTATAAATTCTGTCATTCCAATACGATCCCATTGTCATTTTGATAAAAGTTCGTAATCTGCTAAATTCATAATGGTCGATCATTGATCGGTCAATGTTCTCGTAATATATTTGTGTTATTATATTGGCATTGTCGTATTGCCATTATTATAAAACCCATTAGTAGAAATGTCATTCATTTGTCATTATGTACGAGATTACCAATAAATACAATTTCTTTCAATGTAGTGTCAATGGCCGACCATTGGAAAGTCATAATGACGCCATTATAATAGTAGATTACCAAACTTGTCAAAATCAACAATTATGAAATCAATGATCGACCATTCTGACACTATCATAATAGCAGACTTGAGGCCCAGGAATCACGTCGATGGAAGGCAAATACTTTGATTGAGCAGAAAATAAGGAGCTTACCGAAGAACATCGCTGGTAAAATTGTGTCCAACCTCGTCTTTGGAAAACCTCATAACTCCAGAGGCTAAAAGAAAAGGCGACTCTTTCGCAATCCAATTGTTCGGTAGATCATTGAATGACTTCGTCACAAGTACATCTAGGTCTAAATTCACTCCCCCCCACTTATTTAAAGTCAACATCTTCATTATGTCTGCAGTGTGTTGTACAGCTTGTAAACTCTTCCTCAACCTGTTGTAGATTAATGGCTGCACAATGGTATTTATAGAGTAGCTTTTTACATGTATTCGAGCAACCTTTACGTTAGGAAACTGCCGGAGCTTCACGAGACAACTCCTCTTGTGCATGACGTCGGTGACTGGCGCGGTGAACAGCAAGTATACCTCCCAGTCTGGATGCACTCTGGCTGCAGCCTCAACGGCACAAGCCTGCCGCGAATCGATCCCACCCCGACAAGACGTCTCGTGGAAAAATATTGATTTAGACTTCGGTGAAAAGCTAGGATCTTCCACGGACCGCAAGGCATCGGTGGCAACTTCATTATAACACTTGATGTTCCCATCGATCGGCGGCCAATAAATGATGATGGGAGACCGACTCCAGACAAATTCATTAAACTTTTCCCAGAGTACCATGAGAATATGAAGTATTAACAACGACGTGATGATGTAAATAATGTATAAATAAAGTGATTTTCTGAACAACATTTTCATTAAATTGCCAAGGATATTGAATTTATAATATTTTATTGTTTTCTTACGGTACTGTGGAATATGCTGTAATTTGTATTTTATAGCGTGATCATGAGGAACAGATTATTAATTTGATTTGTTCCTCATGCGTAGTATTGCTAATTAAAAACATAAAACTATGCAGCTATGGTGTAATGGAACTAAATAATGTTTTGTAAACTCCCAAGGTGTTCAGCACAATAAACCAATACATCATTATGTTGTTTTCTTCTTTTGAAAATAAACTCTATAACGTAGCAACTCTAGAATAGAAATCAATTAACAACTAAAACAATAAACAATAGACACGCTGGTTACACAATAACAACATTGTACAAAGAACATTCGTTGAATCGCACAATTACATTTCAAATACGATGCAATTTTCTAAAAACATCTTGTATTGGAATTTTATTTTTATTTTAAGACAATCTAACCCTTTTTAAGGTCTTGTCGAGACGTAGTACTATACTATGGCAATGCAATCTGATAATAATAGCGTAATAAAATGAGATATCGTGGAGATGCTTGGTGTGGTTACGAAGGCAGCGGAATTAAATACTGTCATTATCTTTTAAAACTGACATCTTATATAGATAACTGCCATACCAGAGGTTCTCATAAACAAACGAAATGTCTCATGGCCTGCATACAGCCGTACCTATCCTATACCCTATACTCTTCAAACCGGAAGACAGCAACGTTGCTTGGCGGAAGAAACAGTTATAAATGATAAACGATGATTGTTTAAATAAGATTTTTATTTCTGTAAGTAGTTTTTTACAAACTCTTTTACAAGTCAATCAAATTTTAAAAACCAGATGATGTCGGCGTTTCCTATCTGACTACTCTGAGAAGAAAGGCCGAAATAAACTCAGAGGTCACACAGTCTCTTTTAAAGTCCTGACATAATCTTGGTTAGCTCATGTGAAGGCCATGTAGATTGGTGTCTGAAATGGTCTTTTGAGGAAAGATCCACACAGATTGAGTGGACCTGACCTGTCAGTGCACGCATTTGTCAGTAATCGTGCAGCTCTACTCAGAACTGAAGGAGCTCAATTATGCGACGATCAAAATCAAAGGAAGGACATTTGGGTAGGCCGCATAAATGACTCAAATTGCCAGACCATGATTAAAACTAACTGAGAATAAAAGAAAAAAAAAAAAACCACGACCCACATAGTCTTAACATTCATAATAATTCAAATAAGTAATTTAATACTTTACAACAAGTAAAGATTGACTGCTGCGCTGCGTGTCGCGGGTTCGTTTCCCGCTCGGAACAAATATTTGTATGACCTACAAGTAGTTGTTCCGGGTCTGGCTGTTTGTGTATGTGAGTTTAAATGTTTGTAAACGCACCCACGATACAAGAGAAATTCCTAGTGTGGAGAAAAGTTAAAAAAAAAAAATACATATAGGTCAAACACATAACCCTTTTTTTGGCTTCACCGCAGTCAGGTAAAAAAAAATGGATTACGATACTAGTCGCTTTTTTAATGGACTGACGGGTGTGGCATCTAAATAAACCACAACAAGGAGCTTGTGGGGTCATTGCACGCGACCTTTGCAGTTCACATGGCGACGACTGTACCAAGCTCATTCATAATGCAATCACTTTTTATACTCATGCATATTTAAGACAAGTTGTCTGAGCAGATTAGGACATCGTGTGGTGTGGTTGACAAAATTGGTGGGATAGCCAACAATATTATAAGTTAAGCTGGGTCGGTTGACATTTGTACCTACTTACTGTCATTTATGGTAGACAGCTCATCATCATAATCATCATCCTCTGCTAAGCCATTTCTCAACTAAATTGCGCGGGTTAGCTTCCAGTCTAACCGCTGAATACCAATATTTTACATGGCGCGCCTGTCAGAGTACAGCAGAGGTCCTAGACAAATGGCATTCGCTTCGAAGCGATTCTATTTCTACAATCGCTATCGTTATTTTACTTTTTGATAAGCGTCATCGCTAGTTTTCGATTCGAATTCCTTCATACGAATCGAAAACTAGCGATAACGCTTGTCAAAAAGTGCCACTTGGCTGCGCATCTCTAAGGAAGTTATCGTTCGACACTGTCGATTGGTGTCATGGAAATGAATGATGACAACATTGTCTAGCTAATTTATATTCGTTGGACGTGACAATTCGATAGCTTATGTCAACCCTATACATTTTGTGGCTTTTCTACTTTCGTTATCGCAAATCGAATGTTAGTTGGTCTAGGCCCTCTGTACACCTTGAACTACAAAACCACATCCTTGAGCTCATATTCTTTCAAAAAAACCCAGTAAACAAATTACATGAATGCGAATTATTTCTCGTAATCGTACCTAATTATACTAATTTATATTCGTCAGCATAATAACCTGAAACTTAAAGAAAAAATTACAGGAGGCTTTTAGCGTTTATTTATGTTGTCGTAGCTCAGGGCGGCTCGTGGCTCCATTAAACCGACCTTAGCGAGGGGGTGTAATGTTTTAAACTTGAAACTTGACTCTCGTTAACTTTGCAGACTGGGAGACTAAAAAGTTGGCTTAAATATTAGAGGCAACTTTTTTGTGTTTTCGTTTTTGTATTTGGGGAATATTTTTTTATTCATAATGTAGGCAATGTTAATACGGCAGTATTCTCCGTGTGTTCACTGATCGGTGGGATTCCCCGATGTTGCGAAGGTGGATTTTGTTAATCTTTGTGTGTACACTAGATGATAAATAAAATTGTTACTATGGACATTTGTCTGAAAATAAAAGTATTCTCTATTCTAATACGTGCTTTTAGATGAAGAGGCAACACAACATCACGACTTTACTCCCAGACGGGTTCAGCAGCTGTTTAGTCCAGCAGCCTACATTTTGCTAACTGGCATAATGTAGGTTGCTATACTAAACAACTGTTTGTCTGTCTGTTGTTTACGTCCTATGTATAATACTTTGCCCGACCCGGGAGTCGAACACAGGATCCCACGCTCATCAGTCGCACTTGCGTCCACGAGACCAATGGGGCAGTTAATGTCCCATGTAATAATAAGTAGCGAGCCGAATCACCAAATCCACAACAGGTTGTTACTAAATAACCCGGTGAAAAACCCAATAACACTTTATCTGACCCGAAAATCGGAAAAAAGCGGCTAAGTAGGAGTCGGAATCGCACACGGAGGGTTCCGTACCACCGCACAATATTTAAAACTAGATTAGGGGAGGCCTATGTCCAGCAGTGGACGTTTTTCGGCAGAATTGATGATGATGATGATACAAAAAATACAGCCCTGTGACAGACGGACGGACGGTAGTGGAACCTTAATAATATGGTCTCGTTGGCACCCTTTGGGTATGGAACCCTAAAAAAGACTCATGCTCTATAAATGATCTAAGAAACTTTTATAAATAAAGTTACATTCTCCCAATATTTCAGTCGCCCGTCTGTCCCGTAAAATGTTTATCGCAAATGGGGTTTATTATGCATAATGAGCGGCGTAGTCGTACATTAGCGTATTATTTGTGACTCCGACGAGGCCACGCCGAGCATTAGTACTACGTATGGCAACACTGTAATGTCACCTGTCACTTGTTTTATTTAATTTAAAAAATGGAGCGGTAATAAACTTTTATGTGGGTTTTGATTATTGACATGTTTTTAGTGTCACGAAAATAGGATGTATTAGCGTTTATAATTATGTAAATTACGGGCGTTGATGAGGAGCCAGGAGCCTATAAATCTAAAGTATGGCCATGCAGTATAATTTATTTTATGATGAGAAGCCAAGCGTGACGTTAAGTAATATTGTAATTTCCCAATAACTCGGTTACCTTTATCGATGACAGGCATTATAAAAATGTACCAGGACACCATAAATAAAAGTTAGTCTTACGTAAGCGCCAATAAAATACCCAAGTTATAGCTCTTAAGTCGTATCTTCCTCCAAATTGCGTCTAAGAAGCATCTAAATTCGATTTAAACCCAATAACCTGAATATAATCCCTGCAGATGGAAGTTTAAATCGCAGTTTCTCTATTAAGTTTTTGACTAGTGGCCAATTTATTGTTTATTCGCCAGCGTTCGGTTCCGTTTGATGCAGAACTTTATTATTGTACGTGTTCATACTTTGGTTGTTCAATTCATATCTCTTTGATTCTCTGAAAAGGCTTCTGAAGAGTATGTTTTCCTGGTATTTGCATATGTGTTCTGCCATGAATCATGGCTACATGTCAGCAATACATACGTAACAGTACTCGTGAATATCTGCGCCACGGCCTTTTTTTTTTCGGCAAAATGCCTACAGACAGTTTTTCCGGGTTCAGGAAAAATCTGAGTGTATGAACCAAGGCTTCTGATGACTTTCCTGAAGCATTCCCAACTAAGCCAAGGTGAGATAAAAAAAATCCCTATGTCAACGGATCTTATATTCAGCCGGATTAAACTAAAATCCGCCTCCAATAATTAAAGGCCGATTAATGATGAAGAAAGTAGGTACCTCCCATCCAAAATACAGTAATTTAACAGAAGACTAATAACAGATTTATAAAGTACAGAGTGTTCAATAGTAGCAACAGTTTATTTGCCAGCACAGCGGTGACACGGTGAATTTATAGTCTGTGGCCGGGCTGGCTTCTGCCGGCACTGAATTAACATTAAAATAACTCGCAAATTGCACACTAACTACTTATTGTGACCATGGTGGCTAACGCATTAGGATATGAGTTGATACATTCATAAAGTATCTCTTGACTTAGTAGAAGCCTGCCACATTTATAAAACATGTTACTTAGCCGTCGTGTTTTCCAACTCGCAACGCAAAAATAATAACACGTCTCTATCAGATTTTTTACTCACAGTATAAAAACCAGTTAATACTCCTTATCTGCCGTAATAAACGTAAAACATTGTAGGTGTTCGTTCCACGCTGTTGCTGGTCTATTCCGTTATACAACCTTATTAATTTAATAAAAGGGAATTCCTGGCTCTGCTGTAGTTATGGCTACGCTAAGCCGCAGCGGCGCGGCAAGTTAAAATGTGCTTGTTCTAAAAACACGATGAAAAGCTGCCAAATGTACGTTATTTAGCTGTATGGTTATACGGGAGCGGACTGCAACATGACACGTTACTGAAACACATCGCTGCCACTAAAACAGTGGCCTGAACAAGCATTTTTTTTATTTGCTGATTTATTTTTTTACCATAGATGTTGGTGCCACTTCATGTGTCGGTGACACTTCTTCAAGGTGACAATTTTAATTGAGCCGTGATCATCTAAGAAATGTGTGTTATCAGAAGTACACAAATATACTCGTACATACATAAACTCACATCTTCTATACATGGGGTTTGGTGCCCGACGTAAAGAATAGCACCATCTCATTTCTTCCCGTGGGTGTCGTAAAAGGCGACTAAGGGACTTACTAGAGAATGGGCAGCAGCGTTCTGTATGCATTTTTAAAACCATAATGCGATCGCCAACCCGCCTGCCAAGCGTGGCCATTATGGCAAATCCCCCCCTTTTTTGGGGACATCTTTCGGCTGAAATGATGAATGAATGATACATGGGGGTAGGCAGAAACTATAGAACGCCACCTGCTACGATCCTCACTACCTACTAGTGGTGGTTGGTTGTCAAAAATAACAATAATTTATTGCCAGGAACACGGTACAATAGAAAAGGCTTAAGCTAAAAAGAAAGTTTGGGAAAGTGTAACCGTGTGACATTAAATGTAAAATTTATGTAATATCACCACACATCTACAAAGTACACCTCTGCCCAGCTCTTTTAGAATACAAGCGCGATGTTATGTTATGTTGTTATAGGTAAGTATACAAATCGCAACGGTTTTTATCAAAATACAGTCCCGTAAGTCACCCGATGTGGCGTATGTTTATTTATGATGGTATTTTGAAAAGTTTTAATGTGCACTTTGATAAAACATCAGTACAAATTCCGCATGAAATTATCATAATAAATGATGTATTGAAGGAGAGATTATGTCGTGTGGCTAGCTCGGAGGACGCCTTCTTATGTTTTACTCGTACTTTGATGATGGAGGCAAGAGCCAACAGATTTGAGTTGGTTGGATCAGTTGAATAAACTTCTACTATCTTCTTAGTATGAGTAAAAGTGAAGTCGTTATCTTTTGTTAACTTTTTTTTTTTGTTTTTGTGGTTTGCACATTTAGCCAGTGTCAAGTAAAATCAGGTAACAAGTACAAAGTTTGAGTTAAATAATGATGAAATGAATTATATTCAATGCATGATACATGATATCCCCGCCCAGCTGCTCCCATTGAGGGTCAGTAAAGATGTACTTTACTGAGACCTCACGCGGTCTTGAAGTGATCTTGCAGTTTGGTTTCATTGACCTACACTCATGCACGTTCACGAACACTTAATGGTTAATAATACACCATTATTAAAATCAAAATAAAAAAATCAAAATATTTATTTGCGTAAAACATGATATAAAATGGTGTTAAATACAAATTTATATGGCACAAACATGTTTAGCTAAGATAAAAACATAGCCTGCAAAATTATAAAGTTAGGTGAGAAAGGCATCAACCATCAGCATTTTTAAAACATTTTTTTTTTAATCTAAAAACTCCTTTAAACTATAAAAACCACATTCAAGTAACCAATTATAAAACCTAATTTTAAATAAGTATTTAGTGTTTTGAAATGTCTTGGTATTTTGTTATAAATGCGCACACACATTGCTAGGCAGTTATTATTGTACTTAGCTAGTCTAGGTAAATCATTCAACACTAGTTTATGAGGATCTCGTCTGTTCCTAGGATTAACATCATTTGCAGACTTAAATAATTGTTTATTTTTAATTACAAACACACATATTAGTTGACATGAGTCGTCAGGTTTAAAACCACAAATTGACCTGATGCACTTTTTTTGAGCGACGAATGCTCTACAGAAGTCGGTGCTATTACCCCACATTACAAGGCCATAGCGTAGTAACGATTCGGCGTAGTTACAAGGCCATAGCGTAGAACGCGTGGTTACAAGGCCATAGCGTAATAGCGTAGTTACAAGGCCATAGCGTAGTACGCGTGGTATGACATTACAGCAGTTTTTATGTTAGTTAGATTTTTAACTTGTTTTAGTGCGTATACAAATTTATTAATTTTAGTGCTAACATTGCCTACGTGTTCCTTCCAATTAATGTCTTTATTTATTATTACGCCCAAAAATCTTGTATGCGTTACTTCTTTGATTTTATTAATATTGAGTTTAATGTTCTTTTTATAATTATTTGATTGATTAAATTGGATATAAACACATATTATTACACATTCGGCTAAATACAAATTTTTGATAATAAAAGAAAACTGCTAAACATGACGCTTCACTTTCCCGCCAAGAACCCTTTTGGTGCGCCGTGTGGTGACGTAAAGAATAGCACCATCCTATTTCTTCCCATGGGTGTCGTAAAAGGCGACTAAGGGACTTACAGAGAATGGGCAGCAACGTTCTCTATGCATTTTACACCATACTGCGATCGCCAACCCGCGCCAAGCGTGGTGATTATGGCAAACCCCCCGTTTGGGGGAGGCCTATGTCCAGCAGTGGACGTCTTTCGGATGAATGATGATGACCCTTTTGTTTAAACAAGTGGCGGGAAAGTGAAGCGTCATGTTAAGCAGTTTCAAATTTGTATTTGATGATAGATACAAGAAGCTGTGAAGCGGATATGTGACGCTTGATTCAAGTGAATTGTTTTGTTTCATTCCATGTTCACACGAAGCCGAGAAACTTACATAGATTAACGTAACGTTGCATACAAGAACATTCGTCTGCTCCTTTTATTTCATTTATCAATGAAATGAAAGAAAAAATAGGCGACTGAAAAAAAAAATAATAATTTTCACTTGTGATTTATTTTGTGTTCAGACGTTTCAGTTCGAATGGAAGACAAAAACCTCATCATCATCATCATTTCAGTCGAAAGTCGTCCACTGCTGGACATAGGCCTCCCCCAAGCACCTCCACTTTGACCGGTTGTGTGCTTCCCGCATCCAGCGGATACCTGCAGCCTTCACAAGGTCATCGGTCCACCTTGTAGGAGGCCTTCCAACGCTACGTCTTCCGGTACGCGGTCGCCACTCTAGAACCATTCGGCCTCATCGGCCATCAGTTCTGCGACCAATGTACCCTGCCCACTGCCACTTAAGCTTGGCAATTCTTCGGGCTATGTCGGTTACCTTGGTTCGCCTGCGGATTTCTTCATTTCTGATTCGATCATGTATGAAAACTCCAAGCATAGCCCTGTCTATTGCCCTTTGGGTGACTTTTAGCCTTCTGATAAGGCCCATTGTGAGCGACCACGTTTCTGGGTATGTAACCATAGGTCATCCCTGGCAACACGCACTGGTCAAAGACTTTCGTCTCGAGACACTGCAGTATGTGGGACGAGAAGATATTGCGTTTTAGAGGTCATAAAGATTAATATGTTGGACAAAATAATAAAACCGTCATCGCAAAACTAAAATGCTGATCAATATCCTTCTAATGTCCACTCATAATACCATGGAGGTAGTCGGCGTTACCACTGGGCAGACAGATTGAGAGGAAAAAACTTAGTATCTTCTAAATTATTCCCTACTTAAAAAAATGAGAAAGTCACTCTGTCTGTCTGTCTGTTAACTTACCACTAAACCACAGAACTGATTTTATCTGTTCTGTGCGCTAAACCAATCGTTATGTTTGTCAGATAGGCTACTTTTCCTTCTGGATATTTGTATAAAAAAATCAGCCAAGTGCGAGTCGGACTCGCGCACGAAGGGTTCCGTACCATTATCTATAAAAACGGCAAAAAAAATCATGTCTGTTGTATGGAAGCCCCATTATTTATTTTCTGTTTTAGCATTTGTTGATATAGCGGCAACAGAAATACATCATCTGTGAAAATTTCAACTGTCTAACTATAACGGTTCATAAGATACAGCCTGGTGACAGACGGACAGCGGAGTCTTAGTAATAGGTACCCGTTTTACCCTTTGAGTACGGAACCCTAAAAATGAGGAAGTACAAAATACACCCAGAGGAAGTCGAGGGCTACAGCTAGTAATAATACAAGTAAATTAAACAAAAAAACATCCATCATTGCTGGGCAAAGGTTTCCTCCATAGATTTCCATTGTTGCAGTGCGTTGCCTTCTCAACCAGTCTCCCGTTAGCGCAAAATGAAAAATTATAACAATAAAAAAAGTATTTATTAATTTCATTTACCAACTGCTCAAAGTCCATTTTCTCTAAATCCCCTCACTCAATGTGTTATGTTCTACCCTCAAATCGGACGTAAGTATCGCCTTCGGCTTTGACACTAAACTCCAGCGGTTGCATACGGAGGGGATCAGCAGTCCTCTTGCACCGGACTATCTGGTAGTTCAGTATTAAGTGGTATAGCAACACTTTCATCGTTAGGATCGCGTATCTCATACCTGCAAAAAGGAAACAGAACTTGCTCGAGACCTTATAGGTACCCTATAAACTAATTCCACTAGGAAACACCTAAATATTATTGCACTGTTAGATTTTCAGCGCTTGGGTCTACGCCGAGAGTTGAGAATCCAACGTGCAATCATATTTTTAGGCATTGCATTTAGGTGTCACTTAGTTTCAGTAAAAATGGGCATGAATAACTTTGGAGAAAATCAGTTTTTACAAAAAAAAACAACCGATTTCCAAAAAAACAGTATAAAGTGAAAAATTACTTTAATTTGGGAAGTCGGTGTCTTTGGATGTGTATTTATGTTCGAATAATTCGTTAAAATGTAGGGAACCGCAGTTTTTTTTTTTGCTATTTCAGGTTTGATCCCATAGTAAATGTTGTTCATAATGATGAGTACAATGCCCCCTTAAGAGGTTATTGACGCTTTAAAAATAACCCTGTATAGGCGGTATTGGTCCATGTTGGCGCGGGATCGTGCGAGTGGAAAACGGAAAGGGAAATTATAGCCAGTGTTGTCCCACTGAAGGGGAAAGACCCCTTCAGTGGGACAACACAGGCTATAATTTACTTATTATGAATAGGTAATTTTCGGATAGGAAATGTCTGTAAATATGTAGCAGTAATCTATACAACAATTGAAATTAACAATCTGCGACTCCAGCATTCCCCAACTAACGGAATTTTAAAGAACAGTGGTTAGACCTGCTGTCTTGTATGGAGCAGAATGTGGGGCCACAAAAGGGATGAAAGAAAGGCAATTGCATGTAGCTGAGATGAGATTGCTAAGAGGAATGTGTGGTGTGTCACGAATGGATAGAATAAGAAATGATTACATAAGAGGAAGACTGAAAGTGGCACCGGTGAATGAAAAGTTGTGCGGAAATCGGTTGTCATGGTGTGGGCATGTGATGCGGAAGAATGAGAGAAATGTCGCCAGGAAAGTTATGAGTATGGATGTCGATGGCTATAAAAATAGGGGAAGACCAAATAACGATGGACGGACTATGTGAAAGATTATATAGCTAGAAAGGGAGTGACTACCGAGATGACGACAAATTGAGAAGTATTATGGAAGAAAGGGACATGTTGCGCCGACCACAAATAAATTGGGATAAGGAGAAGAGTGGTGATGATGTAGCAGTAATCTTCCGAGCGATGGGTCCCAGGGTCAAGAACTGCTATTGGGTGTTCCTATTACGAATTTCTCAGTAATAATATAATAATTTATTTATTGACACGAAAAATATTAACATTATAACAACCATAATGCGTAGAAAGAAAAGTAGGCTATAATGTTAATAAAACAACATGGGAGCATCTGCAGCCGAACTAGGTGAGAACCTGGAGCTCGGCATACACACCATACCTCTCTGGACACTGTTGCAGCACGGAGTCTGGTTTTGGGCCCAGTGTAAAGCAATAGGCGTGCCCCCTATAGCATGGGATTCAACATAACTGGAGAAATGCGGGTGCGGGTGAATTTAAGCAAGTAACATTAATTAAGTATATCCGCTCTAATAAACTTAATTTTTATTTTGTATGATCCGTTCCCACAGACAACCCTTGAAAACGTTTTTTGTGGGGGGGCATTGTTTTAATAGTACTGTCAGGGAAATTAAAAAGCAAATTTACTCCCTTCGACAGTTTGCCATTTTGACAAACTGTCGAAGGGAGTCTTTGAGTTATGATTTGAACATACGGACACTAACCGTCCTATTACAAAACAAGATTTATATTTTGACATAGTTTAAACCATGGAGCTATACTCCGTTTGAAATAAGATTAGACATTTAAATATACTTTTTTTACAGTCCGTTCAATCGATTTTGACTTCTATTGCGTTGGTGGCATGACCAATGACAGCTGTAATAAACAGTTGGTATTGTAACCACGTTTTTGCTTTTAATGCCATCCATCCATCTTTTATGACTACGGAATAGAAGTCAAAATCAGTTGAACGGACTGTAAACAAGTTTATTTAAATGTCTAATCTTATTTCAAATAGAGTATAGTTTTTGTAATAAGAACGTAACTGTGATTGAAATACCGTTCTTTATACAAAACTGAAAACTTAGTTCGGTACTAAGTTGTCAGTTTTCTATTAGGAACTTTACAATGGATGGAAAAAGTTCAAAATTCAATAATGGCTCCATGGTTTAAACCTGGGTCTGAAAATAAACCTTGTTTTGTAATAAGACGGTTTAAGTTTGTAGTCAATTTGCTTACCAAATAATTTCGCTGACTTTACAAGACTACTTTTAACTGTATATAAAAATAATAAGCCATGAACCTCTGCTTAACCCTTCGGCTTCGGGAAATAAAAGCGTGATAATGTGTATAATATTTAAATTCTTGTGAATACCAATAACAGTGCCGGTTTAGCGGCGGTTTTTAAACTTACCGATACAGGTTCTAGGTCCCATTCCGAATGGCGTATAGGTGAACGACTTTATTTCTTGCTTGTCAGAAAACCTATCAGGATTGAAGTTATCTGGTTCTGGATAATGCTGCTCATCCATTTGAATTGAATTCACGAGGCTGTAGACCAAGTCTCCTGGAAGGATCTGAAAAAAAAACAAATAAATAAGATCTTGACAAAAATGCCGTCAAAAAATTTCGATATTGCAAAAATAATGGCTAGTTACGTTTTGTAAAATGAAGTCGTGTGCTTGAGAAAAAGACATTCATTTTTATAATAACATATATGCAAAAAAACTAAATGTTTGTTACAAGGAACTTGAAAACACGTTCTGCATTCAAAACATCGTTTTTATATTTTATGTAATTACCGAGTTACTGCAATAATTATGATAATTCTACTTTATGTTCATAGATAATAGCTAAGAATAACTGTGGAAATTTTGTATGATTTTTGTTTTTATTTACGAAATGAATCGATTGTTTAGTTTACACAAAAACTTTCGTCATTCAAAAACCAAGAACATTAAATTCTCCTTTTTACAATTTACAAGATTTCGCAGTAGTTCTTTTTTTTAATATCAAACAAGAGAGCAAAGCTGGCAGCGGATATTCCCAGGCTAATTTAAAAGCTAATGAGTTCAAGCTAATCTTAGGAACTAGCGAAATTTAGTGCAGTTTTCACGACCACTGAGAGTTGAAGCCGGGTTTAATAATATTAAATCTTGCTACAGCATGTAACATAATTACGGTTTCACTGTGTTCAGACACAAAAAGAAAAGTTTTAGATTATATTATATTATCGGTATGCATAGAAAACGAAGGAAAAGAAGTCTCGGCGAAATGATAATACAGCTACCCTAACGTAGAAATTTTTCAATGATTATCAAAAAAAAAATCTGTTGTTTCATAAAAAAAAACAACATGTAGGGGTAACAGTTTGTGCGTCGTTGTCCCTGCCACCCCGTAGAGTGTACCATATGCCCTGAAGCAGTAAGCCTATAGCATGATATTTTTGAACTCAGGACCACACGCTCAGCAGCTGGTGTGTTTGCGACCACAGCACCAACACGACAGTAGATACAAAACTAGCTGTTACCCAGGACATTGTCTGCAATCTAGGATGTTAAGTAGCCTATGTCCGGTCTATTCATGTGCCAAATTTCATCCAAATCCATTCAGCCGTTTTAGCGTGAAAGCGTAACAAACAAACAAAAGTCTTCATCCCGTGGGAATATCGGGATAAAAAGTAGCCTATATGTTAATCCAGGGTGTCAGCTCAATCAACTCAGCCTATAGCAGTCCACTGCTGGACATAGGCCTCTCCCAGGCTGCGCCACAACACCCTGTCCTCCGCCTTCCGCATCCAGTCTGTCCCAGCCACCTTTTTAGGGTCGTCGGTCCATCTAGCTGGGGGGTGTCAGCTACCTCCGTACACAATTTTATCAAAATTGGTCCAGCCGTATGAGCATGAAGAAGTAACAAACACACACACACTTGCACTCACTTTATAATTTATTAGTGTGATTAAAGTCAGGATTATAGCTACTAGTAACCCGCCCCTGATTCGAACGATTTTTACGACTTGTCAAAACATTGAGAATTTTTTATTATATTTAAGTTTAATATGAATATATTATATACATAAACATTCTGGAATAAATTCTCTAAATGCTGGGTGAAACCGCATCAAAATCCATTTTGTTGTTTAGAAGAACAAAAGAAAGTACTTACCAAAAGAAAGAAAGAAAAGAAAGAAAGCAAAGAAAGAAAGAAAAGAAAGAAAGAAAATAAAGAAAGAAAGAAAGAAATAACATTTATTGGGACTCGCACAGATCACAAATTAAATAAAACACACTCAGAAACAAAAAAAAAATAAAAAAAAGTTAACAAAAAGAAAATAAAAACAAAGTCCTGTACGAGGCCAAAAGGCCCGTATCTCAGCATGATGCTGCGGCACTTAAAAATAAGTGTCACAGCCCTGGTATTCTGATAGGGCCCGAACTAAGTTGTCATACAGACAGACACGAAAAGTGACTTTGTTTTATGCTATGTATTGATGATGAGGATCTCGCTACTCACTACATGAGGTGAACCGCTTTCTCTAGGTGGTGGCATCACGTAAGGCTTTGTACAGACTCGGTCCATCATCACAGCCGAAGACCATTTTCTCAATACTTCTGTAAAGACGTGAAAATCTATACTTAATATTTCCGTACAGTGCGAGATCAGCGTAAACTGGAAATGTATAGCTTGATGTGTAGCCGTGTGTACATATAAATTATATTTTTGTATATTAGAATTTATAAAACATTTAAAAATATAAAAAATAATTGTCCGCCGGTAGCGGGAGCAGGGTCCAAGCTACCGGTGGTTAGGGCTCCAGAGATAGGAACCTCCTCACGATGCGAGCCGTATCGAGAAGTACTGCCTTCTGAATCAGGCCCTTGATCCAACCACCTAACGAGAGCCTCGAGAGATGTTGATCGAGGCTCTCGGCCATCAGGCCATTGGCCGATATGACAATCGGCACAATGATAGCCGAGCTCACATTCCACATGTCAACAACCTCGTGCGCTAAGTCGAGATATTTAATTTGTTTCTCTTTCTCAGCTTTCACGAGGTTCTCGTCATGTGGAATGGTAACATCGATAATTATTGCGCGGCGCGCTAATCGATCTATCACCACTATATCAGGTTTATTGGCGACAATAGTCCTGTGAGTGATGATAGACCGATCCCAGTACAACGTGACATGGTCTTTTTCGAGAACTGGGTCGGGCACATACTTGTAATACGGTACCTCAGAATCCACAAGTTTATATTTCAAAGCAAGTTGCTGGTGAATAATCCTGGCTACTTGGTTATGCCTGTGCAAGTACTCCCCGTTAGCCAGACGAGAACAACCAGAGATAATATGTCTGATGGATTCACCCGGACGGTGGCATGCCCGACACACGTCAACCATCCCATCCTTCATAATATAATATTATTATTTCCTTTATTTCACTATATATACATATAAATTATATTTTTAAATATTAGAATATAGAAAAAGAATATAAAAACATTTAAAAATATAAAAAATAGTAGCCCACCGGTATCGGGAACAGGGTCCAAGCTACCGGCGGTCAGGGCTCCAGAGAGAGGAACCTCCTGACAATGCGAGCCGTGTCCAGAAGTACCGCTCTCTGAATCAGGCCCTTAATCCAGCCGCCCAACGCGAGCCTCCTTAGGTGTTGGTCGAGGCTCTTGGCAATTAAGCCATTGGCTGATACAACTATCGGCACAATGATTGCTGAGTCCACATCCCACATGTCGACAACCTCGCGAGCCAAGTCAAGATACTTGATTTCTTTATCTTTCTCGGCTTTCACGAGGTTCCCGTCATGAGGGACCGTTATGTCAATAATCATTGTGCGCCGCTCTATTCGATCCACCACCACTATATCAGGTTTATTGGCAGCAATAGTCCTGTCAGTGATGATGGATCGGTCCCAGTACAATGTGATATTTCCATTCTCGAGAACTGGGTCGGGCACATACCTGTAGTACGGCACCTCTGATTCCACAAAGCTGTATTTCAGAGCAAGTTGCTGATGGATAATCCTGGCTACAAGGTTGTGTCTATGCAAGTACTCTTCGTTAGCTAGACGAGAACACCCGGAGATAATGTGTCGGATTGATTCTCCCGGACGGTGGCATGCCCGACACACGTCAACCGTGCCGTCCTTCACAATAAATCTCCGGTAATTCTTCGTCATGATAACTTCGTCCATAATTGCACAGACAAAACCTTCGGTTTCCCCAAAGAGGTCACCGAAACGCAGCCAGGCTACGGACGCTAAAAAGTCTACATCGGGTTCATGCAGGGCCCGGAAAAAGCGTCCGTGAAGCTCCTTACTTTGCCATACCTCCCTGCGATCGTTAGTGTCAAGCACTACAGGTTTGCGCCAGTTCTCTGTAGCCAAGGAGAGCGGGGTGAGGCCCTTGTCCACCGCGACCACATCTCGATGCATCCCCACGTCGGCTTCTAGGAAATATTCCCTGAGACTGCATATCTCGCGGTTGTGGAGGGTCTTAGCGTTTAAAAAGCCTCGACCTCCACACTTTCGCGGGATATACAGTCTCATTACCGAAGAGCGTGGGTGATGCATTCGATATGCAGTCAGCAGCGTACGGACCCTCCTATCCAGGGCGTCGAGTTCGGTCTGAGTCCATTTGAGTATGCCGAAAGAGTACATCAAAACCGGCATGACCCAACCGTTGAAGGCGCGCACCTTGTTTCCGCCTGATAGAAGACTATTAAATACTTTCTTCAGGCGGCCAAAGAAGCGCTCCTTCAACGATTGCTTCATGTCAGTAGAATTGATGCCCAACGCTTCCGACATACCCAAATACTTATAGGTTTCGGATGCGGAGAGGGTTCTAAGGTTTATGGAATCCGAGAGTTGGATTCCCACGGATTCCACAATCTTCCCTCGCTTTACATGCATGACAGCACATTTGTCTACACCAAATTCCATCCTGATGGCGCTACTGAAAGTTTCAGTTACTTTCAGTAGCTCCATCAGTTGCAAATTGTTGGGGGCAAAGAGTTTTAGGTCATCCATGTAGAGGAGGTGAGATATAACCTGACCACCTCTCCTCAACCGATAGCCTAGACCTGAATCCTCCAACAGTGTGCTTAGAGGATTCAAGGCTAAGCAGAACCAAAGCGGACTCAAACTATCGCCCTGAAATATGCCTCGCTCGATCCTTATCGGTTCGCTATTCCTCTGGATATTTCGACATCCTGGATAGCGAAGAACCGTCCTCCATTGCCCCATACACGACGCCCGGAAGGTGCGCAGAGTTGCATCTACTTTATACAGCTCCAGCACCCTCATGAGCCATGTATGTGGCACCGAGTCATAGGCCTTCTTATAATCTATCCAGCATGTCGACAGATCCTTTCGGGAACGACGAACCTGTTGGCTAATGGCCATATCAATGAGGAGTAACTCCTTAGTACCGCGGGACCCGTTCCTACATCCATTTTGAGAGACAGACATGATGAAGTTGGTGTCTATATGTTTGTTAATTTTAGCTCTCAAAATGGATGTAAGAACTTTATAGACCGTCGGTAAACACGTGATCGGCCTATAATTTTTGGGTTCCACGGTGCTACCTGATTTATGGAGCAGGTGGGTTATAATTCCTGTCGTTAGGAACTGGGGTAGCGAACCAGACTCCAAAGCAGTCTGGTACTGAGCTGCCAAGCGAGCGTGCGACCCAACAAACCATTTAATCCAGAAGTTGTGCAGCCCGTCCGGTCCTGGAGACTTCCAATTAGGTAACGGACGGACTGCACGAGCTACATCTTGGGGGCAGATGGTAATAGCCCCCATTTCTGGTATTGGATCGCAGGCTCGCTCGACTTCCCGAGCCCAATCACCTTCAATGTGACTGACAGGCACCGACCAGATACTGCGCCAGAAAGAACACACGGCATCATTATCCGGCAGGCGCGTGTCAGCCACATCTTGGTTCGGTCGCTCCCAAGTCCTATAAACCCACCTTTCATCGCTCTGGAAGGTGCGATTCTGGGTGTATCGGTCTACCCGCCGCTTATCTTATCTTATCTTATCTTATCTTATCTTATCTTATCTTATCTTATCTTATCTTATCTTATCTTATCCTATACAATGCGAAATCAGCTTAAACTGGAAATGTATAGCTTGATGTGTAGCCGTGTGTACATATCGATAAATAAAGGAAATAATATTATAAAGAGATAATTTTTTTTTGTATATTTGTTTGTTTGTATGTAGGAGGTCTCCCAAACTGATGATCCAATTCAATATTTTTTTTCACTGGTAGCAAGCTACATTATCTTGAGTGCTATAGGCTATAAATTACATTTATAACATGCGTATTAGCCGAGTTATCACAATGTTTGTCTAGCAAGTCGGAAAGAAATAGCTCTTATAACAGAATGATTTGCATGCGCTGCCTAAACAGTTGTATACAATCCTTTATACTAGGGTAGGTAGGTAGGGTAGATAGGTAGGTAGGGTAGATAGGTAGGTAGGGTAGGTAGGTAGGTAGGGTAGGTAGGTAGAGTAGGTAGGTAGGTAGGGTAGGTAGGTAGGGTAGGTAGGGTAGGTAGGGTAGGTAGGGTAGGTAGGGTAGGTAGGGTAGGTAGGGTAGGTAGGTAAGTAGGGTAGGTAGGTACGGTAGGTAGGTAGGGTAGGTCAGGTAGGATAGGTTTAGGTTTTTATTTTTTATTTTTACATGCTGTACTTATGTTATATTGTGTGCCTTAGTCTGTGCTGAATAAATGTATTTTTCTTTCTTTCTTTCTTTCTTTATAGGGTAGGGTAGTTACTTAGCGCTACCCGTGCGAAGCCGGGCCGGGTAAAGCTAGTACTTAATAAAATGCTGCAAATATTCGAGATGAAAATACGAACGTTATTGTGGAAACGCAAGTAAACGCATTTTTTATTACGATACAGAAAACCAATCAGCACAAACTATTACTTTTGCTTATTATCATGACGCCTACATACCCTGAACTAGAGGCAGAGCAAGTCCCATGAAGTCCCTTTTATGCCATTTTAATCGGGCATTCCAGACTTCGGGCTGATACTGAGAAATTCCTGATGGTAAAACCCAAGGACACTTTCCCCGACCTAGGAATCAAACCAAAAAAGACGTAATGAAGCATTACCTTGTAGCACGCAATCCAAATATTTCACCCCAGCAATGCATTCCAACGTCAATTCTCCGAATGTCTCCTGTTTTTCTCTGATCTCCTGGTACAATTTCTCTTGGACGTGTGGATGGAGAGCCAGTTCATGGATGCACAGCGTCAGGGTAGTGGAGGTAACCTCATAGCTCGTCATAAATGCGAAGTATATTTGACCGGTTATTTCGTCTAGGGTGAAATCTGGGTAATAAAACAATTGGTTTTAATGACATAAAACAATATTGTAGTTTGTGGTTAACATTCAAAGTTCGTTATCGTAACTTTTCGTGAATTCGTATAAGCATTTACAATACATTTTGGTACAATAGATTCCAGCGGGGCGAGCACGGCCTACTGTAAACTGAGACATGTCTCAGTTAGTAGGCTGACTTGAGTCACACATTTTATCACAGTTTGAGCGTTAAAACTGTTTTGTCATAAAATACTAGTACAAATTGACATGACATATACTTTATCATGTCTTGTCACAAACGTCTTGACACGCCCGTGCGGCCCGCTGGACTCGACTCATGTTGGAAAATCAGCAATTATTTTATACCTAAATTAATCCCAATTGCCAATTGCCAACTGTGTATTCTTGTGTATTGTGTAATTAATAGAAAAATAAAACAATTAATGTAATGTACCTTTATAAGCCTCCATTAGCAAATGGATGAAGTCAGGCCTGACAACATTGTTCTTTTCTCTATACGCTATTGTATCGGCTATTATCTTTCTGAAGAACTCGGTGCCTTGGGAAGAAAAGAGTTGGATACCTAAAAACTGAAAAAGACATAGAATCACTCGAATAGACCAAAATATAATTTGAAACAATTAAATATATACTTAATTAGACTAGAAGGCTAGGCAACAAGTCAAGTAATAGACTTGTCAAAAAGATGTCGTGTATTTATAAAACATGTACCTATACAGGGTTATTTTTAAAACGTCAATAACCTCTTAAGGGGTCATTGTACTCATCATCATGAACAACTTTTACTATGGGACCAAAACTGAAATCGCAATAAAAAATCCAGCTGTTCCCTACATTTATGTTCGAATAATTCATTAAAATGTAGGGAACAGCTGATTTTTTTTTCGCGATTTCAGGTTTGGTCCCATAGTAAAAGTTGCTCATAATGATGAGTACAATGACCCCTTAAGAAGTTATTGACCTGAAAAATAACCCTGTATATCATACATTACGTATTTGAAGTTATTTCACACATTCATTGTCAACAATTTCGTTCAACTTTTTGACATTTAGTCAATTTTTCTATATTTTTGTATACACAACAGACTCGTCTTTATAACTCGTTCTAGGTATAAAAATAAACGAAAACAGTAGACACAAAATGGTTTATTAATTGATGTAAGCGCGGGATTACATGTACGCAAGAATAAGTTAAACTTCGTCGAATTCAAATAAATTACGATAGGCAGGATATGATCAGGTGATACATACTTGCATAATCTTAGCCACAGCAGGAAACTGGATCGTCAGAAAGTAGTAAATTCGTCTCCAAAAAGTGAAGGTAGTTGCATTTTGGCCAATGGTAATGAACTCGTTGTTCCTATCCTTGATCGAGTCCACGTGAAGACCGAAGCCCGTGGAGGCGATAACGTCAGTGTTGTAGCGACGCATCAAGTCTAAGACGTCTATATCTTTGGATTGATGACCTGTAAAGACCAAATAGAATAGAATACTCTTTATTATGTACACAATAAAAATTACAGATTTATATTATGTTGAAATTTTACATATGGTGACATAATGGGCGGTCTTATCGCTAAAAGCGATCTTTTACAGACAACCTTTGGATAGATTAAAGGGAGAAGGAGAAAAAATACTGCAGGTTGTCAGTGGTGTACCATTTACATATACAATAAATAAATACATATATACTTATAGCATACTATATAAATATATATACATTATACAATAATAACCATGAAACAAAAGCAAGGAACTGTATTATGTAACGAGGTTGTTTAAGGAGAAAGGAAGTTTTGTTTTAACAGAAATTTAAAAGTGGACAATTATTGAGCACGCGTTATCGACACGGGCAAGGCATTCCATAACCGTACTGCTTGAACTGTAAAAGACTAGTCATAACAGCTGGTGGAATGCATCGGCATCTCTAGTCTCAAGCTTTCCGATGACCCCAGATATGTATATGTGTGTCAGGAAGGAACTTGAAACGTTCTTTAAGATATGAGTTGGTTGTAGGATTGAACAGAATGAGTTGAGAGTTACTAAACACTCTCGAGTGTTGTGGTCGGAAAATATACTGGGGCGAAAAGTCGAGATAAGAAGAGCATCGGTTCCGTTACTGATGCTTGAGTAACAGTCTTTTTCTCAAACTCTGTCATGCTGACGCTCGGGTACTTTAAAATACCTACTCCTTTCACAGTTATTTTACCTTTGATTTTGCATCACTGTCAAAATCAAAGTGATCTTTATTTTCGTTGGAATAAGGTTGCTGGGGCAATGGAAGTCCTATATACACTATGGTTAAAAAATATACTTATAGTCTACCTTTCAAATAATCCACAATCCTGTTGCTGATTTCCATCATGAAATGCATCATGCATCTCATCTTGGAGCCACTGAATGCTCCAGTGAGGCAGCATCTCATCTTTCGCCATTCGTCATCTGTCCAAAGATACATTAAGGGGAGCAAAGCTGTAAGGAGTCATTTTAAAGAACCGATTGGAAATACCCTTGAGTTTCGTCTTTACAAAAACACTCATCGGTTTCAGTACATTAGACGGTAGTTTGAATTCTTCAAAATAATTCTCGGATTTCATAAAATAATATAACGTTTTCTATTCCAGGAAAGGTTAATTCATTTTATACTATACTTGCTCGGAAATTACTTTATTATTTTTTTAAAAACGAGGCAGAATGAATGTACTGTTTTACAAATATGCGAGAAGAAATAGTGTGTGAAAATAAATTGTTAACGTGCTGAGCGGACAGAAAAAGTTAATGAAAAACCATTTTAGGGCAATTCAGTAGCTAATCTAATTAAATTTGAATGCCAAAAAACAAAGTTTTTATCACCATGCGCAAAATGATACTGGGCACATACATTTGCTGAACATTGATTTAAAAAATAAAACATAAAAGAATGAACAATTGAGAATCACGCGCGCGTGGTTAGTTTTCTCTTGTTTTATTTATCAGAATTTTCAATTTGTGTTTACGATCTACTCGAAATGGCGCCTAGTAATGATAGGGAAGATTTGATGACGTCGCCAGAATGAAAAGAAACTGCCCAAGCTAATATTGAGAACCGAGCAATCCAGAAATAAATATAGCAAGACATTTATGATTTCTTAAACTTAAACCAAAATTAATCTCCCTGGTAAAAAAAATGAGTTTTAATAACTGCAAAAATTTTAGTATAAACTTCACATAAAAAGATCCTCGGGCCTCAAACGACATCCTCGTTAGTAATCGGTCACTTTCTCCCCTCGGTGAACAATGTACTAACTTGAAAATTCAAGTTTTAGACGGTTTTATATCCCCTCAGAAATCCTATTAATTAGTCCAAACGAACACTTCTAGTTGGATTCGATCACTGAAGCGAATTTAGAATCAGTTTCAAAATTGTATAAAAGAAGCGTTTGATTTATAGTAAGACATAGGTATTATTTGAGTCGCATAAAAGTGAAGCTCGTCTTCAAACATCTTCTTGAAATTAAAAAGAAAAACTTCTGCATAGCTACTCACGCCATACCCATTCAGTACTGTCGGGCTTTAGAGCCCCTGGGGGTCTACTCCACAGAAAACCGTAGTCAAATCAAAAATATCAAAAATATTTTTATTTCACATAAGCCTACATGGGCACTTATGAAACGTCAGAAGCTAGGTGCACGATTCCAATTGGTCGTTTCCTATGAAGAAGAGCCGGAAAGAAACACCACGGTTACTATTTAAAAAAAAAAATTGGCGTTTACAATATTTTCAAAGTATGAGAGGACAGCGTAGGCCCGTCAAAAGTACCAGGTACTTAACAAAATAGAAAATGGTCTACAGATCTACAGTATATTAAGCCTACAACGTCCTCACATTAACAAAAAATACTATATAAAATATGATTAACATAATAAAAGTTAGAGCCTTGTTGAAATCAAAAAACATCGATTATGTCAAGGATGTATGTAAAAAATAAATAACATAAACATCGCAACTTGGGAGCAGTTAATAGACATTTACATATTTTTGCCGTTAATGAGGTACCAGGGAAGTCACATGTGCAGAAGGAATTAATGCCAAACTTCCTTCTGTAAGTATCGGCCGAATGTTCGGCCGTTTCTCGACTTCCAAAGTTTCCTTTTTTGACTTTGAGTCCTTACTTGACTTCAAGTCACATTTTTATTTTGATTTATGTCTTGATGGTCGTTTTTTTTTCTTTTGCCGTATTCAGTCAAAGTTCGTCGTAGTCACGAAACTGCCGAATAATTGGCTATTTATTATAATTATTTTTTTATTTATTCGATATTTCAGATTTATCTTCGGAGTAGACCCCTCGTCTCTAAAGCCCGGTAGTACTGCATCCAACAACTTAAAAAAACCGACCTTTCATATTCAAGAGGCTGGATCCCAGCAAAGGTTCAATCTCCTTAGGGAACACCACCTTTCGGTTCACAAAGTGGTCGAAGTCCTTGATGGTGATGCTCTTCATCAGCTCAGGATCCCTCACTAAGATAATCGGTTTCATACCTTCCATAAAGCCTACGTATCTGAAAGTTGAAGAAATAGTCGATGTTAGTGGAAATTGAAGCAGAACATCAGCTGCCTAACGGCGGAAAAGGCAGCCTTTTCCCACATAAGTTGGGGTCGGCTTCCAATCTAACCAGATCTGCATTCGGTTAGACTGGATGCCGACCCCGCTGAATACCAGTATTTTACATGAAGCGACTGCCTATCTGACCTCCACGATCCAGTTACTGGGTAACACGATACCCCTTGGTAAGACAGGTTGTCAGACGTTCGGGCATCTGACAACCCGTAACAACTGTCAGAGATCTACAAATGACGTGCTTTTCGAGGCACGGAGGGGTCTTGGTACGTTAAGATGGTCACCCATCCACGGACTAACTGCGGCAAGCGTAGCTTAAGCTGTTCGATCGACCCGTGTAGGAGTTATTACTTCACCACGAGCCCCAACGAACAAATTATCATCATCATTTCAGCCGAAAGACGTTCACTGCTGGACATAGGCCTCCCCCAAGCACCGCCTACCCTGCGGCCTTCCGCGGCTACCGATACCTGCGGCCTTCACAAGGTCATCGGTCCACCTTGTGCTTCCAACGCTACGTCTTACGGTACGCGGTCGCCACTCCAGAACTTTTGGGCCCCATCGGCCATCAGTTCTGCGAGCAATGTGCCCTGCCCAATGCCACTTAAGCTTGGCAATTCTTTGGGCTATGTCGGTTACCTTGGTTCGGCTGCGGATCTCTTAATTTCTGATTCGAACAACAAGGAAGAAATAGAACAACGAAAGGTACATATCTGTAAAATTGTCGGATTGTCTTGTCGCCTGTCGTCTGTAGGTTTTAGTAGTTTTCTTAGGCCCCAAATTAATATCAGTCTGTTTGCAAATGATTTCTTCTAGGAAAAATACTTCCACCACTTCCAAAACCTGTAGTGTCTCCACCCGTAGTTTTTCCAAAGGTTTCTATATTGAAAATGTTTTTATTTGGAAAAAATCATTGTTATCGCGAGCTTTAATTTTTTTGGGAGGGGTTTGCTCTTGACCTTAGTCTAGGTCAGAGGTGAAAGAGACAAAGTCGAAGCTTACCCAGAAGAAGCCTGTGCACTCTCACTTTGAAGAGATTAGGGTTGTATGCGTTCGGAAACACAGACGCAGGCAGAGAGTTCCACTCACTTGCTGTGCGCATTATAAAGGACATTTGGAAACGCTTAGTGCGAATTAGTGGAATAGCAACCAGAAAGGGATGGTAACCTTCAGTGCGTCTAGATGACCGATAATAGAAGGGGGCCGGTGGAATGAGTTCGTGGAGCTCTTGGGCACACACCGAAGTACAATCTGTAGAAGACCGACAAGCAGGCAACCTTGCGGCGATGGGCCAGAAGCTGTGAAGCTTGGCATCCACCATTTTTACGTCACCAATGAGGCTCCGAGCTTTTAACTACGTAATTATTTCTTAACAACAAACATGCTGATTTAGTAACTAAATAATAATAACTTACCTTTCATTCGGGAACGCCTTGTAAACAACATCAATGTCTTCAATGATGTGTTTAATTGCAAAAGTACTCATAAAGGTGTTTCCAAATATCGGCACACCTGGCTTGAACTTTATCCCCCATTTTGCAAAATGATAATGCAACTTCTTGTACTCATATATCAGATAAACTAAAACTACAGAAAATCAACAAAGAGTCAGCTCAGTTATCATTGTTGAAATGGTAATTTTCGTCATAAAACATCTGTATTTATGTCACATTTAATTGCTGTAATAAAAATCTTACATCAATTAAGTTGCAATTGTTTGTCTGTCGTGTTTTTATTAATTCAAAGTCACTGAAAGGAAACAAAGGATGTTTTATTGTTATGACGTCTATTGGCGTTCATAGACCCTGAACGTGCTATGACCCAGATAGCAGATCAGTTTGCTGCAAACTTGATTTTTATTTAAATTTAAATTGTCACCTCAAAGATAAATCTTGGCGTTAATTCCTTCTGTACATGTGGCCTCCCTGGTACCTCTTTAACGGCAAAACTATGTAAATGTCTATTAACAGCTCCCAAATTACGAAGTTATTTTTTAATTTAATTTTATCTTTTTTTACAAACTTCACTGACATAATGTTTTTCTTATTTGACATTATTATACCTACAATTTAAATTTCCACAAGGTTCTAACTTTTATTATTTTAATCATATTTTTAACCGACTTCCAAAAGGAGGAGGTTCTCAATTCGGCTGTATGTTTTTTTTGTTTTTTTTTTTTGTTTGTATGTTTGTTACGCGATTACTCCGTCAATTATGAACCGATTTTGAAAATTCTTTTTTTGTTTGACAGGGTATACTCCCGAGGTGGTCCCATTGCCACCAAATCAGAATCTGATGAGGGAATCCCATGGAAATCGAGGAATTTTATATGCAAACCTATAGCGATTTGAGTATTTTTTATAGTAACTCGTGCATATGCTCTCCGAAAGCACCATTTGGTGAAGTGGAACTGATGATGGAGACCACAGATGGCCACCGGAATAATAATGAGTACCTATTTAACGGTTTGCGATTAAGCAATTTATGCTCGTCACTATGCATAATGGTGAGTGGCAGTCCTCCTGGTTTTTACCAGGAGAACTCCTCAACAATCAACGTCCCAGTATCGGGAAATGCAATATTTTGTAAAAGGTGATGAGCAGTTAACATTAGGCTATTGTAACTTAGATAAATTGTAAACTGTCCCACTACAAAGTGAAAAATAAAAAAAGTTTTTTCCAAAAAAATATTAACCGACTACCAAACATAACACTACAAAGTGAAAAATAACTTTAATTTCGGAAGTCGGTGGCCAAAAACTCAAATACAGATCCAAAGACACCGACTTCCAAAATTAAAGTTATTTTTCACTTTGTAGTGTTATGTTTGGTAGTTGGTTATTATTTTTTTGGAAAAAGTTTTTATATTCTGTTTTTTGTCAATGTGAGGACGTTGTAGGCTTATTAGACTGTAGATCTGTAGACCATTTTCTATTTTGTTAAGTACCCGGTACTTTTGATGGGCCTACGCTGTCCTCTCATACCTATTAACACTGTAATTTGAAAACATTGTAAAAACCAATTTTATTTTTTTTAAAGAGTGACCGTGGAGTTTCTTGCCGGCTCTTCTCCATAGGAAACGACTAATTGGAACCGTGCACCTAGCTTCTGACGTTTCATAAGTGCCCATGTAGGCTTATGTGAAATAAAATTATTTTTGATTTGATTTGATTGATAAAATACGTTTATGGCAATATTGCTGCAAGCTTGTTAATTTAAGGATGATCATTGAAGTTTAAAGTTATAGTTTGTAGCAGTCTTGCAATTTCAACATTTATATCTGTAACTTTGATGGTGTACATAATAAAGAGTATTCTATTCTATTCTATACTATTCTTGCATTTTGCGCTATATTTCAAACATGAAAGTATCAAACTTGTTTTAAGGTTGGTACAAACTTGCGTTTTCCGTTATCGGATCAGCAAAGGAAGATAGGAAGAAGTAGCGGGGTAAGAGGTGGGATGGGTGCAAAAAAGCATGATTGGTCACCGCGCGCACTGTATGAGTGCAGCTCGCTATGATTGGCTAATAAGTGTGACGTTGTCAATCTCATTATTCTCATGGGGACACTTATTGATGCATCGCATCGCGCTTAATACTATATTGTAGTCTGTGCATCTCGCGTTCGGCCTTCGGCGAGTTGACACTTGTTTTTTGACGCCAATATGGCTTTTCATCTATATATATAAAATTTGTAATAAAATTGTACGATTTGAGTCTGTGCTGTGCCCCAGTGGATTCGAAGAGTAGTGTACCTAACTAAGAGTGGATTACTTAGGTGCTTCTGTTGTGTTGTGCTTGTGCGTGAGGGACGCGCATACTTTGCATAACGTGTTGAGGAATACCGGTAAGTTTATTTATTTATACTCAAACTCAAAGCATTTATTTTATTTAAACCATTGACAGGCACTTTTGAATTGTCAAAAAGTCGGTCAGTTACCACTATGAAGCTAGTTGCCCATTCCAAATAGTAGGTTCCTATGGAGAAGAACGGGCAAGAAACTCCACGGACACTCTTTTAAATTAAAATATTGATACAAAATATTCGTTACATCATTCATATTGAAGTTAAACATGTGAGAACGATGCAATACGTCAGAAGCGTCCGTGATAAAAAGATAAAAAACAAAAACAAAACAATTCAAACTAAAAATAATTAAAAATAAGCCGTGGCAGCTAAGAGATGACCAGTCCCAACCGACAGCGCCCGTTCACGAACATGACGCACGGATCAGCACCATTCAGCTCAACCATTTTGAAGGGAGCTAAATGATCCAACACACACGCCACCATCAGCGAGACATCTGAGTGAGCATGACATACTCTCAGCCGCCACATTCAAGTCAATGAAAGACATAATTACCCGGTAAATGGTAGCTCTATTGTACATAGTACTCACACCTGTGATATGCAATTATATAATACAAAGGAGATTCGAGTTTACAATGAAAAGAACTTTTACAGACAGAACAAATGATATGTTACTATACATATCATTTGTTCTGTGTATATGTTATAATACATTATAAAGTTTCGCCTTGATTCACCCCTGCATTTCTATTCACCCCTTTTTACGTTATCTAGTTTTGTCAACCAAAATCCTCCAAGTACAGTGATATCCATAATATAAATACTAGAAACAAACATAAATTTGTTGTACCTACAACAAGGCTCAAGAAAATAGGTGGCTCATTCCGATGTCAATGTATACGCTTTTATAATAAACTTCCAAGCCACGTTCAAGATCTAAGCCTTAATAAATTCAAATCATTCATTAAACGTAAGTTGTGTCAGACAGCCTTTTATACCGTTAAAGATTATATTGAGGACAAAAAGGCTTGGGATTGAGCTGCTCCAATTTTTTTTTTTGCTCAGGTATTTTTATTGTTTGATGTTTTTTGCTAAATTTTATTATTTTCTATACAGTGACATTTAATTTTTATTTTATACACAATGACATGAATATTTACTTGTAAAGTATTATATTATTTTAATTATTGTGAATGTGAAGACTATGTGGGTTATTTTTTTTTTCTTTTCTTTTATTATCAGTTAGTGTTAATCATGGTCTGGCAGTTTGAGTATTATAAGCGGCCTACCCAAATGTCCTTTCTTTGGTATTGTTCGTCACATCGTTGAGCTCCTTAAGTTCTGAGTAGAGCTGCACGATTACTGACAAATGCGTGCACTGACAGGTCAGGTCCACTCAATCTGTGTGGTTCTTTCCTCAAAAGACCATTTCAGACACCAATCTGCATGGCCTTCACATGATCTGACTAAGATTATGTCTGAACTTTAAAAGAGACTGTGACCTCTGAGTTTGTTTCGGCCTTTCTTGTCAGAGTAGTCAGATAGGAAACGCCGACCTCATCTAGTTTTAAAAATATGATTGACGTGTAAAAGTTTTTGTACAAACCTACTTACAAAAATAAAAATCATTTATCCTAAATCTTACCTTTTTGATATCTTAACCTATGATAATAATTTTAGATAGGTAAATAAAACGAAAAATTACGCTTTCTCGAACTAGCATGGGATTAAGGATAAACCTTAATAAACGTAACAAGATTAATTTATAGTGTTTATGTTATTTTTACCTGTTTTTAAGTGTCTATTCGGTATTCAGCCGAAGTGATTCAATATTCGTTATTGGGCCGAATATCAAAAATTGGTTGAATACCAATACTGAATATTATCAAGAGGTCTTCAAGCCTTCAAAAGATGTGCAACAAAGAAAAGCAGATGTGTCAACATTGTATACAAAGTGGCGCGTTACCACCGGTTTATACTTTGACCATATACAAAATTTGAATGAAATCCATTCACAAAAAAATATGCTGTTCCATACATTTTGTTAGGTACACAAACAGCAGGTTTTTTTTTGAGAATGGACTTTATTAAAATTTTGTATAAGGTCAAAGTTTAAACCGGTGGTAGCGTGGTATCATTTAATGTGATGAGGTCCGCGCTACTTTGTATAGTTTGCAGAAACAGACATTATGCAAGTTTGAAATGTCAAAGTTGTCTAAACTTTATAGAAAAAGACAATATGCAAGATTGTTGTTGGGAAACTAGAAAGTTTGATTCAAACTTGCCGCAAGTGTACTTGCCATGGCAAACTTGGATCAATCCTTCACTTTTGATACATCAAACTTGTTGCAAGTCAGATGCCAGTTTAAATTGCTATCTGGGGATAGTACATTCTCAAAGTTGTCTATCTCGCAAATAGCTGTCAAATATTTAGATATTTTGATTAATTTATCAATATTTAAATTAAATTATACAATATCGCTCTGTAATACCCTAAATATGGGTTTCATTTAATGAATATTTTGTTTTAAAGGTCTAAAAAGCATTTGGAAAGTTTCCAATTGCTTTGCTGAATGCACCCTCTTCACTCGGCTGCTCTTGTATTATACAACATGTCCCAGAATTAACGCACAACCTCTTAAGGGGTCTATATACCCGTCATTATGAACAATTTTTAGTATGGGATCGGTCCTGAAACCGTGAAAAATGAATCTGCTGTTCCCTACATTTTATGTTCGAATAACTCGTCAAAATGTATGGAACAACTGATTTTTTTTCGCGATGTCAGGTTTTGTTCCATTGTAAAAGTTGTTCATAATGATGAATACAATGACCCCTTAAGAGGTTGACATGTTCGGGGACATGTTGTATAATAGAAATTACGTGGGTGAATTGACAAATTAATATTAAGAGTTCCTCTCACTCCGATCATCAGACTACAGTCAGATCTTTCATGTCTTCGTCAGATTTCAAATTCTTTCCTTTATCAGATCATCCGAGAATTTTGAAGAATATTGCTAATCCATTGCTTCATAGGTTTAAAAAAATCGTCTCCTCAACAACGGAAATAACGCAATGGACGTGAGTTAACTGTCAAAATGAAACTCATTGCGATGAATTGTAATTTTATGTGTATAAGGCTGTCTGTCCATTGAAGCGGAGCGAGGCTGCGGAGCGGAGAAACGGAGAAATATTAACCAATAGGGTTGCAAATCACTGTCGGAGCGGAGATTTTATGCAATCCTATTGGTTAATATTTCTCCGTTGACCGCTCCGGAGCCTCGCTCCACTTTAATGGACAGGCAGCCTTACACAATTGCCCCGCAGGACACATAATGGCTTTCATGACGTCATCCGCAATAAAACCGTATCCCTTATCTGCAAAATGCGTGGCAGCTGCAACGGAATTCTGAAGACTGTAGCCGACAGGATCTCTGCTCCGCAACGGAGAACGATCTCCATAGTAGAAGTTCTCCGTGAGAACTCAAATTACCCGCTCAATAAAGGATTATTGAAACTCTAAAACTACATTTAATTAATTAATATCAAAGATCAAAATAGCATACATCTGTGGCCAATGTCGAGTTAATATCTATCGAAAACCTCTTTGGTTGTTGTCAATTCTGGATGGATTCGTAAGCACTTTTATTAGCCTGTTCTAAGCATAACGATCAATTGAAAATCAATTTTGAATTGCATTTGGTAGACGACTAATTTGCGCAGCAATGTGAGAATTCCAATTGGTCGTTTCGGGGACCTGTAAGGGTAAACAAACTGTGACGCACGTAAGTAGTTATTATCAGTTGCCTCATCTTGAACATACATTTACATGAAATTTACAATGATTTTTTAATTATTTTTGTTCATAGATGAGAAAAAATATTTAGTATTTGCGAATACTAGCTATGCAGTCTGCAGTCTGCAGCAAAATAATACAGTCACGCCATGAGCGAAGCTGCGCAGCTTCGCTCATGGCGTGACTGTATTATTTTGGCATTAAAAATAAATGGGAACGTTAATCATTGTCATAATATTTTTGTAAGAATAAAAACCCCACCTAGACAGTATTTAAGACGTGTGAAATGTACAGTCATCAACACATCAGTACATTTCTCCAAATGATTTTTAAACCTTAAAATGTTGATGGATAGGTTCAAAATCGAGTGAGCAGTGGTGGCCCAGTGGTAACAACCGCGACTTATGAGTTTTAGGTTGTAGGTTCGAACCCAGACAAGCGCTATACTTTGTGTAAACTATTTCATCACCACTTCTCTCAAAACGGTGAAGAAAAACATCGTGAGGAACCGGCATGTCCTAGAACCAAAAATTCGAAAACATGTGCCATCTACCAACCCGCACTGGGCCCGCGTGGTGGATTACAGCCCACTCCCTCTCACAGAGAGGAGGCCTACGTCCCAGCTGTGGGATCATTATGTAGGCTGATTCATACGTTCAAAATCGAATGAGAAAAATTTACAGTTTGTGGTAACTTGATCTGCTGGGTCATACGTACGAAACGGTTCTGAAAAACATCTCACGACTGTGCTCAACCCTGAATATATTTATTTACATAACCAAGAGACCTGAATATATGAACGTTAGCTACCAATTATCTCTGTCGGGTTCCCGGATAACGGCTAGAGGGGTTCACATCGGCATCGAGTCTTCGATGAAGGGACTCGTCCTCGACAGCCGGTGGAACTTCGTGGAGCACTTCCGACGTTTGGCTCTCAGACTAGAGCGGGCCGGGGCTGCCTTGAAGCGGCTCCTACCCAATCTAAGGGGTCCAAACGCCTCCTGCCGGAGTCTCTACGCGGGGATCGTGCGGTCCATGGCCCTTTACGGGGCACCGGTTTGGGCGCGTCCCTTAAGGCTGCGACCAGCCCACCGATTGAACGCGTCCCAAAGGGTCATGGCCATCAGGCTGGTCCGAAGATACCACATGGTCCCCCGTAAGGCGGCGAGCCTCCTTGCTGGACTACCGCTATGGGATCTGGAGGCAAAAGTCCTCCTGGCGCACATTTGGGAGTGGCGCGAGAAGGTGAAACGCCGGGGCGTAACTCCGCTGCCGCGAGAAATCACCTTCCGCCTGACGCAGGTCCTCACCGAACACGGTTGTTTCGGGGGTTCCTGTTTAGGATAAAGCGGGAGGAAACGCTCGGGTGTCACTACTGTGTGGATCGCCCGGAGGACATGGTGGAGCATACTGTGAAGATCTGCCCGGCTTGGGCGGAGCACTGCCGTGTCCTCACGGAGGCGATCGGCGGCGGCGATATCTCGCGTCCGGCCTTAGTTCAGGCCATGTTTCGGAGCGAAAGTGCATGTGAGGCCGTCACCTGCTCGTGAAGGAGGAGGCGGAACGCGTGAGGGAGAGGCAAAATTCGCGCTCTCACGCCCCTAGTCGCCGCAGGAGACGCCCCGGGCGTCGGGAGTCCACGCGCGCCTCAAAGAGATGTCAGCAGCAACTGACGGGGTCCGTTAGGGCCAATGCCTGCCAGGGTTGCGAGTTTGTCAAAGTCAAATTATTTATTGCAAATAGGCACATATGAGGCACTTTTGAACGTCAAAATGTACAAAAAATAGAATTGATTTTAGTTGCCCCTTCCAAAAGGTAGTTTCGTATGGATAAGAATGGGCAAGAAACTTCACCGTTACTCTTTTAAAAATGTTTTACACTATTTTGTTTGAGTACATTAATTATATGATTATATGTGGAGACGATGCACCTAGAATAAAATTACTATACCAAGAGGTAATTAAAAAAAATTAAGCAATGTAAAATAACTTAATTATGAGATGGATACATGGTGCTCACATATTAAAAATTAACATATAAGTAATTAAAAAAATTCAAATAACAAGTCAGTGTGTGAGTATAGGTAATCACAGAATGTAATATCAAGGTCATAAAAATAACAAATTACTTATACAATTAAAATAGCAACCAGTTTGATTTTGTCTAGACTCCAGATTGTCCTATGGAGCTGGATCAGCATGTTTCCAAGCATTCCTTTCCTGGATATAATCCTCTAACTTGTAATGTGCTTATTTACAAAGTGTACTTTTAATATGTGTTTTATTTTTTTTTTCATTTAATTGCCCATTGTTGTGTATCACAAGGTATTTTGTTGTAACATTTAACACAGTACCCCGTAAAAGTTGTACGTACTTTAGATAATCTGAAAATAATCTGAAAAATGGTTGATCTATTTTATCTTTATTTGTAGTACCTACCTACCTATTAAAATTGTGGCTATAACATATCTTATTAAAAATATGTATATTTTTCTTTACATACATAATATTTTCATAAATGAATTGGCAAGACACCGTCATAATATTAATCCTTTTAAATAGTTACCTAAGAGATTCGCGGCGACGTTTTCATAATAAAGATGGACTCAATGTCAGCAGCTCGACCCCACAGTAAAATGCCATACGACATAATGCTGTGGAAGTAGCTAAAATATACCAAACGCGCGGTTTCTATATCTTATAACTGTCCGAAAGGGATATTGTGGCCCTGGCACACAGGCAACGGAAGGAACACGGTGGGTTTTAGTCAGTAAAAGTCCAGCTCCGCCCAGAGCGGGAGAAGTTATTTGATAATTTTCCACCCAAAAAAAAAAGCCACCAATTATCTGCTAATTTTTTTATTAGTAACTCGCTCTTGCCCCGGCTTCGCCCGCGTGGAGGATGGAAATTATCCCACCGAACGTAGGTACTACGGGATAAAAACTATCCTATGTCCTAACTCAGGTTATACTCTACTTGTGTGTCCATTCCAATCCGTTTTGCCTTTAAGACGTGAAAAGTTACATTTTGAAACAAGTGGAGAATGTTTGTTATTGCATTCGAGGCGGAATGGTGGGGGTGGTTGGTGGGGTTTGGATAGGTATAAGTTATCTGCAAGACCGAGGCCGTGTTCTTCCACCTGACGCCCACATCTTCGTGGAGGGCGTCAGAATTGAGAAATATCTGCGCCTTGTACTCGACAGCAGGTGGCGCTTCCGCCCGCATTTTAGCGGGCTGTCGTCACGCCTGCTGAAGGCCGCGGGCGCGCTCTCGTGGCTGCTTTCCAACTTGGGGGGCCCAGCGCGCGATGCCGGCAACTCTACGCCGGCATCATGAGGAGTATGGAACTCTACGGCGCTCCCATCTGGGAAGACTCCCTCCATAGGAGGGAGAACGCCGCGGCCTTGCGGGCACCTCAAAGGGCAATAGCCCAGCGGGTGGCGCGAGCCCACCGCACGGTGGGCTTTGCAGCAGCATGTGCTCTGGCGAGCACCCCTCCTTGGGAACTCGAGGCGTGGATGCTCGCCAGAGTGTATGAATGGACGGCGGGGCGGAGGGCGAGAGGCGAACGCCCTGCCCCGGAAGAGCGGGCCGCGGGAGGCGTTGGACGCCATCGTCATCCGTTGGACGGGCGACCTCGCCACAGCAGCCTTCAGCCGCCGAACCCTCGACGCGATTGGGCCAGTCCTGCGAGACTGGCTCGAGCGGTCGCATGGGTTCCTCTCGTTCCGTCTGGTGCAGGTGCTGTTTCGGAGCGTACCTGCACCGAATCGGACGAGAGGAGACGCCGTCGTGCCATCACTGTGGCGCGGCGGAAGACACGGCGCAGCACACCCTCGAGGTGTGCCCGTCGTGGTCCGAGCCGCGCCACAGTCTGAACGCGGTGATCGGACCGGACCTCTCACTCCCCGGCTTGGTTAACGCCATGCTGAGGGATGAGGGGTCCTGGGCGGCAGTCGCCTCCTTCTGCGAACACGTCATGTCACAGAAGAGCGGAGCGCGTGCGGGAGGACGACCCTGCCGCGGCGCCGCTCCGAAGGCGGAGGACGGGTCGAAGAAGACGTCACTTTGAACGTCATCTCCGACTCCTCCCAGGTGGAGGCCAGCAGGCAACGGGTGCGGGGGCACCGTTGCCTGTATTGCACAGGCCTCCACTAGTGTCGGATTGGAATGGCCAGGTGTTCCCGTAGCCCCCCAGTAACGGGGGGGCATGCGGGGCCCGCCAGCTAGGCGGGCATGCGCCGGGAGGGTTGTGGAAGAAAAGGTTCAACCGCTATCCCATGGCCCTCCCAACACGGCGATGTGGGAACACCGCTGAGTTTTAGTGGGTATACTGTCGTCATTACCGACAGGATTCCCACATACCCCGACTCGGCCCCCACGAGCGGGGATGCGTAATTGCATTTCTCAGCGGGAAAAAAAAGAAAAAAAAAAAGGTATAAGTTATCTGTCGCAATGATGTGTTTTTATTCTCGCACGCGTGTTGGAAAATAAAAAATCGCACGCGTGTGTAATACATTGCATTGTGAACCTAGTCGTAGTGCGATATGAACCAGTTTTCGATGAAGTGTATTGAAAAGTTAATAGATAGACAGTGTTACTTTTGTATTTATAATATTAAGTACGGATATAGATGAAAATCTACGGACATTATAATCTAATAACCATTGCAAGTACCTATTGTTAGTGGACATTTTTAAGATACTGGTCGCTGAATATTAATAAAATTCTGATATCCTGAGACGTCATCATCATGTTATTGTCTTGAATTGCGTCACAATACCTGTTGTGACAAAATTAGATGTCATCAAGCTTTTTTGTAAAACTTATACTAAAAAATTTATTAAAAAAACCGGTCAAGTGCGTATCGGACCTCGCACAATGAAGGGTTCCGTAGTTGGGATGAATTTATCCCAAAAACAAACTTATCATTGTAATGAAAAACATGTTCTCTCATACATCGATTTATAATAATAATAAGTAAACAAACAGACATTTATAATAGATATACCAATACTAAATACTAATAACATACAAAAAACTATCACTCAAAAATCAGGAAGTATACAGAATTGCAACAGGAAATTACCAGAGTTTGGAAAATGAATAAAGTCACTATAGTCCGAAACAAATATTCAATAGTTTTAATGCACTAAATCTATCGAAATACACATACAAAAGCTGCCATATTAAACACTTGCCGCATAGTAAGACATTTTTTACAACTAGACTTGGATAATAATTTCACTGCAGTACAGAGCAATTTACCTTCTTAGAATGAATGAATGAATTATTTATTTGCCAGAATATAGGTACATTGTATATGTTAAATTTTTTATATGGTTTCACTATATTCGACTTTCTAGTCGTGCAAATTTTTAAGTATACATAGTCGAAACTTTAAAAAAAAAAATATATATAATTTTGGTCTTCCTACATTAATAACACAAAAAATAATATTAACATTAACAATAAAATAAAATAAAATAAAATCTCACCATACAATAGAATCTGACCATGGTTCACACCCGTGAGATTCTGAGAATACCAGGTAATAAACCTGAGAAAAAACCAAAATAATAATAATGTATTTTTTTTTTTTTTGCTTCATGTATCTACTTATTAACTCAGACAACAATGATCCATTTGTTAGTTAGTTAGGTACAACCTTACAAGCTATATTAGTGTGTTAAAATAACAAAATACAGAAAAAGTACAAAAGTTTACAGAAAAAATTATATATAGATAAATATTTACACATAGATTTACGGGATGTAGGAATCACTTCTGCCTAACCATCACCTGCATAAGTGATTCATCATCGGCGAATTAAATTTGTCCACTTATGTCCCGGTCAATTCTCCAACTGCAAATTTAAGTTGGTCGACTATTACTCGTTAACTTGTAAAGCCTACTACTTAGCTGTGACATATTTTTCTTTTAATTTCGTTATATTTCCGCCATGAATTATTTCACATATAAATATTATATTTACATAATATTATTATCAGGCATCGTAGGCCTATAGCGTGTTAGTATTACAAGTAACTTAAAAACTATGTTAGTAACAAATTAGACACACAACAAAAACAAAACCCTCAATCCCTATGTCTGCCATGTAGCTTGATAAACCTATCCATTGTAGGTCACAATATCCAACCAAAAACAACGTGTACGAGTATAACACAAACGTGTATAACACAATCCATATACAGTTCAAAATTTTTTTCAAATGCAAGGGGTTCTTTGTCCTCCTTTAGCTGTCTGCACTCCTGGTATGACCTCTCTTGGACTTCGGGGTTTATGGCAAGCTCGTAGATGGTAATTACAAGAACAGCTGCTGAAGTATCAAAGCCAGCAGCGAAGAATATGAATACTTGCGCAGTCAACTCATCTGGAGTCCATTCTGCAATGGGAAATAAGCATTACACCCAAAGACTTGTATGCTGCACTTGTCATACGACTCATTAATTAAACATGGCCAGCTCATTGTCACTTACTAAGAGAATAACTAAAAGCTAACTCCATAGCACGCTGTGCGACTTTGAATTTGTGGACCAACCTGACTAACTTTAAATATTGGCCCCCCTTACTGATAAAAGCAGAGTAAAGATATTCCAAACTTAAACCTCGCAACATAAATTATGGTAAATCAGGAGCTTCTACTGGTTGTAATTTAAATCCCCGTTTACTAACGAGGGCTGCAGGAAATGGTGATGAGAAGATTTGGTATAGTTTACCAAACATTCGGTTCACCATTTCCCAATTTCTAACGTATTCGCACATTTTATTACAATCAGTGTGGTAGGCTTCGTGCAGGTATTACTTCCCTTAGCCTCCATGAGCAGTTGAATCATATCGGGTAGTGCCACGCGTGAAAATACGTTAGAGATTGGAAATGGTAAAACGAATGTTCGGTAAAAAACTATACCAAATTTTCTCATCACTATTTTACCGGTATTTCAGGATACGGCTCGCATTGTTAGGAGATTCCTGTCTCTGGAGCCCTGACTTGGTTGGTAGCTTGGACCCTGTTCCCGATACCGGTGGGCTATTTTTATATTTTTAAATGTTTATAAATATTCCTACTAGTATTATAAAATATAATTCATATAATAATAAAATACTTAATGGAAATAATAATCCTAATATAATATTATAAATATAAAAGTTTGAATATTTGTTCAATCACACCAAAACGGCGGAACGGATTTGGATGAAAAACTTGGCACGCAGATAGTTTACCAGTTTACCTGGACTATAGGATACTCTTTGTCCAGGTAAATTACATAATTTAGATATTTTCCGACATCCATGCGGGCGAAGCCGCAGGCAAAAACTGATATAACATAACGTTACTCACTAATTGGGCAAAAGCAACCGATCTATTATCCTATAGTTTCACGATACAATTAGATTATAATTATCTTTCTGTTTAATTATAGTATTTTTAGAATAAAACTTAACTTTTCAATACTTGGTACAATTTAATTTAATTTAACTACAACGCACTTTAATTATATCATCTTAATATGTTTCCAGAACTGTGAGCTAGTTATTATTCAACAGATGGTAATTTTGTCACTAATTGTGTTTTTGTGTTAATTTTGTTTACGATAATTACTTTACAACTATATTCAAAAAGCAAGCTTTTAAATACATCGTTGAAAAGAGAAACATGTTAAAATGTATTTAAAAAAACCTAATTAAGGCCAAGCTCTACCTTATTTAAGAACTACTTAAAGAAAACCTTGTTTACGCATGTTTTGGATTAATTATAAATACACGAGTATTTAAATATTTACTGAAAATCAATGAGAGTAAGCATGAAGCTTTTCATTATCTTACATTATTTTCTGAATAAACAGCTTTAATTTACTGTTGTCAATAACGAAGTGAAGTTAATTATTGTTGCTTTTTTATTTTTATTAAAACACTAGCTTTTGCCCGCGGCTTCGCTCGCGTTAATTTAGGATTTGAAAATCAGTTGGTGTGGTGAGGTGCGACTTGTCGCGCGACACGACACCGGTATAACAATTTTTCATAGATTTTGTTCTACCGGTGTCGCCTCGCACGACAAGTCGCGCCAGTGTGTAGAAAGAAGCCTTTAGACAAATAAGAAAATCGACAGGCACGTCAATTTCTTAATAAAATGTTGGCGCTCGAAAGTAGGTATGAAAATAATTACCTGTTGTTTGTGTTATTTGTTAGATAAATTGGGTGGTTTACAGCTATACAGAAGTAATTCACGACAAGCCATTTACTAGCCTCTACAGTTAGCATACTTAACAATATTTACGTTGTTATCTTTGATTATTTATATAATGTCTTGATAGAGTGTCGCGCTGCAAAAGAACTAAAGGCTTCTACATACCAGCGCGACTTGTCGCGCGACGCGACACGGCACAAAGGCCCCGCGTGTCGCGGGACGAGCGGTGCCTTTGTGTCGCGTCGCGTCGCGCGACATGTCGCCCCGGTATGTTGAAGCCTTAAAACAAACAGGCCGACTTTGCTAGGCTGGTGTGCGTGACAGCTACGTCTTACACTCGCGCCACGTCATTGTTCTGTCATTGTGTTATTCTAGTTTGCGTACATTTTGCGGCCATCAGGTGGACGTACTTTTTTACGACGAGTTCACAGCTTTGACTGTCTATATAGACATAATATTTATATCTTTGACTATCTAACTAGATATATTATTAATATATCTTTGACTGTCTATCTAGAAATAATATTTATATCTTTGACTGTCCATCTAGACATATTATTTATATCTTTGACTGTCTATCCAGACATATTATTTATATCTTTGGTTGTTATAATAACAGTAGTATCAAGTTCGTAAATCAATGAATTCGATTGACCTTCCTACTGCGATTTCACACTCCAGTACCTACTGCACGTATGTACTATACAATAGGCTATATTATAGCTACCTATGTACAGAAACGCTTTGATCTCCAATGAGTAGGTACAGCTACAATTAATTAATTAGTGCCAGCACTAATTGATACCGCGACAGACATACCTAATAAATAGTTGTGATTGTATCTGATGTGGCGTTATCTGGAGCTGTTTATCTATGTTAATTGTTTTACGAGTAAATTATATTAAATAGAAATGGACGTAGTATGTACACGTACAGGGTGTAAAAAGACCAGGGGGTGTACTCCGAAGCGTTAATCCGAACAATGTTCGGTCGTTTTATAACTTCCATTGATTCCTTTTTTGTCTTTGAATCTTTATCCGACTTAAAGTCACATTTTTGACTTTGGCTTATCTTTTTGATTGTCGTTTTTTTTTTCGCCTTAGTTACCCATAGTTAGCCGTTGTCAAGCAACGGCCGAACATTCGGCCGATACTTCAGATTTATGTAGACCCGTGGCACGGAGTCACCATCTACGCATTCCGTACCTACATCAAAGTAGGTTTCAGTTTAGTAACTTTGTGCAAAAATAATTGTTGGGTAAACTACTTTTATTTTTGGTGTGTGAAAATTCGCTGTTTGCACAACGTAAACCACGCAAAAAAATATTGAACCATTGTCTTTCAATATCTCCGTAATCAGAAGGTTCCCAGGTATAGTCAATTACAAAAATAAAAATTATAATAACGGAAAGAACACCCTATATATCAGGTGCAATTTTCGAATACATTTTATAGGTAAAATAATTATCGTTCACTAAACTAAGCTACAAATTAAAATTAAACGTTTGATTCTGATTGGATATTTTAGTTTGTAATATATATTATAATCATAATTAAATTTATAACCATAAATGATATCGACGGTGGAAAGGAAAAACAAATGAAACGCCACTTTGGTCAAAAATTAATTTTATATACAGTTCGATAGAGTTTTGGATTCTCTATCGATGTTTCTCTAGGTTAAAAGCCAATCGGAGCACTTTTTGGCGTTTCATTTAAAGTACAAAATGAGGTATTTTATAAATACACTCCCTTCAAACGACCGTTTAATGACATATTTTTTCAACAATGTCGTATAAATTAATTTGAAAATATTGTAAGTGCCTCATAAGTTACTGACCAAACTTATTTTTCTACGAAGATGGCACATCATGTAATTTACCCTTCCTAATTAATTTTTAATTTGGCCGTTCAATCCTTTTCCCCTACTAAGTCATGTCTAGACGTGTCGTCACACGTTTTGTTCCTCTAAATTAAAGTACAAGTACATTTCAGTTGTTATTCTCATCCTACTTTTAAATAAAAAGGTCGTATCAATTACTTTTACGGGCATAAATAATTTTGCCAGTAGCAAATGATTTGTTTTTCCTTTCTTGATTTTTAACAAAGTTGGCGTTTAATTTTTAAATAAACGGAGTTTTCCTTTACTAAGTTATTATTTTAAATCCTTTAAGTACTATATTTACATTAAATTGAGCCATCGAATAAGTTAAAAGTGGACAGGCAATAATGATGAGTGAGGTAAATAAAGGGTGCGAATGCACAGAATGCACTAAGACAAATGAACTACGTAGGTCTATTCGCTGTGAAGATCATCGCAGGAAAGTTTTGTCGAATTGTAATCAGGGACAGCAAAACCCCGGATAAGAGTTAAGCCATATAAGAGGTTACCTTTATCATGAAGTATCTCTTTGAATGGGTTTTTGCTTGAAACCCAGTAAAAGAACCTTATCGTATGGGTTTTTGATTAACCACTTAAAAAAAAAAACCCTATCAAAAACCCTTTCAATGGGTTCAACGAAAATTAAAAAAAAAGTATTTTTTCCTTACATTAATACTGTTTTTTGGAAGAATATGAGGTAGGCCTATGCTAAAGTAAAACAATCTTCTTAAAACCGATGTGTGAAGAAGAATAAACTTTTATTTTCTTATTAAGTAAATAATAAGTAAATGTAATTAGATGTAAGGTTGTTAATAAAGGCTATTATTATTATTATTATTAACTGTCACAGACAAATAGACGTTGTCGTTTTATGACGTGTGAGTGACAGTCAACCTTAGGGTGATAAACCAGTTACGAGTTCGACTTTACGTATAGCCTTGTTTCAACTATAGAAATAATTTAAAAAATTGAACAAACCCTTACACAGCAACTAGTTTCCAACATCAGAAGGTAAATTCATTAGCATAATGATCAGCGTCCGTTCGAGCAAAAACTGCTGAAGAGTCACTATGAAACGGACGGAGGCTTTGATCGAAAATATTCTTCTCCACTTTGACGCGACTTACATAATGAATCTTGTAATAAGTTCGTTATAATTAGGACGACTTTTTGTAATAATTGGAGCTATTTTTCGGTAGAAGGGTACCTTTATAGAGCCTTGATTGTGTGAACAATTCAAAATCTTTTTTCACTTTTGTAGAATAGTACTCTTTATACTTTTTTAACTGACTTCTAAAAAAGGAGGTTACTCAATTCGAACGTATATATGCTTTTTTTTATGTTTGTTCGCGCCTAACTTCGTCGTTTATGAACCGATTTTGATGATTCTTTTTTTGTTGGAAAGGGTATACTCCCGAAGTGGTCCCATTGCCACCAAATCAGAATCTGATGAGGGGATCCCATGGAAATCAAGGGGAACCCTAAAATATTATAGGCAAACCTATAGCGATTTGAATATTTTTTATAGGAACTCGTGCATTTGCTCTCGAAAAGCACCATTTGGTGAAGTGGAACTGATGATGGAGACCACAGATGGCCACCGGAACAATATAATAATAAGTATTAACCGGGTTGCGATTCGATTAGGGACGTTAATGTGGTTGCAAAGCAATTTATATCACTATGCATATGGTGAGTGGCAGTTAACATTAGGCTATTGTAACTAAGATAAATTAAAAACTGACCCACTAAAAAGTGAAAAATAAAAAACTTAAAAAAAAAAAAAAAAACCGACTCCCAAAAATAACACTACAAAGTGAAAAATAAGTTTAATTTCAGAAGTCGGTGTCTTTGGATTTGTATTTTAGTTTATTGCCATCGACTTCCGAAATTAAAGTTATTTTTCAATTTGTAGTGTAGTTTTTGGGAGTCGGTTATTTTTTTTTGTAAAAAGTTTATTTTTTATATTTGTATCACTCCGTTTTAACAAAAGAACGCTGTGTTAGTTTAGTATTCAGTAACTACTATTTTCATTTGTGTGGGCAGGAGTGTATCTACAGTATACCCAACCATGTAACAATCATGTACAAATACACGCAGCGTGCTTACAACACGTGTTGTGTTCAATATAATAACGCGTTCCAGATGCATACTGGGTCTGCCGTGGCGGTGTAGTTCGCACTACTGGCATGTTTGCCGAAAGCAGGGTAGATGATGATTTACGCATTCATGAAAAAGTAGCAGGCGTCCTTTATGAACCGAATACATAAATCTGACAATTGAATATTGAGGGCCATCTATGAGGTAAAATATTTCTTCGTATAAAGCAATTAATATTCCAGCTAAAATACTACTAATCTAATATGTAATGTAATATTGATAATATTGACTGTTTTGTAATAATTTAATAATAATGAATAATTTTTAATTTTTTGTTTTAATGGGTTTAAAACTTAATTTGATTTTTTTATATTGATTTGTAACTCGCCAGATATATGTATATCTTTTGTTTGTTCCAAATATAGAAGAAAAAGAAGAGAAGAGAAGGAACTGAATGATAGCGTGACGGCTGGCAGGGGAGAATGGAAGAAGAACATGTGTTGCGCCGACCCCAAGTACCAGGGAACTATGAAAGGAAGGTGATGACTCCAAATATCCAATTGTCATGTTGCACGTGTAAGACTTAGAGTCGAGACTTCGAGACCTAAAGCAAAAACACTACACAAAACATTCACCATTTTAGCCAAAAGACATCCACTGTTAGACATAGGCCTCCCCCAACCAGCATTTCGACCGGTTCTGTGCTTTTGTCGTATCCAACGAATTCCTGAGACCAAAATATTGTGGCATATTAAAATTCAATTCAATTCAAAAATCATTTATTCTCTCTTCAACAATCTGACCTAAAGTTAATGTGTACAGAAAAATGTCTCAGCTGTATTCCACCTTTGTGAGAGACTGGTGCCTGATATAGGTTTTTGAGAAAAACCTGTGTTACAGGACACCAGGCTACCAGACTCCACGGCTAGAATTAGCTTTTACAGAAATCACGGTATTTCTGGTAGTCCTCAAGTTAAACAATAAGCATAACAAAAATAAAAACTAATTAAAAGTTAAAAATCATCAACTCAGCCTATAGCAAACCACTGCTGGACATAAGCCTCTCCCAGGCTGCGCCCTGACAAACTGTCCTCCGCCTTCCGCATCCAGTCTGTCCCAGCCACCTTTTTAAGGTCGTCGGTCCATCTAACTGAGAGGCGTCACAGACTACGCTTGCCGATAGCTTAGGTGCGCGGTCTCCTCTCGAGGACTCGTCTGCTCCACTGGTCATCGGTCCTTCGACAAACATGGCTAGCCCACTGCCACTTCGGCTTGCTTACTCGGCAGGCTATATCGGTAACTCTAGTTCTCTTCCGGATAACTTCATTTCTGATCTTATCCTTTAGAGAAACTTCGAGCATAGCCCGCTCCATAGCACGCTGAGTGACCTTGAATTTGTGGACCAGCCTGACTGTCAGTATCCAAGTTACGGCACCATATGTCATAACGGGCAGGACACACTGGTTGAAGACCTTAGTCTTCACACACTGCGGGATTGGTGACGAGAAGACTTGACAAAGTTTTCCAAATGCTGCCCAACCCAACCGGGTCCTTCTGTCGGCTTCTTTCTCAAAGTTGTACCTACCAAGCTGGAAAAGTTGTCCTAGGTAGACGTACTCCTTCACAACTTTGAGAATCGACCCTTAGAGTTAAAAATGCTTAATACAAAAAAAGAAGAAGTAATAACAATAAAAAAACCGGTCAAGAGCGAGTCGGACTCGCGCACCGAGGGTTCCTTACGAATATATGATGTTGATGATTTCTGAAAAACTGTGCTATTTAGAGACATCGTTTTATTTTTCCTGTATGCTTTACTAAGGCTTCTATCATATAGAATAATTTCAGATTTTTATCTCTGCAAACTTTGGAGATAAGGGGGGAACGGAATTTTTTTTTACATTTTTCATTACAAGTCGGAGATTGTGCTGCCTAAAAAAAAAATATTTAGAGAATGGGCAAACAACGTTCTTTCACATGCCCTAGTAGCCCCACTTTAAATTTTTAAGACTCCCTTTCAGTGCCTTGCAGAAAAGATATATTTTTTTTAATTTCTTTCTTGCTTGCAAAATAGTTGGGCAAACGTCATCAAAAACTTTTCTAAATTTCAAGTTGATAGCGTTAGTAGTTCTTGAGATATCCAGGTGTGACAGACAGACAGACAGACTTAGTCTCACCATAAGGGTTGCTTTTTACCATTTTGGTTCGGAACCCTAAAAAATCACTTTGGTTCCGTGTTCTTTTCTGGATTATCCAAGTTTATCTTGGGCATCTAGGACTACCATCAGGTGGAGTAGATACCTAGTTACCTATAAGAAGTTGATTTTAATCAATCAATCAATCTTTATTTGGGACCATAGGTATAACAATAAAGGTCATATCTTTAACAATAGTTTATGTCCATAACTAAGACACATTGGTCGACTTTTTACAAGATACTAATAATTATCGTGGTAGGTACCTAATACTTGTTGACGGGCCTACACTGTCCTCCCATGACTCCACCTCAGATACATGAGCCCACTTCAGATAAGTTTTCAAAGTCAGTTTTTTTCAGAATAGACCCATTATTATTATGATTAATCCTGCACGTCAAAGATTTTTCATTCTTAGAAATATTCCGAATATAATCTGCGGAACCCACAGAGTTAAAGTGGTGTCGTATGAGGCAGGAGATAGCTAGACGACATATAGTCGTTAGCCGCAATGACGCGGGCGCATCGATGCGGTAATCCGTTCAGCTGGTTAGTTTGCTGCTGAGTTCGAACGGCTTAATGTGGTAGATGCGGCAAAATATTTATTTATATTTTTTTTCCTATTGGGAATAGAAAGATATATTATGTTTTCAAATTCAAATGCAAATTAGAAAAATGAAATATAAATACACTGTAATACTATAGCCAGAAGCCCAGCATTCGGCAGAAAAATTACCTAATAGTAAACACCCCTAAACACTATTTACACGTAGAACAGATGACTGACGAAAAAGGCTGGAGTTGTGGTTTACAAGATAGCCCGAAGACATTGTGAAGGTCGCGGGAATCTCCTAGATGCGGTATGCACAGAACCGATTAAGGCGACGATAACCGACTTTTAATGATTTTTTACTGAAAATCACGTCTAAACGAGTAGTGTTAATAATTTGAAAAAAATATATGTTAAATTAGAGCATTTTCTCAATAACCTAATATGTGAATATTTTAGATTATGTTTATATTACATAGTGAAATTAATTTGTAAAGTTATGTCTAACGCGGATAAAAAACTGAGAATGGCGCAAAATCTACCAAGCGTATTTTTCTGAAACCTTCACCAATTTAAAGATAATTTAAATATTGATATTTTAATATGTACGCGTTTTATTAAAATACCTTTTGTTTTGTGTATAATAAATTAAGAATGCGTCAAATTGGGGACAGCGCTCCTTGATGGGCGCGTCCTATTACTGGCTGTACGTACGACGCGTAGCGTGAGCTCAGTACAGAACACGCAAGCTAACCACTCAAGGTCACTGGCATATAACTGCGTCTTAATGTTCACTTTTGCATACAATTTTATAGACTTTTTGACCTTTTCTATTCAATTCTCTGAGCCCGAACTGATTACATACTAGAATTTTCCACAATAGAAAAAACAACTTATGAAAATAAAAAAAATACTGTTCGAATTCAAAAGTCATTCTTTTAGACCACAAACCAAAGTTAAAATACAATATTTTAATAGGCAGATATAAGGGAATTTTATCATTTATTAAAACTGAAATAATAAAAGAGATGTTTTACTTTTTGCAGAAAATGAAGATTGATGGAATATCAAATTGGAAACTTGATCGTTTAAAATTTGAATCGATGGTGTTGGAAATACGGTGTATAGAGGTTTTGAAATATGGCGTGTACAGGCGTATATATAACATTCTATGAGTAAAAAAACAAACACTTTTCTAAACACTATGCAGCGTTAACAACTAAGGGAAAGAGTGTTTTCGATGAACTCTGGCACCCAGAGTAAGATTTAAGGGTGCCAGCGTCCTTACCTATAATTTGAACATATATCAGTAGTTGTAGGACGAGCACAGAATATTATTGTTACTAGAAAATTCATATTATAATGATGTGGTTATAATGATATGTATTGAGAGTGTAATAGTATGGAGAGTTTTAATACGAAAAGTAAATAGAAAAAGTTTTTATAGTTTAAAAATCTACTTCATCAGCACCAAGTTATGTGTTTACATTTTAGATAAATAGGTCATAATTTTCGACGCCATATTTTAGTTTTTGTTAGGTTTAGCTATGTTGGGTTATTGATCTTTTTTAATGTAATGTGAGGAGTGTACTGTAACTAGGTTATTTATTTATTTTCTAGCTGTTGCCCGCGACTTCGTCCGCGTGGAATTTAGAGTTATCTTGCACCACTTAGAAATTTAAATATTGTAATCTAACAGTTCCGTTTTGTGCCTGAGTTACGTTTGGTGCCGGTCGTAAAGAATAGCACCACCCTATTTCTTCCCGTGGGTGTCGTAAAAGGCGACTAAAGGAATTACTAGAGAATGGGCAGCAGCGTGCTCTATGCATTTTTAAACCCATACTGCGATCCCAACCCGCCTGCCAAGTGTGGCGATTATGGCAAATCCCCCCCCCCCCTTTTTGGGGGAGGCCTATGTCCAGTAGTGGACGTCTTTCGGCTGAAATGATGAAAATGAATCTAACAGTTGATACAGTTGTAGTAGTTTTCTTATATTCATAAATGATAAACTGCCCAACTCTATTTCAATCTTTGCAATAACAAAAAGTTTACTGCCTACTTATATTCTACTATTCTACTTACAAATATAACATAGGGAACACACATCATAGAATTTCTTTATAAACCACATTTACTGTTTTCCCGTCTTGAGCTTGTATGAAAAGATTGTCTGCATTACTGACTGGCGAGCAAGCCACATACAGTTGGTATGTATTTAGGATCACCAACAAAAGATTCACAGATACAATATAAATCACAATAATACGAAAGGTTCTTTTCCGTGTGCTCCTTCAATTACAGGAGACCATTTTGCACATATAACTATGTAAACAGTATATTTAGTTTGTAAACTATGTGGAAGTAGTTTACACAATCCATGTACCTACAATTTACAGATTAAAGTTCTATTTCGGTACATAATAATTATTTTTCTCACTATGACTATTGTGAATTCAGACTGAACGTGAAGTTGTAAATTAATGAACATTAAACAATAGGGATCCGCATAAGATCCATTGTACACGGCACAGTTTTTCTACGTTACCGCACGCTAGCACCGCAGAATAATCGTGTGAGCTTGTATATAAATACGACACGGCAAACCACCGCACCGGTTGCATGGTATACGGCTACGGCGCCGTCCCGTAATGTCGCCGTGTCTGTCAAAAAACGTCCATATTACAACACTTTTTTACTTAAGAGGACTACAAAACTTAAATGGCCTTGAAAAACGCACGCACACATTTACACAATCGACGTGAACGCCATATATGACAAACAAATTAATACAGCAATACATTAGTATTTTGCTTGTAGAATAATCAGACAAAAAATCAGAATGATTGCATGTATATTAATACGGTTTTTAAGCGTTACAAGAAATGTTTAGGGGTATCTTCGTGATTTTTTTCTATTGTATCAAATTAGTTATATTATTTTTGAAATACAAAATCAAAATAGCTTAGATCCTGAAGATCATATATTTTTCTGATTTTGTTTACTGCAGTGGATCATAAACTTTTAGGCAATATAAAACTTGCGTTTAGTTTCTGTAAGCCCCTTAATACTTTTAGTTTTTACATTTTTTTTCTCTCTCCCCTGGCGATTACCTATTGTTTGTTTTTATATTATTATGATAACCCGTGGACAGTGTTGTGGGTTACATTATTAGCAAAATACGTATATTGTTGTACTAGTTTTAAGTTTTCATAATGTAACTGTTTGCTGTTCCTCTTAATATTTTTTTTTTTTAAACACAGAATCCACCGTAGTTTTTCACTGCAAGAAAAACTTGTGTGTTTACAACGGGTCTGACGCTAGCTTATTTTCGGCTGCTTGTGAGTGTGTATTACGTTTGGTGTAAACTTGTCCTTCCTCACATTTTTTGCCTACAGTATCAGTATGTATCTCCCTCTAAATAACATTATTTTTGCCTACAGTAAAGATGTATCTCCCTCTAAATAACATTATTTTTGCCTACAGTAAAGATGTATCTCCCTCTATACAACATTATTTTTGCCTACAGTAAAGATGTATCTCCCTCTAAACAACATAATTTTTGCCTACAGTAAAGATGTATCTCCCTCTATACAATATTATTTTTAGTTTATGTGAAACCTGAATATATTTTATTCAGAATTAGGAACTTAATCGATTTCAATAATTTTTACACCATGCTTATAGGTATTTTGTCCCAAAAATATTTAAGTGTGATGGAAAATGTTATCACCATTTTTAATTACTTACAATACAATCGCCGTACGGCTAAATACCTACTGCCAAATTATTTACAATGAGCGCAAAACGACCCTGGAGGCGCGGGGGCGCCGTTAGCATGTTTTTGTACGGACAACCCGGTAATATAACAACCTTATAACTTTGTGATTTTTCATGATAGTTTTGAAATTTTGGACATAGATTTTTTCCATAAAAATACTAGACAAGTGTTTCGGGTTTCACATAATTATACTAAAACTATTTTATTGTACAACCCTTCGTAGTATTTATGCTAAAGTAAAAAAATAAATCATACCACATCCTTATCTTCGTAGTTTCAGCTCAGATTTCCTTCAGGAATGACTGTTTGATTTTTGATAGATGTTCGCGACCAAGCCGGGCCGGGGGAGATGAGACATATTTATCTGCTCCACAAAATAATTTTTCCCAATATATATTTTCTCTCCCCTATCACATTTAGGCGATACATGATACGTAAGATATTGAATAAACAGTTTGGTCAGATGGGCAAATATTTTTGTGATCTCATATTTTGAGAACCTTAACCCCGACCATATATAGTAATGTACGAGTATCTATGTAGTAGATATAGTAATGTACGAAAATCTATGTAGTAGATATAGGTCGTAGTGACAATAAATAAAGTAATGAACCTTTCTTTTTGATTAATTGTACAGGTAATACTAGCTGCCCGCCATGACTTTGTTTACGTGGTGTCCTACCCCTACTCCTACCCTACCTCTAAACCTTCGCGGGCGTATGCAGAAACCTCACCAAAATTTCATCAAAACCGGTCCAGCCTTTTCGGAGTCCATAGATAACAAACAACATTGATTTTTGTTTATATATATATACAACATGTCCCAGAATTAACGCACACAACCTCTTAAGGGGTCATTGTACTCATCAATATGAACAACTTTTACTATGGGACAAGTCTGAAATCACGAAAAAATTCAGCTGTTCCCTACATTTTGACGAGATAGGAGAGCATAAATGTAGGGAACAGCAGAGTTTTCGGATTTTGTTCAAAGCCAATCAAAGTACATCCTTATAGATTTAAAAAATAACTTGATTTTGAAATACTTACTACATTCAAAGTAAGTATGTCAAAATCGCGTTATTTCGGGGCGTGTAATATTGTTTAAGTGTTTAATATTATTTATTTGAACCATAATTCAATATAACCACAGCCTAAATGGATTTACTAAATAATTTGTAACAACATTTTAATTAACGCTACTAAAAGGTTACTGGCTGGCATGAAACTAAAACATTAATTTGGTTAGCAACATTGTTTCAAAGCTGATATTTATGCAAAATATAACATAATACATTTTTAATCGTAAACCGATTAGCAGAAATATGTTATTATTTTGGTTTATTAATTACTAAAAACAAACAACTACCCACCTAATCTAAGTATCAAGTCTTCTTGGCTTCAGGCGCTACCATCACTCAACATGGCACTATGCTGAGTGACACCACATTCCAGCTCGCTACTTGTCAGCGTCTGGGCGCTTCTTGCGTGGCTCCGCATTGCTGCCAATGTGGTAAAGGTGTCGACTGCCTCGGTCACCATGGCCTACCCTACAGTAAAAGCGGAGGCAGGATAGCACGGCATGCCAGCATCAATGACATCATCCGTCGTGCTCTTTTCACTACCGGCTGTGCCAGCTGTTTTAGAACTCAATGACTTGACAAGTAGCGGTCGTAAGAGACCGAAGGTAGATAGGCCTTTGGTGTGGGATGCAACGTGTGTCGACACCCTTGCACCTCTTTTATCTGGTCTGTGCTTGCACCATCCCATCTTCCTATCAGGGCGGGCTGTGCTACAGTTGCGGAAAATTTCAAACGATTGGGACTTGTATGTTCGAGACGTTTGGGGTAGAAACAGTAGGGCCCTGGGTTCCGAGTGTCCACTTAGTTTTTAGAGACATAGCCAAACGGTTGATCGATTCTTCACGTGACCAGAGGGCTGGCCTATTTTTTGGCCAAAGAATCAGCGTTGCCATGCAATGTGGCGATGCTGCCAGCCAATTTTTTGATTACCACACCTTCCACCAAGTGGTGGTAATTTAATCAGAAGTAGATTTAATATGTACCAAGATAACATAAATCTAAAGGTCATAAAATGAAATTCCAAAAATAATAAAGAGCACAATGCACCGATCAAACGATGACTCTTGTTGGCTCGGCAAACTTGCAAGCCTGCCATAAATTGTATAATTCAACAACCAGGGTAACAGAAATCAGTATTGGGCCGGGAGTTCGACGCACGTTAACTCTCCACGGGGTGCGAGCGTGACCGGACTGTTTAGGTGGCGAGGGCGTGGTGCGAGATAGAAGAATACAGCTCAAGTGTTTCTATACTAGATTATTTTCAGAAGTTTGTTATTTGATAGTTGGTTAAGTTAGTCTTATGAGAGCACATCCAACACAAGAGCAGCAAATCCAACCTCAATCTTGAAAAGTCATCAAATGCAGTCGCTATGGCCGAAATCAGCTAGGTGGTATGATCATCATTTGATAGCCGTTTTTAAATTAAGATGAAAACTTCAAAAAATTCAATCGTTTTTTTCAGTATTTTTGATGACCTCTGAGAGACCTCTTTCTGTGGGAGTGATTTCGTGAAAAGGGACGGAAGTGTGTAACAGGAAGTGACAGCTTGAGCGTGGAATAAGTAAGTAATGGAATTAGTGTACTCATGGAATTAATGAGTACTATATGTATAGATTGTAAGTAGAGGGGGTCGAATCTGGACCAGTGGGCAACTGATAATGAAAATAAATCAATAACCATTACACACACTTACACCACTACCTACATGACTTCCTATTCTAAATAAATTAATAAGGCGATCTAATTATCAAAAATTGTATTTATATTATTATTGAATTATAAAAATGTGTATAGATTATTATATGAATGAGTAAAATTGAATAAGTAAATAAGTAATAGTATATTATAAGTAGAAATTATAAGTAATAGTATAATAAATAGATTTGAATAAGTAAATTATTGAAATTATTAATGTAAAATCGTGACAATAGCATAGTTATTTTAATTTTTTAATGTTAATAACCCTCAAATTTGCGATGCCTGAAAAAGGCCGCTAAATTGTAAGTACCTATATTATAAAATAACACCAAAATGTACACTTAGTTTGCAAATAAATCTTTGACTTTGACTTTGAATAATTATTCGAATAAATATTTCAGTATTTAGCTTCTGAAATGTTGAGGTTAATGTTGCTGCTCAGTTGCTTATCAGCAAGGTAAGATGTCAGATGTTACACATCCTGTAAAGCTCGCTTGTTCTTTTTTACGATTCATTTTGTGAATCATTTTCGCATCATAGTTAGAAAGAAAAAACAAAGAAAAATAATTTTATTTGTCACAGAAATACGTGCGTACGGAAACATAAACACAATCACACAAGTAATGTTCCCACCCGCTGGGACTCCGGTCTTCACTCTTCAATAGTTATGAATCCGCTAAAACATTACAACTTGAACCCGACACCCGATACAGTCGCGAGTCGGATACGAAATCAAACAAAATATTGTTTCGCTCGCATCTTCAGATTCCGATAGTTTTTCATCTATTTCAGCTGTTGAAACTGTAATAAGTTCGGGCCATTCGTAGTGATTAGCAGCTCTTGTAGTGTGTATTTCCGAAACTGATATCGTAAAGATGGTTATATTGCAGTATTGCAGCAAGAAAGCGACCTTCCTTAGGTCTATTTATGATATCTGTTTAAGAACAGTCAGGGAATAGAATAGAATACTCTTTGTTATTCACACCATAAAAATTGTAGAAATTAAAACGAAAAAAAATATATATAAGTAAGTACCTATACACGGTTAAATTTTGATCGATTTAATACACTATTCATCAACAAATTACACAGCATTGTAGCTTTTAAAATAAAAATTTATGGAAGTGATAACGTAATATTCGCAAAATTCATGAAACCAGCCGCACCTAATACCTACCCGCCTACTGTAGATATCAACTTGGTTATTGACTTGAGGTTACTGACGGTGCATTGCCAATAAAATGGGGTTTGGGATTGGAGCTTGTCTAGCATTGGCAAATTTTTGTAAGACCACGTTGACTGCGCGTACGCGTCCTTGTGAAACAACGTATGGTACGAAATGAGCTTCGAATGGTTTGCATTGGTTTTTCACTAATGCGAGAATTGATTCGAGTTTTATAGAAAAAGTAATTTAATTTTTTAATTTTATATTTACAATAGTGTTTCATGTACCGAATCGACCCTCCACGGGATTAAGACGGTCAAAATTTAACAGTGTATATAAAATTAAAAAGATTTCTTAGAGTAGAGAGTTTATACATTACTGTTATAGTCGCGAATCATAATTATGTTGATCAAGATACAACCTGCAAATAGCAAAAAACGTAAGAAAACTTGAATTTCGAGGGCTAAAGCTGCGGATTCACCATAAGCGACTTCCTTGAATGTTGTGCCTTCAAAAATATTCGAACCAGTTATTACTGACAGCGTTGGTCTGGTTGTCACATTCAAACGCGACTGCTGAGCAAAATGAGCTTTGGTTTCAATTCACATATCGGGAAAAGTGTTAACTATTCGCTTTCCCATCAGTGATCTCGCAGTTGAAGCCCGGAGTCTGAATTTGTGCTCGGTTGAATATGCTTGCTTCCTATTACATAAGACTTTAATTCATCTGCTGAAATGTGGGTGTCAACTTTTGCCAAATTATTCGAGCAATCCAAGCGTGATGTTATCTTGTTATCTTAAAAACTTCCTGCCAAAACTACAAGCTATTCATACTTGCTAAATAAATATAAGCCATCTCGTTTTCCGTACATTACCGACAGACAGCCGACTAATGAACCCAGCGAGGATTGTTTGCAGTGCCCGGGGTTGTCAATTAAAAAACGAGATACTCTGTTAATGACATACAAACAGATCGCCCGGCCTTGGAAAAATATTGCTTTATTTGACGATATTTTAATTATGGTATCATTTGGTGTTGGTTGATAAATTTGTTATGTTTAATTTAATTTAAATACTTTTTAGGTGAGCTCTTCATTTCATCAAGTATCAGGAGTTCAGCAGCCTCTAAGAGCTCTGGCTTCCAATGTTGTATCTGAAATTATGATGGTATTCTGCGAGCAAATGAGAATAATGGTAGAACCAAAATATCGGACGTGACTTAAATACTGTTTTTGATAAGCTACCTCCAGACAGATTTTCAAGGACGGTTATTACCCCGCCTTACCGACCGTTATTGATTATTATGTGGTCTTATCTTTGCTCAAAGCTTCTTAGTTTAGGATCTCACAAATTCACAAAGAGAAGCGTTGTCTGATACAATTACCACAATGGTTTTTATCAATAATTAATTCCACAATAAGAACAAAAAATTAAAATAGTAGATTTTTATACTAGGTGCTAAAATTACCCACTTTGGGTAGTTGGAAACCGATTTATAATGGGTGTATAGCGCCGTGTGTTACACTATACTTTTCACTATGATCGCGAGAAAATAAACTAATCCAATACACCTTGAAGGCAACAGATTGAAAATTATTTATTTTCCTTTCTCTTCCGTCTGCAAATACGGGTCTCCATTCTGACTATATGATGACATTTTCACTGTTGTAAAATAAATTACAGTCACCAATTAAATATTATGTGTACTTAGAGAAATAAAATCTATAGATTTTGCGCCAATATGCCTTTTTTTATTTCTTCTGTAGCAGCCTAGTAGCAGCAACCAAGGAACATTTAAACGCAACGCACGCATTCTACCGAAGAGTTCGCCACTTTAAGTTCCATTTTCAAAGATAAAATGTTCTTTTTTTATGAAACAGTAATAAGTCGAGTTGAGTAGATATGAAGAGAGAGTTTATTTATGATTATTATACTTAAGACGCTGACAACAGGTAAACCGCTGTCACTGTCAGACTGCATCCAAAAGAAAGAGAACCGCGATGACAGAACGCTTGTAATTTATTGCAAAATATGAAGCAATTATTTATTTACTCAAAAATGAGTTGAGTAATCGAAAATAAAAAAAAAACAAGTTCTGCATACAATTATGACGTTCTTGTTATTAATTAAATACCAACCGTTGAAACTCAAAGTAAAGGGATAGTTTACAGTTAATTTGTAGAGTTTTTTTTTCTTAACTCATTTTGGTAACAACCATGTTCTGAGAAATATGTTCAAGAATAACATATATTTTTTCCGCTACCACAAACTTTATAGATTTGGCAATTTGTTTGTTTAAGACAAGCCTACTTTTATCATTTGACTCTTGTCAACGCCTTAAGACGAATCCACAGCTGTAGCCCACAAAATTCCAATTTTCTTACGTTTTTTGCTATTCGCAGTGCAGTGTCAGGTTGTATCTTAATCACATTACGACTCGCGACTATAACAGATATGTATTTACATAATTATAATCATTAAAATCATCAATACACATTCGTTTTTTAACAGACAAAAATTTAAAAAAAACTTTTTCCCCTAAGGAAGATAGAGTCTGACAAACGAAAGTGTGACCTGAGTAAACGCGGCTAATTAAAAAAAAATACTCATATCAATGACAGTCATGGCTCGGTCACACCAAACGGAGCCATTAAAAATTAAAAATAAATTATAATAAATTAAAAAAATCATCATTTAACAAAACATTTAGATAGAAGTAGAGTAATTAGTAATACCACATAAAGACTTTTTGAATTTGCCGCGTTTTCTCAGCTCACGCTTTCGTTTGCCAAACTCTATGCTATTTTAGCCCTGATCTGGTACGTTAAAATGATGGACTTTTTGAGCATGAGGAGTGAAATACCTATTTTCAGACTTCGGCACCATCCTATTTACTAAGCCAATGAAAACCCAAAAACACACGACAAACAAACCCTTTCTAACGAAAACAGTTTTAAAAACAGGAACATTGGAAAAATGATCTGTCTGCCTACAAAAGCCAACAATAACTCATTGGATTGTGATTCTAAAGGCACACATCACGCCAATTAAATCGTGGTGTGGGACAGAATGGTATTTGCTGGCACCCAAAACATTTGTCAAAGCGAACGGGACGCTTGAAAAATTTCAACTGAGGCAATACGGCACGAATGACAGATTAAATCGGAGCTGACGTGGATGTAAGGATGGGGGAAGCGTCTTTCGTCTTTTCATTGGTTTAGCAAGTTCTGATTTTTCCCTAAAAGATGTTTTAGCAAGTTCAGACGCGAAAAATTTTCATGATTTTAAAATGTTTTTGTTTATGTTTTCATTTTCTAGATATTTTTGGACAACAATTATGAAATGAAATTGTTTATTGAAATTATTGATTTACATAAATATTACAAAATAGGGCCTTAGACTAGAGGTTATGGTTAATAAGAATTGGATTCTACCTGAACTAGGAATAAACCTGTATCCTGTATCTCAGGTATCTCACTCAAGTGCTTACACGTAAGTGATCTAAGATTCCAAAAAATTGTAACTGATTTATCTACTATAAAATATGGTTTTATTCTTAGAAAAATAGTATGCTACTTTTTGCATCATCGTAAGACATTTTTACAACCATGTTCTATCACGATTTTTGCAATGTAACATTTTTAATAAAGTCGCCTTTACTTTAAACATACAGAAAATTTTGCCATGTCAAGAAAAAGTAAAGATTGCATGTTTATTTATGATTATGTCAATAAGTCGTTGAATTGTTTCTCTTAGCGGAGGATCCTACAAAATCGTAAACGCAATATTTACAGTTTTCAATAAATTCAATTAATTCTGGCCATTAGTTGTAATCACGCAATTAAATTAAATCGCACTTTTGGATGTTTACCTACCGCTTTTGAAAATCTTACAGTCCATTTAGTACACACAGATACATAAAATTTAGGCATTACATTTAGGTTGTGTTAGTGAAAACGGGCATAAGGTCCTAGGGGTCTACTCCGAAGCGTTATTCCGAAGTATCGGCCGAATGTTCGGCCATTTTATAACTTCCAGTTTTCTTTTTGACTTTGAGTCCTTACCCGACTTAAAGTCACATTTTAGACTTTGGCTTATATCTTTGACTGTGTTTTTTTTTGTTCGCCGTTGTCAGCCATAGTTAACAGTAGTCAAGCAACGACCGAACATTTGGCCGATACTTCGGATTTATTATAGTCTCAAAGGACCTAGTCACCTTACCGGTTCCAACCGGTAGCACTATACTACGTTAACGTTCATTACAAATTAGCTTATTCAGTAGGCTCTCCTTTAGCATCGAATCAACACGAAATATTAGAATAAAACATTGCGACATTATTGCTTTTATTTATTTCTACGAAAAAAACAGAAGAATCAGTAGCAATCTCTTTCCGAAAAAACAATGTTTCACTAAACAAAGGAATTATTCAAGGACACAGTATAAGGAATTTCATTTCCTCTATTTACTTTGTAAATAACTAACCCTTTTGAGAGAGACACGAAAAATTTAACGTGTCCATATTTGATCGGATTTAACGTGATGTTGCTTCAGACGCTAGATGAGCAAATCGTTTCTGTAAATGTTTGTTTTAGTTTTCTAAGTATACAGGGTGTTAAAGTAACTGCGCGCCATAGCTTAAGGGTAAGTTCAGTATCGATAAAGGAACCCAAGAAAAAAAAAAGAAAAAATAAAAACAAAAAAAAAATATTACAAGATCAACCTAATTTAGTACCTACCAACTTAAAATAGCAATCGTTTAGAATTAAAATTATTTTATTTGACGGTCCTATGCCCGTTAAAGTACGAAGAGACTTTATTTTTTATGTTTAATATAATTTTTGGTTTATGTTTATTTAGTAATTATTTATTTTTTAGAATATTGTTGATAAACTGGTGTTACACGTAATATAATGTCCCTAATATTCTGCTGTTTCCAGCGTACAAATATTTTAAAGAATTTTAAGAAAGTTTTATATATGAACAGACAGCTGTGCTGCTGGGGAGTTTGTTGCGCTACTTCTTCTTTCCAGCTAAAGGCTTCTACATACCGGGGCGACTTGTCGCGCGACGCGACGCGACACAAAGGCACCGCTCGTCCCGCGACACGCGGGGCCTTTGTGCCGTGTCGCGTCGCGAAACAAGTCGCGCTGGTATGTAGAAGCCTTAAAGCACTAGGAAGTGGTGAAGGGTGGGCGTTTTTGGGGGACTGTCTCATGTAATTTTTGACGTTCGAAAAGTGCTGATTCTCAGCCTAGTTTGAATAAATGACTTTTGATTTTGATTTTGATGTAATAAAAGTATTAAATGCAGCCGTAGCATAAAAGTGAGTTTTACTGGAACCGATCTACATCATCATCATTCTTTTTTTTTATAACTTATTGTTTTATGTTTCCTGGGTTCCTTTATCGATACTGAACCTACTCCTAAGCTATGGCACGCAGTTACTTTAACACCCTGATTAGATTTATTAGCTATAAATTAACAATAAATAATAGTACCTTTTTTTTTAATCATGTCGAATCCTCATGGATGTCCTTCACCCTGGGATGGATGAAGGGGCCTGTCAGACTCTAACTGACCAAAACCACACGGTGTTCTGCTGCTATCTTTAGCTGGGGTGCTGGAGTGCTTGCGTATTTCATCACGCTCCCCCGGCCCCCGGCGTGTTAGCCTGCATGAATTAATATGGACCCCGTCACCCTCAGCGGCCGCATATGGCCGCAATTCCTCTAGAGAGAGGCGCGCGCGGAACACGGCGCGCCACCGTCTCGGGCCTTTCACTGTTCAGGCAACAAACTCCCCAAGCCTGTTGCCTGCAGGCCTCACCCTGAGGCGGCCGGAGATCGTTCCACCTGCCTCCGACGCTCGATGACTCTGCTGCGGAATGAAAGGGAGGTTGTATCCTCCCTCTCCCTTTCCACCGTCTCCTTCACGACCATCACTTCCTCGCAACAGGAGGCGACGGCGTCCCACGCGCTCTCACTTCCAAACATGGACTGGAAAATGTCCGGAAGCGAGAGAGTATCAACGAGGTCACGGCACTGCACTGCTCAAGCAGGGCATTCCTCAAGGGTATGCTGCGCCGTGTCGTCGAGGCAGCTGCAATTGTGGCAACCGGGTGTCGGTTCTCGGCCTATGCGGCACAATAAATAATAGTACCTACACCCACATATCCGGTTCCGTGTGGTGCCGGGCGTAAAGAATAGCACCATCCTATTTCTTCCGAAGGTGGCGTAAAAGGCGACTAAGGGATAAGTACCTTAGTCGCCTTTTACGCCACCTTGAGAATGGGCAGCAGCGTTCTCTATAAAAATTAACTTACGGTAAACTAACCTTTTACTTTGAGTTCCTCTGTATTAAATATCTCAACGTTCTAACGTATGGTTGGCCAGTATTTAATTAATAACAAGAACGTTATTTTTAAGTGTCGCAGCATCATGCTGAAATACGGGCCTCGTACAGGACTTTGTTTTTATTTTCTTTTTGTTTACTTTGTTTTATTTTTGGTTTTGTCCTTTTTTTTGTCTCTATGAGTGTGTTTTATTTAATTTGTGATCTGTGCGAGTCCCAATAAATGTTTTTTCTTCTTCTTCTTCTTCTTCTTAACGTCTCGTATGTATGCAGAACTTGGTTGTTTTTTATTTTCGATCACTCAACTCATTTGTGACTAAATAGATAATTGCTTCATAATTTGCAATAAATTACAAGCGATGTGTCATCGCGCTTCTCTTTCTTTTGTATGCAGTCTGACAATGACTGCGCTTTCGCTGTTGTCAGTGTCTTAATGGCGTAGGTAATATCGGCGGTCGGTTCGATTCTCATTATAAAAATCTTGAATGAACTTCTTTTTAAACACTTCTCCCAGAAACAGCCCACAGGTGTTATTTTTCCACCAATAGGTATGCTCGCCTCCACAGCAAAGGCTCGTGCAGACTGGCGTGATATCGCGGGTGCGAGAGGCAGTGAGTGCGACGCGCCCCGTGACACTTTCCATGAAGTTTTGCAAATAAATTTTGCTTAACTCTCAATTATATTTTTGTAATAATAAACAATAAGAAAATATATTTATTTGCACTAAAAACATAACAAAAACACATTTCAAATAAGTATATTATTTTACTAAAATACAGTTTTATTTTTTTGTATTTTTATTTTGCCCTGTACTTTCAAGAAGTACCGTGAAATGTCCCCGAGTCAATATTATTGAGGATATAAATTAGGTGCTTATACATAATACGTTCATAGGCTCTTCTAGTACCTACGAACAGCTAGTTCTGTGCACGAAATCCTGGGCGCATCGCTTTATCATTTTAATCGGTTTCCGGGCGGGCAGGTGCGAGCCGTCGCGTCGTCGCGTTTCAACAATTTCATTTAACACCCGCGATCAAACTGCACGCTATAACTAGGGTACTAGGGTATCAGGAGATACAAGTAGGCGGGTTTTATCTTATCGGATTTTGTGCGACTGTGTATTGATTCGGGAATTTATTGAAGGATTAGCTTTTTTATTTCTATCTGATTTTGATTTCCAGGACAAACAATTGTTATTGGCCAGACCATTTTACCTAAGAGGATGGACTGAGCGTTACCCCCATAAAAGTGACCACTCTCTAGAAAGACAGAAGACAAAGCGACTGTGCGGCCAATACCTGCCTCTTTTCTGCAAGCCGGTAATAAAGGCGCAGTGTTCCAATACAGTGACTAATAATATAAATAGTACAATACTGCAGCGGCCTGCAAAAGGGGCATTGATGGACGAACGTGAAAATGTGGGCTGAGGCAAAGACGAGGCACTGATACGTGAGTCCATCAATGCCTGGTTGCGGCCAAGGCTTGTATACTGCTTTTCTCAAATAATACGCGGAAATTCAAACTAAGTAAATTAATTATAAATTCCAGATAATCAATGACGGACAACAATAATTTTTCACACGCGATTGTGATCATTTTTTTTTTTTGCAAGCCAGTTCGAAATAAATAAAACCTTTGATATGTTGCCTCCTTGGTTGCCATGTTTCGGAGTAAAAGATCGTTCCATTTTTAAATTTAACGGTAGTTATGAGTTTACTAGGTAATTTATTTGGCCGCTAAACCACGTCACATGGATTTTCATACGTCTTTTGGTGGGCGCTGCTCGCATGTTTGGCCAGTATAGCAATTTCGATTTATCTCGAAGAAGATTGTCAAAATAATTCGAATATCCAAGCATGTTTGAGAATAGTTACAAATTATTATTTCTAGACTTTACTGGCTTAGGTTTCGAGAATGAAATACTACTTTTTATCAATATTTTTAATTCACAAGAGAAATTGGGACAAATTAAATTAAGAATAACGAAAAAATATAATATAAGTAGGTACTAATTATAATAACACTAGCTGCGCCCCGCGATTTCACCCTCGTAAGTCTCGATCCCGTAGGAATATCGGGATAAAAAGTAGCCTATATGTTAATCCAGGGTGTCAGCTACTTCCATAATAATTTTATCAAAATCGGTCCAACCGTTTGAGCGTGAAGAAGTAACAAACAGCCATCCATCCATCCATCCATACTTACAAACTTTCGCGTTTATAATATTAGTAGGATAATAGAAAATTTTGTTTGGCGAATTAAGTCTTGATAGTTAAATTTGATTTATTAATAATAAATACGAGTATATGGATTAAATTTCAAAGATTCTCGTACTTTTATTTATTTATTAATAGGTTAGCCTACAATTTTTTTTATTTTTTTTTATTTATTATTTATTTAAACTTCTCGCACACAATAAGATACAAAGGCGGACTTAATGCCTTAGGCATTCTCTACCAGTCAACCAAGGGTGGAGAAGAGATAAGATGGCGGTTGCTCTGATTGAGAGAAAATAATAATATAAAAAAATATAACATAATTAATTACACACTAGGGTACTTTTCGGTCTGTTTTCACTGCACAACTAAATACGGAACACTCAGTCCGTTCTCTAGGTCTATGGTACCAACTACCAACGCAACCTGGGCCCCAAGTCCGCTATTTTTATAAACTCAGTCGTTCCAACACGACCCCATTGTCATGCCATTGTCATTTTGCTAAAAGTTCGTAATCTGCTAAATTCATAATGGTCGATCATTGGTCGGTCAATGTTCTAGTAATAGAATTGTGTTACTTATAATGGCATTGTCGTATTGCCATTATTATAACACCCATTAGTAGAAATGTCATTCATTTGTCATTATGTACGAGATTACCAATAAATGCAATTTCTTTCAATGTAGTGTCAGTGGCCGACCATTGGAAAGTCATAATGACGCCATTATAATAGTAGATTACCAAACTTGTCAAAATCAACAATTATGAAATTATCGACTATTCTGACACTATTGTAATAGCAGACTTGAGGCCCAGAACTGGAGCTTTTAATTATTTGCCAAGAGACCATGTAACACAGTGTTCTGAAAATTTCAACCTATTTCGGTTAAAGAGATACACTGCATGTGGCAGACAGATGATGAAGGCTTAGTAATAGGGCCTTATTACTATGCCTACGCCATCTGTCTGTCTGTTGGCACCCTTTGAGTACGGAACTCTAAAAATACACAGTAAATTCAGAAATTGAAAGTAATACGCTATGTACCGTATTCATTTTCACCCTCATCTATATATATAAAATTCAAAGTCCTGACTGACTGAAAATTAATTAATACGTGTTTCGGCGTTTTTGATAATTCCACCCCCGAAGGGTTAAATAGGGGGATTAAGTTGTGTATCAAAGTCCTTAACTTTCGAAGTAAAAAACACTAAATATATTATCTAGGGTTATGGTTAGAAGCTAATGCAACGGTGTTGTTAGAATTTTAACCCTTAAGGGGTGAAAAAAGGTATAAAATTTCCTTTTTAATGAAAGTTCTTTTTAAGTTAAAATCACTAATATTTCGGCTTATGGTTGGCAGGCATCCGCTTAGAATTTTCAAAATTCAACCTTTAAGGGGTGAAAAAGGGGAATAAACGTTATTCCTTGAGTTAATAAACCTAAAGCTTGGCACGAATACTAATCTAAGTAAATTATAAAGTGTGACATTTTTTGTTTTTTTTTTAACTACTGCTTAAAGGGGGATTTGTGGATGTCAAAGTTTGTATGGAAGAGTTTTAACGCGCGGTCCGATTAACTCGAAACTCAGTATTTATACTGTAAACCAAAAATAAAGAATAAAATTTATCATAGTTTTTCGAAAATTGACCCCTAACAGGGTGAAAAGGGGTAGTCAATTTTACAAGGGAGGATTCTACTGTGTGGCTTGATTAACTTCAAATTATGACGTGGGCATCAGCTAAGAAGGGGTATTTTGAAATTCGACCTTTAAGGGGGAGAAAAGGGGGATTTTGTTTGTATGAAAAAACTTATTCCATGAGTTAACAAACCTGAAACTTGGCACGAATACTAACCTATGTAAAATATAAAGTTTATCATTTTTTGTATTTTTAAACTACCCCTAAAGGGGGATTGGGGGATATCAAAGATTTTATGGAATAATTTAAACGCGCGCTCCGATTAACTTGAAACTCAGTATTTTTACTGATAACAAAAAATCAAGATTAACTTGTACCAGGTTTTTTTTGAAAATCTGCCCCTAATAATGGGGTGAAAAGGGATAGTCAATATATAAGGGAGAATTTTACTGCTTGTCTAGATTAACTTGAAAATTGGTATAAATAACCTATAAATCCAATAATAGAAACGTCAAAAAGATGTTTGAACCATTTACCCTTTTGAGTACGTAAAAAGGGGCGATATAGTTTGTATGAACAGAATCTTATTACTTTTGATATATAAACTTGAAATTTGGCCCGAGTTCTTATTTACATAACATCACGCCTGCAATCCCCAAAGGGTTAGGTAGAGGTGTACCTTTAATATACCCACATTTCGCCAGTTTTGTTTTAGTCCCATGTGATAGGGGCGAGTCTATTGCCATCACCCGGGTATAAATCCGACCTTGTGACCACTAGACTAACGATGCAGTCATTACTTAAATAACAATGTTTGTCATAATTTTTGCGTTTTTCAAAACTACCCCTCAAAAGGATTTTAGGGAGTCAGGGATTTTTTGGGTATTTGGGGATTTCAGTTTGTATTTAAGAATCTTAACGCGCGGTTCAATTAACTCGAACCTCAGTGCTCATACTTTTGGCAGAAAAAAAAAAGAAAATAAATTGAGTTTTCGAGAATCGGAAAAAGGGGTAATTAAGTTTTTGGGAGAATTTTACTGCGTACCTTGAATAACTCAATAGTTGGTATACATCAATTATTATTTAAGAACAAAAACGTAGAAAAAATAAACAATACAAATTTTCTTTCAAATAGACACGTTTATTGAACAAATATGTACAAAACGAAGTTGGTATTTATACGCTATCTATATCCTCCGTAAAGTTGTAAATCAAACTGCACTCCTATCTGCTTACCACGTTTACGTTGCAGTTGATTCCAACTAAGTTTTGGTATAATGTTTTGGGGGAATGCTGCTGATTTTTAAGTGCCGCAGCATCATGCTGAGATACGGGCCTTTTGGCCTCGTACAGGACTTTGTTTTTATTTTCTTTTTGTTTACTTTGTTTTATTTTTGGTTTTGTTCTTTTTTTGTTTCTATGAGTGTGTTTTATTTAATTTGTGATCTGTGCGAGTCCCAATAAATGTTTTTTCTTTCTTTCCTTTGATAGAGAAGCTGTTTTTTTTCGACATCCACGCGGGCGAAGCCGCGGTCGAAAGCTAGTAAATACATATATCTGCTTGCTTATTGAAGATATTTTTACGTTCCAGTGAAGAACACCTGCCTCTCAGTTGATAATACATGACATGCATCAGAAGCAGGCCATGCATCCGGTACCGATGTTATTGTTAAATCAATATGGTAACTATTAAATGTGCACGTTTAAACAATAGTTGAAATTGCAAGTGACTTCTCCCCTTAGGTAGGTATTTTAGGTACATTTGTTAAATAATTATGAATATTAAGTTATTTTATTACATTCATTTTAGCGTTCCGTACCTCAAAAGGAAATAACGGAACCCATATAGGATCACTTCGTTGTCCATCTATCTGTCAGTCTGTCAAGACCCTTTTTCTCAGAAACGTGTGGAGTTTTCAAGTTGAAATTAATATCAAATACGTAAGTCTATGGTCCCTTGAAGCTCTAAAAAAATCAAGCTTCCAAGTCAACGCAATAAAAAAATACGGCGACATAAATAAATAAAATAAAATAAATAAAAATCTTTATTTCAGACATTAACACATATAGGTACATGAACAGTCCATAGATTGTTTAGTGATGAGTTAGTAACAGAAAGTACTTATAGTCTATATTAGTATTGTTAGTAGCGACACAAACACAGCTAAATTGCCTGCGCCCGCCCTCGAGGCTCAGTGTGGTATCACCACAGGTACAACGGGAATCACAGGGGACGTAATGTGATGAACTAACTTATCTACGCGTACCTATAGCTACTTCGCCCCAGTTCCGTTGTATAGGGCAGTCTGGCCTGTTAACAATCATTTTCAGGATGCCGTTCCGAGTGTTACGCAAGCGCTGTAGCAAGGAAGCCGCTTTTTTACGCATGATAGCGTGAAATCCGTCTGTGTGAGCTTCGGCAAACATGCCCGAAGAACTACAACGCCGCGGCAGCCGCAACAGCATCCTGAAGGCGTTATTATATTGAACGCGCAGGACGATGTAGGCTCGGCTTGTATATGACACCCACAGGCCATAAGGACATATAAGGGACATTATTGCGACATATTTCGATACTCTCAAATAAATCTAAACCTATAGGGTACCTACTTCCCGTTGACCTAGAATCATGAAATTTGGCAAAAGCATGGTCTTACAGCAAAAGTATAGGAAAAAGTCCTAAAACAGTAAATTTGTAGTTTTATCACGTAAAAAAAAATGCGAATATCTCGCACATAAATCAAAACCTATAAGGTACTTCCCGTTGACCTAAAATCATGAAATTTGGCAAGAAGCAAGGTCTCATAGCACAAGTAAAGGAAAAAGTTCAAACATTGTAAAATAATAGTTTTAAAAATATTTTTTGCGATTACAAACTTACATATTCAGTTGGAAAATTGACTGTGGCGTATATCGATGTATGGGCGAACGTGTTTTTCAACTACAATATTAAGTTTGTTTTAGTGATAAATTCATCCCAACTACGGAACCCTTGATTGTGCGTGGTCCGACATGCACTTGGCCGGTTTTTATAAAGTATCGTATACAGCGACGATCTTCGCAGGGTGGCTGGTGGCAGCCGGATGAGGGTTGCCGAGACCCGAGCTGAATGGCTGATGATGATGATGATGACTAAGTACAATATTGTGTTGTTCTCAATGATCTAAAAACATGAATCAAACAAAATCAATCAACTCAGCCTATCGCAGTCCACTGCTGGACATAGGCCTCTCCCAGGCTGCGCCACAACACCCTGTCCTCCGCCTTCCGCATCCAGTCTGACCTAGCCACCTTCTTAAGGTCGTCGGTCCATCTAGCTGGGGCGCGTCCCACACTACGCTTGCCGATACGCGGTCTCCACTCCAGGACTCGTCTGCTCCATCGGCCATCGGTCCTTCGACAAACATGGCAAGCCCACTGCCACTTCAGTTTGCTTACTCTGCAAGCTATGTCGTTAACTCCGGTTCTTTTCAGGATAATTTCTTTTTGGACGACACGGTTGGCGCAGTTGGTTAAGCGATTGACTGCTGCGCTGCGTGTCGCGGGTTCGATTCCCGCACGGAACAAATATTTGTATGACCTACAAGTAGTTGTTCCGGGTCTGGCTGTTTGTGTATGTGAATTTAAATGTTTGTAAACGCACCCACAATACAGGAGAAATTCCTAGTGTGGGGCAACGTTTTTAAAAAAAAAAAAAAAAACTTAATTTTATCCTTCAAAGAGACTCCAACCATAGCCCGCTCCATAGCGCGCTGGGCGACCTTGAATTTGTGGACCAGCCCGACTGTCAGTGTTCACGTTTCGGGACCGTATGTCATGACGGGCACGACGCACTGGTTAAAGACCTTAGTCTTCAGACACTGGGGATAGACGGCGAGAAGTTCCCAACTGGATACTTTTATCGGCTTCATTCTCAAAGTTGTGTCTACCGAGCTGGATGACTTGTCCTGGGTATACATACTCCTTCACAACTTCGTGAAGCGACCCTTCGATGTGGATTGGACTCGGCAAGACGTAAGACAAAAGATATTTAACTGTAAAACTGTTTCGAAAACTAATAAGCATGAGTTTCCTGTTTCAGCCAAGCTTTTACTAACCACACCTGAGCCAGTCGACTAGTAACGGGTTTTTCAAAAAGAACTTTGTTTTTTAAAACAAAATAAAACAAACAATCTAGATGACAACAAAGACTTCAATCACTTTTTGGCAATATGGCGGGTCTATGTCGTTAATCGCATCGCGGGTTTTGAGTTTTAAGGCTGCAATCGATTCGAGTGGCTCCGTATAGACTATCTTTAACATAGCCCCACATAAAATAATCCAGTGGAGAAATCACACGATCAGATGAAATTATGCGATCGGGAAATTTGGTTTGCAATAAATTCATGATGAAAGAATCGACATCTGTGAGCTTGGTCGTGGTGGACATGTCCGATATCATTTTTCATTCATAATTGCCAAACCTTACTCTTTCTATTACAATAAAAATTTGAATAATTTTCATCTAAACTCTTTGTTTTATTTTGTTTTAAAAAACAAAGTTCTTGTTGAAAAACCCGTTACAACCAATAGGTACTCGAACCTAGCTGGCTGCCTACCCAAACAATATTAGATAACCATGCAGTAACTAACTGTTTCTTGTACACCAGTTGCTGTGTATTCAGTTCTAATCCATACGTTGGCCTACCGACGTCAATTAGGACTCCAATTAGTTGATTCTGTCAGTTAATTACTAACTATTCTAATAGACTTGGGTGACTCTATAATTGCCTAGAGCTAGAGTGGAATACATAAACGTAATATTACGCCTTTATTCCCAGAAGTGGGGTAGGCAGAGGTATACCCTGATTTGAAATTATGAAATTTTTTGTTTGGTTCGATAGAGAAATTACTCATATTCATAACATTAGGTACCAGATATATTTAAAAAAACAGTGAAATAAATTCAGCATACAACAAAAAAAAAATGTTTTGGAGATGCTGGGATTTGAACCCAGGACTTTCAGCATGCGAAGCAGACACTCTACCACTGAGTTACATCCCCGGTGAAATACTTCGCGAAATAACGGTTCGATTTCCAACTACACTGCACTATCACGGTATTGCATAATTGGGCAGAGTACTTTCACTAGCCTTGGCGAAGGCGGCAACATGTGACACATAGATAATTATAATAAGTAAGTCAGTAATGTACCGCCTGAGGCAGGCTCATTTAAACTAGTTTTTACTATTAAACATTCAAATGTTCTTAGCAACAAGGTGAGCAGAGATTGTCGTTACAGCCATTTCTAAAATTATTTTAAATAGCAAGGGATTTTTTTTGGATTTTAAACTTTTTATTGTAATATTTTCAACTTTATTTATAAACTTTATTCATATAGATCTTGTCACAAAATGCCCGTATTTATACAGCGACTTAAATCTCTGCACCTATAAGGTCTGCCAGATAGATTATTTCCTCATAATCGAAACTTATGAGGAAAAATTACTAGGTACTATAAATGATAAATGATTTATTTTCTGTAAGTAGGTTTGTACAAACACTTTTACACGTCAATCTTAATAAAAAAGTAACTAAATGAGGTCGACGTTTCGTATCTGACTACTCTGAGAAGAAAGGCCGAAACAAACTCAGAGGTCAGAGTCTCTTTTAAAGTCCAGACATAATCTTGGTCAGATCAGTGAAGACCATGTAGATTGGTGTCTGAAATGATCTTTTGATGAAAAACGACACAGATTGAGGGGACCTGTCCGGTCAGTGCACGCATTTGTCAGTAGTCGTGCAGCTCAACTCAGAACTTACGATTCAACGAAGAATACCAAAGAAAGGACATTTGGGTAGGCCGCATAAATTTAATAAATTACTCAAACTGCCAGACAATGATGAAAACTAACTGAGTAAAAAAAATAAACAATAACCCACATAGTCTTCACAATCGCACCTCCGCTCAAATAGTGTCACAACTCAAAAAAATTGTAAACTCTTATAATGTTGCATTCGTTTCAGAAAACTTCAAAATCTAATCTCAAATAGTATCATACGTATGACTGATTTTTTTGACTTACGACACTATTTGAGCGGAGGTGCGTGTACAATACTTAATTAAAACAATATAAATAATACTTAACAAAGTAAATATTCATGTGATTGTATAAATAAAATTCATCAACGTCAATGTGTTTATAAAATACGGATATAATCTTGGTCAGATCATTTGAGTTTACTACTATGAGTTTATGGACACAAGTTCTTTCTATGAATTATATCAAAATTCCATGCATATAACAAACATTACATACATCTATCTACCAAGTCGTTCGCTCGAAACAAAGCGCGCATCGGCAATCAAATCAAGACATCATAGCCAATGATCTGAACAGAAATCAAACGTTAGGTACCAGGGTGGCAGAGGCAGTGAGAGATGGCACTATAACGCGAAGTAAGGCAGTTGGGGGTCCGTATCGTAAAAAAGACCGAACGATCGACGTCCGGAGCTCTTGCCATTAAAGTGCGTACGGTCGGTGTGCGGTGTAGGGAGGAAGCGGGGGCTGAAGCGGGAACAGTATTGAGCGATTTCCAACCGGCTTCTGAGAGCCAAATCAGCATCAAACACCAGCATATGATATTGTCAGTTTGTCAATTTCTTATTAGCTGATGGTGATTGGCTCACTGAAATAATCATGCATATCAAATTACTTGACAAATAACATAAGTTTGACAATCTGTTAGCCAATTGTAATAAAAAGTCTTTCAGAAACCAAGAGTTAGGGTAACTTTCGTATTTGATTTTTTTTTAAAGGAAATTTCTTCTAGTAGGTCTGTAGAATAAATGCCAGGTCACAATAATTGCAACATGAGTAATACAAGAATAAGCCTACACCAACAATCTCCATTGAATATTTATTTTGGGCTATAAGTTTATAACTTAAACGCGGATCGTTAGCTGAATCCCATGGACTTAAACTATGGAAGCGATTCTTGAAGTAGCGCCTCCGAATGCCTTTGCGTCGCTTTTACGAAAAAAATAACAGGAAATTGCGTCCCTTAAAGAGAAATGTAAAGGTTTTAGATCGTATTACGTGTTTTAAAGCAATATTTATTTTATTTTGTCTGGAATTACGCAGTAATCCAAGACAGGAAGAAGGAACTGTAACTTGAGTTAATAACAATCCAATGGTGTCTGAGAAAAATGCGAAAATGTCGGAATTTTAAACAATTTCAAAAACATTATACTTTATTTAATCGCCATCTCAAGAAGCACGGATGCGTTTCCGGTCGTTGCCTAGTTTTATGCTTGGATTTCCACCGCCCGAGCCTTAAAAGCCGGAACACTGCAAGCTGCTCGGTAGCAGAAAAGGAGGTAGGACTTTCCCGGAGAACTCATTTGCAAGGAGGACTTCTAATTCTAAATAGTTTTTTAAAAGACTATGTTATCAAAGAAGAATCCTTTCTGCCAATTTATTTCCACTGATTTTCAGTGGTTACCAAATAAATAAGTCCTATGTTACCCAACTAATAATCTCACTAAGCTAGAACAATGGTTTTACTAAGACTTCAGATATTGGAGATTCAAATGATAGGTCGTAAAGACCTCATTTTAGCGTTCCTTAGTAACTGAGCGCCTTGAATAGAAATGGTTTTGTCATTCGTCCGTTTGACCTTGTGACGTTCAGACGCTGTGCCCCTAGTCTGATCAATCTATTATTTGGAAATCTTAGAAGGAAACCATATAATTGTTTCCGGGAAATTGGTTGCGCAGTTTTATGTAGCAAGTATCAAGACTTGTTGGCCGTGAAGGCGGTCAGTATTAAAAAATAGTATTAAAAATACTTTGTAAATGTTGCATTGTAGAATGGTAATGAGCGAAAAATATCAAAAATCAACTTAATTTTGTAAATGATTTTTAATTAATTTCAATTTGAGACATAATTGCGTAGAAATAAAGCCATTGATCACGTGACATTGAATGCGAATCAGAGCGCGACGAAAAAATTTTTAGTAAATAATGCATAAGTATTTAACATTTATATTCAAAAATACACATAAATACAGAATATACAGAACCCCAAACGTATCTCCGTCACGAACTTTGCAGGTTTTTACAATCTCACCAGACCTTACAAATATATAAGGTTTTTTCTCTCAATGTCGATAGTAAGCAATAAAAAGGGTAAATGCTCCTAATTTGCTCCACTTAAGCGTGATTTATTTTTATTAAAGACTTTTAGCTTTAAACTGGAGCCACTTTGCCTTTTTAATTCTATTGTTTTGTCTTGAGTGCGATTGTGGTAGTTTAAGTTTTGTTGAAGTAAAGATAAACTTGGTTCTCTTGCTGTTTGTTCAAAATGGATAAGAAATAAGTTTGTTAATTAACATTTTTATTTAACAGTGATGTTTTCTTTCATTTTATTTTAGTTATGCCGCACCATACATAACCGCACGACTCCGCATTTCCACAATATTATCTAACCTTAACTTCAATTCCATCGTTTCGAAGACCATTCAACGAAATTATAGTAATTATAATTAACTAATCCCATTTCCAAAGTGGTCTCAATATGGAGGGACTTACAAAATCCTCTCTCGAGGTCTCGGCAAAGCATCAAAAGCTCCAACTGTGCTGCAACTGGATCTTGTACTAATTAAAACTTTCGACCAATCGCCGAACGCTAATTCCAACTCTGCAAGTTACTTATCCATTTAGACTTGAGACGGCAATTGTACACTTCACCCTATCTTATGTTCGTGTTTGTATTGCATTTCTTAGTACCCATGTATATTGTTAACTTTTTATTGTTCTTCATTTATCTCGTATCGGTCTATAATTATCAGAATACATAGCTCATGCCGTGGTGATAAAATAAGCCAGTCAGCAGGCCTTGACTGTCCAAAGTGCCACTCCTCGACGACCTCAAAATAGGCCAATGAAAATAGAAGAAATTAGTACCTAATTAAACTGAAACGATGAATCTGGGTAAGGTACCTTACCCAGATACCCTTCACCGTTGCAGTTTTGTTGCATGTTTCATGTGCGAATAGCTAAGTTATATTATGTCACCGTATAATTATGAAGTTCGTTAGATTATAAACTGTCGAAAAATTGTGAACTGCTGATTTTACGCATTATTTATCGATAATTTATAATCGATCCATCCAAATTGTGAACTGGTATCAAACTCGCTTACGACGTAACAGACCTTGCTCTAATACTATCTAGCCTGCCTAGCTGCGAGCAACTTGGAAGTAGCGTCCACCGGCCGCTGCCGGGACACCGCTCGCTTCGCTCGCTCGGCTCGCAAGCTTTTGGTCACAGTTCTAACCTAACCGATAACCCATTTCACCCAGTTCACAATTTTCGACAGTTCAGTCGATCTAACGGAAATAATACCGATAGATTATAAAACTAACGGTCCTCACAATTTTGCGGTGACAATACAACGTGTAACTGAATTAATGCACATTATGGAAATAGTTTGTTCAGAATCGTTTACTGAATCGATTATAAATTTTTTATGTTGGTAATTTTTTATCCCAAAAATAATTAAAATACTTATGTAAGTGTGACCCACTTCCGCTGTACAGTCAAAACAAATAAAAATGGACGAAGTGCCTAATACGGTAGACCCTTATACGTGTGCATGCGACTGTGTGCGTGCATAGATTCGTAATGTGACCACGATTTTCCTCCCACAATCAGTAAGTATAAGAACTTAAATAATTTAATTAATAAATATTTTTCTATAAGTAATAGTAAAAATTCAGTGTATGGTATTAAGGCTCTTACACACTCACGTGATATCGCGGCCGCGACAGGCACCGACAAAGACCATTTCTTTGTCGGTGTCTGTCGCGCCCGCGATATCGCGTAAGTGCCTAGAGCCTTGTGATTATAACATAATATTCTAATTAGGGCGTTTAGTGCTGTGCGATTATTCCGAGACATGTTGTATAAATTACGAGTATCACTTAACATCTCTTAGTTCGTCAACCCATGGTATGGAAGTGAAGTTTACGACCGACAAAGTACTAAGGAAGCATGAGTTCATAACAAGTATCCAGTTCTCTTCCTTAGGCGATTGTATAATATTTAAATGACTTGGTAGTTGCTAGTAGACTCTCGACGGTCTCCGTCATCTGTTGCGTCGTTTATACACTATAAAGTTTACTTTGGTTACTTCAAGCGTTAAATTGCTCATGCTCTATAAACTAACATACACTAGTTATGTGCCCATAGTGATAATATTGGATCGGTATTACATAACTTAAAGTATCTGTGTATAACCCCATTACAAGTATCCTTATAACTTACTGGGGCTGCCTCAATTTTGTGCTGTGGAACAATTGTATAAGAAACAATTATATTATATTAAATAGATATGTTGTGAGCGCGCAATTGTAAAGACTCGAAAACGTCCTAATTGGGACGTATTTTACTTGTAGTGAAATGTAAAATGTATGAAAAGTGGGGGTGTGCTGCCGCTGCTGCGCGACACAATTTTGTGTTGTTTTGTGAGTGTATAACATATCGGTTTCATATAATATCATTGATGAGAAACAATAAAAACTTTTTATTTTTATTTATTTTATAATAATTAAAGTACTAACCTAACACTCAGTTACGAAGCTTTTTTCAAGTGTGTACCTATCCGATTATTTCATTTTGGGAGGACAAACGGGAATTGCTCTTGTAGGTATATCCATTCAAGTTTTGTCATAGAGTGAACAAAACTCACGAGTATTTAGACCATAAAATGCAATTGCTGAGCAACGTTTGCTCTCGGTTTCGATCCTCAGGTCGGAAAAAGTGTGTTTAGATTTTTCTTTTAAGAATTTCTCAGTACTTAGCAGCTATGCAGTATATTTCTGCCTTTTCAATGTGACTTAAACATAACCGGTGAAATGAGAACCTCTGCTTACCTCTTCGAAGAATACCGGCGTGATGCTATGTTTAAAACGTACATATTATTTACCTAGGACCTTCGTTGACCTCTCAAGGTAATGAAGTGAGTTTTACGAGCGTCGCAGTATCATGAGCTGAACTTTATAACGAGGTATCCAGTTCCTCCAGGATGGTGTAAATATGTAAATGTCGCGACAGTTACCTTGTAGCGCGTTACCGGTAACGACACCTATCGTCTTAGTTAGGAACTACCGGGCGTTACGTGGAAAGCCCATTTCTCGTTTGGAAAAAACTTGGTATTTTTTTGTATAGATATTATCTACTCCTAGAAAAATCGCCCTCCCGCTCCGCCCAGCAGGCTAATTCACGTAACTAAAGAAGTGCGGTAGCAGTGCAGTTGCAATTAAGTTTCGATCAAAACAACGCATTTCGTATTCTACTATTCTCTACGGCTGTCAGATACTATATAAATTCAGCTATCACTCAAACTTAAACTTCATTGCACCTGCACTGCAACTTGATCAGCGCGTCATGAAATTACGTGAATTAGCCCTCTGAGCGGGAGAAGTTATTTGATAATTTCCCATCCCAAAAAAAATAAGGCTAGCTCGTTTTTTATCTAATGATCCATAAAATGTAGATAAGTGGGATTCGGTTTTCAAATGTGGCCCAGATAAAATTGTTCTGGAAGCAAGTGCAATACTGACATAACAGCCAGGGTCACAGCACAACAAGGAGAGGATCTCGGCCCGGTTGATCCAAAACGAATCGACTTGGCTCGATTTAGCTGCAAGCCCCTCCAGGCATAACTGCGCCATTCTCCTCAGTTAATGACTGCGATGTCACCTTCAAATTGATGAATCGCTACCAAAATGGCCCAGTGTGTACAGGAAATATCCATTTAAACTACCATCCTAGAAACAAATTGAGTAACTATGTTGGTTTATTCTTTTTACTGAGTAGTAAACATAGATAAAGATACCAGGGTATCATAGCAGTAAGGAACTCAATATTACATTACGTTCATCTGACTGAACGCCAGTCCAGTTGCCACAAACTCTCAAGTTGGTTCAATTCTCAGATGCTATTGACAAAGTTATCCGGTAAGATTACTTAGGAAATACGTCTTGATTACTCAGTACGTTTTAGATCGACGAGATCTGTGAGAGATCTAAGCCTTGTATAGACAACCCAGGCTTATACAACATTTAGTTTTTGTTTAACCTAACCCCGAAAAGGGGTCATTGTACTCATCATTTTGAACAATTTTTTCTATGGGACCAACCTTGAAATCGCGAAAAAAAAATCAGCTGTTCCCTACATTTGTGTTCACTTAAATCGACAAAATGTATGGAACAGCTGCTTTTTATTTCGCGATTTCAAAGTTGGTCCCATAGAAAAAATTGTTCAAAATGATTTTTATTTTATTTTCTATATATTTGGAAGGCTTACAGACTAATAACAGTATAATAGTAACAATATTCATCCAAAGTTGCTAATTCCTTTTCGGGTTTATTAACTAATGTTGTATAAAGGCTTCTACATACCAGCGCGACGCGACACGGCACAAAGGCCCCGCGTGTCGCGGGACGAGCGGTGCCTTTGTGTCGCGTCGCGTCGCGCGACAAGTCGCCCCGGTATGTAGAATCCTTAACAGTCATTTTTCAAAGCAAATTTATGACTATCAGAAAGTCGTAGATGTGATTAATCCTTATGATAAAGCCTTTATTTTTCTTTTCTTTTCTACATAATGAGGTAAAAATAAAAATTACCATAAAAATTATAAACCGACTCCAAAACGTAGCTAGAACAGGCCTAAGTAATTCTCCAAACCTGCACGTTCGTTTAAAACCCACCTTTTTCTCAAGCTCAAATAAAAGGAGTAAAGGTGATGAAAGACACAACGGTGAATAAATCACGTTGTGTATGAGAACGTTTAATCAAAATTCGCTTAAATCACAGTTGATGGAAGTTAGTTCCTGAGACGTGTGGGAACATGTTACTGTATAAACTGCTCCTAGTTGCTTGGGGGAGTTCCAGTAAGGACGGGGTGTTGGATACAGCTGAAAAGGGGCGTTAGAAAGTATTTTTGTCATTTACATTTATAACTGTAACTTTTATGGTGTACATAATAAAGAGTATTCTATTTATTTTACAAATAACAATATTATAGGCTCATAAGTAGTATTAACAATATTGCAGCTCACTACAATATCCGCAAGTTAACAAAATTAAGATTAGGTAAAAAGTGCCACTAGATTAGCATTACTCAGATTTATTAAATAAAATAAATAATAGATTATTAAAATGCAATACAATTAATTAATAAAGTATTCAAAAAAGAAAAAAATATAATACTTAAAAATACATTTTTTGATAAAATAAAAAATTGGGATTGATGATATTATCAAATAAGAATTAAGCAAGGGTATTAGAATTTTCAACATATTTAAAATCGAATACTTTCAAAATATTACCATCATCATCATCACCATTCAGCCAAAAGACAACCACTGTTGAACCTAGGCTTCCTTTCAACATCGCCACGACGCGCGTCTACAGGTCCAGTGCGTTCTGCATTCTACGTCACTATTTTTTATAACACCGTGTTTTGTACCCATAGTTGCAAAATAAATATCTTATCAAATCTTATCTTAAGGATTCCACGTTCACTTACCACGCCGAACAATCCTTTACGCGGTCGCCACTCCAGAACTTTCTATCCCTTAGGAAAGGAAGAAAGGAAGAAAAATGTGTTTATTGCCATTTCAGCAAAAAAATACACCCTTTACCTATAAAAAACAGATAACAATCATGCCAAAAGGGCCGAGTTCAGCATGTCAGATGACAACACAACGTGTACCACCTGACGCTAATTGTCAGCTGCAACCCGAGTGCCATACACTAGAATAATAAACACATAGGGAAGTGTGTGTACGTTTTTAATTGATTACATAATCACATAATCAGCCTATAATGTTTTCACTGCTGGGACACAGGCCTCCTTTCCAGGTGCTGATCCACGCGTCATGTTCTTGAACGGGCGCCGTCAAGACTGGTCTTCTCTTAACTGCTATGGCTTATTTGTGATCTTTTAGTCTCATATTTTGTGTTGTTTTTTTTTTTTTAAATAAGCAATTTAATTTTTTACATTGTTTTCACATAGGAGCACCAAGAATAATGTACCAGGATTTTGTAATATCTTGATTTAAAAGAGTGTCCTTGGAGTTTCTTGCCTGTTCTTCTCCATAGAGATCTATTATACGTTTTGGAATTGGCAAATAGCTTCAACTTTCTGACTAACTGACCGACTCTCTGACAATTCAAAAGTGCCTGTAATAGGTTTAATTGAAATAATTTTTTTCAGTTTGAGTTTGAGTCTCTGTGAGATGGAGTGGGCCGTAACCCACCACGCGGACCCAGTGCGGGTTGGTAGATGTCACATGTCTTCGATTTTTTAGTTCTAGGACATGCCGGTTTCCTCACGATGTTTACCTTCACCATTTTTGATTAATTAAGATAATAAATTAGGCTAAATAATATAAAGAAGCATCAACATCAGCAACATCACCAAGAATATCAGTCAACTCTCGCTTAATCTGAATTTATGACGCGCCCGACACCTCCCACAGAGCTGTCGTATCAGACGAAATGAATACAAAGTTTGTTATGAATGAGTCGTGCCCTTACGTGTGCAAAATACGCCGTGGAAATACCGTCGGAGATGACGGCAATGGGTTGAATGTGGACAATTTGTAAGGATTTTTTATGAGCTTATGAATAGGAAGTTTGTGTAAAAATCATTATTTACAATTTTAACTTGGGGTGGAGAAAATATTATGGGGTTCTTGAATTAAGTATAATATTACACTATGGGGTTTGAATTCTTGATACGTCACAGGAGTGGATGGAGCTGTCATTATACAGGAGTTAGAGCTGACAGAAATTAGATATTTCACGAAGTAAGGAAGTAATGGAAATCATGTTAGAAATATTCTCAAAAATAACCCGACAAATACGTGAATCGGAGTTTCATTAATTTTCAATCTACACAACAAAACGGTCGGATGGCCATCAGACTGCAAAAGCTTACAAAACCGGTCAAGTGCGAGTCGGACTTCCACACGAAGGGTTCCGTACCACAGTACAATATTAACAAATAACGCCGAAAAAATCACGTTTCATGTATCGGGACCTCCTTTAATTTTTTACTTTTTTTTTTTTTGATATACACTATCTGTGAATATTTCAACTGTCTACCTATTACCTGACAGACAGACGGACGGACGGTCAGCGGAGGCTTAGTAATAGGGATCCGTTCGACACCCTTCGGGTACGGAACCCTAAAAAAACCAGCCAAGTTCGAGTCGGACTCGCGCACGAAGGGTTCCGTACCATTATCTATAAAAATGGCAAAAAAACACGTTTGTTGTATGGGAGCCCCCCTTAAATATTTGTTTTATTTTAATTTAATTATGTATTTTTAAAGTCAATATATATCTACATGTTCTGTGAATATTTCAAGCGTCTACCTGTTGCCGTTATCAATATAGAGCAAAAATCAGCAAAAAAAATCACGTTTGTTGTATGGGAACCCCCTTAAATATTTATTTTATTATGTTTTTAGTAGGTATTTGTTGTTATAGCGGCAACAGAAATACATCATCTGTGAAAATTTCAACTATCTAGCTATCACGGTTCATGAGATACAGCCTGGTGACAGACGGACAGACGGACAGACAGACAGACAGTTAGTTTTAGTAATAGGGTTCCCGTTTTACCCTTTGGGTACGGAACCCTAAAAATAACCTTGTTCACATAAAATTGATCGCATATGAATGAGTGGAACACAAAAATGTCCTCGTATAAAAGCAAAACGAGAACTATCGATAGGTTTCCAAAGCTTTGTGTTTATACCTTCACAAATTAATAGAACCCAATGGTGTTTGTTATCGAGAATATTGCATCCGTAGCTAACAATTTCAATATTGCAATGAACAGGGAACGCACATGCTTTCCGGTTTTAATTTAAAATTAATCTGACCAATGACCGAACATCGCAAAGTTACCACCCTAACTAGAGAACCCCAGTGAAATTTATCGCTTATTTAATTACAGGATTTGTTATACAATACAAAACTTTAACTTTATAGGGATAAGGTAGGTATTGTAGTGATTGATTTTGCTTTTCCCTATTTGAATAGTTTAGGCCACAAAGACTGCGGTACTGCGGGAGATACGCTTATCTTTCTTGAGCGGCACTAAAAGGACTTTAATGATTTTTAGGATTCCGTACCAAAATGGTAAAAAGGAACCCTTATGGTGAGACTAAGTATGTCTGTCTGTCACACCTGGATATTTCAAGAACTACTAATGCTATCAACTTGAAATTTAGAATAGTTTTAGATGGCGTTTGCTCAACTATTTAGCAAACAAGAAAAAAATTGAAAAAGATATATCTTTTTTGCAAAAGGGACTGAAAGGGGGTCTTGAAAATTTTAAGTAGGGCTACTAGGGCATGTGCGGTATCATATGAAAGACCGCTGTTTGCACATTCTCAAACATTTTTTTTCAGGCAGCATAGTTTTCGACTTTTGATGAAAAATGTAAAAAAAAATACGCCCCCCCCCCCTTATCTCCGAACTTTGCATAGATGAAAATCTGAAATTATTCTATGTGATAGAAGTTTATGTAAAGATTACAAGAAAAATAAAATTATGTCTCTAAATAGAACAGTTTTTCAGAAATCATCAACATCATATTATATACGTACGGAACCCTCTCGGTGCGCGAGTCTGACTCACTCTTGACCGGTTTTTTTTATCTATAGTTTACGGTTCTCTACTGTTAACAGTTCGTACTGAAAACTATGTTCTGAGTCGTTAATAGGTGAAAATAGAACACTTATATTGAAGAAAATTTGTCGCAAACCAATTCACGATATAACTATTCTGGGCTTTAAAAGAGAGTGTGAGACCTCTAAGTTTGTTGCGGTCTTTCATCTCAGACTGGTCCGTTAGGAAACACTCAAATCAATGTTTTAAAACATCATTTTATTTTGACGTGTAATAGTTATATACGATACTAGTGCGGTAAGTTGGTTTTTACAAATGAGTAGACGAATGTAACGACGGCTTACATAGTCACGAGTTTGTAAATACCAATCTCCGCACGTTTGTCATACAACGTCTTTCAAGACATTTGCGGGAAAACAGTACAATAGGAATTAAAACAAAGTCGCAACAATCTTTGACGTTTCTAATTCTTAATTAAGATTTAATTTTTCTTGCTCATTCTTCTCCATACGAAACTACCTTTTGGAAGGAGCGACTAGAATCAATTCTATTTTTTTGTTAATATTGATGTTCAAAAGTGCCATAAATGTGCCTATTTGAAATAAACGATTTGACTTTGACTTTAATATGAAAATGGCGCGTATTTTCTAATGGCGCCACGTCGTGAGCGCGTGGTGAAAATTAGAACTACATCTTTCGTCTCGTTTTCTCTTAAGTATATATTTGCTATGGAAAAAAAAACTGTAAAGGATATTCACAGCGCTATAAAGCGGAGTATGCGGTAAAACAGATACTGTGATAATGATACAATAAGAGTACCTATTCCACCGCATAATCCGTTGTTGTAATTTTTCGAACAATATTTTAAATACAGGCTTCGTAAACGCATTTTTTAGCAAAGGTGTTGAAATAGTGTTTTTATAACCAATTTACATAAATAAATATTATTTAGGTATCATCAATAAATATAAATAAAATTAGTTCATTTAACAGTTTGTTGGAAAAAAACTGTTAGTTACATTTACAGTTTAATTTGGTGAAGGAAAATAGGTATTGTATGTTTATGGCTTTCTATGTAAACAAATCAGTCGAATCATTGAAATCAAGCTAGAGTTTCCCAAACAAGCCTAACTTTTAACACTTCCTGAAACTCTCAATCTCATTCCAACCGTAAATTCAAGAGCACGGCAAGCACTCAGGAGTAAGCATAAATTAATCCACAACCCTACAACGCTAGTTTTTTGGCCTCAAATGAAAACTCTAAACGGCAGTGGCGTGGCCAATTAAAAGTTTTACCAATTAACCCGTGCCAATGACGCCACGCAATTGCATGCTGTTATCTACAACTTTATAACCTGCATAACATATCCGTGTTATCTCTGGAACAAATTGCTACAATATTGTACGGCATATTTTTTTGTTCGAGCGGATTTTGTCTAGAGTATTTGTGAAATAGTGGATTGTTTACTGATAACGATACCATATTATATTCGTAGATTGGTGGATTATGGGCATTAAACTGTTTTTTGGTGCGGCATAAAAATATCTTAAGCTATAGTTAGGTGGTTCTATGTACTTAAGTATCTATCAGAAATAAATAAATATACCGTAATCAAAGACATACAGTTTTTCTCGGTTTACATTGCTAATTGCTAAAACTCCACGTCATCTTAGTTTTCAAAGGAAAATAATATAAATATATATGGTACAAACAAGATGGGGAGGCGTCTTACTTACCAGGAGTACAGGACAGGCAGGAGGTATCGATTACGACTTGTTGGCTGACACGCACTAAAATAAATTAAACATTCAGGAGCTGGCATAACAGTTATAGTGCAGGGAACAATGTATGAAGTATACGTGTGATCTATATATAGGTAGGTACCTAAGGTATGACCAATTAGATTACCTACTTGTCTTGAAAGAATTTTCAAGTTAAGTAAATGCGGTATCGGAAATAGCAACGATGTAATCTACTACATAAAGGCTTCTACAGGCCGGCGCGACACAAAGGCTCCGCGTGTCGCGCGACGACCGGTACCTTTGTGTCGCGTCGCGAGTCGCGCCGGTCTGTAGAAGTCTTAATTATATTGCCCGCATAAGTTTTCGCATGACTTTACTAAACTTTATCAGAAGTGAGTGAGATACGTACCTATATTTAAGGGCTTAATTAAAACTAGGTATGTAGTGTATGTAGGTACTTACTTATTTATATGTTTAAAAATACAAAACAATATACTTAATCCCTTTTTCACAAAACCCTTTAAGTAGTTGAATTCATCAATTTAAATATTCAACATAAAATAAAATCATCTCTCGACGCCACAAAAATTCACGCACTAACGAATTTATTACAGTTGACTTACCGCTTACTCATCGACAGGGGCGGAGGCTCGTTCAAATTCAACACTGGCTCCGTCCGTGGCGGGGGATTTTCCCGGGATTACGCCGAATCCCGTGACGTCATCGGCCCGTGGCTTATACCCGGCAGACTTATCCGGGCACGTTTTTTTCTCCGCGGAAAATATCGTCTTCGCAGTCGCTTAGCTGCTACCAGAGTGACGCCTCTGAATTTTAATTTGCTTAGTCTGTGATGAATGAAATTTGAATTTTTTGTATTGATTTTTTTTGTATTATTTATACACAGTTTAAGAGTTTCAGGGACGTTTTTGTTTGTTTATGAATTCGACCGGTATTTTTCGTGTTCGGGTTGAGATTTAACTTTATTTCCCTTATGAATAACCCGCCCAGAATCCATTGAAGTTTCATCCCGCTAAACCATGGTGATAAAGGAGGAGGCACATATGAAATTAAATTGTTTATTCTGTAAATAGGATATCGGAATTACTTTTACACGTATATTAAACAAATATTCAAAAAAAGTTAATTAAAAAAACAAAAAACCCGACTGCAAAACATGAACTGAAAAGATAAAAACAAGATGAAAAGAAAACGAGTATCCTTTAAGTACCAAAAATAAATAAATGCAGTCGGAGGCATCTATGATGTTACGAACGCCTTAAAATTTGGCTTGGGAGATATTTTTTTTCGTAAACACTTTTTCAAATTATATTTGTGCTACCCTATAACACTCGCGCAATAAAGACGAATCTAACAACATATCATTCATCAAAATCGGTTCAGCCGTTTAGTAGTTACGAGGGAACATAGGGACAGACATACATACAAACATACATACAGGTCAAACACATAACCCTCCTTTTTTGGCTTCGCCGCAGTCGGGTAAAAATAAGCTAGATGGAATCAACATTTCCTATCTTTGAGAAGAAATGGCGAAACAAACTCAGGGGTCAAAGTCTCTTTTAAATAAAGTCCAGACATAATCTTGGTCAGATCATGTGAGAACCATGTAGATCCATGTCTGGAATGGTCTTTTGAGGAAAAAACCATACAAGGACCTGTCCAGTCAGTGCAAGCATATTCAGGAGTGGTTATTTTCAAGTAGATATTAGGTTGATCATAATTCAAGACTTAAGGGGACGATAACCGACTTTTAATGATTTTATACTGAAGATCACGTGTAAACGAGTAGTATTAATGGTTTGAAAAAAATATAATTATGTTCAATTAGAGAATTTTCTCAGTAACTTAATATGTAAATATTTTAGATTATGTTTATATTACATAGCGAAATTAATTTGTAAAGTTATGTCGCGTAGTTGTGAACGCGGATAAAAAACTGAGAATGGCGCAAAATCTACCAAGCGTATTTTTTTGAAACCGTCACCAATTTAAAGATAATTTAATTATTGATCTTTTAGTATACGCGTTTTATTAAAATACCTTTTGTTTTGTGTATAATAAATTAATAATGCTTCAAAATGGGGACAGCGCTCCTTGATGGGCGAGTCCTATTACTGGCTGAACGTACGACGCATTGCGTGAGCTCTGTACAGAACACGCAAGCTAACCACCCAAGGTCACTGGCATATATCTGCGTCTTAAGTTTAGAAGACTACGTACACTATATTTTCATAACTTCTAAAAGCATTGTATAATTTTCTACAGGCGACACTTGTTGTGTATGATACCCAACAACTTGAAAAAGCAGTGTCATTTGTTAAACTTGTCAGCTTTTCAAATGGCGGATTTTTTGGTTTTGGAGCGGTGCAGTAATACTTTACGTAAGTTTGAATTATGTTTATTCAATTGTTTACGAAAGTTGTTCGAAGTTGTGTTTTAACACGAGTGATTGTCGATGTCATCGTCTTTTTTTTTTATGGGTTTGCTCTTGACCTTAGTCTAGGGCAGAGATGACAGAGACAAAGTCGTCGATGGAGTGAGTTTACCCAGAAGAAGCCAAGAGATTGGGGTTGTATGCGTTCGGAAACACAGACGCAGGTAGAGAGTTCCACACTTTTGCTGTGCGCATTATAAAAGACATTTGGAAACGCTAAGTGCGAATTGGTGGAATAGCAACAAGGAAGGGATGGTAACCTGCAGTGCGTCTAGATGTCCGATAATAGAAAAGGGCCGGTGGAATGAGGTCGTGGAGTTCTTGGGCACACTCACCGAAGTACAATCTGTAGAAGACCGCAAACAGGCAACCTTGCGGCGATGGGCCAAGCTGTGAAGATTGGCATCCACCAGTTTTACGTCGCCAATGAGCCTCTCAGCTCTGCGTTCCACCGAGTCAAGCGCGGCAAGTTGGTATTGTGCTAAGCCATCCCAAAGGTGGCTACAATACTCCATGCAGGATCGGACCTGCGCTTTGTAAAGGGTCAAAAGCTGTCCAGGCGTAAAGTATCGCTTCACCCTATTTAGGATGCCCAGTTTCTTGGCCGCAGTTTGGGCTTTGTACTCGATGGTGGCGCCAAAGTTGAGACTAGATGTCAACTCCATGCCTAAGAGCTCGAGCCGACCAGTTATACACAGAAAAACAGCGAAGTCTAAATAGATTTTTTGTAGACAATTATTTCTTCACGTGTACTGGTACATGTTACACTTGGCATACAATCATATGGGAAAGTTGATCCCTCGAATCAAGTGTTCCTTAGTTTAAGAGATTCTTTTTCTTTCAGGATATTATGCCAAGCAAGTACAAAACGAGAGAAGGTGCTCGAAAGAGAATACGTCTAGATAATGAGACCTTGGAATCTGCTGTACAAAAAGTTTTGGGCGGCCAAAGTATTCGTGGAACTGCAAATGCTTACGAAATAGCACGATTTTGCACGATGCTCACTTCCCGTAAAGATAACGCTCTTTCGAGCCTATTGTACGTCTTTTTACACGAGTAGCCTGTGGGCTAGATATACGCAAAGATCGTACAACACGCTCCGCGTTCAGTATAATACCGCGTTTAGGATGCTGGTGGGGCTGCCCTGCTTCTGTAGTGCGTCGGGGATGTTCGCGGATGCGCATGTAGATTGTTTCTACACAACCATGCGCAAAGGGTGCGCTTCCATGGTGCGCAGGGTGTGGGGCAGCTCCAACAGTATCCTAAGCATGATTTCAAGTCGTCTAGACTGTGTTTTCGTGGGTCGCTGTTGTGCCGTCTCACATGGGTTGCGACAACGTTGATTCACTATCATTTGTTTATTTTTGTGAAGTGTCAGTTCTTACTTTTTATAATATTTTACTATTTTTTGAGTCTAAGATACTTGATTTAAGATAATTCCTTAAAAAGGAATGTTCGAAAAACGAGAAATGTTACAAAGGATGAACAAATTGAATATGCTCTAAACTATCGACAGTCAAAGATGTTTACAAACGTTGACGAAAATCAGTTAGTGGAGTATTTAATAATGGCTAGCAAACTCTATCACGGATTAACCCCAGAGACTGTTCGACAACAGAACTTCCCTACCAAAATGCTTCTAAAATAAAATAAAAATATCCACCAAAGAGGGAAGAACATGAATCAGCCACGTATGATTGGTTCAATGGGTTTATGAATCGTCATCGGGAACTATCCCTGCGAGTTCCCGAAGCCACGAGCTTGTCTCGCGCCACTGCATTCAATAAAGTTCAATAAACACCCAGAAATGCTCATTGTGTATAAGTATAAGGATACGACTGAGTTTATTGAAGTGATTCTTCTCTTTAGGCGTGTTGATCGATTTTTGGTTGGGGAAAACTTATGGGTTTGCGTCCCCGACATGATTTTTGGCTGAGGAAAACTTATGGCGTCGCGTCCACGACATGATTTTTGGTTGGGGAAAACTTATGGCTTCGCGTCACCGACATGATTTTTGGTTGGGGAAAACTTATGGGTTTGCGTCACCGACATGATTTTTGGTTGGGGAAAACTTATGGGTTTGCGTCACCAACATGATTTTTGGTTTGGGAAAACTTATGGGTTTGCGTCACCGACATTATTTTTGGTTGGGGAAAACGTATGGCTTCGCGTCACCAACATTATTTTTGGTTGGGGAAAACTTATGGCTTCGCGTCCACGACATGATTTTTGGTTGGGGAAAACTTATGGCTTCGCGTCACCGACATGTTTTTGGTTGGGGAAAACTTATGGGTTTGCTTCACCAACATGATTTTTGGTTTGGGAAAACTTATGGGTTTGCGTCACCGACATTATTTTTGGTTGGGGAAAACGTATGGCTTCGCGTCACCGACATTATTTTTGGTTGGAGAAACCTTATGGCTTCGCGTCACCGACATGCCCGCGCCGACATACTGTATTAGCAGTAAGTGAAGTTAATTAATCACGTGAAAAGTTAAATTTGTGTATATACTGTGCATTGTTTGGGAGCAGTGGTGGCCCAGTGGTAACGACCGTGACTTACGAGTTGTAGGTCATAGGTTCAAACCCTGACAGGTGCATTACTTTGTTTAAATTATTTCATCACCACTGCTCTCAAAAACGGTGAAGGAAAACATCGTGAGGAAACCGGCATGTCCTAGAACCAAAAATTCAAAGACATGTGACATCTACCAACCCGCACTGGGCCCGCGTGGTGGACTACGGTGCACTCTCACAGAGAGGAGGCCTGTGTCCCAGCAGTGGGAACATTATAGGCTGATTATGTGCATTGTTTAAATTGTGTTTTAGATCATCATTATTATATTGAAGTATAAACTTCTTTATGCACGGTGAGCGATAAGATTTCACTTCTGTCGGCAGTCCCCATGACTGTCTGTTTTTTAATTTTTAGGGTTCCGTACCCAAAGGGTAAAACGGGAACCCTATTACTAAGGCTCCGCCGTCTGTCCGTCTGTCTGTCTGTCCGTCTGTCTATCTGTCTGTCAGTCTGTCCGTCTGTCACCAGGCTGTATCTCATGAACCGTGATAGTTAGACAGTTGAAATTTTCACAGATGATGTATTTCTATTGCCGCTATAACAACAAATACAAAAAAACAGAATAAAATAAATATTTAAGGGGCTCCCATACAACAAACGTGATTTTTTTTCTCGTTTTTGCTCTATATTGATAACGGCAACGGGTAGACGCTTGAAATATTCACAGAATATTTAGTTATACATTCACATTAAAAATAAATAATTAAATTAAAATAAAACAAATATTTAAGGGGGGCTCCCATACAACAATCGTGATTTTTTTGCCGTTTTTACAGATAATGTTACGGAACCCTTCGTGAGCGAGTCCGACTCACACTTGGCCGTTTTTTTTATAGATAATGGTACGGAACCCTTCGTGCGCGAGTCCGACTCGCACTTGGCCAGTTTTTTAAGTACACTTTTTAGTAAGGCTTATAAGACGGTACATACTCACTTATAATCGGGTGATATCGGCGGCATCTTACTCACTCACTCCAAAAGTTCGGGATTGTTTATTTTATCACTTCTTATTTAAATTACATTTAAACATACACTTTGTATACATTTTTGTAATCACCTTTTAAAATCCTTCATTTTGATACCTCACTCGATAGGCTTTTTTCCAAAATCCCGCCATTTTGATTTTTTATAAATTATAATATACTTACTGACACTCGCGCAATAAAGATGAATCTAACGATATATCATTCATCAAAATTGGTCCAGCCGTTTAGTAGTTACGAAGGAATATAGGTACGGACATACATACAAGTCAAACACATAACCCTCCTTTTTTGGCTTCGCTGCAATCGGGTAATGAGGACAGTACGGACAAAAAACAAAATGGGGAATCAAGTGTCCCCAGTCTCCCCTACCTATTTAATTACCTTTTTCATTATCTCTGATACGTTTCCAATCGCGAGCGGTCGTTGCCTCCTTTACAACGGATTTATGTACTTACATAGATACTCGTATATGAATAACCACTAAACCAGCCAGGATCAAAGTCTTGGTAGAAATAATAAATGGCAGCGTGTTTATTGATAAGCTGACATGAGCTTAAGCTCATCTTGTAACTGTGGTGTGTATGTTTGTGGCTACTTTTGTATTTGCTCGAGAAACTCGTTGTAGTTCATGTTCTTTACATAATATTCAGTGTCTATGCCCTATACTAAATGGTGGCACCATATTCAGCAGAAAATGCTTGATAGACAACGACTTGATACAAGAAGAGCTCATGGAGATTTAAAAAAAATATCCATGAGCTATTAGTAAACAAGTGCTACTAGGTACTTACTCTTCATAAGACTTCCTATAGAACAAATCACTTCTACATTACCCCCTCAGTCATGGCGCGTTCAGTGTCCCACTGATGTGTGTTTTATAATTATCTTTTTTAGGGTTCCGTACCAAAATGGTAAAAATGAACCCTTATGGTGACACTAAGTCTGTCTGTCTGTCTGTCTGTCAAACCCGGATATCTCAAGAACTACGAATGCTTTCAACTTGAAATTAAGAATAGTTTTAGATGACGTTTGTCCAACTATTTTGCAAACGAGATAAAAATTTAAAAAAATATATCTTTTTTGCAAAAGGGACTGAAAGGGAGTCTTAAAAATTTGAAGTGGGGCTACTAGTGCATGTGCGGTATCATATGAAAGAGCGTTGTTTGCTCATTCTCAAACAATTTTTTTTTGTTTTTTAGACAGTATAGTCTCCAACTTTTGATGAAAAATGTAAAAAAATACCGTCCCCCCCCTTATCTCCGAAGTTTGCATAGCTAAAAATCTGAAATTATTCTATGAGATTGAAGTTTATGTAAAGATTACAGGAAAAATAAAACGATGTCTTTAAATAGCACGGTTTTTCAGAAATCGTCAACATCATATATACCTACGGAACCCTCGGTGCGCGAGTCTGACTCGCTCTTGACCGGTTTTTTTATTTTATGTCTCTTATGTAAATCTTAATAATTTGTAATAATAATGTGAATTTAATTTGTGTGTAACTATTGTATGCCCTAAGGGCGCGACATAACTGATCACAATTTATTTATTTTTTAGGACCTGTATTATGTACCTACCTATGATCCACAATAAAGATATTGATTGATTGAAAAGAAGAATGTCATATGCACACTTTTTGCGGTTAAGTAAAAATCTGCTAAAGTAATACAGATTCTTTGTTTTTTTTTTATTAATAGTCAACCATTTCGCAATAATCATGAAGTCTAACCGTATTGTTCAACCTTCAAAGAGAACATAACAGCATAAAAATACAAACAAACCATTATACAAAGACAAACATAATTAAAATCAAAACAATGGGCTTTTTAAAAGACCTTCGTATAAAAATAGTCGGTAAACAACAATACGGGTGGACACGGAAATCCCTTAAAAGGCCTGCCTGCGGCCAGAAACTACCAGGCGACAAGAACACACGAGGAGATAAAAAACGTAACGTACCATCGCTCATAATCAACGCTGTGCGAAGAACAAAGCGAATAACACAACGAAAAATATTACATCAGAGGCACCGTGTGATGCAAGAAAAACTGTACACAAAGACTGAGAATTATTATGAGTTGGCATTCGGTACAAAAAATAATGCTGTAGCTGTCTTTGGATGTGAAACTGAATACAAAAGGATGCTTTCAAATTCAAATAAGATAATTTTGCAAACGCATACATTATAACGAACAAAATAAAAATTGCAAAACGCTTTTATCTGCATCAAAATCAGACAAAAGTTGAGTTATGAGTAAGTACTTATGTAAAATGTTGCATTGCCATTCGTCTATCGCACTCACAAAGCGTAGACTTCCACGAAGATAAAATAATACGTAACAAGGCTGCGAATGCATTTTATTATCCTTTCGAATAGCTGAATAACTCTGAAAAATTGTTGATAAAATTGAAGTAAATAATTATGTTTCAATTTAATAAATGCAAAAGTCATTCTGTGTGCTTGTAGATTCACATTAAATATTCCTGTTAACAATGTCATTAATTGGCGATACCAATTAGGATGTTTATAATCCATGTAACTAACAATAATTAGATAGATATGTAAAAGTAAGTTAGTAAAGTAAATCCCTCTGCCTAGTGACTATATGAGTTACCAGGAGAGTAGGAGCCTTAAGGATTAATTTTAATTTTCAATGAAATATAAAATCAAACCAAGTTCATTAGCACCAGGAGCAGCTAATGTTTGAAGTTAGACTTTCTTAATCTTAACCATCGATCAACAACGACAATCGTTTTAGGTCGGAAAACACCGTACTTATTATTTGATCGTCGTAAAAAACATGTTAATGCAGGAAATTTCATAAACACTACACTGTAGTTCAACGATATCCGTACAGCCCATAAAAAAGGCTACACCCTAATGACGTAGTCATCATAAAGCTTTATGTTACCCCAATATTCCCTGACCTTATAGGAATAAAACTCCGGTGAGAAGTAAGTAATATAGCAGCTGTTTAAGGCACTTTGGCCGCCATTGTTTCAGCCCTGCGGTAAAGCTCGACGTTATCCGCCATACGCGCGTCATCTGTTTTGATTACCTCCCCAGTAACGCGTTATATTATTTATATTGCAGTTACGGAACCAGAAACTATGTTAGGATAAGATTTTATGGGATTATTTATAAGTAAAGTTATCGTTGGCAGGTTTTAGGTAAGATATAAAATAATGTCTTTAAAAGTAATTAATAAGTAACGAGGAAATGAGACCGTAGACAGTCGTCTACCTGATGAAAATTAGTCAACCCCACATTGCCCATATACAACCTGCCGCTACAGTGGCGACATTAATTTAACACACGTAATTATACAGTTTCGCCTTTACGTTTTATGAAAATATTTTAATTTCATTAAACATTATTATTTATTGATTTAATTTTCTAAAATAGCATCTTGGAGCAACCTGTACAAGAACTGTACCACAGAGGTAATTAGCCGGGGTCATGGATCATAACATCGAATCAATGAAATTAAAACAAACAACGTGCAAGGAGTAGGCGAATTGAAGGAAAGAGAGAGCTTTATTATTTAGTTTGTTTAATTTTTTTTTTTCAACATAAGTATATTATTTATCTTAATAGAATAGAATAGAATACTTTTATTTTCAGACAAATGTACATAGAGTTAGTAACAGTTTTACTTATCATCTAGTGTTAGTACAGACAAAGATTAACAAAACAATTAAAATTCAGCGTGGAGCTGCATCCACCTCCGCAACATTGGGGAATCCCACCGATCTGTGAACACACGGAGAATACTGTAGGTCCTGCCGGGAACACGCGACGAGATGCACATCTTTTTCTTATAATGGCGGCAAAACCATCAATGTTATTGTCCGCAAACATCCCTGATGCACTACAACGCCACGGCATTAATATACTTAAAATATTTGCAAAAAAAAAAAAAAGTAAAATATTTTTATTTTATTTTTTGCCCTACCAATGTGTCAAATTAATCTCGCCACTGGTAGCGGCACGCTGTATAATATGGCTTTGCGGAGGAAATATTTTTAAACTATGGAGATCCATTATAAGATGGTCCACTTCTGTGACCCTCGTCGTCCGTAGGCTATTGATCTTGAGGGCAGAACAGCCAGTCACACACGCTACGGATTTCGCAGACCGAACAAAAAAAAAAATTAAAATCAAAATATTTTATTTCACATAAACCTACATGGGCACTTATATAACGTTAGAAGCTAGGTGCACGGTTCCAATTGGTCGTTTCCTATGGAGAAAAGCCGGCAAGAAATTCCACGGTTACTCTTTTAAAAATAATGAGCTTTTACAATGTTTTCAAGTTACAGTGTTAATAGGTATGGGAGGACAGTGTAGGCCCGTCAACAAGTACCAAGTACTTAACAACATAGAAAATGGTCTACAAAGCTACAGTCTATTAAGCCTTCAACGTTCTCACATTCACAAATTCAAAAAGAATCTATATAAAATATTACTAAAATAATAAAAATAAAAACCTATTTAAACCAAATGACAAGATTGACCTGACCGCGTAGCCTTTACAGGATAGTGGGAAAACTTGGATGAAATCGTTCAGTGCAACACGAGTGTAACGGATAACGTGGCGCGTGTTACCTTATTTGTGTGCATAGTGTCTGCCAGGGTTGCGAGTTTGTCCGAAAGAGATATCGTGGCCCTGGCACACAGGCAACGGAAGGAACACGGGTGGATTTTAGTCAGTAAACATCTGACACGCCCTCCCGCTCCGTCCAGAGCGGGAAAAGTTATTTGATAATTAACCACCCAAAAAAAAAGGGCTGGTACACTGCAAGGTCCGCTTACACCACATAAACACCTCTATTTCTAACAGTTTCTATTTTGATTATCGTAACATTTGAACAGAAACACTACAGCATGGGTTTTAGTTCTATGATGCGAATTTGCGCCCGCATCCATAGTCATACACTGCACAAGCACGCGGGACGCGGGGAGTTTGCGAGTGCATTAGACATAAGTAGCTCGTGAGCGAGTGATAAAAAAGAGCTAGCTCTTTTCGATTGACGTCGCTCTCGCTCACTCACTGGCTCGCTAAATAGCTCACTAGCTCAGTTAGTTCACTCAGAATTTGACAATGACTATTGAGCGAGCCGAACCCGTTTCCTTCGACACGCGAGCGGCATAAGTCAAATGAGCTAACAGTCTGCGTCTGAGTCACTGAGCTATAGAAGTGCTAGTGAGCTAGAAGAGTTATTATAGCGCTTTAGAGTGAAAGAGCTAATCTCTTTTTCTCTTCAGTGAGCTATTTCGCCCATGTCTAGAGTGCATCACGCGCGCTAAGCTCACGCATGCAGGTGAGGCACTCACGCGAGCGCAAACCCCCGTGACAGGAAAAAGGCGCTAAAAGAGACTGCTAATGTGAAAAAATACTATTGTTATGCCTCTTGACAAACTTAGATTTTACCTTAAAAATTAGGGTACAACTAGATTTAAATGTAGCAACTGTTGCACAAGGGACAGTCCAGCCCTACAGCAGGTAAGCGCCAAAGTTATATGTCTCCATTTGCAGCCGCGTGACTAATGTGCCGCGCTGTCGTCCTGGTAGGTGTAGAGAGCACAATATATTTTTGCAGCACACGCGTCATTTCAGCAGCTCTTTATGAGCTGAACTGAGCTCAGGAAGCTTGGTTTTCATTGCGGAGCTGCTAAGGAACTAGGAAGGAAGTAGTTCGAAGAGTAGCGAAGCAGCGAATTTCCGTTTTCTTAAGAAAGGATAAAGTTGGTTGATTTCAATTGCCAAAAGTTGGTTGGTTGGTTTATATACCTTGTGCTAGTGATTACGTCACTCGTAGTGAGTTGGAACGACTAAATAATCAAGTTCAAGTTAATATTATGCTATTATTATAATATTTATAATCTATATTTATTGCGTTATGTGATAGATTCTTGTATGTGTAGATTCACTTACCTACTGTTTTTATAAAATACCAAATAGGAAAAGTTTTATTATTATTATTATACTTAATAATAATAATTAATCTATATATTATAATATATAGATTAATTATTAACTATAATATAGAATGTATATATCTACAGCGTGTTACGGAAAGGGTATATCCATACAAACAGGGTGAATAGTGCATCTGGTGCAGAATCTCGGGACAAAATTTCAGCTCAAAAAGAATAACTTTGAAAATGTTTGACATTTTTTTTATTTCACTTTATTAAATTTAAATCATAAAAAACGTGTCACCGCACTAATCCATTATCTGTGTCTGTGCGCCTAGTACAAACACACACACCTGCCACAGCTCTGCGACACGGCGCCGCACCGACACGCCGCGGCGCGGGCGGCACGATAGGAGGTGGGATCAAACAAATGGATTAAAACGCGTACCGATCAGCTGACTTGGTCTAGTGATGTGTAGAATTAAATTGTAACATTTGATTTTTATTAGTTAAATATTTCTTAACGTTATAATTATGTAGGTATTATTAAAAAAATGTTGCCATGTAGTTTGTTATCACCAAAAGAATCCATGCCTTTGATATGTATATACCCTTTCCGTAACACGCTGTATAATATATATATAAATTCTATTGTTTGAAAATGTTGCCTCAATTAATCAACTCAGCCTATAGCAGACCACTGCTGGACATAGGCCTCTCCCAGGCTGCGCCACAACACCCTGTCCTCCGCCTTCCGCATTGGGTCTGTCCCAGCCACCTTTTTAAGGTCGTCGGTTCATCTAGCTGGGGGGCGTCCCACACTACGCTTACCGATATGCGGTCTCCACTCCAGGACTCATCTGCACTACTGGCCATCGTTTTTTCGACAAAAATGGCCAGCCCACTGCCACTCCAGCTTGCTTACTCTGCAGGCTATGACGGTAACTCCGGTTCTCTTCTGGATAACTTCATTTCTGATCTTATCACGTACATAGCACGCTGAGTGACCTTGAATTTGTGGACCAGCCCGACTGTCAGTGTCCACGTTTCGGCACCGTATGTCATAACGGGCAGAATGCACTGGTTGAAGACCTTAGTCTACATAGACTGCGGGATTGGCGACGAGAAGACTTGACAAAGTTTTCCAAACGCTGCCCAACCCAACCGGATCCTTCTGTCGGCTTCTTCCTCAAAGTTGTGCCTACCAAGCTGGAAAACTTGCCCTAGGTCGACGTACTCCTTCACAACTTCGAGAAGCGACCCTTCGATGTGGATTGGACTCGGCAAGACATGCGAATTGTACATGACTTTCATCTTGTCTCACTGATTGTTGCTGTAACTATCGGTACATTTTTTTTTAATGAATAAACAAAACAAACAATTATTGATAGTATTTGCGATTTGATTCCTTCCTTTTGATTTCTTCTCCCGTGACGCTGATAGCCTCTTCACCAGTTCTGTTTTCAACTTTTCGTATTTTTCTAGGGCTGGCGGGTCGGTGATAATGTAGCGGCATCAACATCGCCACAAACGAACTACGCGTCACACTGACGTCACGCGAATCCTGCATCGCGCAGGCAGAGTTTACCACGCAACTAGCATATATACAACGTCCCGACATCAACCGTCGGGCAGTTGCCCACCAGACACGACACCCGTCTGGTCGGAAGATCCTCCCTTTTCTATGGTGGATGAGTGAACTTTACACCCTGTTCCTTATACCACCAAACTAGTGACCCCGAGTATGAACGTCAGCGCAGCCTTCGTGCAACTACTTCAGCGTGACGTCATCATCATCATCACTTCCTCAAGCTTTCGAGCGGCGAGTCACACAGCCAGCCAGCACCCACGGCTTCAACGGGTATCCTGACCACCAGCATGCAGCGGACGCGCATTCCTGGTCATCACCCACAGCCTCATCAGCAACCTTGGCACAGCACACTGCACTTTCGGCCGGTTCACAAGCAGAGAACATGATACCTCTCCTGGTCGGCACCAGCAGTCAGCTACAACCCGGCGCTGTACTACATCCGACGCACTGGAGCAGAACGCAGCGCCACCCCGACTCACTGGGGAATCACCGCAGACAGTTCCGACTCACCGAGAACTATGCGGCACCCGGTTCCAACACACTGGAACCCCTCGACTGGCACTGGCAAGCATCGCAAGATACACGACTCAGCCCACTATCGACCTCCGGTCTCCGGAGGGGAGTGATGTAGCGGCATCAACATCGCCCCATGCGAACTACGTGTCACACTGATGTCACGCGAATCCTGCATCGCGCAAGCAGAGTTTACCACGCAACTAGCATATATATAACGTCCCGACATCAACCGTCGGGCAGTTGCCCACCAGACACGACACCCGTCTGGTCGGAGGATCCTCCCTTTTCTATAGTGGATGATTGAACTTTACACTCTGTTTTTTCATGCCATCAAAATAATGTCCTCAACTTCTGACGCGTATATCGGATCGAGATTACCGATTGCGTAGTGGTATTTCGTTGTGTCGCTGGTTATATTTGCTAACGCAAACTGGCTTTTCTGGGTAAAATGGGGGTACCCTCACACTGACCCGATGTACGTCGTAGTAATGATTGGGGTCGCTTGAAGTTTTCGCTCCATCATCTTGCTTTGCTTGACCTTGACTCATCTTGTGTTCCTTTCGGGGTCACCAGTGTAGATGTCTTACGTTGCCGTAGGTGTGCCCAAAGGATAAGGCACGGGTTTCTTGTTCACAGTTTATATTGTTCCACATGCACAGATATAGTTCGGACACAAGCAGACAGATATTAATAGAAGGAGAAAGAGTCAAAAGAGATAGATCACTCATACAGCTTGAGAAAGCACTGCAGGTAAGCAAGCTACTTTATTACGACCGCACGGAAGTAAACAAAAGCAATGGCGTGAGACTCGTGAGAATAACAAGAAGTGAGAAGAACAAGAAGGCGAATAACAAGCGCTTTGCGTCGGAGACGGAGACGTGTCTCGACTGGCGACCGGCCGGCCGGCGGCGATGCCCGCGCGCAGCTAGAATACCTGTCCCGCGACCCCGCGCGTTCCCTTCAACATTCCAGCGCCTGCGGCGATAAGAAACCGGTCGCCGTCGGCGTCGTGCGCTAGCTAGATCGCTCATAGTAAAAAACTTTTTACAAAAAAAATAACCGACTTCCAAAAAAGAAAACACTACAAAGTGAAAAATAACCTTAATTTCGGAAGTCGGTGTCTTTGGATCTATTTTAGTATTTTGCCATCGACTTCCGAAATTAAGGTTATTTTTCTTTTTGGAAGTCGGTTATTTTTTTTTTGTAAAAAGTTTTGTTATTTTTCACTTTTTAGTGGGTAAGTTTGCAATTTATTTATCTAAGTTACAATAGCCTAATGTCAACTGCTCATCACCTTTTACAAAATATTGCTTTTCCCGATGCGGGGCGTTAATAGTTGAGGAGTTCTCCTGGTAAGAACCAGGAGAACTGGAACTAATGGTGACTTCACCATAATGCATTGTGACGAGCATAAATTGCAACCATATTAAAGTGTCTAATCAAATCGCAACAGTGAAATACTTATTATTAAATAGTTCCGGTGGTCATCTGTGGTCTTCATCATCAGTTCCACTTCACCAAATGGTGCTTTCCGAGTGCAAATGCATGAGTTACTATAAAAAATACTGAAAACGATATAGGTGTACCTATAAAATTTGAGGATTACCTTTGATTTCCATGGGATCCCCTCATCAGATTCTGACTTGGTGACAATAGGACTACCTGGGGAGCATACCCTTTCAAACAACAAAATAATTTTCAAAATCGGTCCACAATTGACAGAGCAATCGGTGAACAAAAAAAAAAAAAAAACAGCCGCAACATATAACCTTATCCTTTTTGGAAGTCGGTTAAAAATACAGTGAGTGTCTGTTTGTTTGTTGACATATTATTACTACGATACCTAATGTATTAAAGATGATAAATACTAAGAGCTTATAACTAAACAAGTACACCTTGAATTAATATTCAATTTACATTCAACGTTTCAAATTCAATTTTTTGTTTCCCACAATGGTGTTATTATATATTTTTATTAAGTGATAAATATTAACTATAGTTAATAAATAGTAATAATAAAAAAAAAAAAAAAAAAAAACTATATATATAAATATATAAGCAAATAAATGATTTATTTATTTATCATTATTAGTATTAGGCGACCCCTTCCGTTTCCTGACTGACAATCGGGCGGATAACGACAAAACAAAAAGCAATCGTCGCGTCGTAAGTTATATTGGAGAGAAAGAAACAGCTGTGATTTACAAATTTATTACTACTGGTCTATAACTTCTTGGCCAGATTTCCTCAAAATCAAAGCAGCTTTTATTTATGCACGGCTTATTTCAAGTGTGCATGTAAATGCGTATATAAAGCTCCTCATATTAAATGATCTAAACGAGCCTGTTCTTTATGTAGATATAAAATGTCAGGAAAATATCAATTTACCGAGATTCCTTTTCTTACAAAACGTATTATCTACATCCTTCTGCCTGTTTTCTCTCCCCTACGATTACCTAATGTACGTTGTACACCCTTTTGTACCAAATACGAGATTTTCATGAGCCCTTTAAAAGGTGAGAATCAACACCTGTGTATGAGAGGCATAATAAACATTTTTAGGGCAGAATTTTTTGTACGATATGTTTGTCTGTTAAGATTTGTTTGAACTCCACTAAAACGTAAAAATAAAAAGCTTCTTTATTGAATCCCGAATTTATTTCACAAATCCTTCATCCAATAAATAACGATATACCAAAACAAATAGTTTCAAACATTTTTTGTAAACCGTAAATAAATCTGAAATCGTCCCCGTACAATGATTTTTCACGATATTTGACATATTACGAACGAATCACATCGGCAAAAAAGTTGAAAAATCGTTGGTAAACTTTTTTACAAATATGCATGTAAACTATCGTATATTACAGTTTCGTGATTTGTCCGTGATAAATGGTGATTTGTAAATCTGTTCGCTTTGTTAGGGAAAATTGTTTGTATGATAAACTAAATTCGAAACTAAAACATCGGGCATAGAAAATTCATTTGTATTGCTATGTTTTGGTTATCCAGAGTTTTTGGGGTTCCGTACCAAAATGGTAAAAAGGAACCATTATGGTGAGACTAAGTCTGTCTGTTTGTCTGTCACACCTGGATGTCTCAAGAACTACTAATGCTATCAACTTGACATTTTTTGTTTTTTTTAGCCAGCGTAGTTTCCGACTTTTCATGAAAATAAAAAAAAATACCGTCCCCCCCCCCCCTTATCTCCGAAGTTTGCATAGATACAAATCTGAAATTATTCTATGTGATAGAAGTTTATGTAAAGATTACAGGAAAAATAAAACTATGTCCCTAAATAGCACAGTTTTTCAGAAATCATCAACATCATATATACGTACGCAACCCTCGGTGCGCGAGTCCGACTCGCTCTTGACCGGTTTTTTTTTATTATCAATTCAAACTAAAATGAAAATATGTTCAAAGTCAAAGTCAAAGTCAAATTGTTTATTTCAAATAGGCACATAAAAGGCACTTTTGAACGTCAACGAACAACCTAAAATAGTCAACGAAAGTCGTGAATAAAATTTGTTATTCAACAAATAAAACGTCTAACTGAAACCTCAACCACGCAAACCTTTAATTAAGTAGTACACGAAAATAACTAATTACGCAGAAAAACTAACTTGAAAAGCTGTATTCACTCGCAAACCAGACCTAGTGGAAATTTATTTATACATTTTTAAGCCATCTCTCTTGCTAAAGTACAAAAGCAGTTGACATGCACTATGCCTATATGCTTCCAACATGCCAACGCACATATTTTATAATAAAGCCTAATTGGAGTCAGCGCACTAAATATTATAAAAGCTTGCATCCATTAGTTGTACCGTATTTTAACAACACACAATGATAAATGTGGCTTGCGGTATAAATGCCGTGTGGTGTTGGCTCCAAAACAAATATACTTCTCATGGATATCGTAAAAACGAATGCCAGCTTCATATTTTTTTTATGATACTCGACTATTTATTGCTAATGTAGAACCTGCGTAAAAGCCCCTTAAGACCATCGCAGCAATCCATTAGCCATTATTGAAGCAATCTATGGGGATATCGTGGACTATAGTAAAATGCGTAGGTTAAAACTTATGCGCTGTAGACATTTTCTTCGAATTATATACTTTGAGGAAGAATGTTGATGAGGTTCAAATAAGAAAATGTATCTTCGTGTAGGAATATACCTTTTCTTATTTTACGTCATTGTATGAAAATGTTTTTACTTTTTTTACTGTCGTCTGTTTGAATTATTTGCAGTTTTCAACAATCCGATTCTGATGTTTGACCAAAAATCAGCCTAGCTCCTAAAAAAGGGATAAGGATCATCAAAATTTTAATCAAGGCCGGGGCTATGTTGCACAAAACAATACTTAGGGCTGTAACATCAGTAAAACTCGAGTTACGAAGACCCACCAAACAAACAAAGCCAAACAAAGGGGCTGTGAAAATCATGCGAACTACGCATCACACTGACGTCACGCAATGTCCTGCATCGCGCAAGCAGAGTTTACCGCGCGACTGGTATATGCAACGGTCTGACATCAATAGTCGGGTGAGCTTAGTAAGCAATCTGTTCATTAGGAATTTATTCTTGAGTCAAATTATTCGCACGCTCAATAAACGACTTATCCTGGTACATAACTCTTTTAAAATAAAATAAAAATATAACGTTCCACCACTTACATCTTAAGCTGACGTATGTTATGCCTCTAGAGAGCTCATATATTAAAATAAAGTCTAGTTCGGCTCAGCGTTCGCCAAATAACGCGGTATAAAACAGTACATTATTTTTGCAGTAATTTGACAATATGCGCACCACAGCATTGCAGTTTGCCAGGACGCGTTGACTGTATTTTGATCTATTGGTACCTATATCGTTTACATATTTATTCTTATGCTGTTATAAGTCTATGTATAATTATGTTTTATGTATGTATAAATGGTACACCACTGACTACCTGCAGTATTATGTCTCCTTTTCCCTTTTAATCCATACAAAGGTTGTCTTTATAATATCGCTTTTAGCGATAACACCGCCCATTGTGTTACCGTAAAATTTGTTCAATTATATCTGTAATTTTTTTGATGTTCATAATAAAGAATATTTTATTATATTCTAGTCTATTTTGAATTTCAAGTAATATGATTTTAGCTATGAAACGACCATTTGTGCTTTGTTTTGACAAAACTTTGTTTCTATCATAATCAATATATAGCAAGTAATAGAAATCCCACCTACATAGATTGTTCTGAAACCACTAACGTTAGCATTTAGATGTGTGTAATAATATTTAAGTAGATTCCAATAGCTCGCACAAGTCATTAGTGCCATAATGCTTGGTAATTGCATGGCATATGTAGATACCACGATATTATGCCGTACACGTCTACAATTGCATCAACGGTCATTATACTGAACGAAATTTGCATTAGGTATAAGGATATTAGGAATATACAACATGTCATGAAAAATGTGCTCGGATTCTTAAGATAATAAACAAATAAATTGATAAATAACACAATATTGATTAAGTTCACAATCACAAGGCAAATACCTCTTATCATATTGAGGAAAACTAACTATGATCATAACACTCGAGTGTTGTCGACGACTCCTATCATTACATGCTTACCTAGTACGAAAAGCAAGACTCGTCGTAGAACCTCATGTAGAACGCTGGTAACCGGTGCCGATATCATTTGCCAGTCAGCATATCATTAGCCGGGCAGGGCCGGATTTAGGGCAGGGCAACAGGGGCTCTAGCTCTGGGCCTCTACAATTAGATTTTTTTAGATAAGAAAGAAAATACATTCTTTCGTAGGGGTGGGTCGTTGACGGTTTTTCCGTTAACGAAACGTCAACGTTGATTTACAATCGTCAACTAGTCGATCAACTAGTTAAATTCGTCAACGAGTTAACATGTATCGTAAACAGTTCATTCATTGAATTGTTTTTATTCGACGCTGGGACGTTCAACGAGTCTCCTTGTGTATCAAAGAAAAAAAAACCCAAAATTCTGACAACCAGTCTTACCAAGGGGTATCGTATTATGGGGGTCAGATAGGTGGTCGCTCCATGTAAATACTGGTATTCAGCTACATCTGGTTAGACTGGAAGCTGGCCCCAAAATAGTTGGGGAAAGGCGGGCAGATTGATTGTGTATCAAAGAAAAAAAAATTCACATTCACAAGCTACCTTTTTAAGTTGTTTTTTTTTGGGTTTTCAACATTCTACATGAATAGACCATAACGCATATAGCCAGAATTCAAACTAAGTGCCCACTTACAGAAGCATTAAAACTCAAAAACAATATAAAGATTGAACAAAAGGTCGTAAGGCATTTTAGGTTTAAAAGCTTTCATAATTTGAAATAACATCAACGTAGTGCTTGAAGCAGCATTATTAGCATTCAAGATTGAATGAACTGAAAGAAAATCTCTTCATAAAATAAAGTTCAGAACACGCGATGGACAGTTATTGTAGGTATTATGCAACAAAGTTAAAATAGTCGTTATTCCCATAAAACAAACACCAAAATAACACAAAAAATCTAGTAACACAATATTCTTTAAGCACGCACTCGGGACGTTCCAGACAGTGTACAAAAAAGAATACCTAAGCAACTGCAATTAACAACCACTTTTTAATACAAAAAGTTGATTGCCTTCTCGTTCACCCCATGCAAAACTGCATATGAGTGAAAGAGACAGGTACAACATTGTCGGCTCGCATCTGCGTCCCCACTTACAGTTTTTCCTGCATTTTTCCCACCTACAGGGTTTTTTATACTAGCCGGTCATGCGGTATTCTGATTATTGTAAAAACGTTAGATGCTGTTTAAATATGTATTAAGTACGATATTTTGTAGACAATTATTTTTGTAAAATCTTAGACGTGTTGCTTGAAAGGTCAAATATAACAAACATAACTATTGGGGAATTACTGTAAATATACCTACCCTTTATTATAAACTACTTATCTATAAGTACTTGAATTAATTGCTACCAGAAATGATTAGGCTTAATGTTCGGTTAAGGGCTAAGGGTTCGGGCTTCGGTTAAGCTACGCTTGCCGGGGTTAGTCCCTGGATGGGTGACCATCTTTAAACACCAAGAACTCCACGTGCCTCGGAACGCACAATAAACCATTGCTCCCGGCTGTTATGCTGATCTTTGACAGTCGTTAGAGGTCGTCAGAAGCTCGAAAGTCTGACAACCAGTCTTCCCAAGGGGTATCGTATTACCCAGTAACTGGGTTGTTGAGGTCAGATAGGCAGTCGCTCCATGTAAAATACTGGGGTATTTAGCTGCATCTGGGTAACTGAAAGCCGACCGACATAGTTGGGAACAAGGGGTCTACTCCGAACATAAATCCAAGGTATCGGCTGAATGTTCGGCCGTCGCTTGATAAATGATGATGATGATAAATGATTTTTATTTCTGTAAGTAGGTTTGTACAAACACTTTTACACACCAATCATATTTTTAAAACTAGATGAGGTCGGCGTTTCCTATCTGACTACTCTGAGAAGAAAGGCCGAAACAAACTCAGAGGTCACAGTCTCTTTTAAAGTCCAGACATAATCTTGGTTAAATCATGTGAATCATCATCAACCTTGCAGATTGGTGCCTGAAATGATAAAACGGCCGAACATTCGGCCGATACTTCGGATTAACGCCTCGGAGTGACCCCCCTGGCTAGGCAGATGATGATCTGTCTCTAAAAGTAACAAAATACAGAATTCAGTAACGGTCATAAATCAAATCCGTCATAATCTTAACCTAGGTACCGATATCACAAAAATTTTGTTAACCCGTAAAGTCTCGAACTCGTTGCAATTTTCCCCACCGTCGTCCACTAAGAATAACGTCACAATAAAATTTATTGCCAGCTCTAAAATATATCTTAACTACACAAAAGCCTTGTCTCTCCTATCTACCAATTTTCAAAGAGAAAATTATGTCTTTAAAAGATCTCAATCGAACAGATTTAAAGCCATGTTATCAAGATAAGAATAAAATAATGGATTTTTCCGGCTGTTTCTGCTTTGTAATTTATTTCCCGTTCATTTAGTACCTGCCTTTAGTTATGTATGTAGGGTACTTAGATTGAAGTCGTTATTCTTTCAATTCGATATCAAGTTTCAGCTTTAAATAAAGATAAATTGTTTTCTTTAAAGTACAATAATTATTCATGTCATATCATATCTGCGTGGTGCGATGTAAAGAATAGCACCATCCTATTTCTTCCCATGGGTGTTGTAAATAGCAACTAAAATGGACTTACTAGAGAATGGGCGGCAGCGTTCTCTATGCATTTTAACACCATACTGCAATCGCCAACTCGCCTGCCAAGCGTGGCGATTATGGCAACCCCCACCCCCTTTGGAGGAGGCCTATGTCCAGCATTGGACTTCTTTCGTCTGAAATGATGATGATGACAAATTAGTCAAATGCAAATATTCATTTAAGATTAAACGAAGTAATCTTCTCAAACAAACAAATAAGCTTAACCTAAATTGAAACAAAGTACTCACGATGATACATTTACCGACTAAGTTGTTACCTAATTTGAGGCTGTAGTGTCGTTCTCAAAAACTAATGAAAAAATCTGTTTTGACTCAAGACAAGACAGTTCTGTCTACAACGGAAAAAAAATGTTTTGTCTCAGCTGATCCTCATGTTTTTAATTTTCTTACATTCAATCAATTCCCAGCTATGTTGGGGTCAGCTTCCAGTCTGACCGGATGCAGCTGAATACCAGTATTTTACATGGAGCGACTGCCTATCTGACCTTCACAACCCAGTTACTACGATACCCCATGGTTGACTGGTTGTCAGACTTCACCTTGTCTAGACCCGTAACGACTGTTAAAGATCCACGAATGACAGGCGGGACCAACGGTTTAATGTTTTCCGAGGCACGGAGTAGTGTTGGTATGTAAAAGCCAACCTCGGTAAGGGTAGATTAACCTGATAGATCGACCTGTGCGGCTATTATTACTTAGCCACGAGCTCCTCCATATAATTTTCTTACAATATTGAGTTAAATTTTGTACAGTCAAACGCACATAAATAATAACACCAGCACTACGAAATTCACCTTACTGTTACGACATAAACTCACCTTTCCGCTACGACATAAATTCACCTTACCGCTACGACATAAATTCACCTTACTGCTACGACATTTCACCTTACCGCTACGACATAAATTAATCTTACTGCTACGACGTAAATTTACCTTACCGCTACGACATTTCACCTTACCGCTACGACATAAATTAATCTTACTACTAAGACATAAATTCACCTTACTGCTACGACATAAAGGCGTTACCAATGATGTGCTGTTGACTGTACGACTTATTTTTTTTAGGAAACTGCAAATTGGAACTTGGAACCGATCACATTTGACAAATGCCTGATGATATATTTTAAGTAAAATAAAAATTAATTCAGATTCATTTAGACCCAATATTAAATCATAAACGGAAATGCTCTTGTGTTCCACTTTTCCCTACGTTACCCTTCCATTACTCTATTATGATGAGCGAATGTTTTGTCGTTTGCACGCCTCTCTGCCTGAATTATACCCTTTTTGTTATACTTTTCATTAAAAATATATTTTTACTTGATATTTCGATAAAACGCGGTGCTTAACGGTTGGGTAATAATAACCTTTCCAGTTTGTGGAGGCTTTTATTTGTTTGAAGTAGTATTTTGTGCTTTAAATGTAAATAAACCATTACTATGTCAGTGCCGTACGCAAAATACGCGCATTGACGTGGAGTTGCAGACACCAGCCCGTATTACCTACCTACTATGTCAGTGTTTATGAATGATACCTACAATGAAAAAGTTATTATCTGATGTGCGCTTTTATAATTTCTAACTTGACGATATTATCGTGGATGTTCACGTCCATAAAATATATGAAAACACGTGAACGTTATAAAGTTATCGTGGATGGTTTAAAAGCCTCATCATATATTTCTATAAATTTTATTTCCCTGTGTTATCTTAATGCCGTGACGTGGAAGTCCACGATAATATTCGTCACGTTAGAAATTATAAAAGCGCAAAATGTATTAAGCCAAGCCAAGTTCTGGGTAGGTACTTGCCAGGATCGTGTTATGGAAACATTACATTAGACGTTATTTTATTAGTTTTTTTTTGTCAAAGATTTGCTACAGTGAATTTGCCATTACGATTTAAAGTCAAAGTCAAATTATTTATTTCAAATAGGCACATAAAAGGCACTTTTCAAAAGAACTGACCCAATAAAAAAGTATATTAAAAAAAAACCTTCATAATTTTCTCCGAAATCTTTTCTCAGAAGCCATGCTTTTCCTTTGATTGTTGATTGTAGCAAAAAACAAGAGGTATGAGTGCTGAAACAGACAGACAGAGCAGACCGGACAGACCTCGGACAGACAGACAGGCTGACAGAGTGGACTGTCCATATAGTTCCCTGCTGTCAGTGGCTGTGAGTCTCACCGTATCGCATTGTTCGCTCGAAATAAAGATTTTAATTTAATTTTGATTTGATTTGATAACCACTAATTATCAAGCCAATTGACGGTAGATCATACAACAAATTAGGTGCATTGATAAAAAAATACATGGCTTAGGACTCCTCGTTAATTTTTAAAGGGTTTTGTAAATCACAACTGAGCCGTTTCAAGGGAGGCTCAAATGCCGATCAGTGCTGCTAATAAAATCGATGGGATGACGTTGTAACTTTTGTAGAGAATAAAAATATCTTTCACCCCTCGAAAATGAAGCAACGATTTGTATGGCTTGTAATGTAACAATGTAGGTTATTGGAGCGAGGCGTACTTCGTAAGGAGTGACAGATGGGTTAAATTGCAATACATTAGTTTTACCGATTATTTTAGCTGTTGCTCGTGACTTGGTCTGCGCTCCAGGATGAAAAATAGCCTATGTTCTTATCGAAGTCATGGTCTATCTGTGTGACAAATTTCATCCAAATCTGTTCAGCCGTTTTAGCGTGAAAGCGTAACAAACAAACAAACAAACTCACTTTCGCGTTTATAATGTTATTACTAGCTCCACCCCGCGGCTTCACCCGCGTGAGTATCGATCCCGTGGGAATATCGGGATAAAAAGTAGCCTATATGTTAATCCAGGGTGTCAGCTGCCTTCGTACAAAGTTTTTTCAAAATTTGTTTAGCCGTTTAGCGTGAAGAAGTAACAAACACACACAGTCACAAACTTTCGTCTTTATAATATTAGTGTGATATGGTAGGATGTAGTTGCCCAGAAGTTTAAGTAACAACCAGCTTAATGTTCTTTTTCTTTTTGCCCTGGGGCGGGCGGAGGGGTCTGTCAAACTCTTACTGACTAAAAACCACCCCAGTGTTCCCTTGTTCCACTTGCACCGCGGATCTTGGGATCTATTATTACTTCCGCAATCCCCGACTAGTGCCGGCCCGCCTCTGCGGGCCACCTCAAGTTTGGGGGGGCTGAGGTGATTGACCGGCCGCGACGTCTGAAAGGGGCGCGCGTGGAACACTACGCGCCGCCACCTCGGGTCCAGTGTGATAGGGGGCGGCGGACGTCCCCAAGTCCGCCGTCCCTGGACCCATTTAGGGGGGCTGGAAGAGGGCATTATCTGCCCTCTGCCGACGCCCAGTGTGCCTGCTGCGGGCCGGGTGAGCGGACAAGATCTCCCGCTCCCTTTAGGTTAATGGTCTTAGCTCAACTTGACCATAAATATTGTGTACCTACTTTTTAAATCTGCCTAGGCCTTTAGCAACTAGTATTTTGTGAAATGAAACACCTTTTCATTACGAACATTTCTGTATATAACCTCTTGAACACTTACAAACTTGGTACACAGCAATATTTAACGAACTATTTAATTAGCTACTCAATATAATAACAAGTATACGCTTTAGACATCTTGACGACAACCTTTAGGTTCCCAACTCCATGAGAATTAACCTAACAACCAAGCGACACTCCAAACGTCATGTTTCCATTCCGTTCCCTTTATAACATCCGTACTTTTTAAAATAACTGTCAAATGAGATACTTTTAAACTCCATGACAACACTGATACAAAAATCATTTGAGGCAAATCACGTACTTTCACATATTAAATATTAAGTATTTTTAAAATCCATTATAGAATCTTATTAATATTTGAAAATCATGACAGTTGGGTATCTTCTATAGGCTTCCAGTCTAACCGGACAGTTGAATACCAGTATTTTCCATGGAGCGACTGACTTCCACAACCCAATTACTGGTTAATACGATACCCCTTGGTAAGACTGCTTGTCAGACTTTCAGGTTCCTCACTACCCGTGACGACTGTCAAAGATCTACACTGAAAAAAAAAACAGTGTTTCCTTTAACAAAAATCTTGTTTAATGTGATCACGCATCTTGACTCCATACGAGCCTAACAAGATCTTGACTTCTGAAGCTAGGAGAATTTAGTTGAATTATCATAGTTCCGTCTACTAAGTAATGAATTAGCTTAATTACGGGTAGTTATTTAATTTAGCTCAAATTTTGGCCAGTTTAAGAATGATATAATGCTAACAAGTTGCTTGTTACCATGAACTTAAATTATTATTTGATATACAAAAGTGAAGAAGTAAAATCAAACAAAGCATGTATTATGTAACAAAGACCGGTTATTATTCTGTACATGTCACATTGTCGTTATAAATAAAATGAATTTGTTGTGGCAAATTTGCTATCTTGTTTATAGTAAATAGATAAATAATTATTCTAAACATTTTAATGCCAACTAAGAGAAAATGTATCTTAGTTAGTCTGCTTTTTTTTTCAGTGTACGAATGACAGCCGGGACTAAACGGCTTAACGTGTTTGCCGAAGCACGGAGGTGGTCTCGATATGTCCAGGAAGCGGCCGCGGCAAGCGATCGACCCATGCGGCTGTTATCAATTTATCATTAGCCACGAGTACTTTATAATTTTCATTAACTAAATCCCGTATTACAGAACGTCACTCAATACTCAAGCATTACGTACTCGTAAAACCAGGGACCATTTTGGTTACCCATTGAAAGGGTTTTCGATAGGGTTTTTCTAAGCGGTTAAACAAAAACCCATACTATATGGGTAACCCTTATGAACGGCTTAAATTAAATTTAGATAACCCATTGAAAGGGTTTTCGATAAAAACCCATACGGCGTGGGTAACCCTTTTGAACGACTTAATTTAAGCCATTCGAAATTACCCACACCGTATGGGTTTTTCTAAAATGTTAACCAAAATGGTCCCTGGGTAGAATAGAGATAGAATTGGTCATGCTACGCGTGCTGGGCGGATATCGAAATAACATAATATTATGATTTTTTCATGTTACTAGGTTTCATGTAGGTATAGAACCCATTGAATGGGTTATCATGTAACCCTTTCACTGGGGTTCAAGTATAAAACCCATTCAATGGGTTATCATGTAACCCTTTCAATGGGTTTCTAGTATAAAATCCTTTCAATGGGTTACATCATGATAAAGGTAACCCATTGAATGGGTTACCCCTTCGAAAGGCTTAACTATTAACCGGGGTTGTACGGTCCCTGCTTAAAACTAGTTTCAACCAATCAAATGGCTTGAATCTACTTTTATGTAACGCTTGAGTATTGAGTGACGTTCTGTAATACGGGCCTAAGTTCACTGCTGTTCAAAAGTCTAAGTTACGTCACACTAAGTTTTGTCTCTGCACCACCATTTTTTTTTTTTTTTGGTAGGAAATTATCAAATGACTTCTCCCGCTCTGGGCGGAGCGGGAGGGCGTGTCAGACTTTTACTGACTAAAAGCCACCCGTGTTCGTTCCGTTGCCTGTGTGCCAGGGCCACGATATCCCTTTCGGACAAACTCACAACCCTGGCAGGCTCTGCATCACCCTAAGGTTGACTGGTAAAATATGCTACAGGCATTAAGTCCACCTTTGTACAGTATTTATTTAAAGGGGGAAAAGTTTCCACAATCCCTCTACCCAAAATATGCTGAGGTGAATTCCCCCATTTAACTTTATAATTTCCCGACAATAATACTCAAACGGAAACATTATTCTTTCAAATTAAATACAGAACAAGAAACTCTTAACACTCCATAGGCCAAACTTGAGACTTTGACTTCCAAAGTCGGCGACTTTTGAAGTCTTGTCAAAATATTTCGTTGGGCACTACGAGCGGACGAAGTTGGATAAACTTTTATTGTAGTATTTATGACAGTTGTTCATTCACTGTTTTAATGGCACTAAATCTACGAAACTAAGTTTGTTTCGCGTTTTATTTGACTTAGATATGCATGTGATATTTACGGCCGTATGGGAAAGATATAAAAGAATAACAAACATTGTAAGATGTAGCTATTTGGGGACTTCTTGGTGATACACAATTTTTAATGTTTCAACCCAAATATCTTTTTAACTGATAAATCGAAATGTCTATTTTTAACCGACTGAAAAAAGGAGGAGGCTCTTGTGTTCGTCTGTATTTTTTTAATGCATGTTCATCGATATCTTCATTGATAGTAGACCGATATTGAAAATGATTGTGATAGAAGAAGCTTGTGCGGTGGTACGGTCAGCATCAAAAGTTGATGACTACATTTAGATTTTCAAAATCAATAATATGAATAATAATATAATAATATATCATGTACAGTGATTTTGAAAATTTGAATGTGGTCATCGACTTTTGATGCTGACTGTACCATACAAAGTTTATTAACTTCGTATTAACGAATTAGCTTCAATAATACGTATTTTCCCACTAAGTCTACAGAGAGATGATGGTAATTATATTGGTGATTATATTGTTTTTTTGTTAATGTGAGGACGTTGTAGGTTTAATAGACTGTAGATCTGTAGACCATTTTCTATTTTGTTAAGTACCTGGTACTTTTGACGGGCCTACGCTGTCCTCTCATACTTATTAACACTGGAATTTGAAAACATTGTAAAGCCTTTTTTTTTTAAGAGTAACCGTGGAGATTCTTGCTGGCTCTTCTCCATAGGAAACGACCAATTGGAATCGTGCACCTAGCTTCTGACGTTTCATAAGTGCCCATGTAGGCTTATGTGAAATAAAAATAGTTTTGATTGATTGATTGATTGATTTGATGTTATAATAACTTCCTGTCACCTGTTATAACAACAAGAGAAAATTAAAAAAGTTTGGAAGTTGTTTTTTTTTGTAAAAAGTTTTTGCACTATTTATGTTTAGCAAGCCACTGTTGATTCATTACAGAACATTATAACCACCATTATAACAATTTAAAAAATACTCAATTAAAACCTTTGTATCAGTTAGGTACAAAGACCATTCATTAATAACGCTGTCAAAAAACTGAAAGTTCCCAAACTGTATGTCAAAGCTTTTAACAAATAAAAAAACTGGCCAAGTGCGTGTCGGACCACGCACAATGAAGGGTTCCGTAGTTGGGATGAATTTATCCCAAGAACAAACTTAACATTGTAGTTTTAGAACATGTTCTTCCATACATTTTAACAGCAAATGTAAGTTCGTGCGCACAGTATTGGGTAATGTACCATGTTATTTTAAGACCATAGACTTCTTACAGGTTTACCTGTAATCTTTACGTATAGAACTAGTTTTTAGACACAGTAGTTTCGGTATGGTAAATTTTCATCTATATTCTTAAATAACTTTAAAACTATGATGCAATTATAAAAAAAATACTTAAGGGGCATGCGTAGTTCATACAAACTTATTACCAAAATTATTTGTAAATCTTAAGGTAGTGTGTATTTATTTCGATTGGATCACAGAATACCTGTTCCCAAATATATATTTTGAGAGAGAGGAGAGAGAGACGAGATATGAGGAATTTAAAATTTCTGTAGAAAACTTATTTTTCTCATAACTCTTGTTTAAATCCATTTAAAATATATATTTGGGAACCTAGATATTCTGTATTCCAATCGGAATAAAGAATATGTTTGATTTACTAATTATTTTGGTATTACGTTTGTATGAACTACGCATCCATCGCCGGCCCCTTAAGTCCACTCCACGCCACACCACACCAGACTTTTCATTTGATGTATCACCCGGTACAGAGAGCAAAACTTTATTAAATTACCTTGTCTGCCAAAAGTCACTCCTACATTCAAAATTCATTTATTTTCGTAACACTTCCGTGTTTGGGTCACAGAAATTGATATGTGTACCAAATTTCAACTTAATCGGTCCATTCGATTCGGAGCAAATTGGCTGTGACAGACGGACAGACAGACAGAAATACACACGAGTGATCCTTTAGGGGATTCGTTTTTTCATTCGGACATAGGGAACCCTAAAAACTAGCTCAAAATAGCCTAAGACCTAAGTATTTCTTCGTAAATTAGGTAAGAAATGTATCGTAGACTGTCACAAAAATTATTTTGAAGCTGCTCTCCGTTTCTAGTTTATAGATAAATAGTACCGAAAAGGTTTTGCTTATGCGAATCAAGGTGACCTTTATTATGTTAATATCTACTTAAGACGCAGATATATGTCAGTAACCTTGAGGGGTTAGCTTGCGTGTTCTGTACTGAGCTCACGCAACGCGTCGTACGTTCAGCCAGTAATAGGACTCGCCCATCAAGGAGCGCTGTCCCCAATTTGACGCATTATTAATTTATTATAGACAAACAATAGGTATTTTAATAAAACGCGTATACTAAAAGATCAATAATTAAATTATCTTTAAATTGGTGAAGGTTTCAGAAAAATACGCTTTGTAGATTTTGCGGCATCCTCAGTTTTTTATCCACTTAGACATAACTTTTCAAATTGATTTCTCTATGTAATATAAACATAATCTAACATATTTACATACTCGTATTAAGTTATTGAGAAAATGCTTTAATTTATCATATATTTTTTTCAAATCATTAACACTACTCGTTTAGACGTGATCTTCAGTATAAAATCATTAAAAGTCAGTTATCGTCCCCTTAAAAGTTAAAAGCGAAATGCTTTTATTCTTTATATATTATTTATTTATCCATAAGCTTTATAAAAGTTCCTAAGAAAACTTTTGGTATGACAGGTTGAAATGTTTAATAAATTGTTAGAAAACTTTTATTTTATCTTTAACATATTTTATTTAATTTACAAGTCTCTTGGAAACGTCTCTTGTGTAAGTGAAGAAAAATTATAATTAAAACCGGCCAAGTGCATGTCGGACCACGCACAATGAAGGGTTCCGTAGTTGGGATGAATGTATCGCAAAAACAAACTTAACATTGTAGTTGAAAACATGCTCTCCCATACATCGATATACGTTACGGTCAATTCTCCAACTGCAAATTTAATTTGGTCGACTATTATTCGTTAACTTGTGAAGCCTACTTAGCTGTGATAGTTTTCCTTTTAATTTCGTTATATATACTATTGCCATGAATTTTTTCGCATATCCAAAACCAACCATTTAGCTGGCAGGGGGGGAGGACACTTGACTCTAACAAAAAATAGCACTTTAAAGCTTAATATTACGCAAACGGATCCCTTAATTGAAAAATGGTTTTGCCAAACCCACAATATTTTTGAACGGCCTATCCAACGATACCCCACACCATGGAACAGACGAGAAAAAAAAATATCATCCCCATTTCACGTGTAAGAGAGGTACCCTAAAAAAAATATTTTTCATAATTTTATTTTACCATTTTTTTGGCATGATTAATATGTATACCCATGCCAAATTACAGCTTTCTAGGACTAAGCGTCTCTGAGCTAAGCTGGGGACAGACGGACGGACGGACAGACAGACAGAAAGACAGACGGACATGGCGAAACTATAAGGGTTCCTTGTTTACTACGGAACCCTAAAAACCGGCCAAATGCGTGTCGGACCACGCACAATGGAGGGATGTGAGTTGGGATGAATTTATCCCAAAAACAAACTACACATTGTAATTCAAAAACATATTCTCCCATACATCGATATACGACACGTCACGATCAATTCTCCAACTGCAAATTTAAGTTGGTCGACTATTACTCGTTAACGTCTTGTAAAGCCTACTTAGCCGTGATAGTTTTCCTTTTCATTTCGTTTTATATACTACTGCCATGATTTTTTTCACATATCCATAAACCACCATTTAGCTGGCAGGGGGGGACATTATTTTGAAATAATACAATTGGAATATTACGCAAACGGAGACCTGAATCGATAAATAGTTTTCACAGACTCGCAATATTTTTGAACGGCCTATCCAACGATACCGATAGACGAAAAAAAAAATATCATCCCCACTTTACGTGCAAGGGAGCTCCTTATTATTTTTCATTTTGTTTTACCATTTGGTCAGCGTGATTAATATGTATGTCCACGCCAAATTACAGCTTTCTAGTACTAAGAGTCTCTGCGGTAAGCTGGAGACTGACAGACAGACAGACGGACATGACGAAACTATAAGGGCTCCTTGTTGACCACGGAACCCACAAAAACACAAAAAATTGACAGCACCAGCAGCAGGCTTCGTAGCAGGTGGCGCTCTGTAGTCTCTGCCTACCCCCACGGGAAGAAGGTGTGAGTTTACGCGTGTATGTGTACTTGTATTACTACTACTACATACATTTTTTTTTATACTGTCCTCTGTAGGTACCTTTTATTGAACCGCAAATTAACCAACATGATTGTGTGAAAATATTATTAACCAACAAAGTGTAATTTACAACCACAAACTGCGTATGCTTGTCATATAATGCCAGGGAAGTGTTGGGGCAACATACATTGTGGGGAAACTTTAGCAAAGGGTCTGACTTACTCTTTCATGGTTTAACTTGGTAACTTCGAATAAACAGCCGTTCAGCTGAGTATAATGAAGCAGGGTAAACTCTGCCTCGGTTAGTTAAACTAACAAATATTTTACCTAATTAGTTAGTAGAAGAAAGACCCTAGTGGTTACACAGTATAATATTGGCTTCAGGAGGTTACCAAGTTACCATAGAGCTATAGTAGGTCAATATTACACGAAAAGTTAAGTGTCATGCGATTTTGTGCCATGTGCCAGTCCAGATGTTAATAAAATTGTGCATGGCCTTCACATGATCTGACCAAGATTATGTCTGGACTGTAAAAGAGACTGTGGACCTCTGAGTTTGTTTCGGCCTTTCTTCTCAGAGTAGTCAGATAGGAAACGCCGACCTCATCTAGTTTTAAAAATATGATTGACGTGTAAAAGTGTTTGTACAAACCTACTTACAGAAATAAAAATCATTTATCATCATTTATCATGATCAGTTGGAAAAAACTCGGATGGTACCAGGGAAGCATGGACTAAAAGACAGAAGGCTTACTATACTCGGCAGTAGGCAAGGCCATCAGTGATGATTATGCTGATAAAAAGGCAGCACTTCTGAAGCACCTAATACGCGACCCGACGGGTCCAACAGCATTGTTAGTAGCATCCAAACTTTCTCATTTTTAATTAATTGTGTGATTACAAATAAAAAATAACATAAATTACTTAAAAAAAACTTAAAACAACTTCAGATTATAATTTGACATCGGATTCAATCACAATTATTTATTATGTTCGTTGCGGTATCAATTAGTACTGGTACTAATGAACTAATTGTAGCTGTACCTAGTCAGTGGAGATCAAAGTGTGTCTGTACCTAGGTGTCCCATTGGAGACCAAGCGTGGCTGTATATACGATTAGTCTATTGTATAGTACATACGTGCATGCAGGAAGTGTGAATTCTCAATTGGGAGGTCAGTCGTGCTCATTGACCTGATAACTTATTACTAATAATTAAATAATGTAGACTATACCGTTTACAAGAAAGATTTATAGACCACATTTACCTACACGATTCTAAAAGAAAGAAAGAAAAATGCGTTTATTGGCATTACAGCAAAAACTACACCATAAAACTACACAAAACAGAAAACAATTATTATAATGCCAAATGGGCCTCAGCTCAGCATAATGTGAGATGACAACACAAGGTGTACCACCTGACGCTGATTTTCAGCTGCAACCCACGAGTGCCATACGCTAGAATAATAAACACATTGAGAAATGTGTGTCCGTCAATTAATTAAGAGAATAAATTAAAGGTGATAATATATAAACAAACTATGCCAAGTGAAATGTAAAACCGCACTTATGAAGAAAAGTTTTTTTGGTATTGCCCCACATATTTATAATAAAGTACCTGATGTAATAAAAAATATGACTGTAATAAAATTTAAAAGGGCACTAAACAAAATATTAATTGAGAAAAGCTATTACACAATTGACGACTTCCTTAATGATAAATCTCTGCACTAATTGATAAACTATTATTATGATTGACATAGGTACATGTTCCTATTCTGACACTTTTTATTCTGATTGATACTTTGACATACTTTATTATATTTTTGTGACATTAATGTGAAAATGTTACTACTGAATTAGTCTGTTTTTTTGTAATTTTAATGATTTGACATTTATATTTATTCGGTATCAATCGAATTTTTGGAATTGAATATTATTTGCATGCCCATGAGACGGTAGAATATGTAGGACTACTTTTTAAGGAAACAACTATGTACGAATTACCCATGTTTGCAAAAATAAATGATTTGATTAAAAAAAGCTCAAACAAAATAAGATAAAATGTTGTGACATACATTCTACTTTCTTGCCTCATCATCTCTGCCCGCCTTTTCCCAACTTTGTCGGGGTCAGCTTCCAGTCTAACCGAATGTAACTGAATACCCATATTTTACATGAAGCGACTGCCTATCTGACCTCCACAACCCATTTACTGGGTAACACGATACCCCTTGGTAAGACTGGTTGTCAGAATTTCGGGATTCTGACGACCCGTAACGACTGTCAAAGATTTACGAATTACAGCTGGGACCAACGGATTTACGTGCTTTCCGAGGTACGGAGTGGCGTTGGTATGTAAAGATGGTCACCCATCCACGAACCAACCCCGGCAAGCGTAGCCACAAGCCCCTCATGAAACTTTCTTGCTTGTGACATACAATAAAATTAAAGCAACAAATTACTTACACCATCTAACCTCTCTCACCATCTTACCATCACCATCACTCAGTCATTTGTTGCCAAATGAGATGCATCGTGTAAATTAAAGAATAAAGGCTTCTACATACCAGCGCGACGCGACACGGCACAAAGGCCCCTCGTGTCGCGGGATGAGTGGTGCCTTTGTGTCGTGTCGCGTCGCGCGACAAGTCACCCCGGTATGTAGAAGCCTTAAAACGTTTATTTGGTTCGTGAAACTCAAAATACAAGTAACAAAATAAAAAGTGAACATAATGTTTTAAAAACTAGAGCGTGCTGTTTGTCTCACGGCTGGCTGCGCCAAAAAGGTTCAATTATTTAAAAAGAACTTCCCATCCTCATGTTCAAGAACAAGAAAAAGCTGTCAAATTGGTTATTAGATGATTGCTTTTATGACATTCGCGAATTATTGGAATATTGTAAAAATCTAAGATGAAATGTACTTAATTTTAAATGAACGATTACCTAATTTTATTAATATTAATTCTTATTGGACTTATTGTAAATCACAAATCTTAAAATTAGTTGTTAGATTACATAATTATTATATATTTGTACACGTGTTGTGGTAGAATGTATAGAACTTAAAAAAATACTAACACCATACTATGTAAAACTACATTCTTACAAATAAATAAATTCTAATTCTAGCATTAATGCCATAATGCTGTCTGACGCTGGTTTTTTAATGAACCTTTAGGGACAAGTGACGGGGTTAAGTTAGTCTTAAGGATATGATATAACCATACACGGTCAGTTCTACATTCAGACTCGTCTAATCTGAACAGATTCACCAGTTATGTATTTTAATACATAACTGGTGAATCTCGAGTCTGTTGTTAATGCTATCAACTGGGCACAAATCCGTGTTCCGTGTGGTGCCGGACGTAATGAATAGCACCATCCTATTTTTTCCCGTGGGTGTCGTAAAAGGCGACTAAGGGACTTACTAGAGAATGGGCAGCAGCGTTCTCCATGCATTTTAACACCATACTGCGATCGCCAATCCGCCTGCCAAGCGTGGCGATTATGGCAAACCCCCCTCCAAATTTTGGAGGAGGCATATGTCCGCAGGTCTTTCGGCTGAAATTATGAATGATGGGCACAAATCTGACTCTGGGTTGCTGCTGAGAAATTACCAAAGGAAAGAAGATCCAGTACCAATTTACTCTAGAGATTGAACCAAAAACCTTTATTTAGCACAAGGAGGCAGTCCATACATGAAATAGTTAGTATGCACACGACTTAGAAACTAGTGTTAGTACTTACGAGAGATTAAATGAGTTATAACCGTATTACCCGAGTTAAAAAAAGAAGAAGGTTGTAATTATGTTCGTCTCAATGATATTATATTAAACAGATATGTTATACACTCACAAAACAACCGAAAAAAATGTTCCGCGCAGCAGCGGCAGCACACATACCCACTTTTCATTCATTTTACATTTCACTAAAAATTATAGAAAAGAGATGGCTTGATAAAAACAACAAGAAAAAAAGAGACAGCTAATGTTGTCAATTGCGCCTGAATGTAAACAAGCATTATTCTGCCACCAATTACCGAATGTTGGCATCACAGACTAGCAAATACGTCCCAATTAGGACGTTTTTGTGTCTTCACGATTGCGCGCTCACAACATAACTGTTTATTATAATATCACTGGTTCGTCTGTATGTATTTTTTTAATAATTTATATGTGTTCCGATACTTTTCTCAATTGTGGGCCGATTTAGAAAATTATTTTTTCATTTGATAGAGGATGCTTGCGCAGTAGTCCCATTTATTTTGTATTAACTTTGCTTGAGTAAATTTTGAGTTAGCTTCGATAACACGTATTTAATCCACTTTGTGTATATTATTGATGTTATAATAATTCCTGTCACTGTTGCTTACATAGCAAGTAGTGGTCGGTATAAGAATTGGTGTGGGGTAGGTACACACCGCTACATATCAAGCTATAAATATCCAGTTTAATATGATCGCGCATTGTATAGGATTTCCGTACATTGAGAGGTCAGCTTATACTGGAACTGTATAGCTTGATATGTAGCCGTGTGTACCTTATCTAAAAAGTGAAAAAAACTTTCTTTTTTTAAACTTTAATTTCGGAAATCGATGTCTTTGGTTGGATTTGTATTTTAGTCTTTGCTACCGACTTTCAAAATAAAGTTATCTTTCACTGTTCGTGTTTTTTTGTTGTTGTAATTTTTTTTTTAATTAACAACAATGACAAAGCAATACCGTCTTGAGGAGTCTTATCACAGAACCTGTTTACAACAGACGAATGTTATTATTGTGTTCACGTGCAATGCCCTATTATCATTTTGTAGGTATAAACAATATACTCTATAACGGACGATTGAAAATACCTACGGGTTATAGAATAAAGTAGTCAATAGCTTGGTAATATGAGTTTGAAATCGTCTACTTTATCAAATGAAGAAATTAATTATCATTGTCTGTTCAAATTACGAAAGATGATATCGGGTCCTAGAAAACTAGTTGGGGTATAGTTTTATACTAATATTTACCAGTGTAATCTAAATATAGGATACAAAATATAAGTTGAAGATACCCCACAAATGTCTTGTCTTTGAAATAATTACCTACGGCCGCTCGGCAGATTAGCACGCACTATGGTTGCCCACTGACCCAGGCTACTCATTACTGACTTTAGTTTGTAACTGGCTACTTTTGAGTAGCCTCGTACACGACGGGCTTTATTAGTCTTGAAGGAATACACCAGATAGATAGTACATATACTATCTATAAAATAAAAACCGGCCAAGTGCGAGTCAGACTCGCGCACGAAGGATTCCGTACCATTATCTATAAAAACCGGCCAAGTGCGAGTCGGACTCACGCACGAAGGATTTTCCGTACCATTGTCTATAAAAACCGGCCAAGTGCGAGTCGGACTCGCGCACAAAGGACTCCGTATCTATAAAAACGGCAAAAAAACGTTTGTTGTAAGTATGTGAGCCCCCCTTAAATATTTGTTTTATTTAAATTTAATTATTTATCTTTAAAGTGATTATATAACTAAATATTCTGTGAATATTTCAAGCGTCTGTTGCCGTTATCAATATCGAACAAAAACGAACAAATAAATCACGTTTGTTGTATAGGAGGCCCCTCAAATATTTATTTTATTCTAGGTTTTAGTATTTTTTGTTATAGCAGCAATAGAAGTACATCATCTGTGAATATTTCAACTACCTAACTGTCACGGTTCATGAGATACAGCCTGGTGACAGACGGACTGACAGCGGAGTCTTAGTAATAGCGTCCCGTTTTACCCTTGAACCCTAAAAATCAATGGCTAAATGTTTTGCTATTGCTACACACAAAACTCGAGAACGGTGGGACCAATTCGGCATTTTTTATTTCAAATAATTATTCGTTGAAGTCCGAGGAGAAGAGGAAAAATTTAACGCAAAAACGTAAAAACCACATTTTTATTTTTCCCATTCATACTGTTCCTAGCTGTTTCTGAGCAGTAACCTAACAAAAAGTACTAGGCTTGCATGAATCCACGATAGTATTTCAATCATTAGTAGTTTGCTACTAATAAGATTTGGATGATATTTGGCACACAGATAGTTTAGAGATGGGTAAAAGGTAAGGTAAGGTAAGTTATTTTGCAATATTACATCATTTAAAAAACAAAAAAAATAGATTATGTAATATTAAAATTGTTTATAGATTGGATTAACAAATAGGATACCTTTATCCCGATAAGATAGTATGTCCACGCGGGTGAAGCCGTGGGCAAAAGCTAGTTACTTATACATGTCATACTAACGATCTATGACACGCTATTAGATCCCTCTTTATCCTCCTCACTTACGGCTGTATGCCCGTGCGCAGTCGTGACAACCACAGTCGGCTCCCGGCGCGCGACACATATCAACATGATACTCGAAATATTGTTATTTCTGCTAACTACCCTAGTAGGGTACTACATCTACAGTTATAAACAAATAAACAACTTCTTCAAACAACGAGGTGTGAAACATTTTCCAGGCGTACCGCTTTTCGGTAATATGTATAACACAACGTTCATGAAAAAGCATTTTCTGGATGAAATTCAAGATATACATGATGCGTTTCCGGATGAAAAGTGAGTAATTTTACATTAAAATTAAACAAATAATTGGTAAATACATAAAAGCTTCTACATACTGGCGCGACTTGTCACGCGACGCAACACCTGTAAAACAAAAATTCAACAAAGTTGTTCTACTTGTGTCGCGTCGCGCGACAAGTCCCGCCAGAGAAGCCTTGACGCCTGTTTCCTCAAAGGGTTAGGTGTACCTATTAGTACACCCATTTCGTTAGTTATTTTTAAGTCCCATGTCATTAGAAAATAATCCAACAACAATTTTTTGTTGATCTACACTATAAAAAATATAAATGGCAAGTCAATTACAAATCTGAATACGCTCTGTGATGGACTAGACAAAAATATTTTTACGTTGGAAAATATTTCAAGCAGCGATAGGTATTCATGAATATGAACCACTTTTTCCATGTATGAGAGAAATATTGAAAACAAAATCGTTTAGTTTAGTGCCCCCTAAAAAAATGTTTGTTAAACCTTCGGTAGCAGCTTCAGTATTTTTATCTCACGAAGCGCCGTACGCTTCACTTGTGTATTTACCAAGTATACATACATGCTGAGAATGTGTGCGTAAAGATGAGTTGCGTCAGCACATAATACACACATGCACACACACGCACACACTTCTGACTTGTCTCGGACGGTACAGAGAGCTCCTGCGCTTACATTCATAGCGTTTTTACACTTGGTAAGCACAACTCAAGCACCCGTCGCTTCGTGAGATAAAGATACAGTAACAGGGGGTCTAAAATGGACGCTTTGGCAGAATCATAATATGATCTGCGTACAATTCATATCCCGCAATTCATCTGTTTGACAGTTTTATAGGGAGTTTCGTAAAATGGTCCACAAATTATAAATTGATTTATTGAAGTCTAATGTCAAATAGCAGCTGTTAAACAAATGAATTGCGGGATGTATGAATTGTACGCAGATCATATTATTATTCTGCCAAAGCGTCCATTTTAGGCCCCCAGGTCTGCTTTTAGGTACCTACCTGTTTGTCTACCATGTTTATAGCATACATACACATGCCAAGATGCGATAGATAGATATAATACTTACTTCTTATTATGTATAAAAATTACAGTTGTAGAAATAAAATTTCTACATCTGTAATTTTGTAATTTTCTGTCATAGGGGACAATGGTCGGTCTTACAGCTAAAAGCGATCTTTTAAAGTCAATCTTTGGAAAGGTTAAGGAGGAAGGAGAAACCATACTGCAGGTAGTCTGTGGTGTACCATTCACATATATACAATAAATACATAAAACATGTTATACTTATCTATAAAAATACATTCTATACAATAATAATCATGAAACAAAAACAAGTGCAAAGAACAAAAAAAATATGTTTATGGAGAGGGATAGTGTTTTTTTTATCACGCCGGTAGGCTGAAACTACAGAACGCCAACTGTACCCCGAGTGCAAGTTTGCAAGTGAGTAAACGTATAACTAGCGCGTTTGCGTTAAGATTTTTATTCTCACTCTTATTAATACTCTTAGCATTATGATCTATCAGTAAAATTTTAACGCAAACGAAATAGTTACGTTTACTCTCTTGCAAACTTACACTTGGGGTACTGCTAACGATCCTTATGCTTCGTTTACTTTGATACAGGGTCATACACGCACTACCGTTGCGTGTACTACGCACTACCGTTGCGTGTACTACGCACTACCGTTGCGTGTACTACGCACTACCGTTGCGTGTACTACGCATCTGACCTTTCTGAAGAACATGGTTCTAGCGTATGTTGGTAAAATACTATTTTCAGTCTTTAAAACAAACAATTCTTCTTTTTTTATTGCGGACTATCTTTTGTTTGTAACCAATCATACCTATATTGCTCCAAGGGGAAATAAACTACCTAAGAGCTAGGAAGTAATGAGGATAATGTACCTTATATTACTCAAACACTTTCCTTATTCGGTAACTGGAGGTAGTACAAACCAATAGTACGAGTAACATACCTACTAATGTATTGTTTACCGTATTTTCCGCAGTTTTTCATAAAGATTTCTGTGCTCTAAGAATTTACAGAATGCGTCAAATCGCTGACTACTTTTTGTCGCCACAATACAATGGGGATATTTGCTAGTAAATGTACGTAATCCCCGTCTTTTCCCTATAGAAATAGACAGCACTACAGAATACCACGTGTAACGATCCTTACATCCTTGGAAAGACGATTACCGTCTTCCTTGCTTCGTCCACGTGTACATAATATTATGGTCATACACGCGCACAGGCTGCGAATTTCAAAAGGACATTTATAAGGATATTTCTATATTATTTATGTTCTTCTAGTGCGTCGAATTTAAGACAACAATTCATTTAACAATTTCTGAGGTGTCAACCTAAACTTATTCAGTACATCTTCGTATAGCATAGTATGGAACAGCTTATTTTTCGACTCTTTCTTATTTTATGTGCTAGTCAAAGACAGCAATAATTTCAACATAACTTTAGTGTTAGGGTGCACAACTGCCATCACCATCATTGGCAGCTTTGTTCCACCGACTGTTGAGTATGCCTACTCTCTTTTCGCCATGCTTCCCTGGTCTGTGAGCAACATAATCATCTTCAGATACGTGGGTTTCTTGGAGTTCACGATGCCGGTACTCCTAATCCGGGACCCCGACCTGATCAAGGCCATCACCGTCAAAGACTTCGACCACTTCACTGATCACAGAGAGTTCTTCACCGAAGAGTCGGATCCTCTGTTCGCTGGCAGTCTGCTACTGATGAAAGGTGAGTACACATTTATTTTCTTTTCTTTGTCGTCTAATAAAGAAAAGACCGGTTTCTTTCAGCTTGAGCTGCTATACGAGTTGCCGGCAATAGTTGCCAGAATTAGTGGAGCAATCAAGTTACTCCATATTGCTCAATATGGCGTGGCGGTAGTTCTTAGCTACAATTTTAAATTACAATACTCAATATACTCATCAATCTATTGAACTACAAAAAATAAAATCAAACATTAGCCGCCTTATTACAAAACAAGATTTATATTTGACATGGCTTAAACCATGGAGCCAGTTTTTGTAATAAGAACGTAACAGTGATTGAAATACCGTTCTTTTTACAAAACTGAAAACTTAGTTCGGTACTAAGTTGTCAGTTTTGTGAATATGAACTTTACTTTCGTCGGAATAAAGTTCGAAATTCAATAATAGCTCCATGTTTTAAACCCGGGTCTGAAGATAAACCTTGTTTCGGTTTAATTACTTTCCCGTTTATTATTGACCAGTTGTCAGAGCTTTGAGTTTCTGATTACCTGTTACTGTTACAACGCTACGGGTATTTGAGCCCGTCAATTGTATGTCCTGCTTGCTTTCAGAGGCACGGAGGACACTCGGTATGTTACGGTGGTAATGGTCACTCCTTGATTAGCCGTTTCACCACGCAGTTCGTTTACACCGACGCAGCCATATTATATGGCACAACAATTTAAAAAAAAAATATAGCGCGTTGTCTTTGTCATTCATACCTATGAGGTAGTCTCTTTCTGGAGCTCGCTGTACCATATCGATCCCGGGTGAGATGAATAATGTCGATATTAGCAATTTTTTACCGTGTAAAGAAGGGCATAAAGAGCGTACATAAGTTAACACGGGACTATTTCACCCGCACCGATCGATACCGACTTGTCTTCACCGAGAACCCGCTTCTTTATGCAAGCTTAGTCTGGTGTTAACTTAACCGCTCACACAAAAAGAAACAGTAAAAACATGTAAACATATCTTTCCTTAGATCAACTTGCAGCGAACCGTACCGGGAGTCAGGCACGAAAACCCAAACGCTCTGCGATTTATATATGTTATAACCATTTTATATCTCACGTGCCTTTGACCCATTTGGACGCCCAGTTGCGCACATGCATCGTCTGCATGATCGTGTTATTGTAGCTCCCCTCCAATTATTGGTCATTACACCAAGTCCCAAACTGCGCCAATGCTAGATTGTCATAAATTGCGGTGTTATACAATCAACTGGATTTTGCTCAGATAGGACACTAATTGACCGATTTGGAACTGTATGATAGGTTTAATTAGTCCGTTAAAATTTATATTTTTAGGTGAGAGATGGCGAGAGATGAGGACCACCTTGAGCCCAGCATTCACTGGTTCCAAAATGAAGTTGATGCTGCCCTTAATTGTAGAAAACACTCACAATATTATCGAGTATCTTCACGGTATGTATAAGTAGTGTAGAATAATGAATGTGTATAAATAATGCAAAATTCCGCTGCCACACCAACTGTAAAAAATTTCTGAGACATTGAAAAAGTTAAGTAATTATTTTTCAGTTCATCAATCTGAAAATATTGAAGTCGATGACCTGATGCGTCGGTACACCAATGACGTCATCGCATCAGCTGGCTTCGGCCTCAAGATCAACTCACTAGAGGATCGGGACAATGAGTTCTATAGAATTGGCAACAAAATCTTTGACTTCACCCTGAAACAGAGAACATTATTTATTTTAGCTACTTTGTTCCCTGAATTCACTAAGGTAGATGTCACGTGGAGTTTATCCGACCAGTATAAATGAAATAAACAATCAGTGTGCATCATAATTTCGTTTTTTGTCATACAGAAACTAGGCGTACGGTTATTCTCCGAGAAAACATACAAGTTCTTTAGAAATCTCGTGGCTTCTACCATGGAATATAGGAAGAAAGAGCACGTGGAGCGACCCGATATGATTCAACTGCTCATGGAGGCTAAGGGAGGTAAATATCTACATGACAATCTACCATAATCTAAATATCCGAGTAAGTAAAAATCTAAACTATAGCAAGTCTTTACGTTACCTGCGACTGCTATGTTCGAAGATTGTGGTAGTCAACCAGTGCATCCTGCACAATACCCAGACGTGAGCAGTCAGGCAGGTAATGCTATGGAGTTAGATATGGCCGACGATTATTTGATGAATTATAAGATTCACAATAAGATTATCCAGAAAGTACCAGCGTTACCGACCTCTATAGCCAGAAAATTGAAGTGGTAGTCGGACATGTAAATTGATCCCTATTTCTTTCTGCAGAATGGACCCCAGACGAGTTGACTGGCCAAGTATTTATATTCTTCGCTGCTGGCTTTGATACTACAGCATCTGTTCTGGTAATGACCATCCACGAGCTTGCCATAAATCCCGAAGTCCAAGAGCGGTTGTACCAGGAGTGCAGACAGTTAAAAGAGGACAAAGGCCTTACGTTCGATAGTCTCAGCGAACTCAAATATTTGGACTCTGTGATACACGGTATGTCTCTTTACAAAGTTTTATCGGTTTTTAGGTTTAAAATTATATCAGTGTACCCTGGTCAGTTCCAATATCTGCTGAACTCGACACGCAATAAATGATGACCGCGGGTATAACCAGAATCAGAAACTATGGAAAAAGCGAACTTTTTACGAAACAAATACCAACACAACAACTTAACGTTTTGTACGAACTTGACAGTTTTCTGTAGGAAATACTATCTGTTTTCTAAGATAATATAATAATATACCTTGTCTGCCTAACATTTCAGAAACCCTAAGGAAGTGGACTCCAGCTATTTTTATGGACAGGACCTGCGTGAAGACCTATGAGCTACCTCCACCTAGAGAGGGTGGACAGCCTTACACTGTAAGTTATTCAATTTGTGCAGAATAAACAATATTATTTCTTATTAGCTGCTGCCCGCAGCTCCGCCCGCGTGGATTTTTCTATAATAGAAGTAGGCTAACAAAAAAAGTTACTGCTTATAACATCAGCTATCTCGCAGTGAAAGTCACGTTAAAATCGGTCAAGCCGTTTCGGAGATTATCTGGAATAAACATACAGATAGACAGATATTTTTTTTACAAGTACCGTACATAAGTACCTTAAGTCTTGAGTTGAGCTGCACGATTACTGACAAATGCTTGCACTGATTGGACAGGTCCACTTAAATTTGTGTGTTTCTTTCCTCAAAAGACCATTTCAAACACGGATCTACATAGTCCTCACATGATCTGACCAAAATTATGTCTGGACTTTAAAAGATACTTTGACTCCTGAGTTTGTTTCGCCATTTAATTTTCTTCTCAGGGGTAGTCAGATAGGAATTGTCGACGACATCTAGCTTATTATAGATTTTTTAATATGACGTGTAAAAGTGATTCCGATATCCTATTTACAGAATAAACGATTTCATTTCATTTCATTAATTTCATATTTTCAAATGCATTTAGTGAAAAACTGTTATTTTGATTTTTGACACTACAAACAGACACTTCAATTTGATTTATCTGTAGGTATTGTATGTATAGATTATTTGTATCGATAACAAATATATCCTATCGGACTTCTTGGCGGGAAAGTGAAGCGTCATGTTCAGCAGTTTGTTTAATTTTCCAAAATTTGTGTTTAGTCGAATATTAATGTGTGTAATAAAAACCATTAAGTGTTTGTGAACGTGCATTGGTGTAGGCAAATGAAACAAAACAGTGCAACTTCGCTTCAAGTTCTCTCAAGAAGTCCGCGTGAGGTCTCAGTAAAGTGCCACATCTTTACTGAAACTCAAGGGGAGTGGGCGGGGATATCATCATCATGCATTTATAATCATTTTACTATACAAGAACTAAAACGTGAGATTGGCTAAATGCACAAACCGTGCGAAGCCAGAAGGAAAAAAAATATATATATATCCTATCCAAATGTAGAAAGTCTAAGGGTTTGCCTACTAGCGGCAGAAACGGCAAGAAATTTTGATGCGACAAATAGGAATATAACATATTAGTATGACAATAAACTTTAAATTTCAATGATGATGCTTAAGGACGTCGCGGTATGCCTAAAGATACCACAGCATCATTGCCGTCAGCATGCGCTTGCATGTAGGTAGTGATGCCGAAGGATCCCCTGCGGGCGCAGGCCCTAAATAGGTACGCAGTAGAAATTTTGTTGATTGTCTAAATAGTTAGCTTTGCTAAAATTATTTAAACTGTTGATAGTTGAGTCCCGGTGCCGTCGTCTACAACATGGTGAACTGCATACAAATGGATCCGAAATACTTCCCTGACCCACATAAGTTCGATCCTGAGAGGTTCTCTGAAGAGAACAAGCACAATATTAAACCGTGCACCTACTCGCCTTTCGGAGGTGGCCCGAGAATTTGCATCGGTAAGTTATATTTTCTTTCTATCTTCCATCCTTATGAATATCTAAATTTTAACTAACTGTGCACTATATTATTCAATTGATTTCTTTAGTAACCTGTCAAACTAGAACGCATTAGTTTTTCTAGGAAAAATATTGTACCAGGCAAGCATAATTTAACAGGAGGTTTGTTGCAGGAATGAGGTTCGCGATAATGGAGCTCAAAGTCCTCATTTACCAAATAATGCTGAACTTCTCCATTGTGAAGACTGAGAAGACTATGGACCCGATCAAGTTGAAGCCTCATAACTTTAACATCAGGGCCTTGAATGGAACATGGGTCAAATTTCAGAAGAGAGAATAATATTAAGGAAAGTGATTTTTTAAGGTGCCATCCAATAATGCAAGATTTTCAGCTCTGAACGCTACATTTGATCCGCATTATCTTCATTCATGTTAGTGAATCATAATTATTTTATAAGACATAATAGATAAACAATTTATTTATGGATATTTTCACTTGTGACTTGATTTTGAGATTATGGCTAGATAGCGTATGAGATAATAGTCAGTTTTTGGTAATTATTGGTCATGGATCATTAACGTTAGTGGAGATCTGTGAATGCGGTTTGTTAATTTGTATCTTTAGCATTAAAATATTAATATTATGCATTTTTTATTAAATCAAATAATAACTACTCTTTAGACATTTTACTAATAACGGATAATAAATATATAATATCAAATCAAATCAAAAATATTTTTATTTCACTTATGCCTACATGGGCACTTATGAAACGTCAGAAGCTAGGTGCACGGTTCCAACTGGTCGTTTCCTATGGAGAAGAGTCGGCAAGAAAATCCACGGTTACTCTTTTTTAAAAAAATGGTTTTTACAATGTTTTCAAATTACAGTGTTAAAAAGTATGAGAGGACAGCCAGCATACGGTAGTTTATTAGGTATAGATACTACATATTATTATGATCTATCTTCTGGACAGCCGCCACTTTATCCACTGCATATTAATTACGTCTGCTAGTAAAGTTATTATTTCTCTTAAACCACAACGTTCGTAATATCACAAAATAAACAGAAACTTACAAGAAAATAATATTCAGTTTTTAATTAAGTGACTTAATTACGTACGAGGCGAACCCCGCAGAGGGTTGAAATTTTTACCAAGTTTCCACTTTATAATAATGTAGGATGTTGAATAAATAAAAAGTTTCAGTAGTTGCGACCATTGGGAGTGTCTGGGAGGCAAACCATTCGTCGAGTAGATTTTTCAACATAATTTTTATTTATTTACTTTTAGTTTGACGCTAACTAGATTTATATTACAGTATTTTTATCTCACGAAGCGATGCGTTTACTTGTGATAACCAAGTGTACTTACAAACACTTTGTGAATGTGTGTGTAAACGCAGGAGCTCTCGGTACCACCCGAGACAATGGCGTTATGTTCTAAACGCGCTGTCAATGTGTGCGTGACTACGAGTAGTGACTCATCTTGACGCACACATTGACAGCGCGTTTAGCACATCACACACACGCACACACTTCCGACTTCACCATTATCTCGGACGGTACCGAGAGCTCCTGCGTTAACACACATTCACAGAGTGTTTGTACACTTGGTTATCACAAGTAAAGCGCGCGTCGCTTCGTGAGATAAAAATACGCTACTGTGGTATGGTCCCAAGGAACTTAAGTGCACTTGCTGATAAACTGGTTTTTCTCAAACATGCTTGGAAATTCGAGCATTATTTTGACAACCTTCTTCGAGATAAATCGAAATTGATGTACTGGTCAAATATTTATGCGAGCAGGCCGGCAATCTTAGTTTGAAAATCCATATCTGTCATTTTTACGGCCTAATACGAGTAAATTACTATGAAAATTCACATCTGTCATGTAATTTAAAAATGGAACGAACTTTTTACGTCGGCACATGGCAACCAAAGATATCAAAGATTCTATTTAAATTTCGAACTGGCTTGCAAATAAAGCTGTATAAAGTAAAAAAGAACCAAATGAACATAATGGCGGGTCAAAAATTATCGTTGTTCGTCATTGAATCTGGAATTTATTAATAATTAACTTAGTTTTCATTTCCGCGCATTAGTTGAGAAAAGCACTATACCTTGGCCGCAACCAGGCATTGATGGACTCACGTATGAGTGACTCAGCTTCGCCTCGGCCCACATTTTCACGTTCGTCCATTAATGCCCCCGTTGCAGGCCGCTGCAGTAATGTACTATTTTATAAAATTTGCGCTCTTGTGCATTCTAAATTTTTTTTTGGCGTAGATTTTAGTATTTGCCTGGATATTAATTGTGCTACCCAGACATACCTTTCAAGTTCTTTTGGTGGTCTTTCGGTTTTAATAAGGCCGCTCCTACAGACAGACTGGTCTTCAAAACTTCTCTAAGTTACCAGGACCACATGAGTATCAGATAATGCCAGTTAATCATACTTATGACATAAATGTATAATTATCATTTCAGTCTGAAATTATCGAGCTTTTCATTTCAAAGCAAGAGATTAATCGTTTGGCTATAAAAACAATAGGAATAAACTGTGTAAATTCAACGCAACTGTTCGTATTGACACAGCCGCGCTGATTGTGTTTGTAACCGCAATTCTGATTGCAAATATAGGTTCAGTTTTCCTCTATCCTGTTATACGACCCTGGTAGGCTAAGTAGGGTAAGTAGATCTATCTTATTATATTAATCTGTATTTTTTAGATTATATTTTTTGGCTAAAAATACATGCATGACATTTTGTAAATGTTCGACATATTTTCAATTTCACCAAATAAACTGAACGTGGTTTTTATGTGCTGATCGCGTCCAGAGTTATTGGTGAATTTCGTCCTTAGTTCGTTGAACAGTTTTTAACAGAAAAATGGATTTTCTACTTAAAATAAAACCGATAACTAGGCTTGTTATCGGAACTCGATAGTATTGAGCCTGCAATAACGAACAGTTTCATTATATCCGGCCAATTTCAAACTTGTCTACTTTGCCCGAGTGTTTTTTATCTAGGTACTTTGTACCTAGTTTGTTTAGGTGGCACAAAGGTACCTTTTTAGAATGTGGAACTGATTTTCGTTTTGTCTGAAATACTGTGCAAGTTTTTAGGTAGGCAACAAAATTAGCTATATTTTGATAGATAATTAAGTTTTCTCGATCAAAGTATGGAATTGTATTTTGAAAACTTGAGGTACGTAGCGTCGTCGTAGCATATAATCTTAGGCGTGGGCCACACAGAAGGGACGTGAGACGAGGACGGGACGCAGACGCGGCGTCCCTTTCACGTATATTAGTTTTTATATAAAATTGTTAACGGAACGAAGGAGCCTGGATCTCACAAGTCACAACACAGGAAATCCTAGTGAAATATTTTTTTTATTTTTTTTTAAATCCTATCCTAATTCCTAATCCTAGGAATTCAACCCACTTGAGTGTAAACTTAGCTTAATAAATTAATTCTTATTCTTATCTTTTTCGTTATATTATTCTTCATACAAAATGTATTGACGCGATCTGGCACAAAACATACAGAAAGGACACATCGCAGACGCGTCGCTTTTCCATCTGCATACTATCGCCGTGTCTGCGTCACGGTCTCGTTCTCGGCCCTTCTGTGTGACCGACTTTTATAAATCTTTTACCATTCGCACGGCGTGTCGATACACTAACATTTACCCGAAGACAGATCCAGTAAATTTTTTGCAGAAGAAATCAAAATCAAAAGTCATTTATTCAAACTAGGCTGAGAATCAGCACTTTTCGAACGTCCAAAATTACATGAGGCAGTCCCCCAAAAACGCCCATCCTTGACCACTTCCTAGTGCTTTAGCTGGGAAGAAGAAGTGGCGCAACAAACTCCCCAGCAGCACAGCTGTCTGTTCACATATAAAACTTGAATCTATGCAATAAAATGTAAAATAATTTGCATTACGCAACACAAAACATGAAATTAAATTATTTGCCTTATGTTAGCTAGCACACACCACTATACAATATATATATATATATATTATAATATTAATCGTCGAAAACTATACTCAAGCAGAAATAACGTAAACAAAACATATCTACATAAAAGCCCTAAACGCATAATGGGCGTGCCCGCTTAAATAAAGCTATATCTATAACTCGAAGTCACAAATGATAAACTAGCACCATCGAAGTAAAATAAATAACAGTTAATTATTAATAACAATAACAACACCATGGTCAGCAAGACGACCAGTCACCACAAGCAGCACGCGTTCACGAGCATAACGCAACTTATACATAGGATATACCTACACGCTGAATAACAATCCAAACCTTTTCATACTCTGCTATAGCTCCAAGCAGCTACTATTCTAAGAAGAATTTAATTTAGCTACACGTACACACTGCCGCCTTTGGACCTACTTAGCAGCAGACAAACAAACATCATCAATTCATCATCATTGAACACGTCCCTTTGTTCCACACTTCTCTATTAGTCGTCATCTCGGTAGTCACCCCCTTGCTAGCCATATCATAAGATAAGATAATTTTTATTGAGGTAAATAAAGATTTTGATGTACATGAGAGACTTAAAAAGTATGCACTATTGTAAGATGGTGTAGCTACATATAATCGTTGGGTGAATCGCTGCGCTCCTAGCTAGATTACTGAGTAATCTGTATTTTGGAGAGACAGTTTCAACTCCCTATTTGAGTATCACAATAATCATTTACTTATATTTAAAAAAGAAAAACAAAACATCTTAAAATTAAAATAGAATAAAACTAAATTAAACAATATTAAACAAAAAAAAAATTTAATTGAATGAGTGCTGGTGTGGCGAGTCGAGTGCATGCGTGTGTTTGGATATGAATGTGTGGGTGTGAGCGTGTGTGTGTGCAATTCAATAAAATGAAATAGCTTCGATCAATAATAGCACTGAAATAGGGTTACTTTCATTTAAGTGTCACTAAATAGTTTATCATCATCTTTCACACAGTCCATTAATCGTTTTTTTGGTCGTCCGCGATTTCCACATAAAGGCTTCTACACACCGGGGCGACTTGTCGCGCGACACGACGCGACCCAAAGGCACCGCTCATCCCGCGACACCTTTGTGCTGTGTCGCGTCGCGCGACAAGTCGCGCTGGTATGTAGAAGCCTTTACTTTTCAGTCACCGGTGCCGTTTTCATACTTCCTCTGTATACTCAATTCTTATTCTATCCATGGGTTATTATTCCCAAAGTACTCCATTCTTTTGTTCTAAAAAGATAAGAATCTCATACATTAATTCCCGAGTTACTCCAAGGGATTATAATTATTTAAAAATATGATACTTATTATTTTGTTCCCATTCTGCTCCATAAGTATCTGGAAAGTCTTCTCAAAGTACTCCACCGATTATTTGTTTTCAATTCTCAAACTGCTCCATCTACATAATTACCTAGTCAGTCACAAAAATTCTTAAAATAAAGTTTAAAGTTTAGCATTTTCTTATAACGTCTTAAATTAGCTGAGAGTGGAGTACTTTGAGAACATTTTAATATTATCATGGAGTATAGTGAAACCTAATTAAACATATTATATTTTTCATGGAGTAGTTTGTGAACTCTTTTTGGAGTACTTTGGGAATAACCCCTATCCATACGCGTAAACACCATATAGCCCTCTTAGCATTCTTAACTCAAATGACACAGTATTGTTGTTAAACATTATTTTGAGTTTTCTATTTTGTTATTTTACGTTATTTATTCCTTCTTTCTTAGATGCATGCACAAAAGGGTTGGAACACCCCTTTTGTGGCCCAATATTCTGATCCATACAATACAAGACCCAGAATAACAAACAAACAATATCTAATTAAAATGTCTCTCTGCCACGTCTGAACCAACACTTTAAATTCTCCTTAGTAATCAATTCCCCGCGTTTCAAAGTATGTTAGTGTTAAAAAAGAGAAGATTGTAAGAGTTTCTCAGAAGTCAATTAAATCCGTCTAAAGCTGTCGCGTTCTTCGCGAACTCGACCCACTTTGATTTGTGAATATTAATACCCGAGTAACGAATGTCAAAGGTCCTAACTTTTGTAATTAAGGCTACGATTTCCTTCTTAACTTTAATGAGACTGAGTATAAACATTTGTGATTGTACTTGTTGAAAAGTGTGAAAGTCATGTCAAAATCAAAAGTCATTGATCCAAACTAGGCTGAGAATCAGTTTTGAGCCACTCGTATTTTGGATAAATAAACGATCTGTAACTCTTTGATCGTCAAAATAACGTGTCTTCCGTAATTTTGACGATCAAAGAGATAAAGATTGCTTTGTTGATCTGTATCTCTTTGATCGTCAAAGTCAAACATTAATTAAGTATATAATTATACAATTAAAATAGCAACCAGTTTGATTTTGTCTAGACTCTAGATTGTCCTATGAAGCTGGACCAGCATGTTTCCAAGCATTCTTACTTTGGTTATAATCCTCTAATGTTTAATTATGTTTGTTTACAAAGTACTTTTAATATTTGTTTTAATTTTTCTTTCATTTAATTGCAATATATCACAAGGTATTTTGTTGTAACTTTTAAGACAGTACCCCATAAAATATGTTTGTACTTTTTGATAATCTGAAAAATGGTTGATCTTTATTTCTAGTAGGTAAGTATTAACATTATGGCTACCTATCACTTATCTTATTAAAAAGATGTAGATTTTGCCTTACATACATACAGCGTGCCGCTACAGTGGCGACATTAATTTGACACACTGGTAGGGCCCGTGGCCAGTAATCTTCTTTTTTTTTTTCATATTTTATATTAAGATAAATAATTATAAATTGTTAAGGGTCATGAGGAACAGGGTGTAAAGTTCACTCATCCTCTATTGAAAAGGGAGGATCCTCCGACCAGACGGGTGTTGTGTCTGGTGGACAACTGCCCGACGTTTGATGTCGGGACGATGTATATAAGTATGCTAGTTGCGCGGTAAACTCTGCTTGCGCGATGCAGGATTTTGCGTGACGTCAGTGTGACGCGTAGTTCGCATGTGGCGATGTTGATGCCGCTACAATTGAAAAATAAACAAAAACAAACAAACTAAATAATAAAGCTCTCTTTCCTTCAATTCGCCTACTCCTTGCACGTTATTTGTTTTAATTTCATTGATTCGATGTTATGATCCATGACCCCGGCTAATTACCTCTGTGCTACGCTGTTTAAGTACAGTTTGCTCCAAGATGCTATTTTATAAATTTGAAAATAAATCAATAAATATAAATGTTTAATGAAATTAAAATATTTTCACAAAACGTAAAGGCGAAACTGTATATTTATGTGTGTTAAATTAATGTCGCCACTGTAGCGGTACGCTGTACATATAATATTTTCATAAATGAATTAGCAAGGTACCGTAATAATATTAATCTTTTTAAATAGTTCCCAAGAGAGTCCCCCAAAGGCCCAACCTTCACCAATTCCAGTGCTTTAGCAGGGAAGCAGAAGTGCCGCAACTAACTCCCCAGCAGCACACCTGTCTGTTCAGTTAGAAGTACTAGATTGTCAAAAGTTCATAGAAAAAAAGTGTTATAATTATATTAGCACTTAGCATACCGTCTTAATGATGGTTTTACCTACCCCAAAATAGCAAAATTCTCGTTGTAAACCATTACAGGATTCCTAAATTGAAAGTCCAAATTAAATAACATTAATAAAAAGGTCTAGTCCTAAACTTTCCACAAACCCTTTTATTGAAGGATCGTATACAAATAAAACATATCCAAACCACAAACTATTTTGTCCACGTTCGCAGGGCCTTAACAAAGAGATTTCAATTTAAGTAAAGCAATCCAATTTCACACGGCCATGGATATAAATGGGTGTAATTTTATACCGCGGATGTAAGCCCCGCTTAAAATTAACGACGGTTAGTTATGATGACCTGGTAGCTGCTGACTGATATTTTATTCGTTTTCATTGAAGATTATACGACACATTATTTATTAATTCATCAAACATGGTTTTTCTTACAGAGAAGAAAGGAAATTCACTTTTGTTAATTAAATAAAGGTCTTTGCAAACTTACATTAATTATATTTCTACAAAGTAATATGATATCTATCTTCAAATTCTTTGCTATTGTGTCACTTTTGCGAGCAGTGGTGGCCCAGTGGTAACGGCTTCGAGTTACGAGGGTCATGGGTTCGAACCCAGGTAGAAGCTTTACTTTGTGTAAATTATTTCATCACCACTGCTCTCAAAAACGGTGAAGGAAAACATCGTGAGGAAACCGGCATGTCATAGAACCAAAAATTCGAAGACATGTGACATCTACCAACCCGCGCTGGGCCCGCGTGGTGGATTACTGCCCACTCCCTCTCACAGAGAGGAGGCCTGTGTTTCAGTAGTGGGAACATTTATAGGCTGATTATGATTGTATGTGTCACTTTTCGCCATTTTCACACAATCTATCCATCTTTGTATTGGTCTACCTTATCACTACGCTCTTCTACAACCATCTAAATCGAAATTCATACTTAAATAAACTAATTTATTTATTTTATTATTTTTGTACACAGTATACAGAGCGATACGACAAAAAAGGCAAATTTAATTTTAAATCGTAGGCGTCGATAATCCAAACACTATACCCTGTTCGGATTAATGAGGCATTCGGAGTATAGTATGTACTCGTACTTAGATATTTTAAAAGGTGTTTTTTGAAAAGAAACTGATTTTTATAATTGAAAGTGAATACAAATTATAATCATTAAGTATTTATTTACACTTTAAATAAAATGTAGTACGTATAGTTCTTTGACATGTGGTGTTTAAATGACAAAGAAAATGCTTCATCCCTCAATTTTCGCAATAACATTTCATTGAAAATTTGACGATTGATACGCGTGTGTAGCACGTAAAGTGAATGATCACTGAGTGGCGCTGCGATCAAAGAGTATAATAATAATCAAAGAGTATAATAATAATATGGGAGGCTGCGATACTCTGTGAGACAGGTGCTTGCGCGAGCGTTCGGATTACAGAGGCGTTCGGATTATCGAGGGTTCGGATTATCGAGGTCCTATTAAACTACCTATGTTAGTACTATCTATATGAATTCAGCAAAGAAAATCATGAGTTTGTTTCGGCCTTTCTTCTCAGAATAGTCAGATACGAAACGCCCACCTCATCTAGTTTTAAAATATGATTGACGTGTAAAAGTGTTTGTACAAACCTACTTACAGAAATAAAAATCATTTATCATGGTCATATAAAACCGAACATGTTTTCAAAAACAAGCAGAGTAACTAAACTTGGTGTCATATTGAACACTGGACAGCGGTGTGTACCCTGTATTTTGTTGAGGGTAAATAAATGTAAGCTATATTGTGAGCATTGGGGTATTTTAGATAGCCGTTGCCTGTCTGTAGCCTGTCGCCGACATCCGAGAGGCATCCCGACCCTCGGGTTGAGAACGTAACTTTATGCCAGTGTATTTATTCTTGTTTTTTTGTTTTCTGTAAAATGTTCAGAATTTTTCACTTATTGTCAGGTCACATAATGTTAAATAATTTCCACATAGATTAGATTACGAATTCTTGTTCAAAGAACAGTAGCAATTACTTTTCGCGATCTGGCATTTTCCTGGGGACGCCGATGCATAATTAAAATAATATCTATAAAACGAATGTGTTCCTTGTGAAAATCCGGGAAACACGAATTTTGAATCTGAAAAAGAAACAAATATAAAGTACCTACCTACCTAAATTTTAAATAATCAAAAAACCCAACTGCGTAAAAGACCCGCGCTGAACATTTAAATAAATACACATGAAAAACTTAACTCATTTTTTGCAGTAAAATAATAGATATAAAAAAGCGCGGAACCTTGCAAGAAATATTACTCTCTGATTACACATCATTACACCCATATTAATACATGCAAAATGACAAACCATTTACGTATTATGTTTGTAAAAGTCGGGCACGTCACTGAACGGATTAACGCTACGTCAAGCGCCCCGATACACCTGTTGGGTGCACTGCAGTTCCACGCAATGTACTCCATTATTATCTCCGTCTGTTCATGTCGCCTTGGTAACCGTAATATTTAAGGTTCAGCCTGCAAACAGCCTTGCGAGCCGAGTGCTTCACACCTACGCCTAGCGAATAGCGATGTTGGAGCTTTATGTTAGCCTAGTACTTCTGGAACGCTAGTTTGCCCACGCACGCGTTTTGTCATACAAATCGTTGTAACAAATTCAATTCATGTAATCCGGATAATTTACGCCACAATTAATAATGATAACATTTCGTTAATCAAAATTGCAAAACAAATGAACTTTTTATCATCGATTTAACTAACCGTAGTCAGTTTACATTAGCAAGGTTCTGACTACAATAATTATATTTACAAATGTTTGACAGTGCATTTTTTTTTTTTAAACGTTGCCCCACACTAGGAATTTTTCCTGTATCGTGGGTGCGTTTACAAACATTTAAACTCACATACACAAACAGCCAGACCCGGAACAACTACTTGTAGGTCATACAAATTTTTTTTCGTGCGGGAATCGAACCCGCGACACGCAGCGCAGCAGTCAATCGCTTAACCACTGCGCCAACCGTGTCGTCATTTACGACCCATGACAGATAAAAATGAACACACAATTAATGACATTACGTTAAGTAGTGTACCGCCTACTTCCCACTTTTCCATCGCATATTTATGACTGATGTATTCATATTTCCGCATAATTATACAAAGTAAATTACTTTTTGCGAACACCATCGTTTATCATACAATTCATACATCATATTAAAAACCTGACAAATAAAAAATATACAAATTGTCAATTGTAATTAATTCGCTTCCGGTTTTAAGGTTTGTCGAAAAAGCAATTAATCTGATAGCTTGTTTAATTGGAATCGGGCGATCATGTTTGAACAAGTTTTATGTTTTGTCAGGTTTTGTCTGACCTTTTAACTTTAGTTACATTTTGCTTCGGAATTTTCATACCTACTAACCTAACTAGAAAATAGCCTAGCTGACTATTTGTATAGATTTATCGTTTAGTCTGCCTCTGTTTCATGTTCTCCCAGTTCATCAGAATCGCCATTAATTCTGATGAAATTTTACGGAATGATAGTTTTTGTGATGACACGATATTTTATATACACTATCTGACCAAAAAGATTGGTCCTTAGTTCCTTACCAAGGCCACTATGATTCCAGTAACAAGAAATATTATACCTAGATATTTTATCCTTGCGAAACATACCAAGTATAAATCTAAAGTTAACGTTGTTTCCACGATTAACGTGTTTGGAATAACAATAAGTTTCGTAGTTTTCTTAGGGTTCTAGATGAAAATTTCAATTAATTTTCGAACCTACTATCAATAATAACTTGTGATTGCATGCAATGATGATAGTTTTTTGACGTTTTGAAACGAAAAGAAACGTATTCCGATTAATAATAACAATACAGCTTCTCCCTAATATTTATCTCATAACAAAAAGTCCATCTGGATAGTGAAGCAAGAAACGTGATTACAACTACTCCCGAGTACCCGGTACCCCTGCTGGCTGCCGACAAAATGTGTAAATAGCATTCCCGCTTGAAGTTGCACACCAGTCCGAGCTAGTTTAAACTAGTTGTAAATGTTAGGGGCACTGTTGCGAAACTAAAGTTTGTACTAAAAATTATCGTTGTTACATACAATTGTTGTTCTTTTTACTTCGTTTCTCTACTTATTTTACTTTTTCTCTGCATGGTTGTCGATATTAAGTTGGTCTACGATATGACTGCATACATTTTTTTCATTGCAATGCTTTTGCTTGACTTCATGAAGTGTGTCCTAAAGTTGTTGTTGACAAGATAGTGCATGCCTGCCCTTTCCATTCGTTCCACCTGATGTAAATCCCACTTGGTTACACAATATTAGTTTTAGTTTATGCGAAACCCAAAACACATGTCTAGTATTTGTATGTAAGTAAACAATCTATGTACTTTCAAAACTGAATCATGAAAAATCACAAAGTTATAAGGTTGTTATGTTACCGGGTTGTCCGTACAAAAACATGCTAACGGCGGGCGGCGCCCCCGCGACTCCAGGGTCGTCTTGCACTCATTGATAATAATTTGGCAGTAGGTACCTAACCGTACGGCGATTGTATTGTAAGTAATTAAACGGTGATAACATTTTCCATCACTCTTGAATATTTTTGGGACAAAATATAACATGGTGTAAACATTATTGAAATCGATTCAGTTCCTTATTCTGAACAAACTATATTCACATAGCGAACCATACAGTAGTGGAATATGAAGTGTAACATCTGACATCTCACCTTGGTACCCAATAAGCAACTGAGCTGCGACAGAAATTAACCTCAAAATTAAAAAACCGGCCAAGTGCGAGTCGGACTCGCGCACGAAGGGTTCCGTACCATTATCTATAAAAACGGCAAGAAAATCACGTTTGTTGTATGGGAGCCCCCCTTAAATATTTGTTATATTTTAATTTAATTATTTATTTTAAATAAAGATTCTGTGAATATTTCAAGCGTCTACATGTTGCCGTTATCAATATCGAGCAAAAAAGTCACGTTTGTTGTATGCGAGTCCCCTTAAATATTTTTTTTTTATGTTTTTAGTATTTGTTGTTATAGCGGCAACAGAAATACATCATCTGCGTATATTTCAACTGTCTAACTATCACGGTTCATGAGATACAGCCTGGTGACAGACGGACAGACAGACAGACAGACGGCAGCCTTAGTAATAGGGTTCCCGTTTTACCCTTTGGGCCTAAAAAAATATAAATAGGTACTGTTATTAATAGGTAGTTATGGTACTGTTCGAATACTTATTCATTACTAGAGGTCGAAATTCGACCCCCTCAACTTAAAATCTATAGGTACAGTCGCCAGCACATCAACTTACCACAAACTGTCAAATTTTCTTATTCGATTTTGAACTTAATCTTCAAAAATTTAAGGTTTAAAATCATTTGGAGAAATTGGACAGTTTGGTATAACCGATGCCTATGTGCTGGCAACTGTACTGTACTTACTAATTCCATGAGTACACTTATTCCCTGCTATTATAAAGTACTTACTAATTCCTAGTATTAATAATTACTTTTATTTATTTATTTATTTGCTAACATGTAAAACACTGGTATTAGAATTTCATGACACAGTATTGAGACATGCACCCTGTAAGGGCATTGCAAATTGTATAATATATCGAATTATTATTATTAAATTTAATTATTAATTACATACTATTGACTCTAATTATTGCAATTTATTACATTATATTATACATTAACCAATAAGTTATTACTAACAATTCGTTCATTCATTTAAGTCATATACGTCACACATTTACGTCAAGCTTAATAGTACAAGGTCGATCGATTCACAATTTGTCAGTTTTAAATTCCTCAACGGTATAGTAGCCTTTCTTTATTAATAGAGATTTCAACTGTTTCGAAAAAATTTAGTCATTTGGTACTTACTTATTCCATGCTCAAGCTGTCACTTACTTCCTGTTACACACTTCCATCCCTTCTCAACTCGAAATCACTCTCACAGAAAGCTAGAGGAAAGGAAAAATATAATCCAGAAAGGTCTTTCCAAACTGAACAGAAGAAAAATGTAGTGTCCCGAATATTTTGTCTGTAAATCCTTCTAATAAACATAGGTATAAGCTTTGAGCGAGACATGGGCCTTCCATTGTGGGCCATAATTCGGTCACGGATTCGCCCCTGACACGTACCAACACTCGACACAATTATGACCTGCTACGTGACGCTTCTGTAGGGTATCGTGTATGGTACCATTATGTATGTATTCCTAAACCATACACCACATACAAGGTTATTTTTAAAACGTCAATAACCTCTTAAGGGGTCATTGTACTCATCATTATGAACAACTTTTACTATGGGACCAAAACTGAAATCGCGAAAAAACACCAGCTGTTCCCAACATTTATGTTCGAATAATTCGTTAGAATGTAGGGAACAGCTGATTTTTTTTGCGCGATTTCAGGTTTGGTCCCATAGTAAAACTTGTTCATAATTATGAGTACAATGACCCCTTAAGAGGTTATTGACGTTTTAAAAATAACCCTGTATATCATCATGTCTGTACTCCCCGAAGGCAGGCAGAGGTGTAAGAATAGTCCACCCACATTGCGCCTGTTACGCTAGTCTTGTTCTAAAAGGGTGAGTTTGCTGGCCATTTGCCATGAAAACGGCACTCCGACCTGCTAATGAGAAGTTCCTGGAAATCCTGTGCTGACCCTGAAATCACAGGACTTTCTTTTAATGCATAAGAATACAGATTGACAACCTGGTCAGTATTTGATTCTTGATGCATAAAGAAAGAAAAAGATAGAAATAAAAAATAATTAACACAACACACACCACAACAACACACAACAACAAAATCAACAATACAACAACATCAACAACACAACACAACAACAACAACATCAACAACATCTTTCCGGAAAGCGTGTAACAGGAAGTGACAGCTTGAACATGGAATTAGTAAGTAATATATAGATTGTAAGTAGAGGGGGTCGAATTTCAACCTGTGGACGACCACTAGAGTATAATAATTATTCGAAAAAATATTTCCGTATTTAGCTTTTTTAAATTTTGAGGTTATTTCCTGTTGCTGCTCAGTTGTTTATTATCAAGGTTTACTATTAAGGCTCCTCGTTTTTTATAATTCCTTATTTTTATTAGGGACTCCACTGACTTCTAGGAAAACATTGAAAGAAAAACAAGAAGATTTGGACTATAAATAGTTCTGCAGTGAACTGCAGCGAATAGCAAGCATGGCAGGTACCTAATTAAAGCTGTTTCCTACTCCTATAACCATGTGATGTCATGACCTTACATCACACAAAACACAGGGGTCCTAATCCCTCGGCTGTCGAGCACTTACAATGACAATCGTGGAGGACCCCCAGCGTATCTCAACAACTCTGAATGGTACTTCCGTAAATATGTATTTGTATACATCTGTGCAATGCCTGTGAGGGCGAAAAGAGGAACTGTTTCTACTTATTAAATGATTTTGATTTTTAACTAGCATTGATAAACATAAATAAACGCTGTAGTTGCACAAACTGCTAGATACAATTTAAGATATATACTTAAGGACCGTATTTATTGAACGTTACTCAGTACTCAAGCATTATCCAATATGGCTTTACAGAATTATACTCATTCGAATCACCATTACAACTCCTTAAGTTCAAAAAATCCTACTGAATGATAATTTCAGAAATAATCATTCAGTAGGATTTTTTGAAGAGAGTTAAGTTGTATTGCCGATTCTAATGATTATAATTCTGTAAAGCCATATTGGTTATGGCCGCGAATCATAATTAGATCAACATAAAACCTGTTACTGACCTAAAAAATTCGCGGGCTACCTTAGCGCATCCCCCTTAAGACTAAATTCAACCAATTTAATTGCTTGAATCTAGTCTTAAGTAATGCTTGAGTACCTACTGAGTAAAGTTCTATAAATACGGCCCATAAAGCTTGTAGGTACGTTACACGGGTCCATTTATAGTCCACTTATTTTTCAGAAAATTGGTACAGAGTTAAACCTATGTTGCGAATTGATGTGCATGCACATTGAACTATCTTTTCATCTCTGCGTACTCCCTTGGATAATACAGACGTGATGTTTGGTAAGTCATGGACATTACAGACGCGGCTACTTAATTTTCGCAGAATAATTCTGTAATAATTAAAACTTACAGCAATCGAAATTCCATTATAACAATGTTAGGAATTTCAATTATGATTCGCTCAATACTTGTTGGAACTATGTTCGGCTCCAGATGAACTCATTAATTTATTGAAGCAAGTTCTTATACACAAGTAACCGATCGATCAAAACGTTTGGTGTGCCCTTAGGCGCAATATTTCTTCTCATTTCGGCTCCAACAACTCAATACCATAAACCTAATTTTACAGTTGGCATCACAATTTACAAGTAATCGTCTAGATTTGCGAGGGAAATGCCGACATTTATAATGGAGGCAACATTGGAAAAATACTTCAAAGAAACTTGTACAGTTCATTACTTTCGGTTGAATAGAAATATATTACGCGCTTCTATTTGTTGAAATATATTTACACTAGCTGCGCCCCGCGGTCTCACCCGCGTAAGTCTCGATCCCGTGGGAATATCGGGATAAAAAGTAGCCTATATGTTAATCCAGGGTGTCAGCTACCTCGATAAAAAAAAATATCAAAATTAGACCAGCCGTTTTTACGTGAAAGAGTAACAAACATCCATCCATCCATACTTACAAACTTTCGCGTTTATAATATTAGTAGGATAATAATATGGTGCTGTTTTTCTTTTTTTTTTCTTTTTTGGGTGGGAAATCATCGAATAACTTCTCCCGCTCTGGGCGGAGCTGGGAGTGTCAGACTTTTACTGACTAAAATCCACCATGTTCCTTCAAATGCCTGTGTGCCAGGGCCACGATATCCCTTTCGGACAGACTTGGTGCTGGTATACGATATTTTCTGTAACATAAATTAGATTTTCTCGCATTTGTCTTTAACCGACTTCATTAAAAGGAGAAGGTTCTCAATTCATCGGAACCATTTATTTTTCTTTTTTATGTATGTTCCCCGATTACTCGGAGACGGCTGGTCCGATTTGGAATATTCTTTTTTTGTTTGAAAGGGTATACTTTACAGTTGGTTCCATTGTCATCACGTCAGGATCTGATAAGGGGATCCCATGGAAATCGAGGGAAGTCCTCAAATTTTATAGGCACACCTATAGCGCTTTGGATATTTTTTATAGTAACTCGTGCAATAGTACCCGGAAAGTACCATTTGGTGAAGTAGAACTGATGATGAAGACCAGAGATGGCCACCGAAACTATTCAATAATAATTAAGCATTTAACGGGTTGCGATTCGAGTACTTTAATAGTGTTGCTAAGCAATTTATGCTCGTCACAATGCATAATTATGATGAGTAGCAGTTCTCCTCGTTCTTACCAGGAGAACTCCTCAACAATTAAGGGACCAGCATCGAGAAAAGCAATATTTTGTACAAGGTGATGAGCATTTGACATTAAGCTATTGTAATTTAGACTAATTACAAACTGACCCACTAAGAAGTGAAAAACAAAAACTTTTAACAAAAAAAATATAACCGACTTCCAAACAAACACTAACACAAAGTGAAAAATAACTTTAATTTCGGAAGTCGGTGGCAAAAAAACTAAAGTCTAGATCCAAAGACACCGACTTCCGAATTTTTTGGAAGTCGGTTAAGTATATATTTTTTTTGTATAAAGTTTTTTTTCTTTTTCAGGCTGTACTGTGTTACCAATTTTAAACTGGCACGCGAATGTTGTGTTTCCACTTTCTATGAGTCATTAGCCCCTGGTAGATCCGACTCCAGGACGCGTTACCCGTTTCAGGGTTTTTCGTCGCCTCATAATGTAAAAGTGAAAGAACAAAGAAAAATATCTGAACGCTGACATTGAACCACACAATCTGCGACACCGCATCACAAACAGTGAAGACATTTTTTCAACAGAAACGTTGCCCTCCATAAAACGTATCATATGAAATTCTCAGAGAAAATAAAACCTGCCTCCGCGCTATCTTTATCCCTTTTATGACAGAGCGCGGGCAGAGAGAAAAAATACAATATTTCTTTCATGAAATGACTGTGCCCCTCAAACCGTTGAAGAGGAAAATACAAGTTTTGATATAAACGTATTGTATATTTCATACAGGCTCAGAACGTTGTCGATGTTATAGTTTAGGCGTAGGTATATTAAAAATCAGAGGACTGTTGCCCTCGATATGAACTGAAATGATTTGAGGAGTCTGAGGAGTGGAGTGGGTAAGCTCTCGTAAGAAGGATCTACTGTCTAGTTACAATTTAGAACTAATGATTATGATTATCATTTTAACTAAAAGCTGTTAAGACGCAGATATATGCCAGGGACTTTGAGTGGTTTGCTTCCGTGTTCAGCCAGTAATAGGACTCGCCCATCAAGGAGCGCTGTCCCCAATTTGACGCATTATTAATTTATTATACACAAAACAAAAGGTATTTCAATAAAACGCTTATACTAAAAGATCAATAATTAAATTATCTTGAAATTGGTGAAGGTTTCAGAAAAATACGCTTGGTAGATTTTGCGCCATCCTCAGTTTGTTTATCCGCGTTAGACATAACTTTACAAATTAATTTCACTATGTATTAAAAACATAATCTTAAATATTGACTTAATAAATTATTGTGAAAATGCTCTAATTTAACACTTTTTTTTTTCAAATCATTAACACTACTCGTTTAGACGTAATCTTCAGTATAAAATCAAAAAAAGTCGGTTATCGTCGCCTTAAAGCGAGAGTGGGAAGAATAAATAAATTGCCATAATAAATATTCATGCGATTGGTGTATTGTGTGGCAGCGATAATTGCCTTCTTGTCAATAAAAGAAGTGAAAATAATCATCAATCTCCTGCCTTATCCGACTACATTTGGGGTCGGCGCTACATGTCTGTTTCTTCCATATCATGCAGTTTAGATAATAACAAATAGTTTCTGCCTATGTAGGTACCTAACACGTAACCCAATCATTTATTTCCTTATTTGACATCCTAATAATAAACTGCCAGTCCTAAGCATTGTTGTGTTAAATAAAGTAACAAAGTACGTCAACACGTACCTACTAGGAATCTAGGACTCCAAAGCGGAAACTAGCAGAATAATATTAGATGTTTTTAATTCAACTTTTTAAATTTTCCTCATCAAATTCGCTTCTCCCCAACTCTTTCGCCGCGGCTAGCCCGCACTCGCGAGCTACACTCAATCACAAGTTGAACTCGAACCCAGTTCAGAACGTGCACAATTATCTACTAACTAACCAACTAACGAGAAAGTTAACCAGCACTTAAACAGCCACTTCGCCTCGGGCTTTTTGTTTACGATAGTACCTACTCGCTTACTTCTCGTGTCAGTTCTATAACTTCTATAACACGACTTAAATTTTATTTGTTTATGCATCTGCGAACTACTTAGGTTTGCTGCTATCCTAGTACTAAGTTTGTTTGAACGCGGCAGGTTAGAATTCCTCAGGGCTTAACCAATATAAACTTAATTCCAATCAGTTCAAGTTGAATTAATTAATTGCACACACACTAACATAAGGAAGTATCACATTATTCCAAAGCAAAAAAGAGGATGACGCTATACGTCCTGTATAGCTCCATCTCTTTCTCGCACTGGAATAATGATGACTTTGACACTTCTCTTAAATATATGCAATGCTATTCGTACCATGACCAAATTCCCTTAATTTTGCGAGAATTTCTCCAGTTGGCTGCTAAACAGTAACAAACAGACGATACAGGTTTCCGCGTGACATCATTCCAGAAAGTTTGACACAACAGGGAACTTGGAACTACTTTCCCCTTTGGAGTGCCTTAAAAGCTTCTGACTTACCTTCACAACTAACATTACTTTGTGACATAGTTCCAAACTATAGTTTTAATGCTTTCGATACGTAGGCAGGTAGGTAAGTGAGAAATAAGTTTGATGTACCTACCTGCGTCAGCCATTTACCCCCCCCCCCCCCATTATGAAAAGTACCTACAGCTCCAACTTATGAGGGATGCGCTAAGGTAGCCCGCGAAATTCAATTTCTCTTAAGTAATTTGCAATTGATAGTTTAGTATTAGGGGCCCAAGTCTGCTATTTTTATAAATTCAGTCATTCCAACACGATCCCATTGTCATGCCATTGTCATTTTGCTAAAAGTTCGTAATCTGCTAAATTCATAATGGTCGATCATTGGTCGGTCAATGTTCTCGTAATATAATTGTGTTATTATAATGGCATTGTCGTATTGCCATTATTATAAAACCCATTAGTAGAAATGTCATTCATTCGTCATTATGTACGAGATTACCACTAAATGTAATTTCTTTCAATGTAGTGTCAGTGGCCGACCATTGGAAACTCTAACCCCCTTATTACAAAACAAGGTTTATCTTCAGACCCAGGTTTAAAACATGGAGCCATTATTGAATTTCGAACTTTATTCCGACTGTGGTAAAGTTCCTAAACACAAAACTGACAACTTAGTACCGAACTAAGTTTTCAGTTTTGTATATAGAACGGTATTTCAATCACTGTTACGTTCTTATTACAAAAACTGACTCCATGGTTTAAGCCATGTCAAAATATAAATCTTGTTTTGTAATAAGGCGGATAATGACGGCATTATAATAGTAGGCCTTGTCAAAATCAACAATTATGAAATCAATGATCGATCATTCTGACACTATTGTAATAGCAGACTTGAGGCCCAGGTTGTATGTTGAATAAAATATGATTCTCGACTTGCTAACAAGTATGGCGTTATAGAATTATAATCATTAGAATCAATACAACTTCATAAGACTCAGATATATGCCAGTGACCTTGAATGGTTAGCTTGCGTGTTCTGTACTGAGCTCACGCAACGCACGACGCGTTACGTTCGTCCAGTTAATAGGACTAGCTCATCAAGGAGCGCTGTCCCCAATTAGACGCATTATTAATTTATTATACACAAAACAAAAGGTATTTTAATAAAACGCGTACTAAAAGATCAAAGAAAAATACGCTTGGTAGATTTTGCGCCATTCTCAGTTTTTTATCCGCATTAGACATAACTTTACAAATTAATTTCAATATGTAATATAAACATAATCTAAAATATTCACATATTAAATTATTGAGAAAATGCTTTAATTTAATATTATACTTCAAATCATTTACAGTACTCGTTTAGACGTGATCTTCAGTATAAAATCATTAAAAGTCGGTTATCGTCGCCTTAATTAGAATTGGCCTCGAATGTCATGATTTCATGAAATTGTCATTCAATACGGTTATCTGAACTTAGAGAGTTGTATTGATGATTATTATAATTATTTAAATAAATATTTGATACGGCCGCGAATCATATTTATATCAGTGTCTACTAGACGCTGCACTACAGCAAATTGACTCTGAATCAGTTTATCGCACTGAAAATCCTCACATAGCTGCAAAGCTAATGATCGGCCTTATAACACAGGTGATTGATTCAAATACAAAGATCGTTACAATATCAAATCGAAAAATATCCTAAAACCTTGGCTCACAGCGGGCCTTCTCCGATGTATCCGACATATAGACAACCTACACAAAAAAAACAAAAAAGTCACCTGACGACGAAATTTTAAGAACAACATTCACTAGATACAGAAACTACTGCAACAAGCTACTGAAGAAGACTAAACGAGAATTTGAGAAAAATAAAATTAAAACGCAGGTAATAACACCAAACAAATCTGGGCAGCCATAAACACAATATCCAACAGAACTCACAAGAAAGACATTACACCGCACCTATTACATATGTCAGCTACAATCTACTCTACTCTACAATCCGTTAACCTGGCCAACAAATTCTTTGCAGAAATCGGTAAAAATCTCGCAGAACTAATAGTTACTAGATCAACTGACGATGCATCCCAGTCATCCCAGACTGCCAACAGCGACTTCTTACAGTCTATGTCACTATTACCTACGGATGAAAATGAAGTTGCTAATCTGATAACATCCCTACGTAACGACTGTGCTGTGGGATGGGACAGAATTTCTAATAGCCTTTTAAAAAAACACATGGTGATAGTTGTACCACCACTTACGTACATCTGCAACATCGCTCTCAATTCAGGTCAATTTCCCAAACCATTTAAAAGATCCATTACACGTCCTATATTTTAAAAGTGGGGACAGGGGCAGTGTCAATAGCTACAGACCTATTGCTGTGCTTCCTGCCCTATCCAAAATACTAGAGAGGATCATGAACAATAGGCTCGTTGATTACTTAGACAAGTTTAACATATTGTCACCCTCACAATATGGTTTTCGGGCTGGCAAATCAACGTCCGATGCTGTTCATGATCGGACTAACTATGTTGTCACAAACATGGATGGGGGGCAGAAGGTCTTGGGTATCTTTTTAGACATTGCCAAAGCTTTTGACACTGTTTCTGTACCCATTCTTATTCACAAGATGGAAAGAATAGGCATAAGGGGGTTTCAACTTGAACTTTTTGAGGACTACCTGTGCGAGCGTACACAGTTCGTTAAGATCGATGATATCGTCAGCGAAGAGCGCACTGTCAGCTATGGTGTGCCACAAGGTAGCGTACTCGGTCCGACACTCTTTCTCATATACATTAACGAACTGGGTATGCTGACCATCCCCAAGGGTAAAATTATAACTTTTGCAGATGATACTGCCCTTCTCTTTAGCGCTAACTCATGGCATGAAGTTTACGCGAACGTCCAGACAGGCTTTGACGCTGTACTGAGGTGGTTGCATAATAATGTTCTCACACTAAACGCGGACAAAACAAAGTACATTGCCTTTTCTCTAAAGTCCTACACACATACAACTCAAACAACTCCGTTATATTCTATAACTGCCCACTCCTGCTATAACCAAAATGACAACACATGTGGCTGCACCCGCCTACAAAAAGCAAATAGTGTAAAGTATCTGGGAATTATAATAGATTGCAACTTGATATTTCCTGAACACATCAACACCCTCAGCAATAAGTTGCGTAAACTAATATTCGTCTTTAAGACCCTAAGACATGTGGCTGACGTCAGGCTGATGAAATCAATCTACTTTGCCCTCGCCTAGTCCTTATTAACCTACTGTATAACGTGTTGGGACGGTGCACCTAAATACACAATCATACAATTGGAAAGAGCGCAGAGAGCTATTCTGAAGGTAGTCTACCTTTTCAATATCCCACAGCTCTCTTATATAAAGACACTAAAGTCTTAACTGTACGTCAGTTGTTTGTTCTTCAAATGGCCTTAAAACAGCATGGACTCCTTACCTATAACTCCTCGCTGTCACGAAGTAAAAGACGTTTTGACCCAGTAGATCGCCATGGTAAACGACTTACTACTATGTTCTCCAAGCGTTTCTTTTGTTACCTTGGTAGCTTTCTTTACAATAAAATAAATAGAACGCTCTCGATTTATGATCTTACCAAAACTAAGTGCAAAATGAAGGTTAGGAGCTGGCTCCAGGAATTAAGTTATAAAGTTACGGAAAAACTTCTAGCTACCACGGTATAACTTGAATGTTTGTAATTTTTTTATTTTTTATTTATTCATTTTTGATCAAACATACTTATTAAAGTGTCCAAACTATATAGGTTTTATAATTATATATTTACATATAATCACCATTCTGTGCATTCAGCCCTTCACCTTTCCCTTACACACTCGCCCACTTTTTTTTTTTTTTTTTTATGAATGGCATCTCGTAGCAGACCTAGAGAGGTCGTTGCTACTTAACCGGATATTCCTGTGGCTGCCCTAAGGTTTTTAATCTTAAAGCCTCCAGCCAGGGCGCAAATTATATATATTAAAACTAAACGACAGCGCGCTAAGGGCACCCCCTGTGGGGTACGGACCTCGGCTTAGGGCGTCGTTGGGGGATCACAAAATTAGTAACAATTTGGGGACGGGCTGGATCAACATTTTGATCATGATTATTATCAGGGGATATTATATTTATTGCTACGGCGCTCTCAGCCTCTAACCGGGCGGCTGGCGCATCGACATTCAAGGGACGGGGGGGAGGACTTTTATTACTATTTACTCGGGAAGTTCGCGTGGTACCTCGGCGGCGAGGACGGAAGGTCGGTTTGTACACTCGCCCACACACACGCACACATATAAATACACACCACACACAGACACCCACATACACCACGCACACACACACCACACACACTTCACACCACACACATGCATAAACACACACACACCACCACACACACACACATTTACTAACCCTAGAATAAGTAATAATCAATAGTGAAATCAGTTTTTATATAACTTACCGCATCCGTGTTCCAGTGCATAATCCTAAATAAAGGTAACCGTTTCCGAAGGGGTGGAGACCTGGTGTCCTGAAATACAGGCCTTACAGCCTAGCTTAGGCACCAGTCTCCCACTGTATAACTTCTAAAACTATTATGTATGGATATTTTGAAAATGTGTACTATATATTGTGGTGAGAAATAAATCTTTATTAAATAATTCTAATAAATTTATCTTATCTTAAAAAAAAAAAAAAAAAAATACTCAGTTTATAAGTCATACATTGTGTCACTGACCTGCAAATTGCAATTAAAGGCTTCTACAGATCAGCGCGACTCGCGACGCGATACAAAGGCACCGCTCGTCACGCGACACGCGGGGCCTTTGTGTCACGTCGCGTGTCGCGCCAATATGTAGAAACCTTAAGTATGCTTTACGATTTTAAAATAAAGGCATAAGTATTCTGCGGTATTGACTTAGGTATTATATAAAACCCTAAGGATAAAGTTCACAATCAGAGTCTGCCAGTTGCATACATTTTCTCGTAACAAACATGCCAGGCGATCGACACAAAAAGCTGTAATTCTTCCAAGATCAAATAAAACAGCCAAGCAATAATTCAATTTCATTGAACCGTTCCTTCCCAGTATAGCTCGTGGAATAATAGAGTTGCAGCCAGCATCTGTGTCAAACGTAACTGAATGCAAGGAGCTCATTACAAGCCTCTCATTCACAGACTATTGGAAATTTCACGCAACGCTAGCCAATAGCGAATTCAATAATAATGTGGTTTTATGAACTGCACCAGTAGTAAGGGTACTGCAATTTGCGAAGCTCTTGTTTAATCAAAACAATTTTTAATACTATGGTATTTAGTTGAAATATTATTTAAATCCCCGGAGGCCTATGTCCAGCAGTCGACATCTTTTGACTGAAATGATGCTGATTATTGAAGTAAAATTTCTTTACGCACGCTTGACTTGGGGAGTAAGCTGGTGAATGCGTGACGAGAGCGTTACGGAACGTGTGATCGGGCGTTTATTTTATACAACCCAGGAAAAATAACAAAAAAAATAAAACTAACTAAAATTTTAATTAAACATAAAAACTAAATAAAAATAAGTCCCTTCGTACTTTAACGGGCTTAGGACCGTCAAATGAAATAAATTTAATTCTAAACGATTGCTATTTTAAGTTAGTAGGTACTAAATTAGGTTGATCTTGCAATATTTATTTGTGTTTTCATTTTTTTTTCCTGCGTTCCACTATCGATACTGAACCTACCCTTAAGCTATGGCACGCCGTTACTTTAACATTCTCTATAATAAAGAAATCCTGATGTTTTGTCAAGTAAAAACCATGTGAAGCAGGTTACACTAAAATAACAGTTTTTTTTAATAATTCCTGGTATAACTTATGAATCTAGAACAATATTAAACTGACCATTTTAATGTTGCTAGTCATTGACTTTACGACAAAGTTGATTCAATTTTCCGAGGCAAATCTGTTTCAAATAAATGTCGTATTAGCAGAACAGTAACTTGGGTTTTCTAGTCCAAGATAATTAATTTTGAAAACATTTCCAGAAGTTTGACATGCCTGTTTTGGCTCACAATCTTTTAGTTTTAGCCAAACATCAAATGATATTAAGTTGTATAGGTTTTACCTGTTCCTGCAATAATCAGTAAACCTGAGAAATAAAAATGTTGAAGATATGCACTAGAAATTACTAGTGTTTTTAAAAGATATATTTTAAATATAAGAAATTTTCACTAACGTTAGCCACAAATCGATATTTGCCACTTACCAGGTGCCACGCTGTCGTGTCTCGGCATACTAATACAAACTGATGATGCCTGCGCTAGTGGTTCAAAAGAACCTTTCACAGGCACTTCTGCCGTGAATATTTTAACGCCGCTAATTGGTTTACATTGCTTCCCCTACCATATCTACCCATTTTAATTGGCTATCGTGTTTTTCGTGCAATTAACGTAATAGTTTGTTCATCGGACGACGACATACATACCCGCTGGCTGCACTATTATGAATTTGATAACAGTTTTGATGTTATGTATTCCTGGTACCTGTCCATGTTGCGATAGAGCCATGGGTAAAATACTCATGAGTTTTTAACCGTCTGCCAAAAAGGAAGAGGTTAGGTATATGTTCGTCAGTATGTTTTTTTTTAATGTATGCTCACCGATTTTTCCCGTTAATAATGTGGACCGATTTTGAAAATATTTTTTTGTTCGAAAGGGTATGCTCCCGATGTGGTCCCATTGGTCACCAAGACAGAATCTGATAGGGGGAATCCCATGGAAATCGAGGGAAACCCATTAATCTTACAGGCAAACCTATAGCGATTTGGGTATTTTTTATAGTAACTCGCGCATTTGCTCTCGGAAAGCACCATTTGGTGAAGTGGAACTGATGATGGAGACCACAGATGGCCACAGGAACAATATAATATTGAGTACCTATTTAACGGGTTGCGATTGGATTAGGTACTTTAATGTGATTGCTAAGCAATTTATGCTCGTCACTATGCATATGGTGGGTGGCAGTTCCTCTGGTTCTTCCCAGGAGAATTCCTCAACAATCAACGCCCCAGCTCCGGGAAAAGCAATATTTTGTAAAAGGCGATGTGCAGTTAACATTAGGCTATAAATAAAAAAAATTGGCTATAAAGAAAATATTTTTTTGTTTGAAAGGGTATAGGGCCCAAGTCAGAATCAGATGATAAGTTAAAAGAGTGTCCGTGGAGTTTCTTGCCCGTTCTTCTCCATAGGGACCTACTACTCTTTGGAATGGGCAACTAGCTTCATATTTCTAACTGACCGACTTCTTGACAATTCAAAAGTGCGTGTAATCCCATAAAAATTGACGGAAATCCTCAAATTTAAGAGGCACACCGCACGCCATAGCGATTTGGGTATTTTTTTATAGTAAGTAACTTGTGCATTTGCTCTCGGAAAGCACCATTTGGTGAAGTGGAACTGATGATGAAGACCACAGATGGCCACCGGAACTACTTAGTAATAAGTATTTAACGGGATGCGATACGATTAGGTACTTTAATATGGTTGTAAGCAATTTATGCTCGCCACAATGCTTAAGGTGAAGTGGAGCTGATGGTGAAGTAACAGGAGAACTCCTCAACAATTAACGTTCCTGCATCGGGAAAAGCAATTTTACAAAAGGTGATGAGCAATTCACATTAGGTTATTGCAACTTAGATAAATTACAAACTGACCCACTAAATAGAGAAAAATAAAAAACTTTTTACAAAAAGAAAAGCAAACGACTTCCAAAAAAAAAACACTACAAAGTCAAAAAATACTTTGTAGTGTTAATTTATCACTTTGCAGTGTTTTTTACACCTTGGTTTTTTTTTGTAAAATGTTTTTTCTTATCGTTGTTTAGCAATTCAAGTAGAATGGTTTATTCAAGGAATGTCAAGTGTCCGAACAGTCTGCTACTGAGATAGTTCAAGAAGTATCCAGGTACAAATACATAAATAACATAGGTATAAACGGTTACCTTTCACGCTTTTCAGTCAACAAAAAGCTAAGTTATTTTTAAAAACCTCGTTTATTTTACAGAATGAGACTTTCAGGTAATCGGGGCCTCAGTCACCGAAAGCCGAAAGCGCTGCATTTTAACAAAAATACCTACACGAAACATGATTGAGATAAAAAGAGTACATACCTTATGCTAGACTCTTACTCATGCTGAGATACGGGCCTTTTGGCCTCGTACAGGACTTTGTTTTTCTTTTTTCTTTTTGTTTGCTTTGTTTTATTTTTGGTTTTGTTGTTCAACCCACCAGGGGTTGAACATGGAAACATTTAGGGGTTCAACATGGTCAGGGGTAAAGATTGAGGTGGTTGAACATGGACAAAACCGTTTCTTTTTGTTTCTATGAGTGTGTTTAATTTAATTCGTGATCTGTGCGAGTCCCAATAAATGTGTTTTTTTTCTTTACTTATAATATTGAAGAGTTCCAATGGAAACTTTGTGCGTACCTAGAAATTTTACCTACAGTGGTTGTGTAATTTACAATTTACTTTTCTTGTTGTAGCTACCTGCATTCTACTAAAGCATTATCTCCCCTGTTAAATGTAATCTGTAACACAAAAAGCCCTGTATCTCTTTTATGGCGCATAATATTTCACAGCAACCGGATAGCCGTCGTTAGGGCGGCGCACGCTAGTGCCATATTTACGCCATGTCATCTGATTAAGTTGGGAAATCGAGCCGAACCTGATTGATGGATGGCAGCATCGTTAATTACACTGGATGATCTTGTTGCCAAAAAATGGTAAACCTTTACGGTTATTTGCTAAGGTTTTGTGCGATAATCCTAGGACAAAATCAAATAAAACTATGTGGAGTTTATTCCTCATAAAAGACATTAATTCCAAATAACATTAATGACCTACTAATTTAAGATACCAGGACATCACTCAGTTATTTTAAGCAATAAAGCGTATAGCGCGAACCAGCAAATAGCAAGCTATGGAGGCTATGCAACAACGTAGGTACTTACCTAACGTATTTTCATCTGGCGGCGTCCGTCAAAAACCCCCACACAAAAGGACTGAGTTAAAGCGACGATAACCGACTTTTAATGATTTTATACTGAAGATCACGTCTAAACGAATAGTGTTAATGATTTGAAAAAAATATATGATAAATTAGAGCATTTTCTTAATAACTTCATATGTGAATATTTTACATTATGAAATTAATTTGTAAAGTTATGTCTTCATAATTTCAGCCGAAAGACGTTCACTGCTGGACATAGGCCTCGCCCAAGCACCGCCACTTCGACCGGTTCTGTGCATCCAGCGAATACCTGTGGCCTTCACAAGGTCATCGGTCCACCTATCCACCAAGTTATGTCTTACGCGGATAAAAACTGAGAATGGCGCAAAATCTACCAAGCGTATTTTTTTGAAACCTTCACCAATTTAATGATAATTTAATTATTCATATTATATATCAATAATTAAATTATCGCGTTTTATTAAAATATCTTTTGTTTTGTGTTTAATAAAATATTAATGCGTCAAATTGGGGACAGCACTCCTTGATCCTGAGCGTCCTATTACTGGCTGAAAGTACGACGCGTTGCGTGAGCTCAGTACAGAACACCACTCAAGGTCACTAGCATATAATTATCTGCGTCTTAAATGCTCCTTAAATGATTGCTATCCTGGTATGCAGAACAAATTAGTAGGTACCCACATTATGCTTCAAATGTATGTAATGTGTATACGAAAAACCAACGTTAATAATTATTAGATAACTATTATTATTGTTTCTTTGAATACTAATGGTACACCACTGACTACCTGCAGTATTGTCTACTGCTCCCTTTAATCCATCCAAAGGTTGTCTGTAAAAGATCGCTTTTAGCGATAAGACCGCCCATTGTGTCACCCTATGTAAAATTTAAACATTTATATCTGTAACTTTTATGGTGTACATAATAAAGAGTATTCTATTCTATTCAAATTTTTTTTTTATTGAAAAAGTCCTTGGTTATTGTTTACCTAATACGTGTCAAAATCAAAGTCAAATTATTTATTTCAAATAGGCGCATAAGAGGCACTTTTGAACGTCAAAATTTACAATAAAATAGAATTGATTCTAGTTGCTCCTTCCAAACGGTAGTTTCGTATGGAGCAGAATGGGCAAGAAACTCCACCGTTACTCTTTTTAAAAATGTTTTACAATATTTTGTTTGAGAAGGTACATTAATTATAAGATTATATATTTTTTTTTTTCATTATTTATTTAAAGGGGCTTTTACGCATAGCCTAAGTCAGTCCCATCGTATCCTAAACAATAGTAGGTACTTCACAACATGTGGGCCATGAATTTGAACAAACCCTTCGCATCGTCGCCCAACCAAATGGTTGGGATAGAATTGTATGGAACATAGGCACATCAGTTTTGTTCAAATTCAAGATTATAATTATGTGATGTCGATGCACCTAGAAAGAAAATATATACCGGTAAAAATAATTAAAATTAAGCAATGAAAAATAACTTAATTATGAGATAGCTCCATGGTGCTCACATATTTACAAACATTGTAAAAGTATATGTTTTCCTAAAAAAAATTAAATAATAAGTCAGTGTGTGAGTACCTATAAGTAATCATAGAATACAAAATCAATGTATGTGTTATACTCGTACTACACTTACAAAACAACCGAAAAGGTGTGCCGCGCAGCAGCGGCAGCACACATACCCACTTTTCATTCATTTTACATTTCACTACAAGAAAAATACGTCCCAATTAGGACAATTTCGAGTCTTCACGACTGCGCGCTCACAACATAATATCTGTTATCTATATATATAAAAGAGAAGTCCACTCACTGACCACTCATCACGAAATCTCGGAAACTACTGGGCCGTGAGGTCTAAAATTTGGCACAAGCACTCTCTATGGGGTGCAGGCGCGCACTAAGAAAGGATTTTTATAAATTCGCACCTTAAGCGGTTGAAAAGGGGTGTCAAAGTTTGTATGCAACTCCTATATTTTTAAAGTTAGAGACATGAATGTTGGCCTGATTGTTCCTTTCGACTTCTAGGTACTCACTAAGAAAGGATTTTACGAAATTCGGCGCTTAAGGGTGAAAATAAGGGTTTTTAATGTTTGTATGAAAAATGTACCAAATGCAGTTAAGATCCAAATTGAATCTTACAACAACGAGTTATTGCATACTTTACATTGAAATTAGAATTCGGAGGCCGACAAAGATCTAAATTGAATTTTACGACAACGCGTTAATGCATATTTTACATTGAAATAAGAATTTTTGGAAGTTTCTTGAGGTTTATATTTAGTTTTTTTTCTAGGTGGCCAGTGTGTTTCAGTGCAGGCGTGATAACGTTCTAAAGTTTTTATGCCAGTTCTAGGTGGCCAGTATTTTCAGTATGCAGGCAGGCATCTGCTAAAAGATAATGATATGAGGTTCTAATTGGTATTCAGGTAATTTGAACGTTGCATTTATAGCATTAAAGTGGAGAATGCCAAGGGGAAAACTTCACAATGTTTAACCTTAATCGCGGCTTGCAAGCCGATCGTATCAAAAAACGAAGTCATGTATCAATCACAGAATACAAACCTAAGCGATACACGTTCAAGCTATAGTTACCAAAATTTCTGTTCTGCGATATTTTGTTATTACTTACTACTAATTTGCTTTGAAATATTTTTCATCGTCGTTGTTTGGTTTTCGTTTGTTTCGCTTCCTAATTTTAAATTGGAGGATAATAAATGTGTTTTTACCTATTGCCGGGTTGGAATTTTGTTATTTCTATTTCTTTGCGAATTACTTATTGTGTAGGTATTTCACACTGTGGTATTACTATAATAGTTTTTAGTATTAGTCGTTCTTACTTGGAAAAAGTGTCCTTGAATAGCTACGTTCGTATTTTAATTTTATTGCTTAGTATCTTTGGTTTTAGGCTGGTGTTGTAAGGGTTGGAAAAAGGCGGGAGAACTATTCCCATTTTAAATGGATGTCAGCACCAACTGACGGGGTCCGAAAGGGCCAATGCCTGCCAGAGTTATGAGCCTGTCCTAAAGGGATATCGTGGCCCTGGCACACACAGGCATTTGAAGGAACACGGGTGGGTTTTAGTCAGTAAAAGTCTGACACGCATCAAAATGACCTTCATTGAAATTTCCTGAGAATCAGATTATTTTTACTCCCTGTTGTGCGTCCCCAAAACCAGCAATAAAAATACTATCTTGAAACACCTGGAACTCAAATGGGAATAGTTCTCCCGCTGCCATGAGTTCACAAGTGGTTCCGTAGGTGCCATTACAAGACATTTCAGCGACGTATTCACGCTTTGAACCATAAACAGCTCCTCCTGACCGATCCTGGGTGAAAGGTTGGAATATTTCCCAGTTTTTAGACACGAGGCGCACAATGCTGTCTCGAATTTGAGAAGACTATGACATGGCCACGTTACTGTTCACCAAATAGGAGAGAGATGAAAATAAGCATGCGCCATCGCCAGGGATATTTACTATTTGGCAAAGAATTTGCATGCCACAATTGTGGCGAAAAGTCCCCTCTATGAGGAGTGGCTAGAGAGGCGCCACGGCTTCCTCACCTTCCGCCTGACGCACGTCCTCACCGGACGCGGTTGTTTCGGGAGGTTCCTATTCAGAATAAAGCGGGAGGAAACGCCCGGGTGTCACCACTGTGTGGATCGCCCGGAGAACACGGTGGAGCATACGGTTGAGGTCTGCCCTGCTTGGGCGGAGCACCGCCATGTCCTCACGGAGGCGATCGGCGGCGGCGATCTCTCGCATCTGGCCCTGGTTCAGGCCATGGTTCGGAGCGAGAGTGCACGGGAGGCCGTCACCTCCTTCTGCAAAGCAGTAATGCATGCGAAGGAGGAGGCGGAACGCGTGAGGGTGAGGCAGGGTTCGCGCCCTCACGCCCTTAGTCACCGCAGGAGACGCCCCGGGCGTCGGGAATCGCAGGCCGATTACCGGCCACCGTGGGCGCGGGCTTGCGGACGGTGAGCGATGGGTAGCTCGCTGTCCGATAAGGACCAGGCCCGGGTCGACGGCGCGTTGTGTTCCACGCGAGCCTCAAAGAGATGTCAGCACCAATTGACGGGGTCCGAAAGGTTACGAGCCTGTCCGAAAGGGATATCGTGGCCCTGGCACACAGGCATTTGAAGGAACACGGGTGGGTTTTAGTCAGTAACAGTCTGACACGCCCTCTCCGCTCCGGCCAGAGCGGAAGAAGTTATTTGATAATTTACCTCCCAAAAAAAAAATGGCAGCGGCAGAACTATTCTCATTTGAGTTCCAGGTGTTTCAGGATGGTATTTTTATTGCTGGTTTTGGGGAAGCACGGCAGGGAGTCAAAATAATCCGATTCTCAGGAAACTTTATTGAAGGTCATTTTGATGTTTTAATTCCGTTGGCTAATTTAAATAATAAAAAAACCGGCCAAGTGCGAGTCGGACTCGCCCACCGAGGGGTCCGTACCATTATCTATAAAAATGGCAAAAAAATCACGTATGTTGTATGGGAGCCCCCCTTAAATATTTTGTTTATTTTAATTTAATTATTTATTTTTAAAGTGAATATATAACTTAATATTCTGTAATATTTCAAGCGTCTACCTGTTGCCGTTATCAATATCTAGCAAGTACGAGCAAAAAAATCACGTTTGTTGTATGGGAGCCTCCTTAAATATTTACTTTATTCTGTTTTTTAGTATTAGTTGTTATACCGGCAACAGAAATACATCATCTGTGAAAATTGTCTAGCTATCACGGTTCATGAGATACAGCCTGGTGACAGACGGACAAACGGCGGAGCCTTAGTAATAGGGTTCCCGTTTTACCCTTTGGGTACGGAACTCTAAAAATATCTTTTGACCCCTCACGCCGGCAAAATTGAAGAATCACCGACCGTCACCGACTCAGCGGTAAATGTGCAGTTGAATTCACAATCCCAGTCCCAATTCACTGCTATTGATTTTGTCGAGAAGTCGCTTGCCTATAGTGAGCAAACGGAATGCGAGTCATTTTTTTTTAAGGATATTGCTAAACCGTTGCTTCATCTACTTATATTAATATTTTATAGTTTGTGAGGTTGTAGGGGTAATCTCTGGATCTACTGAACCGATTTTGAAAAATCTTTTACCCATTGAAAGCCACGTTATTATTTTATGAGTGTCATAACATAAGGCCATAATTTAATCCGAAAAATGAAGAGACGGTAAAATGTTTACCGCCCAACCAAGTGGGCACGGGTCAGCTAGTCATTGCATAAAAATAACAAATTATACAAATAAAATAGCAACCAGTTTGATTTTGTCTAGACTCTACTAGATTGTCCTATGGAGCTGGACCAGCATGTTTCCAAGCATTCCTATCCTGGATATAATCCTCTAACTTGTAATATGCTTGTTTACAAAGTGTACTTTTAATATGTGTTTTAAATATCTTTCATTTATTTGCAATATATCACAAGGTATTTTGTTGTAACATATAGCACAGTAGGTACCCCATAAAAGATGTAAGTATGTACTTTAGATAATCTGAAAAATGGTTGATGTATTTTATCTTTATTTCTAGTAATAAAATTATGTCTATCACTTATCTTATTAAAAATATGTAGATTTTTCCTTACGTGGCAAGCCAATTCCCGTCTTGGCACTAATTCAGACCGCTAGATACCAAAAAAAATCCTATTCAAAGAATCCAGTTGGTAGGTGATTTGTATTACGAGTATGTCCTAATTTAAATAATTGATCAGAAGAGCCGCAAATGAACGATGGTGAGACTTGTAAGGCTCCAATCAACAGGGATTACCAACTAATTAGTAATGCAATGATGTACATTTGTCTATTTATTTACTCAAAGCTATGAGACATCGAAATTGTCGGCCATTACTCAGATGGGCTTAACTCGCTGAATTTTAACTGGGATTTAGTTTAAGGGCTCGTTCACGTTCATGTTGACTGTATGCCAGTTACTTGAGCAAGTAGGTGTCTGAAACTAACGGATTGCAGGTGATTTAAATAGGTATTGAAAGGGGGAATTTCTTTATTAAAAAGTGGCGCATTTCTAAGGCCAGCGAAGTAATAATTGCATAACATACTCGCAATACCATTTTAACAATTCAACAATATTCATTGCGTTATATTTACGTTGTCGAGCAGATGATTTTTTCAACAAATGAAGCAGTAATTACTAATTTCCTTCATTTAATATCCTTGGGATTGTGATAGAAAGTATGTTATGCAATTGGGGTGCAGAATGCCAGTATAGGTAACTACTGCGACAAACTTGACACATAGGTAAAGAAGCCGATGAGGCTTCGTAAATGCTATGAATAACACAATACAAATTATGGTAGATACTAGTAGGTACCTTCTACCCATGCATTGCATTAAGTTTAGTTTTAACACAGATTTCTCTCAAGTGGATATATGTAACTGTAATAAACCTACATTCAAAAAACAACTAATAAAAACCATAAACGAAGGCAAATGACAAAAACTAATCTCTTATTAATCGAACTATTTTTCCTAAAAAATTTCAACTTAAGACGTTGATAACAGCTAAAGCGCGGTCACTATCCGACAGCATACAAAGGAAAGAGAAGCACGATGACACAACAAATTTATCATAAAATATGAAGGAATAATATATTTACTCAAAAATGAGTTGAGTAATCAAAAATAAAAAACAACCAAGTTCTGCATTCCAATAAGACGTTCTTGTTATTAATTAAGTACCAACCGTATGTTGATATTTAATACAGATATTTTGGATTGGAACTCAAAGTAAGAGGTTGGTTTACCGTTAATTTGTATCGAGTTTTTTGTTTTCCAAAACTTGTTTTGCTTTTTATCAAGTTCTGAGAAATATGTTCAAGAATAACATATTATATTTTTTGCACTACCACAAACTATCTATAGATTTGGCAATGTTTTTGTTTAAGACACGCCTACTTAGATCATTTGCATCTTGTCAGCGCTGTACGTCCCCCCATAACAAACGTCACGTAAGGCCGCAATATTGATAAGGGTGTGACAGTACATGAAAATATAAGTATGATAAGTTAAGGGAACCTACACAGACCTACAAGCCTAACAGCCCTACGACCCTAAGCCCTATAAGCCCTACAGCCCTAACCTACCATATACCTAGTATGTGATAAATAAATATAAAAATAAGTTCAGGATGTCTGCACCATGCGACCTAAGGTTACAGACGGATAGTAGACAGGATTTCCAGGTTTTGTGAAGGGTAAACTCACTGCCAGTCGCGCAGACTCACAAGACTGATCAGAGATGGCTAAAGGTGTCTTGGCCACAGTGCATGAGGGTTAATGAGACAAGAATATAAAATTCAAATCTGATTTATTTACAAAATTATACAGCTTTTATACTACTTTTTCTTCACACACACTATTACATAAAATCTTTGTGTCCTATGCGTGTGAGATGCAACCAAATCAATATGTTTAACTGGGCCGCGCGTCAGCCGGGCCGAGTGCTGAGTCAATGTCCAAAGGTAACGTTGAACAATCGCCTTAACTCTAAGTAATTTATCTGAAATCACCTTCTGAATATTTATTAATATTTCTACGTAGTCTATTCGCATGTTTTTCTTATCCTAGTTAAACAGGGTAACCTATTAGTGGCCATACAATACTGTAATACACATACTCTGTAACAGGGTCAAATGAAATTAGCTAGCTAAACTCTGCAGACGTGCGATGGGTCTCGATAAATCTAAACATGACCAAACAAAAAATTAATTAATTTGGTAGGTTTTTTTGGGGTAATCAACCACAGGGTACTGTAATCAGTTGAAATATCAGTTTTGTTTGTGTAAACTACACAGACGTGATGGATAGGATCGATATCTAAACACGATAAAGTAAAAACAGAAAAAGATTTTGTCTTGATACTTCTAGTAGCAACACCCCCAAAGGTAGATGACCCAAAAAATAATTATATATATTTTTTTGCTTTTGTTTTGTCCTGTTTAGATATCGATAACCATCAAGTCTGCGGAGCTTCGCTAGCTAATATAAATTAACTCTATCCGTCCTTCAGACTCAGGTTTAAACCATGGAGCCATTATTGAATTTCGAACTATATTCCGGCTATGGTAAAGTTCTTAATACAAAACTGACAACTTAGTACCGAACTAAGTTTTCACTTTTGTATATAGAACGGTATTTCAATCACAGTTACGTTCTTAGTATAAACACTGGCTCCATGATTTAATATAAATCTTGTTTTGTAATAAGACGGTATGGGTATAAGTAGGTATGTTTCGCTGTTGGTTCCAAAAATGTTGGATCCTAATAGATATTTTCTCGTATTTCCATATAATATATTAATAAAATAAATACCTATTAGGTATTAATGCAAAATTAATTTGCATGCCCTAAACAGGCAAAATATGGACTTTACTTATACCACCAACTCTTACAACTGGTAATACTTATCATCATCATTCCAGCCGAAAGACGTCCAAAGCTGGACATAGGCCTCCCCCCCCTCCTCGGGTTTGCCATAATCGCCACGCTTGGCAGGCGGGTTGGCGATCGCAGTATGGTTTTAAAATGCATAGAGAATGCTGCTGCCCATCCTCTAATCTCTCTTCAATAATTTATTTATTTTCTGCAAATAAATTATTCTTATTCTAAATAAAGAACTACCTAGTACTTCACGTTTGTTTGAACTAAATGATCAAAGTGAACGAGGCACCGAGACGAAAGCCTTGCTTCGGTATTTACGATTTAAAATAAATGGTTGGGATTGGTGGCTAAGGCCCTGTACGACGACGACGGCTTACTCCAAGCTAGCGATGAGACGATACCGACATTGTTCTCTTCTCGAATTCAAGACCATTACTTTTCTCCCTACATATAATCACGCCTGTATTTTCCGAAGGGGTGGACAGAGGTGTGTAATAAAGGCAGGGAAATTAATTGACTACCAATTTAAATCGTTTGTCGAGTATACCTATTCAAATCACAACGGTAATATCTTAGGACAGTTGTATGAAACGGCTATAACACGGCAAAGACGTAGTGTTAATTTGGTTAACAATTAATTTCCCGGACTGTTACAACCACATTTTGCCAGTTATGTGTACGTTCTAAACAATAGCCTTTAGCCATAATATCAACCTGGACACGAATCCAAGCTCTGCCACTCTGGCTGCTGACTAGTGCTGACAATAGAAACTCGGAGAACATCTCGACACTCGCAGAAACTCGGACAACTTTAAGAATCTCAACTTTAATAACTCATGTGAAGTGCCCTTAATACGCAAATATTTGCCAGTGACCTTGAGTGGTTAGCTTGCGTGTTCTGTACTGAGCTCACGCAACGCATCGTACGTTCAGCCAGTAATGGACTCGCCCTTCAAGGAGCGCTGTCCCAATTTGACGCATTATTAATTAATTGTACACAAACCAAAAGTTATTTTAATAAAACGCGTATACTAAAAGATCAATAATTAAATTATCTTTAAATTGTTAACGTTTCAGAAAAATACGCTTGGTAGATTTTGCGCCATTCTCAGTTTTTTATCCGCGTTAGACATAACTTTACAAATTCACTATGTAATATAAATATAATCTAAAATATTCACGTATTAAGTTATTGACAAAATGCTCTAATTTATCATAATTTTTTTTCCAATCATTAACACTACTTTAGACGTGATCTTCAGTATAAAATCATTAAAAGTCGGTTATCGTCCCCTTAAGGCTACGTGCACGAAAAAAACCCTTTTTCGTCAATTTCTTATTTAATTGTGAGAAAGCGTGAAATAGTTGAAACATGTCTGTGTAACTATAAATGTACAGTTTTTGTGGTGCTAAACCATTCGTGTCAGTCACAGCACCTGTTACCTAACAGTTCCATCACTTTTGCGCTCTCGAAAATATAGTTTCACCTTTGATTTACTTAGTGAAGGTATTGTATCATCTTAAAATAAAATTTTGATTTTATCTCAAGGATAGCTGAAACCCAGTGTGATTTTTAAATTTCTTGATATGTTTTGCTGACTAATAGGAAAAAATACATTACCGACTGTGTTTTAAAAAAAAATTGGTATTTTCAACATTATTTTTCTGATATATTTTGTATCGAAGTTGAAAAAAGCGCTTCCGCCAAATGCAAGCAGACCATAAAGTCGCGTTTATTATATTTTTTAATGTTCAAAATCAAAAGTAGTTTCTCGTAAAAAGATGATCAAACGTCAATCTCGCGTCATTTTGGGAAAACCTGTTGCTAATTTTGTAATTTTCCAGGAATACTTAATTTATTTGAAAAAATCCATTCCGCTGCGTGCAAAACAAAGAACCCGACTTTACAAATAATTTTGTTTAAATTCTTTTTCTCTTTCTCACAAATAATTAACAAAATTGATCAAAACCAGGCGATTTCGTGCACGGCCCCATACAGTGAGCTGTCATTCCACTTGACGCTAGGGATTGACACCATACAAAATGTTCTCTTTGATTGACACTATTGACAGGACAGCAGTCAATAGTGTCAGTGTCTTGAAGGCACGGTTTGCGCTGTGGTTAAGCGATTGACTGCAGCGCTGCATGTCACGGGTTCGATTCCCGCACGGAACAAATATTTGTATGACCTACAAGTAGTTGTTCCGGGTCTGGCTGTTTGTGAATGTGAGTTTAATTAAATGTTTGTAAACGCACCCACAATACAGGAGAAATTCCTAGTGTGGGGCAAATCCCTGAGCGATTTTCGCAGAACAGATCGGCAGGACCCCGTCCTCTGCTCAGCTGTCGTATTTTGCGGTCACTGGATCAACGAGGTAGTTTGAGCCTGTTCACACAATGCGCTGCGGCGCCGCACCACAAAGATTTAAAGAAAGAAAATACATTTATTTTGACGCAAAGAAGGAACACAAAAACAAAAAAGAACCAGTTGGGGGAAAATATGCGTCACATCTACGCAAAACGGCCATCGCGCAACGGATTTCCCTCTCTTTTCTGCCGCACAAACAACTAAGCGTCGCAACGCGTACCCCCCTCCCCAGCTCGTTGTCGCGCGCTGCAAGTTAGGTGTGCGTGCGGGGCGCCGCCGGCCGCCGCGTGCGACACGCCGGGGATATTTGTATGTAGGACGCCGTAACGACACCGTTCCGGCACCGCGCCGCCGCGCGCCGCCGCAACGCTTCGTGTGCATCGGCCCTAACTTACCTGCTTACTTTAAAAAACCAGAGAGCACTTTTAATTAAGTTAACACGATCGAACGATCGATAACCACTTTTCTTCTTTTACTTTCCAATTCCTGAAACCCTGAAGAGTATTTTGATCTAACATCATAACATCACGCCTGCAATCCCCAAAGGGTTAGGCAGAGTACCTATAGTACACCCACATTTCGCTAGTTTTGATCTATTCTCAAAAATATGAAAATACAATAAATACAACAAATCATTAATTAAATATTTATTTAATATTTCATTAAAACTTCATAATAAAATAACCATATTTACAAAATATCAACAAATTGCACTAAATAACAATAATTATCAAATCCAAAAATATAGAAATACTTTTATCTAAGTTTTGAACTAACACTTTATGATAATAATTTCTATATAACGGTAAACTAAGAATAAGGATAATATCAATCAGATTCAAGTAACTTTTTATAATGATTATACTTTTATCACATTCAGTATCACTTACATTTTAAATATTAAATTATTTACAACATAAAATCGTTACAAGTCCGAAATTCAAGGTCAGATAAATTAATTAGCGAAACTTCACAGTGCTGATGGGTTCCTAATGATGATACAACAAAAACTTATAATTTCAAGTAGTTACTTGAAGTTATGAGCAGTGATCGGAAAAAGGTGAGCTAAAATACTTACCTAAAGTTCGAAAAAGAACAGACAAAGTGGAGACGCTTTACGACAAAATATTTTTTTATTTACGTCCCGAGATTTGTTATTTTCGTAAATTATGGTTTAACGATAGGACTGTGAGTAGGTACAACATTTGAGCACGGACTAAAATATAAAACAACTATTTGAATAAAATTCCATAAACTGTTGAATAAAATTATTTGAATTTGGAAAAATAAAGAATGTCTTAAAAGTCATGTAAAATTCATAAACTTACCAAGCAGTTTGATTACCAGAGCAAATGTCAGTACTTATGTCAGTTGCGGTAAAACGCAGTCCATAAAATCAAGCCAAGGTGGTCATGTGAAGCCGATCCAATAAACGATAAAACAAGTACAGGTTAAAAAAAACAATTGACGAGTCAAATATGCGTAAACAACTTGAGGAACTACAGGAGTGATCGACGACACTTGGAATGCGAAACACCCCTCTACCCTTTTGTCATTGTTTATTTTTTGTAAACTTGCTGTCTCTTTCTAACTTTTGTTTATGACTACAAACAAAAGATAGAAAGAGACAGCAAGTTTTGGGCTATTCTGGGAAACGAAAACATGAGTCGGACCCAGTTCTTTACCTGAATTAATAACAATAGAAAACGTATCTACTAGTATTTTGAGAACGTTCTCCTTGTTTTTGAAATCAGTTAAAAAAAGGAAAATGCATTCAATTAGTTCACTGTATTAATAACATTAATATTAAATGTACTTGATGTCCCAAACACGGAACATATTCAGAAAAAAAAATTGTCGTAAGGAAGTCTCTGACTTTTTTTGTCTCTGTTCTTTGAACTTTAGGTATATAAGCTCTACCTATTCCGATCACTGGTTATGAGTTTCTGCTTTCCCAACCCGTCAAGACCAACAGCCAGGTGAGTGGAGGACCTACAGAAGATCGTGGGGAAGACCTGGATGAGACTTGCACAGACCAGGGTAGCATAGCACAAAAGGGAGGTGGCAGTGGGTGGCACAAGGCTGCGAATGCGCTGTAATATAAAAGTTTAGAAAATAATGTTCGTTTTTGTTTAATCATTCTCGTCATCGTCTGTGAAGTATTGCCAGCTCATTTAATTAAAACTTGTATATTTCTCTTTTTAATGGAATGTTAAAATTGAGCACTATAAGTATAATACGGGACTTAAGTAAAATAAGTCTAACAGCAAAGAAAGGGCAAGTTTCAATTCATATTCTGGTTTTCAAATGAAATATCCCTGGTGATAACAACTTTTACAATGACGTCACTTAAGCGCAGGCCACACTGGGACCGAAGCGAAACGAAGCTAAGTTCGTTTAGTTTTCCTCCGCATCTTTTCATAATTCGTTCGTTTGTTTAGCTTAGTTTAGCTTCGTTCCCAGTGTGACCTGCGCGTAAAGCACAGTAACAGACTTTGGCAACGTCTTTATTACGTAGCAGAAAGGACGGTTTTCGTAGTTCAAGTGTTAAGTACTGGCGCGCTGCTAACCGTTCGTCGCAAAACATCAGTATCGGTCTTGACAGAAGGTTATTATCGGGTGATATCGATACCTGAAAAGAATAAAATATTATGAAGTCCGCAATAAGAAGAAAAATCCTCTATTTAATTCTTATTACCAAAGAAGGAGAAGAAAGGCAAGCGTGGAGAGTAGATATAGCGGTAACTAACGAAGAACATTTATGTGAAGGAAACTGAAAAATATCTAAAGTCTATTGAAATCCTTGTTTCCAATTAATGTTAATTCCACTTACAACGAATATTAATGCTTGTTTATATTAAGTTAATTTCATAATGACTACTACTATAGATGAAGAGAAATTGATGTGGTGCAAAAAAGTTTGAAGTTGTAGTACAATAATAATTTGCAGTTTATGTATTTATTTATCGACTTGATAACAACAGGATAACTAAATGCGATAAGTGCGTCAATCCTGACTTAATTGATACGAACACCTATAACGAATTACAAACAATACATTAATTGTGAATTCACTCAGAGAACAACAGAATAAGTCCATCTCACACGCTATGAGGTTGAATTTGTAGTGTTTGTGTTGGTTTTAACGTTGTTTTTCCAAAAACCCATATTTGTTTACATGTTCGGAAACTAAATCGCGAACGAAGAGTATTTGATTTCGAACGGTATTCCATACTTTTAATCAGTACTCAATCATTTTGATGTCAGTAATATTGATACTCGAATACAACTATCTAAGTTGAATGACCAATATTATGTTATTATTTATCGATACGTCGATGCTCGAGGCAGTGGACATATTTCAGCATAATATGATGATCATCTCCAAGAATTATCTTCTTGAGACTGATGCATCAGAATTGAAAGTTTACGAAGTAGGTTAGGCTTTTTATAGTAAAAAAAAAGAAAAGAAAAGTTAGAAAGAGACAAAAAGACAAATAGTTAAAAATAACGCAGTCCTGAATGTGAAAAGCTCCGCTACCCACTTTCCACACTTACCCAGGTCTTTCTCAACTGTTCTGGTATCCTGGTATCTTAGGGTTAGCCTATATGTTATCACAGCCTCGAAATAGTTGGCGGGACATCAGTGTGTCCATTGCAGTTACGTGGGGCAACTGAAAAAGGGATTATAATGTCGTAATATTAGATCGAAGTCAATAAGACATTTATTTTCAAACGCTCATTGTGATTAAAGAATACGGATGGGCTCACAAAACCAGTAATAACAAAATATTCATCATCATTTCAGCCGAAAGACGTCCACTGCTGGACATAGGCCTCCCCCAAAAGGGGGGGGGAAACAAATATTATTTTGAACATAATTCGTCGACGCGTCGGTGGCTGCCGTCGACAACGTACCGCTCGTGTATTTGAGTACGTGCCAATGAGCTCTTACACTATAATATGTATTCCTAGTACATTTTACAGGAAAAGTTTTTAACCAGTGCGCAAATTTTTTTTGGTGGTTCAATATCAGTAACAGAACACATTTCCATTATTTATTCAATACTTTTTTTTTTATCCTTCTTTAAATCAGCAAAATATGGACACAATCTATTCGTAATAATATCAATGGGCGCGCGCGGCGGCCGGCGCAAGCGGCGGTGTTGCACGGGGTGAACCCCCTCCCGCGCGGCAGGGCGCGCTGGGAGCCTGGGCGCTGTGGCCGACAGTTCGCTCATCGCACGCGCTGTCGTGTGACGTCGCGTCTAATCGATTCCCCGCGCAAGCGCCGCGCCGCCGCCGCCGCACGTGTGCCGTGCTACCGGTCACGATGTCGGACTTCAGTAACCGCGAGTTTTACGAGATGGTGCGAGTGTATGTACTGAGTGATAAAAGTTTGCGAGCAGCTCGCAGAATGTATGCGATGGAGAGCATACCTCGACTGCGAGCCCATGGAATCCTTAACCCCGCGGTCCCTAATGAAAGGACCATTTTAGCGGCCACTCAAAGGCTGCTTGATCACGGACAGTTCAGAACCCCGAATCATGCACGAAGATCTGGCAGATCCCGACTGGCGATCGAAATCGAAGAAGCCATCCTAAGCCAATTAAAGTATGAAGGAAAAATTTAAATTACTCTTCAAATAACTACAGGTCACGGCCTAAACATAAAAAAGTCTAGTTCGAACCTGATAAAATTAGCGATCAGTACATTGTAACCCACGTAAATACCTACGCCGGCGAATTGAGCGAGCGCACAGCTGATAGGTAGGTACTTTACGCTTCGCCGCGCGCCGCCAGGTAGCCATACAACCACTTTTAAAGTAAACATCTTTCGTTAACGATATTTTTTGTTTTTTGTACTAAGACGTATCAAAATAAAAAATATATGTTTAATAAAACTCGTTTAAGTTTAACTTGTCAAAATTTGCGCAGTGGATAAAAACTTTTCCTGTATAAGAAAGCGGCTATTCGTCGCGCTTATGTAATGAGCAACGATGGTTAAAACGACATAAATTAATAATGTATCATCTCAGTATCATCCTCCACTGCCCGACTTCACCCACTGCTGGGCAAGCCTCTCTCTTCTTGCAATCTTGACTCCGATCTTTGTAACCAATCATCGGCCCAGTTTGTTAATCTGACTCTTTGAGAAGTCGGATCACAAGTAGCCGTTGTAACCCGCGGATTGAGATACATTATTTATTAATTCTGGGCGAAGGTACAACGGTACACGGATCTTTTAGCGCGTGGCCAAAATGGGAACTATTCTATTGTTTTTCGAAACAATTTCTGTGACATTTCCACAAATGTTTACCAACAATCCCCCTGTCCGATCCGGTAAATCATAACCATTTGAACATGTTTTTTTTTTAATATACACAGTTCAAACAATTATACAGCATGGCGCTTTGGTGGCGACATTAATTTAACACACTTATACGGTTTTGCCTTTACGTTTTATGAAGATATTTTAGTTAAATTAAACGTTATTATTTATTGAATTATTTTCAATTTTCTAAAATAGCATCTTGAAGCAACCTGTACTTAAAATACTGTAGCGCAGAGGTTATTTACCGGGGTCATGGATTATAACATCGCATCAATGAAATTATAACGAATAATGTGCAAGGAATATGCGAATTGAAGGTAGGAGAGGAGCTTTATTATTTATTTTGTTTGAAAAATCATATTTTTCAATTTATAATTATTTTATCTTATTATATTTTTGTATGATTACTGGCCACTAGCCCTACCCGTGTGTAGAATGAATGTCGCCATTGGGGCGGCACGTTGTATACTAACCTAATACATGTTGATCAATACTGGGTCCGTCCACGAAGCGGCTCTCGAACCCTCGATGGATGTCCTCCATCAACCTCTGATGGCCTTCCTTGAAGTTCCAGCACAGGAACTTGTGGCCTCCTTTCTCTAGATCTAATATCACAGATATTAAGTTCTGCAAAAGAAATGATAAAGTGAGATTAGGGAGAGCTATTTCAATGAAGATCACAAATGTTTTTTTTTTTAATCTACCTACATGGTCTTTTTAATGAGTTGGCGAAATTTCATAGACGTCGAACACCTATCTCGTAGAAAAAAACAATGAAATAGTTTTGTAAAATCATTCATTGTTTTGTTAACGATTGGTACAAAAATAAACATTTTTTTTTTTTTTTGTATTATTTCAAGTAACTACAGCAGCAGAATATCGGGGTCAACATTTGTGTCGCGCTTGTAGTCATTTCATAATTTCAGCCGAAAGACGTCCTCTGCTGGACATAGGCCTCCCCCGAAGGGGGGGTTGCGCATAATCGCCACGCTTGGCAGACGGGTTAGCGATCGCAGTATGGTGTTAAAATGCATAGAGAACGCTGCTGCCCATTCTCTAGTAAATAGTCCCTTAGTCGCCTTTCACGACTCCCACGGGTAGAAATGGGTTAGTGCTATTCTTTACGTCCGGCACCACACGGACATACGATACGCACTTGTAGTACCTACGAAAAAATATAAAGGATGCATTCTGAAAGTGTTACTATTGCAATTCATAATCAATAAACGTAAAGTATTATATTATTTTCTTTAGTATATTATTTTAATTATTGTGATTGTGAAGACTATGTGGGTCATTGTTTTTTTTTTCTCTGTTAGTTTTAATCATGGGCTGGCAATTTGAGTGATTTATGCGGCCTACCCAAATGTCCTTTCTTTGGTATTGTTCGTTGAATCGTTGAGCTCCTTTAGTTCTAAGTTGATCTGCACGACTACTGACAAATGCGTGCACTGACTGGACAGGTCCCCTCAATCTGTGTGGTTCTTTCATCAAAAGATCATTTCAGGCATCAATCTACATGGTCTTCACAAGATCTGACCAAGATTATGTCTGGAATTCAAAAGAGACTGTGACCTCTGAGTTTGTTTCCGCGTTTCTTCTCAGAGTAGTCAGATACGAAACGCCGAGCTCATCTAGTTTTTTTTAAATAATATGATTGACGTATAAAAGTGTTTGTACAAACCTACTTACAGAAAATAAATCATTTATCATTTATAATAAAATGTAATTTAATTGTGTGTAATTTTCCTTACTGGTCATTTATTTTGTATAAATCTGTGCAAGTAGACTTTGTAACTTATAACATCGCCTTTGATTGTTTATTAATTATATGCAATATTTTAGTGCATCACAGAGCGATATTGCATAGTTTCATTTAGTAATATAAAAAAAATATTAAAATAGAAACAGCGAAATATTTGACAGCTATTTGCGACGTTGGCAACTTTCAGAAAGCACCCTTTTAAAGACTACTAAAACTTTGTTGGTTAAGTCGCAGACTTTTGAGTTGTAACTATTTAAGAGGCCGGCGATGGATGCGTAGTTCATACAAACGTAATACCAAAATAATTTGTAAATCAAACATATTGCTACGCCGGCCGTTTGTGTTCTCCTCAGCGACTCCTAGATCCATAGAATACAACTCCTTGCATCTACGGCGATGTATGTGGGCACGTGGCGACATATATTGTATGTGGGCACGTGGCGACATATATTGTATGTGGGCACGTGGCGACATATATTGTATGTGGGCACGTGGCGACATATATTGTATGTGGGCACGTGGCGACATATATTGTATGTGGGCACGTGGCGACATATATTGTATGTGGGCACGTGGCGACATATATTGTATGTGGGCACGTGGCGACATATATTGTACCTCATGTGCTTATCTTTAGAGCTTATATCATCCTTAGGTCTTACCTCAGCGACTCCAAGGTCCATGGAATACAGCTGCCTTGCATCGAGGACCACTACGGCGATGTATGCGGGCACGTGGCGGCGCATCTTGTTCTGTATGTGCTGCGAACTGGAGTAGGACAGCGCGCCCGACAACGTGATGGATACGCAGTCCTGGTTGCCCACCTGTAGGGGAAGTAAGCCAATTCAATTTTATAGAAGTTCTCTTCAAAATATGCTCGGTCGATTGCTATAGGCCCTAAGTCATAAAATTTCACAGCACTCTATTTTTGAGTGTAGTGTTGTACTGAATAAGTTTCATATACTTATCATTTTAGTGAACAATTTGTAATCGCGTCTCTTTTTTTAGGGTTCCGTACCCAAAGGGTAAAACGGGAACCCTATTACTAAGGCTCCGCCGTCTGTCTGTCCGTCTGTCCATCTGTCTGTCTATGTCTGTATGTAGTTAGACAGTTGAAATTTTCACAGATGATGTATTTCTGTTGCTGCTATAACAACAAATACTAAAAAACAGAATTAAATAAATATTTGAGGGGCTCTCATACAACAAACGTGATATTTTTCTTCTTTTCCCAGAATTAGTCATTTTGAATGGCAATGCTTTTTAATAAGGGCCAAAACACATAAACACGATACGACGTAGCATCGTGGCACGTTGCGGCCGACGTTGTTGATACATGTTTAGATAACTATTTTTATTAATATCTATCTACTATTTTTGTTCACCGCGTACCTACACCTAAAACAAGTTTTAAAGACTAGTTATCTATACAAATAGTTATCTAAACACGTCTCTAAGAACGTCGATCGTAACGTACTACGATGTGACGTCGTATCGTGTGTATGTATTTTGGCTCTCAAACGCTTCTGGGCACGTTTCCGGATGACAGCGATGTGGAAGAGTACTTCGACGCCTATCTTTTTTTTTTGTATATATTTTTATAGTTAGTAAGTTATTTATTATGTGTTTTATTTATTTAATTCAGTACCGTGTGTAAATAGTTTTATAATATTTATCATTAAAAAGTTTCGAATTGGGGGGATAGATTCACAAAAATCATTTTTCGTTGATAGAGTTCAAATAGAAAAGGGTTTCTTGGGGTTGGCACAATTTTTTTTATTTTGCGCCGGCCCCAAGTAACGAGATTCAAAGGTAGCGTGAAGGACTCAGAAGCAATAGCCAAGTTACCTTGAAGGTGTCGGCTCGCACGCGCGGGCGCGCGGCGTGCGCGAGCGCCCGCGCGGCGTCGGCGACGGCGCCGCACACGATGCCGTACTCCAGCCCCGCGCCCGCGCCCGCCAGCACCGTCGCCGCGTACACGCACAGCTCGATCTCTGCGGACCCCACACGGACTCGATATAGGTAACCGGTTCGGTGCTCTATTGTGTTCCTTAACTTTTTTATCCATAATCTAAAGTGCCATAATTTTTTTTCTCCTAATCATCATTTGTCCGAATGATAACTTGCTAGAACTTAATGTCACATGCCATAAAATTGAAATCCCTAAATACAATATGCCCTACATTTGTTTGTCAAACAAACTTTCGAATTTTTTAACATTATGGTTACTGAAGTTTGTGAACTGTTTCTGAACGTGTTGGATAATGATTTTCGGACAAAACGGAAAGAGAGTACCAACCGGTACGCCTGCACAGGACCGGCCTGCGCCTGGTGGCGGGGACTATCACGGAACACTGCTCGCTAAACAACCACTTCCACACAATAGGCGTAATGGACAGTCCTCCGTGCAGGGCTTGCATGGAGGCTGAGGAAACCGTTGTGTATCTGGTCTGATATGTTTGAATACCCAGGCGTTACCAAGATCAGAACAGAAATCCTCGGGGTACCCAGATCCTTCACCGACGTTCTAAACAGACCAGGAGACGTGATCAACTTCTGGATGGGCTGATTGGAATAACCACTAACGGCCGCCATGACCCACGCACAATGACCCACCTGAAGGACTAAGTGCGGAAACCAAACCATAGAACATAAATGTAGGTAACCGGCCGGTTAATTCTTTAAAAAGCTCACAGTCACTTCGATTAAATGAACTTGAAGTAAGCTGTCATTCCAGCAGGATAACATTGACAGGTCATTTTGCACAATGAAATTGTTACAGAATAACACCAGGGATTGTCACTATTGACAGCTCACGTTTTACATAATATATCGACTGTTCACATTGAGGTAGGAGTACTATGTAAATGGCATATTCTACTACATGAAGAATAGTTATACAAATATCTATCATATCGACACAGTCATGTCATAAAGCGTTTTGTTTCTTTCTAACTAATCAAGAGCTACATAAGAAAAAAGCCAGCCAAGTGCATGTCGGACCACCACAATAAAGGGTTCCGTAGTTGGGATGAATTTATCCCAAAAACAAACTTAACATTGTAGTTGAAAAACATGCTCTCCCATACATCACGGTCCTTACGGTCAATTCTCCAACTGCAAATTTAAGTTGGTCGACTATTACTTGTTAACTTGTAAAGCCTACTTAGCTGTGATAGTTTTCCTTTTAATTTCGTTATATACACTACTGCCATGATTTTCAGTTTTTTATAATAAAATATATTTATAAAAAATTCAAGTAAGTAAATGAACTACTTGGGTTATTGATATAAATAATTCAGCGTAGACAACTTTGGAAAGCCACATGAGAACTAATTTGTGGAGTTGTGTGTGTGTGACACTTTTAAAGGTTTTGGTATTATAAACTTTAGCAAAAAAACAGGTGATGAAAAATGGTGTCCGTAAGAAATCTACATAACAAAATATTTAATTGGTTAATTCAAAGTCCGACTAGTTGATTTAATTTCTTTTATTTTACCAAAAAAAATACTCGGTATATAACACAAAATAAGTACTTTTTCAATTTCGGTTATGATTTTCGGACGAAAATTCAACTAGTATTAATAACATTTTGGTTTCGTTTTCTGTTGAAACTAAAAAAAAATATTGTGATCGGTTTACACTGTAACCCTTAACTAACCTTAAAAGGAAAAATAATACTGCAGAGCTACTCACTACTATTCCGCCACAGCCTCTTCACAATCGCCACTTCCATGAGCGAGAACATCGCGACGATGATGATGCCGGCCAGCGTCGCGCGCGGGATGAAGTAGAACGCGTCGGCCAGCAGCGTCACCGCCAGGAGCACCAGCATCGCTGGGGATGATCATAAATCTTTATTTATCTCAATGTATTACAAGCAGTGGTTAATAAAATGTACAATCAAATGTCAAATTAAATTTGTCATGTTTTATTTTATTTTATTATGCTATTGACTTGTAATTTTAATTTCCTTGGTTGTCATTTGAAAGTTGATAATAGACAATTTGTAATTTAATTATTTTTCTTTGAGATTTGTAATTTGATAAGTAGACAATTCTTGATTTAGTACGTTTTTTTTTTTTGACATTGAAATTTAATTATTTTGTTTATGTATTAGAATCATTATAACTGTCATAAAATTTGCATGCCGAATGTAGTAGGCGGAATATGAAGAACTATTGTGTACTTATGTGTTATAAAATCTGTAAAATACCATATTTCACGCAAATAAATGAATCTATCTATCTATCTAATCTTAAATAGAGAAAGTTGTCTGAGGTAGGAGGCTCCTGAGTTACAGATCACCCGGCACTCTTAGATAGGACATGTCAAATGTTACGTACAATAGCGGCAAGTCACGTGTCAGTAAGGCGATTAACACACGGCACCGAGCACCGCCGCGGTTTCATATGGTGAGAGCACCGCTCAACCGCGCGGTCGGGCGGTGTACGTGTGTTAGGCATCAACGGATTTATTAGAGGCTAAAGCGACGTTGAGATCCGCTTCACCGCCTACCGCGGCGGTGCGCGGTGCCGTGTGTTAATCGCCTAACAGTAACATAATTATATTAAGAGGGCCCTTCCCGGTCCGTCTATCATCAAGGCGAGCATGGGCGAAAAGCTTGTTATTACAACCAGTGCAAGTGAGAACTACTAATAAGCAAGTGAGAACGAGATAACTTTAAACATTGTGTGCGGTAATTTCATAAAACTTGTTCCAGAAAATACGTGTTTGTGCAGATTTTTACAGGCATCGAGTATTGTCGAAATAAAGACGTATCGAACCTAAGTATTGTCGAAATAAAAACTTATCGAAGTTCGATATTGTCGAAATTAAATCGTGTCCTATTACAGTTTGTCGAAATTGAGTTTGGTAGTCATAAACTGAATTTGTTTCTCCAAATTTTGATTTTTTGCTTTCCCTATTAGTTCGAAAATTTCAAAGATGTGTGTTACAACGCCATAATCACGTACGAGCGTTTGTATGACAAGTCAATCGATCACTGAATCTGCTGAATAAACACTGCCTAGAACTCTTTCTATTGTATGTTTTTCGAGCGAGAAAAAGGTAGGCAGAGGCATATGGTGAATAGAATAGAATGCTCTTTATTATGTACACCAAAAAGTTACAGATATAAATGTGAATTACCTTTAAAGAAGCATCCAGCAGGTGTGACCACTCCACTGGCGTGGTTGAGTGCGGTGCGAGTGAACGAGCCAGTAGACGGCATGCTCTGGCAGAACGACGACACTAAGTTACACATGCCGATGGCCAGCATCTCCTGTGTCGCGTCCACTGTTGTGCTGCCGGCTACAAACAAGAAAATAGAACATCACAACTGTATCCTTCGTACATTCTGCCGATTATTTTTAAAGCCCATGTAATAGGGGGCGAGCTTATTCCCATTAATCGGGCACAAATCTCTCAAACATAACTGGCGAATTGTGGGTGTACTGTAGTAGGAACTCTGCCTAACCTTTTGGGGACAACAGACGTGATGTTATGGTTCCGCTAACCACAGGTCAATAGCTCGTCGATCAGTTTGTGTCTACATTAATCGATCAAAAAATCTTACCGAACGCCTTAGCGATGGCGATGCTCTCGAGTATGGCGACGAGTGGCATGACCATTCCTTCCCCCCCGAACACGCCGAGCATGTCGTGAAAGTACAGGGTCTCGTTACCCACCACGGTGCGGAATGGTGGGGGGCCGAAGTTAGGCAGGCCGCCGTGGATTGTACCTGTAGGAGAAAACGGTTTATTGAAAAGTATCTCTGGAGTGCAATCGACAGGCCTTTATCCAGCAGTGGAATGCTATAGACAATGAATACAGTAAAGTTTTTGCAAAAGAATCTCTTGCTTGCGATTGGGGAGGCCTATATAAATGATTAATGTAATAAAATGTTTAAGTTAAGTAATAATAATAAAATGATATAATTAATAAATTTCATAAATAATTTAATATTAATATTTGTAAATTATAGAATGTAAGAAATATTTGTAATACAATAGATATTTGCACACCTGTTTAGATAGGACATGGTTTTAAGTACTTGTTTATAATATATGTATCACCTCATGTACCTACCCATATTCAAGCAAATCAATGATTTGATTTGATTTGATTATATCCAGCAGTAGATGCTTTGAAGGCTATGATGACGAATGAGTAAAGCACGTGAATGTGCGAACGACAAGCACGTGCATCGCACGCCACGCGCTGGAACGCGTGCACGAACCATAAAGCTATACAACGCAACCAGGAGCGCAGCAAATACAGGTGGTGCGCTAATTAACGCGTTGCAGCAAAGGGCAAGCGAAAATTGAAAGAGTGCTGGTTAAAAAATCCAGGGACGGTTTCCGTGTCCCGTTACAAAACAGGGATGGTGCATAGGTCATGTACATAGTTCCGTCTCTCTCTCACACTGTAACAATGATGGCATCAATACCGACCCCAGAACCATTCATAAATACTACCCTAGAACTACTTTGTTACCAGGATAGCAACAATCACAGGTGGTGTATTTACTAACCTGTGAGAGCAAATGGAGTGATTCCTTTCAAGTTGAGCACGAAGGCAAGTATGGCGGCTGCGAACACAACGAGTGCGTTTCGTGCGCGCACAACATTGAGCCAGCAGCCTGCTAGCCGTGCTCGGCACGGAGATGTGCTGCCCGACACGGCTATTGTGGCTCGCTGTAAATAAATAACACAACAGAAAAACATAAGAAAAAAAAATTTAATTACCAAAAAAACCTTTTTAGAAAGACTAGGATTACATGCTTGCCCAGAAGATAGATTTTGCTATAGCATCTCAGTCTGGAGTTGGACATTTTTTTTGCCCGGTTGCCAGAAGGTTCGTCTAATGAGGGTAGTAATAATTGTTACTACAAGCATTTTGTTATGTTCACTTATAATACTCACTTTCAGTAACAATAAAGCTATGATGGAGCTGATGCCTAACACCGTATCCCATAGCTGTATCGTCTTCAAATTTTTAAAGAAGTTGATCATAGCATCGAAGAATGTGTGACCCGATGAGCCTGGAAAAAGAACAACTAAGTATTCGGTCCTATATAAGACGTAACCAACCCTTAAAGTTGGTCCATCAGGTGAAGTATGATCAATTACTTATAAATCATAAGTACACATTTTGTCAAAATCCAAACGAACCTCCATTTTTTTTTGTACATTTTGTAAACTCTCTCCGTTTTGCTGTCGGTTAACATAAATGATGAATGATGTAAACAAGTTAAAATTACACAATTTGCTTGAAATATCGTAGTTTAATCACACTGTTTGCTAAGTGGATAGGGCGGATACTCATCAGTTTTAAAACACCCTAAAGTGCCCTTAACGATACGATTGTAACTGGACATTGAATTATCTTTCTGTTACGAGCTGTTGAGCTGTTCTCATCAAGTGGCAGTTGCAAACAAGTCACTTCACTAAATCACGTGTGGCTGTAAACGTGATGGCTACTGTCGTACAATGTAGTACAATGGCCTGTACCTCTACCATGACTTTACACAGCCAAAACTCGCTAGCGTCTCCGTCAATCATATGTATGAAATAGTGTACAGCGCCCCTTGCGGTCACAGCAAGAATTAAAATACGTACCATGAGCACTATCGATTTCGATAGGTAAGAAACCTAACGTAATCTCTGCGATAGTCACTAACGTTTTTCAGCTGTCACCATACAAAACGGCACCATGAGTCACTAATTCGACAGACGCTATCGAAAAATACGCTTGCGATAGTAGTTACGTAGCTCACTAGCATTTCGAGGTGTGAAACAATTGTTTATATTACAATTATACACGTTTTTTAGTCTATTAAAGTCAAAATAATGTCGGGAAGAGCTTATTTAGCATGAAATATAATATGTTAGTGGCCAACTTTATAGACTCTCTAGAGAAGCATTTGAAGATTTGTGCTTATTACTGAATAATGTTACGGATTTCAACTTTCCTTTCAACAACACAAAGAGTGGCATTAGAACTAAAACAATAACTTTCATGTCTCTATACACTGCATATACTAAATTGTGACCCACTGGTCCTCATTGTATTACATATTCCATTTTTGTAAACTTATTTAAATGTAAATTTAAAATATCATAAGGATTAAAAATTCAACAACTACCTAGAAGTACCTAGTCCATGAACCGGCAACTTACAACAATATTTACTGTAATACGAGCTTATGAGCCGTTCTCTCTTCATATTACTGTGAAAGAAAGAAACAAAACATAAGGAGTGAAGTTACTTAAACGACACGATCTATCGAGCTTACCTTATCGCCTGCGTTAGACTCCGTAAAACTCATGGTGCAAGCGTTATCGAAATCTATTTCATCTACGTTAATACGCTAGCGAGTTAACGCTAGCGAGTAATTTTTCGATAACAACTCATGGTAGACGTCCTGAAATATAGATGAAGCCGTAAAGCATCACTGCCCCGCAGTAAAAATGGCATACAAAGTATCAGAAAAATTCAGTTTTGGCAGACAAAGCCGAACTTTACAGACACTGATAGACTCGTCGCTCTCTTCGTCTCTATCACTCAAAGCTGTGTGTGACAGCTTCTTTGTCAAAATCGACCTAAAACACGGTTATTACCTTCTATCTTGAACAATGATTTCAGTTGTGATGCGCTGATCTGCAGCGCGGCCGCTGTCGTGAACCCACTGATAACTGGCTTCGATATAAAGTCCAAAAGAAAACCTGGAAACAAAATTATTTTATTTGAATTATGGCCACAAACACAGTTTTTCGGTTGAAATGATGATAATGATGATGATAATACAAAATAGATAAACTCACGCCTTTTTCCAAGGTAGCCAAAATCATTAGCATGATTTCGAAAGTTAAATTACTTTTTTGAGCGATAAAACCCTTGTTTGTGCGGTTCAAATGTATGTTGCGTCCCTATTACATAAGATTTTCCAAGTCGATGAAAGTAAACATGACACCTAATATTAACTAATACAAAACAGCTAAATTATAATAATACTTCTTTTTCAATACACCTTTGTATACATAATGAAAAACACTGTAACTTCACGGATGAATGCATGGCCTTGCTCTTGCTTTGATTTCATTGTAGTTCAAGGCTATGTTAACAAACGCTAGCTCTCGATAATCTAGTAAAATGCTAAATAAAACCGTGAACTACAACGAGCAATTAGTTTCATCATTCACATTATTATCGTTCAATATTATAATGAGGCTAACAACGTCGGGGTATGTCTAGAAATGCCCTTCTGAAGAAACAACATTGCAGCTTTTAGTAGACCGTAATCAGTCCCGTAAGAGGCACGCAGACATCGGTCATCGTGTAGCTCAACCCGTTTTTGGGGAGCTCAACGACCCGTCGGTCAACGCTACCAGTTTTGCAGGACATTTGCGTATGCAACATATAAATTACTCCAAAACATAGTAATATGTTAAAAAAAACTCGTGATAATATGTATTAGGTGGAATTCTTTTGAATAACCTTAACACGAATACATTATTAGATCTACCAAAGTGTGTAATAGAAAAGTTTTATCGTTGACTACCTATTACCTATTCATGCTAGCGTAATGTCCCCATATGCTTAAGGCGCTGACAAGAGGCAAATTATAAAAAGTTTGTGGTAACGGAAAAAATATATGTTATTCTTGAACATATTTCTCAGTACTTGGTTGTTACCAAAACACGTTTAGAAAAAAAAATATTGATACAAATTAACGGTAAAATAACCCTTTACTTTGAGTTTCAATCCAAAATATCCTACTAATATTATCGTAAACGCGAAAGTTTGTAAGTATGGATGGATGGATGTTTGTTACTCTTTCACGTAAAAACGGCTGGACAAATTTTGATAAAATTTTGTTTCGAGGTAGCTGACAACCTGGATTAACATAAAGGCTACTTTATATCCTATATTCCCACGGGATCGAGACTTACGCGGGTGAAACCGCGGGGCGCAGCTAGTCTGTATTAAATATCAACATACGGTTGGTATTTAATTAATAACAAGAACGTCTTATTTGTATGCAGAATTTGTTTGTTTTTTTATTTTCGATTACTCAACTCATTTTTGAGTAAATAAATAATTGTTTCATATTTTGCAATAAATTACAAGCGTTGTGTCATCGCGCTTATCTTTCTTTTGCATGCAGACTGACAGTGATAGCGGTTTACCTGTTGTCAGCGTCTTAAGTAAACACAGTTTCTCAACAAAAACAATGAACGGCAGAAGTTCAGTGTCTTGCATACATTAGCATAAACAGCACTTTCTCTTTATGTAACAGGGCGACAGATGCCGAAGGAGTTGTTAACATGCGATAGATGTTATGCTAATAGAGACATTTGAATATGATCGGCACGTACGATACCTTTTAATGAATTGGCTGCTCACTGCTGTTTCGAAAAAGCTTTGGTTTTTTATTTCAGTTGTAGATGAAACAGGGGCGGGCCATTTTGGTTACCCATTGAAAGTGTTTTCGATAGGGTTTTTCTAAGCGGTTAACCAAAAACCCATACGATAAGGGTAACTCTTATGAACGGCTTAAATTACATTTTGGTAACCCATTGAAAGGGTTTTCGATAAAAACCCATACGGCAGCGGTAACCCTTTTGAACGGCTTAATTTAAGCCATTCAAAATTACCCACACCGTATGGGTTTTTCTAAAATGTTAACCAAAATGGTCCCTGGGTAGAATAGACATAGAATTGGTCATTCTACGCGTGCGTGACGGATATCGAAATAATATTATGATTTTTTCATGTTACTGGGTTTCAAGTAGGTATAGAACCCATTGAATGGGTTATCATGTAACCCTTTCAATGGGTGTCTAGTATAAAACCCATTCAATGGGTTATCATGTAACCCTTTCAATGGGTTTCTAGTATAAAACCTTTTCAGTGGGTTACATCATGATAAAGGTAACCCATTGAATGGGTTACCGGGGTTGTACGGTCCCTGAGATGAAACCGTCTGCTATAGATAAATGTTATAACTTCTAGGTTCTTAATAAATTCATTATTGTAGTTTCAAATAAACTTAACTACTCAAGCAACCTCTTGTATATTTAGCGTCCATGGAAACGTAGAGATTTTTGTTAAGGAAATTAAAAACTTGTTTCACGTTAATTAAAGTCAAAGATAAATAATTATTGATAAACAAAACCTTGTTTCGATTTTTTTTAGTTTTTTAGGGTTCCATACCAAAATGGTAAAAAGGAACCCTTATGGTGAGACTAAGTCTGTCTGTCTGTCTGTCTGTCACACCTGGATATCTCAAGAACTACCAATGCTATCAACTTGAAATTTAGAATAGTTTTATATGACGTTTGCCCAACCATTCTGCAAACAAGAAAGAAATTAAAAAAATATACCTTTTTTGCAAAGGGGACTGAAATGGGGTCTTAAAAGTTTGAAGTGGGGCTACTAGGGCATGTGGGGTATCATATGAAAGAACGCTGTTTGCACATTCTCAAACATTTTTTTTTAGGCGGCATAGTTTCCGACTTTTGATGAAAAATTTAAAAAAAAATACCGTTCCTCCCCCCGCCCCTTATCTCCGAAGTTTGCATAGATAAAAATCTGAAATTATTCTATGTGATTGAAGTTTATGTAAAGATTACAGGAAAAATAAAACGATGTCTCTAAATAGCACAGTTTTTCAGAAATCATCAACATCATATATACGTACGGAACTCTCGGTGTGCTAGTCCGCCTCGCTCTTGACCGGTTTTTTTCTTGGTGCGATGCATTGTAGTTATTTATTTTGATTACATAAGGGATGCCCTTTGATAAATAATTTGCAATAGTAGGACAACGTTGACAAGAGTAGTTGCAACAGTTTATGAATATACTCGACATCAATAGTTTTCCAGCGTGATAACGAGCTGATAACTGCGGTAATTCGTAGCAGTACAGTTTTCTAGTTCATTACGTAAATGTGTCAGTATGTTTTACAAATACATCGATAAGTTTGAACAGTTTTTGTCAGTCACCAACAAGACCTCATATTCAACTTAATTTTTCGGATATTCGGAAACACCAGACATATTGCATTTTTTCGTTAAGTTTTTGTACTAAAGGTACCTAAATGACGGGTTTTTTGTAGTGTGGAGTGTGTTTTTTTTTATTATGTGTATTTTTAATTTCATTTGATTGGGGAAGATAGGAAGTTTTAATTTGATGCTCAATGAAAGGAGTTTTTTTTTTGGCCTATAATGTTCCACTAATGGCCTCACAGGCCTCTTCTCTGTGAGAGTGGGATGGCTGTGTTGCAGCCATCCCACTCTAACTATATATTTGCTAATAAATAATGCTGCGATACACAATGTATGACAAGTCTTGTGGCATTTTCAGGGTTCCGTACCTCAAAAGGAAACGGAACCCTTATAGGATCACTTCGTTGTCCGTATGTCTGCCTGTCAGTCTGTCAAGACCCCTTTTCTCAGGAACGCGTGGAGGTATCAAGTTGAAATTAATATCAAATACGTATGTTTACGGTTCCTTGGAGCTCTAATCAAATCAAGCTTCTAAGTCAATGCAATAACAAAATACGGCGATTTATGTGACATATCGATACTCGCAAATAAATCAAAACAGGGTACCTCCCGTTGACCTAGAATCATGAAATTTGGCAAGAAGCAAGGTCTCACACAGCACAGGTAGGTATAGGAAAAGATCTAAAATTGGAAATTTGTAGATTTATCATATAAAAAAAGAATTGCCATGTTACTCACCTAACTGTAGTATCCCCAGCAGTAAAATAACGCATCCTGACAGAAAAGCCGCCAAGTACGCGAAGTCAGCCGACTTGGCCACATACTTCGCCAGCAAGGCAGCCAAGATGGCGGTGGGCCCCACTGTCACGTCCTTGCAGCTTCCGAACAGCATGTACATGAGGCCAGGGAATATGCTAGAGTATAGGCCCACCTGGAAAGAAAATTGGAACCGTTTAAGGAGTTTTGTTTGAATTGGGTATGTGGGCAAAGAATCGGGTGCGAGAAGCACAGGACCGGTCGATATGGCAATGCTTGCCAATGTCTGGCTGTGGACGTCTTTAGGTTGCATGATGTCGCAATTATATTCGTTTTTACATATTTTATTTAGGTGATGATTTACCAAGTGCAAATTTTATTTTTTATATTTATTTTTGTTCTTTTTTATTTGGGAATATTTGGCAGTGTGTACATTTTGTTCCACAGTACTTTTATACCAGACAAGCTCTAGACGTGAAGACTTGTAATTGGCTGTCAGATTATCATACTATTATTTATCACCATTGTATTTAGCTGTAAGTCTTCCAAAGTAAATAAATAAATAAATGATAATGATGAAAATTCTTGGGCAAAGTAATCTGTAGGATTTTTTCTTAAACCGCTCAATGAATCTTCCATTGGCCAGCGTGTTAAACAAATTCAAAATATTTTATTACACATTATGGAGATTATCCGGCAAGAAACTCCACGGTTACTCTTTTAAAAATAATTGGCTTTTACAATGTTTTCAAGTTACAGTGTTAATAGGTATGGGAGGACAGTGTAGGCCTGTCAATAAGTACTAGGTACTTACTAAGTAAATAGAAATTGGTCTACAAATCTACAGTCTATTAAGCCTACAACGTTTTCACATTCACAAAATATAATAGAATCTATCTTTATGATAAATAAAAAAATAAAAACCTCTTTAAACCAAATGACATGCCATTAAAATTTTAATAAATTTGAATTAATATCCTGTCCACAAAAGCCACTAATAAATAGTTAAAATTAGAATTGTAGGTATACAATGAAGTATGTAAAAAAATTAAATATAATAAAAATAAACATCGAATTCGAGAGCAGTTAATAGAAATTTACATAGTTAAGCCATTAATGAGGTACCAGGGAAGCCACATGTGCAGAAGGAATTATTGCCAAACTTCTTAGTCTTCAACGTAGTCTGTAATCTTATAATAATATGCTTTTTTGATAAGGACACGTTGGATGTGGGTTTTGAACTTTCCATCGCTAAGTTCGGTAACCGACTTTGGCAACTTGTTATAAAACCGGATACTGTTTATAAGAAATGACTTGCTAGTTTTAGTTAATCTAAATTAGGATATAACAATTTCATGTTAACTTCGTGTATTTATTGTATTAAGGAAATCGCTTCTTATTTTGAAACGACCTATGTTTTTGCGAATATACAAAATACTTTCTAAGATATAAAGAGAAGGCAGAGTTAGTATATCAATTTCTTTGAATTTGTTTCTACAGGACTCACGAGGACTCATTTCATAGACCGCGCGGATTGCCCTGTTTTGTAAAATTAAAAATGAATCTACGTCAGCTGCCGATCCCCAAAGAAGAACGCCATAAGACATAATAATACTGTGGAAATAAGCAGGATATAATAACCTAGCTGTGGCTATATCTGTCAACTGCCTTATTTTTCTTGCTGCATGTGCAGCTGAACTTAATCTATTTGAAAGAGCTCTAATGTGGGCACCCCATTGCAATTTTGAATCTAGAGTAATTCCTAGAACTACAGTTTCCGTAATAGCATCTAGTTTCTTGCCATCAAGTTTTAAATTTAGACCCTAGTGCTCTGCCTTGAGCGCCGTTTTACTGTTACTAAGGCTAAATAACTATTCGAAAAAATGCCTTGGATTGGATAAAAAGATCCAAATCTGAATGTGGGAATTATTTGGAATCGACAACAGAAAAGATTTTGCGTAGAGCTATCCTTAAAAACCGCATCACCAGACCATCGATTCAAACCTTATACAATAAGCCAAAAATGTTAAGGTCAAAATAATAAATTACCTGTGGAGGCAAACCAGCTACCATGGCATACGCGATGCCTTGTGGTATTGACGTCAGACCCACTGTGATACCTGCAAAAAAAAACAAATTTACTTTGATAGGTCTTCTAAAAAAAATTAACAACAAATAACATGTATTTTTTACAAATTTTCTTTTTTACTGAGCAGATTTGGTCATGGCAGAAGGATTTGAACGTCTTTTGAATCTTTTTCCCTCTATACACAAGGTCAAGTTAAGAAATAATTTATTTTCCTCAATGAAGTCAAACCAAGCACATCAGATAACGGTTTGAAGGGTATAAGGAAAAATTTAAAAAGGGTGACATCTAGTCGTCATGCGGTCATGCCTACCAAAAAAGGCTGACTACTAAGTAATCACACTAATCATCACACTATCATCACACTAATATTATAAAGGCGAAAGTTTGTGAGTGTGTGTGTGTATGTATGTATGTTTGGTACTTCTTCACGCTCAAACGGCTGGACCAATTTTGATAAAATTTTGTATGGAGGTAGCTGACACCCTGGATTAAGACATAGGCTGCTTTTATCCCGATATTCCCACGGGATCGAGACTTACGCGGGTAAAACCGCGGGGCACAGCTAGTTGATTTATATTTCCGGTTCGAGACCCAAAATCTTACGAATACATGCATAGGTTATTTTTAGGTAACAGAGGATGTTCTTATATTTTCAATTAAAAAAGCTGTATGATTTATGATAATAATCACGCTTACAGACAACATAAATAAAACCTAATAAAAAACTTGCTCGAAATTCTATGAGACCGAACCGGAATTCTATGTTAGATTCTGTTTACACATACAAGGCCTTGTATTGAATTAATCATATAAGCATCAACATAATTATTATAAAACACTGTAGGTACACGTACATCCGCCACTCAGATACGGCTCATAAAACTGCTAAATTGAATCACAATTTAGATTTACTTATTGAACACTTATTGAACTTGTTTAAATTAAAAAAAAAAACTTTTTTTTTACCACCTACTCCATTGTATTTAAAATCTTGTCTCCATATACCTATTCGGTTAATGATATTTTAGACAAACAATCGCAAATTAACTGCACTTAATTAAAACGTGTTTTGACAGCAATTGTTGTTGGAAATTAATAAATAATGTTCTCTGTAAACGTAATCCAATGTACAATGTACAATTAGCGGACTTCGTAAATGTGTTCCATGTAATCACACGACAGCTGTCTGTCATTTGTCAACGCGCTTTCGCTCTGTGAAGCTCATGGTGTCATGTATGTACCTCTCAGGGGGAGTCATCTTTGTTTGGATTGGTTGGCTCAGTAGGTGGGTTTGATATAGGGCTTCCAGTACCTACCAAAAACCAAATATTAAAAATTCGATTATTTCTCCGCTAGGAGTAATAGTGTTCTGTGGTATTTCTGATTGTAGAAGAATAAAAAACCAACTGAATCTTGACAGTTCTTTTATTTTATACCCATAATCCATCAATTGTATCTGTAAGTCTTCATCAGGGTTCGCAGAAGAGTCATTGAAATCTCAATAATCAATGTTTCCTTAACAGCGATGTCCCTACCTAACTCAAGAACGATGAATTACGGTCATTGACCCAAGGCACGACCACCGACATTATCTAGGTACTACACATGACGTTGAGTGCCAAAAATAAAGATATGCAAGCTTACACCCTCAAATCCGCTTTACACCAGATTGAATTTATCTAATAAGTCAGATTTAAATCGGTCCTAGACACTGTTTCCACAATTCCGTGGGAAGATAAGGTAACATACATTTAATTCAGAGATTATGTATAAATCCCAGACGTGCTCAGTTTACAACCACGGTATGTTTACGTAGATTTAACATCATAAACAGACGATTAAAATTCTAATCGCACAGGATATTACGGTTATTAGTTGAGGTAACGTGTTGATTATTTTCTCACGAGTCTAAAACAGTGTAGTTTGAATTTCTGTGACCCTGCAGTAACCCTTGTTGTGTTTCTGTGGTATGAGAGGACAACGCAGTGTCCTCTCATACCTATTAACACTGTAATTTGAAAACATTGTAAAAGCCATATTTTTTTTTAAAAGAGTTACCGTGGAGTTTCTTGCCGGCTCTTCGACATAGGAAACGACCAATTGGAACCATGCACCTAGCTTCTGACGTTTCATAAGTGCCCACGTAGGCTTATGTGAAATAAAAATATTTTTGATTTTAATTTTGATTTTGAACGCGTAAGGCCGTGTTCAGAATTTCAGATAACCCGCGCTGACCACGCGCACGCACACGCGTTGGGCCCGCCTGGCACCCGCGTTCGCCATGCGCAAAATCCGCGCACGCCACGCGCCCGCCTCGCACCCGCTTATACTACTTATTATTTAATCAAAAAACGCCCTTATCACAGTCAATACGGCACTAGCCGAAACGCGGGTACAAGGCGTGTCAGCGCGTGTGCGGCGCGAGTGCGGGGTGAGCGCGAAGCGGGCGCGGGTCGTGTGCGGGTCGACTTCGATAAATGCAATTTGAGATGTAGCGGCATCAACATCGCCACATGCGAACGACCCGTCACACTGACGTCACGCAAAATCCTATGGAGGATGAGTGAACTTGACACCCTCTTCCTCATACCTCTAAAGAGATCTATTGATGTTTCATAAGACTCAAATTATATACAACAAATTTCAAAGCGAGCGGGGCGGGCAAATGGCGTGCGCGTAGCGAGTGCGTGTCGTCTGAACGCAGCTTTACACACTATCAGTATCATGGGTTTCATTTTGACAGTCCAACAACATTCATTGCGGTATTTACGTTGTTGAGCAGACAAATTTCTCGAACATATGAAGCAATGGATTCGCAATATCCTTCAAAATCATTCGGATTGTGATTGATAGTGTGTTACGCAATAAGGGTGCTGGTCGTAGGCTTCAAACCTATAGAATAGAATACACTTTCTCTCTTTTTTTTTTTTTTCTATAAACAAACTTAGACCGAGCAGGACGAACACGAAAAATAAAATTGGACACCAGCTCAACACGAACTAGGAATTGGTATTGCCCACAGATTTAGAGTAAGCTAGATACCGCATGTTCATTGGATAGTATGAAAACCGAGCGTGTCATCTTTTTTATACCTACGATGACGTCACCCCAGCCATTTAGTGATGTGCTCAACGTAAACAAAATCATTTCAATCGCTAAGCGCGTCTGTGAGCTAATAGACTTCGTCAGGAGTGGACGTGCGTTGACATTTTTTCATTTGACATGCAATAGGAAGTCGCAATAATGCCCAAAGTTTGTGCACTGCAAAAACTTCGGGACACGCTTGGTCGGACGGCTTGTGGTATCTAGCATACTCTAAATCTGTGATATTGCCCGATTCCCAGATTTGACAAAATGTGGTGTTTCTGTTAAATTAATAAACTACACAAGCCGGTAATAATTTTTTCCTTTATTGCCCGGGAGCATTTGACGCACCTTCATAGGTTTCAGTAAAAACCGGCCAAGTGCGTGTCGGACCACGCACAATAAAGGGTTCCGTAGTTGGGATGAATTTATCCCAAGAATAAACTTAACACTGTAGTTGAAAAACATGTTCTCCCATACATTCCAACTGAAAATGTAAAGATAAATAATAATAAAATTTATTCAAAATTACAAAGCATAATTGTATTGAATTTGTATGCCTAATAGTTAGTATGAGTCTATTGTTACTTGATGATGAATTAATAATAATAATAAAAAATTTTACAGTTTTGCTTAAATGTAAAATATATTCCTAAGACTTACGTGCCTGAACTAGGTAATCCTGTGATTCAAGCGAAAAGTGCTAAAATAGTCTTATAAAATTAATAAATAATCTAATCATATTATAAGGAATCTAATATATAAGTATTTTGGTATTCCAACGGATGCCACGATTGTTCAAAATTATCCCTAGACTGGTCATTGACTACGTAAATGTTGACTACGGAACCCTAAAAAACTATCTGTAGGTATGCCTTAATCTGGGTCGAATTTTCTTCTTTATATTCTATCTCATAAGCAAAACTTACTCCAATTAACGAATACACAAACGAAGCGACTGTATAATTAGGTACAAAAACGGAAACATTGGAGCAAGTTATCGAACGTTACGTCAATTGAACCGGTTTATTTGTTCGAGCATTCAGGTAGTTCATACATGGTAAAGACCTGCTACTGTGTTAGCAATTGTACTCGTATGTCCTTGTCAAAAATCTCCAGTCAGATTTCTCCAATATTTAGGACACATTTTCCTCCCTAATTCCTAGTTCTTAAGGCGACGATAACCGACTTTTAATGATTTTATACTGAAGATCACGTCTAAACGAGTAGTGTTAATGATTTGAAAAAAATATATGTTAAATTAAAGCATTTTCTCAATAATTGAATATGTGAATATTTTAGATTATGTTTATATTACATAGTGAAATTAATTTGTAAAGTTATGTCTAACGCGGATAAAAAACTGAGAATGGCGCAAAATTTACCAAAGCGTATTTTTCTGAAACCTTCACCAATTTAAAGATAATTTAAAATTTATTGATCTTTTAGTATACGCGTTTTATTAAAATACCTTTTATTTTGTGTATAATAAATTAATAATGCGTCAAATTGGGTACAGCGCTCCTTGATGGACGAGTCCTATTACTGGCTGAACGTACGACGCGTTGCATGAGCTCAGTACAGAATACGCAAGCTAACCACTCAAGGTCACTGGCGTATATCTCAGTCTTAACTGGACGTCTACTGAATCACAATTTCTCTTTAGTAACACATTGTACCTAAATAATAATATTATGCTAGTCACGATGTGATGAGATTAGCATGCATCCGGGAGAACAATGGCGAGGTTTATAAAGTTTTTAGAAAATTCTTAGTAACAGCCGTGATTAATAGTGGCCAATTATTGGATGCAATTAAAACACCGATGATTTATATATTACTTATTGATTTGTAACATCTTTCATCTCGGTTTCTGTTGGAGTGATTTCGTGAAAAGGGACGGAAGTGTGTAACAGGAAGTGCCAGCGTGAGCATGGAATAAGTACGTACTTACTTTTAATACCATGGAATTAGTAAGTACTAGGTATATAGATTGTAAGTAGAGCGAGTCGAATTTCAACCAGTGGGCGACCACTAGTAATGAATATTATTAGAATACTTAAATATTACAGTATTTAGCTTTTTAAAATTTTGAGGTGAATTTCTGTCGCTGCTCAGTGGCATATGGGATGTTACACATCATACGCGACTACTGTAAGGCTCGCTCGTATTTATTATTTCATTATTACCTATACACCTCAAAAAGGGGAGTAATGAAACCTAAAGCTTACCAGGATCTAATAAGCGCAAGAAGGTGCATCGCTGTGTTGCAGTTGGCATCTTGCAGTTCAAATATTAACGAAGTTCAGGCCCGATTGGAGCTCACTGCAAACTATACGGTAAAGATCCATTTAACCAGTACCCCAAGTGTAAGTTTGCAAGAGAGTAAACGTAACTAGCATGTTTGCGTTAAGATTTTTATTCTCACTCTTATACTCTTAGCATTATGATCCATCGGTCAAATTTTATCGCAAACGAAATAGTTACGTTTACTCTCTTGTAAAATTACACTTGGGGTACAGATCCTGTAGGAGCTAACAAGATAATAAAGTTTATCCCATTCGCAATGTTTTGTTAGCATGACCTACGTGGTAGTCAAGTCTTCAGACACCTCTTCCACGATTCTAAGCAGCAGTTTCCAAGACGTCTACCTACTTGATATTGAGTTGGTATACTAGGATCACATAGGCAGCACACATGGCACTGATGCTACAACGATGCTGGTGAAGCTCGTGTCATCGATGGAGAACGGATTCACTCCATACGAAATACTTGGTAGCCGTGCGTAGCTACCAGCGCGGCAGCAGTGTTAATGCGTAACCAAAGAGATTAAGACAGATACTATAGAGAGGCCTTCAGAAGGTAATGTCATAGAAAAATTGTGATCCCATGTCTCAGTGACGCCATCTAGCGTATTAAAGCAAAATTCAATAAAAGCTAAGTTTGACACGTTCGTTACACTATTACCGACACCAACCTTTGATTACAAATCGTCAAATAGTTTCAAACATCTAAGAACATATAATATTTCTGGGTAAATTACAAAATATTAACGAAAATAAACCATGGATATGTCTAGTCGTTTTATCACTGCGAGATTTCCAATACCATATTGCATAATTAGGCTTAAACTTCGATAATAATTTTCTTTTGGTGGACACAAATGCGACTTGACATGCAGGCACACTAGACTGAGCGACTTTTGCCCACTAGGACAAATGTATCGGATTACAATTTTGTTCGCTATGTCCCGTCTATTGTTAAGTAAATAATTTAATGTCTTTGTGCGTACACACATAAAATGACAATTGATCGCAATGTCTATAATTTTGTCAGTTCAGTCACGTTATTTACGTTGTTGAGTAGACGATTTTTTCAAATCTAAGAGGCAATGGATTAGGAATATCTTTGAAAACCCTCAGATTGTGATCGAAAGCGTGCGACGTAATTAGGGTACTGGGGGTCTACTGGTGGACACGAATGCGACTTGACATGCAGGCGTACCACACTAGACTGAGCGACTTTTGCCCACTAGGACAAATGTATCTATTACAATTTTGTTCGCTATGTCCCGTCTATTGTTAAGTAAATAATTTAATGTTTTTGTGCGTAACATTCGGCCGATACTTCGTATTATCGCTTCGGAGTAGGCACCCTTGTTACCACATTAGAACGTGTATCTTACCAGCGATGGCGTCTCGCAGTAGGAACTCGAAGCTGTACTTCGGCAGCCATATTGTGACAGGCAACCTTCTTTTCCATGACTCAATGCTACAGAGCTTCGAGGACAACCGTCGTAGTCTGCTATTTGTCTGCTGGACATTTCCTGGGTACAGAAAGGTATAATGTGAGATAATGAATCTTCATCACAGAAAAAAGACTACACATAATTTATATTTGTAGTCTTTTTTTGTAGTCCTAGCAAAGGTACGAAATTAGCAATTTTATTATTTCACAGTGTAATTAAGGTATCCTTACTACTGAATGAGTATTTACATATATACACATATATAAACTCACGCCTTCTTCCCATGGGGGTAGGCAGAAACTATAGAACGCCACTTGCTAAGCTCCTTACATACTCTTTTTGCTTCGCCTACATTCATATAACCCGATGCATTAAAGAAAGGAATCTAAAATGGCGGTGCTTCTCATGTTTTCTCGCTTGCACACTAGTGTAAGTGATAGTGTGCAAGGGAGAAAACATGATAAGCACCGCCATTTTAGATTCCTTTCTTTAATACATCGGCTTATACATCTAGTCATACACGCACGCCGGTTGCGAGTACTACGCACCTGACCTTTCTGAAGAACATCACCAATTTGGTCACTATAATCCCGGCCGGCGTTTCTACTCACCTCTGCTTTATAAATACCTTTTGTTAGTCGCCTTTCACTTATCCGAATGAATGAATCCGAATGAGTATTTAGTTATAGTATTTTCCGTACAAGGCCAATGATGGAGCGTTTCCTAGCTATTTACATTACATAACATAAAACGAAATGATAAATGTCAATGATAACTAACAATAGGCGATCTTGAAGACTCATGATTTATGAAACAACACTCTGAAGTGGGTACTAAAGTACGTGTTTTATTTAATCCCAGATAGTAATTTGACATTTCAATCATCTTTGTTGTTTGTTTTTTCAACTTGTAATTTGACATTTGCAGCTGTCAAATTACTATCTGGGATTAAATAAAAAACATAGGTACTTCAGTACCCGTTTGTTGTATTCCCCTTAAATATTTATTTTATTCTGTTTTTTAGTATTTGTTGTTATAACGGCAACAGAAATCCATCATCTGTGAAAATAACTGTCTATCACGGTTCATGAGATACAGCCTGGTGACAGACGGACAGACAGCGGACTCTTAGTAATAGGGTCCCGTTTTACCCTTTTTGGGTACCTACGGAACCGAAAAAACGAACTTTCTTAAGTTTAAGTACTAGGAACACAGGAGTTCCGATTTAGTGGGCTATTGACTGCCTCGTTGGTCTAGTGACCGCTAGTGCTACCGCGAGCATGAGGTCATGGGTTCGATGCCCAGGTCGGGCAAAGTATTATTGGGTTTTTCTATCTGGAATTTTTCAGTAGCAGCCCGGAGTCTGAATTAGTGCCCGGTTGATGGCAACAGGTTCGCCCCTTATTACTAACGAAATGTGCGTGTACTATAAATACACCTCTGCCCATTCCATCGGGGAAACAAGGCGTGATGTTATTTTAAAAGGCTACCAACCTCTTATCACGTATAATATGAGTAAACAGAGTGTAAAAGGAAAACGGATCAACAATCAGTTATATTTTCTTTATTTTATAATCGCAATGAAAATCAACGTAAAACACACGGAAAGGTGTCTTTCTCAGCTATAAAGTGACTGTCGACTTGTGTTAAAGTTAAACATTGTTAATCTGATAGTATCAACATAAACCTAGACTACACTAAGTTAAACAATGCTGTTTAACTAGGTTCTGCCATAACTATCTAAGCGGATGGTGGATATTAACTATGATTGTTTTAAAACTCTATTGTGATACTTAATGTTGCAGGTTCAACTCTATAAAATGTGAAATAATAACATAGCTTTAACATACACAACCATTTTTTTTTTAAACGTTGCCCCAGTCTATGAATTTCTCTTGTATTGTGGGTGCGTTTACAAACATATAAACTCACGTACACAAACAGCCAGACCCGGAACAACTACTTGTAGGTCATACAAATATTTGTTCGCGGGAATCGAACCCGCGACACGCAGCGCAGCAGTCAATCGCTTAACCACTGCGCCAACCGTGTCGTCGCCAACCATTCAATCTTATGACTCACACGTATACAGTGGTACCCAATTGATAAGGCGCGTCGTGAATCTTCGTTCGCACAGAAAATAAAGTATGGCCCCGAAGATTAACGAAAGAATGCTTAAAACTTACAATCAACCTTAAGTCACTATTATAAGGTTCATAATACACTGGAGCTGCTAGCGTGCACTCGATCAGAAGTATGGCGGCTGACAAACATGCCACACGGCGCGCGCTAACATGGCGGCAGCTGCCGACCAATAGCGGCACAGGAAAAAGAACCGCGGTGCGTGGAGCGTGCCGATTGGTCAATAGCATTTCCCGCACTTTTAAAATTCACCTTCTGCGCAGGTACATCGGTAAGCCATATCAATTGGGTACTACTGTACTAACATACCTACTTAACTACCTATTTCTACCGCTAAAGAAGATCCTAACCTAACTATCCTACCTAACTTAATCACACTAATATTAAGGCGAAAGTTTGATTGTGTTTGATACTTCTTCACGCGCAAACACATGGACTAATTTTGATAAAATTTTGTATGGAAGTAAAGTAAAGTAAAGTTTAGAGGAGAGTTTTTGGGTTTAGTTTAGAGGTAACTGACTCCCTGGATTAACATAAGTATAGGTTACATTTTATCCTGATGTTCCCACGGGATCGAAACTTACGCGGGTGAAACCGCGGGGCGCAGCTAGTCCTAACTAATATTATAAATGCGAAAGTAAGTTTGTTTGTAACCTTTTCACGCCTAAACCACTGAACCGATCATCCTGAAATTTTGCATATACGCAGTTGTCAGGTGTACAGAAACGGATATAGGGCACCTTAAATCCCGAAAAAAGTACTGTTCCCGAGGAAAACAACAATAACGTTCTTATGAGAATAGATGGCGCCACCTGTCTTTCGAATGATAATTGAATTATATTATGGGACAAGCAGAGTACAACCTGAAATGATTGTCAAATCCTAAATTAACGCGAGTGAAGCCACGGGCACAAGCTAGTATTATTATAAATGCGTGTATATTTGTTTGTTTCGCTTTCACGCTAAAACGGCTGAACGAGTTTTTATCCCGATAGTACGTTCCCGTGGGATAATTAACGACATGCACGCGGGCGAAGCCGCTGGAACAAGCTATAGTTTACAGTATGTTCTGGATTAAGAGTTTCAGGCGCCGCTGTAATTACAGGGAACATGTAACGTTTCGATGAACCTGCGCCTACGATGCCTATGATACTGCAGATATCCTCCCGCGGCAGTTACCTCTTTGCCATCCATATCGTCCGAATTTTCGGCTGTTTCCTGACTACGGCTAACTAGGGCTGACTAAAGCGAAAAAAACAAAAACAAACGACAGCCAAAGAGATAAGACAAAGTCAAAAATGTAGTTGAAGGACTGAAAGTCAAAAAGGAAATTTTGGAAGTCAAGAAACGGCCGAAAATTCAGCCGATACTTCGGATTATCGCTTCGGAGTAGGCCAGACTGAACAATATTTTATCACACAACGTATGTTTTCTCAAAGCATTTAGGAAAACTAATGCGGAATGTGTCAAGTCCTTGGGGAATAAACAATAGAACGATTTGAATACGTGAAGTGGATACAAGTGGGTTTCCTACGCTACAAACATACTTTAGAGATTGCTTTCAATAACTAGGTCCACTTGTGAAATTGTAACGAATTAAATAATTGTGATTTTATTTATTAAAGATAACAAAATATTTACATTATCTAAAAACTAACCGACTTAAAATAATAATATATAAGATATACGCTAACAGACTTAAAATAATATTATATGTACATGTATATAAGATATACGGCTATTTTTTCCATTTTTTATAATTGTGATAATATTATATCAAGTAATATTTAAGTAAACCGACAGGCGAGTATCCCAATCCGACAATTTGACAATCTATACTAATAAATACAATTTAAGTGTATGTTATTAATGTATATCAAATGTATGTCAAAATAACAGCATTTTAGTAAATGCATAAAAAAGTATGTACGGTACGTATAATTTTTTTTTTTGTCGGACTGTTTGTTCCGGCTAAACTCCGAAACGGCTGGATCGATTTTGACGGAACTTTCACTGGTAGATAGCTGATGTTATAAGAAGTACCTTAAGGTACTTTTATTTTAGAAAAAAGCCACGCGGGCGAAGCCCCAGGCAGCAGCTAGTTTGCTTCATATAAGTTTATTTCATACAATAAATGTCCCATTGTCACATAAATTAGATAGGACCCAAATTCATCTTGGAGAATCTATAGACACATATCTACACTAGGACTTTTAATTAAGTAGCTGCAGTAAGATGACACTACTTACTGTCATTTCGTCATTAACCAGAACATTTTTAACGAAATGACAGTAAGAAGTGTAATTTGACTGCAGCTAACTAAAAGTCGGACTTTACATCTAATTTCAAGGAAAATAAAACGTGTGATATTGTAGGTATGCAAACATTTATACGTGACATAATAAAAATATTTAGAATTGATGACGGACCATCAGCCTGCAACAGTTTTATTGAGACTAATCAGCTTTCTACGTCATCACGATAGGTACCAATCTTGTTGATATTTTATGGAACAGTAATTCATAACGTCTCCATAGCTAGCCTCGGTAAAAATCACGCAACGAGAATATTGTTATAGCTACTCTAACCCAGAAACTTTGGTAAACGAGATCCTTCCACAACCATCGGCATTTATATAACAGAAGGGAGGAAATTATCATCAAAGCTTTCCGTTATGGTTAAAATTGACCATGCCCATTGTATGTACCTACCCACATCATAACGAAAAATTTAAATAGGTAAGTAACCAAAAAAAGAAGAATTTCTTTACAGGGTAATTCGACGTATTCCTTACAGGACGTCATAGTAGGGTTAAAAATTTAAAATGCAACAAATTAAGCCACCTTAAGTTCTACCGAAGTACAGTAGTTTTTAAGTTAAGTAGTTAGGTTTTTAGTTTTTTTATGAAAAATCCCAGATTAAATCATTAGAAGCCAATTTAAAAATAATTTATTGCACGACTATACTGGAATTTACATATGACGTCGCGGATCTTTGTTAATAAATAAAAGTTCAAAAATGCCTAAAACTTTAGCAAAGATCACTAATTAAACATTTTATTTTTCGTAATTTTTGCCATTACTTCATAAAAAATGTTCTTCACTAAATCAATAAGTACTGAATTTCGGTAGAACATTTGGTGGTTTAATTTGTTGCATTTTAACCCTACTATGACGTCCTGTAGGCTTAGCAGGAGAACCGTAGAGGAGCGTTTTGTCGACGGAAGAGTAGACAAAAATGACGTTTCCGTGTAGACGAACATTTTCGGTAAGCAAGTGATTTCTATTCTACAGTAGAGTAGAAACAGAAAGCATTATTCTCTGCCATGCAAGGAATACGTCGAATTACCAGTAACCCTGTTTATCTAAACATTTTCACCGATTCTATTCACAACTAGTAATTTCCGCATTTTTTATTACAAACTATAATATTTATGAAACAATTCACACATTACCGATAACTTCAATCATTTTCACATGTAACAGAACACAAATCAAACTGTAACAATGTTAACGCGTTACATTTCGGAAACCATTTTCAACAAGTCGTAAAAATACGATAAATCGTAAGAATTTTCCGCGACGGACTAAGCAACCACCTTCTCTGGAGTTTCAAAACATACTAAGCCGGTTGGTTGGTTACTACGATGTACGATGGATGGCGTCTTTGCCATCCAACCTTTGTTTAGTCCAAATGTTGGTCGACCAACATCAACACACGTCCATCGCCCTACTGCTTACTACATTCACCAACTACTTGAGAACAAATGCAGCGTTGGATGACGTGCACTAAACATTGGTTATATTGGGCAAACAGCAATGCCAACAAACGCCGTAGGATTGTTTGATTGATATTAAGGCTTCTACATACCGGGGCGACTTGTCGCGCGACGCGACGCGACACAAAGGCACCGCTCGTCCTGCGACATGCGGGGCCTTTGTGCCGTTGCGCTGGTATGTAGAAGCCTTTATTCCGATTAACTTGAACTTTATCAATAAAGCAAGTGAGGTCTGTGAGGATGTTTAAATTGCCGATTGAGGTATATTTTAGATGCCTACTTAAATGTCTAGCAAAAATCAAACCATTTTCTCTCTCTCATCAACTCCTCTATCTTCCTTAGGATCGACAGATTCAGGAGGACCTCCCCACGTTAAAAAGTCGTGTGAATTGCAGAACGCTAAAGGCAGTTATGACTTATGACAGCTTTCAAGAACATTCCTATTTTTATATTGAACATATTTTCCATGCAACTAACTAATAGGTACTAAGGTACGCTAATAATAAACATATAATTCTTCACATTGTATAAATTATAATTACTTCTGGTTCGCGATAATAACTCTCGCGATAAACCTGCCTGGCACGGGTATATATTAGCAATTAACGCGCAGATTGAATTATTTAACACATTTGTTTATAGCCGAGCAATGGTGGTTCAGTTTAGGCTTGTAGAAAAAAATATTGATACATCGATATTTTACTAAACTTTTTGTTACTTCTTGCGTCCCTAGTTCAGTGGTATCGGCCCCGACTTGCGCGTTGTAGATTGTGGATGCGAATTTAGATAGGCATCTTGGAACTTAGGTGGACTTACTTCCCGGGTGTTACCACTGTGTGGATCGCACGGAGGACATGGTGGAGGTCTGCCCGGCTTAGGCGGAGCACCGCCGTCTCCTCGAGGCGGCGATCTTTCCCGTCCGGCCCTGATTCCGGCCATGGTTCGAAGCGAGAGTGCAGCATGGGAGGCTTTCGCCTCTTTCTGCGAAGCAGTAATGCTCGTGAAGGCGGAACGCGTGAGGGAGAGGCAAAATTCGCGCCCTCACGCCCCTAGTCGCCGCAGGAGGCGCCCCGGGCGTCGGGGAACCTAGCCCGATTCCTGGCCACCGTAGGCGCGGGCTTGCGGACGGTCAGCAATTGATAGCTCGCCGTCTGATAAGGACCGGGCCCGAGTCGACGGCACCTTGTGCTCCACGCGCGCCTCAAAGAGATGTCAGCACCAACTGACGGGGTCCGATAGGGCCAATCCTGCCAGGGTTGCGGGTTTGTCCGAAAGGGATATCGTGGCCCTAGCACGCAGGCAGGCTGAAGGTACACGGGTGGGATTTAGTCAATAAACGTCTGACTCGCCCTCCCCGCTCCATCCAGAGCAGGAGAAATAATTTCCAACCGACAAAAAAAAAAAGGTGGACTATCTTTTTTGTCAGCATACACAGCATAGTTCTACAGATGGTTAAATGAAACCGAAACAACCAGCGGCCGTTGACCCCGTAATCAGCTGTAGTAGGTACCTACTTAAGTACTTAATTGAAATTACGAGTAAAGATAGGTAATCTTATTTTTTTGTTTTAACGTTTTTTTATTGATACCCATCACGTGTGTGAAGTTTCGCTAGCTAAATTAATTCGCCTCGTATGTATGTATTATCGATTGTAGCTCAAAAACTGAGAAAAACAAATGACATGTCGTTTGTACAAACTGAGAATTTCAAATTGTTCTTTTTCTATACAAGTCGCTATGTTAGCTCAGACAATCAGACTTCATTAATTAATGTAAATAATGAATAACCATGGCACTATGAAAATGTATGATAAACTGCAGATAATTTGGACTTTAAGGCTCATAAAAGTTTACAATCTTAAAACAGATTTTAAGTAAACCAGTGAGGGTTACCTCCTTGAAACAATTAACTGAATATCAACCTAAAAATTTAAAAAATCTTCAGTTATGTTTATCAAATTAAAAATAGACACAGCTATTGCGTACTTACCTGTCATCAATTAATCACATTTAATTTAATTTTTTTAATGAAAAAATCTCAAGTACAAGTTTTATTTTTTATGTCGGATGGGTTTGCTCTTGACCTTAGTCTAGGGCAGAGGTGACAGAGACAAAGTCGACGATGGAGTGAGCTTACCCAGAAGATGCCTGTTTACTCTAACTGGAAGAGATTAGGGTTGTATGCGTTCGGAAACACAGACGCAGGCAGAGAGTTCCACTCTTTTGCTGTGCGCATTATAAAAGTCATTTGGAAACGCTTAGTGCGAATTTCAAAATTAGTATGGATTTTCAGTGGTGGCCCAGTGGTAACGGCCGCGGCTTACGAGTTGCACGTCGTAGGTTCGAACCCAGAAAGGCGCTTCACTTTGTGTAAAAAAAAAAAAAAAATTAAATCTGTTTATTTCATCAAACTTTTCATAATTTTTAGATAGAATATAGCGCTTAATCTACTTATAATAAGATTATGTGTGCTTATTTAACTAGTTGCTCACTTTTTATGGCTGAGAACCTACACGCTGACATCCTCCATTCCATACTTCCCCACAGTAAATTAGGCTTTTAAGATATTATTTCATCACCACTGCTCTCAAAACGGTGGAGGAAAACAACGTGAGGAAACCGGCATGTCCTAGAACCAAAAATTCGACGACATGTGACATCCACCAACCCGCACTGGACCCGCGTGGTAGGCTACCAGCCCACTCCCTCTCGAAGAGAAAAGAAGGAACAGTATAGGCTGACTGATTATGTTAAGAATAAGAGATGGGATTTACAGTATGACATTTACAAATTGGATTCCTAAGGAAAACATTACTTCCTTATGCTTACTAATATTATAAACGTGAAAGTGTATAAGAATGGATGGATGGATGGATGTTTGTTACTCTTTCACGTAAAAATGGCTGGACCAATTTTGATAAAAAATTGTATCGAGGTAGCTGAGACCCTGGATTAACATATAGGCTACTTTTTATCCCTATATTCCCACGGGATCGAGACTTACGCGGGTGAAACCACGGGGCGCAGCTAGTAGCCAATATTTCCTACAATGTCATGCATGTTGATTTTTTTAATATCTGAATTACCATCCAGACAGACAAGCAAATACAAGATTACAAAGTATCTACAGATCGTTTTATAGTAGGCTTAAGTTTATATGGATAAGGTGTTAGTACTGTAGTTTAGGATTTAATTATATTGTTTTGTTTGTATAATTGATCTACAACTATGAATGTCTATAGGTAACATAAATATGAAGGTATTTTTCCTCCACAAGTATGGCTTTAAGTCTTCTACATACCGGGGCGACTTGTCGCGCGACGCGACGCGACACAAAGGCACCGCTCGTCCCGCGACACGCGGGGCCTTTGTGCCGTGTCGTGTCGCGCGACAAGTCGCGCTGGTATGTAGAAGCCTTTATGTTAGTGGTTTTTACACGAAGCATGGTGGATTATGGCCCAGTAGGGGACTGGGCCATAATCCACCTCACAAAGTGAAGGCCTGTGTCCCAGCAGTGGGAATTTTGTAGGCTGATTATGCTTTAAGGGATGCAACTCAATTTTTGAACATGGCTTTAGTTTGCACTGTTAATCACATCAACATTTGTTTTAGAATATTAAACCTTTAACTGATGACAAGGTCTCACAGGCCCAGCACCGCTAAAGAAACATAATTTCACCCCTTTCCCCGCGTTTGACCACCTGAGTAGCTTCGAGTTTAGGTGCGCCTGCGCCGCCGCGCCGTAGAGGGGGATAACTGCGGCGCGGCGGCGGCCAGGTACAAATCGGTAAGTAAGATCGATGTGATTTTCTTTTAGAGCAGCTGCCACGGCTTATTTTGAATTTTTTTTTGTTTTGAATTGTTTTTTTTTTATATTTTTATCACGGACGCTTCTGACGTTTTGCATCGTTCTCACCTCAGATTATAGAAAAGAAGCAGATAGACCGCGCGGAACAATAAAGTGAGGCCCGTTTGTAGACATGTGTGCGTTACAGCCACGTGACGGCACTATAAGAACAGGTGCCTCTATGTGTGTGTACGGTTGCCAGGAGAATGAAAAAATTAGCCATAATACATGAAAAAAAAAAAATCTTTTTTCTTAAATCAGTTATTTTTATTAACAGTATACGTCAAATTAACAATACCCATATAAACGATACATTTGCGATATATTTTTATTTTGAGACACCAACATTTTATTGTTTTTGGTAGCTATATTTACTTTATGGTGACGTCATATAACCCATGATATAGCAAATCGACTGATGCAATAAGTATTATAGAATCCATTAACTAGTTACATTTACGAAGACACATACATACTTATTTATTTATAAACATACTAACCAGAAAAGGCGATAAATAAAACACTATTATCGACATAAATATTTTTGTAAATCGATACTCCTGAATCCTATACTTATTTCCTAACTTAGGGGTAAATGTTTCAATATAAACTAGCAACACCGAATTATTTTTGTTAAGGTTTTGTGTTTCAAGATGTCACTAACAATAAACACGTAAAATAAATCCAAATAGACAAATAATCAATATTTTACTTATGAAAGATACTCCATCCTATTTCTTTTGTTTTTGGGAACAGTTTTTACAATGTTTAAAAATACAAGACAGCATCATTCTGAAATTATCTGTTAGAGCCCGTGACGTACTAACGATGCGACGCTTCGTGCTGTACTGAATCGAGAGTGTATGCGCTTTTGAATTTGTATTTGCTTTGTTGGCCGCACTCTCGGTGTTCCGCGCGGTCTATCTGCTTCTTTTCTATAATCTGAGGTTCTCACATGTATAATTTCAATATGAATGTGATAAGTTTATAACCAATACTTTGTATCAATATTTTAATTTAAAAGAGTCTCCATGGAGTTTCTTGCCCGTTCTTCTCCATAGGGACCTACTACTCTTTGGAATAGGCAACTAGCTTCATATTTCTAACTGACCGACTTCTTGACAGTTCAAAACTGCCTGTAAATGGTTTTAATTATGTAATGGTTTCGCGGCGGCTGACACAGACGGCTTGGCGGCCATCATGCGCAAACGGTGAGCTTCTATCATGCGCCGCACGCGCGACAGTCCCAACACCATCCTGCGCGCGCTGGCGGACCGTTGGGACTCCGATGCTGGCTCGCTGGATACGGCTGCACGCAGTCGTATAGTGATTTGTCACCGGCATCGGGGAGTCCACCCGGACCGGCCACTTACTGTAGTGTTTGCTATTAATATTATTTTACTTATATGATTTAATTAAATGATGTATTGTTTAATTAAATTATTATTTTAAATTATTTAATTAAATTATTATTATAAATTGTTTAATTAAATTATTATTACCAATTACTATTAATTATTACTAACACTAGTTTGTAAGCTCGCAGCTGTACTAACAAATATGGATGTAATCATAATGATGAATCTGAAATAAATGATGATTTATTTATTTAATTGAAATAAATGCATTGAGTTTGAGTTTTCTGCAGCGCCTTCTCAGACCTTATGACACCACATAGCAACTTACGCAATTTAACTGTAAGTATCGATTTATTTCGTTTTTTACAGCTATTACTAAGGAGGATTTCGTTAACAGCCACACGGGTCGATCCATCAGGTTAAGCTACGCTTGCCGGGGTTGGTCCGTGGATGGGTGACCATCCTTACATACCGAGACTCCTTCGTGCCTCGGAAAACACGTTAAGCCGTTGGTACGGGCTGTCATTCGTGAAACTTTGACAGTCGTTACGGGTCGTCAGAAGCCCGAAAGTCTGACAACCCAGTCTTACCATAAGGGTATCATATTACCCAGTAACTGGGTTGTGGAGGTCAGATAGGCAGTCGCTCCATGTAAAATACTGGTATTCAGCTACATCTGGTAAGACTGGAAGCGGACGCCAACATTGTTAGGAAAAGGCTATTAAAGGCAGATTGATTGACAGCTATTACACTCAATAACTAAAGGCTTCTACATACCGGCGCGACTCGCGACGCGACACAAAGGCACCGCTCGCCGCGCGACACGAGGGGCCTCTGTGTCGCGCCGGTCTGTAGAAGCCTTAATTCTGGACCTCCTAAAAAGAAGCGTAAGCAGTCGATAACGGTGGAGTTTCTCTTGCCCATTCTTCTCCATACGAAACTACCTTTTGGAACTCAATTTGAATCACTTCTATTTTTCTGTGAATTTTGATGTTCAAAGGTGTCTTTTATGTGCCTATTTAAAATAAATTATTTGACTTTATAATTTCTATGCCAAAGACTACTTATTATGTAGGTAGTCTTTGGCATAGAAATTATAAAGTCAAATAATTTATTCCGAATAGGCAAGAAACTTGACCGTTACTCTTTTAATTTTTTTTATGGCAGTGGCCTGTCAGGTCGCTCGTCACCAGTTATGTTCCCCAAAACTCATGTCACCAATTAAAGGTTAATGCTTCTTTGCCCCGTAGTGAGACAGTAAAAGCTAATTTAAACAATTAAATTAAAAAACATGCATCTATTTGAATGGCATTTCCTTTTTTAACAGGAAGGTTGGCCGATAGATGAATGTCTGTCAGAATGTCTTATGGTGTGAAGCCTGCCATACCATACCACCATACATAAAGTATAAATCCAACTTTAACTAAATAAATGTACAAAACGGTCACCAACCGTCTTATTACCAAATAAGGTTTATCTTCAGACCCAGGTTTAAATCATGGGACCATTATAGAATTTCGGACTTTATTCTGTCTATGGTAAAGTAGTAGGTAGAAAACTGACAACTTAGTACCGAACTAAGTTTTCAGTTTTGTATAAAGAATGGTATTTCTATCACAGTATGTTCTTATTACAAAAACTGGCTCCATGGTTTAAGCCATGTCAAAATATAAAATCTTGTTTTGTAATAATGCCGCAAGAGTTAAAGTTTTATTTGGCCTTTCTTTGGAGTTAAACTCTTCTGTAAAATTAAATTTAAGTATTGTAGGTTATATTCACCAAGAACCTATTTTCTAGAATAGACGTACTAGGCATAGGCGCAGTAAACAAGACCATTGTCTATCCATAGGTTCCGTGCATGTGAAGTCACTATTATGATCCTATCCGTGGACAGACAGTGATTCTGACCTTATGTGTATCTTATGTGTAGCCTTCATGAAAGTTATAAAAACAGCGAACACTTTGATAATAAATAGTAAGTATACAAACTGGTTAGACAAAGAGTTTATTTGATAGTAGACACAATGCCCTTTAGAAGCAAATTTAAAAGTGATCAAAATTGCGTTTATTTCATTCATATTTATATGATTTTATAGAAAGAGTCAACGTTAAAACTTTATTTAATAACGTTTTATTAACTTACCTAAAAGAGGTCTGCGAGGGTCGTCAACATCCATTTTCAGTTCACTATAGCATCTCTGTACACATGATACTCGCACATTTATGTCATTTGAATAATCTTATCTACACAATAATGATAGAATTACATTATTATTTTGTTATTGTTTACGATTGATGCCATTCTATTGCCTTTGTTTGACAAACCAATGTCACTTCGTTGACATTGACATCTGACAGATTACCGACAGGGCTTGTTGCGTTTGGTTAATTTCATTTCATTTTGGTAGACTTTATAAAACAGTGAAAATATTCATACAGCGATGAATGTAGAATAAAGACAATTATAGCTATGGATAAAGAAATGCTATGTTTGATGCTATTGCTTTTCTATAGTATTTGACGCAATAGTTCAAAGGCTGAATTAACGCAATAGTTCAATGTCTAAAACTGAAGACCTATGATGACATTGAATTATTGCTGCAAGCATCGTCAATATGAGTTAAAAAGACACACTCACACATATACATACACACACACTCACATGCACACACACACACAAACGCACGCACGCACACACATACACATAGGATATATATATCTCTAGGTTTTTATTTTTCTTTTTATTTAGTTATAGTTCAAGTCTTGTCTTGTTTAATTTGGGATTTTACTTGTTTTTTTTTTATTATTATTTTGTTTTTCTTTTTGTTGTTAAATTGTATTTTCATCGTGTACACCACTTTTACGAATTAATTGTTTTGTCATTGGAGAGCGGGATCTCCTAGCACAGGTATATCTTTTACTTAAAAGGAGATCCCTATGTAAGATTTACTGTAAAAGTTTCTGAAATAAACCTTTTTTTTTTTTTTTTTATGAGTGAAACTTAATTAAAATAAATCAGTTTTTCTTTTAAATAATCAATCTACTAAACGTTCTTATTTTAGGCTGGTAATATTTAAAATAATGCCGTTTTAACAAATCTTTTAGGTATAATTGTAATCAGTTTTTCTCTGTGAATGATAATGATAACTCCGCGAACGATAACCGTACCTACAGAAATAATGTAATTTGCCTAATTAAGCCAATAAATAATAGTTAACTATCAAAACATCTATTTAGCAAGCAATGATCTCAAAGTGGGTCGTACGCGTACGTTGGATCGGATGCTGCTCGTAGATAACCTATTAACTAGGCTCAAGTCACATTCTACCAACTGTAACTGGTTGACCTAAAGTTTAAAGGACTGAAATAACCAGTTTAACTGATTATTACTAGGTTCTTTTGATGACTAATTTGTGACATGCTGGGGTTAACATGCACGAAAATGCACTATTTTTTTTTCTGAGTGCACTTCTTTATTTTTAAGGTTTAAGCAGGCGCTTGAATCATTGACGGCTTCCTAAGTTCTTAACCCCGAGAAAAAAGAAAAGAAAATACGTTTATTTGCAGTAAACATGACGCAAAAAAGAACATAAACACAAAAATAAGAAAAGGCTCAGCATTATACTGCGACCCTATGCTGTATGCAAGACAGAGCCCCAGTGCTGGTTTTCAGCGAAAACGTAGATGAGTATTCACAAAATCGGGTGGTCTGTAGTTTATCGTTTAGTAGGTACTTAATACCTCTCCGCTAATTGATGAGGTCAAAGATAAACAAACAAACGATAGATTTTTATAGGGATTTATTCAAAAGCGCCTTATCATTTAAATACCGCAATCTGCATAACTGTAAATTGTGCAACTGATTCTTCTGCGGTGCCATCGATACTTATTGGAAAAATTATTGGAAAAATTATTAAAAAAATGCAAAAAATACAACGGCAAAAACATGAACTGAAAAGACGTAAACAAGATGACAAGAAAACGAGTATCCTTTATGTACCAAAAATAAATAAATGCAGTCGGAGGCATCGAGGATTTTACGAACGCCTTAAATAGCGTCCGATTGCATTTATTTATTTTTGGTACTTAGAGGATACTCATTTTCTTTTCATCTTGTTTACTTACATCTTTTCAGCTCATGTTTTCGCAGTCGGGTTTTTTGTTTTTTTTTTTTAATAATTTGTTTTATTTTAAGCTTTTTAGTGTTATTAATGACCAAATTGTTGAGTTAAGTATTGGTAAGTTAATAATAAGCTATACGACAAAGTAAGGTTAGCAAGATAGGATAGGATAGGTTTTACAAAAGAATTGCTTCGTTCGCGCATTTTTATAGAAAACGGCCTCGTTGGTCTAGTAATCGCAAGCGCTAATGTTGAACATGATGTCCTGAGTTCAATTCGCCGGTAGAGAACGCTGTTTGCACATTCTCTAACATTTTTTTTTTGTTAGGCATCATTTCCGACTTTTGATGAAAAATGTAAAAAGAAATACCGTTCCCCCCCTTATCTCCGAAGTTTGCATTGATAAATTCTGGATTATTCTATGTGATAGAAGTGTATGTAAAGATTACAGGAAAAATAAAACAATGTCTCTAAATAGGACAGTTTTTCAGAAATCATCAACATCCCATCCCACCATCGGTGCGCGAATCCGACTAGCTCTTGACCGGTTTTTTTTTTGGTGGGAAATTATCAAATAACTTCTCCCGCTCTGGGCGGAGACTTTTACTGACTAAAACCCACCCGTGTTCGTTTCGTTGCCTGTGTGCCTGGGCCACGTTATCCCTTTCGGACAACCTCGCAACCGTGGCAGGTGTTAGTCCTGCAGGCTTAGCATGGCGTTTTCGATCTCTACTCTACTATAGAATAGACATAGCTTGTCTACACTTCTCGTTATCTCTTCTTCGCGAGCACGAGGACACACCTAGACTCGGGTTTCTTCGTAGACAGTGACTTGTCCATAGCAACGGGGTATTCGCTAGTGGTGTGTATTACTACCCAATTTTACCGTACTTTTGCGTTTCGTTCTCAAACAAATCTATGAAGCAAAAGTGTTTTTAACGAATATTTCTTCAATTACAAAACGCAAATGGTCAAGGGGGATGCGCTGAGTAGCCCGCGAAATTCAAATTTTCGAACGTTTTTTGAATTCTAAGGATTTTTTGAAGAGAGTTAGTTGTTTTGCCGATTCTAATGATTATAATTCTGTAAAGCAATATTTTTTACGGCCGCGAATCATATTTAAATCAACTTATAACGTGTTACTGACTTGCAAATTGCAAAAAACGTAATAAAATTTGAATTTCACGGGCTACCTTAGCGCATCTCCCTTTTAAAAATATTGTTAAATGGCTGTAGCCAATGACGTATTATAGGTAATACATCATAGGCTGTGGCGCCACTAAGTTTTAAAACTCATTTGTATTGCATACACAGAGCACTTTATAATATTGGTAATTGCATATAATGTACAGGCATTATTTAAATAAAGAGCCATAATTATACTATTTTGATGGCGTCACGCAAGAAGTATCCTTTAAGGGTACTGCAGACTGGCGGGTCGCGCTATCACGTAGCGCCTGTCTGCGGGAGCCCTTGTTTTTACTAGGTACTAACATTGTTATTGTATTGTTGTTTATCGATATTTTATTTATTAGTAGGTAAATACTCCATTTAAAACTGAGTGTGTAAGATTTAGTAAATGAAAATAATAATCACTACATAGTAAAAGCTTCTACAAACCAGCGCGACTCGCGACGCGACACAAAGGCACCGCTTGTCACGTGACGTGCAGGGCCTTTGTGTCGCGCCAGTATGTAGAAGCCTTAATGCAACGCGGGCGAGGCCGCGTGCGGCAGCTAGTACTTCATAAATAAATAATTTAGTGTTCAATGAGGAGATTTTGGCTCATAATCAGATGTTTTATATTCCCTGTGAATGTAGGTATCTAATAAATCAAAGTTAAGGGACAACATAGTGTAAAAACTGTAGGATACTTATATTGTTGTTCTTATTTTATTGTTAATTCCAAAAATCTATTATTTATTTTGGGCGACAGGTCCTAGCCGAGTTCTTCGCATAAACATTGATTGCACTATCTCCTTGCTTATTTTATAATTCTACAGAACTCACTTCCCGTGAGATCAAAGGCTCCCAAACAAGCAAAGCAAGCTCGCTAATAGTATTTCTTTCCCATCTTCGCTGAAGTTTTTCTATAAAAAAACTTAAATAAAAAGCGCAATTTGAACCCAACATGTTAATTTCAGCTTAACCCTTTCAGACCTGAATTATTTTTTTCTGTCCAATGAATCTAAAAAAAATCCTGTAGCTAGACTAGGGTAAAAAGACAAAGGAAAAAATAATGAAAAAAATCCTAGCTGTCAACTTTTCAAGAAAAAATAGTTTTTCTTTTAGTGTACAAATGTGCACATCCGTCCTACGTAATGACAAGACTAGTGTAGTAGAAGTTTCACTGAAATTATAAAATGTTTAATTTATAAATGTTTTTATTAGGAAATATTAATTATTTTTATAAAATTAACAAAACTAGATTACAATCCTTATAATAATTAACAAAAAACAGATTTCTTCTTTGGGATAGGCACATAGGTAAATCAGTCATTCGCCCCATTCAAGCAGCATTCATTTTACGTATGAAACGCTAAGAAACAGTTCTTGTCTTTGGTAAGGCAAAGGTGAACTTTGCATTTTATACATTTAATCCGGGTTCTTCCCTTGCATCCCACCATTTTGCACCGTGCCCCAAGTCCCTCATCATGTGCAGGGAAATGCCCAACACCGTCTCTTGCTATATCCGCTACAGGGCGAACCTCTCCTGGTCTTCTCGGAATAATTTGCGGTATTGGGCTACTGCCACTGGGCCGTCCTCTTTTACCGATGGTAATTTTATTCCTCAACACCAGACTTTCAGCCAGCTGACGACGAAAGTGAAGCAACCTGAGTTGTTTATTCTTTGGTATGCCTAGCAACTCATTGTCAATTTGATACTCTCGGTATGCCTGCACTACAGCTAAATCAGAAGCATGAAATATCATGCGAAGGGTCCATTTTTTTGACTTTATGAAAGTCCTATAATAGCTCATGAGTTGATCTAATAGATCAACTCCTCCCATTGCGTGATTGTATTTCCTGACAACTTCGGGGCGTTCGACGTCTATAAATCTCTTCTCTTTTTTACACCACCTCTTGACTAAGTCTTTTTCACCAATACCAACAAAATTAGAAGCAAGATGGGTAATCTTATTATCCAGCCACTTGACCACAGTTACATCTTCGTCATAACTACTTACTTCTTGAGAAAATCCTCGAGGCTTTTTATTCATTTCTTTATCGCTTAGTAGCAATGGGTTGGCGAATCTATTGATACGAGCTGTACATGCAGCCATAATGCCTTTTCGTTTCATAATTTGCAATAAATGATATAACGAAAAGTAGTTGTCAAAGTACAGCTCGTGGCCCTTGCTTTCTCCAATTCTATTTGTGAGATGAAGGACAATAGCTGCACCATATCCATTTTTTTTTTGTCAAATTATTATCAAGTTCTGGACTAGAGCTTTGATAAAGTATAAAATCATAGGCTTGCCCATGTTTACCACATAAAAAAAATATCTTGAGCCCCCATGGACAAGGTTTACCCTTTATATACTGCTTGGCAACATGTTTGCCAGTAAAAGGAACTATCTGCTCATCTACGCAAAGTTCTTTTTCAAGTGGTAACTCCAAACATCGATTCCTAACAGCATCAAATATTGGTCGAACTTTGTAAAATGCATCTTTGCAACCAGCAGGTATTCTTGTATTATCAACAAGGTGTAAATTATTACGTAGTTCAAAAAAGCGATCCCGTGCCATATTCTCTGAGAACAAGGGAATGCTGATGCCGGTTTCCCAGTACATTTTCAAGCACGGGTAGCTAAATATACCAGTAGCTAAATGTAACCCAAATTAAATTTCTAATTCTTGTGCAGTAGTAGGTTTAAACCTGAGTTTATTTGAATGTATTGCGTATAAGTTGGTCATTTCAGCCATAATTTCAAATAATTGTTTTGGTACGTACCGAAAGTAATAATCCACTGGAGCTTCAACTGTAGGGTCAACTGACATTGGTGGTAGCCAATCTGATGAAATAGTATTTAGGAGTTCCCTGTGTCTCCACCTAATGTTCAGTTTAGGCGTAATATTCTGAAGTATATTTTCATGAGAGGTCTCCATTTCTGTTGTCGGTGGTACTTCGGGAACCACTTCATCGCAGGTGTCAGTAACTTCTGGATCATTCGTTCCAATCCACGATGAGCTGGGCCCTTCATCATCATCAGTGTCGGGTGGAAATACCTCTCGTTGGTTTTGATTGATGACATCTGCACCAACTCGGACAGACCGCAACTCCCTTTCAGATGTAAATCCAAACGGTTCTTCGTCATCAGACGATAGCTCCAAATCGGAAAGATATCCTTCATGTAGGGCTTTCAAGGCGTCCGGTGAAAACATATCGGTGTTATTTTATCTGAAAATGTAAAAAAAAGCCTTATCTCAATATATAGCATCAATAACATTAAAATAAATAGTTAAAAACATAATTATTCAAAACTGATTTTTTAATACAGCTTGAATACTTCAACAATCGTAAAAACATCGTTTACGCCTGATGTGTACATTTGTGTACAAATATAAAAATTGTGATAATTGATACAAAAATAGAATAACAAAGTCAAATTATATGTTACGTATGACCTTAGGAATATAACACATCAATTCATATTTTTGCAGTGCGTATATTTCGCTATTTCCTACTTTTTTTAAATAAAAATGATGAGCTTACCTACACAGCTCCAACTTCGGTCAGCCACTGGTCGAAACTTGTCGAAAAAGTCACAAAAAATGCTAAGAGATGGCGTTAGTAGTATCGTTTTTTGTAGTTTATATTGTGGACATATGGATACAACCGATTTTTCGACGCTATATTTTAATGTTTTATAGTTTTAGTTTAGTTAGTATATATAATTTTGTTATTTTTATAAATTAATTAGTTATAAGTTGTTATTTATGTACTTAATATTTTAATTCTAACTAAATAAACTAAAATCAGAATATTAAAAAAAAAAAAAAAAAAATACAACCGTTCTCATTTGCAATTGTTGCGAAATACTTACCAAAATATTTTTTTATATCTTATGTGTACATTTGTGTACGCCAGGTCTGAAAGGGTTAATACATGATAAAAGTAAAAAAGCACCGCGTATAATTACTCGAATTAACGAAAAAAACAACTAACGAATCGTTGTCTAGGTCATTTTATATGTAGACTATTTCGGAAGAAACGTTTCTATCCCTAGCTGTCAACACCGGAGAAAGATTGTACGCCGTGCTCGACGTTGTAGACAGTTGTCTAGGGTAGAGAAGACAAGTCTCTTCACATTTGGTTTTGTAATCGCCGTGCTACAGACAGTAGAAAACTTTCTGTTGTCTACACTGAAACGTCACTTTTGTCTATTCTTCCGTCGACAAAACGCGTAGAGAGGGTTCTCGTGCTAAGCCTGCTGAGGTCAACTCCGCAGTCTACAGTAGAAATTCCCCATTGCTTGCGAAGTTTTCTGTTTTTAGAGAATTATTGAACGCCTGCGTTCCTGCTTAAGACGCCGATTTATGCCAGTGACCTTGAGTTGTTAGCTTGCGTGTTCTGAACTGAGCTCACGCAACGCATCGTACGTTCAGCCAGTAATAGGACTCGCCCATCAAGGAGCGCTGTCCCCAATTTGACGCATTATTAATTCTTTTATAGAATACACAATTTAATACCTATTTTTTAATGAATTCGTCTACAATTGTATGTTACGGTTTAACTGACTAACTTCCATTAAATATTTGCATCCAATTTATCCCATCAAAATATGTCGCATGAATGGCCGTATTTTTTATTACGTTGACTTGAAGCTTGATTTTTAGAGCTCTAAAGGACCGTTTTGTCTTTTTAAAAACGTTGCCCCACACTAGGAATTTCTCCTGTATTGTGGGTGCGTTTACAAACATTTAAACTCACATACACAAACAGCCGGTTACCGTAGACCTTCTTATTTGATATTAATTTCAACTTGATACCTCCAAGCGTTCCTGAGGTAAGGGTTCCATTTGTTTCGTTGGCGCCATCTTCTATTTAGATTTTGATTATTCCGTTATCCCCATTATCGTTGCCAGTGCCCTTGAAAACCATGAAAACGACACCCATGACGGAAAATCATCACAAAATCACGACAGCCATCTTTTCGCGCAAGTGTCTTTACCGGAAATGTCATCCGCGCAAGTGTACCAGATCCGATGCTTCAAACCTGAGTTGGTCTAACTCTCAAATAAATACATATCTAATACAAGAAAAATGTGGAAATTGCTCATTTTCTTGCAGACAATTTTTTTTTCAAAATCCGTGCATGAGAGTCTGCAGACCGATTACATGTAGCTACAAGCTACAACGGTTAAGATACCTTACTTCCCCATCTTAAAAATCCAACCAGTATTATGTCATGATGATTGCCTGCTTAGCCCCATGAAGATATAGCCTGATGATACTTATTTAAAAAGTTAAATCTTTTAACTATCTGTAATGTTCTAACCGTTTGGCTCGTCTTTATACAATTTGCTGTAAACCATATTATAGGAATACAAACCTAATGCAATAATGTTCATCCCCTTTAGTAAATAGCCTGATATATAGATATATATAGCCTATAATCTATATATATAGATTTATAGGGAATATGATATAAGTATGCAAAATTTGAACAGAATCTATGCGCTAGAATTTGCGTGATGCTTTTTTTTTTGTGGGAAATTATCAAATAACTTAACCGGAGGACGTGTCAGACTTTTACTGACTAAAACCCACCGTGTTCCTTCAAATGCCTGTGTGCCAGGGCCACAATATCCCTATCAGACAAATCAAATCAAAAATATTTTTATTTCACATAAGCCTACATGGGCACTTATGAAACGTCAGAAGCTAGGTGCACGGTTCCAATTGGTCGTTTCCTATGGAGAAGAGCCGGCAAGAAACTCCACGGCCACTCTTTAAAAAAAATAAAATTGGCTTTTACAATGTTTTCAAATTACAGTGTTAATAGGTATGAGAGGACAGCGTAGGCCCGTCAAAAGTACCAGGTACTTAACAAAATAGAAAATGGTATATAGATCTACAGTCTAATAAGCCTACAACGTCCTCACATTGACAAAAAAAAACAATATAAAATATGATTAAAATAATAAAAGTTAGAACCTTGTTGAAATTTAAATTGTAGGTATAATAATGTCAAATAAGAAAAACATTATGTCAGTGAAGTTTGTAAAAAAAGAAAATTAATTAAAAGATAACTTCGTAATTTGGGAGACATTTACATAGATTTGCTGATAATGAGGTACCAGAGAAGCCACATGTACAGAAGGAATTAATGCCAAACTTCCTTGTCTTCAACGTAGTCCTTAATCTTATAATATGCTTTTTTGATAAGGGCACGTTTAATGTGCGTTTTGAATTTTCCATCACTAAGTTCTGTAACCGATTGTGGCAAGTTGTTATAAAAGCGGATACTGTTTACAAGAAATGACTTGCTTGTTTTAGTTAATCTAAATTTGGGTATCACAATTTCATGTTTACTACGTGTATTTATATTATGGAAATCACTTCTTATTTTGAAAAGTTCTAAGTGTTTGCGAACATATAAAATACTTTCTAAGATATAAAGAGAAGGCAGAGTTAGTGCATCAATTTCTTTGAATTTGTTTCTAAGGGACTCACGAGGACCCATTCCATAGATCACGCGGATTGCCTTCTTTTGTAAAATGAAAATTGAATCATGACTTTTTCATGTATTTTACTCAATGCTGGTAGCACAGATATAGGTCTATAATTAGAGGGATCACTCTTACTTCCCGATTTGAAAATTGGTACTACTTTACTATGTTTCATTAAATTAGGAAACATACCGCTGTCTAAACATTGATTAAATATGTCTGTTAGAACAGGGGCTATTGTGTCCATAATATCTCCAAGAACCTTAACGGAAATCCCCCATAAGTCTTCAGTGTTCTTTATGTTAAGAATTTTGAATGCTTTTTTAATTGTGACAATAGAAATAGGCTTTAATTCAAAACTTGGAATGTCCTTAGAGAAGTGATTCAGCTAATAAAGATGATGAGGAAAGAGATTTCGTTAGGTCTATTGGGATGTTGGTAAAGAAATTTTCTAGTGTCTCAGCAACTTTTAACTTATCTGAAATGGTTTCATTATGAATTTTCAAAAAAAATTAAACACAATTCATTCTGATCTCGCTGTTTTGTGTTTCCAGTTTCTTTGTTAATTACACAGCTTTTATTTTATTATTAGAAATACTAATTTTGTTACTAATTAATTTAGATTTAGCTTGAGCACAGACACTTTTTAATAAAAAAAAAAAAAAAAAATGTGTTTATTATCTTAAATCTATACAATTAAGTTGCCGGGGCTTCCCTGAAAGTAATCCGAAGATACTTGAGATGGGATAAACCTCGCTCTTCCTCAATTAATTAACAATAATTGTTACGTTGTGCTAATTCGGTATAGTTACACATTTTTTTTTTTTATATAACCAATAAAAAACAGAAAAATTAATAAAAAGAAAAATGAAAATCGTGTTTATGACAGTGTGTGAAAACTAGAGTGTGATTGTATAAATGTGTGTTTATACGTGTGTTTATGAGTGTGTGAATGTATATTTTGTGTGTATGAGTGTGTGTAAGAGGGGGTGAGTGTGTGAGTGGGTGAGTGTATGTGTGAATGAGTGTGGAGGTGCGTTGAAGTGTGTGTGTGTATGAATAGGGGTTTGTTGGAGTGTGAGTGTGTGTGTGTGTGTTGGAGTGTGTGTATGTGTGTGTGTGTCAGACGTTCAACCCAGTCGCCAGAATGTCTTCCACGGCATCATAATTAAGTGTGAAGAGCCATTCAGTCAATGTCTTCTTACAGTCGTACAGCTGCATAGGGTAAATGTTAAGTATGCGATTTACTTTATTATAGAGGCGCGGGGCTTGAGTTACATTTTGACGACTAGCAAAAATTGAACGTGCGGAGTATGTAGGGGCTACTATATCACACCGTCTTTTTTTAAGTTTGGGATGGCTAAAGGGTAGAGTTTTGTGATATCTTAGTACCATGTGTAGTATGTGGAGTTTTCTAACGGAGAGCAGCTTAGAGCTTGCGTATAGAGTTTCAGTAGGGAACCTGTAGGGCTTACAGTACATGACCTTAATCAAGGATCTCTGTGCCCTCTCTAGATCTATAAAATACGACTTAGCTGCTCCACCCCATACCGAGATACAATATATGATTACAGATTGGGCCAGTGCGATATAGATTTTATTCTGTAGTTCTGCATTCATTACATGTCTCAAAGATTTGAAAACCCATATGAGTTTTCTTACCCTCGCAATAGTTAGTTCGAGGTGTGGGTACCAGCTTAACCTTTGATCTACTACAATACCTAGGTACTTGACAGAATTTACCTTATGAATAACAGGGCAACTACAGGTGGATTGGGTTGGGGTAGGACAAGAATGTATTCTAATGTTAAAGTCAGGCGCAGGCTGAGAGTTTACGTATTTAGTGAAGCAGATGTAGTTGGTTTTTTGGGTATTTAGCGTAAGTAGATTCTCACATAGCCAATCACCAACTCTAGCCAGTCCCCTCTCAGCCTCCAGCCTAACTTTGTCCCAGGTCTTATCAGAGAAGATAATAGCCGTGTCATCCGCGTAGGACAGTATCCTCGCACCGTTGATAGGTTACAGAGTTCGTTAATATAAATCAAAAAGAGCGTCGGGCCGAGGACACTGCCCTGCGGGACGCCATACGTCACGTTCTCTTCGTCACTAAAATAATTTTCAATTTTTACCCCCTGTTTTCTGTTCTGAAGGTAACTGCTAAGAAGAGAGAGAGCAGAACCTCGAAATCCCAAGTTCTCCAGCCTGTGTATAAGTTTAGAGATAGAGACGGTATCAAAGGCCTTCTTGAGGTCAAGAAAGGCCCCTAGGCATTTGTTCCCCTTATCTACTTCCTTGGTTATCGCAGTAGCAAGTGCCTCCGTAGCATCCTGGGCTGACATTCCCCTTCTAAAACCATATTGAGAGGAAGATAAGACGTTATACTTAGTCAGGTAGTTAACTATTCTAGAGTTCAAGAGCCTCTCAACGATTTTAGAAATGGATGTCAGCACAGAAATTGGCCGATAGTTGTTAACGTCGTCTTTATCTCCACTCTTATACACAGGGGTAACAACGGAGCGCTTAAGAAGGTAGGGGAAGATACCTGTGTTAAAGCATAGGTTGGCCAGGTCACAGATCAGCGGGACTAAGATCTCCTTTGCCTGCTTTAGGAAAAGTGTGGGAATTCCGTCCCACCCTGGTGCACTCCCAGAGTCTAGGGACAACAAAATATTTTCAACTTCCTCCGGAGAGGTGTCTAGGAGAACAAAGGAGGACAGATTAGGGCTGTCTGTGCTACAAGATGTAGGGGGCACGTAACTATTTAAGATATTCTGAGCTAGAGCTTGTCCAATGTTAATAAAATAATTATTAACATAGTTAACTGAGTCTTGGGGACATGATTTTATCTCAAGTAGGACGCTATTTGAGCTCCTGGGTGGCTTATAATTTGTGATGTCATTAATGGTTGACCACAGTGCCCGAGGGTTTTTAGCAGATGCTTTGATTTTGTCTCTATTAATTTTAGAGTTCGAAAGTAAAGCTGTCTTGACCAATTCTATAAGCGCAAAGGCGTAGGTATAAGGGTCTTTGAAGATGTTAAAAAAGGAGGTATCAGTATTTTTTAGACTAATAAGAGCATTTTCGTAGTTGACTATTGTTTTGTGCTTTTTAGGTATATTATAGCAATATTTATTCTCTAGAGATAACAAAATCAGGCAGTGGTCTGTTACTGTTGTATTTAAAACCGCTGTAAAAGCTATATTTTTTGTTTATCAAGGCTCAGGAAGACGTGATCAAGGCATCCATCCCCCCTCGTAAGTAGGTTATGAGATGGTAAAAGTCCGTGCGTAGATATCTTAGAATAGTTTCTTACATAAATTATGAAGGGCTTGAATGATTTTTCGTAGTACAAGTGACATAAAATATCTCTGCTTTTTCTAATGCCAGCAGTGGCCCATTCATTAAATTTTGGTTTAGAATTGATGGTAACTTTTTTTACAGGACACGCTTTATTAAACTCTTGGCATACTGTAGAAAACAATGTACCATAGTTTATTATATTCATAGTTAATTGGGGCCTTGCGAATCAAAACTAGCTGTTGAAAGATTGCTAAGGACATTATAATTAAACATTTTCAATTTATTTTTAGTGAGAGGTCTCAATTCAATGGTTTTATCAGTATGTAACTTTTTTCCTAAGTCAAATGATACAAGTTGACCAGTATGGTCTGACCTGACGCAGCTAATTAAGGATGAGTCTTTTATTTTACAATTAGTAAATACATTATCTATGCATGAAGCTGAGGTTGCTGTTATTCTAGTCGCTTCATTAAATATACATTTTAAATTGAATGATTTAAACAATGATACTCGTAGAACCTTACATTTATCTGGTGAATTAACTAATAGATCAATATTTAGGCCACCACAAACAAAAACTAATTTATTATCTTTAAAAAGGTTGCTTAGTATTTCTTCCATAATTACTAAAAATGACGACAAGTTTGACGCTGGTGGTCTATAAACACTTAAGAAAGTATAGCCTTCAACCTCTGCACATGCTACCTCACATAAGCGATCAACAGAGCAAGCAGTGATATCCTTCCTTTCCTTATGTTTGAAACAACTATTACATAATATCAAGGTACCACCCCTATTGAGGACCTGTTGTACGCACTGGCAACTGAAAAACTATTTACATTAACATCATTCAAACAACATTCTATCTGGTCTTAACCAGGTTTCACAAAAACATAAGAAGTCAGACTCGTAACCCTGGCTGGCATTGGCCCTAACGGACCCCGTCAGTTGGTGCTGACATCTCTTTGAGGCGCGCGTGAAACACAACGCGCCGTCGACCCGGCGAGCTACCTATCGCTCGTCGTCCGCAGGCCCGCGCCTACGGTGGCCGGAAATCAGCTGGCGACTCCCGACGCCCGGGGCGTCTCCTGCGGCGGCTAAGGGCGTGAGGGCGCGAACCCTGCCTCACCCTCACGCGTTCCGCCTCCTCCTTCGCATTTGCGAGCATTACTGCTGATATGCATATATATATATACATATATATATGCATTACATCTCATATACATTCAGACAAACAGACAAACAATTCTAAAAACTATAATAATATCTTCGGCATAAGAATCGATTCTAATAAGTAGCAATTACTTTTTTTCATAAATATTCGACATTTAATATTTTTGTCACGTAGACAATGTAGACATCTACGTGACTTTACTACGATTTTATTATATGTATAGAAAATATACCTACTTTTTGTAGTTTGTGTTAAAATAGTAACTTAAAAGTGTTATAATATATTTATATATTTGGAATTGGCTATTTACTAGCTTTTATTTGATACCATATTATAAAAGTGGTTATCGTCGCCTTATGGCTCGTACAGAGCCGCGCGACGCGACACCGGTACAACAATTTCCATTAAATTTTCAAATAAATTGCATTGGATTTGGTGGGGTAAGGGCAGGAGTATGAATGGCTAATTCGGGTTATTGTTCATTCGCCACAAAGTAAGTTCGCCATGGAAAAAAGTAAGTAGGTGTAAATTTGCCACAGTGCTATTTTCATGAAGTAAATTCGTCACATATTAACTTTGATTATTGTAAGTTCGTCAAATTGTTTATTTCCGCACAGACAGCAGCAAAATCAAACACTAATTAGGTAGAATAAAAACGTTATTTATTTATATTTCATAATTACAGAAATTTTAAAAGTTAACCTTACGTCAGCATAAAAATCACAGTTCAACTTACAACTAAAATATAAACTGATAATTGTCTGGTTTCGATCGTTTTTATGTCAGAGTTGTCAAGGACAGCGTGACACGCCTAATCCTGATAAACTTAAGTATTCCAAGTGGCTGATTTGCTTACAACATTATAATTATAAAAACAACAAAAAAAGGAAATATAATTAAATCACAGTAGTAATCATGTTTTTTTTATTTTAATTTACGTCTACTACATACATAGGTACTATAAAAACTCACAGTTTTAATTACAACTAAATCATAATATAATATTCTTATTGCAATAGGCTGATTTGCCTGCAACATAACGAAAGATAAATAAGCTACTTTAGGAACATAAATAGGTAAATGTAATCACAGTAATTCTTTTGAACGATTAAAAATACCACTGTCTTAAATCTGAAATTCTTCAATTTGCCAATTTATATGTTCCAGCCTCTTTTTTAAGTTATCAAGAAACTGAAGCATTTTAGATTTTCTTTTACCTATCTTGTTGTTCAAACGTTTATGCCATGCTTCTGCTATATTTATTGTCCTATGACGACCCCATGTACATTAGGCTACAAAATAGTCGTTGAATTTTGTGACTGCTTCGTTCTGTGGAGCATCTGCCATGATGTGCCTGTTTGTTTTTAAGGGCCAATGCAGCACACATGGCTAAGTGTCTCTTCTCTTCGATGTCATTGAATTGTAAGGCATGACCTTTTTTGGCCAGTGCTTGTTTGAAGTGGAAGTTACATCCAAGTAGTTCATCAGGAAATACTTTTTCAATACACTTCCTCGAAAGCTGATTCATATCGCACTACGATTAGGTTCGCAATGCAATGTATTTCACACGCGTGCGATTTTTTATTTTCCAATATGTGTGCGGGAATAAAAATTGCCACAGATAACTTATACCTATACTTAGTCCAAATTGGTTCAATGCCTCTATTCACACCGTCTCGTGCCAGAGACGGTCCTCTCTATTCGGAGGTAATTTTTTTTTTTATCTCGGCAAAGATGCCAATTTTTGTGTATTGGATACGAGGTTTTTGGCTACTTTGTATGTGTGTATTATAATTGTGTAGATTTGTTGAAATGTGCGTTTTGTTTGTGCAGAATAAACTATTTTTCTTTCTTTTTTTCTTTCTTTTTCTTCACGGCGTTAATATTTTTGGAATATTTAAATAATGTTTTTAAATAGAATACCATGATTATTACAATACAAAAAAAACGTTTATGAACAAATTAACATTTATTTGTGTTCTAAACTCAAAAATATTTGAATTTTCTATTTTTCATATTAGGCTGTTTATCGGCTTTATACCTTTGCTTCTGCTTAAAAAAAATATATCATAGGTTCCTAATAATTGCCATCCAAAAATAATGTTTGTCTGCCTATTTGGTATGACTTCACGATCTGTCTCAGTGCAGAAAGCTATTAGTCTATTTTCAGGCTCACTGTCATCATCAAATAACAAAAAAGAATGTTTATATTTTTCTGGAATTATCAAATCATTTATTTCAGATAAATATCCATAGTAAAATTGTTCATGTCATAATACAAAATAAAATAAAATAAAATCGCAAACTTAACTTATAGAATTAAAATCATAATTAAAAACAAAATTAAAAACAAAAATTTATAAACAAAATTATCATTTATGACATTTTCGCATCTTGAAAAATGTGTTTTGGGCACGATTCCTCACTTTGTGTCCGTGAAATGTTCGAAAATTTCGGTATGGCACAATGACATGGCATTTAATAATTCGTAACCAATTATTAAATGCCATGTGCCATACCGTAATAATAATATAATCTAAGCCCGCATCCTTGGTTGTCTGAAAACCTTCATACACTTGAGGCATAGGTGGGCTTTTGTCCTGTGGCATGTGTCCCCTGTGGCTTGTGTCCCCTGTGGCTTGTGTCCCCTGTGGCTTGTGTCCCCTGCGTCAGTTTTGTCCTGTGGCTTGTGTCCCCTGCGTCAGTTTTGTCCTGTGGCTTGTGTTCCCTGCGTCAGTTTTGTCCTGTGGCTTGTGTCCCCTGCGTCAGTTTTGTCCTGTGGCTTGTGTCCCCTGCGTCAGTTTTGTCCTGTGGCTTGTGTCCCCTGCGTCAGTTTTGTCCTGTGGCTTGTGTCCCCTGCGTCAGTTTTGTCCTGTGGCTTGTGTTCCCTGCGTCAGTTTTTTCCATATTTGGTTGGCACTTGTGGGCTGCTTCATGCAAAATTTTGATGTCGTGATTCTCCGAAAGGAGAGGTCAAAAGTGGTATAATATTCCGAAGATTTTTAAACGCTGATGTGATGTACCTATTTATTATTTAATATGCTAGTCGATTATAGTTAAATCTGATTTTTTCAGGCGCCCGTTTTTGTAAAAAAGTGAAAAATGTTTCGTACAAACAAAACGCACATAGTCTTTATTTATTTATTTCTATGCAATATAATTATTCCATTCTATATATACTTTGAGATTATATTATAATTTTAGCTGCAGCTCCATGAAATTAAACCAAAAAATTATCATGACATTCCAATAAAAAAACGTGGCGAAAATAGGTCAAATCTGTAAACGTCAAGGCGTCTGACACGAGTCCTACTGACTGACATTGTCATTGTCATCGTCACGTCATTTGCCACAGAGCTGCCATCCCTTAAAAATAAATATTTTTTGTAGTTAGTGATGCAAGCATTTCATTTTTCAACACTCGTTTAAAAAAAACGGGTGGCTGTAAAAATAAATTAATGTCCAAAGACTTCAAAATAATTGCCCTCTTTCAGCCTGTATCAGCTCAGAAGGCTGTTTAAATTTTCAATTATTTTAGTACCAAGCCCCATACATTTATTGAACGTCTCCTTTTGAATAGTTGCACTGCACGAACGATTAGATAGAACATAATTATAAGCAGTACCAAATTTAGTTTCCCGTTGAAAATTGTACGTAGGTATAACCATGTCTCACTGTCTACGCATCATCGCCATGAGCGAGCCCACCACTACTAGACGGGAGAGGAGAGGAGTGCGCGGTGGGACGCAATTCCTCCACGCGCGGACAGTCGTCGCAGAAACCAATCGCACGGCATACACGCACATAGAATATTCCAAAATTTGTAAAACCTAAAATCATTCATTATACGCCTAATTACTATCGAAGAAGATTTTCATTTATCTCCAAAACACTCACAAGCATTCGCCGTCCTCTTTCAGTTTTCGTAAATGTGATCTGAAAAGATCATATTATAAGTATTATTAAATTCATGTTTTATATAAGTGCGAAATTGGTGCGGAATAAATAAAACATGCTTTACAAACAAAATCTTTTCAGTGATGAAAGATCGTAAGTGATATTTTTCTGTGGTATCCGAGTTCGAAACATAGAAAAATAAAGAAATAGGTTCAATTTCTGCACCGCCGCTCGCGCTATCCGCCATTTTGTTTAGTTTCTCATGCGACATGTTTTAGCAGCAATATCTATTTATAAAATAATCCTGAATTCATTTGCAATTCCAAATTTAATTTATGTACCTACTTATGTTTTTTTTTTCTATGTTCAAACTCCGATATTAATAGGTAGATTATAAAAATAATGTATAGGTACTCTTTTTAGAACCAATACATGGTACTTACACCATGTCCACCCGAGCTTGTGCCCGGCAGATTATGATCCATTTTTTCAGAGATGCACCAATCTATGTAACTAAAATATTTAAGCAGATCACATTTGCTACAGATCACCACACGCGCATCGACAAGGTCAAGTGAGTCACTGGAGGCTGGATTGATGAGGATGAGACGATGAGTATATGCATTGACAGGTACAGTGGTACCCAATTGATAGGGCGCGTCGTGAATCTTCGTTCGCACAGAAAAGAAAGTATAGCCCCGAAGATTAACGAAAGAATGCTTAAAACTTACAATCAACCTTAGGTCACTATTATAAGGTTCATAATACACTGGAGCTGCTAGCGTGCACTCGATCAGAACTATGGCGGCTGACAAACATGCCACGCGGCGCGCGCTAACATGGCGGCAGCTGCCGACCAATAGCGGTACAGGAAAAAGAACCGCGATACGTGGAGCGTGCCGATTGGTCAATAGCATTTCCCGCACTTTTAAAATTCACCTTCTGCGCAGGTACATCGGTAAGCCATATCAATTGGGTACTACGGTAGAAGATACAGCGAGCGAGCGACCGCGTGATAACATTAATTGCAGGAGCGCAGGAGAAAATAAAGATGTATGGTTATTGTTAGTTCTTGTTATTTTTCGTAGGTAATCTTACAACCTGGACTTTCATAATTTTAGAAATCATTATGATCTAAGTATTTTTACTTTTTTTCGAGCTCTAAAAACCAATAACTTTGCTTCATCATTCATCATTTCAGCAGAAAGACGTCCACTGCTGGACTAGGCCTCCCCCAAAAAGGGGGGGATTTGCCATAATCGCCACGCTTGGCAAGCGGGTTGGCGATCGCAGTATGGTTTTAAAAATGCATAGAGAACGCTGCTGCCCATTCTCTAGTCGCCTTTTACGACACCCATGGGAAGAAATGGGATGGTGCTATTATTTACGTCCGGCACCAAACGGAACATAACTTTGCTTGCTACCAGTATTTTATGCAAAAATGATGTAGGTAGGTACCTACCTATAATGAAGACTTGTGACTAATTTACTCATATTTTTAATGCAAGTGGCGAATACACTTTCAATTATGGAGTGTACAAAAATGTGACGAATGTATAATAACTCGCTAATTCAACGGTTTTCAGATTTTTATAGGGACTTATTTGCGCAAGGGCTAAGCGGCCTTTATCATTAATTAATTGGAGCAGTCAAATAAAACAGGTGACCTATTGCATATTTTGAGTTATATCTTAGTTAGGTAATACGAATGATGTACTTAGCCAATACTTTGTATCAATATTTAATTTAAAAGAGTGTCCGTGGAGTTTTTTGCCCGTTCTTCTCCATAGGGACCTACTACTCTTTGGAATGGGCAACTAGCTGCATATTTCTAACTGACCGAATTCTTGTCAATTTTTAAAAGTGCCTGTAAATGGTTTAATATAAATACTTGTAGTGTGAGTATAATAACCTAGGGTATAAATCTGACGAACGATAAATTACCTAAGTAATGTTATTAATTTGATACACGACATACGACGTTAATTATTTAAAACGTCATACAAAGACATACGTCAATGAAATTAACTGACGTAATGTGCATCATTTGTCGCCTTTGTAGGTACGTATGAGTCTATGACGAACAACAACATATTAGAGATAGAGCGGTAATATTATTTTGCCCGACAGGCGCGTGGGCAAAGTTGGAACGAACGCTGCCATCTTGTGTTTGAAGACATTTCACAAAACAAAAGCACAAAATCTTTACTAACAGCGCGCCCCTGTCAACGTCATTCGAAGATCCTTGATGTAATATTGTGATTCAAAAACGTCTCCCAAGCGTGGTCATAATGGCGTGACGATAATGGAATGGTAATACTAAGGGCCGTATTACACAACCTTCTGAACACTTACGGAATATTTATTTTTAGTAACGAAAATATGATACTTAATAAAATTACAGATAGAATTATAGATAATTAAACACCGTATTCATACAAAAAAAAAACATGAAAATATCGTAAGTAGTTTGGAAGTAATATAGTTTTTAATGCTTTGGGTAGACATTACTTCCTGAATTTATTTCATAAAGTATTTTACTACAATACTTAAACATTCAGATATAGAATTGATGTGTATGCATTCTAGTTTAGCATATATTTTTTGTATAACTTGCTTGCATTATATATGAAGGCGTAATAAAAGATTTAAAAGACACTAATATCATACATCCGAGGTTCTGTAATACGGGCCTAACCGCTAGTTGCACGTAAGTCCATTAAATTTAATTCCCGATTAAAAGTAATGCTGTCTCTCTCTAACGAAACGTATCAGAAAGTGACAGCATTACTTTAAAATGGACTTACGTGCAACTTGCGGTAAGACTTGGTTGTTATACCCATAGATAGGTATGTATAGGTACCTACTGACTGAGCAATACGTTTCTGCAATAAATAGATTATTCCGTGGAATTCACAGTGTCAAGCCAAGTCATGAGTAGGTAGTACCGAAAACATAAGTGGGCGACGACCCTTAAAAATTCAAAATAAAAAAATCACAATTAAAATATTTTATTTCACATAAACCTACATGGGCACTTATGAAACGTCAGAAGCTAGGTGCACGGTTCCAATTGGTTGTTTCCTATGGAACCGGCAAGAAACTCCACGGTCTCTTTTAAAAATAATGGGCTTTTACAATTGTGCATATCGCACCTTATTGACTTTTGTCTATATTTTTGATATTATTTTGTATATTGATTTTTATGATTTTTTAATTATCTTTGGTTTTACCAGTTAAGAGAGGAAGTAAAAATTACTAGTATTATAAAAAGCGCCTTTCTTTTAATAATTTAATATATATACAGTCCATTCTCACATTAACAACAGTGTTAATTAGACATTTTAACAAGCCTACAATTTTAATTTTTACGTAACGAAATTGTAAGTAGTGTCTACTTAAAGCACGAATAAATAGATGGATAACACTATAATCACTTCTATTTCACAACTAATTATTAATTAATCATAATAAGACAGTATTTAACAATAGAGACGTTGTTTCTTCTACGGCGAGCGCGAGTGAACTAACCCCCAGCCGCTTGGTCGGGGTTTTTAAAGACTTGGTATCCTCACCGAAGTCACGTCAGCCGATGCGGGTAGCCGGTGATTCGCCGGCAATATTCCAACATCCGGTGCGACGCAGGTAGGTACCCACAGTGCGTCGCTTGACTCGCGATACTGGCGCTATCTATGTTTGGTCGCCGGAAACAGTGGCGCCAACAAAATGTTGACTGACGTCTATCTATAGTAAATAGATTTGTTGATTTACTTATTTATCAAATAGTTCATCAATTCATTAATAAAAATAGACACAGAGTGACTCAGTGGTCTTTATCGCAAAATAAAATAACAAACATGTTTGTTTTCGTCTACATGATCCTACATAACATAGGAAAATTCTTGTACATGTTTCCTTTAGTCCCACAGTCCCACCCAAACTATCGCATTTTAGCTTACCTATTTATGTAAGTACTTACCTACCTACGTACCTACTCTACGCCCACGCTGTCGCTGAAAACCAGCGCTGGGGCTCTGTCTCGCATAGGGTCGCAGCATTATGCTGAGCGATAGCCGTTTTGCGTGAATTTGACGCATATTTTCCCTCTACTTGTTCTTTCGTGTTTGTGTTTTTTTTTTCTTTGCGTTATGGTTACCGCAAATAAACGTATTTTCTTTCTATCTTTCTTTTCTTTAAGTACCTATCTTTATTTGTGATTTGAAACAAAATGTTTATACTTAGTAGATATTTTTTACTTCTGTTAATCACGAATTAAGTAGAGTAGGTAACTACAGGTAACTAAATACTTTCCTATTTCAAATATCTAATTTAGCTAGGTACCTACATACAGCGTGTTACGGAAAGGGTATATCCATACAAACAGGGTGAAGAGTGCATCTGGTTCAGAAAGAATAAAAGCTCAAAAAGAATAACTTCGAATAAGTTAGATATTTATTGTAGGTATTTCTATAGTTTATTATATTTAAATCTTAACGAACGTGTCACCGCACTACGAGGGTCAACTCATTAATTCATTATCCATGATCTGTTACTGTTCGCCTAGTACACACACACATATGCCACAGCTCTGCGCAACGGCCGCACCGACATTATAATTATTATCTATCATAATTATATTAAACTAGTATCATAAGACGTGACCAGAGGGCTGGCTCGTTCTTCGGCCAAAGAATTAGCATTGCCATTCAACGTGGCAATGCTGCCAGTCTTCTGGACACGTTTCCGGATTACAGCGATGCGGACGAGTACTTCGACGCTTAAGTGTTTTTTATTTTTTTAATGTTGTAATTTTTCTTTTTCGTAGTTAGTATCTTCTTAGTGTAAATAATTAGCAATATCATATTATTATTATCTATCATTTATCTATTATTTTTACATAATTTATATCAGTACATTCACAGAATTTTGATAAAAATGCAATAACTAAATCACACCATGGGTTTTCCCGTTTTTCAACTTAAAGTATTTTTTCTCCGAATTTACTTTTTGTTAGATACGTCTTTCTTATCATCGGGGGCAGCCTAGGTAACGTAGGCAGCTAAAAGCTTAGGTATTAAACGTGATAATGTTGTATCTAAATAAAATAAAATATCCAACGACGAAAAACGTTATCAAATTACCTATTGTAAAACTATGATAGTCTAGTATAAATGCATCATGCATGATTGTGACTTCTAAGTTCTACGGTCCCATCGCATCATTTAACATGAACACAAACAAAACACCTTCGTTCGCTGCACGCCTGGTGCAACGGTTCCGTGTGTTACATCAGAGACACACAATATGTAACCCAGTAAATAGGTACACTGCACTCCCTAGCCGTCCATGTTTTCCTACTACAGGAAAATAATGTCGATAATAATTTATGTTATAATGAACTCTCGAAAGTCTGACAACCAGTCTTACCAAGGGGTATCGTATTTATTACCCAGTTACTGGGTTGTGGAGGTCAGGTAGGCAGTCGCTCCATGTAAAATACTGGGATTCAGCTGCACGGACCCGGTTAGACTGCAAGCCGACCCCTCATAGTTGGGAAAAGCCTTGTAGCGGCATCAACATCGCCACATACGAACTACGCGTCACACTGACGTCACGCAAAATCCTGCATCGCGCAATTAGAGTTTACCGCGCGACTAGCATATATACAACGTCCCGACATCAACCGTCGGGCAGTTGCACACCAGACACAATACCCGTCTGGTCGGAGGATCCTCCCTTTTCTATGGTGGATGAGTGAACTTTACACCCTGTTCCTCATACCACCAAACTGGTGACCCCGAGTATGAACGTCAGCGCAGCCTTCGTGCAACTACTTCAGCGTGACGTCATCATCATCATCATCATCATCATCATCACTCCTCAAGCTTTCGAGCGGCGAGTCACACAGCCAGCCAGCACCCATGGCTTCAACGGGTATCCTGACCACCAGCATGCAGCGGACGCGCATTCCTGGTCATCACCCACAGCCTCATCAGCAACCTTGGCACAGTACACTGCACTTTCGGCCGGTCCACAAGCAGAGAACATGCCTCACCTGGTCGACGCCAGCAGCCAGCCACAACCCGGCGCTGTACTACATCCGACGCACTGGAGCATAACGCAGTGCCACCCCGACTCACTGGGGAATCACCGCAGACAGTTCCGACTCACCGAGAACTACGACTCACTGGAACCCTCAACTGCCACTGGCAAGTATCGCAAGATACACGACTCAGCCCACTATCGACCTCCGGTCTCCGGAGGGGAGTGATGTAGCGGCATCAACATCGCCACATACGAACTACGCGTCACACTGACGTCACGCAAAATCCTACATCGCGCAATTAGAGTTTACCGCGCGACTAGCATATATACAACGTCCCGACATCAACCGTCGGGCAGTTGCCCACCAGACACGACACCCGTCTGGCCGGAGGATCCTCCCTTTTCTATGGAGGATGAGTGAACTTTACACCCTGTTCCTCATGCAAAACAGGCCAAGTGCGAGTCGGACTCACGCACGACGGGTTTCGTACCATTATAAATTAGTCAGATTTATAAATATTATTTTATAACTGTATTATAATTAATTATATCAAACAATTTATAAATCAGGCACCAATCTACGTGGTCTTCACATGATCTGTACCCCAAGTGTAAGTTTGCAAGAGAGTAAACGTAACTATTTCGTTTGCGTTAAAATTTGACCGATAGATCATAATGCTAAGAATATAAGGGTGAGAACAAACGACACTCTTATACTCTTAGCATTATGATCTATCGATCAAATTTTTACGCAAACGAAATAGTTACGTTTACTCTCTTACACTTGGGGTACTGACCAAGATTATGTCTGGACTTTAAAATAAAAGAGACTGTGAACTCTGCGTTTGATTCGGCCTTTCTTCTCAGAAGTGTACCTAAATACCTAATCGAATAATATTGGATTCGGTTTTACTCCGTGACTTTACTAATAATGAAATTGGGCATTGGGTCCAGTCGACCTATTCAAAATGTGATTAGGTTGAGTGATCTCGCGGGTTCAGCTGACCAAAGACTCCGCCTGTCTCGCTTGCTTGCCTGATCCCGAGCACTAGTGTGCGAGCGAGATTAAGAATGAGGTGGCACAGGTCTATTTATTATAAGGGCAATAAATTATTGATGTTTGTATGGGAAAGACCTCAATCAACGCGGAAAAAGTCGGGGGCAAACTGATTCTCTAATACCTCTAGGTCTGTATATAGATTACCTAAAGTATAAAAAAAAAACATCTTTTTAGTAAAAGAGGCGAAAGACATAATTATAGTACTAGAAGTAGGGATCTATTAGCTCAACCAGGTTTCAGACTGGCAAAAGTAGACTCATCTTTCATCTACTGTTTAAAATGTTATAAAAAATCCCTCCCCACATACTTCAACTGAATGAGATGAAATTCAAATCTTGTATAAAACGCACACTATGCAAGCAGGCATATTAGGTTGGGGGATTACATCGCTGATAGAAATGCTTGGCTCAATGCTGGTCCAGCTCCACACCACAGCTAATTGATTAACATTTGAAAATACTGTTGGAGCTGCTGAAGATTGTACGACTATCTTTTCATTGTATAAACTCAATCTCCTTTGTATTATATAATTGCATATCACAGGTGTGAGTATTATGTACAATCGAGCTACCATTTACCGGGTAATGTCTTTCATTGACTTGAATGTGCCCTGGCGGCTGAGAGTATGTCATGCTCACTCAGATGTCTCGCTGATGGTGGCGTGTGTGTTGGATCATTTAGCTACCTTCAAAATGGTTGAGCTGAATGGTGCTGATCCATGCGTCATGTTCATGAACGGGCGCTGTCAGTTGGGACTGGTCATCTCTTAGCTGCCACGGCTTATTTTTAATTATTTTAGTTTTGATTTGTTTTTTTTTTATCTTTTTATCACGGACGCTTCTGACTTTTTGCATCGTTCTCACCTGTTTAACTTCAATATGAATGATGTTACCAATATTTTGTATCAATATTTTAATTTAAAAGAGAGTCTGTGGAGTGTCTTGCCCGTTCTTCTCCATAGGTACCTACTATTTGGAATGGCCAACTAGCTTCATATTTGTAACTGACCTGCTTCTTGACAATTCAAAAGTGCCTGTCAATGGTTTAATTAAAATAAATGCTTTGAGTTTGAGTTTGATGCATGCACCTTTTACCAATTTTTTTTCAAAACTTTATGCAAATCACTCTAGGCTACATTAATTTCGATCTAAATTTAATAACACCTCTTCTACTAATTAATCTATTTAGTAAAGACCATTTCTTTCTCTTTATAAAGCAAGGCGCCTCCATGTTGCGTCAGTCACGTTGTTTGCTCCTAATCAACAAATTTCTACGACATCACAACATGGATGCCTTCACTTTACGCATTGGTTAGCGTTTCGACACGCGCGCGCGCCTCTTGTAAACCGATAGTTCATTTCATCAGATTATAAGAATTCTATAGGAATGTTAGATTTAAAATCAGTTTTTGAAGCTTTGGAATGCATGGAATAATGTTTGAGTTTAATTTTGCGTAGGTAATATTACTGAAATTTTGATATTTTCTTTAATTGTAATGATGTTGATACAGGATAACTAGACAACGCCAATGCTCTTGACTCGCTAATAATTAAGTACCTAGTAGGTACCTACCTACCTAATAACTTAAATATCATAGATGATAAGTAATAAATAATCGATTTTAGGAAATAGATGTAGATAGTTAACTTTATTTATTATTTATTTAAATCACAACTAAAACATCTTTTTAGACTCATCCAAGGCGATGTTTAAAATCACAAAGTCTACTTGCACAGATTTATACAAAATAAATGACCAGTAAGGAAAATTACACACAATTACATTTTATTATAAACATGACAACGTTTATACTATACCTCTTACAATCATTATTTGTGCCATTTCAATGAATCTCGTTCGGTTTGGAACCGAAATGATATAAGTAATATAATATCATTGGATAAAAGTATAATAAATAAGCAAGTATGCACGTTTCCACATTTTATAAAAATAAAGGTGCGTGTGAACTTTGTCACCACTGTAGAACAAACCTAATTCACTAGATATGGACAACGTTATTGTTTATAATGCTATCTCGCTCACACCGGAAGGTGTATATTATTATACTGTCTATGCAAGGCGCTTGGCTTGTTTCGTCATGCGAAGTGTCCACTTTATGCAGGTCCCTCGCAACTCCCTTCTGTAGGCATCTTTAGCAGAAACTCTATAATATTAGAGGTCCCGTTCAAATAGCTACCAGGCTCGCAGCAATATCTAGGACAGTCAGACAGATCACGAGGTTACCAATAGGTTCGGACCTTTTACGAAATTCTCTAATGTTTATTATTACCAATACCAACATTTATGAAGTCCTACGACTAGATTAACTCATCTGCCAAGTTATGGCTAAAATAAAAGATACGAAAAAGGGTTAAATTATGGATCCAGAAGAAAATTAACAATGCACCTTTTTAAAAAGCCTTCATGATTTTACCAATGGCAGTTAAATTCATCATCATTCTCATGCCCTTATCGCAATTTATTTGTGTGGCAGTTAAATTCATAAATATTAAATAACGCATTCCTACTGCTACCGAAATCTATCGACAATAACACCTAATGTTTTGGCGTAACATGCGTGTGTAGCTGATGGCAAATAAAACCGCATCGCGCATGCGTCAACGGCATTTGCTTACCAAACGTTGCCCAGTGAGGTCGTGATTATACGCGTCACAGTTTCAGTTTCTGACATTTCAGTGCATAGTATTTTTTTGTTAAACCAGTGATTATTTCTGAGAATAAGGTAGGTTCTATACAATATTTTTATTTTTAAGTTCTCAAAAAATCCACCGAACGCATTGACTGAAAAAAAAAAAAAAAGTATACAAACTCAATCCAAATTTTTCGAAAACTTTTCCAACGAAAATTAACTTTCTTATAATTTTCCATGTAGGTAGTAAATATAATTTTTAAATATAAATAGAACAGGGAATTCCATGTATAAATAGAACGGTATTTTCAATCAATATACAGGGTCAATTAAAAATTTGCTAGCGAAACTCCACAGATGCGATGGGTCATATCTAAACATGATAATATTATGATACGAGTTCATTTAATTTAACCCTGTATATGGTGTTCCGTGTGGTGACGGACGTAAAGAATAGCACCACCCTATTACTTCCCGTGGGTGTCGTAAAAGGCGACTAAGGGATTTACTAGAGAATGGGCAGCAGCGTTCTCTATGCATTTTAACGCCATATTGCGATCGCCAACCCGCCTGCCAAGCGTGGTGATTATGGCAACCCCCTTTGGTGTCAATGTCAAATTGTTACTACTGATGTGCTTTTGGTTTTACTAACGTAAGTAACACCTCTGCCAACCCCTTTTGACTATACATGCGTAATGATTCATATATTGTGACTATTGATAGTTCACAGGGTCATCTCACACACACGGTCATTATACATGGTCGGAAAGTCGGTCGAGATGTGCTGATACATCCGGAATTCTGAACTTGTCCTGTCCCTCCTTCCCCCTTAATCCATCCAAAGGATGTCTTTGAAAGATCGCTTTTAGCGATAAGACCGCTCATTGTGTCACCATTTGTAAAGTTTCTACATTTTTATATCAGTAATTTTTATGGCGTACTTATATTAAAGAGTATTGTATTTATTTATTTATCTATAAATCTTATCTCAAATTGATTTATTGAACTGTATTCGACCTAAATTATTGAAACTGTGAATCATTTGATTGGTACTTTTAATAATTGTGAGGACCCAACAGTGGTCTACTAGGTAGGTGACCAGAGGGCCAGACAAAGTGACATGCAATCAGCGATAACGATGCTGGAAAGTCAAAAATGTATGGAACCGACATAAGCTACCGAATAGTTTATATCAAATCTGTGCCCTAATTAAGGAACACACTATCAAGCACAATCTGAACGATTTTGAAGTATATTGCTAATCCATTGCTTCATAGGTTCGAAAAGTTTGTCTGCTCAACAACGTAAATACCGTAATGAAAGTAGTTGAACTGTCAACATTAAACCCATGTTAGCAATGACCCCTCTGTTTAGTCAGTGGATCATTTAGTTGTTTATTTTATCATTCACTTATTGCCAAATACATACTTTAGGTACATACTTAGATTAGGTACTTTGTACATTTTTATTAATTAATCAAATATTGGTCTATAAAGCCGAAATTTTGAATTTCGATGCAGCTTACAGAGTTAGTATCCCGCCAAATTATAGTCTTTTTTAAATTGAAAAAATGGAACACACCGCGTCACCGCCACCGCGGGCCGTCCCGCTTAATAGGTATTTTTTTTTATTTACACTGGCTGTTTAATACACTCACAAGACCGCATTTTTTTTTAATGGATATTTTTTATTATGTAATTTTTTTCGCAGGCGACTACCTATCCAAATTTAGTTGTATTTTTTAAATTCATTCCCGCCCTAGAGAGGGAAGCAATTAGTATAAGTCTTTCCCGCCCAAGGGTCAGCGTCTTCCACCCGCTACTCGGATCAAACAAACACTACTTTCCGAGTATGAGAAATGAAAAATTAATACTTTTCCTCAATTATTATTGATGATACTTATGGTGATCTTTGTCGTTACTGTAAGACCTACTTATATGTAGATGTGTTAGTATGTAAGTATAGTCTGTGTACCTTTAGAATGTCTTTTTTCTGTGTGTTTTAATCGTTGAATGGATGCTTTGCTGACTCTCAATGTCACTCATTCTCATTTTCAACTGGTCTCAACTCAGCTCAGCACAAATCATCTCACTCAAGCAGAGAGGCTTGTGATATCTTAAGTTCAACTATCGCAGACATGATCGCATCTTACTCCTTATCTACTACTTACATTTCATCTTTATCACGTATCTTTATCTAAATATTAATTGGGTGCCTAACACTCATCTTGAGAAAGAGGTCGCTGCATGTAGTAATGTTGCATTGTATGAAGTGATTGATAGTAGGCATGCATAATTGCATAAGGTACAAGAGCTGGTGATAACATGACTATGATAACGAAATTGTCAGAAACAACGTTCATTATACCTAGTTTAATTATTAGATCTAGAGACCTTAGTTAAATATTAGGTTTAGAGCTACACCTTATATTTGATAATGTATCTGATCAAACAATTTGAAGGACTCATTGCAAACGAAATCAATCGGCTGATCGAAATATTGTTCTCGAATGATAATTTTCACGAATTTCGTAGTGTTTTCCCTTTGTTATTATGATTTAACCCTTCAAACAGAATTATTTGATTAATATGGAATGATTTAGAAATGTTGTTTTTATTTAAATAAAACATTAGTAAGATCTTAGAGCATAGTAAGATGAATAAAGATTGGTTACAGTTCAATGACTTCCAGCTCGATTCGAGCGGCAAATGATAGCCTAGCTAGAACTCTAGCTAGATAATTGTAAGTTTACGAAATTTTAATATAGGAAATCACAGGAAATTTTGCAAACTAGGTACACAGAAAGTAATCTATATAATTTATGGTTGAGTAAAGCTTGCTTGGGATTAGCTGCTAGCAAGTTGAATTTCACAATACATGTCAAGTTAATACTTAGATATTAGGTAAGTACATAACCACATTGATTGAATTATGTAAAAAGTGGTGAATGGATAATGATTTCGAGAAACAAATCCTAATACAATTTAGACTTTAAAGATGCGTTTTCAAAGAAGCTTCGAATTTTTAAACTTCCATGTGCCGAGAAACATAGAAGTAAAAAAATACCAAGCTTGTCTAAAGCTTGGGAGGAAAACTCAGTAGGCAGATACAAGATTTGGTATACAAATACGAGTACATAAATAACTGTGACGGAATGAACAACAACATCTTACGCAGTTATCAGATATCAGTGACGCAATCCGTGGATGCATTAGTCTGCCAGTAACTAGTTCAATTCGCTCCATATCATAGTTTCCTCACACACATAACATACTTTCAATGAACCTAAACCCTACACTGCAAGTTTGTCACTCCTTATCAACACTTATGACAATATATTCAACCATCTTTCGTCATTCTGGCAGTGATCCAAATTGTAAGGGAATGTTGACACGATATTGGTATCGGTAATCATTGCAATGAACATTATTTATTAATTTAATACTTTAAGCACACAAATGTACAGAGGTGGACTTTAAGGGGACGATAACGGACTTTTAATGACTTTATACTGAAGAACACGTCTAAACGAATAGTGTTAATGATTAGAAATATATGATAAATTAGAGCATTTTCTCGATAACTTAATATGTGAATATTTTAGATTGTGTTTATATTACATAGTGAAATTAATTTGTAAAGTTATGTTTAACGCGGATAAAACACTGAGAATGGCGCAATATCTACCAAGCGTATTTTTCTGAAACTTTCACCAATTTAAAAATAATTTAATTATTGATCTTTTAGTATACGCGTTTTATTAAAATACCTTTTGTTTTGTGTATAGTAAATTAATAATGCGTCAAATTAGGAACAGCGCTCCTTGACGGGCGAGTCCTATTACTGGCTGGACGTATGACGCGTTGCGTGAGCTCAGTACAGAACACGCAAGCTAACCACTCAAGGTTACTGGCATATATCTGCGTCTAAATGCTCTTCATACAAACTTTCAAGCCCTTGTTTTTCGAAATGACTGAACCGATTTTAAAGAAACTTCATACGCATAAGCAGAATACAAAGGTCTAAAAAGTTAGAACAAATTCAAAAATAGTGCTACAGCCAAATTAGACCGATTTTCCATAGAAACATAGATTTCCAGTTATCTGTTTTTAAATAAGACATTTCGAAAATGAATTAACTAACTTTTTGTGTCAATCTATTATCACCTACTGCATAACGTCCTGGGGTGGTGCCGTTAAATTAATTTGACTGCACCTAGAACGTGCCCAAAGAGCAGTTTTAAAGGTTGCTACTTTTCGTCCATTTAGATTTCCTACAGACCAGCTTTATATGGCATGTAAGGTGCTAACAGTACGTCAATTATTTGATTTTAATGTAGTTTTATTCCAACACACTGAACTCTACTTTAACCCAGTACCTTCAGATAGGAGAAGAAAAGATTTGGTATGTGCTAACTCTCAGACTAAACATGCTTTTACTAATCGATTTTATTTATTTTTAGGGCCCTACTTGTATAACAAGTTTAACAGAGTGCTTAAGATTTATAGTTTAAGTTATAGGTGTAACTTACTAATATTTGTCAAAACTCAATTACGCAGACACGGGAAAACAAGTAGAAATTTTAAAATAATAGCTCTATCGACCTACTCTAATATATGTCTATTCCTTTGCCTAATTAATAATAGTGTCTACTTTATCTACTTTAATATTATTTGTTAATTTATTAAACATAATATTATCTTACATAATCTAGTTTTAAAAATAATATACCCAAAGAGTTACTCTTTATGTCATTGAAAATATTATGTCTCCTTTTTAATTTAGCTTAGTAGTAAACCTATTGTTGTCTTCATTTTAAATGTTTGATGTAAATTGATGGCCTGAAACACAGGTTTTTCATAAACTTAGTTCAGGCAGGTCTACATTACAGTTAGAATTACATTTATTCCCGATTGTAATTAATCTAAATCATAATTTTACTTTACTATAGAAGTACTTGAATAAATTTTATGTTATTTCATTTTTTATTAAAATCGGTTTGGTCATTTCGAAAAACAAGGGCTTTCTGAAAGTTTGTATGAAATGTGGTACGCGTGTCGTAAACGCTCTTAATGTCATAGGCATTTTCTACCAGTCAACCTTGTATTAGTTTATGTTCTAGTCAAATAATATCATAAATGTCAGAGCATTTTTGTAATCATTGTGTGTGGTCTTTATTATTTTGACCATGAAACTACGGAGAGATTTTGAAGTGTAATTTAAAATCAAGATATTGTTTTGCTGTTGCACGTGTAGTAACAGAAGCCAGTAGATTAAATATTTCATTGGTGACGTGTTTAATATGTGTAATGTATTAAGGAATTGTATTACCATTGATATGTCACACGATATCTTTCCATAGTAAATAATGCATCGCCAGTAAATGCAATATGCATGCATGTTATGTGACCTTAACTTTATGATTGCTTCCTTTACGCCTTCATTTGGATCTGAGGTAGTATCTTCATATCGGAAGCTGTTTATAAATATAGCGCTAATTATTTACATCCGGTTGTTTTCACAAAATAATATATGATTACTGGCATCCTGAGAAAATTATTGACGAGTCTTGCTTGTATTCTTATTTATGTTTAATAGAATATTTTGGCAAGGTCTGCCAACGAGCAATGGAGCGCAGTATACTAGGCGTTAAATTAACTGATCGTGTTCGAAAAACAATACTGCGCTCCAAAACAAAGATAGCTGACGTGGCTCAAAAAGCTGCCCAACTTAAATGGAACTGGGCAGGACCAACTGTGGGCCCAAATAGCACAGAATTGGTGCCCTGAAACAGTGCGACGGGGTCGCGGCAGAACACGTAAGAGATGGCGGGACGAATTGGATAGGTTCCGGCAAAACTGGAAGGAGGACGCGCGGGCTCGCGAAGGACGGAAGGAGTGGAGGGAGGCTTTTGCCCAGCAGTGGGACAGCGTAGGCTAGAGTAAAATAATAAAAAAGAAGAAGAATATATTGGGTTTTCAAAATTACTAGATAATAAGTACCTACAGGAGGGATCTTACAGGATCTTTCTTTCATAGAATATTCATTCAATATTCAACAAAATCTGGGACTTTTTTCGAACAATAGGTACCTAATAAATAGTAGTGATAAGTAATTTATATAATTATTAAAATCTAATGGATGAAAGACACGTTGACCCGATAATGTTGTTAGTTCTATGATGTGAGTTCAAATGAGTTTAAGAATGGAAGATGATTATGATTGTCCCTACTTTATTACATCAAGTTTTAATTAAATTAATAATATCATGCTAATTCTGAATCCGTCGTTATTTTTGAGCGAAACTGATACATCATACGTGTTTACAGTCTGATATGGGTTGCCAGGCTTTCCTAACAATAATATTTTTAATTTTGATCAAACTGACTGATAAAACTCTGCTTGGAGTAAAAACAACTTTGAGAAAAGTATCGGACCCGCTGCTAGCACAAGTCTCCTATAAAACTGTCCTAAAAAGACTAGAATACTCTTTATTATGTATCTACACCATACGAATTATAGATATATGAGATTACAGATAGAAAGTTGTTTTTATGTTACTCAATAGATACGAGTAACTATAAGGTACCTACCTACTAGCAGTAGCGATCCGCCCCTGCTGCGCTCGGGTGCAACATAACATCGAGATTTCTGTGCTAATTCTAAGCTAATGTTTAAATAGAAATATAGATTAAAATTTTCCTTAATGAAAATGTTCCTAAAAAAAATCCATATTGAACATTTTCATTAAAAAAATCCTAAAATGTCAGCAGAAAGAACTTTCACATTTTGACAAAGGTACTGGGAACTCATAAGTCTTACTATAATTTCTTCAGCAATGGCTCGAGTATGCGTGATCGGAGCGGGCGCCGCTGGTCTATGTGCAGCTCGCCACCTCCTGGAACAGTCGTGCGTCAGCCAGGTGGACATACTGGAGCAAGCACCTCAGCTCGGAGGCACCTGGGTGTACACCGAGGATGTTGGATATGACGACTTTGGGCTACCTATTCACACCAGCATGTACAAGAGTTTGAGGTGAGTTTTTTTATTTTTATTTTTTTTTGTAGTCTGCACGTTCGTATCCGAATCTACGGTTGGGCAGTGTTATCAAGTTTTACCGTTATTAAATTATCAGTAGCAGACCGGTTTCTGGATTGATATCCGGTTGATGGTAATAGACAAAACATAACTAGTCTACAGTTCTGCCCACCCCCTTCAGGAATTACAGGCTTGCTGTCATCTTGTTTCTTCTCCTGTAATTAATTTACAAGAATATCTAAGGATCAAAGAGAGTCGAAAGACTAAAGGTTCAATCCGTGCAATCATAATAACCCTGAAACTGCAGTCATTCAAATTGACAAGGAAATTGTTTAGTCTGTCAAGCAGTCTGTCTGCTTACGTTATCAGGATAAATAAATTCCACTGTACACAAAACAGTTTTTTATCGTAATTTATTTATTCGTCCTCAACGCCAGCATGGCAACAACAACAAGATCTCAGCCATTCTCAGCTTACGACACGTTCCTATCGAGGGTCGAAGGCTATCAGGGCAGCATAGCTTGCTGGGACTTATTTACGAGCATTTCGTACATTCTAGAAATGTGTGTTTAGAAACGTGATTAGGGTAGAGTATATTTTTTCTATTATCGTGAGGGTTGTGTGCATAAAGGTTTGTCAACTTTTTGTACAAGAAATAAAGTATAATATAATGTGAAGTGGGAAAATAAACAGTATCTTGGGAAAATAAACAGTATGTTGGAAAAATAAACAGTATTTTAAGTATTTTCTTATTTTTTTAAATATAAGTATACATAATTCATTAGTGCTACTCACGCAACTCATCAATTTAACACCAATTTTAAAGGCTTCTTAGCCTTTGCAAGTAATAAAAGTTACCTCTATTTGGTGACAAATAATTTTTACAATTTTTTAATTATTAAATGTATTGAAGCTCTATTTCTGTCGTCCCACCACATAATCCCATTCTGATATTAAGGCTAGCTGAACCACCGCGCCCATGCCCAGGTGAATGGACGATGTTCTACGTAGTAGATTAAACTTTTTATTTAGGTATCGGGATATCAGTAAAAACAGTATATTCATATTCTTTATTTTTATTGAACAGTAAACAGTATTTTAGAAAAAAACAGAATACTGATTTTAACAGTGTGACTGGCAACCGCAGTGATCATCGGAAATTTCATATTCCCTACATTTTAATATCCGTCTACATTATTTTGAAATCAGTCTTCCATTTTACCAAGTTAGAACTCTTCAACTGCAGACAACTTGAAAATCTGTGAGGCCAGCAATCTAATAGTGATTTCCAGAAAAAGCCTTTCATCGTGATAAATGAGACTAAGCAAACAACACTGCTACCTACATTATACCTTTTAAAGACTACATTTTGGTGATAGTTTTTTTTTTTTTTTTGGTATTTGCAAGACTTGGTTAGCGTACCTAGCTCTAACATACACTAACTCAAATGTTTACTTGACCACGTCCGTCTAAATATTTTCATACATACAGGTAGGTACATACTGTTCCGTACATTTATTTTCACACTATCGAAATTGATTTACGATTATACGTGGTTCAAGGTAGCGATTACAGCCTCCGGATTGTTTATGTCATATGAATTATTCGTTAATTGTAGTTTTATGAAGATTATACAACAAACAACCAAGGGTTAACATTAGTGAAGAAAAAAGATAATAATTATTGTAAGCAGTCCAATTTATTGATCCCCTTCGTACCTGTATCCGTATCTCCTGTCTGTTCATATAACCCTGGTAGCTCTGATTACAACATTGTAGCTGCTGACAAACGTACGGTTAGTAATTAATTGGGTACCGTGAAACTGCTATCTCAGAGTGCATTATTAACTATATTCACAGGCCTAAAGTTGAGTCTGTATTAATTTATTCAATGACATTTAAAACCAGAAGGTTGCAGGGATTGCAGGTTTCAATCACATGAGTTTCCCAGGTCCATCATGATTTCATCATTATTTTAAGCAAAGGTTTTTCTTAGAATTGAGTTTAGATCCAAAAAACAAAGGATGACATAAAACTAAATATAAATGATACCGTTTGATCTTTTAAAATTCTGACTTCTTTCAAATGTTAAAGTGCTTTCTCTTTTGCAGGACTAACCTTCCTAAAGAAATAATGGGTTTCCCTGACTTCCCGGTACCGGAGAGTGACAGGTCTTACTTACCTGCTAAGGACATGTTAGCATTTCTGAAGCTATATGCGGATAAACATGGAGTCACGGACAAAATCAAGGTAAAAATCACAACAATTTTGTTTAAATTAAATTAGACTTAACCAAAGACAGCGTCAGAGATTTTTAACTGCAGAATCTTCCAAATTTTCAGTCCTAAATCTAAAAATTATTTTCTAAGAGAGGTGGACTCTAAACAAATGCATATTTGCCCTTCGCAAAGAAGTTTCCAACTATTATTCTCGACCCCAGTTTCAAAACAAGAGCTCCATGGCTAAAATGTTACTGTTGGTTTTCGTTTACAGTTCAGCCACCACGTGCAGCTAGTTATACCAAAACATGGTCCCTCCGGGAAGGAGCTGTGGGATGTAACCTTCAAGAGTATGATCACCGGAGACACGGAGACCAGAGAATATGACTACGTGTTCGTCTGTAACGGCCATTACAATACACCGTTTATACCACGCATACCAGGACTGAAGGAATTCAAAGGTTAGTCAGGATTTAATGTTTGAAAAGGTACCACGCTAGAGGGCGGGCACGCATCAGAAAAGCATTCTTGACACAATTATCAACATCATGCAAAAATCCAAAAATATCATCGTTTTCTAAGACAAATATTCCACAGGTGACGTAATGCACAGCCACGATTACCGAGTGCCTGACGTCTTCACTGACAAACGGGTGCTAGTCATCGGCGCCGGACCCTCAGGCATGGACATCGCATTGGAGCTGACCAGCGTCTCCAAAAAAGTTATCCTTAGCCATCATTTAAAAGAACATCCTCGGACGGTATTCCCTGAAAACTTGGAACAGAAACCTGATGTCGAAAGGCTTGACGGAATTAAAGCTTACTTCCATGACGGCAGTGAAGATGAAATTGATGTCGTGTTCTTATGTACTGGTGAGTCCTGTTTTTACTTCAATGAAAATAATAATAATGCTGATTCTGATTGAGTACCAACATGGTACACGTCAGTGATGAACCTTGAGCTGGCCTACCGTAGTTCGGAACTATATACGTTTTTTTACCACTGACATGTAAATGGTGATTATAATAGTAGCGTGCTTTTTAACGGAGCACCGTTTAAACCCATGCTACTATTCCTACCTACCTACATGCTACCTATTCTGCTGTCGTCTTATTTTGTGTAAAAAGTTTAATTTCAACGTAATTTCACAAGTTAAGAGGCTGCGTAGTTCATACAAACGTAATACCAAAATAATTTGTAAATCAAACATATTATTAAGGTAGTGTGTATTTATTTCGATTGTTCCCAAATATATATTTTGAAAGGACAATGATATAAAGACGACATTATGAGGAATTTAAAATGTCTATAGAAAACTTATTTTTCTCATAAGTCTTGTTTAAAATAGTGTCCATTCAAAATATATATTTGGGAACCTAGATATTCTATAATACAATCTATCTATATTTTGGTATTACGTTTGTATGAACTACGTATCCAGCCGGTCTCTTAAGAAAATAAATTCATGTTTTTCTACTAAATCAATTGGCTTCCCAAAACTTCTACTTTTAAACTAATTAATGTGCATAAACTGAAGTTAATATATCTAACATTTATAAATAAATTACTCATACGTCTTCCATTAATTTTCCCCAGGCTACCAATACAACTTCCCGTTCCTGCACGAGTCGTGCGACATCGTGGTGGAGGAGAACTGTGTGGAGCCGCTGTACAAACATGTAGTGAACATGAACCACCCCTCCATGTGCTTCATCGGCGTGCCCTACTACGTGTGCGCCTTCTCCATGTTCGATTTACAGGTAAACTATAATAACACTAAACACTTGTGCCAAACTGCCCTTTATACTTTTCTTATAATTATTACCATCCAATGGTTGTCTGTAAGAAATAGCTTTTATGTTGCGTCGTTATGTCAGACTTTACTTTATCTATTTATCTAATAAATTGTCCAATAAGTGTTTAGCTACAATGCTACAAACGAGGGACCTAAGAAACATCCCGTCAAGGTAATCTGCACAATGTGACATAAACATTAAGGCGCTGACAAGAGGCAAATGATAAAAGTAGGCTTGACTTAAACAAAAAAGCGGCCAAGTGCGAGTTGGACTCGCGCACGAAGGGTTCCGTACCATTATCTATAAAAATGCCAAAAAATCACGTTTGTTGTATGGGAGCCCCCCTTAAATATTTGTTTTATTTTAGTTTAATTATTTATTTTAAAGCGAATATATAACTAAATATTCTGTGAATATTTCAAGCGTCTACCTGTTGCCGTTATCAATATAGAACAAAAACAAGCAAAATCAAATATTTATTTTATGCTGTTTTTTATTTTTTGTTATAGCGGCAACAGAAATCCGAACCGAACGACGTTTTTCCGATCTGTGAAAATTTCAACTGTCTAACTATCACGGTTCATGAGATACAGCCTGGTGACAGACGGACAGACAGACAGACAGACAGACGGACAGACAGACAGACAGACAGACTTAATAATAGGGTTCCCGTTTTACCCTTTGGGTACGAAACCCTAAAAAATGCCAAATCTATATAGTTAGTGGTAGCGGAAAAAATATAAGTATGTTATTCTTTAACATATTTCTCAGAACTTGGTTGTTACCAAAACACGTTATGATAAAAAATCTCTATACAAATTAACGGAAAACTAACCCATTCTTTTGAGTTTTAATCCAAAATATCTGTGTTAAATATCAATGTACGGTTGGTATTTAATTAATAACAAGAACTTCTTGTTTGTATGCAGAACTTAGTTGTTTTTTATTTCTCGATTACTCAACTCATTTTTGAGTAAATAAATAATTGCTTCGCGCCATCGCGCTTCTCTTGCGCGATCACGCGAAGCAATTATTTATCTCTTTTTTATGCAGTCTGACAGTGACAGCGGTTTACCTGTTGTCAGCATCTTAACAGGCCCTGAAGGGTGTTATCTCAACGTGGTTTTATAAGCACCCAACTTCTCTTGAATGACGAAATCGGTTCAGAAACTTTCAAGTCCAGACTTCTACCTACATAGAAAGATGAATCTTCAGCAGAACCTCAATTAAACGTGAACCTATTTGATCCAGGTCCGCTACTACGTGCGCTCAATAAACGGCACCTTCAGTCTGCCGACTCCTGATGAGATGGCTGAACATTGGGAAGAGGAGAAGCGAGATCGAGCCGCGAGGGGGTACACCAAGCGACAGGCGCATATGATGGGGCCGGATCAGGTAAACAAAAACAATTTACTCCATAACAAAAAGATATTGTATTGAGGAGAAGTCAGGCGCCGAAGTTCGATTGTATATGAGTTCTCACAAAAGTAAATCGAGGCATACGAAAATTCCTTAGCTCATTTTGAACCAGAGCAATGTAAATTACACTGGGTTTATGTTTGTCTCACTCGAAATCTTATGCATTAGCATTAGTAGGTATAAGTACTACGGATATACTACCACATTGTAATTTCTGCGGGTTGGGTACTTGCAGTTTGGGTTTAGAACTTTTTTTCAGTGCTTTCTTCATAACATAACGTCGGTGTTGAAAACGTCCATAGGCCTCGGTCCAGTAAACACTTTCTATCTAGAACTAGTCCGTTATCATATTATATATACCTATACATGCACAAGATAAGGGAAAACAATTCCCTACTGATCAGCCATCGATGCTTATTTATAGCTTGGCTTTTGACATTCGAAACAGTTGTGCGTTTATCGCCTTGCCTATAATGGTCTTAAACTGTCCTATTTGATCATTGCACGATTGAACGTCTGTGCGTAGTTTAGAGGCTAACTTGGTAATATAATATACTGGCTAGGTACTAGCTAGTAAATACATAATGAAAGGGGGGAATGCAACCTTTACATGATCGTCGTAAAATAGAACTTGCTTGCCGAAGGCGATATCGGACAGGTGTTGTAATAATTTGGGGTCAAAGACCTCGTAGGCTTGTCTTAAAAAAATCTGCAGTCCCGCTAGGTTCTTTGAGAAAATAAAATATAATTAATATATATTTTTTTAATATTTAAGGTTATCTACGGTTTCACAATAATTATAATAGTACATAGAGGAAATCGGGAAAGACTGGTGCACGGATAATTTAGATTTGGTCATAATCATTTTAAGAACTTTGATTAGATAGTATATAAACACTAATAGACAGAGTATGTTAAAATGGAATAAACACGAAAGTATCTACTAATTAGATTAAGATTTAAGAAGTTGTTTGACAGTGTTTAGTAATAGTACTAAACACTAACAAACAACTGCTTAATTTTGCTTGGCGTATTTAATAAGCGTTTGCGAGAGTCAATCTCTGTACCCTTCGTCTATAAACCTCTTCATCCATCATCTAGGCTGACTACTACGTGTCCCTGGCTCAGGAGTCAGGCACAGCCCCCCTGCCTCCTGTCTTCACCAAGGTGCACAATGACAGCAGCCAGAAATTCCTGGATAATCTCACAGACTATAGGAATGATGTGTATTGTATCTTGGATGATGATAATTTTATCTGTTACTGAGATGTTCTGTAATACTATCGTAACCTTCGATCAAATATAATCGAAACTATTAGGTACGACCATATTATATGTAGGGAATCATCAAGATATGTTACTGCATTTGTTTACCTAGGTGAGGTATGAATAAGCATAATGATGATAATGTCATCTTAAAGTAATTAAGTAAACTTAAGCATATTACCTATATTTACTAATATCTATACAGACATTTTATGCTTGCTTCCAGTGATTGTATCATTTTTTTTTTTCATTTAAACCTGAGTAGAATACGAAACAATAAAAGGTTTCTAAACAATTTTGTTTCCTTTTAGAGTTATCAAGGAGGACATTTTCTCAGTAGGTAAGCAATGCAACTTAGGACACCAAACTATCGTGAATTTATAAAGATAAATATTTTATAATCTATAGTTCTTTTGCAACTGCTTAAGCCTTTAAGTTTTAGGTAAAATGAAAATACAAGCAATAAGCTGTGAACATGAGTTTTATTCTGGAGATTTTCAAAGTTTTCATTAACTGTAGTTCCTATCAAGCTGTAACAATTGCCAAAACGCTAACCTGCGTTGTATTGCTAATTCATTCCACAACACGCTTCATCAACGATAAAGCGTGTTGTGGAATGAATTATTATCAGGTATAGCTAACAGCCCGTTCCACAAGTCTACATCCATTATTTGTCAATTCTTAGGCTCCCCTGTTTTATCAGAGTCCGTTCCACCACTCCTACTACTCATTATACCCTCAATTCACAGCTATACGTAGGCATCCCCCATCCATCGCAACAATTTTCATTCATTTCAGCCGAAAGACGTCCACTGCTGGACATAGGCCTATCCATCGCAACAACGTTCGGTACTTTTGTGTCCAAATTCATCGGATTCCAGAGACCTTCGCCAGGTCATCGATCGACCTTGTGAGGGGCCTACTTTCCATACCCATTTTTCTGCCTCATAACTTCCATTTGAAATAAGATTAGACGTTTAAATAAACCTTTTTTTACAGTCCGTTATACCGATTTTGACTTCTATTGCGTTGGTGGCAAGACAAATGGCAGCTATAATAAACAGTTGGTATTGTAACCACGTTTTTGCTTTTAATGGCATCCTTATACCTACGGAATAGAAGTCAAAATCGTTTGAACGGACTGTAGAAAAGTTCATTTAAATGTTTAATCATATTTTAACTGTAGTATATGTAGCTCCTAACAGCTTTCCTCGTATAAGATTATTGATCTACCTATACTTACGAATTGTGAGCTAGTCCACCATTGCTCGTCAGCTACCTCCATACAAAATCTTATCAAAATTGGTCCAGCCGTTTGAGCGTGAAGAAGTAACAAACACACTCACAAACTTTCGCCTTTATAAATTAGTGTGATTGAGTTGAGTATACCTACCTATACCTACTTACGAATTGTGAGCTAGTCCACCATTGCTCGTCTTCTTCCCTGTACTTCTCCCCTTACTGTGCCATCAGAAAATCTGGCTGGCTGTCAACCGTTGTCGTACTTCTGCTGTCACCATGTCTTGTATACCTTGGTTTACCTTTACCAATCATGCAAATCTCTTCCGGTGTGTACCTACCTATGTACCACGTAGCGTACCAACCCACTGTTGGGCTATACATAATTTATATCTACGTTTCCAAATTGCATTGCTTTTCACCATTGCGTGAAGCATTTAGTCTAGTCTACTCTAAGTTAGCTACGCAGGTAACTCGATAGTCCCAGAATCCTAGTACTTATCTACCTAGACTTACTATGTACGAGCTACGCTGTACATGCAACTTACTTGCCCTACTTACAGTGAAACGTTGCAGTTTGTATCGAATATTAATTGTACATTATTACCTAATAACATGATATTTTTAGTAGCTATAAAACCTACTACGACTAGTAAGATATTTACTACTAGTAAGGTCTATTCTGTCAGATTTACTTTACTTAAAAAAGTCCTACAGTTCGTACTCCTTTCAGTAACAATCGATGTGTTTTGATTTTGTAGGTACTACATAAACACAATATTCACACAAATTCATCGAATAGATTCGGAATATAACTAGGTATTTGTTTTATTCCACAATAAATAAATGATTGAATATTAACAATAATAACTTACCTCGTTGAAGGGAAATCTTATTTGCCTATAATTCCAATTAAAAACAAAAAAAGAAACATTATTTATTTTTCATATACACAGCAATAAATTATATACAAATACCAGGAGTTCAGAAACCGCAAGCGATTGCAGAATGTTCAAATAAACTACTATAGTCCGTGCGCCACGTCTTGATACAATCGGCACTTGTTTCGCACTACTGACTGACTTGCCATTTACTTCAAGATAGTTTATTCTGTTGCACTTTAGTTCAACCTAGTTGGAGGTTATCGAATGTTTGCCTTGGCTCGATCGTTCACTGCGAGTATCGGAGTCTTCCTGGCTATAAACAAAACAAGGATATGTTAACTGACCAAGTTTGCCGAGTACTTCCTCTGTAGTGGTCATTTGCTAATGTTTATCGTTTCCTTTTATTGTTATGACGGTTTTATCGATGTATTTTTTTTACCATTTTATTATTTTTATGCAATGTTTAACCTGTTTGTGGTGTTAATTAGGTAACTTGTTCAACAGATTATTTACTTACGATGTCTATTACTTTGGTGTTTAATCGTTATAATCCCACTTAGTAAAAAGTATTCCCTTATTTATCGACTGTCATTGTTTGCCCTTGTTTAAAATTACCTTTTACTTAAACAATGTTATTTTAAACTTGTTTCAGGAAAAATACTACGCCTCATTAGCAACAGAAGCAAAAACAAAAACCCTGCCGTCAGTGATGACTAAGATCAGGGACGAGAGCTCGATAAGGTTCCTTCACAACCTGAAACACTATCGGCAAGATGTGTACAAGATTATCGACGACGACACCTACGAGGTCATTAGTAATGGGAAAAGGGAAGTCATTTGTTGAGCCTAAACTGAGGATTAAGTTTTAGGTCATAAGTAGACCCCGTTATCTTGTCGCACTGACATCACTTTTTTGTAGGGATTGTATGTTTTAATTTATCCACTATCGAAATGACGATGGTATTTTTGGTATTTAAATAAGTCCCTGTTATACTGACAATGAGTCAAAGACAATGACCGTTGGTCATAGTTTTTTCACAATAATTACAAAAAACTTTAAAAGTACAATTATTCTACATCGCCAGTGAAAATATGGGGTTTTGGTAAATTCTTTATCTAAGGCTAGATATTGCATCCCGTAAGACCAACGAGGTTATCTCATCATCATTTCAGCCGAAAGACGTCCACTGCTGGACATACGCCTCCACGCTTAGCAGGCGGGTTGGCGATCGCAGTATGGTGTTAAAATGCATAGAGAACGCTGCTGCCCAGTCCCTTAGTCGCCTTTTACGACATCCACGTGAAGAAATGGGAATACGAGGTTGTCTACTTAAGCGCAGGCCACACCGCCAGCTAGCGGGCGGGCGGGCGGGCTAAACTAACTAACATAGTTTCACCTTTTTACATGGTTAGTCGGTAGCTCGCGGTGTGAACCGAAGTATGTAAAGAGGTGAAACGATGTTAGTTAGTTTAGCCCGCCCGCCCGCTAGCTAGCTGGCGGTGTGGCCTGCGCTTTACATCAAGAAGCTAATATTTGATTTGATTGAGATTGAGCAGAGATTTGAAAGGCAAAAAATCAATCGCACTGTTGCTTATTAAACTACAAACATATAGAGAAACGGTCGATAGATTAAAACATTCAATCCCTACAAAAAAGAGACGTCAGTGTGACAAGATAACGGGGCCTAGTCATAAGTTAGTGTTAGTCCATAATTTACGTTCTATTTTACCATTTTAAATAGCTCTAACGGTCAGGTATTAAAGATTTACGGAATAACTTCTGAGTTACCTATTCTTTTCTTCTGCCTAAAGTTGACAAATATGTATTTGTGTATTTTAATTTATTAATTTGATTTACTGTTAAAGTCAGACATGTATTAACAACAATTTTACAAGTACAATAAAGTCTGGTGCGGTTACGTATGTTGTTTCAATAAAACACCAAATTCAGCCAAAAATATTTTATTTAAGCGTATTTATAATCTTTATATTATCAATGCTGATATATTATTAATCTTTAATTCTAATATTTTGATGGCTTTCCCCATTCTATTACACGCTAAAATTGATAGGAATAATTCATAAAATTTACAACAGTCTTACATTATAGCATGCAATATATCGTCCGTGTATTGCTTTCTAAGGCTGTTTTAACTTTTAATGAATTAAACCAGTGTTAGTATACGTACACTGGGCCGAGCCAAATATCTTTCATCAACAAGTTTGTACTTATTGTAATAATAACTTCGCTTCACATACTTTAAGTTTAAAAATAAAATGTTACTTTTACGTTTAATATAAAAATACCACATTTTTCAATATTGTTACCGAAATTCGCACTTTTGTTTCTCTAATATATTTGTCTCAATTTTGTCACGAATATTTAACCTTTTGTCAGTATGCAAAATTCTAACGCAATTAACTTAAATCTTACAACAAAACTTACATCTAAAGCTATTTTATTCGTTAACAAAAGTACGACGCACGCCAAATAATATAAAATTGTGTTATTTATTCAAATAAATTGGAGATTTGATTATTTCAAGCTTAATTAACTGCCAACTTACACTCATTTGGCCACATTCTCCGATAAATACAATTCCCTTGGTGTTTGAGTTATCAGTATAACAGTGTTACAACTTTCTAACGTTTCGACCTTCAGGATGAGTGAATTGCAACATTTTCTTATAAACCTCCCTGGCCAATTCGTACAAAACCTACCCTAGTCCTACCCTTGGTCGACCTACCTACATCCCTGTCTGTTCAGTCCCTTGAACTTCAAGATATGAATAAAAGGATCAAAAGAAGGGCTCAATCATACCCTGTCGAAATAATATTTATATAGGTACTAATTAAATATATATATATATAAAAGTTTTACAGTAAAATGGCAACATTTTAGGAGTACAAGCAGATGAAATGAAAATCCAGACGAACAGTAAGTTACACATAGGTACCAACTAGTTTCCCAAACTTATTTATATACATTCTTAAGTTACTACGGCGAAACGTTAACGAGTAGCATCAAGCGTCTAGCACCATTTCGATATAAAAGTATACTTCAATTAACATAAAATTATCAACCAAGAAAAATATAAAAATCATTGATAAAAACAATAATGTAACAAACAGCTCCAAGAACCTCACGCAAGATATTATTTTCATTTATTTCACCGAAATTATCCAAAATAAGAGTAATGTAAATCACTGGTAAATTTTGAATAAAACAGGGGACTAGCTGAAAATGTATTGCATTTTAGGATAATAGACATTTATACCAAGGAAAACTACGTATACATAAAATCTAATTGAATAATATACATGAAAAATACATCTATACACTGAGATTACAGCGTTACACGTATAAAAAATAAAATCACATGTCATCACCTTCAGTCGCACAACAATCGACCAACAGTTCACACAGATCAACATCGCCTCACACTCGGCCCTCAAACTAGAATAATTCAACATTCCAAATGGATACCACTAAATATAACGTAACGAGGGTAACTTTTTAAGATAATTCGAGTTTTATTACGTCAATATAAGTCGTCTCCTAAGGACGGGTGAATGTGAAAAAATTGCCACAATTTGAGCCTCAAAAATCTACATTGTACTTTAAGACCTGTATTACGTGAATCTCCAAGCTACGAGTACAATCAGTTTAATGGAAGAAACACATTAATATTGCAAAAATCTATTTAAACACGCTAACACCGAGATAGATAAAAATATGTACTTTTAAATTACGGCGCCACGATACAGTGACTGTACTGTAACTTTAGAAAATAAAACATTAAACGATCAAGATCGTTATTGCATTTTGTAAAATTAAACTTGCTATTTTTTTAAATTACATTTTTCCTTCACTCGTGACGTTGATTTCAAAGTACTAGGGAGACAGTTCCGTTTAGGAAGTCGTTTTAGCCGCGAACGGTATGTCTGGTTCCATTCGCAAGGTCTGTGGCGTTGGGTCATAGTTTCCTGCTAGATAGTACACGTCGTTGTTATCGTAGACTGTGCTGTACTTGACCGGGTCGTCGCCCATGCGCTCCTTGTACTGAGCAAGTGGCAACACCTCACATTTGTGAGATATCGTTTGGACGTCATTCTCGTCCGTGTGTGGAGATTCAAACAGGCCACCCTAAAAAGTAATGAAAATTATTATAGAATTTTTGTATTTTCGTGCTTTCTAGATTGATTATTTATTTTTTATTCTCACTATTTCATAAAACCCAAGTAAAGAAGAGTGGGCATTATGGGATAATTATATTTATGTATAGATTGTCTAAAACCGCGCTACTTACCGGGTAGTGCAGCTGGTCGGTACAGCCGACAGTTTCCTCAGGGTGGTAGAACCACTTGACGCGCACTGCCATAGCTCCGCGCGCCTCCCACAGCGCCACAATACGACCGATATACGGCCGGTCTGGGCGCCCGGTAGACAGGAATACTGCTGCGTCGCCAACCTGGAAAGAAGATAATACATTTTGTAAAGTAAGGTTCGCAAGTAGGTACAACTGTTATTAGAAAGATGGGAGCAGACTATATCAAAAACAATAAACTTTTATTTAAAATAAGCTGAAAATCCACATTTTTTTATGGTCAAAAGTTACAAAGGACAGACTCCAAAACGCCCGCAAGTTCACCACTTCCTAGTGTTTTAGCTGGGAAGAACACATGGTGCAACAAACTGTCCAACAACACGTCTGTCTGTTATGTATAAGAAAGTATGTTCCTCTACAATTTTAATTTAATACAGTAAAAGGAAGCGTAATCAGCGATTATCGAAATGTGTGAATATATTTTATGATAAACGATCTATTTTCTGTGAGTAGGTTTGTACAAACACTTTTACACGTCAATCATATAAAAAAAAAAACTAGATGAGGTCGGCGTTTTGTATCTGACTTCTCTGAGTAGAAAGGCCGAAACAAACTCAGAGGTCACAGTCTCTTTTAAAGTCCAGACATAATCTTGGTCAGACCATGTGAAGACCATGTAGATTGGTGCCTGAAATGATGTTTTGATGAATGAATCACACAGATTGACCTGTCCAGTCAGTGCACGCATTTGTCAGTAGTCGTGCAGCTCAACTCAGAACACAACGAGCTCAACGATTCAACGAACTATACCAAAGAAAGGACATTTGGGTAGGCCGCATAAATCACTCAAACTGCCAAACAATGATGAAAACTAATGAAAAAAACCGGCCAAGTACGTGTCGGACCACGCACAATGAAGGGTACCGTAGTTAGGATGAATTCATCCCAAAAACAAACTTAACATTGTAGTTGAAAAACATGCTGTCCCATACATCTATATACGTTACGGTCAATTCTTCAACTGCAAATTTAAGTTGGTCAACGATTACTCGTTAACTTGTAAACCCTACTTAGCTGTGATAGTTTTCCTTTTAATTTCGTTATATATACTACTGCCATTAATTTTTTCACATATCCATAACATCCATATCCATTATTTGCATGCAATTGAAACAATTATTATGTATAGCTAAACATGTGAACATTCTAGACTGTAAGAACTTTATACCATGTTTAAAGCAAATAAAGACTTATCTTATCTTATCTTATCAACCATTTAGCTGGCAGGGGGGGGGGGACACTTGACTCTAACAAAAAATTGCACTTTAAAGCTTAATATTACGCAAACGGATCTCAGAATTGAAAAATGTCTTTCACAGACCCACAATATTTTTGAACGGCCTATCCACCGATACCCCACACCATGTATTAGACGTGAAAAAAAATATCATCCCCGTTTTACGTGCAAGGGAGGTACCCTAAAAAAAATCTGGAAACGGACAGACAGACAGACGGACATGGCGAAACTATAAGTTCCTTGTTTACTACGGAACCCTAAAAAGGATACTACTGATGAAAATATGAATGCTGTTAGACTAGTTAGTTGTTTAGTTACATTCAAGAGCTCCTCTCCCCGCTGTATGGCCCGGTAGAACAGCTTGCGGTGGCGCGGGCGCGCCGTGCGGCGGTAGGCGGCGCCGCGCCAGCGCCACAGCGCGCCGCCCGGCAGGAAGGCCGCCATCTTGCTGACGCCGCCGCCGCCGCCCTCCGACGACGTGGCCGACACTGTGCGACGCTTCGCCTTCTGCGGAAGTAAGGAAAGACACATTAGAAACAAAGCAAAACAAATATTATGACAAATTCAGGAGATGCAATTGTTGCTGAAAAACACTACTTAAGGTTGGTTGTATTGTTACGCGTTTCGGCAGCGCCGTTGGAGCGCGCGCGTTCGGAGATGTATGGGGTAGTAGTTGCGTTTCAAAGTCGCGCGCTTGAGGAGCACCGTTCAGTAAACGCGTTCGCCGGCGCTGCCGAAACGCGCGCCGCTCGTGCGCTTCTACGGCCAGTATGCGTTTTAGTGTGAAGCCGTTAAGAAGCGTCGCAAGCCGCCTATAACCGCATTAACGTTCATATTGTACACGACTGACTCACAGCAGCGGAACGCGCGGCACTAATCTCATTTCACAGTGCACCGCTGTTCAAGCGCGCTGCCCAGCGGTGTGAATATAAAACCAGCCTAAATGGGTTTGCGTATTAGCTTATGGAGGATCATGCTCCAACAATTAATCCTATCAAAAATAAAGTACATAATTATATCTTACACCTCTTGTTTGAGTTTTATTAACATATTATCACACACACATTGGTGAATTCAAACCTGCTTTAAGGACGGAGTGTTTAAAGCTCTTATTAAAATCAGTAAACTTGAGGAAAACCGGAGTGTGAATGGATGCTTTCTAACATACAAAACGTTTTAAGAGATTATAAAGCAAAATTATTAGATTCATTACGGACCTTTTTAGCGTCACTCGTAGAAGCAGTAGGTGCCTCTTCTTCTAATCCTATTCCACTATCCTTCAAATTGTCTTTTTCACTCTCTTCTTCCTTCATCAACGTGACTTTACCCAAATTGCTAAAGTCCAAAACGGCGTTTTTGACCAAATTCTTCTTGGACAATACCGCCTTCTTTATCACAGTCTTCATATTGTCTTCTGGGGACTTCTCCATTGCGATTAAAGTGGAAAGTCTGTCATTTGAGTCAACCGAGTCTTCATTCGATTTGTTTGAGTCAATGTAGTCAGAAGAAGACTTGACTCTTTGCTGATCGTCACCAGATGAACTAGAATGTTCCTTGCAACTTGAGTGATGTCTTTTCCTGTGTTTCCTATGGTGTTTCTTATGATGTCGTTTGTGTTTGCAGTGCTCTTCGCAACATTTGTGTTTCTTCTTTTTCTTCTTCACATAATCCGCTGAGTTGGGATCGTCCTCACTAGAATGACGCTTTATTTTGTCTTTTCGATGCTTTTTAAGTTTCTTTCTGTCTTTTCTGTCTTCATCTTCTTTTGGAGTTGCGACCACCGGTTCTGTTGCTAGTGGTTTAACTTCAGTACTTGTACTTGTCGTAAGAGGTACAATAGAAACAACGGCGACTTTCTTCTCTTCTGTACTAACACCGTTTACACTGGTATTTCTTCTTCTTTTACCAAGAGTGAACAACGGGTTTTCATATTCTGAAAAACATAGAAGATAAGTAATGTAGAAGATAGAACTTAAAGTACTAGGGTAACATAATTAACAAGAGAGATAGACTAGTTACTAACCTACAACAGGATAGTTTGGTTCCAAGAACCTAATATCCTCGATGGCTATTTTGCCCGAGTCTCCGTCGTCGAATTCCACGGCAACGAACTTATCATCGTGAGGGTCTGGAGACGAGACTGCCACGGTGCCAGGGTACAGGCATCGGTACTGTTGCGACCAATACGCGCACACTCTCGTACCAGACGGCAGTTCTGCAACTGATGTCGGGCTTACTTCCAAGATCTGAAATAAGTGAGAAATTAATTTTTAATATGATTTTGAACATTACAATGTAATTATTACTTAGAATAACTTTGGTTTTAGGAACTTACAGCATCTCTCAAAGTTTCTTCTCTGGACATAATATGAGGTTTGTTCCCCCGTTCTCCATCGAGTGTGATAGCATACACGTCGGGAGCGGTCACGGCGCTTAGTTTCCCTGCGTAAAACAACCCTCCCATGGCAGTAAGTACTCGTGGCGACTGATCTACTTTATCCTCTGTCAAAGTACACTTAGATACAAAAGGCGGTACCGCCGACTCTGCAGGTATTTCCTTTGCTGCCTCGTCAGACCTCTCTTTTGATTTGTGACTCTTTCGTCTCTTTTTCGCACGCCGCTTATCCTTGTCGCTATCACTTGAAGCGCTAGCACGTCGTAGCGCGAACTCAAGCTCGGGTATGTCATCCCGCGAATGTTTCCGAGCTAAGCGGTCCACTTTCTCTCTATTCTTCTGTCGGACCTCGTTGAGACTCTCCATAGAAGAGCTCGCAGATCGGTTCAACGCCCATTCGGCTTCCTCCGGATCAGAACATGCCTTCATGATCGGTTCAGCTTTCAACTTGGGACGCACTTTGCTTGTCCGGTTGACCTCTTCTCTCGAAGGCTCTCCTCTCGTGCACAATATACCACCTTTGAGCTTGCCCTTTGCTAAAAGATAGCCAACAAGACTACTCTTAGATTTTGGCTTCTTTGCTACAATTGTCTCTGTGGAGTCCGGACTGGAGACCTTCCGTGGTCTTCCAACTTTTCGTTTCTTGGATGATCCTCTGTCAGAGTCAGGTGACAATGCTGGAGTGGATGGTGCCGTAGATACTGATAATGTGGTTAAAGGCGGGTTTAAAGCTTTTAACTGGGCTTTTCTCTCATCAAACTGTCTTTCCAATGCTAACAGTCTCTCACGCATGTCTTTTTCTATTGCACTGGCGAGCGCATGAGCTGACCGGACGTTAGTGTTATGCGTACAGGTCACAGAATTACACGAACAAGCCGTGACGCGTCTCAGACTCGTCTCCAACTCTCCTCCACTATTTCTTCCCTCGTCTCTTTCTCGATCTCGTTTATGTCGACGCACTTTTTCCAATTTATGTCGTAACCTTTCTTCTCGATCATGACTTCTTATTTTTCTCCTTTCGCCACTAGAATCGCCGTCTCTATGCCTATGTCTTTCTTTCTTATTTGTAGAAGAATCTGCCGAGCGACTTCTATCGGTGGGACTTAATAAGGGTTCACTTTTAATGAAGGGACGGGATGTAAGTGGCATATTTGCTGGAGGGTTTTCCACAACTTCCTCCATAAACCTCTGTTCTGCTAGAGCACATAATAAGCCCAAGCCGTCAAGAGAAGGCTTCCCTTGTTCACTGGTACTGGGATCTGTTGGAGGAAACTCGAACCGTCTGTGAGACTCCGCTTCAGTTCTCGGTGGTGATTTGGGTGATGTTTTTATTAAAATATTAAGTTTCGTTGGTGTTCTCGTATCGACGGTCAATGGTACCGGATCTAACGTTGGCATACTTGTTCCTGGTGTAGTGCGCTCGAACTGTTCAATACTGTTCGACAGAAGCTCTAAACCACTTACATCTACTGGTGGTCTGGTGTTTTGTAGAGGGTGTGGAACTGGCGTCGTTCTCGCCGTGTCTATCACTAGATCATTAGAAGCGTTGCTACTTGAGTTGTCTAAACTATCATCTCTCTCTATCGTATCTATTGCTTTTTCTACACCTCCGACAGTCGTTAGGCATTCCGAAGAAGATTCTTCTGCGTGGTCGATAGGCGGATGGTGTAATAATTGCGTGTGACTTTGCATCATATTGTCTTCAGGGTAATGTGCGACGCCAACACATGCTACGTCCCTTTCATCTTCATCAGCATGATTTGGAGATTCATCCTCCTCATCGATGTGATCGGTTTGGTTGGAGGCGTCCCTGTGTGCCGGGAGCTCAGGAGCATCAGGAGGTGGCGTCGGCGGAGCTGCTGGTGATGTCGCTTGACTGCGACACGCCTGCTCTGAGTAATCAGGCTGGTAGTATAAGTGCGTCGTGATCATCGGCTGCTGAACCGGTTCTGGTGCATAAGTCGGTTGTGGTTTTTCATGCTGTGGTTCTGGTTCGATTTTTATTAAATGTGGCGTGATGAGTGGCTGCATGATTGGTTTTCTCTTGTCTGCTGTGTGTGAAGGGTGGGGTTGTGATTGCGGTGCAGGCGCGAGGGTTACAAGGCGCGTAGAATGCGTGTGAGTGTGTTGTAACGTCGCTGTGCTGGCGAGGAGGTCGCCTGGTAGCAGTTGTAGGTGGTGTGACGGGTGCGGCGCTTGAGGAAGGAGCAGTGGCGCTGACTGGTAGGGCATCCCGCCCCAGACCACTGCGTGCGGCAGGTCGGGGGGCGCGGGAAGCAGCAGCAGTGCGCCGGACGTGGGCTCGCGCACCAGCTGGAAGCCACCGGACATGCCACCCCCCACCGACCCGACGCCGCCGACGCCGACACCACCCACCATCATGCTTTCCATTGACACTTGAGCTGGAAACACGAGTTTGATAGTTAATAGACGTTCTTGTAAAATAATAAAAAAGTGCATGGAGAATGGATTGAATGGGGTATTAACCACGTAGTAAAACAGGGCATTACTGATTCTGAAATGCCATTGTCAAACACCTATATTCACACTCATTCACCCTCACCCGCACTCTCACATACTCATACATAATTTAATTATTAAAATAAACAATAACTTTTTTCGCTTCTGAAGGTATATTGACACAGTCCACTCAATAATACATAGCAATTGGAACCTCATTGTGATACACTGTCTCTTAAGGCGACGATAACCGACTTTTAATGATTTTATACTGAAGATCACGTCTAAACGAGTCGTGTTAATGATTTGAAAAAAATATATGTTAAATTAGAGCATTTTCTCAATAATTTAATATGTGAATATTTTAGATTATGTTTATATTAAATAGTGAAATTAATTTGTAAAATTATGTCTAACGCGAATAAAAAACTGAGAATGGCGCAAAATCTACCAAGTGTATTTTTCTGAAACCTTCACCAATTTAAAGATAAGTAATTTAATTATTGATCTTTTAGTATACGCGTTTTATTAAAATACCTTTTGTTTTGTGAATAATAAATTAATAATGCGTCAAATTGGGGACAGCGCTCCTTGATGGGCGAGTCCTATTACTGGCTGAACGTACGACGCGTTGCGTGAGCTCAGTACAGAACATGCAAGCTAACCACTCAAGGCCACTGGCATATATCTGCGTCTTAAGATACAGGATACAGAGTTTAATCTATTGTATACAGATATCCAAATATTTTATGTCTATGTGAATGTTCACGACCATAATTTCAAAAATTGTAAACTTATAGTACAATTATCTGTATGTGTTTTTGGGAAATAAAGATAATTTATTAGTAGTTTCTCAATATCAAGGCAACATAACAATAAAGCGAGTGCTGACATCTATGCTGTATTAATGACGAAGACCACGAAGTAGTGAATGAATGGAGTGTCAATATGCACATTTCTGGAGAATCAAGCTCGTTATTATCTGTACGGCCGCACATTGGGTATACACGATGCCTGCAAAAGGGTACGTCCGCATATCAATACTCCATTAGTTTATTTAGTAGTCCGTGTGTATGGCTCATCACTTAGTCACAATACGGCATACGAGCCGATCGTTTAACATTCAGCGGTCGCACTTCCGGAGATGAGCAGGAATGTTAATGTTTTCGGTGGGAAATTACTCTTATGTCGTGTTTTCAATGGCAATAAATGTAGGAAAAAAATGCCATGAAACCATGAATATTAAATTGGACCAAAATTACCAATCTGTCAAATTTTTACGACTTATTTTTTAAAATTATTACGTATTTTAAAGCGGTCTATTCTGCTCGTGACACATTACCAACCTGCCTATGTATAAATACAGGTATATATACAACATTAGTTTTTGTTTATACTAAACCTCTTAAGGGGTCATTGTATTCATCATTATGAACAACTTTTACTATGGGACCAAAGTTGAAATCGCGAAAAAAATATCAGCTGTTCCCTACATTTTGACGAGTTCAGCGAACTTAAATGTAGGGAACAGCTGATTTTTTTTTCGCGATTTGAAGGTTGGTCCCATAGTAAAAGTTGTTCATAACGATGAGTACAATGACCCCTTAAGAGGTTTAGTATAAACAAAAACTAATGTTGTATATTATACATAGAGGTAATTAATATTTATTTTTATCGTTACCGCATTCATAATTCATAGAGCCTGAAGCGATTTAAATAAAATGTGTAAGACCTTAATGTTTGCTTACCTACGTATTGTTCCTTCAGGTATCATAATAAATTACCATATAAGTACATATGTAGTTAAAATAAACGCAATAACATTATAAAATCAGTAATTAAACTTTTATAATGAATAACAATTAAGACACGTACATATCTCCCCGTAATAAAACCTTCGCAAATGTAAAATTTATTTGATTGCTCGTCGTTGCTCATGATTTGTGAAATTAGTTTCGCAATTAACTACAGAATAGATCCACGCCATACAGAAACACAGCCATACAAAATCATTACCAAAATCGGAAAGTAAACCGATCGATAAAAACAAACAACTCAAAATTCCCATTGATTACTTAAAATTCATTTTGAAATGCCCAGCTCAGCGTCGAAACACATCTTAATGACTTGCATTTTACTGTTCCAATTAATCCATTATTCTTTCCACATCCCTACTAAGAGCGGACGAAATGGTGCATACAGGAAATAAGTGTGTTAAAAAGAGACAGAACGAAAACATTAGCATCGCTTTAATTTTAAACGTTTCTGAAAAGCGGCCGGTTTTTTAAATAGTTTGGTTTAGTTTAAATTGAGTGATGCGTTGAATGTGAAATAGTTCGGGATATTTAAGATGTGAAGAATTTTTACTGGAAGGCAGTTCGATAAAATTTTGTGGACCTATTTATTAGTTCGTTTTTGGAATTGAAGTTAAGTCGTCATAACTCATACTTTATTTCAAATAAAGTTCATAATCTAAAGTTATCGGTTCTTGACCAATAGGTAAGTTGCTTTTGGCTTGTGCTACTGCACAACGTTACTACGCTGTCGACTTCTTTCTACAGAATATGACATGTTTTTTTTATGTCGAGCAAAACAAGAGATGAATCTCAATAACAACTTACAAAAGTCGGTAAAGCAGCCATTCTGAAGCCATTGGATTTCAATTTACACAGTGACCAGCTCACTGCTTTAGCTGGTCACTGTAAATTATGCGTGATGGCCCGGAGGCTGTATTACAGTGTTAGATGCTGAGCCCCAACTCCTTATTAAGGAGGTGATAGGTAGGTACGACAGCCGAGTCAGGTAGATTGCTACATTTCAACAGGTACCTATGTAAGTACCTGTTGTTAAGTAGGTAGATATGTAGCTACGAGGAAACACCGACACATCGCTTTCGAATCGTAAAATAAGTAGGACTCGTAGCAAGTTCTCCATGAAATCACAATCACCATTTATGTATAAGTATGTTGGTATTAGAATAGAATTATCTATTTTATTCTATTCTATTATATTATTCAAGTATCTTAGATTCAAAAAAGATTAGTAAGACTTACAACTATATTAGTAAGAACTGACACTTCACAAAAACAAACAAATGGTAGTGGATCACCGTTGTGGCAACCCATGTGAGATGGCACAACAGAGACCCACGAAAACACAGTCTAGACGACTTGAAATCATGCTTAGGATACTGTTGGAGCTGCCCCACACCCTGCGCACCATGGAAGCGCACCTTTTGCGCACGGTAGTGTAGAAACAATCTACATGCGCATTAGATAATTAGGTATTATTAAAATTATTTCAACCTGCATAAATCCCAGTTTGGCGTAAGCATAAATGTATTGAACTCTTAATTTTTTAATAAAAAAATGGTGCCTCATCATTTAATTGGATGGTGGTTTAATCCTACATAAAATCCCATATAATTCTATTGCATAATCAGCCTATAATGGTCCAACTGCTGGGATACAGGCCTAGTGAGGGAGTGGGCCGTAATCAACAACGCGGGCCCAGGGGCCCAAGTCTGCTATTTTTATAAATTCTGTCATTTCAACACGATCTTATTGTCATGCCATTGTCATGTTGCTAAAAGTTAGTAATCTGCTAAATTCATAATGGTCGATCATTGGTCGGTCAATGTGCTCGTAACAGAATTGTGTTATTATAATAGCATTGTCGTATTGCCATTATTATAAAACCCATTACTAGAAATGTCATCCATTTGTCATTATGTACGAGATTACGATAAATGCAATTTCTTTCAATGTAGTGTCAGTGGCCGACCATTGGAAAGTCATAATGACGCCATTATAATAGTAGATTACCAAACTTGTCAAAATCAACAATTATGAAATCAATGATCGACCATTGTGATTGTGACACTATTGTAATAGCAGACTTGAGGGTCTGTACGAGTTGGTTGATCTTTTCGAATTTTTGGTTCTAGGACATGTTGGTTTCCTCACGATGTTTTCCTTCATCGTTTTGTGAGACTGTACTATGAATTCTAATGAAGTCACTTTATTCCACAAAAATAGCAATTTAGAAAAAAAAAGAGATCTAAGTATCTCTAGACTTGGGGTGTCAAACTCTCGAACGAAAACGAAAAGATCAAACCAAGATGATCATTGTTTACACTCTTCTCACCATCTTAAGGGCGTTTAAGGTGTGTGGGAGGAAATAATCTTTAATTAGATAATATGTAGGTACCTGGTAACACTTTATCGGCGACATAATTATGGCTTTAAAATCCAATTGTCAACTGTCATGATGATATTATCTGTACCTAGATGTCCTAGATGTTTGGTCGCAAATTTTTAATGACCGCTCCATTTTTGTTAGTGACTCCGTGGCAAGTGAGTGATCAATTTTAATCGTATAGTCCACTAAATTCTTAAACAAATGACAAAATCGTCATATTAGCATTTCCTCCAATAGGTACCTACCCGATTGAATAGAATACTCGTATAATAACTCTTTGTTATCTTAAACAAAAATTACAGATTTAAATGTTGTTTTATTTTTTATTGATTTTGTTCAGAATCAGAATAGGTCACTTGCATTCGATACAGGTCTTGAAGGATAAGTATTCATTGGACCATCAAACTGTAGGTACGCCAAGAAAGGTGTCAATCTTTGTTTTGTTATATGAATTAGGTACATCTAAGTGAATCAATCATTCATCAACGTCTATCATATCAACAGGCTATGTCCAGTAAGCATCAGGTACAGTGAGCTGCTATAGGCAGAGGAGATGGATTGATTGAATATAAGCAAAGACTGCTCGACAGCTCACCTTGTTAGTTTCTCGCGCATCTCGGTAGCAGCAGCTAAGTAGGTAGGTATGAGTACCTACTTAGCAGGCAATCAAGATTAGATAGGAGTGCCGACCTATTGGAAATTGACGTACCTACCTAGGGAGGTAGGTAGGTAAGTACTTAGTAGGATTGTAACTTGGAAATAATTGTGATAAGTAGGTAGGTATATTAACTCTATCAAGATATCATTTTCTTTTCCTGTTTAAATCTATTACATAAGTTTATCTCTAACTAAATAGGTCTATTAAATTCAATAATAATTTCGGTTAATTTCCCTATCAGACATGTATCAAAAGCACCAATTACGGTGCCATCAATCATTGTAGCGAACGTTATTTCTTCAACGGTCGCGTGAGGTGTCAAACGTGCGGCGTGCGTTCAAGACGCGGCAAAAATCGCCATTACCGCACCACTTGTTATTACAAGAAAAACATAAACGCAAAAAAGTCATTCACAACACTAAAAAGATCGAGGCGGCGAAGATGAAGCACTGCCTTTGGAGGCGCGACGGCTTCTTATTGGGCGAGACGCCGAGGAGGCGGAGTCTTGTGGGCGGCGCGATAAATGTTAGGGCTGCACGTAAGTCGACTCCAGTTTTATCGATAAATGAGTTTTTGTTTTTTTATGGTGTTATAATTTATGACGTGGAAGTGACAGAGTTCCGTTCGTGGGGAACGATTTAGCGGATGGATGCGGGTGAGCGATGGATCCGCCGATATAGTTTTTTTTACCTCGTCTTAAGGCGAATGACGTCACTCATTTTAAAGTGGTCAATATGTGAGAAATATTTCGTGATTACTGTATCGCGAGTATTAGTTTACGCGTTCATAATTTGTAAGTGGTTTGTTAAGAACCGGTTTGTGGATTAATCGTTTTTTTACGACCTGTTATAATTTATTAAAATTTATTTTGAGAGTTGAATCGTGCTTGCCCCCAAATGATGTAGATAGGGGTACGAGTAGGTAAGTCTTAATATTGCTTCTTTCTTGATTGCCATATGGCCATCGAATGCATTTTCTTGAGAACTTGGGAGCAATACCTATATTTTTAAACCTACCTACTTAAATACAGTCAGCAGCAAAATTCGCAATTACTATTTATTTCTTTTTTTTATAAAATGTAGGTTACCTTCCTAATGATTTTAAAACAGGTATTCACTCAATCGAACGAGATGATCCGGCAGCGAACCAAAGTTGTCGACATAGCCCACAGGATAAGCAAGCTGAAGTGGCAATGGGCCGGCCATATTAGCCGTAGAACCGATGACCGTTTGGGTAGACGTGTTCTTGAGTGGAGACCGCGAATCGGCAAACGTAAGGTAGGACGCCCTCAGGCTAGGTGGAGCGACGATCTTCGCAGGGTGGCTGGTGGCAGCTGGATAAGAGTTGCCCAGAATCGAGCTGAATGGCGTGCAATTGGAGAGGCAGGTCCAGCAGTGGACTGCTATGGGCTGATAATGATGATGATTCACTCAATTCGATAACATTTGAAATTTTATATAATCCAGTCCTTGGAAGGTAACTTACCTACCTAAGACAGGTAATTAGTTGACCATGCCAATGTCAAGCGATAACATTGTTATTCAATTCAAAAAGCGACATGAAAATGAATCAAAGCAGTCATTAATATTAACCTATTCAAATGTCTGTGGGTAATATTTCTCTATTATCCATTAACTTATCTAGTTTATAATCCGTTAACCGGACAACTGCCGCTGGTACTACAGATTAAATTTGAATTGTTGAATTGATTAGAAATGCAATTGCATCTACTTACTTATAATTTATTGTAGGTACCTTTACACCTTAGTACCTCTATGGTATCGGATCTAATTTATAACTGTTTGATGGAAATTGCTAATACCTATTGTAGGAAATAACAACCATGCACGTCATTATTAATGATTGTTATCACAATTATTGACATGATCGTTTTCTACGCGATCAGAGCAATAAAAACGGCCTGACAATAATTTTCACCAGGTTATACCAGTCCAGTGCTAATTATAGCTATTTCATACAACACTGTCAAAGATTCACAGTTGCCATTCGAATTTAAGCACAATTTAAATTGGTGGTCAATTTAAAAAACAATAAATTTCCCAGACTTTAATTAAGTAGAGCTTTCCTATTGCACAGGCTCACCACAAAGCTCGATCCACCAAACTCTTATTCATCTTACTTATCCATGCACTGACAGAAGTAAGGAAAACCTGTTCAGGTGGAGATTCATAGACGACGGCCTTGGAGTGTAAATGTGGTGCTGTTCCACAAACAATGGGACTATAGTACCTATCGTGCCCTGCGTGACCTGTCAGCTGCACGTTACAGGAGCTGATGGACGCTAGTGATGGTGCCAAACACGTGGAATCGGTTTCAATTTGACAGTTCAATAACATTCATTGCGTTATTTACGTTGTTGAGCAGATAATTTTTTCTAACATAAGAAGCAATGGATTAGCAATATACTTCAAAATCATTCCGATTCCGATTCAAACTGTGTTACGCAATTAGGGTGCAGGGCCGAGTCCATTTAGATAGCCATCGACACGCTAAGAAGATATCCATTACCACCACTCTGCGAAGATTACCACTCCATCCTCTACCTAGCGTGACCAACGATAAAATAAATACTGCCGTAAATATACAGTTTTATGGAATAATGAAGAGATAAAAGTAACTAAACTCCATTTGAAATAAGATTAGACATTTAGATACTTTAAACCTTTTTTACAGTCCGTTCAACCGATTTTGACTTCTATTGCGTTGATGGCATGACAAATGGCAGCTGTAATAAACAGTTGGTATTGTAACCACGTTTTTGCTTTTAATGCCATCCTTATGCCTACGGATTAGAAGTCAAAATCGGTTGAACAGACTGTAAACAAGTTTATTTAAATGTCTAATCTTATTTCAAATGGAGTATAGTTAAGTATCTAGCGTAGAAAAGATCATTGTGAAAAGATACAAAGTTAACTACGCGTGAAAGACATAAGCCTGTCTTTTCATCGCGCAGTCGGGTAAAAAGCTACCCCTATGCTTCAAGTTCGCAGTAAGAAATCGTGTAAAAACAAGTGAGCATCACACGACCACGAGTAATTCTTAATTCCCATCTAGCCTCTGTAAAAATGCTAAGTCAATACGAATAAGTAAGACCTTAAACAAATAAACCTATTATTAATATCCGGATGTTTATTCTAGAAACTATGAATTACTTTGTTGTCATAGGCAGGTGTTAGTACAAAGGAGGACAATTGAAAAGGTGCGACAGTAAAAGAACCACGAAAAAAAGCAGAATAAGGAATAGGCTTGCAAGAAATTGAGGATGTTACAAAAAAGTTTGACATGCACGAACTGCCTCATCTTTGATTGCATAGTTGGGCATTTGCCACACAGCCAAGGTAAATAGCATCGTCAAGTGCGTTTGCCGCAGGCTTCAGCTGCGAATAATGAATGCCACATAATATTTCAGCTGATGGTCGTACAAGGTGACTAAAGGATAATTGCAGGGTTCAACAGCAACTGAGTACCTACCACTTGTGAATTATAATATCATACGAGGGCAATCATTCCTTCATTCACCTGTGTGATGTGATAATATCACCTCGGGCCGGACTATTTCATTTGGACAATGTGCAGTTACACGAAGCTTCACTTTGAGTTGACGATATTTCCTAATTTAACTCGATCCTAAGGGATTTTCCTGTGAACTTGTGCATCTCGAACTGATCCACCATCTGCATGGTCAAAGAAGTTCATGAGGCTGAGGGGACTGGTTCATCATAGTCATCTTTGGATGCTCTGAACTCGTACCACTTGAATTGCACTAAGATACTTACCTAAGTACCTACACATCTTTTCAATTATTCGATTCGACATAGGTATCTCTCGAGTGCAAATAACTTTGTTTCTTCATTTGCTTCACAACACTGATTGTATTGTTTATTTGGTTGTAAATCGTGCAATTAGAAACCAAATTCCATAATTCAGAATCCATTCAACTCGATCGTATGTCGTCACATTCACCAATTAACTTTTGTCGTCGACCGTACCTGCGCCCATTCATTCAACAGTACAATCAGAACAGGTGAGTGCGAAACTCAACGCCGTCGTTTTAATGGCAAAGGGATTTCATTAATTTATACCTAATGATGAGAAAGAGATAAAAAAAAAGTTCGGTACACGATGAAAAGACCCGATGTGGCCCGACGTGCCCCATCGACATTATAAACGCGATCGGGTTACGGAGAGAGGCTGTTTTGTGCACCGTATGCGTGGTCCCGCATACCTACATGACGTTATGGTAAAAACGGTTTGTGAGTTATTGAAATCGACATAAATACCTACAAAATGTTTGTAAAGATTGAAACGATTTATATAAGTTTTAGGAATTTGAATCTTGGTTGCATAAGCTCGAATTGTACCTAATCGCCCTTATCTAGCTGCTTGGATAAGCTGTCTTTATCGAGCTAGTTGGATCAGATCCAAATCCATGTACTTAACGAAATTAGACATTTGGATAAATTGGTAATTTTGGATTTTTATTTTACACATAACAATGAGATACACACTATTTTTTGACGTGAATTCGATGAACGTCTTCCTCGTCATCCCAGTCCAGCCGGCATTCCAGAAAAATAGCGTTAACAAAAACGTGTACTTTTGAGCTTTGATCTCCTAAAGTTTAAAAGTTACAATAGTGATAGTTTTAACGTTGTGAAGATCCTCTGGAGACAACACAAAAATATGTGTTTGATCTCCCCTCTGCCCCCCGCGAAGACGTCATACGAGTAAACCACGGGAGTGAGCGCTATAAATGAGGAGTCGCACGGGACGCTCAGTATACCTCGCGATAGCATCAAAACTATTTATTTGTAGGATTTGAACGAAATAATCTGTATTTGACAGACAAAAGTGTAATCTATATTTTGTCGCAAAACATTATCGATTGATAGAGTTATAACATAATTGTCACGCCGAAATGCCGAGACCGAAAGTCAGACATAGACAAAATTAAAAGGATTAAGTAATCCCGTTTGCGATCGATCAACACCACTTTCAGGAGCGGGAAACTACGGTTTTATCGATAGAAAAGAAGCTACTAAAGAAAGAAGCTCAGAAGAATGGCACCAGGTCGAATCAGGTGTGCAGACCATCGATGTTGGTGACAAATGGTTTTATCAAATAAATGTAGGTAGTCCTGCAATTCGCGACAGTTATGACGTACTATTTGCAGGTAGGTATAGTTAAAATAAAATTTTATAGCAAACCTCCTTGGAAATCAACGAATTCACGAAAAAAGTTAGCGGTAGAAGCACAACTTCTTTCCACCTCAATTTTTTTTTTGTAAAAATAACATGTCTAAAATTCTAGAATTACAGACTAGGTTATGTTCACGCCAAACTGGACTTTTGTTGGTTTAAACAGAATTTGTGGAGTCCTTCTTTTGTTCTTGTAGCCGAAGCCTCGTCAAATGGCATGCCATGGCAGATCCTAACTAGGTTCCTAACCTAATATTATAACGACTAAACTTTTTAAAGTTTTTCTTTTCAAAAACACAGCTTGTGCGTTTGCACAACCCTGCAAAGAAAATAACTCTAAGAGAAATTTAAAAAAGAACCGGCCAGGTGCGAGTCGGACCAGCACACGAGGGGTTTCGTACCGTATTTAAGTTCGAGCAAAAAACACGGAAAAAAACGTGTTTCTTGTATGCCCTTTAAATTATTAACTTAATAATAACTTGATTACCTTTATTTAATTATTACTTTATTATTTGTTGTCATAGCGGCAATAGAAATGCACAATCTGTGAAAATTTCAACTGTCTACCTATTACGGTCCACTGACAGACAGACAGACGGACGGACGGACAGCGGAAGCATAAGTTAGTAATAGGGTTCCGTTTGGCATCCTTCGGGTACAGAACCCTAAAAATGCCAAAATCAAGTGTCAAGCCACGCGCGAATTTGGAGTCATTATAAAACTCGACCGAATTTAATAGACATCGTATTTCACGAGATCCCGTGAAGCAGGCAGCAACCTCACTTGGCCGGTTAATCGAAACCGGTCAACGACTATTGACCGGATGAGTATAGTTGCAATGCTACTACCAAAGCAACATGACTGAAGAGGTGGTATATCTAAACGGACGGCATTCTCAATGAGAATTAGGCGCCTTTTTCCTTAGACCTATGTTCTATCTCTTTTTAGTTTTAGAATAAAAAAAGATAATAAAGCCTAAAATAATAAACCGGTTGGAATTAGTGCGCGCCGGTGTTAAATTTTCATTTCTGGCCCCGGGTCCGATGTCGCTGAAACGGCGGTCTCGCAATGCAGTTGGCGCGTAGCTACCAGGGTCGCAGATATCAGTAGGAGGTGACTCACCGGGGTACGGCCAGAGGGGCGCGGGCGGCGCGGCTGGGGGCGGGGCCGGCCACGCCAGGGGGGCGGGCCGCTCGTCGCACAGCACGTTCGCCACGCCGACCGTCATGGCCGCCTGCGCCGCTTCTGCACAACAACACAGTGACGTGGCGGCTGCAACGCGCGACACGCGTACAACACATGAATTATTATTACTTCACACGTTAAAATAATTACAACTCTTCTATATCCTGAATTCCTAGTTTTCCGAATCTAATTGCACGCTTTGGTTAAAAAATAAGAGAGAAGTAACGTTTCTTCTGTTACATAGTCTCATTGGACATTGCTGTCCGCTTTGAACTGCATTTCAAAATCTTCGATAAAAACAGAAATTGCCATTAAGTTAGTACAATTCAAGTGAATGGTGGAATTAATCTTTGTTATACTGATGAAATCTGTTCGCTAGAATAGATTTCATTTCAATTTAAAAAAAAAGATATGAAGTTTTTGGACAACGGGAAAATAAATATTTGCTATAAAATTTTAGGTAATTATGGATAACCAGCACAGCACACTAATTGCATAACAGACTCGGAATGAGAATCCCTTTCAGTTTAACAATTCAACAATATCCATTGCTTTAAGAAGTTATAGAGTACTTAGTCGAGCAGACGAAGTTTTCAAACTTATGAAAAGTTTTAGTTGTATTAAAGTCGAAAAGTCAAAATGAAAAGGATTGTCAATCAGTAAAAGACAAGACGAGTTAAAGACAAGAAAGTAAAGACAAGTAACTAACCTAAGTAAGTAATTCGAAAGTAAGTAGGTAATAAGTAAGAACTTCTAATAAAGCATTAACTAAAGGTACCTCTTTCTGTCTCTGTTAACTTCCGAGGTCTAAGAATTAGGTCTAGCTAGATTGAAGAAGCTCCATAAGTCCTTAAGTGGTACTTAATATTTTATTGCCAGCTGCAAGAAAGTAGGTACCATTGTACTTGCTAATAAAGATGATTTACCTAAGTGAACATGTTTCTAATTATATCATAAACAGATTTAAAATTCTAACCAGTTGCACATAAAAAGGTTTTCGCATGCAAATCAGCGTTTGCTGTAAACAACACTAGACGGTTTTTTATGAAAGACACAATTAACGTATTAATTAATATGCAAATGATCACGAGAAACGCACTCGTAAAGCCAGCTTTCTTATGAAACGATTCTAACAACGCGACGCACGGTCAGATTGCGTGTGCGATTGTTTTTAAACATTCTTAGTTATTTATGAGTATGGGTAGGTACAAACGAGAACCTTAAACGGCCTATGTGGGTATGTAGTACAGCCAGTCTTAAAAAATGTCAACGTGAAAACTCAGGTCACTTTCGAGTGAGTTGTCATTTCATTGATGGGTTGACACTATTGACAGGTCACTTCAAGCTCACTTTACTTAAATTTTCACGATGAGGTTTTTATAGAATACATCGGTAGATAATGAGTAAAAACATGATAAGTAAGTGACGTAAAAACAAAACAGGATGATTTCCCAAATGAATCTCTGCTGATAGTCAACAGCATAATCACTTAAACATTACATAATATGGTGAATGTCGTTGAAATCGTAAGCAAGAAACGGTTTCTAATTCTACCTAATAAACATCCTAAAGTTTCGAGATCATTTTCAATCAGTGATTTTCTTGAAGGGTGCCAATATAAAAATGAACAAACTTATCGGTTCGACTGATGGCAAGGAAACTATGGATGGAATAAGAGACGTGAATGATGTGAAAGATGATATGGCTAGGGAGAGTGTGACTGGAGATGACCGACCGAAAAAATTGGGATATGCACATGCAAGAGGATGATGATGTTCGACTGATGGCACGCGGGGACTAATCATGAGTACCTACGGCAGCTAAGCATGGTAGGTATGGTTAGACTCCGATTAGACGATTAGTGCTTATAGAATTGGGTTGCAGAGTACCTCATGAAGGTAGACTCCAAGGCAGACTGCGAGTCGATTCTACACTAGATGCTTAAAATAAGTTTAAGCTGTCGAGAGTTGATGTTGAAGATTCTTTATTATATTCGTCCACAGAATTTCGACTGCCTCTTAAAATGTTTGTTTGTAACAACACTTAACCGAAATCTGTAGACTTGTTACCTTGATCCTTATTTACATAGAAATACTCAATTTTTAAAAAAAAACTTGTTTTTTTTCCGGGAATTTTATCTATGAAATGAAAGCCCCATGAATGAATCATTGATTAGATGAAAAAGATATCTATCTCTTCTAAATAATAAATATGTTTTAATTTATTGATATAGATAAATCAAGATAGTTGTCAGTATCTCCTTATCAAATTGATTAAGAATACCAAATGACCAAAGGTATTTCTTACGTCGAAGAGTTGATATCACCATTAGAAATCGTAGGAGTCACACATTCTTAAATACCGGTGTGTTCTTAAATGTTAGTAAAACAAACTGACAGAATGGCTTAAGAATTTATGAAACTCTCTGTAAAACCTTTAAACTCACCGAATTTATCACCTTAGTTCGTAAAACTTGCAGACGAAACAATCAAATTCCTTTTGAAAGGAATAAATCAGCAAATTAAAATGAACAATGCTTGAAAGTATCAGAATTGGAAGGGAATCGTAAAAGTGTTGGAGCCACGTCATCTGCTTTCATGGCAAATGCAGATTAAAGGATTAAAATCAGGTGAATGGACAGGAATAACGTGCTCCCCATTGTTACAATTTACTGCGGAAAAAGGGGTGTGATGGTCAAACAAACCGCATTCGCTCATCAGAATACCAGAAACATGCCATACCTACTCGTATATACAGGGAATGGGTCATACAGAAGCTTTCGGAATGGTATCAATCAAATAAGTACTTAATTGCAAACGTTAATTTCCAAGTCAGTTCAATTCTTGGTTTCTTTTGATAGAATGGAATAACAAGTACAAGCAAGCAATTTGTATTGATAAGTTCTAGATGTAATTCATTAAGAGTATCCACTTCATCCAAATAACGCAACAAATTCTGATAAGATTCCGAAGCTGAACGTAAAGATTTCAAACTTAGTTCGGGAGTTCTTTGAAATCCTTTTCTAGGTATTTAGCTTATTATGCTTACACTGGAAACTAAGAAGTGTGCTAAAATTGTTTTTTTTTCTTCTTTCTTGGCAATTGAGCCGGTGTCGACTATTCTGCCAGCGTCACCTTGAGACGGCAGCACATAGTCTCAAATGTTGTGTTCATGGCAAAGTCAAAGCCTTTGATTATTTATAATTATTTCTAGATAGTGTCGCGCTGCAATATAACTAAAACAAACAGGCCAACTTTGTTATGCTAGTGTGCGTGACTGCTACGACTTACACTAGCGCCACGTCATTGTGTTATTCTAGTGTGCGTGCATTTTACGGCCAACTGTTGGGCGCAATTTTTTTCGCCGAGTTCATAGCGTGGACGTCAATCTAGACATATTTATATCTTTGGTCAAAGCATTTATTTCAATAAAACCATTTACTTACAGGCACTGAATTGGTCAGTTGGTCAGAAAGTTGAAGCTAATTGTCCCGTTCCAAAACGTAATCTTCAAGTGAGCTAAACTAAATCCGTCCCTATCTTGCCGACTACCGGACGTGGCCCTACATAATATAATATCTGTAGTATGTGACCTGACCGGGCTGCCCAGCTGATCGGAAACCGGTCCGGCCGGTTCCCGACTAATTTATATTGTAATTCATTTGGACTCGTTATTAAAACCCAAGGGCCCTTAGTGGGCTATTGTGGACTAACAAGTACTGGTCCACTCGGTTCCTGAACAGGAAAAGTGGTGTCTTGTTGTTTCCTTACCAGAATTGGTACAAAGGAAACACATAAATTAGGTAAACTAAGATTCTGTCAGTCTATTCCTGAATAGGGTTTCCAAGTTTCAAGTTTTCCTGCGATGAACAGCGATGCAGACGAGTACTTCGACGCCTAAGTGTCCTTTTGTTTTTGTACCTATTTATTTGTATATTTAGTTAGTAATTTAATATACTTAGTACCTAGTGTTAATAGTAAGTTGCGTGCGTCATCTATTGTATATAATAATTTATGTTGCTCAGTTATTATAAAGTAAGTAAAGTAAGTGTAAGTAAATAAACCAGATTAAAATAAAGTTTTTCTTAAACATAGAACAAGTTTCCCTTTATTTCTTTAAATTTCACAAAATAAGGAGCAATGATAAAATAATACTTGGGTACCTAATACAGGGTATTATGTATTTCTTAGAAACAATCAAGTTTCTATGTCTCTCTGCATTCGTTAAACTTCGCCATTTTCCATACCGATTTGAGTTTTCGTTAGTGTTTTCTGAGTCCTATTTTGTTATTTTAATATCTAAAACTGATAACAAACAAAGACAATGTAATTTATCTGCGAAACACACACATTTTTATTATTTTAATGGAACTCACTTATTTATCAACAAGAAACAAACATTAAAGGAAAAAAAACTGCTATTTCTCACGAAACAAATTCCCACAATGAGATGAAATATCGGAGTGGCAGCGGGGCGAGGAGCTAAAACGAAAATTATGAAAGGAAGCACGTGCTGGTACTTCTGTATCTTTCCAATGTATAGCGCCGTCCTACTCTATCACTTGTCGTACTACAGAGTAGTACAAATAAACGATGACTCCGTCAGTCTTACAAGAAATAGCTGTTTATTTATTATATTTATTTTTTACACTTAAGTAATAAAAAGTTATTATACCTAATGTTTATATTCTTTTGAAATTAAAAGTTTAGCGTTCCATTAGCATGGAAAATCTTTTTTAAACTATGAATTCTAACATTAATGCGAAAAATTATAATGAAAGAAATAAGGCTCCGTTTGAACCCTTCGTGTACGGATCCCTAAAAATGTGCCTATCAACTTATTTTATTAAATAAAATATCCATTTACTTTATCGCGTCAATAATCTTGATACGACGTGTAAGTAAGTACGTTTCTTCTATGCTTGAATTACACTGTGTATCCTATCAGTTGACCTTCACCGTAACGTCTCTGTCTAACACTAGCATTCCAAGCACAAGTGCGTCTCTTTCACTCCTACAGCTACACTCGCTGCGGCGCTCCGTATAACTCCTCGTGCTTACTGTGAGCCTAGTATCACGCGCGCTGAAGAAAAGGGTTTATCCGACGCCGAATGACCCGGATGGAACTAGGATTTTCCGAGCAAAGAAACTATTTAGTTTTTCGCGACACAGACTTTATTTTCCAATAGAAAAACTATGAGTTTTTTTTTTATTTCTGTTATTTATTTATTCTGAAGTAAATTGATAAATATTACAGGTGAATGTCACACGAAATTGGCTAGGTTTCGATTTTTGTGGCAAAAATTGCAGTGGTTGGTTACATTATTTTTCACGCTAGGAAATCTAGGCCACAGTTAATAGCGTCCCTATTCTAGTATTAAAATAGCTGCTCGTCGCATCGTCGCGTTGCGTGGTCAGCGTAGTGAAGCGTAGCGTAAATAGCCTGACGCGACGTCGCTTGTGGTCGATCAGCCAACTAGTTGCTTGCGAATTGCAAATCAATTTAATTTTATTGTTTTTATTTGTGAGAAAGACATAATTGGGACAGGTAATTAGTATCATACTTAAATAAATGATACCTACATCTTTTAATATCAAAGTTTACATGCTGCATGCTGTTTGCATGCTGGATTACTGACCTATCCCAAGTTCCCAACTCCCCAAGTCACAATCCCTAGTAAACAATATAGGTACAACTTCTAAATGATGCTTTTTGAAGAAGCTGTTAATCGAATTTTACATAATTATGTGAGAGAACTTATTACTATTAGGATTCTTCTCCTTCATTCGATATAGAGAATTCATTAAATTTAAATCTACAAAATAAAGATAGTGGAATCTGTAACGACATAATATAAAAAAAAAAAAAATTAACATATTTTATGTTAATATTTTTTTTTTCTTTCAATTACAATCCCGACACACTACACCAACTACACCAACGCACGGAGCTAATAAATAATTAAATCGATTAATCAAAGTTCATTGTTGAAAAGTCATCGTCTCATCCATCTCGATCGCATTCAAATTCGGGTTCGAGAGCGGACGACGATCGAACTCGTACAAAAATCTACCAGGGCAACATAAATGCGTGGAGTTAGTTCTGTATTAGCGCGCCGAGCAACTTGTCGTTTGCGTTTATTCAGGCAAATTTAGACATTAATGATACCTACAAAAAGGTATAAATTCGCACATCGAAATTATTTGGTCTTATATAAAAGTTCAGAAAAGTGCATGAACGTAATAAAATAATAGTGGTGTGCATTATGCACGATTTATTATAGTGGCTTGGAAAAAAATGTCTTCAAATAATAATTTTAGGATTAGAATAATTTAATATTATTTTTGTTCATGAATTATTTCTACTTATACTTAGATGATAAATTATAACATTTAAAAATATGTTCGATACTATCCCCAATGGCAATTAGAGATTGTTTTTAACATAACACTTAAGTGGGAACAAATTATCTAAAATTACAATTATAATGCAAATAAATGTCAGCCAGCATACACATTTAATAACAAAGTCAACATTTTTATATCCAAACAACATGGGCTGGGGTGAGGTGAATCGGCACCCTATTTACGCCACCCCTCATAGCACAATACTCCGTTGAAATATGACATTTGTTACCCCGAATCAAGGTTTGCAATTACACGACAAAGTTTAAGAGGGGTTTGTTTAGTTTATTTGAAAATTTTAGGCATGCGTTTACGGAATTGAAAACTTTATGGAAGTGCAAATTTCTATAAATACCAGGTTTACGAAGATTATTCGAAAGTGGTTTTTTATTTCTTAAATATGTAGGTTAAGTATTCAGAACTTAGAAGTGAAAAGGGGAAAATACCTACCCTTTTAAATGCTGATTTATTTGTCTTACTTTAGTTTTTGCAGACATTTTGAGATAAAGTAGGTAAGTAGGTAGTCAAATAGTGTTTGTAAAGTAGGTAAGTATAGCGGTTAAGGTAGTCAACGGCGACATTTTCTTATTAATCAAATTTAATTCAGACCTTTTAATCAACATAATCTTGTAAATTATTGTTGTATCAGAATTTAAACGATTGCTAAATAATATAAAGGTGGTAATGCACATAATCTTTAGTATTCTCGGCAATAAATTCTTATAATCGCCCATTGCGCGGACACATTAATTTGATTGCATGCTCGTTAGAAAATCGCCTTTTATGGTCTGTATCGATAAAATATTAAAACATGTATCTGTGAGATCGATGATGATGTCCAAACTTATGACGCTAAGAATTATTATTTTATCTTCAAAACCAGCGACCCTGCTTCGCACGGTTTTACGACCGAACAAAACATCGAAATGTATTTATTATAATGATTAATATTTTATTCGGATGTTATTATTATTCGGAAAAAAATTGTCCTAACTAAAGTCAAACCCTTAGAAGAACAACGCGGTCACGCAGACAGACTCGAAACGGGTCTTTATTTTATAAATAATGTAAGTATACCTAGATCAGTAAAATCAAGTAGTACACACGGCTACACATCAAGCTATATACATTTCCAGTTTACGCTGATCTCGCACTGTACGCAAATTCTATACAATGCGAGATCAGCTTATACTGGAAATGTATAGCTTGATGTGTAGCCGTGTGTACATGTTCAATCATCTATTGCTTTGATGAAACATTTAATTGTATTTTTATTGGAAGTTCTTTTGTCTTAGTTAACTAAGTATTTTATAAAACAAGAATTCGATTAGGATATCATAATTAGTCAAGAGCTATTAACCGAGTAAATTACCTCTAAGCTATGATTGATGTGGTAGCATTGAGAGCTAAATTAATGTTAACCGGCGGGCGTCCGTCTTTAATATATGAAACACAATTCGTAACAGTAATTTATTCAGACACCGTGAACTATTTCTTTATTGACCCAAATATTATGGTCGTTATCAATGTCTTGGCGTTTTCGTGCTCAATCGTTGAAATGTAGGTAATGTAGACGCGTATTAGTGTCTATGAATTGATTCCGAATCAGAATAGACGCAACATAAATCTAAGATAGGTGCTGTGCCTAATAATAAGTTTGTGGTTTGCAAGAACATCACTATTAAAGTATTCGTCTTTGCGCTCCTCAATATTAATATTACTAAACATCAAAGTTGTGGTGCTATAATTATCATAGTAATCAAATATCATAACGACAAATCACTCAAATCAGAACCCGTCGTTTTGCCTCCCTTCTCGCCGCGCCGGTTATCTATCTATCACTCGTCTATCTCTCGATCGTCTGAACTGTAAGCAACGTAGACGGACAGATAGAAACGTCACGGAATGTACCAGGGGCGCAGTAGCGGGCAGGCGGTATATATGCGATCCGCTCGACAGTCGCCGGCTAGGGTCGAGCGAGGGTCGCAGTGCGGGTGAGACTGTCTTGTAAGTCACTTTGAGGGTTGTCACTTGTTTTAACTACTAGGTACGCGTTATTTGTTGAGTATGTATTTCTCTTTCGATACGAATTTGAAATATTATATTCGTTTTTAATACAGTTTCTTTCAATTAAAAGTTTTTTATGCAAAATTGTCTTTGATTGGTACTTATTGACAAGGGCCTTATCTCCAGGATTATCATAACATATTGTATAGCAGCTTACCATACTTCTTGGTCATAAAAGGTTTTAGTGGTAGGTTACTTACAGTCGTACACTATTTACGCTACGAAATATTTATACATCAACAAATATACCGAATAACCGCTGAAATCGCAGTAGATAAATAATATGCCAATTGCCAAAGCGTTGTACTTAGATACATATTTTTTTATAAGTATAGTATAGTAAAAAACTATGTTATGTCATAAATTGGCGGGCGTTGCCAGCCCTGGCCCTCGGATTGGCGGGAAGCGTGCCAAATGTTTGTGACGGGCGGTCGGGGGCGAATTGCCACGACGTGATTAGAAATACTACTCGTTGGCTGCAACACGCCAGCGATGAAGACAACCTCGGGCTTAGAGATTCGTACAATTCCTCCATTTCCTACCCCAGCCCGATCCCAAACCGCAACCCTATCACAAATTCACAACTAAATCACAAATAATGATGCAGCAGGTATGATACAGAATTTCCTATATGCTCGGTTTTCTATCGTATATTATGTAAAAAAGTACTTTTACATCCTAATAGGTCTACAGACGAACATATAACCTCCTCCTTCTCTGAAATCAGTTAAAAAAGGGTTTCTCATCTGCCAAGTAATCCTGATGAGAAACGAATTTCGTAGTTTTTTTTTCATTACTGCTCTCAGATTATAGAAAGATGCAGATATTTATTTATTGTTCCGCGCGGTCTATGTCGGCGGGTATGTAGCTGATGTAGGTGTCGTAAACATAATGTATCAGTTTACAACACTTAGTATAATCAGCCTATACTCAACTTTCCCACTGCTGGGACACAGGCCAGTACACTACAACACTTACATACCTACTTAATAAATTGAATACTTACTTCGCGACTTCGTCCGCGTGAAATTTCAAGTTGGAACATAAAATATATCCTAAGAAACTCAGCAATAGCTTTCCATTAGTAAAAGAATTCTTGGAATGTGATCAGAAGTTCCAAGGATTACCCCTCTTTCATTTTAACTCTTATTTTATAATATTATCATAGATAAACAAGATATACACGAACATATAGTTCAAAATATTTCTTATCCAGCTACGTAGTCGTTACGTTACCCGACACTGTCGCTAGCTTCTCAGGTACAATCCTTGAGTAAGTAATACGGTAAGATAGTATATGTTCTCGTTAATAAATAATTACATGAATGTTTCTTGGAAGTCATTCGAATTCGTAATACTAGAGGTACTGCGCAAATGACGTAATAAAAATAAGCGACGATTTTTTTCTGTTTAGTTTACTTATCGCTCCAACAAAATAATATGATTCATCATAAGCATAACAGCTACCTACTATTTCAATAAAGGAAAAAAAACGGACTATTTATAAATAAACAATGACGACAACCCTAATTTGAAATACCAATTAGGTAAATACACTTCATTTCAGCATTCCTAGCACTGAACGTATCAAAATACAAGGAATTCATAATGATCGTCACAGTTAGCCCACATGTTTTCGACCACTTGCTGTGTGGCATTTATTTATCTAAACGTTCTCGACTATTTTGTAAGCAAAATGAACCTCTATTCCAATGTCAATTAGGTGAATTTTATATTTTCGATTGTAAATGTGCATCAATCTCACTACAAACTATGAAGTTATATTGAGTCGTAGGACTCTCAAATTCGTAGTGCCCTGGTATATGAAAGTCAACTTTGTAGTTGCGACATAAAATCACATTTCGTGGGAGATCGTCATTTGACGGCACGGTTGGCGCAGTTTGTTAAGCGATTGACTGCTGCGCTGCGTGTCGCGGGTTCGATTCTCGCACGGAACAAATATTTGTATGACCTACAAGTAGTTGTTTCGGGTCTGGCTGTTTGTGTATGTGAATTTAAATGTTTGTAAACGCTCCCACAATACAGGAGAAATTCCTAGTGTAGGGCAACGTTATAATATTTTTTTTTTTTTTTTAAATATATATATATTGATTCTACGATTTTTGGAAAGTAAGACGTGGACTAAAATGATATCGGTGAAAAATAATAAGGCCTTCACTAATAGCATTTAAGTACCTAAACTTACTCCAGTAACATAAATAAAATTCATTTAATTCAGGTAACTGTAAAACCCATTAAATAAAATTTGACAATATTGTTAGAGGACAGATAAGAATAAAATAAAGTAAAAATAAAAACTCACACCTTCTTCCCATGGGGGTAGGCAGAAACTATAGAATGCCACCTGCTACGCTCCTTACATACTCCTTTTGCTTCGCCTACGTTCATACATCTGGTCATACACGCACGCCGGTTGCGAGCACTACGCACCTGACCTTTCTGAAGAACATCACCAATTTGGTCACTAATATGTGGGCCTCCTAGGGCGTCCCCTCCCGGGTTTTCCACTCACGTCTGCTTTATAAATACCTTTTGTTAGTCGCCTTTCACTTTTCTTTTAACCTGTACCTACTGTTGCCTTATCACCTCATTTTCAGCCTATCATTCATAGTCACGCCAGACATGCTTCGCAAGGGACCCATTTCCACAGAATTTATTCTACTTTCATGCTTCTTTTGCCACACCCAACATTCACTTCTGCAGCTAGTCGAGCTTTTTTGGGCATCGACTGATTGGTCACAATCGCATGCATAGCACCATTCACTTTATTTCCCGCATTTACTCTCCTTTCCACATCTTCATCAATCTTTCCATCCCTTGTAAACTGATTCCCCAAATATATAAACTCACTTACTTGCTCCACAGTGGAGTTTCTCGCCGGCTCTTCTCCATAGGAAACGACCAATTTAGAACCGTGCACCTAGCTTCTGGCTTCTGACGTTTCATAAGTGCCCATGTAGGCCGATGTGAAATAAAAATATTTTTGAATTTGACAGTCTTATCATTTATTTTCACATCACACACCGATACATCCTCTTCTCTTTCAAACACCATGACCTTCGTCTTATTCACATTTATATTCATCCCTTTCCTCTTATAAAAAAAATATATACTTAAATGCAATTAAAATTAACAAATGGGTCCGTACAGATTAAGGTACACATATCAATACAAGACTCCCGCGGATATTCCACATCGATGGTAGGGCAGGAAGATGATGATTTCGTTTGTGTGTTTAATGCAAATGCTATTCCGCTACAAAAAGTAACATGAAAAGGAAACATAATTTGGAAAGTCGCATGTCGAACACACATCGAGCACCACACATGTCGAACACACATCGAGCACCACACATATACCTACAGCGTGCTCAAAGAATAAAAACGAGATATAAGTTAGTACTTATTTTTTAGAGTTCCGTAGCAAAATGGTAAAAAAGAACCCTTATGGTGAGACTAAGTCTGTCTGTCTGTCTGTCACACCTGGATATCTCAAGAACTACTAATGCTCAACTTGAAATTTAGAATAGTTTTACGTACGTTTTTACGTTTGTCCAACTATTTTGCAAACAAGAAAGAAAAAAAAAAAACTTTTTTGCAAAAGGGATTGAAAGGGGGTCTTAAAAATTTGAAGTGAGGCTACTAGGGCATGTGGGGTATCATATGAAAGAACGCTGTTTGCACATTCTCAATTTTTTTTTTTTTTTTAAGGCAGCATAGTTTCTGACTTTTGATGAAAAATGTAGAAAAAAAACCGTTCCCTTATCTTCGAAGTTTTCATAGATAAAAATCTGAAACTATTCTATGTGATAGAAGTGTAAGTAAAGATTACAGGAATAATAAAACGATGTCTCTAAAAAGCACGGTTTTTCAGAAATCATCAACATCATTACGTAAGGAACCCTCGGTGCGCGAGTCCGACTCGCTCTTGACCGGTTTTTGTTATTGTTTCATTCATGTATTATAAAAGCCACTGCGAGCGCAGTTACAGTAATTGTAAAGCTGTGATTAGCATGTAATTGGTTGAGCCGGTGCGTTTTTGCAGTGTAAATAATTTTGAACGTGATAATATCCGCTCGCTTTCGCGATGTTATCTGTGTAGAACGGGAGCGAGGTCCGTATTCCGCACATAAAAATATTGTTCAAATTAGTTACCTACAATAAAATTTGTTTTATTTTAGTAAGATTTTTAACCTGTTAGTTATAATAACTTAACAACAATATTCAAAAGTTTATGCTGTATTTTTTTCTCATAAATCGTAATCTCGATTTTATTTCTAGTTAGTAAATTAAGAAAAAATCTTTAGTTGTTAGTAGTAGGTATCTACTAGGTATCTACTCTTACTTAGATACTTAATACAATAATGAAGGTAACTTATTAATTAACTTAGTTCATACGCCGTTTTATTGTGTCACGGACACCTTCGTCGTAAAAGGACTATATTATAGTCAAAATGTTAAATGTAACATAAAATTTAACGATGTATCGCTTGTATTACGTTACCCCTAAAGGCTTCTACATACCGGGGCGACTGGTCGCGCGACGCAACGCGACACAAAGGCACCGCTCCTCCCGCGACACGCGGGGCCTTTATGCCGCGTCGCGTCGCGCGACAAGTCGCGCCAGTATGTAGAAGCCTTAATACTTATTACTAGCTTACAATTATTATTTACGTCGCTCGGTAGAAGCTTTGTCCGGTTTTTAACAGGCAAACTCTCATAATTTAATATAACCTACATCACATTATCATTTTACCAATAACTTCATATAAGTAGCAAATTGGGCCATGGGGTCCGAGTGCCCGCTTGGTTTTTCAAGATAACGCCAAGCGGTTGGTCGACTCTTCATGACCAGAGGGCTGGTCTGTTTTTCGGACAAAGAATCAGCATCGCCATACAACGTGGCAATGCTGCCAGCCTTCTGGGCACTTTTCCTGTTGACAGCGATGCGGACGAATTTTTTGATGCCCTATGATTCTGTACCCCTCCTTTTTTATATGCATGAGTACATATATTATTATTTTAAGTTGTTAGCGTATATCTTATATATTATTATTTTAAGTCGGTTAGTTTTTAGATGATGTAAATATTTTAACTTAACCTAATAAATATTACTGACATGATTACCAAACAGTAGCAAATTGTAACAAATGTATCATTGTAATTGAATAGTACTCATTTAATTGTTTTTAATCATATTAATCATTTGTAAGTAGGTATGCCTAACCATTTGTAAGTAGGTTTGCATATTGGCAAAACATAGCGCACTCCCTAATTTTTAAGATCTTTGTCTGTGTTTCACAAATAAATTATTCTTATTCTATCTAGCATTTGCAATAGTATTTTAACTGCAAGGTTAGGTATAAAATGTATTGAACCATAATGCTATTAATTTTATGAAAAGGAAAGAATAAGACTAATGACACTTTTTTATAGATTTATTAACAAAAACTTTCATGCCAAATATAATATTATGTGTGACTGAATTGAAAAAGTTTGTACTGTAACATTAAGTTTATTAAGAAATAAAAGCAATTTTGTAATATAAAAATAAAACTATAGGTTTATAAAGGCAGTTGCAAGCCAAAATAGTAATAAAATGATGGTAATTTAGCCATTGAATTAACAAACGTCGTTTACATCGTCAATAATTTAAGCATTCACGTCGGCGGCAGGTGTTGGCATAACGTTCTACATTTATTCACTGTTCTACCCCTTCGTATCGATTTGGTCATGCAATGGCGAATTTGTAAAGTTTATACGATATATTTTTATTATATTGCATTGCCACTTTGTTTCGTACTGGGTTGTAAAACAAGCGAATATTGTAAAGATTTTATAAGAATTTATTCTTTGAACACTTTTTACTGCACATGGACGCCATGTGTCGATGTGTTTCAAAAAGAAATAAATAAAAGAATGAAACATTGTTTATTCTGCACCAACAAGACGCACATTACAAAAACACACTAGTAAAAAGTAGCCAAAAGCCTAGTATTCAAAACCTTAGCCCCCTTATTACTAAACAAGGTTTATCTTCAGACCCAGGTTTAAAACATGGAGCCATTATTGAATTTCGACCTTTATACCGACTATGGTAAAGTTCCTAAACACAAAACTGACAACTTAGTACCGAACTAAGTTTTCAGTTTTGTATAAAGAATGGTATTTCAATCACTCTTATGTAAGAGTGATTGAAATACAATTATTACAAAAACTGGCTTCATGGTTTAAGCCATGTCAAATAATAAATCTTGTTTTGTAATTAGACGGTAAAAGACTTGACAAAAGAATATCGGACAGTAAAAGAGTTGCCATGTTTTTCATATTTATAGCTACACTCAATGACAAAAGTCGAGTAACACTCCAGTTTTTAAAATCTTAATTATTTAGCTAAATGATAACTAAAGTGTTTAACTATTATAATTATAATATGAAATAAAATGTATCGAATATTTTGTGTTAATTTAGGTGGATGATGTTTAAAAGTAGCAGTGTTAATCGACTTTTAATATGCAGTGTTAATAATTATGCTTTCATTTGAGATCACGTTGTAATAAATTCTATTAAACAGCATTACATAAGAGACTTATTCTGTAGTAGGTAATGATGAAGTAATTGAATGATCATATTAGATATTATTCAAGCTTCACTTCGTAATACAGTGTACTGCGTGTAAAATATTATTAATATATTCTGTGCACGATTGTCGATACTATCTATGGTAAGCTATTTACAATACTATGGGCCGCTAGAATATTAAATATTCATTTAATAATTGCAATTTACAGCCGAAGCATCGTCAGCAACATTGTAATTATTGAAAAACCACCTGCTTGCTGAGTTAATTGGTATTTTAATTAGCTTAATCAGTAACAAGGTGGGTTTTTTTTAAATATGTAAGTAAGTACCATATTTAGATTTTTGTTCTCTATCAAACATTGTTGTTCTCAGATTTTATTAAAATTCGCAAATTTGCTCTAAAAATCTATTAAGCTCACTCAAAGTTCTAAAGAATTATAATTTTTTTTTTATTCTACAGTTATTAACAATTAATGAATTCGGGTAAAAAGGCAAGAACACCTCGTAGCCACTTGCAACATAGACTCGAACGGTGCATACGTTACAAACAAGCCTGTAATATCTGATTAGCATATAATTGTCGGATACAGACGCGCTTTTATGCCATAAATCTCCTTTACAAAGGCCGATACGCACATACACATAATTATAACTATACTTATTGACCATAAATTAAATGTCAAGCTATGTTCTCGTGGAACTGTGTAGGAAAACCTCACTTATCTACATAGCTATGGCGTTCAACATGATCGGGCAAAGTATATGTAAGTTTTTTATTATATACAGGGAAAATTATAGCCTGCTATGATGTAACGACTTTATGAAATTTATTTGCGTTTCATGAGTTGGGAATAGAACATGTTTGGGATGGTCATTGCATGGTTTTTCATTGTAAAAACAAGTTATGCAAAAAACATAGTTATAGGTACTATAATAATATTGGGGTCGGTTTAAAGTCCAACATTACTCCAACTAAAGACCTATGCATGAGCCTATTATAATGGAAACATGTAAGTTAAAGCCGATATCTGACGAGCTCAATTACCAGAAATTTTAATTGATTGCTAGCCTTTTCAATACATGCTGATTCCTCTTTGGAGACGAAGAAACGGCCATGCACGCTTCTAAAATTAACCAACAGAATAACCCGCTTGGGACCAGCATCTCTTGAATTGCAACCTATTCTTACACCTCAAGTGTTATCAAGCTAAGTTTGTGTAAATTACGTAGGTATATAAGTACTAATCTATTTTAATATAATAATGACACGAAACCTTCATCAGACGTAAACACCCAATCATAGTGCCACAACAAACACAACGTCAGACACGCGACCCAAAACGGTGGCAGAACAGAAGCTAATTTGAAATGATCGCGATTCAAATTCCGAAATACGTTACGATTTTCACATTCAATCGATAATGTCTAAGACGTCGATGCCTGACGGCGCGCGGCGCCGCGCCGTTCAAAACGGTAGCACGCGATTAATGTAAATGCCGAATTCAAATTGAGATCCTCGAATCAAATTACGTGAAGAAGGATTGTTATTGGTCTGTTTTTGGTGAAAGGATGATGGTACAATGCGTTAATAGTTATTTATGCAACTGTTGTTTAATAATATTAAGGGGTTTCGCGATAATAGTATCACATGAGTGTTTTAAAGTTTTTATATCTAATGTACAGTTGCATATGAATCCTCTTTAATTAAAAGGTTCTGAAACCATAGGGTGTTGCACAGTGTTGTAAGAACTCTATGTAAATTCATGGAAACTTTAATTGCTGAGTATCTAATACAAACAATTCAAATTAAACGTCAAAACGGGCCTATTATTTTGTGACAACTATAATAATAGTTTTTTTTATTTTTATTATGGCGCCGTGGTAGTCAAACGCGCGTGCATGACAATATATTTTTTTTGAAATTCATGAAGATACCACGAATTTAGTAGTGAGAATGTGGCTGTTTGATGAGTAAGGAAGGGATCTAAAAAGCAAGGATTGCTTAATGAAATTTAGTACAACATTATAACACTCGTTTGGATGATATTATGGTTACTATGACACTGGTTGTTTTAATGTTGGCAATAAGCTAACTATTTCAGAAACTTTTGTAGAGGATTTATAGCATGGGTGTAGATAAATGCGTACCTATACATTTTAATGCATAAATCCCGTCATGTGAATCGCATTGAAAGCTTTGTTATCAGTATTGTGGTATTTTAGTTAGTAAGTACTTACAAAATAAATAGACATGAAAACAATCTGGCTGTTATAAACTTATAACATCCTAATACTTATTCACAATAACAATTTTCAGTACCTAGTTCGTTACTAGTTTGCAACAATGCAATGTAGCGCCTTATTATTTATGCTTGCACGTAAATAATGTAACAATATGCACGACTGTTCTTATTTATTCATTGGATGTAGCTATAATTCAAGGTAGTATCAAAAACTGTGCTCGCGTGATCGAAGCGATTCGGCGCGATGCCGCGATAACAGCGCGATTTCATTTCAAACGCGCAATCAATTAAACTAGACATTTGACTTACGATTCCGAACGTTCGATTTTGTTTTTATTGGTTTCAGCGGAACGAAATCTACGTCGATTTTTTATTCGAACTTACGAGCAAATAATAACGGAACACGGAGGAAGCCTTTGTAAATTTTGTAATAAACTAGAAAAAGTGGAGCACCTGTAATTTTGTCAAATCAACATGTACCATATTGAGCTTTAGCGCAATAGTCTTAAAGTCACTTGTCGAATAGTTGGATATTCAGCATTCTATAAAGTTTAATTTACTTTTTTTTCATTACCAAGCGCATCTTGGTAAATACATAGCGCTACCAGGCCAACAGAGACAGCAAAGAGGTTGTTGCGAGCGTCGCGTCGATGGCGCTATCGATATTGTCTGCCAATGACAGTGAATTTAAAACTGTATAAATTGGTTTCTACAATAATTCTACGCATACTCTACGTAGGTACCTAAGTATATCTTTCAGTGTTTTATATTCGTCGTGTTGAAGGAAATGGCAATCTGTGTCTGCAAACTCGAGTCTTTATCTTTTTTCTACATACAAAATAACTTACCGATATCGTGCATGCGCTGTTGGTTGTCTTTTTGAGACAACGCTGCGAGGAGACCGGCATCGCCTACTCGTTGTCGGGCGACCGCGATACCAACGGGAATAGAACCTGCGATAAAAAATCATACAGTTAACAAAAAAGGCATTCCTAAGTCTGTCTATCAACCGAGATGCCGAATTCATTCCAACAAATAATAAAATGAGGATTTTTATTAATTGAATATAATAATTTGCTAGATTTTATCTTAATTAGGGATATTATTTTATTTATTATTACAAATGGCGCGATGGTGGTGGTAGTATTAGTAAGTAGCATTTTCATCGCTGTCTCGCATAATACGGTACGAATGTACATTCGTAGTAGGTACTAGGCAAGCATAACATCGTAGAAGGTAAAACCGTAGAAGCTTACCGTTGTTTAGCGACGCCGGTATTGCTGGAGGCGGGTGGTCTGGCTTGTTACCAGGCGACGCTTGCTCAAGCTTGACGGCAACCAGTTCTGAAACTTGGACGTGTTGCGGTTCCCGTTTCACCTGAACTTGCATATTTTGTCCGGCAACCCCAAGCCAGGTTACAGGATTTGTTCGACTGCAACCACTGTCTCCGTGCATCACCTATTGAGGACAACGATTGCATCAGTAAAATAGTTCAAGCCTCCGATGCCTTTGAAATAATAAATAATAAATCCTATGCTATTAAAAATAAAAAATCGTTTCTTACAAAAAATATAGCAGTATTGATATCCATTTTCGCTACCTTTTTAGGAGAATTTGTGAGGCAAGTGTTGCATGACCGTTTTGCCTGTTCGGTCTTTATAGTAAGCGGCTGCATAACGCCGATATTGTCCAACATCTGCCGCTGGTCACCGGGACAACATAAAGAATCAGGAAGACAAGCTTTGCCCAGTTTAGCTTCTTCCATTTTATTATGATCCCTGTCCATGAGAAAAAAAAAACAGAATTACTTTTTGGTAAAGAAAGAAATAACTTAAAGGCAGGCAGTGTAAAGTATGACATTAAAGATTTTCAGTTGTGCAAGAGAAGAATGCAAGATTATCAAGTAGCCAGTCGTTGAATATCCGAACATTTTAACTAATAAGTAGGGTATTAAATGCTCAAAATTTAACTAGTCCTACCGCAAAATTGCATAGGTACTGTATGCCTACGTAGTAATTAGTAGAACTTAGGAAGATTTAATAACTGCAAACATTTGCTACTACGCCAAAGGCAAGCATTTGGAAAATCTGAAGAGTATTTCGTAACAATTGCCAGACTAGTGATAAATGGTACCTAGGTAGATACTCCATCCAAATCAAACAGAGCATCGCGATTCTCATCGTAGCGGAGTCTGCCCACTACTACACATCAATCAAGTTTCCAATTTACATTTACTACAAATCGGAGAGCGCATTTTTAACTTAAAGACTTGAAAGCACCTTGTGCTTAAAATCACAAAAGCATGTCTTCACCTAAAACTTACTTGTCGGTAAGGAGTACCCGCTGCGAGCAGTTGAGCAACTCCAGTTGCAGCGGCGAATAGGGGGAGTTGGGCGGAGGAGTCGGCACGCCGAACGTAGACAGCGACGTCGAGAACAAACTCTCCGTCACTGGAACAACTGGATTCATTAACCTTTTGAGTTATGTGACCTTAGTACATCTTAGTATTTTAGTGCTTAAACTGTGAATTGAGGACTGATATCCTAGTAGTTAGTAGGTCTTTCATATAAGCACTGCGTCTAAGCTATTTCTATCTCGCTCTAACCAGCAGCCGTTTATAGCACGTTCATGTTACGTATTTTGCTGTTTTGTTTTTATTATAAATTGTTTATTGTGAATTGGATATTAAGTAATTATTGTTATTACAACTTATCATGACACCTGTATTCTCCGAAAAGAGTAGGCAGAGGTGTATAGTTCCCACACTTCACCAGTTGTTTTTAAATACCATTTTTAACAGGGGCGAAATTGGTTCAATAAGATTATGAATCCGACTATTACAATTAATCTTAAAATTCAGCGAAATAATCTTCAATTGATTAGACGACAATCAATGATATTCTTTTAAATTTAATATAATATCATTGACGACAATATTACAGTCAAACATTCAAAGGGTTTCAAATATTTGCTTATTTGTACTTTGCACTCTGTTGCACACAACTTTTTCCGTACGCTCGCTCGTCAAAGCAAGCCAATCTTTAAAAATACGAACCACAACCGGCCTAGCAACTAACAAAATAAACTAAACATACTCTTTGGGCATTAGCGAACAAAGAATCTATTTCTGTCGAGGCCCAAGGGATCTAAGACCTTAATTACTGACTTACTGAGTGTCAGTCGACAGCCGGCGACTCCTGCGCACACATGTGTTCATATTTATGTCGCATATTTGTCATGTACGATCGTATACGCATTAGGCAACAATATAAAACATAACATCACGCCTGCATTTCCAGAAGGGATAGGCAGAGGTGTACCTGCACCCACATTTCACCAGTTATTATTTGTTTAAGTCCCATGTAACCCTATCGCCATCAACCGGGCACAAATCGAGACTCCGGGCTGCTACTGAGAAATTCCAGGTGGAAAAACCCAATAACACCGACCTGGGAATCGAACCCACGACCTCATGATCAGCAGTAGCGCTTGCAAACACTAGACCAACGAGGCATAAGGCGATAAATAAACATTAGCGACTAGCGTAGTTGTGAAAGACAAAAGGTCGGAAAAAACAAGAAAATCCTTACAAAATCCCGAAATACTTTTTCAGTTATAACAAGAAACTTTTCTTTTAAGTTCTTGAAAGTTTTATTGGCTTCATGTTTTGCATTGATATCGTTTTTCTTTTGAGCTAATTCTTGTTAAACGAGTGCCATGTGACCGACCCGAAATAAATAAGGATAAGGACGGGAGGATAATGATGATTATGTACGAACGGCAACAGATCAAGCTATACATTTCCAGTATATGCTGATCTCGCATTGTATAGGATTTCCTTACAATGAGAAGTCAGCGTAAACTGGAAATGTATAGCTTGATGTGTAGCCGTGTGTACCGTTACTGAGATTTATTGAGCAGTTTGACAGACGAAGTAACGGAAAGATATTGTGCGTACCTATCTGTCCGTCCCCTATTTGTCCTCGTGGTGTTTGCACCCTTTGGATTTTCATTAAAATAGTCATAACTAATTAATCGCTCATGAAATCGAACTGGAAAATAATTTCAAATAGATTATATAGTAAAACAAAATTATTAGGCAGTCATGACATTTCAAGAGAAAACTTGTAATTTTCTTTAATAGTGATGAAACAAAGTTAAACTAATCAAAATCAAACGTCGTTCTACTACGAGTTGAACTAAATGACCAGGCAAACATATCGTTATAGGAGAAAATCGCCATTTCTCCTGAAGCAATACCATGTAAAAGCCTCCGACGATACTATCAATTAAAGTAAAAATACAATATTCGTTTGTAAGTCGGTTGGTATGTTATCCTCCATTTCACGGGTGTCACTCGGGCGCTCGCGCCGCGTAACTAATCGTCTTAATTCGGAACTTCAAAGCATTGCTGTGATTTTATACGCATGTCTTACCCGAAAAAATAACATCTTTCAAAGTTTTTGGGTTCCTAGAACTTAAGTTTTATAAGGAAGGCCTTATGATAAATGAAACAGGTGATAAGAAAATGTTTACAGCCTGAAAATCAATGCTGAGCCTTCTGGACTTCCGGATGGCAATCATTACTTACTCGTACAACTTTATGACATGAAAGGAGAGCGATACGTTTTGGCTTTCCATTGCCGAGAATATTACCTCCCTGTAGCTACGTAAACGCTAAACATGGGATAGCACGCAGTGAGCAAACCTCCTGATCAATGCTTGTTTTCTCTCTTCTACTCCTAGACCATTTAGTCTAGGTTGGTATGTACTTATAAATAAGAAAAATAAAAAATAATGGTAAGTTGTGTACTTACCATTATTTTTTATTTACCGGCTACACATCAAGCTATACAACTCCAGTTTACGCTGATCTCGCACTGTACGGAAATCTTATGCAATGCGAGATCAGCTTATACTGGAAATGTATAGCCGTCTGATGTGTAGCCGTCTGTACATATTTCAAAGAAATCCTGTGGTCAACAGTGGAGGTTTACAAGTCCTCCAGCTTTAATGACATACCATCGGCGCGAACAAAGTTATGGACGGTCACTCGTTGACACGGCTTGTTTACTTATTTACACACCGTAAGTTGAAAAACCAGTCAAATGCCAGTCGTACGAGATTGCATCCCATATTTAGAAGAAAAAACGGAGCCCAATCTTAACTCAAAATAATTATTTCATATGAAATCAAAGGTCAACCTAACGACTACGTCATAATAAAATTGTAAGCTCTGGCTAAATGAAAGCATTTTGATTGATTTTTTTTTCCTGGTTTTTTTTTCTAAATTGTACGTGTGACGGACAGACATACAGCGTCAATAAAACTGCAGGGTTAGTTCTGTTTTAGACTTTTTGCACATATGTTGTCCTATTCGTTCTTCAATTTACTAAGCGGAAACAGATTTTTTATCAACGCTTTTGGATAGCTATTTGGCAATCCTTTATCCACTTCCTTCGCTTTTCATTCCATTCCAAAGTTTATTGGCTATCGTGATTCTTGACATAAAGTGATCACACTCTAAATTTATGATTAGTTAAAAGTAGTTTAAACTTCTCCAAGAATGGTATACATCCCTGATCATAGCGACCTCTGCCCTCAGGAGCGTTTACACTCCAAACACGATGTTATAACGCGGCTAAACCACCGTGCACCGGTGAGCCGTCTGTCAGAAACGTCACGTCAAACATATCCTCACGCCTGTCGCCTGGGGCGCAGCAGGCATCACGCGATGTGTAACCCGGTTACGAGAACAACATTAACTCATACATTCTTTGCTTTGTTTTTGTTGTGGTAAAATATATGCGGTATGTCCTATGTATTTATGTTCGCCTGGTAATTCAAGATCAATTTTGCGTTGTAACTACTTGACGTATCATGTCCCCAGCTAGCAAGTATTTCTTTCTGTCATACTTGCTAGATTCGCTAAGAATCGATTCGTTTTTAACCGTTTCGTAATGCATTTTCACAACATTCGAATAACATAAACGTTTCAGAACGGGCTTCTGTTAGTTTTAAAACTAACACAAAAGTAGCCTTCGTTCACAGTACCCAGAGTCAATGTCCTATGAATAAAACCTAAGGTAAAGCAAGGTAAGTTAGTTAACAATTAAGCAGAACCGTGCAGTTTGAACCCACCTTTGTGTATCGTGGGTCGGTTACCGGCCTGTGTCGGGAACAGCGAGTACAGCGGGAACCGGGCCACACCTGTGGAAGAAATATTTATTTTAACTACCGTACGTACTGTAGACCTTTATTTGTTTTACACAAGTTTTACAGTAATAATAAATTGAGTAGAACGTAATTAACGCTTACTACAAATTGAGACAAACAAAGAAGTAATTTAATTAAATTTAATTTTTGAAAGCTTTTTTATCTTTTTATTACGGACGCTTCTAACGTTCTGCATCGTTCTCACATGTATAATTTCAACATTATGATTTATCTAACATGTATTTTGTAACCATAACTATCTCGATTTAAAAGAGTATCAGTGGAGTTTCTTGCCCGTTCTTCTCCATAGGTACTTACCTACTACGCTTTGGAATGGGAAATTAGCTTCAACTTTCTGACTGACCGACCCCTTGACAATTCAAATGTTGCGATAATTGGTTTAATTGAAATAAATGCTTTGAGTTTGTAATTAATTAATTGTAGAATAGGTTGTGTTAATAATATTACTTATTTTATGTTGTTTGTTATTCAAAAGATGGATAATGTTTAAAGTTTCCTAGTTTCTTTCTCTATGTATCTTGGATTTACAGTAAGTTTCAGAAAGATGCTCCAAAGTGGTCCAAAATATTTTGGGCGTAACATAAAAATATTTCAATTCCAGTACCGAGGTTACTAGGCTGGCATACCTTGCTGGAGATCAGTGGGCGGGCGGGAGCGGGCGCCCCCCGCCGCCCCGCCCAGCATCGCCTCGCGTGTTGAACCACCTCACCACCTGTGGACATACCACCACGTTATCACTATGTAGGCACATTAAAAAATATAACACGTAAGTAAGCATAGTGACTGTTTTAATATTTAAAACAGTCACTATAATAATTAACAACAGAATCGGTGGTAATTAGTTAAAAATATCTGAAAGTTTCCTTGTTTTCTTAAGTTGAAACACTGAAGTACCTTCTACCTTTTTAAATTCTTTAGTTAGGTCATTGATTTGACACATGAATTAATAAAAGTTTAGTTTTAATGTTTTGACAACAATGCACCGCGAACTCGCAATGTTAACTTGGATGATTAAGTAAGTAAGGAGGGTTAAGTAAGTATTGGTAGACTGAATAATAAATAATATTTTGTTTTACGAAAATAGAAATCGAATCAATCGTTTATTATATACGAATATAATTAACACGCTGCTGTAATAATAACTTATAATGTAAACAAACTGTTATAAATGATTAAATTGCCTAATTTAGCAGTTAGCACAGTCTTCAAATCATCATTGAGCGCCAAGAAGAATACAATCAATGAGAAATGTATAATTATACTCTATTGATATCTGTTGCCTTGGTACACCGAATCTTCTTTCACTTTCAAATCTTTATGAATGAATCAATTCGAGGTTTTGCGCATATAGCAAAAAAGTTTTCAATTTGTCAAGAAGTACCTTTTTTTTTTTTTTGGGTGGGAAATTATCAAATAACTTCTCCCGCTCTGGGCTGAGCGGGAGGGCGTGTCAGACTTTTACTGACTAAAACGGAAAACCCACCCGTATTCCTTCATTTGCCTGTGTGCCAGGGCCACGATAGTCAAGAAGTACACTAACTAATTCATTATTTTTAAACAAGTAGGTAGTACCTATAAACAATTAATTCAGATTTAGGTTTTTTAAGCAAAGAGGTACCATTTAGGGTTTCTCTCCTGCCATTCAATCAACTTATTAATTTAGTTAGCATTTAGAAAATACGTGTGTTTAGATGATTAAGCAAACATAAATATAACCCGAAAAAGTAAAGAACGTTACAGAAGACTTGAAGTAGGGCTGGTTCTCTTTTGGTCAGATAATTCTATTTATTATAAATGGATGATAATATTGAAGGTAATAACCTATACCTACTGCAGGTAAATGAAAGAAACTACTTATAAAGTTGTAATGCTTTTTTTGTTATTGCAAAACAATGCAAGCAATAACCCATATTTATTTGGTCAGGTCGTCAGCGTCGCCATAACCATCAGAGCCCGATGTACCAGAACAACAGTAACGATAAGAGGTAGCAATTTGGCGAGGTCGGTCGCTGATCGGTATGACGTCACAGATATCGGGCAATACTGACGCGGCGAGAACAGTGAATAGAAAGTGTTAAATCACCTTTTTTTTTTGCTGCTTCTCGAGACATTTGGACCAGGAGTTTAGGAGAAAAAGGTGGTTGGCAATCGAATTTATTACGAAATTATTGATTAATGTTGAGTCAGAGGCGATAGTTATTCATAAATCAACATTGTGGATCCCGTCGCGCGTCGTATGTACGAAGGATTTAATACTATTTCGTTTGTAGATGAAATGACCCAGTATACTAGGCTGGTAGCATTTGTTAGGTTTAGACTAATTGCCTTTGCCAGTAGGCCTTTCATGGCTCTTCGTCTGCTGGCTTTAGTAGTTCAAACGATTTGAGCTCAGTTTACGTCAAATCCGTATCGTCTATCTACCTATCTATGTGAAATTACCAGTGTGGCTATGAAAACCTTGTTTAAACAAAGCGAGGGGAGCCGCGCCCACCGCTAGATTTATTTAAAATAAATATCATAATAATAAGGCGCAAAGTTTTTTTATAATCAGTCGTAGTTTTGATGCAGATATGTAATCTACTGATACATTACCTAAACAAAACGTAATATTTCCCCCATCACTCATTCAAAATAAACCAAAACCAATCCTTAGCACATAAAATACAATAAGCTCAACAAAAACAAGATAATAATTTATCATTTTCCGCTCAATTTTACACAGTCGCTCGTTAAGCGATAATAAGAGGTGTTTCTCTTAACATTCTTCTTCAAAACAAAGTAATACATTGTGAGTAGTTTGGAAGCAATTAAATTATCATTTAATAAGGAGAGACTCGCCTAGCGGAACAAAACTACGCGGACAGAGTAGGAGGAAATGGAGTGATAAACGACGCGACGCACAAACGACGTTATAGTACCGTTGACTGCATGAATATCGCAAAAAAAAAACGCGTTTTGAAACGACCGCGAAAATCGCTGTGTATTTTTCGGAATTAAAAAACTACATTTGTGTGACCTAATCTTACCTGCCCATTATCTTTCTACAGAACTTACAAGATGTGAAAAATATGAAATATGTACAAGATGTGAATTGTGAATAGCATTCACAATTTACATCTCAACAAGACACTTTTATAACTGCAAACATGTTCGGTTTTGGTTAATAGTTATTTGATTTTAGTAATGTTATGTAAGTATCATTCAAGATACTTATTTCGTAAATTTATCGCATTTTAGAGAATCCCTAACTTTGCGTAGGTACTTATATTTTTCTCTCCACAAAGCTAAGCGCTCCAGCTACTAATTACTCCGTGGACTCCCAGATACTATGGGAACGTAACGGTGCTCGTATGAAATATTAGAATTATGTTGTTGTAAAATGTTTCCACTAATTATCATATTAAGTGGATATTGCCAAGATGTATTGTGGCAGTTTGGCGAGCCGCCCACTGCGGTATGCCACGAACACATAAAGTTGCACAAAATTATGGAATACTTACAGTAATTACGACTATGTTGTTCCTGACATACCGAGACAGTAAAATATTGCAGGATTTAGATTAATCTAGTAAATACATGCTAATTCTAAAGCAGTATTTCAGTGCGTCTTACGTGAATGCAAATGTCTCGTGGATTTCAGCATTGAAGAACATTTTATAACTAAGTCGATAGTGAAATAAAATGAATTGAAATCGTTTATTCTGTAAATAGGATATCGGAATCACTTTTACACGTCATAATAAAAAATAAGCTACATGTAGTCGACATTTCCTATCTGACTACCGCTGAGAAGAAATGGCGAAACAAACTCAGGGGTCAAAATCTCTTTTAAAGTCCAGACATAATCTTGGTCAGATCATGTGAGGACCATGTAGATCCGATTCTGAAATGGTCTTTTGAGGAAAGAACCACACAAATTTGAGTGGACCTGTCCAATCAGTGCAAGCATTTGTAAGTAATCGTGCAGTTCAATTCAAGACTTAAGGAGCTCAACGACTCGACAAACAATAACAAAGAAAGGATTGGGTAGGCCGCATAAAGTGCTCAAAATGCCAGACCATCATTAAAACTGAGAAAAAGAAAAAACAGGAAATTATTTAAATAAATAAAAAATTACCCACATAGTGGTCACATTCACAATAAATTAAAATAATAAATAAAACACTTACTTACTTAAATATTTATTTAGTACAGATAAGTTTCGTGATTGCGCAAAAAAACTCCTCAAACAAGCGATATATTCAAACGCTCTGGGGGCCTAAAATGGACGCTTTGGCAGAATCATAATATGAAACTGCGTGCAATTCATATCCCGCAATTCATCTGTTTGACAGTTTGTATCGAGTTTCGTAAAATGGTCCACAAATTATTAATTGATATAGTGAAGTCTAATGTCAAATTTCAGCTGTTAAGCAGATGAATTGCGGGATATGAATTGTACGCAGATCATATTATGATTCTGCTTAGTGTCCATTTTAGGCTCCCCGGTCAGTTTCAGCTAACCATCCGGAAAAATGCATCCAGCTAAAAAACTTCTCTAAGTTTTTCAAACAACGCTAATAAACTACACAAGGTTCTATTAACAAAAACGATTGTTAACTCGTGAACGTAACAAAAAACGGATCAAAAGAACGAATCATTCGAAATTGTGAAATAAGAAAAACACGGACGTCCTTCGTTGAACAGACGGACGCGGCCGGGACGCGGACGGTTGGAGGAGACGAGAAAAAAAACGTAACAAAAAACTGGTGTCCTATTAAACAGTGAGAGATGCAGAGAATAAATTATGCTAACCCATTTGAAAAGTTAAGGGCATCGCATAAAAGGCCGGTATTAGGACCTTCCCGGAATAGCGGCGCAATTCTCGAAGCGGCATTAGAATACCATTTTAGAATACTTAGGCCCGTATTACAGAAGGTTACTCAATACTCAAGCATTACTTAAAACTAGATTCAAGCCATTTGATTGGTTGAAACTAGTTTTAAGTAATGCTTGAGTATTGAGTGACGTTCTGTAATACGGGCCTTAGTTCGTGAAGTTAATTTAAGTGTTCGTGTCTCTGTTTAGAGCCGTGTGCGCATTTCATTCGGAGATCTGTCACGATCGGCGAGATCTTGCAACACTTGGCGCCTGAAAACTGCCGTTGCCTCTTTTTGCCAGAATTTTAAGTTTCAAATGTCTTATTATTTTATAATATCTGTAGGTAATTTATATTATCTTCTTAGTTAATTTCCTGCTCTAGGAATCGTACTGGTACCTACTAAGCTACTTCATCTTCCTAACCAAAATATAAATTCTAAAAAGAACAAAACTTATTCGCTACCAAATTGGGGCCTCCCTCAGCTTAACAGATCAGTGCCGTAATTTTAAAAGCCTTCTTTCAAGTTCACGCGTGAACGAACTGAATCACAATGAGATTGCCTTTCAGAAATATTCCTAAGGTATTTTCTAATTTCCTGACCTTATAGGAGCCAAACGCTAAAGATCCTCTCAAAAAGAGATTTAAATATTAAATTCAGGACTTTCCCATGTAGACGCGATAAATATCCAATGTTTGACCACGACGTGATATTAAGATAACTCCTTGATTGATCGCGCATGCTCGGTACTGCGGATACGATAACATCTCTAAAGTTCAAAAATTAAAGAAACGGTATAAAACCACACCATTAAAATTGCAGAAAATTGGAAACGGAGACCATAATCTTGATATCCCCAGCAAAATCTTCAAACAGTCTAGTTATAATTTGGACAGCTCTGCGTATTCGGTATCGCACGATCAATTATAATTATCGCAAGATCTCCACGCGATCGATCGCACGATATTATCGCGTGTGGGTTTATGCACTAATTAATTACGAGTATTATGAAGGACAACACTATTATGAAAACAAATAATGTACAGCAAATATAATCGTAAGCAGCTTTGGATTACTTTCGAATCATCTGATAGATAAACTTTGGAAGAGGATTTATTTATTCCAGTAGCAAGCAATATTTGGTTTCGTTCAGCGTCACCACGGTAACCGAGAAAGATGATATGCATTACGCGTGAATTCTGCTAATCATCTTTCCATCACAAGAATTCATTCGCAACTCAACACCTTATGCGAACCAAGGTGGTCCATTCATAACTGAAGAGGTCACGTTAAGACAGATTAAATTAACAAAACTGGCAATAAAATGTTTAGTGCGTATACCGTAATTCGCGTTTATTTCTCGAGACAATGGAACAAACAATAGGCTCTAATAAACGGTGACCAGGAGGCCAGGAGATGTGAAGATGTGAGCGAATGCAAATGCGTGCGGTCTAGCGCGGTCGAAGTGCCTCGTAAATGTTCAAATGCCTTTTCTTCAATGACAAAGAACTTCTCTTCACTCACTGTAAGTATTGGATTAGTCGACAACTTACCAGTGGTGCTACTATGAACTTCAACTTGATTTATTAAGCACCCACGTGAAAGTAGGATTTAGTTTAGTAGATCTTACAAGTGGCACAAGGTAGATACTATACGAACAACTTATTGGTGCGATGACTATTGATTGTCTGCAAAATCGACATGTATTGTATGGTTAATTGCTGGATAACAACTCAAAATTATAGACAATTCTGAGTTGTCTCTATTTCCACATAATTTCTTAGAAGACTATCACTTATTTACTCTATTTTCTTCAGTAACTACTGTAAGGATAAGGCACTTAAAACCAGTTTGAATTAATTGTAGAAATTACAGGAAACACTAGGAAATTCCGCAACTGAAAACTGGGCCCAAAATTGTGCAAAAATCAGGACTCGACGAGTAGTCTCGAAATAAATGCGGTTCCATTACACACTTGCCGAGGCACAAACATAAAGCGAACTCATTTTAATTACAGCCCAGCAACGCGGACGATATCCCGGGAATGTGCCCTTTATTACTGAGGGCCAACGAAAATCATAAAGACTACACGGAAGGTATTTGCAGGGAAAAATTACGTCAACTATTCTGCAGGTTCTACGATGAACAAAAAATTAATAAAACATCTCGTAGACAGGTACCATTTTCCAACAGTTTTTCCTTCTTTTTTCATAAGTACTCTATGGGAATGACAAGTCCTCTCCGCAGTTCGGAATAACGAAAGCATCTCTTTGGCAGCAGAGAAAATGCTTGGACAGCTGCAAAAATTGGAAATATTTCTATCGGTTGCTAGGTAAACAAACTGTGTTTACCTTTATGTAACTCGACGAGGTTTAAGTTATGTCTGTGAATGAATGAATGTTGTTTATAAGCCTTTTAATACGTTACACCTGGGTGGTAATATTTATGTTTGCATGTATTTTGTCACGTATAGCCTAAATGACTGGACCAAATTTCTGTACCGTTGAATTCAGTGCATATGCAACGAATAGTTACATTTTTTTGGAGCAGAGTGGTGGTCCAGTGGTAACGTCCGCGACTGACGAGTTGTAGGGCGTAGGAAACATTGTGAGGAAACCGGCATGTCCTAGAATAAAAAATTCGAAGACATGTGACATCTACCAACCCGCACTGGGCCCGCGTGGTGGATTACGGCCCACTCCCTCTCACAGAGGGAAGGCCTGTGTCCCAGCAGTGGGAACATTCAGTGGCAACAGTAGAACTAAGTATGTAAGTTACATTTTGGATAGGTACCAATTTTAGAATACGTGCTTTATTATATTTTTAAATTGAATGTTTTTAATTTATATCTATGGCTGATAACAGCCGCACAACTCGATCGAAGGTTAAGCTACGCTAGCCGCGGTCAATTGGTGGATGGGTGGCCATCCATTACATGTCGAGACCTCTTCGAAAGCACGTTAAGCTGTTGCTCCCGGCTGACACTCGTAGATCATTGACAGTCTATACATATAATAAAACGAAAGAAAACTGTACATTAAGAATTTTCGAGAAAAATTAGTGGCTTTTGTTAGAAAAACGTAACTGATGACAAAAAGTGACTTTTTAGAATTTTTGGCTGTTTGTCTGTGTGTATGGTACGGCTTCACGCCGAAACTACTAAATAGATTGAATTGAAATTCAGCAAAAATGTTCTTTGTAAACCAAGGAAGGCTTTAGGCTACATATTATCACGCCGTATGTTATGGGAGGTAAGCAATATTGATTTTAAAACATTTTTGTTCTTATTTGAATGCACAAAATGACATGATATTTATTAGTAAATAAAAATTTAACTCTGGGAACATAACAATCACGCTATTTTTATATAAGAGCGGGGCAGTAATGAGAAGCGGGTAATCAGAAGCCCAAAAGTAAAGCACCAAGGGGTATCGTGGTATCCAGTAACTGGGTTGTGGAGGTCAGATAGGCAGTTGCTCCATGTAAAATACTGGTATTCAGCTGCACCCGGTTAGACTGGAAGCTGACCTCATCACAGTTGGGGAAAGGCGGGCAGATTGGTTCACGTCGTCGTTAAGACGGAGATATATGCCAGTGACGCACGCATTATTAATTTATTATACACAAAACAAACGATATTATAATAAAACGCGTATACTAAAAGATCAATAATTATATTATCTTTAAATTAGTGCAGGTTATAGAAAAATACGCTTGGTAGATTTTGCGATATTCTCAGTTTTTCCAAATCATTAACACTACTCGTTTAGACGTGATGTTCAGTAAAAAATCATTAAAAGTCGGTTATCGTCGCCTGAAAATCTTCTTTCGTCGAAGTAGTCGCGTTAACAGGCCATTATAAAAAGTTTGTTAGCTCTCAAATATGTGTAGACACTGGAAATAAACATGATAAGGCAAGCATTGAACAAACTTTTAGAGACCATGCTCGAAGCAATTTGCGGAGATGATGTGCTTTAGGGGGAGGTTTGATAAACTTCGTTATCAAAACGAAAGAACAACAAAACCATTGATATACTTATGCACGGATCTTTTATTTTGAGTTAATGTAGTGTAAAAAGTGTAGACATAATAGTGACAATGACACATAATATAACACATGAACAAAGTGTTTATAATTATATCAGACTCTAAGAAAGTGTACTTTTTTTTTTTTTTTTTTCCTTCTGGCTTCGCACGGTTTGTGCATTTAGCCAATGTCAAGTTTTAGTTCTTGTGTGTGTTCTTGTGTATTGATGAAATTAATTATAAATGCATGATGATGATATCCCCGCCCACTCCCCTTGAGTTTCAGTAAAGATGTGGCACTTTACTGAGTCCTCACGCGGACTTCTTGGGAGAACTTGAAGCGAAGTTGCACTGTTTTGTTTCATTTGCCTACACTAATGCACGTTCACAAACACTTAATGGTTAATAATCCACCATTATTACACATTAATATTCGGCTAAACACTAATTTTGGAAAATTAAACAAACTGCTGAACATGACGCTTCACTTTCCCGCCAAGAAGTCCGAAAGTGTACTTACAATCAACACTATTCTAAGTTTTAAAATAATTATCAAGTAAAAAATTAAGTTTAAATTACTTATTAGTCTTGTAGGCTAGATTGTAATTAATTATTAAGAATCTGTATATATTTAATAAAGGATAAAAAAGAATGTATCTTTTGGCGGTCAAATGAAGGCTCCCAAAGCAATTGCAATTTGCAAAAAACAAATGTTTAGCAACAGTGCAACATATATCAGCTTCAAAGCTCGTACAGACTGGCGCGATGCAACCGCACCATGCGACACTAGTAGCACAATTTCTATGAAAACTTCATGGAAAGTGTCACGCTGCACGTCGCGCTGCCTGCCGCGCCTGCGATATCGCGCCAGTCTGTACGAGCTTTAACGCTGATATAGGGGCACTGTTGATAAACTACATTTGTTTTTTGCATTGCAATTGCTTTATGAAATGTCACTTCAAAAAACAAGATGGCGGCGTTTGTTCCGATTTTAGCCGCACGCGCCAAAATAACTATATAGCGCTTACCTTCTACCGAATGGTTTCTCTCCGATTCGATAAAAAATCCATTAGAATACCCCTATAGATACGCAATTAACAATGCACGTTGACATAAACACCAGGGAAGCATGGAACTCATAAAAGCTTTTATTAATATCATAATACGGAAAATCGATTAATTCGGCAATACAAATTGCGGGAGATGTCTCTCCGGGGTTGCTACGCGACCCCTACGGGCCCCACGTCCGACCCCTGTGGCACCCCTGTCCAAGCGAACATTATTTATTTGTTTATTTCTCAGAGTACTTAGAAATATCGTTACTTTATTGTATTTGTGATCGTTTTATGGCAAAACACTACTTGAGTAGGAGGATTTTGGGCAAAATATTGTCGTCTATCTATAGTTAGTTAATAGATATTAGTCTGCTGGTTCAATTCAAGGCCCGCGTGCACCATTGACAGTTTAATACTTTTATAGCTAAGCGTATTATAACATCGCTCCGTTTCTGCCAATCGTTTGGAAATGCCATCAGAGACAGAATGATGCTCTAAATTTGTTTAGCGCTGAACGCATTTAATGACTTGAGTTACACCGAGTAACACATACAAAACAAAAGGCATAACTGGCAAGACGATGGGTTTAGAGGAGAAATGAGAATTGTTTTAGATGGGTAATTAATAAGTACCTACATTCTGCAGGGAGTTCTAATAAGACAAAATCCAGCAACCTACATTTGCTTTACTGCCTCAGCTATTCTAAAAGACATGTGATCTTCGCTTCACAGCATGCGTATCCGTCTTTCCTTTATTTTCTCACCATTTATTTTTCCAAGTTCGTTGTTGATTCCAAACACGACCAGGGTTGGATTTTGTACTATAATTATAGTATTTATACTATAATTTCGCCCTTTGTACTATATACTATCCACATCTAAGGATAGTACGCTAAAATACTATAATTTAAAGTTTGCTCCCGAATGCTTAGTTTTACGTCATATTATGAATATTTCGACCGTGCGTGTATCCGACCGAATTCTGATCTTGCGATGCTTTCTAGTTTCTGTGTTGATTCCCCGATTATCGTTCGCAGTACACTTCACTCTTTCCACTAACCTCGTTCCTTCCATTCCATTCGAAATTCAATCAAAGTTTGCTTGTTTAACAATCGCTTGCGAATTTTTGTGTGAATATACGAAACAAACTGGCAACACAATCCATAGACGCCATTTTAGTGACTAATAGTAATATTCAAGAACTGATCAACTTAGAAGAGGAGTAAATTTTGCCTTAACGGGTGTTGATTTTGACTATTATATGTTAAATTAAAAATAATGAAAGTGTACTATAATTTTTTATAAATACTATCCTTTTCATTTTTTTGTACTATCTTTTTCAACCTACCTAAATCCAACCCTGAACACGACTCCTTCCAGACGTCGAGCGTCATCGCTCAGTGTTATCTTTAGTAAAAGAACACTGAAAAATGCAAACTAACTAAGATACATTTTCTCTTAGTTGGCATTAAAATTTTTGGAATCACTATTTATCTATTCACTAAAAAAATGATAGCATATTTGTCAGAACAAATTCATTTAATTTATATCGACAATGTGACATGTACAGAATAATCACCGGTCTTTGTTACATCATACATGCTTTGTTTGATTTTACTTCTCCACTTTTGATATCAAATAATAATTTAATAAGTTCATGGTAACAAGCAACTTGTTACCATTATATCATTCGTAAACTGGCCCACATTTGAGGTTAATTAAATAACTACCCGTAATTAAACTAATTCATTACTTAGTAGACGAAACTATGATAATTTAACAAAGTTCTTCTAGGTTCAGAAGTCAAAATCTTGTTAGGCTCGTATAGAGTCAAGATGCGTGATCATCACATTAAACAAGACTTGTTAAAGGAAACACTTTTTTTTCAGTGAACGTTTATGGTTTATCTTTGTACTTATACGGTGTTGTGTGGTCAGAAAGTGCTTAACATATTACCCGTACTACTTGTGTGGCTACCACTAGTTACATAAGTCAAACCGTGAAAGCCAGATATATATAGTGATAAACTAGTTGTCGGCCGCGGTTGCACTCGCATGGCTTTTTCTAAAACAAGCCTAAGTTAGTCCTTATAACATCAGCTATCTGGCTGTGAAAGTCCCGTCAAAATCAGTCCAGCCGTTTCTGAGATTAGACGGAACAACAGACAAACAGAGGGTAATTTAGAGATATAAAATGTACTATTTCGGTAGTTGCAACTGAATTGCTCCCAGTCTACGTTTGCGGTTTGAATCAACATGATCGAAAATCGGAATGTATCACAAACAACCTAACTGCAGACAATGATCAATCTCGCGTGACATTTATGTATAGATCACATGAATGAGTGTCGAACCTAGAGAGTCATCATCACAGGCTCGCTCTCAATTGTGACGCGCCGCGCCGTTTAACCTCAATTGGTTAATTCACACTTTGCTTAGCGTCAATTAAATATAATTACTTGATTATACCCGGGGTGGCTCGTCATTGTTATACTTGTTTTACACGCGGTGGCAGTTCTCATTTGTTCCATCTTTTTAATGTTTTTGAACTGTCTTTTCAGGAAGCCAGAACCCTGAATAGCGGAATTTGGCGCCTAGAAAAAATTACTAGATGGGTCACGATTACTAGAACAGGGATTATCAAATGGGCGAGACAATTCCAATATTTGGCTGGATTTATCGCTTCTAAATAAATAGATATGTCTTACCTAGTATGAACTACGTTTTGACCTCATCTGCATACCCTTTTTCTAAGGCCTGTTGTACACGACACTGCTTCTTTACGGTACGGCGTATAAGTAAACCGCGCCGTAGATAAAACGTGTCTGTCAACAAGCTCCCATAGTGATCTATACAACACCGACGACCGTGCCTGCACACTGCCAGTAAACCGTAGTTTTTCACGGGAAGAAAAAGGTGTGCGAAGGGCCTAAAGGCGTTTACGCACGAACGAACAAAAACACGATGAACAAGAATATCGAACACTTTGTTCGCATGTGCGAACACTTTGTTGGCATGTGCGTACCACTAAAAACACTACGTTTGTTAAAAATTTTCGTGGCGATCCGTTTTTGTTTTTCTGTGTGCACGGTGTTCGGAGTAATTGGATGCAACATTGTTCGTACCGAAATAGAGGGGTGAGCGCGCGGTGCGTCAGTTACCAGCCACCTATTCAACAGTGTACCACTTCCAACGGCGAATTCATGGCTACTAAAGAGAGCGTCGCGGTTGAGCGCGAACACAAGTCGAACTGTGTCCGTATGGTGTTCGTGTTCGCGTTGCTAATTTTACGTCCACGTACGAACCAAATGTTCCGTCCTCGATGTTCGTGTTCACTATATTTTGTTCGTTTGTACGCGCCTTAGGAATTCTAAAAAAACGTTATTATGTTTTCAACCTGTGATGGTGATATTTGATGGAGATGACAAGATGAGCTATGAAAGTGTATCCAGACTGAATTAAGAATTATATTGCGTACATTAACACGAGGGTAGGTACAGAAAGAGACTATGCGTAGAGGTAAACATCCACCTACGGCCAACATTGCTTTCATTAATGATGTTATAGATGACGAAAGAGAGGCAAGCAAACCAAGACCTCTAGTTTCACAAGTATCAGCAGATTTGAACAAGTCATCCTAAGTTCCCATTGTCTGGCACCACAAACATTGTAACTGCACTCGAGGAGAAAAGTTACAGTTCAACACTAACGGAATATATGAGCGTGACTCAGCGGAACCAAGTTTAAGTCAACGCAGTCAGCAACTTTACGAATCTTGACGAGTATTTCTTAACTTAAAAGTGTGGTGTAAGTTATAACTTTAGGTCAAAAGTTAGGGCAAATAGGTGTAATTCAACTTATAATATTGGTAAGGGAAAGCATGGTAGGTCTTAACTTTAATTAAATTATCAGGGTGGATTGCTATTAGTAATTAAATGGCTATATAGAACATGTATATCCTATGGGTGAGATGGAAAAATCAAGCTTTTGTTACACACTACATCTTTTGTACAGACAGACAAGCAATCAAGCAGCGTTGTTTTTGCATCACTAGTTAAAAATAGACTGTCTGACTAAAGCTTCCCGCGGACAGGCGCGACGCGACTCAATTTCTACGAAAACTTCGCGTCAGAATATAGCGAGTAATGGAAATAATCACTAATTAACTGAATCACAATGAAGTAGGATATTTAAAAAAAAAAAGATGATTTCTGAAAAACTGTGCTATTTAGAGACATCGTGTTATTTTTCTTGTAATCTTTACATAAACTTCTATCACAGAGAATAATTTCAGATTATTATCTATGCAAAGTTCGGAGATAAAGGGCCTGCCCCTTATCTAACGGTATTTTTTTTTACATTTTTCCTCTAAAGTCGGAAACAAAGCTGCCTAAAAAAAAAATTTTTAGAGAATGTGCAAACAGTGCTCTTTCATATCATACTCCACATGCCCTAGTAGCCTCCACTTACACATTTTAAGACCCCTTCAGTCCCTTTTACAAAAAAGATATATTTTTTTAAATTTCTTTCTTGTTTGCAAAATTGTTGGGCAAACGTCATCTAACACTATTCTAAATTAAAGTTGACAGCATTAGTAGTTCTTGAGATATCCAGGTGTGACAGACAGACAGACTTAGTCTCACCATAAGGGTTCCTTTTTACCATTTTGGTACGGAACCCTAAAAACGTGTGCTGTCTGTCCACCGACGTCTGGAACAAAGTTCCTTACGCGATACTTGCACGCACATACTCCTAGGGAGTATGTGCGTGCAAGTATCGCGTAAGGACCATATGAAAGAGCACTGTTTGCACATTCTCTAAAAATTTTTTTTTTAGGCAGCTTTGTTTCCGACTTTAGAGGAAAAATGTAAAAAAAAATACCGTTAGATAAGGGGCAGGCCCTTTATCTCCGAACTTTGCATAGATAATAATCTGAAATTATTCTCTGTGATAGAAGTTTATGTAAAGATTACAAGAAAAATAACACGATGTCTCTAAATAGCACAGTTTTTCAGAAATCATCTTTTTTTTTTTAAATATCCTACTTCATTGTGATTCAGTTAATTAGTGATTATTTCCATTACTCGCTATATTCTGACGCGAAGTTTTCGTAGAAATTGAGTCGCGTCGCGCCTGTCCGCGGGAAGCTTTAGTCAGACAGTCTATTTTTAACTAGTGATGCAAAAACAACGCTGCTTGATTGCTTGTCTGTCTGTACAAAAGATGTAGTGTGTAACAAAAGCTTGATTTTTCCATCTCACCCATAGGATATACATGTTCTATATAGCCATTTAATTACTAATAGCAATCCACCCTGATAATTTAATTAAAGTTAAGACCTACCATGCTTTCCCTTACCAATATTATAAGTTGAATTACACCTATTTGCCCTAACTTTTGACCTAAAGTTATAACTTACACCACACTTTTAAGTTAAGAAATACTCGTCAAGATTCGTAAAGTTGCTGACTGCGTTGACTTAAACTTGGTTCCGCTGAGTCACGCTCATATATTCCGTTAGTGTTGAACTGTAACTTTTCTCCTCGAGTGCAGTTACAATGTTTGTGGTGCCAGACAATGGGAACTTAGGATGACTTGTTCAAATCTGCTGATACTTGTGAAACTAGAGGTCTTGGTTTGCTTGCCTCTCTTTCGTCATCTATAACATCATTAATGAAAGCAATGTTGGCCGTAGGTGGATGTTTACCTCTACGCATAGTCTCTTTCTGTACCTACCCTCGTGTTAATGTACGCAATATAATTCTTAATTCAGTCTGGATACACTTTCATAGCTCATCTTGTCATCTCCATCAAATATCACCATCACAGGTTGAAAACATAATAACGTTTTTTTAGAATTCCTAAGGCGCGTACAAACGAACAAAATATAGTGAACACGAACATCGAGGACGGAACATTTGGTTCGTACGTGGACGTAAAATTAGCAACGCGAACACGAACACCATACGGACACAGTTCGACTTGTGTTCGCGCTCAACCGCGACGCTCTCTTTAGTAGCCATGAATTCGCCGTTGGAAGTGGTACACTGTTGAATAGGTGGCTGGTAACTGACGCACCGCGCGCTCACCCCTCTATTTCGGTACGAACAATGTTGCATCCAATTACTCCGAACACCGTGCACACAGAAAAACAAAAACGGATCGCCACGAAAATTTTTAACAAACGTAGTGTTTTTAGTGGTACGCACATGCCAACAAAGTGTTCGCACATGCGAACAAAGTGTTCGATATTCTTGTTCATCGTGTTTTTGTTCGTTCGTGCGTAAACGCCTTTAGGCCCTTCGCACACCTTTTTCTTCCCGTGAAAAACTACGGTTTACTGGCAGTGTGCAGGCACGGTCGTCGGTGTTGTATAGATCACTATGGGAGCTTGTTGACAGACACGTTTTATCTACGGCGCGGTTTACTTATACGCCGTACCGTAAAGAAGCAGTGTCGTGTACAACAGGCCTTAGAAAAAGGGTATGCAGATGAGGTCAAAACGTAGTTCATACTAGGTAAGACATATCTATTTATTTAGAAGCGATAAATCCAGCCAAATATTGGAATTGTCTCGCCCATTTGATAATCCCTGTTCTAGTAATCGTGACCCATCTAGTAATTTTTTCTAGGCGCCAAATTCCGCTATTCAGGGTTCTGGCTTCCTGAAAAGACAGTTCAAAAACATTAAAAAGATGGAACAAATGAGAACTGCCACCGCGTGTAAAACAAGTATAACAATGACGAGCCACCCCGGGTATAATCAAGTAATTATATTTAATTGACGCTAAGCAAAGTGTGAATTAACCAATTGAGGTTAAACGGCGCGGCGCGTCACAATTGAGAGCGAGCCTGTGATGATGACTCTCTAGGTTCGACACTCATTCATGTGATCTATACATAAATGTCACGCGAGATTGATCATTGTCTGCAGTTAGGTTGTTTGTGATACATTCCGATTTTCGATCATGTTGATTCAAACCGCAAACGTAGACTGGGAGCAATTCAGTTGCAACTACCGAAATAGTACATTTTATATCTCTAAATTACCCTCTGTTTGTCTGTTGTTCCGTCTAATCTCAGAAACGGCTGGACTGATTTTGACGGGACTTTCACAGCCAGATAGCTGATGTTATAAGGACTAACTTAGGCTTGTTTTAGAAAAAGCCATGCGAGTGCAACCGCGGCCGACAACTAGTTTATCACTATATATATCTGGCTTTCACGGTTTGACTTATGTAACTAGTGGTAGCCACACAAGTAGTACGGGTAATATGTTAAGCACTTTCTGACCACACAACACCGTATAAGTACAAAGATAAACCATAAACGTTCACTGAAAAAAAAGTGTTTCCTTTAACAAGTCTTGTTTAATGTGATGATCACGCATCTTGACTCTATACGAGCCTAACAAGATTTTGACTTCTGAACCTAGAAGAACTTTGTTAAATTATCATAGTTTCGTCTACTAAGTAATGAATTAGTTTAATTACGGGTAGTTATTTAATTAACCTCAAATGTGGGCCAGTTTACGAATGATATAATGGTAACAAGTTGCTTGTTACCATGAACTTATTAAATTATTATTTGATATCAAAAGTGGAGAAGTAAAATCAAACAAAGCATGTATGATGTAACAAAGACCGGTGATTATTCTGTACATGTCACATTGTCGATATAAATTAAATGAATTTGTTCTGACAAATATGCTATCATTTTTTTAGTGAATAGATAAATAGTGATTCCAAAAATTTTAATGCCAACTAAGAGAAAATGTATCTTAGTTAGTTTGCATTTTTCAGTGTTCTTTTACTAAAGATAACACTGAGCGATGACGCTCGACGTCTGGAAGGAGTCGTGTTCAGGGTTGGATTTAGGTAGGTTGAAAAAGATAGTACAAAAAAATGAAAAGGATAGTATTTATAAAAAATTATAGTACACTTTCATTATTTTTAATTTAACATATAATAGTCAAAATCAACACCCGTTAAGGCAAAATTTACTCCTCTTCTAAGTTGATCAGTTCTTGAATACACATACTCCTAGTGAGTATGTGCGTGCAAGGAAATCTTTGTAAAAAAATGTAAAAATCCTAGTGTTATTGGAATCAGATATTCAGCGTCTTTCAGGAACGACTGTCGGCACTTAGACATAGTAGTTTCGAGAGTAATATCTAAGGATTTAGGTCCAATATAGCATCTTTAAGACTACCTAAGGCCTGCCGATGACATAAGGAACTTGATATGAAAGAACAAACTTGAAATATCGAGATTGAATATAGTGCTAGTAGTGGTGGATGGAAGATAGGTCGTACCTAACTCCCTATTAATGAAAGGGAATATATAAATAGAGATATATGTGTGGCTATGACATTTGAAAACATGATTGTTATAAGTATAGTTTGTTATTCACAATAATTTTTTATAATCGGAGAACGCTCTAACCCCAAATAAATGTATAAAGTAGAAGATGGTGATAGCGATGAAGTACCTAATTAGATTGTTGATTAATACACGGATAAATGGCTTTTGTAATCTTGTATTTATTCTTCATTAATATTGAAATACCATTGGTATACAAGAGCTAATAAAATAACTTTTCCAATAGACAAACAAAGTTATAAAACAATATTTTGTCAATTTAGCTGGCTCTGTTTGCCTTTTCAGAATTCACAAAATTGCACAAAAATATGCGCCAGCCATTCCTGTTACAACAAAAATAACTAATAGGTACAATGTATGTTATTTATTATTTCACGGATACATACGCGCTGGTTACGTTACGAGTAACAATAATATTTATTTATCGCTTTCCCGGAACCGGTGATAACGGTTATCAGACAGGGCTGCCACGTGCTTATGATTATGCTTTTATTTATTAGTTATGTAGGTATATTAAAACAATTTAAATATACTGTGATAGATAAGAAACTGTTTCTTATTTAGTGTTTCTACTTCCTGTTTGCGATGGTTGTCGTAAGTGACAGTAGTACTTTGTTTATAATGGTTTTTTGTGGGATTTGGTAAATCGCAGGCTTTTTATTTTATTGCGTAGTTTCGGGCATATTCTTAACTAATAATAATTTACCCTTCCAGTAAGTAAGACCCTGAAATTACTTTCATGTCGATGACCCACTTCATGTAAGTACCTACAAAATCCTAAAATTCGAAAACATTGTCCATCTGAATAGTTAATTTAATAAGTGATTGTCTAAGAAGTTGCAGCAGCCCTAGTTGATAACGGCCATAAAACGTTCCACAGTGACGGACAGCCCTGCGGTGATAGTATCGCAATATAATATAATATTAAGTGAGTCGAACGCGTGACACTCGGGACCGCGCCCGAGTATCAGAATATACCACGAATTTCCACTAATAGCCATCAAGTTTACAAAATGGCGTGCTAAGAAGTTAAAATACGCTCAGCAATACAACGCCGAGGAAGAACAGATTTTTGGAGCAACTAACAAATTAGCTGCGAGTGCGATCACCAATCTTTATAATTATTTATCAAGTGTGGTGACTCACTATTTGCAACTATTCATTGCAATGAAACCGGTCTATGCGAAAGCCTAAATATATGACACACGCGATAGGTACGTTATGTACCTTTTACTATGCAGCTAAAAACCGTCCATATGGTAGTTACCTACGGGATTATTTTAAAAGATTCAGAAGTAGAAATCAAGTGTGTGTTGATTGCAGCCGAATGACGACTGTCACGGTGGACTATTTATTTATTTATATTTAACAAACAAGTAACAAGACCCAAACGTGTTAGTAACGATATTTCTTAAAAACTATGTTAGTTAACTAAACCTACACACTTAACCAAACACTGCCCCATAGTTATGAGAATCCCTGCTACAAACTCAACACCGATGTGGAAAGCTTGCAGCAGCGATTCACACACAAGCAGTCCAGTCTGCTTGCGACACATTATGCTATGAGTAAGCACTGTTTCTGCATTGTTGACCGTGTTGACAGCCATCAACACGAGAGTTAGCTCTCCATTTATTCTTACTCCGTGCTCACTCACTACTTCTATAGGTACTTAGATACGTGGGTATTAACGAAAATATCAACTTGCAAGCTTATAAGTAATTAAATCACGGCAGAAAGTTCCATTGCAGCAGACTTAGCACGAGAACCGTAGACAAGCGTTTGGTCGACGGAAGAGTAGACAAAAATGACGATTCCGTATAGACAGTTGACAGTTTTCTACCGAGAAATGTAGACAAGCGATTTATAATCTACAGTAGAGTAGACATGGCGTCATGCTAAGCCTGCTGATGTGACTTACTCGAAACTGTATGTGTTACTTTAACCAAATGTGTTAGTAACGATATTTCTTAATAACTATGTTAGTAAACTAAACCTACACACTTAACCAAACACTGCCCCATAGTTATGAGAATCCCTGCTACAAACTCAACACCGATGTGGAAAGCTTGCAGCAGCGATTCACACACAAGCAGTCCAGTCTGCTTGCGACACATTATGCTATGAGTAAGCACTGTTTCTGCATTGTTGACCGTGTTGACACCTATCAACACGAGAGTTAGCTCTCCCTTTATTCTTCCTCCGTGCTCACTCACTACTTCTATAGGTACGTAGATACGTGGGTATTAACGAAAATATCAACTTGCAAGCTTATAAGTAATTAAATCACGGCAGAAAGTTCCATTGCAGCAGACTTAGCACGAGAACCGTAGACAAGCGTTTGGTCGACGGAAGAGTAGACAAAAATGACGATTCCGTATAGACAGTTGACAGTTTTCTACCGAGAAATGTAGACAAGCGATTTATAATCTACAGTAGAGTAGACATGGCGTCATGCTAAGCCTGCTGATGCGACTTACTCGAAACTGAATCGTATTTCAATGGTTAAGGCGACGATAACCGACTTTGAATGATTTTATACTGAAGATCACGTCTAAACCTCAAACCAATAAAATACATTTTTATTGGACTGAGGTCTAAACTAGTAGAGTTAATGATTTGAAAAAAATATATGTTAAATTACAGCACTTTCTCAATAATTTAATATGTGAATATTTTAGATTATGTTTTTATTACATAGTGAAATTAATTTGGAAAGTTATGTCTAACGCGGATAAAAAACTGAGAATGGCGCAAAATCTGCCAAGCGTATTTTTCTGAAACCTTCACCAATTTAAAGATAATTTAATTATTTATCTTTTAGTATACGCGTTTTATTAAAATACCTTTTGGTTTGTGTATAATAAATTAATAATGCGTCAAATTGGGGACAGTGCTCCTTGATGGGCGAGTCCTATTACTGGCTCAACGTACGACGCGTTGCGTGAGCTCAGTACAGAACACGCAAGCTAACCACTCAAGGTCACTGGCATATATCTCCGACTTAATTAAGCTATGGCCATTTTATCATGGAACATAATATGGGCACGTTTCACGTGAAGTCACGTGATCCAGAGTAACTAAATATTCATGTTTACTTTATTCTTTACGACATACCTACGTTGCTGTCACTTGCTTTCCACATCGCATCGATCCTCACTACGATGATTAAGGAATTCCTTGGAATTTGCGCTTCTGTTTTCAGAAATATAGCTAAGTACTGTCATCAATATCATCATTCTTTAAAAGTGATCAATCGTAACATATTCTTATTGATTAAGAAGACTAGTACGAGTAGGTCTACTTCCTTTTTCCGCCATCTTTTAATAAATATCTTTTTGCCAGCTGAAGTAGGAAACTCATTTCCTTTCAGGAGGTACTAGGCGCACAAAACGTCTGCCGAATACACTACCAGAGGCGAAGTATACGTCTATATGTATCAAAGAGCCTAGTAGTAGATATAGCTAAGCACCGGCGAGACACGAGCGAAAGTCCCTCGCTACGCTATAATTCGAATACCTACCTACGCTACTGGGAGTACGGTCAGCAGATTAAGTTTGCTTTGATGTTTCAATTCACTAATAGGCAGGTAAGTTTCTTCTTGTTTAAAATGCTATAAAATAAGTTTTATACTTCTCAAAAAATAATAGGCCCGTTTCTACGGGAGTGATTTCGTGAAAAGGGTCGGAAGAGTGACAGCTTGAGGATGGAATAAGGAAGTACTTTTTAATAGCATGGAATTAGTAAGTACTTTATAATAACATGAAATTATTACTCATGGAATTAATAAATACTATATACAGGCTGACTTTGAAAACATGCGACAAAATTTAAGGGAGTGTTCTACCCATCAATATGAACAACTTTTACTATGGGACCAAATTAGAATTCGCAATTATGTTACATAACCGAATGGACCATTTTGTATAAGAAGGTTGACTTTTTTTTTTGCGAAGTCTTATTTGGTCCCATAATAAAAGTTGTTCATATTGATGGCTAGAACACTCCCTCAAATTTTGTCGCATGTTTTCAAAGTCAGCCTGTAGATTGTAAGTAGAGGGGATCGAATTTCACCAGTGGCGACCACTGGTACCTAAAGAATTCCTGATTCCAATACTTACTTAAATATTTCAGTATTTAGCTTTTTAAATTTTGAGGCTAATTTCTATCGCTACTCCGCTGCTTATTACCAAGGTGCGACTACTGTAAAGCTCATGTTTTTTTTTAAGGTTTTCAAGGTGAAAAAAATACCAAACTTTAGACGATTACGATTTAACATTTCAAGTAAAGTTAACCTTCAAGATAGTAGACTTGTACCTACTTACAATCTGTATAGTAGTTTTAAGGCTCATACAGACTGGTGCGATATCGCGGGCACGACAGGCAGCGACAAAGAAATTATGCTACTAGAGTCGCGTCGCGCCCGCGATATCGCGCCTGTCTGTACGAGCCTTAACATTTTACAATACCAAAGTAATAATAATTATGGAATAGAGTAAATACTTCTACAGACCGGCGCGACACAAAGGCCCCGCGTGTCGCGTGACTAGCGGTGCCTTTGAGTCGCGTCGCGAGTCGCGCCGGTCTGTAGAAGCCTTAAAGGAACACAACCAGCTATAACTTGTAAATAATAATTGTAAACTGTTGTTCCTAAGGGCATAACATTTATTCTAATAAACTTATTTTGTATTGGAAACTATTATATACGATTATCCGTCTTCTTGTAATAATCATAAACGTAATCAGAAGATATACGAGTCAATAATTCTAGATAGAAAATACAGTTTTATTAAAATAGTTACAGTATCAATGAAAACTAATGATGCTTCTGGCAGGAGAATCGGACAGTAATGTGATTATTGACTATCTGATCCTAGCCCAACAATTTAATACTATCACCAGCTTTACTCGACATAGGATAAGGTTATTAAAAAAAACCGGTCAAGAGCGAATCGGACTCGCACACCGCACACAGGGTTCCGTACGTATATATGATGTTGATGATTTCCGGAAAACTGTGTTATTTAGAGACATCGTTTTATTTTTCCTGTAATCTTTACATACACTTCTATCACATCGAATAATTTCAGATTTTTATCTATGCAAACTTCGGAGATAAGGGCCCCTCCCTTAAAAAAAAAACGAAAGAAAAACGGTATTTTTTTTATATTTTTCTTCATAAGTCGGAAACCATACTGCCAAAAAAAAAAATTTTTTTTGAGAATGTGTAAACAGCGTTCTTTCATAATATGATACCCCACATGCCTTAGTAGCCCGACTTCAAATTTTTAAGACCCTCTTTCAGTCCCTTTTGCAAAAAAATATATATTTTTTTAAACTATTCTAAATTTCAAGTTGATAGCATTAGTAGTTCTTGAGATATTCAGGTGTGACAGACAGACAGACAGACTTAGTCTCACCGTATAGGTTCCTTTTTACCATTTTGGTACGGAACCCTAAAAATAACGACTCTTTCTCATTGGCCAAAAACTTAATCCGTTAAAACTTTTTTTTAACAGTTTAATTAATTTTACGAGAAACCTCTTTGAACTCATAAATTCTCTGAAAACGTGTGAAAATAATGCAATTACACTTTTTATAGGAGAGGAAATAAAAATAAGAGTTTGTGTGCAAACGTTACCGCCTCCCCGCGTAGTTTTTCAGCGCAGTGAGAGTGGAGTGGGATTATACATAATTGTGTGTTTATTTAGGGTTTCCTGCCAGACGCTGCCTGCCTACTACTGCGCGCCTATGCCGCCCTGGTACTCGCTCACGTAATTATATCTGGTGGGGCTCTCCCCTTGCCGTTTGCCGTACGGCACTTTATTATGTTGTTGTTTGTTACGCCTTAGGTATTGTCTGGACATTTCCTGGAACATCTCAACGTAATAACATGTCATCGTTTTGCAAACAGTACAATAGTACCTAGGTTAACGTCAAAAGTTTATACGAATGAACAGGAAGGATTAGAGGATTATTTTCACTTAGAATATGAAAAACAGCATCACTTAATATTTCCGCCGCAAACAAGAGACATGTCCGTATACTAAACTTTTGATCTACCTACAGCAACTAATTAGTAATGGAAACCCACTTTAAATCAATGTAAAGAAAGTGTAAGAACTTAAAACTCAGAGGCCCAAGAGCGCTGCCTTGTGAAACTCCGCCACGCATTTACTCAACGCGCTCGGTCCGGCAATTAGTGCAGTTGCGTTTTGAACTTTCAACGAATTAAAACTATCACAAATATATATCTTGGTCGACTCGTTACCAGTCAAAATCGGTTGAACGGACTGTAAAAAAGGTTTATTTAAATTTCTAATCTTATTTCAACTAGAGTACCTATATACTTCTTAAAAATTAATAAATTGTATATTTTTTTGTAAAATAAACACACGTTGATCACTGTTTGTCTAAAAATCAAACAAAACTGTTTTTATATAAATAAAATAGTAAGAGTAAGTAAGTAAGAGGGAAAACCGAAATACCCTTTACGGCCACAAACACGTCGTAGCAATTTACATACATAATCAATTTTATTGATTGATTTATATGTGTTAAGCAATACAAAACAATAATAACATTAATAACCAAGCAATTCGTAGAAGCCGCTGTATTCAATTGGGTCGATAATGGTGACAGTATATTACGAGTATTATCGTGTCGTATTGAATTATATTATGAATGTTGCTGTTATTTTTAGTATTTATTACAGAAGTTAATACAGTGTATTCTAAATTGAGAAAAATGTATCAATAGTAGAGAAAATCAGATACTTTCTCACAAATCTACTCTTAAATACCTAAATACAACTGAAACACAATGAAGTCCAGGGTTGATTAATTTATATCATTTGATTTCAATCATGATTTAAATCAAGTGATTTTTTAAATAAAAATCATGATTTAAATCAAACTTGATTTTTTCATAAAACTTTACGGTTTATACTTAGAATTTTATGTGCTTCGCGATTTAAAATGGTCTTTTAATCGCTGCGGTATTCCCTGTATCTCTTTATGGCATTTATTGCACACTGCTCTATATGATCCCTTTTATTTAAATAATTAATTTCAGTATAATGCTGCCAAATAGGATCGTTTTTTGTCCAGTCATTCTCACAACACGAATGAGAATTACAAATTCACAATTAAAAGACATTATTCAATATTCTTTAGAAATAAGCATCACCTTTGTACGTATTTTTCTGTTCCTTTCTTCTTGTCTATATAAATGTGTGTACATAAACGGTTAAATAAATAAATATTTTACGACGTGCGACGCAATATAATATATATCCGGCGAACGATCGCATGAAAATATTGACAATTTACGGTTTCTTAGAGAGTTATCAATATTAGACCATTTTAGGGGAATACCAGTGTTTTCTGAGAGAGTTGTCAGTTAATAAAATAAAAATCAACAATTTACGGTAAAAAAAAAAATCGTGACTTAAGTTTTTTTTTTTTATCTGTCATAAGCAAAAAAAACATGATTTTTATCAACCCTGCAATGAACTAAGTTACTTTGAAAGTTTAAGCTATAGGAATGTGGAAAATGTAAGAAAGAGTATGAATGTGAATGGCTATATGAGTAGGGAAAGACCAAAGAAACAATTGAGGGTCTGTGTGAACGATGATATGGCGAGAAAGGGGGTGATTGCTGAGATGACGACTAATAGAGAAGTATACAACATTAGTTTTAGTATATGCGAAACCCGAAACACGTGTCTAGTATTTTTATGTAAAGAATCTATGTACAAAATTTCTAAACTGTATCTGTAACTGTAACATGTTATGTTACCGGGTTTTCCGTACAAAAACATGCTAACGGCGCCCCCTCGCCTCCAGGTTCGTCTTGCGCTCATTGATAATAATTTGGCAGTAGGTACCTAACCGTACGGCCATTGTATTGTGAGTAATTAAATGGTGGTAACATTTTCCATCACACTTAAATATTTTTGGGACAAAATATAACATGGTGTAAAAAATATTGAAATCGATTCAGTTCCTTATTCTGAACAAACTATATTCAGGTTTTGCATATACTAAAAATGATGTTGTATAAGAACGTGCGGCACCGACCCCAAATAACTTTGCAGAAGAATGATGACGACCAAAGTTGTTTTAAACTCTGGTACTCAAAGTAACTAAATCAAACTTCGTTGCTCTTATCGTACCACCTTCAATAAAACTTGTTTTTTTTTTGAAATCCTTACAAAAAATCAATCAAAACCTAAAGTCCTCCACCACCACATTCATCTCCCTTCCTCATTCAACAATGTTTAACCTCCGCCTTGTCCCGTAAATTAACGATTTTTAATGCGCCGTGTAGCGTCGGGGCAGCTAATGAAGCAATCTGTCTGTCCCGCGTCATTATTCATTATATTGTGCTGGCTGGAGTCGGGTTTATTCCAATACAATTCTGTCTGATCGTCAGCCTGATTCTAGATAGCGGAAACGAGTTAAATTGTTTTCATTTAATGTTTCTTCGTGCGGGATAAAAGTGAGTTTGATGTAATTTAGTTGTCACTTTGTCGGCGGGAGTTGTAGGTACGACGAGCTGCGTTTGAAACCATATCAAACTAGTGTTTTGCCTAAAATAGGCAGTGATTTTCAAAGAAATCCGAAATAGAACCTATTTAAAGCAGCATTAGCGACCATGTAAAAACGTAACTATATCGAAGATGAGAAATAAATAAAGGGCCTTAGGCCTTGAATCAGATATTTCTCTGTTACATTAGGATGTTTAAGAACTATGAGAGCTAAGAATGAATTTCAAGCAGTGAGCGTTGTAAAAGGTACGAGGGTTTAACGTCGCATCAATATTATAGAAGCTGTGGCCATCAATACACAAGCTTCGTTCGGTATGTGTCCAAAACTTCAACTAAAAACTTAATTCAAATTCATAAACATCGCGTTAGGATAGGATCGGGCGATAACGCGGTCTTCCAAGTCCTTCTTAAAAAATATTTAATACTTATTATTCGTGCCATAGAAAAAACCTATCGTGGCGGTGAGAAGTGGGAATAGCGAGCTAGTGGTGTGTGTTACTAGGTTTGGAATGTATCGATCTCTGTTGTTAGTTTTAACAATGGGTTGCATAATTTGCTGCATGAATTCAGCGTTTATAAAATACACGATTCTTTGGTAAATTCTTTTAACGTCTATGATTTAGTAAATATTTAGATTCTTTATACTTAAGGCGACGATAACCGACTTTTAATGATTTTATACTGAAGATCACGACTAAACGAGTAGTGTTAATGATTTGAAAAAAATATATAAATTAGAGCATTTCCTCAATAAATATTTTAGTTTATGTTTGTATTACGTAGTGAAATTAATTTGTAAAGTTGTGTCTAACGCGGATAAAAAACTGAGAATGGCGCAAAATCTACCAAGTGTATTTTTCTGAAACCTTCACCAATTTAAAGATAATTTATTGATCTTTTAGTATTCGCGTTTTATTAAAATACCTTTTGTTTTGTGTATAATAAATTAATAATGCGTCAAATTGGGGACAGCGCTCCTAGATGGGCGAGTCCTATTACTGGCTGAACGTTCGACGCGTTGCATGAGCTCAGTATAGAACACGCAAGCTAACCACCCAAGGTCACGGGCATATATCTCAGTCTTAATATTAAATGTGCATATCTAGAACTGAAAGACACAGTATAGACTGTCTTTCAGTCAGTTTGATAAGTATATGCATGTAAATGTAGTTCTCAGGCCATACAATTGAAAACCTCAAGTTAAACTATTTCCATCATTTTCCAATAATATGGAGTTATAAAAGCCGTCATCATTTAAAAACGCATCAGTATCAGTGGACATATCGATTTAATCATCGATAACTGTACAAAAAGTGATCTGATTTACGACGAAACAAGTTGAGAGTCTGCAAAAACTGAACTTGCTACTATCATTCAACATTTTTTATATCGCCATACCTGTAAGACTGGATAGCTGGTTGAATTGAAACTGGTTTCTCGAAATATGCGATCACTGGTCTTCTGGTTATACCTACTGAATTAAAATATTAACTTTGTTAGAGTTTTCGGATAGATTTTAAATCTATGCGCTTATAAAAAATGTGTTCTTAAATCGGCTACAAATCTTTGAATTGTGGTTAATAATTCGATATTTGTTTCACTTGTTTATAATAAATTAAACTGTTATCTAAATTTCATCGGTAAATTATAAGTCGGGAACTCGGCGACGTTGTTTTGTTAGGTATATGAAAGGAAATAAGGGTATGTGGGCGACACGTCGTTATCGACACGCGACGCACATCCCTAATATTTTTTGTGAGGCTTAGGGCGCTACCTGGCTCTCCGTAGGTAGGCGTTTCTGGGAACCGTCGACAACTGCGATAAACGCGTCGCGACAAAGCGTATTCCCTGTGTGAACTGTGCCTTATTATAGTACGTTTATTGGATACTGTGGTATTGTTCATTAGAAATGTTTTGATTTTTAAAGTGATAGAAGCTTTTTAGATATGTTTCAAAAGGATTGCTGAGAACAGGAGCACTAAAGATATTTTTTAATGTCGACGAAACGCAAACAATGTATTACAGTACCCCGAGTGTAAGTTTGCAAGTGAGTAAACGTAACTAGCGCGTTTGCGTTAAGATTTTTATTCTCACTCTTATTTATTTATTTATTTAAACTTCTCGCACACAATATGGTACAAAGGCGGACTTAATGCCTTAGGCATTCGCTACCAGTCAACCAAGGGTGGTGAAGAGATAAGATGGCGGGTGCTCTGATGGAGAGGAAATAATAATATTAAAAAATATAAAATTCTAACCTATTTATATTACTATTAATAAAATAGGTGCTCAAGTACATAAATAGATTATAAACTTATAATACATATACATACGTACATATTTACTATAACATATCCCTATATTATACATATATATATATATAAATATAATACATACAAATTCAAGGAAAGGATGTAATTGAGATGACTCTACGCTATTTGTTTTGTAAATAACTCTGCAATTTCCGCTTAAATGCATACCGACTGGTGGCCGTCCTGATATCAAGAGGAAGCGCATTCCAGAGAAGAATGGACTGAATATGATAGGAAGAATGAACAAAGTCAGAAGTATGAGAAGGACAGAGTAGAAGAAGATTGTTGGAAGAACGCAGGTTGTTAGCGTGTGAAGAACATAGATACTGGAAGTGAGACATAAGATAAGAAGGAGGGCTGGGAGAGTTGAGAAGGGAGAAAAGTGAGGTCAAAGCGCGCAAACTTCTTCTCTGGCGAATGGACATCCATTTGAGCTCTTAGCATTATGATCTATCGGTCAAATTTTAACGCAAACGAAATAGTTACGTTTACTCTCTTGCAAACTTACAGTTGGGGTACAGTAGACTAGTTACAACTACGCCGGTACGATAATTAGACCGACAACAACAACTAGAAAGATTCCTTAGATTTAGACAGAATCCAAAACTCGCAAACAACACACAATACACAACACGCAATTATTAAGAATCCCTAATTTCCTGTAATCATTTGTTTATGAACGGTTAACACGAAAATGGTAACCGTTCAGTTATTTGTAGTACCTATCGGTAAAACCTAGATTCCGTGGCTCGCGTGACTGTTAACTTTCCAGTGATTCAGCTATTTCCCCATAATTCTAACGTCCTAGTAGGTCTAGCAATTAGTCTGTAAATAATTCATCTTCCGGCGCCTCTCAATTAGTGATATAATGAAGGTAGATGTCGATTTCTTGAAAATTATGGTTTGTTTAGCAAATTGGACGTTGTCGCATCCCCCCACCGCCCGCGCTATTACTTAATTTTCGCGATTTTCTGACTTTCTTGTGCTCAGTTCCTAAAGGTCGTAACATGATGTCAAAAGCATGTAACCTTCCTCAGAATTGGGCTTTCAACAGGGTAAAGAATTTTTCAAATCCGGCTGATAGTTCCAGAGATTAGCGTGTTCAAACAAACAAACTCTTCAAGTTATAATATAATAATAATATAAGTAGTATAGTTAGTTATTAAAATCCTGCTTTGTTTTTATGTCTGACAAGAAGCGCTCTGGTTTTTAAATCTAAGGAGCACCTAGTTACCTTTTATACCATTCATTAACCATATAATATATCTCCCAAAGTACAACAGGTACTATATACCTAACCAAACAAACTATCTTAAATAGTGGAGTGTGTTGATTAAGTGCAGATCAAAGGGCCGTTCGCAGCAAGCTGTTAACTCGTCTATTGACTGACACTGGCATCGAACGTCACTCGATGTCGTACGACTGCCGATGTTGACACTCCACATATTTGACTGAAGTGCTCTCGGTCAAACTGATAAGTGAGGATTGTGAGGAATCTCTACCCAATTCCTTATCGCCTGGTACTATTAATTGGAGCGTTGCATTCAGAGAGGTTTTCTAAAGGTGACCAAAAAAAACTCTTTGAATTATTTTATTGGTGCCAATTTTTACAAATACCTCCTTGATAAAACATTATCTGACACAAATATAAAATAATCAGCTTTATCCAATTTTCTTACATTTCATTCGACGATGGTCAGAAATTCAGAATTTTATCAACAAAATATGAAAATGAAACCATTTCCCGAACCGACACGACAGTAGGGGGCAATAAAAAATTGCGTGGGTTTGCACAAAAGTTGAAAACAGCGGGGTCGGGCTACAAGATCGATGGTGGGTGCATTTTTTATGGTAATGTACTCGCCCCGGCCACCGCTGTTCAGCGCTGCCCATTGTAAGAACTACATGCCTTTATACCTTCACAGTTCCTATGGGCCCCTAGTACTCCCAGCTATGCAGCCAGCTTGCAGTCTAATTCACAAATTTGATAAAACCGGTATAATTTCCAAAAAAAACCCCGTAATTTATTTACCATTTGAAATGGCTGTTTTAGATGAAAAATAAGTATTTTGTGCGAATGGTACGATTGCACTATTTGTCGTTCACAAATACTTAGTAAAGTTCTTAGGAAGATTCTAAATAAGCTAATATTTAATTAAATACTATTTACTGCTAATTAATATCTATCTATGGAGAAGCAGTAAACTCTAGCTTGCTTAAAGCACGTTGAAGCATTTGTGGTTACTGCGAGACCAACTGTAATTAGAATTTTGCGTAATAACTTGTATGACTTCAGTAACCATGACAAAGTTGAGTAATTACTAAGTAAGTAATAAACCTACAGTTAGCCACAGAGGTATATACAAAGAGGTAAAAACAAAACCCAACAATGCGACAATCCTACACACCATAAGAATAGACAAAAGCATTCAATTAAACTGTTTAAAAACTGTTGAATTACAAACATGATAATAATATGATAAGCAAAGCTATATTTAGCCACAATTCCAATGCAATAATTAAAAAACTACATTGAAACAATTGCAAAAAAATAAAATAAACGCAAAATGTCTATCTCGTTCTACAAGTTCTAAGTAAAATAAATTATTTGCAAAAAAGTCTGAGATCAATTAAGATTGTCTGTTTTTGCTTTCTTTAATTACAGCAGGATATCAAATAATAATGGTACTATTAAGTAATAACTCAAAAATTACCGAGTATTCGTTGTGTGCTTAGCCATGCCCCACCTGCGGGCTTATGCCCCCCATCCGCTGCACAAGCTCAAATATCAAGGATCCGATTAAGCTTGATAAAGTATCAATTAATAACGAGCAGGGTACGTTTACAACGTTGTACACTAAGACTTATTAAAGGAACACCTGTCTGCCAGGAATAGGCTTCGTGTGCACTGGACGCATAAGTCTTTATTTTTTTCTTTAGCTGAACCGTTCAAACTCGGGCGAAGTTTCCTTTAAAAGTCCCAGTTGCAGAAGTAGTACTAAAATTCTATCAAATTACAGTCAAGTAGGTTCAGAATTTTAACCATTATGGTCTTTTAGATTTTTTTTTTGTATATCTTAACTTAAATCGTTTGATTGGAGAGACTCTCTTCATCCACACAAACATCATTCGATTCTATCGCCCACCTGTGGTTTCCTGTGATGGACCCCAGAGCAAATTCTGACAGTGAAGTCACAAATACTCGGTATCGGTAATATAGTTAGCGATGCACAAAGACCTAGCAATTTATCTAACGAATGCAGTGTCACGATTATCGTGACAGCAGATTAGAAGGTGTAGGCTAAAGCCAGTTGTTTGTTTATGCTAAGGCTAAAGGCTAAGGCTAGAATACACCTACCTGCGCCGTACCACGACGATTGGACGGAAAATAGAAATAACGTAAACAATAATAACCGACTTCAACAATAAGTAGAACAAGTTTAATTCAGGTAATCAAATGAAAAAGTTACAGAAGTGGCCGCCTGGGAATCAACCGCTTAATCTCTTAACCCAAGAACAATAAGGTGAGGTAGCCAAAATGCAATCAATTGATAACCTGTTTAAAGTCTGTTAAAAAACCATGAATCAAAACCCATCGGTAGGTAAGTAATAATTTTACTAGCAAAAACAACACTGTGCTCATTGCGGCTTCGAAAGTGTCCTGCGTCACAAAGGAGTATTGTGAATTTCAGCGGAACCCTAGTCGCAAGTGACCGCAACTACAAAGTTGTAATCGTAGCCCCGTACCCATTGCCCGAGGCAACTGAGTTGCGCGCCGCATTTGCATTTACTTCACAGCACCGGAAACCAGGCTAGTTCGGACTTGTTGCTATAAAAATATAGGCACTCTAATTAGAATAATTTCTAGCTTTACTCGTACTACATGAAATAATACATTGCAACATGCTAACCGAATGCATGCATGAGATTACCTGCCAGATTTCGAACGAATGACAGTTTGAAAAGAAAATGGTGGATTGGTTTGCGAAAAGAATGTCGACAACATTGTAACTGTTAAGAATATATCGTAAATAAAAAACAAGGAATTTATCGGTTACGTGTCATGCAACGCAAGTAGAAAAAGTTGATTAAAGGAAAAATGTGAGTAATCGACTGGCTGGACATGTTGTCAATACTCTGTGAAAGCCTGTCATCACACAAGACTGACTTTACAAACGAGACAAACTTTTAATAAGCGACTAACACGCAAAGGATGGTGCTACTAAATGTTCGTGGCACTTCGTTTAACTCATCAGGGGATCATAAGTGAAACGATATATGAATTACAGATATATGAAGTAGTGGTAAAGAAAATAACGAAGGGTCCGACTCAGACTGATCTATAGTGCAACACTGTAATTGCTATTAAAAGTTTAGAAGCGCCGCAGTTGTGGATTATTTGTGTGTACCCACATCATAGGTAGTGTTCCACACATGTCACAAACACTCGTAACGAGAGGAGTATTTTAATGAAAAAAGGTTTCATTAAAATACTCCTCTCGTTAAGTAACACAATTTTCTTCAGCTCTTCTTCATTGGAAGAACAGCTGAAGAAAATTGTGTCACTTTAGGGAAGAAGAAGTAGAAAGCTCTGAAACTTCAATGTTGTTTCCAAAAAGCAACATAATACCTGGCTAGCGTAATCAGGTTATAGGTTTCGAATTGTGTTTATAGGAGGAATAATATTTTACGTAAACTTAACTGCCTAGATCATGTAAAGACTTGCTTACAAAGTTACAATCAGATAACATCATCAGTGAAATACAACCTAAGTCATACGAAAGATTAGCTACACGCAACTGAAAACCTGACTGTATTGCGTGTATGGCCACCTTAAGGCCAAACTGTTTTCCAAGAGGATCGCAAGCGTGACTGCAATTTTACAGAACTAACCTTTTTTCAAGGGAATACTTAAGCAGTGACATTTAAAGAAACCAGTCAATTACTAGTAACTAGTACGCCACGTTTCCCGTATCGGTTGCGCGTGATTCACTTAGGTTAGGTGCACTCAGTGCCACTGAGTCGATTCTTTGCTATTTCCGTCCATTAGTGTAACATTGTACTTTTTGTGACTAATGCAACTCAGTGTTGCCGTTCAGTTGGAAAATTTGTATTTTTAATGCTGATTTGTTTTGGCTGGAGGAGGAAAACCACAATGTATTAAATAATAATAATAAAAACGTTAAAAATTCCATGACTGAAGCAGTGATGTAGTCTAGGTTACCTCAAACTTTCACGCAAACTGGAAGCTTTTTTATAGTTATTTAAAAACTGTGTATGAATGTCTATCTAATTTCATAGTGATCAGGAAATTTTAAATTTTCGCTTAATCTCCCAACCGACGATAGATTCGCACCTGCTGAACGCCTAGAGGAAACTTACACAACTATTACTCATATACGTAGTTACGTGTATTGCCTAAGAAGGGCCATAGGGGTGTCCGTCACGATGGCCGTAAACTGGTGCTACTAGCAGAATGCCAAGCGTTCAAGACATTCTTACGCCAATCGCACACCAAACAGACTAAGGGCCTCGGCAGACATGATATAGCTGTCGCATCGGTAATTAGCTGTATACACTAACTGACGAAAACCGACCAATTTAAATCCCGCAATTTTGATTCATAAAATGCAGCGCCAAAACGCAATGTAGCATTGATGAAGTAGCAACATCGCCGATGCTAAGTAGCATATTTCCTAAGGTCAAGCAATAATCTTGTAGGACCATTCGTTGGAACGAGTCCTTCTAGCACTTGTGTTTTTACTTTGGCGAGAAAAATTAATGTCGTTTACTTTTTGGTAATTATCAGAATCTCAGAAGGCAGCCCCTCACAGAGAGGAAGCCCGTCTCCTAGCAGTGGGAATATTATAGGCGAATTATGCTTATGCACAAAGTCAGCAGTAATTTTAGCATACTGCCGCATGCATATTACAATTCAATTAAGCTAGAAATTACGTCGGTATGCACATACCTTCTATCATCTACTTTTACCAACATCAGATGTCTAGAGCAGAAAGGGGATCAGAAACCTCGCCAAATGCATAGCCCAGAGCTTATTAACTTCGTACAGTTTTGAAGGGGAGACGAAAATCTCATTACAGTCTCCCTAATGGAGAATTAGAGTTTTAGGAGTAACTTACGAGGGCTTAAAATATATCCTGATTAACCATTGCCATGATGTTTACCTGAAACAGAAGAAATTGAAAATTAGTAAAATACCACACTATATTGCATTACAAGGAACGAAAAATATTATGTTGGTCTGGTCTCGAGTGGTCCAAATGTAAACGTATCGTAAATCCTTTTTATTATGATCTCAAAAGTGGAGTTAGTCAGGTTTTTCTTCAATTCGATTTGTTTTCGTAGTGGCTTTTTGGAAGGTTCCATCTAGTTTTGCAATCTCTAATGTGCTCTTGAGAATTCCATTAACAGTGAGAATGATGAAAATATAAAGAAATCAGCCGGATTCGCTCAAACACAGACGAGGAAAGTTCACACTAAACTTAACAGTCCAATAAAACCAAGATGTCCGTACATACGTGTGTACTTCTAGCACATATAATTCCCATAGTTACTGCGGCAACAAAACCAGGACTCCATAATAGAGAGGAGCACATGTGGCGAATCGAATTACCCACACATTAGAGCTGTTTAACGTTTTATTTGTTTTTTAAGCGCGGGCGCCGGCGCGTCGCTTTGCTTTATGACCGGTAACTATGGGTACTACTACTACTGCACTAGTCTGAGTATATGAGGTCCTGGTACAGTGAGCTCACCTTAAATAGAATGATTGTTTGGTAAACCTTTTCATTTAAGTTCGGAACTGTTATGTTACTACCGAATCATCATCTTCCTGCCCTTATCCCATGTTACTTGGGGTCGGCGCAACCCGTTTTCTTCTTCCATTCTTCCCTGTCAGCCATTACGCTATCCTCCACTTTCATAATATCATTCCTCACACATCTATCCATCTTCTTTGGCCTTCCTCTCCCTCTCCACCCATCATCATTTATATTCATAACTCTTTATGTTACTACCGAATACCAACTTATTATGTTCAGCAATCAAGAACTTTTATATTGTTTTATTTTATACTGTCTAACTCTGCGCTTGATTCTGTACCTCCAATCAAAGCACACAAAACTACAAAGCTTTTCTTTCAAAAAATCTATAACTTACTTCAAGTTGGTATAGATTTTGTTTTCTTCGTTAGGTTAAACAAAAAACCAAAACCCTGGATAATTTCATAAGCAACTACACGTGCATCTGTTTGAATTTTTTACTCTCTCATTTGCAGTGTCGTCATTTCCCTGCTTCGCAAAGGGCTGTCCCGCCGCGGCACGACAATTACCGAGGCGACACATCACCGCGACGCGTCTTAAGCACCGCAATCATTTCGCCAGTTTTCTTCACCACTGGCGGTAACAAGCAAGTTGTGAGCGCAAAGCGGGTTTTGTTAAAATTCGCGGAGTTAAAAAGTACTGAGACAGTCGTGATCTTTGAACAAGAACTAAAGAAAACCATTTCTGAATCTACTGAATCCTCAAAGTCATCCTCAACGTTTAAGTACGTAACATATTATGACGCTTCGATATGTAATACGTATCAATATTTTGATTTCATGGAACTGCGGTCTGATCTGCACAATTTAACTCCTCATTAATTAATAAATATAGTATTTTTTGGCCATCGATTTTAGTTTTTTTAAGAAACACGACTTTAAAAGCTCGAAAATTTTAACGAGAATTCTCATCTACCGTTGATCTTATGACTTGCACCACCATCGTCTGGTCCCAAGGCGCTCGTCGTAGTCCCGCCACTACACGACATTACTCATCGGTCAAGTGCGCCTCTGGGACAGAGCGGGACACCACTAGCTCCGTCTCTTTCTACACACACGATCCAAATACTACGCGTTTCTATTTGGACTGCGACGTGATAACTACGTCTGCGAAAGCCCGAACACTTTTTAGTCATGGAAAACTCGAAACTGATCGAATGAACTCTTTAATTAAGTTAAAACGTGAGCTTTAAATCGATCCATGAGCTTTTAATATTGCCCCAAATTATATATATCTATTAAAAAAAATGAAATATATATATCTTGTTCTTGATCATCTTAGCATGTCAATGGCAAGCATAATAATAATTTCAAAGTTTAGTCCAAAATTCAGCAAAAACATAACGATCATGTTGAACTAATTATTTTTCACACAGTCTGTCAGTCATGATCATGATACATATTAAGTAACACATCGCGTCTGTGTTAGAAGTCTCATCCATTTCCCAGGATTTTGACAAGCTTGACTATTCATCTAATGAAACTATCGTAATTAATCCTAACGACAGTCATTACACTAACAAAGATGAAGAGCATCTATTTCTACTGATCATCTATCTGCACCAGCTATTTGACTGAAATAGATGCAACTATGTAGGTCTTTCCGACATTTACGAACACTATTCGTCGAATAGATTCCATTTTGACGTCATTTGGTATTTATTGGTCTACGATAAGTTTATATGAGTATACAATATGGCGACTGTCTGTCATGTGGGAGTAATTCCTTGGAAGTGCAGTCCCCTTCCGTTCCCTACCGTATACCATAGCGTTATCTGTCAAAATAACTTACCATTGCTGGCAACAGTGGCAACCTCCGTCAGACAATTAGTCATTTCTGTATCAGTGGTATCATCCACTTCTATTTTGTATGCACTGATAGGCTCTCAAATAATGGTCTTATAATTTATGATCATTTTGGTCACGATGTTATACGTACCATATACTTAGAAATAAATAATATTCTTCTTCTACTTCAAACACATCATTGGGAATTGGCATTGGTCTGAATAAGATAAATCAGACAAGTGAAAAACTCACTAATTAAGAACCATGAGTGGGTACAATATCACAGTTTGAATAAGAGGTTGGCTATAAACTTACCATTTTCATCGTAACAGGATGGCGCATGTAGGTGGCAATTTATTTCGAACTGTCTGGGTTTGTAGGCGTAGACCAAGTCGGTACGTCATAGTTAAACCTATTCTTTAGTATTCATAAAGCTCCTTCAATAATAATCAATACAACACCCTAATAAGTAGATAAGACTAAAGAATTCGTACCAACACTATCGTTTCCAAGGCTGCACCTTTTCATTACGTTAGAAGACAATGTAGCACACATTGATAATCAAATACATCGTCGTAACAATACAGTGTGTAACACAATATCCTATGATGACGATTGCACGTCTTGTGTTCAGCCGCATTGCAGCCCACAAGCAGCTATGCAAGGCTTGCTTCAATAGTTGTCGGGCTGTTAACCACTAGGTTGAATGAAGTCGTATAAGCACAACAGCTCCTGCTGTTGCCGCAATTATTAGCTACCGTGTAGTCTTATGATAATGGGCAGTGGGGTTGTACCTATTGTACTTATATATAATCCATAACTTTATGTAGTTTAACAATATTCCTAGGCTACTAGCTGACAAATATAAACTATTATAATACATTTCCCTCTACTTACTGGCTGTTCTCACAAATTCAGATTTCCACCAAACGGCTAGGTGGGTAATGGGTTATTTTGTTTGTTCGATTGTTTTCTTTTACTTCCATTTAGCAACATCAAAAAAAAAAAACAGTTCCCAAGCCCTTAAACTATGTAAACACATAGGAACAACCTTTTTATCAAGTTAACTAGTCGCTACTCAGGGACAAAGCGATTTTTGGGCGGATGGGACCGTACCAAACCTTTGTGATACAAAAAGTGGTTAGGCGATAACCGAGGGATAGACACGGACAGGGGACAGAACAAAATCGATCGCATTAGCATATACTGGTGGCAATACAAGGGTAAAGTCTCCGATGACCGTTCCTTGACGGAATTTCATGACAGTAATATACAACAACAGATTTTTTGCAGCATTGGCGAAAAAAGAGCACTAGAAAAACTACCAATCAGCTAGTATTTCCAGCAAATGACGTCAGTACGCGAATGTGCGTCAGCGCGGATTTCGCTATGAAATCGTAATTGGATCCAGTCGCCTGCCTCGTCAGCGTTACGCTATTGTCTTCTTAGCGGCTAATTAATACGTGACGCAAATGTACGGGTTGTGTGAACATGTGTACTATGTACCATAGTATTAACGAGTTAGTGGGAACTGATGGTGTAACCACCATCAGTTCTTCACTTCATCAGTTCATCACCTCTTTTTTTCAAAAAAAGAGGCTAAATGGTGTTAATGGTACACCACTGACTACCTGCAGTATTGTCACTCCTGCTCCCTTTAATCCATCCAAAGGTTGTCTGTAAAAGATCGCTTTTAGCGATAAGACCGCCCATTGTGTCACCCTATGTAAAATTTAAACATTTATATCTGTAACTTTAATGGTGCACATAATAAAGAGTATTCTATTCTATTCTATTCTATTCTAAACTTCGAACTCCACCCCTATAGCAGTGTAAAGGAGGAGCCCACCAAAAAACAGGATTAATAATACCAGGCTGAAGGCTACAGCTGTTCGTCCTAAAATCTAGCTACTGTATATAACAGTAAAACATGTGCCGAGCGTTGCTATTTTTTCTGGAAGCGAGAACCCTAAGTGCGCCTGCAAATGAGAATGAATGAATATAGGCCACAGCGAGGCCAAGAAAATGGGAATATTTTTCACGAGAATATGTTCATTTTACTAACAAAAAACATTATCATTTTTTGGTTTAACCTATTTCAGACAACGGTACATAAACTGCTTGTTTTAAGTTGGTATATAAACCCAACAGTCAGACTTTCAAGGTTTTTGAAGCCTATTCGTTGGTAACAGAGCACTAAAAATTCCACTTTTCGTTTATCCATTAAGTTTTTATGTTCCACCATAAACTCGGGCTGGGATCAAGGTCAGAATAAGCTCGAAGTCTGACAGCAATTAAAGGCAGTGACTTCGGAGTCCCACGTCTAATGCGTGGGCAGGTTTAGGTCCCGGTTTGTTAGAGGCGCGCCTTTTCTCGCGAACAATGGTTGGATCACTGATCTTTAGATAGTCGTAATGAAGAATTTTAACCTTAGAAGCTTCCATTACTCCTTTTTGTTTGCTTTATGAATGCTTTCTACCAATTATCACTTTAATACCGTCAGCCTCATATAAAACATTACCTCCGTATCTCAAAGGTGGACAAAGGATTAATAACTGTGCGGGCAATTAGAACTTTTTGTGAAGGATATTTACGATGCCAATTAAAAGTGAGCTTGCTAAGAATAATTATATGATACGCGCTGTGTAAATCTTAGTCCGATGCGGTACGGTAACAAAGCAATAAATACTTGTGTAATTTACTGCTACAGTCAAGAATTAGCATAGACACCTTGAGCGTGTTATAGATTTGATCCTATTTATGTAGCGGCACGATTTTATCAGGGCAAGGACTGGCTCTGAGAACGCCAATCCGCTTACCTGAGTGTTGAAAACACTACGAACAGGCACTATCTAAAAGGTAAATTAAAAAATGAAAGACAGATTGAAAAAGAACGGAATGAAGATCTGATTTTATGGTAGAAAGTTTTACCAAAACTTTTGACGAGGTATGACATCCTACCTACGAGAACTAATTTCAAGAGCTAATGACCAGGGCTGCATAATGCATTTAAAGCAAAACATTTACTTTCCTCCCCCTTCCTGGAATGAGCACTGCACATAAAATGATGACAGTGTTCTTTCCACACCTCCAACAATTCATTACTATTGCATGGACAGTTGTATTATTCCCAGCGCGGGCATTACGTGACCGTTTGTAAGGACTTGGATACTAGTCGAACACAAAAAGTTTTCGCGTGAAATGTCGACTAGAAGCGAGACTTTACACTGAAGTGTTAATAAAAGATAAGAAGTGGTATTCATGGAAGTAGGGTAGAAGTGGTTCGTGGAAATATAATAAATAAAAGTGAAGTATTTAAGGGTTGTTGCTTACGATATTTTTTTCTGAACTATTAATGTTCAGGTGTTACGATAAATATATTAACACCTCGTTGGACCTTTTATTATTTTATTTCTGAAAAAATCCAAGGGAAAATTGTTATACCCAAATTTAGATTAACTAAATCAAGCAAGTCATTTCTTATAAACAGTATCCGCTTTTATAACAAGTTGTCAAAGTCGGTTACAGAACATAAGCCCGGGATACATGAGGCTAGTTTTTCAAAGCTAGGATAGCAAGCTATAACCTCTGTATAATATCCTGACTAGCATTTATGGCTTGGCACAAGCTAGTGTTGTTAATAAGATGGTAATAAATAAGCATTGCGGTGACTTCGTTTGTAGAGTAAAATAATTCGATTGGGTACTATCTTCGACGGCCACACGAGGCTAGTACACAAGCAGGAAAGTGGTGGTGGGGGGCGCTACTAGCTTAAAAATAGAACCCCGTTCTACTAAACTATTTTATTTTATTCATTTTAGGAAAGCTTCCACTAACGATTAATATGAGTAATATTAACATATTAAGCTCCTATTCTGAGACACTAGCTTACTAGCCTAGAAATTAAGCTGGTTCTGTATACACGAAGCTAGAGTTACTAGCTTGCTAGCTTACTATAAAACAAGCCTCGTGTATCCTAGGCATTAGCGATGGAAAGTTCAAAACCCACATCAAACCCATATCAAGGAAGTGTGGGAATATATCTTTCTGCACATGTGGCTTTCCTTAAATGTCTATTAACTGCACCCAAATGACGATGTTTTTTTTTAATTTAATTTTTTACTTCATTCCTTGAATCTTAAAATCTTCAAATCCTTCCTTTTACATCTTCTCATTATTTGACATTATATACCTACAATTCTAAAATAATTTCAACCCTTTATTAGTGGCTTCTGTTGGCAGGGTATTAATTAATTCAGATTTGTTACAGTTGTAATGACAATCAAGTTATTTGGTTTAAATAGGTTATTATTTTATTTATCTTTCATACAGATTCTTTTATATTTTCTGAATGTGAGAACGTTGTAGGCCTTGTAGATTTGTTGACCATTTTCTATTTTGTTAAGTACCTGGTACTCGTTGACAGGCCTACACTGTCCTCCCATAACTATCAACACTGTAATTTGAAAACATTGTAAAAGCCAATTATTTTTAAAAGAGGAACCGTGGAGTTTCTTGTCGGCTCTTCTCTATAGGAAACGCCCAATTGGAACCGTGCCTAGCTTCAGGGGACCTAAAATGAACGATAGATGAATTGCGGGCTATGAATTGTATGCAGATCATGTTATGATTCTGCCTAAGCGTCCATTTTAGGCCCCCTAATGTTTCTTATGCGTTCACGTAGGTTTTTGTGAATGAAAATATTTTGATTTTGATTTTTTTGTGACTGATGAAGTGATGAGACCATAGATGAGACTAACCAGGGGCCAAGTCTGCTATTTTTATAAATTCCAACACGATCCCATTGCCATGCCATTGTCATTTTGCTAAAAGTTCGTAATCTGCTAAATTCATAATGGTCGATCATTGGTCGGTCAATGTTCTCGTAATAGAATTGTGTTATTATAATGGCATTGTCGTATTGCCATTATTATAAAACCCATTAATAGAAATGTTATTAATTTGTCATTATGTCTACATTGAAATAAATTGCATTTATTACCAATAAATGCAATTTATTTCAATGTAGTGTCAGTGGGCGACCATTGGAAAGTCATAATGACGCAATTATAATAGTAGATTACCAAACTTGTCAAAATCAACAATTATGAAATCAATAATCGACCATTCGAACACTATTGTAATAGCAGACTTGAGACCCAGAAGTTATTCAGAACATTTCATATAACTACGAAGTTTCATATGAAATCAAACAAAAACTTGCCTTCTTCAAACATAATATCGATAACTCTTCTCCTAATAATTTATTGAAGGTTCTGGCTTAAAATATTCGTTGTAAAGATAGAAGATAAAGAAAGAATTCGAAGAAGAATTGTTTCTTTATCTATCTATATATATATCGCCAGTCGTAAAAGTCTAGATATCATAAAGATGGAAGGTATAATTACTGCTCTTGTTAAGCATACAGACTCATCATTAGTTCGTTTTCATTGGTTGTACAATTATTACGGGGCTGACAAATAAACTCGTTTTTAAACCACATTGATCGTCAAAGCAAGAATTTCTATTCTATTATACCATATGACTTTCATATTCCGTATTGCTTTTTGGTTTATAAAATACGATATACTGTTGTCTAGCTATTATTATGTCTTATTAACCTGCAATTTGAACTAGGTTCAAAGACGTATATTATGATTTTCCTTTCTATTCCGAATCACTACTAATTCATTATCAACACTAATATAATCTACAACTTCATTGATGTCTATATTAAGACCACTAGGATCTAACCGTCTAAGGTTTTATTCAACTGTATTTCAGGTTTCAAGTTCGTCCTGAATTCCTTGGAAGCTTGATAGCACTAGTACAAACTACAAACTTAATTATTCCTATCCGGTTTGAACCAGTTATGTAACTTTGTACTCCGCCATATGTATCGACAAAGCCAAGCGTATACGATAAATATGCAGTATCTCCTGACTCCCTTGTATCTGATGGTGAATGTATTAAGTCTACGAATATTTTTGTCATAATTTCTCATTACGAAGCAGTTTTAGATTCAGATCATAATATGGAAAAGGTTTTAATAAGACTATGTTACTTGACACCCGGAGATAAGATTTTAGATTGTTATGTAAAGAACTGACTCATGTGGATTATGGAGAATGAATATTAAAATAACAAAAACTACAAATTCGTTCAGTAGAACAAAAGCTGATATCAATGCAGCAGAATTATTTAAATTAAACAACTTATTCTTTTAAGAATTATTACAAAAACGTGACATAATATCTAAATTAAATAGAAGAAAGGAGGGGCCTAAATCAATAATGAAGAAACATAAAGAAATACAATAAAGGAGAATACTAGTCACAATCATGTAAAGAGGACATTAAAACGTTTGATTATAGATTCATGTAGCCCGAATTGTCGATAGACTGAAACGTAAACAAGTCTAAATGAAATGCGTCGACGTCTTTAATTTGAATGAATATGTCGTGTCCTTACTATCGCTGTGACCTACAAAGTAACGTGATTGTTCGTATAAATTATAATGTTTTGAATGAACACTATTTCATAACACATTGTTGAACAAAACAATTTGCGTAATGTGTGTACTACGTCTTCCTGTTATCATCCGGTCTCTCCGCTGTTTTGATATGAAACGTGCGTATTTATACTTATAGATAAATCTGGTATGATGGTTAAGAACTTTCAATATTATAATCTTGAAGATAACACCAACCTTCTAAACACCATAACGGAAAGGGTTGAGTATCCTATTGTGGGGCACTGGAACAAGGTAGGTACACAGTTCTGGTGGTGTCCTTTTAATTCTTTCGTTTTATGAATATACCAGATTAGAAGTCCGCATAGTATTTTAAACTCTGTGTTTTGGAGTTATTGAACTACGCTATACCTACCGTAATTATGTGTGTAATTGTATGACCTAGTTTATACGTTTCCATTTTAAAGCTTCAATATATCATAATGAAAAACAGATTTGGCTCTCGACAAAGCGAACATCGAACCTCCTAAATATGGCGTAGTTGCGGACGCCTCCATTCCATTGATCTAAAAAGTACCGCCCAAAGCATTTCTTTTCACAAAAGACGTGCGTTCCCTTCGGCTCAGGGACGGCTACTGAACCGTAAACCTCAGGTGCTCCTTCTGGGTTCAACACGCATGCGCACTGCGAACCAGGTCTGCATGCAACCAACCAACAATATTTACGGTGCGCGAAACTCCTGTTACGGAGAACTGAGCTTTAGCTTCGTAGACATAAGGCATCGATTTGATTTTGTGAAGGCTACGTTTCCTGACTTCTTTATAACCCTTCGTAGATGTTATGCAAAACTGCGGCCACCTATTCGGAACGTTGTGATCAAGTGATGGAAACAACGTGATAAGCATCTCGGATTGTAGATTCTATTTGAACGAAGAGGAATACTAAGCCTTTTTGTCAAGAGGCATTCGTTGAAAGCTTGCTTTCAACTGGGTATACACATAAACTCACGCCTTCTTCCCATCATGGGGGTAGGCAGAAACTGCAGAACGCCTCCTGCTACGAGCCTGAATATACATGAAATAAGTACTTTTATGAGAAAGAGGAGATATTTTCTCATTTAGGAATGAATACATTTTGTAAGTAGATAACGTTAAAAACTGCGCCACATTTGGTCGTGACTTAGCGGAAACGTGGGACAGTGTCAAGCTAACTGGGAAATGGGTCATAACCACAGGCTGATGTCATAGCAACATTCGATACGCCGCGGTCGTCTGGGTACATTCGCCGTAGGAGACCGAATGTAAATATTACACGAACGTGAATGAAACAGACGATAATTCAAATGAGTGGCAGCTCCAAACCTTGGGAGTCGCTGAAATTGTAAGAAGTCTAAGTTATTGTGAATGGTTTCTGTGAGTGTGAATAAAAGACGTAGAGACTGGTGTCAAGACAGATATTGCACCGTTTTTATACATTCTTTTTCGTAACAAGGTTTCCAGTTTTATTAGCATACAACTGTATTGTAGGATATAGGCGACTCGCCGAAAGTATTTCTAAGCAAGTAGCTGCTAATGTTTTCGAAACGTGTAATTCTTTATTAAAACACATTTTATATTGCTTGATTTGTAAAACCTAACTAAAGCACAATATATAACATTAACATTTTTTTTTTCAATGGAGACAGAGCAAGCGGCTCGTAAATTCTCCAAAATTAATTTCAGTCAACACTATCTTTTCTCTGCAACGCAATTACGTCTAAAAGCAACCCAATAAGAGGGTAGACGGATACCAGGGATGCATAAAGCCCAGCCTCTACCAACAAAAAGGGGAGAAAATTGATTAAGGAATAGCTTCTCTGTTTACATTTTAATATTGCACACATATAGCAACCCAATAAGGTGGGTAGTTTCAAAGAGCCCTTACAGATTCGCGTTTACTTAGCCAGAGATAGGCGAAATTAAATGCAGAGTAGGTTACGTATGCGTGTGCGTGATCAACGCTTTTTATTGTGGTTGAAAAAAGTCATGGCATATAATAAGACCCAGAGCCAGAGGTATAAAGAATCAAATCCATTGTCTTTTATATTTCTTTTGAATTTATTAAAATTTCCGCTTATATGATGTACGAGTATGTACAGTGAATGGGGCGTCTGGAAATATACAATACTCGGAGAGAAAGTTTGGTGATTAATGCTGGTGTGGAAAAGAAGAAAATGCTAAGCATTATACCTATGCTAGCCCTTTATTTATCATCAGACGGACATAAAATAGCTAAGATTAACAAAGAGAGCTGACGAAACCTACACATCTTTGTATAACATATGAACTGTCTACGTCCTGTCGGAATTGAGTTCCGTACGTATTTTTCGGGTAACCACTGAAAATCAGCGCTGTGTTGTGGGTCCCCCATAGAACAGCATCATGCTGAGTGCAAGCCTTTTTGTCACAGTCATGACGTGCAGTTGCCGACTATTTGTTTTTTTTGTACTCGTGATTATATTGTAGATGTGTTTTGTGTAATGTTCACCTACTCGATTTTATGTTTTCGTATGCACGTGTTTCTGTGACGAATAAAATTATTTTTCTCTCTTTTCTTTCTGTCTCGATCGAATGTTATCATAACACAGGAATTAACAATATCTGCTTCATTCCTTATTAGATTCTCTCATGGAATTGCGCAGTTTTAAAGCTGTTTATAATTTCTCAAAACTTTGAAACTTTGTAAGCTTTTGTGGAAATATTGCCTTTAATAATATGCATAGTATTAATTCTAAACATCCTGTTTGGGTTAAAAGGATTATAGTTATGGCTAGCGACATAGGTCAATGGTCTCAAACTGCGCATTGAAAAGATTTTATACTCTACAGACTGGTGAATAACAGAGGTTTATTTATGGTCTCTACAGACTGGTGAATAAAAGAAGTTTATATATGGTTATCATTATCATCATTTCAGCCGAAAGACGTCCACTGCTGGTAATAAGCCTCCCCCAAGCACCGCCACTTCGACCGGCTCTGTGCTTCCCGCATCCAGCGGATACCTGCGGCCTTCACAAGGTCATCGGTCCACCTTGTAGGAGGCCTTCCAATGCTACGTCCTCCGGTACGCGGTCGCCACTCCAGAACCTTTCGGCCCCAACGGCCATCAGTTCTGCGAGCAATGTGCGCTGCCCACTGCCACTTAAGCTTGGCAATTCTTCGGGCTATGTCGGTTACCTTGGTTCGCTTGCGGATCTCTTCATTTCTGATTCGATCACGTAGGGAAACTCCAAGCATAGCCCTCTCCATTGCCCTTTGGGTGACTTTTAGCCTTCTGATAAGGCCCATTGTGAGCGACCACGTTTCAGTGCCAATATTTTTTTTTTTAATATATTTTAGCAGTTATGGTCGCTGTAAGTTAAATAATCCAGCACTGGTCATATAATCAATGATGAAGAGACTCCCGAAGAAGGCGTTCTTAATATAAAAGCGTTGGCGATAATAATAGCCCGTAGTAATTGCGTAACACTCATAAAACGACAGTTGATTGCAATATCTTTTATTTTGAAAGTTCAGCCGCGTTCATTGCGTTATTTACGTTGTTGATTAGACGAAGTTTACAATCCTATGAAGCAATGGATAAGGAATATACTTAAACCCCTCAGATTGTGGTTGAAAGCGTGTTATCGACGACGACCTACCAATATCTTCTATTTAAAAAATTGCAACTTTACAGGAAACGAAAAAAACGTCTAATTTTTATGGTTCCGTACCCAAAGGGTAAAACGGGAACCCTATTACTAAGGCTCCGCTGTCTGTCTGTGTGTCTGTCCGTCTGTCACCAGGCTGTATCTCATGAACCGTGATAGTAGACAGTTGAAATTTTCACAGATGTATTTCTGTTGCCGCTATAACAACAAATACTAAAAAACAGAATAAAATAAATATTTAAGGGGGCTCCCATACAACAATTGTGATTTTTTTTTGCTCTATATTGATAATGGTAACAGGTAGATGCTTGAAATATTCACAGGATATTTAGTCATATATTCACTTTAAAAATAAATAATTAAATAAAAATAAAACAAATATTTAAGGGGGGGCTCCCATACAATGGCAAAAAATGATTTTTTTTGCCATATTTATAAATAATCTGTAACTTTTATGGTGTACATAATAAAGAGTATTCTATAATGGTACGGAACCCATCGTGCGCGAGTCCGACTCGCACTTGGCCGGTTTTTTTTTATTATAATAAATGTCCCGTTTTTATCTATTTTAATAATCTGATTATTGGAATAGAAATACGATGTGAAGTATGTTTTTATTCTAAAACTACCATTTACAGAGTTAGAAGAAGATAGAATAAATAGAAGAAAGGAAAAGGTAGTTAGGAGGTATTGGTATTTCATCGTCGATATGCAATTAAACTAGTCTATACTAAGTGAAGTAACTGTTCAGGAGAATACCTTATCATTTATTGAAAGACATTGTGTAGAGCCACTTATTTTATTTGTCCTAAATTGGGTATCATTTCGTAAATTAAACCAAGCCACGATTTGCAAGATCCCAAATTCTGAATATTGCTTCGAGTGGAAGTTGGAACTGTTTGACTTTCTCGCTCCTTCCGATTGTTTTTCTTACAACTTAACTTGGAGGAAAGCTTAAGTATCAATTGTTTATGTTTGAATCTGGGTGTACGAACAGTATTTAAAGAGAAGTTACAATTTCACACAGTTCTACAAACTATAAGTAAGTTTCGTGCGTCTAAATGATGAAATAGATGATCGAAAGAAAACGGTTAATAAAACAAGATGCATTGATAGAAGATGAGAACTAACAACGGAACACCAACAAGAGGATATAAAATAGTTAACTTGATTTGTCATTTCCTGTTTTCTCTTCAGATTATTTATCAGATGATAATACAGATCTACAGTTGAAGCTCTATCAGATTTTTCAACACGAAGAATTTTATAACCCGATTTTCAGCCTTGCATTCTGCGAGTGCAACAGCTCTTGAAAAAACTGACATTTTATGAGCCTGGAGGATGAAGCACTGAAGTAGGAATGTGTAATGTATTGTATTTATTATACGACGATTTTCACAAAATAATAAGCTTTAAACGACGAAAATAAAACACAACAGAAGTTATCAGTTATCCCCAAAATAGAACCCGTTTCCCTAGTTACCTGTTACATAAAGGATAAACGACTATTTCCCTGACAATTTCGGATCGTAAACTTTCAGAAACAGTTTGTGAATCAAAAAATTTGTGTCGCCATCTACAAGGAGCTACGTTTACGTGAAATCTTGAGAGGTTCACACCAACTTTGTTTTGCTCGTAACAATCGTAACTTTGTTAGAGGCAGATACTTTACAAACTTTACTTTACAAATACAAAAGAATATGGAGAAGGTTGAAATGTGTAGTAAAATATGAATAACAGATATGGAGGTTTCAAAGTAATCCATAGTGCTTTTGATACGCTCTTCCTTCCCTGCAAAACACTAGGATTGTATAAAGAAAAGGTAATTTTGGGAGGCTTTTGCGTGTAATCATGAGCACAGATCCTTATGACGTTCTAACGTTCATAAAGCAACGCGTACAATCTAAGAAAATTCTGGTTTCAATATAAAAAATCAAAACTTATTCTATGTATACAAATATACGCGACTTTTTTGGACTTCCGTGCTGCATTATTCTTAGCTGGAATTTGGACTGGATGTAGGTACTTTTATCAGTAGTTCGCCAGTAAGCCTTCTGCTTGTACCTTTTTATTTATCAACACGACCCTACTATTTTTAGTTTGCCGTTTAATTAAAAAAGCTGTCAAGCGTGAATTGCACTCTCGGAATACGGATTTCACATCGACAGCAATTTGTTTGTGGTTGTATTTTGTTACATGGTATTATGTAACTATTAATTACTATTGATTTGAGAGGTATTCCACTCAGATCACTGATTTCAACAGCACTTGTCCGAACCCTTCCACTGACCGCACTGAAACAAAATTTTGATGACCACAGAACACAGTATTCGTTGGTAGATTAGAGCATACAAATGTTAATGATATTGGTACGAACCGCAACGTCAAAAAATTTTACGAATTTGAATGATACATTTTATTTGCCAACCAAATAAAGCATATTTTTTTTGGTTGGCAAGTAAAATGTATTATTGAGAATATTCACTATTCTAGTTACCCAGTCGTTAGTGATGTCAATATGCTAAATAACCAGTAAAACCACCCGTTCCCGTTTCTTCCGGTATTTGCATATTTAAGTCAAAATCTGTAGTTTCAACAGCTTTTCCCTCATCGTCGTCGTTCAGTTTTGTCGAAGCCATCGTTTTCTCATTTGACGAACTAAGTATACGCATGAGCGTTATAAGGCTTCTACATACCGGGGCGACTTGTCGCGCGACGCGACGCGACACAAAGGCACCGCCCGTCCCGCGACACGCGGGGCCTTTGTGCTGTGTCGCGTCGCGCGACAAGTCGCGCTGGTATGTAGAAGAAGCCTTTAGTTTAAACCAGGGACCGTACAACTCCGGTTAAGGGTTAAGCCTTTCGAAGGGGTAACCCATTCAATGGGTTAGGTACCTTTATCATGGTGTAACCCATTGAAAAGGTTTTATACTAGAAACCCATTGAAAGGGTTACATGATAACCCATTGAATGGGTTTTATACTTGAAACCCAGTGAAAGGGTTACCTATCACTGGGTTTCAAGCCATGGTGTAACCCATTTCAATGGGTTCTATACCTACTTGAAACCCAGTAACATGAAAAAATCATAATATTATGTTATTTTGATATCCGCCCAGCACGCGTAGCAGGACCAATTCTATCTCTATTCTACCCAGGGACCATTTTGGTTATCATTTTAGGATAACCCTTTCAATGGAAAGGGTTTTCGATAGGGTTTTTCTAAGCTGTTAATCAAAAACCCATACGTTGTGGGTAATTTTGAATGGCTTAAATTAAGCTGTTCAAAAGGGTTACCCACATCGTATAGGTTTTTATCGAAAACCCTTTCAATGGGTTACCAAAATTGAATTCAAGCCGTTCATACCCTTATCGTATGGGTTTTTGTTTAACCGCTTAGAAAAACTCTATCGAAAACCCTTTCAATGGGTAACCAAAATGGTCCCTGGTTTGAACAGCCCATCTTTGATCTTGAAGTCCTCCACATTCATACTCAACATATTTCTCACGACAACTCCTTGCTCTGCATCATCCAGCATGACCCACTTAGCTACCAATATTTACGAAATTTCAAAGCCTCAAGTGGTATCACAAGTAGCCTCTGGCACGTGTTTAATAAAGGATATGGTTCTATGACCGAGTTTATTGCCTGATGTTTAGTAAGCTCTCCGAGGTTGGTGACGTCATCACTCCTATCCGGACTGTGACCGCACCGCTATCACTGGCGCACATCTATCATTGTGGATGTACTATCGAGGAATTTCATATCTATACACCTTAAGGACTATTTTTGCTTGCAGCGCTCGGCCGCTATAGTAATCTCATCAACCAATAGCATCGCACCATCAGATTTTTGATGAGACCCTTGTTTTTGTAAATGAAAAAAAAAGACAGTAAAAAACCAGCTGAGGTGGTGCATATTTTTTCAATGGAAACAATTTCAATGGGAACCCTCGTTCGGTCGTAGTTCGAGATCGTTTGGGACAAGTTTATGGGTTTTTTTTTATGAGTGGGTTTGCTATGCTCTCAGAAAAGTATAATATAAAATTAGAATTGAGTAGTTTCACAATTAGCAGTTTTTGGGTGAGAGGCGGAAAATTTCCATAATACTTTAAAAGCGCAAAACGCAGTATCGTTTCGGTATAGTATGCTCGGATTTGACTGATGTTTAATCCAAGAAACAAGATTTCATGCCTCTGTTGTGTGGTGAGACGGTACGAAGACATGTTTCAGAAATGCTACGTAAAAACGTTAGTGGTTACCGAAAGCTCTGCAAATTTGCAACTGAACCCATGAAATGCGTTAGAACAAAATGTAAAGTATAAAAACATTAAAATTAAAAACTTTCTCAGTTTTGTTTCTTTTGTTCTATTCCTAGTGGTCGAGAAAGGGTCACCATATCCGTAGTCAAACATCTGTGATCATTGTAACAGAGCCTACAAAAAACGCAAGAACAACAAAAAATCAGAAACGACAAAATATTACTATGTATTGTTGTTTCATTGGTCGATGCAAAACAGTTGTGGTCATCGTGTTCACGGGATTTTGTTTTGAAACTGGTTAGATATGAAATTCCTCGATAGTACATAGTAAAGTAGTTTTATGTGTATCTACTGTGTGATAGAAACAAATGTATTGTTTTTATTTAAATATCAAACAGATTTATGGGAGGATTTTTTGTTCGTAAGTACTTAGTGTATTTAAAAAAACCGGCCAAGTGCGAGTCGGACTCGCGCACGAAGGGCTTCGTACCATTATCCACAAAAATTTCAAAAATAAATCACGTTTCTTTCTTCTTTCTTTTTTTAAAAAACGTTGCCCCACACTAGGAATTTCTCCTGTATTGTGGGTGCGTTTACAAACATTTAAATTCACATACACAAACAGCCAGACCCGGAACAACTACTTGTAGGTCATACAAATATTTGTTCCGTGCGGGAATCGAACCCGCGACACGCAGCGCAGCAGTCAATCGCTTAACTAACTGCGCCAACCGTGCCGTGCCGTGCGTTTGTTGTATGGAAGCCCGGGGTTCAATGCAATATTTGTTTTATTTTAGTTTAATTATTTATTTTTAAAGCAAATATATGACTAAATATTCTGTGAATATTTCAAGCGTCTACCTGTTGCCGTTATCAATATCGAGCAAAAACGAGCAAAAAAAATCACATTTGTTGTATGGGAGCCCTCTTAAATTTTATTCTGTTTTTTAATATTTGTTGTTATAGCGGCAAAATAAATACGTCATCTGTGAAAATTTCAACTGTCTAACTATCACGGTTCATGAGATACAGCCTGGTGACAGACGGACAGACAGACAGACAGACGGCGGAGCCTTAGTAATAGGGTTCCTGTTTTACCCTTTGGGTACGGAACCCTAAAAAAAGATACAGCTACACATGTGAAATTAATTTCGAACCCAAAATTTAATACAAATATCCGTTGACTTTTTAGGGTATGGGAACCCTATGAATAGTGCAGATGAAAAATTAAAATAATACAAACTCTTACTATACTCGTACTTACATGAAACTAATTACTGATTTAAACATTTATTTATTATAGTATTACCACATATATTTGTTTTTACAGATAGGAACCCAATACAACAACAGTCATAATCTCCACACTCAGAGCCGTCACCCATAAAAACAATTAGACACCAACAAAAATTAACTCTTTTTAAACTGTCCTATTTTGACATAGTACAGTTTGCGACCATTGTGGGGAATCCACGAATGTAGACCGCAAAATATAGAAATTGTGCTACTAGTGTACCGTCGCGCCAGTCTGCACGAGCCTTTACGTTTTATGTTGATCGAAATTGATTATGCGGCAATTATGATAACACAATTAATAAATGATAATCATTTATTTAGTTATAACATCAATGTTGCTCTCGAAATTATATTTGCTGCCAATATTTCGTGAAAACATGACGATTAGTAGCAAATATAATTTCGCAATTTGCAAAAAAGCACACATCTACCTTATCGGTCCATATTGTCGCCACTATGGAGACTAAACACATTTCATTGTGAACTGTGGTGATTGTGCAGTGTCTATTACGCCTAACGTCAAGCAACCTCTGAAAGGACAGATGACGTCACCACTTTAATACTTAGTCTATGTAAAGTGACCACATTGTACCCATCCCCTTCAACCAACTACGCAGTACAGGAGTTCACCCACACACAAGCGGAGAACTGGTGTAGCTCGACACCGAAATGCAGGCAGTCCAGAAAAGCTATGCCATCCTTAGACGGCAGGCTAACCAGGCGTTTGCTACGCCTGGACAGGAACGGCCTGCGCCTGGTGACGGGGACCACCACGGAACACTGCTCATTAAGAGTAAGGATGGATGCGTAGTTCATATAAACGTAATACCAAAATAATTTGTAAATCAAACACATTCATAAGGTAGTGTGTCTTTATTCCGATAGGAAAACAGAATATCTAGGTTCCTAAATATATATTTTGAATGGACACTGATTTAAACAAGAGGTATGAGAAAAATAAGTTTTCTATAGAAATTTTAAATTCCTCATAATTATCTCGTCTTTATATCATTGTCCTTTCAAAGTATATGTTTGGGAACATAGATATTCTGTAATCCAATCGATTTAAATACACACTACCTTAAGAATATGTTTGATTTACAAATTATTTTGGTATTACGTTTGTATGAACTACGCATGCTACGCCGGCCCCTTAAACAAACATTTCTACTCGATAGGCGTAACGGACAGTCCTCAGTGCAGAAAATGCATGGAGGCTAAAGAAACTATTGCGCATGTCTTCTTTGAACCCTCGGGTCACACAGATCCTTTACAGATATTCTAAACAGAGACATAATCAAAAGACAGCTTCTGGAGGTGTGCTGGTCGGAATAACCACCGACGGCCGCCATGGTCCACGCACAATGGTCCACATGAAGGACTAAGTACGAAAACCAAACCTGACATAGAACATGAGACAGCAGTGCATATCTATCAGTACCTACCTACTGCATCATTATAATTTAGTAGAAGCCGTAAATAAAGTGTAGTTGAAGCGATGGACACATACTTTTGAAGTACCTACTTACAAGTTGGCAGTTTTTGCGGCAAAATGACTTGGCACCACTATTTTGGGTGCCTACCTACGTCTTCGTCTTCTCTGAAGTCAGCATGAGCAATACGACTAACATGCCTCATTAAGGCTGCCTGCCCAGTGAAGCGGAGCGAGGCTGCGAAGCGGAGAAACGGAGAAATATTAACCAATGGGATTGCATATCCTACTAATATTATAAACGCGAAAGTTTGAAAGTATGGATGGATGGATGGATGGATGTTTGTTACTCTTTCACGTAAAAACGGCTGGACTAATTTTGATAAAATTTTGTATCGAGGTAGCTGACACCCTTGATTAACATATAGGCTACTTTTCATCCCTATGTTCCCACGGGATGGAGACTTACGTGGGTGAAACCGCGGGGTGCAGCTAGTATTCAATAAATGGACAGGGATTTGCAATCCTATTGGTTAATATTTCTCAGTTTCTCCGCTCCGCAGCCTCGCTCCGCTCCGGTGGACAGGCAGCCTAATGGTGAAAAGATTAGCCATCAACGGTTGACTGCCCGACTGCTAAATCCTTGCCTTGCCGACAGCCCTTAAAAGCTTTCATTACCTAGTCTTCAATGCCTAACACGTAAAGTCCTCACTAAGGATATCTGACGTCACCAGTGTAACGCACATCGCGGACAGACCTCCGTTATCATCAGTGCATATCTATCAGTTACATCACTGTTGCCAACAGACTGCCAGTATTATGCCTGCACTTGGCTCACTCTCTGAGGACAAAGTACACCCGATGACACATCAAGTTATTAATTTTCCAGTCTAAGTAGATCTCGCATTGTATAGGCTTTCTGTACAATGAGAGGTCAGCTTATATAGATAACTTAATTTTATGGTCTGTTCCGAAAATATTTGAAGACAATGTACAGATAAATGGATCATAAAACGTGGAGGACAATTTTGTAGGATTTTTAGGAATTTTAATAATGAAACCACAAAGAATTTTTTCATTTGAAAATTGAGTTTAATTTTATAACCTCAACTTTCATCGATGGTTTTTCAATTATAATTTAATAATGCTTTTCAATCAATAATTGCTATAACCTTCATTCCGGAAGTCAGTGGGTGTCTTTGGATCTATTTTATTTTTTTGTCACCGACTTCCGAAATAAAGGTTATTTTTCACTTTGTTCAGGTTAAATTATTACGCAATCAGCGTAATAATTTAACCTGAACAGGGTTTACACCTGCATCAGATACTTTTGGAACGGACAGTACTTGTAGCTTGATTTCACGTCATTCGAACGGTCGTTCGAGTCCGACCGAACTTTCGGTTTCGGCCTAGTATCGGCGAAAAAACGGGTTTTAGCTAAGTTTCGGTTTCGGGTGCCATCCGGCCGAAACCATAACTACATAGATTTCGCTCTGCGATCGGATAATATGTTTGGTGCACTGAGTGCGATTAAGTGTCATTTCGCCGCGTCCGCGCTCACAGTCGTGGACTCGTGGGTAGTCTCATGACTTGCTTTGCTTGTTTTGTTTACGTTAGTTTGTTTGGTGTGAAATTGCGAATCAGGTAAGTTTTATTTTGCTATTGATGTGATAATTACTTCATGATAGTATAGTTAATGAATAACAAAATTTGATTTATTTAATAACAATAATGCGTATGTTTTCGTACGTTACGTGCTAACATGATAGTGATACTCGTAAGTTGGTGATTAGTTAAAATGTCAGAGACTAGATTATTAATGTGATTAAAATGTCAGACTGAATGATTAATGTTAAAAAATAAAAATAAAGACTGATTATGATAACGTTTTGTTTATATTTTTTCAAGTTTCGGTTTCGGTTTCGGCCGAAACTGAGACCGAAGCCAGTTTCGGCCGTAAAACTAGTTTCGGTCGGACACTATCGGCCGTAAGTACATTAGAAATGCGCTTCTGCAGTTGTGGATGTAGATAGGTATTCCATGCTAGCTTTTGACTATAAAGCCTAATAGGTGACGTTCTCTAAAAGAATAGGTATGAGCTCATCGCTGTGATCGAGCTGCATAATCCTACTGGCAGTATTTCGACTTTATTGGAACGCTTGCGTAGGCGAAGTGTTGGAGTACGTTGCATAATCTGAGGAGACTTCTGTGCAAATGATCTCTTTCTCACCGCTCTGTGCAGTTTTGCTTTGGTAACATAATGCGGATTGTATGTTATTTTGGGTGCAGTTTTTGACTTAGATATAAGTAACATTGGTAGCTTTCACAACTTTCAGGTCTTCTTAAGAATCAACTTTCAAAATATTATTAGGAAAATAACTATCGAATTGTATCAATTGCTAACTATGCCATATATTGCAAACAGATTGATAATTTTCGACAGTGGTTCTTCTGTAGAAGCAAACTGATCAATTCAACACAAAACTTCTCGTCATTGACTGAACATAAACCTATAGGTACCTGTTACAGGCGCCCCACGCACCCATAGCACTGACCTATCTACTGCCTGATCTATGTTGTTCCCGATCTCCATACAATGGGTGGGGTCGGCGCGGGCGCAGCGCGCATTACTACGGCTGGCTGAGCGCATGCGCGCTGGCCGCTGATCGACACCCGCCACGCATTACAACGACGCACATTTTCCACGAACACGTATAAATAAAGTCGTCGGAGAATTGCCGCAATTTACACAGCCTTCTGTGAATCAGCGATAATTATGAGATAAAAACCACGTCTGGAAACTTTATCGTCTAGGAAACTGACGATGTGAATTATGATAATGCTCGACTGAGGGGATCTGACAGAGAACTGACAGCAAGTAAGAGCTCACCCAACAGAGCGCAATGGAAAAGTATTCAAGTAAATAATTCACAATAAATTATAAACTAAGGCACGACGCAACAGCCTGCTCAGAGAAACCTGTTTCAAAAGAAAAATGAACGAGTGTTTGAACATGCTCACTCTTTGGGAAAAGCGGTGAATGAATGTCGGACTCCCATCTACAGTGAGCCACTTCGTAGATCACTGTTTACGGGACTTTCTCACGATCGAGCAAGAAAAATCTGGTATGAGAGTGGAGCCGACACGACAGATTAGGAATTAAGCAATACATTAGCCGCGGTTCACACACAACTAAGTAGTTCTGTAGAAAACTTGTGAAAAATTGCAATTATGTGCGTCCAGCAAAACTACATTTAAATTCAGCCATTTTTACGTCTCTTACGAAGATAAGTGGCTGTTTTTCCTGCTTAGCAGTATGAAGCTTAATTACTGTTAAATTAGCTTCTGGAAAAACAACCTCAGATATTTAAACATTTTCGAGATAACGAAATTCTCAGAAAAAGACATAGTCATGACTTCAAACTAGCTTGTGTTTATTTTCGATGCAATCTACGATATCTATGTGGAGAACGAATGGTGAGTGGTGACTAACACACGAATCACGATACCGTGTTGCTATCATCGTACCTTTGATCATTCAACAGTAATAGGCTCTTACGCTATAAAATTATGAAAGCACGTTCATGTTTATAATACGTTAATACGATGTTACACGCAAAAGATTTATAGTTATTGAAGAATAGCCGTGACAACAGTCGCCGGGGCAGATGTCTGCTCCACTGAGTTCCGAGAAATTGTCGTTGGAACACTAACTATGTGTTTGTAGAAATGATTAAGTTCTTAGAAGTGTGTTGTTTTCTTCACAATAATAGCCATATATCGAATATGAAAGTAAACAATTGCTTACAATGCCATTGGTTGAAATCTTTTTACATCGCCACCCACAGAGGATATGTTTTCACAACTGAAGAGTCGCTTATCGTAAACACCAGGTGATTGAGATGAAAATCTTGTAACGAAGTATTTATGATTTAAGTTCGAAACTGTGTTACGATTTCGGAAAGTTACAGCCATTGATGTATTAAATAGGAAGATAGGCCACTCTCCAACATCACGTAAATATTAAATGGACCCGATGTCGTGCGTCATGTGCTCGACAACCAAAATAGATAGACATATTACGCGGGCTATACCGGGAACGAGATCACAATAATTCTCACTGTTACGTACCCATAACAACTCGCAAACAAACTACGATTCAGGTATTCCCCGCAAACCGGGAGTAATATAGGTTGATTGTGTCCCTTCCCCTAATTTATGCGGTCCACATCTAGGAGCGCATACCATATCTTCCTGTTTAATACATCAATGGTTACAGCCTTGGTTTTGTTGATATTTTGAGTAATCTAATCATAGCTTAGAAATTGATTGATTGAACAAACTGTCTTTACATCGTTTTTAGGGTTCACCTACACCCTTATAGTTTCGTCATGTCCGTCTGTCTGTCCCCAGCTTAGCTCAGAGACTCTTAGTACTAGAAAGCTGTAATTTGGCATGGCTATCCATATTAATCACGCCGACAAAGTCGATAAAAAAAAATCTTGTTTTTTTTTTTTTAGGTTAACTATCTCCCTCTCCCTTACACGTAAAGTGGAGATGATATTTTTATTATTTATATATTATTTTATTTTTTTCTCGTCTATCCCATGATGTGGAGTATCGTAGGATAGGCCGCTCAAAAATATTGAGGGGCTGTCAAGATCATTTTTCGATTTCGGGATCCGTTTGCGTAATAGTGCAATTTTTTGTTAGAGTCAAGTGTCTGCCCCCCCCCCCCCCCTGCCAGCTAAATGTTTGTTTCTGGAAAAAATCATGGCAGTAGTATATAATAACAAAAATTAAAAGGAAAACTATCACAGCTAAGTAGGCTTTACAAGTGAACGAGTAATAGTCGACCAACTTACATTTGCAGTTGGAGAATTGACCGTGACGTATATCGATGTATGGGAGAACATGTTTTTCAACTACAATGTTGTTTGTTTTTAGATTAAATTCATCTCAACTACGAAACCCTTCTATGTGCGTGGTCCGACACGCACTTGGCTGGTTTCTTTATTTTATTTTACGACTAGTTGCTGCCCGCAGCTTCGCCCGCGTGGTTTTTTCTAAACATATAAACCTTCCTCTTGAATCACTCTATCTATTAAAAAAAACCGCATCAAAATCCGTTGCGCATTTTTAAAGATCTAAGCATACATAGGGACAGAGAGGAAGCGGGAAGCGACTTTGTTTTATACTATGTAGTGAAGAAGCAGATGTAATCCCTAACAAAAACATTATCTAGGAGTCGTTCGTCGTAAGTTCAGAATGAGCAAAAACAAAACGTCGCGATGTTCAAGCTTCATAGACATTCCTGTCACGTCAGCGTCTACGCACTAGAATATTGTCGTTATTAGCATCCATCGATCAACAAACGAACAAAGGATTACTACTGTCTTTGCTATCTTAAAATACCTCTTATTTTTCATTGCCACCATTAATAAATTAGCGATTCCTTCAAGAAACGGAGCATCTGCGTCGTGTTTGTTGATCTTTGTGTAATATTGATTAGTGATTTACAAGTCACATTAATTGGAGCACGTATTTGGCGAACTCACTCGGCGGTCTAACTATGCGGATTGATTGCCTTCACGAAAGGGAGGTGTGGAACGAAAGATTACATTGATTTAGTTCCATTTGCTATCAGAAGCAGCCAAAAGTTATGGTCTATCTATATTCCATCCTGTCTGGAGTTTCGTCAGTGTGACTACAACACTTAATAAAAGTCACAAGGCTAGTAATTTAAGCCATAATTCACGGGAGAGTATCTCCGTAAGACGCAGTAACGAGGCGGCCAGATGTGTGCCGCACTTACGAGATATAAAGCGCACATGACGCGCACTTTTATAACTATAGCGTCATCTATATGACAGTCCGAATGTAACGCGGGAGGTCTGGGTACCAGGGTCATATGAAATAGATGGGATTGTACTGAGGTGAGGTGGTGGGTCTCTATTCTACCGGGAATCGAAATCAACACTGTTGTGTCGAAGTCGTTATAGCATTTAACATATCGACCGATTCGATGATCAAATGAACACTCAAAAACTGAGTTGTACACACTCGAAAATATTTATATTCAAAATTATTTTGAAACGTGCTCTTTGGATAGACCCTACTTCCGAACAAATCCTGCCACAAAACAGGTTACAAACTAAATTCACATTTCTGAATAGATTTGGTCAAACTGCAGCGAGCCAAAATTTCATCCGGACATTTCGTTCTCCTGTTATGTATTTACGATACCACTAATATGTATATTAGGTATTAAAGTATGCGAAATCCCGCTGCAGCTGCCAATGGTGGACGTAAAGCGAATGGACGTTTTTACAGCTCAGCGTTTTAGTGCTCAGTCGGGGCTCTGAAGTTATTTACTGGTGGTTACGTACGTGGTGCAAGATATGACAGGAGCGACAAGCGGAGCGGGTGAACGTTAAGCTAAGTTAACCGTGGAAATATATTGGTTTTAAAGTCACTTCGTAGTGCAGTATGACAAGTATTTGTGGATCCCAGTTTTAAAAACATATTGAAGCAGCAAAATATGACATATATTTTTAGTTATTATTGTAAATCCAAACCGGAAAATAAATTAATATCCATCTAATTACTCCTTCACAGTAACAAATTGTCTTTGAAACAATATCATAAAATATTGCAATTCTTAGAAGAGGTACTACGAGTACAAACCAAAGTAATTGCCCAACGATTTTACCATTACAAGTTAGCCGGAATGGTACATCGAGAACAGTCGTTAATGTCAAGAGGTTAATTTGGGCACATTCCAACGGAGATCACGTAGATTTGGACCAGTTCAAATGAAAGTAACCAATCGAAGGGGAAACAGGTTTTTTAAGTTTTAAATTTATTGCGTTTTAAAATGCTTATTTGACGTTAATCATTGGGAACGATTAGATATTGTGACATGAACTAACTACAAAATGTGCCAGAAAATGTGATTTCTGGTTAATTTAAAATTATTACGGATAGAACTGAGACGTTTGGGTACCATGACGTAACGACTGCGAGGTCATCTAAATTACAGAGTTTGGAAAGTACTAATAATAAAAGTTCATGACTTCGAATCCAAAGACTTCACAATCTAATTAGTGCACATTATGTCTGCATATCTCTGCTTTCAAAGAAGACCATTGCATTGCTGTTTCAGTTCACAATTCATTGTATGGAAAGTTTGGATCAAAGTCGCAATAAGTTCATACCTTGCACCGTGTTTTAAACTAAAAATTGGTGGCTGTGGCCCCGTCGCCCGCATCGGTCGGACCGCACCGTGTTATTACGGGCCGACGCGACGGATTGCCCAACTTTACAACATGTTGTTATTAAGTCATTTTGTTTTGTTCCCCGTCACTGTGCCCAATAGTTCCCTCGCCTACTTCTCAGTTTCTCAGCTCCAGTGAGTACCGTTTATTTGTGTTCCTATTTTTAATTAGTTGTATAATTTTATTATAATTATAACTCTTTTTTTAATTTGCATAATTTGAGTTTTTATATGTATTGAAACCTACGTTAATTTTTGTTGATAGTCTTCGTATCCGGTGATGCAAACGCTTTTCGTAAAACTATTGTTAAGCGCAATTTCACATTTTAGTAAAATGAAAACTGAAAGTGCTAACTAGCAGGAAGCAATATAATACGGGAACTCGAGAAAAATCAACTTTGATTTGAAATTCCCTACCGGACGACGAAAATAATGAAATGCTTTCACACTCCCAATTTTGGTGCGGAACACTGAACACTAAAGGCCCGACTTGAGTTTCACAGAATATTAACAATTTATCACGCTCGAGATTCTTTGTTAGTTCATTTATCTAAAGTGTACGAGTAAATTATATAACGCGTTTTGTGTTTACAAACGTTGCATTGAGAATTTATCGATTTATTTATTTATCGATGGCCGTGTCAGATGAAAGTTGATCAGCTACTTAATTATGCAATAAATTCTATTTTAATCGATATCTGCTACTAAAATTTTATATAGTTACAAATAACAATCAACAGAAAGTGCTTTGGCTTGATTTTTATCTTTAGGTAGTGTTAAAGTTAGTTTTGTAGTTGTCCGAATGCTGGGTTAATCCGCTCATTCTTTTCACGTGTAAACGGCTAGATACATTTTATAGATTGTTTTATTTGTTAGATACTTAAACTGACTTTCAAATCATCACTTGTTGTTTAGATTGTATACCTACAATAATTAAAACAAATGAATCAATGAAAAGTTTATCTATATACATCGTGATTCATTCAAGATTTGGCACTTGACACCAGAATATCATAACTTGCTGGATGCAACTCAAATAATCACATATTCAACATCGAGCAGGATCCCCGTATTCTTGGAAACGGGTATATTTCACGAGTTACCCGAGGAGGCGAGAAGGCGTCTAATAAAAAACCCAGTGGACGTTATGTACGCCATGTTTCCTGCGCGATAAGCCGCTGATGGATCACTTCCTATGGATTAGGGATGCTCGATACAAGCTACAATGCACACTGATTCCAATTACACTAGCCAGCGTCCTGGCTCCTTCTGCTCGCGTGATACCTCATACAGTAATCAATAAGATTAAAATGGCTTTTGATGTGATTCCAATGTGGGAGTTGTATGATTGGTTATCAAAAATTCAATAGAATATTTTGTGTGATATATTGAAGAGGTAGGACTAAAATTAGTATTTAGAATTTAATACTTGAACCATCGGGTTTGAGAATATATTTTATGAGATATCGTTTCAATTTACCACTTTAGAAATGAATTATAATGTTAGTTTATTAAAATAAAAAATTATCATCTAAAGAAATTGTCTCTGTTCACTGTACAAAGAAATGGATACTCCCAGATATTTTTGTAACCTATTACTTAATTTAAAACAAATTAAAATAATTGGCATACCTACTAAGTAAACATGTACGGAATTACTATCAATAAAGGCTTCTACATATTGGCGCTACTTGTCGCGCGACGTGACACCGGTAGAACAATTTCTATGAAAAATTCAAGGAAATTGTTCTACCGGTATCGCGCCAGTATGTAGAAGCCTTAATACCCAAAGCTGATGTAAAGAAAAAACGTTACGAAATCCTGCCCACATGCGATGTCTATAATTATATTCTTTATTGACGTAACTTTTGATCACACTTTATCAATAAAACCATTACGCACATTTATTTTGTCTAAAATAAGGTGCAACGGACTTTGTTGGTCTGGAAACGTCTCCCATCCAACGTTGCTTTATCTACTACTTGCATCAAGCTTTTGCGTTCAAAGCCAGCGATGGAAAGTATTTAGGGAGATGTCTCGAATTGGCCATCCAACGCTTGTCGGTGAAGAAAAGAAGGTATTCATATGTATAGTAAAGACTTCGTTATTACGATTATTATTTAGCGGCTTCTCGTCACGCTAGCAGAAATGTCAGTAACACGAGTAAAAACTGATGAAGCAATTAGAGGGACTATTTGAGTGCAATTTAACGCGTCATTTGCAGAGAAAACGAGGTAGTAGCAGATGCTCGCGACAAACATGTGGACAGTATGAGTTACAAGTCGTGCCGAGTATTGAGTTTTTTTGAAAAATGTAGAGGTATGATAAGTCTCGTCTGATTACAATCGTAGATATGGTTTAACATGGTTTTGAAGGTATTGCAAAGGCGAAACCGGCACTAATTTCCAATTCGCAACTATGATATAATTTGTTTCTGAACATTTGGACTGAATGAAAAAACTGGCACTGAATAGCCACCTATTCAGTGCCAGTTTTTTCATTCAGTCCAATGCAGGAAAACTGAAAAAAGATGTAACACTTTCAGCGGTTTCCAGGATCCTTCGGTAAATAGTATTACAGCTTGAAGTTTTATAATCATGCACCAAACTACACCTCTGATATTATACCCAGTATTTGATAACCCCAGATTGACAAGTTTTTTAATAAAATATTGTTTTTAAAGTATTGCAAGACTAGAAATTGAGTATTAATCAAGGTAGGTAATTATTTTTACGTACGGTTTTTTTTTTTTTTACAAATTCGTGAAGGAAAACATCGAGAGGAAACTGGCATGTCCGAGAACCAACAATTCGTCGACATGTGACATCTACCAACCCGCACTAAGCCCGCGTGGTGGATTACAGCCCACTCCCTCTCGAAGAGAGAAGGCTTGTGTCCCAGAAGTGGGAACATTGTAGGCTGATTATGTAATTATTTTTTGTCCACAGTAACCTAGCGCAAAGTTATTCAAGTTATTCCAACCGTCGATGTCAAAACCAACAATGCTTCACACCTAACAAAAGTTTGTAGTTACAACAAAGTCTCAGTATTGTCTTAGACACATGTTTATACTTGAACTAGCTAAGTTATGCATAACTTAAGAATGTATGACTTTTATCGACTTCATCTATAACTTAAGCACAACCTAAGGGCCTATGCACACCACGTTTTTTAAACGTGCCGTCGACGCGCGTTTGTAGCGATACAGACGCGATACGCACGCAAGTCAGTCTATTCTGTAGGATAAAAGCGCGCCGTCGACGCACGTTTCCAAAACGTGCGTCAACGGCGCGTTTAAAAAACGTGGTGTGTACAGGCCCTTAAAGTTATTCACTTCACTATTTCATGTCATTTTGCATATTTTTGTAAACTAAAAGTTGTTTCTCACGATATTTTAAATAATAGCTATAATATGCTAAAAAAAAATTAACATAAAAATATTCCTTTCAATTTGGCAATACGAGCACTCAGATATCGATGCGATTCTTTTAATTTTCCTTTTAATCCGTAGCGAATGAACGAATTTATAGTGTTGTTTATTTACGATATGCGGGAGAAGTTGTACGATAATATAATTATCGTTAATAAATAGTTTAAGAGGTAATCTTATCTAGAAAATAAAATATGTTTCGTTGCGCCTTTTAGTTAAAAGAAAGAAAAAAGACAAAACCACAAAAAAACATTTATTTCGTTGCAGTTTCAAGAGTTAATTACACGGTAAGTACTTTTATTTTAATTCTTGTGTCTTCGCAATTTCTCTAATTGCTTTACAAATAACAATATTAAAGCAAAGAGTAAATTAAGACACCCGGATATCGGACGCAAGATAATGATATGCTACTGATAACTTTGACGATATTTAAAATGAGATGAATCTTTATCTAAGATAGGTAGGTTCTACTTCCATTCTTCACGATATAAACCCTTATTTGGGACTCAAAAAGCTTATAAGTAATACTAGTATTTCTGACCTATTTGAGGGTTCTGGGAATCTTCATGATCAAGAAAAATAGGAGTGTCTCTTAGACACTCCTATTTTTCGTGACCATGAAGATCTAGATGCAAGCGCAATATAACTAGTTATTAGTTATCAAATAACTTTCAATATACCCTCAAATAGGTCAGAAATACTAGTATTACTTACCTATAAGCTTTTTGAGTCCCAAATTAGTAGGCATCAGATATAGCTTCAAATAAGAATACTATCAAAATTACGATGTGTGTGACACGGATGTTTGAACCCATATTTTGCTCCTTGTCTTGCAATTTCATGACATCAGGGCCCAAATCAGTCAAGAGAACAACAGACAAATTATTTAATAAGATACGTAACGTAAACAGAAATCAGTTATCTACAAACGAGGCTCATTTCTGAGAAACATGGAGCTCTCGTGTTTACTGCGAAGGCTTGGAAAGTTGCTTTATCACCATTATTATTTACACTAGGCTGCTTATCTGAACTGCAGGGGGTATTAGAGATAGGATTTGGTTACTGACACTTTAATTGTTGAAGTAAGGCACTGGGTAAGATTGCCATGTTGTACATATCCGTCCTTATTACATAACGAAGTTTGCCTTTAGATCGTAGTTTAAAAACCGAGCCATTTTCGAATTTCGAACCGAAAAAGTTAACGTTCTTGTTACAAAAAATTACGTTAATCCAGTCTAAGTTGTCAATTTCGTATTGAGAACTTTACATTTTTCGAAATAAAGTTCAAATACAATCACTGGCTCGAAGTTTTGGACTGGATTAAAGTTAAACTAATTTTGTAATGAGACGGATCGAGACTTTTCTGTCAGGGTTTTCTTAGTTGAAGGCTGGGTCTGCAATAGCACTTGGTTCTTTAGTTGCCGTCATCTGTGGTGCCTGCATTTGGCAAACAAAATGTAGGTTTAGTTACGGCTTTTCCGTCTTCGAAGACAGAAGGACAGACTCCAGTCTTGAAATAACAATTAATACCAAAACTGTACTATTTGGTTACCTACTCGATGTTTACAATAGAGCAAAAAGTTTGGAAGCATTGAGACATCGACAGCTGTCTGAATAAAGTTCTCTTTTGTTATTTATTTGTGTAGCTTTGTCTGAAAAGTGTGCTAATATTACACCGTATCTTTTATTAAATTGAGGTGAACTGAAACTTCTTGTAATTATAGTGAGTAGAATGCTAATATTCTAGATCCTAGAATCCTAATAGTCCAGATTTCTAGAATCATTTGCGTGGTATTCGTGTACTTAACTGTTACTACAATATTAACTGAAATATTTCACAAAATGTTACCTAAACCTACCGAATTACTATGAGCCATATTCCACAAAATTAAGTTACGGCAAAATTTTAGGGAGAATTTTATAGAAATAGCTAGCTCTCGCATATTCGGGGAGCGAGGCTGACATCATCCTGTCCCAGGGGGACGCGTGCCGAAACAGCTGATTGCCGACCGACCACCATAAAAAATCGTATAAAACAATCCCCAGCCAAACTTCGACCTTATCCCAACAGTTCAGACTATAATGTCCCATACATCCACCCAAACGACCCTTAATATAAGTGTCTCTAGACAACTCTCAACTCTAACATACAGCAGATGGGTCTAAAATCGTTTGCTCACTTTTTCCCCGTCCACGTCACCTCCAGAATAAAATCCGTGGTGCCATAAAATTTGGACTCTAACACAGGAGCACACGGCTAGGTTTTGCTCGTTCGAGATTGTTAACGAGATAAAACAGAATGGATTTTGTGCATTTCACTTGGTTGGAGGCCGGTGCGTGGTGCGCGGTGCGCGCCTCGAGCGATCAAGTTCTGCTGCATTCGGCTCCGCTGGCTAATAAATGAGAATTTTTCGTACGAGAAGATGGATCGTTCGTAATTGTTCAGCTACGGTGTTACTGGTAAGAAACACATGAGATTTTACGCTACGTGATTCAATAAAACATCAATGTTTTGGTTCCAGTATAAATATGTAGTAGAAATGATTATATAATGAGGTGTGCTATTCATATAAGTAGAGCTATTAATATAAGTAATTATATTGTTCAATTAAGTGGTATTACTGTATCGAGGTAGGTACACAAGCTCGTAGTTCGTAGACCACCGCCAGAGATGATTGTTCGCATCACGCAACGTTTTTTGTGTATTATACAACAACTCATTCGAAACTACAAATACAACAAAGATTAAAAAAGAACTTAATACAGTTTTTATAATGTTTTCTGGCGTTTCTTTGAACTACAACTTAAATAAACAGAGAATAACGTTAGAGAAACCAAACCACCAAGTAAAGACCACAAAGCTGGAAACTTATGTTTCCCAAAAGCAAGACATAATAGATTTGTCTCAAATAATGTAGTGCCTATTTCTAGTTCTTATAACGCATAATAACAGTACGGCAGTTCACAAAGACTAGATAACATAAGTTACGAAGGAATACATAATAATTATACTATTCCAAGGAGCCGAAACATTCAAAGCTTGGAAATTCTAGGCACATTCACTCCAAAGTTGATAGACAACGTAGAATGTGCACGTGGTTTTGATTTAAGTTACGAAAACAGAAAACGGTAATACTATCCATAGAACAATCGTTGCTCAGACAGTAGTTCGAATAATGGAATTGGATTCCAATTGCCAAAGATCGCTAACAATCGGCTGCATCCCGTCATTTTGCCTCAATATTTCGCCTGTGTTTATGCAACCAAACAATTTAGTTGATCGTCGAGTCGCACCATAAGTTGATCGTCGAGTCGGGCCATAAGCTGATTCAATTAATCAGTTTACTTAGCCTGTCGCCACTAATACTTCGTACGGCCGAACCTGGGTCGATTTAACATTTTGCCACAACTACAACCGAATCTTTACTTTCTATGTCCGGTTTATCCCGAGCTTTCTATAGGTTTAATCTATATTCTGATGCTGCACCTAATAAATTTTTTTTTAGAAACTGGAGCATTCGATGTTTCACTACATATTATAATACAAAGTCCACCGCGTCTGTCTGTCTGTCTGAACGTGATAAACTCAAAAACGACCGAACTGATTTTCAAACGGTTTTTACCAATGGACGGAGTGATTCATGAAAAAGGTTTAGGTGTATAAAGGTAAGTATACAAGTTTTTGTGTTTGGCTGAAATATGACGATGGGAAATACTCACCATTCACATCCAACATCAGTTACATTTTAATCTAATCTAAAAAATGTAAGCATATTAAAATGTATGGTCTGCTACCCGTGCGAAGCCAGGGCGGGTTGCTAGTATAACATATATCGTATTATTTATCTAAGACCAATGCGTTCCTTTACTTAATTCTACATAATAAAGTTAGAGTCCCATCCCTAAAGTTCGCAGTACTTATATCCCCAGTCCTCTTGTAATTAACAATCCCATTACGACCAAATGAAAGTTACTTAGAATAACTGGATCCTACGTGACTGCATCCAAGGAACAGTATAAGTGGTGGAAGCTCAAGAAATTGCCTCATTGCTCTTGCTTGTAATACTGCAATTCTCGAAAGTGTTTCGATTTATCCGATCAGATTAGATTGTTAAAGACATCGGCTTCTGATATAAACAGTAATATTACTTGTTTAACGTGTTGTGCTTCTAAAAGTTGATCATTATGAACCAAATGGTCCCGAGATTGAATTGGTCCGGCCCAACAAAGGGTGGGACCCCTGTTACAATCATGTGTTACACAGTTTCACTTCATACTAAACGTTTTAGTTTGGTGTTTATAGCATATGGACTCATCTTGAAACACCTTGGGACATTGAATATTCCGTAGCTCGTTAGTTTAATTCGTCGATCCATCTAAGACACATGATTCGTCTGGTTCGTCCTTCTTAGTAACAAGTAGATATTCCCGATAACACGGGGTTCCGTCACGTCACGGTGTAGACGCGACGATGAAATCATCAATAAAGCTTCGTGACAAGACTTTTCTATACCTCGGCATTTTGCATGCGTAATCAGGAATTCTGTCCAAATCCGCTATTGTATTGCAATATACTTTGTTTTCATTATACAGATCTGTCATACGCCGTGCACCGTAAGCTTGGTTATAGGAACTTCGAACAATAGAAGTGCGGTTTGGTTAACAGCCTTTGATGGTAAAGCTGCGAGTGCGTAGACCTTCTAGCAATGCGCGGCATATTATTATATCTCATAGGAACATGCGACGATTTTATTGATTGAAGTAAGAATGAAATTGTGTTAGCTTCCTAACCGGTGTCAACCAAACTTTACAACGAATAAGCTCACCTGATTCTTTTTGTTTCTTCTTAGTTAGTATGGTGTGAGAGGATATCATCCATAATAAATGACGTAGCATTTAATAAAGAAAAGAACAAAAGTAGCAATTATTATTATACCAAAAAAATTACCGAAGACGAATTTTTAATAACGTCATCTTGGTGTCACCAAAAAAAATCAGTCAATAATTTTAAAAGCATGAACACTAGCGAGCCACTGCGGGCTTGTTCAAATGTGATAATATCCTTTGGACAAATCCACAGGTGTTGTAAACTTGAAAGTGGCTTTCTATGTGAGACTGTTTATATTCTTTTGTCTTGACAATATAGACGCCAGCAGTGAATTCCATTCCTTAGAATTTGCATTGCAACTTAGAAAATACGGTCATTGTGTTTGGATCTCTTTAAAAAGGGCATCAGGAATGCGGGACTCAATGTTCTGGGAAAAAAATCATGGGCTACGTTGAAGAAACTTTATAAAATAGGACTTCTTACGATATTATGGTATCTTTAAGTCCTTTGCAATATGAGGTTTGCATACTAAAATATCGTATCTTCCAGCTTGATGATGCAACTTAATATGACAAAATCTTTTTGATTTATAATAACTGGTGAAGGATTTATGTGTAGCTTAAAGTTATTTATGTCGCTAAAAACGTAAATAATAGTATGTGGTTCGAAATTACTCATGAAAACATGCTAAGTAAAGCTTTAACTATTCGATTACAATCTAACGAACTATTTTAATATTGTTTTTGATACGTTTATTACAATGTTTACCTCATTATAAGAGTTATTTCCATGTACTAGATTTTGGAATACAATTTTCTGTTCAACGCTATCGAAGTCTTACTTTTCACCAAAACGGATGGAAATATTATTAGTTTAACAGGATCTATCTGTCAGTAATTTCGACATGAGTATTAAAGGATCCAAGCCGGAAACGTGTCGATAACACGTCTCTGTAATAAACGTCGCTCCGGAAACTATTGAGTCATCATCATTCACATCATTATGCTTTAGTGTAAATAAAACTTCATCACTCAATTACTCAGTGTTTTTTATGAAACTATTCGAACTTATACTCCATTTGAAATAAGATTAGACATTTAAATAAACTTGTTTACAGTCCGTTCAACCGATTTTGACTTCTATTCCGTAGGCATAAGGATGGCATTAATAACAAAAATGTGGTTACAATACCAACTGTTTATTACAGCTGCCATTTGTCATGCCAACAGTGCAATAGAAGTCAAAATCGGTTGAACGGACTGTAAAAAAGGTTTATTTAAATGTCTAATCTTATTTCAAATGGAGTATAGTTTACTTTAGATAAAGTTGGATATTCAGTAACTTTAAGAAGTGTTAATTTAAATTACCATATCTAAAAGTTACTCAGAAGTTGCAAGAATTTTAGAGACATGCATAGCATACCTACACGAGCTTTGTTTTCAAGTCTAGTGAGGTTAAAGCAATCTAACGCGCATGAATCTCTGTACTTTGGTTATATCCGATTCCTGAATCATAAAAAAAATAATACGAGTTTCGTAGGCATGTAACTTTACCTGCGTAATTTCTATCGTATTCGTAGGTGAGTTCTCAAATGGGTCAGTGACATCATCAGGTAAAAGAGGTTTCCATGAGTCTCTTTAACAGGAAAAACTACTCTAGTTGTAGGTAAGTATCCTAAACAACTATTCGATTTTGGAAATATCCTTCCTTGTTGCTATTCCACCAATTTGCAGTAAGCGTTTCCAAATTACTTTTATAATGCGCACAGCAAAAGAGTGGAACTCTCTACCTGCGTCTGTGTTTCCGAACGCTTACAACCCTAATCTCTTCAAAGTTAGAGTAAACAGGCATCTTCTGGGTAAGCTCACTCCATCGTCGACTTCGTCTCTGTCACCTCTGCCCTAGACTAAGGTCAAGAGCAAACCCATCATAAATAATTAAAAAAAAATATAACCAAATAAATTGCTCATGTTACAAACAAAATTACTTACTAAGCAAGATCGAATGATGTATGTAGTACCAGAATATATATTGAAGTTTGCGTTACCAGAATATTTTCTGATGCTCCAATGGGATCTGCTGTCAATCTGCATCAGTCACATACACACACACAAACTGTCACAATCGTGAATGTGTGTGTTTACTCAATTCCTCTTATTAATATACCATCAAGGGGAGAGTGGCTGCAATATCGGACTTTGTATGCTCCCCTGGGAACCAGTAAAGCGTGGTCGTTATCAACTTTAATAAGATGGCAGCGATGATGTATTTCTGTTTTTTTTTTGCACATGATATTATGCTGTATTTTTGTTCTACTCTTCTTCTTGGTTGCTAGGTAGATTTACAGTATACTCTCATGTTTAGAGTGACTCTGTGGTTATGTTATCTTTCACATGTATGAGTATAACATTTTGACTTCCGTTTTTACACTGTGTTGCAATTTAGTGAGTCAACGTACATATAATATATTGTATAGGTTGTGGAAATTTTTTATCGAGCTTCTAGATAGCAGAGTCATGGTTCAGCATTAACTGTATTATCGATCTCAATATCTGCCAAACTCAATTGATCACTTCATACCTTCAGAGTTCTCTTTAGACTTCTTTTGCTGCATTATTTCAACTTTTACAGATATAGTTCTCGACTCAGTTATTTCTACTTATACTCGTTGTTAACATGTGCAACTTTTTACTCCATAAAGGAATTAACAAAAAAAATTGCGCTGAATTCCTAATACAAGTATAATTTTATAAAACACTACAAACTTTCTTCTTTTTCTACCACATAATTCAATGTCAATCTATTTTCTTCGACATCATGATAGAAAACTGTCTACTGTTCGTGTTCTAACACACCATTGCAATTGTGCAATAACGCCTTGTGTACATGAATTCTCGTGAAACCAGGAGCAAAAAGTGCTCTAAGTGGTCATTCTCCTTTCTAGCAAACTTGCAAAAAACATAAAGCGTAGATAACAAATGGCTACTGTACCGGAACTCCGTTTGAAGCGCTGTATCGCTAGATAACGCGCAAAACCTTATCACGCCAGGAACGAACACGTCTGATTAGCAATATTAGAAGTGTGCTGTACTAATGGAAAATCACAAAAAGTTATCGTTTATTCCAGTTTTTAAGACGAGCAAGATAGCCGAGAGCTCGAAGTAAAGTTCAAGCGATTTCTTTTGATGAAGGATTAAGTACTGCGAAATCTCAAAGTTACACACATCCAGATGAGGTACTTACTACTTATAAAATTTGCCTGTTTTCCCTTTTGAGTTTTTATTGAAATGGTAGGTAGGAATCTGAGGTTTAAACCTTGTTTAAACCGTTTCTTTGTTGTTTTTGACACAGATGGGAAGGGTCCAGACTTATATTGCGTTGGATTTATAAATTGAAAATGTTATCTTGTTCACGGGATGTCTTTGTTTCTCTCAGAACGTGTGGTTTCCGATCCAGTTCAATAGCATTGGCAACCGGGCGTGTACGAGGGGAAGAGGACTGGTAGGGAGCGCGCAGTCGGCTTCACCGGCGTGCCTGTATTTAGCGATATGTGTACACGTTGCTCAATGCTTGCTTCAGTAGTCGCTTGTGTATGTAGGGAGAAAATAACTTTGTTTCTAGCTGTACTTTGAGGACTCGATGTTTAGGCTAACCGTCAAGACGTGCTTAATTGTTCATAGAAAGTCCACATAAAGGGTTGAAATTTAGTGCGTGGTACAAATTAAATTAGAGCAGAATGAGAAAGTTTGTAGAAAATATTGCCGTCTAAACTCTAGAACTTAATGTTTCCGTTGTTAAATTCTGATCACAGACAATGTTTAACAGCTATTTCGAGAAACGTTTAAACGTTCACTTTTGTCAATAGAAATCAATTCTTTTCTGCCTTTAGTTTCATACGCGCTTTAATTTGCATCGTCTTTTTATGGTTGTCTGTTATTCCGAGAACATCTCGAGGAAATAAAATTAAAACGTCTGCGTCTCAAGGAACTTTTATTTTTTCAACTATCTGCCCGCGGCAACACTGGTCTGGAGGTTACTGACTTTTTCTTCTATTTCTTAACTTCCTGTCGCAGTATTAAGAAGTTGTGAGCGAAGTTAAGACTGCAGTCTGAGCATCGGAAATTAAGGAGTATCGATTTAAGTGGAGAAGTCGCCTTGAGTGCCAGCTCCAATTCCTTCTGCAAAACGTAGACATAGCCACAGATTCAGAAACGGTTACTGTACGGAACTTTGAACTGTTTTGTTGGATGTTTTCACTTATCGCTGTAAGCAAATCTAAGACTTAAAATAAGTTACTCCTTTGGGTCCATTTTGTTCAATTAATGTAAAAAAGGAACTTAGAAATAATAAGTTTGTATCAAAGCATGATCCAAACTTAGAATTCTGCAGGTATGCGTTGGTAGGTCGCTACTTCAACCACATTAGCTCTAACCTTTATAATAATGTAAATAGGAGAGTCAAAATCTACCCTTTAACAAGGTACTTACTGAAAAAAAAATGAAAAGTCTGGCTTAAATCTATGCCCTAAAAGGCTATGATGCAACTGAGCAACTTTTAGTATCTTAAATAAACTCTTTTGCTAGCATCCTCTCATAATAGACTAATTGCACATCTTACTCACACTCACAAACACTCTCGCTCTCAATTCCACTCTACATAATTACATACAAACTTTTGAGTGAATTTTTCTTTTGTAATTGTTAATTTTACTATTTATGACTTCCTTAAAGCTGTGTGTCTGGTACAAAAGTCGTCCATGTATGTTGTATGGGGCGTTGATAGCTGCGCCACAGTATTTTACTTTTGCAGCTATCTTCGTGTCTTTTGTGAAGTTAACCTAAATTGTTCCTAATAAATAAAAATATCCAAGTTCATTTCTTACTACTTATACAATATCAAAGTCCTAATCTCAATACGCCTTCTAAACGGAGCCTCTATGTAAGTATAGTTAGTCTTCACAACGTCAAATCTTAACGTTACATCTCGATTATGTAACGTTAGTTGAATTGCCGCATGTGGCAATACTGAGTATTGCATCGAAAGGTCGTTGGCTGCACGTGCAGTGATTGGTTGTGAGCTGTGAATTATTCGCTTAGGCACAGCTAAAACATTTACTAGCTTATTAGAAGCAATCTTTTAAAAACTTCTGCAGGAAAAGTACTTATATTCCGTTTGAAATAAGATTAAGACATTTAAATAAACCTTTTTTACAGTCCGTTCAACCGATTTTGACGTCTATTGCGTTGGTGGCATGACAAATGGCAGCTGTAATAAACAGTTGGTATTGTAACTACGTTTTCGCTTTTAATGCCATCCTTAAATAAACAAGTTTATTTAAATGTCTAATCTTATTTCAAATGGAGTATAGCTGTGTGTGTATGCCGTTGGCTTTGTAGTACTGCAATTACATCTATCATCATCGTCAAGTCCCAGAAAGATGAAGTTTTCACGTTTGATATTCCCGATAATCTCAAGTCCTTCTAGTCCATCCAGGATTCAAAAATATTAAAGTCATTTAACATTTTGGATTATAGTTGTTACTCAGCATCAGGAGAATGAACGTCTGCAGGCGGTTCAAACGTAGCAGCACCAGCTAGTTGATCGAAAAGTAAAGGATCCATAGACAAAAGTTCAGTTTAAAAAGTAAGGATCCATAGCCAATAGTTCAGTTTAAAAAGGTATACCTACCTTCGACAGTTTGAAATGAACACAAGCCACACATTGTAAGGTTCACTGGATTCAAGCTATTCAAAACGAAATCTTACGTATTTAGGGGGACAGGATTTCCTTAACAAGAAACAGAGCAGAGGAAATGTGCACAGATACGGCTTTACATTCGAAAATACATATAGTTATGTCATTATGGTAGTTATATTAATATGTCATCTTCCTGCAGATATTTTTTTTTTTATCAATCCTAGCACCTACTATCTTTTTTTTCCCAAAAACACACACAGACAACATCACAATATGCACAATAATTATATTTGTGATGCCATCTTGATATTTTGCCTCTGCAGCTTTGAATAGAAAAGTGCTTTTGTCAAGCTGGTATTTTTCAGTATCTTTATATTCTTGTACTCCTTTAACGAAGCGATTAACATTACATTTGGCATCTCTTCTTTGAGATTTGCGGAAACAGTCGTATAATGAGAAAGGTGCATTTTGAGAATGGTTCGATTTGCGTATGGGGTGCATTTCGCGAAAGGTATATTCTGCGACTGAGCCATGCTTTTAAAATTGGCATATACTTAAAAAAAATATGACTCTGTCATCCGTAGGTATCGCAGACATAGTCCAATATTAACTGATTCACAGTTCCTCTTTATTTTCAGTGATATGACGTTTTTATTATCAACTTGCGGTACTGTAGCGCTGCTGCTGTTAAAACCCACAGAATTTGGCCTCTAGATGGAAAAAGAACTGACGATACGATTCATCTGAGAATAGGTACTGTTTGGAAGTAAATAATTCCGTAGTTTCCTTATCTTTCGCATGTTTTAAAAATAGCGGTACAACAAAGAGCTTTACTATGCCGGTAGTTCGGCATCATACATCCTAGCTACGGCCATTTTGATCACAAGTATTTTTGTTCTCTCTTACACAATGTAAGTTAGATCTACCTACTTTGTCTATATGACGTAACATTGCTATACTTTGTAATTTTACGAGGCGTGCAATCCTTTCACATATAATCTGTCGTAGGAAAGGAACCCGATTATGCCAAGAGGATATAGGAGAGGATAGATTCGGCTTGCTGTCGAAATTAAGTTTTCAAAATTATCGACAAAATGCATCCCTATTATATAAGCATTCCAAGGTAGCAAAATGATGAAAGAACTTGATGGAGTTCATACTCATTCCATTTCGGTATCTCCCAAGCTTGTTTTTCCCCGGGTCTACCCAGCACAGTTGTCTTTGCTTACCGGATTCCAAAAATACCTCCGCTGCGTTGCCTACTGAAGCTGACGTTGGCTATTTTGCGTGCTGGCATGATTCCAGTCTCAGTACCAGGGTTACACACACTCTTATAGACATGTAACATCACCAGTCTTGGTTTTGACGTCACCTTCAACTCCACAATTATGTCAGATGTCTAGTCTCTCCGATGAGCTAACTTTTTCATGAGATTTTTATCTTTTTCGTCCCACTTTTCGTTTTTCTAAATGCGAGAAACATTGTGCGCATAATGTAGAAACTGCTCCAAAACAATGTTTCGGAATCTTGCGCAAACTTGCGACTTGGATCACGGCTTATTTTTAAGTTTTAAGCTTGATTTTTTTTCCGAATATCAATTAAACGAAACAATTGGTTAAATTGAAATTGTTTTGAAGTTTCCTATGGTTACCATGGCCTAATGAGGACCTATGGAAAAGTTTACGGATACGCAACTAGAGAGTTGGCGGGTGCACGATTAGGCCTACAGTCTGTCGGGCACCGCACGGCTCAGCCAGCACCAGGCGCCGCTTATAACTTGAATTTTACACATAAATACGATGAAGTACGAATAAAATCACATCCTTACCTCACTATCAGGTCCCAATCCACTTCGTCGAAAAAAATCCAATTGATAAAACACAGTTCTACACAGAATTTTGAACCAACACACATGCACTGAGTGCAATGAACTGTTGTGAACTGCAATCGCTCCAACGATTTGTTTTTATTTATATTTAACTCGAAATTGTAAAACACAAGATAATCAAATCCACTTTTTTATAATTATGAACCACAAAATTTCCTAGTAGTCCTAAAATTTTCGTGAAAATCCTTTAATACCGGATCTGTCTTATTTCATGTTTTTTGTATTTTTAAATTCGTAATTTAATACGACACCAAAATCTCGTCTCACAAGGAAAAAGTAAAACAACTACGCCGAACAGCGAAGTGCTTCCGCATCCCCGAAACAGCTGTTCGGGACTAGTGACGTCCAAAAATCGATAACAACCGGATTAGGACAACCGTAATTATACACCACACAACTTTTTCACAACACAAATTACCGGTTTCACTATCCTTCTAATGCATGCCTTCACTGTATCAGTTGTAAAAAATAAGATTTAGTGAATTATTTAATTTGCAATATAATTCGTTGAAGGAGTTAGGTAAATATTGAAGGACGAAGAAATATTCTGATGGAAAATATGTGCTTTTAAAAATCACTTTTGTGTTTTGTTTATGATGGTGATTCTTTTATGAGCACATCTCAGAGCTGCACAGCGCACGCGGTCGCGCTCGGTCGCGGACTGGCGGCGGCGGCGCGGGGCGCGCGGGCAGGGCGGGGGGCGGGGCGCGGGCGGGCCCGAGCCAGCGGAATGCTATTGTAGGCGAACTTGCCCGCCACTTTTTTTCTCAATTCTGGTCAAACAAGTTTTGTATACAACCTGCATTGTAAGGATTCCGCCATTCTTCGTACGAGGCAATGGTCTTTCTAAAACATTGTGGAGTATAAGGTTTCGCTGAAACTTCAAAATCCAAGAACGTAACAGGATATACCCACTACTTTTGTAAAAATGCTGAAACACACACTGACATCGGTAATTCTTTGAACTACACTCGATTCGGTACCAGGAGGCTATGAACATAATTTATACAATTATTGGTACTTAATATCTCCATTGAGCTGATGATGACGACTAAGTACGACCTAGGTACTTAACATAAATGAAAAATATAAATCAGACCCGAATCCCACAGCAACAAAACCAGAAGTAGGTATTATAATAGCATCCATATAGTTAGTCCACATATCCATATTATCCATATAGTCCGCAAAATAGCGAATCTAAAAGCTTACTCGACATTCTTAATGTGGAGTGGAGTCGAAAGTGGTTACCAGAGAACGAAATAGGACTGTAATCTAGATGAACAACACGATTATGTATGTAATAACATTTCTGAAAGAGACGAGACGTCAAGTCCTACGAGTATAGTCAGTACTTGCAGGGAAGCATACGAGTACACGGTACAAATAATTTCGACGGCATCAGATGTCTGTATAGCTGCTATTGAATCAAAATCGCGTTGAAGGTATAGAGTTTCCAATTAATTTGTGGTAGCCGGTAGGTAAGTAACTCATTCACACCCTACTTACAATCAGTAAAGTTATGTTTGCCATACAAATATTCCCAACTTTGTTTGTTTTATAAACATCGTCGTCACCACCACGAAGGCAGGCAGGTATTATTTGCCACGACCTGAGGAGAATTCCAACATTCAAGGTTAGAAGGGAACTTCTAAACTAAGTATTTGAAGAGCGATAAACGAACTTCCATGAGGTCGGATAGACTCGGCTCCGAAAGGGACAGCCTAATTTCTCGCTCCCTACGAGAAAAAGAGACGGTGCGATTTATTTTATTTATTGCCTTTTCAAGTTACGTCGCGGGTTCTGTATCACGGTTGTGTGAAAGAGACGAATATAAATATATTGTTCCCCTTGACCTCAACAGCGAGATATGCTGTTGATCAGATTTTTTGGAAATTAAACTTTTTAATTAGTTTGCCCGAAACAGGTTTACTTTATGGGAACCTATTAATTAAGTATTGGCTGAAGCTGTGAAGATATATTGTGTAGATCGTGACACCTATGAAACTGAGTAACGCACTTAAGAAAGTTTACTAAACAGATTCTAGTAGAAATCAAACTTTTACGCTAGATGAGGTAATAGACGTAGAACTCCAGCTTAAGCTTAACAAACCGAGATGTTCTGAAAAGAAGCCTTATAGTGGAAACCCGCTAAAGTGACATGCAACGCTAAAATATAGCCAAACTTCATTTGCCAGTGATTTGTGGTCCACCAGATAATAAAAATATAAACAGACTTGGAAAGAGATTAGTTTTATCCCCGCATGATTGAGGAAATCGAATTCTCACAATAATCTGAGAATTACTAAGTAGGATAATCTTAGTTTTTTATTTCAATGAGTTTACTGGTCTTAAATCATACTTAAATAATAACTTTTATCCTTGTAGGCAGAGTATTATAACCGGATAACAGTAATCAGAAATTCACCACAGCTAAATAATATTAGCCAACTCATGTTCGTTTCAAAATTACGTAGACCTTACATTGCAAAAGCTGCGCTGGTTTGCAAATCTAACAATTTATTGTTCAACAAATAGCACATCTGTCGAACTTAATACTGTTTTACATTTAGAGGAAAATTATTGCAGGAATTACGACTTGCGAAATAAAGTTTTTACTTTACTCTACCTTGTACAACGTTTGTTTCAAACAATTTCTTAATTATAATTTTGAGCTGTTCCCGTATTACATAGGTATGAAACATTTTGTTAAGCTCTCGAGACCACTAGAAATAGATCTACGAGAGTTTTACTTATAAGGTCTCTAACAGCTTGCAGTATGGTAACAATATTATTTCCCTCTCTTTAATGTTGTTCTATCATATTTCAAAACTCGAGTTTTACCATAAAATCATTATGAATATCGTGTAAAATTATAAGAGCTTCAAATTATTTTCGTTATATTTTGTTATATTATATTATGTAGTTCTAACCATTCCTTATAGCCACAACTTATCCTAAGGGCTTTAGTTGAAAATAACCGTTTCGTTGATTTTTATAGGTACTTAAAATATAACCTCAATGGAATGATTGTGCGCTTTATAATTTCCAAACGTGACGATATTATCGTGGACTTCCACGGCAGGTATATAAAATGTAACATCCATATACTTAATTACTTATACATTGCACGGTGTAACGTTATACCGTGGACGGAAATTTAAGAGCGTCTTCGTATACCTACCTATATTCATACATTTTACTTCCCTGTGTAACCGTGATGCAGTGGACTTCCACGATAATATCGTCACGTTAGAAATTATGAACGCGCACATTTGAAGCATTCTGTATAAAACTTTGAAAAAAAGCTAGGATGGTGATCAAAGGTTGCATGATTTTACGATCGTTTGTTCTATAAAACTTGATAACTAATGCTAATTTATTAGCTTCTATAGAAGCTTCAACAGAAATATTTTTATGACATAATAAACTCAACGGTAGATATAGCTAGGCACTAGGTACTATTTTTATATCAGATGTAAGAGTATACAAGTAAATATTATTATATTCTACAAAGTTCCTATCATATTTTGTTAGCTTGATGCCGTATTGCCCTCGTAGTAAAAGTTCACACAATGGTCCCATGTTCCAGTATTATCAGCGTAGCTAAATAGCTGCATGATCCTTTGTCATTCATTATATTAGCAACGTTATTTGAGGGTAAAGCGCTGAAAACACGATAGCTTTGCTACGGATAACCAGCTTTGCGTTTTAATAAAAATAAATTCAGCTTTAATTTCATTTTTCCGTAGTATATAAAACCAGTAATAATAGATAGAACCCTCGGAGGTTCTAAAACTACTGATTTTGTTGTGTAATACAAGATTCTTTCTTATAATATGTAAGTTTATGGTAACTTCTTCTTGTAAGCTAAAGCTTCCACGACAGAGCAATAAAGCTAAAGATTTAAGAGATGAATCAAACGTAGATTTGAATAGTTTGATGATGCCCAAGAGTCTACCTGGAGTGATCTTGTCTGTCTCTCTGGTCATCGTACACGATATTCAAAAGACTATGAAATGAAATTAGTATCTAGAGGCAAATAAACACAGCGGAAGAGAGAAATCCAGATAAATGAATTCGCAATGTATGTCATCAATTTATCATCAAGACCGTAGGTTCAGCAAAACAATGGAAATACAAACAGAACATGATCTATATTGTAATGAAACCCGAGATTTAATATCAAAGCGAGTTTCAGCTTTGCACAATAAAAGTAATGAACACCTACTCAAACATTCAAAACGTAATCATACTGAATCAAAGATAGAAAGGGTCGTTTTCATTCAATAAAAATCAAATTGTCACCACCGACAAGTCGTAACTGACACGTAATTCTACAGTTTAACGTCAATTCCAGTTCAAACAACCGGTTATTTAGTTCCAAAGAATAGATTGTCAACAGGTTGTACCGAGAATTCTTACAAAGCGGATGAAAGCTACACATTACGAGGTACGATTGTACAAATATAAATGATACCTTTTGTTTTTGTGAAATAAACACGTGATTTTGAAGTTTTTGGTCTTATGTTTAGTACGAAACTCAGGATTGATCGGTTTGTTGTTTTAGAAACGTGAGCTTTTGGACTAGAAGGACCTATTCTGGGCCTGGAAACCAACACCCTAATTGCGTAACACACTAACAATCATGATTTTGAGTACATTACTAAGGCATTGCTTCATAAGTTCGAAACATTTGTCTGCTCAATGTTATTGAACTGTCAAAATGAAACTCATTGCTTGCTACTGATAGTGCGTTACGAAGCGTTTTGCCTTTGGTTCGATTCCAAATAGATTTGGCACAAAAGACACTGACGGAGCAGCTCCTTCTAAGCCAAGCGGAGATATGAATTTGAAAGAAATTACTTTATCAATTTTGGTGGATGAGTTACCGTTATTAAAAATTAAGAGAAAAGTTCATTCAAAGCGAAGTTTGCAATCAATGATGATAATAGAAAGAGGCAAAGAGTGAGAGAAACTCGCATGGAGAGGGTATAACGCCTTTGCCTTACGTGGCGATTTCTAACAGTCAACTCCTACCGCGAGCCGCGATAGGGAAGTTCGAAGTCCCTTCTCACGTATGATTACAGGCAAAAAATCTTTTGGCACTTGAAACTTGAGACCTTGAAACGGTCTTTTTTTTTTGGAAGTTTATTTCAGCTCGCATAGACAGTTGTAACTTTATGAGAGCTTCTAACAACTTCAAATTGCTCTTTATTAAAAACGTGTACTAAATCCACACTTTCTCTTTTTATATTATACATAATAGAAAACGACAGAGAGAGAGACTTTTTCCTTACGTGACGATTTCTAGACCAGTCAATTTTTACCGCAAGCCGCGTTAAAGAACTTCGTTCCGATACTATCGCTTCAGCCTTCGACATTCGCAGAACTGTAAGGATGCTAAAAAAGTGCGTACGAATTCATAGCCGTTGCTTATCATGGCATGCCACCAATACCTTAACAAATTTCAGGCACAGAATACGGAGCAGACTGACTTTGGCAATCTGTCTGGTGCTATAAATGAAGAGTGATAAGTTTGCACCAACACCAACCGATCGACCAAAAGCATATTACAACAAACATTCTCATTCTTAGTTTTTATTTAAGTACTAGTACCAAAATGACTGGCCAAAAATCACCCAGATAACACCAACAAAAACCATAATAGATGAATCAGCCGCTTCTCCTAATACACAAGTTGCAAGTGACAATCGTAGAAGTGCTCGGAAACGGGCCGGGGGGTCCGGGGTGACGCACAATAAGTGACGGATTGACGACCATTGTTGCCGACAAAGACGAGACAAATCAAAGAATAGCCCCTCAGCAAATTCCCGGGAACCACCGTTACGGGATGGGAATCCCCCCTTGGTAATATCTGGTTATAGTTATTTAATTAAATGCAATGCTGGGATTGTTTGCTATTTGATGGCGAGGTGCTGCTGATTATTAAATATTTTCTGTGATTAAGATAAACAATGACCGAAGAAAATAATGAGTCACCTGGAACTCCAAGCCTGATGCTCCTCAAATTGCAAATGAAAAAGATTTAAGTAATTATTAAGTTTATGATTTATATTTCTTTAGACGTTTGGTTGAATGAAATATGGAAAAATAAAGCAATAAAGCGAATATTTTATCATCGCCCCGAGCAAATTACGGCAAAAGAAACCAAAATAGAGTAGGTACAGTACCCATATTAGTTTTAATGTAAAGCAATATTTGTTAGCAAGACTTGGAACAATGGGTGTTTGTGATTCCATTAACTTTAAATATAAAGCATTCAATGTTTATAACATTGCATTTTAAGCGACTTTCGATACATATTTCGAAGTTGGTTTACCATTTACAGTCTGTATTTACAGAGGTACAACAATTTGTACATAATTATTCAATATCATTGCTACGGTGTTCGAAAAAATTATAATAATCGCATCTAACTGTATCAATATTACGATCAAGTTAATTTAACTTTTGATCCAACAGCCATTAACTACGGAAAAAACGAAAAGAATCAGCTTGCAGGAAATTGACCAGCAAACTTTTTCCTCCGTTCCGCGGGCCGTGCTATGAAAAGTTAATATTATTACCATAATAACACCCATCATTTGTTTACACGCGGGATGTGTTTTCATCAGAACTTAACAAACTACGGGGTCGACGTCTCTCATATCTAATCAAAACAGATCATAACCTAGCCTAACTTGTACTGCGATGTGCCTCTCAATGTTTTTTTTTTCACAGTTTCGGAGCGGCTCTTTTTTGGGCTTACCTTTTATTATACTAGACCTACCACGTAACACCGTACCCGGTGCCGGCACCGAATTATTTCGTAGTTCATCATTTTTTACAATTAAATCGATGTTTTGGTTTGTATTTATTATGGTTGAAGTTGAAACCAATTTTAATTAGCGCACTAAACTTTCACCCGTTTTGCGGATAAATATGAATTTCAGAGTTCTGAAATAAATAAAATTCCATCCTGAACAAGGACGAGATTCGGAAAAAATGTACATATTTAAGTAAATGAATCTGTCGAATATCCGCAAAAAAGCAAACATCGTTCACGGTCGATAGAACGAAAACAATAAAAACCAAAACACGAAAGTGTCACTTACTAATGAAAAATCGGTAATTTACGGTAATTAAGCTTTTAGTGCTTCACTATTGCAAGTAAAACCTGTCGGCGGCGCGCGGCGGGAGAGGAATCGATTCCCGGCGCAGAGCCGCGGCGACGTTGCCGCTCTGTCGCGCGTGTTTTGTTTGGGTTGTATGCAGCGGCAACAGGCCGCGCGCGCCGCTCCCTCCCCCCGCGCCCCGCCAAACGTCATCGTTATAAAAAGTTTCAATCCTAACTTACTGCAAGGCAACCGCAACTATTGCAAGTTTTTTGTTCACTTCGCTATAAACCAACTATTCAGCATAAAGTATAGTTTCGGTAACTTTGACTTGAGCTATTTCCACGTGTTTCGTGACTAGTATTTAGACTAGGGGCGGTGTTTTGGCTCTCCCTTGTCTAGTTCCACCAAGTTGCATCGTGCATACGTCCCATGACCGTGACCTATTTATTTCACCCTGTCAATGGCGAGGCATTGATTAACTTGTGCCCCGTTTAGCTTTCCTACCAATGGTTTTTAGATATCTCCAAACTGGCTCTTAATGAAAGATGTTGGGAACAATTTAATAAAGTAGTCCACGACCACACTTATTAGATCTTTGTCAATACCGTCGGGATAAATTGCTTGCGATATACCTATATTTTTTTAAATTTAATTTGTTGACATTTTGTAGTTTAATTTATTGGCTTTGTAAACCTAGTCCGAATGTTTTATATATATATTTTTTTTTTGTATTGAATAATATAAGTATTTTTAATAATGATATTAAAGGTGTCTTGATGAATCGAATGCTTTTTTTTAAATGTTTGTTTATGTTCTATTTGTCTAGTAAATGATTAAATAATGTTGCATGCCGTAAGGCAAAATGTATCGGGATTCGGGACTCATCAAAAATAACCACCATATCTGTATAGGTAGGTACTAAATTATTGGCAAATAAATTATTTCTTTCTTGAATGTGGGAAAATTAGAGAAGATTATATTTTCGAATACATTCAGCGGGGTAATTGTGTAAAACACTTATCTACAGTAGCAATGGCTTTTATTTTGATAGTTCAATAACATTCATAGCGTTATTTACGTTGTTGAGCATACAAATTTCTCGAACTTAAGACGCAGATATATGCCAGTAACCTTGAGTGGTTAGCTTGCATGTTCTGTACTGAGTTCACGCAACGCGTTGTACGTTCAGCCAGTAATAGCACTCGCCCATCAAGTAGCGCTGTCCCCAATTTGACGCATTATTAATTTATTATACACAACACAAAAGGTATTATAATAAAACGCGTACCTATACTAAAAGATCAATAATTAAATTATCTTTAAATTGGTGAAGGTTTCAGAAAAATACGCTTGGTAGATTTTGCGCCATTCTCAGTTTTTTATCCGCGTTAGACATAACTTTACAAATTAATTTCACTATGTAATATAAACATAATCTAAAATATTCACATATTAAGTTATTGAGAAAATGCTCTAATTTATCATATATTTTTTTCATATCATGAACACTGCTTGTTTAGATGTGATCTTCAGTATAAAATCATTAAAAGTCGGATAGCGTCTCCTCAAGAAGCAATGGATTAGCAATACCTATCCTTCAAAATAACTCAGATTGTGATTGATAGTACGTTACGCAATAATAATGATGGTGCTGGGGGCCTTTAAATGGACGCTTTGGCAGAATCATAATATGATCTGCGTACAATTCATATCCCGCAATTCATCTGTTTGTCAGTTTTGTATGGAATTTCGTAAAATGGTCCACAAATTATGAATTGCTTTATTGAAGTCTAATGTCAACATAAATAGCACCTGTCAAACATATGAATTGTACGCAGATCATAATATCTTTTTTTAATCTTTTTTTTTTTTTTAACATTGCCCCACACTTGGAATTTTGTCCTGTATTGTGGGTGCGTTTACAAACATTTAAACTCACACACAAACTGCCAGACCCGGAACAACTACTTGTAGGTCATACAAATATTTGTTCCGTGCGGGAATCGAACCCGCGACACGCAGCGCAGCAGTCAATTGCTTAACCACTGCGCCAACAGAGCCGTCAAAAAAAAAATATGATTCTGCCAAAGCGTCCATTTTAGGTCCCCCGGTCTGCACCTACGGTTTTGTTTGGATTTTACTGACCTATCTCTTGATATAGAACTGCTAACGTCATCCGTTAACGTCAGAGCTTTCTATGAAGAAGCTCACCCGGGGATCTTACTATACCTACTTACCCTTCTCTTTATTTTTGCCTCTATGTTCCGGTTTAAAGGGTCACCTATGGGTAATGTGACCATTCGTCCCGCTTTCAGGCTGTCTGTCCCGTTGTCCCCAACCAGAGCAAACATGTCCCGCTTATACAAAGGGATCAAACGATGTGCAACAGATGAAAAATTATATCAATTTGGAACTCGAAAAATGTTGCTACTGAAGTCTGTTGGGTGGAGTTGTTAACACATTTCTGTAATAACAATCTCAACTGTACGAATTTTCGTTTAATAATTGAATATGTTTTATGTCTGCCTGGAAGCCTGTCACCTGTCGAAAGAGGTTATTCTTTGATGAATAAAATATGGACAAGTGACAAAACACAGTTAAGTGTCGCAGTTCTGAATGCCATTTTTATTACGTAAGTACAAAGACTAACATCGAAAAATTATGTGATCCATTCCTACTTAAAAACTAGACCCGAAATTTTAAAACTAATTTGCACCGACAAATACAAAATAAAATGCGTCTTCAACCACTATGTAATGTAAAACTGACTTAATATTCCTAATCTATTGTTGTTTCATGTCCTAGTTTAATAACTATAAAAAAAAAATGGTCACGTTACCTATGGGTGTATTATTATGGTATTATTACAAGAGAAACGGGTTCTCCATTTTCATTATACTGATCTTCAGATGTCTTGTAATTATATATTGATAACTCCCAATATCTCGGCAACGTTACACCTTAGCCTAGGGTACCATATTCCCCTCGAGGCGAAAGTACTCGCGTCACTGTATCGGTGGCGCGAGGAAGCGAGGGCGCGGGGCGAGTGGCTGATGCAGCGACATGTGGAGTTGCGTCGGTCACAGCTTCGCGCAGCCCTGGTGGCGGAATGGCGGGACAGGCTTTCACGCCCTACCACCGGCCTCGCCACCATCGAGGCGGTCCGGCCAGTACTCGAACCCTGGCTCGGGAGGAGGCACGGCTCCGTGTCGTTTCGGGTGACGCAGGTGCTCTCGGGGCATGGTTGCTTCGGGAAGTACCTGTGTCGCATAAACAGGGAGCCGGACGCCCGGTGTCACCACTGCGTCGACTGCCGGGAGGACACGGCGCGGCATACGCTGGCAGAGTGTGCCGCTTGGGAGGAGCCACGCCGTGCCCTCATCTCAGGAGTAGGCAGTGACCTATCGCTGCCGGCCGTGGTCGAGTCGATGGCCAGCAGTGAGGAGTCCTGGGACGCGGTGGTGTCCTTCTGCGAAACAGTCGTGTCGCAGAAGGAGGCTGCGGAAAGGGAGCGGGAGATCTCGTCCGCTCACCCGGCCCGCAGCAGGCGCACCGGGCGTCGGCGGAGGGCCGATAACGCCCTTTCCAGCCCCCATAAATAGGTCCAGGGACGTCGGACTTGGGGACGTCCGCCGCCCCCTATCACATTGGACCCGAGGTGGCGGCGCGTAGTGTTCCACGCGCGCCCCTAACAGACGTCGCGGGGGGGGGGGGGTCAGACACCTCACCCCCCCAGACTTGAGGTGGCCCGCAGAGGCGGGCCGGCACTAGCCGGGGATTGCGGAAGGAATAACAGATCCCAAGATCCCCGGTGCAAGTGTGGGAGGGGAACACTGGGGTGGTTTTTAGTCAGTAAGAGTCTGACAGACCCCTCCACCCGCCCCGGGGCGGAGAACATCCATGAGGATTTTCCACCCCGTGAACAAAAAAAAAAAAAAAGGGTACCATATTCCAGACCATGTTTTGTGTAATTGTCTCTATCGATATTACAGACTAGTTTCTGCCCGCGTGAAAAATTGTTGGGCTATATCAAATGCAAAAATATTTTTTCAAATCTGACTGGTAGTTCCAAAGATTAGCGCGCTCAAACAAACAACCAAACTCTTCAGCTTTGTTGTTAGTTCCTTGATAAGTCTATGTAAGTATATGACACCTTGATACAGATAGATCATAGATCGTGCGCCGCATCTTTAAAAAAAAGAAAATGGCGACGGGTAGCTATGCCACTAAAGTTCTATCCCCTTACAAGCTGTATATATTCCTCTAGGATAGCGATGCGCGAGGCTCGATGCCGCTGATATTACAGATGTCCCATTAGTTGTGGTGGGCAATTTGTTTTGCGATCCAATAACCTAAAAATAAAGACTTTATTTTTCTTGTTTTCATCATAATCATAATAATTTAGTAATTTTAGGATATTGCAGCTATCAACTCCATGGGCTGATGCATGATGCTGCTCGTCCCCTAGTTCTGATCACTCTAGTCATCTTTAATTAAGTGACTACAGATAGGTATGTTGGACTACTACGAACCCAAACATTCCGTAAGTATATATATGGGTTCGATTCTTGGTTAGGCGGGCATAGAAGCCAATAGAAGCAACAACTTGTGTTTCAAAATAAAACTACAGAATATAACAAAGCTAGTATTTTTTAATACCAGCTCAAATCACATTTTATGAAGTAACAAAATGTTATGAACCCTCATTTAACTATCAAGGTGGGTATAAATTATAATTATATTCTTATAAAGTTAGTCTACTGTCGCGTTTAGAACAATTCTGTACTTACTAACTTATAATAAACTTATTCTTAACTCTAACTTGAATAACTTTTTATCTCAAATTTAGGTCCACTTGCATCAGGTGCATCACAAATCACTAAAAACGTTTAGCGTAAAACATTGAGTGCCAATTTCACCAATCAAACTGAACGTGATCTGCACATCTAAAGCGAGTTCAAGAGCTGTCAGTGTCAATATTACAATGAAAATAATGACAGTGACAGCTCTTAAACGTAGTTTATGTGCTGATCGCGTTCAGTTTTCATTGGTGAAATTCGCCCTCAAACGATTGGCAGAAACAGAATGATGTTTTAAATTCGTTTAGCGTTAAGGGGCCATGCACGAAATCGACTTATTTTGATCAATTTTGTTGTTTGTGAGAATTCACGAAAAAGGGATTTTTACGTGCACGGAGCCTTAAACGTATTTAGTGATTTGTGGTGCACAGTTAAGCCAGCCATAACATTAATTTAATGTTAACGAGTATCTGTGACTGTCACATGCTGAATATTACAGTAATAGAAAACAAAGCCAATTGAAATAAATAAGAGTATTATAAGAGAGAGTATAGTTATAAATTTTTATGGTGTACTACAATAAAGTATATACAGGATGTAAGGGACAGCCCTCCGCAGACTGATGGGGTGAATTCAGTATATCGTACTAAGATGACCGGTACATGAAATTATTTCAGGAACGTTATGGGAACCCAATGAACCTGATTTGTCGCGGTGGGGTGGACGGCCGCGCTCGCTGATTTCAGGCGGCGTTCGTTAGAGAATTTCAACATCCATTGCAGATCTTTTATTTTAGCTGTGTTATTTACATTAATGAAGTACTGCGTACAGAGAATGTGATTTTACATTGAAATAAAGGAATAGTAACTGAAATTACGACAAAAAAAATAACAATTTTCCTGAGAAAATGTTCAGTGGAATATGATTCAAAATAAGGAGCTGAATGCACCCTGTTAATTTGCGGAGGGCTGTCCCTTACACCCTGTATAAATAAATAAATTAACCTCTTCTAAATGTAACAATCTTAACATCGTAGGTACCTTTTGGTAACAATGCAACTAAACGTTAAACCATGACCTTCCAGTGATAATTACGTGGGTTTAAATTAAAAGCTATAAATAATATAAAAAGATGTGAAAGAGGTAAGAAAATACGTTGTTAAGAAGTGTTCAATAAACAACAAGCTTAAAATCCTTTCAGTTTTACAAGATTTTTTAAGAGTATACGCTATCTGTTTGAAGCGAACACGTCGTTACAAATATCTACTGTGGGTAACAATTATTAGACTACAACTTATAAGATACTATCTGTGACGAGAGCTTGAAGGCTCCCGCAGACAGGCGCAACGCGACTCTGGTGGAACGAACAATTTCTATGAAAACTTCACAGAAATTGTCCTACCGGAGTCGCGTAGCGCATGTCTGCGGCATTCTTTACTCGAACTAAAAAAGGCAGTGAACAGTACCTACAGGACAATATACAAAAGAGGAAATAATAAACCGGTATCACCCAGTTTGACAATGCAAATAAAGTAACTATCTAACGATAGTTACTTTATTTGCATTGTCAAACTGACGGGACGGAAGGGTCAGGTTTTTCTTGATATACCTACATACATTAACAAGACGTAACTATTTATTATTTTGTATAAAAGTTCCGAATTTCGGAATCAACTTGCGTAGGTTACCAGTAGCGAACGGTGAAAGTTTTCAAAAGAGAAGCCGGATAAAAAAAAGTTTTAAAAAATTGGTAGTTTACAATAGCCAGTTGTGGAATAAGAAATAGCAGAGAAAACTTTCATTCTTCGCCCCAGGTAAAGTTCTGAAAACTTAGTTCTTACCCAACTCAAAGTAACGAAACTTCTCATTAATTTAACGTCAGTACCGGGAGGTTATTTCGGTACAATGACGACATTTAACAATCACAAACATAGTCAGTCTTCATTATGGAAATTCTTTTCACCCTTTAGTTCGACATTTTCACTTATTTGTCCGTCTCTAAATAACTAGGTATGTAATAGCCCTTGATAAAGTATAAGTACCTACTACAGCGCACATCTTACCGCCGGCTTTTTGTTATCTGAGCCTTTTTAGGTATTAGGGCCCCATATCTAACACGCAGTCAAATCTCATGTCAAAAACAACAGCAACTCAAATCACTTGAAATGCTATTTTACAATCGTTTCATTTCAATAGGCTATCAGAAACCGGGGGTAATCTTTTAATCACTTTTTAACTGACATAACAGACGGAGGAATAGGAATGAAAACCGTGGACAACCTCAGTACTACTGCACTGCTGAACGCGGGGATTTTCGGGATATGGGCATAATCATAAACACACTTGGCAGAAGGACAGGTCATATATAGGATATTGTTAATAGCATACCTACTGACCGCTGCTACCCTTCATTGATCGCCTCTTAAATCCTATACAGTTGGGGAGAAAATAATAATATATATTTCCTAACTTCTCCTATAACATCTAGAATCTCCCATCATAATCCCTTTGATATTTTTAATTCACATTTTCACTCACTCCACTGTATTTCTCGATGTCAGCCGATTTATAAGACAGCTAACTCTTCTTCGAATTGAACTGGCTAGCAGACGCCTGTGCCGCAATCTCGTTCAACAGCATATCCTGCATTTTACTCCTCACGACCAGCTTTCTGATCGGGTCCAGTTGTTTAAAATACGGTGCTAAAGACTTCAGGAACATCACGTCGTAGTCGTCGTCTGAGGACAGCTTCGCTATCTTGTCTGGTATGGGTTCTTCTTCAAAAGCATCGTCAAGGTACACTTCTACTTCGTTATTCTCTTCCTCTGGTTCTTGTACTTCCATTTCGTATTCATATTCGTCATTATCTTCAATTTCTTCTTTCGTTTCAACACTGCCTTCATCATTTCCGTTGGTTTTGTTATTAACATCGCTTTTGCGCTTTGGTGAATAGTCAGGCGTATTAATAAACTTCAACATCTCAAAATGCCGCCATTTCCCCGAGTATTGCTCTTCGGGTCCGAACTTCTTAATTTCTTTCTTGAACAGATCGCGGAGGTTCTTCCATTTCACTCGTAGACGTTCTTCTGTAAAAAGTGATAGAATACTTTGAAACATTTCTACCTAAAATATTCATTAATTTAAAAATTATAAATAATTTTTAATTTGTTTGTTGATTAATTAGGTATTTCTAATTCTGATTCTAACTCTCTGTTGTTGCAGACGTTATTCTTTTAAAATATTATAAAGTTTCAGAATAGGTAAATGAAAAACTTGAGTTCCCAAAGTAATAGACTTGTCATGCATTTCCCACATATGTAATAGCGGAGGATTTTGTGAATCTGTTCGGCGTGTCATTTATACTAGGATCAATGTAGATCTATCATAAATATACTATGCGGGACAATTGTGTAATAGTAAAATAACCAGCCGAGCTGCATCGCACTTATTTTTTTTCGTTAATAATAGGGGAACGTAACCGCCGAGGCAGCGAATTACTATGAATACCAGGAGTGCATGATATGATTTAAGATCATTTTAGAAAACAAAAATTGCATACAGCTGCGGCTGCACTATGTAGGTAGGTATATAGCTACGTTTGCGTTTTATCTGATTTTATTTAGGTTAATAATTACAAGTTTCAACCATACTACAAAACATACTACAAAACCAACTAAAATTGTCGATCTCAGTAATAATCATAAATTTATAACAACTTGGCACTAATTTGTATTAAGTACCTACCTACTTAATATTGTAATAAATAATACATGACTGTATATCCACGAAAGATACCTACCTAGTCATGTACTTTTTAGGGTTCTGTAGTCAACAAAGAACCCTTATAGTTTCGCATGTCCGTCTGTCTATCTGTCTGTTCTCGGCTAAGCTCAGAGACTCTAAGTAATAGAAAGCTGCAATTTGGCATGGGTATACATATTAATCAGGACGACAAAGTTGTAAAATAAAACATTGAAATATAAATATTTTTAGGGTACCTCCCTTGCACATAAAGTGGGGATTTTTTTTTCTCTCGTCTCTCCCATGGTGTTGGTATTGTTGGATAGGCCGTTTAAAAATATTGTGGGTCTGTGAAAACCATTTTACGATTCAGGGATCCGTTTGCATAATATTAAGCTTAAAAGTGCTATTTTTTGTTAGAGTCAAGTGTCCAGTACTGTAATAATATTTAACGAAATTAAAAGGAAAACTATCACAGCTAAGTAGGCTTTACAAGTTAACGAGTAATAGTCGACCAACTTAAATTTGCTGTTGGAGAATTGACCGTGACATATGTCGATGTACTTACGGGAGAACATATTTTTCAACTACAATGATAAGTTTGTTTTTGGGATAAATTCCTCCCAAATAGGGAACCCTTCATTGTGCATGGTCAGACACGAACTTGGCCGGTTTTTTCTTTATTACATGCAATTGTGTCATTGCAATGCTGACAAATAAAAAAATTTTTTTATTCACTCACAAGACACACAAGTAATAGAAACTTAGCATAACTTTCGAGACTACTAGCGCCATCTACATTCCTACGGCGGCACTAAGCAGTACGGACAGACCACGTGGTACACAAACATGTCACACTAACCTGGTAGTTTCATCAATTCAGCTATCTCCATCCAAGCTTTGGCCATTTGATACCTATCGTTGTATCTATCATGGTTCGGATTCCACAAACACTCTCTCCTTCTCACTTCCTTTACAAGTTTCTTCAAAGAGTGATCAGATAACACTATTTTCTGAGGCATGTTGACAAATTTTTTGAAATAAAATCGCGTCGCGTCGCGTCACAACGGTCTGCGCGGCTAGAGTACGCCGCGGCAACTGGCGTCTCGCGGCTGGGCGAGCGTCGCGAACGATCAATGTATCCTAAGGGTGGTTACAAACGTAGCGTTCGCGCGGCTGTCTGAAAATTATAATAGTCTGTTGATGGTTTGTTGTTTTCTTTTATTTATACCAAATGTGTTTCTGTCATTTGAAAATAAGTTTGAAGTGTTTGGAAAATTATTTGAGTATTAAATTAATGTTTCAACCGAATTAGGTATGTAAAGTATTTTTCAGGTATGTTTTTTATATATTTATTTTAATGATAAGAGTATTTGAAACACATAATTTCATCTTTTTGTTTTTACAAGCTGTAGTTATTTTTATATATATAGATTTAAAGTATTGTTCGTACTGACGTCACTAGTAGATGAATAGCTTAGGATCTTTGCCACGTTTAACACTTATTTAAATCCAAAATTCAGTAAAGTCAAACTGTCCAATTTGACAATTAATTTGTTTACATTTCATACTTTAGCGATTTCCGTACTTTAGTTTAAAGTTATGGCTTATGAATAAAATGAATGGATTCAAAGACTACTTCTGCTAAGTGCTTCATACCGTCAAGTATTTAAAACACAACTCAACTGTCACACAAATTTAGCCGACACAAATTTATTGTTAGTAAAAGAAACCTTAAAAAGGAAATGGTGCAAGGAAGTAAATGTTGAGTACAAGTGCGGCGTCTGTTTTATTGTGAATTTGTGAAGATCATGTGAACGTAAGTTAAGTTTGCCTGAGGCGATACATCGATGTGATTGGACTTGTACTGTCCGCCGCTGGTGAAAAACTACACTATTTACATATTACCATAACTGAATAGAATAATAATAAGTGCTTCATGTAAATTTGACGTTGACATGACACTTGAGTTCACTTGACTCATAAAGAACAACTTAATTACAAGAGGCACTGAAAGTTTCAGGCTGCTTTGTGACGTCATTTAGAGGTCAAATAAAAGTCAAGTGATTTTAAGTATTTTTGTGAAAATAAATACGATCTTATAATTTTAAGACCTATTAATAGAAAAATAAGTCTTAGAAGCATACCCGGTCAGACCCTACTGGCACCTAAAAGGTGCCGGAAGTAGTTTCCCGAAAAAACGCTCACCCTTAACGGAAAGTGCCGTTGACAGCTGTCAGTTGACGAAACTGACAGTTGGCAGTTGACTTGACGTAATTAAATGCTGTCCGCTCGTATCGATAGATGATATCAATGATGTGATTTAAAAATATGAAATAGGTTTTTCAGGTTTGCGAACCTCTGGATCGATGTGTCTTGATTAGTGAAACCCCTTTAAAGAAGCCCCCAAAAAGTGTTATTTTTGCTCTATCTCGCTTCCTTCACAAGATATAGCGGTATTTGTGTTTTTTTTGAGGAATCTTGGTACAAATTTTTTATTTTGAAATTGAAACATCGTTTTATCGATAACATTGTTTTATTGATACGACAGGACAGCATGTATAAATGTCAAAGCAACTGTCAACTGTCACCTGTCAACGGAGCTGACGTTAAGGCGGAGCACTCTATCAGACTATATCCGGTTTAACAGGCCAGGGTCTGAGAGGTTAAAATCTCGAAATGGTTTTGGAGTCGGCATAAGTTAATTTTTACTTTACATACCCAATTATTCTTCAATTTAATACCTAAGGCCGCGTTCAGATAACCCACGCCGACCACGCGCACGCCCCGCACATGCGTTGGGCCCGCCTTGCACCCGCGTTCACCACGCGCAAAATCCACGCACGACACGCGCCCGCTACGCACCCGCATAAACGTATTATTAATCAAAAAACGCCCTTGATCACAGTCAATACGGCACTAGCCGAGACGCGAGCAAAAGGCGTGTGCAGCGCGTGTGTGGGGTAAGTTCGATGCGCGGAGCGGGCGCGGGGCGTGTGCAGTTCGACTTCGATAAATGCAATTTGAGATCTATTGATGTGTCATAAGACTCAATTTAAATACAACAAATTTCGAATAAAGCGCGTGGGCGCGTGGCGTGCACGTAGCGGGCGCGTATTGGGAATATTAGTCTATTGTAAATAAGTAATATAAATATAATATATTATAAATATAAAAATAATGTAAATTAGTAATATATAATTAAGTAAGTAATATAAATATTAATGTTTTGGGAATAACATTCCCGACAGTGAATTAAATTATTATGATCTCTTTTCAAAGTATTGCTTAGAATGATATTATTATGACGATATGGCTTTATCTAGTTCTCGATGTCGAGCCTGTCACCCTGCTTTACGTTGGTAGAGTATAATCCTTAAATAATTCTACCTACTAATTACCTAATACATTATTGTGTCCAGTAAATATAGCTACATTTCGATTATATTCCGCTGTTTAAATACTTCTACAAGTGTAGAGGTACTTATAAATTATGAATGAAAAAGAAACGCAAAAATCACTATACCACTTCACAGAATTCCACAAAACATAATCCGATACGACCTTACGATACGACCGACCCTCAAATTATGAATGAAATTACTAAATAAACGATTTTTTGGATAATCGGCTGATTAGCCGCCACGTGTGTACCGGCACTGTGGCCCGTCGAGCCGTCGAGCGAGGCGCGCGGTCACGCGACGCGACGTTGCCGCGCTGTGCGGAATAATCGCGGTTTATCGCAACGCGGGGCGACTACGTGCAAGTAGATGTAGCACCGTAGCATCGGCAATCTCCCTATCATTTACCGAACTGTATGATACGCCAAATAGTAATAATGATTTTTGTTGTAAAATGTAATTTATTTTGTCTTACCTACCTACTACGTTGGTGAAAAATAGGAATGTAATGAAAAAACTTTTGTTCCTTCTTTTACCTGAGTGGGTACTTATTCGCACAAACAGAAAACCTATTTACCACAAGTTTTTAAGAATTTGGGATACATAAACATTATTTAAATAATGACAGACGGCTGACGGTTGTGATTCTGTGATCATAGATGGCTGTGATTATTACAAAATCAAAGCTATACCAAAAAGTTTAAAAACAATAACTTTGTTGACCTCGTTTGTAAAACCGACTTCTAGCGGCAACAGACGGAAACAACAAGTTCACTCGGTTTGCACGAGTTCAAGAATACTTGCAGATACAGCGCCACCTAGTATCTATGCAACGCATCACGAACAAAATAAGTACCAATAAATACAAGACTTTGACGTTAGAGGTCATGTCGGTAAACCATTCATTTTAAATGAACACTTCATGATTATTAACAGTCTGCAATCCAGCACCATTCCACTTCCTTCCCCATGACTTCCAGCTATTTCGGTCCAGCTATAGAGAAGTATCTGTACCTAGTCTACTACGTTGTATTTTGTCTGGTTCTGTCGGCAGGAGGTTTCGGTGCTTTGTGGTCAACCATTTTGTTCTTTTCTATCTTCCAATAGGTCCTCCTCTTTAGTGGTATGGAATTTATGAAATATTATTAAAATACCAACCATGTGACTGTACCCCATGTGATCCTAATGGAAAACCACCTTTTGGTATCAGTTGTAAAACCAGGCTGACTTTTTTAGGTAGAATCTTACAAATTGGGATTAATACAATAACATTAAACACCCAAAGAGTTGTTGTGTCGTGAACGAACGCGTTAACAGAAAATTATGGCATGTTTATTTCGTCAGGAAAACTGTTACAGGACTTTATCATGCCTTTAAAATGAGTATTCCAGCACTAGGGTAGAATTTTTCATCATAAGCTTTTCAACCAAATAAATATTCAAGGTCTGTAAAGATAATTAAAACATTGTGTATCTTGTTTGACTGCATTCACCACGAACTTCTCCAGGCGACAACAACTGTAGGGAATAATAATGAGCAACTTCGGCATACAATTGCTTATTCAGGCAGCAGGACGCAGTAGATTATTGTAACCGTTGAGACTTGGCCCTATAATCTGGGATCGTTATGGGTGTCACTTAGTGCAATTCCTGGGCCACTAGATTTATTTATGTGTATTATATTCTTTGCATAATAACAATAATGCTTAACACGGCTATTAAATTTTTTATGAGTAATATCTAAGGTGTTGTTTTTCTTGTTCTTGATCAGTAAATATTATGATATAAAAGCGTGGCCAGGATCTTTGGAACATTTAAGGTTATTGAAAGTCTACATCTTGTTCACATTTTATTTAGAGACATCGGTATAAAATATATGAGATATAAAACAGCACAGTCGTGATAAAATTAAAATATATCATAATATACGATAATATAAAACACGTCATTATATTAAAATCAACGTTTAAAGTTTAAGATTTTTATTGAGACGTGGGCTAATCGAGTGAGGTCAGTTTTTGGAAATAAAATTCAATTAAAATACAATTCTTCTAATAATAATAAAACTGACCCCAGAAGATACAATATAAATGAAAACGTAATAAATATAATCGAAAATGGTATTTTGGACAATAGGCATAGAATTAAATATTATTTATTCACTGTGATATTATTAAAGTTTATAAAATTTTTCATTTTTCAATCGAAAAAATGCCGTAAACGACGGAAGTATAGAAAAATTATACAAACATTTTATATTGATTTTTAATTTATATTTTTACTTTTAATCTTACAATTATTTTATCACAGTGAATAGAGCTTAGGTGTGGGGATTAAAAGTGGATGTAGGGTGTCGAGACTAAACCCCTAAAGTGGGGCTTAGTCAAGAACAGATATATGCCGTGTCATAACAACGGATATGGTAACATTAATTACATATGTATGTTAATAATAATATATTGTTATATCCTAACACTAACTAAGTAATGCATTTCACATTATTATATAAGTACGTTTAATATATGACCATCAATTGAAACATACAAAGCGGCGGAATGTCTCATACAATACGTTGTCAAAGGAAACAAGATGGACTGCAAAAACAGACCAATCATAACTACTTGAACATTTATAATAGCATAGCATTATCTATCTATAGCGGCCATATATACTTTAATACAGTTATAAAAGTACTATCAAAATAATAACTTAAATCCTAAGTAAATCCGTGACAGGTAAAATTAAATAAAAAGTAATTACGTATTATTTTTCAGTTAAAGTTAATTCTGCTAGAATTCTACCGGTCGGTGCGGTGTCGCAATGAACCACAGAATCAGTCAGTGGTGACTCCCTTGATAAGTTTTCAGATCACCATTTGCTTTTAACATACATAAGTAGCAGAACTAACAAAAAAATATAATTAACATCAAATATATAATTCCTATAATCTCCATGAATTAAAACTCTCAATTCCCGATAGTTATATGATAAAGCTCTAATATACATACATATATAATTTATATAATTAAAAAATTAAAACTTTCCCTAAAATACATATGGTTAAACCACGTTAACTTTGGCACGGCAATTTATTTCAACCAAAGGCTAACAGCTTAACAAAAGTTATACATTTTATAATACATAAATTCTATAACAACTTTAATTCGGCTATGATCGATATCGAAATGTTTGGATTAAAACTCAGATCTTCAACTGGTGGTTAGTTTACATATTTTACTTAATTTTAATCCAAGCATTTAATTGTTCAAACATAATAAAGCGTGTTAAAATAAATTAAAAAATATTTTGGCAACGTTTCTTAAGCGAAATCGAGGCGCTAAAGCTCATAAAGAAGATTTAAAATAATATTATATAATTATAGACTATAATTACCAGTTATAATACAATGCACTAGTTTGTTCTTAATCTAACACATCGACGAACGTAATATCATTAGGTATAATATGGAATACTTTGTGCGAACGACTGGCATACGCCTGACCGGTAAAAGTATGGAAATACAATCGCTACATACGGTTTGGGCCACCTATGTATCTAATTGATACAACTCATCAGTTTCAAGAGAACTTTAATGTCGCAGTTGATATTAACTGTAACTTTCAGTATTAAGGCTGTAAGTCTTCTCAGAGTGCCCAAATAATTCCAACTTTTTCTTCCTCAGATGTGGCCACATGCGTTCGTCAGTCGGTCCCATAACTTAAATGAACATTCAAACATTGATACCAGTACAACATACAATGTCTTCATTATTACTTCTAATCAATAAACATATAATAACAGTAATTCCTTTTCTCTCAATGAGGTATCTTTCGATATTACAGTACAATCGACTAGTGATAACATCAACTCGTACATTTTACATCTCATCCATACTCAATTCCTGCATATTCTTGACATACAACGTCAAGAAACAAACGAATAATAGAAAACAGCGTAAAGCACTGTAGCCCAAATCCATGTGGACACGAAAAATGTATGAGACGTCTTCATCACTAATCTAGTCACAATCCGTAGATCTTACGCATACTTACCTCTGAAAGTAAGCATTTACAAATAAAATAATACTTAATACCTAAACGATTTAATATCAGAAAATAAGTTAAAAGTGCTTCTTTCAAAACTAATAAGCATTCATAATCCGATACATATTTGATTTATTCTGGACCAATCATTGGACCCCACGATGGTAATGAATTCAATCCGTACTGCAAAATATTAAATGGTGGTGTAAATGATGACTATCAAATTATTACACCATAGAAGGTAAATTATCAAAACTAAATAATGATTTCTTTGAAATTTATTATAGAACACTCTTCTCAGTCTCTTAGGGTAAAAATTCCAAGGTTTTCTAAAATATTGAACGTAAAATGTAACGACCCTAATGAGAAACGGTGATGTAATATGAATATGATATTACACAATTCACACGTAAGTATACTGACACTATAATTTAAGATGATGATACATTGGTCTATTTAATTATCCTCGTTAATAATAAAACATCGAGACACAACATCAAATGTAAACACGAACCGCTATTGTATTGATATTGTATTCATATTCTTTATAGGTAATGATTAAAATGTTATGTAATTGTAACTCTACTTAGATAGAATATATCAGGGTCTGGGACATATATTGAAGAAGGGATGGCAGGTATCTGAAGACACAAATAATTTAGTATCTACTGTTACAGGAAACAAACGCTAAAGTAAGGGAAAAGGAAGAAAAAGAGATGGTTGGCGTCAGCGACAAATCCTCGTAAGGATTAGTCGCGATGATGGGGCTATCATCCCACCTATTAATGTTATGAAGTGTCGCCAGTCAGTTTAAATTTTGTTAGGATGAATATAAGTCGCGTTTAAAATTATCTAGTTCTTACATTGTAAATGAGCATATACATGAGGTATAAATGAAGTTTGGAAGTGTGAGTGATAAACGAAACGACATATTGTATAAGTTTTTGAATACATTACTAAGCTCTTTTATATTTACTGCATGCAATCAGATCAACTATACTTATAGTACATGGTCATAATCATGTGTTCTATAAAGTTTTATTTAATTAAATCCATTGGGTACGCACGGACGGTAAGGCTTTTAGAATGATTATTTTTTATATTTTTTTTATAGATCGCTTTTATTGAGAAGTTTGTTTAGGGGTCACTAAAAGTAAAAAAGAATAAACATTACACATTTTGAGTTCAGGATGTAAATTTTTCAAAAATATATTATTCAGAAATTATAAATATTCCGAATCTAAAATTTTGACGAGTTAAAAATAAAGAAGCAAGTAATTTAAAATATAAAATGATTTGTGTGTGCTACATGTGAATAAATGGTAGGTCCTAATTAAAATGATATGTAACTAACATTGTATATATACCATAATTTTACATACAAAAGACAATAATTATGTAGACACATTACAAAATATTTACAAGTTAAATTACAGTAAGGGATACGTGAGAACAGATTGGAAGATTTCCTATGAAGTAACTGTAAGGATATTGAAGAATAGTCGCCAAATGTACAACATGACAAACATGACACTCGTTCACGCGATCGACCCGCTAATACAGACACACTAAATGGCGGCGAGTCCATTTTAATATCCCATACATGATAGTATATTATTTAAATTACTTTTAGTAGACTCTACTAAATCTAAATACTAGAATGTTCCAAGTTACGTTAAAAGAACATAAACTGTGTAGGTATCTTAGGAAATACTTGTGTGTGCTAGTTAGTGTTATTTGTTACTGTTTGTTGAACGTAAGTCTGACGTCAGTAGATTTAGAGGGCACTCATGAAACTATTTAAAAACGCGACTGGGAATTTAAGTACGACCAACATCATAGTGTATGAATAAGTTATTTAATAAGGTCACGTTAAGTACGGGAAGTTTCAGGTTAAAGTACAGCTTTTAATTTATCCTCAGGAAATGTGGGAGATAACCCTTAGAAATTAAAATAAGTAGATCATCTTGTATGTGATCTCAAAGTTTTGAAACTGACTGCTATGAAAATACATGAGACAAGAAATTTGAAAGAAGACAGTTACAGTATAGGCGCGCATCTGCGCAGCGGGTTTGACAGACATCAGAGAACTATTGTCAAGAGACACAAATCTAGTATATTGAGTAATGAGTAAACAACCAACATTGCCGCGACATCGAAAAGTATACGTGTAAATGATGTGGGCTATACTGAAGCCCTCGGGTTTCCCTTACATGAAAGAGCGGTACACGAACGCTTAAGACACGTTACTCTACTGGTCGGGACTTAGCTTAGGTGTCGCTGGTGGCTGACGGCTGCTTGATCAGGTCTACATCGCGTCCCACACTGGCCTGAGTCTTGAGTTTTGGCTTATCAACAACCTTGTGGTCATGGCCATGCTTATCATGTCCCTTATGCTCATGTCCTGCCTTATGTTCGGGGCCTGCCTTATGTTCGTGGCCGGTCTTGTGATCGTGTCCGGTCTTATGGTCGTGTCCGGTCTTGTGGTCGTGATGGCCGGCCTTGTGATCAGGTCCACCCTCGACCACGCTGACTCCGTTCTTGTGGGTCGTTGGTTCAGGGTCCTCTTCGGTGTCTGCACGGAATTTACGGTTGTACCAGTGTAGGCAGATGCATCTGAAAATTATAAGATTACAGACTTTAATGTTAATGTACAACCGAACAAAACAAACTGTCTGATAAATGTCAAGTTGAGCGTGGAGCTAATTTTAGCTTCCATTTTATTCAAATTGCCGTTTATTCCACCTGGTATAAAAGTAGTTAGGTATCTAAAAATATCACTGGGTCAAGGCTTCGTATATGAACGAAGCTAAACGCCTCTTTGATCCAGGCTAAACTAAAGGCAATTATAAATAATATAGCAAAAAACCTTAAGAATAAAAATGAGGGCAATCAGTTACAGCTGAAGCTATTAGCGAATAACAATGCAGGGCTGGATTTGCTTTGTTTATTTGTTTTGCAAAACGACCCCTTGGGCGGACAGAGATTGAAATGGCAGTGACTAACCCGCCTTTTAATTCAAACGTAATTAACAACACCAAAACGGCCTCCACCATTTTATATTAAAAATATCGTGCTTAGGTTACTTAAACGAAATAATTTTAAGAAAAAAGTGCCCAGCTATATGTAATCTTTTTGAAAGAAATATTTGCGAGTATATTTTTGTTTTCTTGTTGGTCTTTAGAATTGCTAAATAAAAGCGTGTTTTCTTCGTGAATGGATCCAATATCTGTGTTTTGATTATGCAATTAAGACAAAGCGTTGTAAGCCTCTTCTTTAATTATGACACAGAATGTTACACTATATTGGTAGATAGAGGAGGCCAAAAATATCCACGAGTTTCCCTGACCCGCAAAACCTGATCCCTGCCTATCGGATTGTAAAAATATCACCCATAAATATAGTGTAACTAGCAAATGGTGGCACGGATAAAGCCATCAATCTCATAAATGTCAGAGCAGGGTTGCTTCTGATACCAGGCAAATATGAAAAGAAAGAATATTGAACGGGCAACACTACCCTAATAACTTTCTTATCTTTAGGACATTTTCCCATGATGTAGTTGGCAAAAACAGCGGACCAGGGAAAATCTTTTGCTCAGAGCGTTAGGATAATAATCACTAAAGTTGTTGGAGTAGAATTTATGAAAAGTCTTATATTTTGTCGGCAGCCATCTAATCTCTGCCGTTTTCAACCAGATGGATTAAACTTTAAAATCAAATTAAACTAAATTATTTTTAATCATACCTTTGATATTAGCATCAGTAAGCTCTGCTATATTTACCTACTAGATTACAGTAACAAACAAATATGTTGGTAATTTCCATGAGGACCTAGGAGTTCCTAGGTCCTAATGTAAATTACTCCTAATTACGCCATAAAAAAATACCCTCTGTGACCCATGACACTTCAGTAACTTGCCTTTCAGGCTGAATTAAAACCATTGTGCTATCAGCGTGTATTTCATTTACCTAATTGGCTGGGGCCAGTTTATGGTTAATTTTCCTAAGTGTACCCACTTTAATTGTAGTCTTCACGTCACTGTGTTGTGGGTAAGTCTTCTATTTTGTAAATACATGTTTACCATCGTGAAATCCTTTTCGTAATACAACCCGTTCTCAGCCTTTCATATCCGTATCTTAAACATGAACAGTATGATTTTACCAGTAGTAGGTATAGCTCCTAGTCTAAATCAAATTTCCACGCGCGCTCCGCCCCATGCTCCCCGCCACTCCGTTATGTGCTAAACGCTTACACATCAATAATAAAGTTGAATATCGCGTGCCCTCTTTGATCGTGTTCGAGTAAGAAACTAAAACTAAAATAGCGTTAAGTCTCAATTCTTATTTCGTTTTTATCTAAAGTAATAATTGATCTAGAGAAAAAATATCTGGTGGCTGGATACTAAACTATATTTTCTAACTTTCACAGTATTTATTTTAGGCAGTATTTGTTTGTTTTCATAATTATCCTTAAAAAAGACATGATTTCCGAATAAAAAATCTATCGAGCGAAAATATTAGGTACAATTACGTAACTGTCTTCAACATGGAAGAAAAAGATCCAATAAATCAATTAAAAAATCAGGCTGTATCTCATGAACCGTGATTCTTAGACAGTTGAAATTTTCACAGATGATGTATTTCTGTTGCCGCTTTATCAACAAATACAAAAAAAAAATATTTAAGGGGGCTTCCATACAACAAACGTGATTTTTTTGCTCGATATTGATAACGGTAACAGGTAGACAGTTGAAATATTCACAGATTCTTTAGTTATAATATTCATTTTAAAAATAAATTAGTTAAATTAAAATAAAACCAATATTTAAGGGTTTATTTAAGGGTAATGTTTTTTTTGCCGTTTTTATGTATAATAGTACCTACGGAACCGTTTGTGCGCGAGTCCGACTTGCACTTGGCCGGTTTTTTTAATATTTTGTGAATGTGAGAACGTTGTAGGCTGTAGATTTGTAGACCATTTTCTATTTTGTTCAGTACCCTGTACTTGTTGACGGGCCGACGCTGTCCTCTCATACCTATTAACACTTTAATTTTGAAAACATTGTAAAACCTAATTATTTTTAAAAGAGTAACCGTGGAGTTTCTTGCCGGCTCTTCTCCATAGGAAATGACCAATTGGAACCGTGCACTTAGCTTCTGACGTTTCATAGGTGCCCATGTAGGTTTATGTGAAATAAAATATTTAGATTTTTGATTTTTCAATTGTGTTAATTAATTTTGTACCCAAACGATTAGCACAATATTTGTACATTGGTTTATTTGCCACCATTTCACTTAATTGTCTACAAAAGTAAACTAAACGCTATATTTACTTATTTTTACAATACGTATATATTATACTCGACGTTTATTACAAGTTAATATTCTGTTATTAGTACAACGTACATTAACAATTTGACTATAGTTGTCTACGTCAGAACAAGCTACACGTCACACAGCTGTTTAAGCTTCACGCTACTAAACTTAGACAGCATAAACCTTACAAATTAACATCCTATAATGGAGCTAGTATCGATTGATTCCTGCTAACTATTATATGCTTACTATTTCTGAGGAAAACTCGTTAACTCGTACGTATTAGTTAGGTAATGACCCAGGGACCTTTAAATGTCACCAGTTAGAAACACGTATTTCTAATTGATGTGTTCGTTATAATATACTGGTATGAAGTTATAACACCACTTCATCATGTACCTAATTCCATAATTATTATTTTTTTCTTTCTTTAGTTCTCTAGATTTACTCAATGTTACTATAGGTGGGATTTTGGTTGGGTCTATCTGTATTCGTCGGTAGACTACTTTGAATTTATGCCATCCTGGTGGCAATCTAAGAACAGCCCAGCACATATTATATTGCTTCTACCGGACTAGCCCCTGCTTCGATTAAGTACACTTCATTTTCAAAAGCATAATTTTAGGTGCTGGACAATCTGGGCATCCTTTGTATTGTATGTTATCCTAGTACACACCTCAAAACAGCGCCAAGTACGCCAGCGCCAACCAGCGCACCACCAGCCCCCATCAGATAGTAGCGATGCTGTGCGGCCTCGGCTCCTGGTGACAGTTGCACCAACCCCACCACCAATACCACGATCCCTAGCAGAAGGGATCCCACTACCGCATGCAGAGCTGCCACCTGCGCATACTAATAACATTTGAAGAAACTTTAAAGACAAGTGTTAAACATTGATCTCCTCTAGATTAACACCAATTACGAAGGAGGGAAAGAAGGAAGGAGAAGATTGTCATAGCAGATACATGGACAGTGTTCCTGATACTACGGAAGTACTCTTACGGATCAGAATAACTGACGGTCTACACCTTCAAATAAAACTGCCAGTTTTACCTGAAGATATAAGCTAAACTGCTCGGGAAGGAAAGAAGAATGATCCGTGAGAGTACTTTCTTCAGAAAGAGAGGGAAGGTGACCCACACAACACACAAGAGAGGGATGACGATACATCATGCAAGGGGTATTTGTTACCTTGTTAGTGGCCAGTGCAACATGTTAGTAGCACGGGGCAGATTTCTGCCACGGTCAACGCTGTCAACATACACGACTCCCATAGAAGCCAACAGTTTAGAGCCTGGATATAATGATTTTACTGCTAGTTTAGATAAGATTTTGAAGAACCAACTCCTTCACCATCATCACTATTATTTTTAACCTTTTAAACATGCAATAAAAGTAAAATAATGTTCTAATCTGTCTCACCCTGCAGAATATTTTTGGTAATCTAACTTTTGGTAGTCTTGTTGATGCCCACCACGAGCCATTAAAATGGCATCATGATAGGTTTTTCGAATACATTGAAGGGTCGGACTGTATTTTACTGAAATATTTATTGAGTTAAATAAGCAAATGCCGTCTGGCTTTTCCTGAGCTTCAACTCTAAGTAATTGCATTACAAAGGTTATTAAGTTTTTAAAGCCTTTAGTTTGACCACCAATCAGAACAGAGACGATTTAGTAACTATCAAGAACGTTCAGTTAACAATGGTTAATTGGGCATGCTCTAAGGAAAATTACTAAAGATTGATCATTCTGATACTGATCATACAGGACGCAACAGCGCGGGAAGACGCAAGATGGTAGTCTCATATTTAAAAGGATCTTTGATCCTCTGTCTGATCTCTGAGGTGTTCTTCCCGCGCTACCATGGACACCTCCTAAAAATATAATATGCAAGCCTGGTAGCTCACCTTCCCACAAACGTAAAGCTCATTCCTCAGCCGGTGATGGTCAGGCGAGGGCGTCGCATCAGCGTCGAGGGGGCGGCCGATCTGCAGAGGCAGCTGTGATGGTCTCCGCCCCCCTCCTCCACGCTTCTCATTGCGCCGTCTCTCATGGCGAACCGCCACAGCTGGCATAGCACCAATCATCTTCGCTGTACAACACCAGGCCTTCAGAGGCGTGATGGAGGCCCATGCTTAGAAGTCATGCTTTTAAACACGGGCCTCCTCCACTCTTCGCATTATTAAACATTTAAAAGAATACCTACCTGGTTGTTGTTTTGTTAAGTATTCATAAAAAAAACTGATCTATATAAATTCTGCCATAGTTCCTCAAAGTCTCCCTCTAGCCTTTACGCCTATTGTGTCTCCATATCGATTTCCCTTAGAGCCAAACTATTTTTTTTTATACCAGGCTAAAGGCCTCCTTTAACAGAGTACACAATCCCCACCGTTAATTTAATTGTATAATTTATATGACGTTGATTATACACTATGTAACTATTTCACACACTGACTTATTACTTGTTCAAATTTTATGAAAATCGTCTACTTTTACAATGTTTGTAAAATTATGTGAGCACCATATACATATTTATCGCATAGTTTATCGATTATTTAGATAAGATAATTTATTGAGGTACATAAAGATTTTGATGTACATGAGAGACTTAAAAAGTATGCACTATTGTAAGATGGTGTAGGTACATATAATCGTTGGGTGAATCGCTGCGCTCCTAGCTAGATTACTGAGTAATCTGTATTTAGGAGAGACAGTATTTGGGATGTAGTCATTTTATTCTAGGCGCATCGTCTTCAAATTATATAATTAATGTATACAAAATATTGTAAAACATTTCAAAAGAGTAACGGTGGAGATTCTTGCCCATTCTTTTCCATACAAAACTACCTCTTGGAAGGGCAACTACAATCAGTTCTATTTTTCTGTAAATTTTGACGTTCAAAAGTGCCTTTTATGTGCCTTTTGAAATAAATGGTTTGACTTCGACTTTGACTTTGACATCACGATAGCTTTGACATTGATTGAATAAATAAAAAGAAGGGGAAGCTCCGTTGTCATAATACACTATGCACACAAGCATAACCTGTGTGATCATCAGGCTAGTACATTGCACTGAAGTCATGTCGACTTGGAACACAATATAAGCAATAAAGCTCGATACCTCTAACAGCCTACTACTCATATCCCACACACTTTTCACACTGTGCAGTAACCAGAACCGAACACCAGTCCACCGATGCCTCACGTAACGTACAACATCAACATGCACTAAAACGCACGTATATCAACTGTCAACGTAAACAAGACATAAAACGTTACAAGGTACAGCCTAATTTGAATATTGTGAAGCACAGTCCCAGATATCAATCGGTTATATTATTGAATAAGTTACCTTTAGATATAAAAAGCGCTATCTACTCAAGCTCTTTTAAAAATCAACTTAAACATTTCCTGTTGAATAAGTGTCTTTATGCTGTTGAAGATCTATAACGATATTCCTATACATGTTGTTATGCATTGTTGTGATATTTAACGTGTTTTCCGTACGTAATTTAATTTTAATTTTTTTATACCATGTAATTTCAGATACAATTTATTGTTCATGAATAAGACATATGACTTATGTCATATTTTGGTGGGCATAAACAGAAAATATGGGCCTCAAGGTTTTATCTTTATACAGAAATATGGGTACTTAAATGTATTGTTTTTGACTTTTCCTTGAAGAGAGAAGTATCTTTTATGAAAGTTTGAGGGTGCCAAAAACAATTTAGTGGCTACATGAAAAGTGTAGATCTGATTAGAAAATTTCAAGGAAATAGACCTTAAAATGATCTTGCTATGAAAATAATGAACAATATAACTTTTTTTTTCGTTATAATATCTTTCATTCTTTTGTCACTCGTTTCTTTCACTCCCGCCTTTCACAATTCTTTCAGTTTTATCAGACAAAAACCTTTAGAATACCTTTAAAGCGATGCCCCTACACAATAACTGTTAAGGTCTACTTACACCGCTGATTATCTCTTGGTTGAAGTAAGGACTGGAGCATATCTGCAACAAGCAATTCGATGTCAAATGCGTGATCTAAGATGGTGTCTGACAACAATATAAAGTTGAGCGTCTCGTAAAAAAATTGCTATAAAAACCATCTATATGCGCCTCGCTTTTGTTATGGGTTTAGCATCAGTTTTATTTACAGTTCCAAACAATTATTCATACAAAAAAGGACGTTCAATTTTTCCCGTTTTCATTATGTTTTTGCAACTTTTCAAATATTGCAAAGTTTTGCCAAGTAACGAACGTTATGGTGAGATTTTAAATATTATCAAATAATTGTTTAATTTAATTATCTCTTTGTCTATGCCAGGCCAATCTTTGTCCATGTCCTTTTCCCATAAGAACCTGATTCGGACTATTACGAATATTTTAAAACCAAAATAGCTAAATCGGTCTAAACCAGTGATGGGTTTACCAACGAACATCATTTTATTTTTATTATACGCCTAGATAGATTATATTTATTTGTTTCTTTATTTTTCCGTTGGTTTTCGTAAATAGACAACGTTTTTGTCATTACATGTCAGTTTTCATGCTGCACACAATTTGTCACTTTTAGGTATTTTAATTACTCAGAGAACAAGGATCATTATTATACAGGCTGTTAAAGTAACTGCGTGCCATAGCTTAAGGGTAGGTTCAGTATCGATACAGGAACAAAAAAAACAAAAAATAAAAACACAAAAAAAATATTGCAAGATCAACCTAATTTAGTACCTACTAACTTAAAATAGCAATCGTTTAGAATTAAATTTATTTATTTGACGGTCCTAAGCCCTTATAGGGTCGCATTTTGGTGCTCCGAAAGTACCTCGTAGTTGCTTCATTCTTAACTCTTTTTATTACCTATTGTGGTATAGTAATTTTATTCTAGGTGCATCGTCTTCACATATAATTAATGTACCTCTAAAAATATTGTACTAGATTTTAAAAGAGTACCGGTGGAGTTTCTTGCCCATTCTTCTCCATACGAAACTACCTTTTGGAAGGGGCGACTAGAATCAATTCTATTTTTTTGTAAATATTGCCGTTCAAAAGTGCCTTTTATATGCCTATTTGAAATAAACAATTTGACTTTGACTTTTTGACTTTATGACAATAATACATTTATTTTGGATTTATAGACCCAGGCAGTCTCCCATCGCATGAAAAGGCAGCCCATGAATTAGTAGATTTTTGTAGAACGTGGCATGTCATTTTTGATCTTTTTATCAATGTGGACTTTGAAAAGTGACTTTTTACCCTTTTTCAATTTTTCCTAGCTAAGATCCTGGGACTTGACAAGCACTTATGCACTTTGTAAAATAAACAGTCTGTAGCTGAAGTAGGTATGATGGAAGGTACACTCATCTTATCTCTGAAAGAAAATACCTAAATAATACTTGTTTTGACGTTCGTTCATAGACAATATTGTTTGATCATTCGTTTCGTTCGCAATTGTTTTTTTTTGTATTGCGGCAGTTCCCAGAAACGATCTACTGTTCCAATAGGAAAAAACATGTTTTTGTTTGCAAAATGTCGAATTTTCTGTTAAAATTCTAATGAAAAAAACGTGAATTCATTTGTTGTTTGGTCGGAACAAAAAACTCTCGATGAACAGTATCAATGTAGGTGTTTATTTCAGTGTGATATTCAATTCGTTTCAGTCTCATTTTAATATAATTCCAATATCAAATTCAATGTAATACCGTTTTCCTGGATTTTGTATTTCATTAAAAGTCCAGAAAATATTCCACAGCAGTTTTCTATTTTAAATTAAACAGTGGGTATTCAGATAAATTGGAGCTGCAACTATTCAACAAACGAGCGTTTGTTGAATGGTTGCAGCTGTTTATTTATTTGGGGCAATTCGAAGTCATCTGCGAACTAGCTCATCCACACGTCATACAACCATAGAAGGGCAGTGCGTCTGATTTCCTGACGATATTTCGCTTCTAACTTCATGCCGGAACAATGTTGGCTTGACCAAGGACCTAACCACTGCACTTAACAAATTTGTTCGAAATTACCAACACTTTTACACGACAAGAGAAAATATACAGTCAAAACATACGTTACGCCATAAAAATAGGTTAAACTTACCAAGCTCTAAGTTAAAAATGCACTCAACAGGTACCCTAGTCATGTCAATTCAAATAAATATTATAATACTAGTCTATATGTATGATAAATTACCAGGAAAATGGAAGAAGAACAACAATTTAATACATTCATAAATAAATTGAAAAAATTTATATTCGAAGCAAAAGGAGTATGTAAGGATCGTAGCAGGTGGCGTTCTATAGTTACCCCCATGCCTACCCCCATGGGAAGAAGGCGTGAGTTTATGTGTGTATTTATGTAATTTATTTTATCTAAATGCTATTACAATATCAATAAATATTTAAATATTTTAGTTCCATGTGATGCCGGACGTAAAGAATAGCACCATCCTAGTATATCTTCTCGTGGGTGTCGTAAAAGGCGACTAAGGGACTTACTAGAGAATGGGCAGCAGCGTTATCTATGCATTTTAACACCATACTGCGATCGCCAACCCGATGCCAAGCGTGGCGATTATTACAACAACTAAGGGCGAATTTCACCAACGAAAACTGAACGCGATCAGCACATAAACTACGTTTAAGAGCTGTCACTGTCATTATTTTCTTTGTAATATTGACACTGACAGCTTTTGAACTCGGTTTAGATGTGCTGATCGCGTTCAGTTTGATAGGTAAAATTGGCACTAAGTAGTCAAATAAAAGCCCTCCTCATCTCACCTACTTTTGCTGTGCCCGACAGGGTCCACAATGATCATATTTTGTAAAACCTACCACGTAAGTTCACATGTGGAAGCAATAAATATATTGAGTATTGAGTGATCCTTGAGATAAAATATTGTATGACCCTTTTTACCCGACTGCCCCAAAAGCAGGGACTATTTTGACACAAACAACAAAAAAGTACTTTTTTTTTTCTAAAAGCTATCCTATCCTATCTTGCTAACCTTACTTTACCGTATAGCTTATTTACTTACCAATACTTAACTGAACAATTTGTTCATTAATAACACTAAAATGCTTAAAATAAACCAAATTATTACAAAATCCATCTTTTCAGACGGGTTTTTTGTAAAAAAAAAATTTATGATAAGAAAATAAAACCATAAAAGTGAAATAAACAGTACTTATCTGTATTAAAATAGTAACAGAATGTATTAGAGTTGGCAAGTCCTCAACATTAGTCTGTAGTAAGGAATGTGCTGGAAGCGGCAATAAGTGGTTACTATCGGAAACATGAATACGATGCTGAATCACTGGCTCGAGAAATTACAACTATCTGCAGAGACATACAGTCTAGAACTAACGTTTATTATTATATTTATTATAATATATATACATATCTATATCTTTGAATACAGGCATATATATATATGCCTGTATTCAAAGATATAGATATGTCTAGACAGTCAAAGCTGTGAACTCGTCCAACTGTTTTGACCACAAAATGCAGGCACACTAGAATAACTCAATGACAGCACAATGACGTGGTGCGGGTGTAACACGTAGCTGCCACGTATACCAGCCTATCAAAGTTGGCCTGTTTGTTTGGTTGTTGGCCTTCTTTTGCAGCGCGACACTCTGTCTAGACTTAAAAATATTATGCCGTATTGTCCCACTGCAGGGAAAAAAATCCCGCCATCTCTTTATATTTGTATTACTACTACTACTACTATTTATACTTTGTGTAGGTCCTACAATCGGTCAGATTATAATAAGTAATACGGGCTGGTGTCCGCAACTCCACGTCAATGCGCGTATTTTGCGTACGGGTGGGAAAATCGATTATTCGATCCACCCCAGCTCCTCAAGGAAGGCCAGCAACGCCTTGGTGTTACTGACAATCTCACGTAGGATACCTGGGTTACCGAAGTACTTTGCCCTGTATGTGGCGACCACCGGGCAGTTTAATAGCACATGAGCTGCTGTCTCGTCGTCCTCCATGCATGCTCTGCGCAACGGACTGTCTGTGACTCCTATGACAAAGAGGTGTTTATTAAATGACCCATGGCCAGTTATAGCCGCTGTAACTGTACGCAGTTGTTGTTTAGTTAGTTGTAGAACCCGTTTCTTGAGGCGGCTGTCGATAGTAGGGAGTGCCTCCTTCGCCTGCCTGCACTCACTTTGGTCCAACCATAGTTTGTGATGTTGGTCCCTGGTTCGTTTCCTTACCAGAGTGCGTAGATAACCGAAGGGAAGTGGCGCGATGGGTTCAGGTCCCACTGGTGCCATGCTAGACCCTCTTCTGGCCAGTTCGTCGGCTGCATCGTTACCTAGCGAACCGCTGTGTCCTTTTCAATGGGAATGGTTATATTATTGAGGCAATCCACCTGGTTGAGGCGCTGGTGGCACTCGTATATCAGCCCAGAGTCAACTGTATGACTATTTAGCGCTTGCAAAACAGCCATGCTGTCTGAGAGTATGCGTATCGAGTGGTCCTCAACCTTCCTGGCCATGATCGCTGAAGCGGCAAGAGAAATACCCATGCATTCGGCCTGGAACACTGTGTTATGGACTCCCAATGGTGTGGCTATGTGTATGTTGAAGTCCTCCGAGAAGATTCCAGCACCTGTGCCACTACCTGTTTTGGATCCATCCGTGAAGATGCGCAGCTCTGCGGGGCGCAACCCCTCGCATCGGCGATCCTCATGAAGTTGGATTTTGTATTTCTTATCAAAGATAAATTGTTTGGGTATCGGTCAGATTATTTCGCCCTACGTTATTTAGACCTACGTTTTTCGGACGTGTGCATTGATACATTAGATCTCCACTATTTCATTTAGCTCTTAAGAAATCGGCCACCGATTGTACGCCGTCTGCACGGTCTACAGGCGCGCGTGAAATGCGTAATGTAATGTAATGCGAATAGTGTGGACGGCATACACACTCAACGCGAATACTGCATGTGTTTGACTCCGAGAGTCTTTGTGTTCGCGCTAAAAACACATAGAATTCGCGTTACATTACACATGTCTGTATACGCCTTTACTGGGCCTGCCGCATAGTCGTTTCATGATAGCATGAAACGACTACGCGTTGATCCCAAATAGTTGGGATCAACTAAGTTGTGGTTTTTGCCCATTGCACCTCCATCATGCAAAAGTTTTTAAAAGTAAACGTTTATATTACGTTTTTAACGTTTTTATGTTTATATGTAGTGGCACCGACTTGCCGTGTCTGGCCATACCGCTGTTTAACCCACGATGGTTTGTGTGGTATGTATAATTGTGTAAACAAATCCTGTTAAAACTGTATTTTGATTAATAAACGTAAAAAAAAAGAGCTAAACATAATATTACTATATTATGCATTGACTCATTCACACACTCCACGTGTGACAATAGCTGAGTCCGCCGAGCGTATTATGACAAGATGGCGGTATTGAAACAATATAATTATCATTCACGCGACGTCTACTACTGGCTTCTACGCTGCACATATATAATTAACTCTTAAAATACAATATTTTATTTCACATAAACCTACATGGTCATTAATGAAACGTCAGGATGTAATGCCACAGTAAGCTCGGTTACCAACCTCGTACATTGGTTAATCCTTTGATTAGGCTGTGAGATTTTCTCGTAAGTCTTGTTACACTTATTTCAAACATTTCTCAAGTTCCTTACTCATTGAGAACAACTTCAAAAATATTTATTTTTCTTCCATCTTATTTCTACACGTGGAGTTGCCTGGATCATATTTTAAGTTCATCTCCCTGACTCATTTCTGTGTCGTGACATTTATATCGTATTTCGTACCCCACATAAATAACGTTTCGGTGTAACACGAGACCATATAGCGAGAATTTCGGAGCGAAGAAATTGTACGCTTTCGATGAAATTGTCCCCTTCGTACCAAGAATAGCATGGGATTAATGTACAGACGCTGTTGCCACACGCAGAGGCTATTTGGCATACAGGCAAAAATATCTCATTGTTCATTCAATCAATGAAACTCGCTTCTAAGATACAGGTACATAAACCTAGTTTAGAAGTCAGGGTTTTTCACTCTGGAACACTAGCTTAAGCCATATTTTTAGATCTAAACAATGTAAAAAAAAAATTGGAGAAATAAAGATTATTATTATTTATTTATTTTAATCTGCCCGCCTTTTCCCAGCTATGTTGGGGTCAGCTTCCAGTCTAAACAGATACAGGTGAATACCAGTATTTTACATGGAGCGACTACCTACCTGACCTCTACAACCCGTTTACTGGGTAACACGATACCCCTTGGTAAGACTGGTTGTCAGACTTTCGGGCTTCTGACGACCCGTAACAACGGCTTAACGTGCTTTCCGAGCTATAGCTAACTTGCACCCGTTTTTTTTTAATCTAACAAATTCAAATAACACGCTGTCATCTCATGTTAACTGCTCAGATTAATTGGCTGAAATAAATTGTTATTATTTCTCTGTATCTGTCATACAGAGAAATAATAACAATTTATTTCGTGTTAACAGTCAAGTTACTGTTTCACGATACTAGTTTCATAATGTAAATCCCGCCTAAGGCTGCGTTCAGACGACACGCGCTCGCTACGCGCATGCCACGCGCGTCAGCACCCGCGTCTAATTTGAACTTTGAAAGGAGTTGTATATAATTTGAGTCTTATGACGCATCAATAGATCTCAAATTGCATTTATCGAAGTTGACGCGCACACGCCACGCGCCCGCACCGCACCCGCCTCACGCCCGCCACGCGCTGCACATACATGAATTGTGCCCGCGCTTCGGCTAGTGCCGTATTGACTGTGATCAAGGGCGTGTCTTGATTAAATAATAAGTAGTATAAGCGGGTGCGAGGCGAGCGCGGGGCGGGCGCGGATTTTGCTTGTGGCAAACGCGGGTGCAAGGCTACAAATTAACGATTTCGGACTTTTTCCTTTACTTGTGTTGCGAAACCTTGCTTGTTGCTAAATTTCATGATTCTAGATTAACGGGAAGTACCCTATAGGTTTTGATTTATTTGCGAGGATAGCAAAATATGTCGTTTACATCGCCGTATTTTTTTATTGCGTTGATTTTGAAGCTTGATTTTTTTAGAGCTCCAAGGGACCGTAGACCTACGTATTTGAAATTAATTTCAACTTTATACCTCCACGCGTTCCTGAGAAGGAAGAAGAGGGTCTTGGCAGACTGACAGGCCGACAGACGGACAATTAAGTGATCCAATAAGGGTTACGTTTTTTCCTATTGAGGTACGGAACCCTAGCATGAGTTGTGGGTGAGTTATCGATGAACCATGTAATATAGCAACGGTGAGCAATCATTATTTCTTGTATTGTTTTTGTTTAGTGTCTCTGCTTACTAACAAAGTCGTAAGTTTTACTAACAAATCTTGTTGAGTCTCGGTTACTCGAATACAGAAATTCTATTATATTGCCACTACTAATCCTGCTAAAATGTTGGAGCCAAACAACGTGACACTAGATAAGAGGTCACTGGCCATTCCCTAATGCTCCTTCCTTGGAATCCGAACGATAAAATTATGAACCATTTTTCAATAAATTGTGAAAAATGTTGACAGCGACGATAAGTATCGATGGATATTAATGAAGTCGAATTTCTTATTTGAATTGAAGAATGCTTGAATTTATTTAATTTATTAATTACCAAATTATATTATTCTATCATTTGCACCAACTACAACCAATTCCGTTTGGTGCCGGACGTAAAGAATAGCACCATCCCATTTCTTCCCATGGGTGTCGTAAAAGGCGACTAAGGGACTTTCTAGAGAATGGGCAGCAGCGTTCTCTATGCATTTTTAGAACCATACTGCGATCGCCAACCCGCCTGCCAAGCGTGGCGATTATGGCAAATCCCCCCTTTTTGGGGGAGGCCTATGTCCAGCAGTGGACGTCTTTCGGCTGAAATGATGATGATCATCACCAACCACAAAACCTGCGCAGCAATCAGTGTGGGTGTGCCAATGATCTCCATTGCGACTTTTTATTTGGCTCCAACGTTAGATAACTGCAGCCTGTGCTGCAGTTATCCGTGTGCCCCTTATGTAGTATTTGAAACATTGTTTTGGCTTTATACCTGTGTATAAAGCCAAAACAATGTTTCAAATACTACATAAGGGGATAAATTCATGATGGTTTGTCGTAGGTACTGCAGAGTGCGGGACGTGATACACTATTAAATAATAGGTAATCCTTCGATAAATAAGATTGTATTTTATATATTTTAAAAATTAATACATGTTCGTTTGTAGTCAGTATGTCCGTGACAATTCATCCTTTTCCTTCGTTCCAATTTTTTATTTATTTTTACAAAGCTGCCAGTGCTTACTAGCGGCCAGGATAATGCATCATCAACCTCTACAGTCCCTTAACAGGACAAAGTTACTGTCTAATCTCTTGAAATAACGCATTTGTCCTTCTACAAGAATAAGAATAAGAATAAATTTATTTCGCAAAGTTTACATTTGTATGGATGGAATTCCTAGACCTCACACTAGGATTCCCTGTGTTGTGAGATTCAGGCTCGTTCGTTCCGTTCACAATTTTATCCATAAATTAAAAATTAAGGTACATTTTTTTAAACTTAAAATATATTGGTTGGGGAAAAAGTCTTTTCGCATTATAGTATGTATGAACTTGTAATAAAATGGCTGTACTATTTGTATCTGGCTGGTTTTGGTATCATTGAAAGTTTAAATTTTAAAGAACATAATTCCAAATTCAAATTAGGAAAACGTGTGATTTTCATTTGTTTTTCGTACTGTCAAGATGAGTGATCCTAATGAAGAAATTCGATACATTTTAAAATTTTACTACAAAAAAGGTAAAAATGCAACGCAAGCCGCGAAAAAAATTTGCGATGTTTATGGATCTAGTGCAGTGTTTGTGAGAGTAGCACAAATTTGGTATAAGCGTTTTCAATCCGGAAATTTTGATGTCAAAGATGCACGTCGGTCTGGTCGCCCTATTACGGATAAAATGGATGCCATTTTTGAAAAAGTGAAGTCAGATCGGCATATCAGTAGTTACGACGTAGCTGAAGAACTGGGAATTGACCACAAAACAGTTTTGGCACATTTGAAAAAAACTGGGTACACAAAAAAGCTCGATGTTTGGGTACCTCACGAGCTCACTGAAAGAAACCTAATGAACCGTGTACTCATTTATGATTCTTTATTACGACGTAATGAAACCGAACCATTTTTGAAGAAGCTGATAACTGGTGATGAAAAGTAGATCACGTACGACAAGAACGTGCGAAAAAGGTCGTGGTCAAAGGCTGGTCAGGCTTCACAGACTGTGGCGAAACCCGGGTTAACTCGCAACAAGGTGATGCTGTGTGTGTGGTGGGATTGGAAGGGCATTATTCATTGTGAGCTGTTACCACCAGGCAGGACCATCGATTCTGAACTCTACTGCGAACAACATGAGATTAAAGCAAGAAGTTGAGAGAAAGCGGCCGGAATTAATCAACAGAAGGGGTGTGGTTTTTCATCATGATAACGCTAGACCTCACACATCTTTAGCCACTCAGCAAAAAATAAGAGAGTTTGGCTGGGAGGTGTTAATGCATCCGCCGTATAGTCCTGACCTTGCACCTTCAGATTTCCACCTGTTTCGGTTTCTTCAGAATTCTTTAGGCAGTGTCAGGTTAATATCACGAGAGGACTGCCAAAACCACTTGTCGCGGTATTTTGATCAGAAGTCCCAAAATTTCTATAGCAATGTGATCATGTCCCTACCTACAAGATGGCAAAAAGTTATCGACCAAAATGGTACCTACATACTTTATTTAAATGTGAGTAAACTATATTAAAAAATGTTTTGAATTTTCTTAAAAAATGCGAAGAAACTTTTTCCCCAACCTATTATATAAAAGAAGTGTATGTATATTGGGTGTGATTTGAGTCAGTTGTGTTGGTGTTGTAAGGGAGCGTCTGTATGATATATCTGTTAGTGAGTGCACGTGCATTTGTGAAACGTCAATGTGTGTACTAAGAGACTTTCTGTGATGTCGTAGTCCAGTGTAAGGAGCCAGTCTGTTACCGTCTCTCTGCATTTTTTCTGTTACTTTTAGTATATTATGTATACCGTTGAGTTTTTCGTATATGTGTGGTCCCATAAAACCGTAAGACCTGCCGATTGTTTTACGGCATCGGATTTTATCCCAATTTACCCTTCGACTTGAAATGACACACACACCCAGAAGTTTCGACAAAGTATCCTATTCTTCAAAACCACACGGGCTGGGTACACGGTACACCTACTCCTACTAACATCACTAAACCAGACTCTTATGTTAAGTGGCAATAGGCTTTCCATCGTAAAATAGGTACAGTAGGCCAGGCGGTACGACAGTGTAACAAAACCAGTATAAGCTGGCCTCTTATTCTATTGAAACCCCGTACTACGCTTGGCCAGCTCAAGGTCAAAGTGTTACAATGACCTGCAGCCTACTGTACCTATATCACGTTACGATCTTGACCTTTCAGCCATATTACATGCCCTTGGATTGTCGCTTAGGGGTTCCCGATTGAATAAAGTACGCCTACTACGTTTGTATAGCTTTTAGCGACAGGTTTACATAAGGTAAAACCTACAAATGTGGGTCTGCAACGACTGGAAACAATTGCGTGTATGCAGTTAATAGTAGATTGTTGCATCGAGTACAAAGTGAGTTATTAATGCACGAGTGTTACGTTGGTAAACTACACTACATTAGCACGAGTGCATTAATTACTCACTTTAGCAAGGTGCGTAATTTACTTTTCTTTCAACTACCAATCTACCTACCGTGTAAAATATATCTACTCAAAATAAAAACTCAAGATAATAAAAACAAAGTTTAATTCATCTTCTCCTCAAACATTTTAAACTTACAATTATTAAAATTGTGCAGTTATAGGTAAAAGTGTGCACTTTTACTTGAAACATTAAATTTGTTCTAGAATTTGTTTGGTTTATTTGTGAATAATAATTATGCTGGAGTTGAATTCATATCGCTATCGCTGTCCATTTCCATTTTTTATTTAACTTTTCTTGTTAAATATGATGTATCAAAGTTTTACAATCGTACAAAATGCACGCCGACTTTTATTTTCAGCCAGAATATTTTTGATCTAATGCATACATTTAATATTAAACTTAATTGGAGGCATTAAACCTCCTGTGGTAAATTTATATCTAGATAAATAAAAAAGAAAAAACAGTGTATTATTGAAAAACTGTGCAACCATGAGATTTTATACAATAACATTTCTGCACTGTTTTGGTTCTAAGCCAAAAATACGTCCATTGTGATCGGTTTTGTAGTGATTAACATTACTACGTAGTTGAAAGAAAAATATATTTTTATGTAGGGGACGCCCTAAAAGGACATAGTGACCTTATTGACGTCCTAGACGGACATAGTGTCCTTATTGGTGCTGTTCTTCAGAAAGGTCAGGTGCGTAGTACTCGCAACCGACGGCGTGCGTGTGTGAGCAGATGTACGAACGTAGGCGAAGCAAAAGGACTACGTAAGGATCGATTCGTAGTAGGTGACGGTCTGTAGGTAGTTTCTGTCTATCCCCCAGGGAAATCTATTTTTGTCTGCTCTGTAGTTCGGCAACGTATTGCAGCATTTGCAGCGTCTACGCTAATATTGCAAATGGTTGTCTAAGCGATTGCTTAGTAGTATCTGGCGACATAAATCTCCATAGGTACCTACTAAGCTTTGGAATGGGCAACTAGCTTCATCTTTATGACTGACCGACCCCTTGACAATTCAAAAGTGCCTGTAATTGGTTTTTTTTAAATAAATGCTTTGAGTTTGAGTTTGCTAAAGAACTAATTACGTATAAGAATTCGAAAGCCTATTTATTATTAAAACCGGTCAAGTGCATCTCGGACTACGTACAATGAAGGGTTCCGTAGTTGCGATGAATTTATCCCATTAACAACTTAACATTGTAGTTGAAAAAACATGTTCTCCCATACATCGATATACGTCACGGTCAATTCTCCAACTACAAATGTAACTTGGTCGACTATTACTCGTTAACTTGTAAAGCCCAAGTAGGCTTTACAAGTTAAAAGGAAAAGGAAAACTATCACCGCTAAGCAGCGGTGATAGTTTTCCTTTTAACTTCGTTATTTAAACTACTGCCATGATATTTTAATAACCATCTAGCTGGCGGGGAAGGTACTCCAACAAGAATGAAATTAATTTATTTTACCACTTTGGCGGCGTGATTAATATGTATACCTAAATATGCCCTAAGATACCCAAGCCAAATTACAGCTTTCTAGTAAGTAAGCAGGGCCGGATTTAGAGGTGTGGAGGCCCTGGGGCAACTAAAGTGGAGGTTCCAAAAATATATTTAGAACAGACAAAAAAAACAACTTAAAAAGGTACCTTGTGAATGTGAACATTTTTTTCTTTGATACACAATCAATCTGCCGCCTTTTCCCAACTATGTCGGAGTCGGCTTCCAGTCTAACCGGATGTAGCTGAATACCAGTATTTACATGGGACGACCGCCTATCTGACCCCCACAATACGATACCCCTTGGTAAGACTGGTTGTCAGACTTTTGGGATTTTTATTTCTTTGATACACAAAGGAGACTCGTTGAACGTCCCAGCGTCGAAGAAAAACAATTCAATGAATGAACTGTTTACGATACATGTTAACTCGTTGACGAATTTAATTAACTAGTTGATCGAGTATTTGACGAATGTAAATCAACGTTGACGTTTCGTTAACGGAAAAACCGTCAACGACCCATCCCTACGAAAAGATGTATTTTCTTTCTTATAAAAAAAAACAAATTGTGGAGGCCCCTTCTTTGTGGAGGCCCAGGGCTAGAGCCCCTGTTGCCCTGCCCTAAATCTGGCCCTGTAAGTAAGTAAGTCTCAGCTAAGCCGCGGACAGACAGACATGGCGAAACTATAAGGGTTTCTTGTTGACTACGTAACTTTAAAAATAAACCGTCTACTGGTTGTTATTTCCCCATTAGTTACCGTCACCCCTTTATACCAATTTATGAGTGACGGCTATTTTCCGAACAGGATATTGACACTTAACACCAAACCTGAACCCTTTGGCTGATTACGACTTAAATCTGTGTTAGCTTGTACTACGTATAAATCGTCATATACAAGCTATTTCTGATGTTTTCAGTAAGATATTTTAGAGGGTGTTTTAGAATCGGTACCTTACCTTCTTTTATTTTATTTCAATTACGCTGGTAGCACACCTCCGCCACGAAAACATTGCAGCAAAACCGCAATAGCTCAATTCAACTGGCTCGCGTCATTTTCCGCTACTCCCATCCGAATCGAGTAGCGGAACATGACGCGACCCAGTTGAATTGAACTTCTGCGGTTTCGCTGCTATGGTTTCGTGGCCGAGGTGTGCTACCAGCGTACGTACCGCATGGTGCCGGACGCACGGACGTAAAGAATAGCACCATCCTATTTCTTCCCGTGGGTGTCGTAAAAGGCGACTAAGGGACTTACTAGATAATGGGCAGCAGCGTTCTGTATGCATTTTAATACCATACTGTGATCGCCAACCCGCCTGCCAAAGATGGCGATTATGGTAAACCCCCCTTTTAGGGGAGGCCTATGTTCAGCAGTGGACGTCTTTCGGCTGAAATTATGACCATGATGGCATCTGGGGAGTTTGTTGCGCCACTTCTTTTTCCCAGCTAAAGCACTAGGAAGTGCTGAAGGATGGTCGGTTTTGGGGGACTGCCTCATGTAATTGTTGACGTTCGAAAAGTGCTGATTCTCAGCCTAGTTTGAATAAATGACTTTTGATTTTGTTTTTTGATTTAGTTTAAAATTCCAGACTTACTTACCAGGGATGTGCACAGAATAGCATATCGTTTCTATAAGAATCTGTGAGTAGTTTGGCTTTTACCAACATTGAATTTTGTCTTTACATTTAGGCCTTAAAAATCCTAGAAGTTTAAAAGCCCACTTTTTCCTTTGGTGTCTGAAATCCTAGAAGCAAACCTCGAAAACGTCGAACTTAAAACTATAGTTACTTACCTAATGAAACAACTTCGCCAACCTAACGAGACCGGAGATCTAATTAGAAAGGGTTATCTCTCAACGAACAATTTTAGGTGAAGTACTGTCTTCTGAGTTCTCCATAGAATAATGGCTTGCGATTACTTTTTCTAACTACTAACTTTTACCCGCGGCTTCATCCGCGTGGGTGTCGGAAAATATGTATATAATCTATATAATATGGTCAGCTGGGAATATCGATATATAGGTTGCTTATTCGTCGATCCGCCCGACTTTCGATTAGGCGCATTGTGATATAACCGGCCAAATGATGAAATGGCGGCGAATCGTGAAATGACTGGACAGATCACGATATGCCCAATTTTACGATCAGACCATTTTTTTTTTTTTTCTTGGTAATTTATAAAATAACTTCTTTGAAGTTGGATTGGTACTGAAGATTTGTTTTGAATAGTACCTGAGCTGAGGTCAACCGGTCTGAACGGAGCTGAGATCCGGTAACAAGATCGAAAGACAAAGCACCTGAAGCATGGACGGTGGGGATGGACAACAGAGAACGTGGTGCTTCAGCCATCCGACATAAGCTACCCCCTTTTTTTAACCAACTTCACAAAAAGGAGGAGGTTCTCAAGTCGTGTGTATGTTTTTTTTTTTTTTTTAATGTTTGTTACCTCAGAACTCCGTCGTTTATGAACCGATTTGGAAAATTATTTTTTTATTTGAAAGGATATACTTCCATATTGGTCCCATTTTTTATCAAAATCCAGTTCTGATGTTGGGATCCATGAGTAATTGAGGGAACTCCTCAAATATTATAGGCATACATATAACGATTTTTATATTTTCATCAACAAGTCAATCATTTGCATTCAGAAAGTATAATTTGGTGAAGTGGAACTGATAAAGAAGGCCACAGATGGCCACCGGAACTTCTCAATGATAAGTATTTCACGGGTGGCGATGAGATATCTGGATTAAGATAGTTAAGCGAAGCCAATTGGATCTGATGATCGCAACTGATCTGATAACGAAGCCGGAAGGTAGGCACTGGAACTCGGTAATAAAACAATCTATCCTACCCGTGTTTGGTCTTATTGGAATTGTCATGAGATGCATTCTGGCTATAAATGATTTTTAACCGACTTCAAAAAAGGAGGAGGTTCTCAATATATATATATATATTTAGCCGTATAAAGGTCTATCAACACAGCTCAAACCACTGACAGATTGGGCTGAAATTCGGCACGTAGGCATCCGCTAAGAAAGGGTTTTTGGAAATTTGACCTTTAAAGGGGGGAAAACGGGGGGTTTTGTTTGCATGAAAAATCTTATTCCTAGAGTTAATAAACATGAAACTTGGACGAATACTTACGTAAATAAAATATGAAGTTTGTATTTTTTTGTTATCTTAACTTCAATGGATGGGATGTCAAAGCTTGTATAGAAGAATTATAAAGCGTGGTCCGATCAACTCGAAACTCAGTATTTATACTTAAAACTAAAAATGAAGAATAACTTGTATCAGGGTTTTTCTAAAATCTACCCATAACGGGGTGAAAAGGGGTAGTCAGTTTTAGAAGAGAGGATTTTACTACGTGGCTTGATTAACTCGAAAATTGGTATAACCTTTAAGTCAAATAATGGAAAAGACGCAAACCACTTTAAAAATTAACCTCTTTGGGGGTGTAAAGGGGGAATGGATACAGTTTGTATGAAAAAATCTTCTTTCGTTGATCTCATCATCATCATTTCAGCCGAAAGACGTCCACTGCTGGACATAAGCCTCTCCCAAACTCCCTCTTCTTTCGTTGATCTATTAACTTGAAACTTAGTCTGAATTCTTCATCATCAGTCTCTTGCTCCAATCCCAATTTATTCGTCGTAACATGTCGAATTACACTATAGAATTAATACATACAAAAGGAAACAGTGACTGACTTAAGGCTTCTACATACCAGCGCGGCACAAAGGCCCCGCGTATCGCGGGACGAGCGGTGCCTTTGTGTCGTGTCGCGTCGCGCGACAAGTCGCCCCGGTATGTAGAAGCCTTTACTGACTGATCTATCAACACAAAATTCAAATCATTGAATGGATTGGGTTAAAATTTGACACACAGATAGTTATTATGACGTAGGTAACCGCTGAAAGCAGAATTTTGAAAATTCAATTCCTAAAGGGGTGTAACGGGGTTTCACAACTTGTATGGAAAAACATTTGAATTGTATCAATTCGACAATTCGCACGGTTACTCGTGTCAACAAATAAATAAAAAGTGTGTCATGTTTTATAAAAAACAGCCTCTTCTGGGGGTGTAAAGAGCTAAATAGTCTACAAATCAATATGGTGTCATTTTCAAGGTTTGTCAGGACGTTGTTCTCGTAAAGGTCAACAATTTTAAAATATTACACTCGTAAAAAAACTAATATGTCCTAATTTATTATTATTTTGTATTGGTCTAAATAACAAATCTATCTGTATAAATAAATGGAGAAACTGACCGACTGATTGACTGACGTATCAACGCACAACCCAAACTACTGGGAGCGACGTGAAATTTTGCACTAGGGGTCCTTTTATGTAGGGTAGGTACTTTTAATCCCGGTTCCCGTGAGATTTTTTCTGACATCTACGCGGGTGAATCCGCAGGCAAAAGCTAGTATTATATATGTTCAGGCATAACTTACTTGTTTATGAACTGATTTTTATAATTCTTTTATTTGGTAGAGGAAGCTTGCGCGGTCTCATAATCATTACAGATTTACAGCTAACTCTTCAATAATACGTATTTAATCCACTCGGTGTATGTTGATGATGTTATAAAACTTCCTGTTACTGTTGTTTTCATAGCAAGTAGTATACGAATTGGTGTGGGGTAGGTACCACTAAAAAGTGAAAAATAAAAAACTTTTTTACAAAAAAAACAACCGACTTCCAACAAAAACACTAAAAAGTGCAAAATAACTTTAATTTCGGAAGCACATAACATAATCACGCCTTGTTTCCTCGAAGGGTTGGGCAGAGGTGTACCAGTAGTATACCCAGATTTAATATTATATTTAATTTAATTTCGGAAGTCGGTGGCCATATAAACGAAAATACAAAACCAAAGACACCGTTTTTGTTGGAAGTCTGTTGTTTTTTTTATGGTGGAAAATTATCAAATAACTGTTCCCGCTCTGGGCTGAGCGGGAGGGCGTGTCAGACTTTTACTGACTAAAACCTACTCGTGTTCCTTCCGTTGCCTGTGTGCCAGGGCCACGATATCCCTTTCGGACCAACTCGCAACCCTGGCAGGCATTGGCCCTATCGGACCTCGTCAGTTGGTGCTGACAACTCTTTGAGGCGCGCGTGGAACACAACGCGCCGTCGACCCGGGCCTGCCCCCTAATTGCGTAACACAGTTTGAATCGGAATCGGAATGATTTTGAAGTATATTGCTAATCCATTGCTTCATACGTTAGAAAAAAAAATCTGCTCAACAATTTAAATAACGCAATGAATGTTGTTGAACTGTCAAATTGAAACCGATTCCTACTGATAGTGTGTTACGCAATTAGCCCGCAGGTCCTTATCTGACGGCGAGCTACCCATCTGACCATGACATTATATAAAATAGTATTGTAAATAATTTCATAGCGTATTAAAAATATATCAAGTTTACAGCTGGGACCGTATTCATATTCGTCTTTCAATACATCGTTCATTCGGAAAAATCGTCTGTAATATATGGAGAAGGTGTATGGAAGGTTTTACCGCCTGCATCCATTATAGAAGATTTTTCCAAATTAAATATAACTGTAATCGAGAACCGATCGTATTTTATCCCTAAGGTTTATAATTATTATATTAACTACGCTAAATCAACGAACCTTTGAATTACAGAAAACCCACAGGGCTACATAAAAGATGGCGCTGCCTGTCTTACTAATCCAATGATAATGTTAAATTATTTATTTCTGCAAATAAAAGTAAAAAGTAAAAAGTTTATTTATCAAAAAGTAACAATACAATGTGACATATTCGGTGAGTCACAAACTAAGCATCGCTTGTATCTTGTGGCTCTGGAATAGGTTATAAAAACACTTTTACACATCAAAAATAATTGTATTTTAAAACTAGATGTTTCCTATCTGACTACTTTGAGTAGAAACACCAAAACAAACCCTTACTTGAGGACCGTACTTATTCAAATTGCCCCGTACCGAACAACTCGGGCAATAACATACTTGTGATATTGTCTACGAGCTACGAGGCTACGGGGCTACGCCGCTAGGAGGGCGAGGGTTGGACGCCACTCCGTATAAAACATGTGACCGACGTATACGCTTATTGTTATTGACATGTAAGTGGCAGGAAGGTTCTCTTTCTTTCATAATTTAAGGTCTTTATTTTGCTCCTATTTTGTCCATCAAACTTATTGATATGACAATAATCTTCCGTCGCTTTGAATTGAAATAAAACTGATAATTGTCGTAACTACTGGTACATCATTACTATATAAATTTGACAAAAATAGATTGTATGAATCAATTTTGAGCAATATATTGGCCTTTTATTTTTATTTTGAACAACTTGAAAATCATATTTTGTGAGGCTTTCAAGTCTAGGTGATTTTACTATAAAGCAGAATTTGTACTTGGTATTGTCTTTGTTGCGTCCTACGTTGCTTGTATTTTTATTAAAATAAATGTTAGTACTATTTTCTGCATTATTAACAGTATGACAAAGTTCACTACTCAACGTGGGCCTCATAGAAACAGGAAAATATAATAAAATACTGACGCTTTTGTAATAATTAGTTTATTTAATAATAAATGTGTAATAAATCGAGTGTTATAAATTATATTTGCCTAACGTGGAATGATTTGTGACTCGAGATAAAATCGCCGCACCGTGGGGAAAGCGGCCCACGTAAGGTTTTATAATTTCCAAGTTAATAGCTCATAAACTCAAAAATTACCGTAAAAATAAATTCCTTGATTTATAGAGCTAATGTTTAATAATGTTAATTATCGTTACTAAAAGTAAATGAGGTCTAGTTATGAATTCGCTTTCCCCGCAGAGAAGCCGTTTAATACAAAAGTACTTCGTTTAATTTACAGAAAACTATTTACTTTTACATAATTTTAAATTCATACTTTAGTTAGATGACTAGGTTGAAAAGAAAAGAGTTAGTACTTACTACGTAATTTCATTAAAAATTTGTATCGAGTAGGACAAATTCGAATTCTTTATTATAAAGTTAGGACTACTATTCGATTCTCAATCTAGTGTTATATTCTTATAAACTTATATTCTGGTGTTTTTTTTTTGTATATCAGATTTTCTCCTATAGTTAGTATCACGTTGTGACGAAAACAACAACAAGTGTGACTTCGGATTCAAAAAATGAAATTGAAAATGACAACGATTAGGTAAAGATTACACAGGAAGCATGATAGTAGAAGTTGCTCTTAAAACTTGTAACCACATCAAAACGTTTAAAAAACTTCAATTAAGTACATTACTTATTGCTTGGTTATGGTCTTTAGGTGATTCAAAAAATAAATCCTAACTGTATGGCACTGTAGTTTGTAAACAAAATGCGTCACTATTTAATTCGATTAAATACATTAAAGTGATTTTCGAGTGTATAGTTTTATTTAAAAAATGCGCAAAAGCGTTCATAAAAATCTCCACGACACCGAAATGGCATAAAAAAATCACAACTAACACGTTTTGAGCTTTAACACGACATCAAAACATTAGGACAACAAAACGAACACAACAAATTAACAACTAGAGATTTACAATATTATATTTAGATTTTTATATGTTTCAAGCTTTTAGAAAAGCGCAGTTGCGCGTTATTCTGCTTATGCTATGAATTCGTTTATCTTGTAAGACTCATCACTGTCGAAGGCATTGTTACATTACAGGACATCGAGGATAATCGCATGGTATGTATGTGACACTTACAGCCAAGTATTTCAATTGAATTATCTTATCAAAATGATCTAAATATAAAAGTATAGGCACAAGAAATTTCATAATTAACATGTGCAAACACTATATTTTGCGCTATCGTAATGTGCATCAGAATGTAGTATACAATAAAGTAATTAATTATTATTAAACGTTATTAAATAATGTGCTTTATAATGCATTGTTAAAGCTTGACATTCTTCAAGTATGGTGCTGTTCATGGTTATAAAAGCAATAAATGTAATGAGCGTTACTTTATGCGGCAAAATGAACTGCCAACATAATGCAGTGAGCTTTGGATACTATGACTAACAATAAAGAAATTGTCGTATTATTATACAGTACCTAACATTGTATAGATTATATTCGCGAATAACAATGCATTATTAAACTTTTAAATCTTCTAATATAATGATACTTTAAAACATTTTTTATATTTTTTTACAAAATAATACTGTCACCAATATCTTTCTCGACAAATGTTAATAAAAGAAAACGTGCACAAGTAGTAAATTTCAATTCATTTCGATCTCACTTATTTAATACAAACGAAGCTAGCTTTTTCTAGACAATCAGGCGACAGAATATACATACACAATTATATTAATTGCCCATTAGGAGAACACTTGAGCTATTTAACACTTTGCACATCCATAAACATTCCCATTTTAATATTTTATTCTAATTTATAATTGAAAAGGAAATATTTTGTAAAACCATCAATTATTTACTTGCCCACCGTTTCACTTCGGACTGTCGTTGTGACAAAAAAATAGGAGATAATTATGTCTTTCCTGTTTGAATGAACGTTAGATAATTACTATGATTACTTTGTAGTTACAATTCATAAGTATATCACTCTACCTTTGTGCTTTATAAAAACTTTTAAAACATGGTTGTGCAAATGGATACTACAGACACTAATTTGTAAGTTCGTATACATAATATTTTACAAAGCCATGATAGTCTCCTGTTACTTCACTTGTAGGCTCTTGTTACAACGACAGAAATTGTCCCTCTTATTTTCTACATAGCTCAGTATTCTTCTAATGAACCTTACACCTACTTATCAAAATTTACCGAAAATTGTGCCATTACAAATACACAATATTAATATTCGTGAAATATTTATTTAATAAGGCAATGTTTTATAGACAGCACTTACAGTTAGAGACAGATATTAGATACCCGTTAGTAGGTACGAAATAATTAGCGAAATAGTTGTTCTTTGTCAACTTTTGTCAAATTACTAGGTAATGTTTTAACGTTGTTTTTTGATTTACGCTTTAATTTATTACAATTTGGCAATCGTTGACAAAGAACATCAAATTCGTCTAATAATAAGGGAAGAGTAAAAGAGAAAAGTACTAGGAGAGAAGTAATGGAAAGGGGTGTAAACCTAATAATTTAAAGTTTGAGCATTGTGAAGCTAAGCTCGTGTGTGTAAGCTTAATACTAATATCAATGTTTAATAATGTGTACATATTTATATAATTTGACATCTCGATTATAATGGAAAATATTTCACAGCCCCAACTAAAATAAACCTAACGACAACCAAACACTTAAAACATAGAACGGTGGGACGAAAATAACATTCTAATTGTAAAAGATACATTTATCTTAAAATTGACCAATATCTTTCAAATATTTCATTATAGCCATTAGACATGTTTGGAAAAGAATAACAGATAAGTACATTCGGTCAATTTTAAGAAAATACTACTGGCAATAACTAAAATCTTTGACTATTTCGGACAAACATTAAATAGCATCGCCATAAAACTTTTGGCACAGATCTGTTAAAAAGAAACAAAATGCACAGTGAGTGCTTTAAGATATTTGGTATTTACTTATTATACATATAAATTAATGATATTATATTTTAGGCACTATTCAGATACACTGGCTCGAGTTGGAACTATTCAGATACACTGGCTCGAGTTGGAACTATTCAGATACACTGGCTCGAGTTGGAACTATTCAGATACACTGGCTCGAGTTGGAACATTTATCTTCAATTGGATCTAGATACATATCTAGGATTCAACTACTTTCTGCTCTGAGTAACATGTCATTTATCAAAAGTGCAATTTGTTACAATTCCGTGACCTCCTTTATAAATGGAAATTAATATCTAGTTTAGATAACCTTTAGATTTTTCTATTCCTTTAAAAACTAAATCTCTATTCAAATCTTTGAAAGGATTCTACGATAGATTCGAACGATTCACTTTCAGATTTATTTAATTGTAAGAGAGACAAAAATGTCTAAGCTACTATCTATGTAATATTTAACAATAATCTGCTAATTAAATCCCTCCCGTGTACCTAAACAGTAAGCTAATTAGTAATAGAGTTACATAGAAGACAAACAAACATACAATATTATATAAAATCGTCAGGTATATAAGAACAGTATATAACAATCAGTCTCAAGCCAATACATGCGGAATTCCAATGTTAATTTAATTAAATATACACGATCACTCGCTCACAACTGCAGTCTCTGTGTGAAACAAAATAAAGAACAAAGAAATGGCTTCTATTGTTTGTTCGTGTCGATCGAGGTTGAAGACAACGATATTGTTTTGACTATAACGTAGTATACACGCCACGTTTTATTTTAACTGCGTATTTTCGGGTTTTACAAATAAACATTCTATCTCTGCCGACAGGGCGTCTACGTCGAAACGTTTGTTGTTCTTTGTCAACAAAACGCCGAAATAAAAGAAAAGTCCTGCGTCACGCGATCAAAGCCATTGATCTCACTAACGACCGCGGTTCACTTTAACTACTGCAGTTATAAACGAGCTCACAATACAACTTACTGCTAAAGTCTACCAAAGAGTTGGTCCGTCTGTTAAAATATAGAATAAAGAAGCGTTCCCCAGACACAAAACAAATATCCATTGAAACGTCGAAGCTTTAACCAAATAGCAGTACAGTTACATATTATATATAACTTGATAACGAAAGTAGCGGTAGTAGAAATACGATCTCAATCACAAGAGACATAGAGTTCAATTCACTTTCCCGCGATCCATATGTAAGAGGCGAACGAGGCAATTTTCGACAATTCTCTGATTCTGAGCATATTTGAGATTTAAGAACGGAAGTAGAGGAAATGAGCACTAACTGTAACAGCTCCCGAACCACTGGAGAAACGAGAACATGTTATATAAAATGGACTATAGTTTATACTTTATATGAATGGATATACACTTTGCCTAGCGTCATTACGAGGCAGAGATTTGGGGATGTTCTCTCTTTGCTCAGTTACTTTGTGCAATGTTTTTTTTAGTAAAACTACGCGAAAGGCCTCACAGCTGCGTGCGCAACATTTGGGGCATAACATTTGGCTACAGAAATAATAAAATAATCTCATATTAGGCGAGAGAGCTCGGAATCAGCGAGTTGTCGACTTAGGTGGCTCACATGCGCGACATGATCATGTACCGGCCGTCAGCGAGCAGCTCGCGCGTGTCGGAGGGCGAGCCCGGGCTGAGCGACGGCCCCACGGACGGCGACGAGTATGTGTCCTTGTTGAACTTGCCGAGCCTCACGCCGCCCTCTGACGTCACGGACACCTCCTCCTCCACGATCTGCTCCAGCGGCAGCTCGCGCAGCGCGTCACCGTTCAGCGCCAGCGCATTCACAAAGCCGTGCGCGCGCTCGGCGGGTGGCTCGCTGTATGTCTCCGTCACCACCTCCGCCTCCGCCTGGCAAGCTCGCGCCCGTCGCGCGTTCTTCGTGCGCATACCACCCGTCTCTGCGTCTCTCTCCAGCCGGTGTCCCGAGCGTGACCTCGTCAGCTGCCTCTGAACATAGTCCTCCAGCGCATCCTCTTCACTCTTCATTAAGTATTTGTGCAAAATTATCAGAAAAACGCCGATTCCCACCGCGAACATCCCCGAGCATACCAGCTCGTTGAACCAACTGACGGAGCCGACCGTGCTCCACGACGTGACGTTGTCCGGCAGGAAGCCAGAGCCGAGGAGGAACAGGCCCAGCACGAGGAATACCACCCCGAGGTGGAGCATACCGACCGTTGACACGACCTCATTCTCGGTGGGGTGCGGCTTTCTGAAGCGGCGCCTCTCCAAGCTGCCGGTGGAGCAGTGCGGGGAGGTGACTCCCGACTCTGAGGACTGTAGCGAGTAGCGGCGCTCGCGAGCGCGCTGCTGCTCGGCGCGGCGTTTGCGCTCGCGGCGGATGGCGAGCGCCGAGTGCAGGCCCACCGCGTGCATCCTGCAAGCACGGGCACGGGTGAGTGGCGTGGTCACGTCACGTCGCACGCGCAGCGCGGGGCGGAGCGGGTGCGGCGCGCGGGGCGGGGGCCGCAGGCGCGGGGGCCGCACGTGACCGCCAACCCGTGCCCGTGCCGAGCCGCTAACATGGATGATGGAGGAAGGAACTTGACGAGTGCTTCACAACTATGCACCACTGTGCAGCGGTTGATGAGAGAAATATTAAATGTACAAACACAACTTAGACTAGCGCCTGCCGTATGAATACAATGCACTACTTAAGTTTAACATCAAGTCCGTTCCTATTCACACAGTTATACAGATACAAGTTTTCGCTGAATAGTGTCGCACTTAAAAACCAAATCGTTTTCATTAGTATCAAAAGCCGTGTCATGTTGTAAAACTTCAGAATCATACCAGAGAACGTCGCTAATGTATTAGAAAATTGTCCTATAATATTAAATAAGTTGATGTTATCGCTGAGCCACCGTACAAACTACGTTTGCAGAACATTTTGAGAGGTCACAAATGATGGTCCCCTGTTCAATTATTCACGGAGGCGTCCTCAATTCGCGGGTCTTCATGGAAGTGAAAACTTTGAGTAAGTTCAAATATACATTAACGACATCAAGGGGAAATATAATTTACAGCTACAGATTTTAATATAGTTCGTGTTTTGTGAGTTTATCAAAATTAAAGTTACGAATTACCCAAGCAAGGTACTGAACTTAATGAAACCTTTGCTAGATTTTATTTTCATTATGTCAAACCGCAGACCTTTCTCGCTTGGTTTATTACCAAAATATATTCTGTTTTGGTTAACTTAGATACCAATAAGTATTCTAGTTCACTTTTTCTCATGCTTACTCAGCCTTAAGGATAGATGGCAGAATCCTGCTCCTTATACTCATAATTTAACAAACTGGTATCACAAGTCTTTCTGTAGCATGAAACTCAAGATTATATTCCTCAAATTTGTTCATTTTTGCGGTATCAAGAGGTCTATATTAGCTGTCACACGCAATGAATGTAACCTACAATACTAATTTAATTCATTGAATTTTAGTTCATAATAATACTATTATTATCGATTGCAGTTCTTCATTATTAGTCTACTATTAGTTAGTATACGTTCTCAACAAAACCTCGTAGCTACAAGATACTGTGTAATATTTGTAACAGCAAGCGTTGCTGACGTCACACAAACTCGTACATCTCGCACAAAGGTACTATCTCTGTTCTTTGCGGCCCTAGTACGACACATTGAAATGTCCCAGTGAAAGCCGAGCCTTGAATGAGGCGCGACTGAAAGCCTGAAAGCGCCTGAATGTCATAATGTTGGCAGAAATGTTTGAATAAACATGACGATGTAAAGGGCTTAGTTTGCATCCTTAATGCAAACTAAGCCCTTTTAAAGATAATGATGTAATAAACAATGAGGAATATTTTGAGTTCACATAAACGTGCAATGACTATGATCGGAAGTCGGTACTAAATCAACTGTCCTGAATATTTAGGTCACCGTCATTCGGATAATTTTCCTCAGAGAGCATTTTTGGAGTTTACTCATTAAGAATCGATTTTCATAAAAGGTCTAGAAATGTTATGGTCGTACGGTACGGAAATTTTATGAGGAGTGAAATTAATAAAAAGAAAATTATTTATTAATAAAATTCTTTATTGACATAATAAGTTACAGAAACTTGTTAGAAGCCTCGGACTCCTGAACTATGTGTACCTCCTGTATTTCAGGAGTCAGCGCCCTCTCCCATTTTATTTGGCTTGGATACTAATGTCAACATAGGAATAGACAAACATAATTATGTCCTACAAAATACAATTTTAGAAGAAGTAAAAACAAAATAGAATAAAATACAATAACAGAAATTAAAAAAGCATGAAAAAAAAAAACAAACGACGGTATCTAACCGTCTTTGATTTGCTCAGTGTTGTACACGAGAACTGTTGAGTGAAAGGTGATTTGCATTGTGAATCCGGACAGACACATTGGGCTGTTTTAAGCGAGCATTAAGGCTTCTACATACTAGCGCGACAAGCGCGACGCGACACGGCACAAAGGCCCCGCGTGACGTGGGACGAGCGGTGCCTTTGTGTCGCGTCGCGTCGCGCGACTAGTCGCCCCGGTATGTAGAAGCCTTTAGTGAACTGTACAAATGAGGTTTTCAATATGTTAAGTGTTAACAGGTTATGCCTCAACCACAAGATGACTTTATGGAGCCCTATCTCCGCATTTTGTTGGACTACATTCCAAGTCTCTCCCTGAAACACCCAAGGCTGTGTCATCGGCATAGGTAAATATTTTGCCTTTATTCAGTGTCATTTGACATAAGTCGTTTTAAGACCAAGAATGCTACCCTGTGGGACTCCATAGATAACTGCGACATCCGAACTAATAGCACTACCCACTTTTGGCTTAACTGATTCCATCCTGTAGACATGGCATTGATATATCATTGAAAATAACCACAATAAATGCCAAAATGCCTAAAGTAAAAAAGTCTATTGGTAATTTTAACAGTTAACAATTCATCTAAAACTGTTGACTGTAAACGACATTGAGGTGATTCACAGGGTACATTCTTGACCGTAAGCCCGTTCACCAGCAGTACCCTGGATCCTTGCCAACCACTACAGGACCGTTAATCATATCTACTGCTGCATAAATTAGAACTGCAAATGAATTGTTACGGTCGCTAAACTCTGCAGTCATTTGTTTTGCGTATCTGTTCAGTACACCTATCAGAGAATGTTATTAGTTATGTACTGTCAGGGAAATTTATTGTTTAACAATTTGTCATGCTGCGTCAATTTGCCGTATTATAGCCATTTCATACAACTGTCAAAGAATCACAGCTGTTCTGATTTGTATATACTATCAATTTAAGTTGGTAATAAATAATAAACCCTGACTTGTCTTTACCTTAAAAGATCTTAAATTATTTATAGGGCTTTTGTTTCGCTACTTTCACTAAGGATAGATACTAAGGATAGGATCGTATTGCATGGCGTATGACAGTAGAATCCTATATTCTTTGGGCTGCCACAGGCAGATGATATTAAAATAGCAATAATCCTTTTTGTGTCACGAAAGCGTAATTTATTAACTAAAAGGTAAGCTACCTTACTATGCTACTTGGGTCACGTACCTACTTTCTTCAAGTTCCTTCAGGAAAAAAAATATTTATGTAAGAAACGTTTGATTTCCCTTTAAAATAGACGGCTTTTCACTACGGACTTGAAGGCTCCGATTTTAGAATTGCATGCAGCAACACTCGCTAAAACGTACTAGTTACAAAGCGATTCTCACTGAGATAGCTATACTCGTATAAAGTCAGGGCAAGTAATTATCCGTATATTCAAATCAGAACATTCTTGATACTTGTATAAAATGGCACAGCAAATTGACGTAGTGTGACAATTTGCTAATAATTAATTTCCCTGCGTTGCTTTAAACATTTAAATTGTATCTAATTATCATATCGCAACGAATTCTCGAAACAGCAAACCAATCATTGAAAATATTTAGATGGATTAGTGCAAAGTGAAGTGCTGCTAACATAGTCCTATGCCTTTTTTATTAACACAAGTTTTGTATATATTAAAGTATGTATGTTTAGTATAAGGTAAATAAATGGTATTATTATTATTGAAGCACAATTCCTCTTAATTGGTGAACAAACAGAGACTGAAGCCACTTATTATGCCATCCACAGACCTACTACAGACAATACCTCTTCAGTAGTCTTGCAACTTGCTTTTCAAAAGTCTATGCTTCATAGGATACTGTTTAATCAATAGTGGAGTTTGCAAACAACACAAGTAGCTAGTTTGCTGGCTGACCTAGCAAATATAAGGGTGCATACTGATCTATCAAAGAGAAATTCCGATTCAAACGTTGAATTCATTTGAAGTAAGATTTGTAATAGCATAGATAAGTTTAGATACCGCAGTAGTGGATATTTTTTCTCAAAGGGACATGGACATGTTAGTCCTGCAACACAATTCGATGTTCGTTAACGAACAACGCAACGTGACAACTTTTATTTGAGCTTGTTATCCTGTATGTTTCGAGGAAAGCTTTTGGTGGTTTTTTTTACAAAAGAAATGGTTCTAGAATAAAACTACCAGGAAGTTTGGCCAAAGTTATCATGTTTTCATCAACTTTAGTGTTCAAATTGCAACTAAAGTGGATTATTTCATCATCATCATTCAATCCGAAAGACGTCCACTGCTGGACATAGGCCTCCCCAAAAGGGGGGGGGGGGTAGTTGCCATAAACGCCACGCTTGGCAAGCGGGTTGGCGATCGCAGTATGGTGTTAAAATGCACAGAGAACGCTGCTGCCCATTCTCTAGTAATTCCATTAGTCGCCTTTTACGACACCCACGGGAAGAAATGGGATGATGCTATTCTTTACGTCTGGCAACAAACGGAGCAAGTGGATTATTTACGAGTAGGTATTTTTAACACAAAAATGTGATCATGACTAGCAAGCTAGAAACCCATTAATAAAACGTCTGTTACTTCCAGTTCGTTCATGTAACAGTTCTAAATCCAATGCTGAAAAATGTATCTTTACACGTTAACCTTCTTCGGGTCGAGCTCAAAGCAAACTTATACACCGTTGACTACAAAGCAAGCAATTTTATCCCACTGTGCAAATGAGTCTCATCGCCTTTGCCGCACAGTAGGGCAAGTTCAGGCAAGTTGCTCGGCGCGCACAATTAAAGTGGACCTATGTAAATACCACTTTAAAACTTGCGGAAAAGCAGGCTTTATTCTTTATTTTCATGCTGTGAATCTTGCGCGAGGGATTGCCTAGAATAGGTAAGACAAAGCCCGATGTAAATTTTTTTGAGACCGTTCTTTGTTACAGATAAAATAGGAACGTGGTCTGTTCTCTGCGGCTTCGCCAAGATGTGACAGTTTAGGGTGTAATCTTCAGGAGTCTATGTTAGGTGTGCACTTGGATTCTTTTGCCGTGTCTTAAAGTTTATCTTTTAGATTCTTCGTTGTTATTTATAATATATTAAAAGGGGCTATTAACCGCTCGCCTGTCACGCGGACTCCGGGAGTCCTCAACAAATTTTACTATGGGACCAAACCTGAAATCGCGAAAAAAAAAAAGCTGTTCCCTACATTTTAACGAATTATTCGAACATGGACACGTAGGGAACAGCTGGTTTTTTTTCGAGATTTCAGTTTTGGTCCGATAGTAAAAGTTGTTCATAATGATGAGTATAATGACCCCTTAAGAGGTTATTGACGTTTTAAAAATAATCCTGCATATGATAAAACTGGTTTGTCTGATCAAGCAACTTTTGCAGCCTTTGACAAGCAAGATATAATAATGTAGTCTACCCTCATACGCTGCGCAAGCACTTTCAGTACCTACACGGAACCAGACAAATAAAATAAACATAACATCACGCCTTTAATCCCCAAAGGGTTAGGCAGAGGTATACCTATAGTACACCCACATTTCGCCAGCTAAATTTAAGTCCAGACTCCGGGCTGCTACTGAGAAATTCCCAATAACACTTTGCCTGGCCTGGGAATCGAACTCAGATCCTCATGCTCAGCAGTAACGCTTGCAGTAACCCTAGACCAACGAGGCAGTCCAAATAAAACACTTCCATTAAACGTTCTTTCCCCAACAACATGACACAAACAGATTTATCTTATTGGCAACAGCACTTGGCAAGCTGCCGCCCCTCGAAGGCTAAGTTTGAAGCCTGTTGCGAGGCCCAGAGGATACCCTATAGAGGGGGGAGGTATCTTATATCTGTCTAGACGGAAAGCCTTTGTGAAGTCAAGTTGAAGCGGAATGCAATTGAAGCTCTTTGGCTTATCGTAGATAATGATGGGCGGGAAATGGTGTTCAATTTTAAGTCTTTTGTAAAATGTCGACTGAGCGGGGAAATTGTTAGCGATGTGCTTGTGGTTGTGTTGGCCGCTCGCAATTTTATTTATTAGGGACAAATAACAGTTACATGCAAAAAATGTAACCTACACCATGTTTTTTTGTTAATTTCCAGTGCTAGTCTCCAATACATGTCCTTTTGTTTTTCTTATTTTACACAAGGTTGGCAAACAGTGCACCCTCAACCACGCCTTTCCCTAGTTTGCAGCAAAACATGGAAATTCAGGCTTCCCCAGTTCCTAACACACTATTCTAATGGCCTAGTTGGCAGGGATCCAAAGCGTATTGTTTTTAACGGCTCTATTACAATGCAGAAATTCTTAAAAGGGACCATTATGAGATATAACCGACTTGTTCGTTTTTGTCGAAAACGTAGTTTCAGCTCTTGCTTGAAGAATTCTTCAAGAAGGAAGAAAAAGAGTCCAATCTAAAGGTACCAACAGACAAGAAAGACATCTTATGCAGACCTTATAAGGTTTTAATATTTTGTTGGGTTAAATAACAAACTTTCTATTTCGGTTGTTGAAGAAGAAGATAGCTCATTAGTAATTTAACAAATTGTCAGTCATAGCAACCATCGAGGAAAAGTCCTACAATCACTGCATTGCAGTGATTTGACTTTTCCTCGATGGTTGGAGGACTTATCGTACAAAAACTTTCTTTACGAACATATAACGCTAGCTGACCCGAGAGGCGTTGTCCTGTCCTTTCAATAAATTTGATCAAAATCCCGTAGGAAAACGGACATTCAGTTGATCCCGAATTGAAAAAACACATGCGGGGCAGTCTTTGGGGACTGCCGATAGAAGTGAGAACAGTATACATATAGCTCATGGAAAGCGTCCGGTGACGATGACGCGAGTTCCATGATTTTTGTTCACACAAAAAGTGCTCAACGCGCCTAAAGAAGTTTTCACTTCAAAAATGAGAAACTTTTCCATTTTTTTTTTTGTCATAAAAACCTAAGTTGAACTATTACGAATAGTTTAAAACAAAAAATAACTAAATCAGTCCAGCCGTTCTCAAGTTATGCGCTTACCAACGAACAGCATTTCATTATTAGGGTTCCGTAGTCATCAAGGAACCCTTATAGTTTCGCCAAGTCCATCTGTCTGTCCGTCCCCGGCTTAGCTCAGAGACTCTTAGTACTAGATAGCTGTAATTTGGCATGGATATACAAAGAAAAGAAAGAAAGAAAAAACGTTTATTCTGCACAAACAAAACGCACGTTACAATGAAACAACACAAATTGCACACAAACAAAGCAGCCAAAAGCCCCGCAATCAAACAATAAAAAAGTTCGACAATCTTGTCCATTGCTAGATGTCAGGGCCAGGGACCAAAGACAATTTAAACTGCATAGTACTCTGCATATTAATCACGCCGAACAAGTGGTAAATTAAAATCATGAAAATAATATAAATGGTACACGTAAAGTGGAGATGATATTTTTTTTCTCTTCTATCCCATGATGTGGGATATCGTTAGATAGGCCGCCCATAATATTGAGGGTCTGTGAAGATCATTTTTTGATTCAGGGATCCGTTTGCGTACTATTATGCTTTAAAGTGCATATTTTTGTCAAGACATGAGTGACAAGGCAAGAGTCAAAATCAAAAGTAATTTATTCAAACTAGGCGGAGAATCAGCACTTTTAGAATGTCAAAAATTACAGGAGACAGTCCCCCAAAAACGCCCACCCGTCACCACTTCCTAGTGCTTTAGCTGGGAAGAAGAAGTGGCGCAACAAACTCCCCAGCAGCACAGCTGTCTGTTATAAAACTTGAATTTAGAGAGCAATTTAGAGAGAATTTAGAGTGTTTTAGGATATGTGAAAAAATCCATGGCATTAGTATAAATAACGAAATTAAAAGGAAAACTATCACAGCTAAGTAGGCTTAACAAGTTCACGAGTAATAGTCGACCAACATTAACATTACAGTAACATTTGCAGTTGGAGAATTGACAGTGACGTATATCGATGTATGGAAGAACTTGTTTTCAACTACAATGTTAAGTTTTTTTGGGATAAATTCATCCCAACTACGGAACCCTTTAGTGTGCGTGGTCCGACACGCACTTGGCCGGTTTGATTATGAAAGATATGTCATGTTATGGTGGCCCGCAATCTCAGTTTTACAAATCTCCGGAACAGTTGTTATGGAACAAATCTAACTTAGAGAGATGTATTAATGATTATAATACTGTAAATACCTGTTTCGTATAATAATCGCGAATCATATTAATTTGATCAAGATACAACCAGCAAATTGCAAAAAACGTAAGAACATTTGAATTTCGCGGGCTACACCTTAAAAACAAATGACAGTTCTGTTGCGGTATCGCATAAAAAAAGACAGAATGGCCATCCACTTTGTAATGAAGTGGGCCCCACTAGCGGCACTCATTGACCCTCGATAGCCCATCAATTAACAACACTCGAGCCTTCGCGCAAAGGGCGGATTTCAAAGCATTTGTAATTAATTGTGATATTATCCGGAGCGAAGTGGCTCTAAAGTATCGAATTCGTTTAATGACCAATCGACCTCGTTAAGAGCTTGGCGAAGTATTTTTAGATTGTTAGAAATGTCAAAGTGTATTTTTGGATATTGTTTACATAACAGTGCTATTAATAGGAAGTTGTTTGCATATTTTATGATTTGTTTAGTTTTAATGAAATTAGTACAACTCTGTTGACAATGCAATTGATGTGGCGTAGGTACACTAAACTCATCATGAATATGTTAGCCTATAGCAACAAGCATCCAGAAACAGTTTAATTAATGAATTGCGTATCTGCATTGCATTGTCACTTCACTAAATACCTCCCCACGTCTTTAATTGCATTCCACGAGCAGTACGTAAACGTTTAACTTATTTAAATCGAACAAAGTTTTAACTGGGCTGCCAGTTCCAATTAACTAACTATTGATTACGGTAAACAATTTAACTTTGCTATTTGAACACCGGTTTTGCAACCGTTTATTTTACAGAAGTCTTTCATTACTCATTGAACGTTGAGTCCATAAAATAGAAGCAGAACATAATCAATCATAGTTATTACTATCGGAGTGAGCAAGATGAACGGTTTGTTTAACGTAAACATATGAAAAATCTCAAGAAACTGTGAGCCAAAATAGCTGAACAGTCAGACTGTGGGACGCCTAATTTTAAACGTTGAATGTATACTGCGAGTGTGCCACAGACTAAGTATAACGTATGCAGTTGGTCGAAGTGAGTGTTTCAATGTGGTTCTGAAATAGGTGCAGCGTGTGTCCTAAGTTGCTTCACTGCAGTTCGGCACCCTCCATCACAATCTGAATGATATTTATTTTAGCACATAGAGGACACAAAAACAGACAAAAAAAGGAAACCATACTTAGTCACCAGAAAGCCAATTACAAATCCTCACGTATAGAATTTAATTTATGGTGTGAGCACAAAAACAAAATACACATCGCTTTAATTAAAGTAAGAAGCAATGTAAATACGTGGTTGAAATAATAGAGAAAATAATAAAAACAAAAACAAATAATATAACTTCTGGTCGAATTCACACTAATTGTGAATGGATCAAAATCATATTCCTTGCATATATTTATTTATTTCAATATCATGGGAGACTTGCAGCTAAAAAAAACAGATCAAGGACAGATATATCATTGAAATGTCTGCTATAACGCACGATATAACTGAAGCATATTGCTAATTCATTGCTTCATATGTTGTCTGCTCAATAACGTAAATAACGCAATGTATGTTGTTGAACTGTCAAAACGAAACCGATTGCTACTACATATACTGACAGTGTGTTACACAATTACCGCGTTGGTCATGATTTGGGAATGTTCTTTTCTTCGATATATTTCTGCATTTATTTTTAGGGTTCCGTACCTCAAAGTAAAAAACAGAACCCTTATAGGATCACTTGTGTGTCTGTTTGTCTGTCACAGCCAATTTGCTCCGAAGCTACTGGACCAATTAAATTTAAATTTGGTATACATAACAATAATAATGATGAGTTTTTGAAATGAATTTTTAATATAGAGGTCACTTTCGGGGGCAAATTAGAAAATTAAAAAAACGTCTACTGTACCGTGTGACATCAAATGAAAGGGGGCTTATTGTAAGATTTTTTTTTTCAATTATTTAAGAAAATAGAAAAATTTACCATTGGGGCCCCTTATCTCCGAAAATACTGACCCGAATTTAAAAAATAATAATACAGAAAATAGATCTTTACGTATAGATTACAGGAAAATCTATAAGAGTCTATGGCCTAAAACAACATGGTAAATCTCTCAATATTGTCTGTACAAACTTACATTTGTAGTTGGAATGCAAGAGGGAACGTTTTTCAACTACAATGTTATATTTGTTCTTGGGATAAATTCAACCCAACTACGGCACCCTTCTGACACGCAACTGGCCGGTTTTATTAAATAGTCCTGCTTTGAGTAGGTAGGTATTTTAAAAGGTGATGATGGGTTAACGTCAATTGTGATGGCATTCTCCTTTTACCAACTGTGCTAGAATCTATTAGATGACTATGAGATTATTTAGCTACTGAATAACCTTATTTATCGTCGTCTACATATTCGTAGATAAACAACTGTCAACTAAGCAATCCCTATAAGGCAGACATTAATTGTAAAGCAGAACCTTCTACCGTCTAATGCCGTCGTCTTTGTATTAAATGCACTCAATACAAGATCTAATACTAGGTGACTACATAATAATCTGGCACTGCGATTCAACGCTGTTCTGTGGCTTACACGGCTTCTATTCGACCTAGATAATTCTAGTGCTTAAGAATCAGCTAAATGTATTGAACGGATAATCTTTGCCGATAGTGGGGTATTGCTGAAACGAAGTTTCGCCAACTTTTAAAGGTTAAAGGCTATTTAAACTTGCATAGGTTTTACGAGCAAGTTACAAGTTTCGTAGCGTGGGGAAAAGTTAGAAATAGCTGCATTAGTTAGTTAATTCCCAACATGCACTTGCGGAACCATTAAAAGGCTATCCATTATTAATTTTAACTGCCTGCATATATGTAGAAAACACGAGTACAATGTTTGTAACGGACTAGCACTTCGCCCGGGACTTCGTTCGCGTGGATTTCGTGTCTTCGTTATACAAAGTTCAACACTATCTCCATCCCGTTTAAAAGACAGTTTCCGAAAACTAATGATTGCGATATTTTTATTTATTATAATACGACAAACTTTATTATTTATTACAAACTACTAGGTATTCAATTGTTTCTAGTTTACAAAAAATAAATGTGCAGGTAATTATTAGACTAAGCGTAGGGCTGTTTGCTCACACCGCGGCATTTTTCTTACTTTTTTATTTAATATCATGATACGAATGTCATCATCTTTCGATTCTACCCGAATTTTGATTGTCTAATTTGAACAAAAAACGGTTATTGTGACTTAACCGTATAGGAGCAGATGCTCCTATACAGTTAAGTCACAATAACCGTTTTGTTCAAAAGGTCGTATTTCTATGATAAACAAACTTTACAAAAACAGAAAAAAACATTTAATTCCTATTATAAAAATTCTAAAATTAAATTAAATTAAGATCATTGTGAAGATTAAGACTACAATATTACATGCATTTTTAAAAATAAAAAAAATACACCATAACTTTTTTTAAATTTAATTTTGGTCAGAAATAAGACTAATTTTCGGAAAAATCAGAAACACGACCTTTTGATTTGTCACTTCTAGAAATATACTTTATAATAACTTCCAAAGTTCAAAATTTTATAGGGTTGCTATTGATAATGATATTCAACGTACAGCCGTCATCTTTTGACTCGATACCGTTATTTACCTACTCGAACGAAACGATTTTTATTAAAGTTGTTATGTATGGAAAAAAATATGACCTTTTGAACAGAAAAATAAATAAAAGATGCTATTTGTAGAAGAAATATGCCTGTTTTGTTTAAAACAATCCAAGGGAACATTTTAATGCAGAAATACATCCGTTTTGATTGGAATCCAAGTTTTTTGGATTTTATTATATGGGAGATACGCTCCTTTTGAACAAGTTTTTACGCTCATTTGATGGAGTTTTCTGGTATGAATTCAAAAAAAAAAAAAAAAGTTGAAAAGTGAAACACGACCTTTTGAACAGACGCTCCTCGACTGAGACGTATAGCCTCGCGGACTTTATTATGGGTAATGATGAGTACTATAAACACGTAGTATATTATTTTATGTATCATCAATAGTTTTCACAGCGATCGCCAAATAATAAATTTTATAGGCATAAAATGTTTGATACCTTATTGCAATTTTCGTTGGAATCTCTAATTACTTTGAAAAATAAAATACAACCCATGATACTTGCTGATAATGTAGTTTTCTTTAGATGAATGATTTTTTTAAATTGGTTAAGTATTTTTTGAGTTTATCCATTATAAACAAACATACAAAAAATCAAATCTCTTCTCTTTATATCAGTTTAGAAAAGCAAACCTTCATGGTACGAGATCGCTGAAGTTAAAGATATAAACTCTTCCTTCGAAAAAAACATTCCGAAATTAATGATATATGTAACTGCAGCTCACTTACCTATATCCCATGAACCTAGGCCCTAGAATCATGGGATATAAGAGCCTAAGTCATGGGATAAGTGAGCCAATCTACGACCAGTTAAATAAAATCCCAATCCACCGGTTGTCGCTGAAAACCAGCGCTGGGGCTCTGTCACGTATAGGGTCGGAGCATTATGCTGAGCGGTGGCCATTTTGCGTGGATGTGACACATATTTCCCCCAACTTGTTCTTTTTGTATTTGTGTTCTTTCTTTGCGTCATGTTTACCGCAAATAAACGTATTTTCTTTCAGTCCTGTTATACCGCAAACATTCAAAGGATACCAATACGAGTATATGATAGCAGTGATTTTCATCATCACTATACCTCACAGGCAAAAACTATTTGCTAAGCAGGGCCTCAAGTCTGCTATTACAATAATGTCAGAATGGTCGATCATTGATTTCATAATTGTTGATTTTGACAAGTTTTAGAGAGAGGTAGGGGGGGAGAGGTTTAGTTTTTGCTTTGTTTTTGCTTTTGGTAATCTACTATTATAATGGCGTCATTATGACGTTCCAATGGTCGGCCACTGACACTACATTGAAAGAAATTGCATTTATTGGTAATCTCGTACATAATGACAAATGAATGACATTTCTACTAATGGGTTTTATAATAATGGCAATACGACAATGCCATTATAATAACACAATTCTATTACGAGAACATTGACCGACCAATGATCGACCATTATGAATTTAGCAGATTACGAACTTTTAGCAAAATGACAATGGGATCGTGTTGGAATGACTGAATTTATAAAAATAGCAGACTTCGGCCCCTGGACATACACAAAGCGACTATAATGATTAATGTACGTAAAAAACATAACTTTTCTTGGCAGTCGAGTAAAAATGCATACAGGCCACTTCCTATTTTCACTTCATAATCTGCCTAGCCTGTTCCCAACTATGTTGGGGTCAGCTTCCAGTCTGACTGCCAGCCCGGGCGGCTGTTATTAATTAGCTAATAGCCCCTCTGTCTGTATAAGTCTAGTTCAAGTCTACTTCACCACTTCCTATTTTCTGTACCAACCTATTCAATTTAAAACGTGAAAGTGCATAATGGTAGTCAAGTATTCAGTAGCTGGTCAGGTGTGCAGCACCCGGTGTCGCCGACAGGTGGCATTGCACGCTCGAGCTAGCGCTGGCCCACTGCCAAGACTGCACTTACCACAGGGCTGTGCGGGTTAGGCGAGTACAGCGGGCTAGTCGAGTGGTTTTAATAAGGTTATTGGAACGGTAACAGATGGATGTGGGTTTTATTTGTCGGCTGCCAGGTTTGATGTCGATTAGTGCCTATCGCAATAGTTTTCCCCCTTGTGCGTGATAGTTTAGTTTCGACTGTATTTAAATTAAGTTCAAATATATGAAAGGTAATTTATTTGTTCTATATATGCCAGTGACCTTGAGTGGTTAGCTTGCGTGTTCTGTACTGAGCTCACGCAACGCGTCGTACGTTCAGCCAGTAATAGGACTCGCCCATCAAGGAGCGCTGTCCCCATTTTGACGCATTATTAATTTATTATACACAAAACAAAAGGTATTTTAATAAAACGCGTATGCTAAAAATATCAATAGTTCAATTATCTTTAAGTTGGTGAAGGTTTCAGAAAAATACGCTTGGTAGATTTTGCGCCATTCTCAGTTTTTTATCCGCGTTAGACATAACTTTACAAATTAATTTCACTATGTAATATAAATATAATCTAAAATATCACATATTTAAGTTATTGAGAAAATGCTTTAATTTATCATATATTTTTTTCAAATCATTAACACTACTCGTTTAGACGTGATCTTCAGTATAAAATCATTAAAAGTCGGTTATCGTCCCCGTAAGTTGTGAGTGGCAGATGATTCAGATAAATGAGGTGCTGAAGACAATAGGCATATGCAAAAGGGATGCGAGTAGTAAGTATGTAAGTGAAGGTGTTAGCTTCTCTGAAAAATTCAAGTAATGTCGACTGTTCAGTGCCAAACCATAATTAGAAACAGCGAGGTATGCACGGCTTTATTCCCAAATTCCACGTGACCGAAAATGCTAGTAAACATTTTATATTAATTAATATTGCCTTTCAGTTTCAGTTTCAGTACGAACGTCGGTCGGTGCGTCGGTGGGAGCAACGAAAACATTTACAGTATTAATTAAAATAACCCATTTTTAGATTAAAAAGCACCACACGTGTGAGTGTGTTGATTTTTCAAAAAAAAGATCGAGATAAGATGATGGTTTTTCATACATTTTGTTTAGCAAAACGAATTGATTAAAGAAGAGAAAGAAAGAAAATATATTATAACGTAAATAAGTACGTACACACGTATACGTACGTACGTTACGTTTAGAATCTCGCATAATCGAGTAGGTATAATGTTATTACTACTATTTACGTACGGTGGTGTTTTGATCAATCATCACGAATAACCAGGTCAAAAACAATTTATCTAGAAGCCAAAATTAGACATCAAATTGTATAGCTTCCACATCAATAAACTCGACGTTTAGTACTGAAAAACAGACCTAAATTCATAACCGTATCAGCTATAAATATTTGATGTTAGGGGCAGCCCTAATGTCGGGTGAATGATCAAAACTGAGTCACAACATAACCCGGTCCGGCTGATTGATTAAAACTTCGAGTGGTTTGTTTATATTCACCAGACACATAATCACCAGATACATTTAAATGATCTCAAATATTTAACATACAAACATGCTTAATGTTTTGGTGAGTGACATCGATTTGCTCCGATGAACTGTCAAATACTTAGTACAAGCGAGAAAATCTTCTATTTTCTCGCGGATTCTACAGCTACAACTTTATAATGTAGTTAACAAACATGCCAATGGGGTAATATGCTGGTAAACAGGCCAATGGGGTTGTACTATTGTTGTTGCACTATTCAACACAACCTAGCTGGGGGGTTTGTGTACGCACGTCGACATGACGCATTCAGATACAGGTCATCGAATATGTCTGTTATCACACTCGTGAGGCTCGCACGGCGCCAAGGATCACGTTGGGGTCACCAGTTTAAAGGTATGAGGAACAGGGTGTAAAGTTCACTCATTCTCTATAGAAAAGGGAGAATCCTCCGACCAGACGGGGGTTGTGTCTGGTGGGCAACTGCCCGACGGTTGATGATGGGACGTTGTATATATGCTAGTTGCGCGGTAAACTCAGCTTGCGCGATGCAGGATTTTGCGTGACGTGTCGTTCGCATGTGGCGATGTTGATGCCGGTACAAGGTAATATGCTGGTAAACATGCCATTGGGGTAATATGCTGGTAAACATGCCAATGGGGTAATATGCTGGTAAACAGGCCAATCGAGTAACATGCTGGTAAACAGGTCAATGGGGTAATATGCTGGTAAACAGGGCAATGGGGTAATATGCTGGTAAACAGGCCAATGGGGTAAAATGCTGGGAAACAGGCTTGTGTGAATCAATGGCTCACCTCATCATCCTCAGCCCACCCTTTTCCCAACTATGTTGGGGTCAGCTTCCACTCTAACCGGATCCAGCTGTGTACCTACCAGTATTTTACATGGAATCAATGGCGCACCTAATGTAAGTGAATAAATACCTGCTCTTCTTTCGCAGAAACCGTTTCAAACCGGACCATAGCCAGATTTTTTTAAGGAAAAATATAAAGTATAGTATATATATATATATATATTCATAAATGAGTCCCTTCACGAGGAACTTTACAAATACCACAATGAAGTACGAAGGCCTCTCAGTGTGAATGATTCACAAGAAGATTAATTAAACGAAACAAAAGCGACTTAACACTGATATTGTCGAGATAATTTTGTGGAATATTCTGTGGCATCATTCAGTTTATCTGATTCTTTTATTTTACAGCTTACAACATATTGATGTATGTAGGTATGTGTGTGTTGTAGGGGTTCAGATAAAAACGGACTGTCCCGTCCCATGTTATCCCTTTGGCATGGTATGTTGTGAGTAAGGGTAACGACTTTAGGGGGCTGGTTACTACCCCAACCGACCTTTTTCCATAAGTAACTACGCATAATCAAATTCTCTAGGTAGTAGATATGTATAATCGAATTGCCTTATCCGAAAAGTAGTTCTTTAATGTTTTTGGTTTTTAGGGTTCCGTAGTAAACAAGGAACCCTTATAGTTTCGCCATGTCCGTCTGTCTGTCTGTCTGTCTGTCCGTCCGTCCGTCTGTCCCCGGCTTATCTCAGAGACGCTTAGTCCTGGAAATCTGTAATTTGGCATGGGTGTACATATTAATCACGCCAAAGTCGTAAAATAAAACCATGAAAAACTTTTTTTTTTAGGGTACCTCCCCTGCACGTAAAACGGGGATGATAATTTTTTTCTCGTCTAATACATGGTGTGTGGATCGTTGGATAGGCCGTTTAAAAATATTGTGGGTCAGTTAAAACCATTTTTCAATTCTGAGATCCGTTTGCGTAATATTAAGCTTTAGGGTGCTATTTTTTGTTAGAGTCAAGTGTCCCCCCCCCCTGCCAGCTAAATGGTTGGTTTTGGATATGTGAAAAAATTCATGGCAGTAGTATATATAACAAAATTAAAGGGAAAACTATCACAGCTAAGTAGGGTTTACAAGTTAACGAGTAATAGTCGACCAACTTAAATTTGCAGTTTAAGAATTGACCGTAACGTATATCGATGTATGGGAGAGCATGTTTTTCAATGACAATGTTAAGTTTGTTTTTGGGATAAATTCATCCTAAATACGGAACCCTTCATTGTGCGTGGTCCGACACGCACTTGGCCGGTTTTTTATATTAGAACGCTGGTTAGCTAGGCAGTTGTTCCGTGAAAAATACTGGTACCAGTTGCATCTGGTTAAACTGGAATCCTACCACAAAATAGTAGAAAAAAATTGAGCCGTCACGGGACGACTGGCAGATGTGAAACATCGCACTACGCACACATTTACACACTACTACATATCACCATTTCAGCCGAAAGACGTCCACTGCTAGACATAGGCCTCCCCCAAAAGGGGGGTTCGCCATAATCCCACGCTTGGCAGGCGGTTTGGCGATCGTAGTATGGTGCTAAATGCATAGAGAACGCTGCTGCCCATTCTCTAGTAAGTCCCTTAGTCGCCTTTTACGACACCCACGGGAAGAAATTGGATGGTGCTATTCTTTACGTCCGGCACCACACGGAGCTACTAAATATTATTATACATAGACTGTATAGTTAAGTGTATAATGGCCGATCGCCACGCGGCATGCGTCGCCCCGCCAACAATCGGTTTTACGTGCGCCTATAGATGTTTCACGACAAAAAAAGGATGTTAAAACCTAACTATGAGAAAAACGCCAACTAAAGAGGTATAAGCAAGATATCGTAACTTACTCCGGTTATACGGAAACCGGTGTCACACGTAATTCATCTATGATTTATGCCGTAGGAATCTATCTATACTACCTCAGCGTCACCTCACTCTTTATCTCGCAGCACGCACACTACTGCTGGCGGTCACGCGAGCAAACGAGACAGGGTGGCAGGGAGAAGACTCCAAAGCACCGATAGTTTATTTCTTTTTACGGTGAAAATAATGTTAATTTAAAAAAAATAACCTGTTTTATACTTCAGTTAATATGCAAAGATTCATTATATAATTTGAAGTATTTTTTGAATACCAGCGGTTTATTGTTCGGTTTAAAGGTAACTTTGGATTTTCTTCTATAAAGAAAATTGTATGGAATCGTGTTTTCATCAACATTAATCCTCAACTTTACCGTATATTTATTTCAACATTAATGCTGCAGTATTTTCGATATAACGCAGGATCATGCTAAGCCATTTGAGGTAGTCTACGCTCTTAATTACATGATTAGTAGGTAAATACGTACGGTACGCTATCTTGTTTACTTATACCTTTTTAGTTGGCATTATTGTTGTATTTGCGTTTTAGTTTTTAACTTTCTTTTTATATACACATACATACATAAACTCACGCCTTCTTCCCATGGGGGTAGGCAGAAACTATAGAACGCCACTTGCTACGCTCCTTACATACTCCTTTTGGTTCGCCTACGTTCATACATTTAGTCATACACGCACGCCGGTTGCGAGTACTACGCACCTGACCTTTCTCAAGAACATCACCAATTTGATCACTATATGTCTTTCTAGGGCGTCCCCTCCCGGCGTTTCCACTTACCTCTGCTTTATAAATACCTTTTGTTAGTCGCCTTTCACTCATCCTCTCCACATGACCAAACCATTTACGCATACTCTTTTCAATCTTTGTCACTACATCGTCTTTTAAACTGCACCGTTGCCTTATCACCTCATTTTTCAGCCTATCATTCATAGTCACGCCAGACATGCTTCGCAAGGAATGCATTTCCACAGCATCTATTCTACTTTCTTTTCAATTATTTTGAGATAATTGAAAGTAGGTAAAAAAATCCATTAGTTAAGTAGCCTACATAACATTTTAGAAGGGTTTTACTGTTATTGAAAATAGACAGTGTGAAACATACTTGTTTATCGAAATACGACGATTAGTTTAGAAGTTAAGGCTCGTGCAGACTGGCCTTTACTAGGAAACTATATAGGTACATAGCCTGGCAAAATCATAACACTCCTACCACCATCCATTGGCTTTGCCGTAGGTCAAAAGGCAAACCAGATGATTTATTTATTTAAGAGGCCCACGATGAATGCGTAGTTCATACAAACGTAATACCATAATAATTTGTAAATCAAACATATTCTTAAGGTAGTGTGTCTTTATTCCGATTGGAATACAGAATATCTAGGTTCCCAAATGTATATTTTGAATGGACACTGAATGATTTAAGATCTCCAACAAAAGATGTACACTATACATGCCACTTAAATAAAGGGCAACAACACGTATTAAGTAGGTGTACTCCTTCACTTATAGAAGACCATAGCATGTAAGCATGAACATTAAAGTTAACAACTGAACGAACAAAGTTAAAACATTGATATTAGTTGAAATGTTCAAAGAGAGATTTAAACAATTTTGGTCAATTTTGGAAAAGTAAAAAACAAAATTAATGTAAAAGAAAAGAAAATATAACACTAAGAGATTATGATGCTGACGTAAGAACGATACATAATTATAGCAAAGCGTCCCAAATCATGGTTGCTACAATAGGTAAGTGAACTTTAAAACCATGATGGAACTACATAATAAAACGAAGTTAGTGGAAAACTCTAAATCCATTTCAGTTATCCATCACCAACCTTGCCTGCGAGTCCGTCAGAAGTGTCGGAACAGATCAGTTCCAAGATTATCTATCCAGGTTATATGGACTTCAAATCATCAAACTATTTATACGTCGGGATATTTCAATCGAGCAGCGATACAAGATACAATAAAATGTTCGCGTTACATCGCTGTTTATGTATGTCAACCGTGCGTCACTATGCTTCCGCGTTGTGTTATATTGTATTGTAAACAGTGGAACTGGGTCGTTTAGGGCTCTACTAGACGTGTTGGAAATGTTCTGATGGAAACGGAAATAAGATAGGATAGATTGAAATATACTATAAAGTACTTACATCAAAATTGTATTGCGTTAATGCATTATGTTCTGAAAACGGTGAAGGAAAACATCGTGAGGAAACCGACATATATCCTAGAACCAAAAATTCGAACACGTGCGACATCTACCAATCCGCAATAGGCCTACGTGATAGTTTACAGCCCACTCCCTCTAGAAGAAAGGAGGCATGTGTCCCAGCAGTGGGAACATTATGGGAATAGATTGAATACTCTTTATTATGTACACCATAAAAAGTTACAGATATAAATGTTTAAATTTTACACAGGGTACAATGGGCGGTCTTATTGCTAAAAGCGAACTTTTACAGACAACCTTTGCATGGATATATAAAGGCTGATTATGTATGCATTATGTTGTAACTCCGCGTTTACTACATCCATAAACAAGTTCTGGTATATGGTTGGTTTTGGATATGTGAAAAAATTTATGGCAGTAGTATATATAACAAAATTAAAAGGAAAACTAACACAGCTAAGTAGGGTTTACAAGTTAACGAGTAATAGTCGACCAACTTAAATTTGCAGTTGAAGAATTGACCGTAACGTATATCGATATATGGGAGAGCATTTATTTATTTTATTTATTTAACAGTTTATGTACACACATATATATACAGACAAGAAAAAAAAAAAAGGAACAGAAAAATACGTACAAAGGTGATGCTTATTTCTAAAGAAATCTCTTCCAGCATACCTGCGACAAGGAAAGTAGACGAAGAGATGTAGACAACGTGTGTAAGATTAAAAGAGAAAACATAATACATAAAATCAAAATAAAAAACTTACTAATATTATTACTATACTAATCACTAATCACTAATTTAAAAATAAACACACAATAAGAGAATATACTTACATACATACTTCTAAAATAAATATCACTAAAATATATATAAGTACAAAATAATAAATACATAATATGCAAATATGACGAAGTGGAAAGATAGTGTTCTTTCATTCTTCTTTTAAAAACTGCAACGGTTTGGCAGTCCCTGATTTCAGGCGGAAGTGAATTCCACAACCGAACCGCGTACACAGAGAAGGAGTAGGAGTAAAAGTCGGTAGAGTGGGGAGGTGATTTAAGGAGATTTCGAAGATGGGACCTGCAAGGCGCATCAGAAGGACGAGCGTAGGAAAAGCGTTCCCGCAGATAGGATGGCGTTCTAGGGTTGTGAAGGATGTTAAATAGCAAACACAATATCCGAGAGTTCCTGCGAAGTCGAATAGGGAGCCACTTGAGTATCTTGCGGAAGTTAGAAACATGATCATACTTTTTAAGGTTAAAAACAAAACGAATACAGATATTTTGCAAACGCTCAAGTTTATTTAAAAGCTCCTCGGTGGCATCCAAATAACAGGCATCAGCGTAGTCTATGATGGGCTGTATGAGAGTTTGAGCAAGGGAGATTTTGGTATTCAAGGGTAAGAAGCTCTGGAGGCATTTTAACGAATGGAACGTGTAGTGTACCTTGCGACTGACTTGAGCAACATGGGCAGTCCACGATAGGTAAGAGTCCATGGTCACCCCCAGGTTTTTAAACGTATTTCCGTATTCAATCTGAACTCCATTCAGACAGAGTGGAGACAGCGACGCAACATCGAGCCTATTCCGCATATACCTTCCGCCGATAATTATGGCCTGGGATTTCTTAGGGTTGATCTGCAGTCCAAAGGACCGCGACCACTCGCTAATCAAATCCAAGTCACTGTTCATGGCAGACACGGCTGCTTCCGCATCCTGCCTCAAGAATGAGAAGAAGCATGTTTTTCAAGTACAATATTAAGTTTGTTTTTGGGATAAATTCATCCTTACAACGAAGGGTTTCATTGTGCGTGGTCCGACACGCACTTGGCCGGTTTTTTTTGTATAAACCATGTAGGTATCTATCGTGTAGGATCGCAATGTTGTTTCAAGAATGTCTTAACTACTCGTATTTTGTTCACCTTTTTGACAAGTTTTGTAATACCGTTATTGTGGCCTTTACAACCAGTTTTAGGTGCAAATAGTTGTAGTTAGTAGCATGTGTTTGTTCGTTGTTATTGTGTTATATAGATACGTTTTATAGCTACAAAACGGCGTACTTAGTCAACTATGTTAACAAACTTTAAAACCTTGAAGCCTTTGTAAGTTCGATTTTTCTCCTTTTACAAAGCGGCGACTATCTCCAACCTCAGTTGCATGAAGTGTCTAGTGAACTGCGGTTCGTTTTATTTTCTTTCACTCCATTAGCCTTTGATTAAATTTCAAATTAAATAAATCCTTACAAAGTCGACTGCACTTGTGAAATGTGAGTGTAAAAGTGTCTATAAAATGTAGGAAACCATACGGCTTCATGGCTTAGAATGTAGGTATACCAATTACGAACGGTTTCAACGAACTTAATCATTTCTAAGTATAGTCCTTTGAACATATACTTATATACTGTGAATGATTTCAGTGGAAGGAGTACTTGGAAATAATAATGTATAGGAGCTTAATAAATTGCAATTTCGAACTACCTACCTACATAGTTATGTACTCTACCTACATACCCTGCAGATAGATGATAAGTAGTTAAGTAGTTCGATGAAAGAAGTACTAGGAAAGCATAATTAATTGTATGTTCATTACTTGGTTCGTGCCTTTGAGAAAAATAGTCATATTTATTTTCTTCTAGCAATCATTTGTAAAGTCTTGGAGAATTAGAAAATAGATACCTAATGCATTATCATTATTTCCGATTTATAGCTGTTGGAAGTCAGAAGTAATACTTGAATGAAAAAAGCTTTAAGGGTGCGCACCCAACGATTATTCGGCGATTTTCGTCAGAAAGAACAAGAAGAATGGAGAAGAAGATTCACACAAAAATCGCCAAAAAAATCGCTCATGGGCGAGCACCCTTAAAGCTACGAAATAAAGGCGCTGTCACACTCAAACTGTTATCATTTATCATGGGCTGCGGTTGACTTACACGCATTAAAATATAGGGTCACATTCTTCGGCCCGCGTAGTCGTAAGAAATGATAATTTATAGCTTTCTCTCGCTCTGTCAACAAAACTAAAGACTATTGATAGTCTTTAGTTTTGTCTAATTCAGCTAAATCCTCACCTTTATTTGATTCGGAGAATTCACATCTACTGTTCCATAGACAAGTACTTGGAAACGCATCCGGGTGACATAAACGTGCCAGTGACATAATTCCGTGATATCTCCTATAAATAACTTCATACATGTGTACAAGCTTTGATGTGAGGTCGAACGCTTAAAGTTGGAGATGACCGTGGTAAGTATATTGAATGACAGAACAATACTTCATATGAATAGCATTTAATTGTGATTATGTTACTTTATCGCAAAAAAACTTCCATTTTTACATACCTATAATATGTTTTAATTAATTAAATCGTTCCCTCCTAAAAACATGGATTTAAAATTAACATACACAGCGCTAAAGTACCAGGGTCGCATGAGTGCGAGGGGATGAATGCGGTGGCTCGGCACATTTCCGCGGGGATACGTTTTAAACCAATTGGAGCGTGGCTGAGATCCTTCGACGTGAGCTCAACGCTAACCCACATAAAATTAATATTGCACTGCGTATTTGTACGAGTTCTTTTATTTTAAAACGAAATTATATTACTAATGTAATGATGGATAGGTACTATAAACTGCCTATGGAATTGTTACAAAAATAATTAAATCAATAGTCTGACGCAAAGCGACAAGTGCTACGCTGAGCAAGTTTTCGCAAGGCCATTGACTCTTTACTATCCTGATTACCTGACATTATTTTAAGAAGCTTCGTCTATCTACAATCAGGTAAATTAATTGTTTATCAGATTGACACACCGTAATTTTGTGTAACAACTGTGAGAATGACTTGTGATTTGAATTTTCGGACAATTTTGTCAATTTGCTAAGCAAATATTTTCCCTGACTTTACAGACGCATTGTAACAATACAAACGTTTACCATCACGCACCTCTATCTCCGACATGTGGTGTCCACGACACGGGGCTAAAGACCTCATCAATTCATATTACTAGAGATAATACCACGTTTGTTTAGCGAGCAGATTTAGCAATGATTAACGTGTAAGTGACTAATAAGTATTTTTGATGTTTATGTGGCCACTGGAGGCCTAGGAATGCAAAAATAATTAATGAGCTTTAAGTATGTTAAATTACTCTTTTTTGGAGTGATGTATGAAGTATTTATCTATTTATATCAGTATCTGGGCTCTGTAATTACATACCAATAAGGGTTGCATGCTCGAGCTTACTAAAGAATGGGCAGCAGCGTTCTCTATGCATTTTAACACCATACTGCGATCGCCAACCTGCCTGCCAAGCGTGGCGAATGGCGATTACGGCAAACCGGAAGGCTTATGTCCAGCAGTGGACGTCGTTCAGCTAAAAGGATGAAGGGTAGCTGCTAACTAGAAATTCGAAGACGAATTGGCATGGCTGACAACAACGATGACTCAACTTAACAAAATATGGAAAGAGAAAAATATCACCAATCGGGCGAATTAATTTGGAATACTTGGTGGGGAATTAAATTACATTTCCTTCTGGAGCAACGTAAATTTTAAGCAACGTTTTCACAAGCATTATTCAGGATTACCTACATAATAAAAAGAAAATTTAAAAAAAGTTAAAATTTGTAGCAACAGGAGTTAAAAGACCGTCACAGGGAGTAGATTTTCTCGATTTTTTTATAAATGCCCTTAATTTTTAAAAACAGCAAAGATTTTTTTATATTTTTAAGTTAACTATTATGAATTATCACCCGATTCCGGCTTGACGTCGACTTCTGGGACACCCTGTATAACGTTCAGTTAACCTAATTTTCATTTGACCTAATTTTCGTGTTTACTAATTTTCAGTCAAAATTCTTAATGGGTGAACATTCATAATTTTGACTGATAAATTAATCATTGAATCATTTGGGTTAGGTTAGGTTAGAATATCACTATTCTAAACCTTTTTTTTCGCTGAGAAATGCAATTACGCATCCCCGCTCGTGAGGGACGAGTCGGGGTATGTGGGACTCCTGTCGGTAATGACGACAGTATACCCACTAAAACTCAGCGGTGTTCCCGCATCGCCGTGTTGGGAGGGCCATGGGGTAACGGTTGAACCTTTTCTTCCACAACCCTCCCGGCGCATGCCCGCCTAGCTGGCGGGCCCCGCATGCCCCTCCGTTACTGGGGGGCTACGGGAATGGCCGGGAACACCTGGCCATTCCCGTCCGACACTGGTGGAGGCCTGTGCAATACAGGCAAGGGTGCCCCCGCACCCGTTGCCTGCTGGCCTCCACCTGTCACTATTCTAACCTAACCTAACCCAAATTATTCAATAATAGTAGATAGTATATAAAATCGCATGCATAGTACGTAATGAGAATCGACCACCTTACTATAATTATGAAGGTGGCAAATTACACTAAATAAGTGCCATTTACCACTGGGATGGTAAACGCCACTAGTTAGTGCCAGCCCCCACCCCCGCGTCGGGAGTCGCAAGCCGATTTCCGGCCACTGTAGGCGCGGGCCTGCGGACGGTGAGCGATGAGTAGCACACCGTGCGATAAGGACCAGGCCCGGGTTGACGGCGCGTTGTATTCCACGCGCGCCTCAAAGAGTTGTCAGCACCAACTGACGGGGTCCGTTAGGGCCAATGCCTGCTAGGATTGCGAGTTTGTCCGAAATAGATATCGTGGCCCTAGCTCACAGGCAAATGAAAGAATACGGTTGGGTTTTAGTCAGTAAAAGTCTGACACGCCCTCCCGCTCCGCCCAGATCGGGAGAAGTTATTTGATAATTTCCCACCCATAAAAAAGGGTTAGGGGTAGCTACCTCTATACAAAATTTTTATCAAAATTGGTTCAGCCGTTTGAGCGTGAAGAAGTAACAAACACACACACGCTCACAAACTTACGCCTTTATAATATTAGTGTGATAAAAGAATCAAAAGTAAACACTGCTTTCATTATGATCGACTGGCCTTGTTAATGTCTTACTATTGCGACTACGTTTTGAAATGCAGCACTAAGCGTAATTGCCAGCCTATCCTACGTTTGCTGACATCCATGATGCTTTGAACACTGAAAGCACCAGTCTTTATTACAAAGCATAAGACAGTAACAATAACAACAAATAATTTTATTTATTTAAAGAAAATGTTATAAAGTTATGGACTTTTAATTTTTAAACAATTTCTGTAGATATATCTTTTAACTTCAAGAATTCCGGTACACAGAAAAACCACGATGGCGTTAAAATAACATTTTACTCTCTTTGTAAACTGGTTACAAAGGAAAACTGGCAACATTGTGGTGCCCATAGATAAAGGAAATTGCCCGCCGCCGCCGTCTCACAGCTTGGAAGTGATCGCAATCGTCCGCAGTTGATCGGCTGCGGACGACGGCTGGCCGTGACGGACGATAGGCGGCATTGAGATATCAGTACCCGGCCTTTCTGATCATAAATAATACCATGTTCGATACCCGGGCTGATGAAGAATCGAGGAGTCGTCTGACTTTGCCCAATTTTCATGGAAACACCGTTTGAGAGTGCGATCAAATTCTGTAGACGTTTCTATAAAGCGCTTTTACTTTCAAATCAAATCAAATAATTTATTTTTGCATAATATAATTATTTATTTATTTGGTAGAATATGGAGGACTCCTTTTTATGCAAACATGGGTAATTGGTACACCAATTACCCATGTTTGCTTAAAAAGTAGTCCTCCATATTCTACCGTCTCATAGGCATGCAAATAATATTCAATTCTTAAAATTCGATTGATACCGAATAAATATAAATGTCAAATCCTTCCCTGAAACCTTCTTTCCTTGTAATTTATGACTCAATCTACTCTGTAAGCCAGTATTCAGCGTCCATCGCTTCAAAGTGCGGCGCTGCAGGATTATGCGAGTAAACCAGATACGTGAATGTAACATTTCGGACTATTCCATTTGCTTTGAACTGGCATTCCGGATTCCCTTTACCGTCAGAGCTCAATCAACGTCACATGCATGTATAAATATTCTATCATGCATTCAAATACAACCGGAATTGACCATTTTGACTAGTATAAACATGAACTCGACTTTAACAAAAAAACGTGTTATTTCATCAACCGGCCGAAAGCTTGCAAATATACGGGCTTTCAGCAAATAGCGTGAATGTCCCGGGAAGAGGTCAACGACCGATAGCCTCGGGTCCCGGGTCCCGGGGCGAATGTCAACTAACCATGTAACCACTAGAGAAAATATTGTACTGTGTGGAATTTACATAACGAATAGTTGACGTTCGCAACAAGTGACTTGCATGTTCTGCTACCTTGGATACGGGGATTTCGATGTGTCACTAATAATTTATGTAAGATATTATAACTACTCTGAGATCGTAAAATTCGAATTCTAAACTTCAAAACGAGTTTATAAATATATTTTTTTTTTTTTGATACGGCTTCGTGCGGTGCGGTGTGGTGTTACTGTAGCGGCATCAACATCGCCACATACGAATTACGCGTCACACTGACGTCACGCAAAATCCTGCATCGCGCAATTAGAGTTTACCACGCGACTAGCATATATACAACGTCCCGACATCAACCGTCGGGCAGTTGCCCACCAGACACAACACCCGTCTGGTCGGAGGATCCTCCCTTTTCTATGGTGGATGTGTGAACTTTACACCCTATTCCTCATACCACCAAACTGGTGACCCCGAGTATGAACGCCAGCGCAGCCTTCGTGCATCATCATCATCATCACTTCCTCAAGCTTTCGAGCGGCGAGTCACACAGCCAGCCAGCACCCACGGCTTCAACGGGTATCCTGACCACCAGCATGCAGCGGACGCGCATTCCTGGCACAGCACACTGCACTTTCGGCCGGTACACAAGCAGAGAACATGCCTCTCCTGGTCGACGCCAGCAGCCAGCCACAACCCGGCGCTGTACTACATCCAACGCACTGGAGCATAACGCAGCGCCACCCCGACTTACTGGGGAATCACCGCAGACATTTCCGACTCACCGAGAACTATGCGGCACCAGGTTCCGACTCACTGGAACCCTCAACTGGCACTGGCAAGTCTCGCAAGATACACGACTCAGCCCACTATCGACCTCCGGTCTCCGGAGGGGAGTGATGTAGCGGCATCAACATCGCCACATACGAACTACGTATCACACTGACGTCACGCAAAATCCTGCATCGCGCAATTAGAGTTTACCACGCGACTAGCATATATACATACAACGTCCCGACATCAACAGTTGCCCACCAGACACAACACCCGTCTGGTCGGAGGATCCCTCCCTTTTCTATGGTGGATGAGTGAACTTTACACCCTGTTCCTCATACCACCAAATTACAACTAATGTGCAAACATTAGTTGTAAAATTAGGTACATAACAAGTACAAAGTTTGTGTGTAAGTTTGTATGTGTTTACTAATGATGAAATTAATTATATTCAATGCATGATAGATTATATTCCCGCCCGCCTGCTCCTCTTGTGTTTCAGTAAAGATGTGGCACTTTACTGAGACCTCACGTGACTTCTTGAGAGAACTTGAAGTGATGTTGCACTGTTTTGTTTCATTTGCCTACACTAATGCGCACATTTAATACACGTTCACGCACATTTAATGGTTAATAATCCACCAACACACATTAATATTCGGCTAAACACAAATGTTAGAAAATAAAACAAAACTTCTAAACATGACGCTTCTCTTTCCCGCCAAGAACCCGAGTTTTTATTGGCATATTTTACACAATACCGAAATTTAAAAATATAATCATATTATATCACTTTTTCTCTAACAAAATAATGATAAAAAACCTTTTTTTTACCAAAACGATGCAGGGCAAATCCAAGAAGTTAGACCAAGTTAGAACCAAGGAGTTTCCATCAATAATTTTCTTCTGATGATTTTCGCTTTAAGCGAGGCGCACCATTTTTATACAAAAAGGTTTTGATTCCAATTTTTTACTTGCCTGTGGCAGCGCCCGCTTTAGCGCATGCGCGATGCAATATAAACAATTTCTTACTCTTTTAACTTTAATCTTTTATTTAACAGGGTTAATCCCAATGTATGATGGTAGATAAAGTAGTGTATGAAACTACACGTATCACGGTATTAAAATACTCGTGTGATACTACATTATGCTTGTTATGTAAAATGTCACTGCATACTTTGATCGGGCTATCAAAATTTATCCTTTATTATTTTATGTGTCACACTTCAGTGAACAGTATAGTTCAGATAAAAGTATCGATAACAGAATAAGTGATGCGACACGTTTTATCGACGTAAGTACGGGGCCAAACAACGAGGAAATTAACTGAGTTCAAAATAACAGAAAGCGGACAAAAAGGCCTGAAATAAAAATTGGTACTTGTAAGTCTAATGTTGATCAATCTTTTTTGCTGTCTCCATTGCAGCGTCTGCCTAAATTACCATAGATCCTTCGGCAGCCATGAATGAATGGCGGAATATCGCAATTGGAGACAATATAATATTTTGTATAGTTGTTTATCTTCCGTAAACAACAAGGAACCCTTATAGGTTCGCCATGTCCGTATGTCTGTCTATTCGCGGCTTAGGTCAGAGACTCTTTAGGCCCGTATTACAGAACGTCACTGAATACTCAAGCATTACTTAAAACTAGATTCAAGCCATTTGATTGGTTGAAACTAGTTTTAAGGAATGCTTGAGTATTGATTGACGTTCTGTAATACGGGACTTACTACAAGAAAGCTGTAATTTGGCATGGATAGGTATACATATTAATCACGCCGATAAAGCACTAAAAACGTAATCATGAGAAAAATAATCAGTTTGCGAAATATTAAGCATAAAGAGGTATTTTTTGTAGTCAGGTGCCAGCTATATGGTTGTTTTTGGATATGTGAAAACATTCACGGTAGCAGTATAGTAGTAGTAGTTGAGTAGGCTTTACAAAGTTAACGAGTAATAGTCGACCAACTTACATTTGCAGTTGGAATGTATGGGCGAACATGTTTTTGAACTACGTACAATGTTAAATTTGTTCTTGGGATTAAATTCATCCCAACCCTTCATTGTGCTAGGTCCGCCATGCACTTGGCCGGTTTTTATAGTTTCCTTTAGATATTTTATTACATTCCCCTGACTCCCCCATGTTCGATTATTAGTTGCAGACCTGGGGCCCAAGTCTGCTATTTTTATAAGTTCAGTCATTCCAACACGATCCCATTGTTATGCCATTGTCATTTTGCTAAAACTTCGTAATCTGCTAAATTCATAATGGTCGATAATTGGTCGGTCAATGTTCTCGTAATAGAATTGTGTCATTATAATGGCATTGTCGTATTGCCATTATTATTATATAAAACCCATTAGTAGAAATGTCATTCATTTGTCATTATGTACGAGATTACCAATAAATGCAATTTCTTTAATTTAGTGTCAGTGGCGAGCATTGGAAAGTCATAATGACGCCATTATAATAGTAGATTACCAAACTTGTCAAAATCAACAATTATGAAATCAATGATCGACCATTCTGACACTATTGTAATAGCAAACTTAAGGCCCTGGAACCTGGTAGAGTATGACGGAAACTTAACAATGTATGTTGTCAACTTATGTAGGGAGTCTGTACTCACTCATGAATAAATGATTATTTTTCTTTCTTGACCCTATTCTGATGGTGATCATAAAGTTCATTAAGTATATTTGTTTTCCTCTAATCTAATACATTCAGGTTTCGTACGTCATTATATACTTATCTGTGTACCGTTCGGCGAAATTATTAACGATTGTCTAGGACGTTCGGGACAGACGGATTAACGAACGATATACTTAGTTGTATGATAACAGTCAACAAATCTGTATAATAAAACACATTTTACAAAAAAATAATAACCGACTTCCAAAACCCGGACAGAACCAGGACCAGGACTTCCTAGTTCAGGCACAAATCATCGTGAACTTGACGTAGATTTAAGGTAAACTGTAAACGTTGTATCTTATATTTTTGAATAAATTTTATTATTATTATTTTTATTATTAAAAATAACACTGCAAAGTGAAAAATAACTTTAATTTCGGAATTCGGTGTTTTTGGATCTGTATTTGAGTTTTTTGCCACCGACTTCCGAAATTAAAGTTATTTTTCACTTTGCAGTGTTATTTTTGGAAGTCGGTTATTATTTTTTTGTAAAATGTTTTTTATTTTTCACTTTTTAGGGGGTCAGTTTTGAATTTATCTAAGTTACAATAGCCTAATGTTAACTGCTTATCACCATTTACGAAATATTGCTTTTCCCGATGCCGGGACGTAGATTGTTGAGGAGTTCTCCTGGTAAGTACCAGGAGAACTGCCACTCACCATATGCATAGTGACGAGCATAAATTGCTTAATCGCAACCCGTTAAATAGGTACTCATTATTATATTGTTCCGGTGGCCATCTGTGGTCTCCATCATCAGTTTCACTTCACCAAATGGTGCTTTCGGAGAGCAAATGCACGAGTTACTATAAAAAATACCCAAATCGCTATAGGTTTGCATATAAAATTTGAGGGTTTCCCTCGATTTCCATGAGATTCTCGTCAGATTCTGATTTGGTGGAAATGAGACCATCTCGGGAGTATACCCTTTCAAACAAAAAAAGAATTATCAAAATCGGTTCATAATTGACGGAGCAATCGCGTAACAAACATACAAAAAAAAAATTAAAAAAACAACATACAGCCGAATTGAGAACCTCCTCCTTTTTGGAAATCGGTTAAAAATAGAAACACGTCTTTCGGAAAATTTCAACCTACATGTTTTTTTACCTAATAAGTGCTGCCTAATTAAGTAAAGCTATCTAATTAGCTAACTCTTATTAGCTTTCGCAACCAGTTTCAATTTTTATTCCTAGCTTTAAAAGTTTAACTGCTGACTTAAAACTCTTAACTTTAACTATACAAAATTCAGTATCTAAATTACTCAAACTTTTAACATAGAGCAATAATATTGAAAAAAAAATGTCTCCGATTTGCTACAGATTATGCAAAGCGGCGATAAAAGCGGATGAAAGATTGAGAGCGACTGTGGTTCAAACCGACGCGCGGGGGATGAATACTAATCTGTTCACATGAACAAAAGAACGTCACATAATATAGTGAGGGAGATAATTCCACTTTTTGTCACAGCTTGAGGGAATGAACCTTTTCGGATTGAGTTTACTCGCTTTTATTAGCGTCCTGGGTTTATATTTTTTTTCAATACACTTCGTCGAAAACTGGTTCATATCGCACGACGATTAGGTTCACAATGCAATGTATTTCACACGCATGCGATTTTTTATTTTCCACTACGTGTACGGGAATAAAAATTGTCACAGATAACTTATAGGTACCTATACTTTGTCCAAATTGGTTCAATGCCTCTATTCATACCGTTTTGCGCCAGAGACCGTCCTCTCTATTCGGAGGAGATTTTTTTTTTATCTCGGTAAAGATGCGTCTTTACGGCGTTAATATTTTTGGAATATTTAAATAATGTTTATAAATAGAATACCATGATTATTATAATAAAGAAAACGTTTATGAACAAATTAGCATTTATTTGTGTTCTAAACTTAAAAATAATGGTTCTAAACTTATAAAGTATTTGAATTTTCTATTTTTCATATTAGGCTGTTTATCGGCTTTATACCTTTGCTTCTCCTTCAACCTGGCGAAAGTAAAGCGCGGAAAAAAACAAAATTAAATCATAGTTTCATAATAATTCATGACAAAAATATTTTTCGTTATTTTATTTTATTTCTTCAAAAGTGTATTGAAAAACGTCGTTTGATACACGTTGACATTTGTTAATGCAGTTCTCGGCTCAAAAACAACCTCGCCTACGGCTCGGGTGTTAATTCCGCCTCGAATGCAATAACAAACATTCTCCACTTGTATCAAAATGTACTATTTTTCAGTCTTGCCTAATGAAATCATAGGTCTGTATTTTAAGATGATACAGTGTCAAACTCAAAATGTGTCCTTTCCATATAATTTATATTTTACAATTGTTGAAGTCATTTAATTCATTTCATTTATTCGTGAACAATTTACATTGTGTTGAATATACATGCAATTTACATAAAAATTATAAGAACCATGAATTATTAATTAAAATTCCAAGAAATTCAAAATATAGTGCCTAGTGAAAACTTTAGGTGTGTTGAGCGATTTTTGGTAGGGGATAATCTTAAGGGTTAGCGTCACCGACATGCTAATGTTAGGAGCTATGAGTATGCCGTGTTGCACTTGGAAAAATGTATTGTAATTGTTGCTCGTAGTGCCGATACATGTGCAAACTAGGCTAATGTTAATCCTTTTAAAAAAATGTATTAAATTTTATTTAAAAAAATATGTAATTTTAATAAAAAAATATGAAATTTTAATAACTAAATATGAAATTTTAATAAAAAAATTAAATAATTAAAAAATTATGAAATTTTAATTTTTGATACTATTAATTTGAAAGTTCAAAAACTACAGTTACTTATAGTTATGTAAATGTTTTCACTTAAATGTCGGCAGTACCCATGACTGCCTATGTTTTTTTTATTAGCTGTTAGTAATTTTGTAACATCTCGTATAAGTCTCTCTAAATAGTTTACCAAGAAGTCTATATACATACTAGCTGCGCCCCGCGGTTTCACTCGCGTAAGTCCCGATCCCGTGGGAAAGCCACCCTTAAAAATAGATAGTAGCCGATTCTCAGACTACTGAATATACATATAAAATTTTATAAAAAACGGTCAAGTCGTTTCGGCGGAGTATGGTAACTAACATTGTGACACGAGAATTTTATATATAAGATGTAGGTATACCTATCTACCTTCTTTTGATCCTTAGTATTCCGTACCACATAACTTATTCCATTTACAGGCAGTACCAAGTACTCATAAGTCGCCAGAGCTTATCTATAAAGGTGAGACACGCGACTTCGGCTTAACCCCAACTGAGATAGAATATAATAATTCAACTACCGAGCTGCCAAGCCGTCTCTTGGTCACTTGGCTGAAACTACCAAGTTGTAATAACTTATTGCCTGACGGAGATAAGCTAGGAATTAGTTGCTTGGAACAAACAGGGGCAAAGATAGTTGGAGTGGAGCCGTCATGTATGAAGAAATGAGAACGTAGTTTGTGTTTTTAAGACGCAGATATTTGCCAGTGACCTTGAGTGGTTAGCTTGCGTGTTCTGTACTGAGCTCACGAAACGCGTCGTACGTTCAGCCAGTAATAGGACTCGCCCATCAAGGAGCGCTGTACACGCATTATTAATTTATTATACACAAAACAAAAGGTATTTTAATAAAGCGCGTATACTAAAAGATCAATAATTAAATTATATTTCAATTGGTGAAGATTTTAGAAAAATACGATTGGTCGGTTGTGCGCCATTCTCAGTTTTTTATCCGCGTTAGACATAAGTTTACAAATTAGTTTCACTATGTAATATAAACATAATCTATAAATATTCTCATAATAAATTATTGAAGAAATGCTCTAATTTAACATATATTTTTTTCAAATCATTAACACTACTCGTTTAGACGTGATCTTCAGTACAAAATCATTAAAAGTCGGTTATCGCCGCCTTAACGAAGAAATCACAAATCTGCTCTGAAAGCTGTTCGAGACGACCTTAATAAATACATTCACCACACCTGAAATATACCTAGCTTCTTTGAACAATGCCGTCACTGGATGATAGCATATAATATCCGATGCCAATAACATTGGCGATAAGATACGATATAATACAGTATTGATACGTCAATAAAAATAATGAGCTGAACCATACTTATACCGACAAACAGAAGAGAGAGTAGCAGAAGTTTCACTTTGAGTTACGAACGACGACGATCAAATGCGAATATACTCGAAAGTTAAGTCAGTCATAGATAATCTGGGACGATGCAACGGTAACAATTTAGAAGGGCCTGTTTCACAGAGTTCACATAACACGTAGGCACTTTCTAGTAGATACTAATATAAAAAAACCGGTCTAGAGCGAGTCGGACTCGCGCACCGAAGGTTCCGTACGTATATATGATGTTGATGATTTCTGAAAAACTGTGCTATTTAGAGACATCGTTTTATTTTTCCTGTAATCTTTACATAAACTTCTTTCACATAGCATAATTTCAGATTTTTATGTATGCAAACTTCGGAGATAAGGAGGGGAACGGTATTTTTTTTACATTTTTCATCAAAAATCGGAAACTATGAACGACAAAAAAAATGAAAAAATGTTTGAGAATGTGCAAACAGCGTTCTTTCATATGATATCCCACATACTCTAGTAGCCCCACTTCAAATTTTTAAGACCCCCTTTCAGTCCCTTTTGCAAAAAAGATATATTTTTTAAATTTATTTTTTGTTTGCAAAATAGTTGGGCAAACGTCATCTAAAACTATTCTAAATTTCAAGTTGATAGCATTAGTAGTTCTTGAGATATCCAGGTGTGACAGTCAGACAGACAGACAGACTTAGTCTCATCATAAGGGTTCCTTTTTACCATTTTGGTACGGAACCCTAAAAACATAGGCAGTCATAGGGACTGCCAACACAAGTGAAATCTTATCGTTCAACGCGCCTAAACAAGTTTTCACTTCAATAATATAATGATTATCTAAAACACAATTTAAACAATGCACAGTATACACAATTTAAACTTTGCACGTGGTCAATTTAACTTCACTTACTGCTACTACAGCATGTCGGCGCGGGCATGTCGGTGACACGAACCGTTAAGTTTTTCCCCTACCGAAAATTGTTCTACGTGCTTAAATAAATTTTCACTTCAAGAATAAAACAGAGGAATGAAATTACCTACCATTCATGTTATCGGAAATTTATCAGGAGATGGAAAACAGGCAAAAAGTTTTGTACAACTATAGGTACAATCGTTGATACCCGTGTTTCGTAAAAGATTTGAGTACGGAAAACAACTATATATTTATGAAAATACAAATGTGTGTAGATTTTCTGCATTTTCCTACCTATTTCGGGATTTCTTCATGAAACGAGCCGCAGTTGCGTCCATGCAATGTATTGTTTATTGACATTTATTGTTTCAATGGTGTCTTTTGAATATATTTTTTATTGTATATTATTTTTCAACACATTTGCTCAAAAAATGCATTTACGAAGCCTGTATACATTGACGAAAGTTAAAAATTACGCACCATGCAACGGAACGGGCGGTAAAATAGGTACTCTCACCTAAGTACATGTTTTACCGCCCCCTTCGTTGTATAGCGCCGTGCGTATCCTTTACGGTTTTTGTTTAATTACCATAAAAATTATATAAGAATTCCACCAAGGAGTTTCAAATTACGAGAATAAATAAGCTGAATGATCGAACCTCCTTGGAAGCGCTTTTGCTCAATACGTTTATATACTAATTTTCACCATGTGCACGTGGCGCCATTTACAAATTCGTGCCATTTTCATATTAGAAAAATAGAAATGTCAAAGATTGTTGCGACTTTCCGACTGATATTTACAAAATAATAATATGGGTTCAAGCGAGGAATCCGATATTAATATGGAATCTACTGCATCTGATATCTTGAATGAGTCGCCAAAATCGTGAGTGCTATTTAATGATTTACAATAATTATATATCATGGAAGACTCAAAGTAATACCTACTCAATCATTCTCTTAAAATGTTTTGATGGCTTATTATATTACCGATTGTATTGTTTTCTCGCAAATGTGTTGAAAAACGTTGTATGACACACGCGCGGAAATTGCTATTTACAAACTCGTGACTTTACATTCGTCTACTCGTTTGTAAAGACCAACTTACCGCCCTAATATCATAAATAACTATTTAGTTCATATTATGATGCGGTAGTGTGTAGCCATTCACTAAGGAAAACGGCAGACACCAGCCCATTTTCTCTGAATCACTACTACTTTCATTATTTTTCAGAATCTTACCCCTTTATTGTGGACTTTTTAACCGACTTCATCTGAATTTTATTAACCCTGTGTAACATTCTAGATTGATGCAAGTATAAAAATTAAAATGCCTGTAAGCAAAAAGAAAAATTGTTGCTATTTAACCTACTCTAGTTTTGATTTATTTGCGAGTAGGTATAATATTATATATTATATTTAAAATATGTCACATAAATGTTCGTTTTTTTTATTGCGTAGGTATATTTAGAAGTTTTATATGTAGAGTTCCACAGGACCGTAGAGCTATTAATTTCAACTTGATACCTCCACGTGTTTCAGAGAAATGGTCTTGACAGACAGACAGACGTACGAACGACAAAGTGATCAAATATGGGTTCTGTTTGAGGCACGCCACCCTAAAAATAGACTTAACTAAGTATATTCAAACATTTCATTTTGATTTGAATAATGACCCCACTTGCAACGCTACAGTTTGGCCTAAAAACGCCCCACAGAGATAATAGATATTATTCGATTACGGTCGCGGCCCCCTGCGGTTACACAAGATCCGTTGTTGAACGTTTATATTCCAGCCATATCCCATTATACTTGCTGCCAAAACTACATGGCATAGTAATGCGAATTACACATTTACGTAACCAGAGTAGACATGGGTCGGTACGCGAATTCGTAATAACAAAACTATTTCTTGGAATAATTACCAATTCCAGGTTTTGAAACAATTTATTTTAATAACTATGTATTTAGAATTAGATAGGTATTGGCATGGTTTTGAAACTACATATTTATTCTGATAACAAATATTCAGTCTGAGGGTTCTACCAGGAACGCGTGACGTAAACGTAACGTATGTTTAAACCATTTTTTAATCAAAAAACGAGCGAACCAGTAGTCGCATACGATGTGTAACAACTGGGGGCCTAAAATGGACGCTTTGGCAGAATCATAATATGATCTGCGTACAATTCAAATCCCGCAATTCATCTGTTTGACAGTTTTGTATGGAGTTTCGTAAAACGGTCCACAAATTATGAATTGCTATACTGAAGTCTAATGTCAAATAGCAGCTGTTAAACAAATGAATTGCGGGATTCTGCCAAAGCTTCCATTTTACGCCCCCTGACATCTGTCACCTTGGTAATAAGCAACTGACGGTGAGTTACACGAAACCAACATTAGTTTAAAGAAGACTTTAAATTATACTTTTCGTGGAACTCAACAACAACAACAACAAAGTACTAACAGAAATTAACCTCAAAATATAAAAATCTAAATACTGATATATTTATTCGAATACTTACTCATTACTAGTGGTCTTCGAAAACCTCTTCTAACAATTTATATAGTACTTACTAATTTCATGAGTACACAAATTCCACGCTATTCAAAAGTACTTACTTATTCCATGGTCAAGCTGTCACTTCCTGTTACACACTTCCGTCCCTTTTCACGAAACTAATCCTACAGAAAGCGAGAAGAAAGATGTCACACAAAAATACAACTACCCTATAGGATTTTGGTTAAATTTTTTGCGACAAACACAATTAGTATCACCCTTAGATAGGGCTGCCATCCGTCCGGGTTTCCCCGGATTTGTCCTAGTTTAGAGGGCGTCCGGGGAGCGTCCGGGCGGGGCTGGCAAAAAGTGTCCGGGTGAAACCCGGACACTTTTAGTGTCAGGGGATTCCCAATTTATTAAAAGATAAGCGATAAATCTAAACAAATCTTAGTTAAAAATTCATTAGTAATTGGTAAGCGCTCTCCGCTTCAAAAAAGCCGATAACGGCCGATGTCCGAACGACCCCCGGCGCGCCACCACCCGCTACAATTGCCGGGGCGGGGTTACTCCCTCAGTTGCATGCAGGCAGGCGAGTGAATTTTGATCTCGTTATAATTTTAACTTGTTACTAATTTTTAATTTAGAATGTATGAATACCTTAGGGTTTGGAAGGTACTGAACCCAACGGAACTACATACCTATATGACATACAATTTGTTGAGACATATGTATGTAGTTTATTTGTTATTTAAAAAACCAAAAATTATAATTATATATTTTTTAATTACATCATAAATAAAAGAGTGTAAAATGTTGACTATTTTATTTGTTAAACAGTAGTTTAAGTTGATTGTGTCAAACATTGTTAAATAACTAGCAAACAAGCTGTTTAAATGAATACATTTTATTTTTATTGTTATTTTTTTTTCTGGGATATCCGGGATAAATACTGAATTTCATCCAAATGTCCGGGGTTTTTGAAGTGTTTGTCCGGGGTCGGCAATTTAGGTGATGGCAGCTCTACCCTTAGATATGAATTTTCGAATCCACGTTACGTTTCGGTACTCCCCGCGTGCGTGTTACGCCCACCGATGTCTAGGTACCTCTATCGTCATGATCGTAGAACAAAGTCGGATTTGAAAAAAAATACGAAAATCTATTTTTCAACACATTTGCTCAAAAAATTGCATTTACGAAACCTGTATACATTGTTCGAAAGTAAAAAATTACGCACCATACAACGGTACGTGCGGTAAAATAGGTGCTCTCACCGAAGTACATGTTTTAACGCATCCTCCGTTGTATAGCGCCGTGCGTATCTTTTAGGTTTTTTTTTTTATTAGAAACGTCAAAGATTGTTGCGATTTTCCGACTGATATTTATAAACAAAATAATAATGAGTTCAAAGGAGGAATCCGATATTAATATGGAATCTACTCCACCTGATATCTAGAATGAGGCGCAAGTTGCAGAAAATGGTCTCTTGCCCCCATAATCGCAAGAGTGATTTACAATAATGGAAGACTCGGAAGAAATACTCAATCATTCTCTGAAAATGTTTTGATCGTCTTCTCGCAAATGTGTTGAATAACGTTGTATGACACACGTGCGGAAATTGGTATTTACAAACTCTCGACTTAGTCTCGGGCTTACATTCGTCTACTCGTTTGTAAAAAAACAACTTACCGCACTAGTATCATAAATAACTATTACTATATTTTGATACTACATCATAAACATATTATTACTATATTAATTAATTTACTATAACACCTTAAATCTATCGTTCATTACAGGTTGCCCTAGTGCGATAGTTAAGTGTATCCAAATATAGTAAAAAGTAATGATCGTACTTTTTCAAACCCGACATTGTTCTTCGATCATGACCTATGTTCGGTAACTAATACAAGAAGGTTGATTGATCTTTGAAATAAAGCAGAATCAAGACAACAAATTACATGTCATTTGTCTGTTTTATTTTCACAACGAACGCTCTTGGGCAAAACAAATATGTTTGGCTAGTTAATCAACCAAGGAAAGAAAATGAAGAACGATTACAAAGGGCAAACTGTTATATGTTTGCTCTAATAAACACAAGGATATAGGGAATGTTACTTTTACGTTAGACACGATTCGGGACCAATTTAATTTCATAATTTCTAGCCAAAATACTTCTACTGGCTTGGCTACTGCAAAGAAATAAGTACAGCCTCAACTCCACTACCGATAAATGTGAAATGGCAAACCATTGCATACTTCCTTAATTATTTGACAATCATCATGCAGTTATATACTATCTAAACGACCCAGGATTCAAACTACAAAACATTACAATGTAGAATTGCTGTTGTAGAACTTAGCACCTGCGTGGTTTAGCAATAACTTCTGGGTTGGTTAATATTTGGTTGTGGTTTGGGGTTTCGTTTACGATCATTGATTTAATGATACGAAATGATTATGGTTTAAAAGATTTATTGAACACTACAATGTATTATAATAAATAATAATAATTTCAGCCGAAAGACGTCCACTGCTGGACATAGGCCTCCCCTAGGGGGGGTTTGCCATAATCGCCACGCTTGGCAGGCGGGTTGGCGATCGCAGTATGGTGTTAAAATGCATAGAGAACGCTGCTGCCCATTCTCTAGTTAGTCCCTTAGTCGCCTTTTACGACACCCACAGGAAGAAATGGGATGGTGATATTCTTTACGTACGGCACCAAACGGAACAACTACAATTTATTATAAGTAATTATGAAATGGTAAATCTAAGCTAAACTAGCACTAAGATGATTTGATTTGAGTGAAGGCTTCTACATACTGGCACGACTTGTCGCGCGACGCGATATCGGTAGAACAATTTCTTTGAATTTTTCATAGAAATTGTTCTACCGGTGTCGTGTCGCGGGATAGGTCGCGCCAGTATGTAGAAGCCTTTACGCGATTGGTAGTTGAACACATACTAACTGGTAATAGTTGTGATACATACATTTACCTATAGAAATGCACGTAAGCAAAAGTGCTGCGCTGTTCGGTTGCGAACACCTGTAATGTTTCATACTTACACTAAACGAAGTCTGTTAATCCGTCCAACTACATGGGCTCAATACACCACCAGAAATGAGCATAAGTTCTGCTATTAGATTATAAGGTCACCGCAATAGTTCACTAAAGTTCACTGTCCCCTATTTACAGGACCTTACGGCCCGCCATTATCACTTTCAACAGTCTTAGCACTACGTTTTTGGGCTAATCCTTTAAAATGTGCATTTTAAATTGACCAGGAGCTACTATGTGCATGGTTGTGCTAACTATGTGCAACTGAGGCCACGTCCGTACCGATCAATGGCGTCCCATCTAAATCCGTTCAGTACCACGTCACTGCTGAACCAATAATATAAACTAGAACATTGTTCAACATGCTGTAAAGTTGTTCAAGAGCTACAGCTTCCGTTCTTAGTATTATAATCGTTTTGGAACAGGGTTAGTGCGACGAGTGCAATGGGAATTTGTTTGTGGCTTTAGTTTAGGCAAGTTCATTCTCATAGGTGTTAACATTAACAGACGTCTTTCGTGATGTTCACACCCTGTGCAGTTAACTCTGCTAAGATATTTGCTGAATGACCAATCGTTTTTTTAGGCCGTTGAGGGTCGATTTTACAAAAAGTTAATCACAAATAATGTGACAAATCGTCCTAAAATTAAAGAATGTTAAAGATTCACAAGCATTGTCCACGACACAAACGCAAAACAGTAGAAAAATATCAATACAAAAGTTGTTTCAGAAAGTTCAACACACCAGCAAATCCTCCGACCTCTTTGCCCAGACTTTGAACAGTCGGAAACAAAAGAAAACTTAAACAAATTCTTGACACTACAAAGTTTTGCTTTCAACAGTTTTAGTACAAACGATTCGTATTAAGACAAGCGTAGTTTATATACGTTGCTGAAATAATTAGTTACTTGGTAAATAGTCAAGAAACTGTTGATCAAAGAAACAGGAATTGACTGTCAAACAATTCCATGGATTAGTTGTTTATTATCATCATTGGCAGCCTTGTTCCACCTATTAAGAACATTCACAGTCTGATCTCAGTCTCAATCTGTCAAAAATACCTCTTATTTCCCTACATTTTGACAATTTTTTGACGTTTGTTTGTCGCCAAGATGAGATTGCGACTAGATTTTGAACGTTTTAAATTACGAGAATTGGCCTTCTGATCTTACCCACGATCTTAGGAATGCTAACCATCCATCTACTTCTTGGCTCACTTTGCGAAACTTATTGAACCATCAGCCATGAGACAGTAGTTGTTATCGCGGGTAGAACCAGGATGGGTGAGGCTGGAAGAGACATTAAAAATAGGTATGGTTAAGAGATCATTCTTCTACAGTATTCACGATTTAATACCGCCCAATGCGTTCAACGGTTCAACTCTCTCTATTGATTAAATAAACTAACCGCATTTTTTTTTGGACTCTAAACCAGTATTAAGACGTCCAAAAAATACCAACTCACAAGTAAAACTTTACAGGCAGAATTTGTTCTCGACGTAGCGCGTAGGCCAAACACAAATTAACGAAGTTTTAGTAAAATTTTCGCGATCCCAACTTGGCATGTTATGAAAACAAAGCATGTTTACTGCCTACACCCTCTCATAGCCGCTATTAAGGTGCTTTAGCTTTACATTATAATATTTCAAAGTTTAAGTACTAATAAGGATTTATGTCTATTTTGAGGAAAAAAATAGAATTATGTTTCTATTTACGCGAAGCAGGTTTTCAAGCCATGAATGGGTGCAATATTTTCTAAAGGGTTATAAATCCAACTCGTTGCCTAGAATAAATATGCACTTAGCCTGCATCGCCATCGGTTACAAGATGTGTCGAAATAATTCAATGTTTTTGAGATGGCTGCAAAGTTACGGACGGTTCGACTCATAGTTCTGATAAAGCAATCTTTACATGCACTAGTAGACAAATAGTGTTATAAGTAATTAAAAGGTGCCAGATCTGAAAGCAGTCATAAATCAAGAATAAGTTTCAGGAAAGTGTCATGAAAAAGTTTATTATTTTGGTGCGTGAAAGCGGGTTATTTATTGGTCAAGTTTAATATAATTTTTAGGGTTCCGTAGCCAAGTGGCTCGTCATGTCTGTCTGTCTTTCCGTCCGTATGTCACAGCCACTTTTTTCCGAAACTATAAGTCATAAGTCATTTATTTCATAACAATATGGAAACATTGTGTTGAAAATAATATAAAAATAACAAATTGCAATGAAATTAAATTAAAAATAACAATTAATACGGATCAAAATTCATTAAAATACATCAAAAACGTTGAAAATATAAAACAGTACATGGTAATTAAATTACATTAAAATTACAATAATAAGAAAATATAAAAAATTACAGTGAAATCAGATTAAAATTACATAACATAAAACATTATAATTAAATCAGATTAAAATATTTAGAAATGTCAATAAAGAAAAACACTAATAGTCAATTGAGAATTCAAATAGAATAAGATTATAAATAATAAATGTCAAATTAATTTATATCAAATACAACTTTACAATAATATTACAATGTCAAATGTCTTCCATGAATTCATTGATACCATAATAGCCTTTCCTCAATAAATGGGCCCTCAATTTATTTTTAAATAAGTTGACACTGTAAATACTTTTCAATTCTATGGGCAACTTATTGTATAAAATTACTGATTGTTATCGTGGGCTGTGATGCACAACTTGCAATTTCGGTTGAATGTTGTTGGGCACATCTTTCCTACGTGTACTAGCTCTAGTAATTCTCTGCTCATCGGTCTCAATTTTGTTCAAGTTTTTAACAAAGCTAGTCAGTAAAACCAATATATAGAGGCATGGCACTGTTAAAATATTTAGTCTTATGAAATGCTCTCTACATGATTCCGTCTGTTTCATGCGGAGCATTGTCCTAAGAGCTCTTTTTTGAATGACAAATGCCATTTGAACATTGTACTTGTAACTGTTGCCCCAAAATTCGATGCTGTATCTGAGCTTGGATTCTACCAAAGCAAAGTACACACTTCTAAGTTGAGGCAACGTTAAAACTTCTCTCAGAGTTCGGATAGCGTAAAATAACTGATTTAGTCAAAGCTAATGTCTCAACCTTCCAATTTAATAATGTATCAATGTGTACACCCAGGAACTTGACACTATCAACTATTTCCACACTGTTTTCACAAGAAACAATGTCCAACTTAATGTCATTCCGTACAGTGGGCTTAAATAAGACACATTTTGTTTTACTTACATTAAGTTTCAGATTATTTGTGCTAAACCAGATTTCGAAAGCTTTCAAAAGAGCATTGATCTTACATTCCAATTCTAGTGTATTGTCTGCCGAAACTATTGCATTTGTATCGTCAACAAAAATAATTAGTTGAGCGTCATTAATACGTTTTTTGATGTACTCAACTAAATCATTCAGGAATATAATAAAAAAGATTGGACCAAGAACGGATCCCTGGGGAACACCACGGCCCACAGTAGCTAGATTAGATCTATAAGTTTTTTCTTCTCCATCTATTACGGATTTTATCTCTACATACTGCCGTCGGTTATGCAGATAAGAGCCAAGTAGTTCCAAAACATTCTCTCTTACACCATAATGTTCTAATTTGGCCAGGAGAATACCATGGTCCACTGTGTCGAAGGCGGAACTGAGGTCTAGAAAGATACCAGCTACTTTTAGTTTATTATTTAAGTTACAAATAATATTGTCTATTAATGCCTCAATAGCATCAGAGGTTCCTAGTGATGTTTGGTAGCCGAACTGTTGATCATTTATTATACCATACATCTTTAAATGCTTTATAAGCCTATCCTTTATTATTTTTTCAAATATTTTTGATAATACAGGCAAGAGAGAAATAGGTCTGTAGTTTACAGGTTCCGTCTTTGATCCCTTTTTGAAAACCGGTATCACTCTTGCTATTTTAAGCTGATCAGGAAACAGGCTTTTCTCGATGCACTCGTTATAAAATGATGCTAACGGAGTTGCTAACAAGTCTATATTCTCCTTGATTATTGTTAAGGGAATTTCATCATAACCCGAAGAAGGCTTGTTGATCATTTTATTTACCAAATTGAAAATTTCTCTAGGTGTGACAATATCAAAACTCATTTTATATTCAACACGACTAACACCTTCAGTTAAGAATACCATTGCCAATTGTTTGTCACAAGCCTCTAAGTGGACCGTGTTGTCAAACCTTTTGGAAAATATTTTTGCCACTTCTAGAGCATTATTAGTAGCTGCGTTATCAATTTTTAGTGTAATAGTTTCATTATTTATTTCCTTAGTAGCATTGCGCTGTCTATTAACTATTTTCCATATCGTTTTACAAGAATTTGATGCCATGTTTATTTGTTTTCTGACATCATTCCTTTTTGCACAACTCACTACTTTTCTGAAGATACGGATATAGTTGTTCCGATACTCCAAAACCGAACTGTCACAATGTGTTTTATCTGATGTGTTAAGGAAACGTTTCATTTTACTAGCTATCCGTATTCCGCTTGTTATCCATCCAGAACCTCGATTCCTTTTAATATTAACCTTTATTTTACTCTTTTTAAAGACGGTAGAATGGATTTCTTTAAATTGTGTCAAGAATGTATTAATGCCTGTGCTCCAGTCAGTCTCAGAGAGCAATTTTCTGTAATTACTTTTATTTTCATCATTATATCTCCTTTTATAAATACATACATAACTTGACATCTTCTTAAACTCAGTTCTTTCCCAACGCAAAGTGCAGAATATACCAGCATGCCCATCAGCTAAACTATTGTGATCGACATGTGTGTTTTCTATAAGGGAGGCTGGTAAGTTCGTTATAAAGTTATCCAAACATGATTCGGACTTATTTCTTCGAAAAGTAGGATCTTTTATTAGATACCTAAAATTGTAACACGATAATAATGATAAGAAAGAACCATGTCTCAGATCATTTTTTAACACGTCTATGTTAAAATCACCACAAATTAAACATAATTTATTGAGGAAATGCTGTAATAGCTTTTCAAGGCCATTCATGAAGTTGTCAAAATTTTTGTTTGTGGGAGTTCGATAACAACAAATAATATTTAAATTGGTTTCAACGTCTCTAACCCCACATACTTCAAAACAATCAATTTTATAAAGTTGTTTACACACTTGCAGTTCGTCTACGTTATTAGCTCTATTTGTTAATATCATTGAACCTCCCCTTTTCTTATTGAGTCTAGCATTGTAAGACCCCATTCTGTAATTAGTAAAACTGAATTGTTTTGCTAGAGCATCATTTAGAAAATGTTCAGTTACACATAGGAAGTCAACTTTCCTAGAAATTTCACTAACATATATTTCCAGATCATCCCGTTTATTTGTAATACCACAAACATTTTGGTGAAAAATATTAATGACTGAATATTGTTCAAAGTTATTATTATGTTCAAGCTTACCATTAGGTTTTCCTTCACAACTTATATCAGGAACGAAAAAGCTGTTCTTTAATAATGTCAGTACTAACGCCTAAATATGATTCCTCAATGTCAGTAAGAAAATTATTCGTTAAATTGTCAAGATAGCACTTAAGATTGTCAAAAATATTTTTCATACCATAATTATTCAGAATTCCTCGTCGTTTATAAAACATTGTATAATCATAAGTCAAATTTAAATTAGAATCAAATATCATTGCATAATTGTAAGTACAAATGTCTTCATAAAGCAAATGACTAAATGTCTCTATTCTGGAGTTGAACATTGAACTAATTCCATCGAATTTATAAGTTGGTAAACAAAGTAAAATGTTCGTATGATGAATTGCCATTAATCTATTCCTTATGCTATTAATTAATTCGGAGTAGTTGCCAGTTTTCCTAAAGTCTTCTTCGCCTATAAATATCAAGCAATAATCATTCATGGTATAGTTTGTTAATTTTTGTTCCAGTTGGTTGATCAACTGTAATACTCCACAATTTGTAAAAATGAGATGACATATTTTATCATTCGGAAACGTAGTCTGTGCTATAGGTACTATTTTATTGGTTTTGTTACTACTTATTATACAAAGTCTGCGCGGCTTTCCTTCCAACAACTGTGATTGTTGTAATGTACCGTCAACAACTGTCCGAGTTCCGTCTTCAACAGCTCTTTCATTGCTTGTTCTATCCGAATTTTTGTACAGTTTGGATGTGTCGCTGGTGGCGCCATCTGATATCACCTCCACTGTATCTGTAGTTTCAAGCCCCAGGTCTACGCAGCTACTGTTGAATTCTTCATTCAAGGAATGTCTCAGCTCTCTTGAGATTCTTTTATTTCTCTTGCTTTTACTCTTCTGGTATAAGAACTATACTGTTGAAACTTTGTAAGTAGATGTATTCTGTGAACCGCATTAAGATTTTCACACAAAAATAGAATAAAAAACAAAAAATTTTGGGGGTTCCCCATACTTAGAACTGAAACTAATTTTTTTTTCATCCATCCCATACGTGTGGGGTATCTATAGATAGGTCTTCAAAAATGATATTGAGGTTACTAATATATATATTTTTTAAACTGAATAGTTTGCGCGAGAGACATTTCCAAAGTGGTAAAATGTGTGTGTGTCCCTTGTATTTTCTAAAATAAGAGAATGATAAATATATATAATAATATGATGTACATGGTAATGTACATCATATATTTTTTTTATTTAAAATAATTTTCGGTGGAAGTTTACATGGTAATGTAAACTTCCACCGAAAATTATTTTGGACGAGATCTAGTAAGTAGTTTTTTTTTAATGCGTCATAAATCGTAAACCGCAATTTACCTTTTTATAGATAATGGTACGGAACCCTTGGTGCGCGAGTCCGACTAGCACTTGGCCGTTTTTTTCTAAGTCATACTTGGCCATTAAGTACGGTGTCGATCAATAATAATGTCGATAAGTCATGCCTCCAAGAAATACTTCATTCAGCTAAAATTAACTAAGTATTTATAGTTTAGTTTCCTAAAGGTTTATTAACTTCAATTAAAAATAAGGTTAAGTGAAAAGTTATTACGTAGCATAGCAACGTTACTTATTTCAAAGTCATAAAGAACCTTATAGTAATGGAAATAGAGGTTGAATTAGAGTAAAACAGTGGTGAAAATAAAAGTTAAAATTAATTACGGGGTGTAATAATTCTAAAAACGTGACATTGCTACTGAAATGTGAACTTCATAAAAAATGTTGTTTGGTTCATTGCTCGAATGGGGTGGATTCAGAGAAAAGTTATGTACCTACTGTATTTTATGTGCTGCGGTAGTAAAATAATTAATAAAGAAAATGAGTATAATTATTTATTTTCTTTAATGCTTTTAATAAACGTCAGCGATTAGATTCCTCCGTGGCATTTGTGGAATATTCTTAACTAACTCTATTATTATCTTAGAAATTGAAATGACACCAATTAAGGGGACGATAACCGACTTTTAATGATTCTAAACTGAAGATCACGTCTAAACGAGTAGTGTTAATGATTTGAAAAAAATATATGATAAATTAGAGCATTTTCTCAATAACTTATTAAGTGAATATTTTAGATTATGTTTATATTACATGGTGAAATTAATTTGTAAAGTTATGTCTAACGCGGATAAAAACTGAGAATGCGCAAAATCTACCAAGCGTATTTTTCTGAAACCTTCACCAAATTAAAGATAATTTAATTATAGATTTTTTAATATACGCGTTTTATTAAAATTCCTTTTGTTTTGTGTATAATAAATTAATAATGCGTCAAATTGGGGACAGCGCTCCTTGATGGGCGAGTCCTATTACTGGCTGAACGTACGACGCGTTGCGTGAGCTCAGTACAGAACACGCAAGCTAACTACTCAAGGTTACTGGCATATATCTCCGCCTTAAAGGTATCTTTGATGTTAACAAGTAATGCTAATATACAATAGTAAATTATTTCACAACAAATTATTATCTATACTAAAGTAAACTCTTGATTATTGCTTCAAACTTTGCATTGAAGCATTATAAAGTCAAGAATTCTAGAGCCTACGTGTGTCGGGCAGTTGGCCAATCGTCAAGCATCTACATTAGCGAGCCGTTTAGACGCGATTAGTACGAGTTACAGTCATATTATGTCTACTTGAAATGATTGATAGAGATATTACGGAAAATCTGGTAAGTGACGAGTTTAAATTTGTAAAATGTATCTGAGTTATATTACCATTTCATTGAAATTACTATTGTCAGAGTTTCTGTATTTGTATGTACTTTTCTTATTTTTGAAGTAAAACTTCTTCACGCACGCTTGACTTGGGGAGTAAGCTGGTGAATGCGTGACGAGAGCGTTACGGAAAGAGGCGAACGGAAGTTGGTTAAATTTTAAACATGGAACACACCGCGTCACCGCCGCGGGCCATCCCGCTTAATAGTTATTTTTAGGGTTCCGTACCTCAAAAGGAAAAAAGGAACCCATAGAGGATCACTCGTGTGTCTGTCTGTCTGTCCGTCTGTCACAGCCGATTTACTCCGAATCTATTGGACTGATTAAGTTGAAATTTGGTACACATGTGGACTTCTGTGACACAAACACGGAAATTAACGTAAATAAATGACATAGCTGAATAATGTATACAATTTTACATGAATGTTTACTTTGAAAGTATTATATTTACTGCTTTAATTTATTGTGAATGTGAGCACTATGTGGGTAATTTTTTTTTTTTCTTTAAATGTTTTTCTTGTACAATATTTTTTTTTATAGGTACATCAATTATATAATTATATGTGAAGACGATGCACCTAGAATAAAATTACTATACCACAATAGGTAAAAAAAAGAGTTAAGCATGAAACAATGACAGATAAATTATTTATGTGATAGATACATGGTGCTCACATATTTACAAAAATTGTAAAAAATATATACGATTTCCTAAAAAATAGCAATATCAGTGTGAGTTAAGGTAATCACAGAATTTAAAATAATTAAGTTTTAATAATGGTCTGACATTTTGAGCGCTTTATGCGGCCTACCCAAATGTCCTTTTTTTGGTATTGTTCGTCGAGTCGTTGAGCTCCTTAAGTTTTGAGTTGAGCTGCACGTTTACTGACAAATGCTTACACTGATTGGACAGGCTCAAATTTGCGTGGTTCTTTCCTCAAAAGACCATTTCAGACGCGGATCTACATGGTCCTCACATGATCTGACCAAGATTATGTCTGGACTTTAAAAGAGACTTTGACCCCTGAGTTTGTTTCGCCATTTCTTCTCAGGGGTAGTCAGATAGGAAATGTCGGCTACATCTAGATTATTTTTTTTTTATATGACGTGTAAAAGTGATTTTAATATCCTATTTTCAGAATAAACGGTTTCATTTCATTTCAAATGAATTTTGAACATGGGGGTCACTTTTGGGGGGCAAATAAGAAAATTACAATCAAAAGTTTAGCAAACTATACCGTGCGCCGTATCAAATGAAAGGGGTTGTGGTAAGGATTTCAGATATATTTTATTTATAATTTGAAAATAAATACTTTTAATATTTTTTACGAAAATAGATGAAAATTGACCCCCCCCCCCCTCCTTATCTCCGAAACTACTGAGCCTCAAATTTATAAAAAAATACAGAAAATAGTTCTTTACTTATAGATTACAGGAAAACCTATGAGAAGTCTATAATCTTGAAATAACATAATAAATCTCTCAATATTGTGCGTACAAACTTTAAATTTGCAGTTGGAATGTATGAGGGAACATGTTTCTCAACTACAATGTTAAGTTTGTTCTTAGGGTAATGAATCCCCACTACGGAACCTTCATTGTGCGTGGTCCGACACGCACTTGGCCGGTTTTGTTTTAATTCACCCTGGCTGTTTATACACTTACAAGACCGCAGCTTTTTTGAAGTAAAACTGCTTTTGCTAGCGAACGGTGATTACTGTTTTAGTTCATTCGTGTGGTCTAAAGCACACTCGTTTTTTTTATTATCCGGGACTTTACCGAATACGTTTTTATCTCATCATCATTATCATTTCAGCCGAAAGACGTCCACTACTGGACATAGGGCTCCACCAAGGGGGGGTTTTCCATAATCCCCACGCATTTTTATCTGTTTTTGGCTTATTAATAGGTAAACTATTACATCAAAAAGGGAATTGCCAAACTTTTAAGCTCCACACAAGCTTTACAACTATAGGCAATTCTATTCTTACAAGAAGTTCCATTTCTATCAAGCAGCGCACGTCGAAGTTCGACTAAATTCTAAGCAAAGTTTAAAAACCCGTCAATCCACCGTTGCTTCAGTTCTGTTCTAAATCTAGCTTTAACCTTTAACAATGCTCCATCTTCAGTTACAATAGTTTATTTTAATTTCTCTTGTGTCAGAGGTCGGTGTTAATACCTCTGTTTACACGGTGCTAATGGAATGCAAATGTTCCAAAATAGCGATCGACAACCGACGATCGTACTGTTTACATGTCACAACCGCTAACTGTTCATGATGCCCTGGTAACGAGTTTGTTACGAAACAATTGACGTACGCGATAGTTGTGGCTTTTTGAGCCGGAAGCTGTGTCCTTATCTATAGATAATAAAGCACTCAAAAAAATCTGAAAATATCTATGAAAAGACCAGAAATACGTAGGTACTAAAGGACCAAAAATGTTTCTTATTTGTGAATGCAGCACGTGCACTTTGTTCACACGAATCGAATTGGGTGTTAAATGTTATAACTGAACTGGGTCGTATCGTGCAATTTCTACTTCCATTTTTGGAACAAAAAGAATTGCAGCTCCATTTTCAGCAGAATTGCAATTCGCTGTTGAAATATAACGAAGAACAATTTGTAGGAACAAACGAGTTGGTATGTTAGTTTGACGTCATGGCGAATATGTACATTGTATATTTTTAATGGATCATTAACACACATTTACTAACCCTACAATGTTTACTATTAAACCTAAAGGTTAACCGAAATGGGAACACTTTATTTAGGTACCTACTAACTAATACCTAAATATTTGTCGATCGATTCATTGCTTTGGATGACGTAAATAAAGGTGTTTGATTAAAGGCGCGTCGGTCAATATTGAGCAAGATCGAACGTCTCCCCAGCCCTTAGTCAGCCCTTGTTTGTTCATATAAATTGCGATGGGGTTTATACAAGTTATACGAGAGGAATTTTTGCGCATTATGTAAGTGGTTTTACACTTATAAGTCAGTTAAAACATGGCGTTTGAATCAAAGTTCAAAAGTGTAGTTATAGTATGCTTAGGTAGTGTGTACCGAAACTTACCTCCGGTTTCTGCAACCCTAGTTATGAAACAACTCAGTAAGTAATTTAAATGAGTAAATAGGCTTTTATGAACATAGAGTTAGTTACTACGCACGAATGTTGGGACCATTAAATACCAGTTTTTATTTAAATGTACCTACAGTAAGAACCCGTCTTGACCAAGCGTGGTGATCGGTGCTATATGAGACGCCCGTGCCCTGCAATGCAATGGGACAATAATTGGCTGGTATTATTATAAAGTATATTTTGTTATCTTTCTTTTTCAATATATATGCGCTGCATCAACTCTTTATAAATCATCAAGATATCACAATCATCCCAGATACAAATGATACAATTCACAACTTATTTCATAAATAATATTATACAAAATAATTGTTCCGATAAGCCGGTGAAAACCGGTCGCTGCCACGCCGGATGTCCGGATCGGAACGATACCGTGCGGACCGGAGCGGAACAGAAGCGAAAAATCACTGCGCCACGATCACGCTTTCCGGATAAAGCTAAATGAGCGAAACGAGCTATTATCGGGATTGTGTCCCGGGGTTTAAATGCCGATAATGTATTGTGTTTCAGTTCAGATAATGAAGCAAGTTCTTTTCCGCGGCTTCCTTGAATTCTATTTTGGTGAATAAAAAAGAAAATGAATTCTAAAATCATCAAATCATTGAATTAACGTACGTCAACGTATTTCTGCTTTCAGCCTATCAGAAGAATTGTTTTTCTAATAAATGGAAAATTTATCGACATTGATTTGTAAAATAAAAACGCGTTTTCGCGTCTGCCGGGTTTGTGGCTAACTTCTATTTGCGCATCAAGCAAACCCTTTAACTTGGCAATGCTTGAATATTTATAGACTATAAGCTATTGTAATCCATAGAGATTGATAGTTTTGTGGATGCATGAATGCATAGGCACGTACGACATGGAAAATGGAAATTAATTTTTGGTTGACATTTTTTGAAGTTTCAATATCTGTAGTGGATGTTTTTCATAAATCGCTAAGTAGTACACGGATATATTGCAGATATTTCCATAATCACCCCGCTTAGAACTCGGATTGGCGATCAGTTATTTTGGTATTAGCGTGAAGGTAGTTGAAATTAGCAACTGAAAGAAAAGTGTGGAAGGGCATGGGAAATACTAATGACCAACAGTAGCACAACAAATATTTTTATTAATCAATCTGTTTATTTTTTAACTTATTCGACCCGAGTCTATTGGACGTGAGTTAGAACAAAACCACCATTAAGTTTTTTATTTATATAATGTCTATTCGATCTCCACATATTGTTGTTCGTTGTCGTTCTGCCAAGACTCACACTAACCGCGTTTCATTTCGCATTCAAACAGCGACTCTCGTAAATAAATCGTAAAACAAACCGAAGATAAAATGCAACAGTTACTTTCAATATTGTGTTCAGTTTCCGCAAACGAACACATTTATATATATTCTCTAATATTTAGGGGTCGAATTTGAGACGGGGTTGTAAGGACATCTACCGTAACCGACATTACTACATACAACCAGCAACAGCCTGCAAGTAGGTATGGGAGTAACCAGTCGATTCCATATATACAACATTAGTTTTAGTATATGCGAAACCCGAAACACGTGTCTAGTATTTTTATATAAAGAATGTACAAAATTTCAAAACTGTATCTTGAAAAATCACAAAGTTATAAGGTTGTTATGTTACCGGGTTGCCCGTACAAAAACATGCTAACGGCGCCCCTGCGCCTCCAGGGTCGTCTTGCGCTCATTGATAATAATTTTGCAGTAAGTAACTAGCCGTACGGCGATTGTATTGTAAGTAATTAAATGATGATAACTTTTTCCATCACACTTAAATATTTTTGGGACAAAATATAACATGGTGTATAAATTATTGAAATCGATTCCTTATAGTCCCAGTTCCTTATTCTGAACAAACTATAATAGGTATATTCAGGTTTCGCATATACAAAAAATTATGAATGCTCTCTACGGACTACAAAAGATTTATAGTTGAGACTACTTGAGTCACATTCATTTCTTGGAGGAGGATACGAAATGAATGGAAAGAACGCAAGACACTTCTTCAATTATATTATTTAAAAAGGAAACCAGGATAAAGTATTTGGTTGACAAGTGGACAAAGTGCAAGCAAGTTCTCATCACCTATCTACTGAACCTTGATTACGATAGCACTGAAAGCCTCCTATTTGTTTTAAGATAGATGTGTTTACAGCCTGTGTCATGCATGTGTCACGCCACACTACACCACATCACATCACATCACATCACATCACACCACACCACACCACACCACACCCCACTACACTACACCATATCACACCACACCACACTTCACCCACAATCTTCAACAATAACTTTTAATTTTGTATCTTTTTTTTTTATTTCCTATAATTTTGATTAATGTGTTATTCTACCAAAGCTTAAAATAATTTGTTAATATTATCTTTAAGTTTGAATACTCAAACACTGTTTTGGGGGCGGGGGGGGGGGGGGTTGGGGGGCTAGTAATCTGTGTGACAGGGTTTCCTAGTGCAGATACCAGTCGGGCCACAAAGGAATTATTGGAAGTTATATTATTCATATTTTTAAGGCGCCTTTGTGGAAGAGAAATAAAACGTTTATTTCTATTATTATTTATTTTATCTACTACAGTGACCATGTCACGGTCATTGAGGCGTTATTATATGGCTAAAACTGCCATCCAGTGAACATTATTGTAGAAAATAAAAACAAGACGAAATTCAGGAACAAAGAGTGAACATATCAGTAAATATGTTCACTCTTTGTTCCTGCATTTCGTCTTGTTTTCGCATTCCTAATATTTTCAAACGCATATTCCTGCGAAGCACATAGATAGAGTAATCCTACTAAAGAATTGCTGGCTGAAATTGGAGGCAATATATGGCTATACCAAATTCCATTAGGTTTAAACATGCAAGCACGGCTTCTGTCGATTGCTGAGAGAGTGTGAAACTATTCATGAAACTAGTTCCAATTACTCCACACCGAAATAGAACCGCTTAACTGCACACCTGTTATCCCCAGAGGTTGCGCAGAAGTGTACTGAGCCTCTACTATATTTATGGGTCCCGGGTTGCAGCTGGATAAGCGTTGCTGAGGATCTCAAACTCAACGCATTTATTTCAATTAAACCATTGACAGGCACTTTTGAATTGTCAAGAAGTCGGTCAGTTACAAATATGAAGCTAGTTGCCCATTCCAAATAGTAGGTTCCTATGGAGAAGAACGGGCAAGAAACTCCACGGACACTCTTTTAAATTAAAATATTGATACAAAATATTGGTTACATCATTCATATTGAAGTTAAACATGTGAGAACGATGCAATACGTCAGAAGCGTCCATCATAAAAAGATAAAAAACAATTAAAAACTAAAATAATTAAAAATAGGCCGTGGCAGCTAAGAGATGACCAGTCCCAACTGACAGCGCCCGTTCACGAACATGACGCATGGATCAGCATCATTCAGCTCAACCATTTTGAAGGGAGCTAAATGATCCAACACACACGCCACCATCAGCGAGACATCTGAGTGAGCATCTGATTATATAATCTGAACAAAACCCAACTTGACTTATAAACTATTAGCCCAAAACGTAACATTGTAAATATTTACTTTCATTTAATTGTTTCTTTCATCCGCCATGATGCTACGATTTCGAGAGCCATTAAACAGATTCCACAAAGGTGGTTTACGAGCTGTGAAGAGTTGGCGCTTCGAGTCGCGTGATGCTCAAAGGCCCGAATGGAAAATGGCTACAATAAAAAACAATGCTTTTGTTTGAATGGCTTGTACAGTATTGTGGTACATACATTTTCGATGTACCTAAGTATTGTGCAATTTTTTCGCATTTACACATTTTACTCTTATTTCGTTGCCAAGTTTTAGGTTTCCTAGATAAATTGTGGGTTAACAAGGATTCATTTTAAACAATGTGACTTTACTAAAGGTTCAAAAAGGCAGGCAATGGTTATTAAAGAACTACCATGTTCTGACTTTTAGCCAGATATTCCTATCTACTAGAAGTGCTTATAAGAACTTGGTCTTCAGAGAAAAGCACACAATTTCTATCTGTAACTCCAGGTTGCAAAGGCTTCTTTTGTCTTGCTCTGATAGAATTGTGTTTGTTGAAGCTAAGTGAATGCAGACGATCACGTGCTGCCTTACGGCTATCAAGCCTTTTTATGCTCTAAATTTGTCCTCTTCTACGCAGTTTTTGCTAAAACAAAATAGTCTGTGTCAAAGTTTCCAAGTCTAAAAGGCTTAGTTTTCAAAATAAATAAAAAGTAAAATTAAAACTTCTGCCTGAAAGGATTTAATTGAAACTTGACCTAAAAGCTGGAAGCAGTTAAATGACGTTGCGTTCAAAAAGAAAGTCAAAATTTTTCTAGCAGATAAAGCTTATTATAATTTAAATGAATTTTTAGATGATAGATTTTGATTATGTTTTACTAATTTATTATTTATAATGATCTCTATATTATCATGACATTTTTAAATTAGACTCGGAGTGACAATAATCTTAATTTTATTAATATTTGCATGCCATTGTTAAGGCAAACGTGATGATCTGTTTTTTCTTTACTTTTTACATCTCTTGCATGCTGACATTATTTTGTGTTGTATGTATTGTACTCATGTTTAGCAAATAAATGATTATCTTATCTTATCTTTACTTTTAATTGCAAGGAAATTATAACATATTTTTCAGTCTTAATGATTAGTTTCGTAGTTATAATTAAAGCGACCGCCAGTAGTTCATTATGAACAGGCGTGTTTAACTTTTAATCCTCGGGAAGTATGTCATCCTAGTACCACTCGATGGGTTCCACTATTTTTTGATAAGAGGAAATTGTGAAGTAGGCATGATATCTAAAACGTTATCTTTTCGTGTAGCGGATAAATGGACACTTTACTGATTGGTTATTCTAGAAAAAATCTATTACTAAACTATATTTATCTTCCATCTGTTTAATATGATGGGCATAATTATGTCTGGTAAACTGGTAATCAGACCATCTAGTCCGCGATTTATAAAACTGGCTCAGGACCTTAAAACTAGCGTAATTCAGAAAAAGCATTTAAAGCTTCTACAGACCGGCGCGACACAAAGGCCCCGTGTATCGCGCGACGAGCGGTGCCTTTGTGTCGCGTCGCAAGTCGCGCCGGTCTGTAAAAGCCTTTTTTACACAACAAAGACTCAATACCTACTCAATCATTTATTGCATTAAATATAGATAAATGATAAAATAAATCATTTATTTCTCACCATGCTTAATAATAGGTACTTACAGTTTTAAACATCAAAATGGTTTAATCATTTGCAACCGGAAACACACTCGAACGAGTTAATAAAAAGCTTGTAAAAGTTCTGGTGGAGCCTAACCTTGGCAGAACCCTGTGTCAGATATGTGCCAAAGAAGTCTCCTGGAAATTAATGCCCTAATAAATAATAACATTGTCCCACTTGACTATCATGAATCATGATACAAGCCATTAAACACTGATACTTTCTTCCCATAACAACAGTGAGCTCACCGAGCTCAGTGAGCCAAGTGAGCCACCCTGATGGCTCGTAAAAGCATGGAATGTGCACAATAAACGACTCGTAACTTAGTTTCATGGCCTGTCATAGGATCAGGGAGACAAGCTACATTTTATTAGACTCAGAAAGTAACGTCAGTGCAGCAGTGGTGACAATTTGGTTAATTGTTTATTTTAAATAATAATTTAAATTTATTTAATCATTTTTAATAAATTATTATATAATATTTTTTTTAATATTGTATTTTTTTTAAATAATTTATTGCGTTCTAAATTAATGCAAGTTGCTGATTTTTTACTTTTATTGAGTGTGGAAGTGGCCGAACTCTAGTCGAAGCTAATTTAAAACATACAATAGGGAATCATCGATACGACTAAGAAGAAGAAGATAATCGTTGAGAATCAACAACGCTTTTATTCAACCATTCAAATAGGTGTTACCTAGTTAGTGAAAACGGGCTTGAGACTCATCTTATTAATATATGGCAGTCTTTCCAGACATTATAATTTTTTCGACTTATAGTCAAGCTTAAAAGAAATTGATAAAGTAATTCTAGGTCTCACTAAATCCTAGCTGACTTTTACTCAGCCCTTAGGGACCTAAGCTGAACACAGAGCTGTATAATGCTGCTGTGCATCCAATTAACATAATCCCTAATCGCCTTAGTATTGTGCGGGGAACCAAGTAGTTGCCCTGAGCTGTGAAGCAGCTCATTTTCAACCACCCGTCCAAGTATTAAAACGATCAAAATGTAACAGTATATACTTAAGACGCATATATACGCCAGTGACCTTGAGTGGTTATCTTGCGTGTTCTGTACTGAGCTCACGCAATGCGTCATACGTTCAGCCAGTAATAGAACTTGCCCATCAAGGAATGCTGTCCCCGATTTGACGCATTATTAATGTATTATACACAAAAGGTATTTTAATGAAACGCGTATACTAAAAGATCAATAATTATTAATTATATTATCTTTAAATTGGTGAAGGTTTCAGAAAAATACGCCTGGTAGATTTTGCGCCAGTCTCAGTTTTTAATCCGCGTTAGACATAACTTTACAAATTAATTTCACTATGTAATATAAACAAAATCTAAAGTATTCACATATTAAATTATTGAGAAAATGATTTAATTTAACATATATTTTTTTCAAATCATTAACACTACTCGTTTAGACGTGATCTTCAGTATAAAATCATTAAAAGTTAGTTATCGTCGCCTTAACGTAGAACGAGGCTTTATTTATAGGGTAAGCTTTTGTGGTAGAACTGTACGCTGTTTTTGCTGTAGATATAGTCCGAAATGACCCCAAATAAAGTTCTGTTGTTTTAGCATCATGGCCAGTGAAAATATGGACTATTTAAAACTTAATATCTGGCAGTAATAGTAGAGGTAAAAAAGCTAATCGTATGTAGCTGTATAAAGGTGGAGCCGCAATTTCAAAGATTATTTCACGAAAGACGTCCTAAATTGCGTGACATACAGCAAAGACATTTCAAGTCAAAGAAATACCACTACGTAATACCAAGCACTAATCATTTACCCACGTGATCGATCAAAAATACCCTTCAGTCTACTATGACATGAATACCACGCGATAAATCAGCGTCAAATCGTTTCCATCGACGCGCGAGCACGTTCAAAACGAAGTGGTTCAGAACGATGCCTGTTATGTACTGCGTGTTGGTTCAAGTAAACGTTTAATTGAATGCTAACTGATGGATGAGGAATGGATTGTGGGAATATCCGGTGTTAAGGATTACCATGTAACTATAGACACGAAGCTACACACATTATTGTGCTGCTGTTGTTAAAAAAAAATGCATAGAAAAAACACTTATAAGGAGCTCTATTTCTAAAATTCTTCGAATAATAAGCAAACACCACTTCATTTTGCTGACTGTACCATTTACATAACAAAATAATCTACTTAATCACCTAAACTATAGTCGTGCTTATAATACTAACGACTAACTTGGGTAATTGTTTGTCTAAGTTACCACAATAGGCGAAAGGGTTCATTGGGACCCACGACCTCGTAATCATCGGTTAACTCCCTAACTAACGCGACTATTGTCACAGTTTGTCCCTTGTCAAACGTGGGTAAAGACATGTGTCGCACGACGTCGCGCGATACTACGGGACACGTGCAGTTGGAGTATTTTTGGCTACGGTATGAGCACGAATAGCCAGATTTATGTAACGTGTAGTCTTTATGCAACTCATTCACATTTGTCAAGACAAACAATCACAACAGTTCAAGTGAGGCTGGTTTGACTGACGACGGTGAAGGTAGCGGGAATCCAGCACAGAACCGATCGATGTGGCGATGCTTTAAAAAAAAAATGTTTATTTCAATTACAAAGGACTTATAGATACAATTTATTGGAGATCACCTTTTAAGCAAGGAATTGCTCGTGTTAGGAGACTCCGCGCTTCCACTTATCATTATCTTATGCAATTGAAATGTAGACAATGTATGCAAAAGTAAAAATAAAAGGTAACTTAAAATTATACAAACAGCACTGTAAATGAATGAGTGTTATGCCTAGAGCAGTGGTGGCCCAATGGTAAAGGCCTCGACTTACGAGTAGTAGGTCGCGGGTTCGAACCCAGACAGGCGCTTTACTTTGTGTAAATTATTTCATCACCACTGCTCTCAAAACTGTGAAGGAAAATATCGTGAGGAAACTGGCATGTCTTAGAACTAAAAATTCGAAGACATGTGACATCCACCAACCCGCACTGGGCCCGCGTGGTGGATTACGGCCCACTCCCTCTCACAGAAAGAGGAGGCCTGTGTCCCAACAGTGGGAACATTATAGGCTGATTATGTACGAGTATGCCTAAAACAGGTCCAAAACGCGCGAACACGTGTGATATGTGTGAGTATGGGTGAGAGTGTGCAAAGTGAGGGTGTGTAGTATGTGAGATATAATTAGCATACTTTAGTTCTCCTATCCTAGTTAATATCCTGTCAATATTATAAATACGAAGGGGAGGAATATATCCAGCTGTGGACGTCTTTCGGCGGAATGACGATGAATATGATGATGAACGTGGATATTTACGATGTTGCGTTTCACCAATCAACACCGATTAGTGTTAACTGTTAAGACACTTAATTACGAAGCCGGGTGTTAATCGCCAAGGGACTTAAGTTGTCAAGTTTGTGGTGTCGTGTGCGAAGGTGCTAACTGTACTTGCATGACGTAGCCCCCTTACGCAAGCGTTTGTTTGTGTGTGCGCCTTTAACGAGCTATTTCCAGTTTGTTGAGGTGTAGTTGTCGTAAATCACCAGAACCGATCTGTACGCTTTATTACACAATGAACCGACGAATTTGTGATGTTGTTGTCTTTAGGTCAAGTCAGAGTTTATGTTTTTCAAAACTAACAACTTAAATCGTCCGTTTTCTCTTTGACACTTGTATGAAATGGCTATATCGTATGTGGTCGTTTTATTGTTTTTTTTAGGGTTCCGTACCAAAATGGTAAAAAGGAACCCTTATGGTGAGACAAAAGTCTATCTGTCTGTCTGTCACACCTGGATATCTCAAGATCTACAAATGCTAAACTTGAAATTTAGAATAGTTTTAGATGACATTTGCCCAACCATTTTGCAAACAAGAAAGAAATTTAAAAAATTATATCTTTTTTGCAAAAGGGACTGAAAGAGCGTCTTAAAAAATTGAAGTGGGGCTACTAGGACATGTGGGGTATCCTATGAAAGAACGCTGTTTGCACATTCTCAGTTTTTTTTTTTTTAGGCAGTATAGAGTCCGACTTTTCATGAAAAATTAAAAAAAAAGTACCATCCTCCCCCCTTATCTCCGAAGTTAGCATAGATAAAAATCTGAAATTATTCTATGTGATAAAAGTATAAGTAAAGATTAGGTACAGGAAAAATAAAACGATGTCTCTAAATAGCACAGTTTTTCAGAAATCATCAACATCATAAATACGTACGGAACCCTCGGTGCGCGAGTCCGACTCGCTCTTGACCGGTTTTTTAATTTGCGATTCCTGAACATGGGCATTTTAATAAGCCTCTACTTTTCTTATTATGTAAAAAAAAAAACTACCAAGTTTAGTAGCGAGGCTGGCTACTCCAATTAAATTTGTAACAACATGCTGATGTTGCCCGAATTATAATGATACCAGTGTGCTTCTACTATGTATTATCTCGAACCAGAGCGATGCAAAAATGTGCTAAAAATAGCTTTCCAGCGCAATATTTTTGAAAAAAAAATCTTACCACGAAATTGCAAAAAATTGTAATATATATTTTGGTGAAAACTGTTCGCAAGCAAAGGCGGTGCGCTTCGCTAGCGTATTTTAACTAGAAAATATTATTATTATTTCCAGCTAAGTATGTCGATTGCTGGAACATTTTACGGCTCGCTCGAAACGTTAATTAACGCGTTTGAAATCGTTTTAAAAAAACAATTTAAAGCGCACGCAAGTACAAATAATTTGTGTTGGGTACCTATATACATACTACCGTCAGATACTTATTGCAGCGGGCTCTGCGGTTTAAAATACTGGCCATCAAATTTCTATTCATATTATTTCTGATTTTTAATTTGATTTGACTTGAACAAGGTTGCAAGTTTTTTTATAGAATAAAATACATAATTTGCTAAGAATGAGGAGTCGAACCTAGTTGATGATGTAAATTTTGAAATAGATGATGATGAAATACACAAAGTAAAAGTTATTTTAAGTCATCATATTGCCATTATTGAATTTCGAACTTTATTCCGACTATGGTAAAGTTTCTAAACACAAAACTGACAACTTAGTACCGAACTAAGTTTTCAGTTTTGTATAAAGAACGGTATTTCAATCACTGTTACGTTCTTATTACAAAAACTGGCTCCATGGTTTAAGCCATGTCAGAATATAAATTTTGTTTTGTAATAAGACGGTCTGTATTTAGGCAAAAAAGTTGATTCTGCAACTATTTCGATCATATTTACCAGACTGTTCCAGAAGGAGGGTTATGTTTTTTAAAGATAAATTTTATTTTTTATTTCGCTACACTGTGTAAGGAGGACTGTGTGAGTGTTTATTAAAATACTTGGACATTTGCATATATTTCTTTTTTGTTGACTTTACTACAATAAAGAGGCCTTAGCAGACACTAACGACCCTCCCCGGCTTCGCCCAGGTAAAAACAATCTGTCGTAGTGTCATATCAGCCTGTTGCGTGGAGCATGTGGATTAGATTAAAATATATGATGATAAATGATAAATGATTTTTATTTCTGTAAGTAGGTTTGTACAAACACTTTTACACGTCAATCATATTTTTAGAACTAGATGAGGTCGGCGTTTCCTATCTGACTACTCTGAGAAGAAAGGCCGAAACAAACTCAGAGGTCACAGTCTCTTTTAAAGTCCAGACATAATCTTGGTCAAATCATGTGAAGACCATGCAGATTGGTGTCTGAAATGGGCTTTTGAGGAAAGAACCACACAGATTGAGTGGACCTGACCAGTCGGTGCACGCATTTGTCAGTAATCGTGCAGCTCTACTCAGAACTTAAGGAGCTCAACGATGCGACGAACAATACCAAACAAAGGACATTTGGGTAGGCCGCTTGTATGACTCAACCTGCCAGACCATGATTAACACAAACTGAGAATAAAAGAAAAGGAAAAAAAATAACCCACATAGTCTTCACATTCACAATAATTAAAAATATAATACTTTACAAGTAAATATTCATGTCATTGTGTATAAAATAATAATTAAATGTCACTGTATAGAAAATAATGAAATTTTGCAAAAAAACATCAAACAATAAAAATACCTGAATATGTTAAAAAAAAAAAAATAACTGATGTTCATCCTACTTGGGGTATTTTAAATGTATTATTTCCAATCCTGCAATTTTGTTAATATCAGTGTTTAGGTCGGTTTCCCCTTTTCGAATCACATAACCGCTTTCGCACATCATTAGCAGCCGTTTACACGACGCCGTCATTAGATACCTAATTTAGGGTAGAACGTTGGGATCACACGTCAACATCCCAATGTTCATACGGTTAAAAACAAATGCAGTAAATGTATGTAATTTCAGGATGATCCCAAAATTATACAGTGAAATATCGTACTGATTATCACCGTGTAAACGGGCGTTACCATAATTAAATAAAACGGCCAAGTGCGAGTCGGACTCACGCACGAATGGTTCCGTAACATTATCTATAAAAACGAAAAAAAAACACTTTTATTGTATGGGAGCCCATATTTGTTTTATTTTAATTTAATTATTTATTTTTAAATTGAATATATAACTAAAGATTCTGTGAATATTTCAGGCGTCTACCTGTTGCCGTTATCAACATCGAGCAAAAACGAGCAAAAAAAATCACGTTTGTTGTATGGAAGCCCCCTTAAATATTTATTTCATTCTGTTTTTTAGTATTTGTTGTTATAGCGGCAACAAAAATACATCATCTGTGAAAATGTCAACTGTCTAACTATCACGGTTCATGAGATACAGCCTGGTGACAGACAGACGGACAGACAGACAGACGGCGGAGCCTTAGTAATAGGGTTCCCGTTTTACCCTTTGGATACGGAACCCTAAAAACAAAAATGACCTATTGTCTATGTTCCCATTACCTATTTATGTTGTAATAAAAATAAATGATGAGTCCTTCTCCATTAGTGGAGGTTAATGTATTTTAGCTTAAACTACCAGCACCACAGACCGTCATCAAACAGCGATGATGATTGCGAACCTATAACCCGAGCAAAAGGTCATTGAGTCCTATCCCAGCACGCGCCTCAATCAACCATAATTATTTTGTTACACGTAATTTTGAATCTGTGATATCTTTTAAAGTATTCATTCAGATGATATGACGCGAAGACATGTTTTAATCAATATTAAATGCCATATTTGATTTGATAAGTATTAATAATATACCGGCCAAAGTAGCTTCGGAATTAACAATGATTTTTTTACCAAGTTCTGAAAGATAAAAATGGTTACAAGTTTACATCCTTAGAAGATAGACATTTGCTATCGCGGACATTTTTGTTGAATTTTTTTAAGATTTAGAACATTAATTGTTTTTGTTTTTTTTAAACGTTGCCCCACACTAGGAATTTCTCCTGTATCGTGGGTGCGTTTACAAACGTTTAAACTCACATACACAAAAAGCCAGACCCGGAACAACTACTTGTAGGTCATACAAATATTTGTTCAGTGCGGGAATCGAACCCGCGACACGCAGTGCAGCAGTCAATCGCTTAACCACTGCGCCAACCATGTCGTCATCAATTTTATGTAACCCTTACGGTTTACGCGGCGCACGCCAGTTAAGCTCCCAGACGGCATGATAATTTCCGACATCTTCAACAATCATCGTCATATATCAGCCAATTTACACAAAACGTTAATGAATCACTTTTATCACTCTGTCCTTTGGTAAAAACCGTATGAAAATCCGTTGGGTAGTTTTTGAGTTTATCGCGGACAGACAGACAGACGCGGCGGGGGGGACTTTGTTTTATAATATGTAGTGATATATAATATATACATAAATATGTAGTGATGCTACTTTAAGCATCGGTGATCAGCGGTCTAGTCGCTTTTCGGAAGTTTCAATACAGCGACTGACAAAAAACTACCAATAGAAATCGTGCCAAGTTACTACGGTTAAACAAAGCGAGCCATCAAAACACGATGCTGCTGATGAAGATTTCTTCTTGCGACCAGAAGCAGAACCGTGTAACACATTGATGAAGTCGCCAAATTGTCGATGATAAAAGTAGCTTGCCCTAAATAGGCATTTTTAAAACAACATCAGCCGTGCTTAATGCTTATAACCCGATGAGCTAACTGCAGACCTTACAAAGGCTTACAGAGGATTGCCATAGCGTTGCGAAGGGGTTGTTTGAACATCGCTTATCAGCGGCTCCCAGTCGAGTGGTTGTGCCGTTTGTTCTGTGATACACCTCGCTAAGTGGTGATTATGAGGGAGCAGACAAGTTTGATGTGTGAAGTGAATAATTCATTCCATTCAGGGTTCGATTCTTAAATCTTTTAAGATCAGTTCAAATAACGTAACATCACGCCTCTCCTTTCGGAAGGGCTAAGCAAGTATTATATACCCACATTTCGCTAGCTATATTGTACGTAATAGGGATGATCAGTTCACTTCCATTTAATTCATTCACTGGTACAACATAGATGGTTCATATATGATTTAAGGCGAGCTAATATAATATGTGAATGGTTCACGCCACGATGAAAAGATCAGCTCTTTGATTTCTAAGAAGACACAAATCTGTACTGAATTTATAGTTCTGTCTGAGTAATGTAAATTTAACTTGTGGCGACGATAACAGACTTTTAATGATTTTATACTTAAGATCACGTCTAAACGAGTAGTGTTAATGATTTGAGCTATCATTTTCGCATTACTAGCATTTTCGGTCACGTGGAATTTGGGAATAAAGCCGTGCATACCTCGCTGTTTCTAGTTATGCTTTGGCACTGAATAGTCGACATTACTTGAAATTTTCAGAGAAGCTATCACCTTTATTTACATACTTACTACTCGCATTCCCTTTTGCATATGCCTATCGTCTTCAGCACCTCATTTATCTGAATCATCTGCCACTCACAACTTAAGGGGACGATAACCGACTTTTAATGATTTTATACTGAAGATCACGTCTAAACGAGTAGTGTTAATGATTTGAGATTTCATTTTCTCAATCATTTAATATGTGAATATTTTAGATTATGTTTATATTACATAGTGAAATTAATTTGTAAAGTTATGTCTAACACGGATAAAAAACTGAGAATGGCGCAAAATCTACCAAGCGTATTTTTCTGAAACCTTCACCAATTTAAAGAGAATTTAGTTATTGATATTTTAGTATACGCGTTTTATTAAAATACCTTTTGTTTTGTGTATAATAAATTAAAAATGCGTCAAATAGGGGAGAGCGTATTACTGGCTGAACGTACGACGCGTTGCGTAAGCTCAGTAAAGAACGCAAGCTAACTACTCAAGGTCACTGGCATACTCGTATATCTCCGTCTTAAGTAGATTCAATATCTTTACGAAAAGACATGAAGCGACTTTTAACAAGCTCCATGAGCACTTTACCTAGCAATATACAACATAAAAGAGTAACGATATTAGTGCAGCATCCCACTCTGTGGACATGTACTCTGTTGACACGGCGCCTCTCGTGCTCGCAGCATCCCGACAGATTGTGGAGCACTCTTCATAAACACGGGTAACAAACTTTTGTATAAAATGGTGACAGTATTTTTTGTGAATGTTGCAATATTTTTTAAGTGAAATTATGTTTCAGTTTTCTAATTTTCTTGTTTGTTTTCGTGTTTATTCGAATGGTTACAAAATAATAATAGTTCTATGACTTACGTACAGACCTATAAAATAGTAAGTGCGTGTGAACTGAGGGACCACACTGGGAATTCGGTAAATGAAAATCCTAGGATTTAGTAGTAGATTTAATAAAATAGTACCTATCAGTCAAAATCAAAGGGTAGGGGTATACTTAGCTACAAGTGGTAAGCATATTGTTTCAACAGTGGTTCGTCTTTTTATGAATGAAACCTTGGATTAAACCAATCTTTTATCAAACTGTTTTACTGGTTTTCTTTTGATTTGAATTGGGGTATCATTTCCTCTCGATCTCAAATACGTATTGCCAACCTATTGGACAGATTCGCCAAATAAGATTAGTAAAGTGGGTCGCTCGACTTATTTCGCAAAACTTTGATAAGTGATCGCTTTTACTGCTTCTGCCGATCGCGAACCGAGCCAAATGTGCTACCAACATGTTGAATTCAAACTTTCACAGTGATATTTGGTTTTGTTCATTCAGCAATGTTTTATTAGAACCGAAAACAGACCGGCAGAGACTTAGTCTCACCAATAAGGGTTCTTTTTTACCATTTTGGTACGGAACCCTAATAAACACACTACTAATACAAGACAACTTTTACCATTTTTCTTAGTACTAGGATCATCATCTTCCTCCCATCGGCATCGTCCAATTTATTTGTAGTCGGCACAGCACGTCATAGCATTTCATAAAACCAGCTTGACCGTGAAAGCCAGCTTCAGCGTTGGTTGCCTGAATTTCCAAATCCTTTTTACAGACAGACTATAATTTGACAAGCAAAACGCGAGATATTCAAATATAGAATAAAAGAAAGAAAGAAAAATTGTTTATTCTGCACAAACACGACACACATTACAAAAATAAAATACAAATTGACGAAAAAAACACACTCTAATACAAGTAGCCAAATTGCAATCATATTTTAAGACTATGAAGTTTTGATATCCCATAACTCTAGGGTATGATTGAGGCCATATCAAGGAATCAACTGGCATATGAGTTATGTTCCAATCCTTCGTTATTTTTTTTTTTTTCATTTTTCATACAAAATAATTCGGCCAAGTCACAGATTATTAATGTAAAACACCCTTACGTGAAATATGACAACGTCGACAAGGTAGCTTTCCCTTCACTAGCTGCCGCCGGGAAGCCCCGATACCAACATACCTACATATTTTATTTTACTATTTATTTTACTACACTACTGCGAAGTTTGGCAACCTCGCAAAAGTAAAGATTCGTCATACTGGTGACAATTTTTGACCTAATTTAATTATGATTGATGATATCTCCGAAACGATGCATTTTTGGACCACCTATTCTAGGAGTTTTAGTATTATTTTTACCTACAGAATATAACCCTAGAGTTATGGGATATAAAAAAAAACAGGTTGTATATACCAGCAATACAAATAAGAAAAAAAAAAATTGCTAAAAGCCTAGTATTCAAAACGTTAAAATATCTACACGATAACACACCGTCCAGCTAAATCCATCTCAACAAACACGCAAAAGGGTCCACAACTAAAAAACAGGCCAACCTCATTTGCCTCCGCTAATGACTCGTAACACACTGCACATGCATTTGCGGCCACGCTGTTAAAACGCAAACGCACGCCAGTAAAACGCAAATGTTGAGTACGCGGTGTTCGTTAGAAGATCATTAGGGTTGATTTCAGTTAAAGCAACAGTTTATTAACGTTAGCTTTTATGCTTTTAAATGAATTCATATTCATTTATGAAGCTGTACGTTTTGAGTCTCGTTTTAAGTGTGTACCTAATATAATAATGGTATCTTATTATTACATGCAAAACAGTAAAATTAATTCAATTCACAATTTTTTATTGCATTCCTTAATGTTAGTAAAACAGGTGGTAGGCTTAAAATTAAAGACACAATTATGGACCCTGTCGGGCACAGCATTGTAGGAGAGAGGAGGATGACCGCTTATTGGTGTTTATATTATTTAAGGTACTTATTCAAGTAATTGTATTTTTATTTTATGACCACTTTTTTCTTCTTCTAATTGCAGCGATTCTTTAAGTTAGACCTAACTTGATTTAAAAGAGTCTCCGTAGTTTCTTTCTCGTTATTCTCAATAGAGATCTACGTTTTGGAACGGGCAACTAGCTTCAACTGTCTGAATACCATTGACCGACTCATTGAGAATTCAAAAGTGCTTGTAAATGGTTTAATTGAAATAAATGCTTTCTGTCTTATTACAAAACAAGATTTATATTTAGATGATTTATAGAGATGGCTTAAACCATGGGCCAGGTTTTGTAATAAGAACGTAACTGTGGTTGAAATACCGTTCTATAAACAAAACTGAATACTTAGTTCGGTACTAAGTTGTCAGTTTTGTATTAGGAACTTTAACGTAGACGGAATAAAGTTAGAAATTCAATAATGGCTCTATGGTTTAAACTTGGGTCCGAAGGTAAACCTTGTCTTGTAATAAAGCTCTTTCCCCTTTATTACAAAACCAGAAAACCATAGCTTCAGATCCCGGTTTAAAACATGGAGCCATTATTGAATTTCGAACTTTATTCCGACTATGGTAAAGTTCCTAAACACAAAACTGACAACTTAGTACCGAACCAAGTTTACAGTTTTGTATAAAGAACGGTATTTCAATCACTGTTAAGTCCTTATTACAAAAACTGGCTCGATGGTTTATGCCATGTCAAAATATAAATCTTGTTTTGTAATAAGGCGGTTTGAGTTTGAGTAATGTTGCCGAAAATTATGTAAAAGAAAATCTCGGTAGGTTTAGTTTCGATTTTCAAACGAAATGTAGTACATCAATTAGCATAAAAGTTTACAGCCGGGCAATTATTTCACTTTTCAAGCAAAGTTTTACTAAAGTGCCAGTAAAACGATTTCAATTTGATATTTTCATCTGGCAACCCTAAGCAGCTGTCGGAACTGGGTCACTGCACTCTTGCTCAACTCCCGCGCATGATTTACTACCAAACTTTTACGATTAGTTTATTTTTCTACCAAGTACTTGCCTCTGATAGGAAATATACATAATTATTACATACAGACTGGTTTATTACTTTGCCTTTAGATATTATGTTTTAATCATTTTAAAGTATGGATTTGTGAAATTTGAAATTGAACTAAATAGGTCGCAATCTACAACATTTTAGGGGGTGATTAAAAACAGTTAATTTCGGAAGGCATCTGCAAAGATTATGCAAAACTACAATCCTAAACCTACTGTGCTAAATCCAAGATTTACAACAGTAAGTATATGCATGCAGAGTATGCATGAGTATGAGAGATGAGTGTGTATGATGTGTGTGAGTATGTGTGTGTTGCAGTGTATGTGTATCTATAGTCTACAAGCAATACACATACCTATCAAACGGCAAGTAGGTGTGATAGTAGCTTGCAGGGAAAGATTTAGTTATACAGGATCTTCGAGGAACCGTAACTAGATTTTCAACACACTTGCTTGTAAAGTGACTCTTATGGCAACACGTTTAGGTTCATAACTCAGCTTATTATACACTCGTGTGTTTTTACTTTACATTACCACACTAGTGTTTTTATTTACCATTTTCATTCTCCGCAAATTGTTTTTATGTCTAAAAGGAAGATGAATATTTTTGTGAATAAATAAATTATTTTAGGTAACGATAAATCAATCATCAAAATTATCATAATTTCATAAAATTTTAAATTTTTACTACTTAATAACTTAAATTTACGTGTTCAAAACATTATTTTCTGTTTATCATTATTTTGTGTTTATTGTATTTTATATAGCCTTCTGATATGCGTACGGGAAGACTTAGCGTTGGAAGGCCTTCTACAAGGTGGACCGATGACCTTGTGAAGGCCGCAGGTAACCGCTGGATGCGGGAAGCACAGAACCGGTCGAAGTGGCGGTGATTGGGGGAGGCCTATGTCCAGCAGTGGACGTCTTTAGGCTGAAATGATGATGATGAATGATGTATTTTATATAGGCTCTTTAGCGATTTTGCCTTTATCTACACCTGCTCGCGCATCGCTAACGCAGCGCGTGGAAAAATTAAAGACTAGTGCGCCATTTTCCAAAAGTTAATAACAATACAAGTCTGTTTTTTTCCTCGAAAGTGTGTTGAAAAACGTCGTATGAAACGCGTGCGCATTGATTAATTGACCATAACACACTTGTATCATAAATTCATAATGCACTATTATAAAAGTGATTTTAAACAGATTTTTTATTTAATTACATGTTAATATTAATGCAAGTCGACCTCATTGTGCTTTAGATAGAGCTTTTAAGCTAAACCAGCAGACTGTTATGACATAGCATGATGTAGGTAAGTTCAGTAAGTGTAACGTGTCGGTAATCGTAACAATCGTCCTTCAGTGTAATGCATGTGTTTGTAATTCATTATGATATCATCAAATTATGTATTTTTATTAATGAATGAACATTTTCAGCGTGTCCGTGGGTTCTGGTGGGTTTATTACATCCAGACGACAACGCTTTAAAATGCAGCACTTGTATGTACTTACCAATGTACTTACGTTATTATCTATTAATTGTGTAGCAATGCATCAAAGACCTGCTAATTACCTTACGAAAAATTAGTAACAGTCCAATGAATATGATGCCCCGCTAGTGACTAACGAACTAACACGTCGTGAAGCCTAATATATTATGATGCCGTGCTAGTGACTTAACGAACTAACACGTCGTGAAGCCTAATATCTTATGATGCCGCGCTAGTGACTAACGAACTAACACGTCGTGAAGCCTAATCCCCCCAAAACTGTAGTAAACGTACAGCTGATCCAATATTGTTTTTAGATCTTAGCATTTATTTTTATAATTTCCCCCAAGGTACTTGGTTTATTGTAGTTAAATCCTTAGTTATTTTATTTACACAGAGCTGAACCAATAATGAGTCTAATAAATTTCAAATTAAGATTACTTTTCTCTGTGATTAATTAATTAGTAGATATTTAATGCAAACTTTATGGCTCATCAAACACAAAAAACCGGTCAAGAGCGAGTTGGACTCACGCACCGACCCGTACTTACGTCTATGATGTTATGTACGTATATGATGTTGATGATTTCTGAAAAACTGTGCTATTTAGAGACATTGTTTTATTTTTCCTATAGTCTTTACATAAACTTCTATCACATAGAATAATTTCAGATTTTTAGATATGCAAACTTCGGAGATAAAAGGGGGGAACGGTATTTTTTTTTACATTTTTCATCAAAAGTCGGAAACTATGATGCCTAAAAAAATAAAAAGAATTTTTTGAGAATTTGCAAACAGCGTTCTTTCATATGATATCCCACATGCCCTAGTAGCCCCACTTAAAATTTTTAAGACCCCCTTTCAGTCCCTTTTTTAAAAAAGGTTTTTTTTTTATTTCTTCGTTGTTTGCATAATTGTTGGGCAAACGTCATCTAATACTATTCAAAATTTCAAGTTGATAGCATTAGTAGTTCTTGAGATATCCAAGTATGACAGACAGACAGACAGACTTAGTCTCACCATAAGGGTTCCTTTGTATTATTTTAATACGGAACCCTAAAAACAGAATATAAAGGTACACGAACCACCTACACAGTTCTTCCAATTACATCACAAAATAAACAAAATCAAAAAACCCGATCCTCTATATTTTCATCTCGCTGAAATCCGCATTCAAATTGAAATTAATTACACTTAACCTTGGTCTATCTGCCAATTGAATCCCGATCACCCACAGACCGATACGGCAAGACAAACAAACATACGGACGTGTGATCACGCCGGTCTATAAAACGCCTTGGACATAAACGATGAAATAACAACGTAAGGCGTAATTATAGATCACGGCATCACGGGATTATGTACAGAAAGTATAGTTGACGGTAGACTTTGTTTGATGCTGCTCTACGTGTCCTTGGTTCGAATCCCACATGGAACAAATATCTTTTCAACACACTTCCTCGAAAACTGGTTCATATCGCACTATTAGATTAGGTTCACAATGCAATGTATTTCACACGCGTGCGATTTTTTATTTTCCAACAAGTGTGCGGGAATAAAAATTGCCACAGATAACTTATACCTATACTCAGTCCAAATTGGTTCAACCGCACCGTCTCGCGTCAGAGACGGTCCTCTATTCGGAGGTGATTTTTTTTTAAATCTCGGCAAAGATGCGTCTTTACGTCGCGTCGTTAATATTTTTGCAATATTTAAATAATGTTTATAAATAGAATACCAAGATTATTACATTTAAAAAAACGTTTATGAACAAATTAACATAATAATTGTGTTCTAAACTCCAAAATGTTTGAATTTTATATTTTTCATATTAGGCTGTTTATCGTCTTTATACCTTTGCTTCTCCTTCAACCTGGCGAAAGCAAAGCGCGGAAAAAAAAAGAAAATTAAATCATAGCTTCCTAATAATTCATGACAAAAATATTTTTCGTTATTTTATTTTATTTCTTCAAAAGTGTATTGAAAAACGTCGTTTGCTACACGTGGACATTAGTTATTGCAGTTCTCGAAAAACATTCTCCACTTGTATCAAAATGTACTATTATGACCTACTTATGGTTCCGGGTGAGAGTTTGGGAATTAATGTGAGAACCCATTTATGATGTGTAACATGTTTCCTTTGTCTTTTTGTGGGACTGATTTCGTGAAAAGGGTATGGCATAGAAATATAAAAAATAGTATGTCTATGGTTGGGTGTGTGTAATAGGAAGTGACAGCTTGAACATGGTATAAGTAAGTTATTTTTAATAGCTTCGAATTAGTGTACTCATAGAATTAGGAAGTACAATATGTAGATTTAAGTAGTCGACCACTAGTAATGAATAATATCCGATTTTTTTTATCAGTATTTAGCTTTTTAATTTTCTATGTTAATTTCTGTCGCTGCTGCAGTTGATTATTGCCACCGTGAGATGTCAGATCGACTACTGGAAGGCTCAATCGTTTTTTTTGTTAATAACTGTTTTAAATTTCTACTCTGGGGGTCTAGAATCGTGTAATGTACTTAATCAAGTTTTAGTTGTTGAATACTTCAATAGGTAATTATGTTTATCCTTTTGCTAGTAGAATTTTATTTATCTTTGAAATGCATTGCAAGCTATAGTTTTGTATAATTTAAAAGCATTTTTTCAATTTTTGTAAATGTGAGTACCATGGAGCCGTTTATTATGTTATGATGTATGTTGACTTAAAAAAGTTTGGCAGTTAAGAGTATGTCATGCTCACTTAAATGTCTCACTGATGGTGGCGCGTGTGTTGGATCATTCGGTTCCCTACAAAATGGTTGAGCTGGATGGTGCTGATCCACGCGTCATGCTCGTGAACGGGCGCCGTCAGTTGTGACTGGTCTTCTCCTATCTGCCAGGGCTTATTTGTAATATTTTATATTGTTTTTTAAATAATTTATATTTTTACATTGTTCTCACATATAGAAGCGACAAGAATAATGTACCCAGGATTTTGAAATATCTTGATTTAAAAGAGTGTCCTTGGAGTTTCTTGCCTATTCTTCTCCATAGAGATCTACGTTTTGGAATGGGCAAATAGCTTCAACTTTCTGACTAACTGACCGACTCTTTGACAATTCACAAGTGCCTGTAATTGGTTTAATTGAAATAAATGCTTTCCGTCTTATTCCAAAACACGATCTAAATCTAGTACTAGGATAATTACTAGGTTTGCTACCATGACAAAATAAAACGTTATTATAAAATGAAGTTTATCACTAGCTCATGAACTAGCTATGGTACTAAAGTTAGTGCGCCGAGACCCCTAGTTTTTCTATGAACTAACTTCGGTACTAATTAATTTGAGGTTAGCGTTGATTGTTATTGTGTGGCTTTTTATTTACAAATCGACTTGATGGATTTGGAAGATTTGGATAATTATGCTGGAAACGTCTCGGCGATCTTACATACATCGTCAAACGTAGTACGACGTAATATTTCCTATAATAATATGAACATTCGCGTTAGGCAATCGAAATAAGATGATACAAAGCATTGCTTACCTAATATTAATTAAAAATCCATGTTTTGGTTACTAAGTTTATCTTCAACGGTTTAACCAGACACAACTCACGAAAACCACATAATTATCAACAGTAATACTAAGATTTATTATTTAAGGACGCAACATATACATTCGTCTCAAATTACGAGTGCCGCGCCGTACCTATGTAACTCACTCCACTTCACGCTAGAGGTGTTAAAAATATGATAACTTGATTATAAAAAGCACGTCAAAAGTACAAATTATGCTTGTTCAATATATTGTAACCTAAATAAAGAACGATTTATGACATATTTTTGTATTGATTAATAATTATTTATGCATTTCAGTGTTATTATAAAATCAATATTTACAAAAACGAAACGTTGCTTCAAATAGATGCAGAATGAACGAATGAAAGAATGCCATTTTTGTTTCTTATCTGTGGAACCATGAACCTTCTTTGGTACTAACTGATCCTCGAAAAGTCTTCGTTTTGTAATAAGAACACGTTTTGAGCCTGATATTAACTTGAATACCGTAACAATCCTAGACCTTGTGGTCTTGGTATGAAACAGTACTTAAGCATTTTTTTGTAATAAGACGGTTTGAGTTTGAGTTTGTACTTAATTGATGGTAATAGTTTGCGTGTCGATGTTACTTCCCTGTTTACAGAAGGTTGAACTGATGAACTTAGTGCATGCTGATTTTTCTTATCAGAATATGTGATGTCACGCAAACGTTAGTCCTAGTCCACTGAATTGCTACATGTCCTTGATTGTGCGCATATGGCATGACGTGACGTTTAAATACCTAAATAAAAAGATGACATTTATAATGTGGCAAAGATTTTATTTAAAATAAATAGAGAGAGGCAAGCCAATTATTCTAATCGATTTTTGACAATCAATTTCCAGTTAATATTTCATCAAGCATTTGTTGGTTGTCAGTTGTCTGGCACACGCCAGATTTAACGGTAGTTAATTTATAAGTAATTGTATCCATAAATATCGATTAATATCTCAATCTTCGATCAACAGAAATTGAGCTTTGAGTATGAAAAGTAAACACCTTCTTTAGCAATACATACGATACTTAATGTGGGCCGGACCATGTCAAGAGCATGGCACGGCATTATCGATAGGACATTTTACATCTGTTTTGATTAAAAAATAACACTAAGGCTACTTACGCACTGACAGGTGGCTCAGATCATGCACGTAGCCTTACACTTTCTTCATCTAACTTCGTTTCATAGGTACGGAAGCTTACTCACTTTCATACATAATTAAGCAGACAACGAGTTGAAATAAACGGACTTTAGCACAATGGTAATAAAAGCGATAAAGTCTATAATAATTCAGTAAATTCTCTGAATACTAAAGAGAGGGCAAGGCCTCTCGTGACTCTAACAATTCCAACCTGTCTGATATTGAAATTATTCACTCAAGTTCCATCGAAAAATCGATGCCGTAAAATTGTTTAGTATCATGATTGTGGTACAAAGTTTGTTATGTGTTTATTGTTTTATTAAGTAATTAAAAAGTACCTTTTTAATTACTGTTATTACCGTGACTATATTATTTGTCAACATAATTTAGTTTCAATTCAATTTATTAGAGAATTTATATTTTGTGTGAAAAGTCTACCTCAGTAGTGTGTTGGATCATTTAACTCCCTTCAAAATGGTTGAGCTGAATGATGCTAATCCATGCGTCATGTTCGTGAACGGGCGCCATCAGTAGGGTCTGGTCATCTCTTAGCGGCCTTGGCTTATTTTAATTTAATTTTTGAATTGTTTTTTATTTTTTATTTTTTTTGTTACTGACGCTTTTGACGTTTTGCATCGTTCTCACATGTTTATTAATTTCAACATGAATGATGTAACCAATATTTTGTAACCTTATGTTAATTTAAAAGTGTGTCCGTGGAGTTTCTTGCCCGTTCTTCTCCATAATTATGGTCCTACTAAGCTTTGGAATGGGCAACTAGTTTCATCTTTATGACTGACCGACCCCTTGACAATTCAAAAGTGCCTGGAATTGGTTTATTTGAAATAAATGCTTTGAGTTTGAGTTTCAGTACTCAGTATCGCAGAAATATTTATCTATCATTATAGTCTCCATGTAAAATACTGGTATTCAGTTTCATCCGGTAAGACCGGAAGCAGACCCCAGCATAATTGGGAAAAGGCCGTGCAGAGGAGTCTCCAATTGTGGACTATAAATAATTATTTTCTTATCTAATATTGGCCAAGATGGAAAACGTGCAAGGAAACTTAAGAGCGTTTACGACGTACGGCAATTCATACAAACATTCAAGCCCTTGTTTTTCGAAATGTCTTATTTAAAAACAGATAACTGGAAATCTGTTTCTATGGAAACCGATTGAGCCCTGTGACTGAGCCCTGTGACATAAGTCAAGTACCTGCCCTTATCTTAATGGCCGCCAGATTTATTGCCCCTGCTGCCAATGTAAACAAAGAAAGTCTCAAGTGATTTCTAAGAGCATAAACATCCTTTGTTTAAGCTATTTGGGCCGTCGGTGGGACTTGACGGTTGGGGACAACTGACGCACTGGTGCGTCGGCGGGCCTTTAACGGTTCGGTCTAATTTGGCTGTAACACTATTTTTCGAAAATAATAACTTTTTAGTCCTTTGTATCCTGCTTATGCGTATGAAGTTTCGTTAAAATCGGTTCAGTCACTTCGAAAAACAAGGGCTTGAAAGGGTGTATGAAATGCCGTAAGTCGTAAACGCTCTTAAGTTGAGCACTCAGCACACATCTGTTGAGGATGTAAGCGTACAATCAGCTGAGAGGATATTTTTAAAAAGACCAGCTACAGCTTTCAGCCTACAAAGACCCCCTTCCTCCAACGTGTACTACCTACTCTGTACAGAACTCCACTACCTTACAAGTAGTACCCAATTGATATGGCTTACCGATGTACCTGCGCAGAAGGTGAATTTTAAAAGTGCGGGAAATGCTATTGACCAATCGGCACGCTCCACGCACCGCGGTTCTTTTTCCTGTACCGCTATTGGTCGGCAGCTGCCGCCATGTTAGCGCGCGCCGCGTGGCATGTTTGTCAGCCGCCATACTTCTGATCGAGTGCACGCTAGCAGCTCCAGTGTATTATGAACCTTATAATAGTGATCTAAGGTTGATTGTAAGTTTTAAGCATACTTTCTTTTCTGTACGAACGAAGATTCACGACGCGCCTTATCACTTGGGTACTGGCACTGTACCTATACCCATTTTCTCACACATCTCTTGCCAGCAATTTGTTTCTACAAAATCAGTGACCTACTATCACAAAACAGTTTCAAATGTTACAGCATTTTGCTTTTAGTTACAGCATTCAGTTCATTCAAGGTAGATTTTGGTCCAGAATAACGTATCGAGGTCTAAGTCTAGACCTGTAAGTTAGCCTAGTCATCTAAGTTAGGAATGTCCGAGTAATATTTATTGGATTCTGCACTCTATTTGCGACAGTTGTCAGGAGAAGTCTCAAAGCTGACCAAGACCTATTTTATATCAGTGTTCCTAAAGGAGGGAAGGAAGGTGGCTTCATAAATGAGACGATAGCTTAGTGCGATATTTGTAAAGATTCATCATATTTCAACCAAAAGAACCAGTACGGAACATAGGCCTCCCCCAAAGGAAGGAGAAGGTTTACTCTGATCGCAATATGGTGTTAAAATGCATAGAGAACGCTGCTGCCCACTCTCTTGTAAGTCCCTTAGTCGCCCTTTACGACACCCACGGGAAGAAATGGGATAGTGATATTTTTTACGTCCGGCACCAAATGGACAAGAGACGGAGACGGATTCTCCAAAACTACGAAACCGGTTTTTGATGCGGTTTTCACTATCATTTAGAGAATTAATTCCAATAGTAAATGTGTTTATATCATTACTATTAAACTTACACATCATAAACTAGTCGTTCTGCGAACTGTCTCAGATCTAGCGAGCATAAACTTTTAAGTAACCATTAAATTTACTTAATTTATTTTTAAAAACATGGTAAAGAAAAGTTCTGCTCTTCTGCTCATCACACCGAAGATCCTCATCAGATATTCACTAAATTTATATGAGACCAACTTTAACTTGCTGCCTTTCAAATAAAAAAGAAACATTGAAATCAAAAAATTGTATAAACTCGTAAAACCTGTATACCAAGTTTCGTCTAGATCAATTGTATAATTTGACCTGTAGAGGAGTTGCGACAAACTGACAGCGGAAACCAAATTTTGCGACTTGAAACAGAGATGCTTCGCTCGCTCGGTCAATAAATATCAATGTTTTGTCAAGTCGTAAAAGCCGTGCGAAGCAGGCGGGTCTCTAGTTAAATACTAATTACATCGACTTACATAGTAAGACTTGAAGCAGATGTCGATACACTCTTGCGCAAATCTGTGTTTCGTCCCTTATACGCAAGTATATTTAGCGTGGATCTGGTTAGTGTCGGCGATTGCTGCGCGCGCGCTCTAACAAACGCCATTGTAACAAGCCATACACTCTGCAATTTATTGCATACGCATCCAGAGATGGATTACAGGAAAAGTCTGGAGAAAATTCTTTACACACCATATGTTAAGACGCAGATATATGCCGGGACCTTGAGTGGTTAGCTTGCGTGTTCTGTACTGCGCTCACGCAACGCGTCGTACGTTCCGCCAGTAATAGGACTCGCCCATCAAGGAGCTCTGTCCCCAATTTGACGCATTATTAATTTATTAAACATAAAACAAAAGGTGTTTTAATAAAACGCGTATACTAAAAGTAATTACGCGTATACTAATTAAATTATCTTTAAATTGGTGAAGGTTTCAGAAAAATACGCGTGGTAGATTTTGCGCCATTCTCAGTTTATTATCCGCGTTGACATAACTTTACAAATTAATTTCACTATGTAATATATACATAATCTAAAATATTCACATAATATATTAAAGTATAAATATTCCATTTTACAATTGTCTGTTAATCCGCTCTTGTCTTTCATTTTCCAATTATTTACAATGTTTTTGTTGTAATTATTCAGTTGCTAAATGTTACAATCTAATTTATTGTCGGTACATGAGACAATTACGAACTGACACACAAAAACACATCGATATATTAGGTAGATATCACAATTTCATTACATTAGAATAGACTTTGTTACCATTCAAGCGGAATAACAAACTGCATCCATTCTTAGATCAACAAAATATAAATAAACAAAAGCTAACTATTTCGACCATAAACTTACATTACTACCTAGTAACATTACTGCCTAGTAAACAATATAAGGCTTAGCACACAATATAGACATTTATAAACAATCCATTACATTAATGTCAGCGGTGTCGGGTTCCGGTGTCGAGTGTCAAATGGTGTCGTGTGAAGTGCGATCTTTGTCCGATCTGACACTAGGGTAAAGTGCTGATATCTAAAACCTACCTAGACCAGTCCATCTGGTATTTTCGTAAAATTGTGCTGTTTAAAGTTGTTCATTATTTAGTCAGCCTAACTCATTCTACAAAATAATTGTTCGTCAAATCTACATTAATATTATATATTTATATATAACGGCGCAGAAATAGCCTTTACAAGATGTGATTATCGTATTAGTGGTTCAGCAGCTTCAATATCATCAGGATTGTGCCGGAATATATATAACAGTTCGCCGTGGACGTGGTACGACAGCGGCTTCCCTGACATCTTCTTCGGTCATCAGAGGACAGCCGCCACGCAACCATCAATGCGACGCTCTGCTAGAGTGACTTTCAGCAGCCAGTGTCACTCTTATCCGATCTTTTCGGTGATTCTAGTAACTTCGTAACAAAAATAGGTGGCGCCACTTGCGGCGCCGTCAATTACAACATTAGTTTTCGTTTACCCTAAACCCGAAAAGGGGTCATTGTACTCATAATTTTGATTTTTTTTTTCTACGGGACCAACCTAGAAATCGCGAAAAAAAATCAGCTATTCCATACATTTGTGTCCACTTAAATCGACAAAAAGTATGGAACAGCTAATTTTTTTCGCGATTTCAAGGTTGGTCCCATAGAAAAAATTGTTCATAATGATGAGTACAATGACCCCTTTTCGGGTTTAGGGTAAACAAAGACTAATGTTGTATATTGTTTCACAGACGTATTAAATGACATTAAAGAGCTTAATTGGAACAATACAATCAAAAACATATCAAATGTCAAATCAACAGCAAATTTAATTTAACCCGTAATTTACGGCTTTGGGTAATGTTGATATGTGAGTGATTGCTTGACGAATGGTTTCACCCATTCGTTGTTATTCGCGTGTAGGCGAAAATTCGCCTACACGCGAGTTAATCGAGTTAATCGAGCTTTTCGAAAATAGAATTTTAGTGTGTAAATGTAGAATACCTAGTCATAGATTAGAGGTCAAAATATCCCGCCCTTTATCGTCAGGCAAAAGGCGGATCCTTGATATCTTCCTCTACCCTCCTCCCCCTCCCCCTCTCCTTCCTTCATCTCTATCTCCCTTTGTCTTCTTCTTGCGCGGGTGTCCACTGTTCCATGTTAGTAAGTAGCAAATAATTGATTATGACATAATTGTCTGCATTGTATAGTTTTGTTTTCTATGTTAATTAATCTTTCTTTCTTCTTCTTAGGCGTCTTGTAGGCGTGACTCGAAAATAAATATCTTAAATCGGACGGTATTCGTTCAATTATTTTTACCTGAAAACCGAAATCTTTTTTCAGCATTTGATACAACAGTTTTGTCTTCCTGAAAACTAGTAACCTCTCATGTGGATCTCATCATTAACATGCTTCATTTAGAAAATGTGTGTCATATTCGTAGCGTGTCGAATTTAAATCATTTGGTAGCCGTCTTCGATTCGAAACCACGACCTCACCTCACCATGCTTACCCAACCGAACGCGAAAGTTCATCCACACTGCAGATAACCACTAGATAAACAGGTCACCTAACACGTGATATCGTCTTCAAAACATAAGGGCGATTACACGCGGCCGACAAACGCGCGATCGGTTGTAAAGCGCGGTCATAACACGCATGGTTCGGCCGTGTGGATCGAAAATATGTCGGATGTAATTGAGCGAGTCCGGTTGGTTTAATATTGTATTTTTTATGTGCAACTAGTTGAATACTCTTGAGCAAAAATGTTTGCTTTTTGGTAAGAATAAAAAACGATCGGGATTTTGTGATATTTCTTCGCTTAGGATCATATTTTGATAGAAACAAAAATTGATTTGTTGAATGAACCAAAAGCTTGTGATTTCAGACAGTCCCAGGGCCATTGAAACTATTTTACTACAAATGCCTGCCGCCATTTTATTATCACACAACAAAGAAACGAAAACATCGTATTGTGTTGTAAAAAGCAGGTTATTTTTCTTCTCTAAAAACAAACCATACTAACCGCACATAAAAAAATGTACAAGGCTTGCATAAACACAAACCGCCTTATTACAAAACAAGATTTATATTTTGACATGGCTTAAACCATGGAGCCAGTTTTTGTAATAAGAACCTAACTGTGATTGAAATACCGTTCTTTTTACAAAACTGAAAACTTAGTTCGGTACTAATTTGTCAGTTTTGTGTTTAGGAACTTTACCATAGTCGGAATAAAATTCGAAATTCAATAATGGCTCCATGTTTTAAACCTGGGTCTGAAGATAAACCTTGTTATGGAATAAGGGGGATAGAGACCCAGCGCGTATCACAATCAACACACGTTTTTGGGGGACTGTCTCATGTAATTTTTGACGTTCGAAAAGTGCTGATTCTCAGCCTAGTTTGAATAAATGACTTTTGATTTTGATTTTTAATAAAATTGTTTGGAGAGCCCTCTAGGGTCTAGTCGACGTCAAGCCAATGATTTCCTTAGAATATTTCAATGTTGGGGAAAAACATTGGCAAGAAGAACCAATGTCTACTAAAAGAAACGAAGCTTTCACTATTACTCTTCTCATTCAATATTACTACACTATTTGTTATTGCATCACTTGAAACGAAAAACCTCATTTTCCCGTACACACAAAAAATTGTACCAGGCTTGCATAAACACGAAGGGTTCCCATCGCGTATCACAGTGATAACGTAGAGTGTAACACATCAATTGTTTGGAGAGCCCTCGAGCCGCGAGCCCATCGCGCTGTTTGCAGGCCCATCGCGGGTGACACTGATTCCAATCATAATACCTCCTCGTAACCGATACTCGCTCGCAACTGTTCTTTTAAAACGGTATTTATAATATTTTAAATCGCATTTCAAGATAAACCAACCAAACATTTTAAAATCTCTTTAGTCTCGCTCCTTATTTTAAATCGATACCCCGAATCTGTACTCATAAAAACATCAAACCTCCTGTTTCAAAACATTTCAAACTATATCAAAAATGGAAGGAAAATACATAAATTTTTAACGAGTTTACGGGGATATTTATACGAAATAAATTGTATCAAATAAATAAAATTATGTTGTGACAACAGAAGCATATTACATAATTAACTGTGTAAACATTCTGACAGCTCTGCGGATCAGTACGCGTGGACCTACATGTTATACAGGGTGGGGAAAAGGAACGAACGCCAGTAAAATAGGAAATATTAAAACCGGACAAGTTTTTTTTTTGTATTAGGTATGCCTTTGACCCTAAAACGTCTTTTATCCGAGTCAATCCTCAATTCGAGTAGAATACCTAATAATCATTATGATGAAATCTAAATCTTTATATAAAAAAAATATCTCTGCTTACGCAAAGGTCACAGTCAGTTACACATCAATTTGATTTATTACAATACCTTCTCTTATTCTTAAAAAATAAAAATAAATTCTCCTGTAAGTTGGTCTCAGCAATACGAGTATTTTAGATAATGTATGTTTTTCCATACTATATTTCTTATGTAGTCTGATGCACGTAAATATGTACTAACATATTTATGTAGACAAACATGTGTCCGGGGCTTCCGTATGGAGTGTTTATTGCTGACGCATTCCGTTACAAACTGCGTCACATTTACATTTTTATTTAAAGTGGTAGTAGTGTTATAAACGCACTAGTGCAGTTGTTTTAACTATGTGAGAACTTGGTTTGAATTATAATATCAAATCAAATGATACTCAAGTCATTTCTAGTCCTTCGAGTCAGATTAGGATATTACGGATTAAATAGAAATCAAATAAAAGTACGTAAACAATTGATTATTTCGATAAAATGTTGAGAGTATTCATATCTGGTAATCTTAGAACTGATTAATTTTAGGCATCGCAACTATTTGTGTAAGTTTTGGTTTAAATAAACATTAGTATTATGAGCAAAATAAATCATACTACAATGTTTTCTAAATACTTGTACGTAATAAAAAGAAGTTCATTATATTTTTATAAACCTGCGGAATCCGCAAATGTAAACAGTAATAATATAAATATTTTTAGTAATTATCAAAAAAAATCGCTGTAATGTATTATTAGTCAACACATTTTCAGTAAAAGTGAGAAATTAAAGTAAAAGTTGACTGATAGAAATCGTCACGTAAGCAATAACCGTTGTGCCCCTTCATGCGAGTTTCGCTCTCTCTCGCTCTTTTAATCCTTATAAAAACATTTTGGGCATGGCACCCAAAATATACAGTAAGTTGCCAAAAAGTATCACAGACCTACACAAAATGGACCAGTTCAAATTAAGTTTGCACGATTTCCTAGTTGCAAAATGTTACTATTCAATTAATGATTATCTAAATGAAAGATGACTGATTTATCTGAAATGGGACCACAAATGTAATGACTATTGAAATTTTGATTTGACTTGTGTATTTTTATTTTAATATTTTTAATTTTTGACATGCTATTTTATTATTAACTCAATTTAAAGTGTATTCTTTAAATTCAATGTTGCGATTAGTACCTATTAAACTAATTTGCACACCTCATTAGGTTATAATACAATGTACCTTATACACCTGTAACACTCTTTTTAACATGTATTATGCAAATAAATTATTTGATTTGATTTATCATATACGAGTGTGTGTGCGTGTGAGTATCGCGGAAGGAACCGGGGGTCCCCCGACCGGACACGCTTTTTTTGCTCTCGTTTAAGTATGTATGTAAACGCCGCCTACCACTGATTACAAGTAATGGTAGTATTAGCAAAACGTTCAAGATGGCGGCGTGTTATCCAGCCGTTATCCTCACGCCATGGATCAGCTGACGATGCGACGTGCATGGCTAAGTAGGTGACGACATGCCATGCCGACTGGCGTGGAAGTTATGGTGGTGTTGCCAGGAAACAATATTGTTGATAAATGAACTTGTATTTTGGTAATGTCACATTGAGATGTCGTTGTTTACTTATTATTATATTTGAAGGCTGATTTCTTAAGACAAGTGTATTTATTTATTTAATTAACCGCTAGCTGTACCTACGCAAGTTCATTGATTGAAAGTAATGCTGTCTCTATCTAACGGAACGTATCAGAAAGTGACAGCATTACTTTTAATGGGGAATTAAATTTAATGGAGTTATTTGGAGTAATTTTTTATATTAAATTATAATTTAGCGCTTATTAAATATACCTATGTAAAAAAACGACTTTTATAGAGAGAGTTAAAAAGAAAATCCGTTCTACTTTTAAATCTTGATGTGCCAAAAAAAATCGGCTATAAAAATATTGCGAACCAAACCTAGAAGAATAGTATATTCTTTTATAAGCTTAACTATTGTTTGGACGATGTTTCGTCGATATTACAGAACCTTGGAGCCTAAATGCCAGATAGGAAGGTTAGAATGCAGGCTACAAAAGATAAAGCCACGGCGTAGGCAGCTACGGAGCCGCAGTGGCTACGGAGCCGCAGTGGCTACGACGTAAACGCTACGCCGTAGCGCCCTCGTAAAATCGAGTTGGAGGTCTGAATCACGCGGGTACTAAATCGATCGGATGTTTTGTAATTCTCTTTTGAAAGTAAAACTTTGTAGTATAAACTATGATTTTTGTACACGTAAATGCATATAATTGATAATAATATAAAATAATTCAAGCTTAAACAACAGCAATAAAATAAATGAAGTCACTAAAATAAAACGATTTATTATTAAACAACTGAAAGGAACGTTATTAAGACTAGTATATTTATAGCTTCGTGTGGTTAAATACAGTAACGTACCGTACCGTAGTTCAGTAGCGTTCTATTTTCAGCTTCAGTTAAAGTAAAAATAATTCCACGCTTTATTTCAAGGTGACTCTCATTAGTTAGTGAAAGTCTTCATATAATTTACCTATTTGTTATTTCAACACTGACTTTATCAGATCTGAGCAATCAAAAAACGATTAGTCTCATTATTTCGCTACTATTCATAACTAAATTCTTGTTGAATACATAAAAGCTTAATTTTCTGACAAGCAATCTAATGATTGATGACAGACTATAATTAATTTTTCAATACACTTCCTCCAAAACTGGTTCGTAACGCACTACGATTAGATTCACAATGCAATGTAGGTATTTCACACGCGTGCGATTTTTTATTTTCCAACACGTGTGCGGGAATACAAATTGCCACAGATAACTTATACCTACACTTAGTCCAAATTGGTTCAATGCCTCTTACCTATTCACACCGTCTCGTGCCAGAGACGATCCTCTCTATTCGGAGGTGTTTTTTTTTTTATCTCGGCTCAGTTGCGTCTTTATGGCGTTAGTATTTTTGGAATATTTAATTAATGTTTATAAATAGAATAGGTACCATGATTATTACAATAAAAAAACGTTTATCAACAAATTACAATTATTTGTGTTCTAAACTCAAAAATATTAGAATTTTCTATTTTTCATATTACTCGTAGTTCATATTAGGCTATTTATCGGCTTTATACCTTTGCTTCTCCTTCAACCTGGCGAAAGCAAAGCGCGGAAAAAAAAGAAAATTAAATCATAGTTTTCTAATAATTCATTACAAAAAAACGTCGTTTGATACACATTTGTTATTGCAGTTCTCGGCTCAAAAACAACCTCCGCCTACGGCTCGGGTGTTAAGTCCACCTCGAATGCAATAACAAAACATTCTCCACTTGTATCAAAATGTACTTTTGTAGAACAATGTACTGTTAGTATATGAGTGATATCGGAATGAACAGTCAAGGAATAAAAAATTAAGCTCTAAATTCACTTGCACCTTATTATTCTTCTGATTACGTATTGGCAATATTTTGAGATTTCGCCCGCAATGTGAGGAAGGAATTTGATTGAAAATTACTTAATATTTTTGCCTTGACCGTACATTAAAGTCCACATTTGGGAAACATATCTACAAAAACTATACATATACCCGTTACTACCTGAATGATACCCTAGCTAGAGCACGGCAATCAAAACCAAAAATCATTTATTCAAATCAGGCCGGGAATCAGCACTTATAAAAAATCTAATCTACGTAAACATCCCCTAAGTCGCCTGTCATTCACCACATCATAGCCCTCAAAACCTTAATGACTATAACCATGTCCAACGTCTGATATCCCTCCTCAGCCTGGTCAGTACTATGTCATAATGATGAACGACCTTCACTACTGTCGGTGACAGACAGCGGTAATGGCTCGGCTAGTTGAGACGATAGCTGGGCCAGACACTATGCGCACTTATGTGTTATGGTATTTATTTTTGTTAAGAAGACTGCCAATGTCAATTATTTATTTATTATAGTGCCACTTTTCGCAGTGATAAAGATTAAGTGCGAATCTCACCAAAGAAACAATGCGAGAGAGTGAAATCCTCCCTAAATATTTTTTTTGAGTTATTTCAAACTCGGTGGTTTTGTAACTAAACAACTTTGTAAAATATTATAGACGACTAGCGTGTGCACACTTTTACCGCGTGGTGGCAGAAAATTATCCCACGGGAACATATTACCGGGATAAAAAAGCGTTTGTCCAAACCCAGGTCGTGGTCTGTCTACCAGTGTGCCAAATTTCATCATAATCCGTTCAGCCGTTAAGGCGGGATAGAGTAACAAACAAACAAACTCACTTTCGCATTTAAAATGTTAGTTAGGATTAGGATAGTAAGGATGAAGTAAATCCAAGTCTATTCAGATATTTCAATTGTCCTTTTCGACATAACATAATTTGAAATGCTACACAATCATAAGTAGTCGGGTTCTAGCCCTAGCAAGAAAGATAAGTATTAGAGATGAATATCACTTATCATTCTTGATGAAGATAATCTGTTAATGTATCGTACATTTAAAAAATATCATCTAACCTGTTTCCAATTATTATTTTCATCATCATCATCATTTCAGCCGAAAGACGTCCACTGCTGGACATAGGCCTCCCCAAAAAACGGGGGGATTTGCCATAATCACCACGCTTGGCAGGCGGGTTGGCGATCGCAGTATGGTTTTAAAAATGCATAGAAAACGCTGCTGCCCATTCTCCAGTAAATCCCTTAGTCGGCTTTTACGACACCCACGGGAAGAAAAGGGATGGTGCTATTCTTTACGTCCGGCACCAAACGGAACGGTTATTATTTTGAGGAAAAAGAAAATAATCATTAAAAAAAAGCTTGGTTTTTAAACCTATACCGCTCTACACGAAGCGAGATATATGTATTTAACAGCATTATACTAACACAATATGTCAAAAACAAACAGGTTATTGTCCTCCTTAAAATATGTCATAACGCTATCTCGCCGCTAAATCCCGGAACATACCGTCACTGGGTAATCACTCGAGAGCGATAAGTCCGCAAAAAGCGGGATTAGAACACCACTATACTATAGTACTGTTAGACCCGGCTGTAGATTGGACGAGCAGCCGATAAATGGGATTACCGTATTTTGACACTCGTGAATTGGGCAGACTTCAAGTACACAACATGACATAATATAAACATATTAGTAATATGTTGACTGAAAAACGTAGCGTTTAGTTTGAATATCATCGTTTCAGGGTTTTAATCAAGGACCGTACAACCCCGGTTAAGGGTTAAGCCTTTCGAAGGGGTAACCCATTCAATGGGTTAGCTTTATCATAATTTAACCCATTGAAAGGGTTTTATACTAGAAACCCATTGAAAGGGTTAAGGGTTTTATACTAGAAACCCATTGAAAGGGTTACATGATAACCCATTTCTATGAGTTCTATACCTACTTGAAACCCAGTAACATGGAAAAATCATAATATTATGTTATTTCGATATCCGCCCAGCACGCCTAGCAGGACCAATTTTATCTCTATTCTACCCAAGGACAATTTTGGTTAGCATTTTACAGTTAATCAAAAACCCATACGGTGTGAGTAATTTCGAATGGCTTAAATTAAGCCGTTCAAAAGGGTTACCCACACCACATGGGTTTTCATCGAAAACCCTTTCAATGGGTTACCAAAATTTAGTTTAAGCCGTTCATAAGGGTTACCCTTACCGTATGGGTTTTTGTTTAACCGCTTAGAAAAACCCTATCGAAAACACTTTCAATGAGTAAACAAAATGGTCCCTGGTTTTAATACGCAACTTATTTTCAAATACAGTCGAAATCAGACAACAAGTAAGTAATAGGGCTCTTCTTCAACGAGATCGACCTTGAAAGTAGTTCCCCAGACCTATTTCTAGCGAAAAACTCATCATCTGCCCCGGCTTTTCCCAAGCATGTTGGGGTCGGAGCCACTCACACCGGAGGCAGCTGAATATCATTATAAGAGACTTTAAAAGAGACTGCGACCTCCGACTTTGTTTTGACCTTTCTGCTGAGAGTAGTCAGAAGGAAACGCCGCCCTCATCTAGTTTTAAAAATATGATTGACGTGTAAAAGTGTTTGTACAACGTACTCGTAACCTATCAATCATTTACCAGTATTGATTACGTGGAGCGATTGCCCATCTAACCTCCCCAACCCTGTAATACTTCTGCCGTAAAACTATCCGGACATGACGACATACCGTTAATCTAATAAATGTTTTCACCCTAATTTTTTCTTAGCCATTAGAAAGCAAACACCTGTGTTTGCTTTCTAATGGCTAAGATACGTATACTGCCAAGCTGTTATTGTAATACGACAATATGGCGCCGCTTGTTCGCATCTGTTTGCCCGTCTAATATAATTATGTAAATGAGCCATTACACCATGTCCTAATCCGTTCAATGGCTTCACGACGAACCGAGATTTTCACGATTTTCTGACTAAATTCTGGTTTAACGCAAAAGAGGGCTGCGCAACGAAACGTTTGGGAAAACCCCTCCTTCAGCACTTCACATCATAGGCGGCGCGCACCGCACTTTTTTGTATGAAAATGAGTTGCGTTGCGGCCCGATGCGGCCGTAATGTGCGCTTGGCTTAATACTACATTCTTCTTAGGAAACGAAATAATAAAATAAACTTGTTTTGTTATTCCATTAGTTTTTGAACAAAATATTTTGTAAGTCCGCAGGAAATATATCATTAAGCTTTTGTGTTTCCGAGAACGATTGAAGTATTAGTCATGTTTACACGTTCAGCTTGTTTTCAATGAATGAAGTAGGTCATATTTATGTTTTGACATTTTAGTTGACTTGTAGTAGTAAGATGTACGTATGTATGTATACTATGAACTGTAGCTACCATAAGTCAATATTGCATCGGAAATACGATAGCAATTCTGCGGAAATCGGTAAAGTTTACAAAATTATTAAAATAGATCTTTAAAAAAAACAAACTAGCGAAACTTACACCTCTACTTAACTCTTCGGGGAAAACAGGCGTGATGATATACATGTGTGTATTTAAAAACTAACCATCCGCAGAGTGCATATACCTTTAGGTCGTATACCTTTAGATAGTAATAGTTGTATAAATATAAAAAAAGATAAATCATCTACACGAAGGAGAAGAACATGAGCAATATGTAAATGACTGCCTTACTTTCTTAGATGTGATTCCGAAAGAATTGGTTGAATCAAGATGTTGACTGTTGACATCAACTTTACTGTGTTTATTACTTTCCTTCGTAAATACTCTGTTATTCATGTTACGGGAAATTGAATCACTGAATCAACTTGTTTTATTATTGCGGCAAACGTTTCCGAGCGCTCAATTAGTTAGAGGGGCAAATTGATTGGCATCGGAAATTATACTGTTCTGATTAGATGTTTTTTACTCAAGTTTTAATTGACAGCTTGTGTTAATAGCCACAATTTATCATTGTAGGTTGTAGTGACATTAGGTCTTCTAAGAATCCACTTTCCTTAAAAAAGCAGCCGGGTGAATATCTCTGCGGCAAATTTTACGTGTCCACGTTGAGAATCGAGGTGTTAAATGACAGGAGTTTTCTTATTTTTTTTTTGTAGTGAACTACGTAACTTGGTTTAATTAGGGCTACATTTTTTTATATAAGTGCTTATAAATAACCAAGGAAAAAAAAATTGCCTTATAATTTTCAAGCTTGTCCCAGCTCCATTTTTTGATATAATTGCATTCACCAATGTAACAATTCAAGGTACAATAAAAAATTTACAATTTCGTTAGTTTAAGCATAAGACACATTGTCTAAAAACAATTAAGCCATATTAGAAAATCTAATTTAAAAGCACAGGATACTCGATCAAAGTTTGTCCAAGCAAAAATCAAAATTTTGGTGGCACTTGTTCAACTTACTATATCATGAAGTTTTGTGCGCGTGCGATCAATCGCGTTTTATTATTTCGCATCTCTCAGTGGTGCGCCGGCGGCACATGCGCGTACCAAGTGTGTGATTAGTGCTGTGATTTTCAGCCAAAAACGTAAATATCATCTTGGGTGGCACGGGGGACAAGAATTGTTCAATTTTTGGTGGACCAATTTGCTGTTGATTTTACAGTGTTTTAATAGTAAGCTACACGTTATAGGTAGTGATTTGGGTTACGCTTAAATCAGTGATATTAATTTAATTGTAGCTTAAAACCCCTATTTTTAAAGATTTTTTTTATTTTTTTATGACACGGTGCCGAAACGTGAACACTGACAGTCGGGCTGGTCCACAAATTCAAGGTCACTCAGCGTGCTATGGAGCGGGCTATGCTCGGAGTTTCTCTGAAGGATAAGATCGGAAATGAAGTAATCCGGAAGATAACCGGAGTTACTGACATAGCCTGCAGAGTAAGCAAGCTGAAGTGGCAGTGGGCTGGCCATGTTTGTCGAAGGACCGAAGGCCGGTGGAGCAGACGAGTCCTGGAGTGGAGACCGCGTATCGGCAAGCGTAGTGTGGGACGCCCCCCAGCTAAATGAACCGACGACCTTAAAAAGGTGGCTGGGACAGACTGGATGCGGAAGGCGGAGGACAGGGTGTTGTGGCGCAGCCTGGGAGGGGCCTATGTTCAGCAGTGGACTGCTACAGGCTGAGTTGATATAAATTCCTTTCGTAGATTTAAAGACTGATTGTAGAAATTCTGATTGTAACTATTCTGTGTAAGTATTGCAGTCAAGTTTATATTAGATGTAAGTACTCTGCATATTGTTTTCTTATTTTTAAGTTTTTTTGTAATGTAAAGATTGGGAAACTTTTGTAGATAAGTTGTTGGCAAGTAATTTTGTTTACAATAATAATACTTACTAATAAACTCATAATGATAATTGTGAGTTTATGACACAAAAACACGAAAACAAAAAAACATTAAGTTTTTATAATTATAATTTATTTATTTCTTTGTGAAGAGAGAAATAAATAAATTGTAATTATACTTACTTAATGTTTTTTTGTTTTCGTGTTTTTGTGACATAAACTCACAATTATCATTATGAGTTTATCAGACAAATAATAATAAATATTTTTTAACAATAGAGAGTTTTTTAACCGGTGAAAGTTATTGATAATTCCCGATAATTTGTGAGATTAGTTACATTGAGCTTTTCAATTAGTGAGATTGAGGTTTGTGACAGAGAAATCCAATTTTGGTGCCACTGATTTTCAATTTTGTGGCCACCAAAATTGAAAATCAGTGGCACCAAAATTGGATTTTGGTGGGCGATTTTCAATTTTGGTGGCCACACTACACTTTAAACTAAAATATCTCAAAAAGTTATCGAGATATTCTCAGACCTCTTGAAGATCCTTTTAGCTTGGACTTTCTATTCTTATACCATGTCCTTATTTTTCACGAAAACTGAAGAAAAAATTTCGCCACCAAAATTGAAAAAATATTCACTTTGTTGATATTGACCCAGCCAAGTACGAGGCGGACTTGCACAAGAAGAATTCCGTGCCACCGTACAATATTTAACAGTGCATATTTTTTCGTTTCTTGTATGGACGCCGCGCCGTTTAATTTTACCTTACTTAATTTTATTTTATAAGTTTTATAGCGGCCGTAGCGACACACTGTAAAAATTTCAAGATTACATGTCTCAAGGCTTATACCCTGTGGCAGACGGATGGATGGATGGGCGGACAGCGGAGCCTTAGTAATAAGGTCCAGTGGCCACCGTTTGGGTACGGAACCCTAAAAATGATGGGTCTATTAAAGTAGAGACTTGACAATGATAGGTCATGTCGACAGTTGACAATGACGTGCATGAATCAATCATAGTTAAATGCAACAGACCGAGCGGTTTAGTATTGTGTTCTACTGTAGTGTTATTGTATTGTTGTTATAAGTACACTACGTATTGAATATTAGACTGTATGAGTCATTGTAACTTGAATAAATAAATTAATAATAACATAACCCTCAGGCCCTCAGCACAAAGAAGGTAATAATCCTAACTTCCTATCTAATATTATAAATGTGAAAGTAAGTTTCTTTGTTTGTTACCTTTTCACGCCTAAACCACTGAACCGATCATCCTGGAATTTTGCATATATGTTATCCGGTGCACAGAAACGGACATAGGGTACCTTTACCGTACTGAGTTAGGGTTTAGGGTACTGTTCCCACAGAAAATATATACCCCTGTTTCCGGGGAAAACAACAATAACGTTCTTATGATAATAGATGGCGCCACGTGTCTTTCGAATCATGATTGAATTATATTATTATACAAGCAGAGTACAACCCGAATTGATTGTCAAATTCTAAATTAACGCGAGCGAAGCCGCGGGTAAAAGATAGTGGTTAATAAACTTAACCCTTAGAAAGAAGATTACCTATAATTTAAATACCTAATACCTAATTATGTTTTACACGTGCAAGTCAGCCTTACATGACTATCTTAAATTTCACGAAAATGATAATGAACTGGCGCATTTCCCCTCAAAACCCTTATCAGCAAATTAAACAAACTAATTAATGCAACATTCGAACTACAAACTACACACGAGACATATCTATACTATCCGATTGTGGTTCAAGCAGTAGTTAGTGGTTTTAGTTATCTGCTTAACTGTACTACAAAGGCGAGGTAACAACCTGACTGCGTCAGTGCAATTTAACTTAAACAGTTAACTACCAACAGCTAGGGCTAAAGGCTTCTATTTTGATCCTATGGCGCCCGGAAGATCTTTCGATATTAGTACAACTTAGGAAAGCATTTTTCAAGTATATGTACGTACTACTTATGTAAGTGTCTTATGTATGTAGGAACTAGGTACCTACGCATTTTTTTTTTTTTTACATAACGTTGCCCCACAATAGGAAATTCTCCTGTATTGTGGGTGCGTTTACAAACATTTAAATTCACATACACAAACAGCCAGACCCGGAACAACTACTTGTAGGTCATACAAATATTTGTTCCGTGCGGGAATCGAACCCGCGACACGCAGCGCAGCAGTCAATCGCTTAACTAACTGCGCCAACCGTGAAGGTCGATTTACAGTGTAAACTCCATTAAATGCCACTCGATTTAACGACAAACTCCCTAAAACGTCGAAATTACTTGACTCTGGTTGGTTTACATTGTTGTCCAAGTCCATACTATGATACACTCTACGCAGCATCACCCCCACTATAAATAACGACAGCAATACGTCATTATTAAGCAATAAACAGTACTAAGTTAAGGAAATTAGTAAGAACTGCAGCTGCGTACGATTACCTCTACTGTCGACCTACGAGTATCTGTGTCGAAGATGGTAAGAAATTCGTTCTGTTGTTTATTGTGATTATCTTGCACGTGTTAACCTCGGCTGCTAGACGGTCATGCGTGATTTATCTAATTTGTGAGTTGATGTTGTATTCATTCTTTTGTATTTATTTATTTTATTTTACAGAAAGCTTACAGACTAATAACACGATTAAAAATCATTCGTAGGTAATTAATTCGCTAATTACAAGCTTCCACATGTATACATCCAATTACAAGTACTTGCGTTGACTAATGTACGTTAACAGCGATTTGCAATCCAAGTGAAATAAAAAAAAAATATATATATTTTGGTAATAAAAGAGAAACGTAAATGAAGAGAAAAACACAAATAAAAAACAAAAGAAAAGTAAGCAGGGCCTATTGAGAATTAGTCGAGTCGTGCAACATCAAAACAGTTAAATCATACATATATCCCATTACCCACATAACATAACATTACATAAGATATCACAAACCGAACCATTTGGCAGTTAGTCATGAAAATCTCTAAAATATTCCTTCCCTAGGATCTTCCTAATAATGTGTGCGTTGGTGCAAAAAAGATCGATCTCCAGGTGCGATGGGAATTTGTGTGATTTTGTATTTATTATTGAATAAATTGAATGTGTTTTCTATTAAGGATTATGTGGTACCTGAAATAAATGTGTTTTTATTTATTTATTTAGACTTACGTTATCATATTCGTAGTTGCTCACAAACTTTCAAACTGTGAACATGGCGAGTCAGAGAAAATCTTTGTGTATTGACGAAGAAGTTGTATTACGCGTAATAGAGGAACAGCAAAGTAATATTTTTTGCTTTTAGGGATATCACAGCCAACTGTGACACCCTATGTAAAATTTCTTCATTTTTATCTGTAATTTATTTGGTGTACATAATAGAATACTCTGTCCTAGTCCTAAAAACCCATTTTATGAAAGCTAAAGCCTTGAACCTGGCTATAAAATGTTACTACTATCATTAAGTTAAGCCGGGGGTCATCCCTCTAAAAATGGAGTCAAGAACTAAGTAATACAGCCACACGCGAAAGCCCGCGGTTTTCTCAAGACGTTTCTTTAAAGTTCAGTGTCTTTATTTGGCAAAGATAGTTTTTGACAATACGGGTTTATTGTTATTCTTAAAATAACGATCAAAATATCTTCCATAAAGGATATGTTAGGTTAATATAAGGTCCCGTTTTCAGGCAGCAAGTCAAAGTAGGTCACAGCATTATGCCGAGCGATGGCCGTTTTGAGTAGATGTGACGCATATTTTCCCCCAAATTGTCCGTTTCGTGTTGTTCTTTCTTTGCGTTATGTTTACCGCAAATAAACGTACATATTTTCTTGTGTCTTTCTAATCTTTTAACGCAAACTTCTAGTAAAAAAGAGGTGTGCGTTACGATTGCTCCGCCAAGTTATCTAAAGAGAAAAAAACTTGGCCAAAAAAATTGTCGGAATTTGTCAAAATCGAAGGGAACAAACCAAAAATTTGTCAAAGTAAAAATAAAAAAGTTATATGGGTTTTAAGTTGGCCGCGCGAACGTAACGTGGAGGATTGCGCGGTCATGGAGATCTCAGCAACTACTTGGGTTAGAGATCATCTAATTGTTTTCGTCAATTGAAGACTGAATTTGTCGAAAAAACAATTATAAGCTCTAGAATAGAGATCAATATTTTACGAAATATTTACCTTGGAAGTTATGGCCGCGCAATCGTGCACTTGTCATTTCTTTAATGTTGATTATTTCTTTAAAACTTAAGACTTATACAGTAAAACTGTTACAAGAAGAATGATCTTAATTTGTCAAAACTAACGAAAGCAATAAATCGAGAATCAAAAGTGTTGTGAGCGATAAATTGATTGAAAAGCTGTACTGCGCATAATGTGATTCACGTTATAAGGTCTAGAAGAGTTCACACTGAAGCGTGCTGCACAACGCAGGCGCGAATGCGACAGGACTATTTACATTGCATCACGTAAGCAATGTTTTAGGAAACGGGATAAAACAAGATACCAATTGTCTTTTGATACTTATAAAAGCTTTTCAATTCCTTTTGAGGAAAATTTTGTTTCCAGAGAAGCGAACAGACTTCTAGATTTTGCTATCGTTTATAATTAAAAACGCTGTTCAAATTGCTGTTAGCGGTTAAACCGTTTGTAATCCAATTTTTCGACGTACCTACATTTATTTTGTCTTTCACCCAGTGAAAGCGAATGTTGTAAATAAGCAGAGTGAACTCCATCCAAAAACATCGATTGTTATTCTATACGTATTTTACACAACAGACGTCGCATATTTGGAGAACGCATTAAATCGCGCGTGCGTGGCCGCAGAATGCGATGATCTCCACACAACGCCGCGCGGATGACGTTGTGCGTCCAAATAAATAATAAATCAACAATAACTGCTACTCACACGGGGCTCATAAATCTCGTGAGTCATCGGGACTCGCCGGGAGGCATGACTAGTCTGACAGCCACTGATCTAGGACGATCTAACAAAGAACGCTCCTTTCCTAATCGTAAATGTTTTTCTTTTGCGCCGTTAGTGTGGCGACAACAAAGGAATGTCAATGTTTTTTTAGGGACATTTTGAATCAAGTATGTTTCGAAACGATTGAAGTAGTAAATTAATCGGTAAAAGTTCAATTGAAAAGCTGAGTTTTAAAGTTTCCAGTCGCGGGCAATGACGCTCCACAATGAAAAATCACCTAGGACTTGATTAGTTATCTATGCAGAAGGGGGTATTAACCGTATAAAAAATTGTAAAACACCCTCCTTTTAAAATTGCAAAGTAAAATTCGGACGCAGACGCGCAAAAACGTTGTCGATTTGAGGAAAGTCGTATCCCTCTTGAATAAGACTTTTCACTGAAGAATTTCCTCTTATATTGCCGTATTTACTTCTTATTATAACAGAATGAATTCATAAAACTTGAAGTATACACCTGAAAATTTCAGGACCTGTCTCAATTAACGCACCTATTAGTCTCAAACAAAACATCTCAACCCTAAACTGCTGTTAAATAAAATACAATACGATTCATATTCACCTGAAGCGTTTCTCTCACTGCGGCCGGCACGTTGCCGGCAACTGCATGTCGATGTTGGTCACAAGAACTGCACTGGGCACGGGACTCACTGGCGCGGCACGGACACGGCCTCCGGCGAAAGAAGATCGGCCGAGACTGCCTCGCCCCGGTCGGCGGCCGGCCGGTCGATACGCGCACAACAGGTTAGTATGCGTGCGCCGAAATGTAAACACTCCTTCACTCGTGTGCAACTCAACACTAATGGACCTAAATCCGTATTGGTCCGTGTCAACTGCACGGTTTGCACCCGCTTTGAAATGTTCCCGCTACAGCTTCTGGGATGCTAATGACGTGTATAGTTAAGACGTCAATAGTTTCTTGGGTTGGAAACGAAGAATCATAATCCAACACAATTTCTATGGACCTCATATACTTAAACTATGAAAACCTCGAGATTCGATCTCAAAAACTCCGTCCACCAATTTTGGTCTTTCCATGCTTGGCCCTTTTACCTCCTTTGCAATCTTTTACCAATTTCGCAGCACATGACATGCAAAACGATTGTCTTTCAGTATAGGTACCTACCCCATAACAGTTAAAGGCTTCTACAAACCGGTGCGACTCGCGACGCGACACAAAGGCACCGCTCGTCCCGCGACACGCGGGGCGTTTGTGCCGTGTCGCGTCGCGCGACAAGTCGCGCTTGTATGTAGAAGCCTTTAAGGTGTCAGAACAGAGCACATATACATGCGTATATTTCCCAGCGGTGTGTTCACATGGTCTGTAATTACTGAAAGTAAGTGAGCCGTTATAGTGTTTATGTTACGTTCACAAATGTACATACAAAGGACATTGACTGTGAGGTAGAAGTTACAACTATACATTTAGTTTGTTAAATTTATTCATTTATATAAATACGAAAAAAAATTACAACATGAAAAATATAAAAAGTAAAAAAGACACTTAAGCGTCGAAGTACTCGTCCGCATCGCTGTCATCCGGAAACGTGCCCAGAAGACTGGCAGCATTGCCACGTTGAATGGCAATGCTAATTCTTTGGCCGAAGAACGAGCCAGCCCTCTGGTCACGTGAAGTGTCGATCAGTCGGCGAGAAATTTCCTTAAACAGGAGACGCGCACTCGGGCCCCATGACCCGAGCGTTTCGTTTTTATTTTTTTTCGTTTTTCGTTTCCTGTCTCAACTACGACGTAAGATCGGCATTTTATACAATTAGTCCTTACGGCTTCGACAACTAGGTACATAATAAGGGTACCTAAGTTATCCAAAGTTTCTGCGAAAATTTGCCGGCCGCGGACACGCGTAAACTGATGGTGACGGAAGACGAACGTTATCTTTTAAAAACAAAAGATTTTCACCTACCCTCGCTTAATCTCGTTTTCTGTTGGTATTCCTTTATACAACACCAACCACGTGTGTGTTCTCATATACATATACTTTCGCGAAAAAAATTCAAGCCATTATAACGATATAGGAAAGTATCAAAAACCTGTACGTCACATATTCAATCAAAACAGTAATTACTCAACCCTCCTATTAGCAGTGTAAATAACATTATTAATCAGATATTATCGCCCTCCCCGCAAGTGATCCCCATCAGTACCAGGTACTAGACGAGCGAGGCGTTTCGTGTCAACGCTGACATCTGATGGATTTGCCTGCTCAGCGCCATTTTATTTTTACTTGATAAAAGAAGGAATTCTTCCGTGTCGTGCCGGACATTAAAAGAATAGCACCATCTTATTTCTTCCCGTGGGTGTCGTAAAAGGCGACTAAGGGACTTAATAGAAAATGGGCAGCAGTTTTCTCTATGCATTTTAACACCATACTGCGATCGCCAACCCGCCTGCCAAGCGTGGCGATTATGGCAACCTTCCCCACCCTCATTTTGAGGGAGGCCTATGTCCAGCAATGGACGGCTTTCGGCTGAAATAGCGTATGCCGCGCCGTGTCCTCCCGGCAGTCGACGCAGTGGTGACACCGGGCGTCCGGACGCTGGCTCACCCTGTCTCAACTTGTGGGAAAGTACTGTAAAGGCGTTTTTAAATGCCAAAGTTGCCAAAAACAGTTTAGCGTGGGCCTTAAGAGCTCCCAATAACCATTAGTACCACGCCTGAAATTATACAATATGATATGAAACGTGAATATGATACATTGGTGGGCACAGAATAACCAAGCTATCCAAAAACTAGCCAGAAGACTGTCAGAATCTTCTATTTACTATTAGTCACCCTTACAACACACACCCACGTGTAAGGTTACCGTATTCTTTCCGAGAACAACACAAACATATTTGAGTGTCTCGTAGGATTACGGTCTATGGTTTACCAACCACTTTCCAAAGACCGTAGAGCACTCTAAAGCTCCAGCTTTTCTATTACCGACCCCATGTTAGTTAATAAACGGTCCGGTTCGTTTCAGGTGCCGTACCGGTATCGTTACGTCACCGTTTAAGAATTCCGACAACGCTAGCCTGACCTTTTCATTGCCTCGTATACCTTCTAGGGCACTTCACGTGGCAGGGCTAGGCGAATATTTACACGGGCAACTTAACTTTCTCAACTCCGGGCGATACTTATTTTCTTTATAAGGTAAACCCTGAAATGCATGATTTGACCTGACTCGATTACTCGAATGAACCCAAATTATTCAGACTAGCCTCTGGAGCCTCAAGTTTCATGGAGCTATATCGATAGACAGCTGCATATTAAAGAGTAGACCGAGGGACCCGATAATGGTAGGGAGGACGTGTGCATATGATATGGAAGGATTATACCGGTATGCATCCTATAGTAGATATTGAGGAGGGACGGGTGATATTTATCTTTGGATGGGCAACTTTTAACGACGTCACCGCATACGCTAGCAGAGTGCGCCACTTGGGAGGGATCGCGCCGTGCCCTCATCTCAGGAGTAGACAGCGACCTGTCGCTGCCAGCCGTGGTCGACTCGATAGTCGGCAGCGAGGAGTCCTAGGACGTGGTATCCTTCTGCGAAACAGTCATGTCGCAGAAGGAGGCTGCGGAAAGGGAGCGAGAGATCTCTCCCACTGACCCGGCCCGCAGCATCTCGAATCACTCAGACTTTGTAACTCGAACAAACCTATAACTTGCGGTATTTTGCTATTCAAAACCACATGTTTATTATATTTATGCATATATTTACCATTTAACGGGCTGCTGTGTCCAACAATTCTTGTTATATATCTGTATTCTTTGTTTTCTTACATGACATCTTGCCTACTGACATCATGAGATTGTTTAAATATTGGTATAATAATCAACAAAACAGTGTGAAGTGGGGGGGGTCTTTCTCGGATGTGTATCAATTGGAGTGCGGGGTGAGGCAGGGGGGATTGAGCTCACCTCGACTTTTCAATCTATACATGAATCGATTGATCGTTGAGCTCAGCAACACTAATATTGGTTGTCATATTGATGGAGTTTGTGTTAATAACATTAGTTATGCTGACGATATGGTGTTGCTGAGCCCATCGATCGGTGCCTTGAGGCGACTGGTGTCAATCTGTGAAACATACGCGATAGCTCAGGGACTCAAGTACAACACCAACAAGAGCAAAGTAATGGTTTTTAAAGCAGGTGCTATAGGTTACCCAACTATACCAGATATATCGCTCTGCGGAGCTCCCTTAAATAGGGTGACCAATTTTAAGTACTTGGGTCATGGGGTTACCGAAGAGCTGAAAGATAACAAGGACATTGACAGGGAACGTAGATCGCTGTCGGTACGCTGCAACATGCTGGCCCGCAGGTTTGCGCGATGTACAGAGGCGGTCAAGATTACATTGTTTAAATCATTTTGCTCGTCATTTTAGACGTGCAGCCTGTGGACTAGTTATAGTTTGCGTGCATATAGCGATCTACGTGTCCAGTATAATAATGCACTCAGGATACTGTTGAGGCTGCCGTGGCGATGTAGCGCGTCAAGGATGTTTGCGGAAAGGCATATAGATGGTTTTGCGGCCATCATACGTAAAAGAAGCGCTTCTCTGCTTGCTCGTCTCCGCGGCAGTACCAACACTATCTTGAGTTTATTCGCAGATAGATGGGAGCCTCCAATGCTGCGACATTGGATGAAACTCCACACGGAATAAAACTTGTATATCTACTAACACTAGTTTTTAAGATCATTGTTACTAACACTATGGGCGTTGCCTGAAATAAATGATATAAATAAATAAATAACATTCACATAATACTCTTTACATATTCTTGAACACTAATAGCGATGAAGAACAAAACCTTTAGTTACTTTTAACTGTTTTTGGCAAAGATGATAAAAATAAAAATAAATGCAAAAATAAAACAGACAGATGACAATTTATAATGAAAGATGTTTTTTACAATAAGAGAATGAAAAGTATAAAATGCAGTACAATACTGCATTTTATAGTTTCTATTCTGTCTGTTTTATTTTCTAAACTATAGCTTTCATGATTAGACGTCTACGAGATGTCTACACTTTATAATTAGATTATTGTTATACATTCAAGACTCCGCATGTCGATGTACCAAAATATAATGTCGTATTATTCGGAATTCACCGAACCCAAAAGGAATGTCTGTCGCTTTTGTTCTATCCTCACGACCCTTTTTTAGCAGTGTGGGTACTACCGTACCTATGTCAATATCTAAAAATAGAAGAGTCCGCGTATCACTGGTCAGTTTCCCTCAGTCGTCAGTTTATTTAATTCGCCAGTTTCGTTGATTAGTCAGTTTCACTGATTGGTCAGTTTTACCGATTAGGAATGCGCATTCACAAAAACAAACGGTTTTGGGACATTATAGCACTGCACTGCACATAATATTATTATAATTGTCACACCCTTATTGTTTAGCACATAATATATCTAATGAAACTAAATACGGACAAAATGGTCTAGTGACTTAAATTATTATACAACACAAAATATACAATTACAAAAGGTTGTCAGAAGCAAATCACTGAAAGATTATGAAAATATCTCACCAGCCGGTCTATTCTGTATAAATCTCACTGTGATATCTTAGGTGAAGTGAGCTGTCAGTAGTGTCAATCCCTAGCATCACGTGGAATGACACCTTACTTCAAGCTCACTTCACGTAAGTGAGAATTTTGCAGAATCGGTCTGCTGGTTAGCTTGCACGGTGGTCACGCTATGTCGCTCGGGGCATTGGGTCCTTCGGCAGGCAATCAGTCTCTCGTACTTTCCTACAAACTCACTAACATAAAAATCTTTTTACATAAAAACAAAACTGTAAACTGTGTCTTTGGTTTTGTATTTTCGTTTTTTGCCACCGTCTTCCGAAATTCAAGTTATTTTTCACTTTGTAGTGTTTGTTTTTATGTTTAGCTTTTAGTTCAGTACGTGCCCCACACATAATCAATTACCATTACCTGCTATGTAAACAACAGTGACAGGAAGTTATTATCCACATAGACTAAGTAGGAAAAATACGTATTATTGGGGCTAAAGACTCGAACAGACTGGTGCGATATAGCGGGTACGACAAGGGTCGCGCTGCCTGTTGCGCTAGTCTGTACGAGCCTTCACTGAAAAACTACCCGAGCAAACTAATAAAACTTATACGGGACCACTGTGCAAGCTGCCACTACCAAAAGAAAAAAGAATTTCCAAATCGGTCAACAATTGACGAAAATATCGATAAACATACAGACGAACATAGAACCTCCTCCTTTTTTGAAATCGGTTAAAAAATAATCCAACACACGGAATAAACACGACAACAACTACAACGCCAGCGCACAGTGGTTCCGCGCCCTAAGAGAGGCGGTCATAGGGTTTCGCGAAGGAGTATTTCGTGAAAAATTCAACTTTCTATCTCATTACAGCCAGAAGAGGGGGCGGCCTATGTCCACTGCTGGACATAGGCCACCCCCAAAGGGACGGGGTAGCCATAATCGCCACGCTTGGCAGGTGGGTTGGCGATCGCGGTATAGTGTTAAAATGCATAAAGAACGCTGCTGGCCATTCTCTAGTAAGTCCCTTAGTCGCCTTTTATGACACCAACGCGTTCGAACGGTTCAGCGCAGCGCACACGTGCGTCTCTCTCGAGATTTCTTTATTAAATCCCCTAGGGGTTTGTTTTAGAGACACTTTAAAAAAAAATTACGAACTCTATTTGTTAACCACCTACAATAACCTTCGATCAATGTGCTATTATTGATCGAAGACAATAACAATAAACAATATTCTATTCCATTCTATATTGGTTAAATATGACGTCACGAAAACATCAAGTCATTTACTGTGACGCCAACATAGCAATTGTTGCCAGAGCTACCGATACACCATAGGGAGCAATATGGAGCAACAGCTGGGAAAAACGGAATAGGTTTGAGCAGATTGAGATATTAGCAAAACAACAGTACGAAATTTCTAAAACTATTTGCTCTACTACAGCTGTTGCCGGGCAGTAGGTAATTGCTGAAAGAAATTGCCCGTCTATGCGCAGTTTAACTCACACATTGATAGATGAGTACCGCGTAATACCGTGGTCTGTGGAACTGTTTATCTGTGTGCGTAAGCGAGAAGTGGAGAAGTAGGTAATTAAACACGTGAATAATATCCATTTAGTGGAGTTCCATGTTATGACGCTATAATGGCGGCCCATACATTTGAGTTCTGCCTATATTTCACTTTGTCACGAAAGAAAGTGTTTCTGCTCTTTTTTTTTTGTGAGAAATTATCAATTGACCTCTCCTGCTCTGGGCGGAGCGAGAGGGCGTGTCAGACTTTTACTGACTAAAACCCACCCGTGTTCCTTCCGTTGCCTGTACCTATGCCAGGGCCACGATATCCCTTTCAGACAAACTCGCAAACCTGGCAGGCATTGGTCCTAACGGACCCCGTCAGTTTGTGCTGACATCTCTTTGAGGCGCGCCGTCAACCCGGGCCTGGTCCTCGTCGGACGGCGAGCTACCCATCGCTCACCGTCCGCAAGCCAGCGCCTACGGTGGCCGGAAATCGTTTTTCTGCCCTGAAGAGTTAAAGTGGAGCCTTGTCGAATTTTCTTCATATAAGATAATTTTATAATAAATGATTTATTTCTGTAAGTTTGTATGCAAAAACACTTTTACACCTCAAACATATTTAAAAAAAAAACTATATGTGGTCGGCGTTTCGTATCTGACTACTCTGAGAAGAAAGGCCGAAACGAACTCAGAGGTCAATCTCTTTTAAAGTCCAGTTGTAATCTTGGTCAGATCATGTGAAGACCGTGTAGATTGGTGCCTGAAATGATCTTTTGATGAAAGTACCACACAGATTGAGGGGACCTGTCCAGTCAGTGCACGCATTTGTCATTAGTCGAGCAGCTCAACTCAGGTAGGTACTGGGTACTGGCACGTGTAGTGCAATATTCATAAAATCTAGATCATATATTTGCGGCAGCGTAGTGTGTGCTGGTTGCCAACGTGGCAGGTGGACTCACGTATCATCAGCCGGACCACGATTTCGTATTTTTCGTTTATATTTTATTTATCAGTGAATGTAGTGAAGTCAGGCAAATTCATTATTAAGAAAATTTACTATTAACTTAAATTGTTCGTATATTCAAATCACAACTGTCCTTCTTAACTTTCAATATTCTTTGACAGTTGCATGAAATGGCTATAAAACGGAAATTTGACGTAGGAAGTCAATTTGTTAGTAGTTCTGGGAAAATAGGACATAGTCATCATGTATATTGCAACGCAGTTTGCATTCATTATGCTTCAAATTAATCTGATGACACAATAGCTGTTTCAATCTCCGCATCAAATATAGTCATCGTATTTGACGACGTGATTTGGCGCTCACCACAACTGTTAGCGCCCGTGATGGCCCGGACATGACGTCACACGAGGCGGTTTTATTGTTGTCTATTAAACATTGGCTCAAATTGGAACACGGCCATGACATTTGGTTTTCATAAAACTGAATGTGTCCGTCAATGGAGATTATAATTTATAATCAATAAACTTTATATATACCTAGTTTCTGATTATATTTCTGATTATATTTCTGATTATATTTCTGGCTAATTCTGAAGTTATTAAAAACTGTACCTAGGAAGTCTAATACTTCCTAGAACCAAAACACTCCACAGTGAGACTTTAGAGAGGTGGACCTCTCTACCACATGATTTTTTTGTTTTTTTTTTTAATATCGCAGCATTATGCTGGTATATTAAAAAAAAATTGTAGGAGCCTTTTTGGCTTCGCACAACTCTTAATTGTTTTGTCTTGTGTATATTGTTAGTTTTAAATGCTATTTGTTTGTATTTCTTGTGCGTGTCCCAAATAAAATATTTTTCTTTATTTCTGTTCTCTCTACCACACGATTATTCTCACTTCTCTCGCTTTTTAAAAGATAATTGACAACCTTAGAGCCCTCTACTTGAGACGGATCATTGGGTTTTAAAAACGTGCAATGACGTTAAACATAGCTTAGTGAAATATGATCAGCTTCGCCTTCTCCCAATATAATATGCTATTATTTTATGTACCTACTAACATAGATCTTAACAAAATTGTTAATAACACTTTCTTATATGGATTCTGTCGGAAATAAATTAATAATAATAATATTTTGGGATTGGTTTCCAATCCTACTGCGTGCAGCTGAATACCAGTATTTTACATGGAGCAACTCACTATCTGACTTCCACAACCCAGTTACTATAGGTAAAACGATACCCCTTGGTAAGACTGGTTGTCTGACTTTAACCCCCTTATTACAAAACAAGGCTTATCGTCAGACCCAGGTTTAAAACACAGAGCCATTTGAATTTCGAACTTTATTCCGACTATGGTAAAGTTCCTAAACACAAAACTGACAACTTAGTACCGAACTAAGTTTTCAGTTTTGTATAAAGAATGGTATTTCAATCACTGTTACGTTATTATTACCCGATAAAAGCCCGCCGACGCACCAGTGCGTCAGTGGTCCCCAACCGTCAAGTCCCACCGACGGCTCAAACAGCTTAAACAAAGATGTTTATGCTCTTAGAAATCATTTGAGACTTTCTTTGTTTATATTGGCACCAGGAGCAATAAATCTGGCGGCCATTAAGATAAGGACAGGTACTTGACTTATGTCACAGGGCTCAATCGGTTACAAAAACTGGCTCCATGGTTAAGCCATGTCAAAATATAAATCTTGTTTTGTAATAAGACGGTTTGGGTTCTGACGACCCGTATTAATTGTCAAAGATCTACGATCGCTTTCCGAGGCACGGAGGGGTCTTGGTATGTCAGGATCACCCATCCACGGACTAACCGCGGCAAGCGTAGCTTAACCTGATCGATCGATATTTAGTAAAATAATAATATCTAAGTACTTAATTTCGTTTTTTCCACTGGCTGAAATGAATGAGAGCTTACATTACATTCTTCAATAAAACGAGAGGGAGATAGATTTTAATTGAAGAAAAACAAAAATAATTGGAGCAAATACCGACCTCAAAAATTATAAATGTAAAGTAAAAAGTACAGTAAAGTAAAACTTCACAATTTGTGGTAGTTCTTCCAATTATCCTTAAGCTTCGAAGTACTCACTTACTAATTATCCTTGTTTAGTAAATGTTTCCTGGTTGTGCTGTTCTGGAAATGTTTCCACTTTATCCACCTTGAAGATTTACAAGTTTTCGAATCCATTTCCCCTTTATGTCGGTTACCGGTAACTTACAGCGAAGCGCCATCTTCGGTAAATATATAACATTTCCGATTTAAATGTAACACTCCAACCATGTGTCCTAACCGAAAGCGACTGTCGCGCGAATACGCGATTATTTATCTGAATAATGACATAGGTACACCTATACGCGACTTGATTGACCGCGCGAGTATGTGATTGGCCGCGTCCTAAACAAGAGCGATCGTCGCGCGAGTACGCGTAAAATTGACATTTACTTAAACAAAGTGCATTTTTCATTTTTGACTTTCCTTGTTTGTTTTTTTAAGGGGCTTATGGCTAAGTAATAACAGCCACACGGGTCGATCGATCAGGTTAAGCTTCGCTTGCCTGGGCTGGTCCGTAGATGGGTGACCATCTTTACATACAAAAACCCCTCCGTGCCTCGGAAAGCACGTTAAAGGCTTCTACATACCGGCGCGACTCGCGACGCGACACAAAGGCACCGCTCGTCGCGCGACACGCGGGGTCTTTGTGTCGCGTCGCCTGTCACACCAGTCTGTAGAGGCCTTAAGCCGATCCCGGCTGTTATTTGCAAATCTTTGACAGTTGTTAAGGGTCGTCAGAAGCCCGAAAGTCTGACAACCAGTTCGTGTTACCCAGTAACTGGGTTGTGGAGGTCAGGCAGGCAGTCGCTCCATGTAAAATACTGGTATTCAGCTACATCTGGTTAGACTGGAAGCTGACCCCGACATAGCTGGGAAAAGGTGATGATGATGATGTTTATTTTTTCTTGGCTTCCAACTTCATACTACTTAATGAGGTAATGATGATAACTTTAAAAAATATATTCAATTCAAATCTATCGATATTGAATAGTTTCCATTATTTATCAATAGTATTTTTATCTCGAAGTTGTGGACGAGTATTCACCTCGGACAAACTGTCCAGTTAGGTAGGTCCAACTTCGAGAAAGAGGTCAATCGTCGAATCCAACTCGGCTGGGCAGCGTTCGGGAAGCTACGCAATATCTTCTCGTCCCACATACCGCAGTGTCTCAAGACGAAAGTCTTTGACCAGTGCGTGTTGCCAGTTGGTACAGAAACGTGGTCGCTCACAATGGGCCTTATCAAAAGGCTAAAAGTCACCCAAAGGGCAATGGAGAGGGCTATGCTTGGAGTTTCCCTACGTGATCGAATCAGAAATGAAGAGATCCGCAAGCGAACCAAGGTAACCGACATAGCCCGAAGAATTGCCAAGCTAAAGTGGCATTGGGCAGGGCACATTGCTCGCAGAACTGATGGCCGATGGGGCCGAAAGGTTCTGGAGTGGCGACCGCGTACCGGACGTAGCGTTGGAAGGCCTCCCACAAGGTGGATCGATGACCTTGTGAAGGCTGCAGGTATCCGCTGGATGCGGGAAGCACAGAACCGGTCGATGTGGAGGTGCTTGGGGGAGGCCTATGTCCAGCAGTGGACGTCTTTCGGCTGAAATGATGATGATGATGAGTATTTTTATCAAATAGAAGTATTATTTAGGAAAACCTTAATTTTTTAAAAAAAGTACCTACGTTAACATGTTTTTTCCGACAGCGAATGTATCATACCAGTAAACGCAGTTCGTGTGAAAGTGAACTTAGCCGTTAGATGCTACGGCTCAGTAGGAGGAAGAAACGTCATTCTATCCTGATGTCAATTTTTTCCGCCAAATCCTAACTTTATATTATTTATTATTCTCTTTATTTCACTTAAGTACATACAAATTATATTTTTAAATATTAGAATATAAAAAAAATATATATAAAAACATTTAAAAATATAAAACATAGTAGCCCACCGGTATCGGGAACAGGGTCCAAGCTACCGGCGATCAGGGCTCCAGAGAGAGGAACCTCCTAACAATGCGAGCCGTGTCCAGAAGTACCGCTCTCTGAATCAGGCCCTTAATCCAGCTGCCCAACGAGAGCCTCGTTAGGTGTTGGTCGAGGCTCTTGGCAATGAAGCCATTGGCTGATACAACTATCGGCACAATGAGTCCACATCCCACATGTCGACAACGTCGCAAGCCAAGTCAAGATACTGGATTTGTTTATCTTTCTCGGCTTTCACGAGGTTCCCGTCATGAGGGACCGTGATGTCAATAATCATTGTGCGCCGCTCTATTCGATCCACCACCACTATATCAGGCTTATTGGCAACAATAGTCCTGTCAGTGATGATGGATCGGTCCCAGTACAATGTGATATTTCCATTCTCGAGAACTGGGTCGGGCACATACCTGTAGTACGGCACCTCAGATTCTACAAGGCTGTATTTCAAAGCAAGTTGCTGATGGATAATCCTGGCTACAAGGTTGTGTCTATGCAAGTACTCTTCATTAGCAAGACGAGAACATAAACATATTATTAATATTATTATCCTAACTTATATTATAAACGCGAAGGTGAGTTTGTACGTATGTTTGTTACGCTTTCACACTAAAACGGCTAAACGGATTTCAATCAAATATTGCACACGGGTAGACCATTATCTAGGTTAGGCCATATGATGTACCTGGGATTGGCGCTCGACAGCCAGCGGGACAAAAAAAATAATTTTATACTCTGCCTACTAAAGTTTAGTTTAAACACAAGTTTAGTGACAATTATAAAGTATATGCCATAATTATTTCTTGTAACAATTTTCGTCATAAAACTAGTCTTGTTTCCCACCTTGGTAATTTTGAGCCAACCACTGCTTGCCCACATTTTGTCACTGCGATGTGGTGGGGTTAAGGTACGTGTGATCGGGCCCTAAATGTAGAACCTTAAAACGAAACAGTTGTATCTGCAGGGGGTCTACTCAGAAGCGTTAATCGAAGTATCGGCCGAATGTCCGGCCGTTTTATAACTTCCATAGTTTCCTTTTTTGACTTTGAATCCTTACCCGACTTAAAGTCAAATTTTTGACTTTGACTGTCGTTTTTTTTTTCTTTTTCACCGATGTCAGTCGTGTTCAAGCAACGGCCGAACATTCGGCCGATACTTTGGATTTATGTTCGGAGTAGATCCCCTGGCCACACAGACAGTTCCGTGAAATGCATTCAAGAGTCCGCGCAGAAAAATATTCACTCACCCACATAACGTCAATCGTATCGAACTTACATACATCCAAAATCACAACAAAACATGAACTGCGTGCTTTGACCTTTTCAGTTCATGTTTTGTGTGGGTGAGTGAATATTTTTCTGCGCGGTCACTCTCTAACCAAAACTAACCCTGGAAATGATCCGTACAATCTCATCGCTAACACACATTTGTAATATCAGTCGGTTCTCCGGGAAGGGCTACAATGTCTCAAAAATTGCCTGAATTTTACCAAACTTCTTTTTCCATTACACGCAGTGTCAATCATAGCGACGACACTTATTGATGACTCTGAATCAATAGCACAATGGAATGAAATCTTTTCTTCACTCATATATATTTTTAGTGACCACTGGATTTTCGAAGATTTATTGCCTCTAGGAGTGTATTTCTGGAGATAAAAAATAGATTATAGGAGACGTCGAAAGATGATTAGGTGTCTGCATCTGCCAGCCTTTTTTTTTTTTGGATGGGAAATTATCAAATAACTTCTCCCGCTCTGGGCGGAGCGGGAGGGCGTGTCAGACTTTTACTGACTAAAACCCACCGTGTTCCTTCAAATGGCATCTTCCAGCCTCTATGTAGTTATTAGTAGTAAGGAAGAATCCGTAGTGGCTCAAAGGCTTGAGGAAAACGTTGCAAAAAAAGGGCATGTTTGGTACCTAACAATAGCAAACGTGAAGATAATCTTCCACAAAAACTAGTTTTCGACCCCACAATAATATCTATACCTAAGATAATACAAACACCTTAGATACATAACACAAAAAATACTGATATTGAACACAACGAACTTGGTAAACTACTCGTGACATAAGATTAGCTACTTATTTTCTCTTTCCGTGTATTTGGAACAAGCTTACACCGAATAATCCATGTATTGGTCCATCACACAAATAGATTTATCAATACATCTCATAAAACAGGCTGGCATTAAGGAATGGATCCACTTTTACTTAAGATCCTTACCCCCACGTAAGCCAGGTCTCCTGAGCTTTGCACAGAGCCGACCTCATATTTTTATCCTATTACTTCGTTGCTTAAGCGAATTTCTTTATAAATGTTGTTACGGGACGTGATTACATGTGCTCAGGAGAATATGGAGTATGAATATGACTTTGCTTTGTTTGCCATTCTGGCCACTTAATCTCTTGCTGTGGTGTAGAACTAGAAAGTGCTGGATGAGCAATTATCACAAAAAAATTTTTAGTGGGTCAGTTTTTAATTTATCCAAGTTACAATAGCCTAATGTCAACAGCTCATGACCTTTTACAAAAAAATGCTTTTCTCGATGCTGGAACGTTAATGGATGAGAAGTTCTCCTGGTAAGAACCAGTAGAACTACCACTCACCATATGCATTGTGACGAGCATAAATTGCTTAGCAACCATATTAAAGTCTAATCGAATCGCAACCCGTTAAATACTGTTGTTCCGATGGCCATCTGTGGTCTCCAGCATCAGTTCTACTTCACCAAATGGTGCTTTCCGAAAGCAAATGCAAGAGTTACTATAAAAAATATCCAAATCGAATCGCTATGGGTTTGCCTATAAAATTTGAGGGTTTCCCTCGATTTCCATAGGATCCCCTCATCAGATTCTAATTTGGTGGCAATGGGACCACCTCGGGAGCGTTCCCAATTCAAACACATAAGAATTTTCAAAATCGGTCCATAATTGATGGAGAAATCAACATACAGCCGAACATATAACCTCCTCCTTTTTGGAAGTCGGTTAAAAAGAGACTAAAGGCTAGCGTAGACTGGGGCGGGCCGCGCCGCAACGCAACGCATCGCTAAAATCCTCCTTCATCACTTACATGTACATTTTCTACGAACCAACAAATCAACCACTACAGGCTAGGCAGGCAGGCGCAGCGCATTTTCATACAAAAAACTGCAGTGCTGCCCCTGCAGTTTTTTGTATGAAAATGCGCTGCGCAGCGACCCCATAAGGTTTTAATGTGCGCTTGGTTTACCAAGTCTCTGTGATAACGGTGATCTGGTGCGAAAAAAATCTTTCTTTCTTTCTTTCTAATTATCACAAGAGAGAGTTCTCTTGTGATAATTAGAAAGAAAGAAAGAAAGATTTTTTTTTTGTTTTTTATTAGTTAAAAATTACTGTTTCGATTAATGATTGTAAACGCAGTTTAATCTCCAGCCATTTCTTTTATTGTTACTCTCCTAGCTAGGCTGTTTCTCGATCAATTTTTAAAGTAGGGCATTTTTTCTCCAGTGTATAGCTGTAGGTATTTTGTGTTGCACCCGCGAGGCGAGGGCGCAGGATATTAAAATAGCTTCAAAGACGTGACCAGAGCCGCAGCGCCCCCACTATATTGCAACTTATTGAGGGTAGGATACAGTTTTATTGGAACACTGCTTTTGACACAGTTTATTATTTACTTTGGCATGTAAGTCGCAGGCCTTGGTGCTCATGGTATTACTACCCATGGGGGTTGATAATTCCTTTTTCAATTAAAATTACCTTTATCTGCATAAGTACAGTCAATAACCTTTTCAACACATTTGCTCAAAAAATGCATTTACGAAGCCTGTATACACTTTTCGAAAGTTAAAAATTACGCACCATACCTACTACAGAATGTGCGGTAAATAGGCACTCTCACCTAAGTACATGTTTTACCGCATACTCCGTTATAAAGTGCCGTCGCTTGCGTATCCTTTACGGTTGTTTTAATTTCCAAAACAAAACAAGAGTTCCATCAAGAAGTTTCACATTACGCGAATAAATAAGCTGAATGATCTTACCTCCTTGGAATCGCTTTTGCTCAATACGTTTATTTCACTTTATTATTAGAAAATGAGACGAAATATGTAGTACTAATTTTCACCACGCGCACGTGGCGCCATTTGCAATTTCGCACCATTTTTATATTAGAAACGTCAAAGATTGTTGCGACTTTCCGACTGTTATACATAAATAAAATAACTATATGAATTCAAGCGAGGAATCCGATAGAATCTACTCCCCCCTTCCATAGTCTCTTGCCGCCAAAATCGCGAGAGCGGTATTTAATGATTTACAATAATTTTATACCATTGAAGACTCGAAGAAATACTCAATCATTCTCTGAAAACGTTTTGATGACTTGTTTCATTACCTATTGTACTGTTTTCTCGCAAATGTGTTGAAAAACGTTGTATGACACACGTGCGGTAAATAACTGTTACTACTCGTATAAATTCAAAATAGTTTACCAACATAACACAACATATAAAAATTTAAAAATATATTTGTGTATTTAAATTAGGCCGAGAATCATCAATTTTTGAACGTTAAAAATTACATACATGGCGCAACAAACTCCCAGCAACACATCTGTCTGTGTTAAGTTAGAACAACTTGATTATAAACAAGTAATATTTGAGATTCTATAAAATTCTGCGAAGTAGTTAACATTACAAAAGAAATAGAAAAAATAACTTAATTCTATGTCGAACTAGATCAGTAAAAAACGTTAATTCATCAATCTTTATATCCCGACCGCTCATATTACCAGTCTACAACAGAACTGAATCAATAGAGGTACCTACTTACCATGTACCTACGAACGAACGATATAAATGTGTAAAATAATCAAAAACTCATTAGATCGCTTTTTATCGCCCTTTATTTTAAAATTGATTTTCTTTTTACAGTCATTAATTCTATGTACATTTTTCTACTTAATTTAATGATACTTAGGTACCTATTATAAATAATGTATGTATAAAGGCATATAAGGAAATACAATCTCAGATAAGTATAGCCGTATAGGGGTGAATAAAAATTAGCCTAATATTGCAAATTAATGGAATGATGAATCAGATTTAATTATAACCTAGATATTCGTTTGTAAGAAATGTATAAAAGAGTAATAAAAACTAGGAGCAGTAGGTACATCCACGAGATATTTAATGGAGAGAGTTTCGAATTCAAAACTCGCTTAATGCACTATTGACGTTTTGTTTTTTCAATCATAATAGGCATTTCGATGTATTTAAATGATTTCCCAAATCACAAAAAAAAAATCTGATTTTCTATAAAATAGGAAATGTAATAGCATTTTTTTCAATAAATCAATCAATCATTAATTTTGTTAAACCTCGTGAGCCTTTTTCAACTTTGTAAAAATCTCACGTGATTGCAAAGCGTTCTTCTAATCCCACATGACATCAATCGGCAGTAAACTACGTTTCTTTTCTAATTCATAACAAGCTGTCAATCGGCAGCTTGTTTATTACCTGTGACGTAAACTGACCCATGGACTGTTTCACGGTGTTCCTACCTACTTTAGTAATTTCAATTTATTTTTTGATTTTGAATATGTAACACAAAAAATCATGAAGATTAAAACAAGATATTACTTAATTATAACATATTAGACCATTTGAGATGGTTTGCTGAAAACAGTCAGTACCTTAGTAGTACAGTTAACATTTACGAGTTGCATACAACTGTGCTTGTTAGACTGTAGTTCAGTAATGATTGGAACCTGATTACTAACTGATTGCTTTACAATTGATTCAACTAAAGTTCTAGCCACTATGTAATCAGACCTCTTTCTTCGTAAATAATGCGGTGAACTTCCCAGCTTGGTACGTTGGCATGAATGGCAGATATTGGGTCCATGTCCATCTAAAAAATATAATTATAACAATATCATAGAAAGAAAGAAAATACGTTTATTTTCGGTAAACATGACGCAAAGAAAGAACACAAATACAAAAAGAACAAGTTGGGGGAAATATGCGTCACATCCACGCAAAACGGCCACTGCTCAGCATAATGCTGCGACCCTATGCGAGACAGAGCCCCAGCTCTGGTTTTCAGCGACAACCGGTGCTGACGTGATGACGTCGACCGGTGCAGCATAAAGAGATTATAAATAAGAAATAAAATATGTAAAAACTACTTCATTCTACTTGTTTATGTAATTAAATAATATTTAAAATGGTAACATTCCGTTCCGTCGGCAACGACGTACGCGCTGCCGGCGTATAGTATCTGTGCACGCGTGTAATTCTGGACGTATAAAAGGACAGTAATTCTATCATGATAACTGGTGAAATATATTTTATTTTTATTTTATTTGCGAAAATAGACAGTTACACATTACAATGTGTAACTGTTTATTTGTGATATAGAACTTAAAACGGGTAAGTAATATTTGGTATAGTTACAAAATAAACGATTAATATAATTTTATATCAACTAATTTTTATAAGCGTATCATACATTGAATATAAAATTGTTTGATATACCACTCAAAAGGCATAAAACCTATTTAGTCTAATATGACAAAACGTGCAAGCAAGCATGCAGCATGCAAGCAATCATGCAACAAGCATGCAGCAAGCATGCAACATGCAGCAGGCATGTTTTCTGTCACGGCTCCGGCGCTGCAGGGCTCCAGCGGTCCCGTGCGAGCTTATCGTCACAGATGTGTTTCACGCTCACCACCGCGGCGGCAAGCGTTGAAACCACCTGCTCCTCAGCTCGCGGGCCGCCTCGCCCCTCCGCGCCTACGCGATTTTAAATAACACTCTAGGGGACAAGACAAGACTACGTGGAGTCGGTTTTGCTGCGATTCGTTTCTGTCACGCCGCTCCCGCAGCACGCTCAATCAAATTAATCGCAATATTATATATTTTAACTAACGGTTACGTTAGGTTAGCTTGTATTCCGGGGATCGCGGAAGTCGCACTAGATCCCAAGATCCCCGGCGCAAGTGTGGGAGGGGAACTCTGGGGTGGTTTTTAGCCGGTAAGAGTCTGACAGACCCCTCCACCCGTCCCTGGGCGGAAGTCATCTATTATGATTTTCCAACCAGGATCAAAAAAAAAGAAGAAGGTAAGCTTATATTCCGCATCTATCTCATCGATCATGATCTATCATTCTAAATCGCGATGCCTCTATTTCCCGAAGGGTTAGGCCCTTCGGAGAATAGGCGTCGTGATATTAGTGTTAGTTAGTGGATAAAAGTTTACCATTATATAAATAGAGGGGTAAAGAAGGCACATTATTATAATTCTCACCTCCGTATAAGTTCCATTCCGACCGGGAAGTCGTAGGTGTCGCCCTCTTCCGACGCGCCGGCCGCGTCTAGACACATCTCTTTAGCCCATGCTGCTAGTCCACGCTCCTCGTCCGTGCCTGATATGTGATGGAAAGAATTAAATGCAATGTCCATGTTCAAAAGTAATGCGAATAAGAGTAAAACGCCCACAAAATTCAAAATTTCAAGGCAAAAACGTAAGAAATTATGAAATTCAAATTTTATTTTCGTCACCTTAAGAAGGTAATGTTTAGATCTGTTATTTTTTGTATTTACGAGTTAATTTATCTCGTTGTATACCGTCTTTCTGTATGAAATAAACACATTTTTTTTCTTCATTCTTCTCACCTGGTATCAGGTTATCCAGCAGACAGCCGATGAGACCGCCCACCAGTATGGACGTGGACAGCAGCACCTGCAGCACGGCGTCCAGCGCCGCCGCGCCCGACTGGGTGGCGCCGCTGTGCGCCGCCATCCAGCGCGTCAGCACCAGCGGGAAGAAGATGCTGAACCCGATGATGTACAGGTTCCGGGAACTGTTCAGGTTCACGTATTGGAGAGCTGACAGACCTGGGTAACGAGACCATCCATACTAATATTAAAAATACGAAAGTAACTTTGTCTGTTACGTAAACCACTGAACCAATCTTAAACAGGTAAGTAGCCAGGTTCCATGTGGTGCCGGACGTGAAGAATAGCACTATCCCATTTCTACCCGTGGGTGTCGTAAGAGGCGACTAAGGGATTTACTAGAGAATGGGCATTCTCTATGCATTTTAACACCATACTGCGATCTCCGACCCGTCTGCCAAGCGTGGCGATTATGGCAACCCCCCCCCCTCTTTTGGGGAAAGGCCTATGTCCAGCAGTGGACGTCGTTCAGCTGAAATAATGATTATGAAGTAGCCAGGTACCTGGAGACGGACATAGGCCAGTTTGCATCCTGGATTGCAGACGAGGTTGCGGTCAACAGCTGTATTATAAATGCGGAAGTGACTGTCCTACCGGATTTCGATGTTTGGCACACAGGATGACCTGTGTTAGGGTATTCGGTACTTTTAATTCCGGTAGGACTTTCCCGTGGGATAATTTTGAATACTCGCTCAGCAAGCTATGAAAGAGTTATGCTCTCTCTGAGCTGAAATGAGGTGATCCGACAGAAAACCAAAGCAGTCGATACAGACCACAGAACAAGCAAGCTGAAGTGGAAATGGGCCGGCAATGTTTATTGTAGAATCAACGGAATTTACAATAGACTGTGTTCTTTACAATAAACTGTGTACTTGGGTCGAGATCGCGGATCGGCAAACGTAAGGTAGGTAGGCCATCCTAAGGCTAGGTGAAAAACGATCAATAGAACGAGTAACTTTAGATCATGGCATACGATGGTTAAACTGAAACTCACCGAAAGCCGATATCATTCCGAACATGACGCAGAACAAGCCTCCTACGATGGGCTGCGGGATGATGATAAACACGGCACCCAGCTTGCCCACCACGCCCTGCACCACCATCAGACCGGCTGCCCATTGCACCACGCGACGGGAGCCCACCTGCACGGGACACCATTCAATATCTTTTTTCAAGACATATGCGTCTTTAAGCTACCATCATCCCTGTCAAAACAGAATTCGCTAAAAGATTCTGCACTTAAGAGCGTTTACGACGTACGGTATTTCATACAAACTATCAAGCCCTTCTTTTTCGAAATGACTGAACTGATTTTAATGAAACTTCATACACATAAGCAGGATACAAAGGTCTAAAAAGTTAGTTAAGAATATTTTCGAAATGTCTTACTTTAAAACAGATGTCTGGAAATCTCTGTTGCTATGCAAAATTTTTATTTGGCTGTAACACTATTTTTCGAAAATTTTCTTAACCAACTTTTTAGACCTTTGTATTCTGCTTATGCGTATGAAGTTTCATTAAAATCGGTTTAGTCATTTCGAAAAAAAAGGGCTTGAAAGTTTGTTTGAAATGCCGTAAGTCGTAAACACTCTTAAATGAAAACGCTAATCTTAATCCTAACTAATATATTAAATGCGAACGCTAATGCGATCTCGGTAAGGTAAGGTATAAATTAGAATGATTTCCAAAGTTGGATCAAACTTACGGCAATCATTCTTATTTAAACTTTTTTTACAATGAAATAAGAATTATATTGCAATGACTTATTACATGGTTTTACGTCATTTAAATTTGACCACGAATAGGTAGCTGTAGGTGCTGTCCTTTGCGTTTCCCATCGGAAATATAGGCCTATTGATATGTTCTTTGTCAACGCAAACTGCCATCTTCTACAAAATTCTGCTGATAAACTGTAATCCGTCATAATATCGGATATTGCTCATACACATACTAACGAGCTAAATCCAATTAGGTAGACATCTCCGATGCCAATGCTTATGCAGTAGGCTGCATTCATTAACTAGTGCACATCCTCTAGTGACATTAGGGAAGCTTTTAGACGGAGAAAATCTCAACAAACAGACGGCGTATGCCTTTGGCTATTAATTAATAGACCTTTGGGTTTAGAACCCTAAAAAGCCTTCTTATTAAATCCTATCCTAACTAATATGATAGGCGTCGCCACGCGGCATGCGTCGCTCCGCCAGCAATCGGTTTTACGTGCGGCTATAGATGTTTCACATCAACAAGTAAAACGTACTCATTTAATAACAAACCTCCCCATATTTGTGCAAACCACATAAAGTAATTAAAACTGCGCCACAGTTCGGTTCGAACGTCCAATGCTTTCAGCCACGTACCGCAATGTTGAAGCCTCACCTCACCTCACCCACCCACCCTGCCTGCTACCGACACCTGTCGTTTGCACTGCCCTTCGTTTAATTAACGCAAAATAATAAAATGTTATGTGCTATGTTATGCAGCGCAACATAGCCCATAACATTTTATTATTTTGCCTAGACTTATCAGAAATGTTAGTTCCAAAATGGAAGGGACCTTATTCCATGGCTGCAGGTAAGATTGATGCCTTCTGTGACTGAATTATGTACGTATTTCAATACCCTTTGATTCAGACATAGACATTATCGATGGTTGCAAAAAAAAAAGCAAACAATTTTTTTATTTACAAAGTTCAATCGAATTTGTCTATCAGATAGTTCAGTACTCCAAAGAAATCCGTTCTTCAATTTTTTGACTCACGAATCCTTTAACAACTTTTGTCGCCTTTAAGTTCAATATTCCCCTGAAGTTTCATGTCAAAACCATGCAGCTTTAAGGCTAGCGCAAATTAAGCAACGCAACGCAATGCAAAAATTTGTTGCGCTGCAGCCCGCTGCGGCTGTAATGTGCGCTTGGCCTAAGGCGGCAGTTACCTTGGTAACTCCGATAGCGCCCACATTCTCTCCGAAGGTGTTGGTGCCGTTGCCGGAGCCCCACAGCCCCGCCAGCACGGTACCGAGCCCTTCCGTGCCCAGGCCGCGGTTGATGGCGTGAAGAGGAGGTGGGGGGGCCGCTGTGTGAAAGGAACTTAGGTTAACTTAACTAAAACAGTTTGGAAAACGTCCAGCGCCAACGTGGTGAACTCAGGCGGGGCGAGCATGGCCCTTACAGACAGATTTGGTTCACACTAGAAATTGAGAGGAGTAGAAAAAGAAGAAAGAAAAAGAGACGTTTTTGGCTTTGTAGAGACAGCCTAGATCCCCTCTGAGGCCTGTCACTATACACAATCTAATAAACACTATGGTAGTATTATTCAAACATCAACGTAACACAATATGGTGATTCTATAGCTTTAGCTTTAGTTTCTTAGAGCGCACTTTCAAAAAGACGAAAAACTCACCGCACATCCTGGCCGTGGTGGGGTAGTAGCTGATGGATTCCACAGTACAGGCGAGAACCCCCGCTAACATGCCCAGCACTCCTGCCACACTCACCGTCGGCGCGCCCCATTGACCTAAAACAAGTGATACAATCCAATACAAACTTAGTTTGACAAATAAGAAAATCTAAATGTGTGGACATATGACGGCATCGACAACGACACTTGTGAACTACGCATCATCTGACACCACACAGATCCTGCATCGCGCAAGCAAAGTTATCCACGCGAGTTTACCTCTATAGTAACACGCGTAAGAGGATTTTTTAAAAGGATTTCGGTCTAAGCCTACACCTCTCGGTAATATGCGGTGCGCATAAGTTCAAACAAGATTTTTTACTATGTTTGATAGTGAAATAAATTTGTCTCCATCCATAACTTAAATCCTCAAATTTTCCGAAGTGGATACTGTTTTACCAAGTAGCATATCTGCATTTCGCTAGATGAAGTATACCGGCTGAAATCATAATGTATCTTTAACAAGACTTACCAGGATAGGGCACCCTGAACCAGGGCGCGTCTTCAATAATGTTGAGCTTGACATCAGTCCTGGCCGGGTGTCCGAGCGGGAACACGTCACTGATGGTCAGCACGGCACACAGCGCCCACATTATCACTATCGTTAGCAATACCTACCAACATTATCACTATCGTTAGCAACACCTACCAACATTATCACTATCTTTAGAAACACCTACCAACATTATCACTATCTTTAGCAACACCTACCAAAACGATCACTATTGTTAGTAATACTTACCAACATTATCACTATCGTTAGCAACACCTTTTTTTTTTTTTTTACGCTGAGAAATGCGTTACGCATCCCCGGTCGGAGATCCGGGGACGAGACGGGATATGTGGGACTCCTGTTAGACATACAGTATACCCACTAAAACTCAGCGGTGTTCCCGCAACGCCGTGATGGGAGAGCATGGGAAACCGGCGCAGCCTTTACATCCAAAACCCTCCCGGCGCATGCCCGCCTGGTTGGCGGGCCCCGCATGCCCCCCAGTTTACTGGGGGGCTATGGGAATGACCGGGAACACCTGGTCATTCCCATCCGACACTGGTAGAGGCCTGTGCAATACAGGCAAGGGTGCCCCCGCACCCGTTGCCTGCTGGCCTCCACCTGGGAGGAGTCGAAGATGACTTTCATACTGACGTCTTCTTCGACCCTTCCTCCGCCTGCGGAGCGGTGCCGCGAGAGGGTCGTCCTCCCGCGCGCACTCCGCGTCCTCCTTCTGTGACATTACTTCCTCACAGAAGGAGGCGACTGTTGCCCAGGCCTCCTCGCTTTCCAGCATCGAGTTGACGACGCTGGGAAGCGAGAGGTCCGGCCCGACCGTTGCGACCAGACTACGGCGCAGCTCGGACCAGGCCGGGCACACCTCTAGGGTGTGCTGTGCCGTGTCCTCCGCCGCACCGCAATCGTGGCACGACGGGGTCTCCTCCCTTTGGATCCGGTGCAGGTGCGATCCGAAGCACCCATGGCCAGACAACACCTGCACCAGACGGAAAGAGAGGAAACCATGGGACCGCTCGAGCCAATCCTTCAAGACTGGCCCGAGCGCGTCCAGCGTCCGGCGGCCGAAGGCGGCAGAGGCGAGGTCCTCCGTCCAATCGTTAGCAACACCTACCAACATTGTCACTATCGTTAGCAACACCTACCAACATTGTCACTATCTTTAGCAACACCTACCAACATTATCACTATCTTTAGCAACACCTACCAAAACGATCACTATTGTTAGTAATATTTACCAACATTATCACTATCGTTAGCAACACCTACCAACATTGTCACTATCGTTAGCAACACCTACCAACATTGTCACTATCGTGAGCAACACCTACCAACATTGTCACTATCGTTAGCAACACCTACCAACATTGTCACTATCGTTAGCAACACCTACCAACATTGTCACTATCGTTAGCAACACCTACCAACATTATCACTATCGTGAGCAACACCTACCAACATTATCACTATCGTTAGTAAAACCTACCAACAAATAGGTTAAAGTCATCATCATCTTCCTCTCCCTGTGTTACTTGGGGTCGGCGCAACACGCTTTCTCTTTCCATTCTCCTCTGTCAACTATCATTTACTCCTATCATTTTCTTTCATATCAATCCTCACACAATCCATAAGGAAATAATACCTTGTTTTCAAAACGTGTTTTCATCAAAGGGTTCAATCTCATGATTTTCGCTATTGAGTTTCAATAAATAACTAGAGTATGAACTCCGTCTTCAGAACAGAAAACCATCATTGTATTTACATACATTTTTTAAGGAGTTATTTAGGGTGAATTCCGTAGCTGCAACATTAAGAAACGTGGACTAAAAGCTCATTATTTTAGATTCCTCACTCCAGTCCATCTTCAAAATCTCAATGACATACAATACTTTCACAGCTATTTTACCTCTGATTTTGAATCACTGTCAAAATCACAGTGATCTTTAATCTCGTTACAATAAAGTTGCTGTTAGGTTGGCGCCACTAGCAAGTCTGTCAAAATTACAGTGATCTTTATATACATTACAATAGGGTTGCTATTACGTTGCTGCTGTCAGAGAGTGAAAGGACTGAAGCCGTCTTACCGGGAACAGCTTGAAGAGTGGGAACCATACAATCGTGATGCCCTGGCCCCTCTTCCACGTCAGGGTCGGTATGGTCACGTTGGTCATGCACTGTGAGAATATTGTCAGCAACGTGAATGTCCTGCAACAAACATTAACTACTTGTAGACTAGAACTCCTCGGGAATAGGGAGGGAGTAGGGAGGGAGGAGGAGGAGCTCGTGGCTAAGTAATAAGAGCCGTACGGGTCGATCCACCAGGTTAAGCTACGCTTGCCGGGGTTGGTCAATGGATGGGTGACCATAAAACGGTAGTCCCGGGTCCCGGCTGTTTTTCGTGGATCTTTGACAGACGTTACGGGTCGTCAAAAGCCCGGACTGACAAAGTCTTACCAAGGGGTATCGTGTTTCCCAGTTAATGGGTTCTGGAGGTCAGATAGGCAGTCGCTCCATGTAAAATACTGGTATACGCCTGCATCCGGTTAGACTGCAAGCTGACCCCAACAAAGTTGGGAAAAGGCGGGCAGATTGATTTTTGATACTTGAAGTAATAAATGCTTTAGGCCTGCTTGCAGGATCGAATCACTAAATGGGTCGATCTCCAGAGGCATTTTTTTTTTCGTGTCGGGATGGATAAACCCATTTTAAAATCGAAAAACGTTTTCAAAATATTTATGCATTTCGGTGTCTAATCTACGTGACACAAGGCTAGTATTATGGATAAGTTTATTTTAAATATTAAAAAAAAAATCTTAAACCCTTTCAATCCTGATAGCTCTGGGTTGACCCAACTCCCGATTGAATGAAAAAAATATTCTTTAACTTTTTAATGAGAAGTTTCATATGAAACAACTTATTTAGATTACATCATAAATAGTTAATCTTCATAGTAATAAAATATTTTTAGTTATATTAACAATACTTTTGCCACAATTTGAATTTAAAATCGTGACCGGGCATTTTATCTCATCGCTCTGCGCTGAGGTGAAACATCGCGCTCATCCCTAGTTACGCATTATAGACACTCTATTCCCCTCCCGCGGGGCAACGCCAGTAGTGGTCTTACCGCCGAGGAGGATACCTGTGTGCCACGTTCCCGCACTCCAACATTACGAAGCTAAGTTTATGATTGCTCTGGATTTGGTTCTCGAATTTGATGATTGCTATGGCACGTTATTTAAATTAAATAGTAAGCTTGTGAATGTGTTTGTTATGTGAGTTAAGTGATCGTTATGATGTTTTTTTATGACACGTAATCACAACTTTCTACTGCTTTTAGATTCGGCTATATTTATGATTTTGTGACTTTTTCTGATCGCTATGGCTGTGATTGCTCTGTCCAAAAAGACCACAGCGATGATATTTTGCATTAATTGTACGTTATAAATCTATTTTAAGTAGTAGTACTGGACTGTAACAATGACAAACGATGAACTATGCATATAACCTTTAATGTATATATAGCCTTTCCTGGGTTTCTTTGGGTAACCTAAACTCATAAACAGATTTTGACGTATTTTACCTTGATGATATTATCATATTGGCATTTAGCTAACCACAACTGTAACCCTTTCTTCTCAAATTGTTTATTTTTAAGAATTTTATCTTGTTCTTTATAAACGTTAGTTTTCTTTAATTACTTTTTAAAAACTAATGTTTAATGAGTCTAACACTCAGTTGCAGAAACGATCTTTAAATTTTAAAGACTACATTAAACACTAATGTAGCATTAAATCATTGCACAAAACCATTTTTTATTTTATTTTAATGCTCCATTAAATTTAACTAATGAAATGTCAAACCTAATGAAACCGGCCATTTTAAACACTTTTACGTTGCACGTAACTTCATTAGCGCCCATTAGCAAGTGGTGAACTTTAAGTTTGACATTTCAGATTTTTTAATTTTAATGGGCCGAAAAGCATCCATTAAGAGCAACATTAGTGTTTTCTACGGTACTTGAATGCATTTCTGTAATTGAAAGATGTGTTTAACCAGTCTTTCATCATTATCTGATTCTTATTTAGTAGATTTACCTCGCCGTCGAATCCCAGACCGAGTGAATTCATTTTTAAAACATGATGGAAAAGAGTTTCGTGTAAGGTATAGAATTTCCAAGGAGGCAGTTCTTCAAATTTGTAACGTATTTGATTAAGATTTAGAACCAGTGACGCAAAGAAATAAATCCATTAATGGCCTGACACAGCTTATAATATGTTTGAGATTTTTCGCCACTGGATCTTTCCAGCAAGTAGGTATTGGGTGATTTAATAAACATAAATAAATCAAAAGTTTGTCGGAAACAGGTTGGGTCGGGTTGTTTGTCAGTTTGTTTATACAAAAAGTATCCCGTGAGCTAGCAAAATTAAGCCACCTCTATATTAAAATGCCAGACCGGACGGAACTACGTAGAGTTGCAGAAGGTTTTTATGAAATTGATGGATTTCCACGTGTGGCAGGAGCTCTAGACTGCACACATGTTAAAATTATTAGATTAAGAGGGATGCGCTAAGGTAGCCCGCAAAATTCAAATTTTATTACGGTTTTTGCAATTTGCAGGTCAAGTATCACGATCTAACTATGATTCGCGGCCATAACCAATATGGCTTTACAGAATTATAATCATTAGAATATGAATCAGAAGTATAAAAATTGCAAAAAACGTTGGTAAATTTGAATTTCGCGGGCTACCTTAGCGCATCCCCCTTAAACCAGATTATTTAAACTACATTAAACCACAGAGTACACTGAATACACATAAATCAACTACATTTACTTTATTTTATGCTAAAATTGTGGTGTACTTGTACGTACGGATAATAACAGAACGCAAATGTTCACTCTTTTCGTTCAATATGGTAATTTGTTCCTGGCAATATTGTTTAAAGTCTTCTTTAACTAAAGTGGCATTAAAAATGTCTAATGCTATCTAAAATTTGTTTGTGCAACTTCATTAAAGTAATGAATTCATTAGCGATAATGTTGCTTTATGTAATGAAGTGTTAATGGTGAGCTTTCTGCAACTCAGTGTAAGTCATTTTATAACTATAAAAGACTGTAGGTAGTTGATTTATTTTAGGATGGTTGATTTCAAAAGGTTTTTAATTTTGTCTCATTTACTCGTACCTAGAAGTGATTTAATTAAGTCCAAATAAATTAAACTAAGCCATAAGTAGATTTTTATAATTATGTTAATTTGTTATTTTAGCAATTATTTTATATAAAATATTCCGTATTTTTGATATAATGTATGACTGATAATATGCCTTGACCTTTTTCTAAAATAAAACATTTCACCTCCCACCACCTTTACCATTTCATCTTGTTACACGTACACTGATTATGACATGAAAACGGCTAAATAAATAATATTTTATCAATAATAATTTTTTTGTTTCACTGATTTCACCATTTATGATCGCTCGGGCACCAATTATGATTGCTCTGGTCGCGAAATTCTTTGAACCTAAATATTTCCATAACTGTTTGTGTAAATTGAAGGCCAATAGTAAAAATGTACTATTTGAATATCATTCTTTTTAATGAGATACATAATTACCAAAATATCAATATCTGAAAAGCACCAGAGCGATCACACGAATACGCCCGTTTTGAAGATTGACCCAAATATAATACGTTTAGCGGTAAACGAATTTAAAACGTCGTTTTGTTTCTGTGAATCGTTAGAAAACGACAGAGACAAAATGATGTTATAAATACGTAAGCCTTAGAGTTGTGTATTGTTGTAGTACAGATAGTGCCATCCACGAAGACACGGCCTCTGTACAGTTGAGTCCGCTGTCTTATAAGTTTTTTTTAGGAACCAAGCGGCAAGCTGATAGCCTACTGCAACACGTTTGGGATTGATCATATTTAGTATTAAACCATAGGAAGGTAAGTAATCAAATTCTCAGGAACAGCCATCTATTTATTTATTTAACCGTTTATGTACACACATAAAAACACACAAGAAGAACGGAACAGAAAAATACGTACAAAGGTGATGCTTATTTCGAAAGAAATCTCTTCCAGCATGCCTGCGATAGGAAAGTAGACGAAAAGATGTAGATAACGTGTGTAAAGGTAGAAGAGAAAAAAAAATCCTACATAAAATAAAAAAAATAAAATAAACTTTCTAATATTATTTACATAAATAAACGTCGATAGCTCAAGAAGATATTCTAATAAAACCCAAGCTTTATTGCTTTTTTACCAAAACGTGACTAAGTACGAAGGCCTAGAAATTATATTTATTAAAAAGCGATAGTAAATGAAAAATGTAAGTTAGAAATAAGAATAAAAGCATCTTCCATTTTATTCAAAGCACTCTTCTTGTCAACTTCGTTTGAACAAGTTTGAAAATAGGTTTCGTTTATACGCGCCACTGGCACTGGCTCGCTCACGTGAAGAGATTACACAAGTCTAAAGCCTTCTGTAACCAGCCACCTGATTCAATACTATTCTTAGATACATTCATATCTTTCCCGAAACGTATCGTTGTAGGCGTAAGCCCATAAACGGGACAAGACCTAGCCATAAAACGATGTTTTTCAATAAAGTACGTCGTATATAATACCCAAAATGTGACGTCTTAACGTTTACGTTTCTTGTGAATAACTGCTGAATAAAACTGTTCCTAATAACAAAGTTGTTTCGCCTGTAAACCACGTGTAACGAGGTATTAAGGGAGCTACGTTTGTGTTTATTTCTTCCGCTACCAAACGCTTAAAATAAATATGTACGAAAGGAATTACACACTCCTTTCGCTGCGAGCTGAGAACGGGTTATTAAATTACTGTTCTCGCGTAATTCAATCAATTGTCTGGAGAAAGATAGGAACTGTATAGGCTGTCATTTGTCATAAAAACATTATTACAACACCGTATTTTGAGACACTCAGAGACTATTGATCAGCAGGCCAATTCTTGTACTTAAAAGCGTTCAAATTCAAGTTGCAATCTCATCTCAACGACAATAATGTCAAAAACTTGTCAAAAATGTAGGGAAATTAGAGGATTTTTTGACAGATTGACACTGAGATTAGAATGCGAACGTTCTTATAAATACGGGAATTGATCGGGTCAATTCCCGTATTTTTAAGAACGCGATTACTGCCATCAGTGCGGTGATTGTGTCAGTATTTAAATTATTTTACCTATGAATCCATATTTAACCACAGAATAATTTACAAGCACTTAACAATATGTGGCGCTAAGCTAAGACTCACTTTTCTCAATCTTTTAATCAACGTCATAGCGTTATTATCAGGTAATATTAAAATAATAAGCCCTATAATTATAAAAAAATTGCGTTGTAGTATTTCCAGTAGTGAATGTATCTTAGTGCAGTATGCCTCTTGGCAAAGGTAATTATCAGATAATGCTTACAACTAATTATTTACATTAGGTAGTCAATTAAATTACTATATTAAATACAAAAATAAGCGAACACTTTCCTCAAGTGGTTTTCCAAACTCTTCTTAAGACCCAGATATATGCCAGTGACCTTGAGTGGTTAGCTTGCGTGTTCTGTACTGAGCTCACGCAACGCGTCGTACGTTCAGCCAGTAATAGAACTCGCCCATCAAGTAGCGCTGTCCCCAATTTGACACATTATTTATTTATTATACACAAACCAAAAGGTATTTTAATAAAACGCGTATACTAAAAGATCAGTAATTAAATTACCTTTAAATTGGTGAAGGTTTCAGAAGAATACGCTTGCTAGATTTTGCGCCATTCTCAGTTTTTTATAGGCGTTAGACATAACTTTACAAATTAATTTCACTATGTAATATAAACATAATCTAAAATATTCACAATTATTAAATTTAACATATATTTTTTTCAAATTATTAACACTACTCGTTTAGACGTGATCTTCTGTATAAAATCATTAAAAGTCGGTTATCGTCGCCTTAAATAGTGATCCTACGTCATTCCTCCGTTCATAGACACGCGTTATTCCTGCAGCCTGCGGAACCGTCAAGCAAATATTTCCAATCTCAAGATTGCACTGCTCACGCAATCCCATTCCATTGTTCAGATTAATTAAATTTTAAATCCGTTAGAGCGACCTCAGTGCGGAGGTTTTTTTTTTTTACGTAAGAGAATATTCTTTTAGTTTTCTTCTCTTTGAACATAGGTATACGTAAGAGAATATTCTTTTAGTTTTCTTCTCTTTGAACATAGGTAATTATGTGAAAATGTGTTAGGGAAAGAACAAGACATACTGCGTCAATTCCAAATAAATTAGGATAGGTAAGAAGAAGGTGAAAAGGTAATATACAACATTAGTTTTTGTTCATACTAAACCCGAAAAGGGGTCATTGTACTCATCATTTTGAAAAATTTTTTCTATGGGACCAACCTTGAAATCGCGAAATAATAATCAGCTGTTCCATACATTTTGTCGATTTAAGTGAACACGAATGTATGGAACAGTTGATTTTTTTTTTCGTGATTTAAGGTTGGTCCCATTGTAAAAATTGTTCAAAATGATGAACCCTTTTCGGGTTTAGTATAAACAAAAACTAATGTTGTATATATAAAAACCGGTCAACTGCGTGTAGGAACACGCACAATGAAGGGTTCCGTAGTTGGGATGAAGTTATCCCAAAAACAAACTTATCATTGTAGTTCAAAACCATGTTCTCCCATACATCGATTTATGTCATTGTCAATTCTCCAACGGCAAATGTAAGTTGGTCGACTATTACTCGTTAACTATAAATTGTAAAGCCTACTTAGCTGTGATAGTTTTCCTTTGTACTACTGCCATGAATTTTTTCACATAACCAAAAACAACCATTTAACCGGCAGGACGGGGGACACTTTTTGCACTTTAAAGCTTAATATTACGCCAACGGATCCCTCAATCGAAAAATGGCTTTCATAGACCCTCAATATTGAACGGCCTATCCAATGATAACCCCACACCTGGCCTGAAATACGGGCCTTTTGGCCTCGTACAGGACTTTCTGTTTTAATTTTAATTTTTACTTTGGTTTATTTTTAATTTTGGTCTTTATGTTTCTATGAGTGTATTTTATTTTAATTTGTGATCTGTGCGCGTCCCAATAATTGCTTTTTCTTTCTTTGATCATCAGATAGATGAGAAAAAAAATATCTTCCTCACTTTACGTGTAAGGGATGTTATCCTAAAAAGTTTTTTTTTCCAAGATTTTATTTACCACTTTGTCACTTTGTCGGCGTGATTAATATGTATACCCATGCCAAATTACAGCTTTCTAGTACTAAGAGTCTCTGAGCTAAGCTGGAGACAGACAGACAGACGGACATGGCGAAACTATAAGTGTTCCTTGTTTACTACGGAACCCTTAAAGATGAGTTAAATCATGTTATAGTTAACACGTAACAAAAAATGTTCTAAAGCAATTCACACCATGAGAAACAAGTTTTCAAATCTCTGTTGAAAATGTTGAGATTTGAGTTTTTTGCCCATTGTATTCGTCATCAGATATTTGATAAAATCTACCGGAAACAGTTAACATTCAACAAGCGTGTTGCGGGGAATTAAAAATCGAATGCATTGCCGCCATGTTAGCAGCCCCTTTGTGGAGGGAAGCATTGTTTGCGCGGACAAAGCAGCGCGCTTGCATAATCTTCATCGCCGCACTGCACGCCCACTTCAATCACTAGCTCACTAGTATATGAGTTATAAGCTTTGACACAGTGGGTAGTTGGGAGTTGTCACAGATTTAAACCCTAAGTGAGATGAGTGGATGTGTTAAAGTTATTTATGAAATTATTATTTTTGAGGTGTATGAATGGTGGAGGTGGAGGTGATGATTCTAAGTTCCTACTGACGGGCAAACCTTGACCGGAACACTGAGTAACCTGGCTGTCTGGCTAATCTTGTTCAGAAAGAATGAATTTCCAAAGGATAACTTTCAAGAAAAATATTATGAAAAGCATGGTATTACGTACTTTTTCGAGTCTAGACAAAATCAAACAGGTTGCTATTTTAATTAATTGTATAATTTATTATTTTTATGACATTTATTTTAAATTCTGTGATTACCTTAACTCACACTGATATTATTATTTTTTAGGAAAACGTATTTTTTTTTACAATTTCTGTAAATATGTGAGCATCATGTATCTTTCACATAATTAATTTATCTGTCATTGCTTCATTCTTAACTCTTTTTACCTATTGTGGTATAGTAATTTTATTCTAGGTGCATCGTCTTCACATTTAATTATATCATTAATGTACCTATAAAAAATATTGTACAAGATTTTAAAAGAGTAACGGTGGAGTTTCTTGCCCATTCTTATGCATACGAAACTACCTTTTGGAAGGAGCGACTAGAATAAATTCTATTTTTTTGTAAATATTGACGTTCAAAAGTGCCTTATATGTGCCTATTTGAAATAAACAATTTGACTTAGACTTTGACTTTGAACCAATGGCAATCATGTCATTTGGTTTAAATCGGTTTATATTTTTATTAATATTTTATATACTTAGATTCTTTTTTAATTTGTGAATAATAACTTTGTAGGCTTATTAGACTGTAGCTTTGTAAACCATTTTCTATTTTGTTACGTACTTGGTACCTACTTGCTGACAGGCGTACACTGTACTCCCATACCAAATAAAACTGTAACTTGAAAACATTGTAGAAACCCATTACTTTTTAAAAGATTACCTAACCGTGGAGTTTCTTGCCGGCTCTTCTCCACAGGAAACGACCAATAAATTGGAACCTAGCTTCTGCCGTTTCATAAGTGCCCATGTAGGTTTATGTGAAATAAAATATTTTGATTTGATTTGACATAAATAACATCGCTAGCTTTTTTTATTCTTAATTTATATTACGAAGCGAGGAAGCCTAGATAGCCGTATTGCATTTTTTACTCAAAGAACGTAATTCGCACCGAAGCCATTGCGATTTCAATCAAGTGGGCGGAGAATGAAAAATTAGCACAAACTTAAGTGGATCAACTTTTCTGCTTCAGATGTTTTATATAATAGATACGTTAGCTGGGGATTTGCACTTTTGTGTTTTGTTTAGGGGATTTATTTACTGGATTATTAGGGTTCCGTACCAAAATGGTAAAAAGGAACCCTTATGGTGAGACTAAGTCTGTCTGTCTGTCTGTCTGTCTGTCACAGCTGGATATCTCAAGAACTACTAATGCTATGAATTTGAAATTTGTAATAGTTTTAGATGACATTTGCCCAACTACTTTGCAAACAAGAAAGAAATTAAAAAAAAATATATTTTTTGCAAAAGGGACTGAAAGGGGGTCTTAAAAATTTGAAGTGGGGCTACTAGGGCATGTGGGGTATCATATGAAAGAGCGCTGTTTATCAACCATTTTTTTAATGTCTCTAAAGAGCACAGTTTTTCAGAAATCATCAACATCATAAATGTACATATATACGTACGGAACGCTCGGTGCGCGAGTCCGACTCGCTCTTGACCGGTTTTTACTCAAAGAACGTAATTCGCATCGAAGCCATTGCGATTTTAATCAAGTTGGCGGAGAATGAATGCGCAAACTTAAGTGGATCAACTTTTCTGCTTCAGATGTTTTATAGGTACGTTACCTGGGGCTTTGCACTTTTGTGTTTTGTTTAAGGGATTTATTTACTAGATTATTTTATTATTAAGAATTTCTCGTAGTACTGGAAATTTTAACACGTGCTGCAAAGTATGATGCTAGTTTCGATTCTCCACGTTATCGGTTCTTGCATTTCGATTTCTCATAAAAGCAATATGTAATCGGATCACCCAGTATTTAACCGACTGGCATATTTTATTGAACTGGAGAACCTCTGATTATCGCTGCAGGGAAAATGGGCGGATACGATGAAATAAATTTTAAATTGGTATAGGGGTGGAGGGGGGGGTTAGTGGGATAGGTTGGGATTGGTATTGGTATAGGTTAGTGTTATACAAAAGAATATACTACCTACCTACGTAGTACTTGATGGAGTGTCACTGTGTAATGAATGATTTACGTTCCGTTAACTGAATGGCGTGACGAACGACCTGTCATCTTGAACGCTCTTAGAGCATCAAACATTTTCTAGAAATTTTTCAGATGAGTGAATACCGTGATATATTTTCCCCAGTCAATATAAGGTATTAGCGGCCGTGAATTAAAAATTAATCAATTATTTTTGACAACGATTTGTAGACTTTCCTGTCGAAGAATAAAGCTTAACACGAGAATTAACATAATCCAAAAGATACAAAGCATCAGAAATGTAATTAGTTATCTGATACCTGCTTCAGCATTACCGAACAATAGCATAAATATAATTCCCGATCTACCCTCATACGCGGAAGGTTTAAAATCCAAGCAGGCAACAACGGGGTTGCCGCCAAAGTGCGTTTAATTACAAAATAGCAGCTATTACACGGCGAACATCAAAGGAAGGGTAATCTGAAACGATCTCGTTCGAATTACACGGAGCTGGAGGGCATTAAGGCTTCTACATACCGGGGCGACTAGTCGCGCGACGCGACGCGACACAAAGGCACCGCTCGTCCCGCGTCACACGGGGCCTTTGTGCCGTGTCGCGTCGCGCGACAAGTCGCGCTGGTATGTAGAAGCCTTTATACAGGATTATGTGAAGATAATGGAAGTTGGCTGAAGTTTCGGGAGCCATTGTGAGGTTAGTACATGACACTGACAGGGCCTTTAAGTTGGTATTCGTATACCAATCTAGCGTATAAACTTTGATTATTGATATGCCTAGATAGAGTGTCGCACTGCAAAATAAATAAAACACACAGGCCAACATTGCTATGCTGGTGTGCGTGACAGCTACGTCTTAAGGCTTCTACAGACCGACGCAACACACGACGCTACACAAAGGCACCCCTCGTCGCGCGACACGCGGGGCCTTTGTGTCGCGCCGGTCTGTAGAAGCCTTTACATGCGCACCAAGTCATTGTGCTGTCATTGTGTTATTCAAGTGTGCATGCATTTTGCGGCCAACTGTTGGGCGCAATTTTTTTCGACGAGTTCACAGCTTTGTCTGCCTATACATACTTATATCTTTGCTATATAGTTAGTGGCTGACTCCAATAGACGTGACAACAATCGAGGATCGAAAATGACGCTCGTCACTTAGGCCCGCTTGCACATTACTATATGCGTTTAGCGCTAAGAATATTTAAAACATCTTTCAGCCTCTGTTATCTTCAAACGATTGACAAAAACAGAGCAATACGTTTAGCGATAAACGTAGGTTTATTAGTTTAAGTGGTACGACGGATGCTCGCTATTGATTCTACTTCGGTTCATTATCTAAAATTGAGCAAACCTCCAGCATTTCAAAACTCCTGTAAACAAAGGGTTAGGATTGAAAACAAATAACTTGAAACACGAATTTTACAACGAATAAATAAATTAGATTAGATTTAATTGGAATTTTGAACCGTACCTAGAGAGGTACGGTTCAAAATTCCAATTAAATCTCCAGAGGGTTAATTTAAATCAAGATACAATTTAATCTTAAGATCAATATCAAATTCCCGTATTACGCATGCAAACTTGTTGAGATTTGAGAGTATAAACTTGTCAAACCAAATTGCGAATCCCGCTCTTCCCGCGTCGAACACAAGGCTACTGCCCAGTTCGCAATGCTGAATATAAACTTTTGGGAACAGTTAGCATATAAATAGATGTGTCTCTTGGGTTTGATAAGAGATTTATGAATGAAGCTAAGTATTGTGTTTTGTTTGTTAATAACCCTTCGGAACCCAGATCTACGCACAATAGACACACTGGCTTTCTGTAATTACGAAAAATACGAAATACTAAAGGTTTATAGCTAATACTCCAATGAATATTTATTTTTAACTTTCGGCCGACTACCAGGCTAGGCTTGTATTTATTTCTCCACTCAATATTGAGCTAACGCAGAAGACTAGGATCTCGTGTATAATACGGAGGCAACCAGATAGTCACGCGTCGTAACCAATTTAAACATTTTAAACTAAAAATATAGTAAATTAATAATTTCATGGATACATGTAATTGGCAAGTAATTGGAAATTGTATTGATAACGAGTACATAAAATGCTCTTCTTCATAAACAATACAACATAGTTGTCAAATACGAAAAATTTGTGTCGGGACGTAGCCGAATAAAGCTGCGGTGTATTCTTTCATACATTTCTAGATGCAAAGTATTCGTTTTTCTATTTTAAAGCTAAAGCGTCTCTAAAGTACTTTAGTTATTAATCCTTTTAAATTATTACAGTGTTTGTTTAACAGAAATGTACAAAAAAGTAAAACATTATACACTCTACGGCAAGTATCTGTATTCTAGATTCGCGAATATTGGACATGCATTGGATACAGACCTACTAAAATACGACGTTTGAGTAAGCCTTACAAGTTTGTGAAATAAATGTTTGTCATTTAGAATCTCTATTACATGTGCGAGGTTTCTATGAACATTTTTTCATTACTTTTATAATTTATGAGCACATTATGATCTAAGAACGGCCAGAGTTCAGGTAAAATGTATGCAAAAACGCAATTTTTGCAGGCTTATTTATACTGAATTTGTTTCTCCAAATTTTTATTTATGCTCCATAGAAACCTAGATATAATGCACAAGATACCTATTAGTTCAAAATTTTCAAAGAAAGATGTGTTACAACGCTATAAAAACATACGAACGTTTGTATGAAAAGTAAGACGGGTTGACCACGATGCGTGATATTGTGGATGAATGCGGACCAGCCCGCACCGACGACCATGGGAAGAGTATCGTCCGTGGTAGCGCAGGGACGTCCGTTGCGGTACGTCCGATCCGCGGCGAGTCAGTAATTTCATAGGTGCGATGCGAGCTCTCTTTTATTCCCGACTGCTTCAGAAGGAGGGTTATGTTTTTCGAGTGTATGTATGTATGTATCTGATGTCCATTTCTATGGCACGCTCTATAGGCTAAACGGCTTGATGGATTTTAACATACGAGGTATCGTTAGATTCGTTTTAATTGCGGGAGTGACATAGGCTATAAAATTTTACTATGGCATTTGCGAATCAAAAAAAGAGGGGGAATAAAAAAAAAAAAATACGATTTAATTAATATGGGTATGAAATAAAAGCTCGTAAATAGCCAATTCCAAATATATATATATATTTATAACACTATTAAGCTACTATTTTGTCACAAACTACAAAAAAGTACCTACATTTTCTTTAATAACAAAATCAAAGTGAAGTTAAAATTGTACATTGAATATTTTTGAATAAAATAATTGGTTTGAGGTATGAGATCGTTCTAATGCCAGAAATATAGTTTTTAGAATTTTTGTCAGTCAGTCAGAATGTATGTTCCAGCATCACGCAAATTCTATTCGGATACATTCTGTTAAAATTTTGCATATATATTCCCTATAAGTCTGTTTAACCGATAGGTCATATATTATCACGCTATTTAATATGGGGGATGAGCAATATTGCATTGTTTGTATTCCTCTATGGTTTACAGCAAATTGTAAAAAGACGAGCCAAACGGTTAGAACATTGCAGATTGTTACAGATTTAACCTTTTAACTGATTATCATCACGTTATATCTTTATGGGGCTAAGCATTAAGCAGTCAATCATCATGGCATTTATGCAGGGTGGATTTTTAAGATGGAAAGTAAGGATATCTTAACCGTTGTAGCTACACAAAATCAGTCTTAGGAGACTGTCTTTAAAATTTTGAGACATTTTGATCTGTACACAGATTTAAAAAATATATTACAGTCAGCACGAAAACGTGCAATTTTTACTTTTTTATGCCAATAGATCCTGTTTTATATGAGATAGTAGACCAACTGAAATTTGATGCATCGGATTTGGTACACTTGCGCGAATGACATTTCTGCCACACTTGCGCGACCCCACTTCGCGACCCCACTTGCGCGAAAAGATGTAGTGATTTTGTGATGATTTTTCGTCATGGGTGTCGTTTTTATCGTTTTCGAGGTTTTTGATAACAAAACTGGTGTCAAAATCAAAATTTAAAATGGCGTTCCCGAAAATTTGGGAATTTTTTGTCATAGGTGTCGTTTTCATGGTTTTCGAGGGCGCTGACCTGACATATAAAAATGTGGCTATTCTACTACTTCCACGCCAAGTCGCGGGCAGAAGCTAGCTTTTCTAAAACCTATCCTATCTTATCTTGCTAAGTCGTATAGCTTTTTAACTTACCAATTCTTAACTAAACAATATGTTCATTAATAACACTAAAAAGCTTTAAATAAAACAAATTATTAAAAATAAAATAACCTGACTGCAAAAAAAAAATAACTGAAAAGATGGAAACAAGATGAAAAGAAAACCAGTATCCTTTAAGTATCAAAAATAAATAAATGCAGTCGGAGGCAAATTTTAAGGCGTTCGTAACGGGTGCGCCAAAGTTCACCTAAATTTTCAACTCCGATAATTGGAAATCCGAAAATGTTCTTCCTAACATTTTTTATCCTAACAATCACAATTCCTAACTACTCTGTCTCTAATGTTCATAATTCCGAAGAATTTAACTTCATAATGTCAGTAGCAATAAACATCTAATAGACTTTTATTTGTTTTCCTATATTTTCTCAACATAACCATCTTTTACAATATTATTCAAAGTCTTATTTTAATTTTATTTATAGCGGTGTGTACCTGCAAAGATATCCATAGGTTAGGTTAGGTTAGAACTGTGACCAACTACGCGCGAGCCGAGCGAGCGAAGCGAGCGGTGCCGCGGCGTGCCGCGGCAGCGGCCGGCGAGCGCTACCTCGAAATTGGTCGCGAAATTTTTATAAGTATTTTTTTATAGTGCCCCCAAGACGACATTCTGACCTGAATTTCATTCATTTAAGACAAAAATCTGTGAAACGACCTTAAATCATTCTAAACAGTTGGTTTTTTAGACATAATTATCTCATGTATAGTTATAGTTTTAGGGATAAAAGCGTTATGATAAAAAACAGTAGGAGTTTAAATATATTTACATTAATGATATTATTAATTACAATTTTCGGAAACATGAGTGTTATGAACATCGCCGGTAGCACTACAAATAGTATGAATGAAAACTTTAGGATGAAAAATTTTAGGAAGAGTGATCATTCGGATTACAAATCGTTAGGAAGAACAATTTCGGGTAAAGAACTTTAGTTGAGCCAATATGGACCCGTTCGTAACATCCTAGATGCCTCCGACTGCATTTATTTATTTTTGATACTTAAAGGATACTGGTTTTCTTTTCATCTTGTTTCCATCTTTTCAGTTATTTTTTTTTGCAGTCGGGTTATTTTTTTTTAAATATTTTTTTTTGAATAAAAATGGCTTCGAATTTCTAGGACCGACACGCACCGTTGGAAGAGCCACGATGTGGCTGCCCCTGGTTGTCGGCCGTGCGGGCTGGTCCACGTCCGTCCGCAATATTACACACCGTTGGAAGCCGCCTTTACTACACAACAATCCAGGGAAGGGAACCGGGTTGAACCAGGTGGGACTTGCTCGTCACAACTTGTGCCGAGACATTGCTTCTTGCCCAATTTCATGATTCTAGGTCAACGAGAAGTACCCTATCCGCCTTATTACAAAACAAGATTTATATTTTGACATGGCTTAAACCATGGAGCCAGTTTTTGTAATAAGAACGTAACAGTGATTGAAATACCGTTCTTTATACAAAACTGAAAACTTAGTTCGGCACTAAGTTGTCAGTTTTGTGTTTAGGAACTTTACCATAGTCGGAATAAAGTTCGAAATTCAATAACGGCTCCATGTTTTAAACCTGGGTCTGAAGATAAACCTTGTTTTGTAACAAGGGGGCATAGGTTTTGATTTAAATTTAAATTGATTTCTCAAAAAACTTAGTAATATTTTACAGAAAATTGTTTGGCAGTATTAGTTTCTAATAAAATGGATGTAGTCACTGCAACCGAACTAGGCAATGTCTGTGTTTCGGTTTTCAGTTCCTTTTCCATCGATATTTTAACAACAAAAATGCCAACAAAGCAAATATGTTTGGTTGTTCTACTAATTCTTTTCAAAGACTAATAACTAACTTTGTGTTACATTATTTAAAATTATATTACCTATATTATAGTAAGTGATTCAAACGTGAGTGAAGTGTTTATGAGTATGTGTGAGCTAGTAGGTGATTTGTGAGGAGTTTGAGTGATGTGGGTGTGTGTGTGTTGGTGTATGAGGGCGTGTGGGTGTGAGTGTGTGTGGGTGTGGGGGCGAGTGTGTGTGATTGTGAGTGCGTGAGAATGGTTTTATCTAAGATTATTTTAACTAATTATAAACTAACATTCAATTATTCTACAACATTTAGCAATAACTCCGTTTCTTCATAATTAAGTTGTTGCAAATATTCACTTGCTATCGTTTACATTTAGATTTAGTAAGAGGGTAGATATTTAATTCTTTATTTATTCTGCTATAAAGAAACGGACCAAGAAATTCAAAAAATCTTTCGCTAAATTTGGTTTTAGAAGGGATTCGTTCCATACATACTTTTTATTTCGATGTTTTTGCGCGAGTGGGTCATATGGTAGTTTTACGTGTTGTTTCAATATAATATTGAGAATGAAAAGTTGTCTTACAGTCAAAACTCCACAAAACTGATATACAGAGACAGTAGGAAAAAGGATAGGTTTGAAAATACATACCTTGAGAATTGCGCGCTGAGCGATTTCAATGGGCTTCATAGTGGTTTTACTAGTACCCCCCCAAGATGAAATACAATAGTTTAATAGTGACTGACCTAGGGCATAATAAATTTGTTTTAGGGGATTTATTTGAGAGTATCAAAATCGCCAAAAATAAAATCCAAATCCAAGTCCAAATCGCGTAAATGTAAGAAGAGGAAGAGAGAAGAGATAAGAAGAAAGAAGAAATAAGACCCGCGATCCCCGATTAGTCCCGCCTCTGCGGGCCACCTCAAAGCGGGTGAGGTTTTTGCCCCCTGCGGCTTATATAGTAATTTTTTTATTGGGTTGGCTTAGAAGATTGATTTTTTTAGAGCTCCAAGGGACCGTAGACCAACGTTTTTGATATTAATTTCAACTTTATACCTCCATGCGTTAGTGAGAAAAAGGGAGGGTCTTGACAGACTGACAGACAGACAGATGGACAACGAAGTGATCTTAAGGGTTCCGTTTTTCCCTTTTGAGGTACAGAACCGTAACCGCCACGCGCCAAAAGGTTCTTGCACATCTACATATAACTTCTTTTTTTTTGTTCACTTGTTGGAAAATCCTCATGGATGTCCTGCGCCCTGGGGTGGGCGGAGGGGTCTGTGAGACTCTTACTGACTAAAAACCACCCCAGTGTTGCCTTCCCACACTTTCACCGGAGATCATGGGATCAAATGCGACCCGCGATCCCCGATTAGTCCCGCCTCTGCGGGCCACCTCAAAGCGGGTGAGGTTTTTGCCCCCTGCGGCTTCTAAAAGGGGCGCGCGTAGAACACTACGCGCCATTACCTCAGGTCTAGTATGATAGAGGGCGACGGACGTCCCCAAGTCCGCCGTCCTTGGACCGATTTTGAGGGGCCGAAAGAGGGGGTTGTCTGCCCTCTGCCAACGCCCGGTGCGCCAGCTGCGGGCCGGGTGAGCGGAAGAGATCTCCCGCTCCCTTTCTGCAGCCTTCTTCTGCGACACGACTGTTTCGCAGAAGGATACCGCCGCGTCCCAGGCCTTCTCGCTGCCGACCATCGACTCGACCACGGCCGGCAGCGACAGGTCACTGCCTACTCCTGAGATGAGGGCACGGCGTGGCTTCTCCCAAGCGGCACACTGTGCCATCGTATGCCGCGCCGTGTGCCATCGTATGCTGTGCCGGCTCCCCGTCTGTACAACACAGGTACTTCCCGAAGCAATCATGCCCGAGAGCACCTGCGTCACCCGAAACGACAGGAAGCCGTGCCTCCTCTCGAGCCAGAGCTCGAGTACCTGCCGGACCGCCCCGATGATGTCGAGGTAGGGCGTGAACGCCCGTCCCGCCATTCCGCCACCAGGGCTGCGCAAAGCTGTGACCGACGCAACTCCGCATGTCGTTGCATCAGCCACTCGCCCCGCGCCCTCGCTAAACTACTTATACGGTATACATACTCAAACTTTCATGTTTGCAACTGATATAGCCACATGAAATAGTTATTAGCCTCCCAAAAACCTATTCCATTATATCCCTAATTATCTGATAGCGCACAGCCGTAAGTCAATAGTGCCACAACAGTTAATTAGCGGCGTATGTGATAGCTAATAACTGGCTCACGGTTCAATGGCACAAATTTTAATTAGCTTATAGATTAAGTCAGGGATATGAATTGTTAAGCAAATTGACTACCAACTTAAATGATCGGTTGGTATATTCAAATCACAATTACTGTCATTCTGTGTCAGTTGTAGGAAATGACTATATCACGGCAAATTTACTGATTGTGTCAACTTGCTTAACAATTAAATTACCTTACTGTACATTATGTTGTATTAACTTTATAATCTTTTAATTTTAAATAGTTTTTAAATATTTTTTTTTACATTGTGCCCACGTAATATAGAAGCGACAAGAATTATGTACCCAGTATTTTGTAATATCTCCTTGGAGTTTCTTGCCTGTTCTTCTCCTTAAAGATCTACGTTTTGGAATGGGCAAATAGCTTCAACTTTCTGACTAACTGACCGACTCTTTGACAATTCTAAAGTGCCTCTCTCAAACTTAATGCATTTATTTCAATTAAACCAATTGTTTAATTGAAATACATGCGTTGAGTTTGAGTTTAGAGTTGAGCAAATATATGCGTTGAGTTTGAGTTTAGGGTTGAGCTGGGTTCATTGATTTTCAGTGCTGTCGATGGCACTGTTTTTAGTGCTGAAGATGGCAATGTTTTTCAATGCTGACGATGGGAATGTTTTTCAATGCTGACGATGGCAATGTTTTTCAGTGGTGACGATGGCAATGTTTTTCAGTGCTGACGATGGCAATGTTTTCATGACATGACATCATACTTTAAACTAGATAGGTACTGTTTTTATACAAAAAAAAACAATAAGAAACTAATCGTAAACCACTAAACAAGATCTAAAAGTAATTGGAGCACTTTTTGCTATTGAGAACAGTGAGATCCAATAAGTAGTAGCAGGTACAAGACGCAATTGAGTTTCAAGGAATTCCTTAGGTACTTATACAAAAGATACGAGGATTCGCAGTCGAGTTCTTAAAGGCTCGTACAGACTGATGTGCTATGGCAGGCGCGACGCGACACTAGTAGCACAATTTTTATGCCACTGCCTCTCGCGCCCGCGATACCGCGTGAGTCTGTAAGAGCCTTAATACCGTCAAAGTGTGATTCAGTTCCAAGACAGACATTCAGACAAAGTGCAATGCTACATTCGTTTTTGTTTGCACTAAACCCGAAAAGGGGTAGTTTACTCATCATTTTGAAAAAAAAATTCTATGGGACCAACCTTGAAATCACGGAAAAAAAATCAGCTGGTCCATACATTTGTGTTTACTTAAATCGACAAAATGTATGGAACAGCAGATTTTTTTTTCGCAATTTCAAGGTTGGTCCCATAGAAAAAAAAAACAAAATGATGACTACAATGATACACCCACAATACAGGAGAAATTCCTAGTGTGGGGCAACGTATTTTTTAAAAAAAACAAACAAACAAAAGTAAACATCTTTCGTTAACGATTTACTTTATTTTTTTGTACTTACTATTATACTAATATATGGAAATAAAATATATGTTAATGACCCCTTTTCGGGTTTAGTGTAAACAAAAACTAATCTTGTATATTTCATTGTTACTCTGGCCTTTCTTTGGTATTGATAGTCGCATCGTTGAGCTCCTTATATTCTGAGTAGAGCTGCACGATTACTGACAAATGCGTGCACTGACTGGTCAGGTCCACTCAACCTGTGTGGTTCTTTCCTCAAAAGACCATTTCAGACACCAATCTACATGGTCTTCACATGATCTGACCAAGATTATGTCTGGACTTTAAAAGAGACTATGACCTCTGAGTTTGTTTCGGCCTTTCTTCTCAGAGTAGTCAGATAGGAAACGCCGACCTCATCTAGTTTTTAAAATATGATTGACGTGTAAAAGTGTTTGTACAAACCTACTTACAGAAATAAAATCATTTATCATTTACATATTTTACAACCAACGAGCAATACTTTATTCCGTAGTAGAACATTGCAATCTGAACATTTGAAAATATTCTGAAGAATTCTAAAATATTCTCTTAAATCGTTGCCAATAAGAATGTACGGACGTTGACATCACTCGATTTCAGTTCAGTGGATTAATAAAATGAAGTCGACGAACGAAGAAAGTCAATTAGAATAAATCAGGAGGGGCGAACTTCCGACCAAAAGTTAATTGGATTAAACCGAGAGTGATTTTAAATATTATTTGTCATGAACTCATGATAAATACTTCCGGTATTATTTTTAGGGTTCCGTAGTTGACTACGGACAAGAAACGCTTATAGTTTCTCCATGTCCGTCTGTCTGTCGGTCTGTCTGTCTGTCCCCAGCTTCGCTCAGAGACTCTTAGTCCTAGAAAGCTGTAATTTGGCATGGGTATTACACATTAATCACGCCGCGCCGACAAAGTGGTAAAATAAAATATTGAAGATTTTTTTTTTGTGTAGGTACACACACCGTCAGTACTTATGTGCATACCCCTCAAGCTTAAAAATGTTACACTGCTACAACATTGAATTCGTTACGAACAATGATATTATATTAAATGTCATTGGTTACGAATAGTCTAAAGAATACTTCAAAAAGTGATCATTGTTCCGATTTGGATTCGAACAACCGCATTACGGAACGTCGCCATTCTCATACCCGGCAGTTTGACGAACTATAGCCAGCGAGCCCATATGAATTGCAATGAAATTGTTATCTACTATCGTGCGAGTCATTTTATCTTAAAGTCTCTGCCTAATCGATAAATTTATAATTTGATTTTATCCATTAATTTTACTTACTTACGTTTTCTTTATAAAATTAATCCATACCCTCAAATTATAACTACAACGTTTGATGTATACCTTCACTTAAAACGACGAAGAGTAAACAACTACAATTTACCCATTATTATTTTAAATGATTTCTATTATTTTATCGTTTGCATTAAGACGCAGATATATGCCAGTGACCTTGAGTGGTTAGCTTGCGTGTTCTGTACTGAGCTCACGCAACGCGTCGTACGTTCAGCCAGTAATAGGACTCTGTCCCCAATTTGACGCATTATTAATTTATTATACACAAAACAAATGGTATTTTAATAAAACGCGTATACTAAATTATTAATAATTAAATTATCTTTTTTTATCCGCGTTAGACATAACTTTACAAATTAATTTCACTATGTAATATAAACATATTCTAAAATATTCACATATTAAGTTATTGAGAAAATGCTCTAATTTACAAATATATATTATTTTTTTCAAATCATTAACACTATTCGTTTAGACGCGATCTTCAGTATTAAATCATTAAAAGTCGATTATCGTCCCCTAATAGGATGTCACTTGTCTAGGGACCCGTTTGTGTCATTTGGACTTATATTATAATAACTGTAAATTATCAAATCAAATTGTAGGTAAAATATAAATCTTTTTTAGTAAAATAAGATCAAAGTTTTGTTAAATAATAGCAATAATAAATATTATTAAAAGTTTATGAAAATATTTTATTTTTCTTGATTTTTATATTCTTTATAAACATTACTAAAACAAAATAGAAAAAGACTTTATGTTAAAAAAAATATAATGCATGACAAAAAGCACATTTCGTGCCTAGGATTTGAGCCTCCTATCTTATGCACGCACGGTAAGCCGTCTTGAAACCTCCGGTATATTTACTATATTTAGCCGTTGAAGTATTCTTCGTAAATGTTAACCCTATTATAGGTACTCAATAAAAAAGGATTAACGTTTTATTGAAAAAAAACAATATTACAAAACAGACTTTAATAAAAATAAATACTAACTTAAACTTATTTATTCACTAAAGCAATACATTAATTAAAATATTTCTTTTTGGAAAAAAAAATATAAACAATAATAAATAAATAATATAAATACAATACCAACTTGGGCATACATTCGCCGTTGGAGAATTGTCCATGACGTATATCGATATAAGGGAGAACATGTTTTTAACTACAAAGTTAAGTTTGTTTTTGGGATAAAATCATCCCAACTACGGAACCCTTCATTATGCGTGGTCCGACACGCACTTGGGCGGTTTTATTTTTTTATTTTATAGTAAGATGCGCAAAAATCCAAGCGAAAGGACTAGGATCACAGGAACGAAAGAAGATTTGAGAATGCCCATAAATTCGTTTTAGAGCAGAGGGTCGTTCCTTCCTATAACTTAAACCTGGTAAATGAATATCTAATGAATAAATCCTTCTAAGAAATATAAAGAAAGTAAGTGTTAGCTAGTGGAGTGATCCTGTGGAAACTGAAACTCGGCAACAATACCAGTTTTTATTCTAGAAATCTCGTTGCCTCCGCACATATTACAAAATGTATTTTTTTTATATTTTCTTTGGTTAATATTTTCGCTGTGTTACATGAAATACAACATATTTAGTGGCCGGGGCGGGATGGAGATGAAATCAATAGAGCGCACTTGTTGCAGCCGGGAGAGGTCGCGCGGCCGTCGACCCGGTTGCCTTGGCAACCGCTCACCTCTCTCAACCGTTATGATATCCTGGTACCAAACAGATTTATTTGGCAGAGCTTCGACGAAGTTTCTAAATAATTATTTTTAAGTCATGGGAAATCTTACACTGAATTAATCTTGTCAATTAAGATTAATGTTTTTCATACTCGTACTGGCTGAATAAGTAACGTATGTCTCGAACCATTAATTTATATAGATTCATAGATAGGTAAGTATATTCTTAGATGTTCATTTAAATGGGTTTAATGACAATTAGAACGCGTATTTACGATATTAATTAACCCTTTCATATTATTAAGCTCCTCAATCAGATAAGAAACGGAAGCCGCAATTATTAGTATATGATTGTATCACCTGATAATATCGAAATTGAATACTGCTCATTTTGCTGTAGGTACACTTTCTTATAAATAAACCTAACTGTTAGTAATCTGTACCATAAACTGCTAACAAACCAAATTAGTTTCAATCACGAAAAGTTACAAACAAAATTGGAATCGTAATTTTCTAAATTGCCAAACTTGGCCCGAATAACACAACAACGTCTTTATGGCAACGGTTGCGTGCGCTGTCAACAAGTGGCCATTTTGTTGCCAACATTAATAACCATTACTTCGTGATCGGAACCACTTTAACCCCAAAACTCCTAATTAAGTAACTACATTATAGTGACCAATATATCTATATTAGTGAAATCAGTTAATAAACAGGACCGTTTCTTGAAAAAACCGGCCAAGTGCAAGTCGGACTCGCGCACAAAGGTTCCCGTACCATTATCTATAAAAATGGCAAAAAAATCACGTTTGTTGTATGGGAGCCCCCCTTAATTATTTGTTTTATTTTAATTTAATCATTTATTTTTAAAGTGAATATATAATTAAATATTCTGTGAATATTTCAAGCGTCTACCTGTTGCGGTTATCAATATAGAGCAAAATCGACCATAAAAATCACGTTTGTTGTATGGGAGCCACAATAAATATTTATTTTATTCTATTATTTAGTATGTGTTGTTATAGCGGCATCAGAAATACATCATCTGAGAAAATTTCAACTGTCTAACTATCACGGTTCATGAGATACAGCCCGGTGACAGACGGACAGACAGACACACAGACGGCGCGCGGCGGAGCCTTAGTAATAGGGATCCCGTTTTACCCTTTGGGTACGGAACCCTAAAAAGGTGCAAAAGAATAGGTACTCTATTTCATTGCGACCGCGACGATCTGTAATAAAGCTGATAAAGATTAATTATTCTGGGCCCAACTCATTTAAAGGTACGTGCAGACTGGCGACAATAATTGTACATTTATGAGTAGGTATCATCGACTCCAAAAGAAGAAAATGTAATGTAAATGTTGAATATAATAGAGGGTGCATTATTGTTAAAAACTCCTACAGTATATTTTTCAACACACTTGCTTGTAAAGTGACTCTTATGGCAACGCATTTAGGTATATAATTCAGCTTATTATACAGTCGTGCTTTTTTTACTTTTTTTTCTAATCGCCACAAAGAGTTTTTATGTCTAAAAACAATGAATATTTTTGTGAATAAATAAACTACAAATAACTATACAACTATTAATTAATAACTATACATAAAGATAAATCAATTATCAAAATTATCATCATTTCATCAAAGGAGATGTTTGAAAATGGGTCAGATCTATAATATGTACACTATCTCAAATAAAGAGAAAAATCAGTAGAATTCCAGAAAATAAGAAAGAGAACTGTCAGCTGTCACAACAGTGTCACTTCAGTCAATCAACCTTCAACCTCCACATAATTATGTCAAACGTCATTAATTAACAGCTTACCGCCATGACGGGTTTTTGTTGTGTGTTGCAATTTCAAGTGTAATTTCTTGTGTATTACCAGCAAACTAAAACAGCATTTTAAAGTAATTGGACAGTTGAGAACTGTTTTAAATGTATTTCCCTATTTTTAATTAAGTATTACTAGCTGCGCCCCACGGTTTCACCCGCGTAATGCCCGATCCCGTAGGAATATCGGGATAAAAATAGCCTATATGTTAATCTAGGATGTTAGCTACCTCTATACTATAGCCGTTTGAGCGTGAAGAAGTAACAAACACGTGTGTGTTTGTTACTAATTCATCGTGTGTGTTTGTTTGGGTGAAAGATTGTGAGTGTGTGTGTGTACACACACTCACAATCTTTCACCTTTATACCTTTATAGTATGAGCGTGATTGTACAGGGACCTGGCCCAGGCTCCATACATTTTTCAATATCTCCATAAATATTTTTGAATAATGAATAATAAAATGAATGAATGATAAATTTATTAGCAAGAATATGGGTAACCTATGTTTAGATCTATGGGTTTCACTATATTCTGCATTCCAGCCGTGCAAATATTTGAAATGAAATGAAATGAAATCGTTTATTCTGTAAATAGGATACTAAAATCACTTTTACACGTCATATAAAAAAAAATCTAGATGTAGCCGACATTTCCTATCTGACTACCCCTGAGAAGAAATGGCGAAACAAACTCAGGGGTCAAAGTCTCTTTTAAAGTCCAGACATAATCTTGGTCAGATCATGTGAGGACCATGTAGATCCGTGTCTGAAATGGTCTTTTAGGAAAGAACCACGCAAATTTGAGCGGACCTGTCCAATCAGTGTAAGCATTTGTCAGTAATCGTGCAGCTCAACTCAAAACTTAAGGAGCTCAACGACTCGACGAACAGTACCAAAAAAAGAACATTTGGGTAGGCCGCATAAAGCGCTCAAAATGTCAGACAATCATTAAAACTTAACTGAGAAAAGAAAAGAAAGGAAAACATTTAAAGAAAAAAAAAATGACCCACGTAGTGCTCACATTCACAATAAATTAAAGCAGTAAATATAATACTTTTCAAAGTAAACATTCATGTAAAATTGTATACAATATTCTGCAATGTCAATATGTATATAAAATCATGCATAATAATTAAAATGTCAAGTTTAAAGAAGAAGAATTTAGATTTTACATCTTGGTTATACATATACAGTCTTATTTATAAACGCATGTTAAATTTTAATCAATTGATAAGCAACTGATTAGCACATTTAGCGCATCCCCCTTGTTAAAAGTTTAAAGAAAAACAGTTACAATAATAAGAAAAAAGTTTGAATATTAAGAGATTAATTGCAATGTTGTTGATAGTGATCGATGTATGCTTGTAACCTGCCTTCGTCATTATGTTATTTTATTTTCAGAAACAACCAGAATAACAAACATGTAATTATTGTTACCACCCAAAGGGCTATGGGGACGGCAATGCTTGGAGTTTCCCTACGAGATCGAATCAGAAATGAAGAGATCCGCAGGCGAACCAAGGTAATCGACATAGCCCGAAGAATTGCCTAACTTAAGTGGCAGTGGGCAGGGCACATGGCTCGCAGAACAGATGACCGATGGGGCCGAAAGGTTCTGGAGTGGCGACCGCGTACCGGAAGACATAGAAGGAAGGAAAGTCATCGGTCTACCTTGTAGGAGGCTACAAGGTAGACCGATGACTTTGTGAAGGCCACAGGAATCCGCTGGATGCGGGAATCACAGACACGGTCGAAGTGGCGATGCTTGGGGGAGGCCTATGGCCAGCAGTGGATGTCTATCGGCTCGTAAGATGATGAATTATTGTTAAAATACGATAATGTAAATAACAGTGCCCTTAGATTACATCCCTACAAATCCACATACGACTTAGGTACCTATAACTACCGACGTTTCACATAAAGGCTCGTGCAAACTGGCGCAATATTGCGGGCGCGACAGGCAGCGCACCACTTTCCATGAAGTTTTCATACTTTTCATAGAAGTTGTGCTAATGGAGTTGCGCCAGTCTGTACGAGCCTTAACACAGGTGCGTCCCGGTTTATTAGAATGACACTGGATATTATTGTTTATTGCTATACAAAATATAACGTATTTACAAAGTTCAAATAAATAGTACTTAAACTCTGGTATGGTGACATATGGTAAGTTTTCCATTAGCCGGGACGCTAATAGGGTTAGCCGCCCCGACTCGCCGCTGCTCTCTCGCGCCCTGGCCCGGATAATCTATTAGTAAGACTGCTCGTGGAGCCCTTTTATAAGTTAGTTTCGTTGATAAAAATAGGGACTTATAATGTGTTTTTATAATAGTTTTTGCTGAAACAATTGTATATTCAGCATCCTTTCTGATGATATTAGATTTTTTTTTAACTTCCATGACTTTTTTAGAGGCACTATAACATGATTGCTTCTATTGTCTAATAGAGGTATAAGGAACAGGGTGTACACTGTGTACAGTTCACTCATCCTTCATAGAAAAGTGAGGATCCTCCGACCAGACAGGTGTTGTGTCTGGTGGGCTACTGCCCGACGGTTGATGTCGGGATGTTGTGTACAGGGGCAAATTAAATTTGTGAGCGAAACTTCACAGACGTCACGGGTAGCTGCGCCCCGCGGTTTCACCCGCGTAAGTCTCGATCCCGTGGGAATATCGGGATAAAAAGCTAGCCTATGTCTTAATCCAGGGTGTCAGCTACTTCCATACAAAATTTTATCAAAATTGGTCCCACCGTTTGAGCGTTAAGAAGTAACAAACATACACACTCACAAACTTTCGCCTTTATAATATTAGTGTGATGATTATCTAAACGCGACAAAATAAAAAGTTTTGATGATTGTTTTCTTGGTGTCATAACTAATGGTAGTGTTGTTACTTGAAGTGTAAGTTGCAAAATCTGTTTTATCGTTTTGAGAAATCGATACCCATCACGCCTGTGAAGTTTACACAAAAAAAAAACTGTTTTTTAAACTTTATTATTATATGTGACTACATTTCCAGCGGTTGACGACCCCAAAAACAAATTTATTTATTTTGTATTCTTTAGATATCGATACCCATCACATCTGCGGAGTTTCTCTAACTAATTTAACTTGACCCTGTATATGCTAGTCGCGCGGTAAACTCTGCTTGCGCGATGCAGGGTTTTACGTGACGTCACGCGTCAGTGTGATGCGTAGTTCACACGACTGTGCCCATGCAGATTCCACACTCTAGTGGTCGCAAGCGCGACTGCTGAGCGTCTCAGGTTCGATCCCTTGGTGGGTCTAAGTAGCAAACCTGAGTCTGGATTTGTGCTCGGTAAATGACAATGGGGTTGCCTCCTATTACATGCGACTTACAACATAACCAACGAAACGTTTACAAACTATAGGTACTGTCGCCAGCAGAGGCGATCGGAAAATACTTGACACAATTTTCCCGGGTGGGCGGGGTTGCAGCTTAAAAATTGCCATGCAAATGAACATATTGCATTCTGACCAAATAAAAAACCAAGACTGACTGTGGACAGCGCTATTGTCCACAGTGACATGAGGCCGGTTTCGTAAACATGTGTGCACTTAGTGAGGTGTAGTTTGGTTGTAAATGTGTGCGTGTGAGCGTGTATGCACAGAGACAGATGTAGTTTTGGCATGCTTCACTGTATTGTTCGCAGCACTATGACTTGGTTTTTTATTTGGTCTGAGATTGCATACAGAATAATTCCAGTGATTGACGTTCGACTCAACTATATGTTGAATATCAAACAACAAGTCGCGGGACATGTCAACTGGCCTATATTTGAGTGGGACAGTGATAACTATCCCGATACGGATCGATGGAGCTTACAAGCTAGTGCGTTAACCTCTGACATTCAGTCTAACCCCACCTGACATGCTTTTTAATTTCTACACCGATTTATTTATTTATTCACTCTTCATTCATTTATTACACAGTCGAAGTCATAATTATTATAGATCTCGCATGTATCTAAACTATAGGAACGCACGGCACTGATAATTAGCGTACCTTCTATGGTCGACCAAAGGAAATATTGTGTGAAAGATAATATGCCTACGAAGGAAGCAATTCTGGGAAAAAGACGTAAGTACTAATGTACAGCGCCAAGGGCAGCAGCTAGTCCCAAATAAATTGGGATAGGATAATAAGACGAATTTGCTTGATCACACGAACTCAAATTTTTTTACCAAGAAATAAATATAGCTTGTGCATCTGTTCCAATACTGGAAACATCAATGAAGTGAAACATTTTCCATCCGGAACCGCTTCAGTTTATTTTTTTTTGCGTATCCGGAACAGTTTACGAGTTCCCTGGGATTCTCTGATTCCCTGAGCGTGATTGCTTTGCATTGTGAATCCTAGCTTACAAGAGTTACAATCTTTTTGTTTTTTGGATGGGAAATTATCAAATAACTTCTCGGCGTGTCAGACTTTTACTGACTAAAACCCACCCGTATTCCTTCATTTGCCTGTGTGCCAGGGCCACGTTATCCCTTTCGGACAAACTCGCAACCCTGGCAGGCAATTCGCCATGAACAATACCCTCTCCGAAAAACTCCACTACCTTTTTCGAAGAGAGTATTGTCCATGCCCAGGGTGCACCGGCCCGACGACTACTCTTCCCCTCGAACGTATCCATAAAGGACCAGCAGGCATCAGGCATACGTAGAGGTTTTCTGCACGCACCCCAAGAGTTACACTCTAAATGGCAAACATACGGGAGCTTAATACGACATCTTACACAGACGTGCCAAACTCATCAAAGGCTAAGTTACAAAGGAGATCTCGCTTTGAAACTGCATAATACGTACAATTTCACCAACTTACGACCTACTTCTGGAAGTAGGTAACTGAGGCAAAGTTTTTGGGACGGTTTGAATGATACATTGTGTCTGAGCATTTCTCATGCTCTCACGACCACACAGGAAGTAAAGTTTAGTTTAATAAGCGTTTCGACGTGAAGAGATTGCACGGATCGTAAGTTCGATTCCCACAAGTTACTAAAATATATGTCGCATCCGGCAAAATGTTTACAACAAGACAAGGCGCGCCACCTAGTGGCAACTTTATAGACTAGACATGGCGCGCTTTGACAGAGTCGCGGCGTGTCCGGTCGGTTACGAGGAAAAAGAGAACGCGCCAAGTGGGGCATTCTTATCCTGGTGATCGAGCTGTGAAGATGCTTCGGAACTGTCCTACGTTTTGTTGCATCATCATACCAATCTGTTATTGTCTCAATGCAGGGCAAAAGCCATAATACCTAGTTGATTGTAATACCTAAAGTTATTAAAGTGTAAAGTGATTATCATTTGTAGTGAATGTGTTGACATTTGTGATCTTAATAAACGCTGTGTATCGCACCCAGTGTGTTTTCATTGCACGAAACCCAACTTCTGCCCACATGATGTCTGAATCTAACAGAGTAAAATCCTGACGATCCGACATATAATTAATACCTACATATCTGTAGTAGGTGAGTGTGCCCAAGAACTCCACGACCTCATTCCACTGGCCCCCTTCTATTATCGGACATCTAGACGCACTGCTGCCCTGCAGGTTACCATCGCTTCCTTATTGTTATTCCATCAATTCGCACTAAGCGTTTCCAAATGGCTTTTATAATGCGCACAGCAAAAAAGTGAAACTCTCTGCCTGCGTCTGTGTTTCCGAACGCATACAACCCTAATCTCTTCAAAGTTAGAGTGAACAGGCTTTTTCTGGGTAAGCTCACTCCATCGTCGACTTTGTCTCTGTCACCTCTACCCTAGACTAAGGTCAAGAGCAAACCCATCCTAAATAAAAAATTTATAAAAAAAGTAGTTCTGTCTATGCGCGTTTGTGGGTCTTTGATTTTTACCAAACACCTCCAAATTGACATTTGGATACAGCATCAGTGGTGTGGAAAGACTGACTGTAGCTTTTAGTTAAGGTAATGAGTGTACTGGGTGGTGTTAAGTACCGTATCTCATAAAAACTTGTCATACAAATCCTATAATCTCATTAGTCTTGTAATTGTGAAAGTGTGTTTGTCGGTATGTACTTCTTTCACGCAAAAACAGCCCAACAGCTTGTTTCTTGCATAAACGCTAATACTGCTTTTTGGCCCGGAAAAATGCACAGTTACTGTGTACAACGGGAGCAACGCAGGTCAAAGCCATAGTTGAATAAGGTAGATAAAGACTCACCCGGCCGCTATGCCCCACTGCTGCGAGGCTGCATCAGCCGCGTGATCGAACAGGGTCAGCCCCACCAGAGCCACTGTGGGGGCTATCGTCAGAGGAGTGACGAAGCGCAGCAGGGAACCGATCACGCCGAAGTAACCTGGACAAATGGAGTACTAAGGAAGGATTTTTGAATATTAACCCCGTAAATTGGTGAAACAGGGGATGGAGGTTTGATTGGGAGTTCATCATTTTTTCTGATGGGGAATCCCAGCGGGCACACGGCTTGTTGTAATAATACTTAATGTTGTATGTTTTATTACGATCCCAAGAAACAAAAGACAGGGGGAACGAGACTCGGAGAAAATAGAATGAGAAAACGATATAAGCTCGTCCTATTCTACAAATCTCAAGTTTCTAATCTCTCTTTGACGCGGTCCCGCACTACACATAATATCGATTATATCCAGATTGCATGCTGCTCTGCGAATACTGGGATATGAAACTTTAATAGTAGTGAATATAGGGCGCCTTGACGATCTAGGTCACCTGATTGACCTGGTCGTTGTGAGCCGGCTTAGAGCTCGGGAGATAACTCCACGTCTGTTAGATAGTAACTCCTAGCTCCGCACATCTGTTAGCTAATAGCTCCTAGCTCCACACGTCTGTTAGATAGTAGCTCCTAGCTCCACACGTCTGTTAGACAGTAGCTCCTAGCTCCACACATCTGTTAGATAATAGCTCCTAGCTCCACACGTCTGTTAGACAGTAGCTCCTAGCTCCACACGACTGTTAGATAGTAGCTCCTAGCTCCACACGTCTGATAGATAGTAGATCTTAGCTCCACACGTCTGTTAGATAGTAGCTCCTAGCTCCACATATCTGTTAGATAATAGCTCCTAGCTCCACACATCTGTTAGATAGTACCTCCTAGCTCCACACATCTGTTAGATAATAGCTCCTAGCTCCGCACATCTGTTAGCTAATAGCTCCTAGCTACACACGTCTGTAAGATAGTAGCTCCTAGCTCCACACGTCTATTAGACAGTAGCTCCTAGCTCCACACATCTGTTAGATAATAGCTCCTAGCTCCACACGTCTGTTAGATAGTAGCTCCTAGCTCCACACGTCTGTTAGATAATAGCTCCTAGCTCCACACGTCTCTTAGATAGTAGATCTTAGCTCCACACGTCTGTTAGATAGTAGCTCCTAGCTCCACACATCTGTTAGATAATAGCTCCTAGCTCCACAAGTTTGTTAGATAGTAGCTCCTAGCTCCACACGTCTGTCAGATAGTAGCTCCTAGCTCCACACGTCTGTTAGACAGTAGCTCCACACATCTGTTAGATACAGTTAGATTTGTAGACGTAGTGATAGCTTCGGCTACGGGTTGAAATGTGAGCTGTGTCCGAGCTTGTGTGAAAAGATTTATATTTTCTAGAATGAAAATATCTACTTACCCTCATCTTTGTATAAAAATAAGGCTGACTTTCATCAAAATGATAGGATTTGACCTGATTAGTTCCACTTTTAAATTATAAAGTAAAAGAAAATAACAATGAAAAGGAACACAGTTTCTAATTAAATAACACAACCTTTTACCACAAGACTTTTCTAATAACGACTTTATCAAGCACTTAGATGATGAAGAACATGGAAGTCTTTCAAAGTTCAGTTTAAAAAAAAACTAGGCAACGGTGTGAGAGTGCGCTTTTAAAAAGTAGGTAATTTTTGCATCAAAGCACTGCGGAGGTTTGCGCCTGCGTGGAAACATGGAGATAATTTAGTTATGGAGGCCGGTAGATAGTAAAAACTCTGCTCGGGAAACCCTATTACTTTGTTAGCAAAAAATGCGTCCTCTCTGGGTTAATTAAAGTCTTGTTGGAGTGTTGGCAAGTTTGTTATGTGTACGTTTTGTAGTTTATTGTTGAGTGTGTGTTTAACGTAATTAGTAAATAGTATAGTTAAATAACTCAAGTAGTGTTGCTTAGTAACCTAGCTTGATGTTGATAAATAATCACAATAAATTATTTTTATAGACGAAAACAGAATTAATTATATTTATTTTATAAATTGGTTAAAAAACACGTACAAACATACACCCTCAAATACAAACACACACACGCACTCCCCCCACACATAAGCACATACCTACAAGTCAATTTCTTGATAAACGCAATAGCCTACTACCACTCTGGCAAGAAACATCAAAACAAATTTAGATGGAAGTTTAGGTATTATAAAATTCGCTGATCAGAGGGCTAATTGCGTAACACACTATCAGTAGGAATCGGTTTCAATTTGACAGTTCAACAACATTCATTGCGTTATTTACATTTTTGAGCAGACATTTTTTTCTACCATAAGAAGCTTTGGATTAGCAATATACTTCAAAATCATTCCGATTCCGATTCAAACTGCGTTACGCAATTAGGGTACAGATCATATAATGACAATTACCTTAAATGACATATATATACAACATTAGTTGTTTGTTTATACTAAACCCGAAAAGGAGTCATTGTACACATCATTTTGAACAATTTTTTCTATGGGACCAACCTTGAAAACGCGAAAAAAAAAGTCAGCTGTTCCATACATTTTGTCGATTTAAGTGAATACAAATGTAGGGAACACCTGATTTTTTTTCGCGATTTGAAGGTTGGTCCCTTAGAAAAAAAAAATCAAAATGATGAGTACAATGACCCCTTTTCGGGTTTAGTGTAAACAAAAACTAATGCCCCCTTATTCCAAAACAAGGTTTATCTTCAGACCCAGGTTTAAAACATGGAGCCATTATTGAATTTCGAACTTTATTCCGACTATGGTAAAGTTGCTAAACATAAAACTGACAACATAGTTCCGAACTAAGTTTTCAGTTTTGTATGAAGAACGGTATTTCAATCACTGTTACGTTCTTATTCCAAAAACTGGCTCCATGGTTTAAGCCATGTCAAAATATAAATCTTGTTTTGTAATAAGGCGGATGTTGTATAATTATGTCTTACCAGAGGTATCGTATTACCCAGTTACTGTGTTGTGGATTTCAGGTAGGCAGTCGCTCTATGTAAAATACTGGTATTCAGCTGTTAGACTGGAAGCCGACCCCATCATAGTTGGGAAAAGAGGCGGCAGATGATGATGTTCACATAAGGAGGAATTGTGACATCATGACTATTCATGACGAACATAGGAATGAGGGCCGAATATAGGCGCGTGTTAGTGTTTATCGAAATACGCGGAGATTAACGCGTTATTCAGTAAGGTAAGCTTATGATACTTTCATCGATAACATGATAAGTTAGAGCGAATTTCACCAATGTAACTGAACGCGTTCAACACATAAACCGCGTTCAACAACTGTCAGTGTCATCATAGCTGTGGGATATTGATACTGACAGCTCTTTAGATTCATATAGTCGCCTCCCTACATTTAAGATCCCTCTTCCGACTAATTTTTCCTCCTTAGGAACTAACATATTCCTCTCAAGATCTGCTTGTGGCGCTGATGACCTTCATCCGTTACAATATCATAAAATTATGAACTATTCCGTTTGTGTGGTTGTGGTATGCGTACATTTTATGTTTAACCTTGTTTTAACAATTATGATATTTATTTATTTATTTTTTGTTTGTTTCCCCGTCTTGAGTCCCGTACTAATCAAACAAATCGAAGAGTTTTATTAGTTAATCTAATTGGTCTTATTTTTTATTTTTATTTTCATGCACACTTGCTTTCTCAACTCACTTTAGACATTGGCAGAATAGTCGACACCGGCTTTGCTTGCCATACAACAAAAATAGAATAGAATAGATACTGACAGCTCTTGAATGCGGCTTAATAATTAAATAGATTGGACTTCTTGGCGGGAAAGTGAAGCGTCATGTTCAGCAGTTTGTTTAATTTTCCAAAATTTGCGTTTAGCCGAATATTAATGCGTAATAATTGTGGATTATTAACCATTAAGTGTTTGTGAACGTGCATTAGTGTAGGCAAATGAAACAAAACAGTGCAACTTCGCTTCAAGTTCTCTCAAGAAGTCCGCGTGAGGTCTCAGTAAAGTGCCACATCTTTACTGAAACTCCAGGGGAGTGGGCGGGGATATCATCATCATGCATTTAAAATTCATTTCATCAATACTATACAAGAACTAAAACGTGATATTGGCTAAATGCACAAACCGTGCGAAGCCAGCAGGAAAAAAAAAAAAAATTAAATAGATTGGTTATTGGTAGATTGGTTAAATTTTCCAAGATTTTCTTAATAATTAGACCTACTACAATCTGTCATCATACACCATATTCTTTTTTTTTAATATTTGCTTTATAAAGCAATTAAATCTTACAAAATAAGAATGACATTTTTTATACTGTTACTTAATTACCTACTTAATTTATTATTGTATGCCTACTAGGCAGGACATCATGGATCTGTAATTTACCTAACATTTGTCTGTATAACCTATGCCCACAATAAAAAGATTTGATTTGATTTAAGTTATTTATTTGCTAACTCACCAAGAAACACCTGAAACAGCGCCGACACAGCTATAGCCCCGGACAGTTCGCACATCCTGCTCATCCAGACCTCCTGCTGCTCCTCATCCGTCATAGCATCCAACAACTCGTCTGCAGGGCACTGCCACTGCGGCAGGTTGAGGATTGCCAGCGTCGGCACCAGGAAGGAGATGGTCCCGCCTTGCACGATGGGCAGGCGGCAGCCGAAAGTCGCTTGGAGCCAGGTTATTAGTCCTGGGGGAAGAAGGAAAAAATTGTTATAGAACATACACACACATATCCCCCCACATATCTTTGAACGTATTTTTAAATGATAAATTTCTGTATAAAAAACACGTTTAGGGCCTGTGCACACCACGTTTTTTAAACGCGCCGTTTACGCGCGTTTGTAGCCATACAGACGCGATACGCACGCGAGTCAGTCTATTCTGTAGACTTTCTGTAGTCCAAGAATTCTTCTTTCTTCTTTCTGTAGTTCAAAAAATACTGTTCAACCGAAATCAATAGGTACTAACGCTTGAATTATTATAACAATTAGAATTACCAAGGTACCGTTTTAGTAGGTACCTAATATAATATTAAACTATTTTATAAACTCATCTTAGTATCTAGTACCTAGGTAAGTATGTAGGTATTCTTGCTTCTTTACTCCATGGTAAAAAACTGGCAAAGTGCGTGTCGGAACACGCATAAAAGTGTTCCATAGTTGGGATGAATTTATGGAATTTATCCTAAGAACAAACTTAACATTGTGGTTGTCAAACATACCCATTCTCTCATTCCAACTGAAAATTTATGTTTGTAAGCACATTATTGAGTGATTTACCATGTTATTTTATCACCATAGACTTCTTATAGTTTTCCTGTAATCTTCATGAATAGAACTACTTTCCGTTTTTTTTTTTTTCACAGTTTAGGCCCATTGGTTTTGGAGATATTAATAATAATAATAATGTTTTTTTTTACAACTAGATTTGGATAATAATTTCACTTCAGTACAGAGCAATTTATCTTCTTAGAATAATAACTAGAATCTCACCATTGTTCACACCCGTGAGATTCTGAAAATCTCAGGTAATACCTAAACCTGATAAAATTAAATTTAAAAACCAAAATAATAAAAATAACGTTTATTTGGACTCAATAAAATAGCCTAATACAGTTATAATCCTAAGAACTAAGATACAAATTATGGAAGTGAGTATACGGCTAAAACTACATACCTATATGAACTCCTGAATTCCAAACTAGGTAAAAACCTGTACGTTGGAAAACAGTTCCGTGGTAAATTAGGTGTAAAAACTTAAACCTAATTGATGATATGGTAAATTTTCATAAATTTTCTTAAATAGTTTTAACACTATTTATTTTAAAATTATTAAAAAAAAACATATTTGAGACCCTCACAGTAAGCCCTTTTATTTGATAAGTAAGGCACAATTGGTAAAACTTGTTTTTTTCTTATTTAAGTAGGTAAGTACCTCCCAAAAGTGACCCCCATAATCAAAATTAATTTCAACATTTATATTATCTTGTATCTTTTATGGTGTACGCACGGCTACACATCAAGCTGTACATTTCCAGTTTATGCTGATCTCGCATTGTATAGGATTTCCGTACAATGAGAGATCAGGTTATACTGGAAATGTATAGCTTGATGTGTAGCCGTGTGTACCTGTACATAATAATGAGTAGGTATTCTATTCTATTAATTCATTTACGTTACACGTCCGTGTTTGGGTCACAAAAATTCATATGTGTACCAAATTCGACTTAATCGGTCCATTCGACTCGAAGCAAAATGGCTGTGACAGACGGACATACAGACAGACACAAGAGTGATTTTATAAGGGTTCCCATTTTTAATTCGGACGGAACCCTAAAAGTATAGGTACCTGTTGGCAAGCACGTGGACAAGTTGTTACCTCGCCCGCGCGCGGCGGTAGCCGCGAAAGTTAAGTGACTAGAAAAATACAAAACACTTGCAAGCAATGTATATCAAACACATTTTATGATTAATTGCCAGTCGGGGGTGCAACTCAGTGGTAGTGTCAGCTCCGCATGCCGAAAGTCCTGGGGTCAAACCCCAGCACCTCTACAGATTGATACATTTTAGGAATTTGTAAGTATATAATTTTTGTAGGAGTCTCACTTTTAATTACTGTGATAGAACTTTGATTATTCATTAGTGTGTGGTGTTTAACTATTAATTCAAATTCAAATATTTTTTATTAAACTTACACATAGTTCACAAACATACAATTATGCATGAAATTTTAACCAACAGTAAAATTACATAATATTGTTTAACAGCGGGTCCCAAACTAGGCACAGCCTGTATCTTGGTGACCCAGAATTAATTGGCTTCTCCTAGTAAATCGTATTATAAACTCAACAAAACTTGAGTACCCTTGAACAATGTCCAACTGCATCGCAGTGCACATTTTATTATTCCTATTAAAATGTTCAGCCATAACTATGATAAGTTTCAGACAATTTCAGTGAAACTACGAGAATGAACCCGGCGAACTGTACGCTGTACTGCAGAATAAAACATGAAAATGAAAGTTTTGTCGTTGAGTAATGTTACTTCGTTCGCGAGCTAATTACTTGTATCGTAAGTTCAGAGCAACCAACTTGCATCCAACTACACGTTGCTATTCTATAAGCCGTAGGCTTTCCGAAAGATCTTATTTCGTTTCGACACAGGCGGAGAAATGGAGCGGACTTTAGATATTTTTTTTGTTATGATGAAGTTGTTATTTCTGTCGAATATAAAATAATATGCAAGTATATATTAGATGTGTACATGCGAACCTAAGTTTACAATATTAGTTTTAGTATATGCGAAACCCGAAAAACGTGTCTCGTATTTTTATGTAAAGAATCTATGTACAAAATTTCAAAACTGTATCATGAAAAATCACAAAGTTATAAGGTTGTTATGTTACCGGGTTGTCCATAAAAAAACATGCTAACGTCGCGGTCGTCCTCGCGCCTTCTTGCGTCGTCTTGCGCTCATTGATAATAATTTGGCAGTATATACAGGGTGACAGGGAAATTCGACCTATTACTTGAAAGGGGTTATACTTGAGGTCATTAGCAACAAATTAAGTTCAATTGACTAGGGGTCAAAACTGGACGGTTACCGAGCTGTGATGGTTCTTCGATTCTTTTGAAATTTTCTGACTTGTTACCAAAAATAATTAATTATAAAAAAACTACTGAACCCTAAACATTTAATTGATAGTTTTCTGATAAAAAGGAGAAAAAAGGAGTGAACATTAAAAAAAAATATGTTTGCCCAAAACACACATAACATCACATTTTTTTTTTATTCACTACTCTACACTGTTTACTTTTCGAGATGAATTCAATGAATGAATTTCAAAAAAGGAGGAATAGGTCGAATTTCCCTGCCAACCTGTATATAACAAAATATAACATGGTGTAAAAATGATTGAAATCGATTCTGGAGGTCTACTCCGAACATAAATCCGAAGTATCGGCCGTTGCTTGACGACGGTTAACTAGAGCTGCCTGCGACGAAAAATAAAACCACAGTCAAAGAGATAAGCCAGAGTAAAAAAAAACCGGCCAAGTGCATGTCGGACCACGCACAATGAAGGGTTCCGTGGTTGGGATGAATTTATCCCAAAAACAAAACTTAACATTGTAGTTGAAAAACATGCTCTCCCATACATCGATATACGTTACGGTCAATTCTCCAACTGCAAATTTAAGTTGGTCGACTATTACTCGTTAACTTGTGAAGCCTACTTAGCTGTGATAGTTTTCCTTTTAATTTCGTTATATATACTATTGCCATGAATTTTTTCACATATCCAAAACCAACCATTTAGCTGGCAGGGGGGGGGGGGACACTTGACTCTAACAAAAACTAGCACTTTAAAGCTTAATATTACCCAAACGGATCCCTTAATTGAAAAATGGTTTTCCCAAACCCACAATATTTTTGAACGGCCTATCCAACGATACCCCACACCATGGAATAGACGAGAAAAAAAAATATCATCCCTATTTCACGTGTAAGGGAGGTACCCTAAAAAATAATGTTTTTCTAATTTTATTTTACCATTTTTTTGGCATGATTAATATGTATACCCATGCCAAATTACAGCTTTCTAGGACTAAGCGACTCTGAGCTAAGCTGGCGACAGACGGACGGACGGACAGACAGACAGACAGACAGACGGACATGGCGAAACTATAAGGGTTCCTTGTTTACTACGGAACCCTAAAAATGAGACTTTAAGGGCGAATTTCACAAATCAAAACTGAACGTTACAACACTTAAACTACGTTTAAGAGATGTCAGTGTCATTATTTTCTTTGTTAGATTGACACTGACAGCTCTTGAACTCGGTTTTTAGGTGCTGATCGCGTTCAGTTTGATTGGTGAAATTAGCACTAGGTCGGGTAAGGATTCAAAGTAAAAAAAAGAAACTATGGAAGTTAAAAAACGATATGATATGATAGTTAATAATATTGTTCTATTGGGTTGGCAAAGGATATAACTTGGTGACAGGACGTTTATATGTACCTGACGCGGTTTTTACTGAAGCTACTCGAATTACACCATCCGATCCCGGAAAAACTTTCTCTATAATGCTGTATACAGGGTCAAATTAAATTAGCTGGAGAAACTCCGCAAACGTGATGGGCATCTGATGATTTTTTGGAAGTATGAGTTTAGTTTTTTTTATTTATTGGGTTTAGTTACGAAATCCATCACGTCTGTGAAGTTCACACAAACTGATTTTTCAAACTGAAATTTCAAGTGGCTACACTACCGGCGGTTGATGACACCAAAAAAATCATCATAGTAGATTGTTATACAAGGGTCGAAAATAAAAAAATTGGTGACTTTCACGGGTGAAAGTCACCAATTTTTTTATTTTCGACAGTAGAGAGTGTTTAACACGGGTGTTAAACACTCTCTACTTTTCATTTCGACGAATATAAGGAGAGTAAAAAAAAATATTTTTTATAAAATAAGTAATTAATTTTCTTGTTTTTTTGCCACTTCATAAAATCATTGTATGTATGAATAATTTCTGGAAAAAGATTTTCGATTCAGTAATCGAAATTGCACCCTGACTCCAGATTTGGTTAAAGACGAGGCAAATACAGTTATTTGCCTCGTCTTTAACCATATCTGGAGTCAACATTTCAGAACCGCTTGAACTGATTTTTATTAATTAATCAAGTATTAGTCTATAAAACCGAGATTTTGAATTTCGGTGCAGCTTACAGAGTTGGTATCCCACCAAATTATATTATTGCAGTAGTAAACACTCACAAGACTGCAGCATTTTTTTTATTTATTAATCGATCATTTTTTTAAATAAATCTAAAAAAATTCGTAGCCGACTACCTAACTCAAATTTAGTTTTATTTTTAAAATTCGTTCCCGCCCTAGAGAGGGAAGCAATTACTATGAGTCTTCTCGGATCAAACAAACACTACTTTCCGAATATGAGAAATTAATAATTAATTTATTTTTTGTTTTAACAGGTTTAAATATCGATACCCGATACCCAACACGTCTGCGGAGTTTCGCTAACTAATTTAACTTGACCCTGTATATCCAACTCGCGTTTGCAATAAACAAAGAGAATATTGTAAACCTGCGGGTCTATATTTAAAACCTGCAGGTCTATATTTAAACATGCATTGTTTATGTGTTTAATATCATGTGGTCGAGAACAAGTGATGCGAATCAGGGTGTAATAAAACGTGTTAAATTTTACTCCAATTGGAAACTACTTGTTCCCTGAAATATTAATACATTGCGGGGAAATGTGGAAGCGAAAATACTTGCATGGGTGTACTGAAATGTCTCAAAACTCGCCGTTTGTCCTGAGTCCTGACTGCGTGAAATATCTTAATAAGTACATATCATTCTTCTGTACGTATGTTTGTCACCTAACTCCTCCTAAACGGCTGGACCGATTTAGTTGAAATTTTGTATTTATATTTCAAGGGGTTCCTGGATGGTTTGAAAACACAATTGGACCCGGTAGGTGGAGCTGCTGTCGGCCGATAAGGCGGTACGAAGTTCGCCAGGTCAGCTAGTATAATATAAATAATAAGTATGTATTACGAGAATATACTACCGTGGAGAGGTCGTTATGCTTTCAACAATTCTGAACAAGATAAAAAAAAACAACATAGACCTACATTATTTCCCTGCCTCTGAAGTTATCAATGACCCTGACATGTACGAACCCTGTGAGTTAGAATTCATCACAGGTCTATCTGAACCACGATGTGAACACCTTTGGAAGCCCTTCATCAAAACCTATTTGTACAGATACGGAAATGCGAATACCCACTAATCTCAACTAATCATAGTCACAGTTACAAACAAACCGTCTTTATTTGTTCCTCGTTACAACAAGTACAGTAACGTTAATATTGTATCAATATATCTTCGGTTTATGGCCCTCTCTGCACTTGCAGTTGCTTAGTATTAAATGCACCTGGTATCTTTCTTATCTTAGTGTTTACATTAGGAATTATATTCATTTCAAGAGCAAAATCAACGTCACTTCTAGTGGGTAAAACCTCGACCAATTAATTACCTTAACTCATACACTGACTTGTTACTTAATTTTTTTTAGGAAAACGTATACTTTTGGGTAAGTAATATTTGATATAATTACAAAATCTCTAATATTTACAAGATATAACAACTGAATCTATAATTTTATTTGATATAATGATCAGTTGATTCTGTTCTTATCCTATTATGTCAATAAAGAATTATTTGATTTTTTTATTTGAGTTAATATAATAAACGATTGATATAATTTTAAAGCAACTAATTTGTATGTACAAAATATTGTCAACATTTTAAAAGAGTAACGGTGGAGTTTCTTGCCCATTCTTCTCCATACGAAACTACCTTTTGGAAGGGGCGACTAGAATCAATTAAATTTTTTTGGAAATTTTGTTTTTCAAAAGTGGCTTTAATGTGCCTATTTGAAATAAATAATTTGACTTTGACTTTGAAATTATATTATTAGCTCATAAAATGTAGTGCTAAACTTAGGTATCCCAATGAACGAACCAAACATTGCTATTTTCATGACCGTTGGTAGATGCATTAGGGGCCATCCATAAATTTTGTCACACGTTAAGAGGAAGGGAGGGACAAAAAAGTGTGACATCATGTGACAAGTGTGGGTAGAGTCATCAGTTTCGTGACGTCACACGTATAAATCTAAAGTATTAAAATTCTAAACTTCATCTCAAACGAAAAAAAAAATATGATCAACTTTATGTATTACTATAAGGTTTAATTTAAAATCGTAAAATATGTGACGTCACACCAGGTTCGCACAAATATGACCACCATCAGCATCAGCATGATTATGCTGAGCGATAGCCGTTTTGCGTGAATGTAACACATATTTTCCCTCAACTTGTTCTTTCGTGTTTGTGTTTTTTTTTCTTTGCGTTATGTTTACCGCAAATAAACGTATTTTCTTTTTTTCTTCTTTCTTTACCTGTGACAAGGACGCGGGGCTCTAAAGATCATGAAATTCGCGTGACTTATTATTTATGGGAAGTTCCGTACTAATCACATTTTGTTTTCAACAGCATACATACGCTTTTTTTTTTTTAATCATTCAGACGCTGCTTCACAGTCCCGGAGCGGACGTCAGCTCTTAATCATCGGTTACAACATCCACGAGGATTTAAAACCAATTACTGGATCATATTTTAAGAGCAAGCATCCATCACCGCAACGAATAATACCTTGTAACATGACTTAAAAAAAAAAAAAAAATTGTTTAAGAGCGTTTACGACGGACGGCATTTCATACAAACTTTCAAGGCTTTGTTTTTCGAAATGACTGAACCGATTTTAATGAAACTTCATACGCATATGCAAGATACAAAGGTCTAAAAAGTTAGTTACGACCATTTTCGAAAAATAGTGTTACAGCCAAATTAGACGGATTTTTAATTTTCCATAGAAACAGAGATTTCCAGTTATCTGTTGTCGAAAATGTTCTTAACTTTTACGAGGAGTAAAGTTTACATACCAGTAACGAATATCATGGTAGATATGATGTTGGACCGGTTGGGATCGGTCTCCGCCATGCACAGTGCGGGACACAGGATGAACGGGATCGCCACTATGGCGCCGATCATCGTCAGGTAGTGCTGGAAACAGAAGATAGTACAGTAGCAGAATTGATGTACAAGAGCAGCGGTCGCCTCAACATCGGATAAAACCGAAATATTTACGCACAGTATTTCTCAGTACACTTAGCAACCCCAGAATCTGAATTTGTGCCCGGTTGACGTCAATAGGCTCGCCGCCTATTCAATATCAAAAAATCTAAATAAGTACTTTATTTCATATAAACCTACATGGGCACTTATGAACGTCAGAAACTAGGTGCACGGTTCCAATTGGTTGTTTCCTTCGGAGAAGAGCCGGCAAGAAACACAGTTACTCTTTTAAAAAATAATTGGCTTTTACAATGTTTTCCAATTAGTGTTAATAGGTAGGTATGGGAGGTCAGTGTAGGTCAACAAGTACCAGGTACATAACGAAATAGAAAATGGTCTAAAGTCTACAGTCTATACAGCGTGATGTTGTGGTGGTGATAAGCGGCGATATTAATTTAACACACGTATACAGTTCCGCCTTTACGTTTTATGAAAATATTTTTATTTCATTAAACATTAATATTTATTGATTTAAGTATTTACAATTAACTAAAATAGCATCTTGGAGCAACCTGTACTTAAAGAACTGTAAAGCAGAGGTAATTAGCCGGGGTCATGGATCATAACATCGAATCAATGAAATTAAAACAAATAACGTGTAAGGAATAGGCGAATTGAGGGAAAGAGAGAGCTTTACTATTTAGTTTGTTTGATTTTTCAATTTATAATTATATAAAAAAAAATTGAAAAAAATAAAATAAAATAATTTTATTTTTTTTATTTTTACATAAAATATTTTAAAAATAAATTATTACTGGCCACTAGCCCTACCAGTGTGTCGCCACTGTAGCGGCACGCTGTATAAATCTCAATTGCTAAAATCTACTCAAAACTTATAAACCTACAACGTTCTCACATTCACAAAATATTATATATTATATTATACACGATATAAACAAAAGACAACACTACACCAGCGGTCAAATAACAACACTACACCAGCGGTCAAAAACCCATAAAATCTTTTTTATTTTATCGATTTCGATACCCATCACGTTGGCCAGTGTTTCGCTAGTCTAGTCAATTAAGTTTTCCACAAAACAACAGAATAAACAATTTTCCTTTATTTTTCTTTTCTTTTATAGAAGCCAAAAATACAACCCCTACTAATTCCCTTCGTTTAATTTTAAGGAAAATTAGTGCCCTTTTAACGTAAACTAGCCGGCGCGCGCGGCGTACCTACGTCAGGTAATTGCATGGCTGAGCACGGTCTGCCGCGGGCGGGCCTGTCCGCTACAAACACGGGCCGATCTCTTTATGCATTTGTCGAACAGTTAACTTAATCAAAACGTTCAATATCTACGTCGTCTGATGTCATTTTATCATCTTTTTCCGACTTATTTCGTCCTTCAAACTTACTCCCAACGTCTAAAAGTTTCAATCAATTAGGTAGATTTTGGTTCACCAGGTTGGGAACGATGTTAAAAAGGGTTCTTGGAATGCAAAGAGGATCTATTAGTACTTATCTAACAGGGTTTTATAGTAGGCTGAAGGACCTTTTTACAACTATAAACAAAGATTCCAGAAACAATCACTTGCAATATTGATCAATTGCCATCAATTTGTATTGTAGTAATATTGTCAATAGCTTCAATTGAATTCGGTAGACGATCAATTTGCCGCAACAGTGTCTATTAATCACGTAAAAATTGACAATTTCAATTGAACATGTCCGTTTGGTGCCGGACGTAAAGAATAGCACCATCCCATTTCTTCCCGTGGGTGTCGTAAAAGGCGACTAAGGGACTTACTAGAGAATGGGCAGCAGCGTTCTATGCATTTTAACACCATACTGCGATCGCCAACCCGCCTGCCAAGCGTGGCGATTATGGCAAAGCCCCCTTTAGGGGAGGCCTATGTCCAGCAGTGGTCGTCTTTCGGCTGAAATGATGGTGATGATTATTTCGGGGTGGATCCATAAGATTTGTTTCGGATGAACTTTTCCCTAAGAGATTTCTTCACCGCAGTTCTTCCGATGTATGGAAATTTCTCAAATCTGTAGGCATAGGCAAGTCACCTACCAACCAGTGTAAGGATGTGAACTTCAATGATCTTAATAAACACTTCACTTATAAAAATCTAACTAAGAGAGATGTATTAATGTATCTAATGATTATAATTCTGTAAATACATATTTTTTATGGTCGCGAATCATATTTTGATCAAGATTATAACCTGACACTGACCTAGAAATTCAAATTGCAAATAACGTAAGACAATTTGAATTTCGCGGGCTATCACTGCGTTTGAAAACATAACATGACATCACGCCTTGTTTCCCCGAAGGGTATATACATAACATAACTTATCTGGCGAAATGTGGGTGTACTACTGACAGGTTACACATTACACCTCTGCGTTTGAAAACATCGTCCTTATTACGATGTAGGTAGATTCCTACTTATTAGGTAGTTATATTGTTGTACGCACGGCTACAGATCAAGCTATACATTCCAGTATAAGCTGATCTCGCATTGTATAGGATTTCCTTACAGTGAGAAGTCAGCGTAAACTGGAAATGTATAGCTTGATGTGTAGCCGTGTTTACGGACAGCTGCATTTGATACAACATTCTTCAGATTTGCTCCAGTAGGTATTACCTATAGTTAAAAAAACACCAAGGTTTTTCACTAGGTACAAATCACAAAAATAACATACAATTTAGGTACATAGTTCATAGTCATTTGACTCACCCTTAAACAAAGTGGGGTTGTTGTACAGGAAGGTTCCAGTTATTTCAATGAGCTACACGTTGTACGCACCTGTAATGCCATGAAGATGCAGAGGTACCACGGCGGTATGTCGTCGATACCGTACGTAACATTCCCTTTCCGCTCGCCATCATGATCACCATCTGCTTCCGGCACCTGTGGTTACATTACATTAATCATCATCAAAATTATCATTTCAGCCGAAAGACGTCCACTGTTGGACATAGGCCTCCCCCAAAAGGGGGGGGGGGGTTGCCATAATCGCTACGCGTGGCAGGCGGGTTGGCGACTCGGGCCAGTCCTGAACGATTGGCTCGAGCGGTCCCACGGTTTCCTCTCTTTCCGTCTGGTGCAGGTGTTGCCCGGCCATGGGTGTTTCGGATCGTACCTGCACCGGATCCAAAGAGAGGAGACCCCGTCGTGCCACGACTGTGGCGCGGCGGAGGACACGGCTCAGCACACCCTTGAGGTGTGCCCAGCCTGGTCCGAGCTGCGCCGCGGTCTGAGCGCAGCGGTCGGGCAGGACCTCTTGCTTCCCAGCGTCGTCAACTCGATGCTGGAGAGCGCCTCCTTCTGCGAGGACGTAATGTCGCAGAAGGAGGACGCGGAGCGCCCGCGGGAGGACGACCCTCTCGCAGCGCCGCTCCGCAGGCGAAGATGGGGCATGAGAAGGCGATTGTACGATCGTCGTCTTATGCCCCCTGGTGGTGAACAGCGGGAGACGGGTGCGGGGGCGCCTTCTCCTGGATTGCACAGTTCACCATCCATGTCGGGCGGGAATGACAGAGCGCTCGCGGTCATTCCTGGGCCCCTCCCCGATGGGATGGCGTGTCGGGCCCGCCTGCAAGGCGGGCGGTCGTCAGCGGGGGACTGGATGTTATGGCTCTGCCGGATTCCCAGTCCTCTTCCTTGCAGACGAGGTAGGAGCACCGCTGGGTCGTTTAGTGGGTATACCGGATTTTCCGGGGAGTCCAACATACCCCTCCCATCCCCCGATGGGTGGGTATGCGTAATGCATTTTTCCCAGCGTCAAAAAAAAAAAAAAAGGCGGGTTGGCGAAACATTAACATTACATTAACCATTGAATTGTCTGCGTGGTGCCGGACGTAAAGAATAGCACCGCCCCATTTCTTCCCGTGGGTGTCGTAAAAGGCGACTAAGGGACTTACTAGAGAATGGGCAGCAGCGTTATCTATGATTTTTGACGCCATACTGCGATCGCCAACCCGTCTGCCCAGCGTGGCGATTATGGCACCCCCCCCCCCCCCACTTTGGGGGGGAGGCCTATATCCAGCAGTGGACGTCTTCCGGCTAAAATGATGAACCATTGAATGACTTTTTCATGAAATCATGACATTGCATGATGGGGAACAAATCTACCTTAGAGAGATGATTAAGGATTTAATGATTATAATTCTGTAAATATCTGATATAGTCGCGAATCATATTTTGATCAAGTTACAACCTGATAACCTGACGCTGACCTGCAAATTGCAATAAACGTCAGAAAATTTGAATTTCGCGGGCTAAAGCGATTCACATTCTGCATAATAACATTCTGTTCCTCTTATGTTATAATGTAATAGTTAGCGGAATTAACACTATATCTACAGGAAGTTTTGAGATGGGACTTCTGGTCAGAACCGAAACAAAATTTTTTGATAGAAAAAAAAAATTGGTAAGATGTGAATTTTGTTTTGTTTATTGGATTTTTGGTCGTGGTGCTTGGCTAAACTAAGAACATTAGGTGAACAAAAAAAGAAAACTAATATCCTGAAGGCAATAGCTGATAGGTGGGACAGCCCCATACTGGGACATTGGATACGCCTACATGCCACTGTAGCGTAGTAATTAATAGTTTGTGTTGTTTTTTGGTAGATTAAGTACTAACACTAGTTTCTAAGTCTTGTGTATACTAATCAAATGGATCTATGGGTCTGAAATAAAAGTTTTTTATTTTTACTAATAAATATATTTTACACCCCATCTATTTTTGTAAGCTAAGTTAAAGTCCCATGCAGAAATATTATTTAGGTACTAAAGTCATGGTTTTCCGCAAAGTATTTATCAAATCTTGGTGAATTTGTTCTCTAATAAAATTTGTTTAAAGTAGATACCTACTTACCAACTAGGTAAACCGTTACCTAAATATACTTAGGTACTTAAATCATTAGCAAGCAGGTGTAACGTGTTCGAAACTTATTAAGTAGGATAAAAATAAATACCTAGTTAGGTAGGAGTTAGGTACTCCTACCTCAGTACATAGTCGAGGTCGTGGTGATTTCCTCAAACGAACAAAAGTATGTAAGTAACTGAGTAGGTATGTAGAAGTTCGGTTTTTAATCCCAGAGACTAATTTGACATATCAAATTATTGTTTTTAGTTTTATCAATTTGGAGTTTGACATTTGCACCTGTGAAACTAGTAGGTACTATCGCGGACACTGGCGCCTGACCACTTTTCGACCTTATTACTAGGAGCATAAAGTTGAAAAGTGGTCAGGCGGCAGTGTCCGCGATGGTACCTATCTGGGATTAAAAACGAAATATATAATCAACATATTTAAGCTGTGGTAGCATACCTACTTACATATATAGTTTAGGATATTATGATAACTTCACAAACTTGACAGATTCGATGATTTAACAGGGGGCCTAAAATGGACGCTTTGGCAAAATCATAAATGTGATCTGCGTACAATTCATCCCGCAATTCATCTGTTTGACAGTTTTGTATGGAGTTTCGTAAAATGGTTCACAAATTAAGAATTGCTTTAAAGTCTAATGTCACATAGCAGCTGTCAAACAGATGAATTGCGGATTATAATTGCCTATTTGAAATGAACAATTTGACTTTGACTTCGATGTATGAATTGTACGCAGATCATATTATGATTCTGCCAAAGCGTCCATTTTAGGCCCCCTGTTGTCAAACCGTTAAGTAGCAAATTATGGGTAGCATCACTTTTAAGAAGACACATGTATGTCTCCAATGATCCAGCGTGGCTTGGCCGCCCCACACTACAGCAGCATGCATGCAAACAACGACAAACCCAACAAAACCTAACCTATGAATTATCGGTCACTTGCATTTTTCATTAGTAAGACGATACAACTTTACCTACCTACTTAATCAGTATGAACGCACATGACATGTAAATAAGATTCCACATAACTACCTACAGTATGTTTGCTTGGCATTGACAGATATCACTATACGCACTCTTTGTTCAGGTAAATGTAGAATCCTACAATATTACCAAACATCATAATAACAATAGGTACCTACGAGACCGTTTCTACATGTATAAAACAATTGACGAACTGTAAGCTGTCTTAACAACACGATTAATCTCTCAATCTCGAGTTTTTTGTAAATATTTCCTACCTTAGTGCTAACTATACTGTAAGAACACTGGCACTGACTCATATCTAAGGTTAAAACTCAGAACTGAGAAGTTTAATGGCGACACTATCGCCATGAGTGATATTGTTGCAGCGAATGAAATGCATTGCTTGCAGTTTTATGACGTAACGCAAAAAACTAGCCAGTCAGCTGTCACGGTTACTAGAATAGTAACAACTAGTTTTAGGCCCGTATTTATAGAGCGTTACTCAGTACTCAAGCATTACTTAAGACTAGTTTCAACCAATCCAATGGCTTGAATGTAATGCTTGAGTACTGAGTAACGTTCTATAAATACGGGCCTTACTTAATCTTGGAAAATTTTATTGATGAATGAATCATTAGTGAGTTGAGTAGATACCTACTTAAATCATTAGTAACGTTTCAATTTGCTTACCTGGATTTTCATTGAATCAAATTAGAAATGCTAATTTTCAGTAGCACTTGGAAAATGTCTTCTAAAATACGTAGTTTAGTTTAGTTTAAAAAGGTAATCTTATTAAGAAAAATTGTCACTACTTGATAGGACACTTTCTAGGAATTATAATTAAGTAGTTTTAATGAAAATACCTAATATTTTTCTCTGACACTACTGAAGGGATTGAACAAAGATCAACAAAGGTGATCACCAACTAATCACCGAAAATGTAGGTAATGAATGTTTATAAACAAACTCCAAGTGCCTACTACAACATTATTGAATTAGTTCTATAGTAAATTGGCTCGATTATCATCGCCAACATCCCATAAATAGAATATATAAAATTAGCCTCGTTCGGTACCTAAGTACCAACAACACAATCGTTCAACATACGAAATTACGACTTTTATAACACCTCTGCCTCAGGGGGTCACAAGCGTGAAGGAATTTTGATGCCGGACCACACATTTTAAAAGCAAAGGCTTTTTTTTTTTGGGTGGGAAATTATCAAATAACTTCTCCAGCTCTGGGCGGAGCGGGGGCGTGTCAGACTTTTACTGACTAAAACCCACCCGTATTCCTTCATTTGCCTGTGTGCCAGGGCCACGACATCCCTTTCGGACAAACTCGCAACCCTGGCAGGCATTGGCCCTATCGGACCCCGTCAGTTGGAGCTGACAACTCTTTGAGGCGCGCGTGGAATACGAAGCGCCGCGTCGACCCGGGCCTGGTCCTCATCGGACGGTGTGCTACTCATCGCTCACCGTCCGCAGGCCCGCGCCTACGGCGGCCGGAAATCGGCTTGCGACTCCCGACGGGGGTCTCCTGCGGCGACTAGGAACGCGAGGGCGCGAACCTTGCCTCTCCCTCACGCGTTCCGCCTCCTCCTTCACAAGCCTTCCAGCTTCACAGAAGGAGGTGACGGCCTCTCATGCACTCTCGCTCCGAACCATGGCCTCAACCAGGGCCGAACACGAGAGATTGCCGCCACCGATCGCCTCCGTGAGGACACAGCGGGGCTCCGCCCAAGCCGGGCAGACCTCCACCGTATGCTCTACCGTGTCCTCCGGGCGATCCACACAATGGTGACACCCGGGCGTTTCCTCCCGCTTTATCCTGAACAGGAACCTCCCGAAACAACCATGTCCGGTGAGGACCTGCGTCAGGGGGAAGGTGAGGACGCCGTGGCGCCTCTCCAGCCATTTAAAGCAAAGCTAAAGGTACAGTCAGAGAAATTCATTGTTTTACAAATTAATTTCTCGTGTTATAGCCATTTCATACTAACTGTCAAAGAATGACGATGGTGTGATTTGAATATTCCCAAATTAATTGGGATAGGTACGGGTAGGAGGATCATAATACTCATGGCTTGTTTACCATCTCTGGATAAGTCCTGGTTAACATATCTAACTGGCAGATAATAAGGTAGATAGTTCTTACCCACCTGGACATACTTAATGATAAACGCAAATCAAAGGACGTAGGTAATAGTTTATGAATGAGTTGTAAATTGGTTAGAGGCAAATAATTTAAAAATACTTGACAAAAACAAAAGTTGTACATTTTAGTCAGCGGATTCCCAGCATTATTCCTAATATACACTACGAGTACAACAATGAAGTTGTAGAAGAAGTAAATAATACAAAATCTCTAGGACTATTAATAGATAAAAACCTGAATTGGAAAGCACGTACTGATACATTGTGTAAGAGGATTAGTAAGTCACTTCTTACTGCTTATTATGGCATAGTAGAATCCCACTTACGCTATGGTATAATATTCTGGGGAAACTCAACCGAAAGAAAAACAGTTTTTAAAGCCCAGAAAAGATGTTTACGGGTGATGTTTAAGCGATAGTTGCATGCCACACTTTAAACAGCACAAAATATTAACACTACCTAGTCTGTATACAGGCTGACTTTGAAACCATGCGACAAAATTTAATGGGGTGTTCTACCCATCAGTACGAATAACTTTTACTACCGGACCACTCTAAAATTCGCAAAAAAAAATCGACCTTATAAAATGGTCCAATCGGTTATGTATCTATAAAGGAACATCTAGTTTTTTTTTTTCGCGATTTCTAATTTCGTCCTATAGTAAAAGTTGTTCATATTGATGGGTAGAACACTCCCTTAAATTTTGTCACATGTTTTCAAAGTCAGCTTGTATATTAGAGGTAGCTGTGTTTGTGAAGTCGAACCCAAATCGTTTTAAACGTCTAGATGACGTAGTCCCATGTAATAGACGCGACAATAACCAAGTGTGTTCCCATCCCGCCAAAACGCCACTAATGCGCAAGAGTGTCTACTGCATGGCTCCGGTCATTTATAATAAATTACTTATGCAATGGAAAGAATTGCCGGCCGCTATCATTATGTAATAACAGGCTCCGAAGCTTTTTAACTAGCATACTTTATTGTCATTGAATTCCTTACTGAAAAAGAATTTTGTATAGATATTGTGTAGTATTTTTGTATTTTTATGTGTTGTGTAGTATTTTTATTAAGAATTTGGATCAATGTATTTTATAATTGCCTTTATTGTTTTAGCGTCAAACTTAAATTTTGCATGCCTATTGTTAAAATATGGCTGAACCTATTTATTAATCAATTTATCACCATGTACTGTACCCATATTTGCAGAATATAAAACTTACTTACTTAATGAATAACCCATGAAAAGTGGCGGATTGCATACATCCACGTACATGATGCAGCTAAGTTTTGCATACTGTTAGGATGGCGCTCCGTGGGTCCTTTCTTTTCTGCTACATTGAATTTATTTATACTTGCACATCCAAATTACAATGAGTCGGAAAAAAATGTTAATCGGATAGAATTTTGTGGGTTGACTGCGCTGCTTGCGTATCGAGTAGTTTTATAAACATGAATTCTCAAACCAGCAATGTTAAAGTAGTGTTTTGGAAATTATTTAGGTATATATTACCTATACAGGGTGGAAAAATCAATGGGCCCTGAAGGGAAACCACTGTAAATCCTTAAGATTAAATAATTTTACTTAAAGGAATCATTCTTTATTTTTAAAAGAGAAAAAAAACCGTATTCACAGGGTTATCGACAAGCTTACCTAAACCGGGAATCGAACCAGCTAAAAATAAAGAATAAATAAACACTCGCTATTTTATTCTACTAATCGATACAGTCAATGTTAAAAATACAATTTCTCTAAGAAACATTAGGTCTTACACTCGTCTGTCGTAAAGGATATCCATGAAATCTAATATTTAGTACATAAGAACTTGAATCAACATTAGGTACCTAGACTAGAACTACTCACTTTCCACAAGTAAAAGACACTTTATAATTTTCTTGGTTATCCTTCAGGGCCCTTTTATTTTTCCACTCTGCATATACTTACGTAAGGTCCTTGAGGAATCCACGCGTTTTATTTGTTACTGTGTGATACTGATACGAAATGTTAAACTTAGTACATACCTAGGTAGGTACTCTCTCAGTAATCTCAGTAAAGCCTAGCACTCGATTCGATTACTAAAGATGCTCACGTGCATACGCGCAGGTACGTGTACGTACCTACAGTACGCGCAAAACTTTATGAGCTCTCGGAAGTTGCACGCGAGTGGCCTAAAAGTATATTACATAATCAGCCTCTAATGTTCCCACTGCTGGGACACAGGCCTCCTCTCTATAAGAGGGATTCTTTTTCAATAAGTCGCTTGCTAAAAGCAGTCACAAGCCTTTCTAAGGTGTCTTCCACAAGGTACAGTCAGCCCAAAAAATATGTATACGTCGGCAAGGAACTATTTTATTGTCTACAACCTTTGTTCCATAACATTGTATTTACCGTGTAGGTACAAAACATAATATACAATTTACTTTACCAAAACAAAGTAGGTAAACATTTTGTCCCAAAACTTATACACCCTGTCAATTTTTTTTTCTGTATTTCTGCTTAACCGAGCTATTCTGTAGATGCCTTCATAAATTAAGGCCTCCAGGCAGGAAAAAACTTATAAACTAAGCAACTACACACTAACGGCCCCCCCTGTGGGGTACGGACCTCGGCTTAGGTCGGGACGGGACATGGGCGCCGGGAGCGGGGTGAAAGAGGTTGCACTTGCACCTCCTTAGCATCAAAATTAAATATAAGTAGATATAAAAACATGCAGAACTATAAAAATATCCGAAAACGCCTAATAAGTACAATAATAAGTCGAAAGCACGAACTCTTATTTCCAAAAATCTAATCGACCCTAGCCGGGGGGCTAACAATAACATTATCGAGTCTGCTTCATACGCTCTTGCATCTTAAGGCGACGATAACCGACTTGTAATGATTTTATACTGATGATCACGTCTAAACGAGTAGTGTTAATGATTTGAAAAAAATATATGTTAAATTAAAGCATTTTCTCAATAACTTAATATGTGAATATTTTAAATTATATTTATATTACATAGCGAAATTAATTTATAAAGTTATGTCTAACGCGGATAAAAACTGAGAATGGCGCAAAATCTACGAAACGTATTTTTCTGAAACCTTCACCAATTTAAAGATAATTTAATTATTGATCTTTTAGTATACGCGTTTTATTAAAATACCTTTTGTTTTGTGAATAATAAATTAATAATGCGTCAAATTGAGGACAGCGCTCCTTGATGGGCGAGTCCTATTACTGGCTGAACGTACGACGCGTTGCGTGAGCTCAGTACAGAACACGCAAGCTAACCACTCAAGGTCACTGGCATATATCTCCGTCTTAAGTACGCTATCTTGATTCTTAAGCCTCTTTGTATAAGTTGACACAGTTAGTCCTCTTTCTGTATGAATGAAAAAAACTTTTTTACAAAAAAAAAACAACCGACTTCCAAAAAATAACACTAAAAAGAGAAAAATAACTTTAATTTTCGGAAGCACATAACATAACATCACGCCTTGTTTCCCCGAAGGGTTCGGCAGAGGTGTACTTGTAGTACACCCACATTTAATATTATATTTAATTTAATTTCGGAAGTCGGTGTCATTGGTTCTGTATTTTCGTTTTTTGCCACCGCCTGCGAGACCAATCTGAAAGTATATCCTTTCAATTAAAAAAAAGAATTTTCCAAATCGGTTGATAAACGACGGAGTTCTAAGGCAACAAACACTAAAAAAAAAAAAAAATACAGACGACTTGAGAACCTCCTCCTTTTTGTGAAGTCGGTTAAAAAAATAAAACCTATCCCATTCGAGGCGGACGCAAAAATTAGCGAGCTGGCTTCGCTCGCTCTTGCATCGTAAATTATTCTCTTAATTTGGTGTCTTCTTGTATGAATGAATACAACCTAACATATCCGAGGTGAACTGCAATAAGTTTAATTTCGGAAGTCGGGGTCTTTGGATCCGTATTTTAGTTATTTGCCACCGACTTCCGAAATTAAAGTTATTTTTCACTTTATAGTGTTTTTTGGAAGTCGGTTATATATTTTTTACAAAAAGTTTTTTATTTTTCACTTTTTAGTGGGCCAATTTTTAATTTATCTAAGTTACTATAGCTTAAAGTCAACTGCTCATCACCTTTTACAAAATATTGCTTTTCCCGATGCTGGGACGTTAATTGTTGAGGAGTTCTCCTGGTGAGAACCAGGAGAACTGCCACTCACCATATGCATTGTGACGAGCATAAATTGCTTAGCAATCATATTAAAATACCTAATCCAATCGCAACCCGTTAAATACTTATTATTATGTTGTTCCGGCGGCCATCTGTGGTCTCCATCACCATCTCATTCATCAAATGGTGATTTTCGGGAGCAAATGCACGAGTTCCTATAAAAAATATCCAAATAGCTATAGATGTGCCTATAAAATTCGAGGGTTCCCCCCTCGATTTCCATGAGATCTCTTCATCATATTCTGATTTGGTGGCAATGGGACCACCTCGGGAGCATTCGGGGAAATTATTTTCAAAATCTGTCCATAATTGACGGAGATATCGGTGAACAAACATAAAAAAGCATATATACGGTCAAATTGAGTAACCTCCTTTTTTAGAAGTCGGTCAAAAAATAATCTCATGCTCCGTTGAGCCGAAGATGCACCCACCCTGAAAATAAACTTGGCGCCCATGGGCGAGACTTACTTCAATACCCGTAACCAACCGTTGCCGATGGAGCCCCAGTCCATTGATTCATTGTATGAAGATGGTAATTAGGCTACTCTTTCACCATAAACTCCCACCACTTGACTGTTCTTATGGAACACTATATGACACTGAAATTACTGCATTTAATATCACTGATGACCAAACATATACAGCAACCTGGAAGCCTGCATAGGCTGATAAATCACAACACGCGTGATAATAAAATGCATTTACTGTTTGCGGCTCTACTTTGCGGAAAATACTAAACACCTACAGTGGAAATTCCAAACTGAAAATGTAAAGAAACGAGTGGGTAATATGTAAGCTCTTCTAATTTATAAAATAAATAAATTGGCGCATACAGTTACAGCGTTATTAATGTTTAATATTCATGCTTGACCAACATGTGGAAAATCTATAATTAGTCAAATCGTGATTGAATTGTTTATTAGAAGTAGGTACAGTCAAGGACAAAAAAATATATATTCACTAAACAAAATGCAAAAGAGAGTTTCTCGAAGGGTAGAATCGTAGAGTCGGGTTATCTGTTGAAATGTAATACAGTTTACAAAAAAAACTATATACGAAAATGCTCTAAGCACAGCATCAATACTTTAGGAGAAAATCGGTGTTGAATTTCGCTAAATTTTCACAGTTATTATATTTTGTTACGAAGTGTACGCAATTGTTCGTCCTACTGCACCAAAAAAACCAGAAACCTCGGACGTACACTTTGGCATCAGCAAACAGCATAGCAGTGACATAGAAAAGCGTAGAGAAAGAAGTTAACCCTGCCAAAAGATTCAAGACTCGGCGAAGGGCAAGAACGCAACCTAGCGGCGGCGTCATTAAAAGATGCCCACCCATAGATAAATATAACCAGTCTTTATACTATTCCAATGCTGGCTCAAGGACGCATATCCGGTAGGCTCTTCAGTTTGACTACTAAGTTAGACCACGAGGAAGGAACGCTAATAATCCTTCCATATCCCAAGGGCACGTCTTCCCTACCATTATCGCGCACCCCGGTCTACTCTTTTATATAAAACTAGCTTTCGCCCGCGGCTTCGCCCGCGTGGATGTCGAAAACAAAACAGCTTCTCTATCAGCAATATTCTTGTCTAGTTGGAACCAACGTAAGCGTGGTAAGCAGATAGGAGTGCAGTTTGATTTACAACTTTACGGAAGATAATAATAAAGATAGCATATAAATACCAACTTCGTTTTGTACATACTTGTTCAATATACGTGTCCTCCATTTCATTTCTTTATTTTTTCTATTGTTTTTTTTCTTAAATAATAATTGATGTATATCAACTTTTGAGTTATTCAAGGTACGCAGTAAAATTCTCCCGAAAACTTATTTACCCGATTATTTCTTATTTTATAAGTTATAACCAAATTATATACCGTAAACCAATCTTGGACCTGAAGAATAGAATTATTCACGTCGCCAAGGTTTTGTTACCGTCGGTTTATTTTAAAGATCAATGACGTGTCATCTGCAAACATCTCCGGTTGATTTTGAAGTAATTGGGGTAAATCGTTAATGTAAACTAAAAAGAGGAATGGACCCAATATCGAACCTTGAGGAACGCTCATTGCTTTTTCAGACCCCAAAGAGTTCACGCCGTTTACTTGAACCCTAACTTTTCTATCTTTCAGGTATGATCTAAGTAAATCAAGTGCTGTATTCCTAATCTCATAGTGTTCTAGTTTCAGCAGAAGTGTCTCATGGTTAACGCAATCGAAAGCCTTTGAGAGGTCACAAAAAATTCCAATGGCATCTTGGGCTTTCTCCCAGGCGTTAGAAATGTTCTTTATTAGGGTGACACCGGCGTCAGTGGTACAACGACCTTTAGTGAAACCGTACTGTTGTTCATGAAAGATGGAATTTTTATTGAAGTGACGTAACATTTGATTGAGCATCAACTTTTTAAACACCTTACTGAGAACTGGCAGAATTGACACGGGCCTATAATATTGTTGGGTTCTTTACTATCTCCGGATTTGAACAAAGGAACTACTTTAGTGTGTTTCATGAGATCTGGAAAGACTCCTTGGTCCACATTGGTGTTAAATGTGAAAGCTAAATAGGGCGCAATGGTTTCGATGACAGATCTACAGACTTTTACAGACATGCCCCATAGATTTTCTGTTGATTTAATTTTAAGATCTTTAAAAGTTTTTATAACAGCCTGGGGGTTTGTATGCTGAAACCTTAACTCCAAGGGGCATACCTTTACATTCTTTCTAAGTAAGGCAACAGAAAGCGCCGGTGAGGAACTTAAAGTTTCGGTAGTTTTAAGGGGAATATTAGCAAAAAAAAATTCAAATTCCTGAGCTATTTCTACCTCTGAAGTGATGGGCCCATGTGCAGTCTCTAAATTAAATTCAGTATTACGCTGTTTTTTCCTACCTAATTCTTTATTTATTATTTCCCAGGTAGTTTTTATTTTATCATCTATTTATTAGCTATTTTGCACACACTTTTAAAAGTTTTAGAATATTTTGCAACATATTGATGAAAGTTTATATTATTCATATGTTGCTTTAAGCCATAAAGTTCAAAAAGATTTTCCCTGCTTTTACGAATACCTGGAGTTGCCCAATCACTAAATACGAACTTTGAGTAAATACTTTTGGTCTTCAGTGGTAAAGTGTCATTAAATTACTTGTTTAATAGTGAAAAGAACTTTGCGTAGAACTCAAGGTCACAAATATTATTAAATTAACTTAGAATTTATTACATTAACTAATTAATAAAAATTAATCCATCACCGGGCGCAGTTGGGCATTTGCAATTTTATGGTATACTTATAATTATAATTATAACTGTTAACGAAGGTATAAACTGGAATAAAAAAGGCTTTCAACATAATTAAGAGTTGTCTTTGAAGATTTTGTTGAAGTATTAAATTATGTTTAATTATGTTTTGAGTTCCATCACCATAAGCACAAAAGACTTGACTTTTTGTTTTGGATAAAATATTTACGGTTTAAGAGATACACTGCTTTAAAAACCCCATTTTTAGAAATCTCCACCTTAAAGAGTAGTTAAAAAAAAAAACCAGTCAAGAGCGAATCGGACTCGCGCACCGAGGGTTCCGTACGTATATATATGATGTTGATGATTTCTGAAAAGCTGTGCTATTTAGAGACATCGTTTTATTTTTCCTGTAATCTTTACATAAACTTCTATCACATAGAATAATTTCGGTTTTTTATCTATGCAAACTTCGGAGGTAAGGGGGGCGGGGACGGTATTTTTTTTACATTTTTCATCAAAAGTCGGAAACTATGCTGCCTAAAAAAGAAAATATGTTTTAGAATGTGCAAATAGTGTCCTTTCATACGATACCCCGCATGCCCTAGTAGCCCCACTTCAAATATTTAAGCCCCCCTTTCAGTCCCTTTTGCAAAAATAGAGATATTTTTTTAATTTTTTCTTCTTTGCAAAATAGTTGGGCAAACGTCATCTAAAACTATTCTAAATTTCAAGTTGATAGCATTAGTAGTTCTTGAGATATCCAGGTGTAACAGACAGACAGACAGACAGACTTAGTCTCACCATATGGGTTCCTTTTTAACATTTTGGTACGGAACCCTAAAAACAAAAAATGTCACACTTTATAATTTACTTAGGTTAGTATTTGCGCCAAGTTTCAGGTTTATTAACTCAAGGAATAAGATTTATTCCCCTTTTTCAGCCCTTAAAGGTTAAATTTCAAAAAATCCTTTCTTAGCGGATGCCTGCCTATAGTTTCCAACCATAAGCCCAACTATTAGTGATTTTAACTTAAAAAAAAAATCATTAAAAATAAAATTTTATCTCTTTTTTCACCCCTTAAGGGTTGAAATTCTAACAACACCGCTGCATTAGCTTCCAACCATAACCCTAGATAATATATTTAGTGTTTTTTACTTCGAAAATTAAGGACTTTGATACACAACTTCATTCCTCTTTTTAACCCTTCGGGGGTGGAATTATCAAAAACGCTGAGACACGTGTAAATTAATTTTCAATCGTCAGCCTATACACCAAATTTGAAGATCCTAACTTCAAAACTGACGGACTTTCATATAAACTTCCATCCCCTATTTCACCCTCTTAGGGGTAGAATTTCGAAAAACCCTTTCTTAGTGGATACCTACTCTTCACAAAGAACACACCCTCCAAATTTCATGTCTCTAGGACCAGCGGTTTAGGCTGTGCGTTGATATATCAGTCAGTCAGTCAGGACTTTGAATTTTATATATATAGATGGTCTCTGTAGTCTCATGAAACATGAGGGATAGGGTGAATCTTTGGGTTCATTCGAGCAATCGAGGCTGGTACAACCACGGTGCATTTCATTCATTCGTTCATATTTTTGCCTTCGACGCACATAACATCAGCTTAGCAGCACAGTTAATAAATATTAATTAAATCAATAAAAATTAACTTACTGAGTGAATTACGCCTTCCAGTCCAATCGGGATGTTTGTGATATCAATTGCGTGGACCATTTTGTAGCTAAAATTGAAATAAATGAAGCACATTTAATTAAAATCTATCATTAAAAAATGCATGCACGTGTCACACAAGGTCGCCAATAGAAGCCTATAAAAGGTGTATCTAATCATACACAAAATCTCTTAAGGGGTCATTGTACTCATCATTATGAACAACTTTTACTATGGGACCAAACCAGAAACGCAAAAATCTGCTGTTCCCTACATTTTGACGAGTTATAAATGTAAGGTAGAACATAAATGTAGGGAACAGCTGATTTTTTTTCGCGATTTCAGGTTTGTTCCCATAGTAGGTAATAGTTGTTCATAATGATAAGTACAAAGACCCCTTAAAAGATTTCGTGTATGAATAGATACACCTTAAATATAATTATGTATAATTAGATAGGTACTTATTGACTGAATTTGAAAAATCGGTCTGAGAGTGTTATTATCACACTTATCATAACAGTTAGATTCATGCATTCAACATTTTATTTGTGATGCACAGTTTTGTGCATGAGAGATTTATGAACTCAAACAGCAGAAATCATAATGCAGCTATCCTAGATTCTTTTTTCTTTAAAAACTAAATTATTTTAATGTGGAACTGCCACCAAACTTACCTTTTCTACTTTTTTTCACAACTCCAAAACACATCACAAGAAAACACCACAGACAGCGTAGTCTTATTTACGTGGATATAATTTCTGTCATCACATTAATGATCTTTTTGATAAGAAACGAGAAACGCGCGCCGATCGACTGTTGAAAAGGCTGATGACTGTGTGCCGCCTGACAATTAAACGAGCAAAGTTAAGAGAATCACAACATATCTACATAGTGGTATATTGAACGAATCTGATTAGCGATGTAACGCGAACATCGTGTCTACTATATTTTGTGGACACATATTTATCAACTTGTACGCAGTCATTGGAAACAGTGTGATATTGACAGCAGCTTCATTTTGTATGGTGTAACGGTTTTATTTTTGTAAATAAAAGGCTTAAATAATAATAATTTTACTAAGGGCGGTTTTCGTCATTCAAGTGACCTTGAAGACCTTGGAATCAGCAACGTGTAATACAGCATAGAAGTGACACAGACAAGAACCGAGAGAACCTGAGCCAGCCTAGCGGCGATGCTACTAAAAGAAGCCCCTCCCATATATAAATATCACCCGTCTCTCCACTATTCCAATGCTTGCTCAAGGCTGCACAGTCGGTAGGCTCTAATCCCTCGTATCCCAAGGGCACGTGTCGCGTGCCCTTGGGATACGAGGGCACGTGGCGCGATAATGGTAGGGAACCATTATCGCGCCCCCCGGACTACTCTCTGACATACAATGGTCTCTGTAGTCTCATGAAACATGAGGCTTCAGGGGTTAGTGTGAATCTTTGGGTTCATTCGAGCAATCGAGCCTGGTACAACCACGCTGGGGTCGGTGCATTTCATTAATTCATAAGGGCGGTTTTCATCATTGAAGTGTCACGTGGGTTCAACTATAAAAACGTGTATAATTTATTTATATGGTAGGTACCTTCCAGCAATGTTGGTTGGTTTGGGGCTGAATAATATCTCAACAATATTCAGCTTCAGTTTCCCAAGCAGTGGTCGCCCAACAGCCGCGACTTACGAGTTGTCGGTCAGGGGGTTCAAACCCAACCAGGCATTTTGTGTACTTAAATTATTTAATCACCACTGCTCTCAAAACGGTGTCGAAAAACATCGTGAGGAAACCAGCATGTCCTAGAACCAAAAAATTTAAGAAATTTTTGACATCTACTAACCCGCCCCGGGCCCACGTGATGGATTACGGCCCACTGCCTCTCACCGAGAGGAGGCCTGCGGGCCGAGCACGGGCGTGCCCAAGACGTTTGTGACAAGACATTATCATGTCTTGTCACAAACGTCTTGGGCACGCTATGTCTTGTTGTCAATTTGTGCTAGCATTTTAAGACAAAACGGTTTTATCGCTCAAACTGTGATAAAATGTATGACTGAAGTCTTGTCACAGTAGGCCGTGCTCGCCCCGCTGTGTGACACAGGTCTTTTTAATATGCTAAGCAAGGTTTAATCGGCGTAGTTAAAATCAGAAAGGATGCACAACGGAACAGACTTATATAATTTATATTATAAAATAAATAAGAAAGTAAGTTTAGCATATTCAGACATCATTTTATTGTTCAGAAAGCCTTTACAGCTTGTTTTAGGTTACACTATAAATACAAACAGTAGAGACACAACATGTAGAACAAATGTTATAAACCTTGTGGTTATCGCGGGGTTAGAATACAACGCCAACTTCTTAAGCACAAAGATGCCGCCGCCGCGGCCGTTCAAAACCAAGTGCAGTGACTTTAAAAAAAATCATAATACCTGCGGTAAATAAGGGCCAGCGGCTATTAAGGACCATCAGAGAAAAACTCTACCTTATGTACTTTCTAAGTTTATCTTGGGCATCACTCACATTGAGTCACGGATACACGATCCCCGGGGATCCAATACTTAAAATCAAAATATAACAATGTCAGTTTTTTACTTAGAATACTTTTTATATAGATTTGTTCATAACAATAGACATACGTAAGAGATATCTCTTTAAGGGGGATGCGCTAAGGCAGCCCGCGAAATTGACATTTTTCTTAAGTTTTTTGCAATTTTCAGGTCTTTGTCAGGTTGTATGTTGATTCAAATATGGCTTTACAGAATTATAATCATCAGAATCAGCAATACAACTCTCTCCCCCTTATTACAAAACAAGGTTTATCTTCAGACCCAGGTTTAAAACATGGAGCCATTATTGAATTTCAAACTTTATTCCGATAACGGTAAAGTTCCTAAACACAAAACTGACAACTTAGTACCGAACTAAGTTTTCAGTTTTGTATAAAGAACGGTATTTAAATCACTGTTACGTTCTTATTACAATAACTGGCTCCATGGTTTAAGCCATGTCAAAATATAAATCTTGTTTTGTAATAAGGCGGTATAAGTTCAGATAAGAGAGAGAGAGAGTTTCGCGAATCATATTTAAATTAACATACAACCTGTTACTGACCTGCAAATTGCAAAAAACGTAAGAAAATCGAATTTCGCGGCCTACCCTGACGGTTTCACCTTAAGTTATCACTGTTCCAATAAAACCTGTCGCCCCCAGAAGGATTATAAAGATTGACGTTCGTTTACTGAACTCAACAAGGCGCCCCGTTCATATCTGCACTCGCGCTATGTGAAGAGAATCATTCAGGGCGGAAGGGACATCGACGCGAATCCGTTTACCATGGATTCAGTACATCATTCTTGACCCCCCTGTGTTAAAATTTCTCGTCGGTACTTCAAAAAAAACCAGCTGTTTCCTACAGAAGTGCAATACCTACTCGGTCAAAATGTATGGAACAGCGATTTTTTTTTAAATAATCGACGAAAATTTTTAACGCAGGGGGGTCAAGAATCTGCCAGGGTTACGAGCCTGTCCAAAAAGGGATATCGTGGCCCTGGCACACAGGCATTTGAAGGAACACGGTGGGTTTTAGTCAGTAAAAGTCTGACACGCCCTCCCGCGTGCCCAGAACGGGAGAAGTTATTTGATAATTTCCCACCCAAACAAAATTCAATAAAAGGGGGGTCAAGAATGATGTACTGAATCCATGGTAAACGGATTCGCGTCGATGTCCCTCCCAGCCTGTATGTATTGGCTCCAAGTATCTCGGCTATGCGCGTATTCGCACGTCAACTCGTTACCAGAGCCCCTAGCACGAACGCGCGATATTAATTACATTTCTTGAAATTACTCGCTTCGCACATCATAAATATTTAGTTGTAATGCAGACCACAATGTTACGATAGACTTGCGCGAAACTGAACTTGCACAAGTATACATTAACATGTGTGGGATGAATTAGCACAAGTATCCGAGCCATTCGCAGACTTCTGGAAGTCTGAACTTGCGCCAGTATATCGTAACGTCCCTATACGTTACGATTTACTGCTACCATTAGACTTTACCCTTCAACTTCTTTAAAACATTTTTAATTCATAGGATATCAAATACCACGAAACTACACAATTTCGTATCTTTTTAAGGAAATCATGTTAATTTAATTTTTACATTTGGCTGTCTATCAAAATATCTTAAATTCAGTCTAAAACCGATAAACAACTTTTTAATCCTAGACCAATAATGGCTAACACATACTTCTTGTTACTTAGTACCAAGTTTTAAATAGCTTAAAAAAATAACTTTTTTCTTAGATCTTATACAAATCACTATACATTGTTGCAAAACTATCTGATGAAAATGTAAACAAATTGATCAGAAATTGTAGCGATCGTTATTTAAAACTGCACGCCCCTCCACTGCTTGTTGCATACACATTTCAAATGTTTGTACTTATAGATTTTTTTATGGAGTTTCTTTGGTTTTGGGTGGGAAATTATAAAATAACTTCTGCTGCTCTGGGCGGGGCGGGAGAAGTTGGAGGGGCGTGCATTTTTAAACTAGACCATCTGTACCTGTAAATGCCAATTTGTAGTGCCACTTACAGATTGAGTGTTATGATTATTTACATACTTAAATCCGAAACACTGATTTTAAAATCACCTTAAACTTGTTTCTCATTTGAAAATTGAGGTTAAGATAACCTAAATTTTCGTCGATGATTTGTCAATCACAGTTTAATAATGTTATTCAAACAATGACTGTTGAAAAAAGCAGTGAGATATAAATTTGAAACATAAATACATAGGAATATGTTACTAATTTCCATTAGTAAGTGATTGCGTAAGAATTTAACCTGAACAGGGTTTGTTTATTCTTGCATCCGATAATTTGGAACAGACCATATATCCAGGGTCGCAGGCGCACGGGCGGTGACCCGAGAACAGTATCCACCCTACCTAAGTTTACTTGGTGAGGTGGATATGGATAGGCACATAATTATAGCTCAGGTCACCGACTGCTCTAGCTAAGTTACAAAGATATGTTTCATGCATGAGAATAGTTAAGCATCAACTCTCAACTACTCTCAAGACTTCTCTACTCCAATGAACAGACAGTCTAAAAAGCAGTGTGTACAAAGTGGGTACATTAAAATACTTTTTAAAGAGCACTTAGTACAAACTGTTCCTTGGAGTGGAAAGTCTTGATAGTAGTCGAGAGTCGGTGCTTAACTATTCTCATGCATGAAACATATTTTTGTAACTTACCTAGTGTAGTCGGTGATCTGGCACCTTATTAAAAATTAAAAAATAATAGCCTTGCTAGAAGGCGATTATTTTTACATTTTTAATAAGGATTTTTTATCAATACTTACTTAAAGAAACTTAAAAAATAAATGATATGTACACAAAATGAATAAACATTGTATATAATAGTACATAAGTATTTAAATATCGGGTTAAAATAATAAAAATGTTTTCAGCGCCATGAGCGAGATTCAAAATCACATCTTTTAGATAACTTCTTAGGTCCAGCTTACGTAATAATATTTATTTTATTCATGCAAGAATCAAATACAAGAATTAAATAACTTAGTACAGTGCCAAAAACTTAACTGATCAGGTATCAAATACCACATGCTGCAAGTTTTATAAATGGCCGAAGACAATTTGTGGCACTATAGAACAGTTGTTCCATTTCACGACCGCACGTCAATCATTGCAATTGAAACCTTATTTCAAAGTACATTAGAGACACAAATGTTCGTGCGGACGCGATCTACAATAGAATATAAAATTTTGGACAGTTCACTGATTTATCACATTTACATTCATTTTAGCCTCAAGAATGGCTGCTAGAATTCATACTAGGCTTACTAAATACTTTACAATAAAACAATAAATTCGAAATTTATGACTAGAACACTGTCTTTCCATACCACAGCCCTCGTTACGAACCAAACACAGCCAATAAATGTTATGTGAAATGTCAGAAGACTATCACTTCATACTATAGTTTGATGGATACCGCTGTACCGCGCTGTAGAGTGCGCGGTACAGCGGTATCGGTCAAACTCTTCATACTATAGTTTGATGGATACCGCTGTACCGCGCTGTAGAGTGCGCGGTACAGCGGTATCGGTCAAACTATAGCTTTCATAGCTTTGGGTTTCATCTCAAGTACCATTTCAATTCGCAGTACATCTTTACTTTTTAATAAAATATGGTAGACTTGCTTGCGCAGGGATTCCTACGTGATCGAATCAGAAATGAAGAGATCCGCATTAAAGCGTCGTTTTTCAAGGATTTGGAGAACCTGCATCTACTGAGCTGCCGGTACTTGCGCATCGTCTGAAGACTGCAGGATCAACTCAGATCAGAGAGCTTCTTGTTTCTATTTGTACGACGGGTCTTCTCTTTGTAAAAACTGTCCATAGGGTCGGGACCCTATGGACAGTTTTTACAAACCCATCCTTATAATCGTCTACGGAGCTCCCTAAGCACTCGAAACGATTTTGAAGTTTGAGCTGAAAGGTCTCGGGGTTTTGGAAATGGATCGGTGCTGGACGGAGCGTTGACTTCATCAGTCGAGATCTTTCAAGCTTGATATTTAGATTAGATCTGGCTCACCATGCGGTGATCACTTCCGGTTTTCACAGCGTTGATCACAGAGACATAATTAAATATCTGCTTCTTCGTCGACATAATGAAGTCAATCTCATTTTTAGTTGCACCATCAGGCCTTCCTTCTCCATAAAACTAGCCAGTAGGTGCCCCGGTGGTTCCAATGTCCAACTCAAAATAGACTCACACGCAGCACAGAATCGCTTCGTTTTCCCAGTTTCGGTGTTGAACTCACCGTGACAATCGTGAAGTGACTTTTAGGGCCATAAATCGTCTCCATCTCATCGTTGGAGTGTGACGAGGTCGGGGCGTCAACCTGTACATCCTTCAGCGCATATCTTGCGGGTACTCTGAGTATAAGGTACGCCACCCTTGACGACACACTCACACACTATTTTAATTTCAGAAGTCGGTGCCTTTGGTTTTGTATTTTCGTTTATGGCCACCGACTTCTGAAATTAAAATAAATATAATATTAAACGTGGGTGTACTACGAGGGCGGCACTGAAAATTTCGGGAATCAAGGAAGTGACACAACATTACTATTTAAAAATGTATTTATTGATTTTCAAAGTATTCCCCGCTAAATTTGACACTATTTTCCATACGATGGAACCAATCATTGAAGCAACCATTCCATTCGGAAGTTGGGGTCTCCAAAATGGCCGTTTTGTAGGCGTCCACAGCTTCTTCAGGTGATGAAAATCTCTGTCCACGCAATTTATTCTTTATTTTAGGGAAAGTATAGAAATCATTAGGGCTTAGGTCGGGGCTGTACGGCGGATGTTCTAATAATTCTATGTTTTCTTGCTCTAAAAACTCTTTTGTTCTGTGCGCGGTGTGAGAACTCGCATTGTCGTGATGGAGGATGATGCGGCGGTTGCAGTTCTCTTTACGGAGTTCAGAAACGACCTGTTGCAAACAAATGCTACCATACCATTCTGCATTAACCGTTCTTTGTCCCTCAAGAGGAATAGTCGTAACATGGCCGGTTTTGGAGACAAATGTGGCCACCATTTTTTTTGCAACACTCCGTGAACGAACAATTTTTGTTGGCTTTAACTCATTTTCGAACACCCAAACTCGTGACTGGTTTTTTGTTTCAGGTTCGTTCGCGTATATCCAGGATTCGTCACCTGATACAATGTTGTATACAGCATTTGAGGATCCTGCGTGGAATCTTTCGAGAGTTCTGACGCACCAAGTAACGCGAGCCGCTTTTTGCTCTTCACAGAGCGAATGCGGTATCCATCGGGAAAACCACTTTTTTACACCTAATTGTTCATGCAAGATTATTTGTATTTGACTCATGCCAATGTCTAAAGTTGCCTGAATTTCGCGGTATGTCACATGTCGATCTTCCTCAATCAGCTTACGCACAGCATCAACGTTTTCTTGGGTGACTGCAGTTTTTGGACGACCTTGACGGCGATCATCACTGAGCTTGACACGTCCACGTTGAAATTCAGCAAATCAGCGATAAATTGTGGTTTTGGATGGGGCTTCATCACCAAATGCAGAAACCATCCGGTCAACACACTGTTTTTGTGTTAAACCACTTCGAAAGTCATAATAAATCATCGCTCTTGAATTTTCTCGAGTCAATTCCATTTTCTCAACGACTAAACAAGTTTGACAAAACCTTGTGACAAGACCGAGAATCTTTTTTTAAATAAATAAATGGTATTCGGTTTTTAAAACCAAGGAGTTTTCAATTAAAAAGATTTTAATATGACAGGAACAGTGGAAATATTCCATTCCCGATACTTTTAGTGCAGCCCTCGTACAGGTACACCTCTGCCCAACCCTTCGAGGTAACAAGGCGTGATGTTATGTTATGTGCTTCCGAAATTAAAGTTATTTTTCACTTTTTAGTGTTTTTGTTGGAAGTCGGTTGTTTTTTTTGTAAAAAAGTTTTTATTTTTCACGTTTTAGTGGTACCTACCTACTCCACACCAATTCGTATACCACTACTTGCTATGAAAATAACAGTGAGAGGATGTTTTATAATATAATCAACATACACCGAGTGGATTAAATATGTAGATATTATTGAAGAGTTAGCTGTAGATCTGTAAAGTATATGAGACCGCGCAAGCTTCCTCTACCAAATACAATAATATTAAAAATCAGTTCTTAAACAAATAAGTTATACCTGAACATATATAATACTAGCTTTTGCCCGCGGCATCACCCGCGTGGATATCAGAAAAAATCTCACGAGAATCGGGATTAAAAGTACCTACCCTACATAAAAGGAACCTAAGTATTCGTCCAAGTTTCAAGTTTATTAACTGTAGGAATAAGATTTTTCATGCAAACAAAACCCCCCGTTTTCCCCCCCTTAAAGGTCAAATTTCCAAAACCCCTTCTTAGCGGATGCCTACGTGCCACATTTCAGCCCAATCTGTTCAGTGGTTTGAGCTGTGTTGATAGACCATCAGTCACGGTTTCCTTTTGTATGTATACAGAGTGGAAGGGACATCGCTGTTCCATACATTTTGACCGAGTAGGTATTGCACTTCTGTAGGAAACAGCAGTTTTTTTTTAAATTACCGACGCGAACTTTTAACGCAGGGGGGTCAAGAATGATGTACTGAATCCATTGTAAACGGATTCGCGTCGATGTCCCTTCCACCCTGTATATGGCTAGATATATTTTATATTGAGAACCTCCTCCTTTTTTGAAGTCGGTTAAAAATCATTTATACGAGTAGCCAGAGTGCATCTCCTAACAATTCCAATAAGACCAAACACGGGTAAGATACATTGTTTTATAACGGAGTTCCAGTGCCTACCTTCCGGCTTCATCATCAGATCAGTTTGATGGTACCATTTTGATCAGAACTATTTATTTAAATTTGCTTAGCTTAATTCTCAATTCAATTCTCAATTCTTTATTGCATTCCATATGTATTAATAGATGGTATAAAAAAGTAAAAGATCAATATGGACCCTGTCGGGCACAGCAAACATTAGGAGAGAGGAAGAGAGCTAAGTAACAATAAAATAAACACTCCCCCACTACTATAGATATCTCATCGCCACCCGTGAAATACGTATCATTCAGAAGTTCCGGTGGCCATCTGTGGCCTTCTTCATCAGTTCCACTTCATCAAATTATACTTTCTGAATGCAAATGATTGACTTGTTGATGAAAATATAAAAATCGCTATATGTATGCCTATAATATTTGAGGAGTTCCCTCAATTACTCATGGATCCCAACATCAGAACTGGATTTTGAAACAAATGGGACCAATCTGGAAAAATATAATTTCAATTAAAAAAAGAATTTTCTAAATCGGTTCATAAACGACGGAGTTCTGAGGTAACAAAGATAAAAAAAAAAAAAAAATACAGACGACTTGAGAACCTCCTCCTTTTTGTAAAGTCGGTTAAAAACAAGGTTTATCTTCAGACCCAAATTTACACCATGGCACCATTATTGAATTTAGAACTATATTCCGTCTATGGTAAAGTTCCTAATACAAATCTGACAACTTAGTACCGAACTAAGTTTTCAATTTTGTATAAATGGCTCCATGGTTTAAGTCATGTCAAAACATAAATCTTGTTTTGTAATAAGACGGATTAAGTTTAAGATAATGTGAGCTACTGTCTGACGATGGTTGATGTCGGGATATTCTATCTAAAGTAATTGCGCGGATAACTTTGCTTGCGCGATGCAGGACGTGTGAGACGTCAGTGTGATGCGTAGTATGCATGTGGCGTTGTAGATGCCGCCACAAACTTGCCAAAAATGTAGGTAAATAATAAATAGTTTTGACAGATTGAGACAGATATTAGAATGAGAACGTTCTTGAAAATACGGGACTTTTTTTTTTTTTTTTAGTACGACTAAGGTTTTCGTAAGTGAATCGTACATGCATGTGTCGCTTATAAATAAACGTAATGGAAACCTCATCGGAGTTAAAAGTTGTAGCCATGTTTCGCTGCAACGATGCACACGATGCAGTCACCGGGCATCAGATGTCGGTGTTCAAGCAGGTTCACGTCGAAAAAAGCTGAGGAAAAACAATTTGTTAACACAGCCTAGTTATTAACATTTAAATAAACGGGAGCAAGTTTTTAATTCGACGAATTTTTTACATTTCCAAATTGATACTTGATATTGTCACGATATTGGTGTTCTTTTTTTTTTTAGTAGGGCATTTTATTCAGCCGTACAATACAGAAGATATTCGGAGTTGGAGAATGGAACTCCTCAATGGTTGACAGAAAATCATCTGCAGATAATTAAGTTTTTCTCTTTGGCACCTTTCGCATTTAGAGTAAGCGTTCGTAGAACGCGTCATCTCGTCTATGTGACTTTGGTTCGATAATACGTCATGTCTACGCATAGATAGCGCAGCGTTTACGCAGCGTCAACGCGACGTCAACCAACATTAGATGCAGAGACACTCTTTATTGTAAGCTAACAACCAAATCCAAAACCAATATAAAAAGCAGTCGCTAACGGCGATCTCATTGTCAGCCAAACATAACTTAACAACACTACTGAAGGGATAAGCCGAAGTGACCCCCACACACCCACGTTGCCCACGTTTCGCCAGATATAACACAATTAATAAAAATGAGCGTTTTGTCATGAACAGGGCACATACAGACTCGGGGCTGCTAGTGAAAATTTCCTAATCGAAAACCAAATAACAGTGCCCGACCTGGGGTTCTAACCCGGAACCGCACGCTCAGCTCGCAGCGCATGAGACCATTAGGCCAAAAGGCAGACAAACTTAAGATAAAAACGCAACAAAAATAAATGTACCAAATGCGACGCCTGGGGGAGACTTACTACCGCTCTCTTTAGGACTGACGATCTCTGCTTTCCGTTTCCTGAAATAGAAACATTGACCATGTATATATTTTATTAACTTTGCTTGGGTAGTTTTTCAGTTAGCTTCGATATTAAGTATTTAATCCACTTTATGTACAGTAACCGGCACGAGTCGTGAGCACAAACTGACACATGCGCAGTAGTAAATTTTTCGGTCTCTGGCGGAATGAAGAAGCCAGGGGGGCGCCGAGCTGCACGCGATTAGTTCATCTGTCGATGCTCGTCGTCTATTGGACTCTCGCGTGTCATTCGGCTACTGTACACTTTCGTGCAATTTGAGTGACTTACGTTTTAGATTTTACAATGGTTTATTTTTGTTATTTCGTATTTGTTTTAATACTTATAGTTTATTTTTACTATGTCTGGAAATTTATAAAGACACAGCGGAGGTGACTAACACCTCAGTAGCAACTGTACGGAGGATCGTTAAAGAAACCAATGGTTCATAATTTCTGATTTAAATTTGTGTAAGTACCTATCAATAATTTTAATAAAAAACGGTAAGTGCTTACTGAATAAATTTGGCCGAAATACACTTTCGGCCAAATTTATTCAGTAAGCACTTACCGTTTTTAATAAGTAATTAAATGGTGATAATATTTACCATCTCACATAAATATTTTTGGGACAAAATATAACATGGTGTAAAAATTATTGAAATAAATTCAGTTCCTTATTCTGAACAAACTGTATTTAGATTTCGCATATACTAAAAATAAAGTTGTAAGTGTACTTACTTTCTAGCTTCCAGCGCTTTCATCTGACGTTCAGCTCTAGCCCAAATGTCCTCTGCAAATTCTTCATTTAACTTGCTTTTCTGTAGATATTTTGTATAATATTCACTAGCATGAGTAGATGGTTTGTACTGTTTGCATTGCTCTGGTGACGATGTCTGTGGAGGTGAAGCATTCTTGCTGATCTCTTCCATATTATGGTGAGGGATATGGTGCAAAGACTTCTTCTTAAACATTTTAGGAATTACATCTTTAGGCATGGGCCGTCTGGCTGATAGTTCAGCCTCCTTAGCTGTTATGATTGATGTAAGAGCTACATTTCTTTTGATTTTCTTTTGTATATGTTGTGGTACAAACTCTCGGCTATGTGGGTCAAGATCACTTGAATCTGCGGGGTTATTGCCCTCTTGTACATCTTTTTTTTCCTTCACCTGAAAAAGTACAGCCTTTATACTCATATCTTTGCAGTCAAACATACCTATCATGATATTATTAAACAACTCATCACCATTCTCCTGCTCTTATACTAATTTATTTGGGGTCAGCGCATGATTTTTTCTTCCATACCTACTTCTCTATACTTTTAATATTTTTTAGTTACCCTTGTTATTATTGTCATCCAATCATCGAATGTTCAAAAATACCCACTTAGTATCTGTATTCTTATAGCTATATTCATAATTCAGTGATTTATTTAGCAGTCTAATGCAAATCATCGTATTAATTGTGTGGAAGTGTGTGAACGAGGAAGACCGACCTTTTTTTTTTTTTTTTGGTTGGGAAATTATCAAATAACTTCTCCCGCTCTGGGCCGAGCGGGAGGGCGTGTCAGACTTTTACTGACTAAAACCCACCCGTATTCCTTCATTTGCCTGTGTGCCAGGGCCACGATATCCCTTTCGGACAACTCGCAACCCTGGCAGGCATTGGCCCTAGCGGACCCCGTCAGTTGGTGCTGACAACTCTTTGAGGCGCGCGTGGAATACGACGCGCCGTCGACCCGGGCCTGGTCCTTATCGGACGGTGAGCTACCCATCGCTCACCGTCCGCAGGCCCGCGCCTACGGTGGCCGGAAATCGGCTTGCGACTCCCGACGCTCGGGGCGTCTCCTGCGGCGACTAGGGGCGCGAGGGTGCGAACCTTGCCTCTCCCTCGCGCGTTCCGCCTCCTCCTTCGCAAGCATTACTGCTTCGCAGAAGGAGGTGACGGCCTCCCATCCACTCTCGCTCCGAACCATGGCCTGAACCAGGGCCGGACGCGAGAGATCGCCGCCGCCGATCGCCTCCGTGAGGACACGGCGGTGCTCCGCCCAAGCTGGGCAGACCTCCACCGTATGCTCCACCGTGTCCTCCGGGCGATCCACACAGTGGTGACACCCGGGCGTTTCCTCCCGCTTTATCCTGAACAGGAACCTCCCGAAACAACCATGTCCGGTGAGGACCTGCGTCAGGCGGAAGGTGAGGACGCCGTGGCGCCTCTCTAGCCACTCCTCAAAGAGGGGACTTATCGCCACAATTGTGGCGTGCCCAGCGCTGGGTTGCGACAATCGCACTCTCCATGCCGCCATAAGATCCCGCCGGAGCTCTGTCCGCTGTGCCGTGATTTCTCGCGGCAGCGGAGTTTCACACCGGCGTTTCCCCTCCTCGCGCCACTCCCAGACGTGCGCGAGGACTTTTGCCTCCAGATCCCATGGCGGTAGTCGGGCAAGGAGGCTCGCCGCCTCACGGGAGACCGTGCGGTATCCTCGGACCAGCCTGATGGCCATGACCCTTTGGGACGCGTTCAACCGCTGGGCTGGTCGCAGCCTTAAGGAACGCGCCCACACCGGTGCCCCGTAAAGGGCCATGGACCGCACGACCCCCGCGTAGAGCCTCCGGCAGGAGGCGTTTGGACCCCGAGGAAGACCGACCTGCCGTGATACAGTTGTACGGAGGTTGGTGTGAATTAAGCTCAAACAACCGCAGAAACACAGGTATTTATTAGACTTATGTAATGTAATTTAAGTTTGTACTAGTAGACACAAATCACAGGATTGTTGGGATTTGTGTGTAAGGTTTGTTCTTATAAATTATCAATAAACTTTTTTTAGTTTACTTTATTAGTCGTAATTTCGGTGGTCACCCATTTTCTAACCAAATCATCTTTCACAGAGTCCATCCATCGTTTCTTTGACCTTCCCCTACTCATATATCCATACACGTTCATAATCAAAACTTTCCTTACAACAATTCCCTCATTCCTCTGCATCACATGGTCATAACATGACAACCGATTTCCAAACAACTTTTCAGACACCGGTGTCACTGTTAGACATCCTCTTATATACTCACTAGCAGCGCCCCGCTGTTTCACCCGTGGGAATATCGGGATAAGATCTATCCTATCTACTCTACCAGAATCTCAGCCCCAGAAAATGACACCATAGCGTATGGTGTCATTTTCTGGGGCAACTCAACAGAAAAAGACACGGTGTTCAATGCTCAAAAGAGATGCGTTCGATCAATATTTAAAATGAAACCTACTGATAGTTGCGTGCCTTACTTTAAAAAATATAAAATACTTACTTTGCCATGTCTGTAGGTACATTTTAGGAGCAGCTGTTTTTGTCAAAACAAATCCACATCGATTTAAACGATTAGATGAAGTAGTCTCACGTAATAGGCGAGACAACAGCAGGATATGCTCTCATACTGCGAGAACAACCCTCATGCGCAAAAGTGTCTTCTGTATGGCTCCTATTATATTTAATAAATTACCTAAAAGTTGGAGAGAACTGCCCGTGTCACTTTTCAAAAATAAGCTTAGAATTTTTTTAGTTAGTAAAAAATATGACATTTAAAAAAATATGTAACATTGTAATACACATTACAATGTTACATATTTTTTAAATGAGAAGGACTTTTCTCTTCTGACTTCTAATTTACATAGTTAAGAATAACAATTTAATGTGATCTTAAATCAATTGGCTTTTGTACGATTCCATTTACTGCATAATATTGAATATTTTGGACATAATTTAATTTATTTTGACTATATTATTATACTTATACTTTAATATCCTGACATCAATTATTATTTATTTGTTTGTTATTTAGAATGACTATAATATGTAAAATGCAATTAAATGTATTTGTTTTTATACCTACAAAATTTGTACGCCGTTATTGGCAAAACATGGACGTACACCACATCTATGAATTCAATACCTTGCATGTTCAGTTTAAGTATACGCATGTTTGACAAATAAAGTATCTTTATCTGTTAATTAACATTACTAACCCTCATCTATATCAATGTGGAAACCGTACAGTCAACTTATGTAATTGTCCTTTTATCCTCAAAACGAGGAACTTAAAATACCTTGGGGTAATAATAGACGACACACTCTCTTTCAGAAATCATATTGAAAGTCTAGTTATAAGAGTGCGCAAACTAATATATGTTTTTAAAAAATTACGCTCATTTGCAGGTTCAAAATTAATCACACAAGTTTATTTGGCCCTATGTCAGTCTATAATTCAATACTGTATCACTTCTTGGGGTGGCGCACCAAAAACTAATTTACTTCCTCTTGAAAGAGCTCAGCGAGCAATTTTAAAGTTAGCAAACTTCCATCCCTTCTTCTTTCCCACTGATCTACTATATAAATCCTGCAACGTATTAACGGTTCGCCAGCTTTTCATTATGCACTTAGTATTAAAACAGCACACCATGCTTACCTACAATGCTGACAATACTAACAAGAGACGGAATGATATAGTATGCATATCAAATGCAACCTCAAAACATGTCTTTGTAGAAAGATTTTTTACATTCTTAGGCCCATTTCTGTACAATAGATTAAATAGAAAACTTAGTATCTATAAACTAAATTACTTTAGCTGTAAAAAAATTGTACTCAAATATTTACTTACTATAGATTATGCAAACTCAGAAGATCTACTTGTTGTCTGCAAGTAGAACTGCTAACATGCTATTTTTATTATTTACTTTTGTTTACGTAAGTTTTAATTTAGTTCTTACTTTATAGTCATTGTTAATTTATTACATTATGTATTTATGCACTTTCTAGCCTGAAGCACAGGTTCAACCTAGTTCAGGCAAATAAGCAACTGTGCTCTATTTTAATTGTTAAGGTATTTATTGTACATGTGACCCTTTTATAAATAAACGATTATTATTATTATTATAATCCTGGTTATATTATAAACTATATCTGTGTGCCAAATTTCTTCTAAATCCGTACAGTAGTTTTTGCGTGAAAGCGTAACAAATATCCATCTATCCTCACAATCTTTCGCATTTATAATATTATTATTTTATAAAGATGATATCTCCTAAGATATTCATTGAACTCATAATTATGATGTCAAGGAAAATGTTGTTCAAAATTAAATACTTGTGATGAATAACGTATTTATTTGGATAAGGATTAATATCATGTTTATAAAAACACCTTCGCAAATAATGCATTATTTTAAAACAAAGATTACCAAAAAAGGTTATAGTGTGTCAACCTTAAAAGATAGATAATGGCTGTCACAGATTTTTTTTTATAACTTATAAAGGGTAACAATTTCGTCATACATGATTTTTGCGTAACTTTAATCGTTTAAGCAGCGTACGCAACGGAAGCTCTCAAAAGGGTTTTTTTCCCATTTTTGGAACATTTTTGCTTGATGCTCCGCTCCTCTTGGTCTTAGCGTGATGTTATATAACCATCCTTGACAAATGGACTAACCAACACAAAAAGAATTTTTCAATTCGAAACAGTAGTTCCTGAGATTAGCGCGTTCAACAAACAAACAAACTCATCAGCTTTATAATATAGATTTCTTATTCTATCCATTCGCAGAACACCACACATCCCTCTTAGCATTCTCATCTCAGCTGCATGCAATTGCCTTTCACTCATCCCTTTTCTGGCCCAACATTCTGATCAGAAAACAAACCCACAAAAAATTCAACAAATACAAATAATAGATTAGCTAATTTAATAGACAAATTATTCTCAGTAGGTACCAGAACTAAACACTGATTATACAAGGATTATAATTACTAATATATTTTTTTAATAAATGTGGCATTAGTTGATTAATTCTTTTTATTTAGCACAGACTTCCTAAAGTAAAGTTATTTTGTATTTTGTGTTTTTTTCTTTTAAGTTTTTTTTTAATATTGCTCAAAATTATATTTGTATAAACTGTTAATCAATTTTTATTGCTGACTGTAGAATCATTGAGAATTTGAATATTGAATGTAAGTACAATAGAAATTACAGTACTCAAATGTCAGTGCATATTCTTACTTGCTTAGTATTCTAGTGAATTTGAAAAACATACCATGCTGAGCATTTCTTGAATGAGTTCAAAGTCTGGAGCCAGAAAGTCTCCTCCCCCTCCACCTTGAGATGCATAGTAAGATTGTTCTGCACTTTCTGTGGAAAAATAATGCTGCAATGACTATGATTATAATAAAACTGCTACCATAGAAAAATAATCCATTTATTTCAGAGGAGTAGCTTAGTGCCTGGTGAAGACCAAAGATTACTTTGATCTTGTTACATATACATATCAAGCCACCTCACTCCACTACGTACATACCTTCTTCATTCCTGAAAGCCGGTGGTCCAACAGCATCAACCGTCTCCAAGGGTGCAGGTACCACACATCTTTGCGCCACTGACAGATCTTGCAATATATCTTCCAGGTTAGTCCAATCGCACATTGTGAGTGTTTATTTCAACTTCAAAGTAAACTCTTGATGGCTTGTGGCTTCATTCTGGAAGAGTCACCATCCTACCATCAAACATAAAGGTTTGTTCAATGAAAAGAAAAGATGGTGAATCAGAAGGAAACATTTGTTAATTCTGATTGTTTTCACTATTTTCTTCCCTTGTGGTTGAGACTTTAGGTCAGTGGGTCATCTCAGTTGAGGTAAAAAGTTACATACTGCCTTCTTTTAGTTTACCTAAACACAATAAACTCAATAAAAGAGGTATCTTCTATGGATAACTTAGAAAAATCTAGTATAGTATTTCAAGAACTGTGTGGACAGGACACACCAGTTTAAATGGAGCAAGTGACTGACAACTGTGAATACATTGTTTAAAAAGTAGGTAATAAAACTCCAAATATTTTTTTTTGACTACTTTCGGTCAAATGGGGCCACATTCTATGGATATACGAAATATATTCAGATAACTTTAGATACCTACCCAACGATAATACATAAAATATAAACAACAACAATAAAACCAACGAACACAGTTGACAGTTTTTGAGAACACAATTAATGATGTTCCTTGTGGTCTATTTACCTCAAATTATGAATATTTCAGCAAATTAACAAGAATAGCATACTATTTCTTGTGAATTTAAATGTCATCAAAACCTAAGACTTCCGATCAAGGATTAATAAAGTACTCCTAAGATTAACAAAACTGGTCTGTCACTGTCTGACAGACAGCACTCAGCAGTGTTGCCAACTTTATTTTTTAGAGGATACCATGGATCAGAAAAGATCGTATTTTGCCAAGAACTCAAAAAAAAAAAATAGCACGCAATGAAATTTTAATAAAACTACATTTCAAACGGTGATGTAATTTTAAGTTTGAATCATTATAGTATAGTTTAGGCCGATGGGGCCGAAAGGTTCAGGAGTGGCGACCGCGTACCGGAAGACGTAGCATTGGAAGATCTCCTACACGGTGGACTGATGATCTTGTGAAGGCTGCAGGTATCCGCTGGATGCGGGAAGCACAGAACCGGTCGAAGTGGCGGTGCTTCGGGGAGGCCTATGTACATCAGTGGACGTCTTTTGGTTGAAATGATGATGATACGAATAACGTATGTTGACTGGTTAATCATCATCATCATTTCAGCCGAAAAAAGTCCACTGCAGGACATAGGCCTCCCCCAGACGGGTTAATAACTTTGTTTGACTTTGACTTATAGGTATATACTTTTGTATTGCCCACAGAACATTAATACTCCTACGGAGGTATTGCCTCTTATTTTGCTACATTCCGGAGTTTACTACAAGTGCGGGTGGGGTAGATAAATTAAAAATGTATGGATGCATTCTTAAATCAAATACAAAAAAAAAGTTTAAGACTCGTTTAAGTCTGTTTGTTGTGGTTTTTTTTATATGCACGAGAGGGTTTAATGAGGGTTCCGTACCCAAAGGGTAAAACGGAAATCCTATTACTAAGGCTCCACCGTCTGTCTGTCTCGTCTGTCACCAGGCTGTATCTCATGAACCGTGATAGTTAGACAGTTGAAATTTTCACAGATGATGTATTTCTGTTGCCGCTATAACAACAAATACAAAAAAATAGAATAAAATAAATATTTAAAGCGGCTGTCATACAACAAACGAGTTTTTTTTGCTCGTTTTGGCTCTATATTGATAACGGCAACAGGTAGACGCTTGAAATATTCACAGAATATATAGTTATATATTCACGTTAAAAATAAATAATTAAATTATAATAAAACAAATATTTAAGGAGGGCTCCCATACAACAAACGTGACTTTTTGCCATTTTTATAGATAATGGTACGGAACCCTTCGTGCGCGAGTCCGACTCGCACTTGGCTGGTTTTTTTTATATTATTTTTTGAAATTTTGTTGTGACAGTTATAAAATTTTAAAAGATTGTATATTACGATATAAGACGTATGGTTGGCAATACTGCCTGTCATCGCCAGTGAGTTTATAGCGGTTTATAGTTTCCTTCGTTTCCCTTTTTGTGAGTCAGGGGGCCTCACAGAACACTATACTTAACTTTTAGAACTATAAATATATTTATATTTTATTTATTTTTTGAAGGTAGTCCTACTGGGGGCCTAATCCGAAGCGTTAATCCGAAGTTTCAGCCGAATGTTCGGCCGTTTTATAACTTCCATAGTTTTCTTTCGTGACTTTGAATCCTTACCCGACTTAAAGTCACCTTTTTGACTTTTTCGTAACTCTTTGACTGTCGTTTTTTTTTTCGCCGTAGTCAGCCATAGTTAGCCGTCGCGTCGTCAAGCAACGGCCGAACATTCGGGCGATACTTCAGATTTTAGTTCGGAGTAGACCCCTGTGCTGTCAGTGTTTGAATCGGACAGATAAAAAAATATTGTACGTTTCGTTCTGTATTTATAAAAAAAATATCGTACGTCTTGGAAAAACAGAGTCAAACACGTTAACTCTCCCAGTATAACTTTACAGGAAGAATAAGTAAAGGAACCAAGAAAATATAGAAGACACGATTTAGCTTGACTTTAATTCATCACTTAATTACCTACACCATTTAGGGCCCGATCACACGTACCACAATCACACCACATGGCAGCGACAAGCAGTGGTTACGTGTGAATAGTGTCGCTGCAGCTTCTTGCAGTTGCTTTGTGGTAACTACAAAATTTCGATGTAGTTGCGTTGTCGCGATGTGGTTTAGGTAAGTTGTGGCTAGTGTTTGCAGACAGATCAACTTCGGCTGTCGTAGAGGAAGACGTCGACGCCACGTAGCATTTGCGATGTGGCCGGCCGCTAGTCCGCGCTTGCGGTCTGGTGGTTGCGTTGTGGCTGCGAAGTGGCCTTGATGTTGTCGGTATAGCCCACACGGTTGATTTTGACGAGCAAATAAGGTCTGTGCGAACAAACTATTGATTTTCATATAACGTGGTTCAATAAATCCAGATTAAAACAACGTTTTTTTTAATAAAAATATTTTCTATTCATCGACGTAGTCTCCTTCAACTGAGATACCTACAGTCCCAGCTTCAACGCTTTTTTCACTAATCTATTCCACGTGTAGATTGATTTATCTTTGGCTTCAAAATAAGCATCCGTTGCTGCGGTTACTCACACCAAATTCGAGTCAAATTTCTTGCCCTGGAGCAAATACAAATTCGCGCCCGTCTTCGTGTTGTGGTTGTTACGTGTGATCGGCCCTTTCAAATTGTTAATGATAGGCAAGGGTGCGTCCACGAGCGATTTTTTGTAGCACACGTCGATATTTTGACGCTGGCTATCGAGGGATTTTCACGTCATGGATTACAGGGATCGATGCCAAAAAATGTAAGTATTTCTTTCTTCGAAGAATAGTGTTCAACCAATATCAATAGTTCAAATAGGTATGTACTATTCTATTAACGCTTGAATTATTATAACAATTAGAATTACCTATCGTTTAGTAGGTACCTAATAACGGGTTTTTCAACAAGAACTTTTTTTTTTATAACAAAATTAAACAAAGAGTTTATAATGAAAATCTCAGATGAACATGATTCAATTTTTTAACCGACTTTAAAAAGGAGGAGGTTCTCAATTCGGCTGTTTTTTTTTTTATTTTTTTGTTTTTGTATGTTTGTTACGCGATTACTCCGTCAATTATGAACCGATTTTGAAAATTATTTTTTTGTTTGAAAGGGTATACTCCCGAGGTGGTCCCATTGCCACCAAATCAGAATCTGATGAGGGGATCCCATGGAAATCGAGGGAAACCCTCAAATTTTATATGCAAACCTATAGCGATTTGGGTATTTTTTATAGTAACTCGTGCATTTGCTCTCGGAAAGCACCATTTGGTGAAGTGGAACTGATGATGGAGACCACAGATGGCCACCGGAACAATATAATAATGAGTACCTATTTAACGGGTTGCGATTAAGCAATTTATGCTCGTCACTATGCATAATGGTGAGTGGCAGTTCTCCTGGTTCTTCCCAGGAGAACTCCTCAACAGTCAACGTTCCAGCATCGGGAAAAGCAATATTTTGTAAAAGGTGATGAGCAGTTAACATTAGGCTATTGTAACTTAGATAAATTCAAAACTGACTCACTAAAAAGTGAAAAATAAAAAACTTTTTACAAAAAATAATAACCGACTACCAAAAATAACACTACAAAGTGAAAAATAACTTTAATTTCGGAAGTCGGTGGCAAAAAACTCAAATACAGATCCAAAGACACCGACTTCCGAAATTAAAGTTATTTTTCACTTTGTAGTGTTATTTTTGGTAGTCGGTTATTATATTTTTGTAAAAAGTTTTTATTGTAATAGAAAGAGTAAGGTTTGGCAATTATGAATGAAAAATTATATCGGACATGTCCACCACGACGACCACGCTCACAGATGTCGATGCTTTCATCATACTTACAAAAAATTATTACTTACGTAAGTAGGTACTTACTTACTTATCTAAGTAGATGAAAAGAAATCGGAAGTTCATCATAAAAACCGTTAGGTATATCTTGTAAAGGAGGCGAGATAGAGCAAAAATAACACTCTTTAGCGGCTTTCTAAAGGGGTTCACTTCATCATGACCTTCGATCGAGAGGTTTGCAAACCTGAAAACATCATCTAAATTTTTCATTCTTTGCTTTCTTTCAAAAATCAGCAATAAATTAATCATCAAAATCTTCTTTCTATAATCTGAGCCTATAGGTACCACACACCTACAACACATTTTAAACTCAAACATACAAAATAAAATACTTAATAAGTGCCTAGTGACAAGTAGATAACTACTTACGCAGAAATATTCCCGCATAGTACCAACTAGCCATCGAATAATAAGTACTAAGTTGATTGTATGAATGAAAGACTACGGGCAGGCGAGCAGTAGCGTCGCCGACGCGCGACGCCGAGCGACTACAGCTTTTACCCGCTAGGTGGAAAGCCAAAGCCAGCCAGTGACTTTATATTATTACGCGTTCATTCATAAGACTCAGTCAGTACCTATTGTACAATTTAAAAACTTCCGAATATATATTTTCATCTATAGTAACCGGCACGAGTCGTGAGCACAAACTGACACATGTGCAGTAGTAAATTTTTCGGTCTCTTTGGCGGAATGAAGAAGCCAGGGGGGCGCCGAGCTGCACGCGATTGGTTCATCTGTCGCGTCTATTGGACTCTCGCGTATCATTCGGCTACACTTTCATGCTAGTTTAGTGACTTAGGGCGTCTTGCAGCTTTTACTTAAATCTCGATTTAAACTCGACTTAGGCTTAAACTTAATTTAACGACTTGCATGTCATCGATTTAACTTTAATCTCGATTCGATCGGCGGCGGCGATCTCTCGCGTCCGGCCCTGGTGCAGGCCATGGTTCGGAGTGAGAATGCATGGGAGGCCATCACCTCCTTCTGCGAAGCAGTAATGCTTGCGAAGGAGGAGGCGGAACGCGTGAGAGGCAAGGTTCGCGCCCTCGCGCCCCTAGTCGCCGCAGGAGACGCCCCGGGCGTCGGGAGTCGCAAGCCGATTTCCGGCCACCGTAGGCGCGGGCCTGCGGACGGTGAGCGATGGGTAGCTTACAATGACTAAGTATATATCCTCTTGACTGCTCATACGGGCGACTCAGGCTCACGACACATATATGAAATTGCACTTATAATAAATGAAAAAATGAGTGACTATTTTAGTATTGACCAGTTATTGGATCTCTGTACACGCGATTATTTTGATACCTTTTAAAACATTTTCTGCATAAATTTAAATACAAACAATTATGAGTTCCTGTTCAATTAAAAGGTGTGGGAAATCATCCAGAACATCCAGCTATAAAAAAGACGGCATAACTTTTCATCGGTAAGTAAAATATATTTATAATTTAATAATAATAGGAATAATTGCAGGGCTCAAGCTAAACTGGTTGGTTATCTAAAATTGCACAAAAATGTATCACGCGTTGATGTCTTTTTGAAAAGTCCCTTTCTCTCACTAGGGTATTGTCAATACGTCTGTCCCTTTCTATCTTTACTAATGCTGCAGTGTTGTGACAACTTCAAAACAAATCGATAATGACAAAACAAATTATCGATATTTCCTAATTGTAAAAAAGTAATATTATTTAATGTTTACATTTTAGATTTCCAAATATTCCAGAACTGAAAGAAAAATGGATTAAGGCAGTTCACAGGTAAAATTGGTTTCCAAAATTTTTTTGGAAATGTCGACTCCAGCTAGCTTGTTAAATAATGACATGTAAAAGTGATTTTTAAATCCTAATTGCACAATAAATTATTAGAATTTAGTTTCATTTATGAGAAATTTATTAAGCTTTCTGTCGATTCAATTAGCTGATTGATTTAATTGAATAAAGTTTTTAGTGTTACGTCAGTGTTTTATTTGCACCCAGTTAAAAACCTAACAGTATAGTTAACAAAAAAATGCAGAATTAATACCCGTCGATTTTATCGATATCGAAAATATAGTTGCAAAACTGACTTGTGCATCACTATGTTTGGAACATTCGTCCTGACATTGTTGCATCAGCCAATCACAACCGCTGTATTTTCTTCGTCTCCCGGCCCGCAGTGGTGAGTCGTGTCCCTAGACGAAATCGGTCTATCGGCTCTCAAGTGGTTTAATTCTCTTTGGTAGCTTACAAGCGGAGAGATTTTTAACGGTTAACAGTCATGAAACATGATAGTAAATTGGGTAAGTCGGTTATTTTAAAGACGATTTTGTGACAGCTCCTAAAACAAAATTAAAAACCTTTCCGTCTTATTACAAAACAAGATTTATATTTTGACATGGCTCAAACCATGGAGCCAGTTTTTGTAATAAGAACGTAACAGTGATTGAAATACAGTTCTTTATACAAAACTGAAAATTTAGTTTGGTACTAAGTTGTCAGTTTTGTGTTTAGGAACTTTACCATAGTCGGAATAAAGTTCGAAATTAAATAATGGCTCCATGTTTTAAACCTGGGTCTGAAGATAAACCTTGTTTTGGAATAAGGGGGATTGAGTTATAATGTACCAATGTTAAAAACTGATAAACAAATGATAGGTAAAAGATTTTATTTCTGTAAGTAGGATAGACAAACACATTAAACATGTTTATAATATTTTAAAAACTAGATTAGGTCGGTGTTTCCTATCACTCTTGAGAAGAAACACCGAACCAACTCAAAAGACCAGTCTCTTTTAAAGTCCAGACATAGTTTTGGTCAGATCATGTGAGGACCATGTAGATTAGGTTTATTCCAAAAATCCCCACCCACAAATCCCCACTGGTGGGGATTGTTACTTTTTTTTCCAAAAATCCCCACTGGTTAAATAAACTCAGCCTAGTGGGGATTTTTGGAAAAATAAGTAACTATCCCCACCAGGTGTTGTTGTTTCTAAATAATTAAAACAAAAAATGCGTTAATCAATACCTACGATAAGTAACTAATTATGTCAATATTATAATAACCAACTTCCATTATAAATTGTTTGCATTGAAACGAAACTCAATTGACTAGATTCAAACAAAAATTATTTAAACATTATAGGATCACGTAAATCGTGGTTGAGAATTTATCTCATTCTTTCTAAAAAAAATGGCACTGTAATGCTGCCACGCATTAACTCTAGTTGAGCATCTAAGATGAACTGGTCTTTTTCTTTGCTTCTTTGTGATCGCGGTTTCCGACGGTGACTTTCGTTAGCACTTCTTTCATAAAACAAAGCGTCTTCATGCAAAAAATGTAGGAGTTTCAGTAAACTTGGTCTTTTTTTCGATATAGCTGCATTACGTTTATTATGCCACCCTTCCAAAATGTTTGTCGTTCTGTGCCTCTCTCCGTAAACACATAATACTTTTATGAAATCTTCTTTTATCCATTGGCTTAACATATACTGGCGAAAACTGTCACTGTTTTGATTGTCTGGGCTTTGGCTGGCAACATAGAACCAGCCTTCAATTCGACAGCATGTAATTCGGCAGCAGCATCGTACAATGATTCAGGTTTTCAGTTGAGTGAGTCACAATTTCGTCTTTTTTTGTTTATCCACCGAAATAAAACGGCACCAGTTAAAAAAAATTGAAGTCAGGAACCTCGCAGAAGTTACAGTTCCTCTAAAATTTAAATCATTGCTCATAGCAGATTTTAATGATTATAAAACTCGCATATTATTATTAGCTACCAAAAACGCTCGTAGTCGCATGAAAACGATAAACGTTTTTTTTTGGAAATAGGACATTCAAAAGGAATTGAATTAAAATCGACATTCAAATCCATTTTATCAACTTTATACAGTACATGGTAATCTCGGTAGCAGTTTACTGAAACTCCTACATTTTTTGCATGAAGACGCTTTGTTTTATGAAAGAAGTGCTAACGAAAGTCACCGTCGGAACCCGCGATCACAAAGAAGCAAAGAAAAAGATCAGTTCATCTTAGATGCTCAACTAGAGTTAATGCGTGGCAGCATTACAGTGCCATTTTTTTTGGAAAGAATGAGATAAATTCTCAACCACGATTTACGTGATCCTATAATGTTTAAATATTTTTTGTTTGAATCTAGTCAATTGAGTTTCGTTTCAATGCAAACAATTTATAATGGAAGTTGGATTTTTTGTTTTAATTATTTACATACAACAACACCTGGTGGGGATAGTTACTCATTTTTCCAAAAATCCCCACTAGGCTGAGTTTATTTAACCAGTGGGGATTTTTGGAAAAAAAAGTAACAATCCCCACCAGTGGGGATTTGTAGGTTGGGATTTCTGGAATAAATCGTAGATTAGTGTCTGAAATGGCCTTTTGAGGTAAGAACCACACAGATTTGAGTGGACCTGTCCAGCCAGTTCACGCATTTGTCAGTAATCGTGTAGCTCAACTCAGAATTTAAGGAGCTCAACGACTCGACGAACAATACCAAAGAAAAGACAGACAGGCCGCATAAAGTACTCAAACTACCAGACCATCATCAAAACTAATTGAAATAAATATAAATTACCCACATAGTCCTCACATTCACAATAATTAAAATATAAGGCTTTACAAATTACATAGTCATGTACCTTAAACAATTTGCCATTTAATTAATATCAATATACATAAGACATGAAACTTGACAGTATTAATACCAGTCTGCTGATGTATTTTTTTTTGCTAATATTGTAAATTCATTTATGAAATACCTCTGTTTTGTTTTTTCATTTCATAAAAGGCGTTAATAATGTAGGTAACCTACAAACGAACATGTACTCTTAGTTTCCATTTGTAATTTTAATTAAGTAGTTAGGACTTTCGACATTAACGTATCTATCCGTTGCCGCGTTGTTACTATATTATTTCCTATTTACTTGCTTGGTAAATGAAAATTAAAGTATTTTTTTCACTTCTTACCTACACACACATTCCGTCAATAACACAAAATAAATTCTGAGCTTTCCCATCGTGTCATACTTTTCAAGTAAATTTATGGACACCTTATGAGAAAACGATACACTACAGTTCAAGTTATCTCTTTCAAGACCCCGGTGTCATTTTCGTGACACTCACTGCAGCCGTTAGGTGGCGGCCACCGATTTTCTGAGAAATCAGAGCTCAAGGCACATAAAAGGCACATTGAAATGTCAGTGACAAAAATAATGTAAGTACTAATGAAAAATAATGATCAATAAGTGATAATGTAACAATGATGTATGATTATGTTTCAAGTATACAAACAAACAATAGGTACCTACATTACTGTCGCGGCCTGCAATAGGAGCATTGATGGACGAACTGAAAACGTAGGCCGAGGCAAAGCCGAGGCACTCATACTGAGTCCATCAATGCCTGGTTGCGGCGACGGCTTGTATAGTGCTTTTCTCAATTAACGCGCGGAAATTCAAACAAAGTAAATTATTTATAAATTCCAGATTCAATTCGAACAACAATAATTTTTCACGCGCCAATGTGTTAATTTTTTTTTTCAATAAACAGATAATTCGCAAACCAGTTCGTAATTTAAATAAAACCTTTGATAAGTTACCTCTTTGGTTGCCACGTTTCGGAGTAAATGATCGTTCCATATTGATATATGAGTCATATTGTCATATGGATTTTCATACAACTTTTGGTGGCCGCTGCTCGCATGTTTGGCCAGTACAGAAATTTCGATTTATCTCGAAGAAGGTCGTTAAAATAATGCTCGAATTTCCATACATGTTTTTGAGAAAAGTCTATACTTGACGGTTCAATGATAATGGGTATTAGCTTATTTTTAACCGACTTCCAAAAAAGGAGGAGGTTCTCAAGTCGTCTGTAATTTTTTTTTTTCGAAGTACCTATACACACTACTCGTGTGTGTATTTTTAAAGTAATGATATCAATTCATTTATATTATTTCTTATAAATTCTATTATTTGTCTTAAAATGTATCGGGACTATTTATAAAAATTAGAAGCAAATAAATAAGTTATAATTCAAAATTTACAAGAAAATTGAATGGTTTCAAGTTGCCCGATTCAACAAGTATATTTTCTTATGGAGAAGACAGTGCATTGCCACCGCTTTTAACTATGACGCAGTTTTGGTTTGGTCAACCAGTTTGTCAACGAGCGATGGAGATAGAATAGACTGAAAGAATAGGTATACTAAACAGTATTCTAGATATTGAACTGCAGGATCATGACAAAACATTCATTACAATTAATAGGCACCTTTGAAAGTCTAAAATTACAATGAAAGGGAAGCTCATACTACCAACCACTACCCGCCAAAATAAGATAGCTGATGAAGCTCAAAACGAAAGAGATGGCGGGTAGAGTTGGATGGATTCCTTAAAACCTTGAAAGAAGAAGAATGATTTCGCGGGGTATGGCAAACATGGACGGAAGCCCGTTCCCCAGAATGGCCAAGAATAGGCTAGAGAAAATAATCCGTGCGGACGCTGGGCAAACGCTCTTGAAACGCGGCGCCATAGTACAATAGTCTCTCGAGAAACGTACACGCTCCATGGATACCAATGTGGACGGGCCCTTCTTATAAGAATTAGATAAGAGAATAAATAATTCAACCAATAAAAATTAAAGAAATGCGTCGTAAGACCCTTTTCACACGTTCGCGGTTGTCGCACAAACGTCTCCTGCCGCGACGTTAGTCACCGAGTCAAGTATGCACGCGTGACAGATTCATTCTTGTGCAAGAAAAAGGTCTTAAGTCTACAAAAACACTTATATCTGTTGCTCCTTTAAAATAAATAAATAAAAACTTTCGGGTGGCATAGACCCTTAAAAACCTTAACCTAATACATTTTACATTTGCCATGACTCGCCACACCTACACAATACATGACTCACTGCTTCTGAAAGGGACAGTCAAACCGTACAACTATTGCGTTCAGAATGCCGTTGCTGCTACCCCGTACACGGGCCAGCAGGGAAGCTGCTTTTTGCGCATGATGGCCTGGAAACCATCAGTGTTCAGTGCGCGCTTCAGCAAACATCCCAGACGCGCTGCACCGCCATGGCGATACCCAACAACATCCTGAACGCATTATTGTACCGAGTGCGCAGGGCTCTGTAGGCTCGCTGCGTATATTTCACCCACAGACCGCTTGAGTAGAAGGACTGGCAATAAGTTGTGAATAGCATAACCTTCACTTCTCTCGTGCATCGTGTGAGCATATGAGACTCACCGCCAGAGCCCTGCGCTCCCGCTCAATATCCTCATCGTTCCTGAGGTCACCGGTCACAACGTGACCCAGGTATTCCTTTATCACAGGTCAGGAATTTTGAAAACACTTCGACTTGAGGATTTACGTCATTTTTTTTTTACTATATGTACATGGTTCTTAATATTGAGTAGTTGAAATATTTAAGAGTGCCATTATTTAGTTCTAGAACACTACGATCCCATACCTCGCACTACACTACTCAACTAATAACTTGAACACCACAGGCAAGCACTTGAGCACTTGAGCACCACAAAATATTTAAAAATAACTGAAGTGGATACTGGTAGCTACTATTTTAAAAGCGTCATGCATGAATTATTAATATGAGAAAGATATAATTTTACGTAAATTAAAATAGTTAGAAAACTTATGTCATATAAATAACTACTTCATCCTAGATATTTTCTTATAGTCATAAAATATTGCTATTTTCTAATTGCCTACAAAATTATTAGAACTAGGTAAATAATCATTTCTTAGGTTTAAAAGATATGTCAGTCAATTCCTTCTAAAATTCCGTCTTTATTTACAAATTACACTAGTAACAGCGGGTTGCATCAAAACTAAAAAGTTATGAATTCGTTAGACGTATTGAGTAGATAGTAGAAACTGATAATTTGGTTACTTATTTTACGTTTTGCGATAAACGTATATTTGACCTGCACAGATATTCGCAACCGCTCGATTCGCTATTCGAATTCTTTTGCTATGTTCGTTTAGGGGGAAGGCTACACAATGGCAACTTTTATGGTGGAAAATGTTTAAATGTTAATTAATTGTTATTAATAGGTATATTTCGTAACATGCGTAAGTGCTACTACAAAATATACACATTTTTTTATTTTTGTGGTGTACATAATAAAAACTACCTACCTATTCTATTCTATTATAGTCTAACAATCGGATCGAGCGGTTATGAAGACCTTTGCTGTACAGTAAGGCTTAGCACGAACATTTTAACATCGTAACGCTAACGTATCGTTTATATTCGAGAATTTTGAATCGAAAATAGGTAACAGTTTTACAACATTTTGGTAAAATTTTACGCAACATGCGCAATTTGTATCAGACACAGACTTTAATTTAAATAAATGAAAATATTTGATGTCACATAAACCTACATGGGCACTTATGAAACGACAGAAGCTAAGTGCACGGTTCCAATTGGTCGTTTCCTGTGGAGAAGAGCCGGCCAAGAAACTCGACTCCTTCAAATGTTATATAAATATTTAATTTAACTAAATGTTATGTGCCAAACCAAAATTTCCGATTCAAAATTCAGTAACATGAGCGCCCAAGCAAAAAGGGTCCAGTAGGCTAATTGCATAACACACTATGAGTAGGAATCGGTTTCAATTTAACAATTCAACAACATTCATTGCGTTATTTACGTTGTTGAGCAGACAAATTTTTCTAACATATGAAACAATGAATTAGCAATATACTTCAAAATCATTCCTATTCAAACTTTGTTGCGCAATTAGGGTGCTGTTCTCGGAATTTAGTTTCTGAGATATACGCAGTTTTGTAAAGTTGGGTGAATAAATTGAATTACGCTATATTAATTGATTATTAAAATGCTCAATTATCTACAAGTTCGTATAGTAAATGATTTTATATGATGTTTTTAAGTATGTACCAGAAATATTAAGAGAAAAGTTTAATAAAAAGGTAGCAGTGGTCGAATTTGAAAATGCTTTTTCTCAAATAAAGCTTTCTCAGAGTTTCAACTTCAAATGTCTGATAAAAAATGTGCCAGTTTTTGAGTATTTTTTTTATCCTTATTATCAATTGACAAATCATACCGAATCTAGTCTTACTCAATACCCCACTACTGGACTCTTTTTACTTGGGACGCCCATAAATATACGTACCTAGTAATATCCGTGCTCGGCCTACAACTCACCTGGTGTTCATACAAAATGTAACAAAAACCCTGTTGTTCCTTCTACCTACGTTTTAAGAATCGGTATACATACGTAATAAAGCAAGTCATTTATAAAAACTGTTCAACAAAAATAATTAAAATAAATATTTAATTATTAATATTTGTAATGTTTAACTAATTTCTAACCTCTTTAATTCTTTGATTTTGACTTCTCGACTAGCCAATTCTTATTTTTTTTTAATTATAATTCCACCAATGTTGTGCTTGTTGGTGTGTGTATGTATACGTCCCTAAAAGGAACAACAGGGTTTTTGTTACATACTGTATAATGAATTCAAATCAAATTCTAAATAAAACTTTCCGTGAAATTCTGTGTGTCCCACATTATACTGTAAAATATGGTACTTACAGTAAGTACAACGCCGTGTAGTGCTAGGTTTTGCCGGATTCCAATAACGTAAAGGTATTTCATAATTATTATTTATAATAGGATGCAACTCGCTGTTAGTTTTTTTAAGTATCACTCGTTGAAGCTTGTCCCTGTTCGGCTTGATCCGCTAAACGTCTTTTGATTGCCAAGTCTTTCAGTTTCAAGACATCTTCTAAGTTATGCCACGTTACCTCTTTTTGTTTCGATTCTATCGCTTTTTGTCTTTCTAGGTATTGTTTCTGTAGGTCCGCAGCATATTTTGAAGGTTGGTATTTTTGACTTTGGACAGGCTTCGGAGCATTCGGGACAGAGTCGCTGATGGGAGATTGACGGCAAATTTTAGATTCTTTTCTTTTGAATTCTATTGGCCCGAGGCACACAGCTGGGGACTTACTCTTAGTTGGCTCTCCTAGCCATTTATTTACCTTATCGATGGATTTTTTAATCTCGGGGTCTAATTTGATTTTTGGAGAAGTCGTCGAACTCGAAGTTGTACTAGTACTGAAGGTCGAACATGATGCTATCGTCGTAGAGCTTTCTTTTGGTTCCGGTGTAGAGCAAGTAGCTGTAGATACGATGTCTAAAGGTTCTTCGACCTTTACGGCCGGAGTTTCTATTTTGCCTTCAAAATATTCCGGTTTCATTAATTTTAAGGGTGCTGCACATTTAGCCACAGTGTTGCTTTTAGCGTAAAGCCTCAAAAGAGTTGCAATGGCGACGTTTTTCTGCTTTTTAAACTCATACGAATCTGATTTCGCCGCATCACTTATTTGGTTCTTCAGTGTTGTTGCGATATTATCGTATTCCTTCTTATCGACATGTACAGCTACGTCTAAATTATTATCACCACTTTCTTTTACTTCTTCTTCGGTTTCCTTTTGACTTTCTTCAGTTTTTACATCAACAGTCTGTGCAACAACATTTGAGTTAATGTCCTTATTACTCAAACAACTACTAATATTAATCTTTCTAGGCGAACTACTGTAATTGTTACTGTTCGTACTGGGACTAGGCGAAGTGAAGCATTTCGGTTGGAATTCGTCGACGTTAGGATTTAATTTACTAACTTTTGTAATAGCTATTACACAATCCTTCGCGTTGGCAGTGTCGTTGGTATTGTCATCATCTCCGCTGTTGTATTCTTGCATCTGAAAGAGATACGAAACGTTCTATAGATAAAGGCACATTAGAACCGAAACATCTAGAATCTAGGTAGTCGCTTAGTTATTTACAAAACGAATGAACGTCATGGCAGTAAATGGCAGAATACCGCTTGACAAAGATCAGTGCATAATTAATTGTAAATGATTACAATTTCGAGTACCTACTTAATATAATTTCCCCGACTTAGTACCTACATAAAATAATGCTGAGTGTAAACATACAAGTTACAAGTGATCAGTTCGTAGGAAACGTAATTTATTATTGTGCTATCGCGTAACTTCCTGCAGTCCGAGCACAGGCTGCCCAAGACGTCTGTGACAAGACATAATAAATTATGTCATGTCAATTTGTACTAGCATTTTAGGACAAAACAGTTTTATCGCTCAAACTGTGGTAAATGTGTGACTCAAGGCATGTCACAGAAGGCCGTGCTCGCCCCGCCGCGCCGCGCTGTTGCGGTTTTAGACTTATTACCCCCGTAATCAAAAAAGTTTAATAAAGTTAAGTAATGATTAACGTCTGGTTGATCTTATACATTTATTGACATTTAAACATCTCGTAACTTTAATAAGCAACATTTATGAATAAAGGCTTTTACATACTGGCGCGACACGCGACGCGACACAAAGGACGTCATTAAGTCAAAACTATCTAGCTTTATATACGCATTACGTGAGCTCAAAAAAGCTACAGATTTAAAAACTGCCCTATCCACTTACTATGCTTATGCATACGCATGGCTTAAGTACGGTATAATTCTTTGGGGAAATAGTGTAGATAGCAACGACTTGTTTGTGCTACAGAAAAAATGTATTAGGATATTAGTTTATATTGATAATGACGTAAGCTGCAGACCGTATTTTAAGAAACTAGATCTTTTAACTTTGACATCCATTTATATTTTAGAAATCTGTAAATTCTTTAGACAATATCCACACTTCTACCTTAAAATTACTGACCAACCACGCCGATATGCACCGCGTTCACGTTTTGTAAACACGCTCGTAGTACCACAATCTAGGTTAAAATTACACAGCACAAGTCCTCATGTAACATCAATTAAAATATATAATAAAATACCTAACGACATAAAAATGGAACAAAATGATAAAATATTTATTAAACGGCTCAGAAAACTACTGGTGGATAAATGCTATTACACATTGAATGATTTTTTTAATGATGACATCAAAATGGGATGACTTTACTATTTTAGACATTTATTTGATTTTTATTACTTGTATTAATTTAATTCATTTTTTAATATTATTTTAATCTGTGACATTATTATTTATTTCTTATTTTTATTGAATTATGAATGATGCCAATTATTGTTATGTTATGTAATATATTCAAATCAGGTAATTGAATTGATAATGGTATAATTTAATTGATTTTTTAATCCTACAATTTGTAATGACGTATAGTACTACAATGTGTTATTATTTATTTATTTGAATTGATTAAGTTTTAAACGTTAGCCAAATACTTATAACCTATTATTTTATTATGACGCACGTACAAATTTATTTCCCTTTACTTAATGATTTTAAAGCATGCTACTTTCATATTGTGTATTATTGTGTAAAATTGTTGTGCCCGACAGGGTCCATATGAACTTTAAAATTATTTTTAGGATCTTGTACACACATGTGATAAGCAATAAAGATTTGAATTGAATTGAATTGAATTGAACGCCCCGCGTGTCTTTGTGTCGCGTCGCGAGTCGCGCTGGTCTGTAGAAGCCTTAAACCACATCATCATGTCCAGCTAAACGGCAGTTTTAATCGCAATAGCAGCGAGTGTGCATGACACACTGTTTCTGCGAATATGCAGAAATCATCATGTAAATTTTATTATGATAGAGGCAGGGACCATTTTGGTTACCCATTGAAGGGTTTTCGATAGGGTTTTTCTAAGCGGTTAAACTAAAACCCATACGATAAGGGTAACCCTTATGAACGGCTTAAATTAAATTTTGGTAACCCCTTGAAAGGGTTTTCGATAAAAACCCATACGGTGTGGGTAACCCTTTTGAACGGCTTAATTTAATCCATTCAAAATTACCCATACCGTTTGGGTTTTTGATTAACTGCTTAGAAAAACTCTATCGAAAACCCTTTCCGTTGAAAGGGATTTCGATAGGGTTTTTCTAAAATGGTAACCAGAATGGTCCCTGGGTAGAATAGAGATAGAATTGGTCCTGCTACGCGTGCTGGGCGGATATCGAAATAACATAATATTATGATTTTTTCATGTTACTGGGTTTCAAGTAGGTATAGAACCCATTGAATGGGTTATCATGTAACCCTTTCAATGGGTTACACCATGATAAAGGTAACCCATTGAATGGGTTACCCCTTCGAAAGGCTTAACCCTTAACCGGGGTTGTACGGTCCCTGGATAGAGGAGACAAGCCAATTACACAGGAGATAATGTGTCTGCGCCATGGAATTAGTATGTACTTTAAAGTAAAACTTGAATCCTTACACGCACCGAAAAGTCTGTCTTGAAAGGGAAAACTGAACTGTTGTGCGTACTTTTCTAATACCTACGGTGACCTTACATTAACTGGAAAAGGAGGACACGATGGAATAGTTAGAATATTTATTACTTTAATGACGGAATGTGTGTGTGTAGGTAAGAAGTGAAAAAAATACTAAGTAAATAGGTAATAGTAACAACGCGGCAATGAATATACAACATTATTTTTAGTATATGCGAAACCTGAATATAGTTTGTTGTGTTGAATAATTTTTACACCATGTTATATTTTGTCCCAAAAATATTTAAGTGTGATGGAAAATGTTATCACTATTTAATTACTCAATTTTATTCTGTTTTTAGTATTTGTTATTATAGCGACAACAGAAATACATCATCTGTGAAAATTTCAACTGTAACTATCACGGTTCATGAGATACAGCCTGGTGACACACAGACAGACGGATGGACGGCGGAGCATTAGTAATAGGGTTCCGTTTTACTCTTTGGGTACGGAACCCTAAAAATCATCGTCTTTAAAATGTCACCACAAATGTGCAGACTGACACAATACTAAGTATATCTTAAGGTTCATGGCATAATATGCCAATTTAAATATTATAAATTAATTTGACATTTCATCAACTTTTATAATGATACTTAAAATTACTTAATGTTGATGAAAAGCAATTTGACATAACAATTTCAAAGACAGAAACCACTTTAGATTTATTTGAGCTTCTTGGTGTATAATAATAGATAATTTGAAAAGTCCTGGCAAAGAGCCCCGGGCATTAGCAAAAAAAAAGTCCAGACATTTTCCTTTTGATCTTTCTTTTTAGGGTTCCGTACCCAAAGGGTAAAACGGGAACCCTATTACTAAGGCTCCGCCGTCTGTCAGTCTGTCTGTCTGTCTGTCCGTCTGTCACCAGGCTGTATCTCATGAACCGTGATAGTTAGACAGTTGAAATTTTCACAGATGATGTATTTCTGTTGCCGCTATAACAACAAATACTAAAAAAAAAACAGAATAAAATAAATATTTAAGGGGGCTCCCATACAACAAACGTGATTTTTTTTGGTCGTTTTTGCTCTATATTGATAACGGCAACAGGTAGACGCTTGAAATATTCACAGAATATTTAGTTATATATTCACTATAAAAATAAATAATTAAATTAAAATAAAACAAATATTTAAGGGGGGCTCCCATACAACAAACGTGAAATTTTGCCATTTTTATAGATAATGCCAGCGGATTCCTGCACGAAGGGTTCCGCCCTTCGTGCAGGAGTCCGACTCGCACTTGGCTGGTTTTTTTTCACAGACATCAGTAATTATTTAACTTTCTAGGCAGGCCTCAGGTAGTACTCAGGTAATACTAAAACAAGTGACTCACCATTCTTAGCATGTGCTGGATGCCTGCCAGATCTGGCGTGGTATCTTCTTCAGTATGTTGTATCTCTTTTCTGGTCGCTGCTCCTCCAAATCGGATTTCCAACTCCGTGTCATCTGTTTGAAAGAGCTTTGTTAAAGATACATCGTATTGCTGACACCCTTTTAATCTAGCCTTTTTCCAATTCAAAGCTGGACTAAATTATGTTTTGTTGATATATGGATTATTGTGCTAGGTAGGTACTACACTGCGGGGTATACGGCTTGAATGAACGCGTTGTTATTTGTCCACATTAGTAGCTCTCAGCAGCGTTCTCTATGCATTTGCACACCATACTGCGATCGCCAACCCGCTTGCCAAGCATGGCGATTATGGCAACCGGGGGGGGTTGCCATAATCCCCACCCACTATTGGGGGAGGCCTATGTCCAGCTGTGGACGTCTTTCTTTCGGCTGGAATGATGAGTGGCTCTCAGTTTCGAAGTGTTTTGTAATGATGAGTTGTGATGACTAAGTTGTCTCCTTACCAATGTAGGAGTGTCGAGAACCACTGAGAGAAACAAATGGATCAAAAATAAATAATAAATAAATCATTTATGTTGGACCAAACACTTGTACACATTTTATAAACCTGCCAAACTGCGTGACAGTTTGTCGAAATCGTACTTGTGTATGTCAATTCGTAGTGTCACTTACAAAGTGAGTGCTTTGATTTGTTTGATTTGAATACGAAATTCTATTATAAAATCACAATAAAGATGTTTTTCATTTGACAATTGAGGTTAATTTTATAACATCAAATAATATCGTCGATGATTTTTCAATTACAATTTAATAATGTTATTCAAACAATTATTGAGGGAAAAAGTGGTGAGATATTAAATTGAAACCTTTTTAATACAATATATTATTAATATATGAATGTGTTATTAATTCTCATATTTGAATAATTTCATTAGAATTTAACAAGAACTTTTGGAACGGAGTTTTGGTAGGTATTTATTGCTGATCTTTATCAGACCAACTCACTGCATTAACTTTTTGACCTCCTTACACTCAGTTGCAGAAAGCTCACCATTAACACTTCATTACATAAAGCAACATTATCGCTAATGAATTCATTACTTTAATGAAGTTGCACAAACAAATTTTAGATAGCATTAGACATTTTTAATGCCACTTTAGTTAAAGAAGACTTTAAACAATATTGCCAGGAACAAATTACCATATTGAACGAAAAGAGTGAACATTTGCGTTCTGTTATTATCCGTACGTACAAGTACACCACAATTTTAGAATAAAATAAAGTAAATGTAGTTGATTTATGTGTATTCAGTGTACTCTGTGGTTTAATGTAGTTTAAATAATCTGGTTTAAGGGGGATGCGCTAAGGTAGCCCGCGAAATTCAAATTTACCAACGTTTTTTGCAATTTTTATACTTCTGATTCATATTCTAATGATTATAATTCTGTAAAGCCATATTGGTTATGGCCGCGAATCATAATTAGATCAACATACGTGTTACTGACCTGCAAATTGCAAAAAAACGTAATAAAATTTGAATTTTGCGGGCTACTTTAGCGCATCCCCCTTAATCTAATAATTTTAACATGTGTGCAGTCTAGAGCTCCGGCCACACGTGGAAATCCATCAATTTCATAAAAACCTTCTGCAACTCTACGTAGTTCCGTCCGGTCTGGCATTTTAATATAGAGGTGGCTTAATTTTGCTAGCTCACGGGATACTTTTTGTATAAACAAACTGACAAACAACCCGACCCAACCTGTTTCCGACAAACTGTTGATTTATTTATGTTTATTAAATCACCCAATACCTACTTGCTGGAAAGATCCAGTGGCGAAAAATCTCAAACATATTAAAAGCTGTGTCAGGCCATTAATGGATTTATTTCTTTGCGTCACTGATTCTAAATCTTAATCAAATAGGTTACAAATTTGAAGAACTGCCTCCTTGGAAATTCTATACTTTACACGAAACTCTTTTCCATCATGTTTTAAAAATGAATTCACTCGGTCTGGGATTCGACGGCGAGGTAAATCTAGTAAATAAGAATCAGATAATGACGAAAGACTGGTTAAAGACATCTTTCAATTACAGAAATGCATTCAAGTACCGTAGAAAACACTAATGTTGCTCTTAATGGATGCTTTTCGGCCCATTAAAATTAAAAAATCTGAAATGTCAAACTTAAAGTTCACCACCTGCTAATGGGCGCTAATGAAGTTACGTGCAACGTAAAAGTGTTTAAAATGGCCGGTTTCATTAGGTTTGACATTTCATTAGTTAAATTTAATGGAGCATTAAAATAAAATAAAAAATGGTTTTGTGCAATGATTTAATGCTACATTAGTGTTTAATGTAGTCTTTAAAATTTAAAGATCGTTTCTGCAACTGAGTGTGAGTCCGTTAATTTAGGAGAAATATTTTAGAAGCATTAGGAACAGGGTGTAAAGTTCACTCATACTCTATAGAAAAAGGAGGATCCTCCGACCAGACGGGTGTCGTGTCTGGTGGGCAACTGCCCGACGGTTGATGTCGGGACGTTGTATATATGCTAGTTGCGTGGTAAACTCTGCTTGCGCGATGCAGGATTCGCATGACGTCAGTGTGACGCGTAGTTCGTATGTGGCGATGTTGATGCCGCTACATCACTCCCCTCCGGAGACCGGAGGTCGATAGTGGGTTGAGTCGTGTATCTTACGATGCTTGCCAGTGCCAGTAGACGGTTCCATTGAGTCGGAACCGGGTGCCGCATAGTTCTCGGTGAGTCGGAACTGTCTGCGGTGATTCCCCAGTGAGTCGGGGTGGCGCTGCGTTATGCTCCAGTGCGTCGGATGTAGTACAGCGCCGAGTTGTGGCTGACTGCTGGCGTTGACCAAGAGAGGCATGTTCTCTGCTTGTGGACCGGCCGAAAGTGCAGTGTGCTGTGCCAAGGTTGCTGATGAGGCTGTGGGTGATGACCAGGAATGCGCCTCCGCTGCATGCTGGTGGTCAGGATACCCGTTGAAGCCGTGGGTGCTGGCTGGCTGTGTGACTCGCCGCTCGAAAGCTTGAAGAAGTGATGATGATGATGACGTCACGCTGAAGTAGTTGCACGAAGGCTGCGCTGACGTTCATACTCGGGGTCACCAGTTTAGAGGCATGAAGAACAGGGTGTAAAGTTCACTCATACTCTATAGAAAAGGGCGGATCCTCCGACCAGACGGGTGTCGTGTCTGGTCATGGTGGGCAACTGCCCGACGGTTGATGTCGGGACGTTGTATATATGCTAGTTGCGTGGTAAACTCTGCTTGCGCGATGCAGGATTCGCGTGACGTCAGTGTGACGCGTAGTTCGTATGTGGCGATGTTGATGCCGCAACAATATTATTAATTCTCCAACAAATCATGCTTTTGGTTATCAAAAAAACTGCAACTGTCCGCCACTGTGAGAGCAACATTCAAACCAGAACCAACTCAACGCTGACCGACCCCCAGGAATGTCACACCATCTTAAAAACTGCAAATATCCGACTCGCCGACCGCGACCAGCATTCAAACAAAAATTCAAAATATCTTTATTGTGGGCATATGGATGTTAAAGGTCTTAACAATAAATTAGTTTTCCAATCAGGGACCGTACAACCCCGGTTAAGGGTTAAGCCTATCGAAGGGGTAACCCATTCAATGGGTTACGTTTATCATGATGTAACCCATTGAAAGGGTTTTATACTAGAAACACATTGAAAGGGTTACATGATAACCCATTGAATGGGTTTTATACTTGAAACCCAGTGAAAGGGTTACATGATAACCCATTCAATGGGTTCTATACCTACTTGAAACCCAGTAACATGAAAAAATCATAATATTTTGTTAATTCGATATCCGCCCAGCACGCGTAGCATGACCAATTCTATCTCTATTCTACCTCCCTGGGTATGTGTATCGTATGTGTTTTTGTTTAACCGCTTAGAAAAACCCTATCGAAAACCCTTTCAATGGGAAACCAAAATGGTCCCTGGTTCCAATATGTCCTGTCTAACAGGCATACAATAATTATTATGTATTGTCATTAAATTTAAAATTTGTTTACATGTCTTTAGTTAGGTATTTTATTTCACGGCGATCTGAAATATAATTAATTAAACATAGTAGTGTTCCTTACACACTAGAGATAGAATATATATATTTTTTTAAGTTGGATTATTATCTCAGCTTTGGCAAGTGGCAACACAGAAACTCCACTTTTCTTTTCGCGTGCTTAAATGACATCGCAAGAAAAAATTCTCTCTCGTCAAATTGTTAATTTTTAATAAGTTTACAGTGCTCTTTACTGAAATGATTAGTCAAGTTTTGACAAAGGGTCAATTATGCCAAGTGATAGAAAGTGTAATGAGTGCATCGTTAGTGGAGACCTGAGACAGCCACGAGTCCACGACGTTCATGAACGACATCAACAGAAAGCAGATAAATACATCAGAGGCAGACTCCTAAACCTGACCCAAGATCCGGAGGCCTCCCACATCCTTAATGTGCGAGAGTGCCTGGCTTTAACTGACGAGGTGTACGTGATACTGACAGCGCTTTATTTATGCACTATGGTGGACATTAACACAGCAAATTTGCTAAAGGATTATCTATCCAGAGACACGAGATGTCACCAGTATTGTTATCTCAACGATACTAGCTGGATGAGGAGCTGCCAGAGAGGGTCGTGAAGCCCTTAGCGATGTTACTGTGCATAGCTAACTGGTATGCGTTTATCAACATTACATAGGTACGTGAAAAAATTCAGTGCGTGCGAGACACGTAACGTGACCTTCCCGTTACTAGCTGGATGAAAAGCTAACAGTACGTATAGCTAACTCGGGTATGTACTTGTAATAACAGGTAAGTCTCATTTCTATGATCAAGGTTAAGAAAATTTAAAAAGGTGGTTTGATATGCTTGTAACGAGACAGCCTCACTCAACCCTGCACACTGTCTGTGTGTTATACACTTGCAAAAGCATTATACGGTCTTATTGACTGTAGGACTCTACCTCCGTACCTGGATTGTGAGTGCTGGACCCTACCTCCTTACCTGGATTGGCTGGATTGTTATCATTGAGTATAAAATACTCTTAACAACACTGACTTGTCATAAAGGGGGTTTGATATGCTTTTATCTTACGAGTATGAAAGCTGCGAGACAGCCTTACTCAACCCTGCACACTGTCTGTGCGTTTATACACTCGCAAAGCATTTGTTATCATTGAATATAAAATACTCTTAATATGCTCATAGCTTGTTATCCCAACACTATGTGACCTAGCTCTCGCATCAAGGACAATACTATGGAAGCACACCTCGCCTCAAAAGGTTACCTTTTATCAGCCACCCAGGTGGCTTCATTATCCTGACCTACAAATGATACCTATTTTGTAAACTATATATAAAACAAAATTGTGTAATTTTTACACTCATACATTCAAATACTATAAGTACAGGATACGTTAAAATGATTCTGTGATGCAATGGCTGACGGTACAAGATACTTTGCAAAAATGATGTAGTGATACAACGGCAGACAACAAATGCTTCAGATATCTATGGAAATTTCCTTAAATGTAACTGAAATGAACCAAAACCATACAAAGTATTATTCAATGCTATTTATCTATAAGGTAAAAGCCGTACTTTCAGAATCCTCTAAACTGAGGGAACAAGGGATTGACATAAACAGAGTGGACTGGTTACCTCTATCATAGGGACAGCAATGACTGACCTTATGCTCATGAAGAATATAATACATACACAAACTGTGGATTGACTCGGCTGATGCAAATAAAAAACACCTGCCAACATAAAAAATAATTAAAATATAAATAAATAATAATATAATACTACCAAATTAAAACCAGAATAAAACTAATATTGCTTCTAAAATTAACATGAATGCTAACTTACTCTATTAAACTAAAAACAGATACAATAACAAACCTGAGTATATAATTTTATAGCCACAAACAATAATAATTAATTAAATCACAAGACATTCACTCTTGTTATCTAATGCTAGCAATCTGTTTTTTTTATATTATCTATTTAGAATGATTTCATTGATATTATTATTATGTAATAGAGAAACTTACCAGTCCTATTGAGCAAATGTACCTAAATAGTACAACAGGAGTTGACTTGTTATAGTAAATAACAAAATAAAACATCCAACAACTGGGTACAGAAATCAATCAATATGGAAAACAAAAAATAATGTTGATGGTGGACCTTAATAACAATCCGGCTTATAACATCTACACTCCAAAATGACAATTCATCAAGATTGATACTGGAATGCAACAACCATATGCTATACTGAAAAAACAGCTGCAGACCACTGACCCTGTTATTGGCTGTGGGTACAAAGATACAATAAACTATTTGATACCTATCAAATTCAATATCTCAACACCTGAATACCATTTCAGCTAGTAAAAACCGAGATGAATTAAAATGCATTAAGTACATATTTACAATGAATTTGTACATTTTACCCAAACAAAATAGAAAATTTAGTTTCATTCTGAACCTAAAACTGGTACTTAACCCCTCCTAGGGCAGTGATAATTCCATTATAGGTACTTAATTGACAGAAAATTACAAAGCTCCCAGATATAACCCTATTACTTTATACTGCTAACTTGTACACTATTCAATTATTTTTCAACATATCAAAATAGATAGGCATCTACTTATATGATTTCATCCTATAGGTACCCTATCACTTAGGGCTACCTGCAGGATTCTTCCCATGACCAGATAGGTTACAAATAAAGGGTTCATTATAAATACATTGTCTAATAACATCTTTAATAGAATTTTCATACTTCAACTATATCTTATAGCTCTGCTGTATTGACCTATAATAAAAGTACTCAGTGGTATTGACTAAATTACCAGTAGTGAGTGACACTTAGGTACCGAGACAAGATTTCCTACCAACCCACCCTGATTATTTATTCGTCAAAATATCAAGACCGACATAATAAGTACCTACCTTTAAGTTTAGACAGACACCAACATACGTGAACAAATCGAAAACCGCCCGAAAATTAACCATGGAGATCAAACACCTAACAAATATAATAAGTGAACTGTAGGTAATGCTTACTTGAAACAAGTGCCTTGAAATACTAACAAAAGTAAAAGTTTATTTACATAACATTACGCCCACATTCCCAGAAGGACCGGACAGAGATGGGTGATCTTATTCAATGGCTATAAAATCAAAATGTCTAATTAAACATTTAACCATTCCAACTAAGTACTAGACTACACATTTAGCAGTACTTAGATAACAATGATAATCACAACAATAAAGTAAAATTGTCAAGGAAACAAAGGGGGGGGTGGGCGGCGCATTGTGAGGATAAAGTATTGATGGGTTGTGGTTAGAACATGAACAAGGTCAGGTATACCATACAATCAATGCAGGCCATGAACAAAAGTACCTAAAAATTTCTTCGTTCTTAAGCACATTGTACAGTGAACATAACTAATTATACAACTTCCTCACTTAATCCATATAACTCAATTTTATGCCCCATAGATGAAACTAATCTCTTCGATTAGCTCTCAACTTGTCAAGTAATAATTGACTATTTGCTAGCAGAACGTATGAAATTCATTTGTGGAAGATATGATCCATTTGATCATAAGTACTTGAAATAAACGGTTTCACTATAAATTAAGAAAGATCTTTTTTTAAATTCTATTCAGTAAATGGTGCTTACAAAACTGATCAAGTCAAAAGCTTATCCAACGCTTATACAACGCAAAGCAACCGAAAAAAAAAGGGCAGCTTTAGTCGCCACCTTGCTTTATCAATTCAATTTATGCGATAATTCCGTAACCCGTTTTAGTTCACTAGATAGCAGAGCTTCTTACAACGATAATTTTTACAATGAGCCTTCAAGAGTCGCTGAGCCCGTCAGTTACCTAGGCAACAAAACCTGCCACCTCAGTGACTAAAACACATATTATAATGCGCAATTAAACGTAATAATAGAGTTCATGAGCTTATTATAATCTCACGCAGTAAGTTCCACACTAAATCCCAAATAAGGGAACGTTAAAGCATATGGAGACATCTACGGCTGCTATTCTCAGTCACGGAAATATTCAAAAGTATTCAATTTCACATACAGAACAAACTTTAGTAAACTTACAAAAAAAAAAAAGTTGGCTGCCGTTTTGGCTCTAATGTCGACTCTGTGGACTAATAAAACAAATACTTCATTATAACCGTAAGTTGCGATAAGCGAAATAGTAAGTTAAAGTAATATTAATCCTTTAACCTCTCACGGTACAACAAATACAACAGCTCAACTTAAAGTTGACATCAATTGAGACAAACACAATGTGGGTTTTCTCGCTGTTGATTATGCCTCATTGCTGACTAACAATAGCTAGGAATAGGAATAATAATTATATATAATAGGAATGATAATTCCTAACAAAGTAACGCTAATGAACAAAAATAAAAAGTACCTACATAACAAACAAGAATATTTATAACCAGCAGGCTTAGCACGAGAACCCTCTCTACGCGTTTTGTCGACGGAAGAATAGACAAAAATGACGTTTCAGTGTAGACAACAGAAAGTTTTCTACTGTCTGTAGCACGGCGATTACAAAACCAAATGTGAAGAGACTTGTCTTCTCTACCCTAGACAACTGTCTACAACGTCGAGCACGGCGTACAATCTTTCTCCGATGTTGACAGCTTGGGATAGAAACCTTTCTTCCGAAATAGTCTACATATAAAATGACCTAGACAACGATTCGTTAGTTGTTTTTTCGTTAATTCGAGTAATTATAGGCGGTGCTTTTTTACTTTTATCATGTATTAAGCTGAAATTAACATGTTGGGTTCAAATTGCGCTTTTTATTTAATTAAGTTTTTTTATAGGAAAACTTCAGCGAAGATGGGAAAGAAATACTATTAGCGAGCTGGCTTTGCTTGTTTGGGAGCCTTTGATCTCACGGGAAGTGAGTTCTGTAGAATTATAAAATAAGCAAGGAGATAGTGCAATCAATGTTTATGCGAAGAACTCGGCTAGGACCTGTCGCCCAAAATAAATAATAGATTTTTAGAATTAACAATAAAATAAGAACAACAATATAAGTATCCTACAGTTTTTACACTATGTTGTCCCTTAACTTTGATTTATTAGATACCTACATTCACAGGGAATATAAAACATCTGACTATGAGCCAAAATCTCCTCATTGAACACTAAATTATTTATTTATGAAGTACTAGCTGCCGCCCGCGGCCTCGCTTGCGTTGCATTAAGGCTTCTACATACTGGCGCGACACAAAGGCCCCGCACGTCGCGTGACGAGCGGTGCCTTTGTGTCGCGTCGCGAGTCGCGCTGGTCTGTAGAAGCCTTTACTATGTAGTGATTATTATTTTCATTTACTAAATCTTACACACTCAGTTTTAAATGGAGCATTTACCTACTAATAAATAAAATATCGATAAACAACAATACAATAACAATGTTAGTACCTAGTAAAAACAAGGGCTCCCGCAGACAGGCGCGACGTGATAGCGCGACCAGTCTGCAGTACCCTTAAAGGATACTTCTTGCGCGACGCCATCAAAATAGTATAATTATGGCTCTTTATTTAAATAATGCCTGTACATTTTATGCAATTACCAATATTATATAGTGTTCTGTGTATGCAATACAAATGAGTTTTAAAACTTAGTGGCGCCACAGCCAATGATGTATTACCTATAATACGTCATTGGCTACAGCCATTTAACAATATTTTTAAAAGGGAGATGCGCTAAGGTAGCCCGTGAAATTCAAATTTTATTACGTTTTTTGCAATTTGCAAGTCAGTAACACGTTATAAGTTGATTTAAATATGATTCGCGGCCGTAAAAAATATTGCTTTACAGAAATTTATTATAATCATTAGATTCGGCAAAACAACTAACTCTCTTCAAAAAATCCTTAGAATTCAAAAAACGTTCGAAAATTTGAATTTCGCGGGCTACTCAGCGCATCCCCCTTGACCATTTGCGTTTTGTAATTGAAGAAATATTCGTTAAAAACACTTTGCTTCATAGATTTGTTTGAGAACGAAACGCAAAAGTACGGTAAAATTGGGTAGTAATACACACCACTAGCGAATACCCCGTTGCTATGGACAAGTCACTGTCTACGAAGAAACCCGAGTCTAGGTGTGTCCTCGTGCTCGCGAAGAAGAGATAACGAGAAGTGTAGACAAGCGATGTCTATTCTATAGTAGAGTAGAGATCGAAAACGCCATGCTAAGCCTGCTGATACGAGTAATTTATTAACTAAGTAAACCTGAATTATTGCAGGGAACTCTAAACATCTACTCTGTTTAATGAATTATATTTCAGATCGCCGTGAAATAAAATTGGGAATCAAACGAGCTTACCTGTTAAGCGAAGTCTTGATTCTAATTTTATGAACGGCGATCTGAAATATAATCACCCACCCGCCACTAGCTAACAACCCCAACGCCGCAATAATCAGTCTACCTAGTTCACTTATCCTTTCAGGAAACCCTAGTCACCTAGTGAATGTAAGTATGCGGAACTACTCTGTACAGAAAACAGAGCTTGTTCCTTACTTAAGGATCTCTAAAATAAGTGGAGTTTCTGTGTTGCCACTTGCCAACGCTGAGATAATAAAATCCAACTTAAAAAAATATATATATTTTATCTCTAAAAATGCGATGTTAATACGTGTGTGTAAGGAACACTACTCTGTTTAATTAATTATATTTCAGATCGCCGTTCATAAAATTAGAATCAAGACTTCGCTTAACAGGTAAGCTCGTTTGATTCCCAATTATAAATGTCAAAATATCAAGATACTTACAGTGAAATTTCAACCATGGTCCACAAATCAATCAATAATTCAAGAAATCTTGGATTGTGTAATAAGCTTTATCAATTAACAAGTTTCGTAATTTATTTTTAAATATTGGTAGTTCCTTAGCGCTCAGAATGTCAATAGGTATTTTGTTGTATATTTTTTATGCAATGCCAAAGAAGCTTTTGTTAAATAGAGCCGTTTTATGTGGCACATTAGAAATTTTTAACATAATCTTTTCCATTTGAGTTTATCAAATAGATTTTCATTGATTTTTATAAATACGGCTACTTCATAAATGTAAATTGCAGGAAACTTGAATATTTTAAATTCTTTGAAATATGGTTCACATGAATCAGGAACATGGATACCAGCAATCGCACGTACACATCTTTTTTGCGCTTTAAACACTAAATCCCTATTATTGCAATTGCCCCATTATATGACTGCATATCTCAGTGTCGACGAAACATAAGCATGGTATGCGGTCAAAAGAATTGATTGATTAACAATTGTTGATAATATAAAAAGCATATGAGTACTGATTAAGTTTATTGCATATTGTGTCAATGTGTGTTTGCCAAGTCAAATCGTTATCTATCCAATGCCCTAGAAATTAACGCAGCTGACTTGTTCAATGTTAGTCCCATTATAATAAATATTGATGTTATTTTTATTGTTACGCCCAAAATTGACTAATTTAGTTTTTTCTAAATTGAGAATTAAGTTATTATCCGTCAGCCAGTTTATATTGCTAAGAGTGGAATTTATGTCATTTTCAAAAGTATCAGTATTTTGACCTGTAAAGATGGCTGTGCAAAAAGGATCATGGGATGCTGTGAAACTTTAGGGAGATCATTTATGTAGATCAAAAATAGCAGTGGATCCAACACACTACCTTGCGGCACACCATAAAGAACTTTTTTGGGCATTGATTTATGTTTTACCAGTACCGACTCATCGGACCCCTACATTCTTATCACCTAGTATCGCCCCCGGCAGCGCTACATTGTCCTCAACGAGAGCTAGCAAACCAGAACCAGCTCAACGCTAATTCCCAGCGACGCATCTTATCCTTATCATGGTCAACCGGACGTCAGTGTGAGAACCCGCTTGGGAGCCAATACTGCAACATGGTCGTCTACGATACCACCACGCCTTCTAATCTATACTCACTTCCTGATTCAACCACAGTTCACAAAAACCTACATAAAATTACATACATAAAATTACCGCCAGGCAAACACAGGGGTCTTCTGTAAACTAGAAACCAGTGTAGGTTTCTTCAAGCCGAGCGCTTGATGGCATGGCAACTTAAATGGTAAAAGATTAATAATTGATGCATGATTTCTTTCTAAACACCACCATAATCTTAATCAGCCTATAATGTAATTAGAATTACAATGTTAACAGCCCATAAGCTCTGCATTGTGATTGGCTCATGTCATCATTAGCTTATCAAATTCATTGCTAGTTGCAAACTTGCTGCCCTATATATTTTAGTGTGTTTTGCAAATATAATTCAGTTGTAATTAATTATAACCTCTACCAAGGGTTGTCATTATGGCTTTCCGTGGGTTTGCTACTTATCTAGATCTTTATGTTGTTCTTCGTAATCACAAATATCGTCGTGACCATGAAAATTTATTTAACACATTGAAGTCGAATAGTAACGTGATTTAAACGTGCAGCCGGGGACAGACTTCAAAGTTAGAGTGAACAGGCTTCTTCTGGGTAAGCTCACTCCATCGTCGACTGTGTCTCTGTCACCTCTGCCCTAGACTAAGGTCAAAGGCAAACCCATCCTAAATAAAAATAAAAAACCGGTCAAGAGCGAGTCGGACTCGCGCACCGAGGGTTCCGTACGAATATATGATGTTGATGATTTCTGAAAAACTGTGCTATTTAGAGACATCGTTTTATTTTTCCTGTAATCTTTACAAAAGCTTCTATCATATAGAATAATTTCAGATTTTTATCTCTGCAAACTTCGGAGATAAGGGGGGGGAACGGTATTTTTTTTTACATGTTCCATCAAAAGAAGGAAACTATCCTGCCTAAAAAAAAAATGTTTGAGAATGTGCAAACAACGTTCTTTTTATATGATACCCCACATGCCCTAGTAGCCCTACTTCACATTTTTAAGACCCCCTTTCAGTCCCTTTTGCAAAAAAGATATATTTTTTTTAATTTCTTTCTTGCTTGCAAAATAGTTGGGTCTTCTAAAACTATTCTAAATTTCAAGTTGATAGCATTAATAGTTCTTGATATATCCAGGTGTGACAGACAGACAGACAGACTTACGGCCGAACCCAATAACTTATTTTCAGTTAAAGACAGATCGCTATTGATGATAGACAGTATAAGTATATCTATGCTCGGATGGCGTCTCACAATCATTGATAAAGGCTATCTATCTAACGAAAACAATAAGTAGGTTTCTCTACTTCGCCCTCCCGTGCGTTCCATTACAACCAACATCACTTTAAAAAACAACATGTGTAATTAAAACTTCTTTGTTTTCTTACTTCTAAATAAGTTACTGGATTAAGATATAATTCTGTAGAGCCATATTTGTTATGGCCGCGAATCAAAATACAAACCTGTTACTGACCTGCAAATTGCAAAAAACGTAATAAAATTTGAATTTCGCGGGCTACCTTAGCGCATTAACGTATTTTTTTTTTTTTTTAACTTAAATTCATGTTGGAATGGTGCTTGCACGGGGGGTGTTAGAAAGGGGGGGGGTCAAATTTCTGTTATTTTTCGCCTAGAGCGCACCGTTTTTGAGATATTTCAATTTTTTTTTTTTATTACTTTAAATAAAAAAAAACATCTATGATCATTATTGCAAGAACTAAAGAATTCATTTTAGCTTGGCTACTTTACGTTTATCCCTGCAATTCGGGGAATAGCCAAATCTGCCATCTGTAGTACTGTCCTGTCAAACAAATCGTATATTGGGACGCATACTTTGGCATTTTCATACAAAGAGATATCTGTTGTAGGCGATACACCCTCCCATCAGTAGATAGCGTGGGCCGGTATGATTCCTAGATTATTGGGACGTTAAAACCATCGATAGATATATTTTTATATCTTCAGTAGGCCGAAACTGGTGATATATAAATAGGTTATTGGGTTCGGCCGTTAGTCTCACCATAAGGGTTCCTTTTTTACCATTTTGGTACGGAACCCCAAAAATAAAAAAAAAGACACGACAGACTGACATGGCGAAACTACTTACTTACTTATTGACTACGGTACCCTAAAAAGGAGGAGATTAGGCAAATCGTATTTACCATATAAAATTGCCAAGCCTACATAATATAATTATAGAACAACATCCGGTTATTTTCGTTATAGTAAAAAAATATGTACCTACTTACTTCGAATTGGCCAGCCTATATGTATATAATGACAATGCATTTTATGTGTAAGAATACGGTAACAAGCCTGTAAGTATATATTTTCTCTTTGCGGAAATGTTCTAATTGCCGTTATATCACAGAACCTAAATGAAATGAGTTATGTTGTAGATCTTTTAAATCAATACTCTGAACTCGTTGAAAAAATTGCATCCAACTGTTGGCCGCAAAATGCACGCACACTAGCATTACATAATGACAGCACAATGACGTGGGCGCGAGTGTAAGACTTAGCTGTCACACACACAACAAAGTTGGCCTGTTTGTTTGTTTTAGTTATTTTGCAGTGGGACACTCCTATCTAGAAATATAAATAATCTAAGTCATAATTTTATAAAATCTGTTCTTGTATCTAATTTAGTTTCGTAAATAATTGTTAAGTAGGTCTTTCGTAGAGAAGCTAACAATAAAATGAGTAAAAAAACAATGTAACACAATGTTAGCAACAAAGAACAATGTAATTTGACCTGTATATGACTAACAATTTTTAGTCAGGTTAACAGATCAAGTTTGGACATGTTGTAACATGAAATGATGAGAATGCATTTTGTGTGAAGCTAAAACATTGCCTTTTTACAAAATGGCTGTGTCAGTAAGATTTTTGGAATGCATTACATCAGCAGAAATCTCAGTACTAAATAAGTACAGAGTTAAGGAACAGGGCTTTTGTAATATATTAATTTAATAGCTTTCGCCTGTGGCTTCGCCCGCGTGGAGACCGGAAATTATACCCACATAACATACTACCGGATGTCTACCGGGATAAAAAGTATCCTATGTCTGCCTATCCTTCTAATCAGTTTAGGCCGAAAGGTGTGAAAAGGTAACAGACAGAGTAACTTTCGAATTTATAATATGAGTATGGTATTTAAGGTTGTTTGGGTACAACAATAGGTAGTGATAATAAAGAAAACATTGCGTCAAACAAAATCAAACCAATTAACAAAGAGATTTAAAGATAGATATTATAGAGAGGCTATCAAAAGTAATGTCATAGAAAAATTATGATTCCATGTATCAGCGATGACATCTAGTGTATTATAGCCAAATTACATAATAGCTAAGTTTGACACGTTACACTTTTACTGACACCAACCTATGATTACCAACAGTCAGATAGTTTGAAACATCTAAGAAAATTATTTATTTTATCTAAATATTGGGTAAATTACAAAATACTAACGAAAATAAACCGTGGTTAAGTCTAGTTGTTTTATCACTACGTGCTTTGCAATACCGTAATGCACATTTCAGTATTAATACTTCGAAAATAATTTTCGTTTGGTGGACACAAATGTGACTTGACATGCAGGCATACACTAGACTGAGCGACTTTTGCCCACTAGGACAAATGTATCGGATTACGATTTTGTTTGCTATGTCCCGTCTATTGTTAAATAAATAATTTAATGTCTTTGCCAAAGACATTAAATTATTTATTTAACAACAACCCCAAACACCAAACCCAATTACAAACCCAATTTATCCTCAAACAACTGAATGTTAGTTTTACATTATAATGCCAGGCCAGAAATAGAATTTTATTGTAGATAGGTGTTCATTATGCTTGTCATTGGAGGGCCAATTCAACCACTATTTTCTATTTATTATGTAAAAATCTCTTTTCAGAAATACATTTGGAATTTGACAGTTTTTCATAATGCTAAATGGTAATTTTATTCTACAGCTATGTTAACTGACTGGTAACACAGTCAGACCTTATTATGTTATCTGTCTAATCTTACAACCAAAGTGTCAAAATAAGCCTAGGATTAGCTAAAACATTGTTAGAATAAGTTTTACCAACCAAGATGAAGATTACCTTCATTTTCAGGAACCACGCGTGGGGGGACATCTCCAATCACCAGGTAGCCTCCGTCCAGGTCGTCTTTCTTCCTGGTTCTCCTACCTGAAGCCTTTGCAAGGTCTTGCAGCACCTCTTCCTTCGTCAACCAAGTCTTTATAAAAGCCATACTGCACTAGAACCAAAGAACATATTGTATGACATTACTTTTTCAATTGCGTTTAATTTGATTTTGCAATTATTGAATTATCTAAACCATAAAGTACCTACAAATAAATACAAAAACAAAAGGACACCTAAGCGTCGAAGTACCTAGTGTAAATAGTTATTTGTTTGGATTACCTCTTATTAAATGAGATATTTCAATTGGATTTCAATATATTGCCTGGTCAGTAGATAGTGAGCCACTTTTTTTAATAATAGGTAGAGAAATGATCAAAACCAATGCATCGTATTCGTATGGCAAAAAATGTGGAATAACTCTGAACACACCAGTGAAAGTGAACATAGATATACACCTCGTTAGAGTAGTATATTTCTTGTTAAACACTTTTCTATTTGACACTGAAGTCTGAACACTCGTAGCGAAAACAACAACGGAAATGCGAAATGCAGTTTTTGAGTTTGACAATGAAAGACAATGACTGATTTAGATTCTATTAAAAAAAAATCCTCTATGGCAACTCTATGGTGAGCATAGAATTAGTAAGTACTACATACACATAAACTCAAGCCTTCTTTCCATGGGGATAGGCAGAACCATCTCGCCCTACCTACAAAATTTGCGTGCATACCTACAAAAATTAGTTGCTTAAGATGGCCGCCTTTAATAGGGTTGTAACTGCGTGCAACATGCGTAGGTGATATCGACATTTATAAAACATACATGAATTTGTTTTAAGGTATTGGTTTACATTTTTCGATTAGCCTCGTAAATGTAATGCAGGTGAAATGATAAGAATTTTAGAAGTTGTGGGTGTTTTATGTTTCATCATAGCCTGTTCTTACACTGGCTTTCTTTCCCTTTGAACCGAAACACGATACTGGATGCATTGCCGCTTTGTGGCTGAAATAAGAAAGTAAGGCTTTTGTAATTATTCAAATGTTAAACTTAAATATATTTTTTTTGTTTATTTGGTTAGTAGTCATTGGATACATCCAATTACTACTAATCATTCATGAAGTGAGCTGCCATTGTAAGACGATTTGTAAACAAGAATATTACAAATTAAAGGATTATATCCATGACACTTGGCTTGGAAACATGCTGGTCCAGCTCCATAGGACAATCTAGAGTCTAGACAAAATCAAACAGGTTGCTATTTTAATTGTATAATTTATTATTTTTATGACATTTATTTTAAATTCTGTGATTACCTTAACTCACACTGATATTGTTATTTTTTAGAAAATCGTATATATTTTTTACAATTTTTGTAAATATGTGAACACCATGTATCTATCACATAATTAATTTATATGTCATTGCTTCATTCTTAACTCTTTTTATTACCTATTGTGGTATAGTAATTTTATTCTAGGTGCATCGTCTTCAAATATAATTATATAAATAATGTGCCTATAAAAAATATTGTACAAGATTTCAAAAGAGTAGGTACCGGTGAAGTTTCTTGCCCATTCTTCTCCATCAAGGTCAAAGTGCATGGAGCAGATATGCGACATTTTATGTCTAGGGTTTATATTTTCAGAACCAATAGCTTCTATCCATTTCTTCTTTAAAATTTCGTTTTTAGGAAATCTGTGGATTAAAACATCGTTGCAATGTATTTGACACACTAAACAAATATTATCGATACTTCAAATCGCATGCGAGCATCACACATCACTAACCTTACATACCAATATAAATACAGAATGTAAACAATGCAATGAATTAAAGAAAATAACAAACGTTTTATCTTTTAAGCAATTTATACATGACACAGGTTTCAACAATGATCAAAAACATCATCTTGTAACAGTGTAATAAACAGAATTGTACAATAATCGACTGGATTAGTGAAAACTAGTTACTAACCTGTGCAGAGACAAATTAGGCTGATTTTTGTTTTTTCTCGCACCACACTGTTTTATGCAACACGAGGGCATGGTTTTCCTCATAATAGCAAAACTCAGAACACCTAAATACTTAGTTTCTAGACGTATTTCTCTCGAAAATAATAAAAATATTTTGAGTAAGCAATCGTTTGACAGCACATGTACCACAAAACTTGGCAACAAACATGGCGACCGGTCACGCATAAACATGATTTTGACGTCTCAAAAATTGTTGCCAAATTATGTCCTTGACAAACATTTAGACGTCTCTCTTTTCTTACGCAGTTCTTGACTAGTTAGAAAGAAACAAAACGCTTTATGACATGTGTGTGTCGATATGATAGATACTTGTATAACTATTCTTCATATAGTAGAATGGGGCATCTCCATAGTTTTCCTAAATCAATGGGCAGAACCTACAGGAAGCCACCTGTTAGGTCTTTCATTAAAAAAAAGAAAAGATAAACAGAGGTATGACCCCGACTTGCTAATTAGGCACTATGATTTTATTTATTTTAATTAAATTTTTTAATAATCTCTTTACCTGACATATTTCAAATTGATTTATTTTTTAAGTAATCTATTGACATGCCCCCATAACCTACAGTATGTGTAATTGTGTGTTGTATGTGTAATTTAATTATTGTTGATTATTTGATTGTAATGTGTTTAATTGGATTTTAATTTTTATATAATGATAAATGATAAATGATAAATGATAAATGATTTTATTTCTGTAAGTAGGTTTGTACAAACACTTTTACACGTCAATCATATTTTAAAAACTAGATGAGGTCGGCGTTTCCTATCTGACTACTCTGAGAAGAAAGGCCGAAACAAACTCAGAGGTCATAGTCTCTTTTAAAGTCCAGACATAATCTTGGTCAGATCATGTGAAGACCATGTAGATTGGTGTCTGAAATGGTCTTTTGAGGAAAGAACCACACAGGTTGAGTGGACCTGACCAGTCAGTGCACGCATTTGTCAGTAATCGTGCAGCTCTACTCAGAATATAAGGAGCTCAACGATGCGACTATCAATACCAAAGAAAGGCCATTTGGGTAGGCCACTTATATGACTCAAACTGCCAGACCATGATTAACACTAACTGAGAATAAAAGAAAGGGAAAAAAAAAATATTATGCAATAACCCACATAGTCTTCACATTCACAATAATTAAAATAATATAATACTTTACAAGTAAATATTCCTGTCATTGTGTATAAAATAATAATTAAATGTCACTGTTTATAAAATAATAAAGTTAGCAAAAACAATAAAAATAAACTACCTCAATATGTACAAAAATTGGAGCAGCTCAATCCCAAGCCTTTTTGTCCTCAATATAATCTTTAACAGTATAAAAGGCTTTCTGGCACAACTTACGTTTAATGAATGATTTGAATTTATTAAGGCTTAGATCTTGAACGTGGCTTGGAAGTTTATTATAAAAGCGTATACATTGACATCGAAACGAGCCACCTATTTTCTTGAGCCTTGTTGTAGGTACAACAAATTTGTGTTTGTTCCTAGTATTTATATTATGGATATCACTGTATTTTTTAAATAATTTTATATTTTTATGGGCATGTATGCAATGTATGGACTATGTCTGAAATAAATGAATTAATAATAATAATAACTAAATCGCTTGTCTACAATGCTTGTCTAAGTTAATTTTATACGCAAAATATTGGCAAAACATAATAATAATATAATCTTTCATTTTGTATTTTTACTTAAATGTTTTTATATTTTTTTTATATTCTAATATTTAAAAATATAATTTATATGTATATCTAATGAAATAAAGGATATAATCATAATATTTTAGACACTATCTGAACTTTATTTACCTGTGATAACAAAATAAATTAAATAAATGATTGATTGAAGTTGCACGCTACTGGCATAGAAGTATAGCTTTTGCCCGCGGCTTTGCCCACGTGAATGTCGGAAATTATCCCACGCGAACGTGCTATAAAAAGTATCATATATACCCAGGTCATGGCCCATCCGTACACGGTACCGTACATACGTAAAAAAAAAAGCACGCCCAGCCAGTCCCCAGTTTGTGATCCCCCAACGATGCCCTAAGCCGAGGTCCGTAGCCTACAGGGGGTGCCCTTAGTGCGCAGTCGTTTAGTTATAATATATATTTTACGCCCTGGCTGGAGGCTTAATTAAGCTCACACTTAGGGCAGACACAGGAAAGCTCGGTTAAGTGGCCACGGCCTCTCGAGGCCACCTACGAGATGCAATACAAAAAAAAACAAAGAATCGGCACGCATTTCTAACCTTTGAGTATTTTATAAAAATACTCGAGTTTCTAACGGATGTGTCTCGGTCTGTCTCACGAGTCTATGCCTCCCTCACTGCCATTAGTCGGTACTCTTACTAACTATTTGGTTTGTGTAAAATCTTGATTTACTTTAATTAAGTTGTTAATTGTGTATTGCTACTATAAAATTATTGCTGATTTAGTGTCGGCTTAATTAATAAGTAATTAATAAGCTTTAATTAGTAAAACAATTTATACCTATCCTTGTGTTTTACTTCTGATGTCTGAGCATATCCCGACAAGTATTTCATATTAGTTACCAAGGGTTGACAGCTCTTGATTTTTTAAATTGCCGCTTTTTTTCTTGGACAGCTTTCGTTGGTCAGACTGCTCTGTTATAACGGTTATAACAATGGTGGTTTGTTTATACGGACCATATGGACAACTGCGCTGCCAGTGCTGCCACCTAAGACGAGTTTTCAGTTTTTATCAAACAAAGGTTACAAAGAGAACGCGTTTCGTTTTTGCTATTTGAAGGAACCCTGAGTTGAAGAGGAAGGAGGTACGACTTTGAATGACTTTGACAGATGAGTAGGCTATAGAGTTGGATAGCACACCCTTTCAAAATGAGGATCGTGCGAGGCACTCATTTTACAAAATGTGCTAGCACACTGTGCTACCACGAATGAGGCGAGGCTGCGGTGGCTTGTGGGCACGTACGTGCTGTGAGTGGTGCGAGTGTGTCAGTGAGTCGCGTGAGTCGTCATCGTGACACGCCGCGCGAGTTGTGCCGTGTCGCATTGTTGTCACTCTAATCGTCACTACACACCACACTCGCCACTCGTGAGTCGTGAGTGTGGTTGTGTAGTGACGACAACTTGACACGGCACACATACTCACTCAGTCAAGTAGGCACACGCGGTGACTAGTGTCGGATAAGCGCGTCACACAGCTCGCACGAGTGATGATGAGGGAAAGAGACATAAGAATGGTTAAAAATAATCTGTGTAGCTAATCTGTGCCGTGTGGTGTGTCCTAGCTGCTAGCACATGAAAATAAAAAGAGTGAGTCCTAACTCTTTTTATCAAAGTGAGTAGCTGCAACTGTGCTATAGCATATGTGCTGAGTTACGCAACACTAGTAGGCAGGGTATGGGCTAGGCCATTGAGGTAAGATGTCAATGGGGCTAGGCTGACAGACTGACAATGCTGTGCTGCATGACATGACACAGTCATCGCTGTAAACGATTTTAGTGCGCTAAACGGTTTATGGAACGCGCTAAAATCGATTACAGCGATTATGGTCTTACTTAATTTGGAATGCAGCCTCAGTCACACTGACACTGACAGATCGAGCTACTTAATCTGTGATCGAGGTAAATTAATTGAGGAGTTGGTTGATGAAATCTCTATTTCTTTAGCATTTTGCAAAAATCATATCGGTTTACGTAGATGGGAGACGAAAAGCAGACCGACGATGTTCAGTCGGACTTGTCTAATGCGACAGAGAGCTTAAAAATTGAAGGTGACCAAAAAGAGAATGGAGACGCTTCGAAATCGGACAAAGTTAAAAGTAAGTTGTATTTTTGTAAAATGTTGTATTTTTGCAGCCAAGATTTGAAGGATTCCACTTAGTCCAAGCAATTTTAAATTAGCGCTTATGATTCGAAATATGCCAAATAATAGTAATAAGTACCTAGATATCTTCTGCATGCCCTGGTCCCATGTTACTCCGGGTTGAGCAGTATGTTGGTTGTATCTTCTTAAATACATTACACAATCCACCAACATTTTTTTTGGTGATCCCCTTCCATTCTTCTCCAGTTCTCATTATTTCCTGAATATTGTACTATACACAAAAAATATATTTCGGCAAATATGAAAAACGCTTTTTTTTTCTATTCCAGTTGACATCCTGCTGAAAGCAACTGGGAATGCTCCAATTATGAAGAAGAAGAAGTGGGCTGTAGATGCAGAGAAACCAATTGGATGGATCATGGAGTTTGTGAAGAAATATCTTAAATTAGAAGCAGATGAGAAACTGGTGGGTAATAATAATGAATCTAGTTTTAAACATATGAAAATGCAGTTGACACACAATTTTATGAAGAGCAAAAATGTTGTAAAATGTAGCCATAATAGTAGAGCTCTTTGTGGTCTCTGCCCTTGTGGGATTGGTCTGTGTTTTCAGATTGTATGTGAGGTTCTTGAATGTACCAGTAATGCATCTGATATGATAGGCAACCACTTACCATCAGTACCCTAGTTGTGTAACACATTTCACAATCTGCATGAATTTGAAGGATACTGCTAATTCATTGCTTCTTTTGTTTAAAAAAATTGTCTGCATAATAATGTAGATAATGCAATGAATATTATTGAATTTTCAAAAAGAAAGCCATTGCTACCGTAAGTGTATAACGTGCTTACCCCGCAGGTTCCAGGTTGTCTGAATCTTGTTTGCCATTATAATTTTTAATCTCATTGATATTCTAAAATACACATTTCAAACTGAATTAACTTAAAGGGCATTGAACCTTCTTATCTGGAGACTGGCCTCGTCCCGGTTGGCAATTTTGATCATAATCAAAATGTCGATGACGAGGCACAAAAAAGTTCGATCCCCTTTGTGTTTGTGCAACTTTGTTTTTGTTTAAATTATGAAAATACTAGCTGTGCCCTGCAGTTTCACCCGCATAGACTGGATCCGGTGGGAACATAGGGATAAAAAGTATCATATGTTCTAACCCAGGTCATGGTCTACCCATGTGCCAAATTTCATCCAAATCCGTTCAGCCGTTTTAGCATGAAAGTGTAACGAAACAAACAAATTTGATGCATTTATAATATTAAATGAAATAATTGACAAAATGTATGGGAAATGTTCCTGCTCTGTATTTATTGTTGTTTAATCTTACCTTTTCAGTTTCTCTATGTGAACCAGACCTTCGCTCCTTCACCAGACCAGTTAGTCAAGAACTTGTATGAGTGTTTTGGAACTGACGGCAAACTTGTGTTGCATTACTGTAAGAGCCAAGCGTGGGGATGAACTGTGCTTAATAGTAGACTGAACTGAGCTACGGCCAATATTATAAGACAATTTAAAAGTAAGAGATGTTGATTTTATGTTTTAATCATGTTAAGAATTCCAATGTGCATTTCCACACATTTTTGTTTGTATGGTACATTTTAATGGAAAAATAACTGAGCCATTTATGATGAAAGAACACTGGGCAGAGTCTTTTAATTGTGTTGAATATGTGCTCTTAAATAAAATTGTTTTCTTTCTAGTCATTGGATATAAGTTATTTAACTCTTGTGCTAAGAAAGTTTTTTATTTGTCACATTTTTGCTGTAAACATCTGGCGTTTGCACAATGCCAAGCCACATTTGATGGCGGATCCACACCGACGTGCAGCCGAAACGGACGTGCACGTGCAGGTGCACACGCGCAAGAACCGTGCCTCTCGAATATTTGCGAGCGCTGTCAGTGCTCAGTGCGTACGGGTACGTCGCAAAAAGCTGACGCACAGTTCGCGAGCATTGATTTGTATGAATTGTTTGTGCTTGACTGATTTAGTATCGACACGTTCGAGATCAATTCGCGAAACCACGAATATGTGCACGTCGTGAACTGGCCGCTCGCATACGTGGCCAAATATGTCCATATTATGTTCCTAAGATGCACGCGAACCGCACTGTTCTTGCACGTGCGCAGGTGTGTGGATCTGCCCCAATGAGATTTATTTGTCAAAAGCTCTCGAACATTAATGCGGATTGTCGACAAACATAATATTAGCCTTATGCCCTGTTTTGACCGTTTATAATTATTATTATGCAAACGTTGCCGATTCGGTGTGAATGTTATGTTATGTTAAATCCTATAATTAATTGAATACTAATATTTTTAATACTTACCTTCACTAAATAGTTAGTGTCACTTTTTATTTGTATGAAGTTATGAAAGATCTAAACGAGGCTGCTAAGCTTTGCACAGTCATAATGGAGTCAGAATTCTTTGCATTTCCATAAAATAAGAGTTTTGGAGGCTTATTGAAGATGACACTGGAGAGACCCATACCTACAATGCTTGAGAGAATGCTTAAGTATGTGCATCTGTCTGTATTGTGATAATAAATGTAACATAATTAACTGTAAGTCTAAATAAAGATAAAATGGAAAATTTGTAAGTACCTACACTGTTTTTTGCTATGACATCAATTTGAAGTACGTGTCGAACCACGCACAATGAAGGGTTCCGGAGTTGAAATGAATTTATCTCAAAAGAAACTGAAATTGAAAATTGTAATTGAAAAACATGTTCTTCCATACATCGATGTACGTCACGGTCAATTCTCGAACGGCAAATGTAAGTTGGTCTATTATTAATCGTTAAAGGCTTCTACAGACCGGCGCGACTCGCGACGCGACAAAGGCACCGCTCGTCGCACGACACGCGGGGCCTTTGTGTCGCGCCGCTCTGTATAAGCTTTAACTTGTAAAGCCTACTTAGCTGTGATAGTTTTCCTTTTAATTTCGTTATACATAGGTACCTACTACTGCCATGAATCTTTTCTTTCTTTTCAGGATTTTATTTTACGACTGTCGGCCCATCCCAAATTACAGCTTTCTAAAGTCAACGCCATGAGACGAGATAAATTTCATACTTTGGGATTTAAAACTTTAACTGAAATTGCGTATGGTTCAGTTTCCATTGCAACTAAAATTATTTTATGACGTTTAGCGATAATTTCTTCATTCATAAATCAACTTAGATATCTTGAGTTTAAAGTTGATAGTTGTATAATTTGCAATTTTATGTATTTATAGCTTCTCATGACGGTTACTTTAGTAATAAGTCTCTGAGCTAAGCTGTGGACAGACTGACAAACGGACATGGCGAAACTATAACCGCCTTATTACAAAACAAGATTTATATTTTGACATGGGTTAAACCATGGAGCCAGTTTTTGTAATAAGAACGTAACAGTGATTGAAATACCGTTCTTTATACAAAACTGAAAACTTAGTTCAGTTGTTAATTTTGTGTTTAGGAACTTTGCCATAGTCGGAATAAAGTTCGAAATTCAATAATGGCCCCATGTTTTAAACCTGGGTCTGAAGATAAACCTTGTTTTGTAATAAGGGGGTTTGGGTTCCTTGTTGACTACGGACCCCTAAAAATGATGGTTTTTAATGGTCCCTATAGTTATTCTTCTCTCATGTGTCACCAGAAAACAGGCAATTATGTTGAGAATAGATATCTCTATTCTCGGGTCGTTTAATGATTGAAAATTCTGATTTGGGATAAGAAAAAATTAAACAGAGCGTAGGTAATTTCTAAAACACGTTTAATTACGACAAATATAATTCGGCAATGATGAATACTCCCTTAGTCAAGACAACACTATAAAACTGAACTGTATGCCTACTTCTTGTCGCCGCTGCCACTTACGTACTCTTTGCTTGTCGTCCGCGTCGGTAGGTTATCTGGGAAAAGAAATATCGAGCTTGTGAGGCTGATGGTTTGCATGGTGACCGATGGTAAGAATGATAAGTACTGGGCATTTTTTTGATGTGAAACATCTATAGGCGCACGTAAAACCGATTGCTGGCGCTACGCGACCCTGACCTTTTTTCCGATGTTTGTTTGTATGATTTCCATGCTTCACATCTGCTAGGCGTCCCGTGACGGCTCACAATTTTTTATTCTCAGATTATAGAAAGAACTTCTTTCTATAATCTGAGTTTTTAATGAGAAATGAGCTAAGTACTTATTATGAAGTAGAGATGTGCATTAAGAGCGTTTACGACTTCATACAAACTTTCAAGCCCTTGTTTTTCGAAATGATTGAACCGATTTTAATGAAACTTAGCACAAGCAGGATACAAACGTCTAAAAAGTTAGTTCACAACATTCTAGTATCGCGAGGCGCCGTGGCGCCTCTCTAACCACTCCTCAAAGAGGGGACTTATCGCCACAATCGTGGCGTGCTCAGCTGTCGCTGGGTTGCGACAATTGCACTCTCCATGCCGCCATGAGATCCCGCCGGAGCTCCGTCCGCTGTGCCGTGATTTCTCGCGGCAGCGGAGTTACGCCCCGGCGTTTCGCCTCCTCGCGCCCCTCCCATATACTGTGCGCGAGGACTTTTGCCTCTAGATTTTGATGCTTACCTAAGGGTTGTACCGTGATGTTAAAGAGCCTATAACCTTCCTCAAGAATTAGGCTTATAATGCAAAAAGATTTTTCAACACATTTGCTCAAAAAATGCATTTACGAAGCCTGTAGATAAACATTGTTCTAAAGTTAAAAATTACGCACCATACAACGGAATGTGCGGTAAAATAGGTACTCTCACCTAAGTAGGTTTTACCGCATACTCCGTTGTATTGCGCCGTGCGTAGGTATACAACAGTAGCATATAAATAACTATTATAGCACTGAGGTATAATGTAGCTTTCGACCACTATTTTTTTTTAGAATTTGCATATTAGTTCCGGAGATTGCGCCCCTACATACAAACTTACAAACAAATTTTCTCTCTGTAATATTAGTAGGATAGATCTATAGATCATACATACTTATTAGATTTTGATGCGGTTTTCACAACCATTTAGATAATTTATTCCGGAAGTGTAAGTGTCTATTATATTTTTAATAAGAGGGCTATCACAATTGTTCTTGAATTTGAGCGTTTTACTCGAGTTTTGATGTGTGATTATGGTTTAGGTATAGGCAAAAAATAAAATATGCCCGAGCAAGTTTGATTATTTATCTTGGGAGCGCTTTAAATAAATATTTCAATTTGTTTACATAAATTAGTAAAAACCTTGTCTCTGCAAAGGATGTTTCATAAAATTTTACTTTTGGATAACTTTTGATGCTTTGTTACACCGAAGATAACATAATTTAAAAATGTATAAAAATGTCCATGGTACTACTGTATTTATCTACGAATATATAATCCAAATTCAAACAAAACCTATTTAATAACTACAGTAACTAAGATACCTTGCAAAAAAAAAAAAACTATTTATATGTAAAATAAAGCGTAAATCAACGGCGAAATAAGCTATATTTTCGAGAGCGCAAAAGTGATGAAACTATTAAGGGGTGCTGAGACTGACACGAATGGTTTATCACCACGAAAACTACTTTTTATAATCTGAGTTTTATAGTTACACATACTTAATGTTTCGATTATTTCACGCTTTCTCACAATTCCATTAATAGATAATTAATTAGATAAGAAATTGACGAATAACTTTTTTTTGTGATAGCACCCATAGACTTACAAATAAAGAAATCGCGTATATTTTTTCAAGTCGTAAGCGAAGCAAGGGCGGGTCGGTAGTTTATTTTAAACTATGCTGTAGATAATATTACATCAGCAGATTGCTCATTCAGCGCTATCCTCACCTGGAGGTCTGCAACACTTCATCCCAGTGGGTTTGGGACTTGGTTTCTCTGCACTTTTCTTACTGGTGTTAGTTCGAGCCGTATCGTCGCACGGGCAACACGCGAGCACACTGCCGCGTGTCGTGTCCATTGCTTCGATTTTCTCCGTCTGGGAAAATAAGGAACCAAAAAATACATATAATTAGCACTAGAATAAAAGCCACAACATATCTTGCAAAATTAAACAATATGTGTATCTGTTATTAACACGGGTGTCAGGTATTGTAGGCCCCGGTGACGATGTAATGTAAATGGAAACCACTTATATTGGAGATATCTAACTTTTATAATATGCAATTAGTCACACGGTTATAACAGAGACACAAAAGAGATAATATAGTTTTACACATACACACACAGAATACAGTCAATATAAATAGAAAGGATCATCAGAAAAGGGTACACAGTTAATCACATAATAAAACGGTACAACAATAAATAATCCTAAGCTATGTTTCAACGGAGACTTCTTGAGGACTGAGATTGCTGACAAAATTAGAACTTAGAAATGATCGAAATGTGACCTTATATTCGTTACTTTTGGTCATATAGCACAAGTAGCGGGAAAATAATTTCAGATTTTTATTTATGCAAACTTCGGAGATAAGGGGGGGGGGGGTATTTTTTTACATTTTTGATCCGAAGTCGGAAACTATGATGCCCAAAATATATATCGATAAATATTTAGACAGAAATGACTGCAAGTTCTAACATGGCTGTGTATTACGATTGATGGACGATTACGCGGTCTATTCTGTGGGGTTAGGTAATATTTTACTAAAGGTAAACCATTTTGTCTTCTTTTATCGTATTTTGCAAATCAATAAATCTAAAAACTAACAAATTAATTAAACGTTTAATGTCTTTTTAATTTATGTAATTCTTGGATTTTTCTTTGCATATTGAGAAAAAGGACAAGTCAAGATTATTTTAGTAATTCACCTTATTCGAGAGATTTTAGTAGATTTTAATTTGTATTTTTTTATATTACATACGAGATACATAAATCCCTACTACCTAATATTTATTGCATCCTGAACGGCTCGAGTCGAGTCGATGCTGTGGGATCAGCATCGACTCGACTCGAGCCGTTCAGGATTCTTTCGATGTAACTCCATGCTGCAACGCACACTTTATATGCATCGTAACGACATCGCCTCAAAATGAGGTGAGGTGATGCCGAATCTTTCACGGATTTTCTAAGGAAACCAGTGTTTAGTAGTAATTTAATGGTAGGTCTAAATGTTGAAGATTATTTAAGTTTACCTTGTTAGGCGTAGACGGGACGTAGGGCCGGTCGCCGGCAGCCTTGTGCGTTTTCTTCTCGGCGAGAGGCAGCCTCAGCTCTTCCTCCAACGACTTCGGAGTGGCCGCCGTCTGCTTCTCTGTCGATGGCGGGGGTGCCGCCGCATGAATGTATTGCTGTAAATCAAGAAATAGAAGGTAGTACCTACGTTAAAGATGGTGTTCAATAATTGTCTTCAAAGCGAATGTTATGAAGCAGAAGAAAGGAGGGGGTGGGGGGGCGCATAGTGAGGTAGCGGGGCATAGCGGAGAATCGCTCATGCAAGCATAGTGGGGTATCGTTTGAAAGATGCCCCAGTTTGCCCCTATTTATGCAACTGAAGTAACTTATTTGAAGACAAACAAATGGCTTATTATTATTCTCATAAACAAATGGCTTATTATTCATCTTTCTATTTTTTTTTTCTTTTCATTCAATTTGGTACGCAAACATAAAAGGATTACAGATCTGCATTCAAGGTCTATGAAAGGAATGAAAAAAGGTTTGCACCAGCAGAAACTACAGACAATCCTGAACCTGCTCAGGTATCCTTAGTTGATGCGCCCGCGGAAACTACAGAAAATACTGAACCTGCTCAGATGTCCTTAGTTGATGAGGCCATATATGACGCCACCCAGACAACCAACCCTAACAAACCAACTATCTCCACAACCTGGTTGTTCTTGAATGATTGATAGGTCCTCGTCTTTTACAACAACTCCAGAACAAATAAAGCCCCTGCCTAAAGAGAACAGAACAGAACAAACAAAAGAATCACCATACAAAAATGAGCTTGTGGCTTCACAAAAGGCTACAGAGTTAAAGAACAAAGAAGAGGGTAGCTAAAAATTCGGAATTTAAATCAGACAAACAGAAAAAGAAAAAGATTCTCAACAAAAGAGGCAGCAAAAGTTCCTTAGAAGTTGATGAGGATGCTGAATGCATTTAAAAGACAAGACTTTTGGCCGCAGGACGTGGTGTTCCGTCGCTTCCGCGGAAAAGTTGCACAGGACAGCACTATCTAGTGCAAAGTGAAGTGCTACTAACATAGTCATAAGCCTTTTTATTAACACAAGTTTTTGTTTATACAATATGTATGTTTAGGTTAAGGTATTTTTCTATGGGCCTGTGTCGCCTGAAATAAATGGTATTAATATTATTATTATATATATGTAGGTACTGCGCCTACTTGTGGATGTCAACAGAAGGATGGATTCGTTTTCGAAAATGTTCTCGTTGCTACTCATGTATGTGCAATGTGTGTAGACGACTAAATAATTTTAAAATGTTAATTTTATAGAAGCAACACATTTAATTAGTAATGTTGATTTGTTTGTTCTTTTGTTTCTATAGTTTTGAAAGAGAAGTTTATTACGATAGGTTCTCATTTGAACCAAAGAAAAGTTTTAGACGGTTAAAGATGAGTCGATTATCTTCAAATTGATGCCAAATATTGTTCTAAAAGATTATATCGTTGATAATAAAGACTATTACGTTTGGAAGATATTTTTCTTTTCGAATCTTAATTACCCCACTTTACCCCCATGTACGGGGCATAGTGGGGCAAATGCGATTTTATATTTATGTATTCACATACTTACCTTAGAGTTCTTATTGTAATCCAGAAAAATATATCCATAGTCATTCGCAATGCATTAAACCATGATATTGATGAATTTATTGCAAAATAATATGCAATTATCTATTTACTCAAAAATGAGTTGAGTAATCGAAAATAAAAAACAACCAAGTTCTGCATACAATTAAGACGCCAATTTATAAGTATGTACTTGTTTAGTGAATACGTAGGTACTGGCTTTGGGTTCCCTCGAGGCGATTATTATTATGTTAGTGACCTCCCATCTAAAGAGCAACAAAACTTCAACGCTGCGAGGTTATTCTGGCGCGTGGTCAAAATCGGAACTAACACCGCCATCTTGTTTTTCTATACAATTTCTTAAATGTTTCACCGTCTCCTGTCAATGTCATTCAGGTACCAAAAGATCTTTGTAGCAGTCTAGGGTCTAGCTGTAATAAACGTATGAATAACTCCATGTGTGATTTGAGCGCCTGGTGACTGACCTCGGGCACGCGCCACACGATGATACTCCCGGCGGCGCACGAGCTGACGATGAAGCGTGCGTCCGGGCTGAAGCGCGCGCACGTCACCGCGCCCGCGTGGCCCAGGCCCATGTGCGTATAAATGCCTTCCTGGTACTTCCATAGCTGAAGAGAGAAACACAGCCAAGTATAATCTGATACAATCAATATTTTTTCTATAAGTAACAATAAAATATTAAATTCATCAGGACGGCAGCTAATATGGTCGGATTTGAAATACTTAAATAATAGTACAATGTTCACCGAGGAGAGAAAGTGACCGATTACTAACGAGGGCGTCATCCGAGCCATGTACTAATAAATTACTACCTTGTACTAATGTACTAACACACGAGTTGGGAATCGTACTTTCTTCGAGTAATACATAGTGCTTTATACTATACCTACGAGGAAAATAAATGAGATTTTTTTTAAGTGAAGTCATTAAAATTGTTACAGTTATCAAGTTGCTCATCTCATCTCTAGATTTCCCGGGAAATAGGTTCTCAATAACAGCTTGGGCTTCTAATTCTGGCGGCGCACGGTGGGCTGAAAATCGCCTTTCATGGCTTTCATAGACATATAGACTTGAATTTTGAAGGGTCCTTTTTTGGCTAGAAATGGATTCTGCTGATCATTACTATATGTACTATAAACTTTCGTATGAGGCAATTAGGTATGTAAAGTATTTGTACGAGCTACGCTGTACATGCAACTTACTTGCCCTACTTACAGTGAAACGTTGCAGTTTGTATCGAATATTAATTGTACATTATTACCTAATAACATGATATTTTTAGTAGCAATAAAAGGCGTTGTCCACGATGCTCGCTTCTCGCTGTCGACCTTCTTCGGGGCATCGGGTTGGGAACAGATGGAGCTTCTGGTTTCCGTCTACTCGCCAAATGCTTGCGTAGGCGGTTGTAAGCGTATATTACGCCCGCGAATGCTGCTACGGTAGCTTGCTGTTCCGGTGCGATGAGATGTAAATTCATCTTGCCGTTCATTGACCATCAAGATATCCTACGAGTGGGAGGAAGATTAAAAAACGACTTGCTTACCGAAAGCATGAAACATCCGATGATCATTCCACACAACAGTCGATTAACACATCTTCTCATCGACCAAGCTCACCGAATGACGTTTCACGGCGGCCCGAGACTCACCCTATCACACTTACGTGAGAAATATTGGATCGTCGGCGGAAACCGAGCAACGAAGATGCAAATCTGAAAATGTGTGACGTGCCGCAAAAACAACCCAACAAAAGAACACCAACTGATGGGTAACCTACCGAGCGCAAGAGCAAATCAAGCGCCGCCCTTTTACCATACAGGGGTGGATTACACGGGATTTGTGGACGTCAAAATGAACAAAGGCAGAGGAGCAAGAACAACGAAGGGCTACATAGCAGTCTTTATATGTATGGTGACCAAAGCTGTACATATTGAACTGGTATCAGATCTCACCAGTTCAGCATTTTTGGCAGCCCTAAACAGGATGGCAGCAAGAAGAGGCGCCCCGCGTCACTTATACAGTGACAACGGAACGAACTTTGTCGGTGCAAATCGCCAACTCGTGGAGCAATATGAGGAAATAGAGAATACATACAAACATGACCAACTACAAAGGGACATCGCGGAGATGAAGATTGAGTGGCATTTTAATGCCCCCGCTTGGCCATCAGCGGGAGGGTTATGGGAACGAGCAGTCAGAAGCCTCAAACACCACTTGAAAAGAGTAGTAGGAGAGCAAAAATTAACATTTGAGGAGTTTACCACAATCCTAACAAAACTGGAAGCCTGTTTGAATTCCAGACCTCTGTGTCCATTAAGTGAAAACACAGACGATCTAGACTGTCTGACGCCGGCACACTTTTTATCGGGTAGACCGGGGCTGACAGTCATCGAAACAACGGAAGATGCAAGAACAAGATGGGAACTTACAAGGAAGATCTTCGTAGAAATCTGGAAGAGATGGAGAAACGAATACTTGTGCCAACTATCAGCCAGATCAAAGTGGCAGGAACCACAGAAAAATCTAAAGATAGGCGATCTGGTAGTGATTCGTGATGATCATATACCAGCCGGAAAATGGCTCATGGGCAGAATAACAGAGCTTCACCCAGGCAATGATGGATATTTTCGGGTCGTTAGCCTAAAAACAAGAAATGGACATATAAAAAGACCTGTTACAAAACTATCTGTCTTACCTATTAAAGATGACGAAACTGCACAACAACAAATTACTTCAACAACAAACGAAAATGAGTCATACCTAAACAGCGAGTCGCAAAGTTCACGACGAAGCAAAACAACAAACGGAAAAATAAACTTCATTGGACTGGTCATGGCACTGCTGTATTTGCTAAATCCAGTCGCGGCCGCTAACACAACAAACATTACCGAGCTTCAACAAGGTCTATACTGTGATAAAGTGACCAAAACGCAACACATACGCGACGAGTGGAAGATTATCGTGTACTATGACGTCATGCTATACTGGCACGGTATAGCAGTGTCCAGTAAATTCACCAAACATCTAGAAAACACATGCGAGAAAATAAAACAGAAAAAACAATGCAACGTAATTTTAACACAACTACAACACTCGACCGATGAAATAGGACACTACAACCATATGTTGCTGAATCCGCAAGGCCGAGTGAATACGAGAAGCAAACGTGGGCTTATCAACGGTGTCGGTTCCATCGCGCGCTCCCTGTTCGGAGTATTAGATGACGAATTCGCAAAACAATATCAAGAAGACATTGACCTGGTCAAGGCGAACGAGAAACACCTGGCACTGTTGTTAAGAAATCAGACATCCGTGATCGAAGCAGAATACAATTTACTGACGAGGTCGGAAAATGCAGTTGAAAAACAGTACAAACTGTTTCACCAACATTTGCTAAACATTGACAAGTTCACGAACAGTCTCAAGAAGGAACTGGATTCTCAAGAACGGCAAGATGAATTTACATCTCATCGCACCGGAACAGCAAGCTACCGTAGCAGCATTCGCGGGCGTAATATACGCTTACAACCGCCTACGCAAGCATTTGGCGAGTAGACGGAAACCAGAAGCTCCATCTGTTCCCAACCCGATGCCCCGAAGAAGGTCGACAGCGAGGAGCGAGCATCGTGGACAACGCCTTATTTGACATCACAGACGAGAATAGCGCAGCGCACTTATCAAGTGCACGCACACTTAATAAAGCAACGTCGCCTATTGCGCGTTGTGAATTACCATAATAACTTTATTTGTATTTACCTTTTACATTGTAACTAGATTTTTAACAATTTCCGATATACTTTTAAGTTATCTTTGTGAGTGGGCAATATGTACGAGCTACGCTGTACATGCAACTTACTTGCCCTACTTACAGTGAAACGTTGCAGTTTGTATCGAATATTAATTGTACATTATTACCTAATAACATGATATTTTTAGTAGCAATAAAACCTTTACATCAATCGGTTGTTTACTCGTTCAACATAACATAACATCCCAATACACAACATCAACATAACATTTTCACTGTTGGGAGTTACGCCCCAACAGTATTTTTCAGGTATGTTTTTTACATTTTTATTTTAATGATAAGAGTATTTTAAACACACAATTTCATCTTTTTGTTTTTACAAGCTGTAGTTATTTTTATATATTTTTTTAAAGTATTGTTCGTACTGACGTCACTAGTAGCTGAATAGCTTAGGATCTTTGCCACGTTTAACACTTATTTAAAACCAAAATTCAGTAAAGTCAAACTGTCAAATTTGACAATTAATTTATTTACATTTCATACTTTAGCGATTTCCGTACTTTAGTTTATAGTTATAGCATATTAATAAAATGAATGGATTCAAATACTACTTCTGCTAAGTTCTTCATACCGTCAAGTATAAACACCAACAAATTGATTGTTAGTAAAAGAAACCTTAAAAAGGAAATGGTGCGAGGAAGTAAATGTTTAGTACAAGTCTGGGCGGCGACTGTTTTATTGTGAAGATCATTTTAACGTAAGTTAAGTTTTCCTGAGGCGATACATCGATGTGATTTGACTTGTACTGTCCGCCGCTGGTGAAAAACTACACTATTTACATATTTACCTATCTGAATAGAATAATATTAAGTGCTTCATGTAAATTTGACGTTGGCATGACACTTGACACATAAAGAACAATTTAATTACAAGAGGCACTGAAATTTCCAATTAAGGCTGCTTTGTGACGTCAATTAGAGGTCAACTAAAAGTCAAGTGATTTTAAGTATTTTTGTGAAAATAAATACGATCTTATAATTTTAAGACCTATTAATAGAAAAATAAGTCTTAGAAGCTTAAAATCTCGAAATGGTTTTGGAATCGGCATAAGTAAATTTTTACTTTACATACCGAATTGCGTGTACAAATGAAGGAGTTATAATTTTTTAAAGAAAAAAAATGTATGGCGCTGACATGAAAAATGAGGCTATCTCTGGCATATTTTTTTTTTTGTTGGGTGAGAAATTATCAAATAACTTCTCCCGCTCTGTGCGGAGCGGGTCAGACTTTTACTGACTTAAACTCACTCGTGTTCCTTCCGTTGCCTGTGCGCCAGGGCCACGATATCCCTTTCGGACAAACTCGCAACCCTAGTAGGCATTGGTCCTAACGGACCCCGTCAGTTGGTGCTGACATCTCTTTGAGGCGCGCGTGGAACACAACGCGCCGTCTACCCGGGCCTGATCCTTATCGGACGGCGAGCTACCCTTCGCTCACCGTCCGCACCTGCGGTGGCCGAAAATCGGCTTGCGACTCTCGACGCCCGGGGCGCTCCTGCGGCGACTAGGGGCGTGCGGGCGCGCACCTTGCCTCTCCCTCACGCGTTCCGCCTCCTCCTTCACGAACATTACTGTTTCGAAGAAGAAGTTGACGGCCTCCCATGCACTATCGCTGTGAACCATGGCCTGAACCAGGGCCGCCACATCTCTGGCATCGTAAGGTTCACCATTATAATATATCCTTACACATATAGTTAAAACTTACTATTATATTTATTTGTATTTTTTTGACATGCTTCGTACTGCGGCACTATTTGTGATATTTAAAAAAAAATCCTCAATTGGATGAATTGTCCTAAATAAAAAATAATTTAACAATGGATTTTCATACACTTTTTCGACCCGCGCATTTGTACAACAGTAATGACGTACCTACATTCTCTCCCATTTTTGAAAAAGTTATAATAAAGGTACTTTCCGACCAGGTATAGTATAAATAGGTACACTTACGGTGAGTTGCACGAAACCAAAATTAGTTTAACGGAGACTTTAAATTTATGCCATCTCTTACATTTTGTATCAAAAAGAAAGCGTGCAACTCAACGTTAGTCAGCACAGGCTTAAAGCTCACAACATTTGCAAAATAAACACCAAAAAATCCTTTGTCGTCTCTGTCACTCATACCTGTGTGACAGTCTCTTTTCAAAGCTAGCTTTTGCTTAATACGATTCAATCCGATCTTATTCGATCTATTTGTGGTAGGTAACAGGTACCTAACTCACCTTAACCATTTGATCGTTGCCTCCCGTCACGAACAGTTCCCCATTCTGTGTGACGTGAAGTCCATTGACGGCGCCAACTTTACTTGCCTCCAGCTGAAAAATATTGTACTCTATTTCAAAAATCACAGTGTGTGCCTACTCGACAAGTCGACACGGCACAACTCGCGACGCGCGCGCCGAATCACGACTCACTGTCACAAGTGTCACACTCACAGCACGTACACACGGCTACACATCAAGCTATGCATTTCCAGTAAACGCTGACCTCTCATTGTACGAAAATCCTACACAATGCGAGATCAGCATATACTGGAAATGTATATCTTGATGTGTAGCCGTGTGTACGTGCTCACAAGCCACCGCAGTCTCGTCTCATTCGTGGTAGCACAGTGTGCTAGCACATTTTGTAAAAAGAGTGCCTCGCACGATCCTCATTTTAAAAGAGTGTGCTACCCATCTCTAATAAACATGATAGTAGATGGCAACAACTTTTATCGGGGTTCCCTATTTGAAATCGACTGACGTGCGATCGAATAATACCTACTTGCTTGAAAACGTTAACTCGATAGTGCTTGAAATCGATAAATTATGAGCGCGACGGTTCACTACCTCGATGCATCAAAACATCGAATAACTATAAGCTCGAATCATCGGCAGCGCGAAGGCCCATTATCTTGAAACATCATTTCTCGAACGACCATTTAATCTATTTACGGGGTTTTTATTTGAGTACAATTTATAATGAAACAATCTATGCGTATTCAACTCTAATCATGAAAAACCGGCCAAGTACGTGTCGGACCACGCACAATGAAGGGTTCCGTAGTTAGGATGAATTCATCCTAAAAACAAACTTAACATTGTAGTTGAAAAACATGCTCTCCCATAAATCTATATAACTTACGGTCAATTCTTCAACCGCAAATTTAAGTTGGTCGACGATTACTCGTTAACTTGTAAACCCTACTTAGGTGTGATAGTTTTCCTTTTAATTTCGTTATATACAACCTGTTTTTTTTGATATCCCATAACTCTAGGGTTATATTCTGTAGGTAAAAATAATACTAAAACTCCTAGAATAGGTGGTCCAAAAATTCATCTTTTCGGAGATATCATCAATCATAATTAAATTAGGTCAAAAATTGTCACCAGTATGACGAATCTTTACTTTTGCGAGGTTGCCAAACTTCGCAGTAGTGTAGTAAAATAAATAGTAAAATAAAATATGTTGGTATCGGGGCTTCCCGGCGGCAGCTAGTGAAGGGAAAGCTACCTTGTCGACGTTGTCATATTTCACGTAAGGGACATAATCGTGACTTTGCCGAATTATTTTGTATAAAAATGAAAAAAAAAAAATAACGAAGGTTTGGAACATAACTCATATGCCAGTTGATTCTTTGATATGGCCTCAATCATACCCTAGAGTTATGGGATATCAAAAAAAACACGTTGTATACTACTGCCATGAATTTTTTCACATATCCAAAACCAACCATTTAGCTGGCAGGGGGGGGGGACACTTGACTCTAACAAAAAAAGCATTTTAAAGCTTAATATTACGCAAACGGATCTCAGAATTGAAAAATGTTTTTCACAGACCCACAATGTTTTTGAACGGCCTATCTAACGATACCCCACACCATGTATTAGACGAGAAAAAAAAATATCATCCCCGTTTAACGTGCAAGGGAGGTACCCTAAAAAAAAATGTTTTTCATGGTTTTATTTTACGACTTTTTTGGCGTGATTAATATGTGCACCCATGCCAAATTACAGCTTTCTAGGACTTAGCGTCTCTGAGCTAAGCCGGGGACAGACGGACGGACGGACAGACAGACAGACAGACATGGCGAAACTATAAGGTTTCCTTGTTTACTACGGAACCCTAAAAACGATGATGGTAATAAAATAACATTACAAATGATGTCAGCGCTAAAATCCAAATTCGCGATTTTTCATATTATTTATTTTACGAATTCTTTAAAATAAGCAACATTATTTCTCCTAATTATTATTTTTTCAAATTCTTATTTTTCCGAATTCTTAGGTTTCTTAAGAGGCCGTACAATACAACGGTACACTAGCGCCACTCTTCAAAAAAATATTATCTCGTGACTGAGAAGGAATTATGAATAACGGCTAATAAGGGTCCTTGGTAAGTGTGTCTAGAATTTTCTAATACCTTTTATAAAGTTTCATATTGAGACACGAAGCAAGATAATACGATCTAGAGATAGACTGGAGGAATGTGGTAGCTTTTCTTAAATGCTAGTATTAAATGAAACCTTACCTCTCTAGCAAGGTTGCCACTGCCGGTCTCCCAGTACGCCACTCGCCTGTCGGACCCGCCCGTGAGAAGCTGGCAGCCCTGCGGCTCGAAGCATACGCACATGAACAACGTGTTTGCGTACATCACTTGACGACGGGATAGTGAACTGTGGGAAAAAAATACTTACCTATCTCAATCATTTAACGGATTTTATAACCACAAATTTAGATAAAGGTAATAAATGTATATCAAAAATTTTGGATTTAGCAAAGGCTTTCGATACTGTTTCTGTTCCAAGTACTTGTCCAAAAATTGTAAAACATTGGCTGTAAGGGCAAGCCCTACATGTAATGTTAAATGTTAATAAAATAAATGTTAATGTTCTAAGAAAGTATTTAATGATAAATTACACTTAAACTAATATAATAAAAAATGTTATAAAAATGTATAAAATGCGAATGTTGTGCGAGCTCGATGCTAAACCGAAGACTAACGTACTTGCGTCCGTGATGATACTACATTTTCTTATTTAACAATATTTGCAGTATTTTGTAACTAGGCTAACTAAAGTACAATGTGCGGTTGCTGACCGTACATCTTGGCGGGGCAAAAGATATCATAAAGATAACTTATTATAAATTATTTTACTAATGTAACTAACAGAATAAAATTAATTATAAGTTAAAAGAATGAGGTGTTGCATAGGTAGCATTTCTGATCGAGGTCAGTTCGATGTTTTCAGTGGATGCTGCAGCTCTTGGTGGCTTCTGTGGCGGTAATCTGGTGGACGCGCCGGCGGCGACTCTGCCGCAGCGTTTGCAGTACACGTAGGCTCCTCCCGCGACGACTACTGACAAGATCAGAAGCCCCATCGTAGTGTATGAAACTACGTATTGGTGCACATCGTGTTGCGACATTTCTGTCTGCCTCGTTTCATCTTCCAATTCTTTCAACGAATTATGAAGTTTTCCATAATCGTTTCTTGCAAATTGGGTATTTTGTTGTTTGATTGATAAATCTATGGGCTGGACAGATGTTAAGTTGTTGATGTCTTCCATATCTATCAGAGGTATTTCCGGGTTGACATAAATGTTGTTTGTGTAGTAAACTTGTGTGTAATATGTTTCTTCATTATTTCTTATTATACATCCTTCTTTGGCTTCTAAAATTCCCGTCGAATGTATTGCCTTGGTAATCATACGACCTTCACAGATGATTTGCAGTTGGCAATCCGTGCAGCAGACATAGAGCCAGGTGTTCGGTTTTTGTAATGGTGTCCATTTGTTGTTGCAGGTTTCTGATGTGTAGGTACATTTTGATAATGTAATGTTTGTTATAGCACCAATTTCGCATGGAATTTGATGATTTCTCATGTTACGTGTTGGTTTGTTTAATGAACAGACATATGTAGTTGGTTCGATTTTAATACAATGTTCCAGGTCTCTGTCTGTGAGCTGCATATATGTCTCTTTTCTGATATTCACTGCGACATATTCTGAATTCGTTTTCATTGTAAGAGAATGTTTGTTATTTGTTATCATCGGTATAGGAACTGTTTTATAAACAGTGAATGGAGTGTCCCCTGTTAATGGTAATGTTATTTCGATGATAAAATATTTCTCATACAATCTAGACTTTACCTCTAGTAGTTTGTATATGTCAGCTAATCGGGTTTGAATATTGTCAACTGGTATCGATAATTGTTGTGGCAATTGTCCAGAAATAACGTTGAGCTCTTGGTAGAGCTGGCTCTGCGGTAAAAGTCTGGTGTCCACATGACCATGATGGATGTTAATGGCTGTGTCTAGAAGCATAAGTTGGATGTGGCGCAGTTTGGATAGAATTGTTGAAGTGGTCAGAGCCATGATGTTAAAGTAATTTAAAGCTTCGTCTTGCTCAACCTCATTCGAGTTGTCATGTGCTAAGTGCGTGTTCAATTGATGACCTACATTAGCCCTGCCGGTACTCGATTTTGCAACGCCAATCGCTTCATGTAAAATGCTACTATGCGGCTCATCGCAGTGCTTGCACTTTTTTTCCGACGTACATTTTTCGCCGTTATGACTAAACAGGCAATTTAGACATACATGTAGGTTGTTAGCGGTCTTTAACCTCTCTTCTGGTGACATAATTAAAAATTAGCTGCAATTATAGAGACCGTGTTGCTTATTACATTTTGGACAACTATGAAAATATGTTTGCTTGTTATGGAATGTTCTCGGCATGTTCTTAGTTCCAACTTGAATATTCTGTTGTTGCACCTTAGGCTTACTGTATGTTGCATTATGAACTGTTTTCGTTTGTATGTTTTGTTGTTGACTGTTAAAGTTTCGTGGGCGGTTCGGGTTTGTACCCGGTTCCATTGACATGAATTTGGTTTAAATGAATTTCAGGAACTCCTTTAATGCTGGCATTTCCCTTGGATTTTCCATGGTTTCCTTGAAAGACTGGCGTGTCTCTGAATCCAATTTTTGCATTAAAATGTGGACTACTAAGGGATCCCAATTCGAAATATCGTATTGTAGATTCTTAATAGCCTCAAGGCACTCGATAGTCGTATCATGCATCCTTTTCAGTAGAGATGCCGTTGGGGCTTGTATGTTGGGCAGATTTAATAGAGTGTTTGCTTGATAGGTAAATAATTGCCTCTTATTATCATACCTCTGTTGAAGGATCTGCCAACTGGCTTCGTAATTATCAGCACTAATGTTCATGTGCTGTATTAATCGCTCCGGCTCTCCCTTCAATTTCGCTTTCAAATGTTGCATTTTCTGAGCATTAGGGATAAAAGTGTTATGATGCACGATTTCTAGGAATAAGTCCTTAAATGTTGTCCACTGGGCATAGCTACCACTGAAAACCGGAAGCTCAATTTTGGGCGTAGATTTTTCCTTGTGTTTGCTATCCCAAATCTTCTTGTTAATTTGTTCCTTGCTGAATTCATACAGCCTTTCTAATCTGTTATAATCACTTTCAAATGTTTGCGTGTCGACTAACATGTTATCGAGCTTCCAATAAGCACTATCGACTTTTTCCCAGCGTTGTGTGACTGTCTTTAATTTATCTTCAAGTTGCCACTTTTCTTTTAAATTTTCAATGTTCATGTTTCGTACCGTTCTCTCAAAAGCCTTGATGTTTGACCGCTGCTCATTCATCATGTCTTTAGCCTGTTGGCTCACCACTAACTCCTCATTTGACGTTTTCTTAATATCATCCGCGATCTCATCGCTCTCCTGTTGCTCTGGAACATTATCTGGAGCACATAACCTTCCTCCTTGTTTTTGCAACTGGCTGAACGCATTAAATTTTTCGTCTTCAATTCTCGCCAGTACTCTTTGCTTAGACTTATTTATCATAGTCTTCGTTTCTTCATATATTTGTTCCAAACGCTCTTAAACGCGATTCTCGTAGTAAGGTCCAGACTTCTCGCCTTCAAACAAGGCTAACTGAATGTCGTTCCTTTTAAATTCACCCCAATGCCCCTCCAGCTTTTCAAGTCTGTCATCATGATACTCAAGAGTGGTTTTACGTGCAAGACTATCTTTCTTAAAGTTTTCACCTATCCGTTTGATAGCGTCGAGAGTTGTAGACTGAGAGCTAAGTAAAGCATCGTACGAAGACATTGTAGTTTATCAGTGCTTAGCGTACACAAGAAATCCAAGATTGTAGTAACGTAGGTAATATGGAACGTGCTCACCGGATTCGCTGCTTACGCCTGCTGCTAATACTCCACCCCGACCTGTGCTCTCACTCGATATCACTGTTAACACTGTTTTTAATGTTCTGTACAAATGTTCCCGCGAGTGAAACCGTACCACGGCACTGATTTTACACTTAGCGGCTCGAAGGACCAAAATGTAAGGGCAAGCCCTACATGTAATTTTAAATGTTAATAAAATAAATGTTAATGTTCTAAGAAAGTATTTAATGATAAATTACACTTAAATTAATATAATAAAAAATGTTATAAAAATGTATAAAATGCGAATGTTGTGCGAGCTCGATGCTAAACCGAAGACTAACGTACTTGCGTCCGTGATGATACTACATTTTCTTATTTAACAATATTTGCAGTATTTTGTAACTAGGCTAACTAAAGTACAATGTGCGGTTGCTGACCGTACATTGGCAATAGGGATAAACAGTTTAGCCTTTTGACCGATTATCTAACCGAACGAACTCAATGTGTTAAGGTACCCACCTTCTTAACACAGTGAGTAGTCTAGTGACCTATGGCGTTCCGCAAGGTAGCATTCTTGGGCCAACCCTTTTTCTCGTTTCCTTAGTCTAAATTAATTTCATGGAAAATAAACAATCTCATAAGCAGATGACACTGCCCTCATTTTTACTGCTAAAACATGGAATGAAACTTACCAACTAGCCTAAAAGGGTTTTTGATTTGGTAAGGAGGTGGCTTTATGATAATGTACTTACGTTAAACGTTGAAAAAACGAAGTACCGTGTAATCTTTCCGATCCGTACTTCTTCACATGCGACTCTAAATCAAATCGCGCATAATTGCTCCCTTGATTGTTCGGGTTATTTTAAATGCTCATGCAATCCTTTGTCAAGTCAAAGTAAAATTATTTATTTCAAATAGGCACGTAGGAGGCACTATAAAACGTCAAAATTTACAAAAGAAAATAATATTCGAGTTGCCCCTTACAAATGTAGTTTCGTATTGAGAAGAATGGGCATGAAAGTTCACCGTTACTCTTTTAAAAATGTATTACAATATTTTGTTTAATTACATTAATAATTATATGTGAAGACAAAGCACCTATAATAAAATTACTATACCACAATAGGTTAAAATAATAAAAAATTAAGACAATTAAAGTTGTCAAAAATTAATACGTTTTGACATTTAACTTGAATCGAAGATCAATCGAAGTATAGAATAGAATAGAATACTCTTTATTATGTACACCATAAAAGTTACAGATATAAATGTATGTTTGTGTATGTTATGTTTGTTGTTATGTTACGTAATTTTTAAAATACATAGCAAATGTTTTTTTTATTTTTTTCTATTAACTATTATGACTTGACCTATCACCCGATTCCGTCTTGACGTCGACTTCTGGGACACCCTGTATAATATTAATAAAATAAACTACTTCTGTTTCTAACCGTACTCTAGATTTGACTACAGAATCGTAGACAGTAGGTAAGTATCATTATTTTTTTGTATCTTGTTTTGTTTATTGTAATCATTATTTAATTTTCTACACACCCTCTCACACACACACACTCACCTCCTTCAGCTTACAAACCATTCAAAAGAGGACAGCAACCCTTTCATTATTTTTATACGCAATTAAGTTTGTATTTTATAATCTAAGCTGTTCGCTTTTGTTTGTAAGCTCATATTTACTTCGAGGGCTTGAGGCGCTGCGTGCTGAAACACAGGCTATAAACCTTGTTAGGCAGCAGATGCTTATAATTTACACATTTGTAATTGATTTACTTTTAAGCATAAGTTTAGTGGTATGAGGAACAGGGTGTAAAGTTCACTCATCCACCATAGAAAAGGGAGGATCCTCCGACCAGACGGGGGTTGTGTCTGGTGGGCAACTGCCCGACGGTTGATGTCGGGACGTTGTATATATGCTAGTTGCGTGGTAAACTCTGCTTGCGCGATGCAGGATTCGCGTGACGTCAGTGTGACGCGTAGTTCGTATGTGGCGATGTTGATGCCGCTACAAGTATAAGAGCTAAGACAAATTGTGTAACATGTTTACTCTTCTTGGTCTAATAAAATATTATTATTATTATCCAGTTTAGGAAACACAAACACAATTTCACGCATAATTATGACCAAGTTCAAATTCCATTGCAACCATAATTTATTGGGAACCTTTTCTTACAAACGCCAAACGATCAATCAAAAATCAACTTAGACTACAAAACACTAAAGTAGATAATAGAGTTAGTAACGATGGAATAAAAGTTATCTAAGATTGTGTATTCAAGTATAACTAAAAATGTAGTGATCACAGAAATAAGAGTTCTTAAAAGATTCTTCTACTAGCTATGAGTGGAAGGTAGTCAGTACTCACATCAGATCCCATATGATGCAGGAGCCGTCAGTACCGGCGCTGACGGCCTCGGTGTTGTTAGGCGACACCTGGATGGCTGACACGGGGCTCTTGTGCTCTTTTAGGACCTTCTTGAGGGTCTGACGCTCTGGTTTTATGTCCCACACGCGTACCTTGGGTTGATTATAAAACGCTTTTTACATTTTGAAGTCTAAGGCCCGTATTTATAGAACGTTACTCAGTACTCAAGTATTACTTAATAAGACTAAATTCAACCAATCCAATAGCTTGAATCTAGTCTTAAAAGTAATACTTGAGTACTGAGTAACGTTATATAATTACGGGCCCCTAAGGCCCTCTTGCACCACATATCACTCAATACGTTTAGTGATAAACGAATTGAAATCAGCGTTGTATTTTTGTCAATCGTTTGAAGATAACAGAGACAGAGGTTTTAAATAGGTATATAATTATAACGCTAAACTTTATGGTGCTGGCGGGCACAAAAGAGACACAATTATCAAAACAAAATAAAAAATGTTGGTTCATATTATTAAAAATCCACCCTGTTTATCATGTCACTTGATTGCGTCTTTTAAGCCCAGGCAAATAAGATATTTTTTTTACGAAAAACAAATTTTTACTAGGCTTCATTTCGAAGTTTTGTCTATTTAACTTATTTTGCTGGGCTAAATAGGAAATGTCGACTACATCTCAGCTTATTTTATTTTAAACATGTCAAACGTAATGGTGATTACGACATCCAATTAACAGAATAGGTAGAATACTTCATTTTTTCCCGAGTTACGAAGATTTCTCTCGTTGAAGATGTGTCGTCAGTATGCGCCAACTGACGGGGTCCGTTAGGGCCAATGCCTGCCAGGGTTGCGAGTTTGTCCGAAAAGGATATCGTGGCCCTGGCACACAGGCAAATGAAGGAACACGGGTGGGTTTTAGTCAGTAAAAGTCGGGAGAAGTTATTTGATAATTTCCCACTCAGAAAAAAAATTAAAAAAAAGTATAACTATAGGTATAATATATTACTGTGTCTAGTCACCTGTCCCTCACAACCACCAGAGATGAGCGTCTTGCCGTCAGACGTCATGTCTAGGGCCGAGGTGCCTTTATTATGTGTGTTGAAGATGACATAGATCAGGCGACCCGTAAGCGGAGTGAACGCGCGGATGTTGCCGTCGTTCCATCCTGGAAGAAATTAGTAACAAAAAGTTAAGTATAGATTGTAGAATGTAGATAGATATATAACCAGCGCTGGGGCCTCGCAGAGGTCTCGCATAGGGTCGCAGCATTATGCTGCCGGTGGCCGTTTTGCGTGGATGTGACGCATATTTTCCCCTTACTTGTTCTTTTTGTATTTGTGTTCTTTCTTTGCGTCACGTTCACCGCAAATAAATGTATTTTCTTTCTTTTAATACAAGGAGGATCAAGTGAAACAACAAAAATGGTTTAATTTGGTGTAGGTACTTCTTTCACTTGTGAAGTACTAAGGATAGAAAGGGCCCCCTGGATAGGAAAAAATATCGAATGTAATTTCTGCTGTATTATCCAAGGTTTTTGACAATAAATTGATAATTTGGAAGAAACGTTAGAAGGAGTATCTCTAATAAAATTTCTAGTAGTTATAAGTCTCTAAGAGATAGTAACAAAGGATAGAAACCGAAACTAAATGCCTTTTCTGTCTTTGTGGCGGAGGTACATTGAATATTTTGGTTTGATTAGACAGGTACGTACACATTCAACAAGCTAACAGTCTGCACCGGCTTTGTTGCTGTGGCTAAGGGGTCAGCTAGATAGAAACACATCTCCCTTTCTAGTACCAACAAATAATAATTGATAATAAGGTAAAGTAACCAACTACGGCTAGGTACTCTGCAGTAAGTTAAAATTAAAATAAAGTTGAAGCCCTTACTAATATAATAGAATAGAATAGAATACTCTTTATTATGTACACCATAAAAGTTACAGATATAAATGTTTAAATTTTACATAGGGTGACACAATGGGCGGTCTTATCGCTAAAAGCGATCTTTTACAGACAACCTTTGGATGGATTAAAGGGAGCACGAGTGAATCACATATCATTAATCATAATAAATAAATAGATAATCACTTATCACATGGAAATGTTTATTTATTAGCCTTCCGGTAACAAAATGTAAGGTCGATATGGTTTCAATCAGCAGTCTCGTTAACATACCTGATACAATAGACTTGCCGTCCCCGGAGAACAGGACGGTGGAACAGGTAAAGTTGGGCACCACGATCCGCAGCAGCTCCTGGCAGGTCTCCAGGCACCACACTCTGACGTCACCGGCCCCAGCCGTGGCGAACACTCCCGACATGCCCCTGAAATAATAATAATAATAACCCCACCGTTGACATCGTGGTAGGGCTTTCGCGCTCCGAATTCTAGGTCTGCGCTGGTAAAGTTTACTTTGCCGGAACAGGTCTAGGGTAAGGAGCCAGACCAAGAGAGATATAGAAACCCGCAGGGCAGCATGTGGCGAGCAGTTGGGCAGTAGCGACCCCAAAGACCCTATCTCCCGGGGGTAGTCTTGTTCCTAATCTCTGGCTTGCCTTTATTTGCCGGCTGGAGTGAACACTAACGAGGAACAGAACTCCCACCTCGTGTTTGCCCTTATTGGCCGATTTGAGTGCATATTCGTAAGAGCAAACGTGCTCGGAGTAAGGAAGTATTCCAGTAAGTGCTGGTAGGGATCTTGACGATCTTCCGGGCTCTGGGATTGTTCTGATAGCCGTGGAATACTTCTCCACTCCTCCAGCACCTCAGAATATGTTGCCCCCTCGTTGCTACGTCACTAAGTGCTAGCGACAGTTTCCGGGGGCCATTATTGAGTGTAAGTCACCTCCTGCCATTTTTCCGTGAATATAATAAAAGATTGGCCGAGCAGGGGCAGTAGTCTTTCCATAGTCCTAGATAACCAGTTCATTTTAGCCACTCAAACCCATAGTCCTTTAGCTTTGTTTCCTTAACCTGCAATAGTCCTACACCACCCGGGGGTTGTCCTTGGGTGGACGCGCATAGTGCGAACGGGGATAATCGTCGGTTGGTGCCTATCATTTCATTAAAACAGGCCTCTGCGGGTTGGTTTTGGCCCCTTGTACGCCATCCAAAGGTCCGGGACCCCAGGGTGTTGAGATATGTCAAAGACATTTTAAATAGGTAATAATAATGATTTGTGGCCCCTCTTGTCGCTACGTAAGTATATAAATATGCGCTAGCGACTAGATACTGCATCTGAAGTGCAAACCGTCAGTCTGGGTTTAGTTCAGTATTTTCTGTTGCTTCCTTTAATTTCTGTAGTGTATACAAATTTTGGTAAATCTAAATAAATTAATAAAGCTTTTAGAAACGTACTGCGGAAACGCGATATCATTGATGGCACATCGATGGCAGGTCACGACTAGCACCGGGTTGAAGGTGAGGACGTTGATGGCGTATATCTCACTGCTTCTTGTGCCGGCCAGTAACAGGCGATTCTTGCCGCGCAACGACGACGACTCCATCAGCTCCAGGGAAGTTATGCTGCCCTGAAGCTTTGTGGATTTTAGCTGGAAAAGGTTTATCTATGTGATTACCCAAAAGTTAGATAAGGTGCACATAAAATAAATAGCACAACACGCAAATGCACAATTAAATGATAAAAAATTGGTAAGGAATATGAAGACAAGGTGCAAAAAAACAAAGAAAAAAACAAAAATGATAAACGTGATTTTAAGGCCTAAACATACCTACAGTTAAGTTCCTGGCAACTTTAATATTTTTATGACCTTTTCAGTAAGACTAGATAGTATCTAATATGACTATAACTTAAAATTTAAATCAACAGAATTTACACCATTTTTTTTTTTAACTAGCCTACGCTGTCCCACTGCTGGGCAAAGGCCTCCCTCCACTCCTTCCATCCTTCGCGAGCCCGCGCGTCCTACTTCCAGTTTTACACCCTACCTAAAGTTAATATTTGTTTAAGTGGAAACGAAATGTGTTGGAATGTGGACTTGTTTGAATGGTTGAAAGAATGGCTCAAAGTCAAACGTCAAATAATTTATTTCAAATAGGCACCTAAAATGCACTTTTGAACGGAAAAATGTACACCCTGTTCCTGATACTTTTTTTCTCATATTTTTTTTAAGGCAGGCGTTCTAATGAACTTTTTATCTTGACACATCAATCAGTAGACCTAAATTCTCAACGCGTCGGTGAGGACGCGACGCCAGTCCGTCTGTCATCCGGCAATGGCTGCCAGTAGGGCTGCACCGAAATGCATCGGCTGCGTGGCGGTCTAGGCCGCCAACTAGACTGCGTCGCTCCCGTCGCCATCGTTGTCATCCTTAGATTGTCATCGGTGTCACATAGACGTTTTAGTTTTTAGGGTTCCGTACCAAAATGGTAAAAAGGAACCCTTATGGTATTTTGCAAATGTGGTATCTTATGAAAGAGCGCTGTTTGCACATTCTCAAACATATTTATTAATTTTTTTAGGCAGTATAGTTTCCGACTTTTGATGAAAAATATAAAAAAAATACCGTTCCCACCCCCTTATCTCCGAAGTTTGCATAGATAAAAATCTGAAATTATTCTATGTGATAGAAGTTTATGTAAAGATTACAGGAAAAATAAAACTATGTCTCTAAATAGCACAGTTTTTCAGAAATCACCAACATCATAAATATACGTACGGAACCCTCGGTGCGCTAGTCCGACTCGATCTTAACCGGTTTTTTTTTTTTTATTATTATTTTGTTTGTTATTATTTTATTTTTAATATTGTATAAGTAAAAACCATATTATATTAAATGCTTAGTTGCAGCAGCGATGTGGAGGATGATAGCAAAGTCTATTTATACTGTGATGATAGTGGTATTGCTTGTCAACCTGCAAAATCGCTGAGCGTCGTGGAGAGATGTCCGCTTTGTACCCAGGCACAATTTTTTAAAGACCAATTAAGGTAAAGGTAAGCGTGGTCTAAATGTGCATATTGGAAAAGTACACATACCAAAAAATGCACTCACCTCAGACCCTGTCTCAACATCTACACCTACAATACCAGCTACATCCACTGTTGACCCGTTTTGGCAAGCCCGTTCAAAATTAAAAAACCTATTCCTGTTTTGAAGCGAGTTCCCTGCGGGTCGAGACCTCTTGTGGTGGTAACACCTATCAGGTTGCGTTCGTCTTGCCACACGGGAGAACTTGCAAATTGTTTGGGAACAGCTGCTCAGCTTCCCTTCCAGAATTCTACATGCATAAAAGAATTTGCCAACCAAAAACGACATTGGCTGCACATATGAAAGAAAACTGTAGCATTGTAAACTGCTCAATAGTGACGTCAACGTTCCCAGACCAATGGAAAATAGCTTCCGTTAGGCCCTTACCAAAAAATGACAATCCAATTGAAGTAAAAGACCTACCACCTATTAGCATTTTACCGTGTCTGTCTAAAGTGTTAGAGAAGATAGTCGGCCACCAGTTAACGCATTTTCTGGAACAAAATAACGTGTTACCGGACTTACTTTTGGTTTAAAAAAATAGCGCAGTACTGCCACTGCCTTACTAGATGTTACTGATAATCTATTATCAGCCCAAGATAAAGGAATGTGTTCATTGCTGGTCTTGCTAGATGTTTCCCGGGCATTTGACGCAATAAATATTCCGCTATTACCTATTGTCGAAGCTAAATTATTATGGATTTAACTCCAGTGCTACGCAAGAGTTCCGCAGCTACCTTAGTGATAGAAAACCACTTGTGGATCTACTTTTGGGTGATGGTACTGCTCTTACATCGACTCTTACTTCTATTGAGAGAGGGTTTCCGCAGGGATCTATACTAGGCCCAATTATGTTTATTTATACTGTGCAGATATAATTAAATGTCTCCTTATGTGCAAGTACCATATATACGCCGATGACATCCAACTATACATATCCTTTAGTCCAGATGAATACGATAGTGCCATTAAAGATGTAAACGATGACCTTCGTAGAATCGCCGCCTGGTATAAAGAGAATTGCCTGTCGCTACACCCAACCAAAACAAAATACATGGTGTTTGGCACGAGACAGCAACTAGCCAAACTACCCGCAACGTTTCACCTGGAGCTAATAGGCGAGCCAATTGACAGAGTAAATGAAGCGCGGAATCTTGGACTTAATATGGACAAAGATCTTCGTTTCGAAAAACATGTAGCCGACTCAGTAAGAAACTGCTTTTACCGCCTGAAAGTTCTGTACAAGATTAGGCCTTATTTGTCCGAAACACTACGGGTTTTATCTAGGCTAAACTACGCAGATACAGTGTACGGCCCGCGCCTATTGGCTCGCACAGATAGGCTCATTCAAAGGGTCTAAAACGCTTGTGCTCGGTTTTGTTATAAAATTCCTCCCAGAACTCACGTTACTCCATTTTTAACCGACTTCCAAAAAGGAGGAGGTTATATATTCGGCTGTATGTTTGTTTTTTTTTATGTTTGTTCACCGATATCTCCGTCAATTATGAACCAATCAAAATCAAAAGTCATTTATTCAAACTAGGCTGAGAATCAGCACTTTTCGAACGTCAAAAATTACATGAGACAGTCCCCCAAAAACGACCCACCCTTCACCACTTCCTAGTGCTTTAGCTGGGAAGAAGAAGTGGCGCAACAAACTCCCCAGCAGCACAGCTGTCTGTTCGCATAAAAAACTTGAAGCTATACAATACAATATAAAATAATTTGCATTACGCAACACAAAACGTTAAATTAAATTATTTGCCTTATGTTTGCTAGCACACACCATTATACAAATATATAAATATATATATATATATAATAATCGTAGAAAACTATACTCAAACAGAAATAACGTAAACAAAACGTATCTAAATAAAAGCTTCCAGGCATAATGGGCGTGCCCGCTTAAATAAAGCTATAGCTATAACTTGAAGTCACAAATGATAAACTAGCACCATCGAAGTAAAATAAAAACAATTAATTATTAATAACAATAACAAAACCATGGTCAGCAAGATGACCAATCACCACAAGCAGCACCCGTTCACGAGCATAACGCAAAGATCAGCGATCACCCCCCTCGCCATATTTGAGGGAAGGAGGCAACCCGACCCCCGACGCTACCGCAAGCAGTGACATCTAAGGGAGCATGACGAACTTGCTGCCGGTTGCTCAGGCAAGAATAAAGTGATCAATTTGTTAAGGTCGCTAGCTTACCACTTATTGCAATACAACTCATAAAAGAACATTGTAATGAGTAGATTTTGTCACTAATAAATTAAAATAAATTGACTTAGACAGTCAAATAAAATAAACAAATATAGGAACTCATATAACCTGTCAGTAGGGAATCTATCTGGAGAAAGAACATGAACATTGTCTTGAGTTAATCACAGCGACCAACTGTTCTTATCGTTTAAGTAGTCGTTGATAGAATAGTATGCCTTTGAACAAAGATTGGATTTAACTTTAACTTTAAACGCATTAAAAGGCAAATCTAGCAAGGAAGAGGGTAGCTTGTTATAAAAAGTTATACCAAGTCCAACAAATGAGTTATGAACCTTATGAAGCTGGTGAAATGGAGCACGTAATTTGTCCTTATTTCTGGTATTAATATTGTGGAGATCACTGTTTTTAGTGTATAAGTGTAAATTTTGCCTAACATATAAGATGTTGGCGAAGATGAATTGTGATGCCACCGTGAGAATACCAATATCTTTAAAAAAATCTGTAAGAGAAACTCTGGCACCCAGCTGGTAAATTGCTCGAACAGCTCGTTTTTGAAGTACAAATATATTTTGAATGTCAGCGGCTTTACCCCACAGCAGAATACAGTAGGACATAACGCTATGAAAATAACTAAAATAGACTAAACGGGCTGTATCTACGTCAGTGTATTGTCTTACTTTTCTGACGGCATATGCGACCGAACTGAGCCTTCCCGCTAGGCTTGATATATGTGGTCCCCACTGAAGTTTGGCATCTACTGTTACACCCAGAAACACTACCGAGTCTACAGTTTCAAGCACCTCTTTATCTAAGACGATGTTGGGACCTAAATTTCTAACATTCGGTAAGGCGAACCGACCGATTTTGAAAACTATTTTTTGTTTGCAAAGGGTATGCTCCCGAGGTGGTCCCATTGCCACCAAATCAGAATCTGATAAGGGGATCTCATGGAAAGCGAGGGAAACCCTCGAATTTTATAGGCAACCCTATAACGATTTGGGTATTTTTATAGTAACTCGTGCATTTGCTCCCGAAAATCACCATTTGGTGAAGTGGAACTGATGATGGAGACCACAGATGGCCACCGGAACAACATAATAATAAGTATAATTTTACGGGTTGCGATTCGATTAGGTACTTTATTATGGTTGCTAAGCAATTTATGCTCGTCACAATGCATATGGTGAGTGGGAGTTCTCCTAGTTCTTACCAGGAGAACTCCTCAACAATTAATGTCCCAGCATCGGGAAAAGCAATATTTTGTAAAAGCTGATGAGCAATTGACTTTACTTTTGTAACTTAGATAAATTAAAAACTGACCCACTAAAAAGTGAAAAATAAAAAGCATTATGTAAAAAAAAAATAACCGACTTCCAAAAAACACTACAAAGTGAAAAATAACTTTAATTTCGGAAGTCGGTGGCAATAAACTAAAATACAGAACCAAAGACACCGACTTCCGAAATTAAAGTTATTTTTCACTTTGTAGTGTTTTTTGGAACTCGGTTATTTTTTTTTTACAAAAAGCTTTCTAGTAAACAAACACTACACATTGAGAATGAAATCGAGACGTAACCTATACTTGGCATGCCTTCTGTTTGGTGTAGTTAAATACCAGAAACTGGACTACCTGTACGACAAGTTGAGTTGGATAGCGAGTAAACGAGAATGTGAGAGAAGGCAATGCTCGCAGCAGCTCTCGACCCAGTCACATAGGACAGCTGCGTTTAGGGGTAGCTTCCGTTATACGGCTTCCAAAGTGTGGAATAACCTGCCACCACCTATTCGGGCAATTAACACGATCGACACATTTAGAAAACGCCTACGGCAGTACCTCATGGATGCGCAACGGAAGCTAGACATGACCAATTTGAATGTTTCATTAATATAAATTATGTTAAGGTTATCTTTTACTCATCGACAACAGTCCATTATTTTTGCTTGCAACCATACCTGTTTATTTTTTATTTCTTAAACACCACTCTATAAATAACTATAATTATTTATATTGTATTTCTTTTTTAAACAAAATATATCTAATGGTTTATATTATTATTTGTTACACATATCTATCTAATTTTATTTAAATATTTACACACTATAAAACTGATTTACATCCGTAAGACGTCCTCGTAACATAAGGTCCAGTTGAAAACCAGCGTCAGGCACTAGTTGTCTGGCATTAATGCTGAACTGGGCCTATTTGGCGCAGCCGTTAGGCACTCAATACTATTTTAAGGATTTGTTCTGTTTTTTGTGTGAATATTGTGTGCCTTAACCTGGGTCAAATAAATTTATTTTCTTTCTTTCTTTCTTTTAGTATTTCGGCTCATAATTTGGATCCAAAATTAGCACTACTACCTACCAATGGAAATAACAGAGACAGGAAGTTATTATAACATCATCTACGTAGACTAAGAGGGCAAAATACTGTTGCGCGCACAACTAAAAAGCCTACTACTAGCGCCATCTAGTATAGAGTGGCGGAACTAGTAGAGTCAAGATGATTCTAGAAAGTTCGATTCTAGAACTATCGACACCCGGTCAGTCGGGGCCGGTATGTACTCGAATGTTCTAGATGTTTCGGGAACAATCCCAGGCCCTATATAAGGCCGGTATGGTCCGCGACGGGGTTAGTTTACTTTTGAAAACGAGACAAGCGAGAACAACTGAACGATATTTGAGAGTGACATTAAGTGATCGTGTTCTTAATTGTGTTTAAAGTAGTAGTGTGTTTAAATTGGTGTTCTTAATTAAAGTGTCTATTTGTTTAGTTATTAAATCGGCAGTTTTTATTGTCACGAACCCCAAGCTCGTAACAATTGGTGTCAGAAGCTAGGATTAAAATCATGCCGATTTTACCTAAAGACGACACGGAGGGTATCCGTACCCGGAGTCAACGCCAACAGGAGACGGACCAGAGACGTTTTGGTGGAGCTACGCCACAGAGGTCGGAGGGCCAGCTACCGACCACGGAGGCCGACCCGTCCGCAGCAGCTCCAGCATCAGCAGCACCAGACTTTGCTGCCCTGGTGATGATGCTGCAGGAACAGTCCCGCCGTCAGGAGGAACAGTCCCGCCGTCAGGAGGAACAGTCTCGTCGGCTGGAAGAACAGCTCCAGAGCGATAAGGAGGAGCAGTCCCGCCGTCAGGAAGAGCAGATGCTCCTCATAAAGGACCTTCACGCAACCTTCAGGAAAGACGTGAAGGAGGTGAAGGAGAAGGTTGCCCAGCATGACAACCGCCTGTCAGAAGCTGAAACTCAGATCAGCAAGTTTAACAACGTCATTGCTGATGTGAAGCGGGAGTTGGGTAACCTTAAACTTGGGGATGGAATCGCAGCTCCCGTAGCTACAACACCTTCGCTACGTGGATTCAAAGTGCCACCGTTCGACGGAACTTCTTCCTGGTCAGCCTACAAAATCCAGTTTGAGGCTGTCATGAAGGCGAACGGGTGGAATAACAGTCAGGCTATGACTGCCCTCACCCTAGGCCTGCGCGACCAGGCCTTAACTGTCCTGGAAGCTCTTGGTAAGGAAGTGACTTACGAGCAGCTCCTTGAGGCATTAGAGGCTCGGTATGGCGATGCTCACCTGGAACACGTGTTTCGTGCGCAGCTCAAGGATCGTGTGCAACGCAGTAACGAAGCTGCAGCAGTGGGCTCTTGAAGTGGAGAAGCTGGTTCGTAAAGCTTACCAGTCCGTACCTGCGCTTATTGATGGAAACCTGGTGCAGGCATTCATCGACGGCATCCGCGACCTTGAAGTTAGAGCTGCTGTGAGGCTCGGTCACCACGGGACGCTTAAGGACGCCTTGGCCCACGCACTGGAGGTGGAAGCTGTGCGGCAGGATCATCGTTCCCACCGCGTCAGGGAGGTTGCAGCGTCTACAGTTCGCGATCGTAAAGGATACATCCCTAGGTGCTACGGCTGTGGGGAAAGGGGCCACCTTCGATCTAGTTGCCCTAAGCGAACTACAGAAAAGGAAGATGGCCGGTCTCCAGAGGGTAGTGCGGCTAACAGCACCACCCACCAGCAGCAGGGAAACGAGTAATAGCCAGGACTGCGGGGCGGGTGCTGGCTGATGTTCAAAGAGCCCCAAGGAAATCTCATGGCAACGCGGATGCATTGTCAAGAAGACCTTGTCCTGAAGACTGCAGGCATTGTACTAGGCAAGAGGGTAAGGAAGTGGTACCTGTGAGAATGCTCAGGACAGACCTCAGCAACGAGTGGAAGGAAAGCCTACAACGTACACAGCAGGAAGATTCGGACATCAAGCCGATTCTGGAGTGGATAAAGGCCAGAGCTCCCAAGCCCAGGTGGAGCGACGTCTCAGCGATGAGTTCGATCACAAAAAGCTATTGGGCCCAATGGGACAGCTTGGCGATTCAGGATGGAGTCCTGTGCCGTAAATGGGAAAATGCTCGGGGAGACAGCTGTCATTTGCAAATGGTTGTCCCCAAAGCTCAAGTACCGGACGTTCTACAGCTGTACCATAATGATTGTTCAGGAGGTCATCTGGGAGTAAAACGGACTCTACTAAAGATACGAGAGCGGTTTTACTGGGTCCACTGTCGGGACGATGTCGAGGACTGGTGTCGCAAATGTACAAGTTGTGCAGCTGTAAAGGGACCTCAGATTCGTAGTAGAGGTGCATTGAAATTGTACAATGTTGGTGCACCATGGGAAAGGATAGCCCTTGACGTTGCGGGGCCATTTCCGGAGAGTGAAAGTGGTAACAAGTATTTCATGGTTGTGATGGATAACTTCACTAAGTGGCCGGAAGTCTTCGCCATTCCAAACCAAGAAGCTTCAACAGTTGCAGATAAACTGGTTCATGAAGTCTTCTGCCGTTTTGGAGTACCCTTGGAAATTCACAGCGATCAGGGAAGGAATTTTGAGTCCGAAATATTTCAGGAAACTTGCCGAGTAATGGGTACTCATAAAACGAGAACAACTTCTTACCACCCACAATCGGATGGAATGGTGGAGCGATTTAATCAGACATTGGAGCGATACCTGGCAAAAGTGGTGGAAAATCGGCAACGAGATTGGGACAAACACATACAACCGTTTTTGTTGTCATATCGAAGTGCTGTTCACGAAAGTACATCGGTGACACCAGCTTTCGCAAATTTTGGAAGGGAATTACGGCTGCCTGCAGACCTGATCACCGGAATACCACCTGATGCCCCACGCAGTATTACCGATTATGCGAATGACTTGCGGAACAAAATGAATGACATCTATGAGCACGTCAGACAATCAGGCCAGCAAATGTCTGAAAAGATGAAAACCCGTTATGACCGCAAAATGAACAATAAAGGGTTCGACGAAGGTTCACTAGTGTGGTTGCACAACTCGGTCCGCAGCAAAGGGAAATCTCCTAAGCTTCAAGCTAAATGGGACGGACCGTACCGGATTGTGACAAAGATCAATGACGTAACCTACCGGATACAGAAAGGGGCAAGAGGTACTCCTAAGATCGTCCATGTGGATCGACTGGCGCGTTATCATGAGGCCGATAATGCTCGGGACGAGCATGTCTTAGGAGGGGGCAGTGTTGCGCGCACAACTAAAAAGCCTACTACTAGCGCCATCTAGTATCGAGTGGCGGAACTAGTAGAGTCAAGATGATTCTAGAAAGTTCGATTCTAGAACTATCGACACCCGGTCAGTCGGGGCCGGTATGTACTCGAATGTTCTAGATGTTTCGGGAACTATCCCAGGCCCTATATAAGGCCGGTATGGTCCGCGACGGGGTTAGTTTACTTTTGAAAACGAGACAAGCGAGAACAACTGAACGATATTTGAGAGTGACATTAAGTGATTGTGTTCTTAATTGTGTTTAAAGTAGTAGTGTGTTTAAATTGGTGTTCTTAATTAAAGTATCTATTTGTTTAGTTATTAAATCAGCAGTTTTTATTGTCACGAACCCCAAGCTCGTAACAATACCTATTATTGAAGCTAACTAAAAAACTACCCAAGCAAAATAAATAGTGAAGCTAGTTTAGCGAATCGATTGTAACTTATGCATTTTTGGGCAATTTCCGATGCTCCTGTGTACATTTTATAGGTAAGTACTTATCATTTACATTTACTCGATAAGTCCTCTTATCTTACCACCAAGTTCGATTTATTCTAAGAAAGCTACCTAACCTAAGACTAACTTAACTACAAAGTTACTCACAGCTTTAAAATGCGGCTGGTTGGGATCGAGAATCTTGCCTTTAGGAAAGCTTCCCTTCCAGTTGATCTCGTCCAGGACATCGATTGTGCCGTCTCCAGAACCCACGATAAGGCAGCCGTCTTCCATAATTAGGATTGATTCGATTCCTGCAAGACATTGGTTAAAAACTAGAGACATTTTTTGCAAAAGGCTGGTGAAACTGATGATAATGCAATTGAGGGTCAATATTTGTTACTGAATGTGGTGGATTATGAAAATACGTTATAGCTTCCTGTTAAGTACGCGGGTGGGGCAAAAGTGGTACACAACTGAAACGTTATTTCTTATTTTACAGAATCAAAATTTTAGGTAAAAAACTTTAAATTAATAAAAAAATGCCTTTTTCACAGTAATGACTATCTATTAGGACATTAGTGCTGTCAAACTTTATTAGAATTACAGCTGTTGTTTTAATAATCAATTTCAGAATGGGAAACGTCGTTTGACAGGATTATACTAAATTTTGGTGATTTTTAACAGACTTCCAAAAAGGAGGCGGTTATATGTTCGGCTGCATGTTTGTTTTTTTTTTATGTTTGTTCACCGATTTCTCCGTCCATTATGGACCGATTTTGAAAATTAATTTCCCGCAATATTAACAAACCTTGACTATAGCAGATGGACGCCGGTCTATTGCCCTTCTTCCAAGGGCCGCACTTAGCGAGGCAGCCGATCAGCGCAGGCTTGCACATTGTGACCGAAGCCATAGGGTCGGAAGGGTAGTTTATTGAGAACTTAATCATGTCACCCGTCCTAGAAGACGAACATAATCTGAGATAATATTTATGTCTATGCACTTGCGCGGTACCTGAGATAGAGGCTTATTCCTAGTTCTTTTTATGCTGCACTGGTTGGCGTCATCCCGTCAAGGGCTGTCGCATAATGCGCATAATGCTCACGGCATTATGCGACAGCCCTTGACGGGATGACACCCTCGCAACACGACCATAGCTCTGCGTATTACCGTGATACTACCCGAGACCTCTTTGTCGGATAGTATCACGGTAATACGCAGAGCTATGGTCGTTTTGCGAGGGTGTGAAGCATATTTTTCCCCAACTTGTTTAGTGCAAATAAATGTATTTTCTTTGTTCTTTTCTAGTCCACGTGAAATTCAATTATTATCGGTACATATTCCTTTAATTTGAGGCCCTAATATTTATAAGTGTCGTGGTTCGTTGTAAATTCTCGCATTGTTCTAATTTAGTAGCCAGTTAGTTTGACTACGGGTGTGAAACAGTTTAATTAAACTCATTATTTTTCATTTTGGTGCCTGAATGAATGAATGAATGGATCATTTTTATTTCTGTAAGTAGCTTTGTACAAACACTTTTACACGTCAATCATATTTTAAATACTAGATAGGAAACATCGGCCATGTTTCCTATCTGACTCTGAGAAGAAAGGCCGAAACAAACTCAGAGGTCACAGTCTCTTTTAAAGTCCAGACATAATCCAACCAAATCATCAATCGTTAGATCATGGGAAGGCCATGTAGCCATGTCATGGCATGTGTGGGCGGGCATGTCTGAAATGGTCTTTTGAGGAAAGAACCACACAGATTGAGTGGACCTGACCAGTCAGTGCACGCATTTGTCAGTAATCGTGCAGCTCTACTCAGAACTTAAGGAGCTCAACGATGCGACGATCAATACCAAAGAAAAGACATTTGGGTAGGCCGTATAAATTACTCAAATTGCAATGATTAAAACTAACTGAGAATAAAAGAAAAAGGAAAAAAGGAATAGCAATAACCCACATAGTCTTCACATTCACAATAATTAAAATAATATAATACTTTACAAGTAAATATTCATGGGATTGTGTATAAAATAATCATTATATGTCACTGTATAAAAAATAATACTCCTGCTCGAGTACAAAAACTATCTGTGTACTGCTTTCGCGAAGGGTGGTCAAATAGATTCAGTCTATGCAGACTTTCGGAAGGCGTTCGATACAGTTAACCATGAAGTGCTGCTTTTAAAGTTGAAATCGTACGGTATTCATGGTTCCCTGTTCCGGTGGATACAGTCTTACTTGAAAAACAGAAGTCAACTCGTTTCTGTCAGAGAATACTTGTCGTTACCGGTTGATGTTACGTCAGGCATTCCACAGGGATCCCATTTAGGACCTTGCTTTTCATAATTTTTATTAAAGATCTAGTGACAAAATTAGCATGTCCCTGTCTGTTGTATGCCGACGATCAGAAGGTATTTACGTCGATAAAAAACACCTCTGACAGTGAGTGCCTTCAGAACGATCTATACATCATTTCTGACTGGTGTACCCTTAATCGAATGAAATTGAACGTAAAAAAGTGCTTTGTTATATCTTTTACGAAAAAACGAATAAAGAACACCTATGACTACATACTTGAGGGTCAATCGTTAGAACGAAGGCATGTAGTCAGAGATCTCGGCGTGTTGTTTGATAAACAGCTATCTTTTAGAGATCATTACACGAACATGACGAATAGAGCGTTGAAACTTCTCGGTTTCATATCGAGGTCTACCAAAGGATTTAAATAACCTCAAAGCTTTATATTACTTTATAAATGCCTAAAGAAGTATATTGGAATACTGTTCCATAATCTGGTCACTGTGTTACGCAGTACACTCTGACAGAATTGAGAGAGTGCAAAGAAAATGTGTTAAGTGGATCTCGTACCGGTACGGCTTCCTAGAACGCTGCAAAATTATTCTGAACGCCTCGTTAAATTTAGTTTGGAACCTTTGCATGTTCGTCGAAAACAGCAAGACTTAATAAACCTACATAAGATCCTACATTCCACGCTGAACTCTTCAGCTCTGCTGTCCCTTATAAACATCAATACTAGGTATAACACCCGAATGCCGAAAACCTTTGCACTTCTGGTCTTTACAAATAACACCTCATATTATAACCCTATCGTTAGAATGTGTCGACTTTACAATGAAATTTCAAAAGACAATAACATTATTGATATCTTCGATTCTCGTGCCGCTGCTTTCAAAAGACATGTATGTACTCTTTCCTTTTAGCTTTGTTACGCTTTATAAATTGTTTTCTTTAAATAATGTAACTTGTGTCAATTATGTATTTAGATTACCTGGCGTGTTTGGTCTCCTACACATTCCCTGCCTACATAAGCTGGTAGTGGGTCGGAGGGCAGACGCACAGAATTTGTAGCTGTAGTTTTGTGAACTGTGTAATTTTCTTTTTACTATTTAAGTTATCATTAATAATATTGTTGTTGCTGGTCATGTTGTGCGATTACGCTTTGGGTGACAATCAGGTCAAAACCTATATTGTTGCCTTGAGAATAAATAAATAAAAGTTAAAGAAAAAAAAAAGGCATTTCAGAATGTAAAAAATTGGAGCAGCTCAATCCCAATCCTTTTTATCCTCAATATAATCTTTAACGGTATTTAAAAGGCTTTCTAGCACAACTTAAGTTAATGAATGATTTCAATTTATTATGGCTTGGATCTTGAACGTGGCTTGGAAGTTTATTATAAAAGCGTATACATTGACATCGGAACGAGCCACCTATTTTCTTGAGCCTTGTTGTAGGTACCACAAATTTATGTTTGTTATATTATGAATATCACTGTATATTTTAAACAATTTTATATTTTTATGGAATTTAAAAGTGATTTTCAAAAATATACTGAGAAGGCACAATCATTACATTAATCTCCTTAAATTTCTCTCTGAGAGAGTGTCTTGGACTTAATTTATAAATTGATCGAACAGCTCTTTTCTGCAAAACAAAGATAGTCTGAATGTCGGCGGCATTTCCCCACAACAGAATACCGTACGACATATTACACTATGAAAATAGCTAAAGTACACTAAACGGGCTGTCTATATGTCAGTTAAATTACGAATTTTCCTAACAGCATAAGCTGCGGAGCTTAGCTTTTTAGACAGTTTTTTTTGTATTTAAAAAATAACCTTGCACCAGGAATTTCTACTGAGTTGTGGGTGCGTTTACAAACATTTAAACACACATACACAAACAGCCAGACCCGGAATTTTTGTACAAATTTGTACTTGTAGGTCATACAAATAGTAGTGTAGTGTAGTAACATTGATAATCATTGCGCGGCGCGCTAATCGATCTATCACCACTATATCAGGCTTATTGGCGACAATAGTCCTGTCAGTGATATACCGATCCCAGTACAACGTGACATGGTCTTTTTCGAGAACTGGGTCGGGCACATACTTGTAATACGGTACCTCAGAATCCACAAGTTTATATTTCAAAGCAAGGTGCTAGTTGTTGTTGTTTTATATTATTTTAATTATTATGAATGTGAGGACTATGTGGGTCATTGTTTTTTATTATTATTATTTTTCTCTCTTAGTTTTAATGATCTGGCAGTTTGAGTACTTTATGCGACCTACCCAAATGTCCTGTCTTTGTTATTGTTCGTCGAATCGTTGAGCTCCTTAAGTTTTGAGTTGAGTTGCACGACGAACGAACAGACAAATGCGTGCATTGACTGGACAGGTCCACTCAAATCTGTGTGGTTCTTTCATCAAAAGATCATTTCAGGCACCCAATCTACATGGTCTTCACATGATCTGACAAAGATTATGTCTGGACTTTAAAAGAGACTGAGACCTCTGAGTTTGTGTCGGCCTTTCAGGAGAAAGGTCGAAACAAACTCAGAGGTCAGTCTCTTCGTATCTGACTACTCTGAGAACAGAGTAGTCAGATACGAAACGCCGACCTCGTCTAGTTTTTTTTAAATATGATTTTCGTGCAAAAGTGTTTGTACAAACCTACTTACAGAAATAAATCATTTATCATTTATCATGTGATAAATTACAAACCGACCCACCAAAAAATTAAAAAACTTTTGACAAAAGGCGGTTGTTTTATTTTCCACATTAGTTGTATAAATTCATTATTTACTTAATTACATATAATTGAAAAATCGTACGACGAAAATTGCGGTTATAAAAAAAGCGTTCTTATATCCTCAATTATCAAAATGAAAAACATCTTGGTGATTTAAAATTAGAATTTCGAGTTATAATTAAAAGTTAAATTAGAATTAAAAGTATTATTTTAATCAATTGAAATCACTTTTAATTTGTAAGTGGCGCTACAAATTGGCATCCACGGCTACATTTTCAGATTAATTTGTTTACATTTTCATCGGATACTTTTGGAACAGTACCCCAAGTGTAAGTTTGCAAGAGAGTAAACGTAACTATTTCGTTTGCGTTAAAATTTGACCGATAGATCAGAATGCTAAGAGTATAAGAGTGAGAATAAAAATGTTAACGTAAACGCGCTAGTTACGTTTAGTCTCTTGCAAACTTACACTCGGGGTACTGATCATAGGTATGTAATAAATAAGTATGACTCACGTGGTCCCTGCGTATCCGTACGCGTCGTCAGAACTGACGGCGATGCAGCGCACGCTGCGCCGCAGTTTCCCCAGACACACGTCTACCACATCCAGGTTCTTGCTCTCAGCTCGAATGTTCCACACTCTGAGGTTGGCTTGAACACAATATTAATAATAATTTACTTATTTAATCAGATGGCCTTAGATCCATAGCATAAACATAGAACTTAAAGATTCATCATCGTCATCATTCTCTTGGGGTATCTCAATTTATTTGCGGTCGGCGCAACGTCTCTGTCTAACACGCTTTTATTAGCTTGACCTGTATCTATCTCCTGAGTCCTGGACGATAAAACAGAGAGAAAGGGCGAAGATAGACGCTTTTGAAATGTGGTGTTGGAGACGGTTGCTGCGAATACCATGGACGACGTACATATCCATCCTAGAGGAACTCGGAATAACCACAAGGCCGTCCGCTACCTGTTTTCAGCGAATCCTCAAATATCTTGGTCACATCGCTCGGAGAAACCCTGACAGCCTAGAGAAGCTGATGGTCGTTGGCCAGGTCGACGGGAAAAGACCACGCGGGCGCTCACCTACCCGGTGGTCTGATCTTGTAAAGAAGCTCACTGGCTAACCAGTATCCAACGCTATTAAAACCGCAGAATCACTTGGAAGAGCGTAGTGCATCGAGTGGTCAACAATTTCAGATTAAGCACGACCTTCAGAAATGAAGTTAACGACTAAGAAGAAGAAGTAGGTATCTATCTATGTAGGTACCTAACGGAATCTTTCAACGTAATTTTCACCAACTTCAGATGTCCGATTAACTTGAAAATTTGCACACGTATCATGCAGATGACAATAATTTCATAAATTTGGCCTTAAATGCTCACCACGATCACCAGGATACTATTTTTATTTTTTCATGGTCAGCACATATGTAAGTAGGTACTATTCTACTTATTTGTCGTACCGAAATGAAACTTTGTAACTAAGTATCCCAAGTAGCATTGCAAGCTATAAACAAGCTGTATTTAAGTTCGTTTATATACTAGATGCTGTATATTCATACTGTTTAAGCAGTTATACAGTTCTTATAAGTAAAAACAGGGCCCATATTATACAGCTTTTTGCGTTAGTCGAGCTGTATAGTATCTGTAGAAGCACACACACTATAGACATCTTCATAAAAAGTACTTTCTAAAGAAAAGTGTTCTAAATAGGTTTTTGAAGAGAATCACAAAAGAATAAAAAAATTAGGAACCACTATAGAAACGTAGGTACTGAATGGCGACATTATTATTTATATAATATTTATTAGTATAAAAGATAATCTTGGACTTGGATATCTGGGGGCCTAAAATGGACGCTTTGGCAGCATCATATTATGATCTGCGTAAAATTCATATCCCGCTATTCATCTGTTTGACAGTTTTGTATGGAGTTTCGTAAAATGGTCCACAAATTATGAATTGCTATATTGAAATCTAATGTCAAATAACAGCTGTTCCGTTTGGTGCCGGACGTAAAGAATAGCACCATCCCATTTCTGCCCGTGGGTGTCGTAAAAGGCGATTAAGGGACTTACCTACTAGAGAATGGGCAGCAGTGTTCTCTATGCATTTTAACACCATACTGCGATCGCCAACCCGCCTGCTAAGCGTGCTATTATGGCAACCCCCGCATTTGGGGGAGGCCTATGTCCAGCAGTGGACGTCTTTCGGCTGAATGATGATGATGATATTCTGACTGACGTGAACAACAAGTAGCTATTTAGGTACATACAAATCACTACATAGCCAATACTTACAATCGCCCCCCGTAACAAAAGAGGTGGCTCTCAAATTCAGCGCAGTCAACGTCATGGCGTCTCCCGTAGTCAGCTTAGAAGCTGCCGCGGTGCCTGTAGCAGCGCCCGCGAAGCAGTCCCACAGTACCACGCACCCGTCATCACGACCACCCAGCGATATCATGTAGCGTTCATCTGAAGAAAATGTCAGCGCTTCTACGCGGACCTGAGGACGCATAGAGAAGCAAGATATGCATCTGTGTGACTGTGTGGCATTAATACAGGGGCCCTAAAATGGACGCTTCGGCAGAATCATAGTATGATCTGCGTACAATTCATAACCCGCAATTCATCTGTTTAACAGTTTTGTATGGAGTTTCGTAAAATGGTCCACACATTATGAATTGCTATACTGAAGTCTAATGTCAAATAGCAGCTGTCAAACAGATGAATTGCGGGATGTATGAATTGTACGCAGATCATATTATGATTCTGCCAAAGCGTCCATTTTAGGCCCCCTGAAATTAACCTATACTCCATTTGAAATAAGATTAGACATTTAAATAAACTTGTTTACGGTCCGTTCAACCGATTTTGAGTTCTATTCCGTACGTATAAGGATGGCATTAAAAGCAAAAACGTGGTTACAATACCAACTGTTTATTACAGCTGACATTTGTCATGCCGTCAACGCAATAGAAGTTAAAATCGGTTGAACGGTCTGTAAAAAAGGTTTATTTAAATGTCTAATCTTATTTCAAATGGAGTATAAGTATTTGGAGTGGGCGTGAGGCACACATAGTGCGCGTAAATGGCTGTTGATAAATCATTCAACCAATCGCAGCAGTTTATGCGCGCTTGACTATTTGTCACATTAATTTTGTTTTGTATCTCAGCATAGCAGCCGGAGTCAGGATTTTTTGTGTCCGGTAGATGACAATACGCTTGCCCCCTATTACATGGCCAGTGGCGGATTTACCAGCAGGCTGAATAGGCTGGAGCCTAGGGCGGCAGATTTTAGGGGCGGCAAAATTTGGGGCCATTTTTTTTAATGTGTTATTTACTGAAATAAAAAAAAAACATATTTATGGTACCTAAATGTTATTAGGTTCACAAACAATTCAACATATAATAATGAATATGTTGCACCACGTGTATATAATTTTCTCTAAATGTGCCAACTGCGGCTGCTGAATCTTGCACAGAAGCTTGTCGCTTCTTCATGTTGCTTCAAGAAATCAACTAGACACAACTCTGACAAAAATGAATAAATTGGGAAAAGGGAAAACGCTTTGACACATTGCATTGGTCAGCTAGAGAGGACACCTGTAGAAGTATGAGAGATTTTGGAATTAATCAACGATGATTGTACCGATAAACCTGTAACACGAAGCGAAGCGACGGGAATACTTTTGAATTAAAAAACCTGGAAACGTTGGTAATAATTGTTGTGTGGAATGTTTTTTGGAAAGAATAAACAAAGTGGATGTTCACCGTAGACTTGATCACAGTTGCCAATCTTTACAAATCTCTTTGCAAGTTTTTCTTAGCTGAACGAGAAAATCTTAATTTGTAGGTATTTCGAAGAAAAGGCGATGGTTTTAAGCGCGTCGAAGCAGTGTACAAAAAAGTCATGGGAAAAAGACAATCGAAAAGTAAAATATGTGATGAAACACCCGATGAAGAAATGAGAACAGCGACAGCGACTGATACCTTCAGGGTTAACACATTTTTCGTCCTCATTGATAGAGAAAACGGCAGTAAGGTTGTAAGCCACAGGTTTAATGAAAAGTTTTCATTCCTGACCAAAATTACTAAATTGTCATCATCAATCCTTAAAGAAAAAGCCCTTATCCTGGAAGAAATGAACTAACGATTTAGAGACTGACTTAGTTCAAGAATGCATATATTTTCAATTCCACCTTTCTTCTAAAAGAATTGAAAAACAGTTAATTTGAAAAACGTTTATTCCAAACTTGGATATAGCAGTTCACATGGCTCTATGTACACCAGCGACTTCAGATTCAGGTGAGAGAAGCTTTTCTTGCTCAAAACGGGTGAACAATTATCTAAGATCTACTTTATTTTTATCTAAGCCAGGAGAAAAGCTAAACGGCTTAGCTCTATTGTGCATAGAGTCAGAACTAATGCACAAAAAGGCAGCTTGTGTTATCAATTGCGCGTGAATGTGAACAAACATTATACTGGCCACTAATTACCGAATGTTGGCATCAAAGACTAACAAATACGTCCCAATCATTAATATAATATCATTGGGTGCAATTAAAATAATCGATAGTGCACAAATCATAAAGTTACAATTTCTATGACCATTTTTTTTAAATTGTTATTGTGAATTAGGTAGGGTATCAAATTGTAGAGGTCGGTAGGGGCAGCAAAATTTGAATAGCCTACTGGCGGCAAATGTGTAAATCCGCCACTGTACATGGCGAAATGTGGGTGTCTGTACTAGGTAAGTATAGGTATACCTCTGCCTAACCCTTCGGTCGGGGAATACAGGCATGCAGAGGAAGAGTGTGTAATTTTCGTTCGTGAAACTCGGCCATAATGATATATTTTAATTTTGTTCCAATGTGTTCCCCGGTACTGTGCCACGTTTTTAGGGTTCCGTAGTCAACAAAGAACCCTTATAGTTTCGCCATACATGTCCGTCTGTCTGTCCGTCCCCCCGGCTTAGCTCAGAGACTCTTAGTACTAGAAACCTGTAATTTGGCATGAGTCTATGTACATATTAAATCACACGGTAAATTTTTTAGGGTGCCTGCCTTTCCTAAAGAGGGGATGATATTTTTTTCTCGTTTATCCCATGATGTGGTATCGTTGAATAGGCCGTTCATCACCATGTTTCGATTCAGGTTAGAATAGAATACTCTTTATTATGTAGGTACCTACAGTCCTACACCATAAAAGTTGAAATTTCAGGGATACGTTTGCGTAATTCAAATTTTTGTGAAAAAATCATGGCAGTAGTAAGTTTTTATAACGAAATTTAAGAAAACCGGCCAAGTGCATGTCGGACCACGCACAATGAAGGGTTCCGTGGTTGGGATGAATTTATCCCAAAAACAAACTTAACATTGTAGTTGAAAAACATGCTCTCCCATACATCGATATACGTTACGGTCAATTCTCCAACTGCAAATTTAAGTTGGTCGACTATTACTCGTTAACTTGTGAAGCCTACTTAGCTGTGATAGTTTTCCTTTTAATTTCGTTATATATACTATTGCCATGAATTTTTTCACATATCCAAAACCAACCATTTAGCTGGCAGGGGGGGGGGACACTTGACTCTAACAAAAACTAGCACTTTAAAGCTGAATATTACCCAAACGGATCCCTTAATTGAAAAATGGTTTTGCCAAACCCACAATATTTTTGAACGGCCTATCCAACGATACCCCACACCATGGAATAGACGAGAAAAAAAAATATCATCCCCATTTCACGTGTAAGGGAGGTACCCTAAAAAAAAATGTTTTTCATAATTTTATTTTACCATTTTTTTGGCATGATTAATATGTATACCCATGCCAAATTACAGCTTTCTAGGACTAAGCGTCTCTGAGCTAAGCTGGCGACAGACGGACGGACGGACAGACAGACAGACAGACAGACAGACAGACAGACGGACATGGCGAAACTATAAGGGTTCCTTGTTTACTACGGAACCCTAAAAATGATCACAGCTAAGTAGGCTTTAGGTACAAGTTAACGACCTAATAGTCGACCAACTTACATTTTGCAGTTTTAGAATTGACCGTGACGTATATCGATGTATGGAAGAACATGTTTTTGAACTACAAAAATGTTACGTTTAAATGTTAACTTTGTATTTGGGATAAATTTATCCCAGCGGGAACCCGCTGGGATAAATTTATCCCAAATCCAAACTTGAAATCGAATAATACTTGCTCGAAAACGTTAACTCGATAGTACTTGAAATCGATAAATTATGAGCGCGACAGTTCACTACCTCGATGCATCAAAATCTCGAATAACTATATGCTCGAATCATCGGCAGCGAGAAGGCCCATCTTGAAACATCATTTCTCGAACGACCATCTAATCGATTTACAGAATAGTTTTAAGGGTTCATACTTGAGTACAAATTATAATGAAATAATCTATGCGTAGAAATATAAATCAACTATATTCATGAAAAATAATGATGGTAATAAAATAACATTACAAAGACCTAGTTACTATACCAAATAGGTACGTAGGAAGTGTAGTCATGAATATAAAAAAAAATATCATATTAGCTACTCGATACAACGTAATGTGTTGACATTACGTTGTATCGAGTAGCTAATTAATATGATATTTTTTTTATATTGTATAATTCTGTTTGTGTAAGTAAAGCTTTACTTTGAATATATCCTATCTGGATTGTATCTGTGATGTTCTGTATTGCAGGCTGTCTATTTATTTGATAACTAGCTGATGCCTGCGACTTTGTCTGCGATCCAAGATGAAACGTAGCCCATGTCCTTCTCCGGGTCATGGTCTACCGATGTGCCAAATTTCATCCCAAATTGTTCAACCGTTTAAAGAAGGAAATACAACAAAAACAATTGCTGAATTGACTTGCCTTGTGCAACTCATGACTGCCTAGTAGTATCTTCTTCTTAAAGTCCCACACTTTGTATTTGGGATAAATTTATCCCAGCGGGAACCCGCTGGGATAAATTTATCCCAAATCCAAACTTGAAATCGAATAATACTTGCTCGAAAACGTTAACTCGATAGTACTTGAAATCGATAAATTATGAGCGCGACAGTTCACTACCTCGATGCATCAAAATCTCGAATAACTATATGCTCGAATCATCGGCAGCGAGAAGGCCCATCTTGAAACATCATTTCTCGAACGACCATCTAATCGATTTACAGAATAGTTTTAAGGGTTCATACTTGAGTACAAATTATAATGAAATAATCTATGCGTAGAAATATAAATCAACTATATTCATGAAAAATAATGATGGTAATAAAATAACATTACAAAGACCTAGTTACTATACCAAATAGGTACGTAGGAAGTGTAGTCATGAATATAAAAAAAAATATCATATTAGCTACTCGATACAACGTAATGTGTTGACATTACGTTGTATCGAGTAGCTAATTAATATGATATTTTTTTTATATTGTATAATTCTGTTTGTGTAAGTAAAGCTTTACTTTGAATATATCCTATCTGGATTGTATCTGTGATGTTCTGTATTGCAGGCTGTCTATTTATTTGATAACTAGCTGATGCCTGCGACTTTGTCTGCGATCCAAGATGAAACGTAGCCCATGTCCTTCTCCGGGTCATGGTCTACCGATGTGCCAAATTTCATCCCAAATTGTTCAACCGTTTAAAGAAGGAAATACAACAAAAACAATTGCTGAATTGACTTGCCTTGTGCAACTCATGACTGCCTAGTAGTATCTTCTTCTTAAAGTCCCACACTTTAGCAGAAGATTTGAATCCAATGTGGTTTATTTGTCCTGATCCTACGAAGGTTCCTTTAGGAGACAGAGCGACCGTCGATACGCTGTTGGTGTGGCCACTGAGGAAGTACATCTTCTTGGTCTTCCACTCCTGGATGCAGACCTTGTTGCCCATCGGGTAGACAATGTGCTCGCAGTCGGGGTGGACTTTTAGGCCTCGGATGGCGGATCCTGTAGGATGTTGTAAAAATAGGTTTGAACATATTTTTGGGCTCGCAAGTATAATTATAGCAAGATCGTAGGGCCCCCAGACTCTACTTATTATTTTCTGAGTAACAAATGTGTGGGATAGAGTAGTGTTCTTTGAACTTACGCATAGCATAGCAAAGTCAAATCTTGAGCTTAATTAAAATTGATCTTAAGTTATAAGCTTTGTGTAAAGAATTCGACTGTTCAAATTTAAAGAAGAATGCTGATTAAGAGAAGTTATATTTTGAAATAGCAAACATTGTTGCAGCAGAAAAAAAACAAGAAATTGTGTTTTAAATTTATTTTAGAATGTTGTATGTTCTTATACGTAGATAAATTTCAGGATTAGGTAGGTAGAGATCCTATCTAAAAAACTTGGCACCCATTTAGATCTCACTTCTTTTGTTCACGGATAGGTCCCATTTTCACATTATTGTTTTTTTTTTTTTAATCGTGGCCCCACACTAGGAATTTCTCCTGTATTGTGGGTGCGTTTACAAACATTTAAATTCACATACACAAACGGATTAGGTTAGAATATGGTGTGTGTTATCATTACTTTTTGCAAAGGTCGTAAATCGTACGAATTTTTTTGCGAAAAACGTATAAACAAGTCAGTCAGTCAGTCAGATAAAAATGCCGATTTTTAGATGTTAAATCAAAAAAAAAAAAAAACATTTTGTCTTAAAATAATAAAACGGTAATTTTTATAATTTTATCATTCTATAGAGTAGGACGAATTTATCATTTCAAAAACAAACGGGATTTGTATTTTATCTTAATGAAATATATTTCTAAAGTATTAAATTAAAATCGTTCTTTATTTTATTATGGTATTTGTAACACAAATAAAGACTTTCAAATTCTTAGCAATTTTAATGCGTCAAGATCTGTATCAAAACCGAACAGTTTAAAACTGATTGTCCTAAATGTTATACTTCAAAGGTTAATTTGTACTTTGATTTGAGTTAAAATTGCATCACTCAACGCCAGTAAAATAAATATGACTTTTAAAGATATACCTACAGAAATTTGTAACGTTTTTTCCGTCTGTACATTTTGTTTCATGCTTTCCAATTACGTCATATTTAAAAATTAATATAAATATACATATATTTGTTACAACAATATTCTACGTATTTTATTTTTCCTTTAGAGCCCATAGGATAAGTTATTATTATGGAGTTATAAATTATAAATGTTATGTCTAGTCGCAAACTTTAGGTAAATATAGACGAATTACTTATTCCAAATAACATATTTTTTTAATGTATTTAAAAGTGTTGTCCCGAATTTCGGGACAGATGTCCCGGAAAAATTGTCCTAAGGAAGTCTCGTCTCTGTTCTTCGAAGTTTAGGCATATAGGCACTACCTAAAACTCCTATCACTGCTTTTTATAACAGACGGCTGCTGCGTCGCCAGTTTTTATGAACAATTAGGACCTTTGCAAAAAGTAATGATAACATCATTACTTTTTGCAAAGGTCGTAGGTAAATCGTACGAATTTTTTTGCGAAAAACGTATAAACAAGTCAGTCAGTCAGTCAGATAAAAATGCCAATTTTTAGATGTTAAATCAAAAAAAAAAAAAGACATTTTGTCTTAAAATAATAAAACGGTAATTTTTATAATTTTATCATTCTATAGAGTATGACGAATTTATCATTTCAAAAACAAACGGGATTTGTATTTTATCTTAATGAAATATATTTCTAAAGTATTAAATTAAAATCGTTCTTTATTTTTATCAATTCTTAGCAATTTTAATGCGTCAAGATCTGTATCAAAACCGAACAGTTTAAAACTGATTGTCCTAAATGTTATACTTCAAAGGTTAATTTGTACTTTGATTTGAGTTAAAATTGCATCACTCAACGCCAGTAAAATAAATATGACTTTTAAAGATATACCTACAGAAATTTGTAACGTTTTTTCCGTCTGTACATTTTGTTTCATGCTTTCCAATTACGTCATATTTAAAAATTAATATAAATATACATATATTTGTTACAACAATATTCTACGTATTTTATTTTTCCTTTAGAGCCCATAGGATAAGTTATTATTATGGAGTTATAAATTATAAATGTTATGTCTAGTCGCAAACTTTAGGTAAATATAGACGAATTACTTATTCCAAATAACATATTTTTTTAATGTATTTAAAAGTGTTGTCCCGAATTTCGGGACAGATGTCCCGGAAAAATTGTCCTAAGGAAGTCTCGTCTCTGTTCTTCGAAGTTTAGGCATATAGGCACTACCTAAAACTCCTATCACTGCTTTTTATAACAGACGGCTGCTGCGTCGCCAGTTTTTATGAACAATTAGGACCTTTGCAAAAAGTAATGATAACATCATTACTTTTTGCAAAGGTCGTAAATCGTACGAATTTTTTTGCGAAAAACGTATAAACAAGTCAGTCAGTCAGTCAGATAAAAATGCCAATTTTTAGATGTTAAATCAAAAAAAAAAAAAGACATTTTGTCTTAAAATAATAAAACGGTAATTTTTATAATTTTATCATTCTATAGAGTAGGACGAATTTATCATTTCAAAAACAAACGGGATTTGTATTTTATCTTAATGAAATATATTTCTAAAGTATTAAATTAAAATCGTTCTTTATTTTTTATGGTATTTGTAACACAAATAAAGACTTTCAAATTCTTAGCAATTTTAATGCGTCAAGATCTGTATCAAAACCGAACAGTTTAAAACTGATTGTTCTAAATGTTATACTTCAAAGGTTAATTTGTACTTTGATTTGAGTTAAAATTGCATCACTCAACGTCAGTAAAATAAATATGACTTTTAAAGATATACCTACAGAAATTTGTAACGTTTTTTCCGTCTGTACATTTTGTTTCATGCTTTCCAATTACGTCATATTTAAAAATTAATATAAATATAAGGTAATCGCACCGGTAATGGACAAGGAACCATTAATGGACGAAAAAAAAACAAATCTTGTAGAATAAGGACAGGAATTCGTTTTTACATATTGGCAACACTTTGACATAGGCAAAAGTCATCTAGCTGCAAAAGTTTGACGTTTCGTTCAGTTCGGTCTTTTGGATTCAAAATGGCGTGAAGTACAAGGTGCTAGTGTGTTCGAAATTTTTTATTTACGGTTTGTGTTAAGGAAATTCTTAGTGAGGTAAGTAGAAAGTTTACCTGTCAATTTCGTAGTGCTTTATTTTAACCAGAATGTGTTTTCTTGGTTGGTTTAACCATGAAATTAAGACGACAATACACTGTGTGGTTACTCCAGAGCGGTTATGTTTTTTGATATTTTGCCAATGTTCATTACTGGTGCGCTAAAGTTGAATGGTTGCATTAATGGACAAATGTCCAAACTTATTTTATTTATTGTCTATTAAGATTTTGATTTAATTTACTCTCTTTTTTATTCTATAATGCACGCTTGTTGAAAATTATAAAAATGTTGATACGTACCAGTAATGGACTTACGTGTCCATTATTGGGAATCCCATTGAAACCCAGTTATGGACGTTGAAATAAAATGTAACAGATTTTTTATTTTTATTTTAGAAATGGCGCCTAAAAAAGACTATACGCCTCAACAAATGGGCTTGGCTATCGAAGCTGTTAGAAAAGGCGTAAAAATATCCGATGCAGCCAAAAAATTTAATGTGCCTAGAATAACTTTGCACAATAAAATCACCGGGAAAAGTCCCATAGAGTGCTCAATGGGACCCAGTACCGTTTTATCGAAGGAAGAGGAGGATATTCTAGAAGTCTGGATTAAAGATATGGCAGATAAACATATCCCAATAACGAAAGACGAATTATTAGACAGTGTCCAACGTATAATATTTGACAAAAAACGAGTGACTCCTTTCACTAATAACAGACCAGGCAAAAAATGGTATTCCTCATTTATGAAACGACATCCTACGATTGCTGAACGTACTGCTCAAAATTTATGCACAGCAAGAGATAATGTTACTCAAGACGACATTGAGAAGTGGTTTTCGGAAGTTGAAGGTGATTTGAAAGATAGAGAACTGACTGAGATACTGAAAAATCCTAAAAGGATTTTCAATACAGACGAGAGTGCGTTTTTTTTAAATCCGAAACCAGGACGTGTCCTTGCTGCAAAGGGAGAAAAAAATGTATATGCTTCTTCAGGCGACGATAAGGAGAACTTAACAGTTTTGGTTACGTGAAATGCCGCAGGAGATCTTGCACCTACTCTGGTAGTTTTTAATTATGCAAGGATACCGTCATCAATTTCAGAAACTTTCCCCAATGAGTGGGCTATTGGTCGCTCAGAAAGCGGATGGATGTGTGCAGGGACATTTTATGAATATATGACAAACGTTTTTAATCCTTGGCTGATAAACAACAATATTGAAAAGCCAGTGTTATTTTTTTTGGATGGACACAAGTCACATTTAACTTTGCACCTTTCAAATTTCTGCTCTGAAAATGGCATCGAAGTTATAGCTCTTAATCCAAATTCTACACACATCTTACAACCAATGGATTTGGCTGTCTTTAGGCCATTGAAGTCGTCATGGCGAGAAGCGGTTAAGACCTGGAAAATGCAAAATTTGGGACAAAACATAATTTTGCTCCAGTTTTGAAGATAGCGATCGAAAAAATTACTGCTGAGACAGTCAAAAATGGATTTCGAGCGGGTGGACTGTACCCATTTGGTCCAGAATACGTAGATATGAGTAAAATCAAATCTCAAAACAAAAAGAAAATTGAGTCCATGTGCCAAAGCGAATTTTTGAAAATGTTAGAAACCAAAATAGAAACAACTTTGTCAAATGACAAATTAAAGCTGTTTAAAGATCTTTACTACAAAAGTCGTCTCGAATTAGACAATCTTTTGCCCAATGAAGACATATCTTTATATTTGATTTGGGCTAGTAGTAAGCAAACTGATCATGACGTAGGAAATGATGTATCAGCACCCACTAACGTCGTTGAAAAGTCAAATCCCACAGCAGAAACTATCAATCAAAATGCCAACGATTCTCCAAACAAAAACGAAAGTACTGCTGTTTTGTCTCATAATACAAATGATTCCGAACCAAGCACTTCAGGTCTCAATACTTTAAATGAGCCAAATGTCGGCCAAGGAGATTTACCAGACAACGATTATTCTTTACCAAAGTGTAGCGACAAAACACCTTTTAAGAGTTTTAATCCTGGCACTTCAAAATATGTGATACCATCGCATTTTAAACGAAACTTATTTTGGCCAGAAGAAGATGAAACAACAAAAAACAAGAAACGCAAATTAAAAGAGAAAATTCCATTTACGATTACAAGCCCTGCGTGGAAGGCTTACAATACCAAAAAGGAAGAAGTGAAAAGGAAACAAATAGAAGAAAAGGAATTGCGAGCAAGAAAACGAGAAGAAAAAAGGCTGGAGAAACTTAATAAGAAGAAAAAAGTGCCAAAAAAACAAACAAACAGGTCTGAATCGTCTGAAAGTGAGACTGAAATAGTTTACGCCGAAAGTGATGACAGTGTCTTGTCTGAAGGATCGGACGACGGCGACGCATCAATGAGTATGTTGGTCTCTTCACAACAAAAACACACGAAAGGAAGTTACGTGATAGTTTTATATGAAGGGCAACATTTTCCTGGAGTTATTGAAAGTACAAATAAAAACGAGTTTGAAGTTAGCACGATGACATTTTCAACAGGAAACACCTACAAATGGCCAGAGAAACCTGACAAAATGTGGTACCAAGGAAAAGATGTCGTGGAGCACATCAGTCCTCCAATCTTGATAAACAAAAGAGGATTTTACTCTGTAAAAGAAATGGAAAAATACTCCGTTTTTACTTCTTCATTTCTTAATTCTTACCTAAATTTAAAGGTCCTATTTGTTTCGTTTGTGATATTCATAGTGTGATTTAACAGAGATATTAAGTAATTTTGTATTGTTGATTTTTATAGGTATATATTTTATACTTGCCAAAGTAATTTATAGATCTAGGTAGCAACAAATTAGAATATGTTTCAATTTATAACTCACTGTCAATTTTATAGAATAAGAAAAAATAATTTAATGGTCGTAAATTACTTATTAATACATAAGTACATGAAAGGCTGAATAAGAGCATCTAATTAGGTACATACTTTCCAAAGTGATTAATTAGTTACATAAATAGAATAACGAATATTTTTTAAGTTCTTCAATGCTGATCTCATTGCTAATTTTCAAGACTGTACAAGTAAAATAATTATTTACATTAAAAGCTGATTGAGAATAAAAGTTCGTATTATTATACCTATTCTAAATTCAATACTCCACATCTAGAGATTCAACATAGGTTTGTCGATTACTAGGTGTCCAAGACTAGGTTCATGTTCACTACTGGGTGTCCATGACTAGTTTCATGGTCACTACTAGGTGTCCATGACTGGTTCGAGTTCATTACTGGGTGTCCATAACTGGTTTTATTGCTGTCCATTACTGGTTAAAAAAATCGAAGTTTTTATTTGATAATTATATTGAAACCAATTGCAGTATCTTGCATACAACACAGCAGAAATATAGAATAAACACAGGACTTTCAACCTTCAATACCTTCTGTGTAAAATTACAGGTTTTATTGAAATTTCAAAAATACTACAAAGTTGTTCTTAAAGTGTCCATAATTGGTGTGTTTACCTTACATATATTTGTTACAACAATATTCTACGTATTTTATTTTTCCTTTAGAGCCCATAGGATAAGTTATTATTATGGAGTTATAAATTATAAATGTTATGTCTAGTCGCAAACTTTAGGTAAATATAGACGAATTACTTATTCCAAATAACATATTTTTTCAATGTATTTAAAAGTGTTGTCCCGAATTTCGGAACAATGTCCCGGAAAAATTGTCCTAAGGAAGTCTCGTCTCTGTTCTTCGAAGTTTAGGCATATAGGCACTACCTAAAACTCCTATCACTGCTTTTTATAACAGACGGCTGCTGCGTCGCCAGTTTTTATGAACAATTAGGACCGTCGTTATGTCGAAGCTTACCAGGATTTCATGTTATCACTGGATGTGATTACAATCCGGGGCGCCTAAAATGGACGGTTTGTGCAGAATCTTATTATGATCTGCGTACAATTCATACATCCCGCAATTTTCATCTGTTTGACAGCTGCTATTTGACATTAGATTTCACTATAGCAATTTATTCATATTGTGTGGACCATTTTACGAAACTCCATACAAAACTGTCAAAAAGATGAATTGCGGTATATGAATTGTACGCAGATCTTAATATATGATTCTGCCAAAGCGTCCATTTTAGGCACCCCGGTCCTTACATCTTAGCATCAATACATACCTACTTATCATCATCATTCCAGCCGAAAGACGTCCACTGCTGGACATAGGCCTCCCACAAAGGGGGGCGGGGGTGGGTTGCCATAGTCGCCACGCTTGGCATGCGGGTTGGCGATCGCAGTATGGTGTTAAAATGCATAGAGAACGCTGCTGCCCATTCTCTAGTAAGTCCCTTCTCGCCTTTTCCTACACCCACGGGAAGAAATGGGATGGTGCTATTCTTTACGTCCGGCACCAAACGGTACGATAGGTACCTACTTATACTTATCATAAATTATTTCCGGTGCTTGTCATTAAGTTGAGATTCATAATTTTTCAAGTCATTAAGGCCCGTATTACAGAACGTCACTCAATACTCAAGCATTACTAAAAACTAGTTTCAACCAATCAAATGGCTTCAATCTAGTTTTAAGTAATGCTTGAGTATTGAGTGACGTTCTGTAATACGGGCCTTAGACTCAACTGTAATATTAGTAGACCGTACGATATAAGAATGACATTGCCTGAAATTTATAAACACCCGTTTATTGCTAATGAATAGTGCCATCACGCTCATACCTACCTACTCACAGGCACAGCGACCTTTTAATCGTGTCGGAAGTTCGGTCAAGTTCGGCCCCTACGATTGGTGTCGGCCTGGCTTCTTACAAAAAGTATAAGTAAGTATTGAAATCCCTGAGTAGGAGGTACCTACCTACTTACGTCTATCATACATAAAACTTAACTCAGACTAAGATGAACTTAAAGCATCTGGCGGAAATTACCGCCGCGGTCGTGAAGTGTGTACCTATTGATTAATATTCTGTAAAACACATCAAAACCAGCATTCAGACTTTAAGAAAAGTGACTTGTTTTTACGTAGGTACCTACCTTTATTAAGTACCTAGGGAGGTACTTGATACCTGTACATTGGCCTATGCGCGGCAGCCCAAACTAGCAGGTATGCGTACGTTCAAAGTACATACGAAGACGAACACTATTCTATCCCATAATCCCACACTTTTTTTTAGATAAGTACCTACTCAGAAAATAAGTAACGTGGGGGGCCCTGGGATCTTGGACCAAAAGGTAACGTAAGATGCAAGATGCAAATGTTTCTTTGACAGCATGTAAGGCGAAGCAATCTTGTTGGTTGATTGATAATGTATTTTAAAAGTTAAATTAAGTAGGTAAGTGAATTTGAACAGGCACAATAGGCATTTAAAGGAAGTATGGTTCAGAGGGAAGCATATCGTCTCAAAGTTGTAGTAAAAGTCAACTTCACAAGTTTACAAACACATGTTACAAAAAGAACTTACCATCAAATCCAATGATAGCATAAGATTCCAAATTCTTCACGTCACCCATCTTATTTGTTAAACTTCAGTCTTTTCTCTTATTGTCAAATATAATATTTGTATATTAAAATAAGGAATAGAAAACGTGTATTGTTAGTTCAGAAGACTAGTGTTTGTCTTTCAATAAAAAAGTACTCTGTGGTGTTTGTTATGATGGTTGCTAGGCAATAAGTAAACATACTCTTTGGTCATTGACTTCATGAGCTTAAAGTTTGGTGATTGTAAAAAGGTTACAATCATGATATTATGCTTGAAATACAGTGTAAGGCTGCGTTCGGACGACACGCGCATAATCCGCGCCGACCACGCGCACTCGCGTTGTGCCCGCCTTGCACCCACGTTCGCCACGCGCAAAATCGCGAAGCGCGGGTCGACTTCGATAAAAATATAAACAACATATTATTATTTCAAAGCGAGCGGGGCGGGAGCGTGTCGTCTGACCGCTAATAAGCTAGCTAAGCTAAGCTAATAAGTTCCTGTGCATTCAAGTTTCATCATTAATAAATTATATTTCTAATAAGGTAGTACATATCTACAGTTAATTGTAATTTTTAATACTTAAATATAGCACAATTACGTTGACAAACCGAAATTTCGTAAAAATAAAGCACAAAATACAGATCTATAAACATTTTATTAGTACACTCATACATTCAGTCAATACATCAGAATTAATGATATAATCTAAACCATAATTTTTAAATTTATTTTTGCAAGACACCAGAGTACCCGCTGTCAATTAGTTTTAGTAAACATCTTTATAGTTAAGTTTAAGTCTTATTTGCGTCCTAGGCATCTTCTGCGGACTGACTTTGCTATCTCATCAACTTTTTCTTTGGCCACCTCAGCATTGCGTTTGGTTTCATTTATCATGTACTGTTTTATTACTGAGAGGAATTCAGAGAGCTGGAAAAAATAATAAAAGTTACTTTAATGTTATAGTGTGGTAACACATACATCGTTCATAGCTTTTAGTATACACAGGATGACAGGGAAATTCGACCTATTCCTTGAAAGGGGTTATACTAGAGGTCATTAGCAACAAATTAAGTCCAGTTAACTAGGGGTCAGAACTGGATGGTTACCGAGCTGTGACGGTTCTTCGATTTTTTTGACTTGTTACAAAAATAATTAATTATGAAAAACTACTGAACCCTAAACATTTAATTGATACTTTTCTGAAAGTTGAAAAAGGAGTGATCATTAAAAAAATATATGCTTTCCCAAAACTTACATATCATCAGAAATAAAAGGTCTATAATAGCAATAAATTTTAATGATTGTGTTTTTCCCGAAAATTTAAGTAGATTATTGGAAAAAAAAATGTATGACAGTTGGCGTATAAAAATTAGTAAAATGACTAACTGGTTTCATAAGCTTTCCAAAAAGGTACAATGTAAACGTTAATAACTTTCCCAGCGTTTTTTCAAAAATCAGCAACAGCGCGCTGTAGATCAAAGCTTTGTAAATTGAATTCAGCTCGAAAAGTAAACAGTGTAGAGTAATAAATAGTAATAAGATTAATTTAAAAAAAAAAATCGGTAAATAAGATTAAAAATCCAGTTCAAATTGCCTGCCATTGTTGCTTAGGCAAGCATGAAGCCTACGACGTACTTCAGTCACTGTCACTCGCGTTGAAAGTGAGGTTTTTATGTGTTCGGCAGCTGCCAAAGTACGGAGTACGGAGGGTACTTTGGCAGCTGCAGCTCAACTCTTCAATGGATGTCGCTAGGGGTCAAAACTGGACACCGAGTTGTGACAGTTCTTCAATTTTTTTTAAATTTCGTGACTAGTATCAAAAACCGGCCAAGTACGTGTCGGACCACGCACAATAAAGGGTTCCGTAGTTAGGATGAATTCATCCCAAAAACAAACTTAACATTGTAGTTAAAAAAACATGCTTTCCCATACATCTATGACGTTACGGTCAATTCTTCAACTGCAAATTTAAGTTGGTCGACGATTACTCGTTAACTTGTAAACCCTACTTAGCTGTGATAGTTTTCCTTTTAATTTCGTTATTTAAACTACTGCTAATAATTTTTTTCACATAGGTATCCAAAACCAACCATTTAGCTGGCAGGGGGGTACGGGGGACACTGACTCTAACAAAAAATAGCACTTTAAAGCTTGATATTACGCAAACGGATCTCAGAATTGAAAATTGTTTTTCACAGACCCACAATATTTTAGAACGGCCTATTCAACGACACCCCACACCATGTATTAGACGAGAAAAAAAAATATCATCCCTGTTTTACGTGCAAGGGAGGTACCCTAAAAAAACGTTTTTCATAGTTTTATTTTACGACTTTCTCGGCGTCATTAATTTGTACACCCATGCCAAATTACAGCTTTCTAGGACTTAGCGTCTCTGAGCTAAGCCGGGGACGGACGGACGGACGGACGGACGGACGGACGGACGGACGGACGGACGGACGGACGACGGACGGACGGACAGACAGACAGACAGACAGACAGACAGACAGACAGACAGACAGACAGACAGACAGACAGACAGACAGACAGACAGACAGACAGACAGACAGACAGACAGACAGACAGACAGACAGACAGACAGACAGACAGACAGACAGACAGACAGACAGACAGACAGACAGACAGACAGACAGACAGACAGACAGACAGACAGACAGACAGACAGACAGACAGACAGACAGACAGACAGACAGACAGACAGACAGACAGACAGACAGACAGACAGACAGACAGACAGACAGACAGACAGACAGACAGACAGACAGACAGACAGACAGACAGACAGACAGACAGACAGACAGACAGACAGACAGACAGACAGACAGACAGACAGACAGACAGACAGACAGACAGACAGACAGACAGACAGACAGACAGACAGACAGACAGACAGACAGACAGACAGACAGACAGACAGACAGACAGACAGACAGACAGACAGACAGACAGACAGACAGACAGACAGACAGACAGACAGACAGACAGACAGACAGACAGACAGACAGACAGACAGACATTTTTTTTTGGAAAAAGTTTTTAAATTTTTAGTGGGTCAGTTTTTAATTTATCTAAGTTACAATAGCCTAATGTCAACTGCTCATCACCTTTTACAAAATATTGCTTTTACTGATGCTGGGACGTTAATTGTTGAGGAGTTCTCCAGGTAAGGGCCAGGAGAACTGCCATTCACCATATGCATTGTGATGAGCATAAATTGCTTAGCAACCATAATAAAGTACCTAATCGAATTACAAGCCGTTCGAATTGCAAGCCGTTAAATTCTTATTATTATGTAGTTCCGGATACCATCTGTGGTCTCCACCATCAGTTCCCTTTCACCAAATGGTGCTTTTCGAGAGCAAATGCACGAGTTACTATAAAAAATACCCAAATTACTATAAGTGTGCCTATAATATTTGAAGAGTTCCCTCGATTTCTCCAGGATCCCATCATCTAATCCTGACGTGATGACAATGGGACCAACTGTAAAGTACCCACCCTTTAAAAAAAAAAAAAAAAATTTACAAATCGGACCCGCCGTCTTCGAGTAATCAGGTAACATACATTAAAAAAAAAGTGTCCAACGAATTGAGAACCTCCTCCTTTTCTTGAACTCGGTTAAAAACTGGTACTCCACATTTAATTGGTACTTTTCTGAAAGCTGAGATGGATCGGTTGAGGTAGCCCGACGCCATGGCCGGTGAGAAGTCCAGACACCATGCGACTTTTATTTTTGGGGTCACATGAAGGACTTAGTGTACCCTACACCAGCCACATCCATTGAGGGAGAGGATTTTGGCAGCTGCCGAACACAAAAAACCTCACTTTCAACGTAAGTGCCAGTGAGTGAAGTACGTCGTAGGCTGCGTGCTTGCATACGCAACAATGGCAGGCAATTTGAACAGGATTTGTTGTATTAAACTTTATCAAATTATATTTATTTTTTATTCACTACTCTACCATATTTACTTTTCGAGCTGAATTCAATCTACAAATCAAGATTAAAACTTTGACCTACAGCGCGCTTTTGCTGATTTTTTAAAAACCGCTGAGAAAGTTATTAACGTTTGTACCTTTTTGGAAAGCTAATGAAACCAGTATTCATTTTACTATTTTTTACGCCAACAGTCATACATTTTTTTTCAATAATCTACATAAATTTTCGGGAAAAAATACAATCATTAAAAATTGTTGCTACTAAAGACCTTTTATTTTTGATGTTATATAAGTTATGGGCAAGCTTTTTTTTTAATGAGCTCTCCTTTTTTAGCTTTCAGAAAAGTATCAATTAAATGTTACGGGTTCAGTAGTTTTTTTTTATAATTAATTCTTTTTGGTAACAAGTCAGAATTTATCAAAAAAACCGAAGAACCATCACAGCTCGGTAACCATCCAGTTTGGACCCCTAGTTAAGTTGACTTAATTTGTTGCTAATAACCTCTAGTAGAACCCCTTTCAAGGAATAGGTTGAATTTCCCTGTCCCTATACCCTATAGAAGCTTAGGACTGCCGCATTGGTTTAGTTGAAGCAAGCACTAATGCTGAGCATCTTGGAGATTCAAGTGGAACAGAAGATCAAGTTTATCAGAAAAGAAATACGTATATTCACAATTAACACAAAAACAATATTTATAATAAAAATAATTTAACCACAAGATTATTTTTTTCTTGACACAAGTAACAATCAACTGGTATTAAGTTGCTAGGTACCCAAATTGAAGTTCCAATTTAATAGAGCTTGGGGTCCTGGCTTCAATTCCCAGGTCAAGCAGTGTTATTGGGTTTTTCTATCTGTAATTTCTCAGTAGTAGCCCGGAGTCTGGATTTGTGCCCCATAGATGGCAATAGGATCTAAACAGCTGGTGAATCATGGGTGTACTATAAGTACAGCTCTGCCAACCCTTCAGGGAATACAGGAGTGATGTAATGTTATGTGTAACTTAGGGTCAGACGGGTTACAATAAGGTTTAAACCACTCACTTTCCACATTTTCACTATGAATGACTTTTTAAAAGTGGATGGGTCACAATAGAAGCAAGTTCTCAGAGTTATGATCTGTGAATGTGATGTACACAACCCCAACAAAGTAGGTATCACAATAATAAAGAATTGTAGATAGGGGTAACTATAAGTTGCAGGATTTGTTATCATACCATTGAGTTAAGTATTGTTGCAAAGAACTTTAAATACTTATAGGATCTGACCGATAGGTTTTTGGAACTCAGAGTAAAGCTTTCTTTTTCTGGGACTTTATCCTTAAGGTACTCCTGTACTATGAATGGGGTCAGTGGGTCGTTTTGGGCAGTATTAAATAATAATAAAAAAACTATGATACAAACCAGCAGGTCATCTTCCTTCTTTCCCAGCTGAACGAAGGCGCATTGCATAGCATGACTCTTATGTTCCACCCACGGGTCGTCGCTAGCTTCCCAACCATCCAGCTCCTTGCCACAGAGGAAACATTTGGCGGCATCAGCATCGTCAGCACCAGTCGCTACCGAATAAAATCCGGCCTCCGCCATGTTACGCACGTTACACTTATTTTTGTCATTAAATGGCCAGTTCTTAAAGGTTTTTATTCTTTCTTCAACTAAGTATAAAGATGGGCTCTCTAGTACAGCTTTGGTCATTGTTGGAAAGGAATATTTTTAGTTAATGTATTAATTAATTATTTTTAATCAAAGTAACAGAAACAGCAGTTTGAAATTCAAGTTTCAACTTTTCAACTGGATCCATGGTTCATGGTTGTCAAATCAAAAAATGTTCATTCATTACTTTCTTCCACTATTCCACCGGGATAACGAAACGTTGGATGACGTTTCTGGAAGATATTCTCGACTGTAGTAGTTTAGTTTTTTTCTTTCTCTTTCTTTCTAATTCTCGACTGTAATAATGAGATTTCACTAAATGATAAAAAGGTATTTCTTTATTTACAGAGGAAAACAAAAAAATAACCAGTACAAAACTACAAACAATTAATTTGAGTTGAATTTTAAGTCGGTTAGGCGAGTATCGATTACAGTAGTTTTTGTCGAACATCGAGTTTCAGGAATCGAGTAGTTCATCCAAATTTCCAAAATCGCGTCATTCACACACAGTTCTTTCCGTGTTGTCCTCTAGTCCTTTATTTATTTCATTTCCATTCTCTAGAATCGCTCGTCGGAGTTTTTATAGATTTTGCGGATTTTAGGTTGTTTGGATTTTACCCAATACAGCTTTGATAAAGTTGTCACTAAAATACACAGCGTTTTCTATTTAACGTTGTAAATACACTTTTAATAATATTTAAAAGTAGTTCATTGCCTCTCGATTGAGCGATCAAAAACGAAACTAAGTGCCTAATAATTTACAATCTTTTGTTGTTTCCATTATCTATCGACTTTCATTTGTTTTCGTTTGGTGTTTAGTGATTTTACGAATATTGCGATGATCCGAGCTGTTTTCTAGCATCGTCCAGTCGAGTAAAGTATTTTGGTAAGTATTGTTGCTTAGCTATATTTTTTTTGGTAAAATGAGTTAAACGTGAAACTAGCCATGCATGAATTTTAAATAAATTATTCGTGTTACTAGTCTCCGAAATTAACGCTAAAGATATTACGCCTTCACAGTAACTTGTTCAAAAGTCCACGAATTTACGAAGATTATGTAGGTACTCTCTGTTCAAAAATATGGATCATAAAATCTCACGACTTTTATGACAACTTTCAAAATAGGTTTCATTCATAATGTTGCGAAAGAGCACTTTAAAAGATATAACCCCAAAAAATCTAAGCAGCTACAGCTATGGCATGGCAAAACACATGTCCTTGTGTAGCTGACTAGAAACCTACATTCGAATAATTCTATTTTATTTATTGAATTTAATTAAGTTTAATCTCGCTAGTCTGCCTAATTTAGCAGTACTAAGTAAGTAAATGTACTTATTAATGTACAAGTTATAAAATAACTTGTACTGTTACTAAGTCATCCCTGATTATTTATTGTCTATTTATTTTCTATATGTATGTATTTTTATTTATTGTCTCTATGTAACATATTCTGTCTTGCATACAAATAAAATGAGAAATAAAATAATGTAGGTAAATTTTTTCATACATATGTAAGGTATGAAAAAATTGGGTTGCTTTATGAGAATTGCCACACTTTCTAAATCCAACTAAGTGAAGGTTGCTTAATAGCTGTTCTCAAACATATGTTTGTAAGATCCATATGAAATCCATACTTTCTTCTTTGCTATTTAGTATTTTATAATTATTGAAATCACCATAAACCTACTTATAATAGTTAGCTAGGGTCAATCTTAATATTTCAGCAATTTTTATTTTATAGTTCATCAAGTTTTGAATAAATCATATTTTTGATAGGGAAATTAATACTTTAATTCAACTATTTCCTTCATAAAAGCTATTTAAAGTACATGGTCCATTAAAAACATGATTCATAGGCAGTTGATTTATTTATAGCTTATCTTGTGCCCCACTTGTAATTGGACTGTTATTGGCCTAAGCTATACATACATAACTACTGTGTGTAACATAGTTTAGTATTAATACTACAATCACATCACTATTACACCTATAATTGGTTGTAATGAGCACTTACTGAGAACGATAGTTATAATGTATTTCTATAATACATTCTGCAGAATTAAAAAAGAAATTGCCGTTGAATTTTTCATAACATTCGTTTTATTTGACTTAATCTGATGCATTGGAATCCATTAAGTACTCGTTGTTAATAAATACCTAGAGGTAGTTATTAATTTAGTATAATTTATTTCTCGAAAATTAAGGAAACGTAAATGTGTCTACTAAATCTCTTCTGTGAAGTTTTTAGGTCCTTACATGAATACAAAACATTCAAAGCAAAGTTTCCTGCTACGCCTCCTAAACATTTGTAACCTAACTTAGGAAGGTAGGTACATACGTGTATGAATAAAACATTCAATCAGTGCATGCTAAATTAAAATCAAGAACATTTCCTTCGAAAATCAATTTTAGAACATGGCTCAAATTTTTGGCGGTTATCATCTGCATTTGCGCATTTGGCGCGCGTTTAGATTCCCTCATCCAACAGACTTCATTTTATTTCTGTTTTGGTACAACCTGGGACACCGTCGGACTACGTGACGTGGCCGTATGACGCGTTTACAAGCATTTTCGCGTATGTATTTCGCACTCGCACCACGAGCGGGCAATGTCACGTGGCACCAGTTGCACGTGGTATTAACCTTGCTGTTAAATTGTATGCGGCGGTAAATTGAAAAGACGAATTTAGTGCGGTAATTATGTATCTATAAAAGACCGAAATAGTCTGAATATGAGTTCACTTATGCATTAACGTGAAGCCCCTGTCGCTCCCGTTTCGTTAAAAGCCAAGAAAATGATGATCTAAACCTTGACCAATGCGGCTTAAACAGACTTTTTATCTGTAGGAACTACCTATTTATGTTTTAACTCTGACAACCTTTCACGATCGATAATGCTGGGGACACATTGTCGCTAACTACACTTCGCGCGCTCTCTCTCGCACAAAGTGTAGTTCGCTTTATCGCGACAATGTAGCCGTAGCTTATAGAACTTGATTTTTATTATCAACTGTCATTAACTTATTACCACATTTAATTTATTACCAAACATGCGACAGTAATGCTGTATGCGAGGTCCAAAGACTCACGAGTTCACGACATAACATAGTGTTAAATCTGTAATGTCGTGTCTGATAAGGACTAGCGGAAACCAACCGACATGATTTCTTTGAAATTAAGGCCATTTCTACTCAAACCTCATCATCATCGTCCACCTGTAGAAAGCTAATGGAGAGGCCTATGTTCAGCTTATAGACCTCTCCAATCGCCTGCCATAACCCTATCCTAGGCTTCTCCATTAGGCATCCAGCTGTCACCAGCCACTCTGCGAACATCGTCGCCCCTTCGTTATCGTTAGTTCTAGGTTAATCTTATTCAATTGTATTTACTGTCAGCGAATTACCTAATGAGTATCGACTCATTAGGTAATTCGCTTATGCGACATTATAATTGTATAATGTCGCATAAGCGATAAAACAATTGTATTGTACAACTGCTACATAGTTCATAGTCCAAAAATACCGCGAGAGGTTTGGATTTAGACTTTAGGTAACCACGATCAAATTCAAAATTTTGATTCAGATTTGTGCGTTACACTATAATCAATATTATCCAAGTCTTTCCATGAACCATGCAGAATTACAGACAGACTAAATGTTTTATTTCCATCGGGTAAAGAGCACTGCGCGAAAATGAATCAAAGCTGAGCTGAATCTATCTAATACAAACCTTTTTATTTTGAAATTGAATTTAGCTCCCAAGGGCTTTAGTGTTCTTTGAGGCAGCCCATTCCTCACGGGCCTAGTCCCGGACGAATACTAGGTACCTATCCAACAGTTCTTGTAACTATAGTTCAAAAATTATCATTGTGACAAAGGTGTGTAGCAATTTGTAATGTCTTTGATTGCGGTTGTAGAGCTGAAACAATGAACGCGTTGTATTTCGTCTTATTATGCCAGCGGGTTCACGTGTGCAATGACTTAACGCGATACTGTTTACTAATAAGCGAAGGCCATTGCCCGTGTCACGGCAAATGTATAATCCACCAGAACGAATATAAAAATAATTTCGGGCCAAATGGAATCGTATTTAGGCACAAAAATGAGAAAAAAGCTAAGAGTACCATTTTGTAATTACGATTTCTTTTATAAAGAAATTTCGATTTATTTAAAAAGTTATTTTTAGTTTTTGCCAATTAGTATTTTACCAGAATGAAAATGATTTTACTGTGAATATGTAATTAGAAATCTCCAGAAAGTATAAAATCAGGTAATCTGGATATAGTCACCATCAAAGCAGTTGTTTTGCGATTAAGCAGAGATTTCCAGTTCCAGTTTTCCAGACTTAGACACTAAAATGAACTTTCATTTACAAGATGAGCAGTTATAGCGCAGAAAACTATAGGTCCTACCAAACACTTCAGCAAGATTCACTTCAGAATGAGGTCAGCTCTTAAATCCTTTCGTGACTTCTGCTGTTCAATCGGACGTAAATCAACGTATCGCTGGCGACAACAAGCCTGATTTATTTTATGGTCCGCCAGTAAAAGTTGCGACAAATATCCCGACGGGAACGAGTGCCATGAAAGGGAAATGTAATGATGTTGGCTCTGTAACTCTGAAGTTGGATTACTTTCTGCATATTTAGCAATCGTCACGTTTCGCTTTGTGGTAGATTTGTTACTGTTGGTTTTTGGGTTTTGTTGTTTCGGTTTAAAGCGTTTTCAACTCCTCTTTTATGGCTTGTCCTATAACTTTGATTTGTGGTTTTACGTTGATAACAATAAATCGTCTGCCTATAGCGTTTTCCCAACTACCTATGTTGGGGTCGGCTTCTAGTCTATCCGGTTGCAACTGTTTACCAGTATTTTACACAGAGCGACTGTCTAGATCTGACATCAACAACCTAGTTACTGGGTAACACGATACCCTTTGTTATGACTATTTGTCAGATTTTCGGGCGTCCCATAACAACTGTCAAAGATCTAAAAATAACAGCCGGGACTAACGGCTGAACGTGCTTTCCGAGGCACGGAGGGGTCTTGGTATGTAAAGATGGTCACCCATCCTCGGACCGCGGCAAACGTAGCTTAAACTGATCGAAGGTCACGTGCGGCTGTTATTAATAAGCAACAGGCCCCTCTCCTACGTTGAAAACAATAATATGCCCTCAACATTTTCAGCCAATTTATCAAGCAAACGTACCTTTTGTGGCAACACCGGTTTAGTATGGCAATAAAAATAATGAAAAACATTACACTGATCACGTTCCGGCCCGCTGTTCTGTAGTCTTGGTTAATTAACTGGGTTGGTTAAAGTGTAGACGTCATAAGGTCGAGACTGACTTCAATTACACAAGTGTTCTGACAAAGAAAAGGTACTTATCATAAAATCGTGAAAACACAATCACACCTAAATGCCGCCAGGTTTTGAAGATCGTCAGGTTTTCAAGATTCGTGATCAGAAGCTAACAAGAGTTAACTCACGCAGTTGCTTAAATCGTACTTGTTTCCTCGACCACTTGGCAATATTAGGAGCGATAAGACTGCGTAACTGTCCCATTCCGTCTACAATAATTTTCCGAGCATTTCGTGTAGGAGGATAAGTTCGCCTACAGCCAGGTTAAATGGTGCGGTGGTTTCCGGGATAGCTCGGGATAGGCCTGGCGATCGATGCGGCACCCGCAGTGCGGTTCATCTCGGGTTCATCGAGCCTTAACTAGTTTGAAAGTATTCGGGAATTACTAACGAGGAATTTTAAGCTAAGCAATCGAGATTTTTTTTGTACTTACTTACTGCAACACCAATTACCTCAACTGAAAATTTGAGGGTCATTGGATAAACTTCTACTGCTAGATGGTTGACGAAGATCGGAGGAAAGAATTGACAAAAAGGTGAAGAATTTTTGAAATCGCAACGGAACTAATCAATGAAGTAAACCAGGAGAAATATAAACTCAGCTACAAAAAAAACTATCGATCTTGACTCAAATTAAATGTGAAACCTCCAGCGCAAAAAGAGAAAAGGTGGTTAAGGAACAAGCACTGCACATCGTAACTGTTTAACTGTCCAACTTGATTCTTGAACCGATGGTCAATTGTTTCTCGAAGTTTCTCGAACAACTTTCAGGAAGTTGCACTAACGGTATTAAACCTAGGGCTGGTCAGTAAATTGATTGTTTACAAGGGAAACGTGTACTGTTGGAATCAATCAATTGATGTCAATGACTGGCAATTGACTTTAATTAGCTGTTTCGAAGTCGTGGAGTGATACGCCACGTAGTGATTTACATGATGAAGCTTTTCGTGATGTACGATATTTACTGGCTGTTTTTTCTTGATTAATCACATAAGTCTTCTTTCATGTACCGGATGATATATTATCCCAAACAGAAAGTGTTTTTTTTGTAATTTAACCTGACAGCAAAATGGAGGGCTGTACCCATTTTGCTTTTAGTATTGCTTAGTACTCCAAATCCTGATCTAATTTATCAAACATCACTAACCCGATTAACGATCCCGCACTTGGGAAACAAGCTGATATTCCTTTTCCTATACAAGTACAGCTAATGTTCCCGAAATCGAGCAGTCATTATGTGTAGTGAGCTATACAGAGGTGTGCGTTTAGGCTTTAGCATCGTCGACGAGGGATTATGTTTGTGCTACGTAAAATATTGGGTCATTCGAGAAGCGAACGTTTAAGGGTCGTGCAGACTGGCGCGATATCGCGGGCGCGACAGGCAGCGCGACCCTTGTCGCGCACGCAATATCGTGCGAGTCTGCACGAGCTTTTATCCAGAAATACACTTATCCCTGACGACTTACGTTCAACTTAATTTAAAGCAAAATACTTCTAGAATCTTCATTTGGCTTGCCAAATAAGTTGATCCTCTCCGAAAAGGGATTTGTTGGTCCACGTAGCAATCAATAGTTAAGCAATAAACTTTCCTCGGATAACTTTTGGGGCTAACTTGGCATAAGCAGCCAATAACTGATGTTTCTTTCTTTTCTTTCAAATCAGCGTGGAAATTTGTCTATTGTTGTTTATTAGATTTCCTTTTGTTAAACTAACTTTATTATTATCATAATTTCTACAGTTTAATTCAACGTATGTAAGTATAAATATGCTCCCTTGGCTTATGTCATTCGCTTTATTATCCTTCGGTAATCCCATCCACATAAATCGATTTCCGGCTTAGCTTAGTGCTATAGATTTTGCCGTTATATCTTGTGTTCTTTTAGCATCGGTATCAGGTGTCTAGCGACTGGTTATGTGGGTCAGGCAAGCTTTCAACTGTCTCCTTATTTGAATGGGACCTTATATTTACGTAGATTGTTAATTAAAGTGATCGGGACCGTATCGCGCGCTACATTTCGAATTGAATCATACTTTGTTTGCCTCGGTTTCGGTATGCATAACGCATAAAAGATGTTATTGTTAACTTTCTAGAAGTTATTCTTGTTAATCAATAGTAATATTATAATATGCACAATGTGTAGTAAACCGTACAATGATATTAACAATAACTGTATTAGGGCTACATAGTTAATGGGAGTAGTATCGTAACAGCGTTTTTCAATCAATTGAAGTTTGTCGTCATGTGGATATTGATTACGCAAGTGTTTCTTATGTAACTACAATACTTGGTACTATAATAATGTCATCTGACACGATAATGGCAGAATCTTCGGCGCCATTCTTGCCTCTCCAAAGTCTAAACAGATCCGTAGTATTATTAACCTGAGGTACATTAGAATTTAGAATGCAGCTGTACTTCCTGATATATCAATCTTGAGTCACCTCTTACGACACGTTCAGGAAGTGAACAGACTGATGGTAGTAGTATCTTTTGCCAAGACAACTAGCCCATAAATAACGTTGTACTAATAAAAAAATACATTCATTATTGGCATAAAAAATGTGTACAAACAGTGAAGCCCTTTTTTTTTTGGGTGGGAAATTATCAAATAACTTCTCCCGCTCTGGGCTGAGCGGGAGGGCGTGTCAGACTTTTACTGACTAAAACCCACCCGTGTTCCTTCCGTTGCCTGTGTGCCAGGGCCACGATATCCCTTTCGGACAAACTCGCAACCCTGGCAGGCATTGGCCCTAACGGACCCCGTGAGTTGGTGCTGACATCTCTTTGAGGCGCGCGTGAAACACAACGCGCCGTCGACCCGGGCCTGGTCCTTATCGGACGGCGAGCTACCCATCGCTTACCGTCCGCAGCCCCGCGCAAACAGTGAAGCCCTGATTCCTGTGCTAGGTAAAAACACCTGTGTTACAGGAGCTAGTAAACTTAAAAGTTAAAACTGTCGGTATATTCTTTGACAGTGAACTAGAATATTCCATCGTGCGCGTTCAAAATAGCCAGCTGACCCTAATTGAATCGAATACCGAGCGTCTTGGGCCGGCCCATCAAGTAATCCGTTAAAGTAGTACTATGGGCCTTTATTAAACAAGCATGTTCGGTATGAGGAGGACATCAATTTTATTAATAGAGCACATTATGTATCTAGCTTGTTTGCAGAGCACTTATCAACCATTGGCATAACTGCTAACAATCTTCTATACATTTAGCACCAGGGGCCGCAGCAGTGCCTAAGAGATTCCTACTTAGCATCGGTAAAGATCGGAAAGGACATATAGCTGTTTTGTAAGTCTACTGGCGACATTGAAATTATTTCATTGATTGAATAGAGGCCTCATAAATATTTGCATTTGTCAAGAACATACGGAAGAGTGCTCCTAGCGTCTATTTTGCCAAAGTTCCACGTATAATTTCAAAAGGCTTTTGCACTGTTAAAAAAATTGATTTAGTGGAGATGATTCCCGTAATTCTGCATGGGTTTCATCTTGCCTTAGAATTCGACTTTCTTTTAACGCCAAATAACACCTTTCTACATTTCTACTTCAAAGTTCATCACCGTATATTTATTGCGCATACTGAACACTGTTGCATAATGCGATAAAGTTCGCACACCGGCATTTAAACTACGTACTAACCACGCTATTCTGCACTCTATTAAACGGGTCATACACCCGATAATTGATTGTTTCAAGCTAGTATATGAAGGAAAACGTACTCTGAGTAACATACAGTTTGCACATAGTATGTATCTGTTTTGGTTATAAAAGAAACACGTGTGCACTGTTGTCGTAGATAGTCGTCCCAAAGTCTCTTTGTTATAAAAAATACAATACATACTTAGCATTATTGTAGTCCTATTGTTTATAAAGTTATCGAATCGTTATGATCGGTTTCTGATACCTATATAGTCTTATCAGAATTTCCAATTTGGTTCCTATCTATGTTATTATCCTGCCGATAACCCACATGTGGAACGATGATTGTGACCTAGTTCGTGATTGGAACTGCTTTGGGTTTCCTTGAAGTATTTTTATAAATGTCGGTGTCATTTCCACTCAACCGTTCATTCGTCTTGTTTAAAGCTTCTGATGACGTTCCAAGTCCAAGACTATACTTTTTACGTCTTTGAGTAATTTCTGTCCTTAATCATTGGAGAAACTGACCTCCGTCCTTACGAAATTTTTGTTACGAAATACGATCTGTATGAATCATCTTCTGTTTCCATACGCGACTAGAAATCCTTTAAGTAATCTCCCAGAGATATTAATTCCTCTTAATCTCATTCAAGAGATTAATTATTATATATAGAAGAGATTCAGAGAGTAATTATTATAGGTCTTACAAACTTTTCATGTTTTCTAGCTAGAAACGTGTCGATAAAATCCCGAAATGAAATGAATCTCTGGCGCTGTTACAAAGGCAAAATATAAAAAAGCGAGAGAAAACATGCGATTAGCATAGAGGTTTTGATATGTTAAACGCTTGACTAGGCATGTGACATTTGCTCATCGGTATGGAGCAAAAGTTATCTAGTTTGGGTTTAGCAACTATGTATGTATTTTTATTTCACATTTTTGTTCCAGTGTCGGTCGCATGTCGCCTTTGACCTCTATACATCTTTCTGTCTTGCGCAAAAGGTTTTCCCTCGTGGTTTTCTCTCATTAAACCTAGAAGCCTGCAGGGTTTTTCGTGTTTTAGGTTGTTATATAAACGGGTATTTTTTCGCCCCTACCCTAATTCATGAGCGACAAATGTTTTGTACAGAAATACAAAACACTTGTCGCTCATGCAATGCAAATAGCAATTTTAAAGGCTGAATCCAATGATATTATATTAAACAGATATGTTATACACTCACAAAACAACCGATAAAAGTGTGCCGCGCATCAGGCGCCGCATACCCCCACTTTTCATACATTTTACATTTCACTACAAGTAAAATACGTCCCAATTAGGACATTTTTGAGTCTTCACAATTGCGCGCTCACAACATATCTGTTTAATATAATATCATTGGCTGAATCCCTAGCATGATGCTTATAAAGCAAGTTAACGTTTCGATTACATAGTTTGTCAATATGCCGTTATATTTTAGTGATTTTATTGGATACATTTAGTATTGCTGAAACGGGATCATTCTAGCCTCTGGTATAATTTTAACACAATAGCTGCGTGCTAGCGTTTCTTTTCTAAACGTTAACCTTTATAATTGACTATAAAACAATTGTATCAGAGAATGAAATTATAATTAAATCATTTGTGGACTGGTTTGATACAGCTTAAGACATTAAAATACAACTTTTTGTGCAAAGTAAATTTCCGTTCCGTTTGGTGCCGGACGCAAAGAATAGCACCATCTCATTTCTTCCAGTGGGTGTCGTAAAAGGCGACTAAGGGACTTACTAGAGAATGGACAGCAGCGTTCTCTATGAATTTTTAAAACAATACTGCGATCGCCACCTCGCCTGCTAAGCGTGGCGATTATGGCAAATCCCCCCCCCCCTTTTTGGGGGAGGCCTATGTCCAGCAGTGGACGTCTTTCGGCTGAAATTATGCAAAGCAAATTCATAGAGCTCTTTTATTCTTTTAATTATACCTACTACACTTCAATGCCGTCAAAGTACGCTGAATTTTCTCAACACACTTATTTAGACTAAAAACCCATTTACATCACGGTGCAGGTTTCTGGAAAGTTCATCAGCAATAATCGCATGCCATAAAGCACATTCAATTATTGCCATTCAAGAATTGCATGAAATAAATAACGCGCGTGCCGTTTCCATACAATAACTGAATGCAACTTTTGCCGTTCAATAAAATTGCATACGACTTACACCAAGCAATTTTAATGCAAGGCGATTATAGTATGCAAGTATTGCCTCGTCACACAGTTGCACGTCCTTGTACAATTGATTCAAATATTGCCCGTATTTGCGCTGCCAAATATTTCATAATTTTTTTATTGAACGTCGATTTTACATTTTTTTAAACTTGTTTCAGTCGTTCGTATTTGTAGAGTTGAATGTGATTTAATTGCATGTGCATTTTATTTTACGTGCAATTTTATTGTGCGTGCTGTTTACACCTACTTATACCAATTTTGAACGACAACTAACTTACCCGTATCGTGCAATAATTGTACGTGTTGTTTAGACGGTGCTAGTCGTCAATTATTGCTTCAATTGTATGGTATACCACAGTTAATAAAGTTGCACCGTGTAAATGGAGCTTTATTCTTTTAGCATTTCGGGCCGGAGCACTTAGTGGGTTTTAGAAAATTGTTCTTGAGCTAGTCGCCCATGACCTTCACGTAATGGTGCTCCACACAGGGCTGCCCTTAGAACTTGGAACCCTTGACAGACGACTATGTTGTAAAAAGCACTCATTATGCTAATAGAGTAAATACGACTTGAAAGGAGCACACCCCGCTTGTCTAATGTTCGCATTAGAAATATATAGACGACTTTAAGGCCTTTATTTTATTCAATAAAACCAAATTATGGTCTACAGATACGAGGGATTTCTAGACTAGAAATGCCTACATTCATCCCAGAAGAAGACATCTCAGAACTAAAACATTTAATGTTGCTTAGCTTACCTTACAGAACTCATTTTCTCGTTTGTGCCGGCGCAAAATTGCCTGTTTATGTCAATTTTAAATACGCCAACCTAATCTTCAAGCCTCATAAACTGGGATATTTTTTGTACAGGCTTTTAGTATTTAGACGCGCTCAATAGAGCCAGCCTCGCTTTTCATCGCACGACCTAAAATGTGTAATAATTTTTCGGGAACCTTTTTTGCTTGCTAAATTGCTTGGATCAATATTAGTTGTAGGTTCTTTGAATGTCATGAGTCGTTCACAGATAATTTAATATGAGGTAAATAAGAGTAAAGTCATTAGAAAATTAATTTTCTCTTGAACATTTAGAACATTCATCAATTGGTCTACTTTTGTACCATCACAGGGAAACTCAAGCAGCAGTCAGTAGTGGCGACCACTGACTGCTACCTAGCAAGTGCCGTCTATTTGTTACCGGTCGGTATTCCGGTCGACGATTTTTAGTCGACACCGGATCCGATCTTTCGTGCCTACCTAGGCGTTTCTTCCTGGGTAAAATGCAGCTCCTCCCAAACTATTTGGATGAATAGATTGCCTCATTACAAGCAAGGTATTTTAGTTGCCCAAAAACATATTCTGAAAAAGACACAGAATCGGCATAAATTCAGGGTCTCATCTGGGCAGCTTATGATATAGCGTCGGGCTGCGATTTACTTGTCACTCTGAAGGTCACACGTGGGTTGTATGTCAATTGTCTCAGAGCCATGTGTCGTTAACCCTCGCCTTGTGCCTCGGCTCGGAAGGGCTCGGATTTTCAGCAGTAAAATATTCAACGTCTACTGTCGCAGAAAAGTAACGAGACCTCCAAGATGTTATAGCAAGATTTGATTATTTATTCTCTTGATAATATTTGAGCTGAGACGGCTATTTTCTCGAAGAGGGTTTCATGAGTAAAAGTTGCAAATTTTCGGCTGCTCATTGTCACAGTTTTTGGGACTTGTCATGTTAAATGATATTTATATATTTTATAGCTAACTATAAAATATATTATATATGTATACGGGTCGTATGGTAACTCTAAGACGATGACGACACTGAACGGGAGCGGAGAGCGTTTTGTCGGTTAGAGCGAACATGCTGGCTCGCAGGTTTGCACGATGCTCACTTCCTGTATAAAAGAATAAAGATAACGCTCTTTCGAGCCTGTTGTACGTCTTTCACGAGTAGCCTGTGGGCTAGATATACGCAAAGATCATACAACGCTCTCCGCGTTCAGTATAATAACGCGTTTAGGATGCTGGTGGGGCTGCCCCGCTTCTGTAGTGCGTCGGGGATATTCGCGGATGCGCATGTAGATTGTTTCTACACAACCATGCGCAAAAGGTGCCCTTCCATGGTGCGCAGGGTGTGGGGCAGCTCCAACAGTATCCTAAGCATGATTTCAAGTCGTCTAGACTGTGTTTTCGTGGGTCTCTGTTGTGCCGTCTTTTTGCCGCCGGGTTGCCACAACGGTGATCCACTACCATTTGTTTGTTTTTGTGAAGTGTCAGTTCTTTCTTATAGTTGTCATCATTTTTGAGTTTAGAATACTTGATTAAAGATAATTCTATTCTATACGTCCCGTCCCGTATGTACGGAACTGTCATCCTATTTGTATGACGTGTCCCGTATTACTACTTGTCCTGTTTTCTTCAAAATACGCGTGAAGTCTCGGCGCCGAGTGGTGCAGCAAGAAATACTGTGCGCGGGAGGCGCGGGGTTGCACGTTGTGAGAGTGCGGGGTGTGGTGTGACCACTCGGATCTTCGCGTCGCGTCGTTAGCTCACTCACACTCAGTGCTTGCTGAACGCTAATCTATATGTGCCCAATTTTAGGATTATAAAAAAACCGGCCAAGTGCATGTCGGACCACGCACAATGAAGGGTTCCGTAGTTGGGATGAATTTATCCCAAAAACAAACTTAACATTGTAGTTGAAAAACATGCTCTCCCATACATTGATATACGTTACGGTCAATTCTCCAACTGCAAATTTAAGTTGGTCGACTATTACTCGTTAACTTGTGAAGCCTACTTAGCTGTGATAGTTTTCCTTTTAATTTCGTTATATATACTATTGCCATGAATTTTTTCACATATCCAAAACCAACCATTTAGCTGGCAGGGGGGGGGGACACTTGACTCTAACAAAAACTAGCACTTTAAAGCTTAATATTACGCAAACGGATCCCTTAATTGAAAAATGGTTTTGCCAAACCCACAATATTTTTGAACGGCCTATCCAACGATACCCCACACCATGGAATAGACGAGAAAAAAAAATATCATCCCCATTTCACGTGTAAGGAAACCCTAAAAAAAAAATGTTTTTCATAATTTTATTTTACCATTTTTTTAGCATGATTAATATGTATACCCATGCCAAATTACAGCTTTCTAGGACTAAGCGTCTCTGAGCTAAGCTGGCGACAGACGGACGGACGGACAGACAGACAGACAGACAGACGGACATGGCGAAACTATAAGGGTTCCTTGTTTACTACGGAACCCTAAAAACCGGCCACGTGCGTGTGGGCCACGCACAGTGAAGGGTTCCGTAGTTGGGATGAATTTATCCCAGGACCAAACTTAACATTGTAGTTGAAACTGAAAGACAAATTATGTTCCCCATACATCCCAAGTTCTTAACTGCAAATATAAGTTTATAAACTTTGATTATTTTATGATAATAAAGCATTGTCAGCATTATCACTTTATCGCCTACGTAATTCTGATTTTGATTTAATTTTAACAATTTTGTCCCATAGCAGTGCCGAACAAATTATGGCAACCTTGTACTCTTCATTACTTCATCGCAATATTTAACATAATGTTTTTTACATTTAAGCTTTATCTTATTCGGCGTTGGAATTCTTTGTATCTACAAGTTCTACAACACGCTAACTTGTATTTAGTGGTCTATTTCTGTTGTCTTTGAACAGTTAATGGGACGCACCTGTATTATTTAGTTTTATCATTGGAACTACTTTAAATTGCACATTTTTTAGTTACAACTATCCTATCAGACCCTCCCTGACTTTATTTCGATAAAAATATTCAAGAGTTCAACGCCTCAAAAGGAGTCTATTTATTTACCTCCTTGAAATCTACACAAGATTGCTGACTGAATAATGTATACCCAAACAATATAACCTTTCCCAAGTATTTCGTTGCGAAATGTCTCTAAAATGAAGTTTGAACAGAATAGAATACTCAGAACAAGACAGAACAGAGTACAAGACGTAAAAGTTTTCTAGATGTGGCTGTCTGATTGCCTCCCCAGATGTCATTTATATCTGTAACTTTTATGGTGTACATAATAAAGAGTATTCTATTCTGTCAGTCCCAGCTGACTACTGGCTGCTGAGTGCATTTCATTGCAGTCCGTTGACCTCTAGAACATCTAGAATATTCTAGAACTCAATATTCTGCCGTGGTTACTTAGCTTCGTCATGCATTTAATTTGAAAACTGTTTCTCTTAATGGAAATTGTATGCTCCATTTGTTTCATATGGCGGTACTTGTTCAATTAGTGTTGGAGACAAATTGACTCGGAAGAAAATTGTGACTTTTAAGCGTTTAATTTTAGACCTCAGAGCGGATGCGAATTCTTTGCAAACTATTACGACCCGTTCCATTTTCAACGGTTCTTGTACTGTACCATTGATATTGAGTTTAGTTGTGACTCTATCAACACATAGAAGAGCAGTCAACATCGGACATTGCACTGAAGCCATACCAATACTGTTGCTAAGATACAATATCTTCTTCAGTTACGTTTCGTTTAATCTAAAACATTAATAACTCTTGCCACTTTCATCTACTACTCGACATATTTCTTCATTAAGACTGAGATATATGCCAGTGACCTTGAGTGGTTAGCTTGCGTGTTCTGTACTGAGCTCACGCAACGCCTCGTACGTTAAGCCAGTAATAGGACTCGCCCATCAAGGAGCGCTGTCCCCAATTTGACGCATTATTAATTATAATAATACACAAAACAAAATTTATTTTAATAAAACGCGTATACTAAAAGATCAATAATTAAATTATCTTTAAATTTGTGAAGGTTTCAGAAAAATACTCTTGGTAGATTTTGCGCCATTCTCAGTTTTTTATCCGCGTTAGGCATAACTTTACAAATTAATTTCACTATGTAATATAAACATAATCTAAGATAATCACATATTTAGTTATTGATAAAATGCTCTAAGTTAACATATATTTTTTTCAAATCATTAACAGTACTCGTTTAGACGTGATCTTCAGTATAAAATCATTAAAAGTCGGCTATCGTCGCCTTAATAGTTTTGCGTCCTCTTTCTTCGACATCCAGTTTCCCATAGCTGCCTTCTTGAAATGGGTCACTGCCTTTTTCTTTTAATCAAGTAAACACTAGGTTTTGTTCTTATTTCTCCATGGATTAAAACCAAATCCTTTGCTTAGTAAAGCGTTGTTACTAATATCCACGCTTTTTACTAAGCGAAAGATTTGGTTTTCTCTAAAGAAAAGTGAATAATGATCATCGATGGTTCCCTTAGTATTTGAACAGAAACATCGATTGAATCCATTATTTGAGCACAGACTTTTTGTAGCATTAGATCATCTGTAAATAATTTTGTATTGTCTTTCGTGGCGTAGAATGATTTAAAAGGCTTTCTAATGCTTTTGATATTATTTGGTTAGAGTTTAATGAAAATATATTGTCACTTTTCTTGTCAGCCATTTTACATCGGCCTTCAGTAGATTAGAGTTTTTTTCATTCATAAATCTGTATACTGATAAGTGATTGCGTATTGATAAAATGTTCAGTTAAATATATCAACTATATACAAGGTGTAGTTGAAATAACTGAAAAACTCTTATGGGGTCATTGTACTCATCATTATGAAAAACTTTTGAAATGGGACGCGAAAAATAAATCGAGCGAGCCTTTACAGTAGTTGCGTATGATGTGTAACATCTGACATCTTACCTTCGTAATAAGCAACTGAGATAGCGACAGAAAGGTCCCCCTCTACTTACAATCTGTAAACAGGTCAAATTAAATTCGCTAATTAAAGATTAAAGTGCAGGCCACACCGCCAGCTAGCGGGCGGGCGGGCTAAACTAACTAACATCGTTTCACCTCTTTACATGGTTAGTCGGTAGCTCGCGGTGTGAACCGAAGTATGTAAAGAGGTGAAACGATGTTAGTAAGTTTAGCCCGCCCGCCCGCTAGCTGGCGGTGTGGCCTGCGCTTAACTAGCGAAACTCCGCAGACGTGATGGGAATCGACATCTAAACATGATTAAACAAAAAATAAATTAATTTGATGAGGTATTTTTGGGTCATCAACCGCAGGTAGTGTTCTTACTTGAACTATTCGTTTTCTTAGTGTAAACTTCACAGACGTGATGGGTATCAATATCTGAACACGATAAAACAAAAAAATAAAAGATTTTGTCAACTCAAACTTCAAGTAACAACACCAACAGGTGGACAACAACCCAAAACAAAAAACCAAAACACTTTTTTTTGTCGTGTATTTAGAGATAAGATATACCTACCCATCACATATGCGGAGTTTCGCTAGCTAATTAAATTTGACCCTGTATATAGTACTTACTAATTCCACGAGTACACTAATTCCACTCAAACTCAAAGCATTTATTTCAATTAAACCAATTACAGGTACTTTTGAATTGTCAAAGAGTCGGTCAGTTAGTCAGAAAGTTGAAGCTATTTGCCCATTCCAAAACGTAGATCTCTATGGAGGTGAATAGGCAAGAAACTTCAAGGACACTCTTTTAAATCAAGATATTACAAAATCCTGGGTACACGCTATTATAAGGTACTTACTAACTCCATGCTATTATATTAAAGATTTTCACACATCAAAAATCTCAGGTTCGGTCCATAGTAAAAGTTGTTCATAATGATGAGTACCGACAATGACCCCTTCAAAGGTTTTCAGTTATTGCAATTACATCTTGTACCTATATGTTCAAAAACCATTCCTTGACAACTATACAAAGGTAAATGTAATTATCTCTATTAAGACGTGCTAGCATTGTAATTATTTATTTAAACGTACAAATTCAGGCCAAACAAATAGTCTTATGTACTTAAACATGACGACAATAATAATGGTGTCTGTATAAACCACAGGTTCAAACAATAGACAGTTGACGATGGTACTGGTCACAATATCATTAACGAGTTTAGCACGTGGATACCAGCACGTATCCACGTGAGTCATCAATTTGCATATTATTTTATTTCTGGTTTTTATGAGATAGTCTAGAATTGAGATTGTGGCTAAGACTCAAATGTGGTGATAGCCAAAACACGTGTTAATTCTCTTGAATATAAATTATCTAAGTCATATCTGCGACTGATTGCAAAATTGTCGCGTTTTGTAGATAAGAGAAAAATTACGGCGCCCACTAAAAATGGAATTCAGCAGCATTGCGGTTGACAATAAAGTACCAAAAAACGTGCAAAAACCACTAACCAATCCAGCTTTTACTCTACGTGAAATATGTTCACGTTGGTTAACCACTGCAATACGCTATTTTTGGCATCGTTACACGATTACGAAAATTCGGAAATTCGTTTAAAAAATGACTAAAAACACGGGAAGAGTTAATTCGTGTATTGTATACTATTGTGTCTAAAGAGGTTGACACTAGAATCTTTTCTATACAGATCTGGAACTAGACGATAAACACGAACATCTTGTTTATCAGCCTGTTTAAGTAGCGGAGGGCCAGCTTAAATAAATGGCATGTGGTTTTACAAAAAGTCGTGCTCTTCGTCAATGTCATACGATCTTGATGTTTGCCTCAAAGTCGGATATAATGTAATAGCATTACTTTTCGTCTTTTATTCCTGGACTGACTTACCATTTGGTCTGAATTCTGTAACCACCCTAGGGGAGATAAAATATGGCCTAAGCTCTCACAAGATAATTTTATGACACAAGTGTAGTAATATAGACTTCTAGCAATGGGTTTATTTTTTCTTGATGACAGAAATAAACCGAACGCGCCACTTCTTCGATAGCTTGCGCGGACAACGTTATCAGTGTTTTGTCTATGACTCTGACTATGTTGGTATTCCAGCGGAGTAATTGCGTAACACACTTACAGTAGCAATGGCTTTCATTTTGACAGTTCAACAACATTCATTGCGTTATATGTATAACGAAAAAAAAAAAGAATTGAAATTGAATGAATTGAAATTTGTCGAACATTATGGATTAGCAATATACTTCAAAAATCATTCAGATTGTGAATGAAAGTGTGTTACCATCACTACACTACAACACTATCACACTATCACTTCAAGCCATGTTAGCGGCGAATATTTCTTTAGGGAATTTTGTATTGCATACAACGTGTTGTCCGTTTGGTGCCGGACGTAAAGAATAGCACCATCCCATTTCTTCCCGTGGGTGTCGTAAAAGGCGACTAAGGGACTTACTAGATAATGGGCAGCAGCGTTCTCTACGCATTTTAACACCATACTGCGATCGCCAACCCGCCTACCAAGCGTGGCGATTATGGCAAACTCCCCCTTTAGGGGAGGCCTATGTCCAACAGTGGACGTCTTTTCGGCTGAAATGATGATGATGATACAACGTGTAACGTTAAATGCGCGAAACCTCTTAAGGGGTCATTGTACTCATCATTATGAACAACTTTTACTATGGGGCCAATCCTAAAATCGCGAAAAAAAAGAGACCCCTTAAGAAGTTTTGCGCATTTAAATTTACACGTTGTATATAGCCTCTCTGCTTGCGCGATTTTATCTCACGATGCTTACTTTCACTATCAGCCAGTGATTCTAAAATTAATTTAGAAACTAGTATGTACACGAGGAATAAAATTAGAGGTAGAAAATATACTCGAACTGTTTCACGGACCAACTGAAAACCAAATTCTATAGCAATATCCAATTAGATGCCAATCGAGTAAGCACGTGACCTACAGACCAATTTGCCATCTTTCAAGGTGGTTTCGTCTTTAAGATTTCCGGATAAATCCGATTTTATCGACAGATTATTTACCTTACCTTTTTATTTATATTAACCTAATCATCGATAAAAGTGTCGTATCTTATCGTAAATCGTTTTCTCGCCAAGTACTGGTGATATCGTAACAAGCTCTTCACTTTAAACTGTCACATTAACTGAATACAGACCCTCATTGAGATAGTAAACTCTTTATGAAAACTGAAACAGACTAACAAGAAGAAAGGTTAGTAATTACATTGTAACTAAATAAGAGATAGTTATTTACTTGTAATTATCTTAACGAGTCCATGCTACTCGTGTTCCGTAATATAAATGCTTTATCAAATACCACGTGGAGTAATGAGATTCCTAGAATAACAAGATAACATACATTTTAATCATTTTCATTAACTGTATTTTTTAAGTATATTGACTGCAAAATTGAATTGGTGGCGATGATTTTATGACTCCGTTTTATATTCAAATTCATTCACCAAAGAATCTGACAAAAAGCATATTTTTCAATCTAGGGTTTCAAGCAGTTTTCAATTCACTTCAGTGAAACACGTCCAATCGGATGAAATGTTTGTCCAATCAATAAGGGCACTGTGCTGTTCGTCACCACATTTACTTTCATTTGAGTGTCCGCCAACATGTCGACGATTCGCTTCATTATCTTTTAATAATTTGTTATTAGAGAGGTCCCAATTTCTGGTCAGTTCTACTACGTTATCTCCGTTGACGACATTTATCTTTCCGATGTGTGCCGGGTACAGACCTTTAGATATATCACTGTCAGTTTCGTCGCGGCAATGAATAGGTTAAGTAGTGTCCGTGTTTTAATTTGATTTATCTTTATTCTTAATTTTTGCACTCTGTTTTAATTGAACATTAAAAAGTGATTCTGTAACTCGGGGAGTTTAAGTGCTGTTTACGTTACTTGTGCAGTGTAGATCCAATTTTCAATCCAAATGGTGTGTGTCTGAAACCGATTGCTATCAATTCCGTCCCGAAATAGACATCATACCAGTTTTCACTTTTAACCTCTGCCCTTGTATTACTGTCCAATTTCGCAAGCTTTGGTTTTGAGGCCGCGAATTTGGTGAAGATATTGATGACCTCTGCGGTCATGCAACTTGGTGGTGTTCAGTGATATATACGTAATTTAATGTCGTATTGACCGAGGACGCCTCAATAGATAATCTTTTATCTGACTATTAAATAATGAGTGGCCGGCAGCGCGCCACTTCGCAAGTGCGCCCGCGCTAGTTTGGAGACGGACGCTCGTCGAGCGCTCACATTTCTCATTTGACAGCAAATACAACTTGGACTTTGAAACACTTTTCGAAATCACCCCGTATAGTGACAAACATAACACAGTGAACTCGTCAACTAACCTAACTCTGTGTCGCCAAAAATATCGTGTTTGTGGATCAGTGTGATTAAGACAAAATGTGCAAATTCAACTATTAGATAATAATTGTGTAAGAAATGTGGTTGTATACATTGAAAATACCGGGATTTGGCAAGCACGCGTTGTACGAAGAGAGTGCCAAAATGTCGCCGCAAACAGAGGTGCGAGTTGTTGTTATTTACATTGCTTGTTGTTGTGTTTGGAGATAGTACTAATGGTTCGACGTTTCTATATTCCTTGTAAATTGAGTTTGAAAAAGATTTAAAATAGGCTCTGCACTTCTTACTCCAATTGTTTACGGTTTAATTTGCAACCGTCTCTAGAGAAGTCAAGTTTGGGCCAAACTTGATTTAGAAACAATCGAGTGTGTACGAGGAACGTGACTATCAAGCTGTTGGCATTCTTCGCGAGTACTTTGTTTCCGTTGGCGACAGTGTTACCATGCTATCTTACAACAGTGTCATCTTCCTTCGCTTGTTGCTTACAAAACATGCTGATATAGATTTTAAGACTCAGTTTTCTAAGGGACACTACTTGCTCATTAGGTTTGGTGATTCTAAAAATCAAATATCACGCTATCGTCTTTTTGGGTACGTTTTCTTTAGAATTCTTTCTTATTTTACAGCATTATGGTAAATAAACGCGGTGACCGTTGCTCGCTCTCTAACAACTTTAGCTATAACGTCGTCGGGCTTACTGCCGTTTTTTACGCAAATGATTCCTGCCGTCATCAAGGGAAATAATACATAGTAATCCACATTGTTTGCGAAGGTCTACTAGGTACTCGTTGAGGAAAATCGATCAATATATTATTATTTATTTGTTTAAATTATCACAAAATTTTGTAATGATTCTTAACCGCAAATCTTTGTCAAGTTTATAAATAATGTAGTTGTTTACATATTCTTATACATTTTCTGGAAAAGCGGTTAGCCAAACTGTGATACCAGCCTTAAAATATTTCTTCTCTGATAGAAACTGGTATTTATCAACCTCCTTTACGTTAGTTTTATCACAGTTAATTACTTTGTTTAATGTATTAGCTGCCCCTTATTTAAAAGCTGATAGCAGTTAGTTCCTGAACAGTTATCTTGGTTTGTCTGATTGTGCCAAAAATATTAGCTACTAGCAAATTTTCGTAAGCAGAACGAACTTCTATGAATATACTTGTCAATAGAAGTAGGCACCTACTTCAAGTTTGTTTGGGAGCTATCAAAATCCTATCCCTGGTACATTAGAAAAAGCGACCTCCACCGGGACCTCAAGATGGATGTCATAAACATAGTTATACAAAAATATGCAGAAGGTCATGAACACAAATTTCATCATCACGTGAATGTTGAGGCGATCAAACTCCTCGATAACACTGATTTAGTAAGAAGACTAAATAGGGTAAATCCTTATTGAGTTAGTTTAGTGTAGTGTCATAGTGTGAGTTAAACTGTAGTGCAGCATACAATATAAGATGTTGGCGAACATGAATTGTGATGCCACCGTGAGAATACAAATATCTTTAAAAAAATCTCTCAGAGAAACTGGCTGATAAACTTTTCGAACCGCTCGTTTATGAAGAACAAATATATTTTTAATGTCAGCGGCTTTGCCCCACATCAGAATACCGTAGGACATAATGCTATGAAAGTAAATTAAATATACTAACCGAGCTGTATCAACGTTGAGTGTATTGTCTTAACTTTCCTGACGGGCGGCGGCGTAGGCGGCCGAACTGAGCTTTCTCGCTAGGCTTGATATAATATATTATGTAGGCCTCACTGAAGTCTGCCGAGTCTACAGTTTGTGACTCTCAGTGTGAGGTCTGTAACGTCTTGTGACGTTTGCTATAACAAGTACATTATCACCACAAATATGTAATAATAATGCCTAAGTATTATATAGTATAATAGTATAGTCATTCAGTACGTCGCAATCATCCGGCTATCTTGTCAAAACATTAATATCTACTGTCGAGGGTTGAACTTCCATTTTCATGTCGAATGTTACGATAGACTTGTTATAAATTTTGCCAAAACTTCACGATAGTATGGCGTGTTATTATCATTGTTTTATAGCCAAACAGATGCACGTGTAAACACTAACAAATTTAATGATCAGCCAGTTATTTATTGACAGTAGGGTATTACGTAAGTACCTCAATTAGTGTAACGTTCAGGTAGCGACTGTATTATACTCGTACTTGTCAACTCCAAAGTAGAAATCAAATTAAAAAAATTTTTGTTTGGAAAGCACTCCTAGACAGTCAAAACTTTTGTCGGGTTCCCAAAAATCTCCATGGAAAATTACTGACAAGAAAGTATTCACACAAACAACATTATTAAGGACGTTCAAGAACGCAAGGATCTACACCATCCTTGCGTTGTTCGAAATAAGGAGTAAGATAGGGAAACGGACAATCATCATTTACTCTATGCAATATACTTACCATAAACCGGGCTAGCTATTTGTATACAATGTGCTTCAATATTTCCGCCACTAATGATTTCTATCCATTCGTGGAAGAGTTCCCGATTTTTTGTTTTCCGTTCCGTTTTTTTACCCAGAAACTATGTAAAGATGTCGTTTTCTGTGCCTTTTCAGTAAAGATAAATGATTTTTACTTCTGTAAGTAGCTCTGATGGAGTTTGTTAATTTTGTTATCGTTCCTGGTCTGTCATTCTTGTTCTGGTCATTTCATTGACCAATGATAGGGTTGCGTTGTGCAATCGGACTTTCAAATAAAGCCTTAATCCGGCCAAATAAGACGTACCAATTACCATAGTGAACAGTACATACGCACTAAAACGTCACTTCAGCCATTCATTCAACTTGGCCATCGAACCGCACCACATGACGTTTGCTAGTACACGATAACTTATCAGCATGACCCTCGACTCAAGATTGTGAATTTTTATTACCTAAAGTACCATTTTATTAATATCAGTTATCAATCATTTTAAGTTTTTTCTCAGCTATGACAATTAATACGTGATCATTTCTGATGTGTTTAAGAATCACAAATTGTGTTGAGAGCAGGAATTTACTTAATTAATAAAACAATGGACGATATAAAGATGGTCTAGTAGAAATATTGCATGTGAACACGTTATGAAATATCTGTTTTACTAACAATAACGCAGATGTTAATCTCAGGAAAGCAATTACTGGTGTCGAAGGAATTCGTTTGTTTTTAATGAATATTACTGCTCTTGACTAAGTTGGAGAAAAGCCTTCGTAACTATTATGTAACATATCCACAGATCCCGACCAACCTGGCACGGTGCCAAGCCAGCCCAAGTTTTTGTGCTGCAGGATATGACCTTTATTTCTTCCCCTCTACGGTATAATTTATCTTGCAAACTATAGTTCAGGGTAAATGAGTCTGAAATGTTAATGTCTTCACTAAATCAAGAGTGCTGAGAAATGTGCCTCTTTTTTCGGTTATCTATTTTTATATATATATATATATATTATGTTTTGGGCTCCATTTTCTGGAATAGATGTATGTCCGATGACATTTTGAATGCAAATATCTGATATTAATAGGTTTCGATGTAAAAGGATCGATTTTCTTTTCAACAGAAGATGTCTGCTCATCAATGAGGGACGTCTTCTCGAGATTCATTTCTACATTGATATAATTATTAACTAAAACATAATAATTTTATAAAAGCTTTCCTCAGATCCTAAAAGTTGTTGATCAAATAAAGTCTAAGTTATTTTCCGACGTCTTCAATCTTAGTGGACGTGAGTGACATGTCGGTCGATCATTTGCCAGACGAGTGGAAACGTTCAATTTGCCACCATGTAGGTATTTTGCTAGTAGACCATTAAGATCTAAATCTTAAAGCTTTTAAAGAATGGTTTATTTTAATAAAACATATTGTTCACCGGGCAAAGCGTATTGAAAGACCAAAAACACAATATTATGGATTTTTGCTTCTTTGCCGCTTTTGGGGAAAAATATACGGTATTCTAAAACTTAATCATTTGGAGATTTGCCCCTTTATTTATAAACGAAGCTTAACTTTATTAAATAATGATTAGTGACTGCTTAACCAATTTTTTTTTATATTTAAACGTTTCTTGACTTAGAAACGTTTATAAATAAACCCCATGGTCTTAAAGAAAGAACCAATTTACACTCAGAATAAGTTTAGACAAGTGCTCATTGGATTGCCTCTCTAACGCCGGCGCTGCGGTTATCCTGATTGTTTTAAGGATCGTTATCAATTGAGCCCCCGCGCGACAGGACGCCAGTTGTCACTCAATTGTAGTACTCCTGACTAACCTAACTACCTGCTGATTTATAGAGCACCAGGAGTTTCAAGTGTTCCTTGTTACCTACCATGACTTTGTGGAAGCAAGAGAAGTAACAGGAAAATTCCGAATGTGGAAACGAAATAACCTCATCATCATCATCTGCATTGCATTTTCCCAACCATGTTGGCGCTTCTCTGAAAAAAATAACCTATTAAGTACAATAAATTGCTTATGAAAAGTACCTATATTGAAGAAAAATAAAAGTAATTATTCATAATATTACATTCTTACAGTATTTTTTTCAATTACAACAAGAAATTCAATTTGTCCATTCCGTGTTTTGTTATGGCTTCTTCTGGTGCTTTTCCACTGACGACCTTCAGCGAAATTGTTGGCACGAGTAGAGCCAAGTTTAACGATGAATAGTTCATCATGAATAGTGAAACAAATTAGGATAGACAATTTAAAGCATAAATATGATATAAGAATTGGAAATCCTGACGCGTAGCTGTATCTTGACAAAGGATTTCACGTTAGTGTGGTACACCGACAATGGGTACACCTATTGTCGTTGTCTGAAAAGAACAATACAGTGCCGATATCAAATATTCCCTTTTTATTCTTTTCCTACAATGGTTCCGTTTTGTTTCTAACAAATATACTCCCGAAGTCCCGAGCAGAACTCGTTCGTAACTTTCTATTGTTGCTGAATAATTTTCTATAGGCTGCTGGCACCTACACTTTATTCGGAACTTGAAGTGCCGATTTATACAGTCCGGGGATTTCCACTGTTTACATATAGATATAATTCATGTAATTACGTGGTTTATGTTAATCATTCCCCTGAAGTTTATTAGTTCTCATTGGGCTTAATATCCATGGTATCTATTATTCAAGAGCAGTTGTCGATTTCCATGAAATTCAGAGTTATGAATAGTTAAGTATTTGTTTTTCTCGTAATTGTAAGTAATAGACTAACTGGCGCGACTTGATTTCTGATTTATATTTAAAATCAACATCTTATTGTTTAAGGTCAGTCTAAGATTAGTGAACTGTGTGATGTTCTCAAAATAGTTCGAATGTTAGTTTGCATGTAAGGTGAAATGCTGACATGAAAGAATGAGATTGAATAGAATTATTGTCAAGGAAAGATAAAAGAAAATTAATACTTAGTCCCTAGAGAAAATATTAAAGAAGAAAGCGAAAAAGTTCCAAGAATGCGAGGGCTGGAAAGGAATGCTGTCACAAGAATTTCTCTGATCACATAATTGTTTTGTAGTGCACTTCAAATGTAACAATTTACATAAATAATATGAATAACATGTAATTATAGTCATACACGAGTATCTGATCTATAGCTTCTTCCTGCGCTTTAACTACAATTTAATCAACTTTGAAGTTAGTTTTTTTCCACAAAATTCTTAAAAAATACCAATCTTCCCACCCACCTTTCTCACGCAATACTAGTATTGCCCAACACTCGTATTATTTATAGGATTTTACGTAAACTGTGTCTGGAAGATGGCCAGTCGGTCTGTCATGTGTCTCGTGCCATGTGTTCGGAATTAGCGCCTATTATTGCGATATTTCTGAAAACACGTGAGGATTTGGTGCTGTTTGTACAAAATTGTACCGTTCGTTCCGATTTCTTTTGGCGTACTTGAAGATTCAATTGTTTTTAAAGGTTGTTCGTTAAAAATATTTCCTCACCTTTCGTATGATTTGGGTACTAACCATCGTGCTAGATTTGTATTGTTAGTTGAATAATTTACGTTTTATATAATTTATTTTTGTATTCCTATTATAATGTTGCCAGATCAAATTTGCACAACGACGGTGTATGTAAGTAAAAATGTCAAAGTAATATCATTCGGATTTGTCAAGTTAAGGTGGATCTGCTGCTGAAGCCCGCGACATTCAAAATGTATGTTTTTTTACGTTTTTGCAGGTTATTGCAGGGCTATTTGCAGGTCAGTGTCAGCTTGAATCTTGATCAAAATATGATTCGCGACTATCAACAGATACTAACTATGTATTTACAAAATTATAATCATCCAACATAACATCACGCCTGTAATTCCCGAAGGGTTAGCCAGAGGTGTACCTCCTACCTATAGTACACCCACATTTTGCCAGTTATGTTTAAGTCCCATGTAATAAGGGGCGAGCCTATTGCCATCAACTGGGCACAAATCCAGACTCAGGGCTGATGCTGAGAAATTCTTAATGGAAAATCCCAATAATACTTTGCCCGACCTAGGAATCGAATCCAGGACCTCATGCTCAGCAGTTGCCCGCGCGTAACAAGCGTAAACAATAATACATCTCTCTAAGTTAGATTTGTTCCCCAATGTCGTGAAAGTAATTCAATGGAACTAATGCCTGCAATGCCTACCTACATAAAAAAACTTATTTCATTAGCGACCTACAGACCAAGGCGTTCCAGAGTCTAGAACTCTAGACGGATCTACTACGAAGTATCTCTTCAATTCACGAATAATGTTTTGTATGTAATAACTAATAACTTAAGACGCAGATATATGCCAGTGACCTTGAGTGGTTAGCTTGCGTGTTCTGTACTGAGCTCACGCAACGCGTCGTACGTTCAGCCAGTAATAGGACTCGCCCATCAAGGAGCGCTTTCCCCAATTTAACGCATTATTAATTTATTATACACAAAACAAAAGGTAAGTATTTTAATGAAACGCGTATACTAAAAGATCAATAATTAAATTATCTTTAAATTGGTGAAGGTTTCAGAAAAATACCCTTGGTAGATTTTGCGCAATTCTCAGTTTTTTATTTGCGTTAGAGATAACTTTACAAATTAATTTCACTATGTAATATAAACATAATCTAAAATATTCACATATTAAAATATTGAGAAAATGTTACGTCGGATGTAGTACAGCGCCGGGTTGTGGCTGACTGCTGGCGTCGACCAGGAGAGGTATCATGTTCTCTGCTTGTGGACCGGCCGAAAGTGCAGTGTGCTGTGCCAAGGTTGCTGATGAGGCTGTGGGTGATGACCAGGAATGCGCGTCCGCTGCATGCTGGTGGTCAGGATACCCGTTGAAGCCGTGGGTGCTGGCTGGCTGCGTGACTCGCCGCTCGAAAGCTTGAGGAAGTGATGATGATGATGATGATGATGTCACGCTGAAGTAGTTGCACGAAGGCTGCGCTGACGTTCATACTCGGGGTCACCAGTTTAGAGGTATGAGGAACAGGGTGTAAAGTTCACTCATACTCTATAGTAAAGGGAGGATCCTCCGACCAGACGGGTGTCGTGTCTGGTGGGCAACTGCCCGTCGGTTGATGTCGGGACGTTGTATATATGCTAGTTGCGCGGTAAACTCTGCTTGCGCGATGCAGGATTCGCGTGACGTCAGTGTGACGCGTAGTTCGTATGTGGCGATGTTGATGCCGCTACATCAACATATTTTTTTTTTTTTATCATTAACACTACTCTTTAGACGTGATCTTCAGTATAAAATCATTAAAAGTCGGCTATAGGGTCCCCTTATTAAGTAAATAACATTTTAACTCTTTGCTAACTAGTGTAGAGTAAAAATATGGTGTTTTAAGATTTTTCAGAAATATCGTAGACGGGGAATCATGGTTCAAAATTTTGGTTCCTATAGTTTTAGCTCTGTATATTTGCGCAAAATAGGGCAGTAGCCCGATTGCAGATTATGTGATAATGAAATAAAATTAAATGATATGTTAAGACAACACTAACAAAATATAATACAATTAAGCCTAATAATAACCATAAATCATTTGTTGTCTAAACAAATTAATTAACATAACTAACTACAACAACAATTTCTTCTAATCACTTTCGACTGGATTCAACCTATCTACGATCAGAATGCTAATTTAGTCTTAATTAGTTCCATTATGCTAATAGTATGTGCTTAATGGTTTAACTCCAGTCAATTTATTCTAGCTATTCTCAGTAATGGAGATGTAGTTAAAGGCTTCTACATACCAGCGCGACTTGTCGGGCGACGCGACACGACACAAAGGCCCCGCGTGTCGCGGGACGAGCGGTGCCTTTGTGTCGCGTCGCGTCGCGCGACAAGTCGCCCCGGTATGTAGAAGCCTTAATACTCACGTTACTTAATGCTTTAATTGCAGACTATTGTTTTGAGAAGTTCTTAACCTTTGGAGCTTTATAACTAAGCTTTTATCAGGGCTTGATCGCTTAAATATTTTGTTCGCAATATTTCTAGTTTCGTTCCACGAGAGGGGTAATAATTTAGAGTCAAGTTTTAAATACCAAAAGACTAAGATTTTCTTTTTTGGACTATGGCGAATACGTAATTATTGAATTGTACCCTTGATGGTTTTTGACCTTTTCATTTGTTTATTTAAGTAACACAGTGTAGATAAAACAAGAATACAATAATTATGTAACTTGATCTTGACATAATTAAATCTAAGAAAAAAAAAGCATAATGTACTTATTTTATAAAATAATAAGTAGATCTTGCGACAAGCTTTTATCATATAAACTGTGTAATGTAATAAATTGATTGGTTGGATTTAACTGAAAGTTTATTTTCTTCTTTTTAGAGCATTTAAATAAAAGGTTGTTTATGAAAATATTTTTTTACTATTACATTTTTCGTTAACCTTTCGCCCATTATTCAAGAATACAATAAAGCTACTACTCGGTACCTGGAAGTTCAATTTATTTACTATTCATTTCACATATAAACTGGGGAAACGAAGTAAGTTGCGTAGTAACGCAACATTCTCTCGGCCAGGAAACATTAAATATTTAAAGGGCAAGTCAGACCCATTACTACATTATGTTCTACTGCATGTATTTTTCATGATCGTAAAGTTTTAATGTCTCGGGGTTTGGACAGAAAAAGAAAGTTAATGTCAGTCCTTTGGCACCTAAATAAATATTGTTTTTTTGAAGTGAAAACTTCTTTAGGCGCTTTGAGCTATTTTTGGTAGCGGAAATATTATGGGGTCGCGTCACCGACTTGCTAATGTTAGCAGTACCTTTATCTGTAGAAGCTATGAGTATGACGCCATCAGCTGCCTGAGTGTGAAGCCAGCAGTTAGTAGCACTTCATAGTTTTAAGTTTGTACTTCTTTCAGCAACAGCAAAAAAAAAAAACAGGCAGTCACGGGGAGTGGGACTGCAAACTCAAAACATTTATTTCAATTGAACCTATTACAGGCACTTTTGAATATTGTCAAAACTGTCCACTCCCCATGATTGTCTGTTTTCTTTTAAGGGTTCCGTACCAAAATGGTAAAAAGGAACCCTTATCGTGAGACTAAGTCTGTCTGTCACACCTCGATATCTCAAGAACGACTAATGCTATCAACTTGAAATTTAAAATGGTTTTAGATGACGTTTGCCCAACTATTTTGCAAAGAAGACAGAGATAAAAAAAAATATCTTTTTTTCAAAAGGGACTGAAAGGGGCTCTTAAAAATTTGAAGTGGGGCTACTAGGCCATGTGGGGTATCATATGAAAGAACGTTGTTTGCACATTCCCAACATTTTTTATTTTAATTTTAGGCAGCATAGTTTCCGAAGTTTGATGAAAAATGTAAAAAAAATACCGTTTATCTCCGAAGCTTGCATACATAAAAATCTGAAATTATTCTATGTGATAGAAGTGTATGTAAAGATTACAGGAAAAATAAAACGATGTCACAAAACGAACGAACGGTGTCGATAGCACAGTTTTTCAGAAATCATCAACATCATTTATATACGTATCGAAATCCTCGGTGCGCGAGTCCGACTCGCTCTTGACCGGTTTTTTTAAATACCTATGAGCTTTTTGATTGAATATGCTACTGTCGTACGTACTGAACTGTGCCTTGATGTCAAACACAACAACATTATTAATTTACTATGCTGATTTTGTATAAAACTTATAAACTTGATTTGCTTATAGCTTGTACGTAAATATACTTCGTTTTTTTATTCAGGGACGGAGTGGTACTTATGCTAATAGCATTCTACATACAATGCTATACAACACACATATCTACCACTAGATAAACCTTCACACACGTGTAATTGTTCTGTTATTTTGATGTGCGCTCTCTCGTGACAGGTCTCACGGTCACCAAACGCGACATAACAACGTATTAGGCACAAACTTCAAAGTGTCTTGTCTGCTGTTCACTTACTCTTTGGCACAGTTCGTACCTAGATTTAGTTTCGTGATTTATAAATGTTCCAAGTACCTAAATAAGTATTTTCGAGAAACAAAATCTGGGTTTAAAGATATCCATTTAATTATAGCGCCAAGCCCACAAGGCCACAAGACCTGACGTGGCCAATTGGCAATAGGCCGGCCATACGAGTATTAACCGTATAACGCTCTCATGATTTCCTCTCAAAAATACTTCAACCTAAACATTTTATTTAGTGAACATCGCAAACCCTGTGAGATTACGGCTCCACTTGGCCTAAGGGCCCTTCCCTTAGGCGAAGTGGAGCTATAATCTTCGGATTTGGATTAGAAAGACAGAACTTTTTCATTTATATTATAAAAGAACATCATAAATCTATTAAGACTGTTAGGGACTAGATCACGCTGAGGAATATACAAGCACATGACTGCAACGAAAGTTTATATAATTTTAAAGGTCTGCAAAATAAAACGTTTTAAAGTAAAAATATCCTTCAATTTAGTTTGTAAATAAAAGTGTTCAGTTGTGCTCTCACCCTCGCTCTATTAAACCCTTTGCCTTTCAGTCGAACTGCCATGTTGTTTTGTTTTCAGTGGAAAACTAAATTCTCATTCATTCGAATCGAACGAACAACGCACCGCACCAAAATTATGTCCTACAAATTGTTCACTTTTAGAACTAGAGTGGTTACAGCGAATAACCACAAAAGTTGTAAATGTAAACATGTTTTTCGGTGACCTTTTGTCTTTTGTAGTTACTTTTTGTTATGCGACCCTCTGTTGTAAGCCGAATTGAATAATACACTGACTACGCAAAAGGCGAACATGAAAGCTCATTCTCTAAAAATATTCTTATAATCCCGATTGTGTAAAAGCTAGCCCATAAGTAACGAAACAAACAAATTTAAATGTGCAGCTTCGTTTGTTTAGAAAACTTAATTTATGATCGGGCAGGCTCGGCCTTCTTCGGCACGTTTTAATCTCACCTTAGCAACAAAACCCTGTGTACACGCGTTTTGAACATGCAGGCTAATCAGAGAAATAGGCTAATGCTAGCTGGCGGTGCAGGTGACCCTGTTCTGAAACAGGTCACACCATACATGGTGCAATGCGCTCGGGGGAACAGGACATAGTCCGCCGATTTACTACAGACACGCCTAGATATGAAAATCCTATGAAATATTTCAAGACGCTGCCAAAAATAGAGCCAAGGCGTTTCCGGGAATGTTCTAAAAGTACTCCTGGACTCACCGATGAAACTTTTATCCGCATAGAAGTTCGTAACTCGAAATCCCTTGGAATAACTTGTTTGTCAAGACCCATTGATACCGGCAGGAAAATTTTACGTTAATCATTCAAGTTAAAAAAACTCTTGGAAATGTTATTAATTATACAAACCTTGCTTTACTTGTGGAATTTTTAACAGAACGACGATTTGCTGCTATAGATAAAGTTATAATAACCTGTCAGGCTCATCGTCTCTTTACCTGGACATGTCAAAAAAACTCCTCACGTTCCAGAAAAACGTGAAGTGGGTCCTTCAAAGCAAAAACCAATATGCCAAGCTATTAAAGCCTGCTGTGCGAGAGAATACAAAGTAATAGGCTCGGGAGCCGGAGGTACCAGGAGTTTGCTCTGTGACGAAGGATTACTGCGAAGTTGACGGACTAATTAGTTAATTAGCATCACGTAACGAACCTCCCCATTCGTTTTATTTGTTCTTCCCTTTAGTAGGTAAGTACCGTCCCTCGTTACGCGTCACACGATGTACTTGCTGTTAACGAAATACTAATTCAAAGCTTATTGTTTATACTGAAACTAGTTACACTTTTATTTATACGAAACCTGTTATTGCTCCCAAGTTACGAAGTTTCATAATGTCAGCTTTACTTAACACAAAAGTTTTGTAATTTTAAAGTGTTTCTGTAAAATACAGTGATATTGTGGGCTTGGTGGGCGAACTTCAACGGTTCATTGCGAAAAGGCCACGAGTGCTCTTTGTTCTCATAGGTCGTCGGAACAATAGGCAGGTCGACGCCATTGCAGACGTGTCCGAGAATTTTTCGACGTTTGGAATTCCCGATGTTAAAAAATATGTTGTGAAAGTTATTTTTGACAAGGCACCTTTTTGTTTTTACTCACTTTTTTTCACTCAAGGGCATAAACGTGTTTTAATCAAAACGTAGCACACGGAACCATACGTCTATACGGGGCCTTTTGTTTTCTAAAAAATGATCATGTTTTACTTTGGTGGATAACTTTAGTCGTCATTATTATACCTACATACAAACATAAACTCACGCCTTCTTATCAGGGGGTAAGCAGAAACTACAGAACGCCACTTGCCTGCCTGTCTTATTATTATAATCAATCAATAATAGCATAGCTCACGTTACAATATGTACCTACTCAATTGCCGACCCTGAAGTAAAACAATTAAGACGAAGTGGCAGAGGTCGACTTAATTAGGATTTGGGACGTAACGCGACGTTGAAAATCTCGGAGTAGACTGAGTGCCTTGTTAATGTGACGCCATTACGTTCCCAATGTAATTATGTTATGTAACATGTGAAATGTATTAATACAGAGGCAATCTTGTCATCTGCGACTTACAATATTTTGACTATAGATAACTGCTTTTCAATCTTAGGGCCTGTGCACACCACGTTTTTTAAACGCGCCGTTGACACGCGTTTTAGAAACGTGCGTCGACGGCGCGCGCGTTTTAGAAACGTGCGTCGACGGCGCGCTTTTTTCCTACAGAATAGACTGATTTGCGTGCGTATCGCGTCTATATCGCTACAAACGCACGTAGACGGCGCGTTTGAAAAACGTGGTGTGCATAGGCCCTTAGTCAGCTTCATTTGAATTCGTTACATCATAAATAAAAATCTAGTTTTTCCCTAATACAAGGTTTTATTTTCATCGTAGTATTTAGTAATTACATATGTAGCGAAAAAGAGCGTAGGTATATAAAGGAGCGGTTCTAACCTTTTCCAAATGTAATAAGCGTATGTAACAGCGCTGATATAATACAATAAACGACACTTGAATGTTCCTAAGTTGATGATATTCACATCTATAAATACAAGAAGCGCTCTTGCACGGCCTCATGGCGCGACCATTGTCCACCAATCAGCGGTGTCTGCAGATCGACGATTTAGCACTTGGAGCATCCGCTGCAGATGAACGAACGTCCATTATACTCGTTTCCTATTTCAGTAGATAGAAAAGAGTCAATTAGAGACGGGTCTGGGAGCTCGGCTTATTCGTATGTGCGTAGGTCAGGTGACAAGTCACTGCTTGGAAATAAATCAAATATCTCTGCGCTGTGGTAGTTGAAATCGCTGTGAAGTGGTGAGATGTCATTTGTTTAGTGAGGGTTTAGTAATAGGTGATTTAATGTGTCAACGTCATAGCGACTAGAAGTTAGCATTGGTAGAATAGTGCTCTAATTATGTAGTATTAAGATGTTGTTGTGTTGTTCCAGCATGAGGTCACAGCGGTGGTGTGGTGTCCGCATGGAAGCCCGGCGGCCTGCTGACCACGCGCTGCACACGTTGCGTGCGCAGTTCCGCCGCGCTCTGCCGGAATGGACCGCGCGCGCCTCTCGCCGCCGCCGGACTGCGCGAACCATCGGCCGCTCCAAGGAGGACCCCGCGAAACCATCGATACCGCAGCCCCGCCCGCGGAGGCCTTAAACGAACCAGAGACTCCGCGGCCCGCGCCGCGCGCGTTAGCTTCTATCCCCGAGAGCGAGCCCCTGCTCCGCGAGCCGCTCAGTGTCAGTGCTATCAGTGAGAATGTGCTGCGCAAGCACAATGGGCGGCCGCTGCACGTGCAGTTCGACGCGCAGTCGCCACTCGCGCCCGCCTCGCTGTCGTCCAGCAGCTCCAGCTCGTCCGACGACGAGGACGTGTCCATTGCCGAGGCGCGTCCGCCCGACGGCGGCTGGGGCTGGGTCGTCGTGTTCGCCTCCTTCATGGTCAACCTCATCGCTGATGGAATCACCTTCAGTTTCGGTGTCTTCTTCCCACACTTTCTGGAGTATTTCGGCGAGAGCAAAGGCAAGACGGCATGGATCGCCGGCATCTTCATGGCGATGCCGTTGCTGTCCGGCCCCATCGCCAGCTTCCTTACGGATAGATACGGTTGTCGGCGGATGACGATATTCGGCTCGATTCTAGCCGCCATAGGATTCGTAATTTCCGCCTTCGTAGATAATATGGAGACATTGTTTTTGACGTTCGGCATAATGGCCGGATTCGGATTAAGTCTGTGTTACGTGGCAGCGGTAGTTATAGTTGCGTATTACTTTGAGAAGAAACGTTCTTTAGCCACCGGAATTTCGGTCTGCGGTAGTGGAATCGGCACATTCGTGTTCGCACCCCTGACCTATGTATTATTAGATGAATATGGGTGGCGAGGCACCACCTTAATATTAGCTGGTTTATTTCTAAATATGGCAGTGTGTGGCCTGTTGTTCAGAGACCTGCCGTGGACGACCACAATGAATGAAGAGAGGGCGAAAGAGAGGAAACGGAAAAGAGAAAAGAAGCGGTTACATCGGTTGAAACGTTATCAAGCGGCTCAAGCGGCATCGGCCGATAGCGTTTCGGACGCTAAAAGTAGTCCTGCGGGCTCGACGAAAGGGAAAGAGACCGCCGATATAGAAACTGTGACATCACCGATCGTACCGCAGTTTAGTTCGTTAGTAGACCTACCGACGTTTATGACAGGCGGCGAAGGTGTGTCGCTTGAGGTGTTCGAGCTGATGTCAAACAGGGGTCGTGCGTACGCGATTCTCGCGCAGAACTATCCCGGAGTCATGCTGCCTTCGCGCAGCTTCAGTGACAGCGGGCGCCTGCACGAGCAGTCGCCGCCGCGTGCGCTCATGTCTCCCGCGGGCGCGGCGCCGGGCGCGCGCTCGCCGGCCGCGCCGCGCGCGCCGCCGCCCGCGCCGCCCGGCCACGACAAGGCGGCGCTGCACCTGTGGCTGCGGCGCCAGGCCGCGACCGGCGGCTCCACTAAGAAGCCGCCCGCCTTCCTCAAAGACTTGCGCGTGCATCGCCACTCGCTCACGTACAGAGGCGCCATGCTGAACATCAACCGGTACCGGCTCAGGGCGTCCTCTTGTCCCAACATCTTCAGGAATTCCATGACGACCATTGCTAAAGAAAAGGTGAGGATTTTCATAAGAACACTATTGTTTTTATTCTTTATTTTTAGACACAAACTTATCGTTATTACTCAAACGGGCAAAAATTGTACACTGGTATCTATTCGGAAAAGTTAGCTTTTTGAAGATCTAATATCGTGCAAGCGCCTCGCTCAGATTTCGATGTTTAAAATGTGAGAGTCAACAGTTAGCAGATGAACGGAAACCAGCTTTCTATTGAGTTCAACTCTGGAAGTTCAACTCGATTTTGTCGAGATCTAATTTCGCGTTCATTATCATCATCATTTCAGCCGAAAGTCGTCCACTGCTGGACATAGACCTCCCCCAAAGGGGGGGTTTGCCATAATCGCCATGCTTGGCAGGCGGGTTGGCGATCGCAGTATGGTGTTAAAATGCATAGAGAATGCTGCTGCCCATTCTCTAGTAAGACCCTAAGGGGATTAACACACGGCACCACGCACCGCCGCGGTAGGCGGTGAAGCGGATCTCAACGTCGCTTTGGCCTCTAATAAATCCGTTGATGCCTAACACACGTACACCGCCCGACCGCGCGGTTGAGCGGTGCTCTCACCATATGAAACCGCGGCGGTGCGCGGTGCCGTGTGTTAATCGCCTTAGTCGCCTTTTACGACACCCACGGGAAGAAATAGGGGAGTGCTATTCTGTACGTCCGGCACCACACAGATCGCGTTAGTTTGGCGCAAACCACAATATTTATAAAATGCGACCTACTTTTGGCTTTTAAATTGAACAGACCAATTTCGGAAGATCGAGAATTAAGGCATCAACAGAGACAGTACTAGGTCCAGCAATGGTAGCGAATAAGCTCTCCTAGCCACACGGTATAATTATGTTAAATATCATCTTAACTAACGCCAACTTTCCATACTCTTCCAGGTCCAATGGTACGCCGGTCTCTGGGACTTCTGGGACCTCGTAGTGGATGTCCTAGATTTCTCCCACTTCTCGAACCCGGCCTTCCTAATCTTCGCAGTCTCCAACTTTCTGCTGTACATGTGGTACGACGTGCCCTACGTCTACATCGCAGACAGCGGTATGAGCATGGGCTTCAACGAGTCGCAGTCCAGTATGCTGATCTCGATTATTGGGATACTGAACATGTTTGGCGAGGTGAGTTTGGTGTTCTTTTTGCTATAGCACCCAGGACTAAGAGCTCTGGCTGTAGTTGGAGTATAGCTGCAGTTAATCTTTATACCCAAAATTGAGAATTACAGTAAATAATACAAAAAAAAAAATATAAGATGAATGTAATGTCTAATGTTCTTACATTCTTAGACTGGTCAACATTGTTTTGGTTTCTAGGGAGCCTCACATGAGTACTACATTTACTTACCTTAGTTGTACGACCTAATCATACTGCAACTTTGTCCATCATCCATCATCTATTCTAAACTAATATAAAAAAGAGAAATTATTTGTTTGATCGGATTGTCACTTATTTATAACTATAGATTTAATATTCTAAATAAATAAAAATGCTAACCATTTTACACCGGTTAATTTTTTTTTTAGAATATTAATTCAATATAAAACAATATAATAATAAATTAAATACTTACATGTAATATTTTATCAATATTTTTTCCTTTAAGAGATACCAGCTGTTTTAATGGGCTATAATATTTGTTATAGCCCATTAAAACAGCTGGTATCTCTTTTAAGGTATCATTACTTATCTCCATTACCAAAGGGAGCTATTACCGGCACACGGATGATGCACTCACACTATCAGCCCTTATCAGCAACAGGCATTGTTAACTTGACCCATTTAAATCATCTCCCGTTCTGTCAGCTGATAGCGGCGAGATGTACAGATTGTTACGCAATCGGTATTGGCATGTGTGGAGATTGTAATGTTATTGACATAACTAAGAAATACTTGATTTAGGACTTGATTAAGTTGCTAACTTAAAAAACCGTGATTGTCATTAGACATTTTTACACACGGAAAACACAGCACTGGTTATCTATGTCTCAGGTCAGGTACAGTCCCCGGCACGTAAATTGGCAAGAGTAGTTAGATGCGCAAAGTAATTTTTAGGACTCTTTGGTGGTCAAGCGGGACGCGGGGTATGAGGGAGCACCGTTCCGAGCACGCGATTGGTGCGTCGGTCGACACTCGCCTCCCTCACCCCGACCCGCGTTCCCTTCGCTCCCGATTACACTTGTATGCACTAAAATTATACCCTTTGTTTTTATTGAGTTTTTGTTAAGTTTTTGATACGAATTGTTGTTACTTTTTTAGATTAAGTTTATTTTACGAGTGTATTTTCGCGGCAGCTACTAATGAAGCTTGTTGATCTTTAGTTCTCGTTAACATTGTTTTTTGAAAGGCCACAATAACTAAAAATATGTTAATATATATATTATTTATAACACCTAATAAACTTCACGAATTCCTCTCCTTCCTATAACTTTCTTCTAAACAGACATGTTTAAAATAAATGATGGCAATAACCATAGATTAAAAATGTGAAAGTAAAATAAAAGTGTCAATTTTTTTGTAGCAAAGTGTACTATGCGCGAACTTACCCCCACTACCCCAAAACCTTGCCAAGTTACGTGCCGTCGGCGATTGTAAAACTCAAACTGTTTCCAAAATAGATGTTTTAAAGTATTGTCAGCACCTCAGACCAATGGTCTGAGGTCAGCACTAGGAAATGGTAGTCAGTACAGGAATGAGAAAATACTTTGTTGAGCAATAAGTACCTCAGTAAAGTAAGTAGTAAGTGGCAATATTGATAAAAATCTACAATCAAAGAGATCGTCTGATCTATCTATTGTTGTAACAAGAACAACACTGATCTTGAACCATTTTGACCTCTTCATTAACAAATCAATTTCAACATTCCAGATCCTACTAGGCTGGGTGGGAGACTTCCAGTGGGTGAATGCCAGCATAGTGTACGCTGGTTGCATGGTAGCCTGTGGCTTGGTAACAGTGATCATGCCTCTACTCGGGACCTACGTCACGCTCGCCTCCGCTTCGGGCGCCTTCGGGGCGTGCATCGCGGCGAACTACTCGTTAACCAGCATCATACTGGTGCAACAGATCACGCTGGAGAAGTTTACGAACGCTTATGGATTGCTGCTACTAATCCAAGGAGTTGCGAACTTGATTGGACCGCCTTTAGCTGGTTAGTTTTTCATTTTTAAGTATTTAGGTGCTCGATTTAGGATTCAACCAACGCTTGAAATTTATCAGAGGGATAATTCAGAATCTTTGGCAGTCTTTCATACAAAAACTGTCACATTTCAATTTTTTCCACTTATAAGAGATATCTAATGTTGGTGAAATCAGCCCAAGTCTTAGTAATATTTAGAACACCATGTAACAGATTTTTAACATAACTATTAAGACAGATGCGCGTAATCTGAAAATCTGTTGCGATCGTTTTACTGAATGTGGTTTGTTGCAAAATAAATAAAAAGTATAAACTTGTTCTGAAGAACAGAAAATTGTGTGTGGTTCTGAAAGGCAACGCCATCTCTTGTCAACTGAAAAAATAATTTTTCCAACACATCTGCTTAAAAAATGCATTTACGAAGCCTGTATACATTGTTCGAAAGTTAAAAATTACGCACCATACAACGGAATGTGCGGTAAAGTTGGTACTCTCACTTAAGCATATGTTTTACCGCATACTCCGTTGTATAGTGCCGTGCGTATCCTTTACGGTATTTTTTTAATTTCCATAAAAAAATATGTAAGATTTCCACCAAAGAGTTTCATATTACGAGAATAAATAAGCTGAATGATCGAACCTCCTTGGAAGTGCTTTTGCTCAATACGTTTATCTCAATTTATTATTCAAGAGAAAATGCTACTAATTTTCAAACGCCAAAGATTGTTGCGACTTTCCGACTGATTTAGATATAAACATAATAATAATGTGAGTCTCGCTTGAACTCATATTATTATTTTGTTTATAAATATCCGCGAATCCAATATTAATATGGAATCTACTCCACCTGATATTTTGAATGAGGCGCAAATTGCAGAAAATGGTCTGTGCCGCCAAAATCGCGAGAGCGCTATTGATGATTTACAATAATTTTGTATCATGGAAGACTCGGAAGAAAAAATAAATCATTTTCTGAAAATGTTTTGATGACTTGTTTCATTATCTATTGTACTGTTTTCTCGCAAATGTGGTGAAAAACGTAGTACACGTTCGGAAATTGGTATTTACAAACTCGTGATTATGGTAAGCCCTCGTCGGGCTTACATTCGTCTACTCATTTGTAAAAACCAACTTACCGCACTAGTATCATAAATAACTATTATTTACTAGCTTCGCCCCGCGGTTTTACCCGCGTAAGTCGATCCCGTGGGATTATAGGGATAAAAAGTAGCCTTTATGTTAATCCAGGGTGTCAACTACCTCGATACAACATTTTCAGCCGTTTTTACGTGAAAGAGTAACAAACATCCATACTTACAAACTTTCGCGTTTATAATATTATAGTAGGATTTGTCTGCAATTTTTATTATCAGTCAAAGAGCCAGTCATGATCATAACACACTTAAAAATCATGCTTGCTTTCTCCGAAGGCTCAGACAGGCAGATTTATGATGACTTATCAGAAACATTACTGACTCCAATTTAATCAAAACTCAATTTCTTTTCCAGGTTGGGTATACGACGTCACAGGGTCCTACGACCTGTCCTTCTACATGGCGGGAGTGTTTATCGGCGTGTCCGGCCTGGTCCTGCTCGTCAGCCCGCTCGTCCGCTGCGCTCGGGCCTGCGCGCGCACGCCGGCGCGCCCCGGCGGGGTCGCGCTCAACGGGAAGCTCGTGGTGTAGGCGGCGTGGCGGGGGTGGGATCTGTTCTATGATAAAAAGGGCGCGGTCTAGTGAAAAGTGGCAGAGAGCTGGGGGCCTAAAATGGACGATTTGGCAGAATCATAAAATGATCTGCGTACAATTTTGACAGCTGCTATTTGACATTAGACTTCACTAAAGCAATTCATAATTTGTGGACCACATACAAAACTGTCAAACAGATGAATTGTGGGATATGAATTGTACGCAGATCATATTATGATTCTGCCAAAGCGTCCATTTTAGGCCCCCTGTTGTTAGCTCATCTGGCCAAATGGAGACAGTTTTTCGAGTCGCGTTTTTATTAACAAGTTTCGCTGTCGGAAAGTGAACACAATAGTTAAAGAATCAGCAGTGACCATAATCATAATTATGTGGGACTCACATTCGGTTAAAATCATTGCAAGCAGCAAGCGATTTTTAGTGTGTTAAGTCAGTCTGCCATGCAGAAATAACTAAACAAAAATAATGATTGATTTTGTACAATTTATTATATTCCTCAATGACGAATACTTTCGAATAATTTTTCAGTCCAACATATTAAAAATCATACTATTTTATTATATAGTCGTTTTATGATCATTTTCTCTTTTTTTTGGTATTTAATCAATTCCTTTTTAATAAATTATGAAACTAAAATAATATTATACATTTGAATATATAATACTTTTCCTGACAAAAACGATTCCATTGTAATAATAATACAGCCAGGAATCTATGCCTGAGATACACTAGATAGGCTAAAGACGCAAGGTCCCTCCGCTCAATGTTACAACTTCCTTACAATTATAGCGACGTAAGTATTTCTAGTATTTCTACATCCTAGTGTCAACTAAGTGAATATCAAATGAGACATCCCTGAAAAACTTTTGTGAAGAATGTTTCTAATGAAAGTGAATTAGTGTAGCAATTGTGGTGTTGTAGTGGAGGTAGCAATGTGATTTCTAGTTACGGTGGAAAGAATATGAATCGAATTTGTAATGTGTAGTGGACGTGAGATTCGGCGCTAAGGGTTCCGTACCATGAAAACAATTACCATTACTATTTGGGAGCTCGCATATTAATTTTAAGACCGTTTGACCCCATCGAGTGCGGAACCCAGAAAAGTGTGAAATAACAGATCACAGAACAAAGTTTTGACTTTAGAAGCACTTGTAGGAATTAGAATAGAGTTTCTTATTAATAAGTCGTAATTATAAGGATAGTTGAAATTGTAAGATTAGCTAAATACCCATTAGATACGTTTTTGCACTGTCAAAGAATGTTGTTATAAAAAAATGAGAATGTTTAGTGGAAATGAGGTAAGTTATGTTTTTATGTTTAGTGCTACAATACCCAATACTAATAGTAAGCATTAAACCAAAATAATACTTGACTCAAAAATGTGACGTTGGCAGTGTATGAACAGACTAGAAACATTTTCAGCAATTTTTAAATGCTATTTCATCAATCGTGTAAGATTTAACGTAATATTAATCCAGGCTTTACATAAAACTTGAAAATCAATAAGGAATTAGTAACTTTAAAATTGTGTCGCCAAAGACTGCCCATGATAACACACAGAAAATATAGATCTTCCTGTTGGATTTTTAGAACTTACTCGTCTTTGAGTCAATAGTTCGCAAAGGTATTGACTGTTCAGCTTGCCAATAGTGTATAATTATATCTGTTGTTACGGTATCTATGCGATAAAGTATTGTATTAGCAAATATTTTCAAAATACATCTTCTGGAAACTATTTATTTTCTGCACTCTACAGCTGTAAAATTATGTGAGAATCATCTTTATATTTAAGTATTAGTATTGCATAAATAAATACCTTTAAATACATTACGGATGTATAATCGAATGGTCATAGTGTATATGTTATGATTCGAGGAAAAATTAAACAAACTATGTACCAAAAATAATGTTATTGTGTAGCTTTGTTTGCATTTTGTGTAGTATTAGGTGTTATTAGAGTTAATGCCTTCAACGCTAACGATTAGCGACTGTATCACATTCATTAGTAAATCTTTTCAAGTTAAAACTGCAGAATGTACCTATATGATACTTACCAGATGCCTTTATACGACCAGTAATGTATAATAATGTAGTGCTATTTAAAAGACAAACAAATAATCTTAGTATTTCAGTGCTACACTTTTAATATCCATTTTTACTAATAACAATATTTAGTGCTGTATTTTCTCGCCTCGATTTTTTTGGAACATTAAAGTACTACTTTTCGTATTTAGATTATTTTGGCGAGTCTGAATTCACTAGTAAAGCAATTTCTTCAATATTATTTATTTTAATCGGAACGAGAAAATAATAGCTTGCGAAACTTTGAGCCATAACTTTCCGTCGTGACTTTATAATAGTAAATATTCAAATCTATGTATAAAAAGATATTAATATTATCATACTTTTTAATAGCATGACAAACAATTCGAATGCAAATAATTACTGATTGTGAATTATGATATCAATAGTTAATAATTTTCATACGTTTTTAATCTAAATCGGTATGCCCTTGCCAAAATACATTTTGTGTGTGAAAAAAAATGTTCTATGTTTTTGAGGCAGCTTGCATGTCAGTATAAAATAATATTGTTAGAATATATCAACAAATATATATTTGGAATCACAGTTTGTGGCCCTGTTTGCCGTGGGAATGGTTAGTTTAATTTAATAGAAAGAGCATTGTGGTAATGAATGAAAGTGGTTTAAAGATAATGCTTCCCAACGTTAAATAGGGATTATTGTGCTTTGCACATCACTATTAAAACATTTAATACAGCTTCCAAAAGTAACTGCCGATTATTCGTCTGATTTTTTGAACTCTATTTCGAATGCAATAAAGTAGACATTTTATATAATTATCGCACCCAAAATAATTGATGTATCCTTTGTTATTAAAATTTACACAGTTGTTCCCTACGGTAATAAAACTAATGGCGTATATCTTTAAGTAGTTATAATAATGTCAATATGTTTATATTGTGTGTTTCGTTCGCATGTGGTAGCCGACATGTCAAGTGATTGTACTAAACGGGTATACAAACAAATGTATTATGTATATATCTGATGCACTCAGTCGTGTGTATGTTAGTAAAATTCTTTTTTGAATTTATTTTGTTTTTGTTTTATTTTTCTTCTTTACTTCTGATTCCTTGCCTTGCTTTAATCTTAATTTATGTTGTAGTTGCAGATAATTAAAAAATATATATATTTATAAATCGTCCTTTGTTGCACTTATGCGCATTCTTCCTTGGTGTGAACCTTATTGACAGTTGTGAAAATATATTTTTTGAATTACCTGAAAACATTATCATCATTAAATGAGATGATTGTAAAACTGTGGCTTAGCGTATTTATTATTTTGTATCTTAAAACATGTCTAAAAATAAAATTGTGATAATAAAATGAGAAATCCTAATGCCTATGAGTATCGAAGAAATCAAATAAATACTTAAGTCTAGCTAGTAAAGTAGTATTGAAAAGTAGATGATTGGATTTTGAAGAAAGTAAGATTTGCATTTGTAAACAGCTAGTCAAATAATTTTCGTGACAATTTACATTAGACATTTTCTATATATTTAATTCGTCAGAGAGAACGTAACCGCAATAATGTAATTTTAAAATGAAAATAACACATTAAAAGTTCTTCCATCTTCCATGGTATTTTTTGCACTATCTAGAATATTGGCGCAACTTAGAATCAAAACGGTTGATATGATTAAAGACTAATAATTCTGATACAGTTTTTTAAAACAACTCTCTTAGAATAGCACTAGCCAGTTGTTGTTATAAGCTGCAAGATTATATTAATGATTCAATAAAATAATAATATAAATGATGAAAAGGACGATATTAAGCCCATTACGATTTTACATATTTAACAAAATATTTGTGATTATTATAACAGTTTACACCAAAATATGCAATCATTTACTTGATAATTATATTGTAATAAGTCAAATTCGATTAAATATATATTGTAGAAGTTGTTAATTAATAAATACCTCATAAAGATACCAATATATTTTATTGATCGGGGTCTTTTCGTATTGGCTATTTTAGACCCTGCTATTACAGAATTCATAATTACTTATCTATGATTATAATAAAGACCATTGTAGCTTGAATTTGTCGTTTACTATTAACCTGATAATACCCCTTTTGACACCCTGCAGTGCCTGTAGTATCTACATAGTGTAGTGTAGCGAAATAAAAATCAAAATTCACGATTTCAACAAGTTTTTTAATTTATTAATATTTATATTAGAATCGCATCAAAAATATATTACTTAGGCTAAAATTAAATATAATAATTATAATATAATTAAGACAGTTGCGGAACAGGAAATTTGGCCTAAAATTGAAAGATTTTGAGAAAACCGGATGGTACTTTGTTAGGTACGCATTTGGTTTCCGAACTAGGGAATCGATTGCAATCTGTTTTAGGTTCGTGACCACTAAATTATGTAAACTTTCTTATGAATATTATCTCTTAAAGGTGAACTTATATTGTCCCGATAGAAACAGTAGGTACTGATTAAAGCTTTAATAGATAAGTGTAATGGTTGAGATAACAATTCGATCCTGACGAACCGCAACTTCAAAGCGTGGCACGCCTCGACATAATCGCAGGTGACACGACGATCATGATATTGTGTCGCGGACCAAAATGGAATTGCCGGTCTCGAACTCAATCAAAGGATTCTATGCGGCTGGTTAAAAGTAACCCAAAAGCACGCAAGCCTGTGAAAGCAGCCCTTTATAACTAGTTTTACACCAAATTCGAAGAATAAGTAGGATATTACACCCTTAGATTACACCATTTGTGCAGAATTCAACAATATAACTTTGTTGACTGCTGAGAACATAATAACATCATGAAACTTGATTAGGAATTATGGTAAAGTATTTAGGTAGGTATCTACCTAATCAATAAAAACCGGCCAAGTACGTGTCGGACCACGCATAATGAAGGGTTCCGTAGATAGGATGAATTCATCCCAAAAACAAACTTAACATTGTACCTAGTTGAAAAACATGCTCTCCCATACATATATAGACGTTACGGTCAATTCTTCAACTGCAAATTTTAGTTGGTCGACGATTACTTGATACTTAGCTGTGATAGTTTTCCTTTTAACTTCGTAAGATATACTACTGCCATGATTTTTTTCACATACGTAAAACCAACCATTTAGCTGGCAGGGCGGGGGGGGGGGACACTTGACTAACAAAAAATTGCACTTTAAAGCTTAATATTACGCAAACGGATCTCAGAACTGAAAAATGTTTTTCACAGACCCACAATATTTTTGAACGGCCTATCCAACGGTACTCCACACCATGTATTAGACGAAAAAAAAAATATCATCCCCGTTTTACGTGCAAATGAGGTAGGTACCCTAAAAAAATATATTTTTCATGGTTTTATTTTACGATTTTCTCGGCGTGATGTATACACCCATGTCAAATAATCCAAAGCCATCTGAGCTAAGCCGGGGACAGACGGACGGACGGACAGACAGACAGACGGACATGGCGAAACTATAAGGGTTCCTTGTTTACTACGGAACCCTAAAAATTACTTGGCTCAATTTAAAATTATTAGGTTACCTAGTCGAAAATTTATAAAAATCGAATGGATTGAATTCCTATTTATCAGCAATTCAAGTTTTCCAATAAAAAATTGAAACCCTTGTTTACGTCTAAACCAAATTTTGAATCAGAAAACGTACCTGTGGATGCCAGTTTCCAGAGCCACTTACAAATTGAGTGCTTAGAATTGATTATTTGAATACATAACTAAACCCGAAATTCAACACCTTACTCCTTCCAAAGAGGAAGGAATGTGAAGGTAATTTCATGCAACTACTACTAGTAGAAATGATGGTCGATTCATTGTAGGTAACAATTCCATTAAAATAATCGCCTCAACAGCTGAGTGTTCATAAGAACAAGCCCTGTGTAGGTTCATATCGTTACCTAACGAAGATTAAAATCCTTTGATGATAGCATCTGAAATGGACTTATATGTGCATTCTTTTCCCAGCTGAACTAGACATCGTCTTGCAAGGTATGGTGCAGGTACGCGAGGTACCTTATGTTAGTGTTGAGTTTGTACTAAGTATTTAAGTTGTTCGTTCGGTTCGAACCGCCATAGTATCTGTTCAAAGTCAAAGTCAAATTGTTTATTTCAAATAGGCACATACTTATAGGGCACTTTTGAACGTCAATATTTACAAAAACGTTGTAACATTTGTTGGCTTTCAATTAGGTACCTTTACCATTCTATACATTTTATCAACATCTGCAGTAACAACATGTATAAACTGTCGGAATCTAATTAATATAGGTACTAATGATGTCACTTTGTACTATAGGGCCGACCATTAGAATGTTGTTAAACTATAACCCGGATGAGGTTAGTTATTGCAGATGCATCAAAAACAATTCTTAACGTATTTTCAGTCATGTGACCTAACGAGATATAGGTATTCCATAGTGAATTTAGCATATCGTTTTTGGAATAAAGGGTCACCATTGAATCTTCGTTCTAACGATGAGGCGATTATTTCAATGGAATTGTTACAATGAATTGAAAGGAAAGGAAATGATGGTCGATTCATTATCAATCGACCATCATTTCCTCGAGTACCTACCTAGTAGTTTGTATGAAATTACCTTCACATTCCTGTTCCTCTCCTGTTCCTCTTTGGATACAGGTTCGTGCACTGTGACCGTTTCAAGTTCAAACATTTTGGTTAATTGATCCTGAAGTTGGTCATCATAATGTGTACTTGAATGATTGCAGTGGACTGTATCAATGCTATGTGGCAAGGAGTGTGTGGGTCCAGATATCAACCATCCAAACCTTGTTTCACATAGTAAGGGCTTATTTTTACATATTGAAATATTATTATTTAACAATACACTCCAAAATAAGTCCGCTCCAAGCAGTATATTTACTTGTGTCTGGAATAAAGGATCCTCTAATGATTTTGGTGTCATATCTAGCCTCTTATGGTTGACTTGTTTGCAAGAGAATGCTTGAGTAATGTGTGGAACCACAAAACAATGATACTTTCAGAAGACGAAATGATGAATGATACCTACAAGATAATAAATCAATCAATCTGCCCGCCTTTTCCCCACTATGTTGGGTTGGCTTACCGGATGCAGCTAAATACCAGTATTTTACATAGATCGACTGCCTACCTGACCTCCACAACCCAGTAACTGGATAATACGATATCCTTTGGTAACACTGACCTCTATATATTTCACACTGGACTGGCTGCTCTCATACTATTTTTGTGCCTATTGAGTATAGCCATTTTGGCGCTGTAGGCAGATACGATTGTCCATGAAACTAAAATTAGTGATGTTTTAAGTCGACTGTGGTAATGATAATACATATCGATGATATGAATAAGTACATTTTCTTAATAACTACCGATTTAAGAATCTTATTAAACCATAGATGATGTGTGTACTTTTGCATATTGCTTCGGACAAAGTATTACTAAATTCTGCACACATTCGCACATGATAGGGAACACTACCGTAACGCCGCGTTCGACGCATTTGTCCTCATTTTATACTTGTTTGCCGTGAAAGCTGAATAGACGCGGAAAGCTGAACGGATGCGTACGCGTCTCCGTACAAAATGTCCCTAAATCGACCTCACATAGCATGTGGGACAGAGACAGTTTTTTTTTAAATTCTACCCATATTTATTAAAAGAAGTAGTTTACTTTTAAGATTAGATAATATTACCACACTGCCGAAAAACGGGTTTAAAACAACTACTGGATCAGCCTGAGCTGTATCAACTTTTGGTATTGAATATCGACAATTTATCGATAAAAATTTGTGAATCACTAGCGAATTTGCAGTATACGTCAAAATTAGTTCTCGGGACAATCATAGTGGCGCTTCAAATTGCCACACAAAATTAGCTGTCATTTGTATGGAGACAGCCTGTCCATTGTGAAATATATAGAGGTCAGTGCAATCCCCGTAAACCCCCCCCCCCCGTAACGGACTGTCAAAGATCCATGAATGACAGCCGGGACCAACGGCTTAACGTGCTTTCCGAGGCACGGAGAAGTCTCGGTATGTAAAGATGGTCACCCATCCACGGATCAACCCTGGTAAGTGTAGCTTAACTAACCCACGTAACTTATTACTTAGCCACGAGCTCCTCCAGCTACTAAACGCCTGACGATGGGATTTCTATGAAACGAATCGAACACTCGTCGTACTAATAATTAGTAAAAGGACGTAGCGTAGGTTAGCCCAACGTTAAATAGGGAATTTAAAAACTTAAAAAAAAAAACCGGCTTCCAAAAAAAACACTACAAAGTGAAAAATAGCTTTAATTTCGGAAGTCGGTGTCTTTGGATCTGTATTTCAGTTTTTTGCCACCGACTTCCGAAATTAAAGTTGTTTTTCACTTTGTAGTGTTTTTTTGGAAGTCGGTTATTTTTTTTTTACAAAGAGTTTTTATTTTTCACTTTTTAGTGGATTTGTTTTTAAAGTATCTAAGTTACATTAGCCTAAAGTCAACTGCTCATCACCTTTTACAAAATATTGCTTTTCCCGATGCTGGGACGTTAATTGTTGAGGAGTTCTCCGGGTAAGAACCAGGAGAACTGCCACTCACCATATGCATTGTGACGAGCACAAATTGCTTAGCAACCATATTAAAGTACCTAATAAAATCGCAACCCGTTAACTACTTATTATTATGTTGTTCCGGTGGCCATCTGTGGTCTCCATCATCAGTTCCACTTCACCAAATGGTGATTTTCGGGAGCAAATGCACGAGTTACTTTAAAAAATAGCCAAATCGCTATAGGTTTCCCTATAAAATTCGAGAGTTGCCCTCGATTTCCATGAGATCCCCTCATCAGATTCTGATTTGGTGGCAATGGGACCGCCTCGGGAGCATACCCTTTGAAACAAAAAAATAATTTTTATAATCGGTTTATAATTGACGGAGATATCGATGAACAAACATAAAAAAAAAAAAAACGTACATACTTACAGCCGAACATATAACCCCCTCCTTTTGGAAGTCAAAAATTAAATGAGGATAGACTGCTCGCGCTCCGTGTGCTGCCGGACGTAAAGAATAACACTATCCACTATATCTTCCCGTAGGTGTCGTAAAAGGCGACTAAGGGACTTACTAGAGAATAGGCAGCCGCGTTCTTTAAGCATTTTAACACCATACAGCGATCGCCAACCCCCTGCCAAGCATGGCGATTACGGCAACCCCCCCAAATTTTGGGGGAGGCCTATGTCATGTATGAAATGATGATAATGATGAGACTTTGCACGAAAGGTAGGTAGGTACTATGAATCCATGAACTCCATCCTTGATCTATTTTCCTTCCAAATTAATGATATTTAGAATGGCTACACGTGTCATGCTTGCGTAGTCCACGTAATGGCCGCCTCGTGCCTTTTATGTGCCTATTTGAAATAAATAATTTGATTTTGTGCGCAGTTTCTTTGTTCTTGTCGCGTTGCGTGGCCCGTAATCCGGCTCGTTTGGACCAAAATGAAGAACGTTGGAATGCGGGCAGCGAAGGGGTGGACTCGTTGATGCTAACGGGACTTTTCTTAATGAGACTCCAAATACAACATTGATTAGGTTTAATGACTTTCACAATAGGTAATGACAAAATTTAAGAAATCGACACACAACTATAACGACCGGTGTCGTCGACTGACTCATGGATAGAGTTTAGTTAGTTCGTTTTTTTTTTTTCCTCATTTATATAGAGGAAATATTATACATTTATTTAAGGATTACCAACGAGATACATTAGGTACAATTATCTTTTACAATAATAAAAACTTGTCTATTATACATTATCCTATATTGCACACTCAATTTCAGGTAACCACAGCTCACACATTATAGAGTACACATGCTCTGAATTATACATAATTAAAATGCAGAATACATAAAAAAAAACGGCCAAGTGCGATTCGGACTCGCGCACGAAGGGTTCCGTACCATTATCTATAAAAAAACCGGCCAAGTGCGAGTCGGACTCGCACACGAAGGGTTCCGTACCATTATCTATAAAAATGGCAAAAAAAAAACATGTTTGTTGTATGGGATGGGAGCCCTCCTTAAATGTTTGTTTTATTCTGCTTTTTTAGTATTTGTTGTTATAGCGACAACAGAAATACATCATCTGTGAAAATTTCAACTGTCTAGCTATCACGGTTCATGAGATACAGCCTGGTGACAGACAGACAGACAGACGGCGGAGCCTTAATAATAGGGTTCCCGTTTTACCCTTTGGGTACGGAACCCTAAAAAAAACAACAATATACGTGTTATTAGAAAAGATTTACATGCTAATAAAAGAAAGTTTAAATTTACAATACAGTAACCAAGCATTAACTGGATTTTCATTATTATGTCTGAATGAGTTAATAAAAAATAAAACAAAAAAATAATAGAATTAAGTAGGTAGTTTAAAAAAGAATTATACATTGAATTGACTTTTATAATAAAAAATTCAAAGTGGTAAATTATTTAATTATTAGAATGATAAGTTGTTATCTGATGAGTCAAAAATGTCCTCTAACCGAAAGTGCTTATATAATTTCTTTTTAAAAGTGTTTAAGACTGTCATGATTGATATCAATCTCAGATGCGGCATAAAGCATTGTACAATTTGGTAGCCCTCGTTAAGGCAGAGCTGTCACCTAAGTTGGTTTTGTGCAAAGATTGTCTGATCAGATATAGGAAATATTCTGTCTCTTGTGATACAGGAACTACTAATACAAGAGCCAGGGCTACACAAATGTTTGTGTCTTGAAGTGAAAGTAAAGAAATTATTATTATTTTTATGTCTCGACATTTCTCGGGACCCTGGGGTTTCGGAATTTTAAAAGGCGTACGAGGAGCCAAAGTGAATTCGCAGAGGCCCGTTAGATGTTTTTAATGAAATGGGCCACCAACCGACAATTATCCCTGTTCGCACTATGCAAGTGCACCCAAGAACAACCCTACGTTGGTGTAGGTCTTTTGCAAGATAGTCCTTTGATGGCACGGTTGGCGGAGTGGTTAAGCGACAGACAGCGCTGCGTGTCGCGGGTTCGATTCCCGCACGGAACAAATATTTGTATGACCTACAAGTAGTTGTTCCGGGTTTGGCTGTTTGTGTATGTGAGTTTAAATGTTTGTAAACGCACCCACAACACAGGAGAAATTCCTAGTGAGGGGCAACATAAAAAAAAAAGAAAAGATTGAATTATGGGTTTGGCTAATGTGAACTGGTTATCTAGAACTATGGAAAGACTATGGCCCCTGCCTGACCATTGCTTTGTATAAATGAAATACATAGATAACATTATCATTACTTATATAAATAGAAATCAAGAATATACATTTATTTGAACAATATTTACACAAAAACAAAAAACAGAAAAATACATATCATAGTATTGTGTGCCTGACGGCTGCGCCAAATATACCCAGTTCAGTAAACGTGTTTGACATAATATCTCGGGACAATGGGGTCCCGAACCTTTGGAAGGCGTACGAGAGCCCGAAGTCAACTCGCAGAGGCTAATTATTATATTCAATAATACCATTAATACATTTTCACACAATTTGCAATGAGAACAAAATTAAAAGAGCATCAGAAATTTTAGTACTTCATCATTTTAGACCTGTGACCTCGAATTCTTACAAAAGCCCAAAAGGTACACGGCAAGTCCTCAAACTGCGGAGATATTTCATGAATACATTTATGAAAGTTGATAAAACAAAAGAATTGTGGAATTCCCTTAGCTTTCGGCGCTCGGTCGACCTGACAACCTCGCAAGGGAGTTGGCTATCCCATGATCGTACGTACCACATGCGTATAGCTACATGTAGGTAGGGAATACAATTTTCGAGTCGAGATTGGCAACTCGAGATCTCGCTCGACAGTCAGGCGTGATCTCGTTTTCGATATCGAGATTTCGCCTACTATTTAAGGGGCCGGCGTAGCTCGCGTAGTTGAACTACGCATCCATCGCCCCTTAAGTAATCCGGTTATTAATAAAACATTCTTTAACTTAATTAAAACTAGCTTTTGCCAGCGTGGGTGTCGGAAATTACCGATGTGAATGTACTATAAGAATAAAAATAGTATTCTATACTACCATTGTGCCAATTTGCAGCTAAATCCGTTAAAACAAACTCACTTTCGTATTTACAATGTTAGTTAGCCTATACCTACTTAGGGTAGTCGTGTTATACTTATTTTATAAATGAAAAAACATTCATCGAACTTTGAAACAAAAAAAAAAAAAATGTAAGGGGGATAAGGTAGCCCGCGAAATTCAAATTTTCTTACGTTTTTTGCAATTTGCAGGTCAGTTACAGGATCTAAAATATGATTCGCGGTCGTAACAAATATGGCTTTACATAACAATTATCATTAGAATCAGCAATACAACTCTCTAAGTTCGTAGAATCTCTACGAAGAGATTAATTATTATTATTATATTGAAAATGGCTTCGCAAGAAGAATCATGTGCTACATCGCGCTCGCTGTCTCGAAATCTCCTTTGATATCTCGACCGCACTGCTCGAGATTTCGAACGAAATTAAACAACGAAAAAAGGCGCGAGATATCAAGCTTCGAGATCTCACGGGATCGAGATTGCATTCCCTACATGTGGGACTATTGCTACAAAAGAATATTATCTATCCTGTTGCATTTTTAGTTTATTAAAACAGTTGTACAAATTGCGGATCCCTTACGTCGCAGGGTTTTGGGCAAAGGTCGGTTTATGACTGGATATCAAGTAGGTCGATAAGTCGATAGGACGCATTTGATGAAACTGATAGGTTGGTTATGTGATAGTATACTTGGGAAGTGCACGTTTGTGTAGTTGTAGTTATAGCGTAGGTAGGTTAGGTTACCTACATACATAGGTGTGCTACCTAACCAGGAGAGCATAAAAGGTAGAAACCTACTAAAAGTACGGTGTTGGATTACCAACTTTAATTTAGGCATTAATTTTGGTGTCGCCTAGTGTTAGTGAAAACGGGCAATAGTAATCTAGGTACCGGTAAAGGCGGGTTACTTTGACCCTAGGGCATAACTTTAGCCCAAATCGAGAAAATGTTTGAACTGCCCGCCGTGTCGCGACCAACCCAACCGATCGTCGTAGTTCCTTCGGCAACTAATAGATGACGATATAGACGCGTTCTCGCGGGACTGTTTTACTGACTCGATTGAACGTCACTACATGTTCACGCCATTTGACGTTTTGACAGTAACACTGGCGTATTTTTTGCTGCAAACTTTTGCAAATTTTTTGAAACAGAATGTTAATTTTACATCCTATTAGGTATATTAATTCGAACTTTTTTCTTACATTAAACCTCTTCTGGATATTCAATCTTACCGCCCTTGATGGTTTCTTTGGCGACTCATAGCTGCAAGTACCTACGATTTTTCACCGATAAAGTTCATGGGGTTAAAGTAGCCCTTTCCTAAGAACAACTTTGGCCTAAACTTTAATTAAAAAATAAAAAATCATATTTCTAAAATACACTTCGGATCTTGTTAATTACATCCTTGAGCTTCTATAAAATATACAAGAACACTGAAAATATTACACCAATAAAAAATACGGATGAAATTGGAAAATTATTTGAAAAAAAATGCTGACTAACTAACTAACTCGACATTATACTTACTTCTGATCCAGGCCACCGGATCATTTTAGCCAGATATTTGTATTACATGAAAAGCTAAAAAGTTGCTGCTTTTGGAAATAAACGTGTCGTAGTAAGTCCGCAAGTCAGACAATGTTAGTTCCCCGACGCGTCGCTTCGGGCAGTCGACCCGTAAGTCCGCAAGTCAGACAATGTTAGTTCCCCGACGCGTCGCTTCGGGCAGTCGACCCGTAAGTCCGCAAGTCAGACAATGTTAGTTCCCCGACGCGTCGCTTCGGGCAGTCGACCCGCTCACTGGTCTCTAAGGCATTGCAACTAAACTCAAGTTACATTTCCTTGAATTCTCTTACATTGAGCTAAATATTTCAACATCGTTTTGTTATGCTAATATTTGTTCAAAATAGTTCAATCAAAAATCAAATCAAAAATATTTTTATTTCACATAAGCCTACATGGGCACTTATGAAACGTCAGAAGCTAGGTGCACGGTTCCAATTGGTCGTTTCCTGTGGAGAAGAGCCAGCAAGAAACTCCACGGTAACTCTTTAAAAAAAAATGGCTTTTACAATGTTTTCAAATTACAGTGTTAATACGAGTAAGTATGAGAAGACAGCGTAGGCCCGTCAAAAGTACCAGGTACTTAACAAAATAGAAAATGGTCTACAGATCTACAGTCTAATATGCCTAGTTAGATAAGCACCATAATATTCACGTTAAGTTTAGCATGTTAAGATTGATTGATTGACAATTTACCAATCACTTGGTAGGCATGTAGCCTGTGAAAATGTTCTAATATACCCAGCTATAGGATATAAAACTACGCCGCAGTGCAATTCGTTTTATTTGTTAGCCACGGTACGCAAAACAAATATGGAAACCTTTGCCAAGTTGTGTTGGACCACGCGAATGTAGGGATCCGTACTCAAATATGAAATGCTGCAGAACTTATTTAGAAAATTAAGTATTCAGCCAGTTGAACTGTAATAAACTTGAGACGTCTGAACCTCATGTATAGTTTATGGTATTGTAAAATAATCACAGGTATTTGTTTTTTAACTTTTGTAAAGTAATTTTAGGGTTCGGTACCAAAATGGTAAAAAGGAACCCTTATGGTGAGACTAAGTCTGTTTGTCTGTCTGTCACACCTTGATATCTCAAGAACTATTAATGCTATCAACTTGAAATTTAGAATAGTTTTAGAAGACGTTTGCCCAACTATTTTGCAAGCAAGAAAGAAATTAAAAAAATATATCTTTTTTGCAAAAGGGACTGAAGGGGTCTTGAAAATTTGAAGTTAAAAGCTACTAGGGCATGTGGGGTATCATATGAAAGAACGCTGTTTGCACATTCTCAAACCTTTTTTTTAGGCAGCATTGTTTCCGACTTGTGATAAAAAATGAAAAAAATAACCCCCCCCCCTATCTCCGAAGTTTGCAGAGATAAAAATCTGAAATTATTCTGTATGATAGAAGCCTAAGTAAAGATTACAGGAAAAATAAAACGATGTCTCTAACACTCAGTTGCAGAAAGCTCACCATTAACACTTCATTACATAAAGCAACATTATCGCTAATGAATTCATTACTTTAATGAAGTTGCACAAACTAATTTTAGATAGCATTAGACATTTTTAATGCCACTTTAGTTAAAGAAGACTTTAAACAATATTGCCAGGAACAAATTACCATATTGAACGAAAAGAGTGAACATTTGCGTTCTGTTATTATCCGTACGTACAAGTACACCACAATTTTAGAATAAAATAAAGTAAATGTAGTTGATTTATGTGTATTCAGTGTACTCTGTGGTTTAATGTAGTTTAAATAATCTGGTTTAAGGGGGATGCGCTAAGGTAGCCCGCGAAATTCAAATTTACCAACGTTTTTTGCAATTTTTATACTTCTGATTCATATTCTAATGATTATAATTCTGTAAAGCCATATAGGTTATGGCCGCGAATCATAATTAGATCAACATACGTGTTACTGACCTGCAAATTGCAAAAAACGTAATAAAATTTGAATTTTGCGGGCTACTTTAGCGCATCCCCCTTAATCTAATAATTTTAACATGTGTGCAGTCTAGAGCTCCGGCCACACGTGGAAATCCATCAATTTCATAAAAACCTTCTGCAACTCTACGTAGTTCCGTCCGGTCTGGCATTTTAATATAGAGGTGGCTTAATTTTGCTAGCTCACGGGATACTTTTTGTATAAACAAACTGACAAACAACCCGACCCAACCTGTTTCCGACAAACTGTTGATTTATTTATGTTTATTAAATCACCCAATACCTACTTGCTGGAAAGATCCAGTGGCGAAAAATCTCAAACATATTAAAAGCTGTGTCAGGCCATTAATGGATTTATTTCTTTGCGTCACTGGTTCTAAATCTTAATCAAATAGGTTACAAATTTGAAGAACTGCCTCCTTGGAAATTCTATACTTTACACGAAACTCTTTTCCATCATGTTTTAAAAATGAATTCACTCGGTCTGGGATTCGACGGCGAGGTAAATCTACTAAATAAGAATCAGATAATGACGAAAGACTGGTTAAAGACATCTTTCAATTACAGAAATGCATTCAAGTACCGTAGAAAACACTAATGTTGCTCTTAATGGATGCTTTTCGGCCCATTAAAATTAAAAAATCTGAAATGTCAAACTTAAAGTTCACCACCTGCTAATGGGCGCTAATGAAGTTACGTGCAACGTAAAAGTGTTTAAAATGGCCGGTTTCATTAGGTTTGACATTTCATTAGTTAAATTTAATGGAGCATTAAAATAAAATAAAAAATGGTTTTGTGCAATGATTTAATGCTACATTAGTGTTTAATGTAGTCTTTAAAATTTAAAGATCGTTTCTGCAACTGAGTGTAAATAGCACAGTTTTTCAGAAATCATCAACATCATATATTCGTACGGAACCCTCGGTGCGCGAGTCCGACTCGCTTATGACCGGTTTTTTTCTTATGTTGCCGCTTTACGATGGAGGGTTTCAGCTCAGTTAAAAGAGGTGTAGTATTAGTATTGTCATACGAAAGAGATGCTCATTGCTCAGCATGAGGAACTTCCAAAATTAGAAGTTAAAATAACACTGAAAAGTTAACATAAGTAATCCTGTAATAGACGTACAGAAATAACATGCGGTTACAAGGGAAGAAGGAATAATATTATTCCCTACAGAATTCTAAAAACAAATTCAATACGCCAACGGAAAGAGAGTGGATACACTACAGTCTGCGGGTAGTTTGTGACGTCAGGTTACCAACACACGTGTTCGAAATTCGAACGAACAGTTTTTTAAATTCGAATTCGGAACACGCGAACATGTTGCTAAGCTTTTTAGTTTGGGCTACGCAAAATTACATGTAAAACAAAAAAAAAAGAATTGCAAGGAAGTGAACTCTGAGATGACTGCTAAGAATTCAATTTGTCGAAGCGGAAGAGGTGCTGCTCCGAGCCCAAAAAAATCTCAATTTTTTTTTGCGGTTAGAATTCAGACGTCTTCATCATCCTCCGACCCCATAAGATTAAGAGCATGAGGGTGATGATGTCTGATACTGAGAGGGACTTCAAAATATGTGATACTCCTGATTAATAGTCACTTCATTGATTAATAATATAAGTAGGTAAGCAACATTGTGAAAATACTCACTAAGTAATAAATTTTTCCACTGAAAAATACCCTATGCCAAATACTCCGAGATATGTAGGTATGTAATAATAAGTCTCGACAATATTGTTCTGTTCAAAGATTCAATAGGTGGCCAATACTTGCCAGATCGGATTGACGTGGAGGCTGCGAGCACCCCAACCGTCATATCACAGATATCCGGCTGAGATTACATTCTTGAGCAGAAATCTCTGGAAATGTATTAGGAAATTGATACAAGGGTAAGAGTTTTTTTGTGAAATTATTTTGGGCAGTAAGACAACCATGTTATCTGTTTTGTGAAGACAACCCTCAGAAAATTGTAGTGAATGTGTAAAAGGCCACGAAAATATCTCTTTAAAACCTTTTATTAGTATTTTTTAAACTATAATTGCCATACGATTGCTTTTAATTAAAACAAAAATAAAGTTTAAATGTAGGTTGTGCCATTTTCAGAATTTACTTTGAGTTAAACAATTGGATCGTATGAATTCTGAAACAATTAAAAATATCAACATGAACGAGTAGCCCATTGAAATATTTTGTGTGAAAATTATTTCCGATATGTTACGAAACATATCGGAAATAATTTTAATACGAAATATGTCAACTATTTCAGATTGATATTATATGTTACATACATATTTTGTATTTATTTGTGCTTACTTCATGTTCTAGGCTGTACATAGGCTGACTGACAGAGAAGTTCGTCCTGTGTCAGTCAGCGTTTATGGGTTAACTGGACTACATTGTGATGGGTACGTGGTATTTTCGCACTAAATATCGCCATGTTTTAACACGTTACAGTTATTTCACCGTGAATTTCTCGTCTATGTGCGTATGTTCGCGGTTACACGACATGTGTGCACATCGTTGCGCGCAGATTCACCTACATGACATTATTTGATCCCGTAGGCGCGTAGCGACATGCGTAGCCGCGTAACTACGCGCGTAGCGGTGCTGTGGGGTTTTTATATTTGCGCCTGTAGATAAAAAAGTGGATGGAATAATATTATAAAAGTCTACTATCCTATATTTGGCCTTTACTGTATACATCTTAGAAAATACAGTAGGTACTCAATTCATGCAGCCGGCTATCGGAATTTACAGACTTAGGATGTTTTTGCGACACTTTCTTGCAGCGTGGTACAAAAATCTCCGCGGATGTTCGCCACATCGCAAGGAACCCGTATTTATTTACAAATTAAATTATTGATCACCATTTACTCTCCGACACGTGTTCCATCAATCGGCTACCTAGAATATTAACGCCTATTCCTTTTCAAGAATTTATAAGTCTCGTATTTTATATGTTAGTTTACGAAACACGATTAATTTCCCTGCAAGTGAAGTAAATGGTTCTCTTTTTGTTCTAGAATCACAGACTTCAGCTTGTCAAGCTGTTTCTCAACAGACAAGTAAAATAAACCGGTTTATTTCTTAAGAAACTCGTTTTAAACTGGATAAGTTTATATAAAACGTGAGTTGGTTTTATGGAGTTTTGAGAAGTAATGCGGATGTAGTAGGAACTGTCATCAGTCTGTTATGAATAGATTTAGAGCCTCCAAACCTGAGTAGAATTGCGTAAAATTCTTGCTGTTACGTAATTACTCAAGTTATCGAAAATACTTACGGAAATGTGCCTACATATTATAAGTAGTAAACGGTAGACACAAACGAGATCTTATAAATTTTGTATCCTTTTGGGTACCAACATTTTATATCGATCTACATCATTACCTAACGCAAAGTATGGTCTAGAGAGTCTGTTGCGTGATCTTTCATTAGTCGTATTAGTAAGCCAAACATTTTCGAAAACAGTGACTGAGCAGAAGTAGTACTTACAAAAAGAACGAAAGATAAGATATTAAATACCCCTAGGACAAAGTCTTTGCTTGCCAGTATGCAATTTAGTAAACGATCTGCTGCGCTATATAATAAAATCAATAGATATATCTATATTTACCGAAAAAACTATTATGACAGTAAAAAAATAATAATGGAATGAATACAAGCGCTTACCTACAATGAAACTGAAACACTTCTGAAACCTTGACACATACCTACACACCCTCACACTCACGTACTCTCACTCACACCTACAGGCTACACTTTCACTTACATATAGGTACTCACACACATACTTACACCCACTCATACACAGATTTGATTTACCTAATTTAAATTCATGTTAATTTATGTAGTTTTAGCATAAAAATTATAAGTTTTTGCTTTATAATTAACATGTCTTGCTATGGAAGAGCGGACTCTCCTAATACCGGCACTATCTGCCTAAAAGGAGGATCTAATCATAAAATTGTTTATACCTATACTTGTTTTACCAATAAACTATTTTAATTTTAATTATTTATTTACCTAGATTAAAAATACATGGCTAAAATTACCTGTCTGTAGCCGCAACCAAGTAACATTTATACTTACCTACGGCGAGGCCGCAACGCAATGCACGCACTTTACCGAAGAGATCGCCGCTTTTAGCTTTATTTTCAAAAATAAAATTGTCTTCTTTTTTTATGAAACAGTAATAAGTCGAGTCTATATTCATGATTATTGTACTTAAGACGGAGATTATATCCCAGTGACCTTGAACAGTTAGCTTGCGTGTTCTGTACTGAGCTCACGCAACGCGTCGTACGTTCAGCCAGTAATAGGAGTCGCCCATCAAGGAGCACTGTCCTCAATTTGACGCATTATTAATTTATTATACACAAAACAAAAAGTATTTTAATAAAACGCGTATACTAAAAGATCAATAATTGATTTATCTTTAAATTGGTAAACGTTTCAGAAAAATACGCTTGGTAGATTTTGCGCCATTCTCAGTTTTTTATCCGCGTTAGAGGTAACTTTACAAATTAATTTCACTATGTAATAGAAACATAATCTAAAATATAAGTAATGTTATTAAGTTATTGAGAAAATGCTCTAATTTAACATATTTTGTTTTCTAATCATGAACACTACTCGTTTAGACGTGATCTTCAGTATAAAATCATTAAAAGTCGGTTTACAGCGGTGTACAGCGGGCTACAGCTGCGGATACGCCTTATGGCGACGACCATAAGGCGTATCCGCAGCTGTAGCCCGCAAAAATCAAATTTTCTTACGCTTTTTGCTATTTGCAGGTCAGTGTCAGCTTGTATCTTGATCAAAATATGATTCGCGACTATAACAGATATGTATTTACAGAATTATAATCATGAGACTACTTTGTATACTTATAATTATCATTCAAGAAATCTATCCAATTAACATAAACGACAACTGAACATGTTCCTATCTGCCTTCCCACACAATGTTTAACGTTCCATCAATGATCACGTCAGTCCATCCACATTAGTATTCCTCATGGAGTATCGAGCCTATCTCTTAACCCGAGGAGTTATGTGAAAGGGTCACCTCTGTTCAAGACAGTGACCCTTTTTTGTTTGAGTACAGGTTACAATTAGTAAGGGTGCATGAGTTAGCTCGTATTTCAATTGATAACATGACTTGCTCTGAAGATGTTTGGGATATTTTGATTGAAGGTTCTAGTTTGATGTCATTTGAGAGTTTTTGAGACGGAGTTATGGGCAAAATTAATAACTATTACCAAAGTTGTCAAAAAATAATAGGCCCGTTTTGACATTTAACTTGAATCGACACTAGTGAAGTAACCTTAAGATTCGGTACTTGATACTCACGATAAATCGATTCAAGTTAAATGTCAAAACGGGCCTATTCTTTTTTGAGAAGTATATGTGAAGTATTCTTCAATTGATTTTTATAAATATGTAAGTAGTTGTATATGAAATATTGGGTCCCAGCCTATTCCTAATATATATTAATGATTTATGTAACATGAATTTATATAACCTAAAATCTTTTCTTATGCTGATGATACAGCTATTGTATTTTATGGAAAATCCTGGGATGATGTTAAGCAGAGTACTTCCACAGGTGTGGCTCAAATTGCTAAATGGTTAAATAACAACTTACTTACATTAAACACCTCAAAAACAAATTGCATATGTTTCACTATCAGCAGAATGACTTTACTATCAAAGTTCACATATGTGGCGACCCTCAAAATCAAAACTGTACGTGTTCTATTATAACCAAGGTCTCACAGACCAAATACTTAGGTGTTATTCTTGACCAGTGGTTATCCTGGTACCCCCATCTAGAACAGGTCGTAAAAAGGGTTAGAAATTTGAGCTGGATATTCAGGACACTAAGACACATTGTTTCACATAGGTCTAGCAATGACTCTTCTAGAAACCTACTAAAGGAAATTTATGTCGCTTTGGTGCAATCTGTCTTGGTGTATTGTATTCCCAGGAATACAATACACCAAGACAGATTGCACCAAAGCGACATAAATTTACGCACGCGTTTTTATTTTATATGCACCCCAGGGTGCAGCTAAGTCCAAATTTATAGAAGTAGAACGAGCTCAAAGAGCTCTAATCAAAATAATGCAGTTTAAGAGAACAGGGGTTTTTTTTTTTTTTTTTTTTGGTGTGGGAAATTATCAAATAACTTCTCCCGCTCTGGGCTGAGCGGGAGGGCGTGTCAGACTTTTACTGACTAAAACCCACCCGTGTTCCTTCCGTTGCCTGGGTACCCCACCTATAGACTTTATCTAATTGATCTGCTCTCAGTGAGAAAATTATATATTGCTCAAATTGTCTTAAAAAACACAAGGCACTAGTTACCTTATGATTCTGGTAATCTAACAAAAAGAAGGAAAGATCTTGTGGTGCATATTCCACAAACTAAAACCAGTTTTTCTAGTATGCACTATGACATACGTGCATCCCACCTGTATAAAAAATTAAACAAAGAAATTTTCTATATTTATACACCAAATATATTACGAATGCAAAAAATTTATAACTAAATCGATTAAACTACTTACGTATGAGGAAACCGTGGACCTCTTGCAGCACGCATCGAAATTCTGTCATCCATACGAACACCCACTCACAAAAACACCTACACTCCACACTCACTCACACACATACATCACACATACACCCCACTCATTTATCACAAAACACTCAAGCCTCTACTATAAAAAAGTTAAGATTTTTATTAGCTGCTAAAGTACATTTTTTGCTTTTGTCAATTTTTATTCTTATTTATATTAAAAATTTGGCATACGTTTTTCTTTTTGTAAAATTATTTTAAATTGTTTTCTTAAGATCATAAGATTAAAAATTGTTGGTACACCACGTAATTTTAAGCTTCAGAAGAGCGAAGTGTCCTAACACAGGCAATTTTTGTCTAAAAGGTCACTTCAACCATTATAATTAAGTAGTACATAACTTGTGAAAGAAAATAAATTATTTGTATTTGTAAGTAGTTTACCTTATGAAATGCCCTGAACAGAAACCATAAGTCATTCCATTAAATATTTATTAAAACAAATAATACAAGTTTGAGTTATAAGCACAACGGATATAAGATAGGAAATTCACGATCGACGTCAAACCATTAGTAAATTATTGCAATGGCTTCTACAGACCGGCGCAACTCGCAACGCAACACAAAGGCACCAATCGTCGCGCGACACGCGGGGCCTTTGTGTCGCGTTGCGTGTCACGCCGGTCTGTAGAAGCCTTAACTCTTATCTCGTTGACATGATTATCGAGAGTTTTGATCAAACTCATGGCAATAATTATAATGTATACTTTATTTATTTATAGTACTTTGTAACAACCGGATCCTGTAAGAACCGGAGTTACCGACATAGCTTGCAGAGTAAGCAAACTGAAGTGGCAGTGGGCTGGCCATGTTTGTCGAAGGACCGATGGCCGATGGAGCAGACGAGTCCTGGAGTGGAGACCGCGTATCGGCAAGCGTAGTGTGGGACGCCCCCCAGCTAGATGGACCGACGACCTTAAGAAGATGGCTGGGTCAGACTGGATGCGGAAGGCGGAGGACAGGGTGTTGTGGCGCAGCCTGGGAGAGGCCTATGTCCAGCAGTGGACTGCGATAGGCTGAGTTGATTGACTTTGTAACAATGAGATAAGAGTTACATTTCAATGACTTTTATGTATTTTAGATTTGATCGTGAATCGCCCTGCTCTGTCTGTAGGTAGGTACTTACTTAAAAAAGCAGTTTTTTTTTAAATATATGAATAGAATAAATATAAAATCTGTGAGGCCAGATAGGAAAAGTAATAAAGTTGGAAGGTATTTTTATAAATAGAGTTTCCTAGGAAAATAACATTTTCTGGATATCAATGCTCACAGAGATATTCTTCTTATAGTTTTCTGCCCAGTTTTAACCAGACACAAACAAACAATGTTTACTCTACTCGGAAAGCTGTTCATCCAGTACCTAATGGAAAACTAGTGTGCACAACAAAGTAACCTACAGTTGATGAACAAAAGCGCACAAAAATTTGCGGTGTTTTTAAAACTTGACTAATTCGACTAGGGCACATAAATGGGTTATCGATTTAGTCGTTAGCTTGAATATGATGTCCTGGGTTTCTTGATATCCTGTAAAAATACATTAATACTACACATAAATAATACATTAATTCTATTCTTATATACATAATTATAATAAAAAAGTATTGAAGTCAAAACAGTACATTGAACATTTTTGAAAAAAAAAGTAATTGCTACGAGGTGTGGCAACGATTCTGACCCCGAAAATATGGTTTTTAGAAATGTTTACCGTTTGTCTGGATGTGTGTTCCGGATTGGCGTAACAACTACTGAATAGATTCTGTTCATTTTTTTCACAAATATTCCTTACAGGTCTGGTCATCGCATCGGCTATATTGTCATCGCATTGATTGATTGATTTATTTTAAATAAGATGTAATAAATGATTGGTTAATGTTTAGTCTAATGTAATAAATTGCAATACATAGAGTCATATTATGTAATTAATAATTAAATTTAATAATAGTAATTCGATATATTATACGATTTGCAATGCCCTTATAGGGTGCATGTCTTAATACTGTGTCATTAAATTTTAATGCATGCTTACTAACCAGTGTTTTACATGTTAGCAAATAAATAAATAAATATATTCATCCTGCTATTTGTTAAAGAGGTGTAGCAACATTGCACTATGTCCGTACTCCTCAAAAGTTTGCCGCGAGATATAATTATTTATTTAAAAAAAGATAGATAAGTATTAAGGATTTAACCTCTGAAATGAATGTAATCACGCTATACCTACAAGAAGCTAAGCAATCAATCTTGACATGTATGAACGGCTATTTTATTCAAATTGTCTTAGAAGTATCCCCATTCGCCCTGAAAGCCACGGTTCGTGAGTTCGATCCCCAAGTTAATTTTATTGTGATTGTTTTTGTTATATTTTTTAAAATATATATTGGCATATTTATTTATTTTTTTTAGATATTTTTGTTGGTTAGGTATATTTTGGCCGTTGAGACCAAATCTACAAAGGGATTTTTTATAAAAATGTGGCTGTTATTTTAGTGAATTGTTGTCTTACGACTTCTATGCGAACGAAGTCGCGGGCAGAAGCAGCAGGCAGGCAGGTCGTAGGCAGAAATGGTTTTATTCGACTCTTAATTCTATTCAATTTTGAACCAACGAAACTAAGGAGGAGGTTCTCAAGTCGATGCGTATATTTATATTAAGTATTATGTAGCTTCAGCTGGAAACAATTTCTCTCTCTCAATTCCTTCTAATCTTGCTAATAACTAAGACGCCGCCTTCTCGGTCTACCTTAACAAAGCACAAATAAAACCGATTTACAACAAAAAAAAACTCGAAAATGGGTCCAAGCAGTTACCGTCCCATAGCTCTTTTACCAACCGCCTTCAACATTTTTGAGAAAGCAATGTGCAATTGTGGTTACTCCTTCTGCGAAAAATAGGTACAAAAATATTCAACGAATGCCAAAACGGCTTCGCAGAAACCGATCCATTGTTCTAGCAATTTATAAATACATTCAGGAAGCTTTAAATATAAAATATAAAAAAAAAAATCTAAAAAAAATACGCTGTAGGTTTACTGTTAGATATGACCAAAGCTTACGATAAAGTGCAATATGACATTCTACTAAATAAATTACAAGGCATAGGGATCCGCGGTAAGACTGACGAATGGTTAAAATAGAGGACATCAGGTCAAAATAGAATTTTATAGTCTGACAGTAAACCAATTAATGCCTCTATTCCCCAAAGGGAGTGTAATTGGATGCCTCCTCTTTCTTATTTACATAAACGACCCTCCGAAAACCATCGAAGGGCAATGCGTCTTGTTTACTGACGATATCTCGCTTCTAACTTCATGCCGGATTTTTTTTGGCTTGAGCGAGGTCCTAATCACTACATTAAATAAATCAATATGTTGGATGAATGACCATAATCTCAAAATCAATTTCTTTAAATCTAAAATACTTCATGCCTTTCCAACTCCGTCAAAAAAACCCACTAGAAATAAACTTCAGCTACAACGGTAGAAATCGTTCATGAATTTACTCTACTTGGCCTGTCTTTAGATACAAACATTAACTGGATATCGTGCATCAAAAAGATTAAAATCAAAACTATCCTGCATACGCCCTTCGTGAAGTCAAAAAGACCACTAACCTTAAATCTGCACTTGTTACCTATTGTGCCTACGCATGCGCGTGGCTCAGTTACGGCGTGATTTTGTGGGGAAACAGCTCAGACACTTTTCAAACAAACCTCATTTCCAAGAATATAGAATCCTTACCCTCCCCTGCCTATATACACATTCTAGAAATATGCAAATTCGTTCAAAATTACCAACACTTTTACACGACAAGAGAAAATAAATACAGTCAAAATATACATTACGCCATGAAAATAGGTTAAACTTACGAAGCTCTAAGTTAAAAATGCACTCAACAAGTACACTTGGTCAATTAAAATATACAGTATGTAACAAAAACTGTTGTTCCTTTTAGGGACGTATACATTAATCTACAAGCACAACATTGGTGGAATTGTAATTAAAAAAAAATAAGAATTGGCTAGTCGAGAAGTAAAAATCAAAGAACTAAAGAGGTAAGAAATCAGTTAAATATTAATAATTAAATATTTATTTTAATTATTTTTGTTTAACAGTTTTTTATAAATAACTTGCTTTATTACGTATGTATACCGATTCTTAAAACATAGGTAGAAGGAACAACAGGGTTTTTGTTACATATTGTATAATAAATTACCAGAAAAAATTAAAGAAGAACAAAAATTTAATACATTCATAAATAAATTAAAACAATTTCTATTATCTAAATGGTATTATAATATAATGAAACGCACATGTTTTATAATTTAATTAATATACTTATGTAACACTAAGTAGTCAGATAAAAGCCCTCCTCCTCTCTCCTACTTTTGCTGTGTACGACAGGGTACGGTAATGATCATATTTTGTAAAACCTACCACATAATGTTCACATGTGGAAGCAATAAATATATTGAGTATTGAGTAATCCATCTGAAATATTACTCATCTTTCGCATTTATAACCATCATGCACGAAATAAAATAAAACCATGAAGTTGATTTTAACTGTAAAACCTGCCATCTTAAACATACTCGGTTTACTATGAATAATAAAAATGTCGCATGAAAAATAACTCTAAACATTATATTCGTACGGAGAGTCACGTAACATACGTCACCACGGTAGGGCTGCCTCACGATAGAGTTAGCATTAAAAAAAAACCAGCCAATTGCGTTGCGGACCACGCACAATGTAGGGTTCCGTAATTCGGATGAATTTATCCCAAGAACAAACTTAACATTGTAGTTGAAAAACACGTTCACTCTTAAGGTCCAACTGTTAAAGTACCTAAGTTTGTACGCACAATATTGAGAGATTTACCATGTTATTTTAAGACCATAGAATTTAATATCAATTAATGAATGAATTAATTATTTCATTACATTGTATTGTTTTGCCTTGTATTCACTTTTTGGTTAAAAGAACTACTTTTTTGTGTGTGTTTATCAGTATAAATGATATTTATTTCTATAAATTGGTTAAAAAAATACTTTTACACATCATAAATAAAGTTATTTATTCTATATATATAATAAAGTAATTATTATACAACAGATCACGCAACTAACTATTTACACTAGGTACTAAATTAAATGACTACTAAATAAACAAAAAAAAAAAAATGTACCTATGTTTTAAAACTGTTCTTACAACATTGTTCTAATACTTCCTTGTTTTGAAATGTCAATAAAAGTTAATTGACTGCACGCGACTTTACAGAAGGCAACCCTATCTATTTCTAATTCTCAAATTGTCTGTCTGTACATAAAATCGTATTAACATTTTTACAGCTTCGATATGGTAAATGGGAAACGTACTCCAACTTGTTTGGACGTAACAAAATTTTATATGCCAACAAGTTGGTATAGAACATGTTCTGTTTACGATATGCCAACAAGGATATAATATACTATGTTGTCAGGATTATCGGGAAATAAGGAAAAGTTGTACAAATTCTAGGAGCTGTTAAGTGGGGATGGCTTTTTATGTATTTTGGACACCCTTTTATATTTTGCATGATATGGTTTTATGTTATTTTCGTGTACATTTTGTAGAAAAAACTGTGACACCAACAATTGTTTGGACTCTTTAGATAAGTTGCTAGAGGTCTGTTTATCCACTGATACTCAAGTGCTTACAACGCATGACCCTGCCACCATCCTCACTGCCTAGCCAACTTTCACTATTAAAATATCATGAGCTATTTTCGTTCATCTCGCCTACTATTACGTTCATAACTAACACACATAAATAGCTTTATTACAAACTAGATCAAGCTAGAAATAGAAAACTTTCGGAACTAATATGTGCCGGCAGTAATGACGTGCGAGCTAATACACTGGGCTTAAAAACAGTTAATTAGTGGCTTCTGTTCATAATGTGGCTTTGTGGGAACGTATCCACGGTGGATTAACTCATATACCCTCCTACCTATACCCCCTCCTCCTCTTCCTACTTCCTTACTTAATTTTGCTATTTTATTATGGATCTTGGCCTGAGAATAAAGATTTATATTATATTATTATTAAGTATTATTATATACTTACTTCATTAGGGGAGACTAGCCTCTGATATATGTATGTTATAAGAAAACCTATCTTATAGGTGGTATTATGGCTCTTCTCACTCAAACTCAAACTCAAAGCATTTATTTCAATTAAACCAATTACAGGCACTTTTGAATTGTCAAAGAGTCGGTCAGTTAGTCAGAAAGTTGAAGCTATTTGCCCATTCCAAAACGTAGATCTCTATGGAGATGAATAGGCAAGAAACTCCAAGGACACTCTTTTAAATCAAGATATTACAAAATCCTGAGTACATTATTCTTGTCACTTCTATATGTGAGAACAATGTAAAAATATAAATTATTTAAAAAACAATATACAATATTACAAATAAGCCCTGGCAGATAGGAGAAGACCAGTCACAACTGACGGCGCCCGTTCACGAGCATCACTACCTATATCCTGACTGAGAGAGAATTGGGAGAGAGAATTGGTCTGCCACACTAAAGCTTGAAAACAGAAGCGACTTATCAATGTCAAAAACATGTTTTAAATATAGGAGATTGATTGCCAACATTCTTTTTAAATATCGGAATTGCCCCTCAGATGTCGCTCACTACCAAACCCTTGAAATTTTCATAATTAATTATTATTAATTATGAAAATTTTAGGACTATTGTCCTCCATAATTATTATGCATGATTTATATTTGTCGGATCGTCAGGATTTTACTCTGTTTTGATTCGGTCATCATGTGGGCAGAAGTTGGGTTTCGTGCAATGAAAACACACTGGGTGCGATACACAGCGTTTATTAAAATTACAGATTGATACATTCACTAAAAATGATAATCACTTGACACTTTAATAACTTTAGGTATTACAATCAACTAGGTATTATCGCCTTTGCCCTGCACTGAGACAATAACGATGATGCAACAAAACGTAGGATAGTTCCGAAGCGCCTTCACAGCTCGATCACCAGGATAAGAATGGCCCACTTGGCGCGTTCTCTTTTTTCTCGTAACCGACCGGATACATTGCAGAATATTATAAACAATATTACGTGAATATTTACTTTGAAAAGTATTATATTTACTGCTTTAATTTATTGTGAATGTGAGCACTATGTAAGTAGGTCTTATTTTCATTAAATGTTTTTGTTTTTTCTTTCTTTTTATCAGTTCAAAATCAAAATCACGAATTCCTTTTTATTTTCTCTTTCTCAGTGAGTTTTAATGATGGTCTGGCATTTTGAAAACTTTATGCGGCCTATCAAACACTGCACAAGTTCACAAATCAAATTCTGCACATCACCAGCTTTATCATTTTGCAGTATCTAGTCTGCGCTAGATACCTACTACAAAATTGACCTGCGCCGCTGACGGCATCCACAAAAACTCCAATTCTCCATTCACTTCGTCATTTAGCAAACCTTACAAACCCTCTGAAATATGATAAGATCTACGAATGTATTAACGAACTGTTCCAACAATAGTTTATTTCTGTCACCTTTTCATATGACTACGAAAATCTGTTACAAAATTAGCATTTTCATCAGCCAGCTTTTAGTAATAAACGTGAAAGTTGCGAGCCTCTGGGGGCTCATAGTAACACACGGTGGTACCGGCGTTACAGATAACGTATAAAACAACAATATTATCTGGAACAATCCCGTATTTCACGTCTCGATTCGCACGACACATCCGGAAATTAATTTAATAATACAACGTTTAATATTGAAGTGGTAGGGCTTAACTTGTAGGAGGAAGCGAGTTGGTGGTGTTGCTTGTAGAAACTGGTGCCTGAGTTTTTGAGGTATTTCTTAGAAACTGGTGCCTGAGATGAATGTAGTCACTTTTTTTTTTTTTTCTAGTTAGTTATACTTTGCTGGAAAAATGGTGTGTGGGTTTAATTAAGGCAATAGGAGTACGATATTCGTTCAAATGCTCAAACTTAAACTGGCTGCCAAGTAAATAATACAAAAGAGAGATACTTGGTAATAAAGTTAAAGTCAAATTATTTATTTCAAATAGGCACATAAGAGGCACTTACAAAAAAAAATAAGTGATTCTAGTTGCCCCATCCAAAAGGTAGTTTCGTATGGAGAAGAATGGGCAAGAAACTCCACCGTTACTCTTTTAAAAATGTTTTACAATATGTGGTTTAAGTACATTAATTATATGTGAAGACGATACACCTAGAATAAAATTACTATGCCACAATAGGTAAAAAGAATTAAAAATGAAGCAATGAAAAATAACTTAATTATGAGATAGATACATGGTGCTCATACATATTTACATACAGCGTAAAAGTATATTTTATCCTAAAAAAAATAAAAATACTGGATGCCATCTGCTAGAAAACATCCAATCTTCATCCTCAAGTTCTGATGCACTTAGGCAAAAAGAACCTCCAAATACATAAAATACTCTTTTATTGATATACTAGACCCTTCGTACTAATTGTATTAAGACCGCTCGCTAGTTTCAAGTACTTCATAAAAGTTAGCAACATCCCAAACGAAAAATAAAATAAAATCGCTGTCCGCTCATGCCGGTGCCACAGCCGCCTGCATCCACAGCGCCCGGCCGCTAGATTACCCATTGTGGTCTAAAAGAGCAGTTTTTCGGGCAGATTTTAATAAGTGCTACCCCCGAATAGGATTTAATTTCGCCCTGTCACTGGCAGCGAACAGGCGAGCACTCCAAAAGAATTCGTTGCCAAAATAAAAATATAAGTAGACGTTGCTTTAGAATTTAAATCGAGCGACCCCGTGACCCGAACTGAAGTGGCGGGAATTACTTAGGGGATGTGCATGTTGATGTGGTAGTTTATTACAATCGTCTGGAAAACGTCTGGTAAGAAAAAGCCAGCTATCAATGCGATCAATCTGTGGATTTGTATGGAGCAAGCTACCTGGGGGCCTAAAATGGACGATTTGGCAGAATCTTATTATGATCTGCGTACAATTCATACATCCCGCAATTCATCTATTTGGCTAAATGGCTTTTACAATGTTTTCAAATTACAGTGTTAATAGGTATGAGAGGACAGTATAGGCCCGTCAAAAGTACCAGGTACTTAACAAAATAGAAAATGGTCTACAAATCTACAGGCTATTAAACCTACAAACGTTTACACATTGAATGAATGAATGAATGAATTCTTTATTTGCCAGAATATAGGTACATTGTTTATGGTGAAATTTGATTATAAGGTTTCAATATAGTCGACTTTTAGTCGTGCAATTTTTAAGTTATAATAGTCGAAGCTTTTAAATTAAATTTTGGTCTTCTTACATTATTAAGACAAAAAATAAAATTAAAATTACGTTCACAAAATATAAAAGAATCTGTTTAAAAGATAAATCAAATAATAAAAATAAAAACCTATTTAAACCAAATAACATATATTACAGTTGTAATGGCAATCATGTCATTTAGTTTTATTTATTAGATATTATCTGAATTGATATCCTGTCCACAACAGGCACTATTAATATATTATACTCAATACTAATATTATATTAACTTTCACCTTGTCTTTAGGAGATGCAGTACTCTATTCATTGATGTTGCTGATAGTGATAAAGCGATAAGCGATGATAAAATTCTACCAAGTATTGTATCTGTACCATAAAAGTCATGTTTAACATCCAGGAAAGCTGGTTTCGTTGGTTCGTTGATTTCATCCCCTTAACCCCTATTTAAATAGAACAGACGTTAATTAATAATGTAACCTATGTAAATTCTGTCGCCTATGGAAATGGATGGATTAGCTTATTTAGATTACAAGGCAGCGATCCGAACGCGTGGATTAAAGGGAACACGTGGATTACGGGCTACGGCAGATTGTGTTTTTGACGCCGTTCCGTATTTGGTATTTTTCTTTAAATTTTGTGTATGAGTAGATAGTAGGTTTATTGACAAGTTGAAACGAAACGTCTGAAACGAAAAATACAACTATCAAACCATGATCATCAAATTCCAATTCAATAAATGTTTATTCACATATATCTACATGCGCACTTATTTAACGTCAGAATCATGTAATTTTTCCAGAGGTGTATTAACTCGTAGACGTGCATTCGGTGCATTATGTAATAGAATAGAATAGATAATTTATTTGTCCAAAACATAAGTATGCACACGCATGTTTTGCCAACGGCGTACAAATATAAACGTTGGTTATTTTTATTACGATATAAACATCAAATAGTTATAAATTTGTCCATTATCCAAAGAAAACTTACATATCAAATTAAAAAATAATCAATCAAATTATAATAAATATACTCGTACTACAGAATAGTGTCTTAAACTCGTCTTATAAATGTATAATAAAATTAAAATTAGCCAGTCGAAAACTCAAAGTAATTAGGAATATAAAATCTAAATAATACTTCACACGAGTCAGATGCAATAATTAGTAGTAATTTGCAATAATTAGTATCACTTCTGAGCTTTTGATAGCGTCGATTCCTCGCTTGAACTCATATTATTATAATATTTTGTAAATATCAGTCGGAAAGTCGCAACAATCTTTGACATTTCTAATAAGAAAATGACGCGAATTTGCAAATGGCGCCATGTGCTTATGGTGAAAATTAGTACTAGCCTACTAGGTACATCTTTCGTCTCATTTTCTCTTTAATAGTAAAGTGAGATAAACGTATTGAGCAAAAGCGCTTCCAAGGAGGTTCGATCTTTTAGCTTATTTATTCTCGTAATTTGAAACTCCTTGGTGGAATTCTTATTTAATCGTAATTTAAAAAAAAACCGTAAAGGATACGCATGGCGCTATACAACGAAGGGGGCGGTGGAGACATGTACTTAGGTGAGAGCACTTATTTTACCGCACATTCCGTTGTGTGGTGCGTAATTTTTGACTTTTGAACAATTTATACATGCTTCATAAATGCATTTTTTGAGCAAATGTATTGAAAAAATAAGTATTTACTCTTCAAATAAATAGTACACAGGCTATTAAACAAAGATAAACACTCTAAAATAGCTCGTGGCTAAATTATAATAGCCGCACGGGTCGATCCATCAGGTGAAGCTACGCTTGCCGGGGTTGGTCCGTGGATTGGTGACCATCTGTACATACAGAGACTCCTCCGTGCCTCGGACAGCACGTTAAGCCGTAGGCCCCGGCTGTTATTCGAAGACCTTTGACAGTCGTTACGGGTCGTCAAAAACCCGAAAGTCTGACAACTAGTCTTACCAAGGGGTATCGTATTACCCAGTTACTGGGCTGTGGAGGTCAGATAGGCTGTCGCTCCATGTAAAATACTGGTATTCAGCTGCATCTGTGGTTGGGAAAAGGCAGATAGATGATACACTCTAAAATAATGTTTCCAAAAAATGTCAAACACAAAAACGTATTACTAGACGAAAAAACATCACCTGCCAACTGACACCTCCAGGTACTACTTACTACGGAAGGACAAACATAATAAATGAAGAAACAGTTAGAATAATAAATTGCCTAATGACTTTAAAGAGACTAACTCAATACAAAAAAAAAAAAACTTTAAGCACCACATCTTGAAAGATTTCTCTAGTTTATAATAAATTATCTATTTATAAAGTCAGTGTTATTACTTTTATTTATTAATTTTCTTCTACTACATCAAAATTATTACTTATTTAAAATACATACCAAGATATAAAATACATTTAGGTAGTAAACTATCATTTTGACACAATAATAAATAAAAATATATGAAGCACCATACCATCTTGAAAGATTTCTCTCGATAAAAATAAATTATCTATTTATAAAGTCAGTGTTTTAGAGGTATGAGGAACAGGGTGTAAATCCTCCGACCAGACGCAGACGGGTGTTGTGTCTGGTGGGCAACTGCCCGACGGTTGATGTCGGGATGTTGTATATATGCTAGTTGCGCAGTAAACTTTGCTTGCGCGATGCAGGATTTTTTTTCTGCGTGACGTCAGTGTGACGCGTTGTTCGCGTGTTGATGCCGCTACAGTGTTATTACTTTGATTTATTAATTTTCTTCTACTACATCAAAATTATTACTTATTTAAAATACTTACCAAGGTATAAAATACATTTAGGTACTAAACTATCATTTTGATACAATAATAAATAAAAATATATTTAGGTACAGCTTGCAACTTATATCAATGTGTAATTGCTATTGACTTGCCATCAAGAAACGATAATTATGTTGTTACCCACAGCATTGTAAGAAAAATATTAGTGCATAGATCTACAACTCCTGGTTCTTACCAGGTGAACTCCTCAACAATCAACGTCCCAGCATCGGGAAAAGCAATATTTTATAAAAGGTGATGAGCAGTTAACATTAGGCTATTGTAACTTAGATAAATTCAAACCTGGGTCAGGTTAAAAAGTGAAAAATAAAAAACTTATTTACTATTTTTTTGTAAAAAGTTTTTTTTTATAATTCAGGAAATGAGAACACAGTTTTTCAGAATGAGCAAGTTTATTCACTTAGGTTACTGTTCAAATCCATCTTACTCGACTAGACAGTACACCAAACTAGAATATCCGTGTTTGCACGTGCAACACTTTCAAGTGAACGAGTGAAATAAATATGTAAATAAAAAATGTAAAATATTTAAATGTCTATTTAACTGCTCCCAAGTTTCGATGTTTATGTTATTTATTTTTTACTTCCTTGACATAATCGATGTTTTTTTTTTTAACTTTTATTTTATCTTTTTTACAAACTTCACTGACATAATGTTTTTCTTATTTGACACTATTATACCTACAATTTTAATTTCAACAAGGTTCTAACTTTTATTATTTTAATCATATTTTATATTGTTTTTTGTTAATGTGAGGACGTTGTAGGCTTTAGACTAGATCTGTAGACCATTTTCTATTTTTTTAAGTACCTGGTACTTTTGACGGGCCTACACTGTCCTCTCATACCTATTAACACTGTAATTTGAAAACATTGTAAAAGCCATTTTTTAAACAGAGTAACCGTGGAGTTTCTTGCCGTCTCTTCGCCATAGGAAACGACCAATTGGAACCGTGCACCTAGCTTCTGATGTTACATAAGTGCCCATGTAGACTTATGTGAAATAAAAATATTTTTGATTTGATTTTGAATGAACGACCGAACACTGCACTCTAAGTGTCGGAGTAAACGACAGATTAGTTACTACACCATCTAAATCACGCGAACACACACTAAATGATGATAAATATTACTACAAAAATACAAGTAGTCCTTAATTATACCAAAATTGTTAACAGTATTTTTAACGCGATCTTTGGTAATCACCTAATCAACAGTAAACAATGCTTGTTGAACCATTTTGTATTTTAATTGAAAAACACGGCTCCAATTGTTCCTACTCGTATTATTCGTGTGAAATTAATTAGTAGCTTTATAAACAAAAGTAATGCAATTAGTGCTGTTGACTTCAATAGCTCGAACTCTTTGTATAGCTTGAACAGTTAGTTTCAGCGCTTAGCTCATAAGCTGTTTATGATTTTCAGGTTTTAATTAATTGAGAGATTCCTGTTTTTAGCTGAAGTATCTGAAAATATTTTAATTGATTTTAACTTTATGCAATAGTGGTGACGGGTTAGGCGTTTTCAACCAATCCAACGTTTACGTAGGTATCCTATTTTAAATAACAACGTATTTTATTGAAATTGGAGTTCAACATAACACAAATAGGATGAAATCGAACAGATTCCAAGTCAGCATACCCTTTTAATTAAAACAAGAATGTTGATCGCTGAAATACCTCCTTACGCAAAACCTGCGTACCTACCGAACTCCATCAGCTACCGAACCGAGCTATTCAAAGAAAAACTTCGCGATTTAATGCCATTTTAGCCTCTATTCGCACGCGTTAATGGCTATAATGGCGTAACTTCTGGTCGGTAAGACAGGAAAGCTGTCAAAAGTGTACGTGCCACGATCATTCTCCTATAAAGATTGTTGAGACGCTACAAAGGGATATTGTAAGGAGTGGAAAAATGCTTGCGACGTGCGCCCTCGCGGAGATATAGACCTGACAGAGAAGAATGCGGGGAAGATGACATGGCATCGCATCGTGACGTCACAGCCGAGGGGGGGGGGGGGGCGGGTTAGAGATACGTTACGTCGTTTAAGTTTGAGATTTATCGGGCGGTACGTGCGATTAATCTGATATTAAGCTAAGATTATGTTGTGTTTTAGTCGCGTAGCTAGAGGCAGTGAATTAATGACACATTCTCCTATACTTTAATGGTTTATTGCAGTAGCTACGTCCCATACGTAGATCGTTGTTCTTGGATCAGGGTTTGAGGTTTCGGGGTACGTGTGTATAAAAAACTACATAATAAAAGTCTTAAATTGACTCACTGACAGAAAGCGCACTAGAAGCATGAAGTTTTCCACAAGAGTTCCTTGTACATAATTATAACAAAAGTGAGCACTACCTTACACTATAAACTTATAAAAAAAAAGCAACAAAATTAAACTGAGTTTTTTGGAAAAATAAACCGTATAATAATCTAAAACTCGTACTCGTATCGTTTTACCAAATAGCTGTGTTGGAGCAATATTTGTAACCTTTAGTTGGTCGTATTGAACCCTTTTGAGTCTTTATCGCCACTTTACACCAGTGCCCAAACCTAGATCATTCGGTTACGGTGCGACATGTAATTGGATTCCTCACAATTTCTGATTATAATCGTAAGTTGCCTATTTACAATTTGGTTTTAGTACAATAGTGAAATTTTCTCGTATGTTCTGGTTATACGCTTTGATCCTAAATTTAATGATAGATTGAGTGTTGTATTTATACGAGGAAAGGCTGAACTGCTGAATGAAATGGTAGCTACATGTAGCAGTAATTAATTGATTGAAGGACACTGAACCAGTTAAAAACTACCTTCATAAATGTTAATTTGTTTAAACCAAATATTTTAAGACGAGCGCTAATCCTGCCGACAAACTGTCACGCAGTTTGGCAGGTTTATAAAATGTGTACAAGTGTTTGGTCCAACATAAATGATTTATTTATTTGTATTGAAGTATTTAAAATATCGAAAATTACGGAACTGCTTTAATTTAAAAACATCGGCGTTGCTTATTTAAGCTGAATGTAGCTACAATATTTCAGTGCTCCTTCCGCTTCAAACGGGTTGAATTTAAATTACTTACTTTATTATTTCTATTTTTTCGCTCCGGCTCCGCTCCGCTCCGTTCGGGCGAGTGTTTGTCTTTCTATCTCATTAATTTCTCTGCTTTCTTTACTTTTGTCCGGTGTTGCCAGACTTACGATGCCCCCTACAAAGCGTGTTAAAAATAAACGGTAAGTTTCCCCAGTTAATAGGATAGTTAACGTAAATTAAGTGAAGTATATTCTTCGGGATCACGTAATTAACTGAACACTTTAGGTTATTTTTTTTTTTAAATTGGTTATCGAGTTGAATTATTATCGATAACCGATATACTATACAGGATGGAAAAAATCAATGAGCCCTGAAGGGAAACCACTTTAAATCCTTAAGATAAATTATTTTACTTCATTCCTTTATTTTTTTTAAGAAACAAAGCTGTATTCACAGATTTTTCGTCAAGCTTACCTAAACAGGGAATCGAACCAGCTAAGCATTAAAAAAATAAACAATCGCTATTTTATTCTATTAATCGATAGGATTATTGTTCAGGATAAAATCTCTCTAATAACATTTGGTCTTAGAAATAAAAAAGATCATGAAATCTAACATCATCAATTCTAATACGAAGGACACGTAAACATGAAAGAAAATTATTACATAGCAAGACATTTATACTTGAACTATTTAAAATTACAATTTTGTTACACTTTAATAATTTTTCTGATAAGTTGTTCGAAATGAGACCCCTCGTTACGGGTACACAACTTTTGTCTTTTTTAGGGTTCCGTACCCAAAGGGTAAAACGGGAACCCTATTACTAAGGCTCCGCCGTCTGTCTGTCTGTCTGTCCGTCTGTCACCAGGCTGTATCTCATGAACAGTGATAGTTAGACAGTTGAAATTTTCACAGATAATGTATTTCTGTTGCCGCTTATAACAAAAAAAATAAATAAAAAACAGAATAAAATAAATATTTAAGGGGGCTCCCATACAACAAACATGATTTTTTTGCTCGTTTTTGCTCGATATTGATAACGGCAACAGGTAGACGCTTGAAATATTCACAGAATCTTTAGTTATATATTCACTTTAAAAATAAATAATTAAATTAAAATAAAATAAATATTAAAGGGGGGCTACCATACAACAAACGTGATTTTTTTGCAGTTTTTAAAGATAATAGTTCGTGCGCGAATCCGACTCGCACTTGGCCGGTTTTATTTAAATTCTCTTCGTGAAGCCTTCTGTAAAATGATCAGAATCGGAAAAGTATAGATTATGTTGCAATGGACGTTTTAAACCTGTTTGAAACTATATTCACTATTCACTGGGTACCTCTCACCGTATCCACTGTAGAACTATATTCACTATTCACTGGGTACCTCTCACCGTATCCACTGTAGAACTATATTCACTATTCACTGGGTACCTCTCACCGTATCCACTGTAGAACTATATTCACTATTCACTGGGTACCTCTCACCGTATCCACTGTAGAACTATATTCACTATTCACTGGGTACCTCTCACCGTATCCACTGTAGAACTAAATTGCAATTTTTAGCTATATAGCTATGTCTATTGTAGAGAATTATTCTTGATACGCCATTTACATAATTACGAAATGGAAGCAAAACAAAACATAATCGATCATTTAAATTGGAGTTCCGCACCGCAAAGAAAGTTAAACGTTCTATTTTTAAGCTTTTCGTCAGAACGCCTCGTCTGAGAAGGAAATGTGCATATAACTATTATTACCAAGTAAACGATTTTCTTATCTTCAACAATAAGTTATTTAAAGATAAATTAGCAAGCTTGTACTTCATAGAAAGTCTTTGGATGTTAGAGTTATAAGAAAATTATAACGTGTCTTTTACTTTTTGAAAGTGAACAGATCTAGTCTAGGTAATGTTGATTCAAGCTCTTGTGTACGACTTTCTTGTGAATGACTTTTTCATGCAATCATGACATTGGGGAACAAATCTAACTTAGAAATATGTATTAATGATTCTAATGATTATAATTCTGTAAATACATATTTGTTATGGTCGCGAATCATATTTTTATCAAGATACAACCTGACACAGACCTGGAAATTGCATAAAACGTAAGAAAATTTGAATTTCGCGGACTACAGCTGCGGATTCATTTTTATTAAACTTATACATATACATAACTATAGCTAGGTACACTATTTCTTATTATTTTCTTCTAAATATTGACACACGGGTAGGGCTAGTGGCCAGTAATCATATTTTTTTATAAATAAAATATTTTAAGTAAAAAAAAAATATTGTTTTATAAATTTTTAATAATTATAAATTGCAAAATAAAAAAAACTAACAAACTAAATAATAAAGCTCTCTCTTTCCTTCAATTCGCCTACTCCTTGCACGTTATTTGTTTTAATTTAATTGATTCGATGTTATGATGCATTACCCCGGCTAAATACGTCTGTGCTACAGTTCTTTTAGTCAGGTTGCTCCAAGATGCTATTTTAGAAAATTGAAAATAAATCAATAAATAATAATGTTTAATGAATTAAAATATTTTCATAAAACGTAAAGGCGAAACTCTATGTTTGTTAAATTAATGTCCTCACTGTAGCGGCCCGCTGTATAATGGTCAAGGGTTTTAACGGCTCTCTGTTTAATAGATATTTTCATTCCAACTTTAACTTTACCCGCTCAACTTTAAGTTATTTTTTCTCGTAACTATATCATCGATTTTTAAACTAACATCTATGTAACAGATTGAGCTTTGTTCTGTAGTCACGTAGTTCTTTGGTTTCTTTTATTAAATCCACAACTGTGAGGCTAAAGTTAGTCGAATTATATAGAAATTGGGCAATTTATTGTTGAACTGCTTTCCAAGTGCGTTAGCCATTGTTTGCGAATTTGAGAAAAAGTTAATAAGTTAGTAAGTTCTGGTAAACTGTTCGGAGTTTGGACGTGAATTATGTTGAATAGGTTTGTTTGATGGTATTAATAACTGAAGTATACCTATAAATATAGACTGAAAACTTCTTTTATTCAGTGCTGATGATGGTTTTTAGGGTTCCGTATCCAAAGGGTGCCTACAGGACCCTGTTACTAAGGTTCCGCTGTCCATCCGTCTGTCACAAGGCTGTATATTTTGAATCGTAATAGGTACTTAGACACTAGAAATTTTCAGAGTGCAACAAATAATAAAACATTAATTAAACCATTTATTCCATACAAGAAAGTTGTTTTTTTTTAAGAAAGTATAAAAGATGTAGTATTAAATATTGTACGGTGCGGAACCCTTCATTTGCGAGCCCGACTTGCACTTGGCCGTTTTTCTTATTTTGAAGCGTGCAAAGGAAAATAATTTCGCCTTCTATACAGTTTGCGGAGGTATAGTAGTAAGTTTATTTATCATGCACTTACAATAAGACCTAGAAGCTACACAGGTATCTTCATGGGTTGAAATGAATTAAGACCCAGATATATGCCAGTGACCTTGAGTGGTTAGCTTGCGTGTTGTGTACTGAGCTCACACAACGCTTCGTACGTTCAGCCAGTAATAGGACTCGCCCATCAAGGAGCGCTGTCCCCAATTTGACGCATTATTAATTTATTGTACACAAAACAAAAGGTATTTAAAAAAAAACGTATACTAAAAGATCAATTATTAAATTATCTTTAAATTGGTGAAGGTTTCAGAAAAATACGCTTGGTAGATTTTGCGCCATTCTCAGTTTTTTATCCGCGTTAGAGATAACTTTACAAATTAATTTCTCTATGTAATATACACATAATGTAAAATATTCACATATTAAATTATTGAAAAAATGCTTTTTTTCAAATCATTAACTCTACTCGTTTAGACGTGATCTTCAGTATAAAATCATTAAAAGTCTGTTATCGTCGCCTTAATTCACCCTTCTACAGACATTCAATATTGCCCAATCCTACCTTTCACGTTGTGCATTCACATTCAAAACTCAATCTATTACTCCCTGTTTTGAAAGGCTACGTGTACGTAGCCTTTCAAAACTGCTCAAAGGGAAAACATAAGGCTTTGCAGTGATTGCGTTTGTGTCAGAGGCAAAGCGTTGCAGTACGGCCTAGCAAATACATTGCATAGGAACGACGGGTTACTAAACTGATTAGATGCCCCTACCTCACTGACCGTGTGGGTCTGTCGCGCAAAGGCGCAATAAAAAAAATGCGCGGCTTCCTCATTTTGTGAAAGTGCCATACGGGTGGCTTATGCTTAAAACAACAGAGTGCACGAACCAGGATAAAATAAAACGATTAAGAGGCAATTATGCGTAGTTCATACAAACGTAATACCAAAATAATTTGTAAATCAAACATGTTCTTAAAGTACGTCTTTATTCCGATTGGAATACAGAATATCTAAGTTCCCAAATATTATTTTGAATGGACATTGATTTAAACAAGAATTATGAGAAAAATAAGTTTTCTATAGAAATTTAAATTCCTCATATCTCGTCTTTCTCCTCTATCATTGTCCTTTCTACCTGCCTTTATACCATTCCTACGCATGCTACGCCGGCCCCTTAAGGGTGAGTTTCAATCGCCTTGTGTTTCGTATTTTAACGATCACGAACGGAACTTTTACGCAATTTCGGTGTGGGTTGCGACTCAAACAATTGGGCTTAAACCTACACCTGTAGTGTGTCGTTTATGCCCAATTATTTGAGTTTACTAACCGCTTATTCCAGTTATTTATTACCCGACTGCGGCGAAACCAAAAAAGGAGGGTTTTATGTTTGACCTGTATGTATGTATGTCCGTCCCTATGTTTCCTCGTAACTACTAAACGGGTGAACCGATTTTGATGAATGATATGTCCATAGATTCGTTTTTATGCGCAAGTGTCACTGGGTATAATAAAACCAAAAGGAGTGTTTTCGAAAAAAAATATCGCCCGAGCCTATCGAGTGGGGTATTAAACTGAAGGGTTTTAAAAGGTGATTACAAAAATATATAATAATATATATATTTCTGATTTATGTTTACATGTAATTTAAATGAGAAATGATAAAAAAAACTATCTCGAACTTTTGGAGTAAGTGAGTAACCGACCGTTATATATAATATTTTTTTTTTTTTTTTAATTTATGAATACGATAAACAACCTCATACAGTCGGAGGCATCTTAACAATAACGACCTATTGCCTCCGACTGCATGAGATTGTTTATAGTAGGTATTCATTTATATGATCTTGTTTTAATTTTTTTCAAGTTCATTAAGTTATTGACGAAGTCTTTAATTATCTAAGTACTTATCACATGAATAAATTTGGCATAACATTTTAGTGAATATAACAGATCCCATGTTGCCAATTTACGGTACGTGTTAAATGAAAAAATACCAGAAATGTTTTTTTTTCTATACCTAACCAATTAACTATTCCTAAATCGAAATACCTACCTAACAGTTCTAGTTAGTTTAATTTAAACATTTTTTTTAAATAAAATATTCCCGCAATAGTCACGTTCGTTATAGCCGGTACAGTCTATTTAAATAATTTGAAACGCGGAAAAGCAATTTTGTTAATATAAACGTTCACGAACTTGATAACGAGTGTTTTTTACACACTCACGCGTCCTGAATACTTGTTCAGGTTGAATGTACTTGACATATCTGTGGATGCATTTTGTTCACGTGAGAGGCCACTGCTTTGGATGCATTTTGTTCACGTGAGAGGCCACTGCTTTGGATGCATTTTGTTCACGTGAGAGGCCACTGCTTTGGATGCATTTTGTTCACGTGAGAGGCCACTGCTTTGGATGCATTTTGTTCACGTGAGAGGCCACTGCTTTGGATGCATTTTGTTCACGTGAGAGGCCACTGCTTTGGATGCATTTTGTTCACGTGAGAGGCCACTGCTTTCCAATGACTGATACGGTGATATCTATACTGTCATAAATACTACTACTGTTGTAGGTAGTCTCTAGAGTCTAGACAAAATCAAACAAGCTGCTTTTTTAAATTGTTTAATTTATTATTTTTATGACATTTTAAATTCTGTGATTGCTTTAACTCACACTGATATTGTTATTTTTTAGGAAACCGTATATTTTTTTTTACTATTTTGTTTACTATTTTTGTAAATATTTGAGTACCATGTATCTATCACATAATTAATTTTTCTTTCATTGCTTCATTCTTAACTCTTTTTATTACCTATTGTGGTATAGTAATTTTATTCTAGGTGCATCGTCTTCACATATAATTATATAATTAATGTACCTATATAAAATATTGTACAAGATTTTAAAAGAGTAACGGTGGAGTTTCTTGCCCATTCTTCTCCATACGAAACTACCTTTAGGAAGGGGCGACTAGAATCAATTCTATTTTTTGTAAATATTGACGTTCAAAAGTGATATGGGCCTATTTGAAATAAACAATTTGACTTTGACTTTTCTGTCTCGCCAGGGAAGCATGACACGAAAGACATGATGATGCCTATTAATAATCAGCAGTGAGTGGAACTGCCAATGGTAATGTATCATCACCAGTGATCGGATTTTGACGTGCAATTATTGGGGTTTAATGTCATAAAATTTAACGATTTATTTGATATTATAACTTAAGGGTTTGTACTAACTCAGCGCCACTTTACTCTTTACTCGCTCGCACAAGTAGCTGGCGGTCACGCGAGCAAGCGAGACAGGTTGGCAGGGAATAGACTTGACGGCACCGATATTTTAGTTTATTTCATTTTACGGTTTAAATAATAGTAATTAAAAAAAAATAAGGCCTACTTTATAGTTAGTTCAGTTAATATGCATCGGTTTGGAGGTAACTTTTCATTTTTTTTCTATAAAGAAAATTTTATGAAATCGTATTTTCGTCAAACATAGTACTTACCATTAATCCTCAACTTTTTCATAATTATATTTATTTCAAAATGAATGCTGCAGTATTTTCGACGGATCATGCTAAGCAACTTGAGGTAGTATAGGCTCTTAATATAACCAGTACACGGCAAATTCTCATTTCCCGGCAGTAGCGAGGATATAATTTTTATTAGAGGTAAGCCGAAGAAAAAGTTGTTCAGTTCTCATAAACTCTAGATAACATCAAAATTAATTTACTCAAATATTTTATTCATTTCTTTACTTTTCTAAATTTAACGCCAGCTATGGTCGGAATTATTTGTTTAGTAGTACAATTTAGGCATTTTTTTTATGTTTTAAACTGGTATTCAATATTAATTTGTGACACAAGTCTAATAAGACTGGTTGTTCCGAAGCGAAGCCGATAGGAATCGGGTTGTAAGGAGCCTGCGCCCCTGTTTCCCGGGACACCGGGATTACATGGCTTATCCATATTCTTATAACGTCCTTAAATCCCAGTAACTGCACGCCACAGTCCGATCACTGATAGAAGAAAGAAAGAAAAATAGGTTTGTTTGTCACAGAAACACGATCATCACTGATGATGACTACTTCCTCTCTGTTGTGTTGTTATTTGTAGGCAGAACTCTCCTGCCCTTAGTCTGTTTCAACGCTCATTTCAAAGATGAATGAGCAATCAATTGCCTGTTTACTGCGATCATTCCAAATTATGTTTCGATGGATCTGATTTTAAAATAGCTCCCAAACAGTCTTCAATCGGAAATTAAATTGCTAAACTAAGAAAGGAGAGGTAGCAGGTACATTTTGTACCACATGAAGTATTATGTAAGTATAGGTAATGTAACACGCGGTACTTTGAACGGATACAAGCCACTTATCTGGTAGCTAACCGCAATTGTGGTGTTAATTGTGAGCGTCCAAGCTCCTCTCAGGTGTCTGCTAATATCTTATCGGATTAGTAATTGGAAATGTGGCTGCGGGCTGCGTCTCTACTGTAGCAGGATTTTACCTTTTGGTTCCAATTTTCTGTTAGCCTTTAAGAAGGAATACGGACTAGAATTGTTATTATTATAGAATGGAAAAGAATCACTGCCTATAAACAATCATTTAAAAATATTGAGTGATCAAAATATACCTAGTAGGTACCCCGGTTGTCTTCTTCCCAATATCCTAACTTAACTTGTAACTGACAAAAACACTTCATATTTATTATTATTAAGTCAAATTGCCCAAAACGATAAGCTACACATGGGCAATTCAATTCAAAGACCGACTGCATAAGCGAATGCTCGTAAAACAACACGGAGCAATATTCATAAAGTCTTATTTTGTAATACAGTAATAGCTCGGAATAGCTCCGTCTCAGTCAGAGACGATCGTCATTTTTCATTAGGGAGAATATAAAAAATATATTATCGCGGGAATACCGCGATGGCTAGACTTATATTAAAGTAAGCGGATCATGGTTTTAATAATAGTCCGTTTTAATATTAAAATATGGTAGGTGAGATGTTTTGTAGCAGAACCGACGGGGTTTAATAATTCTGTGGAAAAATGGTAAATTTCATGTTGGACTGGGTAAGCCTTATTGACGCCTTGATCATCTAAGCTTTGTTATTCTTCAGGAAATCAGGTTAGAAAAAGGTTTTATGAGAATTTGTACCCCAGTAAAACACCAATAAAATACATGGCATGACACCATGCCCCGCTCCTCACAAATCGACAACTTTTGCTAATACAGCACATTACACCGTCATTTGTTATATTGAAGGTTGGCATCTTGTGGTGTAGCGCCTTTCTGATTATTTAACTCGCCGATCCGCTGGGTACTCCTGTGTTCTATTTATGTTTTTAAATCTACATAAAAATATCTACTGTTTTAACACTTTTACTATTCTCATTATAAAATTCCCCAAAAAACCATGTAACCAAAAGCTAACCACAAAAAAGTTGGCTAAACCAAAAACTTCTAAACTCTGGCAAAGCGAGACCGCTATTCATATTTAACCGACCAAAGAGTAATTACCTATCTTTCAACTAGAGCACAGTGGCGGCCGCAAGCGAAAGTGTACGAGTCGAAACTTTGCCGTATTAGTGGCGACGACTGGCGCCGCGTAATCTATGGGGACTAAGTGTGAGCGACTAGCTGCGCCGCGCCGTTTCGAGAGTTTCTACCACTGAAAGATTTTTTGTAGTTTCTGGTTTTACCTTTTACAATCATACAAACAAATTACTATGTTGGTCTAGCGGTCGCAAGCGAGACTACCAGGGAGGGGCGGGGGGGGGGGATACCAGGAAAGTTGTTTGTGGGATTTTTCGTTAGGCTTTTCTCAGTAGTAGCCTGGAGTCCGAATTTCTGCCCAGTTGTTGTTGGCTAATAGGCTCGCTTGCTCATTACGTGAGACAAAAACATAACCGGTGAGATATGGGTTTACTTAACCTCTTGGTCTGGAGGAGTACCTCCGGGTAATACAGGTGCACAGTGGAACGAATTTATGAGAGAGGTTGGACATTGGCATTCATCTCATGTCTTCTAACTTTCATAATCAAAAGAAAATTAGATAAACTAGACTTGCTTTCCTTAATCTTCTTACCGATGAATTCTCAACCTGAATTACAACCGGTGGGAGGGGTGACCAGTCTGGGACGAGCCCTACAAAACCGTGCGGAAAGTAGGAGCACGGTTCTTTCCCCTAAGGGAGAAACCGACCTAAACACAAATATTAACAGAATTAGGAAAAACTACTATTTTATCAGCCTGGGGTAATTTAGGAACAGCCACAAAGGTATCAATATTAGAGCAAAAAATAGGAAAAACGAGTTTTTATTTTTAAAACTTAATAGTCGCTTCTTATAAAAATAAGAGTGCCAAATAACTAAATTATGCCCTATCAAATGGCATCAAAAATAGAGCAAAACATGCGAACGAGTAGTTTTCAGTTTCAAAACTTCATAGTCGTCATACTTAATCAGCCTACAATGTTCCCACTGCTGGGACACAGCCCTCCTCTCTGTGAGAGGGAGTAGGCTGTAATCCACCACACGGGCCCAGTGCGGGTTGGTAGATGTCACAAGTCTGCGATTTTTTAGTTCATAGTCACTTCTTATAAAAATTTGATTGTCAACCAACCGTTATTGGGTGCGCGCTATAGAATGGCAAAATCAAAAATAGAGCGAAGTCTGTGAATGCGCTAAAATATATGAACTGCATTATAGTAATATGTGAACTATTATCATTTATCCAAAACAAAATGGATGTGATGGACAATGTAAGCCTAATATGGATTTGTGACACGAACTGCACTGTGGACGAGGATGATAGTGCTAATGAGTTGCTATTTAGTTCAATAAAAACTAACAATAAGATAGTGACTAGATGTAAAGAGGGGAAAAAACTGAGGGAATTCGAGGATATTATATGTATTATTTTCAAAGTGACTGAACCAGGTATTATACCGATCTTTGTGGCGCGTGACTTGCAAAATTTACCGCCCGTTACATTTGATCATGTCGATGTGACCAAACTGTTAAAAGATCGAGAGGTCGTGAGATTTTGCGTGCTGAAATTATTAACATAAAAAGTAAATATACGCCACAGTCCCTCGATTGGAGGAATTGAAGTTGGAAATGGAATCTAGGCGACCGTTATCGTTTTAACCTGCAATATTAATACGAAGAAGAGAGAAGATATGCTGGTTGGTGGGTCTGTCGGTCTGTCACCGGCGGACCTCGACGTTACCGCGATGGCAAGTGCAGAGCTGATTGATTCACCAAAAAATCGCTCTCTCACTTGCATTTACACTCATACCGAGCCAGTTAAGTGCGCTCGCACCGCTTATTTATTTATTATTTATTTCTCAACACGTCTATCTTAACAGGATATCCCAAAGCGATAGGGTGGTACTTAATTATACTTATACATATTTTATAAATTATAAGATAAATAGTATGCAGTTATTCTTGTAAATTCATTCACTGAACATGAAAAAATGACAATCCTTTCGGCGACTTCATTAAGTGTCCGTAAGGCGCGAGTAACTGGCGCTTTTAGAAGCAAGTTAGTTCTGCCGCGCAGCACCGCCAGCAGCTGCGGCCGTCCCCGCCTCAACACGTAGTCATATCTCGATACTGTTGGAAAACGAAATGTGCACGGATATCAGAGTTAGCTGTTTGTTCGTGTGTGTCTGTTTGCAATCAAACCAACCTACTATCGCTGAGATGGCATGAAATAGTGAGTGGAAACAGCCCAAGAAACCAACAGATAATTGGATTTTAGTGCAAAATCGAAGTCCTAGAAACCGATTTACTGGTAAAATGGGGAAAGCAGCTACGACTCTGTCTGAAAAATGTAAGTGGGAGTTAAAATTCAAACGTAAATGAAGAGATTGCGGAGGATGATATCTGCCAACACACGCTTGTTTACGTTATTTCTGCTTGAGTATAGTTTTCGACGATTATTATATTTTTTTTTTTGTATAGTGGTGTGTGCTAGCTAACATAAGGCAAATAATTTAATATAATGTTTTGTGTTGCGTAATGCAAATTATTTTACATTTTATTGTATGGATTCAAGTTTTATATGTGAACAGACAGCTGTGCTGCTGGGGAGTTTGTTGCGCCACTTATTCTTCCCAGCTAAAGCACTAGGAAGTGGTGAAGGGTGGGCGTTTTTGGTGGACTGTCTCATGTAATTTATGACGTTCGAAAAGTTGCTGATTGACGCAGCAGATGACTCAGCCTAGTTTGAATAAATAACTTTTGATTTTGATTTTTTGATTTCACATCGAAAATGAAACAAGGGAGGTCTTTGCACTTGAGAAACTTACAATGAAGAAAGAAAAGCCATACATTGCCTTATATAAGACAAGATGTAGCCCGATGGGGTTACATTTCGGCGCCTTAAATACACTTTAAGCCTAGATCAGAAGAGAAGTCAAACGTTTACTTTTTATTTTATTCGTTTGTATCTTGATTTTTATTTTTTCAAACTCATCTCAAACTCAAAGCATTTATTTTAATTGAACCATTTACAGGCACTTTTGAATTGTCAAAGAGTCGGTCAGTTAGAAATATGAAGCTAGTTGCCCATTCCAAAGCGTAGTAGGTACCTACATTATGGAGAAGAACGGGCAAGTTACTTCATCGACACTCTTTTAAATTATAATGTTACAAAAATATTATTACATCTTTTGTGTTGAATTTATAACTAAATGTGCCGCATGTGCATTAGATAGTATGAAAACCGAGCGTGTCATCTTTTTTATAACTCAAACTCAAACTCAACTGAAACTCCAAGCATTTATTTCAATTAAACCAATTACAGGCACTTTTGAATTGTCAAGGGCCGACCCCTTGACAATTCAAAAGTGCCTGTAATTGGTTAGCATTTATTTTAATTGAACCATTTACAGGCACTTTTGAATTGTCAAAGAGTCGGTCAGTCATAAAAATGAAGCTAGTTGCCCATTCCAAAGCTTAGTAGGTACCTATGGAGAAGAACGGGCAAGAAACTCCACGGACACTCTTTTAAATTAACATATGGTTACAAAATATTGGTTACATCATTCGTGTTGAAATTAAACATGTGAGAACGATGCAAAACGTCAAAAGCGTCCGTAACAAAAAGATTTAAAAAAAACAATCAAAAATTAAATTAAAATAAGCCAAGGCCGCTAAGAGATGAGCAGTCCCTACTGATGGCACCCGTTCACGAACATGACCTACGATGACGTCACCCAGCCATTTAGTGATGTGCTCAACGTAAACAGAATCGTTTCAGTCGCTAAGCGCGTCTGTGAGCTGATAGACTTCGTCAGGAGTTGACATGCAATAGGACGTCGCAATAATGCCCGAAGTTTGTGCGGGGCACGCTTGGTGGGATGGCTTGTGGTATCTAGCGTACTCTAAATCTGTGGTGAGGACGATATAACAAAAAAATGCATCCATAGTATAGCAAATAGAAACAAACAAAAAAAAATTCAAATAAGCCGTGGCAGCTAATAGATGACCAGTCCCAACTGACAGCACCCGTTCACGAACATGACGCATGGATCAGCACCATTCAGCTCGATTATTTAGAAGAGACCTGCACATCTGAGTGAGCATGACATACTCTCAGCCGCCAGGGCACATTCAAGGCAATGAAAGACATATTACTTGGTAAATGGTAGCTCTATTGTACATAGTACTTATTTATTTTACATAAGATGATTACAATTTTAAATACGCCTAAATACAGCGAAAAGTTATTGTGTATTTGAACGGCCCCTGAGCCCGTAAAAGTATGAAGAAAAAATGGCACCTTATGATAAACACGAACGTCAGAAACCTAATTGCATAGCACGGCGTTCACGGACGGCCGCTGGGCATTCGGTAAGTGACCGCTGTACGCAAACGTTCACGGACGGCCACTGGGCATTCGGTAAGTGACCGCTGTACGCAAACGTTCACGGACGTCCGCTGGGCATTCGGTAAGTGACCGCTGTACGTAAACGTTCACGGACGGCCGCTGGGCATTCGGTAAGTGACCGCTGTACGCAAACGTTCACGGACGGCCGCTGGGCATTCGGTAAGTGACCGCTGTACGCAAACGTTCACGGACGTCCGCTGGGCATTCGGTAAGTGACCGCTGTACGCAAACGTTCACGGACGGCCGCTGGGCATTCGGTAAGTGACCGCTGTACGCAAACGTTCACGGACGGCCGCTGGGCATTCGGTAAGTGACCGCTGTACGCAAACGTTCACGGACGGCCGCTGGGCATTCGGTAAGTGACCGCTGTACGCAAACGTTCACGGACGGCCGCTGGGCATTCGGTAAGTGACCGCTGTACGCAAACGTAACGAGCCGAAGAGGGGTAACAATAAAGTTTTCTATTTTGTTGGATATTTTGAGACATATTCATAGATTTTGCGTCAATCATAAACCAATAAAAATTAAATTAACAAATAATATGTTTATTTTAGAAGAGGTTCTGTTAATATAGTTAAGGTGTTTATGATATTATAATATTCCGTTTGGTGCCGGACGTAAAGAATAGCACCATCCCATTTCTTCCTGTGGGTGACGTAAAAGGCGACTAAGGGACTTACTAGAGAATGGGCAGCAGCGTTCTCTATGCATTTTAACACCATACTGCGATCGCCAACCCGCCTACCAAGCGTGGCGATTATAGCACCCCCTCCCTTTGGGGGAGGCCTATATCCAGCAGTGGATGTCTTTCAGCTGAAATTATTATGATGACAATGTAAATACCACATTTAACTTGACGTAAATTTTCAATGAGCTATAAATGCCAAATCACATCAATGGTACCAGGGCAGCATGAATCCGAGGAGCTTCATTCATAGTCGGGGTAGAAACTGATTAATTTATAAGTGATATCGGATCTACTATATAATTCAGTTGATGTTTAATCCGTATTCAAAGTTATGATTAACAGGCATCAGTTAACGTGAAAGTACTTAAAAATTAATGAACCGACTGGTACGTTGTGACTGTTGTATGTGTGTTGTTGGTGAAGGTCGATTTATGACAGATCTTAAGATGGCTGCTGGAGTGCGAAATATTGCATCATGAAATAACAATAAATAAGCATCAATAATATTAAAAATAAAATAATAATAAAATAAACATAATTTATTAATATCATTATTTAAGCATGCATACTCGTACACTAATGAAACCTAATGGGTCACTTATTTGTACGTCATAATTATGACAAAACGTAGCGCACCCGCCTATTTATGTAAACACCTATGTTTCACAAATAAATTGATTGATTGATTGATTGATCATGCTGTATTGATTGATTGATCATGCTGTATTGATTGATTGATCATGCTGTATTGATTGATTGATCATGCTGTATTGATTGATTGATCGTGCTGTATTGATTGATTGATCATGCTGTATTCGCCGAAGGGTAAGCAGAGCTATGCCTATAGTGCACATAGATACATTTCGCCAGTTAACTTTAAGTCCCATGTAATAGGGGGCGAGCCTATTGCCATGGCACAAATTCAAACACCGAGCAGCAACTGCGAAATTTCAGATGGAAAATCCCAATAACACTCTGCCCGACCCGGGATTCGAACCAAGGACTTCACTCATGCTCAGCAGTAACGATTGCGACCACTAGACTAACGACACAGGCAATATTCGTTCAATCGTCGACACAGTTGGCGCAGTGGTTAAGCGATTGACTGCTGCGCTGCGTGTCACGGGTTCGATTCCCGCACGGAACAAATATTTGTATGACCTACAAGTAGTTGGTTCGGGTCTGGCTGTTTGTGTATGTGAGTTTATATGTTTGTAAACGCACCCACAATACAGAAGAAATACCTAGTGAGGGGCAACGTTTAAAAAAAAAACAGTTAAAATGGAAAAAATTAAACACCTTTTACTTTGGGCCGAGTACAATCTGGCCCCAATACAAACCTACCCTAACCGAGACTTAATAAGAAATTGGGTAATAACTTATTTTTAAGTATTCTACTTACAGTTATATCCCTTAGACTAAATCTCGATGTAAATCTCCTACTAAATAAACGTAACTTTCTCAATAAATAGAACAAAGTTTTACAGGTAGTCTTTTAATAAGTGATTCCCGTAGAATGTCTTAAGATTTACGATGAAGAAGGATTTTACTGCAGCACACATACCTGCACATATATACTTATATATATTGTACATTATATGAAGTTGGTACGTTCGAGTGATAAATGATGAAGGATATTGCTACAGTGAGTTTGTAAGCTGTTAAAAGTTAAATGTTATTTGTAAATATTATTTTTTAGAGTATTTGTAGACGTCATTGAACTTACGAGTATTTATTTATTTAATACTTTAAACACAGAAATGTACAGAGGCGGACTTAATTATTATTTTTATTATTATTTTTTATTCATTATCAAGTAACAATAGACTCATACTAACTATTAGGCATAACAATTAAATACTAATGTAATTAATTGTTATGCCTAATAGTTAGTAATGAATGCCATAGGCATTTTCTACCAGTCAACCTTTGGGCGATGCAGAGACAAACAGTGGTAGGTGCAATAGTGAGAATTGAGGAATAAAATAATTTTATTTAAATATAAAGATGTACATATACCTATTAAAACTGAACTTATCATTATGTGTGGACTTTTCCCGTAACTTTGTTGGGGTCAAGTAACAACTAGGCCCAGTGTTACTTTTCTTTGAATGTAATTCAATAGTGGAAATAGATGTCGCAAACGCAATGAAATAAAATCAAATAAGTCTTTATGAAAAATCCATTAATTTACGTTCTCATAGCATCTTTTATAACTACCAGCTTGGCTATTTCTGCCTCTACTAATAAAACTTTATTTTTAGGGTTCCGTAGTCAGCAAGGAACCCTCATAGTTTCACCATGTCAGTCTGTCAGTCTGTCCCCGGCTTAGCTCAGAGACCCTGAGTACTAGAAAGCTGTAATTTTGCATGGGTATATTAATCACGCCGACAATGTAGTTAAATAAAATGATGGAAAAAAGTTATTGTAGGGTATCTACCTTGTAGGTAAAGTGAGGATGACATTTTTTTTCTCGTCTATTTAATAAACCATTTTTCGATTCAAGGATCTATTTGCGTAATATTAAGCTTTAAAGTGCCAATTATTGTTAGAGTCAAGTCTCCCCTCCTGCCAGCTTAATGGTTGTTTTTGGATTGTGAAAACATTCATGGCAGTAGTATATATATAACGAAATTAAAAGGAAAACTGTCACAGCTAATTGGCTTTACAAATTATCGAGTAATAAGTCCAGCAACTTACATTTGCAGGTGGAAAATTGACCGTGAGGGATATCGATGTATGGAAGAACATGTTTTTCAACTACAATGTTAAGTTTGTTCTTGGGATAAATACATCTCAACTCCGGAACCCTTCATTGTGCGTGGTCCGACATGCACTTGGCCAGTTTTCCTATATCATACCGTGTAAAGACAAAGCTTTTAATAAACTTTTATAAACTAATGTAGTATTCGGAGATCGTAACATCAGGCAAGTTAATAAGCTTACAATAAAATCATCTTCATCAAGTAATTATTATTAATTCACACCTTATTTTATTTAGTTGACGTGTGTCATCTTGTCTATTCTTTTTAGCTGAATAATAAGTGAAAAATAACTTTAATATAGGAAGTCGGTGGCAATAAAATAAAATACAGATCCAAAGACACCGACTTCCGTAATTAAAGTAATTTTTCACTTTGTACTGTTTTTTCGGAAGTCGGTTTTTTTTTTGTTAAAAGTATTTTGTAATGCGTGTTTGATGTATTGATCGAATGTGACAACTCATCCCTTTAATATCACAATACGCGTGATAATAATGTTATCTAACATAACAAGAGTTACCTCAAAGCAATCATTACGAAATTCCTCAATCCCAACTTCTCGAAAATTTTTATTTTGTTAGTATGATGTGATATTGGAGCTGAATTCTTTCCTTCGTTATTTATTAAATAAATGTGTGCGTCATTCATCTTTGGGAGTACAATTTCGTTACTTTCCAATCAGGATTGTAACGTGTCTGTACTTGTTCCGCACTTTCAGAAGACATATCAATGTATGTATTTAAATTGTGTATATTTATTTTTCCATGACAGTCTTTATGTTGTAGTATGTTGATTGAGGGACGGAGCAGTGGTGGCCCAGTGGTAACGGCCCCGACTTACGAGTCATAGGTCGTGGGTTCGAACCCAGGCAGGCGCTTTACTTTGTGTAAATAATTTCATCACCACTGCTCTCAAAACGGTGAAGGAAAACATCGTGAGGAAACCGGCATGTCCTAGAACCAACAATTCGAAGACATGTGACATCTACCAACCCGCACTGGGACCGCGTGGTGGATTACAGCCCAGTTCCTCTCGACGAGAGGAGGCCTGTGTCCCAGCAGTGGGAACATTATAGGCTGATTATGCTAAGTTGATTGAGGTACATGTGTGTTATATTAAATAGCAATGGCAATAGTACAATAAATTGTTCAATAGTTGCATGTCGTTTAGGACCAATATTACCTGAGTTGCCGGGACTCCACCAAAGCGGAGATGTGCGGAGATGTGTGTAAACGACCAATAAGATACCGATAAGATAACGTTACCGTACCATTGCCGATATCTTATTGGTCGTTTACACACATCTCCGCACATATCCGCTTTGGTGGAGTCCCGGCCTTAGACAATAAGAGGAACTATTGTCATGGGTGACACAAGTTACAGGTAACATAAGAATTGTGTCTGACTATATTTCGGCCACCAAGAGAAAGCGTTCCTGTCGCTTGTCTATTAGACACGATTAGGAACGAATGAAGTTTAAATTCGTAAAACACGTATTCTTTTGTCAGCTTTTGCAGTCCTGTTTTCTGACTTCTGCTACAAAGGTCCCACCTAGCTCAGGAGTCAGGACTTCCAATTAAAATGTAACACATATTTAATGTCAATAAAACATTTTATTATTATTATTTTATTATTATTAGTCCTTTCACAGTTATTTTACCCCTGATTTTGAATTGTTGCTATAAGGCTGCAGGCTGTCAGATGTAAAATAACTTTGAAAAGATTATATTTAACTGACAGGTATCAGGAACGCATTCTCCCATCGTAAAGCGATAAACTTGCAAATTACCAGTTTGATGAAAAAAAGCTCTTGGTAGCAGTTTTAAATTTGAAATTGTGATTAACGGGAACAGACTCTACCTTTGTATTTAACCATATAACCATATTCGGCAAATACAGGTGTTAAACAAAGTCAACACAACACACCTCGTTCTGCCGGTCTATTCTGCAAAAACCTCAGTGAAAACTCAAGTGAAGTGAGCTGTCAATAGTGAATGACATTGATCTAACTTCAAGCTCACTTCACCTAAAAGATCACAGTGAGATTTTTACAGAATAGCGGTGCTGTTTCCCCTTTGATAAATACAGGTGAAATGTTTGTCACATATATTTAGTAATAAATACGACCAAGTGCGAGTCATACGCGCATACTGAGGGGTCAGTATTCATTTGCTAATTTTATGTCGTAACATCACATACTTTGTGAACGTCTGTGACTCTTACCGACACGTAAAGTGAACTGCACGTCCGTAGTAACCAAGTGAGATTGATAGCACCTTTATGTCGTATACAGGATAGAGTGATGGGGCAGTACGGACAGCAGTGCTATTCTGTAAAAATCTCACCGTGAAATCTTGTGTGCAGTGAGCTGTCAGTGTCATCTCACTGATGCTAGGGATTGACCAAGCATTACATTTACAATCATAATCAACAAAGAGAAAACAGCAAACAAAGCAGTAGAGCAAACAGTATGTCGATTCTGTAAAAATCTCACCGTGAATTAATGCGTGGAGTGAGCTGTCAGTGTCATTCCACTGATGCTGAACACTCACCGTGTCCGTCTGTCTGTCCGCGGCTTAGCTCAGAGATTAGAGAGTACTAGAAAACTGTAATTTGGTACCAACCCGCACTGGGCCCGCGTGGTAGATAACAGCCCAGTCCCTCTCGAAGAGAGGAGGCCTGTGTCCCAGCAGTGGGAACATTATAGGCTGATTATGCTATGTATGTTTTTTAGGGGCTCTTGCACGTAAAGTGGGAATAATATTTTTTTTCTCGTCTGTCCCATGCAGTGGGGTACCGTTGGAAAAGCCAATAATAAAATACTCAATATTATAGGTCTGTCAAGATCATTTTTCGATCAGGGTTACGTTTGCGTAATATTAAGCATTAAAGTGCAATTTATTGTTTGTCAAGTGTCCGGCTAAATGGTTGCTATTGGATATGTGAATAAATTCATGGTAGGTACATTTAACGAAATTAAAGGAAAACTATCACAGCTAAGTAGGCTTTACAAGATAACGAGTAATAGTCTACCATCATACATTTGCAGTTGGAGAAATGACCGTGACGTTTTAATTATCATTAAAAGGGTGTTTTTCAACTACAATGTTGTTTGTTCTTGGGATAAATTCATCCCAACAACGGAACCCTTCATTTGCGTGGTCCAACACGCACTTGGCCGGTTTTTTTTATGTACAAATACCGTTGGATTTAGAAGTTGAAATACGTCTAAAAGCATTGAAATAAATTGGTACCATTATTGTCTGAACGCAAATACGACTGGGCATACGGCCACTACCGTCAATGATAGAAATTAAAAAAAAAACTTAATGTGAGACTGCTTGGTGCTTAGTGCGCAGGCGCGGCGTGACCACTTCACCTGATGCGATTCCGGTTACCATGGCTACACCACTTCCAAGAATTGTATGCGTGAAGTATTTTTTTTTTTCGGGCTATACCTCCTCGTCTTCCGTGCAGCGAATTTCTTACGTGGCATAAAAAAATGTTTTTCGTATTTAAAAGAATTTTCGGGTACGTGAAGTGAACCAAGGGCACTCGCTATCAGTTGGAATGTTGAATTTTGTAATAGTATTGATGACGATGATTTGATGAATATTCTTTTGTTAATGGCAACGACTAGTTGGGTACTTATGTATCTATCTATATTTGTACATAATGGACGTGTGTATTGCATTTTCATAATGTTCTTAGCGCTCATACGTGATGCGTTACAGGTTAAATAATATCGTATAGGTAGGTACTGAGTTTTTAAATGTACAAAGACGGTTGGATTTAGACATTGAAATACGTCTAAAAGCATTGAAATAAATAGGTACTAATTATTGTCTGAACACAAATACGAATAAGCGTATGGCCATTGCCGTCAATGATGGAAATTAAAAAAAACTTAATGCGATCTATGTGACCTGGCGCCGAACGCGCTTGACGCGCGGTGTGTTCACTTCACTTTCACTCCACCCGATTCTCGTAGTCATGGCAACGCCATTTCGTCTGGGTGAAGTGAACCTAGCCGCAGCCGGTGCGCGTGCTGCGCTAGTGTCAGTTGAGGTGTTGTATTTTGTATAGCATCTATGACGATGATTTGATTAATATTCATTCCGCACGTATTTTTATTTAAATGACATACCTATGTATGTACACACACATCGTTTAGGTAGGTTCCCACTTAATTGTGTGGGGATAAGTTCTATGGTCCATCAACCAGACACTTTTAGCACTCTATCACTTGTGGTTATCTCTTCATAGTGAATACATTTGGTTTAATAACAACGTCGCACAGTCTTTACTCGACTCGATCCACTATCACTTCTTCAAAACACATCGCGATTGGGTCATGCATTTTCTGTAGTAGCTATGCTCCATTCGAATGAATAAGATCAGACATTTAAATAAACCTTTTTTACAGTCCGTTCAACCGATTTTGGCTTCTATGGCGTTGGTGGCATGACAAATGGCAGCTGTAATAAACAGTTGGTATTGTAACCACGTTTTTGCCTTTAATGCCATTCTTATGCCTACGGAATAGAAGTAAAAATCGGTTGAACGGACCGTTAAAAAGTTTATGTAAATTTCTAATCTTATTCGAAATGGAGTATAGCTTATATTTTATTTATTGTACCTGCGTGACGCGCTCGCGCCTCAGGCTATTTAAGGACGAGTCTAGGAAAAAAATGCAACAAAACAAAATTGAGTTTCTCACAGAATTTATGTTTTGCTTTTTTATTTAAAAACCCCTCTTGAAATAATATAAAATGATCAATAGAATTAGCATAAAAATATTATTTTAATCTCGATTATGATTGTAAATGTAATCCTTGGTCCATCCCTAATATCAGGTGGGATGACACTGACAGCTCACTCCACGCTCACTGCACCTAAGTTATCACGGTGAGATGGTTACAGAATAGCACTACAGGCATCTTCTGGGTAAGCTCACTCCATCGTCAACTTTGTCTCTGTCACCTCTGCCCTAGACTAAGGTCAAGAGCAAACCCATCCTAAATAAAAAAAAAAACGAGATTTTAATAATATTTTTTATGCTAAATCTGTTGATCATTATATATTTAAATGCAAGAAATTAAAATAGTTGATACATGAAGGGGATGCGAAATATGAACTCCTTCTTGTATCAACTATTTTAATTTCTTGCATTTACAAGACGCGTACATTTATGCGCGTGAGTACTTATAACAGGTAGTCGTCGCTTGCACGACCCGATGTGCACTGGTCTCGCGGCACGCTGCTCCGTCGCGGGCGGCGATGTTGCCCCGCGCACCGCAACCCCCTCCGCCGTCGTAGTGGTGTGCCGCACGCGTCGTCGCACGCGGTACAGTACGGTTTTACGTAGATATATAAAATTATAATCTTGGTGCACACGATGGCGTGCACACAAAGCTACTATTTAAGTGACTAAACATTACTAATTAGGAGGTTTTAAATAAAATAGCAAAACAGAAATTCAGTCAGAAACAAATTTTGTTATTTTTTCATTTTTTTCCTAGACTAGTCCTTAAACATTACTATGTTTAGACACTTAAATACTAGCTTTGAAATAATATAAAATAATCAACAGAATTAGCATAAAAATATAGTGTATTCCCGTTGTCCCCGTTTGCCATATCCCCGTCACGGGGACAGCGGGACGTGATTAAATTTATTTCCCGTTGTCCCCTTATCGCCCCTTACCTTATTTTTTAAATCGAAACAGCTAGGTTAGGTTAGGTTAAAACTGTGACCACACAACGTATTTTTGAATGTTAAACCAAACCACGGGGACAACGGGAAGTATTTTTAAATATTTAATTGAAGTACCGCTGTCCCCATAGAACGGGGACACAGCGAACGGGGACAATGGGAATACACAAAAAATATCATTAAAATCTCGATTATGATTGTAAATGTAATATTTACTTGGTCCATCTCTAGCATCGGGTGGGATGACACTGACAGTTCACTCCATGCTCACATCACTTATGTTTTCACGGTAAGATGGTTACAGAATTGACATGCAGGTACCTTAGTCGTTATCAGTACGTCTACTACTACACTACGACTGTTATCAGTACGTCTACTACTACACTACGACTGATATGCGTTCGATTGTACTAAGATAGCTGTATCTATAGGTTCTGTATCTGTAGGTTTAAGGGGACGATAACCGATTTTTTATGATTTTATACTGAAGATCACATCTAAACGAGCAGTGTTAATGATTTGATAAAAATATATGATAAATTAGAGCTTTTTTTCAATACCGTAATATGTGAATATTTTAGATTATGTTTCTATTACATAGTGAAATTAATTTGAAAAGTTATGTCTGACGCGGATGAATAACTGAGCATGGTGCAAAATCTACCAAGCGTATTTTTCTGAAACCTTCACCAATTTAAAGATAATTTAATTATTGAACTTTTAATATACGCCTTTTATTAAAATACTTTTTGTTTTGTGTATAATAAATTAATAATGCGTCAAATTGGGTCCTTGATGGGCGAGTCCTATTACTGACTGAACGTACGACGCGTTGCGTAAGCTCAGTACAGAACACGCAAGCTAACCACTCAAGGTCACTGGCATATATCTGCGTCTTAAGTGTTACTGAAGAAATGAAGCTTCAATAAAATGTATTATTGTAAAATGTATACTTATCAATTTCACTCATATCCAGTTATTTTTTGACGTGACAACGTCTTATAATTCGATTGAGCCGGCTGCACGGACGAAAAAACATGACTCATGCGGCGTTACCTCGCTCTGAGGCGTTCCATGTAAGGCTTGAAGTGCAAGCGGGAGCGCGGAACGAGCGACAGAGGCACAATCGGCCTTCGCGTTCGGCAGCGTTCGACATCCGTCTCTTTCCTACTTGAGTGAGCGATGCGTCTGCGTGGACAGCTGCTATACTATAGTACATTTACATGTTTTGGTCGAGTATCAAGTGCAGTGAAAAGTGAATGTGGTGTCAATTGTTTATAGCAACGATAATCGCAGCGATAAAGGTAATGATTCTTTCGATATTAATTATATGTTCAGTGATATATTGTCGAATATTCGTGCTTTCATCATTAAAATAAATAGCATCGGTCCGCTAGTGCAGCGATTGTAGGTTATGCTATAATTGACAAAATTAAAACAATAAGTTAACAGAACTATTTCACGATGAGCAAAAAAAATCGATGGCTTTACTATTTAATCGAAATAATTATCGAGCGTAGCTATGATTTAAAAAAATTAAAACATAAATATTATCATCAGTCATTCTCTTTCATTCCATCAGTATTTTCTTAAGACGTTGTCACGTTCAACTATCGTCAGTAAATCGACTTTACAGACAACCGATTTTTTAGGTTTTACCAATAGTTTCAGACGTCAAAAAGTTACCATACATAATGTAACTTCTATTTATAAACTCATAATTTCCATGCATTTCCACAAGTTAAGGTAAGTTCGGAACTTTCTGAGAGAATACGAACAACTGTTGCTCAGTTTAGTTATTTCTTCAACACTAAGTTCACGGGAAGTTCTTTTGTTATGGTTCAACTTCTACTTTGACCTAATAATGAAGGGATTATTTTGATGATCGGAATTTTCCGGTATTAGAAGCACGCATTTAAACTTGTATGGTATTGTTTTAAAGGTATTGTCAACTATTTCGATAAAATTTGTTAATTTAACCATCGACACTAGTATTAATATAAATGCGAAAGTAAGGCCCGGTTTCCACCAAAGCGGAGAGGAGAGGAGATGATGTTTGTAAACCACCAATAAGATACCGTTACCGTACCATCGCATAGAAATAACGATATCTTATTGGTCGTTTACAAACATCTCCTCTCCTCTCCGCTTTGGTGGAAACCGGGCCTTACTTTCGCATTTATATTAATACTAGTGTCGATGGTTAAATTAACAAATTTTATCGAAATAGTTGACAATACCTTTAAAACAATACCATACAAGTTTAAATGCGTGCTTCTAATACCGGAAAATTCCGATCATCAAAATAATCCCTTCATTATTAGGTCAAAGTAGAAGTTGAACCATAACAAAAGAACTTCCCGTGAACTTAGTGTTGAAGAAATAACTAAACTGAGCAACAGTTGTTCGTATTCTCTCAGAAAGTTCCGAACTTACCTTAACTTGTGGAAATGCATGGAAATTATGAGTTTATAAATAGAAGTTACATTATGTATGGTAACTTTTTGACGTCTGAAACTATTGGTAAAACCTAAAAAATCGGTTGTCTGTAAAGTCGATTTACTGACGATAGTTGAACGTGACAACGTCTTAAGAAAATACTGATGGAATGAAAGAGAATGACTGATGATAATATTTATGTTTTAATTTTTTTAAATCATAGCTACGCTCGATAATTATTTCGATTAAATAGTAAAGCCATCGATTTTTTTTGCTCATCGTGAAATAGTTCTGTTAACTTATTGTTTTAATTTTGTCAATTATAGCATAACCTACAATCGCTGCACTAGCGGACCGATGCTATTTATTTTAATGATGAAAGCACGAATATTCGACAATATATCACTGAACATATAATTAATATCGAAAGAATCATTACCTTTATCGCTGCGATTATCGTTGCTATAAACAATTGACACCACATTCACTTTCACTGCACTTGATACTCGACCAAAACATGTAAATGTACTATAGTATAGCAGCTGTCCACGCAGACGCATCGCTCACTCAAGTAGGAAAGAGACGGATGTCGAACGCTGCCGAACGCGAAGGCCGATTGTGCCTCTGTCGCTCGTTCCGCGCTCCCGCTTGCACTTCAAGCCTTACATGGAACGCCTCAGAGCGAGGTAACGCCGCATGAGTCATGTTTTTTCGTCCGTGCAGCCGGCTCAATCGAATTATAAGACGTTGTCACGTCAAAAAATAACTGGATATGAGTGAAATTGATAAGTATACATTTTACAATAATACATTTTATTGAAGCTTCATTTCTTCAGTAACACTTAAGACGCAGATATATGCCAGTGACCTTGAGTGGTTAGCTTGCGTGTTCTGTACTGAGCTTACGCAACGCGTCGTACGTTCAGTCAGTAATAGGACTCGCCCATCAAGGACCCAATTTGACGCATTATTATTTTATTATACACAAAACAAAAAGTATTTTAATAAAAGGCGTATACTAAAAGTTCAATAATTAAATTATCTTTAAATTGGTGAAGGTTTCAGAAAAATACGCTTGGTAGATTTTGCACCATGCTCAGTTATTCATCCGCGTCAGACATAACTTTTCAAATTAATTTCACTATGTAATATAAACATAATCTAAAATATTCACATATTACGGTATTGAAAAAAAGCTCTAATTTATCATATATTTTTATCAAATCATTAACACTGCTCGTTTAGATGTGATCTTCAGTATAAAATCATAAAAAATCGGTTATCGTCCCCTTAAACCTACAGATACAGAACCTATAGATACAGCTATCTTAGTACAATCGAACGCATATCAGTCGTAGTGTAGTAGTAGACGTACTGATAACAGTCGTAGTGTAGTAGTAGACGTACTGATAACGACTAAGGTACCTGCATGTCAATTCTGTAACCATCTTACCGTGAAAACATAAGTGATGTGAGCATGGAGTGAACTGTCAGTGTCATCCCACCCGATGCTAGAGATGGACCAAGTAAATATTACATTTACAATCATAATCGAGATTTTAATGATATTTTTTGTGTATTCCCATTGTCCCCGTTCGCTGTGTCCCCGTTCTATGGGGACAGCGGTACTTCAATTAAATATTTAAAAATACTTCCCGTTGTCCCCGTGGTTTGGTTTAACATTCAAAAATACGTTGTGTGGTCACAGTTTTAACCTAACCTAACCTAGCTGTTTCGATTTAAAAAATAAGGTAAGGGGCGATAAGGGGACAACGGGAAATAAATTTAATCACGTCCCGCTGTCCCCGTGACGGGGATATGGCAAACGGGGACAACGGGAATACACTATATTTTTATGCTAATTCTGTTGATTATTTTATATTATTTCAAAGCTAGTATTTAAGTGTCTAAACATAGTAATGTTTAAGGACTAGTCTAGGAAAAAAATGAAAAAATAACAAAATTTGTTTCTGACTGAATTTCTGTTTTGCTATTTTATTTAAAACCTCCTAATTAGTAATGTTTAGTCACTTAAATAGTAGCTTTGTGTGCACGCCATCGTGTGCACCAAGATTATAATTTTATATATCTACGTAAAACCGTACTGTACCGCGTGCGACGACGCGTGCGGCACACCACTACGACGGCGGAGGGGGTTGCGGTGCGCGGGGCAACATCGCCGCCCGCGACGGAGCAGCGTGCCGCGAGACCAGTGCACATCGGGTCGTGCAAGCGACGACTACCTGTTATAAGTACTCACGCGCATAAATGTACGCGTCTTGTAAATGCAAGAAATTAAAATAGTTGATACAAGAAGGAGTTCATATTTCGCATCCCCTTCATGTATCAACTATTTTAATTTCTTGCATTTAAATATATAATGATCAACAGATTTAGCATAAAAAATATTATTAAAATCTCGTTTTTTTTTTTATTTAGGATGGGTTTGCTCTTGACCTTAGTCTAGGGCAGAGGTGACAGAGACAAAGTTGACGATGGAGTGAGCTTACCCAGAAGATGCCTGTAGTGCTATTTTACTGCATGCTAATTTACTGAATAGCTTTCCAGTTATATAGTTATATGTGAAGACGATGCACATAGAATAAAATTACTATACCACAATAGGTAAAAAGAATTAATAATGAAGCAATGATAGATAAATTAATTATGTGATAGATACATGGTGCTCACATATTTACATTGTAAAATAAAAAAATAAAAAACGTTTTCCTAAAAAATAATAATATCAGTGTGTGAGTTTAAGGTAACCACAGAATGTAAAATAAATGTCATAAAAATAATAAATTATACAGTTAAAATAGTAATTAGTTAGATTTTGTCTAGACTCTAGATTGTCCAATGGAGCTGGACCAGCATGTTTCCAAGCGTTCTTATCTTGGATACAATCCTCTAATTTGTAATAAGCTTGTTTAGAAAGTGTACTTTTAATATGAGTTTTAAATTTTCTTTCATGTAATTGCAATATATCACAAGGTATTTTATTGTAACATTTAACACAGTACCCCATAAAAGATGTATGTACTTTAGATAATCTAAAACATGGCTGATCTATTTTATCTTTATTTCTAGTGTGAGTGACTTGTTTGTCGAACTCGAGGTGCTTATACTCAGTATAATCAGGATTCTCTCTTGCAGTAGCTAAGCTGGACAAAGGTAGATCATCTGAATTAAAATTATCACAATCGGTCACTTGAACTTCCCCAACCAAATCTCCTAATATTATAGGATCTGGCTGGACTTCAATCTCTTGTTGGTCCTCTTCATCACTACAGATTCTCTCACCACCTGAAGGTATATCTTACAACAAGTGCTCTGCAATTTCATTTTCACTTACCACACGCGGAATACTGTAACAATACGAGATACATTTGAGTATACTTACATAGTTACCTTAGTTAGTTTGCAAAACTGCGTCAAATCTTCTCGTCGCCTATCCCGCAATGTCTGAAGACTAAGGTCTTTAACCAGTGCGTCCTGCCCGTCATGACATAGGGTGCCGAAACGTAGATACTGACAGTCGGGCTGGTCCACAAATTCAAGGTTGCCCAGCGCGCTATGGAGCGGGCTATGCTTGGAGTCTCTTTGAAGGATAAAATAAGGAATTAAATTATCCGGAAAAGAACCGGAGTTACTGATATAGCTTGCAGAGTAAGCAAACTGGAGTGGCAATGGGCTGGCCATGTTGGTCCAAGGACCGACGGCCGATGGAGCAGACGAGTCCTGGAGTGGAGACCGCGTATCGGCAAGCATAGTGTGGGATGCCCCCCAGCTAGATGGACCGACGACCTTAAGAAGGTGGCTGGGTCAGACTGGATGCGGAAGGCGGAGGACAGAGTGTTGTGGCGCAGCCTGGGAGAGGCCTATGTCCAGCAGTGGACTGCGATAGGTAACTATGTCACTCAGCCTGAGTTGACATAGTTACCTATCATCCATAAACCCACAGCGGTCATGGTGATTAGTTTAGCAACCACTATAGTTTCTCTATGATATTAAAATGAAAACACAAAAATAAAACTGCTTAACAGTAAATATATAAAACACATTTAGAAATAAATTATTTTTAAGTAAAAAAAAAAACAAGAAAGCGTCTAACTACATATTATTAACAATAATAACTATTATTATTATTTATTATAATTAGCTTTACTTACCCGTAAAACGGGATTTTTCGCAAGCACCTCGTACGCGTTGCACTGTTTGAAATTCAAGTTAAATGAACTGTCATTAATTCAAAATAATATTGCCAATCGGTTTTAATTATGTCAAACAAATTGCATTTGTTTGTGATACTACAACCATTCGTCACTAGATGGCGCGGTTTTTTTTAATACTAAAGAAGGTGGATAGTGACACTAACCGGAAAGAGTTAAGGGATTTAATAGCACCTTAATAATCTACTTGTAGAAGGTTTCAACTTCGTATCTCACCACTTTTGGTGGTTATAAAATTAACCTCGATAATTTTCAAATGAAAATGGATCTCTAAGGTGATTTAAAATTATAATTTTGGGTTTAACTATTCAAATAATTAAACCAAATCACTCCATTTGTAAGTGGCACTACAAATTGGAATCCACTGGTACGTTTTCTGATCCATTTGTTTAAATTGAATTTTGTAACAGACTTATTCTTTTGGAACAGACCACAATACGTGGGCTTGTTTTCAGTCATTGTAAAGAGCCGGCCTTCTGTACCTATATACTTAATCCAGTCAGTTCACAGATGTGTGCAGTCAGCAGTTTGCAGTGGGTGGTAACTGCCGCGCCGACAGGAGGCAGCACTTTACAACACATTTGTTACCTTCCTGAAATTCTGCAGTAATTCAGTTGGTTGCAGTCAGGACGTATTTTAGACGAGATTTCCGTGTTTTACGAGAACGTAGTAGTGATGTCCTGTGATTTTGCAGGTGTTAATAATGTGCTTTGATAAATTATGTCTGCATATTTGCGAAACTTTAGCTTGAAAGTTATTATAGTTGGTACTTCTCGCAAGCAATTTGACAAAGTTAACGAAATATGTTAGCACAGAGAATAGCATGTTACTCTAGCGTTCGTTAGTTTGTAAGTTTACCTTAACGGATAGGTGTTCTTGTCCTATCAATGGCCAGGCCAACACCTGAACCATTAGACTATCGTCATGAAACAATATATCATTAGATTTCCGAAAAAATAACATCAATTTACTATAGAGCTTTTTATCACAATGACACATTTAGCTACTACTACAATACAATATAACTTACACTTACTGGCTTTTGCCCGCAGCTCCGCCGTCGTGAAGGTCGGAAATTATCCACGGGTACGTACTTACAGGATAAGAATCCTTACACAGGCCAAGCTGTCGTGACAGACAGAGTAAGGCCCGGTTTCCACCAAAGCGGAGAGGAGATGATGTTTGTAAACCACCAATAAGATACCGTTACCGTACCATCGCATAGAAATAACGATATCTTATTGGTCGTTTACAAACATCTCCTCTCCTCTCCGCTTTGGTGGAAACCGGGCCTTACTCTGTCTGTCACGACAGCTTGGCCTGTGTAAGGATTCTTATCCTGTAAGTACGTACCCGTGGATAATTTCCGACCTTCACGACGGCGGAGCTGCGGGCAAAAGCCAGTAAGTGTAAGTTATATTGTATTGTAGTAGTAGCTAAATGTGTCATTGTGATAAAAAGCTCTATAGTAAATTGATGTTATTTTTTCGGAAATCTAATGATATATTGTTTCATGACGATAGTCTAATGGTTCAGGTGTTGGCCTGGCCATTGATAGGACAAGAACACCTATCCGTTAAGGTAAACTTACAAACTAACGAACGCTAGAGTAACATGCTATTCTCTGTGCTAACATATTTCGTTAACTTTGTCAAATTGCTTGCGAGAAGTACCAACTATAATAACTTTCAAGCTAAAGTTTCGCAAATATGCAGACATAATTTATCAAAGCACATTATTAACACCTGCAAAATCACAGGACATCACTACTACGTTCTCGTAAAACACGGAAATCTCGTCTAAAATACGTCCTGACTGCAACCAACTGAATTACTGCAGAATTTCAGGAAGGTAACAAATGTGTTGTAAAGTGCTGCCTCCTGTCGGCGCGGCAGTTACCACCCACTGCAAACTGCTGACTGCACACATCTGTGAACTGACTGGATTAAGTATATAGGTACAGAAGGCCGGCTCTTTACAATGACTGAAAACAAGCCCACGTATTGTGGTCTGTTCCAAAAGAATAAGTCTGTTACAAAATTCAATTTAAACAAATGGATCAGAAAACGTACCAGTGGATTCCAATTTGTAGTGCCACTTACAAATGGAGTGATTTGGTTTAATTATTTGAATAGTTAAACCCAAAATTATAATTTTAAATCACCTTAGAGATCCATTTTCATTTGAAAATTATCGAGGTTAATTTTATAACCACCAAAAGTGGTGAGATACGAAGTTGAAACCTTCTACAAGTAGATTATTAAGGTGCTATTAAATCCCTTAACTCTTTCCGGTTAGTGTCACTATCCACCTTCTTTAGTATTAAAAAAAACCGCGCCATCTAGTGACGAATGGTTGTAGTATCACAAACAAATGCAATTTGTTTGACATAATTAAAACCGATTGGCAATATTATTTTGAATTAATGACAGTTCATTTAACTTGAATTTCAAACAGTGCAACGCGTACGAGGTGCTTGCGAAAAATCCCGTTTTACGGGTAAGTAAAGCTAATTATAATAAATAATAATAATAGTTATTATTGTTAATAATATGTAGTTAGACGCTTTCTTGTTTTTTTTTTTACTTAAAAATAATTTATTTCTAAATGTGTTTTATATATTTACTGTTAAGCAGTTTTATTTTTGTGTTTTCATTTTAATATCATAGAGAAACTATAGTGGTTGCTAAACTAATCACCATGACCGCTGTGGGTTTATGGATGATAGGTAACTATGTCAACTCAGGCTGAGTGACATAGTTACCTATCGCAGTCCACTGCTGGACATAGGCCTCTCCCAGGCTGCGCCACAACACTCTGTCCTCCGCCTTCCGCATCCAGTCTGACCCAGCCACCTTCTTAAGGTCGTCGGTCCATCTAGCTGGGGGGCATCCCACACTATGCTTGCCGATACGCGGTCTCCACTCCAGGACTCGTCTGCTCCATCGGCCGTCGGTCCTTGGACCAACATGGCCAGCCCATTGCCACTCCAGTTTGCTTACTCTGCAAGCTATATCAGTAACTCCGGTTCTTTTCCGGATAATTTAATTCCTTATTTTATCCTTCAAAGAGACTCCAAGCATAGCCCGCTCCATAGCGCGCTGGGCAACCTTGAATTTGTGGACCAGCCCGACTGTCAGTATCTACGTTTCGGCACCCTATGTCATGACGGGCAGGACGCACTGGTTAAAGACCTTAGTCTTCAGACATTGCGGGATAGGCGACGAGAAGATTTGACGCAGTTTTGCAAACTAACTAAGGTAACTATGTAAGTATACTCAAATGTATCTCGTATTGTTACAGTATTCCGCGTGTGGTAAGTGAAAATGAAATTGCAGAGCACTTGTTGTAAGATATACCTTCAGGTGGTGAGAGAATCTGTAGTGATGAAGAGGACCAACAAGAGATTGAAGTCCAGCCAGATCCTATAATATTAGGAGATTTGGTTGGGGAAGTTCAAGTGACCGATTGTGATAATTTTAATTCAGATGATCTACCTTTGTCCAGCTTAGCTACTGCAAGAGAGAATCCTGATTATACTGAGTATAAGCACCTCGAGTTCGACAAACAAGTCACTCACACTAGAAATAAAGATAAAATAGATCAGCCATGTTTTAGATTATCTAAAGTACATACATCTTTTATGGGGTACTGTGTTAAATGTTACAATAAAATACCTTGTGATATATTGCAATTACATGAAAGAAAATTTAAAACTCATATTAAAAGTACACTTTCTAAACAAGCTTATTACAAATTAGAGGATTGTATCCAAGATAAGAACGCTTGGAAACATGCTGGTCCAGCTCCATTGGACAATCTAGAGTCTAGACAAAATCTAACTAATTACTATTTTAACTGTATAATTTATTATTTTTATGACATTTATTTTACATTCTGTGGTTACCTTAAACTCACACACTGATATTATTATTTTTTAGGAAAACGTTTTTTATTTTTTTATTTTACAATGTAAATATGTGAGCACCATGTATCTATCACATAATTAATTTATCTATCATTGCTTCATTATTAATTCTTTTTACCTATTGTGGTATAGTAATTTTATTCTATGTGCATCGTCTTCACATATAATTATATAACTGGAAAGCTTCACCGTGAAAACTTAGATGAAGTGAGCGCGGAGTGAACTGTCAGTGTCATCCCACCTGATGCTAGGGATGGACCAAGGATAAAACAATCATAATTGAGATTTTGAAACTCAATTTTGTTTATTTTTACATTAATTTGTGTTTGACAAAATTTTGTTTAGCTTTTTTTATTTTAACACCCCGTAAATAGTAGTGTTAAGACACATAAATACTAGCTTTGAAATAATATAAAATGATCAAATAAGTATCAATGAATAATAAAATATCAATGAATTAGCTTTTAAATATTATTAAAATCTCGATTATGATTGTAAATGTAATTCCTTGGTCAATCCCTCTAGCATCACTAGAATGACACTGACAGCTCACTCCACGCAAAAATTCACGGTGAGATTTTTACAGAATCGACATGCTGATGTACCTACCTATACAAAATATTGTAAAATATTTTAAAAGAGCTTCGGTGCAGTTTCTTGCCCATTCTTGACTAGAGGAGAGACTAGGAGACTAGAATCAATTCTATTTTATTTGTAAATTTTGTCGTTCAAAAGTGCCATATATGTGCCTATTTTAAATAAATAATTTGACTTTGACACAAGAGTCCCAAAATGGAAAAAAAAATATAGAATGGACATACCTAGTGAGTTTTCCGAAAGTGTGGGCATTATCCGATCCCATACTGGACGTGGAGAATGTTACACCTCTTATGCTAGTCCGCATGTTTTGATATAATATGCTTTGAAACTAACGTTTATGCTACTCAATCTGGAAAATTCTATACACCTGAAGAACTTGATGTTTTATTATTTTGAACTTATTGATAAAAAGTCACCTAGCTACAAAGATTACTGGTCTTTATTTTTATTACAGAATAGCTTTTGCCTGCGGATTTGCTCGCATTAATTTAGACTTTGATAATCATGTCGGGTTGTACTCTGCTTGTTGTTTGGTGGCAAAAACTCTTAACACACTATTAAAGTTTCTATATTAATATATTAATATAACTCAATCATGATTCGAAAGACACGTGGCGCCATCTACTATCATAAGAAAATTATTACTGTTTTCCTCGGGAACAGTGCTTTTTTCGGGATGAAAGGTACCCTATGTCCGTTTCTGTACGACTGACAACATATTATATGCAAAATTTCAGGATGATCGGTTCAGTGGTTTAGGCGTGAAAAGGTAACAAACAAACTTACTTTCGCATTTATAATATTAGTTAGGATTTGCATGACAGTTACGCATTCGGTGCATAACAGGCTAAGTTGACTTATGATTATGAATTACTTGCATGTAAATGACAATAGCGTAGTGCTTAATAGAAAAAACCCAGTGATTTTTTTGCTCGGAGCCGACCTTCTGTACCTACCTTTTGTTTTGTGCTTGCGAGTTATATTATAAAAACTTTGTGATTTAATTTGATGGAAAGTTTTTGCGTATAGGTGGGTCCTAATGTAATAAGTTGTTTAAATGGAAGTTTGAATTGTTAGGGACTTGGGGGTATATGCAAAAACGGATTTCGTCGACTTTGGTGGACATGCATTACGGTCACGAGCATAAAATACCTTACTTAATCACTTGTTTTTGTTTCAATAAAATATTTGTTTATTTTTTTTTTAAATCACATTTCAAAAGCGTTTTCTCGTGAAATAATAATTGTATTACAGAAACGACCTATTTCGTAATAGTATGTTCCGTGTGTTGCCGAACGTAAAGAATAGCACCGCCCTATTTCTTCCCGTGGGTGTCGTAAAAGGCGACTAAGGGACTTACTAGAGAATGGGCAGCAGCGTTCTCTATGCATTTTAACACCATACTACGATCGCCAACCCGCCTGCCAAGCGTGGCGATTATGGTACCTCCCCCCTTATTGGGGGAGGCCTATGCCCAGCAGTGGAGGTCTGGCACCACACGGCTGATTATTCGTTTATGTATATAGGAGATGTGTTTGTTTTTAATGTGGCACTGCCGTACCTATAAAATAACTCCTGTAATGAATCACTATAGGACATCGTGGACTTCTAGGCTTTTCCTAATTTATATTTCTTGTTACCAAAGATTCTTAATTCCTAGGATCCTTGTGTCTGTACAACAAAATCAGGGCAAAGACAGACCACAAAAGTATCTCAAAACACAAACACAAATTGTGTTTGTGTTTGTATTGTCGTTAACATTATCAGCAATTCAATGAACGACTGTAGGTACTGACGAACCCTTTCACTCGAGCCACGAGTCCCTTAATAATGAAATTCTACGCCACCATTCTGTTTTTTTGCCCAAACTTAGTCATTTCTGATGACAGAGAAATTCAAAGACGTCTCCGTCTGAATTTTATTGTGTTAATAAGGTTAGCTATGTTAATTAAACTTAAGACAAAACGAGACGAATTTACCTAACGCAGGGACAAATATAAGGGGTGGCTGTTCACTAGATGGAGGTGCGCGCTTTGAAAGTATTTTAATGTTATTTTCTTATCAATAGAGTTAGGATTTTTTATATCGTTTTAAACCGTCCAAAGTGAGCGAAGTAGTTGTTGCAAGTAGTTAGTATCGAATAAAAATAATAATAATAAGCGAATGGCCTGATGGCCGAGAGCCTCGATCAACATCTCTCGAGGCTCTCGTTAGGTGGTTGGATCAAGGGCCTGATTCAGAAGGTAGTACTCCTCGATACAGCTTGCATCGTGAGGAGGTTCCTATCTCTGGAGCCCTAACCACCGCACCGGTAGCTTGGACCCTGCTCCCGCTACCAGCGGACAACAATTTTTTATATTTTTAAATGTTTTTATATACTTTTTTTTATTCTAATATTTAAAAATATAATCTATATGTAAATCATTAAATAAAGAAGGTAATAATTTATTTATTGACACGAAAAATATTAACATTATAACAACCATAATGCGTAGAAAGAAAAGTAGGCTATAATGTAAATAAAACATCATGGGAGCATCTGCAGCCGAACTAGGTGAGAACCTGGATCTCGGCATACAGCACCATACCTCTCTGGACACTGGACATTTTTAGCCAACATTTACAATTTTGTTAGAACAATTTAATTATTAAACAGTATTTTAGATAAAAAAATAGAGAAATTGATTACACTTACACAAATTGTGGACGGGAGTGAGAGTCGGTGTATGTGGGTGAGGGTGTATGTGTGTGTGTGAGCGTGAGTGTGCATGTGTCTGTGTGATAGTATATGTTGAGAAGGTAGTAAAAAGATGTTTAAGATGAAACATTGCTTAAAGGAAACCTGGTAACTCTGCGACTGTCGGGACACTGTAACTCTAGACATCGGTATTGCCCAGACATTAGGTTGTACAAGTCAGATATTATTTAGAAAATAATGATGACCCGGTTTGGCTCGTAGTAATCGACGCGATCTTCACAAATTTTGGCGCATTTGTGAAGCTTCCGCGTTGGTTTACCTAATACAAGTTTTATTTCTACCCTTATTAGAATTGATGAAAAGTTACTTTTCACGTTAACCAGCTAAATAAGAGTAAAACATAAATAAAAAAGAACGGGTCAGGAGCGAGTCGGACTCGCGCACGCGGGTTCCGTACGAATATATGATGTTGATGATTTCTGCAAAACTGTGCTATTTAGAGACATCGTTTTATTTTTCCTGTAAGTTTCACATAAATTTCTATCATATAGAATATTTTCAGATTTTTATATCTGCAAACTTCGGAGATAAGGGACGGTATTTTTTTTTACATTTTTCATCAAAAGTCGAAAACTATGCTGCCTAAAAAAATAAAAAATGTGCCAACAGCGTTCTTTCATATGATACCCCACATGCCTTAGTAGCCCCACTTCAAATTTTTAAGACCCCCTTTCAGTCCCTTTTGCAAAAAAGATATATATTTTTCATTTCTTTATTGCTTGCAAAATAGTTGGGCAAACGTCATCTAAAACTATTTTGAATTTCAAGTTGATAGCATTAGTAGTTCTTGAGATATTCAGGTGTGACAGACAGACAGACAGACTTAGTCTCACCATAAGGGTTCCTTTTTACCATTTTGGTTCGGAACCCTAAAAATCCATCTATTCATTACTGTGAACATAGATATTGGTTTGTAAGCATCGCCGTCGTAGCAAGTCGCGTTGTCGCGCCTACGCCGCCTACGCCGCCTACGGCGTAGCACGTGAATCGTTAATCATCGCAGACTCAGATATAATTGCCAATACAGGGTGTCGTATAAATTGAGGACAATCTATGAACAATCGATCGTTTAGATAAATAACTATCATAATTATATCCGAATGCGCAATTCGGTGTCGGTTTGGTTTGTTAATTGTCATACATGATAAATTGGAACAGTAGAAAGTGCAAAGGAGATTCATTCATCAAATATTTGCTACCCAAAAATTTAATAGATCATAATAAATACGCTTGCGGGAAATAACATGCAGAACTTTTTGACTATTATAAGGAATGTCTACAATTAACTCAAAGGTTCAACTTTGTAGAATAAGATATTTTTTTTTATTATTATTTAGGATGGGTTTGCTCTTGACCTTAGTCTAGGGCAGAGGTGACAGAGACAAAGTCGACGATGTGTAAGTGAGCTTACCCAGAAGATGCCTGTTTACTCTAACTGGAAGAGATTAGGGTTGTATGCGTTCGGAAACACAGACGCAGGCAGAGAGTTCCACTCTTTTGCTGTGCGAATTATAAAAGACATTTGGAAACGCTTAGTGCGAATTGGTGGAATAGCAACCAGGAATGGATGGTAACCTGCAGTGCGTCTAGATGTCCGATAATAGAAGGGGGCCGGTGGAATGAGGTCGTGGAGTTCTTGGGCACACTCAGCGAAGTACAATCTGTAGAAATCTTGCGGCGATGGGCCAAGCTGTGTAGATTGGCATCCACCAGTTTTACGTCTGTTAGCTCTGCGTTCCAACGAGTCAAGCGCGGCAAGTTGGTATTTTGCTGAGCCATCGCAAAGGTGGCTACAATACTCCATGCATATTTGTTATTTAGACATTCTGATTTTCTAAATTGAATTATTGACTAGTGGTCGCAAGCGCTACTGCTGAGAATGAGGATCTGGGTTCGATTCCCAGGTCAGGCAAAGTGTTATTGGGCTTTTCCTTCTGGAATTTCTGTTGTTGAAAAGTGCAGCCCACAGTCCAGATTTGTGCCCGGTTGAAGACCATAGGCTCGCCCCCTGTTACATGGGTCTTAAACATAACTGGCAAAATGGATGTATGTTATGTGAACTGTATGAGCACTTTATAACCTGTTTCCATAGTACCTCCGCACTGGTGTCCCGCGCGCGTACTGTACCGAGTCGTCTTAATCCTCATATTTATCCGCTCGCCGCAGCCGCGAGCTGCTAATTATTCCACACAGACAGACAGACTGAGTAACACAATCTATTGTCAACGTGTAAAGTTCTGTAGATGTAGTGTTTAAATTACTGAACTCCTTATTTATGTTAATACAATAGTGGCAACTATTGTATTTACATAAATAAGGAGTTTAGTATAAAATAACTGTGTGGTCCACGTGCATGTATCGAATATTTAGCTAATAAAAAAATGTTAATATAGCAACACCAGTCACACTAATGAATTGATTAGTAACATATGTCAATGATTAAAAAACCTGCAACGAAATCTACGTTTCTCATAAATTCGTATAATTATTTGAAGTTACCCAAAACCTTGCCCGTAATAGGGCAATGAAAAGTAAACCTTTTTTTAATCATTCATATTTATAGTTATATTGTATCTTATTCAAAAATGCTGGGTAGAGTTACTGTTACTAAATGTATGGTTTAAGTTTGGCATAACTTTACTCCGAAACTGTAATAGTTATGGAATTATCAAATTACAATTATTTATGTATTCATAATCTGACATTTAACTGACAGGTATAACTTTGACATCAATTAATTAATTTGTTCCATAAAAATCTTAATGCATGAGCTTATATTTGTTGTTGCTGTCTTTTTACTTACTTAATATAATAGCATTGTGCAGGACATAATTAAATATTTGCACACCATATAAAATGGTATAATGTAAAGGGACCATTATAGTTTTGAAGATCGTACATTGTAAACCTACATTCCTGAAAATAATGGATTTGAGCTTATTAATAAGGGGTAACTTTTTTATTTAGGTAAATTACTATTACCTCGTTCAATCTAATTTAATGACCTACATCTTAGTCACAAGAACGAATAACAGTTCAAGCGAGCTTTGGCAAACACAAAGTTCGTTTAGACAACTCGTAGCGCGTAGCACCGTAGCAGCATCGTAGCGACGTCCGTCGTCGTGTGAATTGTAGCACTTCGTAGACAACTCGTAGCGCTTAGCACCATAGCAGCATCGAAGCGACGTCGTCGTGTGAATTGTAGCACTTCGTAGACAACCCGTAGCGCGTAGCACCGTGGCAGCATCGTAGCTACGTCCGTCCTCGTGTGAATTGTAGCACTTCGTAGACGACTCGTAGCGGGTAGTACCGTAGCAGCATAGTAGCGACGTCCGTCGTCGTGTGAATTGTAGCACTTCGTAGACAACCCGTAGCGCGTAGCACCGTAGCAGCATCGTAGCGACGTCCGTCCTCGTGTGAATTGTAGCACTTCGTAGACGACTCGTAGCGGGTAGCACCGTAGCAGCATCGAAGCGACGTCGTCGTGTGAATTGTAGCACTTCGTAGACAACCCGTAGCGCGAAGCACCGTAGCAGCATCGTAGCGACGTCCGTCCTCGTGTGAATTGTAGCACTTCGTAGACGACTCGTAGCGGGTAGCACCGTAGCAGCATCGTAGCGACGTCCGTCGTCGTGTGAATTGTAGCACTTCGTAGACAACCCGTAGCGCGTAGCACCGTAGCAGCATCGTAGCGACGTCCGTCGTCGTGTGAATTGTAGCACTTCGTAGACAACTCGTAGCGCGTAGCACCGTAGCAGCATCGAAACGACGCGCGACGTCATCGTGTGAATTGTAGCACTTCGTAGATAACTCGTAGTGCATAGCGATAGCGTAGCTTTGTGTGCTTTGTGGATAAGTGCTTTGTAGAAAATGTCTACTAATTATAAAATGTTGTGGTGTTAGATTGTAATCGATTTTAAAGCCGTGATTTTGTTTGCGGTGTTTGTTATTTACATTTTATATACCTATGTTTTTTTAAAAGTAGTTTAAACACATAACAAATAATGTTAATCGTAGAATGTAAGAAAGATTTTGATTTCCTAAGTTGTTGAATAGGTAAACCAAAATATTAATTTTGTAGTCCTTAGTGCGAGTTGATTACAAGTTATATTAAATTTTCACTAAGTACAAATTAATTAGCTCCGTAGCCCACGCCGACGTTGCCGTAGGCAATCATGTACGTTAAATCATAAACTGAATTGATGATCATTCAATTAATTTAGTATCTACACATCGCGCCATTGTAACTAGGACACTAAATAATATCGAGCATTCAAAATTAAGGCAATTTAGCTGCTAAAATATTGGTTTTATCAATATACTGTATTTTTAATCGTAATTTATAGCTGTAGAACATGGACGAAACTTAATTTAAAGAGCACTCGTAAACATCATCGCATCTTAAAAAAAAAAAAATGGGGAAGTTTCTTTTTAATGCCTTTTGTCAAAGCCTTCGTCTATGGAGATGGAGATGCATAGATTAAATTACCTTATGTCTGCGGCTTCTCTAAAGTGATTTGGAATCCAATTACGCAATTTAAAATGTTACTAGCATTACGTCAGCCTTTGTGCTGCTGTAAAATATGTGTTTAGTTATAAGTACCTAATGTTTAGCGGTAAATGTATTTTTATTATTGATGAAAAATTACGAGATTAAAACTACTTATAATATTGTATTTGGGAGCTACATGCTGCCAACAAACTAAAAAGCAGTTTGTTGGCAGAAGTAAACATTTTTGTAAAACTTGGGTGTCACGAATAAAGGTTTTTTTTTTTTTTTTCATCTGCCCGCCTTTTTCCAACTATGTTGGGGTCGGCTTCCAGTCTAACTGGATGAAGCTATCTGACCCCCACAACCCAGTTACTGGGTAATACGATACGTCTTGGTAAGACTGGTTGTCAGACTTTCGGGCTTCTGACGACCCGTAACGACTGTCAAAGATCCACGAATGGCAGCCGGAAGCAACATATTAACGTGATTTCCGAGTCACGGAGGAGTCTATGTATGTAGATGGTCACCCATCCAGGGATCAACCGTGGCAAGCGAAGCTGGTCGATCGAACCGTGTGGTTTTTATAACTTAGCCATTATTTAAACAGCAATCGTTATTATTTAGGGCCCAAAAACGGTGCCTTCGATCAATGACAGGTCTTAAAACTACAGAAAGCTGTCAACCTGTTTTTAAATCTTTAAGAATACTTACGTTGCCATCGTTGTACATACTAGAAGTAGCCCTTTTTGTTAGAACGAACAAGCACCAGTTTGCGTCAGTAGTGGATAAAAGACAACGATCGGGACCAATGAGATCTCAATATAAGAATCAACTTTATACAGGTGGTTACCAAACGGCTTTACTTAAAAACAACATCTTAACCATGGGTCCTATTATATATAATAAACTGCCGTTACATTTAAGAGAATTACCCATCAAAGTTTTTAAAAAAAAGTTAACAAAACTGCTACTGGACAAGTGTTATTATACAATTAAAGATTTTCTCACTGACAAAACATTTTAGTGTCATTATTACAATTCTAATGTTATTATTATTATTATTTTTTTTTTTTGTTTAATTTATTGACATTGGTAATTTAATTTTCTGACATTTTTAATTCAATTGATCAACATACATTTGGAGTTTAAGTTATTGACATTTTTATTTGTTTTTCATTTATGTTTGTCTTATTATGATTATTAGTGCTATGATTATTGCTGCTTAATGAATTGAAGGCTTTTGTTTGTATAATTAATGTTTTATGTTTAATAATTTTGCATGCCGTATGGCAAAATGTATCGGGACTCTAATTGAAATTACCATCATATCTGTATACCTACATTATTAGCAAATAAATGATTTCTGTTTCTGTTTCTGTTTCTGTTAAAATAAATCATAAAGATAGAAAAAAAATTAAAGAAAATTGACAAAATCGAACATCTAATAATTTTTTTGCAAATTTTTTGATATATCAGATTTAAAAAAAATAATAGGTACTTGTTAATTTAATTGTATAGAAAACAGTACAAACGAAATATCTGTGGCAAATGAAATGCGCGAAATGCTCGCAGAACATAAAAGAAGTAACATTGTAAAATTGGCATTTTAAACGAACAAAAGCACATGTAGGTAAATATCACATTGGCAAATGCAATTGAATGGATCTTTACATAATGGCCTATGTTTTACTATGTTAATGTAGGACTTTGTTTGTATTGTGGCGAGCATGAACGTAGTGTGAAAGTATGAAATCCGAAAATTCATACTTCTACAGGGTGTTAAAGTAACTGCATGCCATAGCTTAGGGGTAGCTGAACCTACCCCTAAGCTATGGCATGCAGTTACATCGATAAAGGAACCCAGGCAAAAAAAACATTAAATATAATTAAACATAAAAAAAAAACATAAAAATAAGTCTCTTCGTACTTTAACGGGCTTAGGACCGTCAAATAAAATAATTTTAATTCTAAACGATTGCTATTTTAAGTTAGTAGGTACTAAATCAGAAAAATCAAGGAAAAAAGAAGAATCAGAAATGAAGTTATCCGGAAGAGAACCGGAGTTACCGACATAGCCTGCAGAGTAAGGGCGGGGGGCACACGATGCGTTGCGGCGGCGGTGCGGCGACGGAGCGGTGTCGCTGCGTCGTCTTACATAGAAATATCTGTGGCATGTCACACGATGCGCTCCGGCGCCGCACCGGACTTGCAACCACCGAGACGAAGCGGGGAGGGGTGGTTGCGTTGCGACGTCGGAGCGGCACCGTTCAGTTGTTTATGCATCACAAGGAAGGATACACGCTCGCTCGTTTCGATTTATTTTCTCCAACATCCAACGCTGCTACGGCGCCGTTGCGACGTAACAACGTTGCGGCGCCGCACCGCTTGTGTGCCCGCTGATACGGTGAAATCTTTGCGGTGCGGCGCCGCAACGCATCGTGTGCCCCCGCTCTAAGCAAGCTGAAGTGGCAGTGGCCTGGCTATGTTTGTCGAAGGACCGATGGCCGGTGGAGCAGACTAGTCCTGGAGTGGAGACCGCGTATCGGCAAGCGTAGTGTGGGACGCCCCCCAGCTAGATGGACCGACGACCTTAAAAAGGTGGCTGGGACAGACTGGATGCGGAAGGTGGAGGACAGGGTGTTGTGGCACAGCCTGGGAGAGGCCTATGTCCAGCAGTGGACTGCTGTAGGCTGAGTTGATTTGAGGTACTAAATTAGGTTGATTTTGCAAAAAAAAATCTGGTGTCCTTTATCGATACTGAACCTACTCTTAAGCTATGGCACGCAGTTACTTTAAAACCCTGTATATGGTCTTTTGTACTATAGTTTTGCGATTGAATTTGTCTTCAAAGCATTTAACTATGTAACTAACCAGTTTGTGTTGTATGTGTACAAAAGGCTTTATTCATTTAATCTGTTTCATGGTGACTCATAACACGTTACAAATTAGTTCAATGTTGACCACTTTATTTATTTAATACTTTAAGCACACAAATGTACAGAGGCGGACTTAATGCCATAGGCATTTTCTACCAGTCAACCTTTGGGCAATGCAGAGACAAGCAGTGGTAGCACTTTGTCCAGACTGGGGCAATATTGCGAGCGCGACGCGACTCTGGCAGCATAATTTCTTTGTCAGTGCCTGTCATGCCCGTGATATCGCACCAATCTATACTAGCCTTTTCGTAACATCACGCCTGTATTCCCTGAAGACTTAGGCAGGCACATTTCATCAGTTATGTTTAAGTCCAATATAATAGGCGGCGAGGCTATTGCCATCAACCGGGCCCCATTCAGACTCCGGACTGACTGAGAAATTCTTGAAAGAAAAACTCAATAACACTTTTCCTGACCCGGGAATCAAATCCAGAACCTCTCAGCAGTAGTGCTTTCTTATTTTTTAGATTACGGCCTAATTTATCTTTGGAAAATACCTACAATAAATCGAGCCTTATTAACTTACTAGCTGCGCCCCGCGGTTTCACCCGCGTAAGTCTCGATCGCATGGGAATATCGGGATAACAAGTAGCCTATATGTTAACCACCCTGGGTTAACATATAGGCTACTTTTTATCCCGATATATTGTCAGCACCTCCATACAAAGTTTTATCAAAATTGGTCCAGCCGTTTGAGCGTGAAGAAGTAACAAACACACACACACAAACTTTTGCCTTTAGAATATTAGTGTGATTTACTAGAGTAAAAAACCGGCCAAGTGCGAGTCGGGCTCGCGCACAAAGGGTTCCGTACCATTACCTATAAAAACGGCAAAAAAATCACATTTGTTGTATGGAAGCCCCCTTAAATATTTATTTTATTCTGTTTTTTAGTATTTTTTGTTATAGCGGCAACTGAAATAAATAATCTGTGAAAATTTCAACAAACTATCACAGTTCATGAGATACAGCCTAGTGACAGACGGACAGACAGACAGACAGCGGAGCCTTAGTAATAGGGTTCCCGTTTTACCCTTTGGGTACGAAACCCTAAAAATGGACTATTTGTTAATCAAAATTAGGTACAAATTTATAAAACTAGTAGTTCTGCGAACAATAGACCTCGCAAGCACAATTTTTTAGCAACAATTAATATACCACTATAGTTATTTAAAACGGGATATTTACCATGTTTATTATTTTTAAAAACATCGTCATCATCATTTCAGCCGAAAGACGTCCACTGCTGGACATAGGCCTCCCCCAAAGGGGGGGCTTGCCATAATCGCCACGCTTGGCAGGCGGGTTCGCGATCGCAGTATGGTGTTAAAATGCATAGAGAACGCTGCTGCCCATTCTCTAGTAAGTCCCTTAGTCGCCTTTTACAACACCCACGGGGTTTAGTGCTATTCTTTACGTCCGGCACCACACGGACGCATGTACGCACGGACGCATTTAAAAACATGCGACAGCGCAATCTAGCGGTGCACAGTTGCGCCATCTAGTGACTGTATTGTAAAACTAACATTAATATTGGTTTTAAAGGCTCTAGTTTTGTGATGAAAAGGTGGTCCCAGGTGCTCCATCAATCGCTAACTAGTAGTTAAAGGGATTCCACTGGTAGAAATCTAAAAGTGAGCAATTTACTGCATTTTCAAGAGTTTCTGTTCATCACGCCGAAGATCCTCGTCAGATCTTTACCAAATTACTAAGAGACGAAAATAAATTAAAAAAGAGAACCATCGAAATCGGATCTCATAAGGCGAAGATATCCAGAAGCTCCCTTTTTGCCCTTTTTTGGAGAAAGTACCCCTCCAATTAAAAATCCCTGACGACAAAAAAATCTATAAAGTCGTAAAACCTGTATACAAAGTTTCATCTAGATCGGTTGTAAAATACGATCTGTAGAGGAGTACCAACAAACTGAGCGAAAAGCAAATTTTGCCAGACTTGAAGCAGAGACGCTTCGCTCGCTCGGGCAATAAATATCTTAATGTTATGTGGGATTAGACATATCTATCTGTAATTTCTATTTGCTTGAACACAGTCCTACAAGAATCGATTGACCGTATTCGCTCGAACATTTCACCCACATTACGCAAGCAGCGCCGCGTGAACAGTGCTAGTAATAAGTCTGCGCCGAGTTCCCGCCGACTAAAGATACATCCGCGTGAACTCATCAGCTGGCATTGTTGTTCCGATCGGTGCGGGCCCACTGTTACACAGGACACGATAATTCGATGTATTATCCTCAAACTAGTCGTGTTTATCAGTAGTTATAACTAACTCTGGATCCTATTGCCACGTCATACAAAATCTGTCGATAACAGGCAGATTATTGAAATGTTTGTAAATTAGTGTTCAGGTCCCTGAATGCCAATACTCGTGCTAAAAAAAAGTTTAAAATTCAAGATGCAACTTCATCTCAGTGACAATCAATGTCGAAAATGTAGATAAATTAGAGGCAGACATGTAGATAAATATATAAATGTTGATAAATTGTGTGTGTGGTGCCGGACGTAAAGAATAACACCGACCCATTCCATCCCGTGGGTGTCGTAAAAGGCGACTAAGAGACTTACTAGAGAATGGGCAGCAGCGTTCTCTATGCATTTTAACAACATTCTGCGATCGCCAACCCGCCTGCCAAGCGTCGTGATTATAGCAAACCCCCCCCTTCGGGAGAAGCCTATGTGGACGTCTTTCGGCTGTAATGATGATGTAGACAAATTACTACTACTAAAATACTGGAATTATCCCTCAGATGTTATTAAATGTTTTGATTGATTGACGAAAATAACAACAACAAATCATATGAAACTGAGAGCGAGATTTGATCACTGCACTCTGATTAAACTTAACCCTTTTTGAGAGACCGACAAAAAATACTAACGTTTATATGAAACTGTAATTAAATAACTTATTGAGCAATAAATATTTTTTAACAACTCATAATTTAGAAGCCAAATGCTAATAATGGAGCGAATAATCTTAATGAGTTTTAAGGAAAAACGTTTTAGCATTATTTCGAGGAAAATAGAAGGTAATTACCACAACGTTTATGTTACAGACCGTTAAAGATCCGGACTTGGAGGTTACTTACGATAGAAAATATCACAATTTATTGAGCACGGATAAACTCTAGTGATCTTTTAGAAGTACCTACCCAAACACTTTCTACAACGTCAAAATCAACCTCAAGAACTAAGGCACCTCTTATCGCCGACAAGGAAGAAATGTTCAAAATATGTACAAAATATTGTAGGTCCTGTGTGAGGAAAAGATATAATACTAATCGTTGATCGCTGACTGTTCACACCGCTACCGCCGGCGAGTACTCGTTTGTAGCAGCGACAAGAGCTATCAAAGACTACTCACTCAGCGACGCTCGCTTGACAGGTAGAACACTCACTGAGAGACTCACGCTTGGTCTCCGCCGCGCCGTCGCGCACTCGCTGCTCTTTGTTGGCCACCTCGTTTCTAGTCGCTTCTACTCAAGCTCTATTCAATTAATCAACTCAGCCTATAGCAGTCCACTGCTGGACATGTGCCTCTCCCAGGCTGCGCCACAACACCCTGTCCTCCGCCTTCCACATCCAGTCTGTCCCAGCCACCTTTTTAAGGTTGTCGGTCCATCTAGCTGGGGGGCGTCCCACACTACGCTTGCCGATATGCGGTCTCCACTCCAGGACTCGTCTGCTCCACAGGCCATCGGTCCTTCGACAAACATGGCCAGCCCACTGCCACTTCAGCTTGCTTACTCTGCAGGCTATGTCGGTAACTCCGGCAAGCTCTATTATTATTCCTTTATTTCATTAAATATACATATAAATTATATTTTTAAATATTAGAATATAAACAAAATATAAAAACATTTAAAAATATAAAAAATAGTAGCCCACCGGTATCGGGAACAAGGTCCAAGCTACCGGCGGTCAGGGCTCCAGAGAGAGAAACCTCCTAACAATGCGAGCCGTGTCCAGAAGTACCGCTCTCTGAATCAGGCCCTTAATCCAGCTGCCCAACGAGAGCCTCTTTAGGTGTTGGTCGAGGCTCTTGGCAATTAAGCCATTGGCTGATACAACTATCGGCACAATGATTGCTGAGTCCACATCCCACATGTCGACAACCTCGCGAGCCAAGTCAAGATACTTGATTTCTTTATCTTTCTCGGCTTTCACGAGGTTCCCGTCATTAGGGACCGTTATGTCAATAATCATTGTGCGCCGCTCTATTCGATCCACCACCACTATATCAGGCTTATTGGCAACAATAGTCCTGTCAGTGATGATGGATCGGTCCCAGTACAATGTGATATTTCCACTCTCGAGAACTGGGTCGGGCACATACCTGAAGTACGGCACCTCCGATTCCATAAGGTTGTATTTCAGAGCAAGTTGCTGATGGATAATCCTGGCTACAAGGTTGTGTCTATGCAAGTACTCTTCGTTAGCTAGACGAGAACACCCGGAGATAATGTGTCGGATTGATTCTCCCGGACGGTGGCATGCCCGACACACGTCAACCGTGCCGTCCTTCACAATAAATCTCCGATAATTCTTAGTCATGATAACTTCGTCCATAATTGCACAGACAAAGCCTTCGGTTTCCCCAAAGAGATCACCGAAACGCAGCCAGGCTACGGACGCTAAAAAGTCTACTTCGGGTTCATGTAGGGCCCGGAAAAAGCGTCCGTGAAGCTCCTTACTTTGCCATACCTCCCTGCGATCATTAGTGTCAAGCACTACAGGTTTGCGCCAGTTCTCTGTAGCCAAGGAGAGCGGGGTGAGGCCCTTGTCCACCACGACCACATCTCGATGCATCCCCACGTCGGCTTCTAGGAAATATTCCCTGAGACTGCATATCTCGCGATTGTGGAGTGTCTTAGCGTTTAAAAAGCCACGACCTCCACACTTTCGCGGGATATACAGTCTCATTACCGAGGACCGTGGGTGATGCATTCGATATGCAGTCAGCAGCGTACGAACCCTCCTATCCAGGGCGTCAAGTTATTATTATTATTATTAAAAATATTATTTCTATTACTCGCTTCTCGTTAATCACTGGCGATAGGACAGGAGCCCAATACCCATCTGCCACAATTAAAATCACCAATCCAATTTCAAATCAGCCAGCAATAAAGCAACACAACAAAAAACATTAACATCTACACCCCTCATCAATCCTGGAAAAAATATTCATTTTAATTTTTCCACCGAAGTGAGCTCAACTCCCGAGTGCATTGGAAACCGATATCATTCTAATAGCAGTCGATCTCGGCGCATGACTGCCGACGAATGTGTGACGTTATAACCCGATACCAACGACAATGCACGACTCAATTGGAAGTTACTGTTATACATTTTAAAATATATGGTACAGCATTAAAGTAAATAAATAAAATAGAACAAAAACACAACGAATGAATAAATATGCATGTAGGTACTACTCGTATAAGGAGGTCTATAGCGGAAGAATCAAGAATACTTTTTCGATGTCTGTATCAAATCTAATACCTCACTACACACTCGTCGAATCAGTAAGAAACCAATGTATTTTTCGTCGGCAGATTGTATGATTCGTTATTATACAAACGGTGCCGTCCGTTTGCAAACGCTCGGTGGTTTATAAAACGCCGAAGGCAAACTGATATACTTCTAATCGTAGGTATTAATTTTGTCAAGTCATAAATGTTAGAGTAACCATTGGATAAATTATAAAACGGGGAATACTATTTAATTAATCCTCTAAAGACTTTTAATGATGTTCACCTTTTTAGGAACCTATAAGATTTTTTTTTATTATCGCCGAGGAGTGTGTGCGAGTCAATTGGAAGATACTGTTTTGCATTTTACTTACCATGCCTCTTGTAAATGGTTGGTTCTTAAGAGAGTCAGCATCAAATGTTTATGCATACCTAATTACCTATGCATAAACATTTGATTTTGACTCTTGTTATTCGATGCTAGTAATAAGCAACCTCATCTCGTTTCGGTGTGTTAAGAGAATTATGTTTGAAGAGCTCCCATAATATACTTCCTGTCAAGAACTCAGAAAACAGCATTATCCTCAGAACTATTTCACTTACACGTTCAACCTCATGATTACAAAATTCCTAAAATTACTGAATACTTTAGAAAAATGCTATGTTTCAAAGAAAAGCTTGTGTTCAACATATTTCTTCATAAAATAAAACACAATGTTAGTATTTTGTAAACATCAAATCCCACTTATTTCGGGATATTTCAGAAAGAATCTCTTGATTAATGTTTTGTATACAAGACAATGTACAAGTGTATAATAATAAAGTTATCGACGTCACGCGATAAGATTTTATTTGAATCAGTTTCTTGTTACCTTATTGCTGTGTTTTTCCTTTTTCTGGACGCTGTCGAAACAGTTCCGTCGTAAATCTGTATTTAGTTACTTTCACGAATACAAATGTTTAAAGTTACTACGAGTAGGGCCGATGAGTATTCAGGTTCTTTCAGAACTGTCTATGTGTTGTGGTATTATGCTGTTCAAAACCACATGTTTATTATACAATTTGTTTTGCTAACTTTTATTATTTTCTATACAGTGACATTTAATTATTATTTTATACACAATGACATGAATATTTACTTGTAAAGTATTATATTATTTTAATTATTGTGAATGTGAAGACTATGTGGGTTATTTTTTTTGTTTTTTTTTTTTGTTTTCTCACTTAGTGTTAATCATGGTCTGGCAGTTTGAGTCATATAAGCGGCCTACCCAAATGTCCTTTCTTTGGTATTGATCGTCGCATCGTTGAGCTCCTTAAGTTCTGAGTACAGCTGCACGATTACTGACCAATGCGTGCACTGACTGGTCAGGTCCACTCAATCTGTGTGGTTCTTTCCTCAAAAGACCATTTCAGACACCAATCTGCATGGCCTTCACATGATCTGACCAAGATTATGTCTGGACTTTAAAAGAGTTTGTTTCGGGCTTTCTTATCAGAGTAGTCAGATAAGAAACGCCGACCTCATCTAGTTTTTAAAATATGATTGACGTGTAAAAGTGTTTGTATAAACCTACTTACAGAATTAAATTAATTTATCATCATTTATCATTTATCACCACATATATTTACCATATAAAGGGCTGCTGTGTCCAACAATTCTCGTTATACCTCTTAAGCTTTGTTTTGCTCTTTACATATATTCTTGAACACTACTAACGCTGAAAAACGAAATCTTTACTTACTTTTAACTGTTTTTGCATACAAATACTTTATTTTATAGTATTAATTCTCCTATTGTAAAAAATCTTTGAATGTAAGAAGACTTTAAATATTCCATTGAGTTATAATGTACTAAATTACATTATAACTCAATGGAATATTTATAGTCTTTGACATCTTTCATTATAAATTGGCATCTGTTTGGTTTCTATTCTAAACGTTATAGCTTTCTTGATAAGACCGTAGACACTTTATAATTAGTGTTGTATGGATAGATTCTCATTGTAAGCCGTTTTTATTTATTCTGGCCGACAATCAAACACGAAGTAATTTTAAATTGTTTGGAAACTTCTAGAACGTTGGCCGAGAACCTACATAGCGGCCATCAGACCTGACAAAGGTTTAGTTTACCTCAGTTTTTAGTTTTACTCCAGTTTACTTGAACTTTACTTCAGTTTTAAATCGGTGCAAGTGCAGTATTGTTATCATATTTGTACTAGAATCTGGTCTAGTAAAATACAGTTATTTTTCGTGAAGAAATAAGTTTCATTCTAAAAACTCCAAAAGTATTCTCTGTACAGTGCAAAATACTTACAATATCTTCCCCGTTGAACGGATTTATGACCCCTCTTTGGGCTCCTCCAGGAGGGGATCTCTTTCGGCGTGGCCTGAGACAACGCCGCCCTCTTCTCTGACCACTCTTGGACAGAGAGGCCTCTGACGTCAGGGCATTACTCTCGCGTGGTTTAAGACGCCAACGCGGCCCTCGTGCTAGCGTGAAGTGTTTTAAAGCGCCTCCACTATTACGAAACATCCTTTTTTTAACTTTACCTCCTCTGGACAGGGATGTTGCCAATGCAGAACTCCTCCTGTTCCTGTCGCCGTAAGACGCTACAGCCCCGTCCTCGTTCCTGCTCTGCTACCGCCTGCTGATCCTGCTTCACGTTCCTGATTCCGAACGTCCCGAGACACAGACCCAGAAGACCCTGAAGTCGAAGCTGACCTGAAGCTCGTACTCCATCAAACCTTTTTATCCTTTGTATTATTTATAATTTCTTACATTGTGATCTACGACTGGCCCTCCAGCTAATTGTAACCTTACAGTCTGGGACAGTGCTGCAGCTGGATTCTGGAAAAATATTTTAATTTAAAAAAGGAATTTCGTTCAAGTGTTCGAGTGAAAAAGTCCTGTCTGCACGACAACAATAGAATTTAATATGTAGCCTCCAGCAACAGCATATATCAAATATTACCAACTTCTTGTTGAAACTTCATTTTAATAAACAGAACTTCACGAAAGAAACCAATCTGTGTCCAGCACATTTCGTCCGGGTGTTAATTTAATATCAGGTTCAAGCCGGTTGGGTAATATCAGTCTGGTAATAACCGGAATCAACCGGATTACGGACCGCAATATCTGTTATATTGGTCGCTAGTACTTTGACGCCGAATCCGCCCGTTTATTATCATCTTAAACTTTTAACGAGTTCCAGAATTATAAAGTGTGGGGCAACGTTTTTTAAGTGACGCATTTTTGTGAAGGCTGTTGAGTTATGGCGTTATTGAGAAGTCGATATACATTTACGTCGGTTATGTGTAGGTACACATAACCGACGTAAATTTATATCGACAGAAGTAGGTACTTCTATTAACTAAATTTTAGGTCCTGTAAACAGAACACTCCGATGGTTTTAAAAAGCGTTTCTAACAACATCACAGCCAAATAAATATTAAGACTGTCATCGAAAATAAATGTTCGATTTTATGGTCGAATTATGAAAATTCTTTGTTATTTCCAATCATCTGAATACAAATAAAGACATTAAAAAAAACAGAAAACGAGTTCGAAAAGTTATAAGTACAAATCAAAGCGTTTCTTACACAAAATGTCTCCTAATGTATCTATGTAATAGTGTACGTTTAAATTATTATCATCAATACACAATATAACATTGTAGTAATTAACATTTAAAAATAACATGTTAAACTTATAAGTTCGCCGGCACACAGATAAACCCTGTGAGGTTTTCGTTGTGTGGCTAAAAACCAAATTGTAAAATAGGCAAGTGTTTCAGAAATAAATAAATAATAATATCTATGAAACCAACGTAATAATAATTAGGTACACATAGAGGCATCAAGTTAAACCCGAGACAGTCACTGAGCAGGCCTTGCATGATAGCCGATTGGCCACACAATAGAGGGACAATGGCGCAGATTGACACTTGAACCGTGACACTGATAGTCTGCTTTAGACAGGATTCTACGACTCAATGACTACTGTTCATGATGGTATTTTAACTATTTAGTAACATCAAGGCTGTTTTTCCTGAAGGTGTTGGCAGAGGTGAATAGTACTCCTAAATTTCGTCATTTATTATTATACGTACCATGTAATACCTTATTGTCATTTATTGGACACACATCTTGACTCCGTGTAGCTATTCAGAAATTTATTACATAAATCACGCCTATATTCCGCAAATTCTTCGGCAGAGGTATACAAGGTGTAATTTAAATAACGAACAACCTCTTAAGGGGTTATGTTCTCATAACTCGTCAAAATGTAGGGAACAGATGATTTTTCTTACGCGATTTCTGGTTTGGTCCCACAGTAAAAGTTGTTCATAATGATGAGTACAATGACCCCGTAAGAGGTTGTGATTTATGTATGTTACATCTGGTATGTGTACCTACCACCCACATTTGGGCATTTTTCGTTTAGAGAAATTCTTGACGAAAAACTCGTGTTAACCATTTCGACCGAAGGATCGAACCTAGGACCTCCAACTTTGTATTCAACTAACGAATCAAATTAATTGAATATTCATAATAACATGCAAATTGATTTTGAATCAAATAATTTAATAGGCTGTAATTAAGTAGTGGTTGTGGTGGCGTGGTTACCGGCTTGTGTACGCAAATGGATTGAGTTTTATTGTAATTTAATTAGTTGTTAAAGCTTATCGGGAGCTTATTTAGTGTAGTGCATATTTTGAAACGGATTATGAGAGATTTGCGTAAGATTATCAGTCAAACATACATAAACTACACACATAAACTCACGCCTTCTTCCCATGGGGGTAGGCAGAAACTATAGAACGCCACCTGCTACGCTCCTTACATACTACTTTGGCTTCGCCTACGTTCATACATCTGGTCATACACGAACGCCGGTTGCGAGTACTACGCACGTGACCTTTCAGAAGAACATAGTAGGTTAATAAACGTGTTTCTATCAAAGAATAATAAATAATCAGCCGATCTATTCTGTCAAAATGTCACCGTGAAAACAGGTGAAGTGATGCCTATAGTTTCAATCCAACATTCATCATGAAGTAAGAAAACAAAGTGAAATAGTTTATTCTGCACAAACGTGGGCCACTTGACAGTTCACTTCATCTAAGTTTTTACGGTGTAATTTTTACAGAATAGCCTCATTTTCAGGTATCCGTAGTCAACAAGGAAATCTTATATTTTCGCCATGTCTGTCTGTCTGTCCCCAGCTTAGCTCAGTCTCTTAGTACTAGAAAGCTGTAGTTTGGCGGGTGTACATATTAATTACGCTGACACGTCTCATCTATCCCAGTGTGCTGGGTATCGTTGGATAGGCTGTTAAAAAATATTGCGGGTCTACGCAAGCCATTTTTCGATTCAGGGATCCTTTTGCATAATATTAAGCTTTATAGTGCTATTTTTGTTAGAGTCAAGTGTTCCCCCTCCTGCCAGTTAAATGGTTGTTTTTGGAAATGTGAAAAAAATTATGGCATTAGTACATACAACGAAATTAAAAGGAAAACTATCACAGCTAAGTAGGCTTTATAAGTTAACGAGTAATAGTCCACCAACTTACATGTGCAGTTGGAGAATTGACTGTGACGTATATTGATGTATGGACATGATAGAACATGTTTTTCAAATACAATGTTGTTTGTTTTTGGGATAAATTCATCCCAACTACGGAACTCCTCGTTGTGTGTAGTTCGACACGCACTTGGTCGGTTTTATAGAGTTATCTGTATCGTCGTCATTATAGAGTTATCTGTAGCGTTGTCATTATAGAGTTATCTGTAGCGTCGTCTTACAATATACTGTAGTGAGGGGGTTCGTATTCGCATTGAACGCTTATGCTCAAAGATGACAGATGAATCTGAAATTAACTTAACCTTTTAATCTACTACAACAGCGTAGGTATTTGAAACTTGAACAAAATACCTACGATACAACTATGTACTGTCATTTAAAACAGCCTCGGCATTATAAATTCTCTCAATTTCTTAAACGTCAAAGTGAAATGTCAAAGTTATTGCAGAAGTTTGATAGGTGCTAAACAGTTTTACAGACAGACGGACGGGTCCATAACATTTTATTATTATGAAAGCGAACATTTTTCGCTGTAACAGACCCCCGCGACTTGATGACGACTTTTTAATTACTGGTTTTAATTGATTCGCGTTAAATGAGTAGTAGAAGAAGAATATTGTAATATCAGCTTTTTATGACGGCTGGGGTACATGGATTTGGTTTTAATTATGATCATATTTATTGTTACGGGTATTTAAGAAGTTTCTTGTCATGGTATCGTTTATAATCCTACATCGATTAATAACCTGCTGGTACCCAAAGACTCGGAATTTACTGATTTGTAGTGCCTAGGCGTTTGTTCAAGAACATTTTACATAATTATAGCCAGGCGCTGCATTTTTTTTTTTTTTGGTTGGGAAATTATCAAATAACTTCTCCCGCTCTGCGCGGAGCGGGAGGGCGTGTCAGACTTTTACTGACTAAACCCCGGTGTCTAACCCGTGTTCCTTCAGCCTAATAATAATGGCTCTAGTGGTTTAAACTTGGGTCTGAAGATAAACCTTGTTTTGTAATAAGGCCCTGCCTGTATTAAACATAAATAATTAAAAATAAATAAAATAAACAAATGTTACGCGTAACCGCCCACACTGCCAGTTAGTTCGCGAACCGTTCACTATAATTGAAAACGGTGCTAATCCAGATTATACTGATGAAATCGTAAACTACTGACTATGTTAATGTCCCGGCCTTTTTATACCTGCCCCACAATTTATTGCGACGTAAGGGATTGAATATTTTAATAGTGTTGTGCGATCCGCGAGAATAGTTCTAAAGCCGATATCAGAAGTTTTACTCGAGTGAACGGTTCACTAATGAATTTATTTTTCACTTTTGATTCAATTCGAGTGGAAGATGCTGAATGAAAGGCAAAAATTACCAAAAAGTGAAGCGTCTGATGTCGGTTAAATGAATGAGTAACCAGTGAACAGGGAAATATAGCTCACTTCTAATCTGGTTGTATGAAATCAGTTCTTTATATTGCGCTTTTTGCGACTGGTTCAATTTTTTGGAAGCCTGGTATTTTTTTGCTTTTGCTCAGTCAGTAAAACAGATTTTGTTAACTAACATCTTACATTGTCCGTAGATAATAACAAAAATGAAATCCTTTATAATTCGGGTAAAATGACAATCTGCTAATTACTACATCGACATTTTATTGATAAAAGTGGCTTCACTGCTCCAAGAATTCCTTGACAGACGAACACAATTATATTAAGTTCGATCTTGAAACTAAACACAGATTCGCTCTACTGAACTTAAGGACCACGCTACCGCATTAGGATTTTTTCCTGTAATGATAGCAGTGTTTGTGATAAAATAAATAAACTTAGCAGCAGCACTTTCTTACCGTCGAACTTAACTTAACGCCCTTTGTGTCTCGTATTAACTCTAGACCATTTTTCCCGAACTCTTGAAGCAGTAAATAGTAGGTTTCGAGAGTGAAAAAGATTTTTCATCGAAGAGTTACTCGGGAGGAATACTAATACGTTACACTGTCATAACTATGAAGGACGGGTTCGCGTGATTGGGATACTATAGGGTGGATAACGTTTGTGAGAAATATAGGATTTTTGTGTACCTTTTCATATTTTACTTGGCTTCTGCATGAAGTGTGGAAGTGGAATGTTTTACATGTTCAAGTCGTGCTAAAAATACACAAATTCTTGACTATCTTGTGCTTATTTGTTTGTGGGTTGTTTGTTTGTATGACTATCGCGTGTGAGGTTAACAGGTAGGGCTAAAGTGTGTTGTAGTGAGATAGCTTTTTAGTTCGATGGTCCATTTGTACTAGACGAATAGGAAAATAATGGCGTTATCAACATTTTTTAAAAGTTTGAAAGGAGATAATTTTCCTGTGCGCTTAAGGAGGTTTTTCAAAAATATTGTTTTGTCGCCTAAGTAGGTAGTTGATTTAAGAATATAATTTTTAGGACCGTCCATTTATATGCAGACGTGTGTTGACCCTGATATAGAAATAATGTTTCACTTCACTGAATCCTCCTTTAGTCAGATTTCTGCCAATTGTGATCGTATGTATTTTTATGTATGGTAATAACTAAGTACAGTGTTCCCAATATTGTGTACTCGGCAGTCCTTCAGCCAAATATACTCAGAAAATATGAAATTCTGATATTTTCACATAACGTATGTATCTACTTAGCAAAGTTAGACATGAATCAGTGAGTTTGCAGTAAAATATCAATGTGAGTTGTTGAATGATAAAAACTTAATCAGTTACTCATTGACAGCAGATTTTAATAGACTGATAATAAATTTCTGTTAAAAGTTATTAAATTAATTATTCAAATTTTTTGCGACTACCCTCGCAAGCATCTATCAGAAACCCCATCTGTGTTTCCGACGGTATTCAGTCAGTCGGGGGCATTTCCATGTGGGTACCATGTTACAATTCGGTGCGGAACACTAAAAAGGTGATAAATGGCACCGTCCGGATTAAGAAACCCGGACGCGGGTGTCGTAAGCCGAACAAATAGGGGACCAGGGGACCAGCAAATTTGTTAAATTACGGATTTGCCGCGTTGCGAACACTCCCGCCGGAAATTTTGGAATAAAAATGTGATGGACGATTATTACGACTGGGTGGACGTGTGGTGTTTGTATGGGTAGGCGATTAAGGGCCCCTTTTCCGAAATTTACGTTTCTAGATCGAGTTGTTTTCAAAGAAATCACCATATTTAAATTCGTAAAAAAATATATAGTACAGATACATGTTTGATCTAGTGACTTTTTTGGTTAAAAACACGATATTTAACATTTTGCTTGATAAAAAAAAATCTGAAGTAAAGTCGATTTTGAAAGGATTTTAAGTTGTATGAGACTTGGGGGAACGCAATTTTTATGAAAATTTAACTTTTCGTTTACTAATCGGGTATGACAGGGATATTATTGGATATATTTATAATATGGCACTTATTTTTTTTATATTAATTAAATACGTGAAAAACGGCTCAAGCGCACCGCGCCAGTGCTATAGTGCTATCGCGACTGCTCCTGTGGAACGCGAGCGCAAGCTGTCTCATGCCTAAACTTTCGGGAAAAGGGGCCCTTAAAGGCGTGCGAAGGGAAATGCCAGCAGTAGGCTGTGTTGGCGCATGTTGGTGATAATTAAGTATTTATTACGAATACTTAAGCGTTCAGCATGTCGATTCTGTAACCATTTCACCGTGAAAACGTATGTGAAGCGAGCTTGGAGTGAGCTTTCAGTGTCATCCCACTTCATGCTAGGGATGGAACAAATATTAAATTTACAATCATAATCAAGATTGTAATAATACTTTTTATGCTAATTCTGTTGATTCTAGGAAAACATAAAAAAAGAGATTCTGACTGAATTTCTGTTTTATTTAAAAAAAATCCTAATTTGTAATGTTTAAGTTTAAGTTTGTAAGGCGAATAAGGGACTTACTAGAGAATGGGCAGCAGCGTTCTCTTTAACACCATACTGCGATCGCCAACCCGCCTGCCAAGCGTGGCGATTATGTCAACACCCCCCCCCCCTTTGGGGGAGGCCTATGTCCAGCAGTGGACGCCTTTCGGCTGTAATGATGATGATGATGATGAGTAATGTCTAGACACTTAAATACTAGCTTTGAAATAATATAAAATTATAAACAGAATTAGTATAAACAATATAATTAAAATCTCGATTATGATTGTAAAAGTAGTGCTTGGTTAATCCCTAGCATCAGTGATGACACGACAGCTCACTCCACGCAATAATTCACGGTGAGATTTTAACAGAATAGCACCGCTAGAGTCGCTTGGACGGCATAATTGATCTATTCTTGAGTAAATTACCAGGACCGCATGAGTATCAGATCGTGCCAGTTCATCATACCGATGACGTCAATGATAATACACTTGGGGCGTTAACCTTCACCATGGGCAATTCAGCCCCGCTAGCCTTGTTGACTACATAGCTATCATGTTTACCACGGATCAAGCAATTCTTTATTAGTTAGCTTTTAAACGAGAGAAGAACCTGGACTATAATAATAGAATAGAATACTCTTTATTATGTATACCATAAAAGTTACAGATACAAATAATAATTCTCCCGTAGGCGTAGCGCAACCTGCCAGTGTTGCGAGTTTGTCTGAGAGGGATATTGTGAGCCTGGCACACAGGCAACTGAAGGAACACGGGTGGGTTTTAGCTAGTAAAAGTCTGACACCTCCTCCCGCTCCGCCCGAGCGGGAGAAGTTATTTGATAATTTCCCACCCAAAAAAAAAAAGCGTAGCGGAAGCCGGTGCACTGCGAGCCCCGGGGTAAGACGGGCACCCCGACTACTTTGCAGAATAACAAACCGAGACGTTCTGTACTAGTCGGATTGAGTTCGAGCCGACCTCGCGGTTGGGAGACAAGTGGTTCTGTGTGCGTCAAACTACACGTCACTCGTCGTCAGAACGAAATTACGTAAGGTGACGCATTTGATTTATTTTTAAAAATTTTACATCTTTGTTGTAGCTAATTCGTACTTGTGTAAAATTCTTACACCCGTATTTATAAACAAGAAATTACTTGCTGCTAAGTAATTGCTTAGTGAACGATACTTTTTTTTTTTTTTGGGTGGGAAATTTTCAAATAACTTCTCCCGCTCTGGGCTGAGCGGACGGCGTGTCAGACTTTTACTGACTAAAACCCACCCGGGTTCCTTCCGTTGCCTGTGTGCTGGGGCCACGATATCCCTTTCGGACAAACTCGCAACCCCGGCAGGCATTGGCCCTAACGGACCCCGTCAGTTGGTGCTGACATTTCTTTGAGGCGCGCGTGAAACACAACGCGCCGTCGACCCGGGCCTGGTCCTTATCGGACGGCGAGCTACCCATCGCTCACCGTCCGCAGGCCCGCGCCTACGGTGGCCGGAAATCAGCTTGTGACTCCCGACGCCCGGGGCGTCTCCTGCGGCGGCTAAGGGCGTGAGGGCGCGAACCCTGCCTTACCCTCACGCGTTCCGCCTCCTCCTTCGCTAGCATTACTGCTTCGCAGAAGGAGGTGACGGCCTCCCATGCACTCTCGCTCCGAACCATGGCCTGAACCAGGGCCGGACGCGAGAGATCGCTGCCGCCGATCGCCTCCGTGAGGACATGGCGGTGCTCCGCCCAAGCCGGGCAGACCTCCACCGTATGCTCCACCGTGTCTTCCGGGCGATCCACACAGTGGTGAAACCCGGGCGTGTCCTCCCGCTTTATCCTGAACAGGAACCTCCCGAAAGTGAACGATACTTGAGGATATCATTCTTCACTACAGAATCATATTCTATAGTCGAGTAATGTAAGCTACACAATTGAGTAAATGCTTGAGTAAGAAACAACACTTGATAGTGGTTCCCTCTGGACACGCAGTTACTGCGGTTTTTTTTCATTTAATTATTTGTAAAGAAAAGAAGTGAAGCAAAACATTTCTCACGACATTCTCACAACAACTTATTTTCTTTAGAAATAATAAAATGAACAAAAAATATTATTAATTAAAATTAGTTTTCTTGCAAAAATGTTACAATAGTTATACAAATCTTTAAATACATTCAATTAGTATCTAATATGTTCATAATGATGTAAATACATAAATTACCTGGTGCATGGATATCCTCCGTCGGCAAGTATACCCTATCAATTTCGTTATTGCATGAGCTCATATTTAATCGTGAATTCCTAAAGATTCGGCTATCATGAGTACTGCCTGCCCAACGCACTCAATCAACTCAGCCTATAGCAGTCCACTGCTGGACATAGGCCTCTCCCAGGCTGCGCCACAACACCCTGTCCTCCGCCTTCCGCATCCAGTCTGTCCCAGCCACCTTTTTAAGGTCGTCGGTCCATCTAGCTGGGGGGCGTCCCACACTACGCTTGCCGATACGCGGTCTCCACTCCAGGACTCGTCGGAACGCACTACTATATCATAATATATAATTAAATTAGGGCCACCACCTACTTGCACATTTTTAATGATCTCATATTAAAACAATCTTCTGAATAATCATGAAATGGATCCACATCACGAAAATAAACTGCGATTTCTAGGCTTAGCTACTTCAATCTCCAGTAGTTATCGATATCATCTATAACAGCAAAAGTCACTTCGATGCTTTCCATTGCTATAACCGCAAAATCAAACGCAAAACGGTGGTTCTAAAGAAAATAGTGACTATTACTTGGCTAAGAATTCTAACTTTTGACAGTTCTAACTTCAAACAATTACTAAACTATAGACTAAAAATCATTACTTGAGTATTTAATTTTACTCAAGTAATCACTTTTACTTGTTTATAAATACGGGTGTTAGTTCTTAAGTATTTTTTTATAATTGAGCGTTACTACGCTCAATTATGTGACTAAATTACTAGAACAAGTTTGAACTAATTACCAAATGATGTTTCGATTTTGTTAACATTTACGTTATATGACGTCGGGGGGTAATTCTGTTAAGTTTCTTTCAGCAGATGCAATAATAGTTCCCAACTGACAAAGGATGACAAAACGTGCTTAATGGAGCTTGAAACAGAGATGGAAACTGCCATAAAAGTGTATAGATAGAAACCCAAAACACAAGTCCAAAAACAAACCACTAGGAGTCAACCTTATAAGAAGAATCTGGAAGAAGCTCAGCCACAGAACTATGACAAGAAAGGAAAGAAGAAAAAGACAGAAATAAAAAAACAAGAAAAAGGAATCAGAGTAAATGATATGGAGTACCTATTATTTTGTACTCTGGATATTGAAACTTGGAATCTAGAGACGGTTTCGTCACTTGCCCTGAAGTTACAGATGGGCCCACTGTTCCTGTGCCGACCAATAGGATAATAATAAGGAGTCCCGTCACATTTACTGCTTGTTTGCTCGGTTTTAGACTTACATAGGTACGTGTATATGACTGGGTAAGCCTGTCATGCCCCGCATATAAACACGGGGCAAAACGAGCAGAAGATAATCATTTTACGTTAATTTTAAAGAACATTCATGAGACTAATAACTAATAAGGCATTAATGTGGCTTCTGATTTTTCATTACCTTGTTTTTCTAAGGTTTCATTCAAGATTTCCATAGTTGCCAAGGGTTGCCCTACTACCTACCTAGTTCAAACCGCTGCGAATTAAAGCTGGGAATGAAACTTGGTCCTAAACCCCGAATGTTTTAATTTGTAACATATTTGTTGGTGGGTCGTGTATGTATTCCCGAGAGAGCAATATATCACATTTTTATATTTCGGTGTTCAGAGTGGCCTTGGATTTTTTGGTAGGATAGTATAGAATATTATTTTTTGTCATTGTCCGCACCTCAAATGTTTGAAATCTGATGTCAGGCGTAGAAATTCAGTATTAAGTTCCAATTTAGCACTAAATCCTTAATTTCAAGTAAGTATTATGAATGTCACTTTCACTGCGTGCTCAATAACAGTGCAAAAAATTATAGTAACAACAGCATTATGTCGTAATTATTGTAACGTATCGGAAAATAAAATATTTGTACTAATAACCATGGTTGGTGATTAGTGCAAATATTTTATTTGGATTCGGATAGCAGATTAGTGATAGATTTTCGCAAGGCGGGCGGCGCCAACTGTTGAGCGACAGAACTCAGCAGTGGTTGTTTATTTTAAATTTTTTTACCGCTTTTCGGATATCAGCAGAAATCGGCTAAGTACGTGTCGGGCCGCGCACAATGAAGGGTTCCGTAGTTGGGATGAATTTATCCCAAGAACAAATGTAACATTGTAGTGGAAAAACTAGTTCTCCCATACATTCCAACTGCGAATGTAAGTTTGTACGCACAATATTGAGAGATTTACCATGTAATTTGCCATAGACTTCTTATAGGTTTTTCTGTAATCTTTAAAAAAAATCTGTATATTTTTCAAGAATTTAGGCTCATTATTTCAGAGAGTCAATTTATAATAATTGTATTTTCTTAAATTACATTAAAACCATTTATTTTAAAATAATAAAAAAATGGGACCCTCACAGTAAGCCCTTCCATTTAATGTGCCACGGTACAGTTAGTACAACTTTAAATTTTAAATTTCAAAATTTTCCTGCAAAAGTGACCTACTCGTATGTTCAAAACTCATTTATTTACCATTAGATTTTAGTATTGTAACACGTCCGTGTTTGTCTGATAAATTGATCTGTGCACTTACCAAATTTCAACATAACGGTCCATTAGATTCGGAGTAAATTGGCTGCGACAGACGGACAGGCATCGTTTTTCATTCGGCCGTACGGAACCCAAAAAAAAAACAATTTTAGAAATGATCAAAACGTAATCGAAATGGTGTATAAGATTAAAGTAAATCTCATTTATTTTAGGTTTCCCGTAATATCCAACTTCAAAGAACGAAACGCAAAAAAAGTACTTGTTACCTATTTCATAAAATGTAGCAGCGGCGAGGTGTCAATTTTTGTATGAGAGAAGCCGAAGCGAAGCCGATTTTAACTTACTTTTTTATCAGTAAAGTAAAAATTAATAAATTTACTTCCCCTTTATTTTTTTCCTTTACTGAATTTAACACCATCTATCGTCAAGTAGCAGAACCAAAAAGACGCATCACTACACAGACAAAACTTTCTTGTTTGTTATTTCAATTCAAAGCTAATAAAATAGGACTTTTTGATGTTTGAATTTTATGGTGAATTAAATACCCCTATTGACTGTGCCATTTTTCATTAGCGGTAGAATTGTTGATGCGTACTTCCGAAGGGAAGCCGATAAGAATCGTGTTATATGGTGCTTTCGCCACTGAAATGTAGTACTCTTATTTCAATAATTTCCACGTTCAGAACAACAAAATAAAATAAAACGGTTCCCAGTTTACCTTTTCATCGGGAGAGTATTCCAGCATATTTTTTATGGCTAGGTATACGTAGTACCAAGTACTTGAAGTAGTTTGAGCTGCGAGAGCTCCCAAGAGCTTCGCCTCAAGACCTCATCTAAGAAGAGATGTAAATTAATACGATGAAACATTATGCTAACTGTGCCAAGTGGGGGTTCTTAGCCGAGTACCTAGGTAGGTACTCGTTACCTCGTTACCTTCCAATTTTGTTTAAATTATTAATGCTTTTATAAGTTTGAGAAGAGTAAAACTACTCGTATTAAATTGGGTATTTTTTTTGCTTTTGATGTTTTTAGTCTCGGTTCTACGGTCCGCGTTGTGTATTAACAAACTAACTTCTTTGTGTTTTAACTTTTTTATTTGGTTCATCATCACTATCATTTCGGCCGAAAGACGTCTACTGCTGGACATAGGCCTCACCCAAGGGAGGGGCCCCTTTAGGAGAGGCCTATGTCCAGCAGTGTTTGCCTAATCGCCACGCTTGGTAGCCGGGTTGGCCATCGCAGTATGGTGTTAAAATGCATAGAGAGCGCTGCTGCCTATTATCTAGGAAGTTCCTTACTCTCCTTTTACGACGCCCGCGGGAAGAAATAGGGAATAGAAATTTGTTTGGTTATTCAACAACAGTTGTATCCGAAACGGGGAGCGAATAACGTTCCCCATTGAATCACTGCGCATTTATCTAAATTAGCCAAATAAGTTTACCATAATGTCCTTTTAAATCCTAATGAGACTTCTTTAAACTGGTCAGTAAGTGCCAACGCATACAATCTTTTAACCGACAATAACGCGCCAAAACATCACTTCCACCTCGAAGGAACTCTAGGAATAACTGGCCACTATTATCATATATTATTATTATAACAATAACATCTTACAGGCTATATGTCAGTACAAATCAGTGCACTAATTAATGACCAATGCTCACGGCTGATTGCACGCGATTAGAAACACGATTAGCAAGGTATTATAACATAATGATAGCTCATTAGATATGTATTATGTATGAGACAGCTAAATATGTCGATGGAGGAATGTTATTGGCATTAATCATGACTTTTATTACATAAGCCGTCTCAAATGAGAAGAACGATTCTGATTTAGGTGCCCAACGATTAAAGTAAACATCAGCTATTGTTAGATATCTTTTATGATTAATGCGTGCACTGACTGGACAGGTCCACTGAAATCTAGGTGAATCTTTCCTTAAAAGAACACCTCAGATACTAATCTGCATGGTCCTCATATGAACCAAGATTTATGTCTGGACTTAAAAAGAGATTGTGACCTCTGATTTTACTTCAGAGTTTCTTCTCAGAGTAGTCGGAAAAGAAACAGACCTCTGCTAGTTTTCAAACATAATAAAGTTTTGATGTTTATAAGTGTTTTCATCAGCATCCCCTAGCCTTTTCCCAACCATGTTGGTGTCGGCTTCCAGTCTAAACAGTATTTTACTTGGAGCGACTGCCTATCTGATCTCCACAAACCATTTACTGGGTAATACGATACCCCTTGGTAAGACTGGTTGTCAGAATTTCTGGTTTCTACCTACGCGTAACGACTGTCAAAGATCAAACAAATGTCAACCAGAACCAACGGTTTGACGTGCTTCGGGGTCTCGATATGTAATGGATGGTCACCCATCCACGGATCGACCTCAACAACCGTAACTTAACCTTCGACCGACCCGTGAGGCTATTATTATGTAACCACGAGCACCTCGTATAAAGGTGTTTTGTAAAACCTATTTACAGAATTTAAATAATCATTTATCATTTGCTCGCTGGTGAAAAATAAAGCAATGGTAAAAATAATCACACGTTAAGAAGTCTGACAAGACAAAATTAGACAAAACACGATTAAATACGGCAAAAACAAATAAAACTGTTCACTGGCCAAATAGAATCATAATGGGATGTATCCCTGAAAGTAGCCGAATGAATATTTTATACTTAGGTATGCTTATTAATAATAAATATGTAATGTAAGAATCTATATATATATCTTATATGATAAAATAGTAACGAAGTATTTTTGTCCGTTTGTTTGGATGTATGTTCCAGATTTTCGCAAAAACGGCTGAACGGATTTGAATGAAATATGGCACACAGATTAATAACCTGGATTAACACAGGACATTTTTTATCCCAGTAGTAAACAAAACTATAGCTAATATTAATAAAATGCTTAACGGGTAACTCTTTCGTTCATACATTTTTTTAGTTTCAGAACCAATGTTTTACTAATATTATTTCAGAATATAAAGTATTCCATATTTACATTTGATATTTATTAACAAGACTTATTGTCAACATTTTAACATGAAACAAATAATAATATACAGGGTGGATTTTTGAGATGGGGCAATAACGGCAGCAGGCTATCTTACTTACTACCGGTATAGAAAGTATGCCAAAAGTATGTCTGTGTGCCAAATTTCATACAAATATGTACAACCGTAAAAGCGTGAAGAGGTAACTGACAGACAGGCAGAGTTATAACTTGCGCAATTATAATATTGGTACAGATAACAACAAAATTAAATTGAGATCAGCATTCTGTTTCTCAAGCTGGTTATGATTTTAAATTGTGATTACATTCCAATTCATACCAAAACAATTTCATAGGCTGAGTTCAGACGATACGCGCCCGCTACGCGCACACCACGTGCCCGCCCCGCGCTCGTTCCGCGCCCACCCCGTGCTCAGCCCGCACACGAGCTGCACACGTCTTGTACCCGTGCTTCGGCTAGTGACGTATTGACTGTGATCAAGGGCGTTTTTTGATTAAATAATTAGAAGTATAAGCGGGTGCGAGTCGATATGGAATTCGCGGTGTCGCGTCGTGCGACGCACAGCGTTTGATTGACGCTCGATCGGACGCATGTGTCGGTCGGAATTCCAACCAATTACTGCGCCCAATCACGGGGAACAAGTTTTAAGGACACAGGTGGCAGGTATTCTGATATCGTTGTTATTGATATCTTGTAATAGTGTTACAAAGAGGGGCTCGTGCAAGGGTCGATCGATAAAGTTAAGCTACGCTTGCCACGGTTGGTCTGGTTAGACTGGAAGCCGACTCGAACATAGTTGGTGTTGGGAAAAGGTTAGGTACATGATGAGTGTTACAAAGAATATTAGGTTATATTAGTAGAGCTTTTTGTAAAAGAGCTCATCTGGGGAAGAACTTAGGGACGACCATACTTATTTTAAGAACTAGGTATGACCATACTTATTTTAAGAACTAGGTACGGCCATACTTATTTTAAGAACTAGGTACGGCCATACTTATTTTAAGAACTAGGTACGGCCATACTTATTATAAGAACTAGGTACGGCCATACTTATTATAAGAACTAGGTACGGCCATACTTATTATAAGAACTAGGTACGACCATACTTATTTTATTGGAGTTCAGCACCATTGTTGTTATTGCTGGTCGAAGGGTATAGGTGCGTATAAGTAGTATAACTAGATTTTAATTTACCACTTTATGCGCGTGATTAATATGTATACCCATGCCAAATTACAGCTTTCTAGTACTCAGGGTCTCTAAATCGTGGACAGACAGACATGCTCACTTAAATGTCTCGCTGATGGTGGCGCGTGTGTTGGATCATTCGGTTCCCTACAAAATGGTTGAGCTGGATGGTGCTGATCCACGCGTCGTGTTCGTAAACGGGCGCCGTCAGTTGAGACTGGTCATCTCTTAATTGCCAGGACTTATTTGTAATATTATTTTATTTTATTATCTTATATTTTAAATAATCTTTTTTTTACATTGTTCTCACATATAGAAAAGACAAGAATAATGTACCCAGGATTTTGTAATAAATTGATTTAAAAGAAGATTGTCCTTGGAGTTTCTTGCCTGTTCTTATCCATTGAGATCTACGTTTTGGAATGGGCAAATAGCTTCAACTTTCTGACTAACTGACCGATTCATTGACAATTTAAAAAAGCCTGTAATTGGTTTAATTGAAATAAATGCTTTGAATTTGAGTTTGAGTGGCAGGTCATTACAAGCGCATAAGACATTTGATATTGATTTCTAGGGAAGAATGCCTGTGATGTTTTTGGGCTTCTAAATATTCATAGGCGACGGTGATTAGTGTGATTACTTATCATTCGGTGGGTCACCAGTTTGTTTGCAACTCTTTGAAAAAAGAAACAGACTTATCACAAATAAGCCAGTCTTTACCTACCCGGGAATGTCGTGGATAGCGACTTAGGGATTACATTTAGGAGATAAGCAGCAGCCTCCTATTGTTTGCTAGTACGAATTGCGACCATTAATCTGTCTGTCTGATTATGCTAATTTGGCTTTTCATAGTTAAACGTGGCGGTCATTGTGAGGCCTATCTGCTGTACTGGATTTACGAGGTAACGGCCTAAAATATCTAGTTTCTTAGTTATAATAATATATACAACAGACAACATAACAAACACATAACACATAATTATATAACATAACAGCATAATAATATAACACACACACACTCACTTTAACATATTATATTTTCTATTTATATGTTTTTTATTTGTATATTCTTACTAACAAATGCTTAAAACATCGAAGAGACAAGTCTGATTTCAGTGGACTGACGTTTTAGTAAAGGCTTGTTATGCTTTCTTATTGATCAGGATTGTAAGCAGCACGGCTTAGCTATATTGCAAGTAATTTAAGCCTTTTAAGGCATACTGCACATCACTGCACTCGGGAGCCCTGTGGTTCACATATACCCAAAAAGATTACAATGTTCTGCGTATCCAATACAATAACGCATTCAGGGTATTGTTGCGATTGCCGCGCTTCTGTAGTGCCTCGGCAATGTTTGCAGACGCACGCACTGACGGCTTTGATGCACTGTGGCGTAAGAAATCTGCCTCGCTACTCCTTAGGCTGCGTGGTAGTCCCAACACTATCCTGCAATCGATAGCCGCCCGGGCAGACAGCCCACTATCGCGCTAGTGTGGGCGCTTGCAAACCGCACCCGATCCGTTTTAGTTATTAAATGCTAACATAGACTAAGCTTTTTTGGTAGATCCCATGTAGTCTGGAAAATAAAGATAATAATAATAATAATATGTATAGCTTTCTAATTTTACTTGTTACATATGCACACGCCTTTTTTCTATGCGGGAAAGCAGACACTACAGAATGCCAGCAGCTACGAGCTCTATATTAATTGTATAATTGCATAGCACATGTTTGAGCACTATGTACCTACTATAAAGTTACCATTTACTGGGTACGTCTTTCATTGACTTGAATGTGCCCTGGCGCTGAGAGTATGTCATGCTCACTCAAACGTCTCGCTAGTGGTGACGTGTGTGCTGGATCATTAAGTCCTATTCAAAATGGTTGCGCTGAATGGTGCTGATCCATGCGTCATGTTCGTGAACGGGTGTCGTCAGTAGGGACTGGTCATTTCTTAGCTGTCCCGGCTTATTTTACTTATTTTAATTTTTCTTATGTTTTTATTACAGACGCTTTTAACGTGCACGTCGTTCTACATTGTTCACACATGTATAATTTCAATTGGAATGATGTAACCAATATTTCGTAACAATATTTTAATTTACCATGGAGTTTCTTGCCCGTTCTTCTCCATAGGAACCTACTACGCTTTGGAATGGGCAACTAGCTTCATCTCTCTGACTGACCGACCCCTTGACAATTCAAAAGTGCCTGTAATTGGTTTATTTGAAATACGAGTAGATGCTTTGAATTTGAGTTTGAATTGTTTATTCAATACACTTTTACACAAAAATCTTGAATATTTTTTCAATGTTTTCCTCATTCGTAACCGCAGCGACCTCGCACCTGTATCCTCGAACACTCCTGCTCATCACGTCACGCACAACACATGACAGACATGTTTCAAGATTAGCAAGTGACGTCACATCAAAACGACGTCGCACTTTTTACTCTTTTTCGCGCTCGATTTATTTCGAAACGTTACAGTTTTTATACGGTAAATCATTCCGTCTGATAAAACTTGGGGCTGTATGCTTAGGTACTGAAATATTCGTGTGTGTAAGAGCTTAGGTTTTGTCGGGGATCTCTCATCCTTACTGATGATGTAAATTTTTTGTTGGATTTATTTTTTCGGTGTAAGGTATGTTGAGGTATAGCACACATTAAATCCTTCATACGATAATACAACCGAAGCTTCTTGTAGACAAGAAATAGCCGCAAGAGAATGTTGAAGTTGTCTAAACAGAATATTCTAATAAAGTATATAGTTTAACCCATCAGGGCCACCGTGAAATGCACCGGACTTAAGGCGACAATTGCCGACTTTTAATGATTTTATACTGAAGATCACGTCTAAACGAGTAGAGTTAATGATTTGAAAAACATATTTATGTTAAATTAAAGCATTTTCTCATAAATGAATATTTGAACATTTTAGATTATGTTTATATATTGAAATGAATTTGTAAAGTTATGTCTAACGCGGATAAAAAACTGGGATGGCGCAAAATCTACCCTGCGTATTTTTCTAAAACCTTCACCAATTTAAAGATCTTTATTAGAGGTTTATTGGTCTTTTAGTATACGCGTTTTATTAAAATACCTTTGGTTTTGTGTATAATAAATTAATAATTCATCAAATTGGGGACAGCGCTCCTCGATGGGCGAGTCCTATTATTGGCTAAACTTACGACGCGTTGCGTGAGCTCAGTACAGAAAACGCAGGCTAACCACTCAAGGTCACTGGCATATATCTCCGTCTTAACTTTTGAATTGAACCCACTAATAACACAAGCACATTTAACTTAGTAGGGTTAATTGGAACACAAGTCATGTAGAACCCACATTGCTGAGAGACTTTTAAAAGTAGCCACCCATGACAGAACCAAGAAGTGATAAGGACTAAATATTATCGTATTAAAAGAGGAACCGTGGCGTTTCTTGCCGGCTCTTCTCCATAGGAAACGACCTATTGGAACCATGCACCTAGCTTCTGTCGTTTCATAGGCTTATGTGAAATAAAAATATTTTTGATTTGATTTGATTGATACACATAATATTAAATCACTGTTAATCAATCAGCATAGCCTTATCCTAACTATGTTGAGGTCGGGTTCCAGCCTAACCAGATTCGGCTGAATACCAATGAAAAAGAAAACCTCCACAACCCAGTAACTGGGTAACACAACACCCCTTGGTAAGAATGGTTGTCAGCCTTTGTGGCACGGATATATCCGTTTTGATTACGGATAGTCGGAAGACTAGGTATCCGTAACGACTGTCAAAGATCTACGAATAACAGGCAGGACCAACGGCTTAACGTGCTTTTCGAGAGAAAATATTATACCACTGTATACAATTAAATTGAAAGCTTCTGACTTTAAAGATGGTTGATCGAACGGAAACCATTCAACACCACCATTTAATCTAAACCACCAATAATAAATACTGGCTGAAGTATCCGCTTTTAACCCTCAAGTTATTTCAATTACATCTTCCAAATCAAATTCTAGGGAAATAATATTGGTACTTTGGGAACCAATAGTGAGTCACGGAGGGTTATATTAAAACAAATCTGTCGCTATCTTCGACGTTCAAGGATCCTTTGAAGTACCGTATTTTATTTGATTTGGGCGTCAGTTTTGGTGTGGCTGATTTTCGTATTAAAGAATTACTGTTTGAACTTTTGAATGGTGGTAATTATGAACTACGGTGTAAAAGAGTTTATTTGTTGTTAAGTTGCTGATTTATAACTAATAGTCTGCATGGATCTCTATTTCGAGAGTTCAGTTGATAGGCTTTTTTTAAAATCCCTTATTATTATACGAGTACCATGCCATAAAGAACATGTATCATATACCTAGGGGTTGACACTAGCTCCTGTAATACAGTGTAAACTAGCGCAGGATCTAAGGAATTCATAAAAATGTATGCATAATTATGTCAATAAAGATTATATTATATTATTTTTATAATTACATAACTACAGATTTCGTAAATGTAGAGGATTGAATAAAGAACCGTCTACATGACACTTTGTAAGTTTATAAATAAAATTTGAAACTAAGCAAAATTTCTAAATAAACACAGCCTCCAGAAAATAATGTTGGAAAAATATTTCTGTCCTTTTTCAGTTTTCTTTTCAGCCTCCCCGTAACAATAGTACGGCAGTCGGTCAGAAGTACAAAGGTGTCAGCGTAGACGTTCAAGTTTAAATAATGGTCGTGAAATGATGTTACACAAAAATCTGCGCTCTCTAAAGGTGGTGCTTTCGCTCCGGGGGCAGAACTCGTGTCATGAATGAAATAAAAGTGTCCTCGCCAATGAAAGTAGACAATGTTTTGTGAAAGAAAGGAAAAATAAAAACCGGCCAAGTGCGTGTCGGACCACGCACAATGAAGGGTTCCGTAGTTAGGATGAATTTATCCATAAAACAAACTTAACATTGAAGTGGAAAAACATAGTATCCCATACATCGATATATAATACCATACGTCGACTATTACTCGTTAACTTGTAAACCCTACTCAGCTGTGATAGTTTTCCTTTTAATTTCGTTATATATATTATATTACTGCCGTGAATTTTTTCACATATCCAAAACCAACCATTTAGCTGGCAGAGCGGTACATTTGACTCTTACAAAAAATAGCACTTTAAAGCTTAATATTAAGCAAACTGATCTCAGAATTAAGAAATGGCATTCACAGACCCACAATATTTTTAAACGGCCTATCCAACGATACTCCACACCACGTATTAGACGAGAAAAAAATCCCCGTTTTACGTGCAAGGGAGATACCCTAAAAAAATGTTTTTCATGGTTTTATTTTACAACTTTCTCGTCGTGATTAATATGTATACCCATGCCAAATTACAACTTTCTAGAACTAAGCGTCTCTGAGCTAAGCCGGAGACAGACGGACGGACGGACAGACAGACGGACATGGCGAAACTATAAGGGTTTCTTGTTTACTACGGAACCCTAAAAAGTGGACTTAAAAATAAGGTTGCTATGTTCTAGGACTGTCTCCGTAGCGTGGGTGCATTTGTGATTCCTATAATGTAGCCCGCAAAATTCAAAACTTCTTAAAATAATATAAAATAAATGCCTCGACGGTCTAGTTGTTGAGGTCCTGGGATCGATTCCTGGGTCGGGCACAGTTATTAGGTTTTTCCATTAGGAATTACTGAGTAGCAGCCCGGAGTCTGGATTTGTGCCCGGGTGATCGCATGAGGGTCGCCCTCTATTACTTGGGACTTAAAAATAACTGGCGAACTGTGGCTGTACCAGTACACCCCTGCATAACCCTTCGGGGACTGCATGCGTGATGGCACTGGCAAGCATCGCAAGATACACGACTCAGCCCACTATCGACCTCCGGTCTCCGGAGGGGAGTGATGTAGCGGCATCAACATCGCCACATGCGAACTACGCGTCACACTGACGTCACGCAAATCCTGCATCGCGCAAGCAGAGTTTACCACGCAACTAGCATATATACAACGTCCCGACATCAACCGTCGGGCAGTTGCCCACCAGACACGACACCCGTCTGGTCGGAGGATCCTCCCTTTTCAATAGAGGGTGAGTGAACTTTACACCCTGTTCCTCATACCACCAAAATATTAATCCATAACCAAATACCTAAATACGTTATTCATCTTCAAGTATTTAATTATGAACAAAATTGCCTTAACATCATATGATTTCAATGAATATCTTAGGAGATATCATAGTTTTCAAATAATATTATTATAAATGCGAAAGATTGTGAAGATGGATGGATGTTTGTTACGCTTTCACGCAAAAACTACTAAACGGATTTAGATGAAATTTGGCACACAGATATTGTTAGCGCGGGGAGCAATAAAAGAGTGGACTGTATTTTTAAAGGCCATGATTTCTTGCCGTACTTATTAACAAATTATAAACATTCCCGGAAAAATGATTTAAACGTGAGGAGCATCGTCCGTCGCGGTGGAGTCCGCGGAAGCGAGTGCTCCTCGGGCCGAGCCGTGTCGCCGCCGCGCCGCAACCCAGCGTACCGATGACGCGTTGATCACGCTGCCTGCGCGTGCAGACTGCGCGTAAGGTGTTATGTTGGGATCGATTCCCAACAGATATACCTAGTTTATAACCAGGATTAACAGATAGGATAGTTTTTATCCCGATATTCCCACGGGATCGAAACATATGCGGGTGAAACCGCGTGGCGCTACTAGTTATCTATAGCTGAAGAGTTAGTTTGTTTGAACGCGCTAATCTCCGCAGTCGGGTTTGATTTGATGATTGGTTTGGTTCCTTTTGCACTTGATAGTCCAATTCTTGAGGAAGGTCTACGACCCTTAGGCACCGAGCATAAAAAGAAAAAAAGTCAGAAAGAACGCTAAGCGATTACGAAGTTATAGCGCGGGCGGGCGATGCGATGCGACGCGGTGGGTCGGGGGAACAAGAGATGACACGCGGACGAAGTCGCGGGCAGAAGCTAGTTATTACATTAAAATAGTAACGAAGTCAAAACCAATCACTTTTTACAAAAATATGCAATGTACAGACGCCAGTACATCAAGCTACTACAATCTGTCAAATTTCTTTAATAGATTTTAACTTTATCCCTACAGCATAAGGTTCAAGGTTGATTGGGAAAATTTTACAGTTTCGGGTAGCTTGACCTCCTGGCGTCTGTACAAATGAATATTTTTGAAAAAAGTAATTGGTCGAGTCGTTTACATCGCTCGAAAGTATAGTTTTTAGAATTTTGTTCCGTTTGTTTGTTTGTCTGGATGTATGATCCGTATTTGTGCAACAAGGACTGAACGGATTTGGACGCAATTTGGTACACAGATAGTTTATAGCCTGGGTTTATAACATAAAGTACTTTTAACCCGATAGTACGTTACCGTGGAAAGTATTACGACATCAACGCGGGCGAAAGCTAGTGTAATGTAAAATAATTACCTAATTATAAAAAATAAATGAATATAGCTCTCAGAAAGAAGAAAAAGAAAGAAAGAAAAATAATTTTATTCGTCACAGAAACACGTGCTTAGGAAAACATAGACTCGAGCAAGTAAACATTAAAGAAAAAAAAAAACCTATCTACATTAAAATCACGAGCACAAAAATAACAAATAGTCGGCAACTGCACGTCATGACTGTGACAAAAAGGCTTGCACTCAGCATGATGCTGTGCTATGGGGGACCCACGACACAGCGCTGATTTTCAGTGGTTACCCGAAAAATACTTACGGAACCCAAGTCAGGTTTGTCGGGTTATCTTAATTCCATCAAATATAATGTCGAGAGCTTTATTGATGTTTTAAATTATTACAATTTAGTAATGATTTTATCACAATTGCCGCGTATTGAATTTTGATCACCATGCAAATTGCAAAAAACGTAAGTTTGTTTTTCGAACGGATATAATATGAGTAATAAGAGGAAGCCTGGAAGTGGCACCGGTGACTGAAAATTGTGTGGAAATCGGTTGTCAAGGTATTTATTCATTTTTAACTTTAAAACACGGTTAAACCAATTACATTAAATCAAATCAAAAATATTTTTAATTCACATAAGCCTACATGGGCACTTATGAAACGTCAGAAGCTAGGTGCATGGTTCCATTTGGTCGTTTCCTATGGAGAAGAGCTGGCAAGAAACTCCACGGTCACTCTTTAAAAAAAAAAAAATTGGCTTTTACAATGTTTTCAAATTTCAGTGTTAATAGGTATGAGAGGACAGCGTAGGCCCATCAAAAGCATCAGGTACTTAACAAAATAGAAAATGGTATACAGATCTACAGTCTAATAAGCCTACAACGTCCTCAAATTGACAAAAAAAAACAATATAAAATATGATTAAAATAATAAAAGTTAGAACCTTGTTGAAATTTAAATTGTAGGTATAATAATGTCAAATAAGAAAAAAATTATGTCAGTGAAGTTTGTAAAAAAAAGACAAAATTAAATTAAAAATATCTTCGTAATTTGGGAGCTGCTAATAGACATTTACATAGTTTCGCCGTTAATGAGGTACCAGGGAGGCCACATGTACAGAAGGAATTAATGCCAAACTTCCTTGTCTTCAACGTAGTCCTTAATCTTATAATATGCTTTTTTGATAAGGGATTAATTAAAGGCAGAGACACATACACATAGAAACGATTTTTTTTTTAATTCTGGTAAAAACATAAAAACAAAAAAAAAACAATACTTTCATAAATCCCTCTCACAGTATCTCAGGCATGCCAATAAAATCTTCGTCCATTCATCCGCAATGCATGGTATGCAGAGGAATGAGGTAAATGTCGTCAGGACAGTTTTGAGTATGATGGCTATACAAGTAGGAGAACTCCAAAACATGATGGGTGGACTATGTGAAAGATGATATGACTAGTAAGGGAGTGACTACCGAGATGACGACTGATACAGAACTATGGGACAAGGGACATATTGGTCTCTTAAGGAAATAATGAAAAATAAAAATGTACCCGTTTCAGAAAAAAGGAAGCTATACAACACCTGCATTCTACCATGCCTCACGTACGGCTGCCAGACCTGGCCATTATCACAAAAAAAAGAACACAGGCTGTGTGTATGTCAAAGAGGAATGGAGAGGAGCATGATGAATCTGAGACTACTAGACAAATGGAAAGCCACAAAAAATAGGAACATCACCAAAGTAGCAGACGTTAGAGTTAAAACAAGAACACTGAAATGGACAGGTCATATGATGTGAGCTAAGACTGAAAAATGGACCAAAAAAGTCACAGAATGGTACCCAAGGAAATAAAAAGGCGTAGAGGAAGACAGATGAAAAGGTGGGAGGATGATCTGCCAAAAGGTTGGCGAAGAACAGCTCTGGATAGGAATAAGTGGAAGGAGATAGAGGAGCCCTATGTCGCAAGACAGCCTGACCTGGTAACTGATTAGTTTATTAGAATTTGTGTATGTACAGAGGTCAGAGGAAATAAAGGCTATTTTTATTTTAATTATGGGCATCGACGAGAAGTTTGTAAGCCAATCGCTCTGCCATTGCTAACCGTGCCATTTAATATTCAAAAGTAGCAAAACTGACATCGTAATAAAATTATCTGTCTGTCGGCAGGGTTGTAGCCTTCTCAGTGTGTTCGCAGATCAGTGGGATTCCCCGATGTTGCGGAGGCGAATGCAGCTCCACGCTGAATTTTAATAAGAGCAATGGTCGTGGGAGCTGTGGAGCAACGGGCAAGTACAATCATGATAAAAATTGATATTATAGCCAATGATGTATTACCTTTAGATGCGTTACCTGCGCTCAATAATGGCAAAGTAAATGCCAGCCAATTGCCTGACATTTACAATAATAATAATTATTATTACGTACGCGCCAATGAACATGCAGCAGCTAGTGACGTAACTAAATATGTGTGTTCATCTCTTTTTAACAACAGATATCGGTATATGTCTTTCCTTTTCTTCATGCGCAGTATGATTGTATGCAAGTATGCAGCTACAATCATGGCTTACGCTGTTTTTGAGTGCACTAATGTTCGTGTATGACGCGCCTATTTATAATACGTCATTGATTATAGCTGAATAAATAAAAGCTGTTTGTGATTATCCTTGAATGAGATTCAAAAAGAGACCTCTCATGTGTATGATTAGTAGCTGCATTTTGCTCATTTTGCTAATACGACTTCCATCGTTTCGGAATCTAAAAAAAATATAAAGTAAAAATCAAAAACACAAGAAGTAAAGGCTTCTACATACTGGCGCGACTTCCGAAGCCTTAACACAGTTCACTGGCACAAAAACAGTGTTAAACCATTTTAATATTACAGCTAAGTGCTTTTTTATTGAAAAGAAATAACAAAAGAGCAAAATTTAAGTAGATAATAGATTTGTTCTCATTTCTTTGCTCACTTTTAAGGGTTTCGTTGAAAGCCTAAAAACAATTTTTGAAGCTAGACAAAAGAGATTTTTAAGAGCAAAAGTAATTTGGTCTTTTTGTCCGGAGCGAGTAATTCTGAACCAGTGGGCCGTTCTAACTGCTTGTATTGCATGTAAAACTGTTTTATGTTAACATGAAACAGTTTTTTTTGTTGTTTTTCGGTACGTTTTTAAAAGTACCGCAGCCTTTTGAATGTAGTTAATAATGTACGCCGGTTTTTTGGAATGAGAAATTAGGTTAGTAACTTTCTTTTATTAATTCTTGTTTGCTGGAATGTGGCTATAAGTGTGTCTATCTCCTGCCAGGGTTGCGAGTTTGTCCGAAAGGGATATCGTGGCCCTGGCACACGGGCGACGGAAGGAACACGGGTGGGTTTTAGTCAGTAAAAGTCTGACACGCCCCAATAACTTCTCCCGCTCTGGGCTGAGCGGGAGGGCTCCCGCTCAGCCCAGAGCGGGAGAAGTTAATTGATAATTTCCCACCCAAAAAAAAAAAAAAAATCAGTAGCAATTTTTATTCGAAAATGTGGTTAATAATATTGTAAAAAATAATTTTCGTTGCCTCTTCTCACAAAATTGACGATATCGTGTTGAATTTAGGAACATTTTTCTTCAATATAATAACATAAATTTTGTTTTTAAAAATATTTTATGTAAGCAGACATGTTCAGCTCAGAAAATAATGTTGCGAAAACCTATCGTTTTTTTTAAAAACACTGTTGGTAATGTTTTTTTTCCTATTATTTAACAAACCTTATCAAGAAATTTAGAAATCACACACTGGGATTCAGCTATCCGTGTGATAAAATCAAAAATTTATTTTATGATTATACAATATCTTCATTAAGTATACCAGCGGTGAAATAAGCTATATTTTCGAGAGCGCAAAAGTGATGAAAGTATTAACGGGTGCTGAGACTGACACGAATGGTTTATCACCACGAAACTGTACTTTTATAGTTACACAGAATTAATGTTTCAATTATTTCAAGCTTTCTCACAATTCGATAAGAAATTGACGAAAAACGTTTTTTGTTGTGATAGCATCCTCAAGGGAATTATGTGCCCTTAAGTGAGTGATTGCGTAAGAAATTAAATTTTTCAACAAATAATTCTTTTGTTTGAATAACATTATTAAATTGTTATTAAAAAATCATATAAGTAAACTGAAAAGAATTAACTTCAATTTAATAATTGAAGTTAATTCTATTCAGTTTACTTAGATGATTTTGAAAATTCAAATGAAAAACATCTAAATGAAGGTGATTTTAAATTAGAATTTCAGGTTTAAGCATTGAAATAATCGAAATAAAGCACTTAATTTGTAAGTGGCGCTACGGATTGGCATCCACGATCATTATGCATTAGGCATTATGATCCATTTATTTAGATTTTAATCAGATACTTTCGGAACAGGCCATACGCATTCAATGAAACATGATGATGAACGACGCCTACAATCCGTGTAATATCAAGACATTTGCCAATTCGTAGCCAAAAAGAAGTTCAAGTGTAAGAGTCTCCTCTACAAATACTAGTATTACGTCAACGGATTCTAGATCTCGCTCTTCAAACCGTAATCTTGTTTGGCAGCAGAAGCTTCTCCAGTAACAATGTTGATGCAGCTAAATTGTTGCCATGGAGGTATACTTAGTACCTACAACTTAATCACAAAATGTTCTGCCAATATACCAACAAACATATTCCTCAGAATACATGTTTGCATCTGATGCGATGGATAAAGTTGAGCATAAACCATTTGCATATTGTAAACACCAGCAGTTAGACAGTTAGACAGAACAACTCCAGAATACTGTTATATTTGAACGTATGACGGCTTGTGGGTTTTATTCACTATCTGTTGTCTGAAGATGAAATTAAATTTACAGTTCAGGGAGGTCAGGTCACTCCCGAACTCTCAAGGGTACCTACATACAATAATAAATTAATCCCTACATAAAATTAATACCTCTCCTCATTCAGAGAAAAAATAAGCAGTGGTTCCTTATTAACCGTCTTCTAAAAAGGAGGAGGTTAAATGTTCGGCTGTATGTTTTTTTTTAAGTTTGTTCACCGATTGCTCCGTCAATTGTGGACCGATTTTGAAAATTCTTGGGTATGCTCCCGAAGTGGTCCCATTGTCACCAAATCAGAATCTGATGAGGGGATCCCATGGAAATCGAGGGCAATCCTCACATTTTATAGGCACACCTATATCGGTACTTCAGTATTTTTTAAAGTAACTCATGCATTTGCACTCGGAAAGCACCATTTGGTGAAGTGGAACTGATGATGAAGACCTCAGATAGCCACCGGAACTACTTAATAATAAGTATTTCACTGTTGCGATTCGATTAGACACTTTAATATGGTTGCAAAGCAATTTATGCTCGTCACAATGCATATGGTGAAGTCACCATCAGTTCCAGTTCTCCTAGTTCTTACCAGGAGAACTCCTCAACTATTAACGCCCCTGCATCGGGAAAAGCAATATTTTGTAAAAGGTGGAGTGGAATGAGCAGTTGACATTAGGCTATTGTAACTTAGATAAATTGCAAACTGACCCACTAAAAAGTGAAAAAGAAAAAAACTTTTTACAAAAAAATAACAACCGACTTCCAAAAAAAACACTACAAAGTGAAAATAATCTTAATTTCGGAAGTCTGAAGTTTTTTTTGTAAAAAGTTTTTTTTCTGTTTGACCGTTTTAATAGCTGGTTCTTTTGTGATGTTTTCTTTCAGAGAACACCAGTGATAGGTCTCCTTGCTGGTTGGCCAATATTATTTTTTTTTACCACACGAACTTTAGCTATTTTCATAAATTCATGGCCGACCCGATGAAAGAAGTAAACTTTTGATTAATGAAAGACTGAGACACTGAAAAATGATTGTTCTAGTCAAAGATCGCTGCGTAAAACAATACATTGGAGATATTGTTATTTATTTATTCTCACTTCTGTAAAAATATCATGTTAGCGGTTAAATAAAGTCCATCAATTATTATTACCTCAACCAACAGAAAATCGCAATCACTACCCACACTATGATCAATTGTATCCAAAACAGAACATCATACATCAGCAACCAGCTGTTGATTTATGACGCCCTGGTACCCACATACTGTTCACATACTGTTCACGTCTGAGTACTCCATTCATGAACTAGTCACGCAAAGCCTATTCAGCGCTACCTTTCACTCATGTTCTCCTAATTAAGTAATTGCTAATCAGTGTTATAAGACTAATCTATTGATAATTAACGAAGCCCCATTCAGCTTATAGTTTTATAGTTGCCACCGTACGTACATATTTGGCAAAAAACGCCGACATTTTTAACATTATTTTATTTTTATTATTTGTTGTTATAGCGGCAATAGAGATACGCAATCTGTGAATTGCAACTGTCTACCTATTGCGTTTCATGAGATACAGCCCGCTGGCAGACAGACGGATGAACGGACAGTGGAGGCATAGTAATAGGGTTCCGATTGGCACCCTTCGGGTACCGAACTCTAACAAGTCGTTATCCAATCTATAGATAGTAGTCCACTGCTGGTAATAGGTCTCTCCAATCGCAAGCCATTTTCCTCGATCGTCGGCTATGCCATCTAGCTGCCATCAACCACCTTTCCAATCTAGCCTAAAAATATACTACCTATTCTACGTTTGCCGTTTGCCAAACGGATTTTGATTAACCTAAACCTAATTTTCAACAGACACTATCCGTATACGTAGGCATAAAACTACTCTCCTGGTACACATGGCAACATATACCCACGCTCGTGTCGTAGCACCGTGCCGCCATGAAAGCGGTTTTATCGAATTTAACACTTTACACAGCGCGACACAGCGCTTAATGGAATTTTCGACGACAAATCTAACGCCGATGCAAACTGTCGTGAAAGAGAATTGCTACTTTGATTCTAGCCAAAAGAGATAAAGTTTGGAACACGTGTTTAGGAGCCGGCTAAATTAGATTTCGTGTCGAGTTTTGCGAATTATTTGGTGCTGTTTCTCCTAAAGTGAAAGATAGAGGAATAAGTTTTCTTTTATTGTTTTCCACCTAAATCGTAACCTTCTTACTATTATCGATAGAACCGAAATAACTTATCTACTAAGTTACTTTTTCGGTCCGTGGCAATCCCGAAATAGATTTATTCCCTTTATCCCGTTTTGGTGTTATTATACGTTCCTATTTTCCAACTTGTTTTGCCGGGTCCTTTGGTACGCTACTTAATTAAGAACGGTAACATCAAACGTAAAATAAGGTGACTTTTACTTTTTAAACGCAAAATTATTTATACTAAGGACATAGCCAGACAAATTAAAAGAAATATACATTGGTTTATAGTTAAATACAGTGGACAGTAGATTTTAAGAAATTATTATTGTTCTCTTGCCTCAACAAACTGGTAGCTTAGTAATTTGCACTTCATTATACACTGAATGGGTGCTCGGGAGTTTGACAGGGAAGCCATTGTAGACCTAATTAAATAGTTTTGCCGATGCCCAGAATCATCCAGTTAGATACTTATTGATAGGATAATTTTACTGCAACTTTACAAGCGTTTTGATTAAGAATAGTTATACCTTTATCGCTACTCACAATATTACTTAAACCTCCTACATTCTGCGTAACATTTGCATACTAGTTAATATTTTCGTCTCTTGATATCTGTTTCGGTCGGGATAGCTTTGGGTTCATCTTTATGAGATAATGAGATACTATTCATCTGACAGGTTACGTAATTTCTTGCAATTGGCATAATTGGCTTGAGGTATAATGCTACCAAAAGTGAGGTGGTGGTTTTTAAAGTACGTAATAATACACCCACGAATATACCACCGGTGACGTTACAAGGAACACCATTAAAAGTCGTCACTCAATTTAAATACCTCGGTCATGTGGTCACGGGTTCTCTCATAGATGACCACGATATAGATATGGAGCGCAGGGCGTTGGCAGCCAGATGCAATATGCTTGCCCGCAGGTTTGCGCGGTGCTCTGACGAGGTAAAACTGACGCTCTTCAGAGCCTACTGCCAGTCGTTTTACTCGTGCAGCTTGTGGGTTAGGTATACGCAGAAGGCTTACAACGCTTTGCGCGTGCAATATAATAATGCACTGAGGATATTGTTGGGGCTGCCTCGGTTTTGCAGTGCATCGGGCATGTTTGCGGAAGCGCGAATAGACGACTTTCATGCCATCATGCGCAAACGGTGTGCATCGATGTTGCGGCGATTCAGGGGGAGCCCGAACAGTATTTTAGCTACACTGGCGGACAAGATGATGGACCATTTATCAGGCTCTGGGCTGGCAGACATGTTCGTGCACATGTTCATGTAGCCAATTAATTTTCATTTATTGTATTTTTAAGTTGTTGAGTTTACTAACATAGGCTAAGTTCTTACTAACACTATATGGATCCTTGGTCTGAAATAAAAACTTTGAATTTGAATTTGTAATTTAGGGGTCGCGAACCTAAAATTAATTACAATCGATTCCTTCGTTCGTAAACCAAATGCGTGGCAAAGATTTACCATCGAAGTACCTTAACTTTTCTCGTAATCTCTCTTCATTTATGCAAAAAATTGGTTCTGCAATTATTTCCATCATATTTACCCGACTGCCCCAGAAGGAGGGTTATGTTTTTTTAACTTAAATTTTTTATATTATTTGTTGTTTTTTTTTTAATACCTACCATTCAATTCTTATACGCGTTAGAGTGGTGAATTTTCTTTTTTATTTCGCTACACTATGAGTTAAGAAGTGATTGCCAAAAATCAGGCATATTCCGCAGTCCGGGCTTCATAATGGAAAAACCTAATAAAATACTTTGTTTTATGCGTGCCAAACTCCAGACCCCGCACTTAGAAATTGCGTTCGCGACTACAAAACTGCCAAGGCAATTAAGCTACAGATTCAGAACAGCACCATTTGCTTACCATAAACACAAATACTCCCATGCTATGAACCTACCCTCTCCTCCATTAGGCTCAGCCAGCATGTTTGTGTTTCCATTTCATCGCTACACATCGATCACTCTCATTTGATTGCCAGCCATCCACCATATTGCATTTTCTAAATTTACAGCACTTCGTGACATTTTTGACAGACACAGAGGTTTGATTGGGATAATATTTCAAACGGATTGCTTGTTTAGTTTTGGACATGTGTTTTAGTTTAGTAAAAACGTTTGTTTTATTTTGGTGCTCAGTTCCTCTGCTGGGCACAGCCACGAGTCTACCTCGATCATTCAGATGTTAGTCGCCATGTTACATTTTACCTACCTATCTTGCAGAACATTTTTTCTTTTTTTTTTTTCTTTTTTTAGGCTTATTTATTTATTTAACACTTTAAGCACACAAAATGTACACAGTACACAGGCTTCAAATGCTGATAAGCATAAACTGTATAATATAAGTACACCCACTAACCTGTTTTATAGTTAAGATAATTTTAAGTGGAGAGTAAATTTGTTTCCACAATCAATTTTTTTCAACGAACACCGTTCCTAATAAATAAATATTAATTTTTGCAAACATTGAAGTACATATCGAGTTCATAAATAGTGATATTTTGTTGTTAAAAATACAATTCCCTAAACAAAAAGATTGGGTACAATTATAGCAGTTTAAAAATAAAACAATAGTAATCAGGCATACACAAAATACTGTATAATAATGTACCTACACCTAAGTAATTTTAGCACCACATGCCTAAATCAATGGGCCTATATTAATGGGTCTCTAAAATCAATTAACCCACTTTATCCGAGTCGATGTGGTGGTCACGACCTAATCGCCCTGGGCAAAATTCATTATACCTCTATGTACGTACTTGTGAGTACATATAGTTCCTGAGAGAAAGTCATGTCTAAGCTAACTTTGTTATCAACGATTTTAGTCACTGAACGCAAATGAAGTCGGTTCCCAAAAATGTATTGCTCATCTTTTATGAATAGTTTTCGGTTTTGAGTATAGATACAGGGTGTAAGGGACAGCCCTCCGCAGACTGATGGGGTGAATTCAGTATATCGTACTAAGATGACCGGTACATGAAATTATTTCAGGAAAGTTATGGGAATCCAATGAACATGATTTGTCGCGGCGGGGTAGACGGCCGCGCTCGCTGATTTCAGGCGTCGTTCGTTAGAGAATTACGCCAATATCCATTACTGTGTTTTTTATTTTAGGTGTGTTATTTACAATAATGGAGTACTGCGTACCGAGAATGTACCTAATTTTACATTGAAATAAAGGAATAGTAACTGTAATTACGATAAAAAAAAATCATGAGAAAATTTTCAGTGGAATATGATTCAAAATAAGGAGCTGAATACACCCTGCTAATTTGTGGGGGGCTGTCCCTTACACCCTGTATGTGTATAAGGCAAAAGCACCAGTGGTTATAATTATGTAGATGGCTCAAATAATCAAGAAAGACAAAGGAACATAAGGATAGACTGTGTTAAAAAAGTTGGAACCAATGCCGCTCTATTGACTTATCATGGATATGTCTCATCTGTGCTAAGATACGGCTTAATCATACGGGATAATTCCACTGACAGCAATAAGCCATTTATTGTGCCAAAAAAGTGTTTAAGAACTGTGTTTGGTCAAACCCATTAGAATCGTGCAGACCTATTTAAGAAAAAACATAAATTATTAATACTAGCGTGAATTAGAAAAAGAGTACTGGAAATGGGAGAATTTGTAAAAAAACATCCTCACCTACTCAGTGCAGCCGATAGCAACAATGTTTATAAGGAGGGCAAAATCTCAAGGTATCCAATTTGCAATGCCAAGATGTAGAACAGCTTACTGCCATAAAAACACTAGTCGAATGGCAATAAAGATATTTAATAATATACCAAAGGTATATTGAACTTATATAGAACTTCGAAACAGCTTATTTAAAAAACATCTCAGAGCATGGCATAAAGAAAATTGTTTTTATACTATTGAGGAATTTATGAATTCTAGGACAAATTAGATAGTTCATGACATTATATTTGACATTTTTATTTTAAGCTATTGAATTTTGTAATTTAATTTCTTTGGTTGTCATTTGAAAGTTGATATTTAGATAATTTTTTTTTTTTTTTTTTCTTTGATATTTTTAATTTGATAGGTAGACAATTCTTGATTTAGTATTCTTTTTGACATTAGAATTTAATTATTTTGTTTGAATTGATTAAATTAAAAGTAAATAAAGTAAAGTAAATTAGAATGATTATTATTTATCACAACATTTGCATGCCGAATGTAGTAGGCGGAATATGAAGAACTATTGTGTATGTGTTATAAAATCTGTAAAATACCATATTTCAGGCAAATATGTAAATTAATCTGTTTGTGATAAAGTTATGATGAATGATCTGACATCATGTGAAGGCCATGTAGAATGGTGTCTGAAATGGTATTTTGAGGAAAGAACCACACAGCTTGAGTGGGCCTGACCAGTCAGTGCACGCATTTGACAGTAATCGTGCAGCTCTACTCAGAACAGACTTAAGGACTTAAGGAGCTCAACGATGCGACGATCAATACCAAAGAAAGGAAATTTGGGTAGGCCGCTTATATGACTCAAACTGCCAGACCATGATTAACACTAACTGAGAATAAAAGAAAAGGAAAAAAAAGTAATAACCCACATAGTCTTCACATTCACAATAATTAAAATAATATAATACTTCGGGTGTTGTGTCTGGTGGGCAACTGCCCGACGTTGTATATATGCTAATCGCGCGGTAATCTCTGCTTGCGCGATGTAGGATTTGTGTGACGTCAAGTCTTTGATGCGTAGTTCGCATGTGGCGTTGAAGATGCCGCCACATAGTGGTAGTGGTGGTGGTGGTAGTGTGATGTTATGTGTGTGTGGGTGTGTGTATGATTATAAATGATGTTGGTCACGGCTCAATCATAATGTCTATTCAATTATAATAATGTACTTTTATTCAATGTCACAGGACGTCCCACTACTTACAAACGCTTCCAAAAATATTTTAATCAAAAGTTTAAAACTTTTCCTACATAATTTTTCGGCTTCAACTGACACAGTTTTTATTTGGTCAGTCTACTGTAGAGGGATAATTTTCGTGTCTCGGTTACTTTTGGAACGTAATTTGAAAAAATGTTGAAAGCCTCAAAGTAGATGAAACCGGGTGTATGGATAATCCGGGGAACATGGTAATCTAGAAATGGGTCTAAATATTATACTGAGATAAAATTAAAGCTGTTTTTAACATGAAAGTTGAGATCATTTATTATTTAAATCTACCGACAATGCTTATTATGCCTGTTCTTGAAGTTATTGTGTGGTTATCACCAGAAAAAATCCGTTTAATTTAAGAATCTTTACTATTTTCCCTATAATCACATAAACGACTATCTTTTCGTCCTACATGCTAAAGCTGTATCAACTATGCCTTTGACATTAAATGAAATAACATAGAACTTGGACGGCTCGGACCCAGTGATCGTTACACAAATCTTTCATTTTCCACGACTGTCCACTGTCCTATCGACAAGATTTACGCGTCACAAAAAATCGTTTACAAGAAAAAACAATTTAAATATGTAAATGTAGCTCTGTTTTGTGAAAAGTTTAGCCTTTTACAATGAGAAAAATATGCTAATACCACGTCTAAGGTCAAATTCTATATAAATGTTTAATTTCGAGTTAAAAGTTGGCTCTGATCTTTAATGCATTAAAAGGGAATTCAGTTACATACATTCATAATACATAATCAAAATCAAAACTAATTTATTAAGCTAGGCTGAGAATCAGCACTTTTCGACCGGTAACATTACATAAGACAGTCCCCCAAAAACACCCGCCCTTCACCGCTTCTTAGAGCTTTCATAATTTCAGCCAAAACACTTCTACTTCACACCACTGCTGGACATAGGTCTCCCCCAAGAAGAGCCACTTCGACCGGTTCTGTGCTTCCCGCATCCCGCGGATACCTGCGGCCTTCACTAGGTCATCGGTCCACCTTGTAGGAGGCATTCCAAGTCTACGTCTTTCAGTACGCGCGTCTTTCTAGTGATTAAAAAAAGAACTCACGCCTGCTTCAGGTATTATCAAATCAAATCAAATCAAAATTTATTTTTTATATAAAGACAACTGAGATCCATATTGTTAGTATACCTTATAGCTAGTGTTAGTTAGCAAAGTAATATTATTATTATTAGAGTTTGAAGCACTTTGCACAGAAGATGACCAAGCAGGGTACAAGATTCTCACCTGGCCATTCTCTCCACAAAATGCCTCAAAATGGGAGAATAGAAACACTCTGACACTGTTTTTAGAATGCAGTTGCTACTGGCCCGTGTTCTAGTAACTAGCGATTATGAACTTAGCGATGCGATTTTTTTTTTCGAAAGATCGCATGAAAGCCATCGGTTCGATACTGTGCAAACATTTCCGACGCATTACAGAAACGGGGCAGTCTCAAGAGCATTCTGAAAATATTTGTTAGCGACGATATGTAGTTTGTTATTTATCTTTTCCAATTTTTTCTCTGTTAATTAGTTTGATTATTAACTTGTCTCTCAACGTGGTATTTTTTCCTAAGATTTTATGTTAAAGTGTTGTACATTCCAGCGACTAGCGGCGCCACTTGTACCATATTTCAATGCGTAAGCTTAAGTACCAAGAAACTTTACCGTAACGAGAACCGTTTCTGTAATTTCATTATTTTAAGGTGTTAATTAAGGATTTCTAGACTGATTTTTATGTAAATAATAAAGATTTATTAGTTCTAAGGTTAGAAATATACAAAAGTATTGTAAAGAGTGTCCTACCACAGAAAAAGGCTAAGTTAAGTTTCCCATACAAAAGAGCACCTATGCTCTGATTGGTCAAGGGGTGGGGCGTTAGTGCCGTGTGCAAAAGTGTAGGGCCCTGATTGGTCAGAGCCTTACGAGTTTACCTATAAAAAAAAAAAGGGGCACTTTCTGTGGTTTGACTTCGACCGATCATGACTTACGCCTGCGTAGTCTTCGCTCACGCAAAGTCATATCACATCCATAAGATGCAGACGCTTCAAAACCGATTTCTCCGTAGAATTACGAAAGCTCCTTGGTTCGTTCGGAACGAACAACTTCACGTAGACCTTAAGATGCCTACCATCAAACAGTTTATGAAGCGCCTTGCAAAGCGCTTTTTCGAATCCGCGGAACGTCATCGCAACCCCTTGGTTGTGCAGGCCGCTAGTTACAGGCCTTCTGCCATTAGTCAGACTCGCCGACCGAGGCACACTCTCTTAGATCCGGATGACCCCATCACTCTCCTTCAGGAAAGCAATAGGGCCACGAGTACAGTGCACAAATTACACAAACCGACCTTCCGTCCTCGCCGCCGAGGTACCACGCGAACTTCCCGAGTAAATGGTAATAAAAGTCCTCCCCCCCGTCCCTTGAATGTCGATGCGCCAGCCGCCCGGTTAGAGGCTGAGAGCGCCGTAGCAATAAATATAATATCCCCTGATAATAATCATGATCAAAATGTTGATCCAGCCCGTCCCCAAATTGTTAGTAATTTTGTGATCCCCCAACGACGCCCTGAGCCGAGGTCCGTACCCCACAGGGGGTGCCCTTAGTGCACTGTCGTTTAGTTTTTAATATATATAATTTGCGCCTTGGCTGGAGGCTTTAAGATTAAAAACCTTAGGGCAGCCACAGGAATATCCGGTTAAGTAGCAACGACCTCTCTAGGTCTGCTACGAGATGCCATACCTAAAAAAAAAAAAAAAAAAAAATGTGGTTTGACATCGGCGAGAGGCCCTTCTGGCCCCGCCAAAGCTCGGTTAAGCAGAAAAGGCACTCCGGAGCCATCTGCAATAGGTCAGGAACAAAAAAAAAAAAAAAAGTGGTTTGACATTCCGAATCCAGCAGTGTAAGCAGTAACATCAAGAAAATAAATAAGAAGAAGTCTGCAAGTATCAGCGTTATTATTGCCCCTCCGGCTACCACCGAACACTCTCCAGTCAACATCCCGCCAGCGAACCTGCTCCACAACACACAACTCACGAGCGTCAACAATATTATTATATTGGACGCGCAAGACATGTAGCGACCTTTTGGTGTAGCTGACCTATAGACCTCCCGTGTACAGACCCTGACAATAAGCCTTAAAAAGCGTTATCTTAACTTGGTCGGTACAGCGGGAGAATCTACGTGCCAACATATTTCCTCGGACCGCCAATGCCCTACGCTCCCGCTCAATATCTACATTATCTTTAAGGTCGTCGGTAAGTATGTGTCCCAGATATTTAAAAGTATTCACTCTTTTTACGTTCAAACCATTTAGGGTAAGATTAGGTGCATAGTCTATACAGTTACCGGCGGCCTTAAAGACCATGTACTCACATTTTTTCACATTGTACACGAGCCCATGTGCAGCAGCATAGTTCTCGCATACTTTCAACATCTCTGCAATGGATCCTGCAGTCGGGCCCAGCAGCACCATGTCGTCCGCATAGCTGATACTGTTAATATTAACACCACCAACCCGACAACCGACACGCATGCTGCTGAGCTCGACCAAGAGGTCATTAACGTATAAGTTGAAGAACCCGGGAGACGTCAACCCGGGGGTATTGGGGGTAGGCAGAAACTACAGATCGCCACCTGCTACGATCATTACATACTCATTTAGCTTCGTTTACGTTCATACATCTGCGGGCTAGTTACGTAACACACATACAATGACAATTGATCGCAATGGGTTTCACCCACATTGATTGTGTTATTTACGTTGTTGAGCACACGGAATTTTTCAAACTTATGAAGCAATGGAGTTGATTCAAAGTGTGTTACGCAATTAGGGTGCTAGTCACACGGCGGTTCCTACTAAGCTCCTGACTTTTCTAAAGGAGACGTTCAATAAAAGTATGGGGCTTGGTACTTAAATAATTACAAATTTAAACAGCTTTCTGAGCTATATAGGCTAAAAGAGGTTAATTATTTTGATGGTCACACGGTTTTTTTATTTCAACGTCATTCTGACATTTACAGATTTGACCTTTTTTCGACACAATCATTTTGTTATTGCATTGTCATGATAATCAATATGTTTTGTCTCAATTTCATGGAGCTGCAGCTAAAATTATAATAAAATATCTAAAGTACTTAACAGAAACGAAAACTTTAGCCACATTTAAAATAATTATATTGCATAGAAATTAATAAATAAAGACTATTGCGTTTTGTTTGTACTGAAACATTTTCTCCTTTTTTACAAAAACGGGCGCCTGAATAAATCTGATTGAACTATAATCGAGTAGCATAATAAATAAGCTTTCTAATAAGGTACATCACATTAGCGTTTAAAAATCTTCGGAATACCTCTTTTGACCTCTCCTTTGTTAAATTGGAATTAGAATTTAGTTGGTTCTACATAAATTCCAAGTCGATGCAGTTCTGGCTATGAATAGATTTAGCGCGTGTTCAGTTAATTTGGGTTTCATGATGGTGGCAATTAATAGAGGCAAATAGCGCGATATTGAAGTATTTTAGGCGAAAATACGCGGCTAATAATAATGGAACGGTTGGCGCAGATTATATGCGATTGCTTTTTGTGCTACGGATCGATTCGTGCATGGAATAAAACAAACGAGCCAGCGTTAGTAGTCGCATAAATATGATGTGTAACATCTGACACCTCACCTTGGTCATAAGCAGCTGAGCAGCGACAGAAAGGACATAGATAAAGGCTGACCTTTTTTTTTTTTTTTCGGGTGGGAAATTATCAAATAACTTCTCCCGCTCTGGGTTGAGCGGGAGGGCGTGTCAGACTTTTACTGACTAAAACCCACCCGTGTTCCTTCCGTTGCCTGTGTGCCAGGGCCACGATATCCCTTTCGGACAAACTCGCAACCCTGGCAGGCATTGGCCCTAATGGACCCCATCAGTTGGTGCTGACATCTCTTTGAGGCGCGCGTGAAACACAACGCGCCGTCGACCCGGGCCTGGTCCTTATCGGACGGCGAGCTACCCATCGCTCACCGTAAGCAGGCCCGCGCCTACGGTGGCCGGAAATCAACTTGCGACTCCCGACGTCTCCGGGGCGTCTCCTGCGGCGGCTAAGGGCGTGAGGGCGCGAACCCTGCCTCACTCTCACGCGTTCCACCTCCTCCTTCGCGAGCGTTACTGCTTCACAGAAGGAGGTGACGGCCTCCCATGCACTCTCGCTCCGAACCATGGCATGAACCAGGGCTGGACGCGAGATATCGCCACTGCCGATCGCCTCCGTGAGGACCGCCAAAGATAAAGGCTGACCTGGCACAGAGATACGGATAATTTTATAAAAAAACCGTCCAAGTGTGACTCGCGCACGAAGGGTTCCGTACCATTATCTATAAAAATGGCAAAAAAATCACGTTTGTTGTATGGAAGCCCCCCTTAAATATTTGTTTTATTTTAATTTTGTTATTTATTTTTAAAATGATTATATAACTTAATATTCTGTGAACATATCAAGCGTCTACCTGTTGCCGTTATCAATATAAAGCAAAAACTAGCAAAAAAAACACGTTTGCTGTATGAGAGCCCCCTTAAATATTTATTTTATTCTGTTTTTTAGTATTTGTTGTTATAGCGGCAATAGAAATACATCATCTGTGAAAATTTCAACTGTCTAACTATCACGGCTCATGAGATACAGCCTGGTGACAGACAGACAGACAGACGGACAGACAGACGGACAGACGGCGGAGCCTTAGTAATAGGGTTCCCGATTTACTCTTAGGGTACGGAACCCTAAAAATTACTGATAATATTTGAAATCCCATCACAGCTTTCGTTACTTGTCAAAACTTTGCAGGAAATATTTCAATTTAAAAGATTATTATTTTGATTCAAGTATTCGGGGAGATATTTATGTTTCCAGTTTTGGAAATATGATGGTAATTGGGACATGCTTAATGTAAGAATTGATATGAGTCCGCGAGTTTTTTTTTATATATTAAATATTAAAACTGTGTTTAAAGATTAAATAATAACTAGACTGTAATTAACATGATATTTAATAATTGATTAATGTATCAATTTAATTTTTTTAATCAATAGACCAGTCCAGGCTTAAAAGTATGTATTGGCAGCACATTCTTTATCTTTCATAATCATTGTCAATACCGCACCAGCTGTCGCTTCCTGTTACAAAATTCCGTCCCTTTTCACGAAATAGCTCCCACATAAAGCGGGAGGAAAGATTTATTTAGTTACACATCAATAGTCTATGTAAAAATTTTAACAGTTACAGTGATCTCACTGATATGCATCATGACAGCATAGGAAAATTTTATAAAATAATTATTAAGATTCCAATAATCAATGATCTCCTTAACGAATGTTAATTTTTAATTTTATTATTTTAACTTTTATAAAATTTTTTTTTGTTAAATTATATGTTTTAATCTTATTGTTATATTATTTTGAATTACATTTTTGTTATTATTATTGTTACTCGTGAATCACCAAAATTATTGAATAACTTTAATTGTATATTATATACGAGTACTTTTTGGCTTTGTATTATTATGTAAAACCATAAAATGGTGCATGTTGTGTTAGCCTGTAAGTGATTGTTGCACTTATAAATGTATCTATTATGTAAAATATTGTTAATGTATTGTGTAAACAATTGTTGGCTAACCTAAATAAATAAAATAAAAATAAAATTAAAAAAATACATATCAGTGTGGAATAAGGACTCAAGATTTATGTGCCATATATTTTTTGAAACGTAATCAGATTATAGCCACTGTTCTAGATAAATATAAAAACTAGATCAGGAACCGGGCTAACCTAAAAAAAGAGCAAAGATCATTAATTTATTTGAACAAAAATCATAAACCCATTCATAGCCTCACGCAAAAGTCATTACTCCATACAGAGCTTTACACCTCAAATTACCATCGCCGTACCTCCGAGGTAGTGTTTAGCAATTAGCAAAGCCAGTATGAGATGGAAATTTCCATTCGGCTCTGTTTATGCAATGTTTGCTTTCCAATACTGCTGTATGGTACAATTAATTTTACAGCCAATATACTCTTATCAGTATTTCATAGTACAGCTCCTCATTAAGCTAACTTTGCAATATGCTCGCATCAAAACTAGTAATTTGTGAACTATTGTGGAACTAAGTTTTAGTTTGCTGGAATTCGTGCTTTCAACAGCAAATTAGTTTTTGTTTTATGAGGGAAATAGGTACGACATTATATTGAGTGCACGAGACTATATATATAACGACAGAGCTCCTTAAAGCGGACGGGGCTCCAGTCCTAAGAGAGCTAGCGAGTCTCTTCAACGCCGTCATCCAAGAGGGTACAACGCCCGTGGAGCAGAGGTGCGGTGGTTCTGTTCTTCATAAAAGGCGACAAAACCTTGATGAAGAACTATAGACCCATCTCACTTCTGAGCCACGTATACAAGCTGTTCTCGAGGGTAGTCACGAACCGCCTCACCAGGAGACTTGACGAGTTCCAGCCACCAGAACAAGCCGGTTTTAGAAAAGGCTTCAATACCGTAGACCACATCCATACTGTTCGGCAGATTGTGCAGAACACCGAAGAGTACAATCAGCCGCTGTGTATGGCATGTGTGGACTACAAGAAAGCCTTCGACTCCATCGAAATATGGGCAGTGCTGGCCTCTCTGCAATTATGTCGAATTGACTGGAGCTACATCGAAGTGTTGAGGTGTTTGTATGGCGAGGCAACGAAGACTGACCAGATCCAGGATAAGGAAATCAGCCCCAACCAACTACGCAGGGGGGTGAGACAGGGGGATGTGATATCCCCGAAACTGTTTACCAATGCGTTGGAGGACGTCTTTAAGACGGGACTGGACAGGGTATCAACGTAAACGGCGAGCGCATCTCACACCTTCGTTTTGCCGATGACATCATCATAATGGCAGAGACGCTGGAACAGTAAGACCAGATGCTGCACAGCCTAAATGGAGCCTCTCGGCGGGTTGGTCTCGGTATGAATTTGGACAAGACAGTCGGGCTGGTTCACAAATTCAAGGTCACTCAGCGTGCTATGGAGCGAGCTATGCTCGGAGTTTCTCTGAAGGATAAGATCAGAAATGAAGTTATCCGGAAGAGAACCGGAGTTACCGACATAGCCTGCAGAGTAAGCAAGCTGAAGTGGCAGTGGGCTGGCCATGTTTGTCGAAGGACCGAGCAGACGAGTCCTGGGGTGGAGACCGCTTATCGGAAAGCGTAGTGTGGGACGCCCCCCAGCTAGATGGATCGACGACCTTAAAAAGGTGGCTGGGACAGACTGGATGTGGAAGGCGGAGGACAAGATGTTGTGGCGCAGCCTGGGAGAGGCCTATGTCCAGCAGTGGACTGCTATAGGCTGAGTTGATTGATTGACGAGACTATGAAACTGTGACAATTTGTCTCTGCATGGTCAATCTCTGGTTTGCTTACCTAACTATTTAAAACTATCACTATACTAAAAATTTCTAACAGCGAATGTGCATGCTGAGAAATGTGCTTGTCTGATATTACCTTAATTAATGATGTTACTACAAATATAATCAATTCATATGTCGCATTGTTACAGCTCAATATAAAAACCTTAATTCCACTGTTTATCATGAAACCAATCCCTCAAAACGGATCCAACTTACACCCGAAATTTGCCAAAAAAGTAAATTAAAAAGTGCCAAACTCCGAACCACGGCTCCCCTCGTTAATAAGGATGCTAATCACGTTTTTGTTCACAATCCTGCCGATATTAAAGTCTTGGACTACCTACCTAGTTAAATATCTAAGGGTGATACAGACACAATACTTGTAGAATTGGCGATCAGCGATTTTGTGACTGCGTCAGTGCTGTACCGCGTTTAGGCGACTCATTGGTCACGGTATTAAATGGAGGACGGAGCTGTGTTCCGCAGATGTCTCACTAAATCACTGTGATTTTTACCAAAAATCTGCGGAGTCTTGCTTTCATTCGCTATATAAAGCTTCCGAAAAGCGACTGAATCACTATTCGCCGATGCTAAAAATATCGTGTCTGCTAGATTCTTCTGCGCTGGCCGATATTATTTCCTGTGCGGATTGTAGACGAAGCTTAGCCCTAATGAGTTTACTACGCTTACAAATCCTATTTGGATGCACAGGGGGTAGGAAGCGGGGGTCCCAAATGGAAATTGTAAACGGTTGCAATGACATTCTGATGAGACGAGTCCGTAGTTGCTTCGTGTCTGTTTGGTTTTTTTCCCGTTCCGTTCTAATTATGTTAATTGTTTGAGGCAAATACTCGTACTTTCTGATTATTTTGCTCCTTGTTTTAGTGTACCGGGTAAGGAGGGGAAACGTTTACAAGAAGGAATGGTATTAAGGTCTCTGTTAATATAGGCATAAGCCTCGGTTTTTAACGAGATACCGCAGTAGGTCAACAGTAGTTATATCTTGGTTTTTGAAACGAATGTTTATGTATGTACTCATCAAAGAACGTAGAGGTCTGGGTGTGACCAATCTACGCAGCCCCCAAACGAACGCAGCTTGACCTTGCACATCATGGAGCCATAGGTTAGTGCAACATTCCTACGATTATTCACTACTCAAATCAAACGGTAGTAAGTAGCACCAGCCGTTGATACAAGCCTATATCGTTCCGTTTTGTGTTAATGGATGGTTTCTAAATTCACTGCTAGGAAAAGTGTTGTTTTCCTTCACGACTTTCTCAGTAGCAGCCCAGTCTTTTTTTTTTTGTTTTCTAGTGAGAAATTATCAAATAACTTCTCCCGCTCTGAGCGGAGCGGGATGGCGTGTCAGAGTTTTACTGACTAAAACCCACCCATGTTCCTTCACTTGCGTGTGTGCCAGAGCCACGATATCCCTTCCGGACAAACTCGCAACCCTGGCTGGCATTGGCCCTAATGGACCCCGTCAATTCGTGCTGACATCTCTTTGATGCGCGTGGAACACAACGCGCCGTCGACCCGGGCCTACCCATCGCTCACCGTCCGCAGGCCCGCGGCTACGGTGGCCGGAAATCGGCTTGCGACTCCCGACGCCCGGGGCGTCTCCTGCGGGCAGACCTCCACCGTATGCTTGACCGTGTCCTCCAGGCGATCCACACAGTGGTGACACCCGGGCGTTTTCTCCCGCTTTATCCTGATCAGGAACCTCCCGAAACAACCGTGTCCGGTGAGGACCTGAGTCAGGCGGTAGGTGAGGACGCCCTGACGCCTCTCTTGCCACTCCTCAAAGAGGGGACTTATCGCCACAATTGTAGCGTGCCCAAGCAGCCCGGAGTCTGGATTAATGCCCGTGGTATAGACTTGCCTCATGTTACATGGAACATAAACATAACCGGCGAAATGTGCTTAATGCTTCTGAGAATACAGGCAAAATGTTATATTAGCAAACGATCCACGTGGCGGTGATTAGCCACGAGCCCTTCTAGGATTCTAAATCGGTTCACTTTTAGCACTAAAGAAATCTTTCCTAAGAAGTTAGCTCGAATTATTTGCCCGTTTAATGTTTCATTTATACAATGTTTGTTTGTGCGTTGCTATTGACGTTTCGCGTGTTTACACCGTGCAATGGTGGCTCATTAAGCTTTTAACATACATTTACCGTTAGCTGCTATTTGGTGGTCATGTTTAATTGTTTCAAATTACGTTCAGAAACAATCTATTAGCGTTATGTGCTGAATACTGAATGTCATGTGTTTTGTGGGTTTATTTTATTTTGAAATAGATGCGGAAGGCGGCAGCTGGGTATTGTGATGTCATCTGGGAGCCTTTCATCAGAAGTGGGCTGCAATAGACTGAGTATTGGTGGGAGTCCACGCAAAAAGGGTCCAGTAGTGGGGTATTGAGTTAAGACTAGATTCGGTATCAAGAATAGTCAATCGATATCTAATAAGGATTAAAAAAATATTCAAAAACTGGAACATTTTTTTTAACAGACATTTGAAGTTGAAACTTTGAAAAAGCTTGATTTGAGAAAAACTATATTATGAACTTGTAGATAATTAAGCATTAATTAATGATCAAATGAAATCTTTACAAAACTGCGGAATCTTAATGCCGAGAAAGGACCCTTTTGCCCACATTGTATATAACTTCTGTATGTGTTCTTCTTTTTAGGGTTCCGTACCCAAAGGGTAAAACGGGAACCCTATTACTAAGGCTCCGCCGTCTGTCTGTCTGTCCGTCTGTCTGTCTGTCTGTCTGTCCATCTGTCACCAGGCTGTATCTCATGAACCGTTATAGTTAGACAGTTGAAATTTTCACAGATGATGTATTTCTGTTGCCGCTATTACAACAAATACTAAAAAACAGAATGAAATAAATAATTAAGGGGGCTCCCATACAACAAACGTGGTTTTGACGCTCGTTTTTGCTCTATATTGATAATGGCAACAGGAGACGCTTGAAATATTCACAGAATATTTAGTTGTATATTCACTTTATAAATAAATAATTAAATTAAAATAAAACAAATATTTAAGGCTTCATACAAAAAACGTGATTTTTTTGACATTTTTATAGATAATGGTACGGAACCCTTCGTGCGCAAGTCCGACTCGCATTTGGCCAGTTTTTTAAATATAACACAAAGTGCGTTGCTCTATAAAAGCTATATTTATTAACAAACGTATACTATACCTACAACACGTCGTAGGGTTACAGTTTAATCATCGTTAGTCGCGTGATGAGTATCTTGTATTTCGCGGTTCACTTAATAATGAACGTATGATTGCTGAAGCTCTCGCTCTAACAGATTACATTCTGGCGCACTCCAATCAATCCGCGCTTGCTGTTACTTAGACATATAGCACACTGAAAGCGATACTGAAATATATCTACTAATTTGGAACACGCAATCAGCTACAACTTTCTGACTGACTGGCTGACACTTTACAATAAAAAAAAAATAGTTTGAGTTTTTGACCAATATGACAAAAACCACGCCTGAATCGCAAAGGAAATAGTGGCAAAATTAGGGAGGCTATTTCATAGTACCCACACCCAAATCTTGCTTTAAGTCTTATGTAATAAATAGAGGCGATACTATCTTGTCATTAAACGAGGATAAATCTAGACTCCAAACTGTTACTGAGAATTATTCTCTAATTGAAAAGCCAAATAAAACCTTGCCCGACATAGAGATCGAACTCAGGACCATGCTTAGCAGTCGTTCTTGTTACCATTAGACTAATGATGCAGTCATAGATGTGGTAGATTTTGGGAACTGAGAACTATATTATAAACATTGTTTTTGTTAAATAACAGTGGTATACTGAATTTGAAAATTATCCTCGCATACCCATTAACACTGTAATTTGAAAACATTGTAAAAGCCAATTATTTTTAAAAGAGTAACCGTGGAGTTTCTTGCCGGCTCTTCTCTATAGGAAACGACCAATTGAAACCGTGCACCTAGCTTTTGACGTTTCACAAGTACCTATGTAGGCTTATGTGAAATAAAATATTTTGATTTTGAATTGATGAGGAAGGATAAAGACTATTTAACATGCGTAATGGTGGGCGTTGCGATGCGACGCGGTGGGTCGGGGGCGGAAACACTCGGACGAAGTCGCGGGTTTGGTTTAAGGTGTGACACCTAGTAACAAGAACCAGTTCCTGTATTTGTTACGTCTACCTGATGTAAAATGTACGCCACCAGATTGTTGATTTTCTTCTACGCACGAGAACATTCACGAATATGAGTAAATTAATAATAATTAATTTCTTATTCGACTATAACTCAAATTAATTCTCGCTCAAAAGATTAACTCACGTTCGAGAAAATAATTCAATGTAATTGAAATTTCAATCTTTACCAAATTAAATTCCCTCTTCAGAAACGTACCTGTTAAATTTATTTCGGAATATCGAGAGAATCAGTTCATTTGTATGACACCACGCATGTATTCCACGAAGGGGGTAGGTAAAAGTATACTTTTAGTATTGCATTTTAGTTTTGTCTGCGTGGCCCATTTCTTCCCGTGGGTGTCGTAAAGGCAACTAAGGGACTTACTAGAGAATGGGCAGCAGCGTTCTCTATGCATTTTAACACAATCTGCGATTGCAAACCCGCCTGCCAAGCGTGGCGATTATGACAAACCTTCTCTTTGGGGGAGGCTTATGTCCAGCAGTGGACGTCTTTCGGCTGTAATGATGAATGATGATTGCATTTTAGTATTGTTTGCCCTTGTATTTATTTATTTAATACTTTAAGCACACATTTGTGTGCTTAAAGTATTAAATACAGAGGCGGACTTAATGCCATAGGCATTTTCATGTAATAATAAATGGACATACACATGGTGTACATTATGGTAATAGGGGGTTAGGCTGCTTTTTTTTGTCTTTCATTGACTTGAATGTGCCCTGGCGGCTGAGAGTATGTCATGCTCACTCAGATGTCTCGCTGATGGTGGCGGGTGTGTTGGATCATTTAGCTCCCTTCAAAATGGTTGAGCTGAATGGTGCTGATCCATGCGTCATGTTCGTGAACGGGCGCTGTCAGTTGGGACTGGTCATCTCTTAGCTGCCACGGCTTATTTTTAATTATTTTAGTTTTAAATTGTATTTTTTTTTTGTTTTTTATCTTTTTATCACGGACGCTTCTGACGTATTGCATCGTTCTCACATGTTTAACTCCAATATGAATGATGTAACCAATATTTTGTATCAATATAATAATTTAAAAGAGTGTCCGTGGAGTTTCTTGCCCGTTCTTCTCCATAGGAACCTACTATTTGGAATGGGCAACTAGCTTCATATTTGTAACTGAGCGACTTCTTGATAGTTCAAAAGTGCCTGTCAATGGTTTAATTGAAATAAATGCTTTGAGTTTGAGTTTTGTAAGTTCTGTAAGTTCCCCATGGGAAGAAGGCATGAGTTTATGAATGTATGTGTACTATATTTTCACACTCATCGGCTGTATAGCTCGTAGTGCAGCTACACCTCTGGTCGCTAGTGAGCGCTTATTGACAAACTGTAGTCGGGGTAGCGTTGTATCGGATGCTAAGCGAGTAGACACCTATGTTTGCGTTCGTTTTACACGACCAACTACACCTGCTATAACATTCAGCTGTTGACAGAATATCACGAAAACAGTATTCGATTAGGATTCTGTTTAACTAGATGTGTCCTGTAGATTTACCAGCGTGATTATGTATATTTATTTCTTAAATGAACAATGTACACAACCATAGTTACACGCTAGGCTTAATTAAACTAGTGTACATCAGAGGAGGGCACAGTGAGTTTTTGTGTTTGATTTTAGAACACTAAGTCCATATGAAATTATTTACCGGATGCTTAGTCTAAAGGCGTGACAGAATGGCAAATTAGAGATAAATCGAAAAGAAGTAGAGGAAGACAATGCAAACGCTGGGATGACGACATGGAAACAGCTGGTGCCCCGTGGGCTAGAGATACAAGACACCGTGACAAATGGAGGAGCCTGGGGAGGCCTATGTTAAAGGACGCGCTAATTGACGAAGACACCGAAGTCATGTTTTACTTCATTTATTTTATATTGTAATTAGTTTTAATAAATACAGGCTTGTATTATTATTATAGTCTAGAGGCTTTCTTTTACATGTTATTAATTTTGAAATGAAAATATACGTAACAAAGTCCACTCGTTACCCGTGGTCCCGGTGGGTCGACCCATTACTGGGTCCATGGGTAATTTTAATTACCCGTGGTTCCATGGCATTAGGGATTGTTCCCGGACTTCTGATTAGGTATATCGATAGAAAATGAAAACCATTAGTTACATACAATAAAATTTACTCATTCATAAGCAAAACATAATTCCATCCTTGGGAACAAAAACATACTCATACCTGAACTACAACACAACTATATTGAAAATGATGAATTCATAACCGATACAATAATGACTTATAAACTATCTTAACATTTCTAACGCGTATCCAACTGATAAATCGCCAGTAAATAATTCCATTAGCGTATTGGTTATGAATTGATCATTTTCAATTGTTATTTTTGTTCTAGTTATAACTGGATTACTCTTTTTATTTTTCGATAATTTGACCAAAACGTTCAGGAGACGCATTATTTTTGTGCAATTATTTTTATTTTTTAATTTAATTTTGCTATGTCAGGCAAGACTCCGAGACGTTATTGGTTCGGTGCCTCTCGCCGAAGACACTGACAGTTTTACCAATATCATTCTTCAGTCAAAAACGTGGACTTTAATGTTTTTGGTGTTGCACCGTGATTTAACTTATTCCCACCCCTCCAAAAGTCGTTCCCTTGGTAATAATGGCAATACTGAACACAGTGACACAACTCTGGCTTGAGGTTTACTTTTTGTAATGCCGTATATCTTTTTGCCCATCCTCCACATAGCTTGCTGCCAGTGATAATATCACCCTATAATCTCAATGTCGGAAAAAACATATGTATGGAATTTAAAGCTGCAAGTTCAAAATCACAGTGATACTTTACTGGTTCCCAGTTTGGAAACTGGGATTATAATATATTGAAAAGGGCTGTTTAAGTTTCGGTTTTCTTATCACTCAGTAAAGCGTAAATTATTGGTTTTGTTTTAGTTGTACTAGCAGTACCTACTGCCTAATTCAGCGTGTATTGTAAAAAAATCAATGAATGAAAATGGGCTACAATCGAATGTTGCGTCACCAAATATTTCCTTTGTTTGCTCAATTTTAGCTCTATCTTCTTCCATACAGAACACCAAAGTTGTTGTGTCTTGATAATAATATTCTGCCAACACTAAATTTCGGTGTTGCAGTGGAACTTGTACTTCATGAAATGTTAAAAAAAATAATTTTAGTAATTCCAGCTTATTCATTCCGCGCGGTATAAAGACGATGCTTGACACTGTTGATTTCCGGAAAGAGATTTAATGGATACAATATATTGTTCCCTTTATCCATCCAGCTCTCTTTCGCCTCTTCATATTATACCTAATTGTGTAATAGAATGATCAGCGGCCGATCTTAAACTGTCTAGAGATTCGGTTAGTTCATTTGATATAATATCCGGACATGTACCTATGAGATATGTTTTTTGTTACAATCTGTTCCTGTAAGAATGGGAATACAAACGTTAAAGCAAATGATGAATTCAAATTATACTACTTTTACGACATCCAGCATAAAAAATTCAGAAAAAAACCGATATTCACTTTGTTAATAGTTATAGATCCTTTGCACTGATTTTTCCGTTTCAAAGAACAGTTCCAAAGAGATGATTGATTTCTTTAAACAGTATATGCTTGTAATACTGATGATTTTTGAACAGCAAAACACTACCTTTCTTTCTTTTAATTATTTTTACCTTATTTTCCATGTTAGCAAATTAATTAACTAAAGTTTTAGCAAAATAAAAAAATAATTTCAGTGCGTACCTACTTGCTTGTAAATAATTATGTCAAAATGACAAAAGAGAACAAATGAAAGATTACATTACATAATATTTATGACAAAATGATTAATATAGGAAAAAATATGTGATCTCTTTTGACGTACGCTGACGTATGCTGTTATTATGGATTTATATTTTTCATCGATATATTCAGAACTCCAGGAAACAATCCCTAATGCCATGGAACCACGGGTAATTAAAATTACCCATGGACCCGGTAATAGGTCGACCCACCGGGACCACGGGTAACGAGTGACAAAGTCAGATACACATCCTTCGCAATATTATATCATGTAATATTTACTTAAGCACCTATACTTACTAGTTTGGGCTGTGGCTTGTCTTGCCTAGGGCTATTTTTGGGTAAAGATACAGATTTAGTACCTTATAAACATTATTATGATACTCAAATGGATAGCACGAAATATTTTAGGATTAAATGCATCGTAGCTATACCTAGTTGTAGTTCAGTAATCATTTGAATACCTGATACCTAAATATTGGCACTTATTTATTATCAATAAAAGATCATTGTTAACTTCCATAATATATAAGTATGTTTATTACAGTAGGCTAATGAAATGAATGTTTTTATTGTTAGTGTGCTTCGTAACATAGCGCACATTCGCAGTTCATTCAGTTTCAGAGCAAAATCAATATCGTCTGTAGGCAATATTGCAATAATCAGGCTCTCCCCATTTCAATTCATCTCAATGCAAATAGAAATATACTAATAAAATGAACGGCTCCCAATTTCTCGGGGTACTAGAAATATTTACCCGCAATATTAATCAATTTTGTTTGGGAGCTTGATATCATGGAACGGAATTATTATCCTGACTCCAAATTAGGCCAAGAGTAAAATAATAAATATATTTTAGCTTTTCTTTGTCCTACTGTAGGGTAAAAACCTCTTTTCATTCACAGAAGGGATGAACGTTGGTAAAAGCTTGGTCGACGGCATTTTCAGTCCCGTTCAAAGTCTTGCATGACCCATATACTATGGGACATGGTGATTGTTTTATTATCTGACAGAACCTGTTACATCCGCATTTTAAGATGAGATGTGAAGAAGATGTTTTTGTCCGTAGTGTCTTTAATTACCTAAGAAAGTTAAGTCTACATTTAAAACTCAATGTCACAGCGATACATGGCTGGTTATGAACTCTTAATCCTAGTGCTTACGGGTCAGCGCAGGCAGAACGCTCGAGCAGTTTTTTTATCGATACATTCCTAATGAACTAAATCACTACTCAAATATGTATTCAAAAAAGCGTACAAGAGATGGTTCCAAGAAGAATCCTTGATCCACCAAGTGACCACGACATTCAAGATTACAAATGTCGAAGCTAACAGGCGTGACTTTCAAAAGTCCTTTATTTAAAGGTGCAGTGGTATCGTTTAAGTTTATGTATTTATTTATGCTTCAGTTTATAAAAAAGGGATGATGATGATTTTTATGTGTTTGGAGCCTCCTTCGTTGCTGGTTTTAGGATACTCCGCTCTTCTATAGTACAGCATAATTACTTAATTTAGTAACAAACAAAAGTATAATACTCGTAGTTTAGTGAGTGTATGTTTCGAGTGTAAATACCTGTGCGTAGTGTGTCTGTAAGTGAGAGTGTATGTGAGAGTGTATGCGAGAGTGTATTTGACAGTGTAAGTGAGAGTGTATGTGAGAGTGTATCTGCTACTTTATGTGCTCCAAAAGTGCCTGTGTGTCATCTTAGGTAAGTCTCTCTATCCAATTGATTATTGTTATCTTACATTCATAACTTTTTTGTGTATAAGTAAACATTTTTTTTTTTTTTTTAGGATGTGTTTTCTTTTGACCTTAGTCTAGGACAGAGATGACAGAGACAAAGTCAAAGATGGAGTGAGCTTACCCAGAAGATGCCGGTTCTTTGAAGAGACCAGGGTTGTATGCGTTCGGAAACACTGACGCAGGCGGAACTCTGCCTGCGTCAGTGTTTCCGAACGCATACAACCCTCTTGCTGTGCTCATTATAAAAGTCATTTGGTAACGCTTAGTGCGAATTGGTGGAGTAGCAACAAGGGATGGTAACCTGCAGTGCGTCTAGATGTCCGTTATCAGTAGGGGGCCGGTCGAATGAGGTCGTGGAGTTCTTGGGCACACTCACCGAAGTACAATCTGTAGAAGACCGACAATCAGGCAACCATGCGGTGATGGGCCAAGCTGTGAAGATTGGCATCCACCAGTTTTTTGTTGTTTTTGTTGAACAGTTGAGCAGACCGTTAGCGACCGAGGAAAACTCGAGTAAAACAGTGCCTTGCATGTAGCAAAGGACTGTTTTACTCAAGTTTTCCTATAAATCGGTGCTAGCTCTACGCTTGTATCAGGAAGGTAGCGGTCTACGATGGTTAGCCGGTATAACACCAGCATTAATCGGCGGACCACGGCCAGATTGAGCTAATTTTAAGCATGCACCTATACCCTTGGCATGCTGACTGGCTGCTGGCTGTGTGTCACACTGTTTCGTGTTGTGGAGTGGCTTGTGTATGTACATTTATGGATTCTTAACTTTCTGTTTTTTTTGGTAAGCTTTAGTACTATGAAGTTATTAACCTATTTTAATATTATGGTTGTTCTCGGTAGAACATGTACCTAGTCCTAGTTATAGTCATGAACAATAACCTAGAACAATAACCTATGTAGATACAATATATGTGTCTAAACTTAGATAAAGATTAAACAGTTGACAACTTGGTTGACTGGTAGAGAATGCCTGAGGCATTAAGTCCGCCTTTGTACCTTATTGTGTGCGAGAAGTTTAAATGAATAAAGAAATAAACAGTAGATGTTTGTCTGTTAATATGGACCATTTTTTGCTTGCTACAAATACATAGGGGTTTTCAAAAATGTGAAAAAAGTTTGGTGATCGTAGTTTGTTGTTAGAATTAGAGTTTTGGTTTATGAATTATGAGATTGTCCTTCAGATTAAAAAATAAAACATACAAATTATATATTAGGTAACTTTGTTTATCCAACATATTATTTAAAGGTATTTATTTAGACGCCCTTTGTGTATTTATATGAGCCCATCTTTATTCATAAGCGTAATAATTACAACGTACTTTAATAAAAGACTTAATTAATATAAACAGAGGTGGAGGAAGTCACTCGGTCTCGCCGCCTACACACCAAACTCTTGACGTTTTATTATTTATGAATCTGTGTAAATAATAAATAATGTTTATGTTATCAGTTGGTAAACTTCATGAGCTGTGAATACGAGCGATGTTGCCGTAATTTATAAAAAAAAAACCGGTCAAGAGCGAGTCGGACTCGCGCACCGAGGGTTCCGTACGTATATTTATGATGTTGATGATTTCTGAAAAACTGTGCTTTTTATAGACATCGTTTTATTTTCCTGTAATCTTTACATAAACTTCTATCACATAGAATAATTTCAGATTTTTATCTATGTAAACTTCGGAGATAAGGGGGGGGAACGGTATTTTTAAGGTCGAAAATTTAAAATATGCTGCCAAAAAAAAAATAGTTGAGAATGTGCAAACAGCATTATTTCATATGATACCCCACATACCCTAGTAGCCCCACTTAAAATTTTTAAGAACCCCTTTCAGTCCATTTTGCAAAAAATATACCGGGGTAAAATTTCTTTCTTGTTTGCAAAATAGTTGGGCAAACGTCATTTAAAACTATTCTAAATTTCAACTTGATAGCATTAGTAGTTCTTGAGATATCCAAGTGTGACAGACAGACAGACTTAGTCTCACCATAATTGTTCCTTTTTCCCATTTTGGTACGGAACCCCAAAAAGACTACAAGCCACGTGTTGGTTAATCGACTGTCTTGGGTAAACTATGTACCTATTTAAAATTGATAAGTGATAAAGTAAATTAAAACAGAACGTTAGCAACATGGGGTGCTTACGTCCTTACTGCGTTTGCATAAGCAACAAGCACGCCCAATTTACTCTTACCAAATCCATCGTCCACACAATAGCTCCAAAAAACCCACTGAACCTAATAAATTGAATTCGATCACAACATTCCCTAATCACCTCTCACACCATCGAGTAGCAACGCGGTGATCTATTCACCGACCAAAACCCACTATTACAGCGCATTCACTTCCGCATTCTATTGACGGCGGCAAGATTAATTCGCGGCAATTTTCCGCGCGGTTTTATTACGCGTCGGTGTGACGGGCGGCCTGATGTACGGGCGAGTTGGTTCGGAGATAGATTACTTCATTCATTACGTCGCCGTGACGTCATGGAGGCTAGGAACTAATAACGTAAATAACAGCTCTCCAGATTATATTTGGAGGGATGTTGTGGTTGTGGTGGTGGGCTCATGTAGTTAAGTGGGCATTGGATTTGCATGAAGCATGGCTTTAAGGGTCAGATAATCGCCGTTGACCTTGGCCATACAAATGCTCGTCGCGCTCACGCCGCACAACCAGTAAGTTTCATAGAGAATATTTATTTTTAGTAACGAAAATATGGATATTTGAAAAAAATCACATATAGTATTATACCTACATAATAAAACAGCCTATTCATATAAAAAAAACCATGAAAAAATCTTAAGCAGTTTGAAAGTAATATCGTTTTTTATGCTTTGGGTAGACATTACTTCCTGAATTTATTTCATAAAGTATTTTACTACAATACTTAAATATTCACATATAAAATTGATGTGAATGCGTTCTAGTTTACTTAACATATATTTTTTGCGTAACTTACTTGCATTATATGAAGGCGTAATAACAGATTTAAAAGTCACTAAAATCATATATCTACGCCTTAAAGGGGAGATTTTCTATCAGCAGTATCATTAGTCACTATGCTTTACCTAACGCACTTACCTAACTTTTCAAAACAAATAAATTCTTCTTTCAATGCTGACGCAAAACGTACACAAAAACATCGCACAATAACCAACACCAGTTTGGTCAGCATCACTAAAAACCTCATATTCGCTATGGAAACGCTTTAATTAAAACTTAAGATTGGATAATAATCGAAGTTCAGCGCGAACCCACAAGTTTGGCCACAGAACTTCACAATGACTTGCTAAGATCACTGAAGGTTGTACAAGCCGGGCGACACATAGTTGGCGGTGAGTGTATCGGGTTGATCGTCTTAGGACTTACTAAATAGAACTGTTGGACGCTCTAAATTGTTTGGTAAATATCAAGTTTTTTGACTCAAAGCAGAACAAACTTTGCTAGCAAGCTTTGTTTTCAAAGCAGGCTAAATGATAACTAGATTTAGACCAACACTGTTCGGGGATAGCTGTCAATCGAAAACTTACCCCTACTAAAAAAACCGGCCAAGTCTGAGTCGGACTCGCACACGAAGGGTTCTGTACCGTATTAAGATCGAGGAAAAAACGCCGAAAAAACGTGTTTTCTGTATTTAATTTTTATAATTTGTTGTATAAAGTCAAAGTCAAATTATTTATTTCAAATAGGCACATAAAATGCACTTTTGAACGTTAAGAATTACAAAAAATAATAGAAATGATTCTAGTTGCCCCTTCCAAAAGGTAGTTTTGTATGGAGAAGAATGATAAAATTACTATACCACAATAGGTAAAAAGAATATATAATAGTAGCAGCAAGACACAATCTGTGAAAATCAACTGCCTACCGGTTCATGAGATACAGTCCGCTGACAGACAGATGGACAGACGGGCGGACGGACAGCGGAGACTTAGTAATAAGGTTCCGTTTGGCACCCTTCGGGTACGGATCCCTAAAAAGTAAAAATTACAGTTATCTCACTTCTGGGCATAGATGGATCTTTTTTAAGCAGCACCATAATACGCGGTTGTCCGCTTGTCCGCCAGTTTAAAGCCAATGCTGTTGGGCATCTTTCAGATCATAAGAAGAACATCGAAACAGTACTTCTTAATCGCAAAGCATTCGCCTGTTAGCAATTAGGTGGGCTGAGTAGAGACAGTATTCTTAGATTTTTATTCGCTTCATTTCACTAAGTTTTTGTTTCAGAACATTTTTATTTATTTATTTAATACTTTAAGCACACAAATATACAAAGGCGGACTTATGCCACAAGCATTTTCTACCAGTCAACTTTTGGGTGAAGCCTGTGGGTGAAGCAGACTCAAACAGTAGTACGTGCAATTGATGGCGGCATGGAGAGTGCGATTGTTGCAACCCAGCGCTAGGCACACCACAATTGTGGCTCTTTGAGGAGTGGCTAGAGAGGCGCCACGGCGTCCTCACCTTCCGCCTGACGCAGGTCCTCATCGGATACGGTTGTTTCGGGAGGTTCCTGTTCAGGATAAAGCGGGAGGAAACGCCCGGGTGTCGCCACTGTGTGGATCGCCCGGAGGACATGTTGGAGCATACGGTGGAGGTCTGCCCAGCTTGGGCGGAGCACCGCCGTGTCCTCACGGAGGCGATCGGCGGCGGCGATCTCTCGCGTCCGGCCCTGGTTCAGGCCATGGTTTGGAGCAAGAGTGCATGGAAGGCCGTCACCTCCTTCTGCGAATTAGTAATGCTTGCGAAGGAGGAGGCGGAACGCGTGAGGGAGAGGCAAGGTTCGCGCCCTCGCGCCCCTAGTCGCCGCAGGAGACGCCTCGGGCGTCAGGAGTCGCAAGCCGATTTCCGGTCACCGTAGGCGCGGGCCTGCGGACGGTGAGCGATGGGTAGCTCACCGTCCGATAAGGACCAGGCCCGGGTCGACGGCGCGTCGTATTCCACGCGCGCCTCAAAGAGTTGTCAGCACCAACTGACGGGGTTGATAGGGCCAATGCCTGCCAGGGTTGCGAGTTTGTCCGAAAGGGATATCGTGGCCCTGGCACACAGGCAAATGAAGGAATACGGGTGGGTTTTAGTCAGTAAAAGTCTGACACACCCTCCCGGTCCGCCCAGAGCGGGAGAAGTTATTTGATAATTTCCCACCCAAAAAAATAAAAAAAGTAGGTGCAATTGCAAGAATTGAGGAATAAATAAAAAAAATAAACTAACTAACTAATATACTCTAGTTAAGTTTAATTGTTACAGTACCCCAAAAAATGCATTAGTGAATAAGTCGTTGGAGTGCCGTAATTAAATAAATAAATAAATATTAATTACATATTAAATTACATTATTATTATTATGTGGTTGTTTTTTTTGTATTTGTGTTCTTTCTTTGCGTCATGTTTACGCAAATAAACGTATTTTCTTACTTTTTCCTTCTAATTAAATATAATTATAGGTACTACATATACCTATTAAAAACTATAAATATAATATAATATATACACCTAATTATATATAAATCTATGCACAAATAAATAAAACAAACAATGGGAAAACATTACCGTTGTGATGATACTGCCAGCTTCTTGCGAATGTGCTCGCGAACTTTAACTTTAAAGGACAATCGGTTTTTATCTTTGACATTTTCTTTCCATCCTTCACTACGACAAACCGCTCTTTATTTTCATTCCTCCAATAAACTGATATGGTACCTATGTATGTGTAATACCGATGCATCACAAGTTAATATGGCTTTGTCCTGAAGTAATGGCACATGCTCCGCGGCTTCCAATCAGCGCAATCCATAAATGTCAACCATGTATTATGGTGAACATACGGGAAGCAATGTGGCTTAGTATTGTAATTGATATATTTTGCTTATTGTTTTGTATACTAACAAAACATTTGTTTATAAGGTACTAGCTCTTGCTCGCAGCTTCGCCCGTGTGGATGTCAGAAATGATCCCACGACAACGTACTACCGTGGTAAAATGTCTTTAGTCCTAACCAAGGTCATGCAGTATCTGTGTTCCAAATTTTATCGAAATCCATTCAGCCGTTAGAGCATGAAAAGGTAAGACAGAGAGTTCTTTCGCAATGCAATACTCTTTATTGTAAGTAACTAGAAAAATACGTCATTAAGACGCTGACAGCAGGTAAACCACTGTCACTGTCAGACTGCATACAAAAGAAAGAAAAACGCGATAACACAACGCTTGTAATTTATTTCAAAATTTGAAGCAATTATTTTTTTACTCGAAAATGGGAAAATCGAAAATAAAAAACAACCAAGTTCTGCACACAAATAAGACGTTCTTGTCCATACCACCAGCCATACGCTGATATTTAATATAGATATTTTGGATTCAAATTCAAAGTAAAGGGTTAGTTTACCGTTAATTTGTATCGAGATTTTTTTCTAAACGTGTTTAGGTAACAACCAAGTTCTGAGAAATATTTTTAAAAACAACATATATTTTTTCCGCTACCACAAACTTTAAACATTGGGCAATTTTTTTGTTTAAGATTACTTTTATCATTTGCCTCTTGTCAGCGCCTTAATTACAAACAAATCAGCAGACAATGGCGTACCTATGTAAGGAGCGTAGCAGGTGGCGTTCTATATTTTGTCTACCCCCATAGGAAGAAGGCGTGAGTTTATTATTATATCATTTATTTCAGGCAACGCCCATTATGTGTGTATGTATAATAAAGAAATCTCGATGTTTCGTCAAGTCGTAAGCCCCGCGCACATTAGGGGGGGGGGGGGCGCTAGTTTATTTATAAGAAGGTGTGCGAGAGAGATTATTAATAACAAACATATATTTTATGACTATAAATATTGTGTGGTCAATAAATAAAATACAGATAGAATATATTCTGGTTACATCCCAAAATAATTCTCCGTGATATAAATCTTTAATTATTTTATTAATGGCGGATCAATTTGAAGGACCTGATCGGAATATATCCGTTTCCAATGGACGATACAATAATCCTGCAGGTACACGGACTACACAAGTTTTAGGGTCAGCTCTCACCGAAACGCGACGCGACGCGATGAGGCGCGCACTTTTGAATAGAGAACTTAATTTACTACACAAAAAGGTACACATTTGCGCAGTGCCTGGAGACGCAGCGGTGCTTCGCTTAGAACCCGCTAGGCGCGTGAGGCAACACGACGCTTGAAGCGCAGCGCTTCGTAGCGCGAAACAACTGACCTCTTCAAGCTCTTCAAGCACTGCCGTGTCGCCTCGCGTCTCGGTGTTAAATACCCTTACTCGCGACATTACTTATCTGCTTGGAAATTGAGATTATTTTAATAAACCTGCCTGCCATTTTTGGGAATGGGAGGAGCTCCCATGCTAAGTGTAAGTAGGCCTTAATGAGGGTCAACAACCTCCAGTGTTGTGATAAGAACAAAAGAAATACAACAAAAATATCTGGCGAATCAGAGGATCGTTTACCTAACCAGTACAAACACAAAAAGTAATTATAATAAACAATACCGAACTCTCATGACTTCATTTATTCGATAACCTTTTGTTATGGAAATTCTTAAGGCGGTGACAAGAGGCAATTGATAAAAGTAGGCTTGTCTTAAACAAAAAAATTGCCAAATCTATATAGTTTGTGGTAGAGGAAAAAATAATATGTTATTCTTGAACATATTTCTCAGAACAAGATTTTTTTTTCTAAACGTGTTTTGGTAGCAACCAGCTACCAAAACACGTTTAGAAAAAAAAATCTTGATACAAATTAACGGTAAAGTAACCATTTACTTGGAGTTTCAATCCAAAATATCTGTGTTAAATATCAACGTACGGTTGGTATTAAATTAATAACAAGAACGTCTTATTTGTATGCAGGACTTGGTTGTTTTTTATTTTCGATTACTCAACTAATTTTTGAGTAAATAGGTAATTGCTTCATAATTTGCAATAAATTACAAGCGTTGTGTCATCGCGCTTCTCTTTCTTTTGTATGCAGTATGACAGTGACTGCGGTTTAGTTGTTGTCAGCGTCTTAATTACCATCTTTCAACTGCGACTTCATCCCCATACTTTTTTTCGTATTTTCCCTTAAAAACGTTTAAACCAAATTTCAGCCCTCGCGTTCCGTTTTTTACCCCTTCACTCTTTTAGGAAGAAAGAATAAGTCCTGTAAGGAGAATATTATCTTCATGTTTTCAATACTGTGAAGAACTGCTATTATTCCATATAACTAACTATCAGCTTGATTGCTCAAACGGCAATCGTATAGCGAAATTTTCAATTAGTCCGCGCGATTTTGTCTGAAACTTTACAGAAGACTGCATCAGTCACGATATAGGTGACAACTTTTGTACACTATTTCACCTGATGGTGCACGATTGGTCGACGATGGTGCACGTCAGAAGTACCTAACCTATTCACTTGAGACCTGATGACTTCTAGGAGAGTGTTTCCTGATATATAGCTGTCCTTCGGCAAGGAGCTCCACTCTTTAACAGTACGCACAAAAAAACTGTTAACGAAGCGTTAGTTTGTTTCATACCTTCAACCACATCTTATGCTCACCTCAGGTAAACACCAAACATCACAGCTCCCACTAATTCGATACCCATATACGCAATCAATCAGTGTCTGCTGGTCATTGGATATGCGAAGAAGTGTGACGGAGATCGATCCTCACGGACCCCACTCAATATTCCGTCCACTCTCGGTAATAGTGCCCATTGAACGGCCTGAATGGAAGAGAAGCCGATGAAATAGGTGTGACAAATTTTGGGAACTAAGGTTACTTGATTGAAAGTACCCGTAGTGTAATGGAAATCAAACTGTATGGTAAATAGAGTGGAAAGAGTTGGAGGCTTTACCGTTGTGGATATGGGAAAAAAATTTAGTAGATGACGTTCCTATTAAATTGATTTTGTTTTTAGAAAAAAATATTATATCGGTGGTGTTCATACGAAAAAGCTCGTCGCCGGGAAAAAGAGGTTTAGGTACAGAAATGCTTTCTGTTTACAGATGGGTGCTCGGGGTCAAGTCTCATCATATGTGGGCGCTCAAGAAGAAAGCGTCCAGTTCTCGGCACTTAGTTTCCGAGATAAATTTCAAAATTAAATTCCAATAATCGTATTATTTATAAGTTGTGTTGTCCTATTCAGTGTTTCTATTCGTGACTGATTTCCATTTTTTTCATACTTTCCTGTTTTTGGAGCTCTTAAGCTCTTCATAGTGTTCGGCATGTCGGGTCACCCTCCAGTTTCCAAGGTTTTGTCATTTTATTGGGTCCAAGATGGACCCAATAAAATGACAAAACCTTCACTCACAAACGTTTATAGCACTGACAAATAACTTTTGCCTAATAACAACACATAGTATTATATCATTGGCCATTTTGTAATTCCTTACATCATAATTATTATGTAGGAAGTACTTACGTCAAATCACAGATTACGTAGTACTCGCCAAATGCACAGAACACATAAACTCCTAACGGAGATGTGAACTTTCGAAATGTTGCCACTACATAAAGCGTAAAACGTTGATGATAATATAAAATGATAAAATAAAATAAAAAACGGAGGATGATATTCTCATAGCATGTATGTCTATTTTTATTAATATTTCTGTTTAGTTTATTCTACCACTTATTTTTATTATTATGTTATTTTTCTTTATCTATGATCCTATTAATTGTTTGCTGCACCGTACGACGTCATACGACGGCGCCGGCTGTCGCTGAAAATCAGCGCTGGGGCTCTGTCTTGCATAGGGTCGCAGTATAATGCTGAGCGATAGCCGTTTTGCGTGGATGTGACGCATGTTTCACCCAACCTTTTCTTATTTTTGTGTTTATGTTCTTTGTTGCGTCATGTTTACCGCAAATAAACGTATTTTCTTTCTTTCTTTCAGATATTTGCAGTTTTGTAAAGTTGGGTAATATCTAATATTATTGATTATTAATTAATGCTCAATTATCTACAAGATCTTAATATAGTAAATTACTGATGTTTCTAAGTACCAGAATCTTAAGAGAAAAGTTTAGTAAAAAGGTACCAGTGGCAAGACAAATGCTTTTTCTCAAATCAAGCTTTTCAGAATTTCAACTTCAAATGTCTAATTAAAAAAAAAAGTGCTAGTTGTTGAGTATTTTTTCATCCATATGCTTCAGTTGACATATATTATATTGAATAGTGTTTGGAGCCTCCTTTTAAGCAAACAATGCCTGTATTAGTAGAACCCGCTCTTCCACCGTACAGCATAAATTAAATTAAATTAAAGAAGGTATGTTATTGAGGGTATGATTCTAGTGTGAATACGATACCGAATCTAGTCTTAACTCATTACCCCACTACTGGATTCTTTTTGCTTGGAAGCCCACATATTCATGCCTAACTGTTTCAAACATGTTCAAGTCATCAGGCAGATGCAACCAAATCTGTTACTGAGAATTCGGAGCAATAGCGTGGTTAACAAATACACTCGAACCGAAATCGAATCGAATTGAACCCACGACGCGTAGCAAGAGTAGCTTCGATTTCGATAAGAAGGCAGACCAAAACTACAGGTACCAAATTGGTATTACCACAAACCGAATTACCTTGTATCCCAACAATTCCAACCAAAATTAATGTAAATTGACGTAATTTAGCCATGACGGTGGCTCACAAAACAAATGAAATTAGAAACTGCTCCTAACACAGTTCAGTACGGCAATACAACGCCGCGTCGTCGGAATTAGTAGGACAACGTCCTATTTCATTATTATAGCTATCGGCGTATACCCTGCTATTTGCCATAATGAAATATGTTTTCATAGATTCTGTTGGTATAAATTTTGGTGCCAATTTTGATAGTCACTAGTTTTCATTCCACTGCACCAAACTTGCTATAGGCAATTTTATGGGTACTATTGGGCAAACCTTTGCCAAACGTTGGTATTACGATGGGCTCTAGCTGAAGAAAATGATTTTCATTCTGTAGGTAAATACTTTGTTGAGCATAGATTTACTCAATCTGTAAAATATGAATAATGCAAATGAATCATCCCTTTGATGGTTGTATAATTAAGTTTTTTAACAAAGACTCTCTGCTACCTTATTCTGTCCTTATTGTTTAAATTTTTAGTTCTTAAACTTGCTTGCGATTAAACAGTTCAATAATAATGCTTAACATTCTTGTGATGCTGCTTTATCAGAAAACAAAAAAAAATACTGGCTAATTAAAATTCATAGTAAACAGTTTAGGCTATGACGAAATTACACTAAATTAGCAGCAGTAATCTAAAGGTAGAAACAAAATCTAACAATTAGTTAAACGTCGCCACAGATGCGACAATGTTTGCCAGCCCTAATGTCTGTACCTATTCCGCGCACGTCATCAAACAAAGCACCTTACCTAGCTACTGCTAATTGAAAATAATAATACCATCCGCGAACATTCCTACCTCGTAGGTATCGTATTAATTCCCTCTAAGTAAAGGTATTTAAATAAAACATCAGATAACTCCGAAGGCAGCATGTACGATGTGCGTAGCTGACACTCATACATTATCGTACACCCGAGCTTAAGATTACGTGCCTCGCGTAAAACACGTTTTCTCTCTACCTATAGTAACGACCTGAAGAAAAATGATGCGTTAAACGAGATACATACGTGTATGAATAATTTAACACCCGTCTTTTGCTGAGTCTAAGTGGGACTTTCACCCTATAACGTTGCGGCTACATTGCCAATGTGACGTACATTGCTGGCTATAGTAGACGAATACATTCAAAAATTTAACTGATGCGGTAATGTTCGTCAAACAGCAAGGCACTATAAATAAGGTGTATGTCCCGAATATTGACCATCGGAGTGTGAGTCGCAACCGATAGTTTTTTTTTACGATTTGACTTCGTTTTACTCGGGTTGCGCTTAAGGCTCGCTTTAACGCAAATCGTCTAAATAAAAACGCGCCTTAAATATTTTCGTGTGGAATGAGCCGAAAAACACTCTCTGAAAAAAGTATTTACAATGTTCTTAAGGCAATTCGCAGGTGAACTAAAACATGGTGTTTTTTGTGTTGTAAATGTGCATTGACGGCGATTTTTACAGACATTTTCATGCAGATTTTCAGCTTTATATTACCGAGTGGCAGATAAATGATATTTTATTTTCTGTAAGTAGGTTCGTACAAACACTTTTACACGTCAATCAAATAAAAATAAAAAAACTAGATGAGGTCGGCGTTTCGTATCTGACTACTCTGAGAAGAAAGGCCGAAACAAACTCAGAGGTCACAGTCTCTTTTAAAGTACAGACATAATCTTAATCAATAATAGCTGTGAAGACCATGTAGATTGGTGCCTGAAATGATCTTTTGATGAAAGAATCACACAGATTGAGGGGACCTGTCCAGTCAGTGCACGCATTTGTCAGTAGTCGTGCAGCTCAACTCAGAACTTAAGGAGCTCAACAATTCAACGAACAATACCAAAGAAAGGACATTTGGGTAGGCCGCATAAATTACTCAGAATGCTCGCAATCGTAATACCCGTCTATAATTATTACAACTTCATTAAAATACGATAATTATTCCAATTTAAATTCAATCACATTTGTTTACCGTGCTCAATATCGTATTTATAAACTGAAACTCATTTTAATACGGTCGCGTTTACGTCCGTTGATGGCCGTGCTAACTTTATTGCGTCAATCATATTTATCAGGGACGTCCATAATACTAGTTTATTTCATTTTGGCTATTTAAATTAGATTATTTTGTGGCTGTATAATAAAAGATTGTACGTAATTTAACTTTTATTAAACCTCGAATTCGTATTTTCTGCAAAAAAAATAACAGTCATGGGTTTTGCAGACAGACTTGTGATTTCATTATGTTGTTCATTCTTAAAATAATAACTGGTTACTTCCGTGTTTACCAGCGTCGATTACATAAGGTGATTAAAGTTGTCAAAAGAGCCGATCTTATGTAAAAATACAATCATGTTAAAACTGGTATCAAATACAGTACATACATTATTTATAATTGTCAATTTCAACGTCTGCTTAAATACTCTACCACCTACGCACCAAGGGTATTTGCTAATATTTTTGGGACAGAAGCACAAACATTTTGTCCCCCAAAAAATACTCTTGAATTAGTAAATAAAGACATTAAAATGACTTTGTTGTTTTATGTTTCCCTGGTCCATCGTACATCAGAATTAGTGCTCTTTCATCTTAGCGGGGTCTCGGTACTAAAATCATAAATAAGTACTGCATATATTTCAGAAAGATCCTCTTAGCCGGCTCCCTGAGGGAATGCGATAAAAAATCTTACATACTTTCTTCAAGATTTACTCAAAGGGAGGTGAACAAAGGAAGAAAATAATTTATTTTGTTTTACACAGCTAGAACGGCACAAAAGTTTTTTTTAAAAATATTGTCTTATTCTAAGTCACATACCTTTCTCAGTAGGAATTAGGATTTGTTTTGACGATTCATAAATGTTATGACATTGTAGCCCCTTGGTTGATACAGTGACTAATAAAATCGAATAAGTAATGTTACGAAATAAAACACTGATTCCAGAAAAAAATCGTATGGAAAAAACTGCAGTTTTCAGTGAACAAGTGTGTAAACATGTTTTGCATATTATTTATGCACAAAACACTTTTGTTTGAAAAGAGCTCAAATTTGCTCTGGCTATATGTTGTTGATTGATATTATAAAACATGCAAAATAAATGCTTTTATGTAGGTTGCGCATATCATCGTCACGAAATGAATAGAACGAATAGAAAGATGTTATATTGAAATAATTACAGGCCGGTAGTAATTAATTAATCGATAGTTCATCAAGATGCTCCCTCACTGACAGCTGCTAGAACCGATTACCCACTTGTCAGTCACATAACATTGTTTCCCAACTCAATTGTCTACCTTCCTTAACCTTGAACTCAATTTTAGATCTCAGATTGCCCCCAGATCTTTCCATTTAAAGGCTCCTGCAGACAGGCGCGACGTGACAGCGTGACGTGACTCTAGTAACACAATTTCTATGAAAACTTCATGGAAAGTGTCACGCTGCCTGTCGCGCTTGCGACATCACGCCAGTCTGCACGAGCCTTTAAACAACCAAGTTATGAACTGTGGGACTAACAGTACCTACATAAGTTTTGCGCGTAAATTATAATTTAGCAAAATTTATGGCTCCCGAGATCCCGGCCGAGTTGGTGTATTTATATTTAACTAGTCTAACAAACTAAGTCAAATAGTTACTTGTTTGAGCTAGTTTAGTGCTATTTAGTGTTTATTCTTCAAGGCTAGCTCGTGATTGGTGTCTGTTAGGGCTGATTATGAGCGGAGACTGAAACAAAGCGAAAGATTAAATATGTTCGACTGTAACTTTTGCTCCCTCCTTTTGTTGGACTTGTCACTGGTTATAGCCTTTACTAACGCCTTTACCATTACGTAGGTACCTACTGAAAAGAACTAACTGTTAACTTAATAGGGTATAACGTTTTAATCACCATTCTTAGCACGCTGATTGGTGATCACTGTATGTTACGAACACGACGTTGCTGGTTGTTGCCCTCTTTCGTAACATAATTTCTTATAGGTGGACGCATCCCACTATTTTTTTCTGAATACTTGCCCATTTTAATAATAAAATTAGGTAATTCAATAAAAAACTATTAGAAGCAGAGCGTCGAATCTTTTAGTTTAGTTACGTTTAGCAATAATGTTATTGGGAACGAGGCACTGGAGAAGAAAACTAATTTAGTTAATTACCGCACTTATAATTAATTATTGTAGTTAGTGTAACTGACGTAATTAGGCGAGAACTGAGTTTTGTGACAAAGGTAGGTCGCGTCTTTGTGTTTACACTTGATTTGTGGGTTGAGCAGGAACGAAATAGAGACCTATTCCCCTCATCATGGAATAAGGTTTTCATTAAATATAGAGCGCTATTATATGCTTGCCAGAAATGTTACCTATTTACTATCAAAAAGGGTAGATATACTTACGAAAAAACAAAACAAAACTTTTTTTTTTCTCCCGTTTTGTATAGTCTGGCAGACCCCTGACATCCATGAGGATTCATGGATGTCAGGGGTCTGCCAGACTCTTACTGACTAAAAACCACCCTGGTGTTCCCTTCCCACACATGCACCGGGGTTCCTGGGATTATATCCAAACCAAATCTAATTAAACCAAATTTATTTGAGGATATTTTTTTATCCGTAGCTTTTTGAGAAATTGTTGGTGAGCATTATAGTTGTAGCTTTAAATATCAACGGGGACTGGAATTATGATGGTTTATTAGTTTAAGTGTTTTGCATCATGGGTTAGTTTTATACAAATTCTCCATTTGAGCATGATACTTTTTTTCCCCCTCTCCAAAAAAAAAAAAGAAAAAACTCTACTAAAACCTAAACCCTTTCGGATAAACTCGCAACCCTGGTAGGCATTGGCCCCAACGGACCCCGTCAGTTGGTGCTGACATCTCTTGAGGCGCGCGTGAAACATAACGCGCCGTCGGCCCGGGCCTGGTCCTTGTCGGAAGGCGAGCTACCCATCGGTCACTGTCCGCAGGCCTGCGCCTACGGTGGCCGGAAATCAGCTTGCGACTCCCGACGCCCGGGGCTCTCCTGCAGCGACTAAGGGCGTGAGGGCGCGAACCCTGCCTCATCTTCACGCTTTCCGCCTCCTCCTTCGCGAGCATTACTGCTTCGCAGAAGGAGGTGACGGCCTCCCATGCACTCTCGCTCCGAACCATATCCTGAACCAGGGCCGGACGCGAGAGATCGCTGCCGCCGATCGCCTCCGTGAGGACACGGCGGTGCTCCGCCCAAGCCCGGCAGATCTACACCGTGTGCTCCGCCGTGTCCTCCGGGCGATTCTCACATTGGTGACACCCGGGCGTTTCGTCCCGCTTTATCTTGAACAGGAACCTCCCGAAACAACCGTGTCCGGCGAGGACCTGCGTCAGGCGGAAGGTGAGGACAACATAGCGCCTCTCTAGCCACTCCTCAAAGAGGGGACTTATCGCCACAATTGTGGCGTGCTCATTGAGCATCATACTAATAAATTAAAAGGCAATGCTAAAAGCGGCTCTCAAAACCAATGGTACGGACCAGTACATTGGTCATGGGACATTAATCGGGCGATTAATCCACTCTATTCCATGACCCCAGTGAACCAAACAAGGGGAATTTTTATTGTATCCTATCCTGTATATTGTTGAATGTATGTTAAAACGAAAGAGCTTGCCCGATTTTCTATGTAGCTTTCTACGCTTTGAAAGGGGCAAACTAATGACTAACTTCTTGGTGTAAATGATTTAATTGAAATAAATGCTTTAAGTTTTCTACTGAATCTTGATTACACTAAGTAAGTACGAAGGAAGCAGACTAAAATGTACTGTTACTTAATACAGTTTACTTTAGGAGCGAGTGTAGCAATGGACGTATTATTATTTTACTGACTAACATTTAGCCAGGTGACATGAAGCTTTCTTTTTGATACTGTGATATAAGTAGCCTTGGCTTACCTGAAAGTCTTTAGATAGACTTCGAACTTAGCTTGGTCCAAGTGCGCAAGCCTGCTCAGATGGAAATTCGTAAACTATGGTAAAGTTCAAAATGCAAGCAATGCACGTAACATCGTGTCTTCTTCTCTATTGGCACGAACTGAGCGGTAATGAGAATAGCTTATACCGTGGCAAAAATATTAGTCAGTAAAATGGTAGTGAGGCTGACTCCCCAGGTACCCAGGGTCACACTTGGAGTGCAGGCTATTTTGATGCTCCTAACAGCTTTATTCGTAGTTCAGTTCTGGGCTGACATAATTTAGATTGCTATTGGTATGCTAAAAAGAGACCCTAGAAGTAGGCTATATCAAAGGAAATCTCTGAAGGGCTAATATTTTGTAACAACATTAAACAGTTGTAACCTAAGTATTACCTGCATTAAATCAGAACTTTAAGCATTTCATGGTTAAGGTGGTGTTTAGCGCCATCTTTCACTACCGACTCGAAGGCCGCTTAAAGGCTGTCGTTACAAATTATGTTAAGCATAAAACATTTTATGTGCAACCCCGCCTTGGACGAGTAGTTGTAAATTCAGCAGCTTTATTAAAATGTTAAATGTTCAGCGTTTACTGGCTGTGGTCTATTTTTGTACGATGTTAATGATACAGCGGTGGATCGTGCTTTTTGTGTTTTTTCGGGTTCCGTACCTCAAAAGGAAAAAAACGGAACCCGTATAGGATCAATCATGTGTCTGTCCGTCTGTCACAGCCGATTCGCTCCCAACCTACTGGACCGATTAAGTTGAAATTTGGTACATATATGAAATTCTTTGACCCAAATTCGTACGTGTAAGGTAAATAAATGATCTTTGAATATGGGGGTCACTTCTGGAAAAAGAAAAGTTTGCGAACTGTACTGTGTGACTTAACAAATGAAAGGGCTTATTGTAAGGATTTCAGATATATTTTAAATTAAATACTTACTTTTTATGAAACAAAATAGATGAAAATTGCCCACCAAATATTTCCGAAACTAATGAGCCTAAAATGTTTACAAAAATACAGAAAATAATTCTTCACTTACAGATTACAGGAAAACATAAAAGAAGTCCATGATCTTAACCTAACATGGCAAACCCCTCAATATTGTGCGTACAAACTTACATTTGTAGTTGGATTGTATGAGGGAACATGTTTTTCAACAACAATGTTAAGTTTGTTCTTCGGATAAAATGAATCCCCACTACGGAACCCTCCATTGTGCGTGGTCCGACACGCACTTGGTCGATTTTTGGAAGTTTGTTGCAAGTATCGGAGGAAATGTTTGTATTGAAGTTTGACTTGCATTATATTATATAGTAATGGTTCTCTTAAAGTCTTGTTAATTATTAGTTATCAATTTAATCATTGTTTGCCAGCCATCATACACTATGTAGTTTGACGTGCATTTGAAGCCTTCTAGTACGCAAGTGACCATATCAACATTGGTAAGTACTAGGCACTTATACCCCAGTCCACAAAAAGCTTGTAACTTGACATCAGTTTACGAGTAAGGTCCTTACAAATATTTCAGAAGTAAGTCAACTGAAAACTTTGTTCAGAGAAAAATTATAGCTTGGATATAGGTTGTAAGCTAAGTCGACCCGCCACCCGGCTTACAGTGAGACTGAAGCATTGAACGAATACGCGAACCTGACTGCTTCAGAATGTGAGTACCCTTGTTTATCAATCAGGGTGCTTCTTTGGTCTGTTAAAACAGGATTTGAAAAGGTTTGGTCGGGTTTGGGGAATGAAGATGTCGTGAAAATAAATAAATTATGAATGTAAATGGTTATAGGAGTAGGGGAAGACTTAAGAGGACGATAACCGACTTTTAATGATTTTATACTGAAAATCACGACTAAACGAGTAGTGTTAATGATTTGAAAAAAATATAAGTATGATAAATTAGAGCATTTTCTCAATAATTTTATTTATGAATATTTTAGATTATGTTTATATTACATAGTGAAATTAATTTGTAAAGTTATGTCTAACGCGGATAAAAAACTGAGAATGGCGCAAAATCTACCAAGCGTATTTTTCTGAAACCTTCACCAATATAAAGATAATTTAATTATTGATCTTCTAGTATACGCGTTTTATTAAAATACCCTTCGATCAATAATAGACTAGATTCCCGATAAGCGCTTCAAAAACGGCCCGAAAAATAAGACCACGAATACGTTTGTGGTCTTATTTCAAATTAGTATGGTCCAATCATAGCCAACATTAAGACGTCAAAATGCCGCAGTGCGCGTTCAAAAACTGTGTAAATAACCACCGTAACACCAAGGTTTTGGAAGGAATATCTTTTTTTCGGTAAGTTTAAATCAGTAAGTGTTTTTCATAAAGTAAAAACAGAATTAAATTGTAAATTTTATTCAATTAGCTAATATTATAATTGTTTGGCCAATGTTTGTTACGACGCACCAACTATTGTATCGAACATCGACTGTTCTTGAACAGGGAATGCATGGAGTAGTGTTGTTATTTTGTAATGGTATTTTTATTTGTAGATTTCCTAGTGACCCATTTCGCTGTGCAGAATGGGTATCTATTGTCGGGAAAGAAAGAGGAGAAGAAATATACAACCCTTGTAAAAATTCTAGAATATGTTCGATTCATTTTGACGGATTCGACATAACTGGAAACACGCAAAGGCGTAGATTACTAAAAACAGCGGTTCCCAAATTGCAGGTAATTATCATAAAGTATTAAAATAGTTGGTGTAAGATAACGTTTTGATAAAATAATAAGTTGATTATGACTTTTTTTTTAGATTCACGGACCAATAAAAGTGCAATCAGCTATATCTTTACAATTGACGAAAGATCAGGTAAATTTTGTAAAAATCTTAACAGAAGAAAATTAGTTCATTAAATAGTTATTTTTCAAATGTTCTCAATAAACTGTGTTTGTTTCTTTATAGGCCACATCTTCAGCAACTTTAAGTTTTAAAGATACTTCAGGACTGCATGACGTGCCTCGGGCTGATGCAGATGGTTTTAAGTCTCCTGAAGCTCCTGATGCGTCATTATCAGATTTAATATCTGTTTGTGACACTCCAAGAAAAGGGTACTTAAAAAAGAAATTGACGACATATCGCAGAATTATAGACACTAAATCTAAGAAAATACATAATTTAAAAAAAGTAAATAACCGACTAACTAAGAAAAATAGTTCTTTAAAAAACATAATTAATTTGCTTCAAAAGAAACAATCCATTGATGATTCAATATTTTTCGATTTGGCAAAAAATGTTGAAGTTGCAGAATTATTCAATGGAATGTACATTAAAAATAAAAAAAATCGTACGAGGCCGTTCATAAAATATCCTCCAGGTGCGAGAAAATTTGCTTTAACGCTGCATTTTTACTCGCCATCTGCATACAAATATGTACGTAAAATGTTTAATACATGTTTACCCCACCCCCACACATTATATGAATGGTATCGAAGTGTAAATGCGGAACCTGGATTTTGCACCGAAACGTTAAATAGGCTTGAGGAGAAAGTAAAATCTAGTGATAAAAATATTTTATGTGCTTTAGTTGCTGATGAAATGTCTATTAGGAGGCAAAAGATATGGACAGGTAAAATCTATGAGGGCCTAGTAGATATGGGTTTAGGTAGCGACGACAGTAGCCAAATGGCCACCCAAGCTTATGTTTTTATGTTAGTTGCAATCAATGATTCCTGGAAACTACCATTAGCTTATTTTTTTATTGACAGTATTATAGCAGATATGAAGGCGAATTTAATAAAGATGGCATTAGAAAAATGCAATAAAATCGGTGTGCAAATTCGTTCTGTGACGTTCGATGGCTGCAAAAGCAATATTGCAACGATGAAAACATTGGGTTGCGTGTTGGATGATTTAAAAAACTTAAAAACTGATTTCAAACACCCCAGTGCTGATTATAATGTTGTAGTACTTTTAGACGCGTGTCATATGTTAAAACTGATGCGGAACACCTTCGAATCTAAGAAAGTAATATATACTACCGGTGAAAAATCAATTAGATGGCAATATTTATCGGAATTATATAACCTGCAAGAAGAAAACTGCTTACACTTGGCGAATAAACTTTCACATCGACATGTCCATTTTAAAAATCAAATAATGAACGTGAAATTAGCCACGCAACTTCTTAGTAGAAGCGTTGCCAAAGCTATAGACTTTTGTAATAAAACCTTAAAAATTCCCGCATTTAGAGAATCAGAAAGCACAGTAGAATTTATTAAAATACTTAATGATCTTTTTGATACCCTAAATACTAGAAACCTTAAGGACTTTGGATTCAAACACCCTTTGAATAAGGGTAATTCACAAAAAATATTGTCATTCTTGTACCAAATTAAAGATTACTTATTATCATTAGCAATTAATGTTACAAATAAAAGAACTCTTAAAGTCGGTACCGATATAAGAACAGTATTTTCAACCAAAAAAGTGCCCCTAATCAAAACACAGAATAGTACTGGATTATTAGGACTATTAGTGTGCATCAACAGTCTAACTTATTTGTATAAAACTTTAGTTGCAACTGATAATCTTTCTTTTTTATTAACATATAAACTCAGCCAAGACCATGTCGAGCTATTTTTTGGGAACATACGGAGTCAAAATGGACATAATAATAATCCCAACACTAGACAATTTAAAGCCAGTTTTAAAAAACTGCTGTCTCATTTAGAACTGGGCTCTAAATTTACCGGAAATTGTATACCTATAGAGAACATACCAATTTTATCCGGATCATCATCACTAAACAAAATTAATAACTTGTCAATAGGTTACCGTTTTGAAGAAACCGAGGAGAAAAATTTAAGTTCTGCAGAAATTTTAAACAATAGATCCATAGAACAGAGTTTTGATAAATATCAGACAAATTGCACTGAAATGATTGAAAAACTAGATTATAATCCAACTTCAGATATTGTTCCACAAATAGTAGGTTACATTTCTGGTTTTGTAGTCAGTAGCCTTGTTAAGAAAATTAATTGTGAGGACTGTAAAATGGATTTGTGGGCTAAAGAAAAATTATGGTTCCATAAATTAATAGATGTAAGAGACATGGGTGGTTTATGTTATGCTTCAAATGACGTGTTTGACATATGCATGAAAACCGAACGTGTTATACGGAACTGTCTTCGCATGAGTGGTGGCAAATCAATGCAAAAAAAGTATAATAAAAACTTTATATGTGTAAATGTTTTAAACGCATATATTGAAAAGGATGTGTTTTCTGGGGGAAACGAACACAACCATAAAATAAGCTTAATTAAACTCATTATAGAAAAATTCATTGATGTAAGATTACATTATATTTGTAAAAAAGAAACTGCTCAAATAAAAATTACTTCTAAAAGACAGCTTTATAACAAGCTGAATCTGTTTAAAGGTAATTAAACATTACACTACTATTTTAAATACTTTTGTATAAAGAATACGCCGAAAACGCTTTTCTTGACTCCCTTTATTATTATTTTTACTTTTTTTATACCTATTTGTTGTAATAGCGGCAATGTAAAATAGTATCTACTACTTTTTTGAATCGACCAAAAATAATTGCCACCATAGAAAATGAACCTAAAACAAAATATATTCTGCAACTCTACGTCTTTCAATACTTACTGTGTTCTGAGCATTGAAATGTAATACCAAGAACTATTTCTAGTTCCACAATAGAATAAGCACGAAATTGTAAACAAAATGTTTTGAACCTAATTACTTTAAACTTAAGTTTCATTTTAGAATAAATATTTTTATACTGATGACTTTTTATTTTCAAGCGACATTTTAAATTTATTGCTTATAAACTTTCTCCGATGAAAGGACTTAAATAAATATATTTTGCAATGGTAATTAAACTTTATGTTTAAGGATTAAGGTTTATAATAAACTGAAGTTGTTAATACGATTCAACTTTTTTCTAAGAATTGTAGATGTTTACGTGTGTGCAAACGTGGCCACTTGAGCGACTTAGTTTTGTTCCTGATCCTTAATCTAGTCTATTATTGATCGAAGAAAATACCTTTTGTTTTGTGTATAATAAATTAATAATGCGTCAAATTGAGGACAGCGCTCCTTGATGGGCGAGTCCTATTACTGGCTGAACGTACGACGCGTTGCGTGAGCTCAGTACAGAACACGCAAGCTAACCACTCACGGTCACTGGCATATATCAACGATGAATCGATTGTGTTAAAGATGTTAATATTACTATAGAGGGGGTTACTACTGAGATAACGGCTAGCAGAGATGTATAAAAGAAGAAATGCTGCCAAATAAATATGGCTATTGTTGAGCAGATTAATACCTACGTTACTTGGCACTCTTATTTTTATCAAAATCCACTGTGAAGTTTTGATAACACAAACTACTTTTTGCTTATCTCTTATCACTCGTATTTGATGCCATTTACAGAAAGCTTTCAGACTAATAGCACGATTAAAAATCATTATTAGGTAAGTAAATTGCTAAGTCATCATCATCGTCATCATCATTTCAGCCGAAAGACGTCCACTGCTGGACATAGGCCTCCCCTAAAGGCGGGGCCCCTTTAGGAGAGGCCTATGTCCAGCAGTGTTTGCCATAATCGCCACGCTTGGCAGGCGGGTTGGCGATCGCAGTATGGTGTTAAAATGCATAGAGAACGCTGCTGCGCATTCTCTAGGAAGTCCCTTAGTCGCCTTTTACGACTCCCACGGGAAGAAATGGGGCGGTGGTATTCTTTACGTCCGGCACCACGCACGCAACACACTGAACACCTGAGACAGACACTAAATGCCTGTTTTAACCATAATTCAGGATGATAATAATGATGGTTAAAACAGGCATTTAGTGTCTTATTTACTTACATCATTCGCCTGCTATCTAGATGGCAGTGTCAAATTACACTCGTTTAAGACGTGTCCAATTAAGTCCTAACCGTTGAATGCTGCACTTTGTTAAAAGAGTTATGAGTTGTTTATAACAAATATTATTATATTTATTCCCAGATTTAAACACTATATTTACCCAGACACATGATCCAAAGTTCTGAGCAAACCCATCTAGTTATTCCAGGCTTAGTGTGGTACAGATCGTTCACCCCCAGACCAGCTGAGTTCAGACATCGTTCAGAGAGAGAATATACGTCGTGCCTTTGAAAGATTAACTTCATACGATATTTAGCTGGCTTCACATACACTGGCTTTTAGCTTGACTGTTGTAGTAGAATTATAGATTTTGGTCTTGACTTGTTTTGTTTGTTATTAAGACGCTGACAACAGCTAAACCGCGGTCACTGTCAGACTGCATACAAAAGAAAGAGAAGCGCGATGAGTACGCTTGTAATTTATTGCAAAATATGAAACAATTATCTATTTACATACAAATACAATAATGAGTTGAGTAATCGAAAATAAACAAAACAACCAAGTTCTGCATACAAATAAGACGTTCTTGTTATTAATTAAATACCAACCGTACGTTGATATTATTTTGGATTGAAACTCAAAGTAAATGGTTAGTTTACCGTTAATTTGTATCGAGATTTTTTTCTAAACGTGTTTTGGTATCAACCAAGTTCTGAGAAATATGTTCAAGAATAACATATATTTTTCCCGCTACCACAAACTTTATAGATTTGGCAACTTTTTTGTTAAGACAAGCCTACTTTTATCATTTGCCACTTGTCAGCGCCTTAAGTATAGTTTGACGTGCTTACGACGTCTATTAGTCTGGGCCCAAATTAAAGAGTTTCGGTCAAGTTCGAAATTTTTCACATAGCGTACCTACCTGAAGTAACATATAATTGGTACCTGTAAATGGAAGCCTGTTTCTGCTTATACTATTGCCATTAAGTTGGTATAACTTATTCGCTTTTTACGACTATGTATTGATTGAAAGAAATTGATTTTCAATAACGGTTATTACACTGACGAAAACGTAAATGAGATAGAATCATTCACACGTACGTATAAAGTTACATCCAAATAATAACTTAACAACGAAACAAAATCCGGAATCAAACATAACCTAATATAATAAAATAAACATAAAAATAAGGGAATCGCCGCACGCACGCCATTCCAGACAGTTTTATTGTAATGACGTTCTATCTCGCGTAAAAATATGAGTGGGTAATGCCGCGGCGCGTAAACAGAATAACGGTTTTATCGCCGGACGATATTAGCCGGAACGGACGGTCACTATTGCCGGGCTACCCTACGGCCTATCTGTTACTATGCGTTTACCCAAGTATAGAGTAGATATGCTGAATTTAGGATAGAAATAAGTTAAGTTATGGTAAACTTGTTTTCTGTAAACTTTCAGAATGTCATGGATCAGTGATAACAAATTATAATCTGAAGAAGTGTAGCAAGTGGAAACATTTTACTTTTCCAGCATTTTACGTTTAAAATATTTACTTTTGATGTTAACCAAAATATTTTGGGTGTTGATATTAATTTCGGATTTAAGGTCCTGTGTCGTTTACTTACTCTGGTATATATAATCTAAAAATATCTACGACACAAACATGCGACAGTATAAATGTTTCTCAAAAAGTATATGGCTACCCTAGTATCCCAACAACCGCGGTTCATGTACAGGAACGAGCATCCTTATCTTCAAGTTTTATTTACGCACAAGCTTATAGAGGTTTGAGGAACAGGGTGTAAAGTTCACTCATCCTCAATAGAAAAGGGAGGATCCTCCGCCCAGACGGGTGTTGTGTCTGGTGGGCAACTTCTCGACGGTTGATGTCGGGACGTTGTATATATCCTAGTTGCGCGGTAAACTCTGCTTGCACGATGCAGGATTTTGCGTGACGTCAGTGTGACGCGCAGGTCGTATTTGGCGATGTTGATGCCGCAATATTACTCCTCTCCGGTAAAGATAAGACTTTACTTAAAGCATTATTAAACTACTTTGATTAGACTGAGGGGTGTCCAGGCACTGACAATACTCTTTTAGGAAAGACAGTGCTTCAAATGATTTGAAGAGAAAACTTCTACAAGCGCCATTTGCACTCTTTATGAACAGTAAACGAAACTGAACCGTCACGCCTGGGTTGGTGAAGCTGAATCGGGTTTACTCGGCTCCACTCGTAAGTTTCACTTCTATCGTGTGGTCATAACCACGCACACTCTTTTTTTCTTTAAGTCGGTTTATACAAACACTTACACGTTAATAATATTTTAAAAACTACGACGAGGTCGGTGTTTTCTATCCAAATTATACAGAATCTCTGTTTGTATATTAACAGACAAATCTTCCGTGAAAAACATCTAGGCCCATTTAAGTAGCAGCTGAGTCCATACAAAGATTTGTTTCATGAGGGAATTAAGATCTCGAGCCAGCATGACGCATAGTAAAGAAGTAATTCATTTAGCAACAGCAAAAACTGAGTCCAAAACTAGAAAGTATGACGCTGGTAGCACACCTCCGTCGCGAAACCATAGCAGCGAAACCGCAGTAGTTCAATTGTACTGGTTCGCGACATGTTCCGCTACTCGAATCGGATGCCAGTAGCGGTCCATTACGCGAACCAGTAAAAATTGAACTATTGCGGTTTCGCTGCTATGGCTTCGCGGCGGAGGTGTGCTATAATCGTGAAACTGTACAAATACGGCGGGTGGCAAAAATCACTTTTTCCATACAATTCAGAAAACAGTTGCATTAATGTTTACCAACAACGCCGCCCTGTCAATGCCATTCAAGTGCCAAAAGATACTTAAAGCACTTCAAACACGTGTTCTTTGTTGATCAAAAAGTATGTGCCAACTTATTTAATGTACTCCAATTTACCCCTAATCGCCTCATCGCGTAAGTCAAGGTCAACTGCCGCGTATTCTAGTAAATGCGTGTCATTTGTCGGCCGAGTGACGCGGGCAGAGGTCGCGCTCGACCAACCCTTGTGAAGCTTCATAATCCTGAATGACATCCTAGACAAAAACTTTGGCTAAATAGAGCTCATGTTTTATTGTTGTTTTGAGATTAGAGCTTTGAGCTGTCCAGGATATGTTGAAGTTGGTTTCCTGACCAGATGCGGCTGGATATCAAAATTGACACTGTCTTCAGATTACTTATCTGTGACAACTTTAACCAGTTGTAGTAGGGAGGTACGTATTCTACGAGACATGGAAGAATCCCGTAGAGTGTTATTTTTTAATAATATTTTACTTCTTTTTTTTTGTTCTTGTGAGAATGTTGTAGGCTTAATAGACAGTAGATTTGTAGACCATTTTCTATGTTGTTAAGTACCTGGTACTTGTTGTCGGGCCTAAACTGTCCTCCCATACCTATTAATTTTTTGAAAGGATGGAGAATTTCCTATGGAGAAGAGCCGTAAGGGTGGAGTTTCTTGCCGGCTCTTCTCCATAGGAAACGACCAATTGGAACCGTGCACCTAGCTTCTGACGTTCATAAGTGCCCATGTAGGTTTATGTGAAATAAAATATTTCGATTTTTCTGAGTGCTGCAGACTACACATACGTTACACAATTGCGGTAAACACAGGTTAAGTACCCACAAGCTCTTCTTAGGATTAGGCCCTAGAATGGACAACTCATTACTCAATATACATGTAGGTAGGTAGGTCCTTAATGTTGAAATGGTAGAATTAGGCATTTTTCTGTACATCTAAGCAAGAAAGACACAAATATAATAATGTTAAAATATTTATTACAAAAATAAATTGTCAAATAAGTACATTTTTACAATAACATTATTAACAAAAATTGGTGTATTAATTCATAATTTCATTTAAAAACAAACAATTGTACTTCTTACGTATTTTTTTATTTTTGTATTACACTGAATTACACATCTGTAATTTTGTGTTCATTCTTCACCAAATTATTTAAATATGAATTAAACAATGTTATAAGTAGCAATCATTTAAATTTGTAGGAAGATACACTAGAATATAATTATATTAAGCATAAGTAAACAATAGGAGATTTTTAAGACATGTCTACTACGTTTATATCATATTTTATAGGCCGTTTACAAAAATATTGGATGACTGGCTGAAAATAAATGATGAGATTTCTTTATTAAACAAAAAAAAAAAAAAATTTTGTTGGTTAATTTTTTAAGGGCTCAGGTCTACTCTTATTATAATGTGAGACTTCCGTTCTTGGAACACAAGCAATAGCTCATCTAAAAAACTGCGCAAAAACACTTCCTACAAGCAATAACTTATTAATATTCTAAACGGAAATTAAGGTTCAAACCTTTGCCCAAACTGTCCAAAGTTACCGACAACATCTAGCCTACTTTTTGCGTTCCAACTTGTCTAAAACATTTATTCGTATAAAAGTGACTATATCGATCACTGTCACATACAGACAGTTATTCCCAAAACAACATGTTCTGTACTGTACAGGCAAGTATGATTTCGTATCTTATTAGGGTTCCATACCAAAATGGTAAAAAGGAACCCTTATGGTGAGACTAAGTCTGTCTGTCTGTCTGTCACACCTGCATATCTCAAGAACTACTTATGCTATCAACTTGAAATTTAGAATAGTTTTAGATGACGTTTGCTCAACTATTTTGCAAACAAGAAATAAATAAAATAAATATATCTTTTTTGCAAAAGGGACTGAAAGGAGGTCTTAAAAATTTGAAGTGGGGCTACTAGGGCATGTGGGGTATCATATGAAATAACGCTGTTTGCACATTCTAAAACATTTATTTTTTAAGTCGCACCGTTCCTCCCCCTTATCTCCAAACTTTGTATAGTTAAAAATCTGAAATTATTCTATGTGATAGAAGTGTAGAAGTGTGTAGTAAAGATTACAGGAAAAATAAAACGATCTCTAAATAGCACAGTTTTTCAGAAATCATCAACATCACGTATACGTACGGAACCCTCAGTGCGCGAGTCCGACTCGCTCTTGACCGGTTTTTTTGTTGCTATGACATAAAAAGGCACCTTGGATATGGTTGGATATTATTTCGACCTGTCAATGTTTGAGTCTTGTTTGTTTTTGAAACGTAGGAGACCCTTATCTTTACCGTACAACCTTTCTTCATAATTAGGTACGCACAATACATGTTACATCAACAACCCTTTTTATGACGGAAATTCCGAATAGTTTATTTCCAATATCTCTTAGTATTTTGTACTGTTCTAAGCGTTAAGTTTACTCAAAGGTAACAGATAAGTTAATTATTTTTTTCACTAACGCACTTATAGGCTAGGCTCTTGTCGTAATTCACGCAAAAGTTGCTAAAACAAAGTTATATCTCTCCTGCTCCCTTTAATCCATCCAAAGGGTGTCTGTAAAAAATCGTTTTAGCGATAAGACCGCCCATTGTGTCACCCTATGCAAAATTTAAACATTTATATCTGTAACTTTTATGGTGTACATAATAAAGAGTATTCTATTCTATTCTATTCTATATACATTCCACTTAAAAATCGACATATTAACTTCACTAAACCAGCCGACGTGACTTTGCAATGTCGTCGGCGTCGTTGTCAAGGGTGTCGCGATATAAACCGGCCGCGCGCCTCTCAGCGTAATGATACTGCTGTAAAAAGCGATGCCCGACAACCACTCAACTTTGAGCAAATTACGGAAATTGTGGGCGTAATTACTTTCTAAAAAATTAATGATTAGATGGATGTATGGGCAAAGTTGTGCCATCGCGTTAAACTGCAGTTTGTGTTTACTAGGTAAACGAACTTATTTTTAATGGAAATGTTTCCCGGGTATACTCGTATAAAATTACTTTTTAGTATAACAGCCTGAAAGGGTGCTTTAACACGGCTATATATTAGAGTAATGAAGACTATGCGACATTCCCAGAACAAGGATATAGTCTTAGTGACCACATTTCAGTAACAGCTTTGGGCAATATTGATATGTCTCGCCACTCAGGCCGTAATCACGAAACAATATAAGTAGATTTGCAGAACTACCGCTAAAACAATAAAAGTGAAGCCTAGAAGCAAAATGAAGTAAAAAGAAAGAAAGAAAATACGTTTATTTGCGGTAAACATAAGGCAAAGAAAAAAAAAACAAACACGAAAGAATAAGTTGAGGGAAAATATGCGTCACATTCACGCAAAACGGCCACCGCTCAGCATAATGCTGCGACCCTATGCGAGACAGAGCCCCAGCGCTGGTTTTCAGCGACAGCCGGCGTTGATGTGATGACGTCAAACCGGTGCAGCATTAAATGAGTAAAAATAAACAAAATAAGAAATAAAATAAATACAATAGGTACTTCGTTCTATATGTTTATATAAATCTGCAACATGGCAACATTCCGTAACGTCGGCAACGACTCAAGCGCCGCGCGCCGCTCATGATACGCAATCTGTGTGTGCAGCTGTCAGCTGTCATAAAGAATTTGACAATTTGACGTTTTTATTTTTACGTAATGGCTACTTATAGATTAGAAGTGACCTTTCATTAATTGCATTACGACACACGCAACAAAATACAATAGCACTAGTTAATAACTTAATATAACAAAACATTTCACCCCATAACAAAGCACAATTCCTTTACAAATTACTGCAACAGCAACACGACAAAATTTCAAAAGCAAACGAGCAGCGTTACTTCAACAAGACCTATCATCAAGGCAAGCACAGCGACGGTAATTATTCTTTTGAAGCAAATTCGTCACCTCTATTCAATGGAATCGCATTCGTGTGCTGTCGACTAGCACGATTTAATTGGCAGTAATTGGCAGTGGTGTTTGTACATAAGTAGCTGGTGGAATGTCTGCCATCAATCAATTAAGGCTGTTCGATGGCTGAATAGGTTGTCTTGGGTACAGATATGTTTAGTGTTAGATGGATTTGGTTTTGACGTCTGATATGTATCGACAGTTTAACTTGCCCCATGTAAGGTTGAGACACTATTGAATTATGCTAGCTAGAGTATTGTCTCAAGGTGGAAAGTTGCAAATTGTCTCAGGGTGGCACACAGGCAAATGAAGGAATACGGGTGGGTTTTAGTCAGTAAAAGTCTGACAGGCCCTCCTGCTCCGCCCAGAGAGGGAGAAGTTATTTGATAATTTCCCACCCAAAAAAAAAAGGGGTGAAAATTTAAATGTTGCTCTTTATTAAATACCACAATCTCTTAGTAAAACGATATTATTATAGTAAATGTATAAGATGAATGTTCCGTTTGGTGCCGGACGTAAAGAATAGCACCATCCCAGTTCTTCCCATGGGTGTCGTAAAAGGCGACTAAGGGACTTACTAGAGAATGGGCAGCAGCGTTCTCTATGCATTTTTAAAACCATACTGCGATCGCCAACCCGCTTGCCAAGCGTGGTGATTATGGCAAATCCCCCCCTTTTTTGGGGAGGCCTAAGTCCAGCAGTGGACGACTTTCGGCTGAAATGATGAATGATGATATGACAAATAGAAGGGAAGTATAATTAATAACATTGTTGTTGGTACAGCGTAACTGTTGCCGACTGAGCATGCAGAGTAAGCAAGCTGAAGTAGCAGTAGGTTGGCCATGTTTGTCGAAGGCCCAATGGCCGGTGGAGCAGACGAGTCCTGGGGGTCTACTCCGAAGCGTTAATTCAAAGTATCGGCCGAATGTTCGGCCGTTTTGTAACTTCCATAGTTTCTTTTTTTGACTTTGAATCCTTACCCGACTTAGTCACATTTTTGACTTTGGCTTATCTCTTTGACTATCGTTTTTAGGGTTCCGTAGTAAACAAGGAACCCTTATAGTTTCGCCATGTCCGTCTGTCTGTCTGTCTGACTGTCTGTCTGTCTATCTGTCTGTCCGTCCGTCCGTCTGTCCCCGGCTTAGCTCAGAGACGCTAAGTCCTAGAAAGCTGTAATTTGGCATGGGTGTACATAATTATTAATCACGCCGAGAAAGTCGTGAAATAAAACATTTTTTTTAGGGTACCTCCCTTGCACGTAAAACGGGGATGATATTTTTTTTCTCATCTAATACATGGTGTGGGGTATCGTTGGATAGGCCGTGTAAAAATATTATGGGTCTGTGAAAGACATTTTTCAATTCTGAGATCCGTTTACGTAATATGAAATTAAAAGGAAAACTATCACAACTAAGTAGGGTTTAAAAGTTAACGAGTAATCGTCGACCAACTTAAATTTGCAATTGAACAATTGACCGTCACGTATATAGATGTATGGGAGAGAGTGTTTTTCAACTACAATGTTGTTTGTTTTTGGGATGAATTCATCCTAACTACGGAACCCTTCTTTGTGGGTGGTCCGACACGTACTTGGCCGGTTTTTGTTTTTTCTTTCGCCGTCGTCAGCCATAGTCAAGCAAGGGCTGAAAATTCGGCCGATACTATGGATTTATGTTCGGAGTAGACCTTCTGAAGTGGAGCCCGCGTATCGGCAAGCATAGTGTGGGGCACCACCGAGCTAGATTGACCGATGACCTTAAAAAGGTGGTTGGGGATTGGAAGCGGAAGGCGGAGGACAGGGTGCTGGGCGCAGCCTAGGAGAGGCTTATGTCCAGTATAAGACTGCGATGGGCTGAGTTGATTGAAATTTTGCGCAATTCCAAAGGTTGTGGCGCAATTTCACCTTATAGGACATTTTGCTTGGTGGTCAACTAGTAGGTATATATATCTGTCGCATCCAGCAAAATGTTAAATAAGACAAGGCGCGCCACCTAGCGGCAACTATAAAGACTAGAATTGGCGCGCTTTGACAGAGTCGCGGCGTGTCCGGTCGGTTACGAGGTTAAAGAGAACGCGACAAGTGGGGCATTCTTATCCTGGTGATCGAGCTGTGAAGGCACTTCGGAACTGTCCTACGTTTTGTTGCATCATCATACCAATCTGTTATTGTCTCAATGCAGGGCAAAGGCCATAATACCTAGTTGATTGTAATACCTAAAGTTATAAAAGTGTAAAGTGATTATCATTTTTTGTAAATGTGTCAATCTGTGCTTTTAATAAACGCTGTGTATCGCACCCAGTGTGTTTTCATTGCACGAAACCCAACTTCTGCCCACATGATGACCGAATCTAACTGAGTAAAATCCTGTCGATCCGACATATCTATTTGTATACACACATATAGAAATCCTAACAAAAGGACACTAAGAAACAACTAATTAAGAAACAATCTTAAGCAGAACCAAGAAAAATGGCGGCCGCCTCAACGTAATTAAATTACTCAGATCAGGAACCGACGTTGCTCGGAGTTGCCCGAGTTTGTTGAGTCGAGTTGAGTTCGTATTAATTCGGGGAAGATGCGGAACTCTTATAAACTATTGCTTTGATGAGGCCACTTGCTGGCTCACGAACTCACGATGTCAGTAAGATGCAGCTGGTCTGTTTTTATTTTATAGGGTAATTTTCTCTATAATAAATACACTAATAGATTTGAATAGAACTCGTCAAAACTGGGGCGTAGAACTATTTGTTATGAGAAAAAATACAATACAGACAAAACGTAAATAGTCAAACTTAAAAAAATCTCGAATTTGAAAAAAAAAAAAAATAAACATCAAAAACGTATTTGATTGTGTTTTGAAATCGTAGAAAACGCAATCTTTTTAGGTTGCGCCCAATATAATGTGTACTGTCAATATGTACTGTCTGTACTTACGTCAGTAAAGCTTTTCTGTAAAAAAAACTCACCGTAAAAAATGTAGGTGAAGTCAGCTGTCAACAAGCTGTGGTAAAGGGCGGGCGTTTTTGGGGGACTGTCCTATGTAATTTTTAACTTTCTAAAAGTGCTGATTCTCGGCCTAGTTTGAATAAACGACATTTCAGGGTTCCATAGTCAACAAGGAACCCTTATAGTTTCGCCATGTCCGTCTGTCTGTCTGTCCGTCCATCCGTCTGTCCCCGGCTTAGCTCAGACACGCTTAGTACTACAAAGCTATAATTTGGCATGGGTAGACATAATTACGCCGAGAAAGTCGTAAAATAAAACCTTGAAAATCATTTTTTTTAGGGTACCTACCACCCTTGCACGTAAAATGGGGATGATATTTTTTTTCTCGTCTATTTCATGGTGTGGGGTATTGTTGGATAGGCTGTTTCAAAATATTGTGGGTCTGTCAAAATCATTTTTCAATTCAGGGATCCGTTTGCGTAATATTTAGCTTTAAAGTGCTTTTCGTGCCCTCCTGCCAGCTAAATGGTTGGTTTTGGATATGTGAAAAAATCATAGCAGTAGTATAGTAACGAAATTAAAAGTATAATTGCAAGAAAAAAAAATATATTTGTGCAGCTACTACTGACTATTATAGATTATTTACGAGTACCTACCGTTTCTTCATAAGTTCGTTTATTTAGTACTAAGATTAACTTGTATTTCTTATGTCAAGTGAATTATGTTCTTATTGAGGAATAAATGTCTTAAATGTCTTAAACCGTAAAACTATCACAACTAAGTAGGCTTTACAAGTTAACAAGTGAGTGAGAATTGAACGTAACATATATCGATATACCTATGGGAGAGCTTTCAACTACAAAGTTAAGTTTGTTTTTGGGATAAATTCATCCTAACTACATTGTGCGTGGCACTTGGCCGGTTTATTTATTGATTTTTTTTTTAATTTTGAACAGAGTCAATCCCTAGCATTAGATGGAATGACAGCTTACTTCAAGCTCACTTCGCCTGTTTTCACGGTAAGATTTTTACAGCACAGATCGGTAGGTGTCAAATACGTGTGCCCTTCAAAAGTCCTGACACGCAAAACAAACGTCGTGATTTATAGAGTTCCACTTATATGAGGTCCAAGACCTGAGTTCAGAGCTTCATAATGGTAAATGGAGGGTAGCATTACTGAGGGCCGTAAACTAGCCAGCGGTGAGTGCTCATTTTATAGGTCCACGCTCCGGATGTTATGGAGTCTGGCGGACAAATGGTTCACGTCTTGGTTTATTGGGAGTATGCATAGAGGGTAGGTGTGTTTACGTACAGATAAAAGTGATTTTTTCTGGTGTTATTTTGTTTGTATTGTTTTTGGGTTCGTGTTTAATGGTGAAAGGGTGGAGATACGGGGTTTTATATTGCTTATCTATTATTTAAAAACAAAAGGTGAAAAAATACTAAAAACTAAATCACTGAGTACAACTTTTAAATATTGCGGTGTCGTGCAAAGAAACACATTCTACCGGGGATCTGTTGCTATTTTTTTTAGGCTTTGTAGGCATTTATATTTCTAATTAATTTATTAAAGAGGTGGTTGTCCCTCCAAACATAATTTTATCTTACCGTTATTATCCCGTACTTATAGAAATAGTATTTATCTTTACATCAGTTTTTTTTTTTTTGCAGCAGTTGGAAATCCTCATGAACGCCCAGACAGACCCATTCAAGAGCCAGTCTGGGCAGTGCCGGACTATATTAAATTCGGCACTTAATTCTAAAGCTATACAATTATACTCAACTTTCTGTACCTACCTGAAGATTAGAGGCTGCATTATTTATTACAAGGTTTTTTTTTTTCCTATTTCAAATAAAAACTTGCTTCAATACAATAAATAACCACAGCAAACAAAATTACTATAGAAGCCATCTTACAACTATGGCAGTGTTGATCCATTGGCTTTCGCAGCATTGGTCAAGGCTCTTTCTGCGGCGAAACTCATGAAATGGGTCCGGCAATTGTCGTCACCAATTAAGTCCTCGATCACATTTAACGGACGCCCCCAGCCTCTACTCGCACTCGTACCTTTCCCGTGTGTACCTAGGGCAGTCAATGAAGATGTGTATTATTGTTTCAATGGAGGCGTCATCGCAAACACAGGCTGGAGTCCCTAACAACTTAAATCTATGGAGGTATTCGCGGATTCCCCCGTGACCTGTAAACAGTTGGGCTCTTAAATTATTGGGTGTCCCTATCTTTTCCAGAATCTTGTATGCCTTCCTGATGTCACTGAAGAACAGTCGTATACCTCTGTCCTCGTTTGTTTTAGCTATGTACTGGGATTGCCAGCTGTCGATGCGATCCATCAGCGTTGACTCCCTGATGGATCGCTTTGCGTAGGACAGTGGGAATCTGCCAAAGACCGGGGCACTAGTTTTCCTATGAAGAGCAGCGTGCTTGGCGAGGTCATCTGTTCTCTCATTCCCGGGTATACCAGCATGTGCCGTGACCCAGAAGAGGTGAATTTCTCTGCCTTGAAGTTTAGCGTCGGAGATTGCCTGTTGTATTTTTATTGCTATGGGATTATATGTTTTAGGTTCGGCAATTGACTCCAGCGCTGATCTGGAGTCCGATTTAATAACGAGTATTAGCCGATATTGGTAGCTTTCTCGCGGCGTAAGTGAGTGCTCTCAAAATTGCGACCATTTCAACCTGGAACACTGAGCACATCGACGCGCATCCTGCTACCATGGATTCAGTGCATCATTCTGGACCCCCCTGCGTTAAATTGTTTCGTCAGTTATTAAAAAAAAATTGCTTTTTCATACATTTTCACCGAGTAGGTATTGCACTTCTTTAAGAAAAAGCAGTTTTTTTTTTGTTATTACCGACGACAAATTTCAACGCACGGGGGTCAAGTATGATGTACTGAATCCGTTGTAACACGTTGCGCGCCGATGTCCCTGCCACCCTTAATACTTATAAAATTGTAAAGTCGTAAAAAAGTTATTAAAAAAAGTATGTATTATATATATATTGCGTTAAAATAATGGGCTTTAGGAGACGATTCCAAAAATATTCCACATGACCCTGGGGTCACCAGGGTCGTTTATTTGTTTTGATTGATTCACCAACAATTGTTCACCTACACTGGTTTTATGCTAAAGGTAACGTGCAAAACTGTGAACAGTGCATCAATCACTCAATCTCTTTTGTATTATATAATTGCATATCACAGGTGTGACTACTATGTACAATAGAGCTACCATTTACCGGGTAATATGTCTTTCATTGACTTGAATGTGTTGGATCATTTAGCTCCCTTCAAAATGGTTGAACAAAATGGTGCTGATCCATGCGTCATGTTCGTGAACGGACGCTGTCAGTTGGGACTGGTCATCTCTTAGCTGCCACGGCTTATTTTTAATTATTTTAGTTTTGAATTGTCCTTTTTTGTTTTTAATCTTTTTATCACGGACGCTTCTGACGTTTTGCATCGTTGTCACATGTATAATTTTAATACGAATGATGTAACCAATACTTTGTATCAATATTTTAATATAAGAGAGTGTCCGTGGAGTTCCTTGCTCGTTCGTCTCCATAGGAACCTACTGTTTGGAATGGGCAACTAGCTTTATATTTGTAACTAACCGACTTCTTGAAAATTCAAAAGTGCCTGTAAATGGTTTCATTGAAATAAATGGTTTGAGTTTCACTTACAGTCATAAGTCATATTTTAGGAATCGTCTAGTGTCTACGTCAAAAAATAACTTATTGGCATTATTACTATTTCTAACACACTTTCGTACAGAAAAAAGAAAAATTAAATATTACGTTGCATTGTTTATTTTTTAATGCCCTCTATGCTAGTTAGAGGTCTGTGCAAAGCATAAATGACATATGACAAATGCATGACAATGACGGGCAGTGTCAATGATTATTAAATCATTTAATTTGTCAAATGTGTTTGTAGAACCAACCCGAATAACTACGACTACTGCTACATGTATTGATAATGTTTTTTGTTGCTGCGACTATTCAGATAAAGCTATTATTAATTATCTCCCTTCTGATCACAGTGGTCAAACCGTAACTTTTGAGTCCAACATACTAATACAAAAAGTGCAGATACAATTCAGACCAATAACATCTGTTAATTTAAATAAATTTAATAGCACTTTGATTTGTATGTTAGGTGTTATGGACCTTTCAATGAACAGTGTTGACATTTTGTATAAAAAATTCTTTTCGGTAGTCCAAACCGAGTTCAATAATTATTTTAAAAAGAACACTAAAACTATCAGCCCTAGGTTTTTATTTAGTGACTGGGCAACTAAAGGACTCAGGAAAAGTAGGGAAAGACTTTTCGAGCTGTATGGCCATAAGCCTTATATAAACACGGAAACTTTTAATAAATATGTTGCTACTTACTCCAGAACTTTTAAAAACACTTGCAAGGCAGCTAAAGCCTTATACATTAGCAACAAGGTTAAGTCAGCAGACAATAAAATTAAAACGGTTTGGAAAATTATCAATAATGAAACGAATAGGAACAACAAGCATGATTCTGATTACGCACTGGAGACGTCATGTGGTCTCATTTGCGATAGCAAAGAAGTTGCTCAAGAATTTGTAAATTTCTTTACCAGTATCCCACTGAAAACTACAGAAACTTTAAATTCCTCGCCCTCGCTCGCTTTTGACTCTCTAAGGGCGAACGTTTCAGCCTGCTCTATTGAATTTAACTTTAAGCATATTAACCCAATAATAGTATTAAAAGCTTTTAGGGAAATCAAGATCAAATTGTCCGAAGATCTTTGGGGAATGTCCATTAAAGTCTGTACGTCCATAATTGAGATTATTGCGCCTTACTTAGCCTTAATATTTAATTTGTGTGTGGATCAAGGAGTCTTCCCGGATTTAATGAAATACAGTAAAGTAATACCACTTTTCAAATCCGGGGACAGTAAAGACACAAATAATTATAGACCCATATCCGTGTTGCCGGTTTTCAGCAAGGTGTTTGAAAAGGTAATGCTTAATCAAATGCTCAATTATTTCAACTCGAATAAAATCCTTCACGATCAACAGTATGGTTTCACCAAAGGACGTTGTACGACCGACGCCGGTGTAACCTTATTAAGACACATTTTTAACGCGTGGGAAGAGGCCCAAGATGCCATAGGAATCTTTTGTGACCTTTCCAAGGCATTTGATTGCGTCGATCACGAAACCTTGCTATTGAAACTTGAGCATTACGGACTTGGAAAACTTGCGCTTAGTTTAGTAAAATCTTATTTAAACGATAGACAACAGCTAGTTCAAATAAATGGTATCAATTCACTCGGTTTAAAAGTAAAAATGGGTGTTCCTCAAGGCTCGATATTGGGTCCTTTCCTATTTTTAGTGTATATTAATGATCTACTCCATTTATTAAATAATCAACCACAAATGGTGTTATTTGCTGACGATACTTCCTTGATTTTTAAGGTAGATAGACGTGCTATACAATTTGACGACGTAAATAACCCCTTACTGCAGGTCCAAAATTGGTTCACTGCCAATAATTTAGTATTAAATGGAAAAAAAACGAAGTGCATACGATTTTCTTTACCAAATGTAAAAAGTAGTGATTATGAGATAGTATTGAATCAAGAGAAACTAGAATTCGTCGATAAAACTGTTTTCCTGGGGATCACGCTCGACTCTAGGCTTCAATGGGGTCCTCATTTAACATCTCTTGCAGGACGGCTAAGTTCAGCAGCATATGCTGTCAGAAAAATCCGTCAATTTACTGATGTAGATACCGCGAGGCTAGTCTATTTTAGTTACTTTCATAGTATCATGTCTTACGGTATTTTACTTTGGGGACGGGCTGCAGACATCGAGTCTATTTTTATTCTGCAGAAAAGAGCCATCAGAGCCATATATAATCTCCGCAGGCGCGATTCTCTTAGGGAAATGTTTAAGGATATTAACATCATGACGGTGCCTTGTCAATATATCTATGAAAACATCATGTACGTAAGAAAAAAATACATCTTTTTAGTAAAAGAGGCGAAAGACATAATTATAGTACTAGAAGTAGGGATCTATTAGCTCAACCAGGTTTCAGACTGGCAAAAGTAGACTCATCTTTCATGGGGTACTGTTTAAAATGTTATAATAAAATCCCTCCCATCATACTTCAACTGCTGCTGAAATCTGCATGCTGTCAGAAAAATCCGTCAATTTACTGATGTAGATACCGCGAGGCTAGTCTATTTTAGTTACTTTCATAGTATCATGTCTTACGGTATTTTACTTTGGGGACGGGCTGCAGACATCGAGTCTATTTTTATTCTGCAGAAAAGAGCCATCAGAGCCATATATAATCTCCGCAGGCGCGATTCTCTTAGGGAAATGTTTAAGGATATTAACATCATGACGGTGCCTTGTCAATATATCTATGAAAACATCATGTACGTAAGAAAAAAATACATCTTTTTAGTAAAAGAGGCGAAAGACATAATTATAGTACTAGAAGTAGGGATCTATTAGCTCAACCAGGTTTCAGACTGGCAAAAGTAGACTCATCTTTCATGGGGTACTGTTTAAAATGTTATAATAAAATCCCTCCCATCATACTTCAACTGAATGAGACGAAATTCAAATCTTGTATAAAACGCACACTATGCAAGCAGGCATATTATAGGTTGGGGGATTACATCGCTGATAGAAATGCTTGGCTCAATGCTGGTCCAGCTCCACAACCACAACTAATTTATTAACATTTGAAAATACTGTTGGAGCTGATGAAGATTGGAAGACTATCTTTTCATTGTATAAACTCGAATCTCCTTTGTATTATATAATTGCATATCACAGGTGTGAGTACTATGTACAATAGAGCTACCATTTACCGGGTAATTATGTCTTTCATTGACTTAAATGTGCCCTGGCGGCTGAGAGTATGTCATGCTCACTCAGATGTCTCGCTGATGGTGGCGTGTGTGTTGGATCATTTAGCTCCCTTCAAAATGGTTGAGCTGAATGGTGCTGATCCATGCGTCATGTTCGTGATCGGGCGCTGTCAGTTGTGACTGGTCATCTCTTAGCTGCCACGGCTTATTTTTAATTATTTTAGTTTTGAATTGTTATCTTTTTATCACGGACGCTTTTGACGTATTGCATCGTTCTCACATGTTTAACTTCAATATGAATGATGTAACCAATATTTTGTACCAATATTTTAATTTAAAAGAGTGTCCGTGGAGTTTCTTGCCCGTTCTTCTCCATAGGAACCTACTATTTGGAATGGGCAACTAGCTTCATATTTGTAACTGACCGACTTCTTGACAATTCAAAAGTGCCTGTCAATGGTTTAATTGAAATAAATGCTTTGAGTTTGAGTTTGAGTTTATGAAAGATAAAGAATGTGCTGCCATTACATACTTTTAAGACTGGACTGATCTATTGATTTAAAAAAAAATAAATTGATACATTAAATTATTAAATGTCATGTTTATTACAGTCTAGTTATTATTCACGTTTCTAAATAAACTCACGCAATCATATCAATTCTTACAATAAGCATGACCCAATTACCATCATATTTCCAAAATCGGCAACATAAATCTCTCCCCGAATACTTGAATCAAAATAATAACCTTTTAAATTGAAATATTTCCTGAAATGTTTTATTTACCAAGTAACGAAAGCTGTGGTAGGATTTTAAATATTATCAGTTATTTATTTATATAATTATCTCTTTGTCCGTGCTAGGCCATACTTTATCCATGTCCTTTATTCATGTCGTGCGGTCTCCCACAGGGATCGGTCCTGGGGTCGCATCTGTGGGACATCGGCTACGATTGGGTGCTGCGCGCCAACCTCCCTAGCGGCGTCAGCGTAGTCTGCTACGCTGACGACACGTTGGTCCTGGCGCAGGGGAGGTTGCATGAGGCGAGGCGGCCGAACTGGCGGCACGCGGGGTTGCGACAATCGTCGATAGGATCCGACAATTGGGACTCGAGGTGGCCTTGCACAAGTCCGAGGCTATGCCTTTTTATGGTCCTCGGAGGAGTTCACATCGGTGTCGAGTCGACGATGAAGTACTTGGGACTCGTCCTTGACAGCCGGTGGAACTTCGTGGAGCACTTCCGACGTTTGGCTCCTAGATTGTAGAGGGCCGGGGCTGCATTGAAGCGGCTTCTGCCCAGTCTAGGGGGTCCAAACGCCTCCTACCGGAGGCTCTACGCGGGGATCGTGCGGTCCATGGCCCTTTACGGGGCACCGGTGTGGGCGTGTTTTCTGAGGCTGCGACCAGCCCAGCGGTTAAACGCGTCCCAAAAGGTCATGCCCATCAGGCTGGTACGGGGTTACCGCACGGTCTCCCGTGAGGCGGCGAGCCTCCTTGCCGCACTGCCGCCGTGGGATCTGGAGGCAAAAGTCCTCGCACACATCTGGGAGCAGCGCGAGGAGGCGAAACGCCGGGGTGAAACTCCGCTGCCGCGAGAGATCACGGCACAGCGGACGGAGCTCCGGCGGGATCTCATGGCGGCATGGAGAGTGCGATTGTCGCAACCCAGCGCTGGGCACGCCACAATTGTGGTGATAAGTCCCCTCTTTGAGGAGTGGCTAGAGAGGCACTACGGCGTCCTCACCTTCCACCTGACGCAGGCCCTCACCGAAAGGGTTTAGGTTTTAGTAGAGTTTTTTCTTTTTTTTTTGGAGAGGGGGAAAAAAAAGTATCATGCTCAAATGGAGAATTTGTATAAAACTAACCCATGATGTAAGCATCTCCATAACACTTAAACTAATAAACCATCATAATTCCAGTCCCCTTTGATATTTAAAGCTACAATTATAATGCTCACCAAAAGTTTCTCAAAAAGATACGTATTCAAAAATATCCTCAAATAAATTTGGATGCGAGTTTGTCCGAAAGGGATATCGTGGGCCTGGCACACAGGCAACGGAAGGAACACGTAGGTTTTAGTCAGCAAAAGTCTGACACGCCCTCCCGCTCAGCCCAGAGCGGGAGAAGTTATTTGATAATTTAACCCCACCCAAAAAAAAAAAAGCCCACACTTTATCCATGTCCTTTGACAATGTTTCTAGTACATAACCCGTATAAAAAACGGCGTGCAAGCACACGCAGCCGCACTGGCGGGTACAATGACTAACAAAACTTGCCAGGACGCACTAAACGACCGGAGCACGGAGCGGAAACTGTGATATTAAACAAAGTTCTAACACACAAGTTGCAAATTGCAAAATGCAAAACCTAGCACAGAGGACATACAAGCATTTTGATAAAGTTTCCAAATTAATTTTATATGTGCTTTTCTAACAATGTTTTTTTTTCATATTGTCAGTTTAACACCTAGGAAGAAAAAATAAAAGGCTTACCGGCAACGGGAGAATAAATAAAAAGAAATTCATGATTGTTGTAAAGAACTAAGTAACGAAGACAGAGAAGTGCAAAATATACTGACAGAAGAATATCTCATCTTACAACCTGAGAGGTTTTTAATACAAACAAGAATAAGCAAAAAAATAAAGCTAAATTATGAAATATGTGTTAGAACAAAGGGCATGAAACGGCTGACAATGAAAGAAACGGCTACAAAGCTCGGTATTTGTTATCCAAAAGAAAAGTAATTTATAGACTTGTGTTAGAGCATTCGACACGATATTGAGCCCTTTGTCTGTGGTTCGTGTGTATTGTTTTATTAATATCTTTTGGAAAAATATAAATCATTTTCATAAACTTGTAGATTTTGACATGTGGGAGAGATTATGGGTGAGTGTGGTCTGTGATTCACCTAGATTTTTCAACTCAGGACTTTAGATAGGTAGGTTGCAGTCTATTTCATGACATGTCATGTCATGTCTACATGTTAGTGAATTAATTAATCTAACTTTTTATTTATTTTAACACCCATATCCTGCTGTGATAAGGAAACATTGTTATGTGATCTTATTAGTGAATACATTTAATTAATTTAATACATTTTCAATTAACCAATCTGGAGAACAGACTGTTGTTTGTAACCTTGAAGTAAATACGAATAATTGTGTATTTTACCTACTCACAGAGCTAAACCACACACACATTCACATCACTATTATTACAGTTTGTTTAAAAATTCAAAAGCCAAGCTAGATACATTTCTAGTACGAAGGTACCTACATTTATTTCAATCAACGTATAAAATAATGAACAGGCATACATACCTATTTAGAACTAGCACACGTTCGTAATCAGAGAGAAATATTTAACGTATTTTGTGTAACGCGCACAACTTTAGTAATGAGCACAGACAAAGTAATAAATTAGTGTGTACTGTGAAGTACACAACTGTCTATGAATATTTTATCAACAAGAACGAAAAATCTCGTGATCTATGGTCTGTATTTGCAATGCTATGACCCGATATTGGTGCGCAACTTTTTCTATCTTCGTAATGCCGTAAGTAAAATAAAACAATGCCACAATTGCTCGGTGTAGCCAAGACGTCATATTTAACCTAAATTGACATTATCAGCACCCTTGACAAACAGGTTGAGGATCGCAAACTATAACTCATTTTCGACATGTCTATGACTCATTTTAATAGGCACACTTCAGCAGTAATTTTTTCATACTGATATGAACATTGAACTTCAGGTCGTGAGCCCAATGAACTTGTAACAATGAGCATTCAAAAAAGCATAAAATACTGCGTCATCAAAACTGTAAATTATTAATGAATATTATGTGGCAAGTATCCATATCGATGATTGAAACTAATTAACTCAGTTATTTTACAATGTAGCCTTTATTTAATTAAGAATTATTAATGAATACGAGTACGTAAATTGTGCTTTTCAAGGCGATATGTAAATATGCAATTGAAAGGTGGTTAAAAAAATAACGATAACAAAAATTGTGTTTTTGTATATATGTGAATATTAAAAAAGCCTTCACTTAGGTCTTTTTTACTTAGAATTAAACTTTTTCAAAACATTGCCAGTGCTTTTTTATGTAGTTAGCTGGAGTAGGCAGCCATTTTTGAGTTTATACCAAATTCAAATTAATTTAATCGTGAAATGATAAATGATAAATGATTTATTTTCTGTATGTAAGTTTGTACAAACACTTTTACACGTCAAACATATTTAAAAAAACAAAAAAAAACTAGATGAGGTCGGCGTTTCGTAACTGACTACTCTGAGAAGAAAGGCCGAAACAAACTCAGAGGTCACAGTCTCTTTTAAAGTCCAGACATAATCTTGGTCAAATCATGTGAAGACCATGTAGATTGGAGCCTTTTTTTTTTTTTTTTTTGGGTGGGAAATCATCAAATAATTTCTCCCGCTCTATTCGGAGCGAGAAGGAGTGTCAGACTTTTACTGACTAAAACCCACCATGTTCCTTCAAATGCCTGTGTGCCAGGGCCACGATATCCCTTTCGGACAAACTCGCATCCAAATTTAATGATCTTTTGATGAAAGAATCACACAGATTGAGGGGACCTGTCCAGTCAGTGCACGCATTTGTCAGTAGTCGTGCAGCTCAACTCAGAACTTGAGGAGTTCAACGATTCAACGAACAATACCAAAGAAAGGACATTCGGGTAGGCCGCATAAATTACTCAAACTGCCAGACAATGATGAAAACTAACTGAGTAAAAACAAAAATAAACAATAACCCACATAGTCTTCACATTTACAATACTTCATTAAAACAATATAATACTTAACAAAGTAAATATTCATGTCATAGTTTATATAAAATTTATCAATGTCAATGTGTATATAAAATACGGATATAATCTTGGTCAGATCATTTGAGGACCATGTAGATTGGTGTCTGAAATGGTCTTTTGAGTAAAAAACCACACAGATTTGAGTGGACCTGTCCAGTCAGTGCACGCATTTGTCAGTTATCGTGCAGCTCAACTCAAAACTTAAGGAGCTCAACGATTCGACGAACAATACCAAAGAAAGGACAATTGGGTAGGCCGCATAAAGTACTCAAACTACCAGACCATCATTAAAACTAAGAGAAAAATAAAACAAAAACAATGACCCACATAGTCCTCACATTCATAAGAATTAAAATAATATAATACTTTACTAAGTAAATATTCATGTCATTGTTAATGTAAAATGATATATAAAAAAGAAAAAGAAAAATATAAGTAAATAGTGGCAATTTTTTTTTTAATATTAATCAGTTCAAGATTCACAGTAAATTTATTGGAGCAGCTCAATCCCAAGCCTTTTTGTCCTCAATATAGTCTTTAACAGTATAAAAGGCTTTCTGGCACAGTTTCCGCTTTATAAAACATTTGAATTTATTATGGCTTAATTCTTGAATATGGCTAGGAAGTTTATTATAGAAACGTATACACTGGCATCTAAATGAGCCACCTATTTTTTTAAGCCTGGTTGTAGGAACAACAAATTTGTGCTTGTTCCTAGTTTACATTATGGATATCACTGTATTTTTTAAACATATTAATATTTTTATGTGCATACAAAAGATTTTCATATTGAACATTGGTTACATACATCATGTTAAATAAGGTATAGTTATTATACAAAATTCGCCTTTATGCATACATAATTTCACAGATTAAGTGAGCACATTAAATTTAGGGAAAACAATAATCAATAAAATAAAAAATAAATGCCTTGAATGAGCTCAAGCAGACGATACACACTTCTGTGCATTTGTATGATTAAAGTATAGAAAAAAAAAAAAGGACTGGGTCTGCGGGAAATGTTTCGTTTGCTGATATGGTGAAAAAGGAGCAAATGATTTCATTCGGCTGAACAATTTAAGCTCTGTAGCTGTGACCAGCCCAGTGCCACTTTAGTTTTTTTACAGTGGCACAGAGTATCAGTAGGTACCTTTTGTCTTATTTCTAATAATTTTGTAGGATATTTTTTGAATTCTTGATACTTTTAATATGATACTTTTATACTTCTCTCCGTACTTCTTTGATATGACGACACGGTTGGCGCAGTTAGTTAAGCGATTGACTGCTGCGCTGCGTGTCGCGGGTTCGATTCCCGCACGGAACAAATATTTGTATGACCTACAAGTAGTTGTTCCGGGTCTGGCTGTTTGTGTATGTGAATTTAAATGTTTGTGAACGCACCCACAATTCAGGAGAAATTCCTAGTGTGGGGCAACGTTTAAAAAAAATAAATATATATACATATATGATCCAATTTTCGTTTTCATTCGGTATTTGTGAACTTCCAAGTTTGGATAACGTAGATTAATGATGGAGTGCAGGTATCCATGCAACTTTCTGTTGGATGTCGACCGCTATCGCTTCATAATTTCTTCCAGCTCCAAAATATTTTCCAGGCAATTGAAGTTCTTCTGTCTATTTCGTGCTCGTTGCTCTGCTTTTTAAACGAAATTTGCTTACCTAGATGGATTTAAGTCAGCATATTCTGGCGCTTCATTTTCTATGTATACAAGATTTTGAATGTAGTTTGTCATAATATTGGTTTTACTGCGGTTTATTTACAGGACTATTTGTAGACTTAGGCGTGGAAGGCGTTTATAATTGACTCCAACTCGGTTGTATTTTCTGACAAGACTATAAATAACTTATGTATTGATTGCCGAATTTCTCTCAGTAAATTTTCCCAAGTACCCATTATAAAAATCCCAATACTGAAATAAAAATTGTTGGAAAAATAGGGTCTCCCTGTCTAACTCTTCTGATAGGTATAGACGGTGCAGTCGTCTCCAATCTAATAGGAAAAAGGTTGCCATGTTGATAGAGGTGTTGTAGAACCTTCAGATAGACGGATTGTTTCGATTGGTGTAATAATAAATTAGGTAGGTACACAAGCATAAATAAAATCTCTAATATCAAGGATTAAAAATTACAATTATGTAGAGACAATTCATACATTACATTCATTAATTTTCAGAGATTTAACACTACGAGTACCCACCTTTGTGAAAACTGTTACATGTACTACAATCTGTTTTTTTTATATAATTAACGATTATGTTATGTTATGTTAATAGTTATCTTAAACTTAAATACAAATTTCCAAATGCAAAGCGTTACAGAATTTATAAAAAATACAAAAAAAAAAAAATCACTTCTGTGCTTGACTGTACTTCGTCTCAACTCTAAAAGACGGATACTAACATTACGTACATTTATGATAAAACTTTTGCAATAATTGTATTCTTTCTGTGTTTCATAATATTATAATATTTATTCCATTCAGGACTACAAAGGCATTTTTCTTGCTATTTTCTGCTAAAATAAAAACAATAAAAGATGAAATACGCGCGGCAATTTGGATTACTGGCTCCTAGTACAATAGCCAGGGAGAAACAGATGTTTGTGACTTTGAAGTGTAAATAAGAAATTATTTACTTATCATTGCTACTTACCTGGATTATATTTCTGTGTTAGGTTTTCCACTATATCCTAAACTCCTGACCAAAGGTGTTCGCCCAGTACAAAGTGTTATACATACCATGTTGTCTACAAATACATGAGCATGATAAACGGAAATAAAATAGACGACCTATGTTTGACAGTTGACTTACCAACCTTTTCGCTGAAGTGTTCATCTTCATAGTTCCAGACGCTCTGAGTACGCCATTGATACTTCGTACAACTTTATCATTGACGGGACCTCAATACTTTGAGAAGTAGGTAAGTACCAATATATTCCTGCCAGAGTTGACACGCCCTCCCGCTCCGCCCAGAGCAGGAGATGATATTTCTCACCAAAAAAAAAGGAAGAACTACATATTATTAGTTAATTTTCCACAGAAACCCGTGAGTATACTTATTTAATAAAATTAACTGGAACTAGACGAAGTTCTACATACTAAAACTTTACTGTTTTCTTAAACTAGTGAACTTTGTAGTATTTTTTAAATTAAAAATATACATTTTAACAAAATCTGCACACATAGTGCCATTTACATTCCGCGCATTAAATCCATATCTACAGCCACACTTCTACTCCACATTTAATTAGTCAAATTCTCATAAAACGTACCTTTACTACGCTAACTTTACATACCCCGTAGGTACTTCCCAGTCCCTTGTTCCCATAAAACGGATGAACGCTATGGCCAATGTTCGGCGTGTTCCTAACGATTATTGCGCGACAACGTTGCAAGTATTATTAAAATTGAACGACCGACACCGCGGTATCTCGCTCTATTTGCGCAAAATATAGCTCGCGAGGGCTGTCGTGTTGGGATATTAATTATCATAATCAGAGATGGTTAACATAGCAGAGCTATGTAGGTAGAACAGTGAAAAGTTATATTCTATTATATTTTTTAATATGGCAAGCAAAGTCACATTCAAAGTGATTTGGAAAGGCATGATAAAAAAAACAAAGTAAGTAAGTTTATTTTCCTTCACAATGGTTTTGTAGCACGTAACAGTTTTGAACTATAACACGTTGTTAGAGCTGGTGCCTGAAGAAGGTTTTAGAAAAACCTGTACAGGTCACCAGTAACACAGGTCTCACAGTAACACAGGTCACCAGTAACACAGGTAACACAGTAACACAGGTCACACAGTAACACAAGTCACACAGTAACACAGGTCACACAGTAACACAGGTCACACAGTAACACAGGTCACACAGTAACACAGGTCACACAGTAACACAGGTCACCACAAACCACCTACTGTAGACACAAGTAACATTCTTCGATTGATTTAGTTGAAATTGTGTTCAAAAATCAATCGAACAATTTTAATCGTAGGTCTTGTTGGTTTAGTACGGGAAAGTAAAAAGTTACAAATATTCTTTAGAGTAAAAGGGAAGCCCACAACATACATGACACTGCAGGTTACCAAAACACTTGTTCATAAATTGTACTGGTTTTACAATAATAGTCTGGGTTTATGGCTACATACATTTGGCTCGAGTTAAATTATTAGATAGATAGATAAAACATTTATTCAGTGCACACAAAAGACACACAACACACAATAGCACAAAAAATAATAGATAATTAAGTTGTTATCTATTATTTTTTGTGCTATTGTGTTAAAAAAGAAAAAACAAAAGGCAAAAAAAAAGAAGAACATACTTAAAGAAATAGTGACACTATGACATTCATCAATATTATTAGGTGCGGTGTGCGTCTCAAGGTTGCACCAAATGGGAGTCCAGCTCAGCATGTGTCAAGCAGATATACCTGACGCTGATATTCTGCTGGATCCCTGATCGGCAGTGACATACGGACGTTGAGCAGACGAGATCAAATTGGTGTTGTGACAAAGTGTTATGCGCGGAGTGAAATTAAGTAAGTATGTGTGTATTAAAGCTTTGTATGGGGCAGCTGATAATTTTTTCACGATTACGATGTTGGTCCCATTGAGGAAGTTGTTCAGTTTGATGGACTGTACCATGGTCTAGAGTCTAGACCCTTAAATATGGCCACACATTTTTGATACACGCTGTACAATACAATACAATCATCATCAAAAACCTCTACCTACTGCTGGGTACACAATAAATTTCCAATTAATTGATTGGCACCTTTAAACTGACACTGCAATACTTGACGGCAGAAGTATGTACTACGAGACAGGAAGTAGGTACTTCCACAGACGACAGTGACATTTCCGTAACATTTCACAGAAAGCTCACTTCAGAAATGTGACTAAATTATGATAATGACGTGTACTTTACACAGTCCTTATTTACTTTGTACGATAACCTCTTACATTATTGTTTTCCGGTAGGTAGAGGAAAATATTGTGACAAAACTAGGATGCTATATTCTGAAGTCGCCGATTCAGTTAGCAGTCACGGTCTTATTTATTTGGTACACAAACGGTAAGAGCAGTGGTGGTCCAGTGGAGACAACCGCATCTTACGAGTTGTAGATCGTAGGTTCGGACCCAGGCACGCACTTTAAACGAAAACATCGTGAGGAAACCAGCATGTCCTAGGAACAAAAATTCGAAGACATGTGACGTCTACCAACCGTCGCCAGCAATCGGTTTTACGTGCGCCTATAGATGTTTTACATTAAAAAAAAACCGGTCAACACAGCGTGTAGGACTCGCACACCGAGGGTTCCGTACGTATATATGATGTTGATGATTTATGAAAAACTGTGCTATTTAGAGACATCGTTTTATTTTTCCTGTAATCTTTACATAAACTTCTATCCCATAGAATAATTTCAGATTTTTGTCTATGCAAACTTCGGAGATAAGGAGGGGGGGTGGTATTTTTTACATTTTTCATCAAACGTCGTAAACTATGCTGCCTAAAAAAAACAAAAAAATGTTTGAGAAAGTGCAAACAGCGTTCTTTCATATGATACCCCACATAGTAGCCCCACTTCAAATTTTAAGACCCCCTTTCAGTCCGGTAAAGGTATTTTTTTTTTCTTTCTTGTTTGTAAAATAGTTGGGCAAACGTCATCTAAAACTATTCTAAATTTCAAGTTGATAGCATTAGTAGTTCTTGAGATATCTAGGTGTGACAGACAGACAGACAGACTTAGTCTCACCATAAGGGTTCCTTTTTACCATTTTGGTACGGAACCCTAAAACATATATATCTTGGTCAATTTGTGAACGGGACTCACAAATTTACCAAGATGTATTTTTTTTAGATTGATCTTCTAAACTTGTTGAGTGTTGCGAAATAAAATGGTCTTCCTTCCTTCGCTGAATTAAGTGGCATTGCAGTAAGTTCATTAACTACTACTACTAATTAATATTACTGAACGTACTCTAGATCTGTCTCTACAGGATCAGCAGGATAGTGGATCAAGTACACTTAGAGTTCAAATAGTTATTGAAACCCCTTCTTAAGCCCCGTCGAGCTCACTTAACCTAGTTACAGGGATTATGGATTGCGATATTAGATTTCTAGATATTGATGGAGATTGAGCAGATTTTACTCTGGTCATTTAATAATTATAATTATTGTTTTTTCATCATATCAGCCGAAAAAGACATCCAATGCAGGACTTATGACGTGACATTAATATGAAAATTGCTAAGGGTTTTTTATTAGTACTTTCGCAATAGAAATCGAATGTTGATTTAGTTCATTTTGTGCGGTTTATATGTAAGTATTTTACGGTTTGTCGTTGATTAAAAAACTTAAGGGGCCGGCGTAGCATGCGCAGTTCATACATACGTAATACCAAAATAATTTGTAAGTCAAACATATTCTTGGTAGTGTGTATTTATTTAACTCTTTTTTAAATCAATGTCCATTCAAAACATATATTTAGGAACCTAGATATTCTGTATTCCAATCGGAATAAAGACGCACTACCTTAAGAATACGTTTGATTTACAAATTATTTTGGTATTACGTTTGTATGAACTACGCATCCATCGCCGGCCTCTTAAAAAGGTGCTTTTGTATGTTTTATGTCCGCTATCATAAAAATAATATAGTATACAGTATCAAAGACTGCTGGGCATGCATTTCTCCCAAAAGACACAACGAAAAGGCCTGAGTTGCATGGCCGGGGTTTCTTGTCTGTTCTTCTCCATAGGAACCTACTACGCTTTGGAATGGGCTTCATCTTCCTGTTTGACCAAGTCTTTCACAATCCAAAAGTGCCTGTAATTGGTTTAATTGAAATGGTTTGAGTTTGAGGTTGCTGCCCGCATGCTGTTCGTTAACAAGCATGATTACTTTAGCTCAGTTGAGTTGTTGTTGTAATCAAAACTACTACCGTCTATTTATGTAACAGAGTACGCAGTAAATATGGAAATTAACAATGCTAATATCCTATGTTTGTTTATATTCAGATAAGTAACAGAACTATGTACTGCAAGCTGTCACGCTAATTAGCATAGCTCACCATAGACATGTTTGAGTAAACAAAATATAACCATTATATATGTGACTTTGAGTAACAAAATATAACCATTATATATGTGACTTACTTACCATAGTTCTTTCATTAGGAAGTCATTATAGTGGTTTGCATAAAGTCAAAGTCAAATTAATTATTTCAAATAGGCACATAAAAGGCACTTTTGAACGTCAAAAATTACAAAAAAATAGAATTGATTCTAGTTGCCCCTTCCAAAACGTAGTTTCGTATGGAGAGAAAGGGTACGAAACTCCACCGTTGCTCTTTTAAAAATATTTCACAATGTTTTGTTTAAGTACCTACATTAATTATATGATTATTTTATGTGAAGACGATGCACCTAGAATAAAATTACTATACCACAATAGGTAAAAATAATTAAAAATGAAGCAATGAAAAATAACTTGATCGATTGTAATGTATCTCGTTGGTAATCCTTAAATAAATAAATAAACTTAATTATGAGATAGATAAATGGTGCTCACATATTTACAAACATCGTAAAAGTACATTTTCTTAAAAAAATAATAATAATAAGTCAGTGTGTGAGTTTAGGTAATCACGGAATGTAAAATTAATGTCATAAAAATAACAAATTATCACATTAAAATAGCAACCAGTTTAACTTTGTCTACACTCTAGATTGTCCTATGGAGCTGGACCAGCATGTTTCCAAGCATTCCAATCTTGGATATAATCCTCTAACTCTTGCTCTTGCTGACCATGGTTTTGTTATTGTTATTAATAATTAACAGTTTTTTTATTTTACTTTGATGGTGCTAGTTTATCATTTGTGACTTCGAGTTATAGATATAGCTTTATTTAAGCGGGCACGCCCATTATTTATTTATTAAAACTTCATGCACAAGTAAAAAAATACTGTACAAAGGCGGACTTAATGCCTGAGGCATTTTCTACCAGTCAACCTTAGGGTGATGCAGAGACAAAACATGGTAGGTGCAACATAGGGGATAGATAACTCGAAAATCAAAAATATATACTAATACATACATACTTATAAACAAAATAAAAAGTGTCAGGAGAAATAACGATTGGTGGAGGAGAAAACGGATCGACGCTGGGATGATTATTTCATTATGTCTGGAGGCTTGTACTTAGATACGTTTTGTTTACGTTATTTCTGCTTGAGTATAGTTTTCAACGATTATTATATAAATTATATTTTTTGTATAGTGGTGTGTGCTAGCTAGGCAAATAATTTAATTAAATGTTTTGTGTTGCATTTTACATTTTTTGCATAGATTCAAGTTTTATCTATGAACAGACAGCTGTGCTGCTGGGGAGTTTGTTGCGCCACTTCTTCTTCCCAGCTAAAGCACTAGGAAGTGGTGAAGGGTGGGCGTTTTTGGGGGACTGTCTCATGTAATTTTGACGTTCGAAAAGTGCTGATTCTCAGCCTAGTTTGAATAAATGACTTTTGATTTTTACCTTGTAATATGCTTGATTACAAAGTGTACTTTTAACATGTGTTTTAAATTTTCTTTCATTACATAGTTATTGTTTTCTCAAAAGTTCAGGATAAAGGATAAATAAGTTTAGCCAAGCCAGACTATAGTTAGTCATGAACTCATGACAGGCAAGACGAAAATTATTTTATCGTTCGCATGTAAATATATTTTATTTTCCGGGAGAAAAAGAAGTATAAATATGCTATCTTTCTGCCTACAATAGATTCAAACAAACTCAAGAAAACATACCAAAAAGAAAAATTACTGATATTTAGTAAGAGCTGCTCTCCCTTCCCATTTGGTAGATCCAAACTGAGTTTTAACGGTACTTAGTCTAACCTAAATTCTAGCTCAGTGATTTACCGTTATCGTAAGTATTCTTTCACGCAATCAATATTGCCGGAGCTGGTCTTTTGGGGAATATAAACAAAAGCGTCACGTTTTATGGCGTTTACAGATTTTATCACAGCCTTTGTCTTTCCTTCCCCCCCTGAGACACATAGCGAAGGCCTAGTTTACAAGAAAACCTTCGAAAATGTTATCTCTCTCAAAGTGAAAAGCTAAAGAAATCTTTATTCCTAATTGAATTGGAGATTTAGATGAATAAGACTGAGAATTCTTTTCATTAAGTAATCAAAAAGTCTTGGATTTAAATATAATGGTCCTTTTTGTGTTGAATTTTTGAATTTTTTGGTACCTATATTAATATTGAATGGAATTAGGCTTTAATCAGAATACACGAAGGGTCTTAGTGTACAAAGGTAAGCTTTACATAATTATGTATTTACGAAGGTGCGTTTATGTATTCAAGGATTTTGTTACATTACGTATAAATTGAGGTAGCTAAAATTATTGCATATGTACCAAATAGTAGATTTACAGTATTAAACTTATATGTAGGCTGGTTGGAAATCCAAGACTTGGTCCCTCCATCGCGACGGGCACCACAAAGGTAGGTTTGTACAATCTGAGGGTTATGTGTTTGACCTGTATGTATGTCTGTCCCTATGTTCCCTCGTAACTACTAAATGGCTGAACCGATTTTGATGAATGATATTTCGTTAGATTTGTCTTCATTGCGCGAGTGTCATAGGGTATATTAAAATTATAAAAAATCAAAATGGCGGATTTTTGGCGTCAAATGTGATTTCGAAAAAACAAAAAACCCAAGCCTACGGAGTCAAAATGAAGTGTTTGAAATGGTGATTACAAAATTATATACTTATTATATGTTTAAAAGTAATTTAAATGATAAAAAAACTATCCCGAACTTTTGGAGTGGGTGAGTAATAGGTCGTTATCACCTGATTATACGTGAGTATATAACCTAATTTACCGATTACCTAATACCGATTTCGATCGGAGTATCGGTGTATTCAATAAACTTTAAATTTAATTTTTCAATATTTTTAAAATCAAGAATAATATCCTTCTACATGCGGCCCTGGTATTACGCCTAGATTCCGATCTGTGATAATAATTAAGTAAACTCACAAGCTTACAGTATAGATTGTTACTTTGTAGTACCTATATTATAGATATTAAGTATAAATATAATTTCCGAACTCACTAGCCATGTATAAGCCATCAAAGGCTTCTGTGGTTTTTAGCATAATTATTAACTCTGCGATATATATTAAAAAGTATAAAATAAATGCAGTCAGAGGCAAATTTTAAGGCGTTCGTAACATCTTAGATGCCTCCGACTGCATTTATTTATTTTTGGTACTTAAAGCCTACTCGTTTTCTTATCATCTTGTTTCCATCTTTTCAGTTCATGTTTTTCAGTCGGGTTTTTTGTTTTTTTAATTATTGTTTTTTAATTTTGTGCCTAAATTATTCATACAATTTTTGAAGTAAAACTTCTTAAGGCACGCTTGACTTGGGGAGTAAGCTGGTGAATGCATGACGAGAGCGTTACGGAAGTGAGCTAGCGGAAGTTGAGAGGGAGATATAAATTAGTGAAAATAAAAAGAGATAGTTACGTTTCGTAACGCTCCGTATATTACTGTAGGGGCAAGAGAGAGGTGCGAGCACACATTTTCTTTCTCTCATAGCCAGTTGCGTTTCGTATATCTAAGCCACAGTGCAGGCCTATTGCTGTAAGTAAGTATAATTAGTATAACTATTTCTAAGTTTTACTTCAGTCGTGTGGTCTAAAGCACACTCTTTTTTTTTTAGAAATAATAATTATTGCTGCTAAAACCAACAGGGTCTAACATTAATACTAAAATGTTTCTAAATTAAAATAAGATTTATTGCTTTTATTATTTGATCCCCGAAGAGTTAACAGGTGTAAAGCTATTATTATTAAACCCTTGAGAGGTATCTCGTTGTTTTATTAATCACTTTTGAATCCCTTGATATTCTTTTGGAAATATTATGTATCTGCAATAGCTTTGCAGATTTGAGTAGACTAAGTCTAAATCAACTCAATTATCATCAACGACACATGGTCCCCTCTTATTGATTAGATAACTATAGGTAAGTGCTATAATTCTAAAATAGTTTCCTGTGCAAAGTAATACGGTGGAATATTTAAATACAACATCCAATAGAGTTCGATTGTAGGACAAGGGTACTAGGACATTCCCAGGTTTTCTAAGTTAGCAAAACATTGACGTAGGTACAGGGATTCCCAAAAAAATTGTAATCATCAAATCTACATGGTAAATTGATAGTAATCTATCATAATATAAATCCAGAACAATACATGCGCGTACGCAGCAGTTTTTCCAAGCCGGTTGATCTCAGGTAAAGCCATTTAAAGCCATTCGAGGCAAGAGGACACCGTAAAAAATGTCAAGTGTAGTTTTCTACACAACCTTTTTAGAACTTCGAGAACATTCTACCTGGGGGGAGGGAGTTGGGTGTATAAGTAATTCTGTTCATTTAATATTATTCAAATCAAATTAAATCATTTATTTCTTTAAAGTTCATAGGTGTTTTTTTATAAAAAAAAGTTCTCCATCTTTTACCGACACATAGGCATGCAAATGTTTACAATTCCTTATAAAAAATCAAAATTAAAAAAGAAAAAATTAAACATATAAATCAAAAATGTCAGCGTGGTCAACTTAAATAAAATAAGACAATATAATGTCAAACAGAAATAAAAAGTAAAAGAAACCAGGATCACAATAATATGTCAGTCAGAGAAATAGTAGATAGTGATTCATCATTAAGAAAATCGTCAACCGTGTAATAAGTTTTCATAATTAAAATTTCTTTTAGCTCCCTTTTAAATTTTAAGGTTATTGAGAAGTTGTTTTGAACTTATCTATGTCATTAAGATGAGGAGGAAGAAGTAAAAGCCTGGCACTCACCACGTGGCACGAGGCGGGCTCGGCATGGTATCGCAAAGGATTTTCGTAAGCGGAAATGGTTTTTAATCATATTTTTATACTGGACTGAGCATGCGGCGGGATTTTGCGGTATTCCTCGGAAGGCTTCGGCATACAAATGTGAATGCTGTGCCGTGCCATGACACGACGTGCCACCTAGTGAGCCTTCAACTACCCAGCGCGTTGAATAATGCAGGCAGCAGCCACGAGCTTCCAATTAAACGTTTAGGGTTGTTTTTTAGACCTGTTGCTCAACCATGTTGTGTCAAGAGACGCATCGGAGGTGTGTCTCATGTGCTTGTAGTTAATTACACCTGGGACCTATTTAACAAAACCAACAGGCGACAGGTGACAATCTGACATTCTGACAATTTTGTAAGTTGTTTTTCATAGTTTTCTGCTGTATTAAGGTTCCGTATAACCGAATGAAAACCGGAACCATTACAGGATCACTCGTGTATCGGTCTGTCACAGACAATTTGCTCCGAATCTAATGGATTAAGTTGAAGATACAGAACACAACATCACGCCTATATTCCCCGAAGGGTTGGGCAGAAGTGTACATATAGTATACCCACATTATTTCGCAAATTATGTGTAAGTGCCGAAGGCGAAGTAATGTAATAGGGGGCGAGCTTATTGTCATCAACCGGGCACAAGTTGAAGGTACCCATATCAATTTATGTGACCCGGACATGTTAAGGCTCGTACAGACTGGGGCGTTATCGCGGGTGCGACAGTTAGCGCGACCGCGATATCGCACCAGTCTGTACGAGCCTTTACGTAAATATGAATTTTGAATATCGGGGTCACTTTAGAATAAGAACAAAATTAGACACTGTACCACGTGACATATCAAATGAAAGGGCTTACTGTGACTAAGTTCCGTGTGGTGCCGGACGTAAAGTATAGCACTATCCTATTTCTCCTAGAGTTACTAGAGAATGTGTGTGTGTTATAATTGACTAATTTACTTTGAAATTAATTGTAATGATACCTAATCTTTAATTAATTATAATGATTTTAATAAGTACCTACATAATTTCTCTAATTAAATTTTGATGAATATTATCACGGTTTGTGCACCATCTCTTCCTACCAATTTGTACGCCACGATATGCGGCTGAACATGTAAGAACTTTTCTGTATTTTTTATTATCTTACATGCTATGTATTTATCATGTACTTACACCCTATTTAAACAAATAAAATTTTACTTACTTACTTAATGGCAAGCAGCATTCTCTATGTATTTTAACACCATACTGCGATCGCCAACACACCTGTCAAGCGTGGCGATTATGGTAAACACCCCCTGGGAGTGTCCTTTGCCCAGCAGTGGACGACTTTTGGCTGAAATGATGATGACTGTGACTCTGATAGTTTTAAAATAAATAGTTTAAAAGTTACTTTGTTTACTTTTACTTATGAAAGTCGATGAAAATTTATCTATATCACCGAAACTGCTGAGCGTAAAATTAAAAAAAATTACGAAAATAGTTCTATACTTATAGATTACAGAAAAACTTATATGCAGTGTTAGATGGTCTTAAAATAATAAGGTAAATCTCCCAATATATTATTGCGTACATAATTACATTAGCAGTTGGAATGTTTGGAAGAATATGTTTTTCAACTACAATGTTAAGTTTGTTCTTGAAATAAATTCATCCCAACTACGGAACCTTTCGACACGCACTTGGCCGGTTTTTTAAACAGCAACTGTCGTGAAAATGTGACAATTATGTAATGATTGATGACAAATATGTCGGATTGTCAGTTATATTAAGTAGAGCCCAGCCTACATGCCCTTCCGACCGATCGGAACACGTTACAACAGCTACTTTGCCTGGCGGCAGAAATTTGAGTTCCTAGTTCACGAGCTCCTTCAAGAAAAGCTCTACTGTATGAAAATTATTATAATCCAAGCCATATTTCGCAAAACACTTAAACTTTTAAATAGAATAGGTTCCTCTCTACTTTATTTTGCGAAGTTAAAAGTTAGGCGGGGCTGAGTTGAAAAGTTAGTGCAGTATAACAATAACTATGAGAGCACTAACATTTTTCAACAAGATACCGAATGGTTTCTGGGATATGGCTGAAAGTACCTATACGAGTTAGGCAATGTGTGATCTTCAGCATTTTGTGAAATATTTGGAATAATGCTAGTTTTTCCTATTGGCTAAAAAATCTTAGGAAACTTTCTAAAATCGTTTACTTTGTGATATTCCCAAAAACTGTTTCTGATTATGGTTTAGCCAGCCAGGGATATTTATCTTAGGCACGCCACAATTGTGGCGATAAGTCCCCTCTTTGAGGAGTGGCTAGAGAGGCGCCACGGCGTCTTCACCTTCCGCCTGACGCAGGTCCTTACCGGACATGGTTGTTTCGGGAGGTTCCTGTTCAGGATAAAGCGGGAGGAAACGCCTGGGTGTCACCGCTGTATGGATCGCCCGGAGGACACGGTGGAGCATACGGTGGAGGTCTGCCCGGCTTGGGTGGAGCACCGCCGTGTCCTCACGGAGGCGATCGGCGGCGGCGATCTCTCGCGTCCGGCCCTGGTTCGGGCCATGGTTCGGAGCGAGAGTGCATCGGAGGCGGTCACCTCCTTCTGCGAAGCAGTAATGCTTGCGAAGGAGGAGGCGGAACGCGTGAGGGAGAAGCAAGGTTCGCGCCCTCGCGCCCCTAGTCGCCGCAGGAGACGCCCCGGGCGTCGGGAGTCGCAAGCCGATTTCCGGCCACCGTAGGCGCGGGCTTGCGGACGGTGAGCGATGGGTAGCGCACCATCCGATAAGGGCCAGGCCCGGGTCGATGGCGCGTTGTATTCCACGCGCGCCTCAAAGAGTTGTCAGCAGCAACTGACGGGGTCCGTTAGGGCCAATGCCTGCCAGGGTTGCGAGTTTGTCCGAAAGGGATATCGTGGCCCTGGCACACAGGCAAATGAAGGAATACGGGTGGGTTTTAGTCAGTAAAAGTCTGACACGCCCTCCCGCTCCGCCCAGAGCGGGAGGGCTTGTCACGCTAAGAGCTTCGAGTTTCAGTTATTTGATAATTTCACAACCAAAAAAAAAAAAAGGGATATTTATCTCCTTTTAACATATAAAACAAAAAAAATGGTGTATGCTTCTCAATATTAAGCTAAAAATTGTTTCATTGCAATACCTTTTTATTTACCAAGAATGACGATGTGTGTTCTTATTCGGTCATACATTTTTAGGGTTCCGTAGTCAACAAAGAACCCTTATATAAAAAAAAAATAAAAAATATATATAAAATTTATTCAAAAATATAAGATACAACGTTTACAGTTTTCCTTAAATCTACGTCAAGTTCACGATGGTAGTCTTATAGTTTTGCCATGTTCATTTGTCTGTCTGTCTGTCTGTCTGTCCCCGGATTCAGGGACTGGAAGGTCAGAGACTCTTCTAGGAAGCCGTAATTTGGCATGGGTATATATGTTATTCACGCCGAAAAAGTGGTAAAATAAAATAGTTTATTTTTATGGTACGGCCTTTACACGAAAAAAGGGAATGATATTTTTTTCTCGTTTATTAATAGGCCGTTCAAAAATATTGCGGGTCTGTAAAAGCCATTTTTCGATTCAGGAATCCGTTTGCGTATAATAGCTTTAAAGTGCAAATTTTTGTTAGAGTCAAGTGTATCCCCTCCTGCCAGCTAAATGGTTGTCTTTGGATACGTGAAAAAAATCATAGTAGTAGTATTCAAGGTGTAACATAAATAACGCACAACCTCTTAAGGGGTCACTGTACTCAACATTACGAACAATTTTACTATGGGACAAAATCTGAAATCGCGAAAAAAATATCAGCTGTTCCCAAAATTTTGACGAAATATGAGATACTCGTATAAATGTAGGGAACTGCAGATTTTTTTTTCTCGATTTCAGATTTGGTCCCATAATAAAAGTTTTTCATAATTATGAGTACAATGAGCCCTTAAGAGGGTGTGCATTATTTATGTTACATCTTATGTATAACGAAATAAAATAAAAATAAACTATCACCGCTAAGTAGGCTTTACAAGTTAACGAGTAATGGTTGACCAACATACATTTGTAGTTGGAGAATTGACCGTGATGTATATCGATGTATGGGAGAACATGTTTTTCAACTACAATTTATTTTAAGTTTGTTTTTGAGAAAAAAACATTCCAACTACGGAACCCTTCATTGTGCGTCCGACACGCACTTGGCCGTGGGAAATTCAAGTCATTTGTGTAAATGCCCATAATTCTTAAATGTAGCAAGTTATTTAATAATATTTTTGTAGGCACGGAAGTGATAGACACTTATATCATCCACAAAGTATATACTACGGTGCTCGTACACGATAGTGTGCCATTACCAGTTATAGCCATAGAGAAGCTTTTACTTTTTTATGAGCACTCAAAGGAAATTGAATTTATCGAGTTAAAATATAGCTGTAACAAAAGCTACATAAATAAGTTGAGTTCTTCATCAGCTAAGAGGATTAGGCTATATTTTTGGGTACGGAACCAAACTTCTCGAAACAATCGTCCACATGGCCTTCACACAGATTTACGGTTGCTATGGTGATTTAAAAAGATTTGTACTAATGGAATAATCTTCACCTCAATATGTTGGCCAAGTCAAATTATTTATTTCAAATAGGCACATATGAGGCACCTTTGAACGTCAAAATTTACAAAAAAAAATAGAATTGATTCTAGTTGCCCCTTCCAAAAGGTAGTTTCGTATGGAGAAGAATGGGCAAGAAACTCCACCGTTACTCTTTCAAAAATGTTTTACAATATTTTGTTTAAGTACATTAATTATATGATTATAATGGCTTATTTTAATATGGGAATTCTATTAAAAAACATAATACCTAAGTAGTTTCCACGTGAAGTTTTAAATATATATTTTTTTTATTCTTTTTCGGACAACAATATAATCCAACTTGTTAGTGAAAAACTATCTTATATCTAATGTTAGTAATACAAAACACACAATCAACACCGCCAACACATAACGCATTAATTGTGTGAAAGAATTGCAATAAAGAAAAATAAAACCATTTACTTTTCATTAGAAAGCTCTAGTGAAAATAGTCATTAAAGTAGTGAAAATTAAGTACTAATAGTAATAGTACTTTAGTATTAATTTTACCTTTTTTAAATTAATTAGTACTTATAATTTCTTAATCTGCTTAGGCCATACAAACATAACAAAAGGTTCGAAAATGAAACACAATAACATTCAGTTACTTAGAAAATCAGTTTTGCTGTCTAGCTCTCGAAACTAAGTACATCGACATTTGACACCTAAAGCCTACGATTCCAGTCCATTCTCCAACGCCTAACCACGTCGGAAATACAACAATCGTTCCACCACCTCGAACCCATCACAATGACTTCACCACCACGTTCCATGATTCGTTGACACCGAGATACCACCAAATATCCGGAGTACGGAGTACAGTCGGGCCCTGAATACGTTATGATATAGTTTCCACTCCCCCCGTCATGAATTTATTATTGTTTGAAAACAGTATTGTTCTGTCGCTCGATAGCGGGTACGGCCACAATTTTCGTTTCTTACCTATTAAATGCATTTGGTTGTCTTTGTTCGTAATTTAATGGGTATTTTACTTACCTTGTTAGGGTTCCGTACCAAAATGGTAAAAAGGAACCCTTATGGTGAGACTAAGTCTGTCTGTCTGTCTGTCTGTCACACCTGGAGAAGACCAATCTCAAGAACTATAATGCTATCAACTTGAAATTTAGAATAGTTTTAGATGACGTTTGTCCAACTATTTTAAAAGCAAGGAAGAAATTAAAAAAATATATCTTTTTTGCAAAAGGGGCTGAAAGAGGGTCTTAAAATTTTGAAGTGTGGCTACTAGGTCATGTGCGGTATCATATGAAAGAACTCTGTTTCCACATTCTCAAAATATTTTTTTTTTAGGCAGCATAGTTTCCGACTTTTGATGAAAAATGTAAAAAAAAAAACACCTTTCCCCCCCTCTTATCTCCGAAGTTTGCAGAGATAAAAATCTGAAATTATTCTATTGTACATAATAGAAGCTTATGTAAAGATTACAGGAAAAATAAAATAGTACAGTTTTTCAGAAATCATCAACATCATATATATTCGTACGGAACCCTCGGTTCGCGAGTCCGACTCGCTCTTGACCGGTTTTTTTTGTATTTTCATCGTGAAAATGGTGGAGTAAAGTTGTGGAAAGTGAACCATGAGAAGAAAGAACAGCCGGTCTGTTCTCTAAATAATTGCATCATTCACTAATTAACTTTGTTTTTTAATTCATAATATTAGACAGATTCAACAACACTCTTATGTCATCGAGTAAACTTTGGTGAAGTGAGCTTGTTCGGTACAATATCTGCAACCGAACAGCGCAGCACTTTTGCATTTACATAAATACATGTATCACAACTATTACCAGTTAGTACGTGTGCGACTACCAATCGTGTAACTCAAAACAAACCAAATCAAACCATCTTAGTGCTAATTTTGCTTAAATTTACCATTTTTTTTTTTTTTTTTTTAACATTAAAACTCAAACCCAAAGCATTTATTTCAATTAAACCAATTAGAGGCACTTTTGAATTGTCAAAGAGTCGGTCAGTTAGTCAGAAAGTTAAAGCTATTTGCCCATTCCAAAACGTAGATCTCTATGGAGAAGAACAGGCAAGAAACTTTGGAGTTTCTTGCCTGTTCTTCTTCTGTTCTTTAAAAAAGTGTCCTTGGGGACACTCTTTTATATCAAGATATTACAAAATCCTGGGTACATTATTCTTGTCACTTCTCTATGTGAGAACAATGTAAAAAAATAAATTATTTATTAACAATACAAAATATAAAATATTACAAATAAGCCCTGGCAGATAGGGGATGACCAGTCACAACTGACGGCACCCGTTCACGAACATGACGCGTGGATCAGCACCATCCAGCTCAACCATTTTGTAGGGAACCGAATGATCCAACACACGCACCACTATCAGCGAGACATTTAAGTGAGCATGACATACTCTGAACTGCCAAACTTTTTTAAGTCAACATACATCATAACATAATAAACGCCTCCATGGTACTACTCACATTTACAAAATTGAAAAAATGCTTTTAAATTATACAAAACTATTAGCTTGCAATGCATTTCAATTTCAAAAATTAATAAAATTTTACTAGCAAAAGGAAAAACATTATTGCCCCACTCTAGGAATTTCTCTTGTATTGTGGGTGCGTTTACAAACATTTAAACTGACATGTCACAAACAACCTGACCCGTGTTGAGTTGTAGTATTCAATAGAGCTTTTAAACCATTATAATTTCGTATCATGAAGTCAGTGATCGTAACCATTCCAGTATAATACAAAATTATCTAAATATCCACCAGCCCACAAGTTAGTGCTAAACCACGCAGGCGCTAACTTCTACAGAGCTTGACTGAGCTCTCAATCCGTGTCAGTACCTTTCATTGACTTATAAACCTATGGACTTGGCATACCTACAAAATTATCGTGACTATCTACAAAAATCGAGCACGTTAAATGACCGCCTTTCGTAGGGTTGTTGCTGCGAGTGCGAGAGAGAAAGCAAGCAACCGTTTGACAGCACATCGCCGAGTTTTGTGCCACAAAACTTGGCACTAAACATGGCGACCGGTCACACATAGACAGATTTTGAAGACACACAAAAGCCTTATGCCAAATTTAGTACTTGACAAACATTTGGATGTCTTTTTTCATATGTAGCTCTTACACTTCTCTCTTCTTGATTAGTTAGTTAGAAAGAAACAAAACGCTTTATGACAGATATCAGGATACCAGATATCAGGTCTGGGGGTTCAGGTATATGGTTTTTATCGGTATGACAGATATTTGTATAACTATTCTTCATAATAGTAGAATATGCCATCTCCATAGTAATCCTACCTCAATGGTACCTAGCATCAAGTGGAATGACAGCTCACTTCACCTAAGCTTTTACGGTGATAGAATAGACCGGAGGTGCCGGTGACATTTGCGCTGTGACGTGTATGTCCTTCACTTCATCACCATCATCATTTGAGCCGAAAGACGTCCACTGCTGGATATAGACCTCCCCCAAGCATCGTCCTTCAATTGAATGATTGCATCTTATTAAGACGTAGATATATGCCAGTGACCTTGAGTAGTTAGCTTGCGTGTTCTGTACTGAGCTCACGCAACGCGTCGTACGTTCAGCCAGTAATAGGACTCGCCCATCAAGGAGCGCTGTGCCCAATTTGACGCTTTTTTAATTTATTATACACAAAACAAAAGGTATTTTAATAAAACGCGAATACTAAAAGATCAATAATTAAATTATCTTTAAATTGGTGAAGGTTTCAGAAAAATACGCTTGGTAGATTTTGCGCCATTCTCAGTTTTTTATCTACGTTAGACATAAATTTACAAATTAATTTCACTATGTAATATAAACATAATCTAAAATATTCACAAATCAAATTATTAAGAAGATGCTCTAATTTAACATATATTTTTTTCAAATCATTAACACTATTCGTTTAGACGTGATCTTCAGTATAAAATCATTAAAAGTCCCTTATCATCGCCTTAAGAAAATTTTAGGGCTTACGCCAACGATAATTTTCTCTAATATTGGCTAGGTACTAATATTCGTATTCGGTCTCTAATATTGGCTAACCTAACCTATAACCCAAAACTAAATCTTCAATCATGTATGAGAAATCGACCACGTTTTAAAATCTAGAACCCCGCGACATAACCCTGCAAATGCGACACTTTTAAAGCGCGCTATCGCGCAGCCAGCCAATGCCGGACAAGCCCGTAGATCATACGACAATGCCAAGATTCGGCCTGTTCGGCCAACAGACCCGCATCTGTTATTTCTGTGATTAATCTCATGACATCCATTGTGCTTTTTGGCTATTTGAATGTCAGCGGGTTTTACTTGGAAGATTTTGATGTAAGATTAAGGTCGGGTTAAACAATCTAACTGTTTTATAGGTACATTAGTGAGTATCACAAATCAATACATAAATATCGGCCCTTAGGTCCCGCATAAAGGCTTCTACATACTGCGCGCCAGTATGTAGAAGCCTTTATCACGTGCGACGCGTCACATAGGCCCCGCGTGTCGCGCGACGAGCGGTGTCTTTGTGTCGCGTCGCGAGTCGTGCTGGTCTGTAGAAGCCTTAAATAAGGAGCGACAGAATAAAACCTGCAATGCAAATTAAATCCCTAGATGGGAAGTTTATTGCTTTATTTTTAATCCTTTTTACCTATTGTGGTATAGTAATTTTATTTTGTTCGGTGCATCCGTCTTCACATATAATCTTATAATTAAGGGGAAATGCGGGTGGAGAGACTTTTAGAGTAAAAAGTCATAAATCGAGGTTCGGCTCTCGCCTATTTCCTCCTCCAATATTGGACCAATTTAAAAGATATTTCTTAAACTGAATAAGAAGGATATATACTGTGCCCCTATGTTTTCCTTTTTGATGATACATTATCTTTATAAGAGCTGGAACCCTCTGAAAATGCTCAAAATTGCCTGTTTAGACCGCTGGCAACAGAGGGCTATTGTACAAATTTGCCAACTATTAATAAAAAAAGAAAAACATAGGGACACAGTATATATCCTTCTTATTCAGTATAAGAAATATCTTTTAAATTGGTTCAATATTGGAGGAGGAAATAGGCGAGAGCCGAACCTCGATTTATGACTTTTTACTCTAAAAGTCTCTCCGCCCGCATTTCCTCTTAATGTACTTAAATAAAATATTATAAAACATTTTTTAAAGAGTTACGGTGGAGTTTCTTGCCCATTCTCCTCCATACGAAACTACGTTTTGGAAGGGGCAACAAATCAATCAATCAATTCTATTTTTTGTAAATTTTGACGTTCAAAAGTGCCTCCTATGTGCCTATTTGAAATAAATAATTTGACTTTGACTTTAGACTTTCACTTTATTGAATGAATGAATGAATGAAATGCACCGACCCCAGCATGGTTGAACCAGACTCGATTGCTCGAATGAACCCAAGGATTCACCCTAGTCCCTGAAGCCTCATGTTTCATGGGACTACAGAGACCATTGTGTGTCAAAGAGTAGACCGGGGGGCGCGATAATGATAGGGAAGACGTGCCCATGGGATATGGTAGGATTATTTGAGCCTACCGGATATGCATCCTAAAGTAAGCATAGTGGAGAGACGGGTGATATTTATCTATGGGAGGGGCATCTTTTAATAGCTTCGCCACCAGGTTGGCTCAGGTCCTCTGTTCTTGACTGTGTCACTGCTATGCTGTATTACACGTTGCTGATTCCAGAATCCTTGAGTGGTGAATCTTTTGGCGGGTTAAACTGCTTTCTCGACGCTTTTCTACGTCACCGGTATGCTGTGTTTCATGTTGTTGTCGCCAATGTCTCCATCCGAGGTTTTTTTGGTGTAGTAGTAAGTCGTAGCCAAAAAAATACAATGACGTCCCACTTGTATGCCCCGAATCCAAAGCAAAAAATCTAAAAGGAATGTTCGGCCGGGTCAGAGCTACCTGAGTCCATCTCTTGAATCCCGAAATGTAAAAAATTAGAATTCGCACTCACAAAAGACAAACAATTTTGGAGCACTAGCATAGCACTGCACTGCACATAATATTATTATAATTAACACACACGGTATATAATTCAAGCGCCGCTCTTCAGCAGTTCTCTAAAAGATATGGAAAGGTCTCACCGATTAGTTTGGACGGGAGTCAGTTAGGCAGGCGCAATTAGCCACTCTTATGCACTGGTTCGCTCGAGATCAGGATCACACATAGGCCTAGTACACGTCACTTTTGCACAGATCTTGACTTTAGACTTTCACTTTATTGGTGAAAAATTATATGGCTAGAAATAGAGTGACTACCGAGATGACGACTAACAGAGAAGTACGGAAAATAAAGACATGTTGTTCGCCGACCACAAATAAATTAGTCTAAGGAGAATAATGATGATTGAGATGGAAGTTTATAATAAATTAAGAATTTCTGGCTGCGTAAATTAATAAATTAACTGTATTTGCAGTGGTTCCTTTCCTCGTAAATTCACATTAATTAAGATAATCATTCTCCATAAGTTCATCTCAGGTTTACCTATCACTCGGCACTATTACAAACGGCTTTAATGAAGATCGGGTTGAACTTAATAAGTCCATCCAGATGAGCGCACCTCAATCTAGATAACCTCGTTACCATACTTGATGATACTTGAAACCAATTTAGTGAATACTAAGCTGAGGCGTCTGTTGGTATTTGATTAATTTAATTTTAATTTAGACGCATGGCAATAAGCGTCAACGCCTACCATAAGGTGAGTTAGGTAGGGTGTGAAAAGTCAGGGTAGCCCGTAAAATTCAAATTTTCATATCATCCATATTTGTTACGGCCGCGAATCATATTGTATCTCCATACAACCTGACACAGACCTACAACACACTAACTTATGATTCTGGTAATCTAACAAAAAGAAGGAAAGATTTTGTGACGCATGTTCCACAAACTAAAACCAGTTTTTCTTGCATGCAATATACAGACGTGCATCCCACCTGTATAACAAATTAAACAAAGAACTACATTTATACACCAAAAAATATTACGAATGCAAAAAACTTTTAACTAAATCGATTAAACTACTTACATATGAGGAAACCGAGGACCTCTTGCAGCACGCATCGTAATTCTGTCATCCACATGATCACCCACTCACAAAAACACATACACTCCACACTCACTCACACACATACATCACACATACACTCCACACTCACTCACACACATACATCACACATACACCCCACTCACGTATCTCATTAATATAAGATTTTTATTAGCTGCTAAAGTACATTTTTTGCTTTTGTTCATTCTTATTCTTATTTATGTAAATTCAAAATTTTGCATTTATTTTTCTTTTTGTAAAATTATTTTGAATTGTTTTCTTAAGATAATAAGATTCAAAATCGTTGGTACACCACGTAATTTTAAGCTTCAGAAGAGCGAAATGTCCTAACACAGACTATTTTTGTTTAAAATGTCACTTCTACCACCAGATGTAGTACATAACTTGTGAAAGAAAATAAATTATTTATATTTAAAATAGCAAAAAACTTAAGAAAATTTGAATTACGCCGGCTAGCTTAGCGCATCCCCATAAAGAACAATATTATGTGTTTTTGCCGCCAGAGTACCGATAGTTTGTCAGGGTTTTAACTTGAATAGTTTGTGCGTACTATTTGCGTATCTACTGGGTATTTTACTTACCCTGTAAAATTAATAAGTTAACCCATAAAAACCTAGGAAGGAGGCGCGTTAATTTGACACAGAAAATGCAAGCAGCGACATCATAAAATTCAAAAAGATGTTTTGTAATTTCGTTAATTGCAAAGTTAGTGATTACGGAAAATTACCTTGAAAAATTGCTAAAAGAAACATATTCTAACTGAAACTTGCAACCTGCAAGTTTTCCCAAAATCCAAGTTTGTGTACGACTATGTTCTACAATTAGCAACAACAGCTAATTACTTAATAAGGTTCAAGACTCTAACTGCACTGTTGACCAGATGTTGCTCCCAATGGATATAAGTTTTCATGCCATATCCTTTCTTATAGCTTCCATGTTAAAGTTCATAATCGTGTGAGTGTTAGGTAGTGTTATCATTAGGTGAGATGACACGTAAGTGTCTTTACTAACTAAAGATAATCTTACAACTGTGTTACAGTTTCCTTTGAGTTGATTGCCTGAGTGTTGATTGTTAATGTACACGGATGATGTTAATGATAATTTTGTTGTGAAATCCATTCCTTTAGCTGTATTTGGAACAGCTTAATGTGACCAATGACAATCCATGAACACTTAAATTACCTATGATAAAAACCACATGAAGTGAAAAAGGAAACAAACTATCACAGCTAAGTAGGCTTTACAAGTTAACGAGAAATAGTCGACCAACTTACATTAGCAGTAGGAGAATTGACCCTGACGTAATATCGATGTATGGAAGAACATGTTTTTCAACTACAATGGTAAGTTTGTAATTGGGATAAATTCATCCCATCTACGGAACCCTTCATTGTGCGTGGTCCGACACGCACTTGGCCGGTTTTTAGGGTTCCGTACCCAAAGGGTTAAACGGGTACCCTATTACTAAGGCTCCGCCGTTTGTCCGTCTGTCACCAGGCTGTATCTCATGAACCGTGATAGCTAGCCAGTTGAAATTTTCACAGATGATGTATTTCTGTTGCCGCTATAACAAAAAATATAATAAAATAAATATTTAAGGGGGCTCCCATACAACAAACGTGATTTTTTTGCTCTTTTTTGCTCTATATTGATAACGGCAACAGGTAGACGCTTGAAATATTCACAGAATATATATATATTGACTTTAAAAATGAATAATTAAATTAAAATAAAACAAATATTTAAGGGGGGCTCCCATACAACAAACGTGTTTTTTTGCTATTTTTATAGATAATGGTATCGTGGGTGCGTTTACAAACATTTAAACTCGCATACACAACACAAGACCAGCCAGACCTGGAACAACTACTTGTAGGTCATACAAATATTTGTTCTGTGCGGGGATCGAACCCGCGACACGCAGCGCAGCAGTCAATTGCTTAACCACTGCGCCAATTGTGCCGATAGATCGCTGATCGTTGGTGGTTGATTGTGTCGTTGATTGGTTGATTGATTGTGCTGGTTGATTGTTTTTGTGGGTTGTTTGATTGTGTGTTGATTGGAATTTCTCAGTAGCAGCCCGGAGTCTGGATTTGTGCCCGGTTGATGGCAATAGGCTCGCTCCCTATTACATGGGACTTAAACATAACTGGCGAAATGTGGGTGTAATAAAGGCATACCTCTGCCTACCCTTCGGGGATTACAGGCGTGATGTTATGTGTGTAGATGTAATTATTGTAATTTTAATTACTAGGCTAATCCAACTCTCAGGGTAATAATTAGTACATAAATATTTTTTTCTTTCAACTACGTAGTAATAGAATAGAATAGAATAGTATTACTTATACTCGTACTCTTTATTATATTATTAAGTTACAGACATAAATTTTATCATTGATCACTACAAAACCGTCCACAAAGCATTTATTTTGTATTTTTTGCTTAAAACCAATGTTGTATGAAATCTCATTGATGCACTGAAAAACAGTGCAACAATGAGATTTCATACAACATTTCTGCACTGTTTTTATTTTTTATTTAAATATAAATTTAGCACAGAGTTTTAATGTCTCCCATTAAGAATAATATAAAATGTATGCATTAGATCAAAAAGATACTGGCTGAAAATAAAAATCGGATATAATCGGTTTAATCTGAATAAAACCAACTTTGTGAAAACTTGAGTTTTTATTTTGAGTAGGTATTTAATCACGGTAGGTAGATATTGGTAGTAGAAAGAAAAGTAGATTACGCACCTTGCTAAAGTGAGTAATTAATGCACTCGTGCTAATATATAACAACATAACACTCGTGCATTAATAACTCACTTTGCGCTCGGTGCAACAATCTACTATAGAATATTAATTCCAGTTTTCTTTTACAGTTAATAATTTCAACGTGTGGCCCTGAGTAAACTAAGAAGGAAAAGAAATAAAACTCATATATATTATATGATATATATTTTATAAAATATGAGTACATAGTCCTACGGCGAAATCGCAAGTAATTTCAGTAATGGACTCACAAATGTCGCCTTTTCAACTTTCCTAACATTATAAGGTCTTTACGTGTATTGAAAGTTGTGAAAAGAGTAACTTCTGACCCGTCGAAGAGGAACTAAAATGCAAGGGTTCTGAACCATTAAAATCATACATTTCTTACAGAGATAACCAGACCAAGTGACTATGCTCTTGCATTGCTTGTTTGACCATGTTGCTTTCAAAATCAAAATCAAAAAAATCAAAAGTCATTTATTCAAACTAGGCTGAGAATCAGCACTTTTCGAACGTCAAAAATTACATGAGACAGTCCCCCAAAAACGACCTACCCTTCACCACTTCCTAGTGCTTTAGCTGGGAAGAAGAAGTGGCGCAACAAACTCCCCAGCAGCACAACTGTCTGTTCGCATAAAAAACTTGAAGCTATACAATCTATATATATAAAATTCAAAGTCCTGACTGACTGACTGACTGACTGATATATCAACGCACAGCCTAAACCGCTGGTCCTAGAGACATGAAATTTGGAGGGTGTGTTCTTTGTGAAGAGTAGGTATCCACTAAGAAAGAGTTTTTCGAAATTCCACCCCTAAGAGGGTGAATTAGGGGGTGGAAGTTTATATGAAAGTCCGTCAGTTTTGAAGTTAGGGTCTTCAAATTTTGTGTATAGACTGACTATTGAAAATTAATTTATACGTGTCTCAGCGTTTTTGATAAATCTACCCCCGAAGGGTTAAAAAGGGGGATGATGTTGTGTATGGAAAGTCCTTAATTTTCGAAGTAAAATCACTAAATTTATTATCTAGGCTTATGGTTGGAAGTTAACGCAACGCTGTTGTTAGAATTTGAACCCATAAGGGGTGAAAAAGGGGATAAAAAATTATTTTTAATGAAATTTCTTTTTAAGTTAAAATCACTAATATTTCGGCTTATTGTTGGAAACTATAGGCTTTTTCGAAATTCAATCTTTGAGGGGTGAACAAGGGGGCAAAATCTTATTCCTTGAGTTAATAAACCTGAAACTTGGCACGAATACTAACCTAAGTAAATTATAAAGTGTGACATTTTTGTTTTTTATTAAACTACTCCATAATGGGGGATTTGCGGATGACAAAGTTTGTATGGAAGAATTTTAACGCGCGGTCCGATTAACTCGAAACTCAGTATTTATACTGTAAACCAAAATAAATAAAAGAATTTATCAATATTTCGAAAATTGACCCCTTTTTTTTTGCGTGGGAAGTTATCAAATAACTTCTCCCGCTCTGAGCGGAGCGGGAGGGCGTGTCAGACTTATACTGACTAAAACCCACCCGTGTTCCTTCCGTTGCCTGTGTGCCAGGGCCATGATATCCCTTTCGGACAAACATGGCAGGCCCTAACGGACATCTCTTTGAGGCGCGTGTGGAACACAACGCACAGTCGAACCAGGCCAGGTTCTTATCGGATCGCAAGCTACCCATCGCTCACCGTCCGCAAGCCCGCGCCTACGGCGGCCGGAAGCCGACTTGCTACTCCCGACGCCCGGGGCGTCTCCTGCGGTGACTAGGGGCGCAGGGGCGCGAACCTTGCCTCTCCCTCACGCGTACTGCCTCCTCCTTCGCGAGCATTACTGTTTCACAGAAGGAGGTAACGGCCTTCCATGCACTCTCGCTCCGAACCATAGCCTGAACCAGGGCTGGAAGCGAGAGATCGCTGCCGCTGATAGCCTCCGTGAGGACACAGTGGTGCTCCGCCCAAGCCGGGCAGACATCCACCGTATGCTCCACCGTGTCCTCCGGGCGATTCACACAGTGGTGTCACCCGGGCGTTTCCTCCCGCTTTATCCTGAACAGGAACCTTCCGAAACAACCATGTCCGGTGAGTTTCTAGTGGCTCTAGCCACTCCTCAAAGATAGGAATTATTGCCACAATTGTGGCGTGCCCAGCGCTGGATTGCGACAATCGCACTCTCCATGCCACCATGAGATCCCGCCGGAGCTCCGTCTGCTGTGCCGTGATTTCTCGCGGCAGCGGAGTTTCGACCCTGCGTTTCGCCTTCTCGCGCCACTCCCAGATGTGCGCGAGGACTTTTGCCTCCAGATCCCACGGCGGCAGTCCGGCAAGGAGGCTCGCCGCCTCACGGGAGACCGTACGGTAATGACCCTTAACAGGGTGAAAAGGGGTAGTCAATTTTAAAAGAGAGGATTCTACTGTTTGGCTTGATTAACCCCAAATTATGACGTGGGCATCAGGGGTTTTTGGAAATTCAACCTTTAAGAGGGTGAAAAGGGGGATTTTGTTTGTATGAAAAATCTTATTCCTTGAGTTAATAAACCTGAAACTTGACACGAATACTAACCTAAGTAAAATATAAAGTTTGTCATTTTTTGTTTTTTTAAACTACTCAACATTTTTATGAAATAATTTTAACGCGCGGTCCGATTAACTTGAAACTCAGGACTTATACTGAAAACAAAAAATAACGAATAACTTTATCCGGTTTTTATTCAATCTGCCCCTAATAATGGGGTGAAAAGGGATAGTCAATTTACAAAGGAGGATTCTACTGTGTGTACTTGATTAACTTGAAAATTGGTATAAATAACCTATAAATCCAATAATAGAAACGTCAAAAACGATGTTTCAACAATTTACCCCTTTGAGTGCGTAAAAAGGGGCGATATAGTTTGTATGAACAGAATCTTATTTCTTTTGATATGTAAACTTGAAATTTGGCCCGAGTACTTATTTACATAACATCACGCCTGCAATCCCCAAAGGGTTAGGTAGAGGTGTATCTTTAGTACACCCACATTTCGACAGTTTTGTTTAAGTCCCATGTAATAGGGGGCGAGCCTATTGCCATCAACCGGGCATAAATCCAGACTTCGGGCTGCTACTAAGAAATTCTTAATGGAAAATCCAATAACACTTTGCCCGACCTGGGAATCAAACCCACCCCTCATGCTCAGCAGTCGCGCCTGTGACCACTAGACTAACGAGGCAGTCATTACTTAAATAACAAAGTTTGTCATAACTTTTGCGTTTTTCAAAACTACCCCCCTCAAAAGAATTTTGGGGAGTGTTGTGGTTTGTATTTAAAGAATCTAAACGGGCGGTCCGATTAACACGAAACTCAAACCTCATATTGAGTTTTCGAGAATCGGAAAAAGAGATACATAGTTTTCGGGAGAATTTTACTGCGTACCTTGAATAACTCAAAAGTTGGTATACATCAATTATTATGGAAGAACAAAAACAGTAGAAAAAATAAACAATACAAAATTTCTTACAAATAGACTTAGACATGAAATGGAGGAGGACACGTAGGTATATTAAACAAGTATGTACAAAACGAAGTTTGTATTTATATGCTACTAGCTGCGCCCCGCGGTTTCACCCGCGTAAGTCTCGATCCCGTGGGAAAGCCACCCTTAAAAATAGATAGTAGCCGATTCTCAGACCTACTGAATATACATATAAAATTTTATAAAAATCGATCAAGCCGTTTCGGAGGAGTATGGTAACTAACATTGTGACACGAGAATTTTATATATAAGATATATATCCTTCGTAAAGTTGTAAATCAAACTGCACTCCTATCTGCTTACCACGCTTACGTTGGTTCCAACTAATATATGGTATAAAGTTTTGGGGGAATGCTGCTGATAGAGAAGCTGCTTTTTTTTCGACATCCACGCGGGCGAAGCCGCGGGCGAAAGCTAGTACAATATAAAATAATTTGCATTACGCAACACAAAACGTTAAATTAAATAATTTGTCTTATGTTAGCTAGCACACACCATTATACAAATATATAAATATATATATATATATATAATCGTAGAAAACTATACTCAAACAGAAATAACGTAAACAAAACGTATCTAAATAAAAGCTTCCAGGCATAATGGGCGTGCCCGCTTAAATAAAGCTTTAACTATAACTTGAAGTCACAAATGATAAACTAGCACCATCGAAGTAAAATAAAAACAATTAATTATTAATAACAATAACAAACCCATGGTCAGCAAGACGACCAGTCACCACAAGCAGCACCCGGTCACGAGCATAACGCAAAGATCAGCCATCACCGCCCTCGCCATATTTGAGGGAAAAAGGCAACCCGACCCCCGACGCTACCGCAAGCAGTGACATCTAAGGGAGCATGGCGAACTTGCTGCCGGTTGCTCAGGCAAGAATAAAGTGATCAATTTGTTAAGGTCGCTAGCTAACCACTTATTGCAATACAACTCATAAAAGAATATTGTAATGAGTAGATTTTGTCACTAATAAATTAAAATAAATTGACTTAGACAGTCAAATAAAATAAACAAATATAGGAACTCATATAACCTGTCAGTAGGGAATCTATCTGGAGAAAGAACATGAACATTGTCTTGAGTTAATCACAGCGACCAACTGTTCTTATCGTTTAAGTAGTCGTTGATAGAATAGTATGCCTTTGAACAAAGATTGGATTTAACTTTAAACGCATTAAAAGGCAAATCTAGCAAGGAAGAGGGTAGCTTGTTATAAAAAGTTATACTAAGTCCAACAAATGAGTTATGAACCTTATGAAGCCGGTGAAATGGAGCACGTAATTTGTCCTTATTTCTGGTATTAATATTGTGGTTTGTGCAAAATTCAATTTCAGGCTGAATTACAGGTCAAAGTCTCATTTAGAAACTAGTAGTCCTGCGAACAGAAGACCTGAAAACACAAGCTTTTTAGGGTTCCGTACCCAAAGGGTAAAACGGGAACCCTATTACTAAGGCTCCGCTGTCCGTCTGTCACCAGGCTGTATCTCATGAACCGTGATAGTTAGACAATAGAAATACATCACCGGTGATGACTAACTCTGCCTTCTCTTTATATCTTAGAAAGTATTTTATATGTTCGCAAAAACTTAGGCCTTTTTAAAATAAGAAGCGATTTCCATAATATAAATACACGTAGTAAACATGAAATTGTGATACCCATATTTAGATTAACTAAAACAAGCAAGTCATTTCTTATTAACAGTATCCGCTTTTATAACAAGTTGCCAAAGTTTGTTACAGAACTTAGCGATGGAAAATTCAAAACCCACATCAAACGTGTCCTTATCAAAAAAGCATATTATAAGATTAAAGACTACGTTGAAGACAAGGAAGTTTGGCATTAATTCCTTCTGCACATGTGGCTTCCCTGGTACCTCATTAACGGCAAAAATATGTAAAATGTCTTTTAACTGCTCCCAAGTTGCGATGTTTATGTTATTTATTTTTTACATACTTCCTTGACATAATCGATGTTTTTTGATTTCAACAAGGCTCTAACTTTTATTATTTTAACCATATTTTATATCGTTTTTTTGTTAATGTGAGGACGTTGTAGGCTTAATAGACTGTAGATCTGTAGACCATTTTCTATTGTGTTAAGTACCTGGTACTTTTGACGGGCCTACGCTGTCCTCTCATACTTTGAAAATATTGTAAAAGCCATTTTTTTTTTTAAAGAGTAACCGTGGAGTTTCTTGCCGGCTCTTCTCCATAGGAAACGACCAATTGGAACCGTGCACCTAGCTTCTCACGTTTAATAAGTGCCCATGTAGGCTTATGTGAAATAAAAATATTTTTGATTTTGATTTGATTTGATGTATTTCTGTTGCTGCTATAACAACAAATACTAAAAAACAGAATAAAATAAATATTTAAGGGGCTCCCATACAACGAACGTGTTTTTTTTTGTTTTTTTTTGTTTTTATAGATAATGGTACGGAACCCTTTGTGCGCGAGTCCGACTCGCACTTGGCCGGTTTTTATTTACAACAATCCCCTCTGCAGGCACGACCACCATTTTCAAAAAAATGACAGGTGCTGCTACGTCGTGGGTGGTCTCGCGGAATCGGAAACGTGTGTTAATGAAATACGATGTCTCTAAAGTTTCGTATGGGAGCTGTATAGAAAACGTACGTCGTTGGAATCTATGAAATAAGCTATCACTTTAAAAATGGATTAGGACAATTTTGCCTTGCAATAAATTATAAAAAATCTGCGAAATCAGGGAATGCGAATTTTCCCAGATTTCAGCAAACAAAAAAAAAAAACAAAAAAAAAGTAAACAAAATTTACCGTCGGTATTTATGTTAGTAACATAAAGATACATTATTTTACACTAATCAATTAAAATACCACACCATCCCATACAAATTTTTTCATACCACAAGCTAACATATACAATGACATCATTTGGCATTTAACAACATGGACGAAAAGTACAGTCACCTGCATATTTATCTTAAACTTACGCAAGATTCAAAATTATTTTTGTTGTCGATTGATATTTTATGGATTTTGGAACTTGGTAAGTATTATCGAAACCATAAAAAGTATTTTCTATTTTGATTTCACGAGAAAACCGCTTTTCATTATTGCGTAACAGTAAGATATTTTCGCTCGGGCCTGTACAAGTGTGACGTCATGCCCTTGATTGATTTTGCGTAATATTGAAATAAAGATGGGATATCTTTATTTCAATATTACGCAAAATTTAATGGAAAATACCTACATTAAATGCTTGATACGTATGTAGTAACGTATCTGAATCATGTTTCTAACAACATTTAGCCGTCACTAGTGTATTTTCTACTCAAAACAAGCGGAAATGTACCGCCATGACGCAACTATTTTTGATGAACTAACAAATTCTGTCCAAAATCTTTATCCAATACACAATGCAGCAATTAAAAACTGTTTACTACTTACCCATTCATAAAAACTTTCACAAAACACTACACGTTCACAACAAAATTAAGCAAAAGTCCGCATACGTTGGCGAGGTACTAAAAACAAATGAAAACGTCCCCATAGACTGTATAGAATAAAACATTCCGGAGCGAATTGTTGCTCGATGGTCAACATGTGATGTTATACGCCTTTCTATATCTTTTCCCTACACTCTGGTAAGTTAGGAAAGGACAGGTATAGTTTAGACAGGCAATTTGGTGCGTTTATTTCGACCCTGAATTCGTCGACTGAATCAGTGCGCAGTGTTTGACGTTCAACTGAATCAGTAGATGCGCCCGTCAAGGGGAACACCACCTATGATTTGATGGCGACTGATCTACTTTATCCTTAAAAAAAAACATGACAACGTTCGCTAAGTCAAATTAAAAAACCAGAAAAATTATGAGTAAAAATGTATATTTAGGCCAGCTCGAAACAATAACTAATAGGTTTTATATTGGCAAAGGTAACGCTGCAGCATAGTTTTGAGATGAGAAAGGTACCTAGTAATTAAAGAGCCGATTCCTCTGGTAGAAATCTAAAAGTGAGCAATTTACTGCATTTTGAGGAGCTATTCTGGTCATCAAACCGAAGATCCTTATCAGATCTTCAACAAATTTCTACGACACCAACTTAAAGTAAAAAACCATACCCCGGATCTCATAAGGTGGAGATATCCAGTATCCCTTTTTGCCCCTTTTTAGAGGAAGTACACCCGATGAAAAAAAAATCTATAAAGTCGTATAACATGTATACCAAGTTTCATCCAGATCGGTTGTAAAATACGACCTGTTGAAGACTAGCAACAAAGTCAACAAACTGACATAGGAAAGCAATTTTTTTCAGTCTTGAAGCAGATATGCTTCGCTCGCTCGGTCAAAAAGAGACTTCTTAATATTGCTTAATCTGTCCAGCCTTGACTCATGACATACAATTAATTACCTGTTGACACACAATTTTAACTTTAGTTTCGTATTTAAAACTTTTTATCGCGCTCCAAAGGTTTGCAACCCCTGTGGAGTACAGGGGTTGCAAACCTCCTTCCGATTTTTAAGGGTTCGAAAGTAATTCATAGATTTAAGGGTTTTCGGATGACCTGCTTTACGACATATCGTAATGAATAAGATTATTGTGCGTAGGGCTTTCATGTTTGTTTGATGGCAAAATATAGGTTTTCATATAACTTTCTGCATTCAACGTGTTTAAATGAATTTGATAGCTGGATAGTTACCTAGGTACTTAAAAATCTGGGGTCTATTTAATAAAACCGACAGGCGACAGGATGATGAGGTGACAATCGACCCGACAATCTGATAGTTTTGTAAGGTTTGTTCATAGTTTTCTGTTTTAATATACATCACTTGTCGTGAAAATGTGACAATTATGACATTTTTTTGACCACTATGTCGCATTGTCAGTTATATTAAATAGGGTCCTGGATGTTATTCTGTATTGTCCATGTAGTTTTAGCAAAGAAAAGGCTAGTAGCTTTCTCACTGCACATGTTATAAACAAATCAGCAATGATACAAGAACTGTTTTGTGTTAATGCGGCACTATAATATGTGCATACCATGGCTATGTGTCATCAATTTTGCGCTATGGCAATATAATATGGGGCAATTCGGTCGAACTTACTAACTACTAACGAGTGTTTCGAGCTCCGAAAAAATGCGTTCGCTCAATTTGTGGAGCACACCCACTGGACAGTTATGTTCCACTATTTATAAAACTTAAAGCACTTCCAGCACTATACATTTTTGAAATTTGTATCTTTGTACACCTAAACAGACATGAATTTGACTTGTATATTCGCAGCCAGCCGCAAAGTGCATAATAATATGCTTAATGTTCCTAGGGGTAGATTTAAATTATTTTTTAATAATGTATACTGCATGTCCATTACTATTTATAAATTACCTGATGGCTTAAAAACTCTCAGCGTCAGTACATTTAAATGTAAATTATTTAACTTTCTATTATGCAAATATTATTACTCGACTGAAGATTATAAAGATATAAAGGCAATCATGTCAAATATTTAGGTAAATTTTTCATTCATAAAATCTTGCATTTGGACTTACATAATTAATCTCTTTTACAACTATTGCTAAATTTATTTCGATTATTTGTATAACTAATTCTAATGATTAATAATTTAATTTTAATGTAATAATAACCCATACTTTTACAAACCATATCTGTACGTCGGAAATGGCAGAATATTATGATCGTAATACATAATGAACATAATAACTTTGTACAATATTCTGACAAATAAATGCCTGATATTGTAAATAGCAAGCAAAGTACATTACTTGAGCATGTTTAGGATGTTGTGCATTTGATAAGTTTGTCATTATTTCATCATTATTACACAAGGAAGTTCATGGCAACAGCTAACAGGAATAATAATAATAATAAAAATTCAGAAATTAAAAATGGGTAAAATACAGTATAAATCTATGAAATAATGTAGGTATTACAATAGGTCAATATTGATTATTCCACAACTTTTATTATGGTACGAGGTGTGAAACACAAACACAGGCAATATATCTGTCACCACTTCACAAACACACCCCACAATTCACTATTCAGTCAGCATCATACCAACCTTCTAACTCGCGTCCCATTATGTTGGCAACATAAATTTTTAGCACACATCAGAACAATGCTGCCATTACCTCCGACGAACAAAGCAGTCTCTAAGTTTAGCGTACATTCAGCGTATTATTTAGACGCGTATCGTGGGTGTTTAGGTGATTTACTTGTCATGGGTTGTATGTGTGTCATTAGGATGTCAGGAAAACATATTTGAGGTGAAAAAAGGATAGGTTTCAAGGTGAGATGTCAACGTTTTAGTAATTTATGGTGCCTATCGTGGGTGATGAAGACCAAAGCAAAGGAAGCGGCAAAGAAAGTGCTGGGCTTAAAATGGAAGTGGGCTGGACACATCCAAGGACTAACAGACGACAGATGGACAAGAGTCACCACGAATTGGTATCCAATAAATATAAAACGCAGACCAGGTAGACCACACAAAAGATGGAGCGACGATATTGCACACATAGCAGGCAGAACATGGAGCAGAATCGCCAGAGACAGGACAGCTTGGAAACGGCTGGAGGAGGCTTTTACCGCTATAGATAGCGGTCCTTATACACCTTAGTTTTAAAAGACTATTTAGTAGTTAATATAAATTTGTTTATTTACCAGGTCAAATAAGGTCATAGTGTAAGAAATAAAGAAAAGTGTGTAAGGAATAATAAAGCTATTTTATATTATATTTTAGCGTGGGTGATGATAATTTTGTGCATCTCCTGATGTAGTGTTTTACGCGCATAAATGTACACGTGTGATACGGGCGCAAAACGCTTTATCAGGATATATCTATACAATGTATAATAAAATGTTCAGTATTAGATTGTAATAGCCCATATTCTTCATCTGCGTAAAATAGTGCTCCTGTTGAGTTCAAATAAAGTGTACTGATCGTATTACAAAAAGGGGATTGCCATAACCAGTCCGGTTTGCAGACTTGAGATTGGTGATTACGAAATTCCGGTTTGTACTCAGGAGAGAGCTGCTAAATATACAATTTCTTGAATTGTATAACAAGTATTTTTTTCTTGTTCTAAAGTCGACGAGCTTAAACTAATATCTACCTCTATAAAAGAGCTTACCTTTCTATGCAGATGTTATCAACACGTTTGCATTAAACGCTTTCCTGCGACTCTCAGAAAGCGTGCAAGAAGTCGAGTTAAATAGATACGGTAGTCAAGTGTTTATGTAAGTTATCTGATTGCAGTAACCTTGGCAACGCGCCCGCTGATAAGCGCAGTCAAAGAATGGTGAGGACAAGAATATGAAATGAGCATAGATAAGGAAAATGTATGCAGCGGGGAAATGACGCTCAATTGAGAAAAGATGAAGGTGACTTAGGAAAAGCTGTCTCCTTTTAAACTAGAGAATCAAAGGGAATGGAGGTATAGGAAACTACACTATATTATTGCTTCACCATTTTCAAGTCTGGCACGGCTCCGCCCAGAGCGAGAGAAGTTATTTGATAATTTCTCACCCAAAAAAAAACCGGTCAAGAGCGAGTCGGACTCGCGCACCGAGGGTTCCGTACGAATATATGATGTTGATGATTTCTGAAAAATTGTGCTATTTAGAGACATCGTTTTATTTTTCCTGTAATCTTTACATAAGCTTCTACTAGCATATAGAATAATTTCAGATTTTTATCTCTGCAAACTTTGGAGATAAGGGGGGGGGGAACGGTAGTTTTTTTCACATTTTCATCAAAATTCGAAAACTATGCTGTCAAAAAAAAAAATGTTTGGGAATGTGCAAACAGCGTTCTTTCATATGATACCCCACATGCCCTAGTAGCCCCACTTCAAAATTTTAAGACCCCCTTTCAGTCCTTTCTGCAAAAAAGGTATATTTTTTTAAATTTCTTTCTGGCTTGCAAAATAGTTGGGCAAACGTCATCTAAAACTATTCTAAATTTCAAGTTGATAGCATTAGTAGTTCTTGAGATATCCAGGTGTGACAGACAGACAGACAGACTTAGTCTCACCATAAGGGTTCCTTTTTACCATTTTGGTTCGGATCCCTTAAAAGGGTGATAAAGCAACGACGAGGTCGACTATACTATCTCCATAATATAATTATTTCTGATGAGGAATTCAAGATAATACGAAGTATAATCCATGGTATTAGATACGATCTTCTATTATGCCCACAGCTGTATATATATTATATGGGCCTTTAACAACCACTTGAACCTAACAGGACCTTGAACTTAACAGGTTCAAGGACACTGAACGAGACACAATAGAAGTTTTATTGTCTCTGGGCGTTTAATGTCCTTCAAAGTGTTAATTATTGATTATTTTTGAACCGTAAGTACTATGCTGTCACTGCTCATCCTCTGTCCATCGTTTTACCAACAGTTACCACGGTTGGTACGAAAAGAACACGCCATGACCTTTAAAACTACCGAAATAATACACTCGCCTACGTCAAAATGAATGTGCCTTTAAACATCAACCTTTGAATGGCAACATCTTTTCAGTACTAACAATACCCGTACCTACCTACCTACCTACCTACCTACGTACTTGTTGTACAAACGTCGCTACCCGCAGTATCGCACAATGGCCGTGTGTAATTGTTTTGCTAAAATGCAAAACGTGTTAATTTCTCGGCAGCGCACAAAAGAGCGAGATAGCATTCATCTGACGTCGAGATAACGCCGACAAAGTGGTTCACGAGGGGCCAACATGGTGCAGTGGCGCGGGAACAAAGAGGCAGATCTGTTGGGTATTGAGATTTTTTAAAGTAATACTCTTTATGGCCATTTTTCTAATTAAATGTCTAAAAAATGAAAATGTCTAATTCAATGTTTAATGACTAGACAGTCTTTCAATAATAAGCTTGTTGCCTCAAAAGGGAGCTAGTATTCGACAGTTATGTTATCAAGCCTAAATTGCCAAAGACGGTGCTGGGTAATCCTAACTACCTAAGCCTTCCTAACTTATATTTATATTAATATTATAAATGCGAAAGTAAGTTTGTTTGTTTGTTTGTTTGTTTATTTGTTACCTTTTCACGCCTAAACGTCTGAACCGATCATCCTGAAATTTTGCTTATACGTAGTCAGGTGTACAGAAACGGACATAGGATACCTTTCATTCCGAAAAAAAGTACTGTTCCCGAGGAAAACAACAATAACGTTCTTATGATAATAGATGGCGCCACGTGTCTTTAGAATCATGATTGAATTATATTATTATAGAAACTTTATTAGTGTGTTAAGAATTTTTTGCCGCCAAACGCCAAACAACAAGCAGAGTACAACCCGAATTGATTGTCAAATTCAAAATTAACGCGAGCGAAGCCGCGGGCAAAAGCTAGTTCCTAATATATTGGAATAATTAACATTGTTTTATGTTGTTTCATGGTCAGAAATCGGGTCATTAAACCATTAAATCCGAATCATAATTATGTACCATCGCGTAAGTTCCCGGTCGACCACTTTTCGCCCTTATGTCTATAGTAATAAGGGCGAAAAGAGGTCGACCGAGAACTTCCGCGATGATACCTATTTTTTCAGTGATTTCCTCGGGTTTATTCCTATGTTAACTCTTAGTAACCTACTCTCTACGTCTGTTTATTATATTTTGAAAAAGTTATTGTGCTTATGCTCATTTTTCGGGAAGTGCAAATAACTCCTTAGCATGCTTATACAGATGTTGCTTGATTTTCGTAGTTCATTTGCAAACCATAACTGTGTCATTTCACATCAACAACTCCACTAAACAAACTTGAACAACTTAACCTACTGTAATGTGGTACTCTGTGTGAAGTACACAGGGGCAAATAGCGTTGGACATCGCTTTGCTTACAGTTCAGAACACTTGGAGCCATTTCTAGACATTACACGTTTAATGCCACTCGCTGATAGCACACACAATGTTGGACGCACCTGGCTGATGAGTTCTTTTGCACAATCACTCTATGAGCACTGATAAGATGCGCAAACTGATGGGGCTGGGGGTGTCTAGTCTATGAAGTTTTTCTAATACACGAGTTTTTTTTTTATGGTTTGGACATTTGCAATTTGATTGGGTAATTCTTCTCATTATTAGTTACATTTTTAATATTATTAATTTTTATTATTAATTCTTTTCATTATTTGCTACAATTCTACTCGACTTTTCTAATGTATTTAACGAATTTTATTTTAATTGCAATGTATAATGTATGTAAATGTATAATGTATTTTTTTTAATTTTTCAACATAATGTACGTATTGTTATGAAATAAATTACTTATGACTGAATTTTAATTTCAACAAGGTTTTTTGCGTTTCATAAGTGCCTATGTAGGTTTGTGTGAAATAAAATATTTTGAATCTAAATATAATTGAAACAGCAAAAAATAAAAAATAAATCATAAACTTAAAACCGTTTGTGGACTTCACCAAAGAAATATAGGAAGGCGCGTTGCTATCGCGCCCGCGTCTCCATACGATCTACGGCGTAGCTTGCTACGGGCTTCGGCGTAGCATGCTACGGGCTACGGCGTAGCTTCCACTGTACTAACTTAATTTTTGTGATAAAAATCCATTTAATCCACATTTTTTTTATATTTAGTGTAATTCTTCATTGTGTCATTGCTCTAGATTAGATGGCATGTCTAAAATACACCAAATGTGGTCACCTCTGCAGATTGCTGAAAATAAGCAATATCCAAGTTAAAGGTTGTAAATATTGAAACAGATGGGAGCCAGTTTTCTTCAGTTTCTTACTAATCAGCTAGCAGACACCTGAGCGAGCAGATCAATTAAATTGATAAATTTTCTGACCTATTTTTGTTTCAGTGATCAACTGTATCCAATTGTTTACTCTAATTCACAAAAGGAGAACGTTCTTAAAGTCTGTTTCAAAAGTAGCTGATGAGATATGAACAAACAATTTAGAAAACATTACTGTGGATGCCGATGTGTAGTGCCACTTACATACTGTAGTGCCACTTACATATTGCAGTGCCACTTACATATTAAGTGCTTTGATTTGACTATTTGAAAGATCACCATAAAGATGCTCTTATCGTTTGACAAATAAGGTTAATTTTATAACCTCAATGTTTGTCGATGACTTTTCAAGTACAATTTTATTAATGTTATTCAAACAATACCTAATGGTTAGAAGGATTGGTGAGATATAAGATTAAAACCTTTTGAATTCAGATGAATGTGTTATTAATACCCTTTAGTAAGTGATTGCGTAAGAATTTAATAACAACGTGTAAACAAACCAGGGTTCTTTACACTTTCATCAAATACTTTTGGAACAGACTATAGTTTTTACTGTTTTTGTAACTATTATTCTTATATTTTTGCCGTATTCATATTTGTAGTATAAGTCTTCATACCTTTATTTAATTATGAAATTAATAACTTTTAAAAGCAAAAGCATTAACAAGAAACACCACCGTTCAAGTCGTTCTTAGGAATTAAGCCATTATATTAGGGTTCCGTACGTCTGAATGAAAAAACGGAACCCTAATAGGCGTACATGTACACACGAACGAACAAGAATATGGTGAACATGAACGTCGAACACTTTGTTCGCATGTGCGTACCACTGACGAACAACAAAAATCGTCAAAAATCTTCTTGGCGATCACATTTAGTTTTTCTGTATGGACGGTGTTCGTTCGTGCGTACACGCTTTTATAGGATCACTTGTGAGTCTATATGTCCGTCTGTCACAGCAGATTTTCTCGAAATCTACGGGACCGATTACGTTGAAAGGTACACACATGAATTTCTGTGACCTAAAAACGGTCGTGTAACGTAAATAAATGTATTTTGAACATAAGGGTAACTTTTTGAGGCAAAATAGAAAATTTTAAAAAAAAGTGTTGTAGAAGGTACTGTGGGGCATAGCAAATAAAAGAGCTAGTTGTGAGGGTCTCAATTTTTTTTAAATTAATAATTTTAACGTTATTTAAGAAAATACTTGAACTTTGACAGCTCCCCTCCAACCCTCTGAGCTAACAAAAAGTTACAAAGTACAGACTACACATCTTACACTACCTTTACTCTAATACATAGATTACAAGTAAACCTATAATACTGAAGTTCAAGGACTTAAAACAACATGGTAAATCTCTCAATATTGTGCGTACAAACTTACATTTGCAGTTGGAATGTATAAATAAGTTTGTCCTTCAGTCTGGAATTGGAAAAAAGGCAATGTCACTTGAGTGGAGCCGTGGGCAGCCGGGCACACCTTAGAGATGGAACCCTCAGGGCGAGTCCTACTCGCACTTGCCTGGTTTTTGGTGATCCCTTTTCTATAGTATAACTAATAACATGGATAAAAAAGACAAATTATACTAATCCGCCATAAAAAAACTGCCTATAAGTCCTCAGTAATACTATAAACAGTCAGATTCGCTTACAGGGTTCGAAGTGGAAAGACATAACGTCATCAAATAAGTTAGGGGTCGACCCGGCACCGTATGCTGCCATACTCGATAAGTCACGGCCAAGGGCATGAGGCCTGAAGGTTTTAGGGTTCCGTGTTAAAACAAGGAACTTGGGAGCCACGTGTAACCTTGAACTTTGCGTTAGATAGAATACTCTTATGGTATGGTCACCATAACAAAAATACAGAAATGTTCATGGTGTACCTAAAGTGTATACTGTAGAAATTTTACAAGGGGGGGGGGGACACAAGGGGGAGGGGACACAATGGGGGACACAATGGCCGCTGTTATCGCTAAAAGCGAAACCTTTGGATGGATTAAGGAAAGGGGAGAGAACATACTGCAGTAAGTATGTGAGGTACCATTAGCAAAATAGAATTGCTCGCGCAAGTTTTTAATGTAATGTTTCCGACCGCAGTTTTGAGCTATATATCCTTCCCTCCCAATTCCCATACAATAAAACGAGATGTGCTCGGCGCACGCGCCGAATAAGACCTGTTTCCGCCGCAGAGAAATTAGTCTAGCTATGGACCGCAACCGCACCACACACGCAACGCGCCGCTCCGCTAATAATCCGCTACTACTTATATCAAAAACTCTTTATAATTAAGTGTTGGCCGACACAAGTGGTAGTTAAAACCCAAGTGATAGTGCATCACAATGAGAAGAAGAAAGTCAGTGAACACGTGGGACATCTGCTAAGGCTGTACTTGAGTCAAGGTGTTTCGTCCAAAAGGTCCATCCCTATTCTCTTACTCATAACCTCATACACCTCATATTCCCTTTTGCTCAATTCTGTGTATCGTCCAATATTTCGAACCCCGCAAAAAATAATAATAAAATACATCCCCGCCTATTGGTCCTTCGAAGTCGTTATAACTTATACACCAAGAATAAATACATAAAAAATAATATACTTATCTATTTAAAAGACTTGGCAGTTGCTATAGGCTTCTATTTGTAATCACTTGTAGTAGGTAGTTGGTAGGTAGTTACGATAGTTGATTACTTTAATCTACTAAGTTAAAAGCAAAGTTTCTTATAACAAATTTTTAAGCAAGTTTACTGTACAGACTGGCAGAGACATCGACGCACAACCTGTTACCATGGATTCAGTACTCGATTCTGGATTTTGTTATAATTGACGAAAATTTTTACGCAAGGGAGTCCCCGCTCCCCCTTGAAGTTTTTCGTCGGTCATAAAAAAAATCTCCTACAAAAGTGTAATAATACTTACGCAGTCAAAATGTATGGGACAGTAATTATTTTTATTAATAACCGACAAAAACATTTAACGCGGTGTCCAGAATCATGTACTGAATCCATGGTAACAGGTTACGCGTGGATGTCCTGCCACCATGTATTTGTGGACATTGACATAACAACAAAGGAAGTGTAGCTATAAAAATACTGCGGACAAAAAACAACGTTGATTCTTTGAATATTATTTCACTAACCTATTTTAATTTACGGTACATATTATGAATTATTGAACATAAAATCCCAACAAAATTAATTAACTCAAGTAGATATTCCTAATTCATAAATACAATATTAGTTTTAGTAAATGCAAAACCCGAAACACGTGTCAAGTATTTTTATGTAAAGAATCTATGTACAACATTTCAAAACTGTATCATGAAAAATCACAAAGTTATAATGTTGTTTTGTTACCGGGTTGTCCGTACAAAACATGCTAACGGCGCCCCCGCGCCTTCAGGGTCGTCTTGCGCTCATTGATAATAATTTGGCAAAAGGTACCTAACCGTACGGCGATAGTATTGTAAGTAATTAAATGGTGATAACATTTTCCATCATACGTAAATATTTTTGTGACAAAATATAACATGATGTAAAAATTATTTAAATCGATTCAGTTCCTTATTCTGAATAAACTATATTCAGGTTTCGCTTAAACTAAAAATAATGTTGTATACATCATACATCTTGTCTTAGACATAAATGCAACTCAGTAAATCGCTGATTGGCTCAAAATCTTTGACCAACATTTTTGTTGTGATTTCGACATCATCTGCCGACAACAATAGATTTCACATTGCGTGTCAAAATACCAAACAGTCGTGCTGAGAAGGAAAATGAAAAGCGTGTCTACGCGTCACACAATCGTTCAAGCTATTCTCAACTTAAGCGTGATGTGATAAGGTAGAAATTGTGATGCCGGTGTTAAAGATGGTTTAACTGTAGGGATTGTAGGCTTGCCGTGCCTTCATTAGCTTCCATTACCTGCACATAAAGGGAAAAATTGAAGGAAATCCATTAGTATTATCTGTGGAACAAATTTTGTAGGGATCCCGCGGTGATACGTGTGTTGGAAGGCAGTCACTGGCTTTTATTTACGGATCGGTTGTATATATCTAATTTGTCAATGGCTGAATGGTACCTTTCGGAATTTATTTCGAAATTTATTTCGGGGCTTAATGTGAAATAATTGTACCTATAAGTTTATTTTTTAACTAGCTTTTGCTGCGGATTTCCCCGCATGGAGTTCGGAAATTATCGCAAGGGAACGCACAACAGGATAACAAGTGTCCTATGCTATACTTATATTATGTTTTCGTACGCACGTTTTTTCCGTGACAATTAAAATTATTTTTCTTTCTTTCTTTCCTTCTATGGTCTAACTCAGGTCATGGTCTACCTGTGTGCCACATTTTCGATTTCTGTTCAGCTGCTATGGCATGAAAAGGAATCCCACTTCAGACTGTCATATTTACTTTCGCATTTATAATTTTAGTATGTATAGTAGGTATGGGTAATTATTATAAAACGTAATGTCTCCATCTCGAGGACTTATGTATGTATATTTTATTTAAATAATTGTGGTTTTTTTTTTCATGAAAATGTAGTTTGTCTAGTTTTAGCTATCAGCTAGCGTTTTACTGCAAACATTATAAAGATAACTAATGAATTTAATTTGTAAAAATGTAATATTTAAATCTTTACTTACTAATTTAATAGTACATTATTGCAAAGGCCGTAAAATAGGCAATTGCAGGTCAAATATGAGTTTGACTTTACTAATACGAGACAGGCAATTGCCATTTCCGCCGAGGCATATATAGTGCTTTTCTCAAAAGAATGCAGGAAAAGTAAATTATTTATAAATTTCAGACTCAATGACAAACAACGATCATTTTCCACGCGCCAATGTGTTCATTTGTTTTTTTTTTTCAATATACAGCTTTCTATTTGCAAGCCAGTTCGAAATTTTAATAAAACCTTGATAAGTTACCTCCTTGGTTGCCATGTTTCGGAGTAAAAGATCGATCCATTTTTAAATTACACGATAGTTAAGAGTTTACTATGTTATTTATTTGGCCGCTAAACCACGACACTTAGGGATTGTCATACAAATTTTGGTGGCCACTGCTCGCATGTGTTGGCCAGTACAGCAATTTCGATTTATCTCGAAGAAGTTCGTCAATATAATGCTCGAATTTCCAAACATGTTTGAGAAAAGAGTATTTAATAACCCCAGCACGCCGTTTCATACAACATTGCTGGAGCGTTGTAATGTTCCAAATTCAAAAAACGCTCCTGCAATGGATTTGATTTTCTTTGACCGTAAATTCGAGACGAAGCGTGTTCTTTTTTCGACAATAATGACAATATTTCCATGCATGTTTGAAAAAATAAAATTATCGTCGAGTTTATTCATCGCTTGTAGTTATTCTTTGACAGAAGATACGTGTTAGAAAAATATCGACACTTAATAAGACTGCGATGAGATATGATCGGGCCACGTTCGGAATTCGTCTATCTAGCGCGATCCGTGCCCAGATAATACGGCCAGGGAACTAATATTCTGTCCTTATATTATTCATAGTGCTGGGAATGTGATTTTACTGTTGATATGTCGAGTATACGACTCTTCCAAAAAAAGTATCGTGAGTTAATGGTTGTTATTTGATATTGTATTGATTGTTTTCATTGGTTGCCAAGTTACGAGAAATGAACATCCTAATCCAAATTATATTATATAATATTATAACTGCGAAAGTGAGTTTGTTTTTAAAGTAACCTTCTTTACGCACGCTTGACTTGTGGAGTAAGCTGGTGAATGCGTGACGAGAGCGTTACGAAAAGTGTGATTGGGCGAGGCGAACGGAAGTTGAGAGGGAGATATAAGTTAGTGAAGATAGAAAGAGAGAGAGTTACGTTTCGTATATTACTGCTGGGGCAAGAGAGAGAGGTGCGAGCACATATTTTATTTCTCTTTTATCCAGTTGCGTTTCGTATATCTAGTTTTACTTCAGTCGTGTGGTTTAAAGCACACTCGTTTTTTTAGGGTTCCGTACCAAAAGGGTAAAACGGGAACCCTATTCTGCCGTCTGTCTGTATGTCTGTCTGTCTGTCCATCTGTCTGTCCGTCTGTCACCAGGCTGTATCTCATGAACCGTGATAGTTAGACAGTTGAAATTTTCACAGATGATGTATTTCTGTTGCCGCTATAACAAAAATAATAATAAAACAGAATAAAATAAATATTTAAGAGGGCTCACATACAACATACGTAATTTTTTTGCACGGTTTAGCTCTATATTGATAATGGCAACAAGTAGAAGCTTGAAATATTCACAGAATATTTAGTTAAATATTCACATTAAAAATAAATAATTAAATTAAAATAAAACAAATATTTAAGGGGGGCTCCCATACAACAAACGTGATTTTTTTGCTATTTTTATAGATAATGGTACCCTTCATGCGCGAGTCCGACTCGCATTTGGCCGGTTTTTTATTTGTTTGTTACGCGTTCGCACTAAAACGGCTGCACGGATTTGGATGATATTTGGCACATGGGTAGACCATAACCTGGAGAAGGCCACATACATATTTTTCATCCTCAACCGCAGACGAAGTCGCGGGCAACAGCTAGTACCTAATAATTTTTGTATACTAGATAACGAATAGTTATTCTCGATTACGAACGTTACTTTGCCAACTAAGCTTTTGCATCTAGAATCTGAACGGGCTTAATATTGTAATGCGACCAATTGAATAGGGCTTTCATATTTGATTAAGTCTTAAATATTTTTAGAATATCATACAATGGGCCAGCAAGTAGGACGGTGGTCCTATCCAGAAGCTAGGTAGGTAAAAACACATTACACTCCATTTTGTGCAGTCGTGTAATTAAAAATCACAGCCTTGCGTATTCCAAATATTTATCCCAATAATATAAATGAAATATTTATTTCTGTAATCTAAGATATTTTTATAAGTAAATTTTTGGCCAATATTTTGAAACTAGATGGCGCCGTATAAGATCAAGTTATCCTTTAAAACAGAATATTAGGCACTTCGTCCTCATCTCCATAACTTTGTTCCTTTCCAAGCACTACCACTGAAGCTTTCAACATGACCTAGATAAACTACCCGCGACATTATCTATGGGTGACAGGCTGAAGATTACCCCAGGTCTCTGAGGCGTTATCTATCTTGATAAGGCCGCGACTATACACAGGATGGAAGTCTTCTAAAATAACAAATAACTGAGAAAATCTGGGAAGTAAATGACTAAAGGATGGATGGGGATAGCTTGGGATGTCGTTTGTCACTGCAATGGAGATTGGTTTGAGTTTCTATTTCATTTAGTGTATTGTTTCGGCTATAATAGAGAGGTTTTGATGGAGCAATGATGATTGATGGATTGAATAATTTGCTGTCACTTGTCGTAATGACTGACGATTGGTTTCTGCGTTACAGGTCGTGAAATCAAAGTTAAAGTCTCTTCAAAGTTAGAGTGAACAGGCTTCTTCTGGGTAAGCTCACTCCATCGTCGACTTTGTCTCTGTCACATCTGCCCTAGACTAAGGTCAAGAACAAACCCATCCTAAAAAAAAAGAAAAGATATCTTTTTTTTTTTTTTTTTTTAAACGTTGTCCCACTCTAGGATTTCTCCTGGATTGTGGGTGCGTTAACAAACATTTAAACTCATATACACAAACAGCCAGACCCGAAACAACTACTTGTAGGTCATACAAATCTTTGTTCCGTGCGGGAATCGAACCCGCGACACGCAGCGCAGCAGTCAATCGCTTAACCACTGCGCCAACCGTGCCGTCAAAGCATTTGCATGGAACATAGTGATTGTTTTCTACACTTAGCGATTCAGGGTTGATTCCCACACCTAGTTTTCGATTAAGATATAGAACCGCGTTGTCTCCACGCTTCGGGTCTAACCTTTGTTTCCACTAACAAAAAGTGGCACCCACGCCTCAAAGTAAATGAGTCCTCAACGTCCCAAAAATAAAACTTTTTGCTTCCAACAGCAATCGACCCAAATCCTCTTGTCCACACAGATTCCTCACGTCATGTTACTTTAAGCCGAGTCACGCTTAACTTATTTCCCATTTATTTTTCCAAGGGATCATAGCGCTGGGACACAGGATTAAGGGTGATATCACACCGGCGTCACACGCGACGTCAGCCGACGTCAGTGCACGTCAGGCAGTGTGTAAGTCAATGTCTGTTTTAAAAGGACAAAGGTCTTTGTGAGGGAGGGAGCTGTCACTCTATTGTGGTGCTTTAAACCCTTCAGTTGTGATGAAAGGTGTTTTGAACTTGACATTGTAGGTTTGGTTTATGATAAACAGACTGAGGGTTGTTGTGTGTCTCTTTGTAAAGTTTCTGTGAATCAGAACGAATATTGTTTTACATAATATTTAAATTTTGGTTCAGACACGATGAAAATAACTAAGCTTTGGTGAATGGTTAGTCATGAGCTTGGTGTATCGTGTGGTACTCGTATATCGCCAGGCTGCCCACCACAGGTCTTCCAAACGCAATTATATTGTCACTCATGTAAAATATTTCGATGCGACCCAAAAAGGCTACAATTCAATATCAGTCGACTTGTAATATTCCAGAGACACGAATCATTTTCATTAAATCATACAAGTTATCATTAAATCCAGTCTGCTTTTCCCTTTCGATCAGTGACTCTACAAATAAATAATGAGTCCGATCGTTCGCTTTAAATCTGACTTCTGCATCTGAATGGCGTATTTCTCATTTTTTCGTAATGATTGGAATACGTACTCCAATAAGGATTGCTCATTATTTATTGGAATACTCCGATTTCGTGTATAAAGGATACGGACAATTTCTGAATAAGTATTATTGGTATTAATAGAATCTGAAGTATCAGGTATAACTTTTTGGTTAAATTGAACACAGCCTTTTTTGGGACAATAATTCTTAATTAAAACCATAAGAAGTTATCTATTTTACTTAGATCATTATTCCTGAATAATAACATTATAAAAACAATTTGTAAAATCCGTATAAAATTAATGTTCTGCCCGCAGCGAGGACGGTAAGAATCTGTCCAAGAAATATTTAAATTATAGCCGTCAAAAAACGAGTATAAAAAAATCTTAAACACATCTACCAATTTCACTTTGGTATACGTGTATAGACTGTCGAAAGGTAGATAGAAGTTCAGTGTTCCCAATCCCTATCCGACCGGATAAGGTAGAACGAAGTTCAGTGTTCCCAATCCCTATCCGACCGGATAAGGTAGAAAGAAGTTCAGTGTTCCCAATCCCTATCCGACCGGATAAGGTAGAAAGAAGTTCAGTGTTCCCAATCCCTATCCGACAGGATAAGGTAGATAGAAGTTCAGTGTTCCCAATCCCTATCCGACAGGATAAGGTAGATAGAAGTTCAGTGTTCCCAATCCCTATCCGACAGGATAAGGTAGATAGAAGTTCAGTGTTCCCAATCCCTATCCGACCGGATAAGGGTTGGTAACATTGCACTACACTATTTTTTGTTTAATATTATTTGTATTTCATATAGGTATGCTTGCCTGCAAGGAATTAATTTCATTTATTTATTAATATTCGTAAAACACTGACAAAGAGCTATTTCATTTCTTACATATATGCTTTAACAGATTTTTAAAATTCAAAAAGTCAAAGACAACATATTTATTTTTAATAGGCACATAAAAGGCACTAACTTTTGAAAAACGAAAGATACAATTGGTTCTAGTCGCTCCTTTCAATAAATAGTTTCGTATGGAGAAAAATGGGCAAGAAACTCAACATTTAAAATGTTTTACAATATTTTGTGTAGATACATTACTTATATATTTATATGTGAAGACGATGCACCTAGAATAAAATTGCTGTAACACAATTAGGTAAAAATAATTAAAAATGAATCAATGACAGATAAATTAGTAATGTAATAGATACATGGCGCTCACATATTTACAAACATTATAAAAAATATACGTTTTCCTAAAAAAAAAAAAAACTCCTTTCTGGTATTCAGTGTGTGAGTTAAGGTTATCACAGAATGTGGAATGTATGTGTATGTTTCTTGTCTCACTCGACTCTTACGAAAAGAAAATAAAGAAAGAAAATACGTTTATTTGCTTTGCGTTTATTTTGAAACTGTAGTGTAGTTCTATCCTAACATGTAGTCCTCTACACCAATTTACTTGTCCACAGGATACAGCTCAAGAGGGCACTAGTTCTGTTTATATTTGTACAAAATATGATAATGTCTCCGCGCCTCTGGGCGTTTAGTTTACGAAAGATGTTTTTTTATCAAACACGTTTTTATTAAGCTGCCTTTTGTTCAATTTATAAAGATGCTTTTGAATGTGTGAAGGAAAAACCTACTTATCAGAATTTATTGTCCCTATTCATTTTTAGGGTTCCGTACCTCAAAAGGAAAAAAGGAACCCTTATAGGATCACTCATGTGTCTGTCTGTCTGTCCGTCTATCACAGTTGATTTGCTCCGAATCTACTGGACCGATTAAGTTGAAAGTTGGTACACATATGAATTTCTGTGACCCAAACACGGACGTATTACGTAAATAAATTAATTTTGAATATGGAAGTGACTTTCGGGGGACAAATTAGAAAAAAAAAAAGTTTTGCTGACTGTACCGTGTGACATATCAAATGAAAGGGCTTGTTTTAAGGATTTCATATATATTTTTATTAATAATTTTAAAATAAATTATTTTGAAATTATTTAAGAAAATAGATGAAAAATTACCATTCCCCCCCCCTTATCGCTGAAACTACTCAGATTAAAATGTTGAAAAAATACAGAAAATAGTTCTTTACTTATAAATTACAGGAAAACCCATAAGAAGTCTGTGATGTTAAAATAACATGGTAAACCTCTCAATATTGTGCGTACAAACTTACATTTGCAGTTGGAATGTATTGGTTATCATGTTTTTCAACTGCAATGTTAAGTTTGATCTTGGGATAAATTCATCCCAACTACGGAACCCTTTATTGTGCGTGGTCCAACACGCACTTGGCCGGTTTTTTAAGATGGCTTCTAGCGTTTTTGCTTTGTCAGCGTTGACTATAGTTTTAGTTAGTTTCCTTTTTCTTCAGCCAGTCATCTGGGTGTTGACACCTTCGAAAAAAGATAATTACTAAGCTGAACACACAAGATAAATGTAAAAACCTACAAGCAATTTCACATTATGATTCTGACGCTTGGCGGATATTGGAGACCATATTTTGATGTAATAAATAAGCCGACAGGTAACGCCAGGATATCCTGCGTATAATTTATACTAAGTATCAGTAATTACGTTAAGTGAGTGTTCATTTTCCTTTCCTCCCTTGATTCTTATCTTTTAATTATAATTTGATAAGTTGGCGTAATGTGGGTAGGTATACAGACCCTTCGGAGTACCTACTTATACGGACTTGACTTGAATGTGCCCGGGCGGCTGAGAGTATGTCATGCTCACTCAGATGTCTCGCTGATGGTGGCGTGTGTGTTGGATCATTTAGCTCCCTTCAAAATGGTTGAGCTGAATGGTGCTGATCCATGCGTCATGTTCGTGAACGGGCGCTGTCAGTTGGGACTGGTCATCTCTTAGCTGCCACGGCCTATTTTTAATTTTTTTAGTTATAAATTGTTTTTTTTTATCTTTTTATCACGGTCGCTCCTGACGTTTTGCATCGTTCTCACATGTTTAACTTCAATATGAGTGATGTAACCAATATGTTGTATCAATATTTTAATTTAAAAGAGTGTCCGTGGAGTTTCTTGACCGTTCTTCTCCATAGGAACCTACTATTTGGAATGGGCAACTAGCTTCATATTTGTAACTGACCGACTTCTTGACAATTCAAAAGTGCCTGTCAATGGTTTAATTGAAATAAATGCTTTGAGTTTTTTTTTTAGTTTGGACATGATGGTAGGTATGTAATTAGATCAACTTTGATGTGAAACATCTATAGCCGCACGTAAAACCGATTGCTGGCGGGGCGACACATGCCGCGTGGCGATCGGCCACTATACAGTCTATATGTAGTAGTGTGTAAATAATTTCGATTTTTCAGATCTGCCAGGCGTCCCGTGACCGCTCAATTTTTATTTAAGTAAAGGAATTTTAATGGTCGCCGATGATAAAAGCAATATTTAACATAACAATAATCTAACAAAGCCAAAAACAATAATGACCTGAACAATTCAAAACCCGAACAATCCAGGCATCCGTTGAAACGCCATCAAATAGCCTGAATGGCGTTATGCGTTCATTTCATTTCAGCCTGCTCTACCAGTAATAATTTCAGTGGAACTGCACACTAATGACAGTATTTAGAGACGGGATAGAAACATTCAGTTCAGGATTAAGCCTGTATGTGCGTTGTTTACTGATACTAAATGCATATTCGTAGTTGGCATTTCGAGAAAGTCTGGGATTGTGGAGTAAGCAAATCGAGTTTTTTGTTGCTAATAGGTTTTTGTTTTGGTGTAACACGTTTGAGTTTGAATTTGGATTTCTTTGTTGTGCCAGTACGAGCTTTCCAGGGATATATAATAATGCTGTAATAATTTATTTATTTAATATAGCATTACCACATACATTTGTTTTTACATATAGGAACCCAATACAACAATGTAGTCATAATGTCCACACTCAGAGCCGTCACCCAAAAAACCAATTAGACACCACCATCACCAACAAAAATGAATTCTTTTTAAACCGTCCTATTTTGACTGACAGAGTCCAAATACCTGCCGATTATCGTGGATGGTTAACTAACACGACTCTGAGTACCGGCACAAGTCACCCAGAAGACAATATGTTAAGTGTCACACTCTGGAACTCCGCCAAAGAGCAAGTTAAGATAACCAATCGCAGAGAGACGCTGTTAAATAAATCATCTTCATCATTTCAGCCGAAAGACGTCCACTGCTGGACATAGGCCTCCCCCAATAAATAAATACCAGTCTATTATTGTTCCACGTTTCATACAGAGAAACATTGGTCCCCATGCTCGCTCAAGGCAGATTGGTTCTTTTAGACTTATATTTTTTCTTCATAATTTCATGTTTCCTCACCATTTTTTCTTCACAGATGTCAGTGATGTTTAAATGAATAATGTTTAGAATGTACATGTATTATGAATATTGAAAAAATCACATTGTTACCTATCTGGATTTAAACCCAGAACATCGTAATACGAACCTCATAATTTAAAAGCGTGCCCGTGGAGTTTCTTGCCCGTTCTTATACCTAGCAACCTACTGCGCTTTGGAATGAGCGACTAGCTTCATCTCTCCGACTGACAGGCACTTTTGAATTGTCAAGGGGTCGCCCATGACAATTCAAAAGTGCCTGTAATAAATGCTTTGAGTTTGAGTTTTGAGTTGGTGCATCATAGGCAAGGCCTTAACCACTGGGCCATCACGACATTTACTCACAACATATTTATTTGTGCTACCAATTCCAACACCTTTTTATTATTCTTCAATACGTAATGAACAGTAACTTTAAAACAAAAGCGCATTGTATCGAGTGTGCCCCAAACGAAGTTGTTTATTAGAGAGCTAACTGAATTGTATGACCAAACACTGCACTGGCACTAAAGCACTGAGGCTAACACTGACGGTGATTGCACTGGATACCAAAGTGCAGAAGCTCAAATTGGAACGAGAGAAAGAAATCGGAGAAAATGTGACAGCTGTGGCAACGAAAATATGACTGCTGTGTCAAAGAAAATATGACAGCTGAGTCAAAGATAATATGACAGCTGTGTCAAAGAAAATATGACTGCTGTGTCAAAGAAAATATGACTGCTGTGTCAAAGAAAATATGACAGCTGTGTCAAAGAAAATATGACTACTGTGTCAAAGACAATATGACAGCTGTGTCAAAGAAAATATGACAGCTGTGTCAAAGAAAATATGACTGCTGTGTCAAAGACAATATGACAGCTGTGTCAAAGAAAATATGACAGCTGTGCAATATCATCATCATCTCAGAATTTATTATAAATGAGGTGGTGTTTGGCTCCCATAACATCTGTCAGCCACCTTCTTAAACCACCTAGAACTTCTGTGTTCACCCACTCCCTGAACCAGGACGCTAACAAAGACACGTTCCAGATACAATCAGTCTGAGTGCTCCCGCGACTGCCTTTGTGTCTTCGGGTAAAGACATCAAAAGGCGAACACACCGTGACGCTGGTCTGGGACCGTTTTGAAGGTGGTGGAAGATTGGAAGAGGAGCAAGTAAACTATGAAGACTGTTGGATGCATGTCTTGATAATGGATTTGGTGGATGTGCTTTTTGTATTTGTATACGGTCTAGTTTGAGTGCAAGAAAGTTTAGTGTTTGGCATGGAGGTCCAAAATTCTATCTCCAATTCGAGCATGAATTGGAGATATAATTTTGGACCTCGTGAGTTGATGCAGTGACTCCAATTAACTTTTTGTTTAATGTCACGTAATATGCTTAGGGTGAAGCCTATAGAGTTCTTATTGCTCCACCAATTTGCACTAAGCGTTACCAAATGTTTTTCATAATGCGCACAGCAAAAGAGTGGAACTCTCTACCTGCGTCTGTGTTTCCGAACGCATATAACCCTAATCTCTTCAAAATTAGAGTGAACAGGCTTCTTCTGGGTAAGCTCACTCCATCGTCGGCTTTGTCTCTGTCATCTCTGCCCTAGACTAAGGTCAAGAGCAAAAATTCCACAATCCAGGCCATTTTATTTTCTGTGGGAGGGAGTGGGCCATAATCCTCCACGGGGTCCCAGGGCGGGTTGGTGGATGTCACATGTCTTCAAATCTTTAGTTTTAGGACATGCCGGTTTCCTCACAATGTTTTCCTTCACCGTTTTGGGAGCAACGATGATATCACGTACTCAGTCTTTTATTTATTTCCGGAAATATATATTATAAAATAAAACAGTTTTGTTTTTATTTGGTAATAAATAATCATGATAATTATTAATTTTTATCCCATTGATAAGGCATTACATTTGGTGACTGGATGTGTAGCAATGTGAATATTCTAAGTAGTTATTGATTGTTATTTGCTTTCATCATTATTTTATTACAGGGAAGGAAAAATTCAATGAAATGCAACGATCAACGACTCAACGATCAACTCATTTGTTATATAAATGAGTTGAGCTTGGTCAGCATTTCATTCAAAGCCAAATTTTTCAGTATTGCCACTATGACATCTGACGGTTCTTATAAAATCTAGATTTATAGTACTACAACGTGTCCGCTCCTCCTGAAAGCTGTAAACTTTGCAGTAAAATCCAAAATTTAAAAAGAAGCGAGAGTTTCTACCAAAGCGAGCATTTATTGGATTTAGGTATGTATTTCTTTGAATTCGTTGGCTGAGTTTTATTTAATTTTCTTTTTCCTCGTTTTTCGTTAATATTGGTGAAATAGTGTCGCTCTGTAGTCTGCGATTCATAAAAGTTGCCTCGTATTTTAGAAAATATAAGTCTGGTTTTATTTAGGCATATTTTCGGTTTCAGGGGGTAGAATAATTATAATAAATATAACTAAGACAAATAAAAAATGTTTTCAAACCATCATCATCAGTTCAGCCGAAAGACTGGACATAGGCTTCCCCCAAGCACCGCCACTTCGACCGGTTCTGTGCTTCCCACATCCAGCGGTATCGGCCTTCACAAGGTCATTGGCCCTCCTTGTTGGAGGCCTTCCTACCGGAAGACATAGCTTTTTTTAACCAGCATGAAAAAAATAGAAATCACACTATACTTCTTGTCAAAAAATAATAGGCCCGTTTTGACATTTAACTTGAATCGATTTATCGTGATCATCGAGTACGGAGTCGTATGGTTACTTCACCAGTTACGTCGCGATGGTCAACCGAGTGAAGTAACCTTAAAACTCGGTACTAGATACTCACGATAAATCGATTCAAGTTAAATGTTTTTTGTTAACTTTACCTGCAATATATTTCAATCAATCAAACAAAGAACGAATTAACCGCACCGATTCGAGATACGGCTATATCTTCGAAAGCTTTTACTATGGAAGGCGGTGCGATCGTGAGGAGTCTCGGGGGTGGGTCACGTATCGCGCCCAATATCCGGCTTCGGCTAATGGAAGCCGACGGAAACGCCCGCCAAAGTCGAACGACTTGCATCTCGAAGCTGGCTTTAATAAAAGAATCGGGAGACAAGTGCAGCACTGGGTTTTGACTAGGATAAATCTGGGACAGTTTTGGAAAGAATGATTTTGAAGTGGTTAGTTTAGTGTTGGTGTTGTTGTCAGTGAAGGGTATTTTGCCGAGAGACATGATGAGGTGCAGAGCGTTGATATTGTGTAAGCAAAGTTATAGTGTAATATAACATAACCTACACGTAAACATAGCGTCTGATTGTGATCAATGATCTCATAGCAAATGTTAAGTTTACCAAATGACTTCTGTGTGCCGACGACCTAATTTTGTCGCACACATCAGAACAGAAGATGATTGTAAACTCAAACTAATGGACATTGACGCGGTCGTCGAGTGGAGCATTGTGAATAAACTATGTTTTAATAATAATGAGTGCTACGTTTTAACGTACGGTAGAGGGCTGCGCCGAATCCATTATGATTATAGTTTGGGTGGTGAAGTAATTACTCGTGTCACCAACATAAAGGACTTCAGAGTGACTTTCGACCGCCGTCTTACTTTTAGAGATCACGTAGAGACGTGATCTCCCTTGCGAAGGAATCTTTCAGGCGCCTGGGATTTGTTTTACGAAATGCTCGTGACTTCCGCAAACCAAATACCTTTGAGGCCCTATGACATAACAAACGTCAAAATGCTCAGGCCCCACCCCTTATCTTAATGGCCGACAGATTTATGGCTTCCGTCGGCAATGTAATCAAAAAACATTTCAAGTAGTTTCAAAGAACTTAGAATCCTTTGTTTAAACAGATTTGGCTTTGTGAATAGATTGAGTGTAATAAACAAATAACACAATAGACATAGGAAGGGTATTGTATTATGAAATTTGAACTCTTTACAGATAACAGCTGTATTGTTTAGGTCCAATGTCTCAATGTCAATTCTGATAAAACGAATATTAGTGAAAACTACACAAGTAGGAACTATATTTTCATATTAATTTAACACATACTCATTCTTGTGGAAAGAAATAAAGGTATTTAACTTCAAAGTTGGACAATTATTTTCATGCAATTTTTGACATTTGATTTTTTGATACTTATCACAAGTATTTATGATATATTTAGTGCAAATATTCTCTAAAACTATGTATTATGCACTTATTTATGATTATTCATCTATTTGCAGTCGATAAAACACAAAAGTAGTCCAAACTCGGACGATGGAACGGATTTTTTTCCTAACTTTTCTTTGTTCAAAAAGTTGAATTTTATGATGCAATTTCGTGCAATTATTATCTGAAACGTTGTATTAACAACATATAAATGAAAATGTATCCACTTACCCGTGTTTTTATCACTAAAACTATACTTTTAACCTAAAAACACAACACATCAAAACACAACCACAGAAAGCGTAACTGACATTCAATATTTTTTTTAAATGTTGTCATGCTATATTTTACGTTCGGGCGCGTTCCAAATCCAAGAATATCTATTAGAAAATCGACTAAAACCACCACAAATAATACTAAACTTTATTTCAATTATATTTTGAGCGTCTAGTAGGGTGAGTCACCGTCTCTCAAAGAGAGTCACCCGGGCTTGACGGATTTTTTTTTTTATGCTTCTATGTTAATTAATGTAATTCGTGTTGTCCCGTATTAATTAACTATAATAATAGTTTTGGGCAGACGATGGGGAAGACGGTTGGGCAGAGGTGTACCTACAGTACACACATATTTCCTTAATGTTTAAGTCCCATGCAATAGGGGGCGAGCCTATTGCCATCAACCGGGATCACAAATCCAGACTCCGGGCTGCTACTGAGAAATGCGAAAAATTCCAGATACCGACGCAGGTCGGGCAAAGTCTTATATAACCCAATAACACTTTGCCCGACCTGCAAATCAAAGCCTAGACCTAATACGAAACTAATTAATGTCACGTGCACCTGTAGGTGGCATATTTTGAAATAGTTTGTACGTAAAAGTGTTACAAGAATGTCCGTAGAATTTTATCGAATTCTAAAGGCTAGTAAGTATACACTTTTGAAATACTGGTCTTTACAATTTCTCCGCTATATGAAAGTAGCCAGTACGTGGCACAGAGCGACACGGTGACGTCGGTCAAGCACACAAATACTGGTCTTTACAATTTCTCCGCTATATGAAAGTAGCCAGTACGTGGCACAGAGCGACACGGTGACGTCGGTCAAGCACACAAATACTGGTCTTTACAATTTCTCCGCTATATGAAAGTAGCCAGTACGTGGCACAGAGCGACACGGTGACGTCGGTCAAGCACACAAATACTGGTCTTTACAATTTCTCCGCTATATGAAAGTAGCCAGTACGTGGCACAGAGCGACACGGTGACGTCGGTCAAGCACACAAATACTGGTCTTTACAATTTCTCCGCTATATGAAAGTAGCCAGTACGTGGCACAGAGCGACACGGTGACGTCGGTCAAGCACACAAATGCAAACATAGCTTAGTCTCAAGGACATGTGGACTTGGGGAAATCCCGCGCTTCAACCACAAATCCCATAATTTCACCCAGAGATTTGTACGAATGACATGGGTTGTAATACGGGCATTGTGTAGTAGCTAGTCTAGATGCTGTTTTGAAAGTGAATGCATCCATCAACTTGCCTACCCTTTTCCCAACTATGTTGGGTTCAGCTTATGTAGTATTTTACATGGAGCGACTGCATATCTGACCTCCACAAACCACGTATTACTGGGTAACACGATACCCTTTGGTGAGACTGGTTTCAGACTTGTGGGCTTCTGACAACCCATAACGAGTGTCAAAGATCTACGAATGACAGCCGGGACCAACGGCTTAACGTGCTTTCCGAGGCACGGAGGGGTGTCTATATGAAATGTATGATCACCCATCCATGAACCGGTCGCGGCGAGAGTAGCTTAACCTTTGTTTGACTCGAGCGGCTGTTATTATATAGTTACGAGCCTCAATCAACTCAGCCTATCGCAGTCCACTGCACAACACCCTGTCCTCCGCCTTCCGCATTCAGTCTGACCCAGCCATCTTTTTAAGTTCGTCGGTCCATCTAGCTGGGGGGCGTCCCACACACTGAAAAAAAAGAGTGTTTGCTTTAACAAACATCTTGTTTAATGTGATCACGCATCTTGACTCCATACGAGCCTAACAAGATCTTGACTTCTGAAGCTAGGAGAACTTTGTTAAATTATCATAGTTCCGTCTACTAAGTAATTAGGTAGTTTAATTACGGGTAGTTATTTAATTTAACTCAAATGTTGGCCAGTTTAAGAATGATGTAATGCTAACAAGTTACTTGTTATCATCAACTAAAATTATTATTTGATTTAAAAAAGTGAAGAAGTAAAATCAAACAAAGCATGTATGATGTAACAAAGACCGGTGATTATTCTGTACATGTCACATTGTCGATATAAATAAAATGAATTTGTTCTGGCAACTATGCTATCTTGTTTATAGTAAATAAATAAATAGTGATTCCAAACATTTTAATGCCAACTAAGAGAAAATGTATCTTAGTTAGTGTAGCGGAATCAACATCGCCACATACGAACAACGCGTCACACTGACGTCACGCGAATCCTGCATCGCGCAATCAGAGTTTACCACGCAACTAGCATATATAGAACGTCCCGACATCAACCGTCGGGCAGTTGCCCACCAGACACAACACCCGTCTGGTCGGAGGATCCTCCCTTTTCTATGGTGGATGAGTGAACTTTACACCCTGTTCCTCATACCACCAAACTGGTGACCCCGAGTATGAACGTCAGCGCAGCCTTCATCATCATCACTTCCTCAAGCTTTCGAGCAGCGAGTCACACAGCCAGCCAGCACCCACGGCTTCAACGGGTATCCTGACCACCAGCATGCAGCGGACGCGCATTTCTGGTCATCACCCACAGCCTCATCAGCAACCTTGGCACAGCACACTGCACTTTCGGCCGGTCCACAAGCAGAGAACATGCCTCTCCTGGTCGACGCCAGCAGCCAGCCACAACCCGGCGCTGTACTACATCCGACGCACTGGAGCATAACGCAGCGCCACCCCGACTCACTGGGGAATCACCGCAGACAGTTCCGACTCACCGAGAACTATGCGGCACCCGGTTCCAACATACTGGAACCCCTCTACTGGCACTGTCAAGCATCGCAAGATACACGACTCAGCCCACTATAGACCTCCGGTCTCCGGAGGGGAGTGATGTAGCGGAATCAACATCGCCACATACGAACAACGCGTCACACTGACGTCACGCGAATCCTGCATCGCGCAATCAGAGTTTACCACGCAACTAGCATATATACAACGTCCCGACATCAACCGTCGGGCAGTTGCCCACCAGACACAACACCCGTCTGGTCGGAGGATCCTCCCTTTTCTATGGTGGATGAGTGAACTTTACACCCTGTTCCTCATACCACCAAAGTTAGCTCGCATTTTTTTCAGTGCACTACGCTTGCCGATACGCGGTCTCCACTCCAGGACTCTGCTCTGCTGCACCGGCCATCGGTCCTTCGACAAACATGGCCAGCCCACTGCCACTTCAGCTTGCTTATTCTGCAGGCTATGTCGGTAACGAGCCTAAATACCTATAATGCATCCATAATGGGTACATTTCATATAGCATTACTAAGCGTTGTCTAATTCCTCGCCGTGATACATTTACCTTAGCCCAGATTATTTTATTAATCTGAATCCGAACTAAAACTCTTATCTTTTAACTACCTCACATCGCAAAACCTCAAACAAATAAACTGAAAAAGTGAAATTGGCTCACAGAAAGAAAGAAATATTTTTTTTATTTGATTTACAACCGAAGTTGCAGATAAAAAATAATGTTACAAGGCCGCCGTTATGTCACAGCACGATCGTGTAACTTCGGCAAGTTACGACCCTCGACACGTCATGTTCGGCTATCATCGGAATTACGAACATTATCGAAGTTGGAACGCGGAATTTATTTTTGAAATATAATAATGGAATGTTACGATTTAATGACGGGTACTGTTTGTTTGTGTATTTTGGTCTTATTCCTTGAGTGTTAGCAATTGGTGTAGGATTAATTGATTGCCCTTGATTGATTGAGTGTGAGTTCAAATCTTAGTTGGTTAACTATTGTTTGTTAATCCACTCCTAACTCAAACGTTAAGTTGTGGAGGGTTTAGTAAGAGGGCTTAACAGGAATAGTAATGAGCACTATGATATAGGATTTGTGTGTTTAGGAGCTCATTTCCCGTATTAGGGATTGCCGGGTTTTTGTAACTCAGCAGCTTGGGTCTACCTTAAGAAGGTAATACTGTAACGTCAATAAAATACGTGAGTCAACGGCAGACTGGCCAGATGATTCAATGTCTGCAGGTATTCCGTAAGGGACTCGTGCACGGAACACGTAGCGCTCAGTGATCTCCGATAGTTGCGGTTCCAAGTGTTCGGTGACATAATTCACTAGTTCGACAATGTATTGTTTTGTTTTCCGGAAAATTAGGTGAACATAGATCGCACATAATCGCATACGTTTCTTCCTCCATGACCGTTATTAACATAAGCACTTTCAATTCATCTTCGATTGCGTTAACCCATACACACTGATTTATTCGAAGAATATAAGCTGGCCAGTGTTTCGAGCTTAAATAAACGTAAACGTTTCCAAATGACTTTTATAATGCGCACAGCAAAAGAGTGGAACTCTCTGCCTGCGTCTGTGTTTCCGAACGCATACAACCCAAATCGCTTCAAAGTTAGAGTAAACAGGCATCTTATGAGTAAGCTCACTCCATCGTCGACTTTCACCTCTGCCCTAGACTAAAGTCAGGAGCAAACTCATCCTAAAAAAAAAAAATTTGAAATTAAAAAATAAATTACACAAATCCCGTTCTCGTCGTCAATGCAACGTCAATTAAATATGTGGGTCAATGACAGACTGACAATATAATTATACAAAAGTAAACTAACTACCCACCGCCATAAAATTATGAATACCGATCGATAACACAAATACGAAGGTATACTTATTACGTTCGTTTATGCTAAACTATCCCTACAAATCGATTTTGTGTTAATTTTCTCTAAAATAAAGCCCACGATCACGAATCCTCAGACTTATATTCATTTAAGTAGATTTCTTGCCCTATCATCCAAATTACACTTAAATAGATTGAGCATTTGAATTTGTACTCTATTTAAGTGGAATTTTGACATTTGACATTAAACTTACGAAAACATGAATTTCTCCAATAAATATAACTCTGTAAGGCTCTTCATCTGTCCTGTAACATCTCAATATCGTAAAAGGTTGTCGTGAATTGGTTGAAAGCCTTCACTTAAGTTGCGTCACCCGCGGCCGCCTTTACAATGAAATTGTGAAGCTATGTCACCCTATATTCTTTACGAAAGGAATATTTTTCAACGCTTTTCAAATATTCGGGATGTATTTTAGAATTTACGGGAAACTCAACTCAACTCAAACTCAACTCAAAGCATTTATTTAAAATTAACCAATTACAGGCACTTTTAAATTGTCAAGGGGTCGGTCAGTCATAAAGATGAAGCTAGTTTCCCATTCTAAAGCTTAGTAGGTACCTATGAAAAAGAACGGGCAAGAAACTCCACGGACACTCTTTAAATCAACATAATTATGGTTACATCATTCGTGTTGAAATTATACATGTGAGAACGATGCATAACGTCAAAAGCGTCCGTAATAAAAAGATAAAAAATCACAATAAATAAAATAAAATTAAATTAAAATAAGCCATGTCCGCTAAGAGAATATGGCCAGTCCCTCTGATGGCGCCCGTTCACAAACATGACACATGGATTAGCACCATTCAGCTCAACCATTTTGATGGGAGCTAAATGATCCAACACACACGTCACCGCCAGCGAGACGTTTGAGTGAGCATGACATACTCTCAGCGCCAGGGCACATTCAAGCCAATGAAAGACGTACCGAGTAAATGGTAGCTATATAGTAAGTACATAGTACTCACACATGTGCTATGCAATTATATAATACTAAGAGACTAGCTGACCCGTGCCCACTCCGTTGGGCGGTAAACATTTTTACTCTATGACACTCACAAATAACGTGGCTTTCTATGGGTAAAAGAATACCTACCCTACCTGCCTACCCTACCTACCTACCTACCCTACCTACCTACCCTACCTAACTACCCTAACTACCTACCCTACCTACCCTACCTACCTTCCCTACCTACCTATCCTACCAACCTACCTAAAAAAAAAAAAAACTTCACGTAAACCATCTACTAAATAGTCCGTACAAAGCCTAAACCTTCTAAACCTTTTTTTTTTATAGGTGAGCCCCTTCTTGAGTTATAAAATTACAACGAAAAGTGGCATTGATTTTTATAGATATAGATTGAATTTATACAATGCAAAGATAGTTTTTGAAATCTTCAGCAGCTCCAACAGTATTTCCAAATGCTAATCAATTAGTTTGAGAAAATGTGTAGTGTTTCGTTTCTTGTGACGCCAGTTGCACTTGCGTTCGGTACGGTCAGTACTCTGCGTTACCTGACCCCTCTTACAATGAAAAAGAGGGGAAGAGGGGTCAGGTTGTGCAGTTCACTGACTGTACCTACAATAGGCCGCACTTCAGTGGTAACTTATCCAGTAAAAGCTGATCGAAGTATGTATAATCATCAAAAAAAAATACAGATAGTTACAGCAACAATCAGTGGGTAGAAAGTTATACATTTAGTTATGTTTGTTGTAAAATCTGTACTAAATTTTTTAACACCCTGCCTCTCAAATTAGGTTATAACCTGTATTTTGAGAAACAGTGTACGGCCACTAAATTCTTATACACTATACCTGTTACAACAATTAACGAACGGTGTCGATTGTATGTTACATAATGTGTGTGAGGAATGTGCAATTGTGCATGTAGTGGAAGGTAAATATTGTGTGGGAGTGTGTGTATGTGTGATAAGGTGGGGTGGAAGGAGAATGCGTGCGCGCATGTTATATTGTGTATGTTATCGAAATCGGGGTGCGTGAAAGATTAGGTGATGTATGTAAGTAGAGACTCTGTGTAGGCATAGTCCCTCTCTGGTTGCCACTCTGTTACTTTAGTTTTTACCGCATGGGTTTTTATTAAATGGAAGTTAATTGAAACTACTGACTACTACGCTAGACCAGCTCAAGTTCATTGTTACCATTCATACACAAAAAGTGTATCTACGTCGGAATGACGGACTTAGAAAGATAAGAAACAATGATTTGATAAACTTTTGAGGACAAGTTAAACGTGTTAAAGCAGCACTAGGCAGGTGCTGGTTAGAATACCCTTTGCAGTGACAGGTGTATACCTAGTTTAGTGATAGGCAAGTAAATATATTTGCTATATACGCACTATATTTGCAAGAAGACCTGAGGTACGAGTATACCAATTTTTTACATTTTTAAAATATGCACTTAGTTTTTTTTTAAACTTCACATAAGTTTGAGAAATTATCATAGTTGAGTTATTTGTTACGTGAGCTGGAACTAATGGCACAAAATATTCTTCACATTGTAAGGTTGCAGTATAGTACCAGGTTGCAATAGTACAATATGGAACTCAACTATAATCACATGGAACTAAATAGTTACAGCAGTTCCATAAGAAAGAAATGTCGGCTGTCAAACTAGTTTATAATTACATGGAAGTAATGGTACAAAATATTATTTTTTTAGGTTGCAATAGTTCCATGTGGAACTAGCTACATGGAACTACTGGGAATAAAGGGAGTTATGAGAACTTATTGAAATTGCCGTGTAAATATGCCGAATGTAGTAGGCGGAATATGAAGAACTATTGTGTACTTATGTGTTATAAAATCTGTCAAATACCATATTTTACGCAAATAAATGAATCTGAATCTGAATATGTCTAGAGTTCGTAACTTTTTTGTTTATTTTTGTTTTTTATGTTTCAAAGAAAGTGTTTTAGTTTAATTTGTGATCTGTGCGAGTCCTAATAAATAGTTTTTCTTTCTTTATTTCTTTCTTAACTAAAATTGATTTTAGATCGTAAAACCCAATAAATAAATAAATGAAACTATAAATGATTTATTTTCTGTAAGTAGGTTTGTACAAACACTTTTACACGTCAATCATATTTAAAAAAAAAACTATATGAGATCAATGAAAAATTACATGCGATACACAAAACCTTATAAAATCAAATGAACTGTCGGTTTCCATACAAATTACTGTTGTGTAATTGACACAGCTCACAGCACACAGCCATTTGGTTATTGACACGATAACGACGCAAATTGCTCCAGTAATTTAGATACGAGTAAATGTGACACACTGCTTGTAGACCGGTACTTTAACTACCCAATAGGTACATGATAACATTATTTTCTGACGGGTTAGTGGGAATAAAGCAATAAGCTTTGACAGTCTGGTGTAGTCCAGAGCTATAAGTGTGACTGATTTGATTCCCTGCTGACGCCCGTAATGTTTTTTTTTATTGCTTTGCTATTAAGGCGCTAACAACAGGTAAACTGCTGTCACTGTCAGATTGCATACAAAAGAAAGAGATTCGCGATGACACAACGTATGGCGTAAAAATTAAAATAAAATCGTATAAAATTAGATATTAACTAATTAATAAAATTGAATCCATCACCGGATGCAGTTTGGCATTTACAATTTTATGGTATACTTTTAATTCTAATTATAACTGTTAATGAAGTGATAAACTGCTTTTAAAAATAATTAGGAATTGTCTTTGAAGATTTTTTGATGTATTAAATTATGTTTAATTGTGTTTTGAGTTCCATCGCCGTATGCACAAACGACTTAAAAATATAATACTGTTTTTGTTTTGGCAAAAACATTTACGGTGTTTAAGAGATACACTGCTTTAAAAACCACCTTTTTGACCATTTTCAAGAAATCTGCGCCTTAATCACTATACATTATAATACCCCCCCCCCCCAAGCCCCCTTTAGGGGAGGCCTATTTCCAGCAGTGGACGTCTTTCGGCTGAAATGATGATGATGATTATAATACAAAGTCCCCACCGCGTCCGTTTGTCTGAACGCGATAAACGCAAAAACTTCCGAACTGTTTTTCATTCGGTTTTCACCAGTGGACGGAGTAATTCATTAGGAAGGTTTAGGTATATAATTCTTTAAGGTTTTGTGTAAATTGGCTGAAATATGACGATGATTGTTGAAGATGTCGGAAAATAACATGCTGACTCGACTTCCCAGCTTTACTGACGAGCGCGCTACAGTAGTACGTTTCCGTGGGATAATTTCTGACCTTCACACAGGCAAAGCCGCGGCAAAAAGCTAGTCAATTAGTAAATTAAAGATTGCCTCCTTTGAGTTTTTGCGTTTATCAATGTTTAAGGTAAGGTAAGGTAAGGTATTTTCCCTACATTAACCGGCTTTTACCCCCCCCCCCCTGTACTATAAACCCTACAATTAAAACAATATTTCCAGTTCTGAGTATTTGTTAGATTTTAAATTAATAATCCCATTGCGCCACCTTTATCTTTAATAAAATTAATAAAATAAAATAAAATTCATTTCATGCAGATAACTTAATCCATACATTTACAATTTACATTAAAACACACACACCACTCAAATTACCCGCTCAATAAAGGATCTCCACAGCGGAGAAGAGATCCTGTCGGCAACAGTCTTCAGAATTCCGTTGCAGCTGCCACGCATTCTGCAGATCAGGGATACGGTTTTCTTGCGAATGACGGCATGAAAGCCGTCAGTGCGATACAGCGCAAACATCCCCGATGCACTACAGAAGCGAGGCAGCCCCAACATCATCCTGAAGATGTTGTTATACTGGACGCGCAGGACATCCAGCGATCTTTTGTTGTGGCTGACCCACAGATTCCCCGTATAAAAGCTCTGACATTATGCCTTGAAACAATTGAAGACAATATGCCTTAATGAATCTCAACAGAAAAAAGAAACAAGTTCAAACCTGTCCAAAAAAGTTTTTGTTGACCAGCATTTTAAGTACGGACCCTGCAACAAAAAGAGGCAGCTATTTATTCATTTTCAACTTCACGGCACTCCGGATGAAAGCCTCGATCTAAAGATAAAAGGGAAAGAAAAACCTTTTGTCAATCATTACACCTTTTATTAACCCTTCTCGTCTTTTGTTTATTGACTTGTCGTTGCGAACTAACTTCCTAATTGCGCCCCTAGAGTTTGGGACCGACAACACTGAGTAACGAGGTACAGAAGGTCAGCTCCATACAATGAGCGAAAACGCACGCACACATAGACAGGCCACACGCCAGCAAATGGCACTCAGCTGATTAGACTTTAGGTTATACGAGCGAATTCTACAAAATTAAATAATTTTTGGTTAACAGAGCATTTTATATTTATTTAAACTTCTCGCACACAATAATGTACAAAAGCAGACTTAATGCCTTTGGCATTAAGGATACATCGCGGCATTTTTTTTTTTAAACGTTGCCCCACATTAGGAATTACTCCTGTATTGTGGGTGCGTTTACAAACATTTAAACTCACATATACAAACAGCCAGACCCGGAACTACTACTTACAGGTCACACAAATATTTGTTTCGTGCGGGAATCGAACCCGCGACACCCAGCAGACAATCGCTTAACCACTGTGCCAACCGTGCCGTCAAAATTTTCATCTATACATACCTACAAAAATTTCTAGAAAATCTTGTTCTGGTTCTATGTGCGTTTGGTTTAAACCCAGCTGAGGGCCTAGACAAGTGGTTGTCCCTTCCAAAGCTTTTAGTATTGCTACAAATACTTTCAACAGGATTGACATATCAAGCTTTTTGGTAGTATATGTTAGTCCGATACATTTTTGACTTCCATCATTGCTATCGCTGATATAAATGTCACTTTCTCTAGGGGCCCTCTTGAGGCAGTTTAAGATCTCCGTACGTACGCGTCTATTTGTACGTGCGCCTATCTTCGATCGTTTTATAGAGCTGGCCTTCTGTACCTGTCTATTTTGTTGTGTCAATTTGAGAGCACTCCGTATCCAGTTAAAATGAACTTTGTATAGGCATTGATCGTAAAAAATTCGGTCCCATATCGAATGAGTTTAGAATACGTACATAATATTGGTTTTATTGTAAGTGGCGAGTTTTGTTTCATGAAATAGCTCTTTGTTGTGTGTACATTTTTATATTTTTTGTTTTCGGGTTGGGTAATGGTAAAATTATGAACATGTACCTACCTAATAATTATTTTTTATGCCCTTTTCCTGTTTTGATTTGGGATGTTTGATAATTTTACCAAAATAAAAGTGAAATGTAGCTGTGGTGAAACTATGCAGTATTCAAACTTTTAGTATTTCTGAATTAATGTAAAAACTTTAATATCTTTAAGTAGGTACACACAGCGTCAGTATGTGCTAACCCCTCAAGTTTAAAAATGTTACCCTGCTACAACATTTAATTTGTTACGAATAATCTAAAGAATACTTCAAAAAGAGTTCATTGTTTCGACTTGAATTCGAACCATCACATCACCGAACGTGGTCATACTCATACCCAGTTTGACGAACTAGCCAGCGAGCCCATACGAATGGCAATGAAATTGTTATCTACTATCGTGCGAGTCTCTTTATCTTTAGGTCTCTATCTAATGATCTAATCGATATATGTCATAATTTAAGGGTATCTATTAATTACTTACGTTCGTTTTCTTTATAAAACTAATCCATACTTCAAGTTATAACTACAATGTTTGATGTATTACGTTCACTTAAAACGACGAAGAGTAAACGACTCCGATTTACCCTATATTATTTAAAATTATTTCTAATTTTATGAGAACAAAAATAGTTGTTATGTATGAACAAAATGTGAGCATAAAAAATATGTATGTTATGATAAGTTGATAACTGTATATTACCAAATCAAATAGTAAAATATAAATCAAAGTAGTAAAAGATCATAGTTTTCTTAAATAATAGCAATAATAAATATTATTAAAATATTTTATTTTTCTTGATTTTTAAATTCTTTATAAATATTACTAGAACAAAATAGAACCAAAGTTTTTATGATACTTGACAAAAATCACATGTCGTGCCTTTTGATTTTTTTTTTTTTAACCTTGGCCCACACTACGAATTTCTCATGTATTGTGGGTGCGTTTACAAACAATTAAACTCACATTCACAAACAGCCACACTCTCTCTCAAAATACAAAAACCAACTTGGGCCTATTGGGGGTCGTATGTCTTTTGGGGGGTAACCACTATTATATACCTAGTTCGTTTGAAACTTCAATCGTGTATCAAAGTTCGTTTTTGGTCAAAATGAAAACTATTACACTTAAACATTGAAATAGACTAGCTTCTGTTCGCCACTTCACCCGCGTGAAGAAGAACAAACAAACTCTATTGCACTCGGCTATTAGTAGCGCGTTCTGCCAGTGAATACATTTTTTTTACTTCTATGAGATCACTTTATTTTTTGGATACAAACTTACAAAAACTCTTTATAATATTACGGTTTAAGACATTTATTCCTCAAAAAGAGCATAGTTCACATAACATGAGAAATACAAGTTAATCTTAGTACTAAATAAACGAACTTATGAAGAAACGGTAGGTACTCGTAAATAATCTATAATTAAATAGTCAGTAGTAGGTAGCTGCACAATTTTTTTTTTTTCTTGCAATTTTGTGGGTAACAAGAAAAAGTGAGTGTACAATTACATATCGCTTCTTTATGGCAAGTCAATGGCAATTACACATAGCCAATTGTAGTATTGTATTATTATAATAGTTGTGTATTATTATTAATGTAATATTAGTGTAGATGTACTTGAAAGACATACAAAGTATATTGTTTCTTAGTTTCCTTTTACTATATTTTTATTCGAGCTGTACATAATATGTAATTCAAAATGTAAACAGAATACTAGAGTAGTGTTTATCGTCAAAAAGGATGGTAGCAGCGTCCTCCTATAACGAAGCAACGAGGTACTACTACAAATGGTAGCTATGATGTGTGATTCATCATAGCCACTTTTAATGATAGCTACCTTTAATTGTAAGCTTCCATGCCTTCATGGCACTCACGAACAAAAATTGATAATCTTACCTAAAACACTTTTACACACTTGACTCCATTATTCTCACTTCAAGTAAATTCAACTTCTACATTTTGCAACCTCAAAATGTTTATGCCGTAAACCTACATGGTATGTTACTTAAAACATTTTATCCTGATATCATCTAAGGCGAGCGGGACTCCCGACACGGCTTATGCATTTACCCCGCAGTTTACGGTCGCTGTTGAGTTTGTTATATGGGGTCTAATGAGGCAGCCGCAATGGGAGCTCATTTAGCTCGTTGACACTATGTCAGACGCAGTTATGATGAAAAATTGTTGGTTTTAAAAGTTCGAGCTGTGCAAAGGAGGCTAACTAGTTTAGAGTAGACGTTGTTTTGTAAGCTGCCAAGTTTGGCTGATGTTAGCAGCGTGGAAGAATATGGGAGGATTTTTGCTCAATCATTTGGGATAAAAAGTGGGATTTATATGTAAAACTTGCTTTAGATTTAATGAAAATAAATAAGTAAATATTGAACAGTCGGTATTCGGAATCAACACGAACGAAATGAGTGAATGTTCCATTCTTTAAAGCAATCTTGGCAATCAGCCGGGGCGCTACGATGAAGAATGAACTCCCTATAAAAATACTTTAAACCAAGCTTCAACGCCCGATTCACATAGAAATTGCTTTATGACGTTTTGCAGTATCGGTATCAACGGAAATAATTTTGATCCCACTAAAATAAGTCGTCTCAAACTATTTTAAAACCACTAACGATTAAGGTTTTCTACGGCATTGTCGGTGAAATTAACTGAGTTAGTAATAATTTAAGGAAGCGAGAACTACTCTTATGCGGAAGAGTGTTTGTTGCATGGCTCCAATAATCTATAATAAATTGCCAAAAAGTTGGAAGCTTTTAAGTGACGTGCAGTTTAAAGTGAAAGTAAAAAAAAAAATTGTCGGAAGAGCTTATTATACCATAAATGATTTTTTTATTGAAAAATATTTTGAATGATTTATAATTCTGACCTATTTGTTTTGACTACTTAATTTATATATTTTTTCTATGTTAACTGTGAGTGTTATATTTTAATTTAAATAATTGAATTGTAGTTGTATTATTTAAATAATTTTCTTAGCTTGTGTACTTAATTTCATTAAGTTAGAAATGTTTGCATAGACCTACCTACTTATGTACTTAAATATTTGTATGCCTTTTTTCTTTTTTTTTTTTTTTCACGGGGTGGAAAATCCTCATGGATGTCCTCCGCCCTGGGGCGGGCGGAGGGCCTGTCAGACTCTTACTGACTAAAAACCACCCCAGTGTTCCCCTCCCACACTTACACCGGGGATCATGGGATCTGTTATTCCTTCCGCAATCCCCGGCTAGTGCCGGCCCGCCTCTGCGGGCCACCTCAAGTCTGGGGAGGGGGGGTGAGGTGTCTGACCCCCCCCGCGACGTCTGCTAGGGGCGCGCGTGGAACACTACGCGCCGCCACCTCGGGTCCAATGTGATAGGGGGCGGCGGACGTCCCCAAGTCCGCCGTCCCTGGACCCATTTATGGGGGCTGGAAGAGGGCGTTATCGGCCCTCCGCCGACGCCCGGTGCGCCTGCTGCGGGCCGGGTGAGCGGACGAGATCTCCCGCTCCCTTTCCGCAGCCTCCTTCTGCGACACGACTGTTTCGCAGAAGGAGACACTCTTTAAGGGACACTCTTTAAATCAACATAATTATGGTTACATCATTCGTGTTGAAATTATACATGTGAGAACGATGCAAAACGTCAAAAGCGTCCGTAATAAAAAGATAAAAAATCACAATAAATAAAATAAAATAAAATTAAAATAAGCCATGTCCGCTAAGAGAATATGGCCAGTCCCTCTGATGGCGCCCGTTCACAAACATGACACATGGATTAGCACCATTCAGCTCAACCATTTTGATGGGAGCTAAATGATCCAACACACACGTCACCGCCACCGCCATTCAAGCCAATGAAAGACGTACCGAGTAAATGGTAGCTATATAGTAAGTACATAGTACTCACACATGTGCTATGCAATTATATAATACTAAGAGACTAGCTGACCCGTGCCCACTCCGTTGGGCGGTAAACATTTTTACTTTATGACACTCACAAATAACGTGGCTTTCTATGGGTAAAAGAATACCTACCCTACCTGCCTACCCTACCTACCTACCTACCTACCCTACCTAACTACCCTAACTACCTACCCTACCTACCCTACCTACCCTACCTACCTTCCCTACCTACCTATCCTACCAACCTACCTAAAAAAAAAAAAAACTTCACGTAAACCATCTACTAAATAGTCCGTACAAAGCCTAAACCTTCTAAACCTTTTTTTTTTATAGGTGAGCCCCTTCTTGAGTTATAAAATTACAACGAAAAGTGGCATTGATTTTTATAGATATAGATTGAATTTATACAATGCAAAGATAGTTTTTGAAATCTTCAGCAGCTCCAACAGTATTTCCAAATGCTAATCAATTAGTTTGAGAAAATGTGTAGTGTTTCGTTTCTTGTGACGCCAGTTGCACTTGCGTTCGGTACGGTCAGTACTCTGCGTTACCTGACCCCTCTTACAATGAAAAAGAGGGGAAGAGGGGTCAGGTTGTGCAGTTCACTGACTGTACCTACAATAGGCCGCACTTCAGTGGTAACTTATCCAGTAAAAGCTGATCGAAGTATGTATAATCATCAAAAAAAAATACAGATAGTTACAGCAACAATCAGTGGGTAGAAAGTTATACATATAGTTATGTTTGTTTTAAAATCTGTACTAAATTTTTTAACACCCTGCCTCTCAAACTAGGTTATAACCTGTATTTTGAGAAACAGTGTACGGCCACAAAATTCTTATACACTATACCTGTTACAACAATTAACGAACGGTGTCGATTGTATGTTACATAATGTGTGTGAGGAATGTGCAATTGTGCATGTAGTGGAAGGTAAGTATTGTGTGGGAGTGTGTGTATGTGTGATAAGGTGGGGTGGAAGGAGAATGCGTGCGCGCATGTTATATTGTGTATGTTATCGAAATCGGGGTGCGTGAAAGATTAGGTGATGTATGTAAGTAGAGACTCTGTGTAGGCATAGTCCCTCTCTGGTTGCCACTCTGTTACTTTAGTTTTTACCGCATGGGTTTTTATTAAATGGAAGTTAATTGAAACTACTGACTACTACGCTAGACCAGCTCAAGTTCATTGTTACCATTCATACACAAAAAGTGTATCTACGTCGGAATGACGGACTTAGAAAGATAAGAAACAATGATTTGATAAACTTTTGAGGACAAGTTAAACGTGTTAAAGCAGCACTAGGCAGGTGCTGGTTAGAATACCCTTTGCAGTGACAGGTGTATACCTAGTTTAGTGATAGGCAAGTAAATATATTTGCTATATACGCACTATATTTGCAAGAAGACCTGAGGTACGAGTATACCAATTTTTTATATTTTTAAAATATGCACTTAGTTTTCTTTTAAACTTCACATAAGTTTGAGAAATTATCATAGTTGAGTTATTTGTTACGTGAGCTGGAACTAATGGCACAAAATATTCTTCACATTGTAAGGTTGCAGTATAGTACCAGGTTGCAATAGTACAATATGGAACTCAACTATAATCACATGGAACTAAATAGTTACAGCAGTTCCATAAGAAAGAAATGTCGGCTGTCAAACTAGTTTATAATTACATGGAAGTAATGGTACAAAATATTATTTTTTTAGGTTGCAATAGTTCCATGTGGAACTAGCTACATGGAACTACTGGGAATAAAGGGAGTTATGAGAACTTATTGAAATTGCCGTGTAAATATGCCGAATGTAGTAGGCGGAATATGAAGAACTATTGTGTACTTATGTGTTATAAAATCTGTCAAATACCATATTTTACGCAAATAAATGAATCTGAATCTGAATATGTCTAGAGTTCGTAACTTTTTTGTTTATTTTTGTTTTTTTATGTTTCAAAGAAAGTGTTTTAGTTTAATTTGTGATCTGTGCGAGTCCTAATAAATAGTTTTTCTTTCTTTATTTCTTTCTTAACTAAAATTGATTTTAGATCGTAAAACCCAATAAATAAATAAATGAAACTATAAATGATTTATTTTCTGTAAGTCGGTTTGTACAAACACTTTTACACGTCAATCATATTTAAAAAAAAAACTATATGAGATCAATGAAAAATTACATGCGATACACAAAACCTTATAAAATCAAATGAACTGTCGGTTTCCATACAAATTACTGTTGTGTAATTGACACAGCTCACAGCACACAGCCATTTGGTTATTGACACGATAACGACGCAAATTGCTCCAGTAATTTAGATACGAGTAAATGTGACACACTGCTTGTATACCGGTACTTTAACTACCCAATAGGTACATGATAACATTATTTTCTGACGGGTTAGTGGGAATAAAGCAATAAGCTTTGACAGTCTGGTGTAGTCCAGAGCTATAAGTGTGACTGATTTGATTCCCTGCTGACGCCCGTAATGTTTTTTTTATTGCTTTGCTATTAAGGCGCTAACAACAGGTAAACTGCTGTCACTGTCAGATTGCATACAAAAGAAAGAGATTCGCGATGACACAACGTATGGCGTAAAAATGAAAATAAAATCGTATAAAATTAGATATTAACTAATTAATAAAAATGAATCCATCACCGGATGCAGTTTGGCATTTACAATTTTATGGTATACTTTTAATTCTAATTATAACTGTTAATGAAGTGATAAACTGCTTTTAAAAATAATTAAGAATTGTCTTTGAAGATTTTTTGATGTATTAAATTATGTTTAATTGTGTTTTGAGTTCCATCGCCGTATGCACAAACGACTTAAAAATATAATACTGTTTTTGTTTTGGCAAAAACATTTACGGTGTTTAAGAGATACACTGCTTTAAAAACCACCTTTTTGACCATTTTCAAGAAATCTGCGCCTTAATCACTATATATTATAATACCCCCCCCAGGCCCCCTTTAGGGGACGCTTATTTCCAGCAGTGGACGTCTTTCGGCTGAAATGATGACGATGATTATAATACAAAGTCCCCACCGCGTCTGTTTGTCTGAACGCGATAAACGCAAAAACTTCCGAACTGTTTTTCATTCGGTTTTCACCAGTGGACGGAGTAATTCATTAGGAAGGTTTAGGTATACAATTCTTTAAGGTTTTGTGTAAATTGGCTGAAATATGACGATGATTGTTGAAGATGTCGGAAAATAACATGCTGACTCGACTTCCCAGCTTTACTGACGAGCGCGCTACAGTAGTACGTTTCCGTGGGATAATTTCTGACCTTCACACAGACAAAGCCGCGGGAAAAAGCTAGTCAATTAGTAAATTAAAGATTGCCTCCTTTGAGTTTTTGCGTTTATCAATGTTTAGGTAAGGTATTTTCCCTACATTAACCGGCTTTTTCCCCCCAGCTGTACTATAAACCCTACAATTGGAACAATATTTCCAGTTCTGAGTATTTGTTAGATTTTAAATTAATAATCCTATTGCGCCACCTTTATCTTTAATAAAATTAATAAAATAAAATAAAATTCATTTCATGCAGATAACTTAATCCATACATTTACAATTTACATTAAAACACACACACCACTCAAATTACCCGCTCAATAAAGGATCTCCACAGCGGAGAAGAGATCCTGTCGGCAACAGTCTTCAGAATTCCGTTGCAGCTGCCACGCATTTGCAGATCAGGGATACGGTTTTCTTGCGAGTGACGGCATGAAAGCCGTCAGTGCGATACAGCGCAAACATCCCCGATGCACTACAGAAGCGAGGCAGCCCCAACATCATCCTGAAGATGTTGTTATACTGGACGCGCAGGACATCCAGCGATCTTTTGTTGTGGCTGACCCACAGATTCCCCGTATAAAAGCTCTGACATTATGCCTTGAAACAATTGAAGACAATATGCCTTAATGAATCTCAACAGAAAAAAGAAACAAGTTCAAACCTGTCCAAAAAAGTTTTTGTTGACCAGCATTTTAAGTACGGACCCTGCAACAAAAAGAGGCAGCTATTTATTCATTTTCAACTTCACGGCACTCCGGATGAAAGCCTCGATCTAAAGATAAAAGGGAAAGAAAAACCTTTTGTCAATCATTACACCTTTTATTAACCCTTCTCGTCTTTTGTTTATTGACTTGTCGTTGCGAACTAACTTCCTAATTGCGCCCCTAGAGTTTGGGGCCGACAACACTGAGTAACGAGGTACAGAAGGTCAGCTCCATACAATGAGCGAAAACGCACGCACACATAGACAGGCCACACGCCAGCAAATGGCATTCAGCTGATTAGACTTTAGGTTATACGAGCGAATTCTACAAAATTAAATAATTTTTGGTTAACAGAGCATTTTATATTTATTTAAACTTCTCGCACACAATAATGTACAAAAGCAGACTTAATGCCTTTGGCATTAAGGATACATCGCGGCATTTTTTTTTTTAAACGTTGCCCCACATTAGGAATTACTCCTGTATTGTGGGTGCGTTTACAAACATTTAAACTCACATACACAAACAGCCAGACCCGGAACTACTACTTGCAGGTCCTAAAATATTTGTTTCGTGCGGGAATCGAACCCGCGACACCCAGCGCAGCAGACAATCGCTTAACCACTGTGCCAACCGCGCCGTCAAAATTTTCATCTATACATACCTACAAAAATTTCTAGAAAATCTTGTTCTGGTTCTATGTGCGTTTGGTTTAAACCCAGCTGAGGGCCTAGACAAGTGGTTGTCCCTTCCAAAGCTTTTAGTATTGCTACAAATACTTTCAACAGGATTGACATATCAAGCTTTTTGGTAGTATATGTTAGTCCGATACATTTTTGACTTCCATCATTGCTATCGCTGATATAAATGTCACTTTCTCTAGGGGCCCTCTTGAGGCAGTTTAAGATCTCCGTACGTACGCGTCTATTTGTACGTGCGCCTATCTTCGATCGTTTTATAGAGCTGGCCTTCTGTACCTGTCTATTTTGTTGTGTCAATTTGAGAGCACTCCGTATCCAGTTAAAATGAACTTTGTATAGGCATTGATCGTAAAAAATTCGGTCCCATATCGAATGAGTTTAGAATACGTACATAATATTGGTTTTATTGTAAGTGGCGAGTTTTGTTTCATGAAATAGCTCTTTGTTGTGTGTACATTTTTATATTTTTTGTTTTCGGGTTGGGTAATGGTAAAATTATGAACATGTACCTACCTAATAATTATTTTTTATGCCCTTTTCCTGTTTTGATTTGGGATGTTTGATAATTTTACCAAAATAAAAGTGAAATGTAGCTGTGGTGGAACTATGCAGTATTCAAACTTTTAGTATTTCTGAATTAATGTAAAAACTTTAATATCTTTAAGTAGGTACACACAGCGTCAGTATGTGCTAACCCCTCAAGTTTAAATATGTTACCCTGCTACAACATTTAATTTGTTACGAATAATCTAAAGAATACTTCAAAAAGAGTTCATTGTTTCGACTTGAATTCGAACCATCACATCACCGAACGTGGTCATACTCATACCCAGTTTGACGAACTAGCCAGCGAGCCCATACGAATGGCAATGAAATTGTTATCTACTATCGTGCGAGTCTCTTTATCTTTAGGTCTCTGTCTAATGATCTAATCGATATATGTCATAATTTAAGGGTATCTATTAATTACTTACGTTCGTTTTCTTTATAAAATTAATCCATACTTCAAGTTATAACTACAATGTTTGATGTATTACGTTCACTTAAAACGACGAAGAGTAAACGACTCCGATTTACCCTATATTATTTAAAATTATTTCTAATTTTATGAGAACAAAAATAGTTGTTATGTATGAACAAAATGTGAGCATAAAAAATATGTATGTTATGATAAGTTGATAACTGTATATTACCAAATCAAATAGTAAAATATAAATCAAAGTAGTAAAAGATCATAGTTTTCTTAAATAATAGCAATAATAAATATTATTAAAATATTTTATTTTTCTTGATTTTTAAATTCTTTATAAATATTACTAGAACAAAATAGAACCAAAGTTTTTATGATACTTGACAAAAATCACATGTCGTGCCTTTTGATTTTTTTTTTTTTTTAACCTTGGCCCACACTACGAATTTCTCATGTATTGTGGGTGCGTTTACAAACAATTAAACTCACATTCACAAACAGCCACACTCTCTCTCAAAATACAAAAACCAACTTGGGCCTATTGGGGGTCGTATGTCTTTTGGGGGGTAACCACTATTATATACCTAGTTCGTTTGAAACTTCAATCGTGTATCAAAGTTCGTTTTTGGTCAAAATGAAAACTATTACACTTAAACATTGAAATAGACTAGCTTCTGTTCGCCACTTCACCCGCGTGAAGAAGAACAAACAAACTCTATTGCACTCGGCTATTAGTAGCGCGTTCTGCCAGTGAATACATTTTTTTTACTTCTATGAGATCACTTTATTTTTTGGATACAAACTTACAAAAACTCTTTATAATATTACGGTTTAAGACATTTATTCCTCAAAAAGAGCATAGTTCACATAACATGAGAAATACAAGTTAATCTTAGTACTAAATAAACGAACTTATGAAGAAACGGTAGGTACTCGTAAATAATCTATAATTAAATAGTCAGTAGTAGGTAGCTGCACAATTTTTTTTTTTCTTGCAATTTTGTGGGTAACAAAAAGTGAGTGTAAAATTACATATCGCTTCTTTATGGCAAGTCAATGGCAATTACACATAGCCAATTGTAGTATTGTATTATTATAATAGTTGTGTATTATTATTAATGTAATATTAGTGTAGATGTACTTGAAAGACATACAAAGTATATTGTTTCTTAGTTTCCTTTTACTATATTTTTATTCGAGCTGTACATAATATGTAATTCAAAATGTAAACAGAATACTAGAGTAGTGTTTATCGTCAAAAAGGATGGTAGCAGCGTCCTCCTATAACGAAGCAACGAGGTACTACTACAAATGGTAGCTATGATGTGTGATTCATCATAGCCACTTTTAATGATAGCTACCTTTAATTATAAGCTTCCATGCCTTCATGGCACTCACGAACAAAAATTGATAATCTTACCTAAAACACTTTTACACACTTGACTCCATTATTCTCACTTCAAGTAAATTCAACTTCTACATTTTGCAACCTCAAAATGTTTATGCCGTAAACCTACATGGTATGTTACTTAAAACATTTTATCCTGATATCATCTAAGGCGAGCGGGACTCCCGACACGGCTTATGCATTTACCCCGCAGTTTACGGTCGCTGTTGAGTTTGTTATATGGGGTCTAATGAGGCAGCCGCAATGGGAGCTCATTTAGCTCGTTGACACTATGTCAGACGCAGTTATGATGAAAAATTGTTGGTTTTAAAAGTTCGAGCTGTGCAAAGGAGGCTAACTAGTTTAGAGTAGACGTTGTTTTGTAAGCTGCCAAGTTTGGCTGATGTTAGCAGCGTGGAAGAATATGGGAGGATTTTTGCTCAATCATTTGGGATAAAAAGTGGGATTTATATGTAAAACTTGCTTTAGATTTAATGAAAATAAATAAGTAAATATTGAACAGTCGGTATTCGGAATCAACACGAACGAAATGAGTGAATGTTCCATTCTTTAAAGCAATCTTGGCAATCAGCCGGGGCGCTACGATGAAGAATGAACTCCCTATAAAAATACTTTAAACCAAGCTTCAACGCCCGATTCACATAGAAATTGCTTTATGACGTTTTGCAGTATCGGTATCAACGGAAATAATTTTGATCCCACTAAAATAAGTCGTCTCAAACTATTTTAAAACCACTAACGATTAAGGTTTTCTACGGCATTGTCGGTGAAATTAACTGAGTTAGTAATAATTTAAGGAAGCGAGAACTACTCTTATGCGGAAGAGTGTTTGTTGCATGGCTCCAATAATCTATAATAAATTGCCAAAAAGTTGGAAGCTTTTAAGTGACGTGCAGTTTAAAGTGAAAGTAAAAAAAAAAATTGTCGGAAGAGCTTATTATACCATAAATGATTTTTTTATTGAAAAATATTTTGAATGATTTATAATTCTGACCTATTTGTTTTGACTACTTAATTTATATATTTTTTCTATGTTAACTGTGAGTGTTATATTTTAATTTAAATAATTGAATTGTAGTTGTATTATTTAAATAATTTTCTTAGCTTGTGTACTTAATTTCATTAAGTTAGAAATGTTTGCATAGACCTACCTACTTATGTACTTAAATATTTGTATGCCTTTTTTCTTTTTTTTTTTTTTTCACGGGGTGGAAAATCCTCATGGATGTCCTCCGCCCTGGGGCGGGCGGAGGGCCTGTCAGACTCTTACTGACTAAAAACCACCCCAGTGTTCCCCTCCCACATTTACACCGGGGATCATGGGATCTGTTATTCCTTCCGCAATCCCCGGCTAGTGCCGGCCCGCCTCTGCGGGCCACCTCAAGTCTGGGGGGGGGGGTGAGGTGTCTGACCCCCCCCGCGACGTCTGCTAGGGGCGCGCGTGGAACACTACGCGCCGCCACCTCGGGTCCAATGTGATAGGGGGCGGCGGACGTCCCCAAGTCCGCCGTCCCTGGACCCATTTATGGGGGCTGGAAGAGGGCGTTATCGGCCCTCCGCCGACGCCCGGTGCGCCTGCTGCGGGCCGGGTGAGCGGACGAGATCTCCCGCTCCCTTTCCGCAGCCTCCTTCTGCGACACGACTGTTTCGCAGAAGGAGACACTCTTTAAGGGACACTCTTTAAATCAACATAATTATGGTTACATCATTCGTGTTGAAATTATACATGTGAGAACGATGCAAAACGTCAAAAGCGTCCGTAATAAAAAGATAAAAAATCACAATAAATAAAATAAAATAAAATTAAAATAAGCCATGTCCGCTAAGAGAATATGGCCAGTCCCTCTGATGGCGCCCGTTCACAAACATGACACATGGATTAGCACCATTCAGCTCAACCATTTTGATGGGAGCTAAATGATCCAACACACACGTCACCGCCACCGCCATTCAAGCCAATGAAAGACGTACCGAGTAAATGGTAGCTATATAGTAAGTACATAGTACTCACACATGTGCTATGCAATTATATAATACTAAGAGACTAGCTGACCCGTGCCCACTCCGTTGGGCGGTAAACATTTTTACTTTATGACACTCACAAATAACGTGGCTTTCTATGGGTAAAAGAATACCTACCCTACCTGCCTACCCTACCTACCTACCTACCTACCCTACCTAACTACCCTAACTACCTACCCTACCTACCCTATCTACCTTCCCTACCTACCTATCCTACCAACCTACCTAAAAAAAAAAAAAACTTCACTTAAACCATCTACTAAATAGTCCGTACAAAGCCTAAACCTTCTAAACCTTTTTTTTTGATAGGTGAGCCCCTTCTTCAGTTATACAATTACAACGAAAAGTGGCATTGATTTTTATAGATATAGATTGAATTTATACAATGCAAAGATAGTTTTTGAAATCTTCAGCAGCTCCAACAGTATTTCCAAATGCTAATCAATTAGTTTGAGAAAATGTGTAGTGTTTCGTTTCTTGTGACGCCAGTTGCACTTGCGTTCGGTACGGTCAGTACTCTGCGTTACCTGACCCCTCTTACAATGAAAAAGAGGGGAAGAGGGGTCAGGTTGTGCAGTTCACTGACTGTACCTACAATAGGCCGCACTTCAGTGGTAACTTATCCAGTAAAAGCTGATCGAAGTATGTATAATCATCAAAAAAAAATACAGATAGTTACAGCAACAATCAGTGGGTAGAAAGTTATACATATAGTTATGTTTGTTTTAAAATCTGTACTAAATTTTTTAACACCCTGCCTCTCAAACTAGGTTATAACCTGTATTTTGAGAAACAGTGTACGGCCACAAAATTCTTATACACTATACCTGTTACAACAATTAACGAACGGTGTCGATTGTATGTTACATAATGTGTGTGAGGAATGTGCAATTGTGCATGTAGTGGAAGGTAAGTATTGTGTGGGAGTGTGTGTATGTGTGATAAGGTGGGGTGGAAGGAGAATGCGTGCGCGCATGTTATATTGTGTATGTTATCGAAATCGGGGTGCGTGAAAGATTAGGTGATGTATGTAAGTAGAGACTCTGTGTAGGCATAGTCCCTCTCTGGTTGCCACTCTGTTACTTTAGTTTTTACCGCATGGGTTTTTATTAAATGGAAGTTAATTGAAACTACTGACTACTACGCTAGACCAGCTCAAGTTCATTGTTACCATTCATACACAAAAAGTGTATCTACGTCGGAATGACGGACTTAGAAAGATAAGAAACAATGATTTGATAAACTTTTGAGGACAAGTTAAACGTGTTAAAGCAGCACTAGGCAGGTGCTGGTTAGAATACCCTTTGCAGTGACAGGTGTATACCTAGTTTAGTGATAGGCAAGTAAATATATTTGCTATATACGCACTATATTTGCAAGAAGACCTGAGGTACGAGTATACCAATTTTTTATATTTTTAAAATATGCACTTAGTTTTCTTTTAAACTTCACATAAGTTTGAGAAATTATCATAGTTGAGTTATTTGTTACGTGAGCTGGAACTAATGGCACAAAATATTCTTCACATTGTAAGGTTGCAGTATAGTACCAGGTTGCAATAGTACAATATGGAACTCAACTATAATCACATGGAACTAAATAGTTACAGCAGTTCCATAAGAAAGAAATGTCGGCTGTCAAACTAGTTTATAATTACATGGAAGTAATGGTACAAAATATTATTTTTTTAGGTTGCAATAGTTCCATGTGGAACTAGCTACATGGAACTACTGGGAATAAAGGGAGTTATGAGAACTTATTGAAATTGCCGTGTAAATATGCCGAATGTAGTAGGCGGAATATGAAGAACTATTGTGTACTTATGTGTTATAAAATCTGTCAAATACCATATTTTACGCAAATAAATGAATCTGAATCTGAATATGTCTAGAGTTCGTAACTTTTTTGTTTATTTTTGTTTTTTATGTTTCAAAGAAAGTGTTTTAGTTTAATTTGTGATCTGTGCGAGTCCTAATAAATAGTTTTTCTTTCTTTATTTCTTTCTTAACTAAAATTGATTTTAGATCGTAAAACCCAATAAATAAATAAATGAAACTATAAATGATTTATTTTCTGTAAGTCGGTTTGTACAAACACTTTTACACGTCAATCATATTTAAAAAAAAAACTATATGAGATCAATGAAAAATTACATGCGATACACAAAACCTTATCAAATCAAATGAACTGTCGGTTTCCATACAAATTACTGTTGTGTAATTGACACAGCTCACAGCACACAGCCATTTGGTTATTGACACGATAACGACGCAAATTGCTCCAGTAATTTAGATACGAGTAAATGTGACACACTGCTTGTAGACCGGTACTTTAACTACCCAATAGGTACATGATAACATTATTTTCTGACGGGTTAGTGGGAATAAAGCAATAAGCTTTGACAGTCTGGTGTAGTCCAGAGCTATAAGTGTGACTGATTTGATTCCCTGCTGACGCCCGTAATGTTTTTTTTTATTGCTTTGCTATTAAGGCGCTAACAACAGGTAAACTGCTGTCACTGTCAGATTGCATACAAAAGAAAGAGATTCGCGATGACACAACGTATGGCGTAAAAATGAAAATAAAATCGTATAAAATTAGATATTAACTAATTAATAAAATTGAATCCATCACCGGATGCAGTTTGGCATTTACAATTTTATGGTATACTTTTAATTCTAATTATAACTGTTAATGAAGTGATAAACTGCTTTTAAAAATAATTAGGAATTGTCTTTGAAGATTTTTTGATGTATTAAATTATGTTTAATTGTGTTTTGAGTTCCATCGCCGTATGCACAAACGACTTAAAAATATAATACTGTTTTTGTTTTGGCAAAAACATTTACGGTGTTTAAGAGATACACTGCTTTAAAAACCACCTTTTTGACCATTTTCAAGAAATCTGCGCCTTAATCACTATACATTATAATACCCCCCCCCCCCAGGCCCCCTTTAGGGGAGGCCTATTTCCAGCAGTGGACGTCTTTCGGCTGAAATGATGATGATGATTATAATACAAAGTCCCCACCGCGTCTGTTTGTCTGAACGCGATAAACGCAAAAACTTCCGAACTGTTTTTCATTCGGTTTTCACCAGTGGACGGAGTAATTCATTAGGAAGGTTTAGGTATATAATTCTTTAAGGTTTTGTGTAAATTGGCTGAAATATGACGATGATTGTTGAAGATGTCGGAAAATAACATGCTGACTCGACTTCCCAGCTTTACTGACGAGCGCGCTACAGTAGTACGTTTCCGTGGGATAATTTCTGACCTTCACACAGGCAAAGCCGCGGCAAAAAGCTAGTCAATTAGTAAATTAAAGATTGCCTCCTTTGAGTTTTTGCGTTTATCAATGTTTAGGTAAGGTATTTTCCCTACATTAACCGGCTTTTTCCCCCCAGCTGTACTATAAACCCTACAATTAAAACAATATTTCCAGTTCTGAGTATTTGTTAGATTTTAAATTAATAATCCCATTGCGCCACCTTTATCTTTAATAAAATTAATAAAATAAAATAAAATTCATTTCATGCAGATAACTTAATCCATACATTTACAATTTACATTAAAACACACACACCACTCAAATTACCCGCTCAATAAAGGATCTCCACAGTGGAGAAGAGATCCTGTCGGCAACAGTCTTCAGAATTCCGTTGCAGCTGCCACGCATTCTGCAGATCAGGGATACGGTTTTCTTGCGAATGACGGCATGAAAGCCGTCAGTGCGATACAGCGCAAACATCCCCGATGCACTACAGAAGCGAGGCAGCCCCAACATGATCCTGAAGATGTTGTTATACTGGACGCGCAGGACATCCAGCGATCTTTTGTTGTGGCTGACCCACAGATTCCCCGTATAAAAGCTCTGACATTATGCCTTGAAACAATTGAAGACAATATGCCTTAATGAATCTCAACAGAAAAAAGAAACAAGTTCAAACCTGTCCAAAAAAGTTTTTGTTGACCAGCATTTTAAGTACGGACCCTGCAACAAAAAGAGGCAGCTATTTATTCATTTTCAACTTCACGGCACTCCGGATGAAAGCCTCGATCTAAAGATAAAAGGGAAAGAAAAACCTTTTGTCAATCATTACACCTTTTATTAACCCTTCTCGTCTTTTGTTTATTGACTTGTCGTTGCGAACTAACTTCCTAATTGCGCCCCTAGAGTTTGGGACCGACAACACTGAGTAACGAGGTACAGAAGGTCAGCTCCATACAATGAGCGAAAACGCACGCACACATAGACAGGCCACACGCCAGCAAATGGCACTCAGCTGATTAGACTTTAGGTTATACGAGCGAATTCTACAAAATTAAATAATTTTTGGTTAACAGAGCATTTTATATTTATTTAAACTTCTCGCACACAATAATGTACAAAAGCAGACTTAATGCCTTTGGCATTAAGGATACATCGCGGCATTTTTTTTTTTAAACGTTGCCCCACATTAGGAATTACTCCTGTATTGTGGGTGCGTTTACAAACATTTAAACTCACATATACAAACAGCCAGACCCGGAACTACTACTTGCAGGTCACACAAATATTTGTTTCGTGCGGGAATCGAACCCGCGACACCCAGCAGACAATCGCTTAACCACTGTGCCAACCGTGCCGTCAAAATTTTCATCTATACATACCTACAAAAATTTCTAGAAAATCTTGTTCTGGTTCTATGTGCGTTTGGTTTAAACCCAGCTGAGGGCCTAGACAAGTGGTTGTCCCTTCCAAAGCTTTTAGTATTGCTACAAATACTTTCAACAGGATTGACATATCAAGCTTTTTGGTAGTATATGTTAGTCCGATACATTTTTGACTTCCATCATTGCTATCGCTGATATAAATGTCACTTTCTCTAGGGGCCCTCTTGAGGCAGTTTAAGATCTCCGTACGTACGCGTCTATTTGTACGTGCGCCTATCTTCGATCGTTTTATAGAGCTGGCCTTCTGTACTTGTCTATTTTGTTGTGTCAATTTGAGAGCACTCCGTATCCAGTTAAAATGAACTTTGTATAGGCATTGATCGTAAAAAATTCGGTCCCATATCGAATGAGTTTAGAATACGTACATAATATTGGTTTTATTGTAAGTGGCGAGTTTTGTTTCATGAAATAGCTCTTTGTTGTGTGTACATTTTTATATTTTTTGTTTTCGGGTTGGGTAATGGTAAAATTATGAACATGTACCTACCTAATAATTATTTTTTATGCCCTTTTCCTGTTTTGATTTGGGATGTTTGATAATTTTACCAAAATAAAAGTGAAATGTAGCTGTGGTGAAACTATGCAGTATTCAAACTTTTAGTATTTCTGAATTAATGTAAAAACTTTAATATCTTTAAGTAGGTACACACAGCGTCAGTATGTGCTAACCCCTCAAGTTTAAAAATGTTACCCTGCTACAACATTTAATTTGTTACGAATAATCTAAAGAATACTTCAAAAAGAGTTCATTGTTTCGACTTGAATTCGAACCATCACATCACCGAACGTGGTCATACTCATACCCAGTTTGACGAACTAGCCAGCGAGCCCATACGAATGGCAATGAAATTGTTATCTACTATCGTGCGAGTCTCTTTATCTTTAGGTCTCTATCTAATGATCTAATCGATATATGTCATAATTTAAGGGTATCTATTAATTACTTACGTTCGTTTTCTTTATAAAACTAATCCATACTTCAAGTTATAACTACAATGTTTGATGTATTACGTTCACTTAAAACGACGAAGAGTAAACGACTCCGATTTACCCTATATTATTTAAAATTATTTCTAATTTTAGGAGAACAAAAATAGTTGTTATGTATGAACAAAATGTGAGCATAAAAAATATGTATGTTATGATAAGTTGATAACTGTATATTACCAAATCAAATAGTAAAATATAAATCAAAGTAGTAAAAGATCATAGTTTTCTTAAATAATAGCAATAATAAATATTATTAAATGATTATTAAAATATTTTATTTTTCTTGATTTTTAAATTCTTTATAAATATTACTAGAACAAAATAGAACAAAAGTTTTTATGATACTTGACAAAAATCACATGTCGTGCCTTTTGATTTTTTTTTTTTTGAACCTTGGCCCACACTACGAATTTCTCATGTATTGTGGGTGCGTTTACAAACAATTAAACTCACATACACAAACAGCCACACTCTCTCTCAAAATACAAAAACCAACTTGGGCCTATTGGGGGTCGTATGTCTTTTGGGGGGTAACCACTTAATGGAGCTGTGTGTACCTAAATAATGTAAAAACTAAAAATAAAAAACTTTAATAAAATTATATACCTAGTTCGTTTGAAACTTCAATCGTGTATCAAAGTTCGTTTTTGGTCAAAATGAAAACTATTACACTTTGAAAACTATTACAAACATTGAAATAGACTAGCTTCTGTTCGCCACTTCACCCGCGTGAAGAAGAACAAACAAACTCTATTGCACTCGGCTATTAGTAGCGCGTTCTGCCAGTGAATACTTTTTTTTTAGTTCTATGAGATCACTTTATTTTTTGGATACAAACTTACAAAAACTCTTTATAATATTACGGTTTAAGACATTTATTCCTCAAAAAGAACATAGTTCACTTAACATGAGAAATACAAGTTAATCTTAGTACTAAATAAACGAACTTATGAAGAAACGGTAGGTACTCGTAAATAATCTATAATTAAATAGTCAGTAGTAGGTAGCTGCACAATTTTTTTTTTTTTTCTTGCAATTTTGTGGGTAACAAGAAAAAGTGAGTGTACAATTACATATCGCTTCTTTATGGCAAGTCAATGGCAATTACACATAGCCAATTGTAGTATTGTATTATTATAATAGTTGTGTATTATTATTAATGTAATATTAGTGTAGATGTAAAGACAGTATGTATGAAAGACATACAAAGTATATTGTTTCTTAGTTTCCTTTTACTATATTTTTATTCGAGCTGTACATAATATGTAATTCAAAATGTAAACAGAATACTAGAGTAGTGTTTATCGTCAAAAAGGATGGTAGCAGCGTCCTCCTATAACGAAGCAACGAGGTACTACTACAAATGGTAGCTATGATGTGTGATTCATCATAGCCACTTTTAATGATAGCTACCTTTAATTATAACCTTACATGCCTTCATGGCACTCACGAACAAAAATTGATAATCTTACCTAAAACACTTTTACACACTTGACTCCATTATTCTCACTTCAAGAAAATTCAACTTCTACATTTTGCAACCTCAAAATGTTTATGCCGTAAACCTACATGGTATGTTACTTAAAACATTTTATCCTGATATCATCTAAGGCGAGCGGGACTCCCGACACGGCTTATGCATTTACCCCGCAGTTTACGGTCGCTGTTGAGTTTGTTATATGGGGTCTAATGAGGCAGCCGCAATGGGAGCTCATTTAGCTCGTTGACACTATGTCAGACGCAGTTATGATGAAAAATTGTTGGTTTTAAAAGTTCGAGCTGTGCAAAGGAGGCTAACTAGTTTAGAGTAGACGTTGTTTTGTAAGCTGCCAAGTTTGGCTGATGTTAGCAGCGTGGAAGAATATGGGAGGATTTTTGCTCAATCATTTGGGATAAAAAGTGGGATTTATATGTAAAACTTGCTTTAGATTTAATGAAAATAAATAAGTAAATATTGAACAGTCGGTATTCGGAATCAACACGAACGAAATGAGTGAATGTTCCATTCTTTAAAGCAATCTTGGCAATCAGCCGGGGCGCTACGATGAAGAATGAACTCCCTATAAAAATACTTTAAACCAAGCTTCAACGCCCGATTCACATAGAAATTGCTTTATGACGTTTTGCAGTATCGGTATCAACGGAAATAATTTTGATCCCACTAAAATAAGTCGTCTCAAACTATTTTAAAACCACTAACGATTAAGGTTTTCTACGGCATTGTCGGTGAAATTAACTGAGTTAGTAATAATTTAAGGAAGCGAGAACTACTCTTATGCGGAAGAGTGTTTGTTGCATGGCTCCAATAATCTATAATAAATTGCCAAAAAGTTGGAAGCTTTTAAGTGACGTGCAGTTTAAAGTGAAAGTAAAAAAAAAAATTGTAGGAAGAGCTTATTATACCATAAATGTTTTTTTTATTGAAAAATATTTTGAATGATTTATAATTCTGACCTATTTGTTATGACTACTTAATTTATATATTTTTTCTATGTTAACTGTGAGTGTTATATTTTAATTTAAATAATTGAATTGTAGTTGTATTATTTAAATAATTTTCTTAGCTTTTGTACTTAATTTCAATAAGTTAAAAATGTTTGCATAGACCTACCTACTTATGTACTTAAATATTTGTATGCCTAAGGCAAGCATGACGACCTGTATAAAATACTTTTAACAACTTGCATGCTGATTTTTTTTTCTCGTCTTTAAACTCATGTTTGAACAAATAAAAATTATCTTATCTTATCAGTCTAAAGATCTTAACTAAGACATTTTAACTAAGTTAAAGTAACCTAAGAGCTTGAAACTATGTAACTTAATACATCACGGCATCCTTTGTCCAGTGTTCAATCGAGACAGAAAGGCCTAGGAAATTCTAATCTGTAAGGAATTTTCTTTGTAGTGCTCAGTATTCTATAGCCACTTACCGCTGGATAAAGGCATTCCTGTAAGAGAACGCTACTCAATAACTACGCGATAAATATTCCGTGTACAGTATGGTGTTGTGATGGATAGTGATAATTAACACAGGAATTTTCGATATTCTGGGGCTGTTTTATATAATATACTGCGACATAATACACAAAAAGTGCTGTCGATGGGTAATGCAAGTTTTATTTATCGCGAAATAAATTGTTTTCATGTTTTTATACAGGATCTCCACACATAAGAGTTTAAAAAGAAAACTATATTTTTATGAAAATGTTTTTATACTGAATCAATATTTGAGGAATACTGTTAAGAAATACCTACTGTAAAGGACCGGTATCTACCAATTTTTTTTTGTAGTAGTTAGTACCTTCTTAGTGTAAATAATTAGCTGTGTATTTTTTTTTATATTACATTAAGATAAATAGTTATAATTGGAAAAATATATATAGGTAAATAAATAAAAAAATAAAAAGTAAACAATATTTTAACCTAAAAGCAACCCACATGAACTTATCAGTATTGACAATAATGGATCCTTGTATTGATTGCGACACCCGGACGGAATCGGATCACGATAAATAGGTACTGAGCGTGACCGTGGCTCCGGATCACCCTGAATAAACTCCCAAATCCGAGATTACTATAGATTTAAACGTAACTACCCTTTCCGCTTTATTTACGGCACGATAAATGCCGATTGCGGCGTGTGCGTGTGTCACGCGGCCGATTGTAAATCAAACGGGTGTTAGGGATGTGATACATAGCGTGGTCCGCTCTGATCCGGCGCGGTGCGAACCGGACTGGTGCCGGCGCTGTGCCGGACGCGGTGGCGGTTTCCGGAGCAACGTCAGAGTGCAGCTACGTCACGGAATGGCAGTCTATTACTTTGGAGCAGTGAATGATAGGGTGGTTGAAGAGGTTGGGAAACAAAGGAATTTGTAGTTTTTGATTTGTTATCGTTTCGTACGGCAAATATGTACCTACTTTTGTGTCCAAGCCGTTAGGATTTTTTGTATAGTAGGACTTAAGATCTTTGGCTCATGACACCTGTGATAAAACATACGTGAATTATTCCCATACACAAAGTACGCCACCAAATTCAATCGGTTCATAGTTCTAAAATAGTGGCGTCTCAAAATGGATAGGTACAGAAGGCCAATTCCACATGTTAGATTGAGAATTGTCCTTGTAGCTACTCAAGTCACATATCCAGTTTTATGTATACCTCCGGTCGTCTTTATTTTTTTTTTCTTTATTTATTTAAATGGGCTTTTACGCATAGCGTATGTCAGTCCCATCGTATCCTAAACAATAGTAAGTATTTCACAACACGTGGGCCATGAATTTGAACAAACCCTTCGCATCGTCGCCATTTGGTTGGGATAGAATTGTATGGAACATGCCTACATCAGTTTTGTTCAAATTCAGGGACCTTACAAAATTACCGGTCGTCTTTAAATGCATGTAACCATATAGTAGTAAGCAATCGCCAATATACTAGCATTCAAACAACACGTATTTAATTTACCCGAATCCCGTACAAGCAATAATGAGCCTTAATACAAACATCACCACACAATGAGCAAAAACGCATGAACACATAGACACGCTTCACGTACAGCGAGCACTCGCGACCGGCATTTGTTTGAGATCGCCGTAAGTACGTGTCTATGTGTGCATGAGTCTGTTTTGCTCGTTGTATGGAGCTGGCCTTCTGTGCCCATCTATTCTGTGGTGGCGTCCTGCCGATAGACGCGAGCCGAGTCTAACCGTCAAATACTGGAGCGATTAACTGTGCCGATTAGTGATACACATTGTTTAGATCACTTGTTTAGCCCCAGTCATTTGTTAGTTAGCCTCTAGTGTTTGTTCATCAATTAGGCTTGTAATTGGATTAATTGCTGTGTAAGGTTTTGGTGTTAAATAACGTAACATCACGCCTGTTTTCCCCGAAGGGATAGGCAGAGGTGTACTTGTAGTACACCCATATTTCGCCATGTAATCGGCAAGCCTATTGTCATTAACTGGGCACGAATACAGATTTGACTTCGAATCCAGACTTGACTCTAACAAAAAATTGCACTTTAAAGCTTAATATTACGCAAACATCAACGGATCTCAGAATTGAAACATGGCTTTCACAGACCCACAATATTTTTAAACGGCCTATCCAACGATATCCCACACCATGTATTAAATGAGAAAAAATATCATCCCCGTTATACGTGCAAGGGAGGTAACCTAAAAAAAAATGTTTTTCATGGTTTTATTATACGACTTTCTCGGCGTGATTAATATGTACACCCATGCCAAATTACACACAGACAGACAGACAGATGGACATGGCGAAACTATAAGGGTTCCTTGTTTACTACGGACCCCTAAAAACCCAAATATTGCACGTATGTTACGGTGCCGGACGTTTGTCTGTGTGGTGCCGGACGTTAAGAATAGCACTTCTTTATTTCTACCCGTGGGTGTCGTAAAAAGCGACTAAGGGACTTACCAGAGAATAGGCAGCAGCGTTCTCTATGCATCTTAACACCATACTGCTATCGCCAACCCGCCTGCCAAGCATGGCGATTATGGAAAACCCCCCCTTTGGGGGAGGCCTATCTCCAGCAGTGGACGTCTTTCGGCTGCAATGATGAATGATGATTTCACGTATTAACGAATGTATTATCTAAAAAACTTAAAAAAAAAAAAATAACCTACTTCCAAAAGAAAAGTCAATTGGAAGACAAGCTTTTGTTTAGGAAATAATAACGTTATAAGTCCTTTGTCTTGATTATTGTAATTCTGACATTAACAATATTGTTTAATACGAGTATTTTAGCAAGATTTTAGAATTAGAGGCGCTATCTAGTCACTAATTTTATTAAGAGTTAGGGACATAGATATATTTTCAGCAATGGCCTTATAAATCATGTGGAGTCCCCATGTGTGTTAATACACATTTTTATTTTTATCAGTGCAATATTTCATTTCCATTCGAATGACCACCACCCGGAAAAATGCAATTTTCCGGGTGATGTAAAAGTCGGTCCTTTTTGTTTTACTTACTACGAGTATATAAAAATCGTCTATTTTAGGCCTATTTGATAGCATAAAACAGTAACACAGACAAATTAAATAAAGCAAGTGGTAATTAGTAAACCTTATTTTATTTAAAGATATCTACCTTTTTTAACCTCTGGTACCAGGATAACATAAACTACAGCCGGTCTTTAGCAGCGCCCTACATCATTAGACTAACGAACTTATAACAAGCAATATAATTCCGACCACCACTTCAACACTTGTTTATACTGCTTCAATTTCTCCTAGTCATTAGTAAGTACAGCCTCCGGTTTTGATTGCAATACCCATTATGTGGAACTTCATTAACTCGATTATCCATCAGGAAACTTTCTGGACTCCTCGAAAATTGCTTGGGCAATTTGTATAGAGAAATTAGTTGGTAGGTATTGATGTTTTGCCTCTGTTGGCACTTTTAGCCGCGGTCCGGGTTACCAAAGCGACCTACATAATTATAAAAGATGGGGTGGGTGCCGGTAGATTAGGAATATTTAAACAATTTAAAGAAGCACTTTTAATTTGATTTCACCCTTGCCCCGCCCATCTGAATTGGATGTTAGATGAGTAACAGATTAGCTATGATTAAGATTATTTATTGAACAAATAATAGTTGAACAATCAAACACACCATGCGTATACAATAATAGCGTATTACAATTACATAACCATTAGTGCTATAAGCAGACTTTGTATGAAGTCTGGCATCCAAAGAAAGATTTAACTTGTGTAATGGATACAAAGACATAGGAACTGCACGCTGCCATCCTTAGTCTCTTGTCATCCTGTTAACATACATCACATCTTTTCCCCAAGGAAGTAGACAGGAACAACAGAACGCCACCTTCTTCACCGGTTCGTCAACCAAGCGTGGAAACTACGAAAGCCATGGGAGCGGATATAATGACAAGAAAAAAAGGTGTGGCAAAAATTTTATAAGAAGAATTTTAGGATATTGACTCAAAGAGGGAAAATTGAAGGGCGCGTAACTGGTGAAAAATGCATGGTTTGATGGATCTACTCAGCCCACCTGCCTAATGGCAAAAAATCGGAAATGATCGAGCGGTAACAGGCTCAAGGATTTACGAACTGCCAACCGAGCGAAAATTCTTAAAATTAAAGATGGGACGTAACCTTTCGGCTAAAAATAGGATTTAAAAGGATTGCATGACTCGGTAGATTTTAGAAGAAGAAGTGATCTTTCTTAGAAAATATGCAATCAGAGTCCTGGCATTCGTAAATAACTGGCTTTTAATTATAACTCAGAACGATTTACTGCAGTCTATAAAAGGGTATCGTTGGTAGAATCTGTGTTCTTACAGTGTTGGATATAATAATAGCACGATTTTCCTTCATATACAAATCAGTCCGTCCGCTATTAGACATATACATCCAAATAAAATGTCTCAGGATAATTGATTCTATTAAGTACCACTCTTGGCAAATGGATTGGTAGTCATAGTTTGTTAATTATAATATCTACACTTTTCATATATTATAACATCACTCATGTATTCCCTGAAGGGTCAAACAGAAGTGTGTGGTACACCCATATATTGCCAGGTTTGAATAATACCGATGAATATTGCTAGCCCATCCACTTAACGGAGTCACCAATACTTCTTTTATGGTACTCTTGGCTAAGGCTGTTTTTCGTCAGAAACCACAAGAGCAACATACATTATGATGAAGACTTCCTAACACTCCTTTATTCACCTCTTACGACACCTACGGGAAATCACAGCAAGTCTATTATTCATAGCCGATACACCAGCCAGCGCACTACTCATACGAAGTTAATATATTCTGGTTACACTCACATAATTTATCAAAATTAGCTCTAATTCCCCGACCACGGAGTTCGCAGACAAAGACAGTGCTGTGTTCTAAATGTTATACAAAACTGCGGCACACAAGAAATATAGCCACTAACTACTGACAGAAGTACATAACAACGTGATACACTTAGTTAAACACAGAAGTTCAACCCTTCGCCACACACTTACATTTTGTATCGCTGTTGCGTTTACAGAAAAAAACTTTGCTGGTGAGAACACAACAATCTACATGTCTTTGTCTACTTTCGTATCGCAGGTATGGTGGCAGAGATTTCTTTTGAGATTTCCTTTGTCCTTTTTTTACTGTTCTATCTTCCTGTCTGTTTATACAACAATATTTTTAGTATATGCGAAACCCGAAACACGTGTCTAGTATTTTTATGTAAATAATCTATGTTCAAAATGTCAAAACTGTATCGTGAAAAATCACAAAGTTATAAGGTTGTTATGTTACCGGGTTGTTCTTAAAAAAACATGCTAAGGGAGCCCCGCGCCTCCAGGGCCGTCTTGCGCTCATTAATAATAATTTGGCAGTAGATACCTAACCGTACGGCAATTTTATTGTAAGTAATTAAATGGTGATGACATTTTCCATCACACTTAAATATTTTTGGGACAAAATAATTTAAAACATGGTGTAAAATTATTGAAATCGATTCAGTTCCTTATTCTGAACAAACTATATTCAGGTTTCGCATATACTAAAAATAATGTTGTATATATGTCTGTACATAAATAGGTATCGTGTGGTGCCGGACGTAAAGAATAGCACTATCCCCTTTCTTCCCGTGGGTGTCGTAAAAGGCGACTAAGAGACTTACTAGAGAATGGGCAGCAGCGTTCTGTATGCATTTTAAAACCATACTGCGATCGCCAATCCGCCTGCCAAGCGTGGCGATTATGGCAAACCACCCCTTTGAGGGAGACCTATGTCCAGCAGTGGACGTCTTTCGGCTGAAATGATGATGATAAATAAAGTAGCAAAAGTTTCTTCAAACATTTAGTAGAGATGTACAGGATCGAATCAAAATTTGTTTAAAAACGGTGCTCATAGTTAAGAGAAGTTTAAATGTCAAAAATCTATGGCTAGCAGATGTTAATCATTACTTAATTATAAGCATCGTTTATAAATAAAAGTCCCTAGAATTACCAGAGTTAGTTGAAACTATTTGTAAGCCACAACTAAAGCACCACGCGATCGCTGTTGGAGTGGTCCTTTTCATAAAGTTTACCTTCTGAACTACATCCTTTGAGTATCACCAGTTAATTAAAGTGCACATTATATCAACTTAATTATCAAGTGGTATTTTTTGGTGTCCTGCCAAGTACTGGCGCATTTCCTCTAGCGCTTGTTATTTGAGTGAGAGATAGTTCCGGCTCGTTGGGAAGTCCGAATAATACTTGCTTTACTGGAGCATATCTTGTTTTGTTTAATGCTGATAGAGTGGGGTTTCGGCTTGTTAACATTTGTAGGCATTGATGAAGCTGCTTAAGGCATCTGTCCCACCGCCGACGAGGAAGCGTCAACGATTTTCTCGCTCAAGCAACGTACAAAAGATGGTAGGTTCCGTGTCAGTAAAAGAGATATACATACATATTATATTATTAGTTGATCGCTGACTGTTTTACGAGTACTTATAGCCGGTGTCGCCACATATCTTTTAATGACGAATATCTGAACCTAAAATACCTTTGTCTCAAAAGTAAGGCTAGGTACGTTACAATTAAGATCTATCGACCACTGTAATTATGTTAACTGATTTCCACTGAATAACCATTACTGAATTATCATCGCAATGATATTGGGGGTCCCCCCCCAAAGTGGCCTCCAACCTCCCCTTATAGCCACCTCGTGCCTCGCATCTGAATACTGGTCTGATTTCTGAATCTGATCGCTTTGTGACCCCGAGCCTCGAATCTCGAATACCAGCGAGTAATCGCTCGTCGTTGTCGCGCACTCGCTGCTCGTTGCTCGCTCTACTCGCTTCTCGTTAGTCTGATTTGGCATCATTTCTGAATCTGATCGCTGTTAAAACAATACACACACATCGAAAGGCAATATAAATGAATTATATGGTAAATCTGATGACACATGCACTGAGAAATAACAAGTTCACTCACCAATGTACTGCTAGCTCCGACCCTCAGGCCCAAGTGAAGCGGGCGCGCGCGCGCCAGTGGGAAAAAGAGGGGATAGCGCGCGGGAATAGTCCCGCGCGCTATCCCCTCTTTTTCCCACCTCATGCCACGTCTTAACAAGTATCTGTACCTATAGGCTATATTACTTCACATTCGCGACAGCCGGTGAGTACTCGTTTGAGAGGGTACTCACTCAGCGACCTCGCTCGGCGGGCAGTACACTCGCTCAGAGAATCACGATTGGTACTATGCATACCAGCGAGTAATCGCTCGTCGTTGTCGCGCACTCGCTGCTCGTTGCTCGCTCTACTCGCTTCTCGTTAATCGCTGGCAGTGGAACAGGTGCCTAAACAGTTCATGACATCTGTGATTGATTGTGTATGACTGATTGTTGCAAATATCATGTTGTTTCGAATATGTGTAATATTATTATCTGATATTTCCTTTACCCCTTAACTTATGACTTAATTTTGCAATATTATAACGACCATCATAAAAGAAGATTAATTTATTATTATCATTATTTACTTTCCTAGAACCTGATAAATCTAAGTAGGAAGAAACACTCCATTGGAACTTTTGCTTTCAAGCAATCTCGACTAACGAATTAGCCCTTAAAGTTAAATACCAAACTCACAGTTCTAATTCAAAGGTCAAACTTCTAAACAGTCTTGTTTTAGCGATTCTGATATTTAATATCTTTGAAACAAATCCTCTTTATAAATTTTAGACAACCTATCTCAGACAGAAACTTTTAAAGTACCTTCCTACGCTCAAAATTAGAAGAAAAACTATATCTTTGAATCGCCCTAGTTGAGCCTAAATGTGGCCATTTCGTCACGAGTTAGTTGCTATTTACGTCTCCCATACATCTCAGCTGAAACCCCGCACGGTTTGCCCTGAAATGTTGTTTTCTTTGCTATTAAGAAATAAATAAGATGGCATTATGTCGACGATCGCTGCCTAGTTATGGGCATTTTTTCCTTTGGCACGCTTTCTCAACCTCTTATTACGTCGCTACCCTTTCAGCGGGTCACTAATACATTACTTCTTATACTGCGGCACTTAAATGCTATTGTTTGGGGAAGCAGCAATGTATTTCGATAGTTACAATGCGGTTTTTGTTTATCATATTGGTTGGGGTCGGATTCGTGGCCAAGATAAGGCCCAATGAGTTGTGACAAAATTGGCTATTGTGTTATTGTGGTCGTTGCCACATATAAAATGCTTTTGGCCGAGTATTCAGTCGTTTGATAGCGGCCATTGTGGGGGCCGGCCCATTGTCGGCCAGTCTATTGTCCTAGCAAGAGCTCGCTCGCAACTTACGTGACCGTGGACGAAAGTGCATTTTTGGAGCTTCAACAAGTAGGTCCAGTAACTTTTTGTGGCACTGTTTCATGGTATTTGTATTGGGTATGCAGGGGTTTTGTCTCTGCTGATGTATGGATTGTTTGTTACTTTTTCAAAGAAGTTCTATAATTGTTTTCTAGAAGTTATGACCTGTATTTGTAGTTCATCGATGACATATATGGCTTGTGTTTTATAAAATGTTATGTTGTACAATAAAGAGTATTTTATCTGTCTATCGATTGATTCTTATTCAGATATTTTGATGATATGTGATAACGACATCTTTTATTATATACCTATACATACGTAAAGGGAGGTTTTAGTGCAAGCGAAACCCGAAACAAGTGTCTAGTATTTTTATGTAAAGAATCTATGTACCAAATTTCAAAACTGCATCATGAAAAACCACAAAGTTATAAGGTTGTTATGTTACCGGGTTGTCCGTACAAAAACATGCTAACGGCACCCCCGCACCTCCAGGGTCGTCTTGCGCTCATTGATAATAATTTGGCAGTAGGTACCTAACCGTACGGCGATTTTATTGTAAGTAATTAAATGGTGATAACATTTTCCATCACACTTAAATATTTTTGGGACAAAATATAACTTGGTGTAAAAATTATTGAAATCGATTCAGATCCATAATCTGAACAAACTTTATTCAGGTTTCGCATATACTAAAAATAATGTTGTATACTGAGGTCATTATCATCAATTCAGCCGAAAGACGTCCACTGCTGGACATAGGCCTCCCCCAACATTTGAGGGGGGTTGCCATAATCGCCACGCTTGGCCGGCGGGTTGGCGATCGCAGTATGGTGTTAAAATGCCACTATGGTGTGAGAACGCTGCTGCCCATTCTCTAGTAAGTCCCTTAGTCGCCTTTTACGACACCCACGGGAAGAAATAGTGAGGTGCTATTCTTTACGTCCGGCACCGCACGGAACATCGAATATTAATACTGAGGTCGAATATTCGATATTACTATAGTATACAATTTCAGCAAAGCAAGTTCAATTCAAGTTCTTTTAAAACATTTTAAAATTTTCTTTGTACTCTGAAACGAAATAAAACGGCGAAAGTTAAGAATAGAAAGTCTCTCGTTTCTTGATTGAAAGTGAAGTGAAAAGGCACACACTGTGAAGAAAGCGGATTTCATTCCTTTCAGTTCGGAGCCAACTCTTTGCTGTATCTGAAGTCCTGGTATTTGCTAAAGCGGTGAGAGCACATGGCTCTAAAAAAATTTAATAAAATCTTGTCATGCGCTACATTATATTATTATATTAATTACTCTTGTATCATTTGACGTTTTTTACAAGAGTCATGCTGAACGTAAAATAGAAATGTTCTTGATTACAAAAATCCAGAAGCCATAAACGTATTGGAACGTTTGGGACAGCCAGGTAATGAATGCTTCTAAATATTAACTTTATCTTAGTTAGACCTACCTTCTTATTTTAGTAGACTAATAAACTATTGCAGTTTATTTATAAATACAGAGTGTCCCGTGGCAGATTTAGGATGGGATTAGGAATTTTAATAAATAAAAAACTACAAAGGATATACATTTATTTCAATAACAATTAAAAAGAAGAAAAGTGCGGATTTCATTTCTTAAAAATTGTTTCGTCTAAATGTTGTCCGTCACGTCGGACACACTCATTGAATCTGGCCTCAGCATTCTGTGCCACTCGTTGGAGAAGGGAAGTCGGGATGCCATTAACTTCGCGAACGATATTTTCTTTTAGTGCTGAGATGGTCGCAGGATTTGTTTCATAGACTTTTCTTTTGAGGTATCCCCACAGAAAAAAGTCAATGGGAGTGAGATCCGGCGACCTGGGTGGCCAGGGGATGTCACCGAAACGACTTATCAGTTTGTTAGAGAAGAAATCACGAAGAAGCGCCATCGTGTCTCTAGCAGTGTGTGGCGTGGCGCCATCGTGCTGGAACCATGTGTGTGAACTGAAGGCAGGATGTTCTCTAATTTTTGGCAGAAAATAATCGTTTAGCATGCGCCGATAAGAAACACCGTTCAGAGTAAGGGCTTGACCAAGACGATTTAAAAAAAAATAGGGTCCGATTATCCCACTGCTTGACAATGTGCACCAAACCGTTACCATGAGACTGTGAAGTGGTTGCTGATGTTTTAAACGTGGGTTCTGTCCTTTAAGTGACAAATAACGGCAATTCTGCTGATTAACACTTCCATTTAAAAGAAAATGGGCTTCATAACTCCAAAAGATAGTCTTTACCGTTCGGAATCGCTCTAACATTGTCTAACATAAATTTTTACGTAAATTGTAATCATTAGGTCTAAGTGCTTGCACAATTTGAATCTTAAAAGGGTGAAATCTAAGATCCTTCTTCAATATTTCGTGCATTATCGTTTTTAGGAGCCCCTAGGGTAGCCGCTCTCTTCCGCACGGACTGACGTGGATTATCGTACAAACTGTTCGCAACGAGTTCAATGATTTCGTTTGTTCTTGACGTCCGTCTGGGTCCCGGCCGTGGGTCGGTGTTGTTAAACTTGTTGCCCGGAAACTCCGGACCCAAGATCGAATCAAATCTTCACTTGGCGCTTCACGTAAACGTCGAATATTGTAACGCGTACAAAACTGTCGACGCGCAATTGCACACGAATCGTTCGCTTTGAAAAACGCTTCTATTGCGAACGCACGTTGTTCTCCCGTCCACTGCGACATCGTGACTAAATAACCCGCATGAATGACGAAGCTAACGCGGCCCCCGCCCCGCTCCTCCGCTTAGCCGTTATCGAGCAATTTGAAATTTAAAACCTAATTCTGCCACGGGACACCTTGTACATATACCCTGGGTCTCGATCAACGCACTTATGTCAATAATTTTAGCAAACAATCTATTTTTCACTAGTCTTGCTCAAAAAGTCCGTCATTTTAGCGTATCAGAAGGCTAATTCACGTAATTTCATGACGCGCCGATCAAGTTGCAGTGCAGGTGCAATGAAGTTTAAGTTTGAGTGATAAACGGTATTCTTGTAATCTTTGAACTGCGCGTAAGCTGCGCGTGAACTGCACGTCAACTGCACGACAACCAAACTCTACCAAACTTACCTACGGTGTGGCCACACGATAGAACAATTTTTACACACTAAATAATCGACTAGAATCGATTACATTTCAATGAATATAACGTTATTTTAATATTAAAATAATACCCCAGTACGGCTTTTGGTGCTTTTTCTTCCCTTATAAACAAACAATTATGTTTTGATTCACAATCAAAGTTATATTTTGCTAAAATTTGGCTGAATGATGGTCTAACAGTGCCGCATAAACTAAGACTGTCAAAAGTGTCAAAATAAGAGGATCACTCCAATGTCAAGGAGCGCGAAAGTTCAAACTCGGTGCAAATTAAATACAAAACTTGCTAAACTTTGATGGTAAGTATACTAAGTATGTATTACATTATAATAAAATGATATTTAAGGAGGCAAGGCAGTGCAGTTTACGAAGGAGTAGCAGTTTAAATTCCATTATGTAAGTTTCATCCTGATTTTTCAGTAGGTATGACTTCACGCAAACGCATTTCTGTGCGGCAAATAGAACTGCTGGTGGAATATTTGGAGGGCCATAGGGACCTTGCCCGTGGCCGACTCAAATCTAGAGAAGGGAGTGCCCTCACATCACGCCTTTGGTCAGAGTGCGCCAATATATTAAATGCCGAGGCAGACTGGTATCAAAGAACTCCCAAACAGTGGAGCAAGGTTTGTTAGATTCCATCAATATATTACTTATGTGTATCGGTACAATATACTTGGGTAAATAACTAGATTTGTAATATTTTTAGTGGTTTATCGACTATAAATGCCGCTTGCTCAACCGAATCAAGCAGATTCGGCAGAGGAAAGACTCGCTGCTCTGCTCGGTGCAGGCAGTGAGGTTGTGGGAAGGAGTGGTACGCCCCAAAATGAGGTGCAAATTAATCCCGTATCTGTAAGTTATGGAATACCTTTTTTATCTTTATTGTATTTATGCTTGGTTATAGTGACAGTGGTATTTTTCTTTTTGCTTTGCTAGCCTGCACCCCACGCCGTTTCTCTATCGCCTGCACTTCGCAATTCTCCATTGCCTGCACTTCCCACATTTTTCTCCGATGACATAGAACATGCACCTACACCCAACAATACTTTGAATAGGTAAGTTTTAATATCGGAAATAGGCAGTTCTTGGGCGAGGTCATACCAACACGATAGAAGAAGGTTTGAGGTTAATATTCATGAATGTTTTAATTTTTTCAGAAACTGATGATACTCCCGCAACAACACAACACATCACACATATTACTGAAAGGTATGAATAACAGTCATCATCATCATCAGCATAATCTTTAGGAAATAAATAACAGTCTGAAAACCATAACATAATATATTTTTATTTTGTTTTAGTGAGCAAGAGGCCACTACAGCCAGGCAGCGTCGCAGCAATAACCCACGTCGCCGTCGTAGTCAATGTACATAATGTAATTTTATTATTATATACTTAATCCACTATAATGAAATGGAAAATTAAAACATAACAAAACAAACACACGCGACTTTACACTGATTATAGGTGTACTTACATTTTGTTTAAATACCTAATAGAAACTATACTGCAGTCATTTTCTTTTTATGCAAAACGGCGGAGGCGGCTTCTTCAGATGACGATTAAAACAAGCGGATTCTATAATAACTGTGTGTGAGAACGATGTAAAAAGAGATGTGCATCATCATTATGAATATAAAAATAAATAATTAAGTTTTATTCCGACTACTTATTCCCTATGTAGCCACAGGCGATTAATAAGAGCCTGTTGTACAGCCCAACCTTCCAACAAGTCTCTGTTTGGCTGCCTATTGCCTTGAGCAAGAATACTCAGGCTTTCCGCACGCACTTCCTCCTCACATGCTCTACGCCGTACACGCATTCTCTCTTCTTGCTCACGCTCTTGATGTGTCAGTTTGGGCACTGGTAATCGTGCCTTGTTTGCTATATTGGCCTGCTTTGGCCCACCAGAGTCTGATAAGATCCGCTCGACAAGAAAGCTAGTGTTATGAGAACCTGAAAGTCACCCAATTATTAATAGACTACCTACCTACTGTCAAATATAATGTATTTTGCATTAGGTATTTAATTCCAATACTAGGTGTGCCCGGCGGTTTCACCCGCGGTCGGCTCGTAAGTCATAGCATGATCTTATAAATTTCCTCAAGAATTGACTGGTAGTTTCAGAGATTAGCGCGTTCAAAGAAACAAACTCTAAATTACTATAGTTAAACAGGTTTGACTAACTTTTGCCTGTACACTCAAACCATCTTTCCTTCTCTCCTTTGGAATACATGTTGACATTTTAGTACCTAATCAACTGGCGAGTCAAGTTTTTGCTCAGACGATAGGTTTTCTGGAATTCCCGATCCAAAATACGGAATGGATCCACAGAAAACCTATGTCTTCTTAGAGCTTGACGGCGTTCTCGGTCATTTATTTCGGCAGCGAGGTATAAAATCCTCAAACCAAGTTGGAAACTCATATTCACTGAAAAGGTAAAAAAAATTGTTAGAATACAACTGAAAACGACTTGTATAACATGTCTTAATAATTAAACATACAATATTGAATTTTAAACACTTACATTCACAAAAAATACAATTTGATGCCAACAAAAGTAAATAATGAGAAACTTTTTTGTGCGTAACCGAAACTGCACGTTGATCGAATTAAAACTTAAAAGCTGTCATTTTGAGACGTCAAATGAATAGTAGAATACCGATCAAGTTGCGTTCAGAATCATGCGCTAATGACGCGCAGCAGCAGAATGCCGATAATGCGCTCGCGTGACGCGAACTTGCCGCAAGCGTATGCAACTGCACTGCTACTGCACTTCTTTAGTTACGTGAATTAGCCTAATCAGCCTACAGTAGACTAATTCACGTAACTAAAGAAGTGCAGTAGCAGTGCAGTTGCAATGAAGTTTCGATCAAAACAACGCATTTCGTATTCTACTATTCTCTACGGCTGTCAGATACGCTCGCGGCAAGTTCGCGTCACGCGAGCGCATTATCGGCATTCTGCTGCTGCGCGTCATTAGCGCATGATTCTGAACGCAACTTGATCGGTATTCTACTATTCATTTGACGTCTCAAAATGACAGCTTTTAAGTTTTAATTCGATCAACGTGCAGTTTCGGTTACGCACAAAAAAGTTTCTCATTATTTACTTTTGTTGGCATCAAATTGTATTTTTTGTGAATGTAAGTGTTTAAAATTCAATATTGTATGTTTAATTATTAAGACATGTTATACAAGTCGTTTTCAGTTGTATTCTAACAATTTTTTTTACCTTTTCAGTGAATATGAGTTTCCAACTTGGTTTGAGGATTTTATACCTCGCTGCCGAAATAAATGACCGAGAACGCCGTCAAGCTCTAAGAAGACATAGGTTTTCTGTGGATCCATTCCGTATTTTGGATCGGGAATTCCAGAAAACCTATCGTCTGAGCAAAAACTTGACTCGCCAGTTGATTAGGTACTAAAATGTCAACATGTATTCCAAAGGAGAGAAGGAAAGATGGTTTGAGTGTACAGGCAAAAGTTAGTCAAACCTGTTTAACTATAGTAATTTAGAGTTTGTTTCTTTGAACGCGCTAATCTCTGAAACTACCAGTCAATTCTTGAGGAAATTTATAAGATCATGCTATGACTTACGAGCCGACCGCGGGTGAAACCGCCGGGCACACCTAGTATTGGAATTAAATACCTAATGCAAAATACATTATATTTGACAGTAGGTAGGTAGTCTATTAATAATTGGGTGACTTTCAGGTTCTCATAACACTAGCTTTCTTGTCGAGCGGATCTTATCAGACTCTGGTGGGCCAAAGCAGGCCAATATAGCAAACAAGGCACGATTACCAGTGCCCAAACTGACACATCAAGAGCGTGAGCAAGAAGAGAGAATGCGTGTACGGCGTAGAGCATGTGAGGAGGAAGTGCGTGCGGAAAGCCTGAGTATTCTTGCTCAAGGCAATAGGCAGCCAAACAGAGACTTGTTGGAAGGTTGGGCTGTACAACAGGCTCTTATTAATCGCCTGTGGCTACATAGGGAATAAGTAGTCGGAATAAAACTTAATTATTTATTTTTATATTCATAATGATGATGCACATCTCTTTTTACATCGTTCTCACACACAGTTATTATAGAATCCGCTTGTTTTAATCGTCATCTGAAGAAGCCGCCTCCCCCGTTTTGCATAAAAAGAAAATGACTGCAGTATAGTTTCTATTAGGTATTTAAACAAAATGTAAGTACACCTATTGTAGCGGCATCAACATCGCCACATACGAACAACGCGTCACACTGACGTCACGCGAATCCTGCATCGCGCAATCAGAGTTTACTACGCAACTAGCATATATACAACGTCCCGACATCAACCGTCGGGCAGTTGCCCACCAGACACGACACCCGTCTGGTCGGAGGATCCTCCCTTTTCTATGGTGGATGAGTGAACTTTACACCCTGTTCCTCATGCCACCAAACTGGTGACCCCGAGTATGAACGTCAGCGCAGCCTTCGTGCAACTTCTTCAGCGTGACGTCATCATCATCATCATCATCATCATCACTTCCTCAAGCTTTCGAGCGGCGAGTCACACAGCCAGCCAGCACCCACGGCTTCAACGGGTATCCTGACCACCAGCATGCAGCGGACGCGCATTCCTGGTCATCACCCACAGCCTCATCAGCAACCTTGGCACAGCACACTGCACTTTCGGCCGGTCCACAAGCAGAGAACATGCCTCTCCTGGTCGACGCCAGCAGCCAGCCACAACCCGGCGCTGTACTACATCCGACGCACTGGAGCATACCGCAGCGCCACCCCGACTCACTGGGGAATCACCGCAGACAGTTCCAACTCACCGAGAACTATGCGGCACCAGGTTCCGACTCACTGGAACCCTCAACTGGCACTGGCAAGTATCGCAAGATACACGACTCAGCCCACTATCGACCTCCGGTCTCCGGAGGGGAGTGATGTAGCGGCATCAACATCGCCACATACGAACAACGCGTCACACTGACGTCACGCGAATCCTGCATCGCGCAATCAGAGTTTACTACGCAACTAGCATATATACAACGTCCCGACATCAACCGTCGGGCAGTTGCCCACCAGACACGACACCCGTCTGGTCGGAGGATCCTCCCTTTTCTATGGTGGATGAGTGAACTTTACACCCTGTTCCTCATGCCACCAAACCTATAATCAGTGTAAAGTCGCGTGTGTTTGTTTTGTTATGTTTTAATTTTCCATTTCATTATAGTGGATTAAGTATATAATAATAAAATTACATTATGTACATTGACTACGACGGCGACGTGGGTTATTGCTGCGACGCTGCCTGGCTGTAGTGGCCTCTTGCTCACTAAAACAAAATAAAAATATATTATGTTATGGTTTTCAGACTGTTATTTATTTCCTAAAGATTATGCTGATGATGATGATGACTGTTATTCATACCTTTCAGTAATATGTGTGATGTGTTGTGTTGTTGCGGGAGTATCATCAGTTTCTGAAAAAATTAAAACATTCATGAATATTAACCTCAAACCTTCTTCTATCGTGTTGGTATGACCTCGCCCAAGAACTGCCTATTTCCGATATTAAAACTTACCTATTCAAAGTATTGTTGGGTGTAGGTGCATGTTCTATGTCATCGGAGAAAAATGTGGGAAGTGCAGGCAATGGAGAATTGCGAAGTGCAGGCGATAGAGAAACGGCGTGGGGTGCAGGCTAGCAAAGCAAAAAGAAAAATACCACTGTCACTATGACCAAGCATAAATACAATAAAGATAAAAAAGGTATTCCATAACTTACAGATACGGGATTAATTTGCACCTCATTTTGGGGCGTACCACTCCTTCCCACAACCTCACTGCCTGCACCGAGCAGAGCAGCGAGTCTTTCTTCTGCCGAATCTGCTTGATTCGGTTGAGCAAGTGGCATTTATAGTCGATAAACCACTAAAAATATTACAAATCTAGTTATTTACCCAAGTATATTGTACCGATACACATAAGTAATATATTGATGGAATCTAACAAACCTTGCTCCACTGTTTGGGAGTTCTTTGATACCAGTCTGCCTCGGCATTTAATATATTGGCGCACTCTGACCAAAGGCGTGATGTGAGGGCACTCCCTTCTCTAGATTTGAGTCGGCCACGGGCAAGGTCCCTATGGCCCTCCAAATATTCCACCAGCAGTTCTATTTGCCGCACAGAAATGCGTTTGCGTGAAGTCATACCTACTGAAAAATCAGGATGAAACTTACATAATGGAATTTAAACTGCTACTCCTTCGTAAACTGCACTGCCTTGCCTCCTTAAATATCATTTTATTATAATGTAATACATACTTAGTATACTTACCATCAAAGTTTAGCAAGTTTTGTATTTAATTTGCACCGAGTTTGAACTTTCGCGCTCCTTGACATTGGAGTGATCCTCTTATTTTGACACTTTTGACAGTCTTAGTTTATGCGGCACTGTTAGACCATCATTCAGCCAAATTTTAGCAAAATATAACTTTGATTGTGAATCAAAACATAATTGTTTGTTTATAAGGGAAGAAAAAGCACCAAAAGCCGTACTGGGGTATTATTTTAATATTAAAATAACGTTATATTCATTGAAATGTAATCGATTCTAGTCGATTATTTAGTGTGTAAAAATTGTTCTATCGTGTGGCCACACCGTAGGTAAGTTTGGTAGAGTTTGGTTGTCGTGCAGTTGACGTGCAGTTCACGCGCAGCTTACGCGCAGTTCAAAGATTACAAGAATACCGTTTATCACTCAAACTTAAACTTCATTGCACCTGCACTGCAACTTGATCGGCGCGTCATGAAATTACGTGAATTAGCCTTCTGGACTTATTACTGTTTCGTAATAAAATAAGCACATTTTATTTTTGAAAATGGAACTAAAAGCGGCGATCTCTTCGGTCGAATGCGTGCATAGCGTTGCGGCCTCGCCGTAGGTGAGTAAAATGTTCCTTGGTTGCGGCTACAGGAGAAATTAAAAAAAGGCATTGGCGCGAAATCTTTAGTATTTTTTTCTCTAATTACAAATTTAATTGTATTTGCAAATTGAAGAGAAAAGAAAATAAATAATTTTAAATATGTTGCCGTCAACGTGATTAAGGTGTATAAAATAAAATATGTCAATAATCCATATTTTATTTTCTCGCAATCGTAGTGAAAAGTATAGTGTAACACACGGAGCTAAAAACCCATTGTATACGAGGTAGTTTTACTCCCGTGCTTTAGCGAGGGAGTAAAGAGAAACCGAGTTAAGGCGCGACGCGACACGGCACAAAGGCCCCGCGTGTCGCGGGACGAGCGGTGCCTTTGTGTCGTGTCGCGTCGCGCCACAAGTCGCCCCGGTATGTAGAAGCCTTTATAGTCGTCGAGTCGTTTTAGCCCCTTGTATACAATCTACTATAATGACTCAGTTTAAAAGGGAAGAGTTAGTGGTACAATAACAACGATTCGTCTTTGGATATAAGAACCCGGCATAAATATTCATAACGAGCATCTAATTAAACTGATGAATTAACAAGGAACATTTTATGAACATCCATCCTTCTGAAACTATGCAAATTATATGCAACATAATGGTTACATGAGTGCCTAGCATAGGTGCGAAAAACTGAATTAGTTGATGAAATGCCAGCTGTCGTTAAACACATGCATTTGCTCTCCTAAACTTGTGCCATTCGGGGCTATTTGCATATGTCTGGGATAGGCTTGATTAATATAACACTAAGTCTCCTTCGTAGATTTATACCACGGTCAAACATGCTTGGTGTGCGCAAATAGGTTACCCGTTTTCTATGTGGTACTTCTATTCGTGTGGGGAACCCGATTATTGAAGGCGTCTTTATACAATATTAGTTGCCATCTCTGAGGCCTTGAAATATGTGTTAGAACTAAATATGAATAAAGTGGTGATAAGTACCGACAGTAAGAGCGCTTTACAGCATATTTCTAAATGTGTTCATACCGGTTCAAAGGGTTTAGCTATAGCATACACTATTTTGAAACAAATTCAATATTTTAACCAAACAGGTAAAATGTTTGTTATTCAGTGGGTGCCGTCCCATGTCGGACTTTCAGGTAATGAGGAGGCTGACAGATTAGCCAAAGAAGCAGTTCTTTCAGGCATACAAACAAGGGTTTTATTACCAAGTTATTCGGAAATATTAAGTAAATTTAAAAAATTAAACAATTTATCTTGGAAAGAACATTTTAATGAGAGATCAAAATCGAAAGGAATCTGGTATAAATGTATACAGAGTGAGCCTCCTCATATACCTTGGTTCTCCGGGTCGAAACTGAGACGCTGTCAAATTGTTGCTGCGCATCGTTTGAGGTCAGGACATATTCCACTAAACAACTTTGCTTACCTCATGCGAAAATCGGACTCTCCTAACTGTGAGGTGTGTGGTAAAATAGAGGATGCACAGCATGTGTTGGTGGAATGTGTCCGGTATACTAACAAGAGAAACGCACTTATCAATTCGTTAAAATTGTCGTTAATGGGTGTTGGAATTTTTCACGGTATTTTAGCTAAGCCTACTTCAGATGCAGCAAAAATATTATATACTTTTTTAGATAAGAAATTAGAGTAAGTTAATTTAGTTAAGGAGTAAGTTGTTATTTGTTAAAGCACGATAGGATTGGCATCATCACATAAGTGTACAAAAATCCTTTAAATAAATAAAGATTATAAAATAAATAAAGATTATAAAAAAACATATATTTTTGTTTATATACGTATACAACCATGAAAGTAAATTGTATTGTATCCTCTCCCTTCTCTTGCTGGGCAAATGCTAGAAAAGTTACGAATATAATATACCTAACCGTTTCTAGTCGACGACTTTAGCCCCCTTATTACAAAACAAGGTTTATCTTCAGACCCAGGTTTAAAACATGGAGCCATTATTGAATTTCGAACTTTATTCCGACTACGGTAAAGTTCCTAAACACAAAACTGACAACTTAGTACCGAACTAAGTTTACAGTTTTGTATAAAGAACGGTATGTCAATCACTGTTACGTTCTTATTACAAAAACTGGCTCCATGGTTTAAGCCATGTCAAAATATAAATCTTGTTTTGTAATAAGGCGGTAGGGGTGCAATCTGACGTTATACCTAATATTTTTTTATCAGTATCGTAACTTGCTTTCTAAGTTATCCTATCCCTCACTCACAAGGGGGAAGAACATCCTGAAAAACCTGTTTGGAGGCGTTATGATCAAAGCTCGATCCTTGTAGGTATGGGAGGTCTTCCGTGGTGGATATTATTATAGTCCCCTAGTTTGTCCCCTAAACTCACTAAAGAACATATTATCTTGTCCTGCCTAAATTAACGCAAGTTACTCGGCTGTTGCTCTAGATGCTCTGGGTGAGAGTTTATTAATATTTATTACTTTTTTTGGCAAGGGTTAGTAATTATTCAACCATCTATCACTTGAAGGGAAAGAATGGGAGGAGATTGCGTCAAAGTACATTTTATAAAAGAGAATAATAATATTGTTATGATTGTGCTGTTCTAGTTTCCGTAATGATCTAACTAACTAACTATTCTTGAGACCAACCAAGCGATGGAGTTACAAAAATATTTTCTTTGTGCACGATTGTATCGATTCCAGGAACATAATATTTATCTACTTAATTAAATATTTCATGTTGTATTTTTACACTACATGCGTTGTCTGTTATTCGCTAAACCCCGGATGGATAAGATTGAGAAAATCTTATCAAACTCCAATCAAGCTATCAATTCCAATCGCTTTCAATAAATGCTAAACATTAAACAACATTGAAGTAATATGTTAATAATTTTGCACTACGTACAGATAGGGTTAAAAGTTGATAAAACTGCAGTAAATCACTGCCAAGTGTTCAACTCTTTCACTGCCACCAAGTTCAACGGGAAAACTTTCCCCTATGAGGGAATTTGATGATTTGTTACGCTGAGAAATCTATATCGCGACCGTAAACGGAAAAGGATTTGTTGTATCACGTTATCAAATCGTACCGCTACAGTAATGGGTGTATCAAGGAAAGACTCCTAAGTCACAGGTATTCCTAGTTTAGGAGTCAGGGTTTCAACTTTTGTGCGCCTTTAATTATTGTGAACTTTATCTAGATTTATGCATATTGTAAGGACCTGTGTCAATAAAGTTTAAATTATTATTATTATTAAAGCCATAAAATGGCTTTTGCAGATGTTATTATTTATTGACATATTAATTTGCACAACGTACACAAAGTTACAGGCTATCATCATCAGCCGACAGACGTCCACTGCTGGACATAGGTCTGCCCTAAAGGGTAAGGGAGGGGGGGTTTGCCATAATTGCCACGCTTGGCAGGCGGGTTGGCGATGGCAGTATGGTGTTAACATGCATAGAAAACGCTGCTGCCCATTCCCTTGTAAGTCCCTTAGTCGCCTTTTACGACACCCACGGGAAGAAATGGGATGGTGATATTCTTTACGTCCGGCACCAAACGGACAACAGGCTATTACTAGGCTAAAATTTAAGAGTACATGACCCTGTTAGGGCGAAGCAAGTATTATTACAATAAACTGATAGCTAGGTTTTTCGTAAAGTTAACATAATTATATTTATATGTTAATTATGGGCTTTGTTTTTATATATAATAGAAATATTTGTACGCCATACTATGGCAGGGTATGCTGGAACCAATATTGTAACATCTATTGTACCATATCCTAATAAATAAACACATTTGATTTGATTTATATTGCATACCTACAAGCTAATATCACAACAAGCATTACTATAATACTTTTTCTCTTTCTAACGATTTATATTTAATTTGTAATAATTAAAGTAATTTGATACAAAGATATTAGAATTATTTTATGCATAATATTTACTTTAGTTTCTTATTTTCCATAAACTCTTTAAAGTAACTCGATCCTAACAATAATGACTTAAGGTTTGATTTAAATATGCATAGTGTTTTTGTTGATCATATATTATGTTGAGGTAATCTAATGTACATTTAATTGGACGCTTCGGTATTCTAGGCTAGGTACTGGTAGAATTCATTCAGTTTTGCGGCGCTCATTCTTATCAAAATTAAAGACTTAAATTGTGTATTATTTTCAACAAATAAGGCTATTTCTAGGATATAAATGGAGGGTAACGTTAGGATTTTTTCCATAATAAAGTGGGGTTTACAACTATCTCTGGGTTTTACGAATTACTAGCTGCGCCCTACGGTTTTACCCGCGTAACTCTCGATCCCTTAAGAATATCGAGACAAAAAGTAGCCTATATGTTAATCCAGGATGTCAGCTACCTCCAAACAAAATTTTATCAAAATTGATCTAGCCGTTTGAGTGTGAAGAAGTAACAAACACACACTCACAAACTTACGCTTTTATAATATTTGTAGACATTTATTTTGGGCAGTCAATAAGTCTTTAGCATCGACACTATGTCCCCACAGTATGATTCTGAGCGCACGTTTTATAACTCACATAAATGTGTCTCCATCCAGGTGTTCGATCTGTGCGTATTGTTTCCTGTCAGCGAGATACGATCTAAGCCAATCAAGTGCGTCTCCTCTGATGCCAACTACATTTAATTTTGTTAATAAGATTAACAAAACATAGGCTTTTTTTTTTTTTTTTTTGGGTGGGAAATTATCAAATAACTTCTCCCGCTCTAGGCTGAGCGGGAGGGCGTGTCAGACTTTTACTGACTAAAACCCACCCGTATTCCTTCATTTACCTGTGTGCCAGGGCCACGATATCCCTTTCGGACAAACTCGCAACCCTGGCAGGCATTGGCCCTATCGGACCCCGTCAGTTGGTGCTGACAACTCTTTGAGGCGCGCGTGGAATACGACGCGCCGTCGACCCGGGCCTGGTCCTTATCGGACGGTGAGCTACCCATCGCTCACCGTCCGCAGGCCCGCGCCTACGGTGGCCGGAAATCGGCTTGCGAACAAAACATAGGCTGGGATAGGCTTTAGGCATGTGGAACAAGAGGCATATTGCGTAGTTTTCGCCTTTGATGTATGGAAGGACTGCTAGCGTGGTCGGTTGGTTTGTATGAATTTTAAATTGATTATTGACGAGTAAGTTGTATTTTTCTCGGAATTTACACATACGGTTAGTAATAATTTTTCAAATATTTTTGAGGATGCTGGAAGAAGTGCAATGGGTCTGTATTGAATAGGGTCATGGGATTTTCCACCTTTTACTAAAATCAAACCTGATTCAATTCCTCGCTTAATTCCCGAACAGATTGCCATTGATAAATACTTGTGCGTACGGTAAAACTGTCAAAAAACACGGCCATTTAATTACGGAAGGCTTATGGGATCCCAACACGATGGTGACACAGTATGCTGAGATAAACAGTAGGCCCACTACGAACATATGACTGGATCGACGCACTCACACAGATATGCGCTGCTACAAGATTTTATAAAGCGAGTTTGCAATGCCGTTAGACTGTGGCTTTTAGATAAAGAAAAAAACATGCCAAGTGCGAGTCGGACTCGCGCACGAAGGGTTCCGTACCATTATCTATAAAAATGGCAAAAACATTATGGGAGCCCCCCTTAGATATTTGTTTTATTTATTTTTTAATTATTATTTAATTATTTATTTTTAAAGTGAATACATAACTAAATATTCTGTGAACATTTCAATCGTTTACCTGTTGCCGTTATCAATATCGAGCAAAAACGAGCAAAAAATCACGTTTGTTGACTGGGAGCCCCCTTAAATATTTATTTTATTCTGTTTTGTAGTATTTGTTGTTATAGCGGCAATAGAAATACATCATCTGTGAAAATTTCAACTGTCTAACTATCATGGTTCATGAGATACCGCCTGGTGACAGACGGACAGACAGACAGACAGACGGCGGAGCCTTAATAATAGGGTCCCCGTTTTACCCTTTGGGTACGGAACCCTAAAAAGTACCTTAGTGCTTTTAAATGTTTATAATTATATATTTTTCTCAATTAACTGTTTTGTGTGTTCATTAATAAATTAATAATAAAGGCAGGTGGGACCGTTTTGTTTTTCTGTCGTATCTAATGGTTGACAGCCTTAACATTCCGATGGAGCGTAGTACGTAGATAGGTACCTAATTATCACTAACATAGCTTAGTTGAGATACTGTAGTACACTTCCACTGTAACATTACGTTCGCTCGAGATTGAGCTCTTTGACTCATTTCCAATCGTGGATTTGCTTAGCAAGGAAATAAAGTTCGATGGATTGGGATCCCATTGCGGTGTTTGATGTAATGATTCGAATCTGCGTTATTTCGTATATTATGGGGAATTGTGGCTGTATTGGGGGAATTGAAATGTTATAGAGAAATGTGTTTGTCAAAGAATAAGCTAAAGTAATGGGTTTCTGTTATCTTAAGAGAGGTGCAAGATTCAATGTGAATAATAATAACTAGCTTTAGTGGAGCAAAACGCTTCATAGTCGTAGAAAAATCATAATAGCAGCTTTAACAGATATACAACATTATTTTAAGTATATGCGAAATCTGAATATAGTTTGTTCAGAATAAGGAACTGAATCGATTTCAATAATTTTTACACCATGTTATATTTTGTCCCAAAAATATTTATGTATGATAAATATTTTTGGGACAAAATATAACATGGTGTAAAAAACGGAAAACGGAAAATGTTATCACCATTTAATTACTTACAATACAATCGCCGTACAATTAGGTACCTACTTCCAAATTATTTATTATTATCAATGAGCGCAAGACGATAATGGAGGCGCGGGGACGCCGTAAGCATGTTTTTATACGGACAAACCGGTAACATAACAACCTTATAACTTTGTGATTTTTCATGATATAGTTTTGAAATTGTGTACATAGTGTCTTTACATAAAAACACTAGACACGTGTTTCGGTTTTCGCATAAACTAAAACTAATATTGTATAGAGCTTTAAACTCCCTATAGCTTCATAAACCTACAACTGTACAAACTATTAAATCCAAATCCCATTACTAACTTCCAGTTACAGATAATCTCATACAGGGAAACATTAGCTGAAGCGTGTATTACGTCACAAGCCAGTGTAACAAGCCTTAAGGCGTTGGGAACTAAGCAGTCGCGTCTCTGTCTTTGATTTGTGATTGTACTCCAAGTAGAAAGCTTAGTACAACACCCTGTAGCTTCTCAAAGATATATGAAACACTCTATAGCTTTACAAAGGAATAAATGAAAGAGAAGGAAAATAAAAGAGCTAATAGTGAGCAACAGTAGACAAAGAATAGGAGTAAATTGAGAAATGTCTTTTTCTTAGTATTTCGAATTGTATAGTCTTATTTTGTATTTCGACTAAGTCGAAATGAGTTTGATTACACTTTCATAGAAGTACTCAAAGTATTCTTGTTTTGGAAATGATTCTGGGTGAAGTCAAATGACATCCATACTGATATTAATAATATGAAAGGAAAGGCAAGGAATTATGTTATATTTTGATATTTTATAATATTATTATTTTCTCTAAATCAGAGCAACCGCCATCTTATCTCTTCACTACATTTGGTTGACTGGTAGAAAATGCCTAAAGCATTAAGTCCGCCTTTGTACATTATTGTGTGTGAGAAGTTTAAATAAATAAATAAAGGCTTCTACATACTGGCGCGACTAGTCGCGCGACACGACACCGGTAGAACAATTTCTATGAAAATTCTAGGAAATTGTTCTACCGGTGTCGTGTCGCGCGAAAAGTCGCGCCTGTATGTAGAAGCCTTAACTCAGGTAACTTTTTATGCCTAAACCACTGAACCGATCGTTAAAAAAAATGACAGAGAGGTAGCTTGGAACCTGGAGAAGAATATTGGCTGTTTTTCATCCTGGACATTTCTATAAAAAAAATATGAAATACACACAGACGAAGTCGCGGGCAACAGCTAGTTTAAAATAATGTCAATCAATAACCATTGTGAAACTTCAACCTCGTCAATTTTTGAATCTCAAACTATCTCGATCCTTACAAAGTACTTTAAAAGTAGAAGCCAGCTTGTTTGTGCCACTAGAATGTGGGGCCAACTTATTTTTGCACACGTCTTTGAGAAAGTCTTCGAAGCGATGGATTCGTAGGTAAATGGAGGTGGGTATTTGCTTAAAGTTGTCTTTAACACATAATTTTGGATTATTTGGACTGCCTCGTTGAGCAGTAGCGCTTGCAACCACTAGGTCGCATGAGGTCTTGGGTTCGATTCTCAGGTCGGGCAAAGTGTTATTCGGCTTTTCTATCTGTAATTTCTAAGTAGGAGCCCAGAATCTGAATGTGTGCCAGGTTGATGGCAGTGGCCTCGCCGCCCCCTATTACATGGGACTTAAACATAACCTGGTGAAATGTGGCTGTACTATGGGTACATCTCTGCTTAGCCCTTCGGGGAAGCAAGGCGTGATGTTATGTTATATTAATTATGTCTTGGATTATTTTGATCAGAGAAGAAGTATTGAGACACAAATAATTTTTGCAGCTCAAAATATTGACAAATAGTCTCAAGATTTCCCGAGGCTCGAAATATTTTAGTTTCAAAATACGGTACGTTGTTGTTGCTGGGCTAAAATAAAGTGACTCAATAATACATTGTAGTGATATTTTAATCAAGTTCAAATTCAAGGTCGCTCAGCGTGCTATAGAGCGGGCTATGCTCGGAGTTTCTCTGAAGGATAAGATCTGAAATGAAGTTATCCGGAAGAGAACCGGAGTTACTGACATAGCCTGCAGAGTAAGCAAGCTGAAGTGGCAGTGGGCTGGCCATGTTTGTCGAAGGACCGATGGCCGATAGAGCAGACGAGTCCTGGAGTGGAGACCGCATATAGGCAAGCGTAAGGTTCGACGCCCCCAGCTAGATGGACCGACGACCTTAAAAAGGTGGCTGGGACAGACTGGATGCGGCAGGCGGAGGACAGGGCGTTGTGGCGCAGCCTAGGAGAGGCCTATGTCCAGCAGTGGATTGCTATAGGCTGAGTTGATTGATATTTTAATCCTTGATTTCTTAAGGCATGCCGTACCTCATTGTTTATTGACAGAGCGAGCGAAGCGTCTCTGCTTTAAGTCCGGCAAAATTTGCTTTCCTCGGTCAGTTTGTTGCTACTCATCTATAGGTCGTATTTTACAATCGATCGGGATGAAACTTGGTATACAGGTTTTACAATTTTATACTATTTTCTTGTCACCGGGGATTTTTGATTGGAGGGGTCCTTCCTCCAAAAAGGGGGTTACTGGATATCTCCGCCCTATGAGATCCGATTTCAGTGTTTCTTTTTTTTATTTGAAAGGTTATAACTTTAAATTGATCTCATAGAAAAATGGCGAAGATCTGATGAGGATCTTCGGCGTGCGGAGCAGAATAGCTCCTCAAAATGCAGTAAATTGCGCACTTTTAGCTTTCCACCAGTGCAATCGGCCCTTTAACTATTAGGTAGGGATTGATGGAGGATCTGAGGCCACCTTCTCATCCCAAAACTAGGCTGCAGCAATACCTCTGCCAATTAAAACCTATTAGTTAAGTTTTCTAGCTGGCCTATAAATTTTTGGTCATAATTTTTTTTTACCATGATTTTTAAAAACAACAATTATGGTAAATATCCCGTTTTATAACTTCAGTGGTTTAGGAATTGTTGCAAAAAAGTTTTTGCTCGCGAGGTCTAGAACTACTAGTTGCTTGTAGTTGTTTTTGCTGTGCTTGCTTTTTTATACCATCTATTAATACATATGGAATGCAATAAAGAATTGAGAATTGAATTGAGAATCATTTCATTTCATTTTTTATCTTTTTTTTTTTCTAGTCTTATTCATTTTTCGCCTAGTGGCGACGCAAAGCGAAGGGTAGCTTTCATAGCCTAATATCTTGCCTCTTCATTATTATTTTTTTTTCACGGTACCAGTTAAGTATTCCAAAGAGTTACGTTAGGTAAACAACACTTCGAAATTACCTATTACGAAGCGGAAAACAAGTCTTAATTAAATTCGCATTAACTGCCCCAGCTGAAGAATTAGCACTCTTTCGTTCCAGGGTAATAGCGCATAAATAACTCAGAAAACGAATTTTATTTCAAGTCCAACTTTAAATTCGTTGCTCGTTTCTCTATGAGTTATAGCTTGCCCACCACTACTTCAATGTCACAAACTTACCTTTACATTCCACATAACTTTTACTACCTTATAAAAAGTGCTATTTTCCTTTGTCAGTGTTCGGTTTAAGTTTGTATTCAGTATGTCACACGCAGGGTTACCCCTTAATTTTCATTTCAACCACGCCCGGCAAGTTGTGTAATGTAATTAACAAACAAGGCGATTTATTTGCCGTTTGTTTTTGTCCAACATGTCGTTAGGGAGCTATTTTCTTCTAAGTTTAGTCACGAAGGTAATCGTTTATTTGCTAGCGACCTTAATTTATTGTTTATATAGGTGTTAAAAGGTTGGTGAAGTCACAGTACAGTGAGCTTTCAATTTTTGTTCAATGCTGCCATTAACTTTAAGTTTTCTTGAAATAGAATTTAGCATGTTTCTTTATTTTTGACTAGCGTGTGCCCGCGACTTCGTTCGGGTGGAAATCGTAAGACATCAAAATATAGGTACTAAAATAACAGCCACATTTTTATAAAACTTCCATCTGTACTACGTTTTTTAGTTTTGGGCTCAGCAGCCAAAATATAAAGAGAGTCAGGACTGGTGACGCGGGAGAAAGCAACGTACAGTTGTCCGTGTGAGAAGCAGCTTGTCACGAGGGCGACAGTAGCAATTTCTAATTGCTTGCGGAGTTTTTTCATTTTTATTGAATTAATGAATGCCTGAGTTCCTGCATATATACTACCTAATGGCAGAACACTGTTACGCTGACTGATGCATTCTTACAGATTATGCCTGACAAACAGCTATTATTAAAATAATATAACAGTAGATTGTAAACACACGGGATTCCTCATTATGACTCCGTGCACGAATAAAATACTCATTTGTCAATTTCTTATCTAATTATGAAAAAGCTTGAAATAATTGAAACTTAAAGTTTTTTGTGAACTTAAAGTTTGTTGTGAACTATTATAATGTACAGTTTTTTCGGCGCTAAGCCGTTCGCGTCACTTACAGCGCCTGTTTAATAGTTTCATCACTTTGGCGCTCTCTTAAGAATAATTTTATTTTTTATTTAATTATTTCGCGTTTGATTTATTTAATGAAGATATTTTATTAACATTAAATAAAGTTTTGATTTTATTTCAAAGATAGCTGAAGACATATGTGATTTTTATTTTTCTTGAAAGTCTTGTTAAATAATAGGAAAAAAGTACATTATTGACATACAACCATAATATTTATTTTTATTATAACCATAGATAACAGAAGAGTTCTAAACTTAATGTTTTTCTGTATGTATAGATAATAGATTGGGGTAGGTATATTAAAAGCACCTTTACAAAGTGCTTTAGTACTTCTGTCGCATTTTGGGCAGTCTTTCATCATTTGAGTCAAGATAAATAAGCATCTCCTATGAATTTACCGAACGACTGGTCCTGCGCTGCTCACATTTAGCTGATTCCTGCAGCATTCACAAGGGGAAGTCAACCCTGCTTAGCTCAGCCAACCAATAAAGTTATTCAACATAATTGTCAACATTATGTAGGTACCTTTTTATGTTTCTACGTTAATTAATGTAATTGGTGCTGTCCCCGGTTTAATTAACTGTAATTTACTGGTTTGCCAAGTTTTTTATCTAAAAGAGGCCTTCCTTCCAGAAAAAAAAATATTTGCAGTCTGTGGGGACTGCCGATAGAAGTGAAAACCGTATACATATAGCTCATGGAAAGCGATCGGTGATGATTCCATGATTTTTGTTTACCCAAAAAAGCACGGAACAATATCTAGTCTGTATGTAACGTAAGACTTCCAAGTTCTAGTTTTATTGAGATTTGTCGAGGAATGTTAAATAAAACAACATGTACATAAAGTAGACGTGTACAAAGAATACGTGATGCGTGTGCCTGATCTGTTGCAAACAAAACTCGTATCCAGATTTTCATTTGTATTCAGTTTGGCAGAAAAGTTATTGAATTGTAAATATCATAATAGGGTATTTATATATTTATAAGTCCAATTTCGCGCTTCTTTTAAGGAGAATTTTATTATAAGTGGATATTTATAGTAACGCCATTTTAATTTTCAGGATTATTTGATGTACGTTTGTAACCCCAAAGTATTTGAGATTAAATAAATACTTTCCTTACAGGTCATACACCCAATGTTTTGTATCAACCGAGATTTTTATTTAAAAGGCCATTTAGCCGTATGTAAATGCACCAACAATTCTTAAAAATATGACCACTATAAAACCGAAAAACTGGTACAAATATATAAATTCTGTGAGGAAAAACTATCGATATTGGTATGCCAGATTCCGCCTGCACACAACTGACACTGGTACAAATTGTGGTGCCATGCAGCTGAATAAGTATTTGGCATCGCATCGCACTGAAATCCCGACGTCTTTTATTAAAACTTTTATTGGCCCAACGTTCTTTTGTTTTTGGTCAAAGTTTCGATCAAGTGGTCTGTTTGTTTAGGCGAATTGTACAGATATCTATGTAGGTGGACGGGAAGATTGGAGTTACAACTTCTTGTGACGTCATCTTCCTATGCGTTTTTGACAATAAGTGTGTATTATTCGTTCATTCCCCACGACACCCGAGCGACAGTATTATCAGACGTCATGCAGTCTTATTATGCCAGAGCTTTTTCTTGGTTTTCAGAAGATTAACGAAATAATAACATAACTTTACGCTTGTATTCGAAAGGTTGGGCAGAGGTGTATATAGTACACAAGCATTTTTTTGTATGTAATCGGTGGTGAACCTAATGCCATCATGCAGGCTCATAACGTGGCTCTATCCGTGGCTGGTAATCAGAAATTCCCAATGGAAAAACTTAATAACACTTTGCCCGATCTGGGAATGGAAACCAAGGAAAGGAAGCCTGCTCCGAAGCGTTAATCCGAAGTATCGGTCGAATGTTCGGCTGTTTATAGTTTCCTTTTTTGACTTTGAATTCTTACCCGACTTAAAGTCACATTTTTGACTTTGGCTTATCTCTTTGACTGTCGTTTTCTTTTCTCCGTAGTCAGCCATAGTTAGCCGTCGTCAAGTATCGGCCAAAAATTCGGCCGATACTTCGGATTTATGTTCGCAGTAGACTCCCAGGACCTCACGCTCATTAATCGTGCTAGCGATCAGTACACCAACGAGGAATTCTTCAGGCAATATTAGTAATGATTTAGTAGCAGAACATGTGTGAGGAAAGTAGTCGGACGGTGAGGAAAACATCAGCATATCAAGGGCTTTTATGAAAGAGAGAAGAAGAGGATTAGGGAGACTGTGAATGGATAATTATACTGTAAGCTGTGGTAAAGTGTAATTGAAACTTATGTAATACATTATCTACAATATAATATACATTATTGTAAAAGATAATTGTAATGTATCTCGTTGGTAATCCTTAAATAAATAAATTATAATATTGTTAGAGAAATATTTTCATACATACATAACATCACGCCTGTAATCTCCGAAGGAGTGAGGCAGTTACCTATAGTACACCCACATTTCACCAGTTATATTTAAGTCCCATATAATAGGGGGCGAGCCTATTGCCAACAACCGAACAAATATGTTCAATAGTAAAATAACAGTTAGTAACTAACAGTGATATTTAAACGCAGCAAACGTTTTATTGTTTTTCATTGGTAACTATCTCATCGTTCTGCGTCCGTGTCGTTACAAACAACTAAAGGCTTACGCTAGGTGTTTGGGTTACCACCCATCTGTGTATTGATAACTGGGTAAAACTTACAAATTGTTTGTGATTGTTACAAGTTTCTAAGTGGTATTAGGCACAGTACCCGTTTTTACACTACGAGTTTCAAGAGACTGTCTTAAATATAGGTATGTGTGACAAAAAGACGCTCTATAAACCGGACTGTCATTTGCTTCCGATCCGCTAAGGAACATAAGTCAAAAAGAAATAGTAGTTTATGAAACTGTTGCATAATAAGGGGTATTAAAACACGAGTCAGCCAGGTTTTTAATAGTATCACAGGAGTGTTTTATTATTTAAATAAACCGTTTTTAGAGTCCGTTCAACCGATTTTGACTTCTATTGCGCTGTAATAAACAGTTGGTACTGTAACCACGTTTTTGATTTTAATGCCATTTTTATGCCAACGGAATAGAAGACAAAATCGATTGAACGGACTGAAAAAAGGGTTTATTTAAAATTTCTAATGTTATTTCAAATGGAGTACTTATAGTTATTACATTAGGTAATTTATCTATTCTCATACATTGGGATTTAACCTACTAAATAAAAAAAAAGTTAAAAGAGTAAGAAATGGTTTATTGCTTATAATACCTAATTATTCAAGTTTTGTATATTGCAATTATGAAATATGAATGGCGTCAAAACCCAAAACATCACCGCGCATGCGCTAAAAGGCCACGCCACAGACAAGTTTTGGAATGAAAACTATTTTGTACTTAATGCTATAAATATGGCGCGCCCGCATAAGATTTGCACTAGAAAAAACAATATTGATGGAAACTCCTTGGTGATATTAACTTCTTGGATTTGTCCTGTATCGTATTGGTAAAAAATTGTTTATTGGAAAAAGTGTTATATGATTATATTATATTTCATCATTTCATAAAGTCATTGCAAGTAAGGCCGAGAATCAGCACATTTTGAACGTCAACATTACATGACAGTCCCCATAAACAGGCAAGCGTTTAAGGGGACTGTCTTCCCACCTCCTAGTGCTTTAAGTGGGATGAAAAAGTGGCGCTATAAACTCCCAAGCAACACATGTCAGTTATGTTAGAAGAACTTAATTTTATACAATAGTAGGTATGCAAAGTAATTAACGTTACAGAACAAAGAAACACAAAACAATTGAAAAAAAAAACATAAAACTAAAATGTGTAAGATCACGTTAATATTACCGACTTTTTATTAGAAACCGCTTTATTTATTCTGATAAAATCAACAGAAAATTTTCTAAGAAAGGTTAAAGGTGTTAATTCGGCGCGTGATAGGTCGTTGACGGGTGCTTACCATTTTACTTGGAGGAAAAATTGAACCTATTAGTTATATTTCATAAAACAAAATGAAGGTCAGTTTTCCTAGGTTTAATACATTTATTTACTTAAATGTTTGGTTGTGTGGCACCTATACACAAGGCGGCCTTCATGCCATAAGGCATTATCTACCAAAAGTTAAGTTCTCTTTTTTGGTGCAAATATCATAATTATGTCGTTTTAACACGTCGTTGACTGTTTTGAAGTGCGTTCTTCCTTCCCTGCTTTCAATGTTCTAATATTCTACGGCTTTTACTAATTCAAACCACCGTTAGGCAGTTTGTCCAACGCAAGGCAAAGGGACGTTAACGAGAAACGAGATGACGTCACCGAAGTAGCGATACATACCTTTGCTATGGCCGCGAGTCCACCCACCGTCCGTCACCCGAGCGCCGGAATCCCGGTCCCCGAATTTTCGAGTGGTTCGCCTAAAATTCGGCCCGAGATTGTGACCGGCCGATGTGGCATACAGGCGTAGTAACGAATGGTTCATTCTCTTAACAAGGCAGGTAAGGCAAGAGGTCTGTAAATGCTTGTAACAGGCTGTAATGTTTTTTTCAGTTGGTCAAATAAAATGGAAGCGGCGGCCATAGTAAGTGCATGTATCGCTACTTAGACGCCGTCGCCTCGTTTCTCGTTGACGGTGCGGTGGACAAACGGCCTTAGGGTAAAGGGAATTGTTCTCGGCTTTTTGATCGCCATTTAATATTGTAGCGCCATAGCCACCGGGCTAAGCCACCGTGGCTATCGGCTACACTTTTAGTAGCCCTAAATTAATCATAAGGCTAACGTGAACTGAACCCTGTTTACGGGAAGTCAGACTTATTAATGTGTTGTATTAAATTTATAGGGTATTTTGTAGCTTGTTAGTTTATTAAATTTGGAATGGCCACTAGAAACGCTAAATCACTATTACCATTCATAATAAACTCAAAGATGGACTGGAAACTAGCCAGACTCATGTATCGAATGGTGATCGTACCTTGTTGAAAGTATCGGCACTCATTAAAGCTAGCAGGTCAAGACTGAGAAGATATGAGATGAGAGAGTTATCATGGGAGACTTGATTAATCACACCAGGAATAAACCCAGTCAAAAGAAACCATAGATAAATATCACCCGTCTCTCCACTATCCCAATGCTTGCTCAAGGATGCATATACGGTAGGTTCTAATAATCCTTCCATATCCCAAGGGCACGTCTTCCCTACCATTATCGCGCTCCCCGGTCTACTCTTTATACAATGGTCTCTGTAGTCTCATGAAACATGAGGCTTCAGGGGCTAGGGTGAAATTTGGGTTCATTAAAGCAATCGAGTCTGGTTTAACCACGCTGGGGCTGGTGCATTTCATTAATTCATTCATTAACTGTTATTTAATTCAATTTGGAATAGATTGTACTTACTAATTAAATGTTTTCTTTTTTAATGGCAGGTGTGAATAATTCTTATTGGGAAAAATGTGACTTAGTGTGCACTGTGCATGCCTAGGTATGTCTGCCAAGATTGGCAAAAGAAATACATGAAAATTAAAAGTTGCAAAGTTACATGATATGTTCGTGGTAGGGACACTATACTTACATAATTATAAAATTAGCTTCCATTCCAACGCAATAATAAAATAATAAAACAACAACCTTCCATATAGGTAACCTTCAGATTACGACACGCCTAATACGCGTCAAATAAATACTAAAGTGCGAACTTTATATAATGTTATAAATTAACTTAAACCCCACAAAATAATTTTAACTGAAACACGCGATGGTTTCCGTGACATGCAACGCAAATATAGCTAATCAAATGTTGGGCCCCAAGGGCCAACTTCAACAATGTTCAGATAATTATAGTGGCCTCATAGTTACGTTACCACCCTTTTTTGTTTGTTGAGTGAAAAATTATCAAATAATGTGTTGACCATGTTCCTTCATTTGCCTGTGTGCCAGGGCCACGACATCCCTTTCAGACAAACTCGTAACCCTGGCAAGTACGTTACCACCCTTTTTATTTTTATTTTTGGATGCGAAATTATCAAATAACTTCTTTCGCTCTGGGCAAAGCAGGAAGGCGTGTCAGACTTTTACTGACTAAAACCCCCCGTGTTCCTTCAAATGCCTGTGTACCAGGGCCACGATATCCCTTTCGGACAGTCTCGTAACCCTGGCAGGCATTGGCCCTTTCGGACCCGGTCAATTGGTGCAGACGTCTCTTTGAGGCGCGCGTGGAACACAACGCGCCGTTGACCCGGGCCTGTAGTGCTATTCTGTAACCAGCTCACCGTGAAAAATTAGGTGAAGTGAGCTTGAAGTGAGCATCAATACATAGTGTCAGTGCCTAGCATCAATGGAATGACAGCTCACATCACCTGAGTTTTCACGGTGAGTTTTTTACAGAATAGAGCGGCTGGTCCTTATCGGACGGCGAGCTACGTTACCACCCTAAGGTTGAATGTCACTTGCACTTCAAAAAACAACAAGGTCTATTTTGTATTTCAAATCACATCAAATCATTTAATCGTTTGCAAACATGGGTAATAGGTACATAGATTTTTTCTTTTTTTATAATAGTGGTCCATATTCTATCGTCACATGGGCATGCATATTGTATTTATTTACACAAAAAACCATATATTAATATGTCATTTATACAGTATTACAAAAATGTCATATTATTAATATGACATTTTTACAGTACCTACTACATTTGACATTAATTTGTATTTTTTAAATTTAAAAATACATTATATTTTTGTGTAAATAAATATCTACAATTTGACGTTTTTGTAGCAACAACAATGTCAAATTGTTGGAATTACAGTAAAAATGTCATATTAATACAAACATTTCAGATGTTATCAAGGTTGCAGTAATAAAAAAAATGTCCAATAGAATAGTAGCATGTCTTTCAAGACCAATGGGTCGGTTGGATAGTTTCAAGCTTATTAAAGATTCAATTTACTGGGAATCGTTGTCCGGTTGACGTGATCACATCAACGCCGGCTATCGCTGAAAACCAGCGCTCTGGGGCGCTGTCTCACATAAGGTCGGAGCATAATGCTGAGCGATGGCCGTTTTGCGTAGATGTGACGCATATTTTCCCCCAACTTGTTCTTTTCGTGTTTGTGTTCTGTCATTACGTCATGTTTACCGCAATAACTCATTTTCTGTCTGTCTGAAAGTGGTAAAGGAAAAAAGAGGTCGGCTATTCAACATGTAACACAAATAGATATAGCTAATCAAATGTTGGGCCAACTTTACTTTCATTGCTTTGTCTGTCAACACGATTTTGTGTTTACTTGAATCGTTTTTTGTTTGACATGTTTCGTGCTGAAGGAGGAATGTAAGAGTTTGTATTAGTGTATAGTGGAGTTATGGTGAGGCCAGGAACATGGGAAGTACGTGTAGTAATATTCTTTGCGTAACGGTACACTCCTTATGTCAGTCGTGGTTGTAAGGACCCGACCTAATACTGTTACAAGAGGAAATGATTAGCCTATTGCGAAACAAACAATGAGTTTCATGACTGATATAACTGTTTTATTTGTTTTTTTTTTATTGTTGTTGCTGAGAAGAAAATCGAACTAATCATAATCATTTATTTCCATACAATGTGGTAGGTAGTCAAGTTTTGGGAGCGATGAATTCAATAAAAGAGTTCGAATACGTTTGCAGAAGCGGATGCTCTAGTGTAATGATCTCAATAACTAATCCTATCGGTTACACACACACATGGTTGGACTTACTTCTACTTAAAGTGCTAACATGACAAAATGCATGGAACCGTCTGGAAGGGCCCACCCTGAACAGCAATCATGCAGTTTATGCTCTCACGGTGATCACTCGTTGCGGTTCAGGTTGCATAACTAGGTAGCACTTACAGATTAAATAATACTTCTAGCAATGTGAAATCAATCCAATTCTGTAATAATGGTAAGGAATGTTTATGAAAATTTTATACGAACGTCAAAAATATTTGAAAGGCCATCGGACGCAACAGCAGCACAATACAATTTCAATAAAAGCATTCTAAACACAGAACCAATTTCCAAATACATTTCGCACAAACAGAAAGCAGTTTTCGTTTTTATTCAATCGAAATAAACTAATGTTTTCAACACGTGACTCCATTCACTGGAATTTCTTTTGAAGAAAATGAAATCTAAGAAATTTTCTGTACCAACATACACGAGGAGTTTCGAAACTCGATCATTCGTGAGCGCAGAGCGTGCGCTCGATATAGAGTCAGAGAGATATTTCAAAATGTTGCAACATTCAAACGCGTTGGGATATTTAATTTGATGTATGCTGCGGTAGTTTTCAGGAAATATTGTAATGAAATAATACTTTATGAGCAAAACAATAAAGAGTGATAAAGCCGAGTGCTTTTTCGCGTATTTTCTATAGGGTCATGAGTATTCGCGTAGAAGTAACGATTAAAAAAGCTTAAGGTTTATCTGACCTAATAAAAAAAGAATAACTACGGTTAAGAGTTTTATTACCTCAAGTTAGTTAGTTTAATAAATATAATTCTGATAAATGCAGAATACAATATTCCAAAGTTTTCTTGTTGTAAGAACTCTTTTAAAGTTCATCAAGCAAATTAAAATGTGATGAATACATTTTAAAGTAATCGAAATTTTAATTAAAGTTACTTTGTACAACTAAAACTATATTAATTTAAGTTTTTGCGAGCAATATGAATGAATAACTTTTATGCTAACGTAAATTGTATCATATTTGAAAGAACCTGAGAATAAATAATAAATGAAATATAATAAAATAGAAAATACAAATTTATTTTAAAACGTTTATAATTAAGCAGTAGACAAACTTAGACTAGGAATGACGACATTAACAAACTGAAGGCAAAATAGGCGAAAGGCTAATATTTTTCTACCTATGTCATAAAATGATACTCAAAGTTTTTTTTCAGTAGGTATTATGAAAACCAAACCACACTGGTTTCACAAAAGTGAACAGTTTTATCTCTCCAATAAGCTTTATAAATCTAATCAAATGGCCACTAACTCTAGCAGAAAGTGTCAACCTATCAGAGTTCAGATATCTTTAATTTAATCCGACTTGGGGCTAGCCACATGGAAACCCTTATCACAAAGTTCGCAAATTAAATGTTCGAGAAAACACGTAGTATTCAAATCATTCATTCGGAAAGTATTTAGCCTCATCAGCTCATTGGTCGAGCGAGTTAGGGAGACTAGAAATCAGCCATTCAGGTGTTAGAACTAATCTCCGGTTATTATCCTGGTTTGGGTTTAAGTGGTCGATAAAAGTTGATGGGGTTATCCTTTACTCATGACTGAGTATTGAAATAGGAGTCTGTCTTATATTTAGGAAAGGGGTTCTATTTCATCCTCAGGAAATCGAGATAGGAACTGGTTTGGCCGTGGTAAAGTTACGTTATCAGAATTCGAGATTCAACTGATTTTACTGTAGCTACAGGAAATATAGACATCCAAATGGTTTGACGGCTGTTGTTGAGTCTAAATATAATTTTGAAGTCATGTAGGTAGCTTGGAACTATTTTAATAAATGATTTATTTCTGTAAGTAGATTTATACAAACACTTTTAAACGCCAATAATATATTAAAAACTAGTTAATGTGGTTGTTGATTTATACAGGGTGTTTGGCAGAACGTTGAACATACGAAAATGGTGGGTAGGTGGGGTCATCTGCTACTTACTCAGCCCTAATTTATTTGGCCCTGGCCGACTGGGTATTTAAAAAAAAAAAAAAAAGTTTTTTTCTTGTTTCACCACTTTCCTAACTTTAAAGTGTATTTTTTTTATTAAAAATGGGCAATAAAACAGGCAATTTTTTTTTTTTTAATCTTTGATGTTGGCAGATTCTTATAAAATTATTGCTTTGTTCAGATGTTAGCTAGAAAAAAAGTTATGAGTCCTCAAACTTACAGAAAGATGTAAAAAATACTTGAATGTTAATTTCAACTTGCATTTAAAAAAAACAAAAAATGATTGAGGAGTTCCAATTCTAGCAAAACATCCCTAGTGTGTGAGCTTTCTAATGGTATGTAATTTGCTTTTATAAAAAAAAAACTTTAAGAGTTATTTCATAATTTTATCAAGCAGGAAATTTTTGACGAAACTCTACCTTTACGGAAAGTTAAATGTTTTGCGAAATTTAATACTGCAAAGTTGGTAAAAATTATGGATCGACGGCTTGCCAGTAGCAGTGGTGCAAATTGACATTCACTATTCCCTTGAGATGGTTACACAAAGCAGGTAGAAATTTTGTTTCACTCTTGCGCAGTCATAGCGTATTTTTGCTCTCTTTCGCACTCGTGGCACCGTGACGCGTCAGAATGAATTCTTTTCTTTTATTCAGTCGAGACTTAACTGCCTCTGCGATCTCACGTGCCCGTTACGCTTACGTTTGTTTTTGTTCACTTCGTTTTCTTTTATTGTTATCACTAGTTAAGTTTAAGTTTAAGTTTGTTAAGTTTTTTGTTATTACTGTTACCTGTTGTTATTGGTAAAGAAATGGCTGCTTTTACCAGTGAGGAATACGCGGACATGTTGTTAGCGTATGGAAGCGCTAATACAAATTCGCGTGAAGCGCGAAGAATTTATCAAGAGCGTTATCCCAACCGCCGAGTACCCAGTCATCAGACGTTTGCGAGTACTTACCGACGTTTACGACAAACCGGTAACCTGAACTTACAAGAACCACGAGTGAACGCAGCACGACCCGATGCTACCATTGACGAACAAGTTCTTGCCGAGTTTGACGCGGATCCTACCAAAAGCATTAGACAGATAGCTTCAATACTTGGCTTAAGCATATGGAAAGTGTGGTCTGTTCTCCGGCAAGATGGTAGACATGCTTTTCACTACACTCCAGTGCAAGGTAAGATTAAGCCGTTTATGCACTGCATCTGATACGATTTTGTGGAATGTAGTAAATTATGAGACAGTTCAATTGATCGTTCCATTTAACCTTGATTTCGTCACTTTCTTTATTAGTTGTTTTGCCTCATGTTGTTTTTAGCGCATTCAATTCTAATTTCAAATTAAATTCAATAAACTATTCCTATTCGGCCGCATTCACGTAACAATCAGGCGGCCAGCGCTTACAGGATTCGGATTTCGGATTCGGTTTGCGCAGGTGGTCAGCGTAGGTAAACTTGCCAGCACTTATGGGTCCTTTTTAGAACAAAATTGGAAAGTCGCACGCCCTTTTGTGAATTTGGTCTTACGTCTTTATGGCTAAGCCATAAAGCTAATTAGTGTACTTAAAAATTGAAGATGAAAAATTTGGATAATTGTAGAGTTTGAACTCGGAGGAAGAAAAGATTCAGTATTGAAATCAATTCTTAGACATGTTTTGTTTGTTCTAGGTCTCGATGACAGTGATTTTGGGAGACGTGTGCAATTTTGTCGCCATTTGCTGCATACCGATGTGGACGACGTTAACTTTTTAAAAAGTATTTTGTGGACAGACGAGTCCAAATTTGACAAAGAAGGGATTGTCAATTATCACAATCTTCACCATTGGGCACTTAAAAATCAAAACCCACACGTGAAGAGACAAAGAGGCTTCCAGAGGAGATTCAGTGTGAATGTCTGGGCAGGAGTGATTGGCGATAAGCTAATAGGGCCTCATTATTTGCCCGACAACATCAACGCGAACAACTACTTGGATTTTTTGATAAATGATTTACCACCATTAGTGGAAGAAGTGTTCCAAGTAGACATAAACAGGCCTATTGTCTTTCAACACGATGGTTGCCCAGCTCACTTTAGTCTAGTTGTACGTGAGCATTTGGATAATTGTTTCCCAAATTCGTGGATTGGCAGGGGAGGACCAATTCCCTGGCCTCCGCGATCGCCCGACCTCACTCCGCTCGATTTTCACGTGTGGGGAAGGGCAAAGGAACTAGTTTACACTACAGAAGTAGAAAGTCGGGAAGATTTGATAAATCGAATTAATGCTGCTTTCGAAGTTATGCGACAGGAGATGCTGCTGCGCACAACAACTGTAGAAATCAGACGTAGATGCCGCACCTGTATTGCGAATGAAGGGCGTCAATTTGAACATCTAATATGATTTATTATTTAAATAAATTATTTAAAATTATTTAATTGTTTCATTAACGCACCTAACTGGTACAGCATAATTTCAATCGATCATTTAATTTTTACCAACTTTGCAGTATTAAATTTCGCAAAACATTTAACTTTCCGTAAAGGTAGAGTTTCGTCAAGAATTAATTCTGACGCGTCACGGTGCCACGAAAAAGAGCAAAAATACGCTATGACTGCGCAAGAGTGAAACAAAATTTCTACCTGCTTTGTGTAACCATCTCAAGGGAATAGTGAATGTCAATTTGCACCACTGCTACTGGCAAGCCGTCGATCCATAATTTTTACCAACTTTGCAGTATTAAATTTCGCAAAACATTTAACTTTCCGTAAAGGTAGAGTTTAGTCAAAAATTTCCTACTTGATAAAATTATGAAATAACTCTTAAAGTTTTTTTTTTATAAAAGCAAATTACATACCATTAGAAAGCTCACACACTAGGGATGTTTTGCTAGAATTGGAACTCCTCAATCATTTTTTGTTTTTTTTTAAATGCAAGTTGAAATTAACATTCAAGTATTTTTTACATCTTTCTGTAAGTTTGAGGACTCATAACTTTTTTTCTAGCTAACATCTGAACAAAGCAATAATTTTATAAGAATCTGCCAACATCAAAGATTAAAAACAAAAAAATTGCCTGTTTTATTGCCCATTTTTAATAAAAAAAATACACTTTAAAGTTAGGAAAGTGGTGAAACAAGAAAAAAACTTTTTTTTTTTTTTTTTAAATACCCAGTCGGCCAGGGCCAAATAAATTAGGGCTGAGTAAGTAGCAGATGACCCCACCTACCCACCATTTTCGTATGTTCAACGTTCTGCCAAACACCCTGTATAATTAAATTAGATTATCAATTTTATTCTAGTAAGGAAATATATATGACGGTGCAGGATGTGGCGCCATCTAGTTTTGTGAAGAAGTTACTAGGAACCACCGAAGAGCTGGTGACAGTCAGTATTTCGCGCGTGCCGACGTTTTTGCTTGGCCCCATGTCAAGCAGATCGCGCCCTGGCATACGCGCCCCCCTGACGCGAGACCCCTGCCCCGCGATCTGATAGCGGACGAGTGACCCCATACACCGGACTGGACGCCTCGGGTAAGCTGCACTCAGGTTACACGCGGCTTACCCGACACAATTGTACTCTACAGATGACTCATACATCTGTTACGTGGCATGTTCTAAGTTAATATAGGCACGTCACGTAACTAACAACAGACATCCACTACTACACATGCTGCGGACAAAATGAAACACGAAACTTTTTGTAAAATGAAGTTTATTTAAGTGACAATGTTATATTTAAAACTAGAGAAATAAAATTAATTCTGATTCTGATTCTGATTCTGATACTACACATGCGACCAAACACACACACGCAGACGTGGCGCGGGCCACGGTGCGGTTAGACACTGGGCGGTGTTACACAGTACAATGCCGCCCACACACACACGACAGTCCCTTAGCTCGGACCGTGATCGGCTAGCTCTGAGATCGAGACGAGCGGGGACTATTCACCTATTCTGTAGGAGCGTCGAGTCGGCACTCTCGTCGCTGGTCGACTTCGCTGGGCCTCCCCCGGGGAACCGGGGGTCTCACCTGGTGGGGGTTGACCGCCGGGGTGTCGTGAAGAAAGCGGCGCTAACGTATTAGCGTCGCGGCGCCACTACAGAAATACTCTGCTGTTACTCACAAATGCGCGTTTTTAAAAAGCTCCTGCCGGTGTTTCTAAAAACGTACATGACGCCACTAGCCGCATTAGGCACATAAAGAGAGGGGTCCGTATTGGCGGACCACCGGATACCCTCCGCGGCAGGGAACAAAGTTCCGGCACCGCATGCCACGCCTCCTTGCCGGGGCGCAGCGATATCCAAACACAGTCAGTCTACTAGCCGAGCGTCGCATCGATGGTTGCGTGGCGGCTGTCTTCTGATGCCAAATGAATATAAACCTATGGACTTGCCATACCTACAAAATTAGCATGACTACCTGGTCTACAAAAATCGAGTACTTAAAATGGCCGCCTTTCGTAGGTTGTTACTGCGAGTGCGAGAGAGAAAGCAAGCAACCGTTTGACAGCACATGCCGAGTTTTGTGCCACAAAACTTGGCACTAAACATGGCGACCGGTCACGCATAGACATGATTTTGACATCACATAAAAGTCTTGCCAAATAAAGTCCTTGACAAACATTTAGATGTCTCTTTTTTCATAAGTAGCTATCGATTAGTTACAAAGAAACAAAACGCTTTTTATCATGTCAGTGTCGATATGATAGATATCTGTATAACTATTCTTCATATAGTAGAATATGCCATCTCCAGAGTATTCCTACCTCAATGGTCGTACCACATCCACGACAAACTTTTATATTCCGGCACCATCCTGGATGATATTGGTGCTGCTGAATCACTAATTTGATGACCACTGCTGGTAAAGGCGCCGTTAGATACTACTCCCTTAGGCCTAAAACGCACTAGCGGCTGGCCGTGATGCGGCGTGCCGTTTCGGCAGGCCGCACTTTAATTTTTATATGAAACCGCATGATATCAACGCACTGACTTGCGGCCAGCCGTCAACCGCTCCGGTTGTCTTGGAGCTGCGGCGGCCCGCACCGGTTCATCGTAGCGGCGCGCCGCATCCCCTCCACGCACTCGACGCGGTTAGCCGCAAGCGCTTCCCGCCCCAGTCAGTCACTAGAGGTCAGTCAGTCACAGTTTTTGGATAAACCCTCTGTGTATCCAAAATCTATATTTATTTTTACGACGACGTTTTCCACGATAGTAATATAAATAAATTCGCGAATTTTTAAGCAATAAAATGGTATTGATCTGCTTCATTGATAGGAATCACGAGGTTACCTCGTCAACAACCATATTTCTGTCAAAACAAATTCAAAACTTAAGTTCTAAAATACAAATTATAATTCAGAGCGCATAACAACAACCCGAATGGCTCCTGAATTGTTTGGACGGAAATTTTACATAAATCTACATAGTTTTAATATAGTGAGTGTTCCATTGTAAATAGCCCAGATAAGCAACAGAATTAGATTAGCAAAGTTGTTCATAAGCGTGTCAATATTTTGATTCCATTTATTGGATATGAAGGGTTCACGCCTCGACTAAGTACGGTAGAACCTTTTCCAATAAGTTTTGCCCGTTTATTTCGCAGGGTCAAATGTTTTACCAATTTCGTTAGGTATATTATACCTGAGGTGATATCGTTAAAATGGTTTGTTATCAAATTCAAATATTTTTATTTCTTGAACATAAGTAGGTTAGAAACAGATGTTCGTGGCGTGTTACATATGGTGTGGTGTTTTTTAAGGACATTTTTCGAAAATTTGACAAAAATTGCCACAGATAGATTACTCCTTCATCTCCAAATATTAGCAATTTATTATTCGAAAATATTAGTTTATAATATTGTAAAAAATTATTTCCGTTGCCTCTTCACACATAATTGACGATATCGTGTTGAATTTAGGAACATTTTTCTTCAATATAATAACATACATTTAGTTTTTATTAATATTTTATGTAAGCACACATGTTCAAATCAAAAAGGTAGCAAAAAGAACTATCAAAATTTTACAAATAGTCTCAGAAAATAATGTTGAAAAAACCTATATTTTTTTAAAAACCGTGTCGGTAATGTTTTTTTTCCTAATATTTAACAAACCTTATCAAGAAATAAAAAAAATCACAAACTCGGCTTCAGCTATCCGTGTAATAAAATCAAAATTTTATTTTATGATTATACAATATCTTCATTAAGTAAATCCACGGCGAAATAAGCTATATTTTCGAGAGCGCAAAAGTAATGAAACTATTAACAGGTGCTGAGACTGACACGAATGGTTTATCGCCACGAAAACTGTACCTTTATAGTTACACAAACTTAATGTTTCAATTATTTCAAACTTTCTCACAATTAGATAAGAAATTAAAGAAAAACTTTTTTTTATTGTGATAGCACCCTTGAACGATATGTTCACTTTGTCAACAGTTAACACATCGAACACTTTAATAATAATTACTATTCATAATCTCATAAATACAGTACCTAATTATTTGGTGGTATGAGGAACAGGGTGTAAAGTTCACTCATCCACCATAGAAAAGGGAGGATCCTCCGACCAGACGGGTGTTGTGTCTGGTTGGCAACCGCCCGAGACGGTTGATGTCGGGACGTTGTATATATGCTAGTTGCGTGGTAAACTTTGCTTGCGCGATGCAGGATTTGCGTGACGTAAGTGTGACGCGTAGTTCGCATGTGGCGATGTTGATGCCGCTACAATTATACATCCGTTTTTAGCCGTTTCCACAAAAAGGAGGCGGCTCTCAAGTCGGTTGTATTTTTTTTTAGATGTTTGTTACCTCAGAACGAACGTTTATAAACTGATTTGGAAAACTGCTTTTTTATTTGAAAGGATACACTTTCAGATTGAACCTATTTTTAAATCCAGTTCTGATGATGGGATCCCTGACGAATTGAGGGAACTCCTCAAATATTATTGGCATACATACATGTAGCGATTTTTGTATTTTCATCAACAAGTGTAATCTGTGATTTTCATCATTAGTTCCACACTAATGATGAAAATCACAGATGGCCATCGAAACTCCTCAATGATAAGTATTTCACCGGTGGCAATAAGATATCTCGATTAAGATGGTTAAGCGACTAAAACGAATAAAAAAAAAAATGGTTCAAAATGGTACCACCAAACTGATCTGATGATGAAGCCGGAAGGTAGGCACCGGTACTTCGTAATAAATCAATGTATCCTAGCCGTGGGCTAGGCCGTTGGGCGTATTGGAATTGTCATGAGATGCACTCTGGCTATAGATAATTTAATTTAACCGACTTCTTAAAAAGGAGGAGGTTCTCAATTCGTCTATATTATATATAGTATATATTATGTTCGGGTATAACTTAGTTGTTTAAGAACCGATTTTCATAATTATTTCATTAAACTTTGGTAGAGGAAGCTTGCGCGGTCTCATATAAATTTTATTAACTTTGCTTGGGTAGTTTTGAGTTAGCTTCAATCTTCAGTAATACATATTTAATCCATTCAGTGTATGTTCATGATGTTATACAATTTCCTGTCACTGTTTTTACATAGCAAGTAGAATACATAAAATAACACGAATTGGTGTAGGGTAGGTTACAACTAAAAAGAGAAAATAAAATACCAAAAACGGGAAAATAACTTTATTTTGGAAGTCGGTGTCTTTGGTTCTGTATTCTCGTTTTATGCCACCGACTTCCGAAATTAAAGTAATTTTTCACGTTTTTGAGTTTTATTTTGGAAGTCGGTTGTTTTTTTTTTGTATTTGTATAAAAGTTATTATTTATTAGTCACAAGCAATACAAAACGTAACTTTATCCAAATTAACTAATTTCGATTTCCCACAAAATGTCTCTAATAGCCTTGTATTATTAAACCATCCAAAATAACCGTCCAAACTATTCCTAATCACAAATCATTGGCCCGTAGCTACCAGGATCCCATACACTCGAAGCAATTATATTTACTATCAACAGTATTTGTTTGGCCGTTTCCCAATAATTACCTCTGCATGACGTACAATATTCACCGACCAATCCAATTTGATGGCCTGTTATCCGTATTTTCTCGATTCATTGGTCTAATAGTAATGGAGTAATAATGGGGTGTAATGGAGGTTATATAGGTTTATGTCTATAGCTTCATCATCAGCAATCGGGATCTATCATGGAAATCAATCAGAATGATGGCAGCGGGAATTTACTTCACGGACACGGTGTCAAAACACGTTCTCTAGGAAAACGTTTAGAATAACCGGTAAATTTCGGACGCTATGTGGTAGCCACCGCTCTTCTATGAAACCGTAGCTTTCATGATTTCAGTGATCGCATGCATGATCTAACATTTAAAAAAGTAAGTAAGTAAGTAATTATTTATTTGTTAGAATATTGTTGATAAACAGGTGTTACACGTAATGTCCATAATATTCTGCTGTTTCCAGCGTACAAATATTTCAAAGAATTAAAATTAGGAGTAAATTAGAAAAATACGTCGAAATTAAACCATACAATGGCAAGGTCAAGGAAAACGTTGACTACTGTCAAATACAATGTCAAGGATTATTAATTATAATGTCAAGAATTATTAAATACAATGTGGAAAATTATTATAAAATACAATGTCATAGAAATGAAATTAAGGGGTTCGTAATAGAAAACGAAACACATTATTTAAACACAAACATATTTATTTCCTTTTCCACAGTAATAAGTCCTGTAATTACTTGCTCAGATTTAAACTTAGATTCCAACAATTTGTTACGCTGATAATGTATCTAAGTGTTCACAGCTCGACGTCTCGAACAAGAAGGCCGGCTGTCAGTTGTCTCCCATAGAGAATGACAGTGAATGTTCATGATGAATGAATAATCGATTGACTTACGAGTATTAGTTGATTAAATAAGTAGGGTGGTAACCCTACTTATTATAACAGGCCATTCATCTTGCAAGATGAATGGCCTGTTTTTGGCTTTTGCACGAAGAACGAAACACCGTATGCATCGTCAAGCTGTTGGCAAATGCAGGTCATGCAGTTCAGATTGCAAACTCCCAAAAACTAACCGAATAACATAACATGTCATAACATCACGCCTGTTATCCTCGAAGGGTAAGACAGAGCAACTAGCTAAATGTCGGTGTATTTTATTACTCTGCCTATCCTTTCGGGGAATACAGTTTTGATGTTTAATAAAGATAACCAGTTTTACCCTGTTATTAAACATTCAGAAATTAAACAAGCACTTTTGCTTGATCTACCTGTATAAAAGGGCCAAAAGACGCAATTCCCCGTCCGTTTTATGATCAAACAAGTGTCTATTTCTCTCACGTAACGTTCTCGGCTCGGTTATCCCCTGTTTTCCAATTACTGCGGGCGGGTAATTATACAATTTTGTATTAAACTCAATTGTTTGCATCAAGTTATTCGGAAATAATTGTTTTAATTTTTATTTAGGAGATTTGGGTAAATGGAATTTTATTAATGGCGCTTGTTGGTCAATGTTACTCTTTTTGTTGTTGTTCATTCTGAACGTGTCATCTTTGGATAGCATACAATTTAACACGTTCATCATCATCATCATTCCAGCCGAAAGACGTCCTCTGCTGGACATAGGCCGCTGGCTGCTGGGGGGTTGCCATAATCGCCACGCTTGGCAAGCGGGTTGGCGATCGCAGTATGGTGTTAAAATGCATAGAGAACGCTGCTGCCCGTTCTCTAGTCCCTTAGTCGCCTTTTACGACACCCACGGGAAGAAATGGGAGGGTGCTATTCTTTACGTCAGGCACCACACGGACGCGGATTTAACAAATTATTGCTAGTCAATAGCACTGAACTAGGCCTTCCAATGACGAAACTTTATACTCCACGCTTAGCGGGGGCACTGGTCATCTCACCCAAAACTACATAATTATTGTAATAACTGAACCAATATTGTCAATGAATACTATACCTACGTTTTTCTAGAATTATCTATAAACATACCTAACAACTCCATTCGGACTTGGAACCACTAGCCCTACAAGATCTTATTCCTATCCAAGCATAAACCTGGCAGCATTTTCAAACTTTCATTTACATGCTGATCATGATTCCCTGAAACGGTAATTAATATTAATCGTCTATAATATCTTCCAGAAACCCTCCACCATAATGTTTTAGTAAGCAACCAGATTTACGAAGTCAGACATTATCACGGTTTGGATAAATGCTGAACTGAATAGTCTTATTAGTATTCCACATACATGAGTGAGAGGATTCCCTATGACATACAGTCGAACAAGGAGATTGGTGCACAAGTAACTTGCATTTACTTTTAAACAATATGCTGAGTAGTGAAGTTTTTGACATCACTCATAAAAGAGGCATATAAGACAATAGGTAGCTACAACGCTACAAGATTATTTTGGAGGGTGGCCAGATTTTGTGTTTTGGCAATACAATTTCACAAATGTCCATGTCATTGAGGCGCCAACAGATCTTTGTACGTACAGTTGTACATAATATGATACCTACGTAACATCACTCCTGTGACTGACGCATGTTTGAAGGATAACCTACCATGAAGCCAACCTTCAGGTCAAAATGATTGTCATGTTGATAAGATAAAGGGAAGATGACTAACAAAACGTATTTACAAGGCAGATGTGGGTGGAAACACCGGAAAGGGACGTCCTAGAAGGACTTATAGTGACCTTATTGGTGATGATCTTCAGAAAGGTCAGATGCGTAGTACTCGCAACCGGCGTGCGTGTATGACCAGATGTTTATACGTAAACGAATCAAAAGGAGGATGTAAGGATCGCAGCAGGTAGCGTTTGTAGTTTCTGCGTACCCCCATGGGAAGAAAGTGAGTTTATGTACACATACACAATGTGTGTTTAAAAAATATAGGCAGTAACAACTCTTTATTATGTACACCATAAAAGTTACAGATATAAATGCAAATATGCATGCGTGTAGTAAGTGCAGTGGAAACAAAATGTTTTTGCCTAAACACTAAACGTTTTGTTCGACTGTACTTCATACAATCCTTACAAGATCTACAGACAAGTTTGGGATGAGAAGGAAGTGGCTGGAGTATGACAGTTTATGTTCGCTTATAAGTTTGTATTGTGTTACTTTACCAAGTTTAAAGTAGGTTTGTAATCTATATACAAGTTGTGTCATATTGAATTAGATACGACAGTTGGGCTTTGTATGTCATAAAATTATTATTTTTTACTAGCTGTTGCCTGCGACTTCATATGCATGAATATTTTTTTATAGTCATATCCAGAATGGAAAAAGCCAGGTGGTCTTTCTCCAGGACCCACATTTCATAACGATTGATTCAGTGGTTTAGGCGTCAAACGTAACAGACAGACGGAGTTACTTTCGCATTTACAAAATTAATATAAATGGATTGTGAAATACCTATTGTACTTTGGGTAAAAAAGAGAATATTTAGTAAAGACTTGGTTTTTAAACTCCCTATTGAGATTTTATCTAGATTGAAAATTCACGTACACTACTTACCGTATCTTTGGCAAAATCGTAGCGATTTTTTCATTGTCTATTTTGGCCCTAAACTTTTTGTAATTTTAGGTAATTATTAATTACCTAAAATTACAAAAAGTTTGAATTGAGTAGCAAAAATATTCTGCTTAAAGACTTCTACAGACCGGCGCGACACGCGACGCGACATAAAGGCCCCGCGTGTCACGCGACGAGCTGTGCCTTTGTGTCGCGCCGGTCTGTAGAAGCCTTTACCCTTTATGTATCAGCTTACTTATTTTTTATTACAATATCTGCACGTAAGTAATCCCATAAAATCCTTTTTGGTCATTTAAAAACACCTACAGAAACACACACTGTCTTCTCAAATCATCTGCAAGCCGCAACATGATTGCCTAATGGCGTGTCTACGACCTCTGAACCTGTCCCTTCGTATTTATGTTATCCTGGTACTGCCCACCTTTACGTCGGGATAATTAAAATATACTTCGCCCTTGTTTGTTCACAAGGATCAGCATTATTTTTGGTTAAATTATAATGTAGATTCGGAGTGTTCCAATCCAAGTAAGCTTGCTTCAATGTCATCAGCAGCAACTTAGGTGAAATGAGCTGTCAATAGTATCAGTCCCTAGTATCAGGTGGAATGAGAAGTCACGTCAAGACACTTCACGAGTTTTCACATTGACATTTTTAGAGAACAGCAGCGGCAGGTATGGTAGTTAACGCAAACTTAAACTTTGTTTTTTTATTGTAATAAAAAGTTCACAGATCTAAAAAGTATATTTTCAATACAGTTGTTAAACATAGCGTACTCTCAGAGGCTATTAATATAATTATAATTATGATTCTAAAATTAAATCTTTTGCGTAGGCATCTGTCTGTTACGCGGTCGTGACTTTTGTTTACGAGCTCTATCATTACTTTTGCAGTTGAGTTTTAAATTAATAAGTCAATTTAAAAAGTTTAGTAGCAAGGAGTTTTCAAACATATAATAAAATGGGATAGATTTTATACGAGGAAAAACGAATGAGTCCGTACATCTTAGCATTAAATTCTCAAAAGTCTTTTAAATGGTTCTTTAATATATTTAATTACTAGTTTTAATCTAATTATTTTCACATCAACATTTGTTAAAAATCGAATAGGCTGTATAGGCTGTTTTCGTTGTAAAAAATAATATGTCCAGTTGAAAATTGTAATTAATTCTTTGATTTGTTTTTTAATATTTCCCACAAGTGAATGGATGAATGAATGAATGAATTCTTTATTTGCCAGAATATAGGTACATTGTATAATTATGGTAATTTTTTTATATGGTTTCACTGTATTCGACTTTCTAGTCGTGCAAACTTTTAAGTATACATAGTCGAACATAAGAAAAAAAAAAAAATTGGTCTTCCTACAGTGTATTGATAAACGTCGTATGTGATACACGGGTGTGTAGGTTATTGCAAAGGAGCTGTCATTAAAAACCCACGCCTTCGGCTCGGGCTAGTTAATGACAGCTCGTTTGCAATAACCTACTTTCCACCCTTGTATCACAATGTACCTACTATTTGTTGACATGATAGCACAAAAAACGGAAAAAAGATCTACATGACCTTTTTATTCGTTGCCATTGAGAGATTAGATACAAAAAACCGGCCAAGTGCGAGACGGACTCGCGCACGAAGGGTTCCGTACGATTATCAATAAAAATGGCAAAAAAATCATGTTTGTTGTTTGGGAGCCCCCTTAAATATTTATTTTATTATGTTTTTTAGTAGGTATTTGTTGTTATAGCGGCAACAGAAATACATCATCTGTGAAAATTTCACCTGTCTAACTATAACGGTTCATGAGATACAGCCTGGTGACAGACGGACAGACAGACAGACAGCGGAGCCTTAGTAATAGGGTCCCGTTTTAAACTTCGGGTATGGAACGCTAAAAAGCACTCTGCAGAAATTTCAGTCCTAACATTTTAATCGGAGTTACAAACATTTGTGAATACTTACGTATTCAGAAAGTACTACAAAAAAAGTCTCACATCATTGACCGATAAATCAAATTGTTTGCTCTAAAAATATAGGCCTATCTATTCGAACCAAGCCCAGCCTTACGACTAAACCTAGGCACTAAACTTTATTCCTAGTGTCTCATGACATAGGTCTAAGATTTGTAGGATTGCGTGAAAAGGTTCCTTTCGATTGCTTTTGTTTTTATTGTTATTAGCCGCCGATACAAAGGTCGGGTTTATCTCAAATGTTCTGGCACATATTTATTGTGTACCAAAATTTTTGTGTATTGTAGGCAAATAGATGAGATGTCACTTTGATCGATCTTGAAAATAAGGAAAAAACACGTAAAAGGTTTTGTATGTTTATATGTCCCTTAAATGTTAGTAAATCGCGGATGTAGTACCTACCTCATACAGAAGGGGTAATGGTACTGAAACGAATTATACGAGTATGTTAGAATTTAGTTGAAATGAGAAATATGCTATTGGTTTTTGAAGTGTAATCTTTTAGTTATTGTTGTGTGGGTATGATGACAGTCATGTTTACGTTGGATATGACTGTCCTCCTATACCACTAGATGGCGTTACTTTTGGTATGGTTAGGATCTATCTATTTTGTTAAACATTGATTTTACATTTAAAGTTATGCATTAATTAATTCCTGTATTTTATAACGTTAAAACTAATATTTAGAATTGTTTTGGTTTGTATTCAAGATGTCAATTAATGATACTGTTTTACTAAACAAGGTGGCGCGCTACACCCGGTCCCCACTCTTGTTGGTGGCCAGCGTAGCGCGTTGGCTCTTGGGGCAGTCTGTTACTAACTGTGGTGCAAGCAAGTGATGTTATAAAAGTATTAAATGTAGCCGCAGCATAAAAGTGAGTTTTATTGGAACCGATCCAACATATGATAGATTATTAGCAAAATTATTAGACCTTTATATACCTTATGTTGTTTTTTTGCGAGTAGTGTATAAGCAGAAGTGTTTTCCCATAGCTGTTAATAAAACATTATTACAATAAAGCCTAATAATGTATACTTCAACAGTGGACGTGACATCATCATTAATCAGCCCTCCACTGCTGGGCATGATTTTGCAAGTTAAAATACTAAATTCAATGCTTCTAGCAGAATTAGGGAATTGAATCAGTGACTCCACGCTCAACATCTTCCTTTGCGCCCACCAAACCGATGAAGCAGTCATATTAATTCCAATCATGTTATCAAGCCCTCATTGTATTTAACTAATTGCGCCACTATTTACCTCGTTTGTGTTAATTAGCATGATGTTATTTGCTTATCTGTTGTTAATTTGAGATATTAACACTGATAGCGATTGAATATTTAATTACGTAAGTAAATTCTGAAATCAAAATTTAAAGTCATATTATTATAATCAAAGTAAAGGATCAGCACTTTTTGAACATCGAACGATCAAAGAATCCCTTGCTAATCTGATCTTATTGTAGTAATTCGCTTCTGAAGCACAACTTGCTCAACAAATAAAATTTACCTTGTTATGGCCATTTCATAAACCTAACTGTCAAAGCATGACAGTGATTATGATTTGAATATACGGACAATTAATTTTCCTGATCTAAATTACACGACATACCTACTAACAATGTTTTATTTCCATCGTGGGACTTATATCCGACCCTAGTGATGGATCTTCGATTCCAATGATTATGGTAGCGTTTGTAGCGGCATCAACATCGCCACATGCGAACTACGCGTTGCACTGACGTCACGCAAAATCCTGCATCGCGCAAGCAGAGTTTACCGCGCGACTAGGATATAGGTATACAACATCCCGACATCAATCGTTGTGCAGTTGCCCACCAGACACAACACCCGTCTGGTCGGAGGATCCTCCCTTTTCTATAGAGGATGAGTGAACTTTATACCCTGTTTCTCTTGCCTCCAAACGTTTGTTTTAGCGTTTTAACAATAAGTCAGTTAAAAGGCGTAAAGATAATGAAAATATTAATAATTATTTTCGAATGTTACAAGAATAAATAGTTAATTTAGTATGTACTTCATTTCATCGTTCAAAAAAGATTGGGTTTGTTTAGCAATCCGAGTAATTTTCAACTCTTGTTAAATATTAATGGAGGCTTTAATTGTTACTGAAGTCAGAACCTTTTGGCATGGGTTTTTCCAAATGACAGGGTCAAAGAAATTATTTGAAATTACATCCTGTTTGATGAAGTGTTACGTACGCGGGAACCTTCCTAGACAAAGGAAATTAGGACCTGAGCTTCTGGGGAGAAAAGGTAAGTAAACTCCAAAGAAAAAAAATCCTATAGGTAAAGAAACATCACACACAGCGATCATTCGCGCATCATGAGCATATGGGTGTGTTGAACCGAGCATAATGAGCATATGGGTGTGTTGAACCGAGCATAATGAGCATATGGGTGTGTTGAACCGAGCATAATGAGCATATGGGTGTGTTGAACCGTGCGTAATGAAGAATATGTTGCAACGCGCAGTGTCCTTTCGAATCATACTATCTAATAGTTCGCAATACAATTTTGACATGCATACGTTCGCGATTGAAGACCCGCAGTGTGAACACACCTTAACAATATTTCCATTCTATAGTTAATCTACCCGATCAGTGTTACACAATACCTTTGACCCTACAAACGAAAATTTTACCAATTTTGTTATATTGCGATCTATTTGCGGTTTATTTCCAGCTGACGCCAACCGGCCATCATTGTTATTTCTTCATGCTTTTATTTCTTTTTTGACATTGTTACAAAAGAAAAACCGTAATCGCTGGAACCTTTCCCTATCTTTCCAAGTACCTGAATATAATACGTCGAAATACTATAATACATTTCTCCCCGGATCAAGCTTACCTTAAAATCTTTCGAGGCACAAAGAAAATATCATAACAATGTCCACAATACATGTCATATCGAATGTGTTTTACATTCTACACATAATAATTCGATTATTCTAAGACCACACACCTTCAAAATTCAACTCTAATTTTGGCTAAACAGAGTTTATATCACTTTGGCAGTGTCACTCCATAATGTCTGCCCAAGGCATATACGTACTTACGTTTTACAACGGGGTTTAAAATATTCTACAGTGAAATAGACGCATGATTCCCTTGCCTCTACTGCCTGTTTGTAGAAGACCACAAAGGAGACCCATTTTAACTGGAACCTTTTTAACTGTCAGTTTGGACACAATGAAGTCATTTGAGTGACTTTATCTAACTAATCTTTATTTGTCGTTTTCAAAATACATGTGAGCGGTGTAGATTAAAATTGTGTGTGTGTTTGGGATCTTATCCAGGTTGCATTGTTAAGAGATTTTCATTGTTAAATCAAATGCAATCGACAAAAATTACCTACATGTGTCTAGATAAATAGACGCTGTTGTGAAAGTCAAAGTCAAATTATTTATTTTAAATAGGCACGCACTCATAAGGCACTTTTGAACGTCAAAAATTGAAAAAAAATATTGAATTGATCCTAATTAGAATCAATTCTATTTTTTCTTTTGGTAGGGGCAACCGCCCCTTCAAAAGGTAGTTTCGTATGGAGAATAATGGGCTGGATTCAAAGTCAGTAGCCCGACCCCACAGTAAAATGCCATACGACATAATGCTGTGGAAGTAGCTGAAATAGACCCAACGCGCGGTTTCTATATCTGTTAACTGTCTTATATTTTCTAACAGCATAAGCGGCCGAGCTTAGCCACCCCGTAAGAGATGTTATAATATGTGGTTTCCCATTGTAATTTCTCGTCTAGAGTGATTCCTAGGAAAACTGTTTGATTAATAAATTCCAGTTTTTCTCCATTCAATATGATACCACATTCGCTACTTCTAATATTACTGCCATACTGCCTCATTGGTCTAGTGGTCGCAAACGCTACTGCTGAGCATGACGTCCTGGGTTCGATTCCCAGGTCGGGCAAAGTGTTATTGGGATTTTCCATTAGGAATTTTTCAGTAGCAGTCTGAAGTCTGGATTTGTGCCCGGTTGATGGCAATAGGCTCGCCCCCTATTACATGGGACTTAAACATAACTGGTGAAATGTGGGTGTACTATAGGTACACCTCTGCCTAACCCGTCGGGGATTACAAGCGTGATGTTATGTGTTGTTACTTTTAACATTAGGTAACTTACATCTAATGCACTTGGTTTTTTTTTATTTTGTACCAAATTATTAACCGTAAACCAATCTTTGACCTGAAGAATAGAGTTATTCACGTCGTCATGATTTTGTGACCGTCATTCTATTTCAAAGGTCAATGATGTGTCATCTGAAAATAACACCATCTTCAGTTGATTATGAAATAATTGGGATAAATCATTAACGTAAACTAAAAAGAGGAATGGACCCAATACCGAACCTTGAGGAACGCTTATTGCCATTTCAGACCCTAATGAGTTTGCGCCGTTTACTTGAACTTTAAATGTTCTCTACTGGTATCATTCGGGTATGATCTTAGTAAATCAAGAGCTGTGTTCCTAATCCCATAGTGCTCTAGTTTCAGCAAAAGTGTCTCATGGTTTACGCAATCGAACGCCTAAGAGAGGTCACAAAAAATTCAAATGGCATCTTGTGCTTCTTTCGAGGCGCTAAAAATGTTTTTATTAGGGTGACACCAGCATCAGTGGTAAACGCCCTTTAGTGAAACCGTACTGTTGTTCATTTATTTATTTACTTAAGGTTCACCCACAGCCCATACATACACATACTTAAACTTAATCATACGATAATATTCTAATATATAAGCCAATTACAGGTAAACACAACATTGACAGCAAAGACGCCAAAATACCGCTTAGTTGCTAATCAAGGTGTACAATTGATTAATAAAGGATTATAAATATTATGAAGAAAAATAAATGGAAATGGACATTTCATGGTTCATGAAAGATGGAATTTTTATTATTATTCAATATAGTTTGTTCAATTTAGCCCTAAATTAATATTATCAATCATGATTGCGAATATGAAAACAAATAATTATGTACATAATTTTTCAAATAATTAAATACACATGTTTGCTATTCATTTGATCAGGTATTATGAAATACCATGTTTTTATGCTAGTAGGAAGTTTAACATGTTTATAATTATAAGTAGGGTGACGGTTAGTGCTGTTACAAATTACTTTATAGCATTATAAACAACCTTTTTCATGTTCTTCACTCCTGGTATTATTAGTTGTGTTGCTACTAATAAAACCTAAGCATAACTTAACGTTAGATTTATGACGTGCTTAGAAAATGTAATTCTGTGCTGTCAAAAACCATAAAAAAATAAGGTTGTAAGCTACTTTCTGTGGAACCTAATAAGAACTGTTTATTTTACACGATTCACGCATAGTAATATTGCATGCAGTTTATTAAACCGTTGAATTAATATTATCAACGTGACTTGAACTCAAAGCTTGTTTCAGAACTTGGACGATCAGCTCAGAGAGAATACAATCTACGTTTAAGATTACTAGCACAGAATTCATTGAGACAATCAATGCTATTTGCCACTGTTTGATTTCACGTCTTCCAAATTAGTAGAACTAATATACAGTAGATAAGTACAATACATATTCATTTCGTCAGTTATGTTAACGTCCCATGTGCAAGGGGTGTATAACTAGTTCTAGCTAGTTATTAAATAACTTAGTAAAATGCCACCCACCAGCCAAAATGCAAATGCACAATACTTTCACTAGAAATTAGTCGCGTCACGCAGCCCAACTACCTTGATGTCATGCTAGCCTGGTACTAGTAATTGCAGGTTTTTACCTAATGAGCTTATATCCTTTAGGTCAATGTGTTTATGATTAATTAGTCATGCATTTGTGTCATGGTCTGGTCAAGTTAAATTAATTGAACGCAGTAAATAACTTGCATGTTTAAAATATTACTATGGGTAATGGTTTTGTAGCAATTTCACGATTGTGATAAAGACAATAATATTACCGTCTTGCAAATTTGCTGATCCTTACTGAAGGGTTTGAATTAGAAGAAGTCTTTGGACTTCTTCTAATTCGGAGAAGAATGCGAACTCCTAAGTGATGGTTTTTCATAACTATAGCTTAGTCAGTTGATTCTCAAACTAGGTACCTAGATTAAAATTGCATTTAAATTTTGAACAACCAGGGAAGGACTCGGGTCAAGAACAATACATAAATCAATATTAATAACAATATAATGTAAACTAAACTGTTTTTCTTCTTGAAACATTTTCTGTTTGTGGTCACCCGCCACAGTAGGTACTCACAGTGAAATACAATGAATAGATTCAAGTTTATGATATTGCTCCCTTTAGACACGCTATAAAAACACAATACAAGTCACAATCTGGAATGGCGACATTTAATTTGGTCACAACCTCTGAAGTCCGCCTGCACACAAGTGCAATCTGTCTCTAATATTGTGAGACGGGTCCAAATTGCATACAAAGCGACCGAAACATTGTTAGTAATGTGTGTGTACATACATACACCAACTAGTTTTATCTGACTTGTGAAATCGTCACATTATAACATCACGTCTGAAGGCTCCGATGGAGTAAGCAGTGATGTACCAACAGGGTCAAATTCAATTAGCTGACGTGACAGGTACCTATCGATATACAGGTTGGCGGTTTAGTCACCTGCATCCCTCAAGGGATGCAGAAATGTTCTGCCGGACGTAAAGAATAGCTCCATCCCATTTCTTCCCGTGGGTGTCGTAAAAGGCGACTAAGGGACTTACTAGAGAATGGGCAGCAGCGTTCTCTATGCATTTTTAAAACTATACTGCGATCGCCAACCCGCCTGCCAAGCGTGGCGATTATGGAAAATCCCCCCCCCCCCCCCCCCTATTTAATTGGGGGAGGCCTATCCAACAGTGGACGTCTTTCGGCTGAAATGCTGATGATGATGATCCCTCAAGGGGGAGATTCTACCTGTCATATTAAACAACTTTCGCTATGAAACTCACACAAGAATATATTGGTGTATTTTCATAGATGCATCGAAAGTCTGTCTACTTGTATAGGAACTTGTTCTTTTTTCCCCGAGTCGGATATGAGTTTCATAGCGAAAGTTATTTAGTATGACGGGTAGAATCACCCCCTTGACGGATGCAGGTGACTAAATCGCAACCCTGTATATCTAATGCCGATAAAGCAAAAAAAAAACTCTTAATTTCAAGTAACTACAGCTGACTACGGGGTTAACGGCTACTGCTAGTGTAGTTACTTAAAATTATGAGTTTAGAAAATCTCATTTGCGCAGTTTCTCTAGCTAATTTATTTTAATTTGAGTAGTACGCTCACATTTTTACTAGCTAATGCTAGTAAAAACATCAACTGGGACTAATAATTTAGTCCCTGTTGACGTGGGGCAATCGCCAAAGGGAGTAATTTTTATAACTGGGTACAAATTCGTGCTCAAACTCAAACTCAAACTCAAAGCGTTTATTTCAAACTAGCTTTCGCCCGCGGCTTCGCCCGCGTGGATGTCGAAAAAAAACAGCTTCTCTATCAGCAGCATTCCCCCAAACATTATACCATATCTTAGTTGGAACCAACAACGTAAGCGTGGTAAGCAGATAGGAGTGCAGTTTGATTTACAACTTTACGGAGGATATAGCATATAAATACCAACTCCGTTTTGTACATACTTGTTCAATATACCTACGTGTCTTCCTCCATTTCATGTCTAAGTCTATTTGTATGAAATTTTCTTTTTGTTTATTTTTTCTACGTTTTGTTTCTTAAATAATAATAGATGTATTAAATACCAACTTTTGAGTTATTCAAGGTACGCAGTAAAATTCTCCCGAAAACTATGTACCCCTTTTTCCGATTCTCGTAAACTCAATTTTTTTTTTCTGTCAAAAGTATTAGCTCTGAGTTTCGAGTTAAGGCGCGGACTGACTACGATTTTGGAACGCTGCAACTGCACTCACACAATCGCTTGAAATAAGGTTGAAAATTGAATAAACATTTGTGTTGACGATGTGACTAAGCTGCGAATGGGCATTTATTTTACGGGTTTTATTTAGATTATTCGGAATATACACATTATATTAAATAATTGTCCGGTTAAAGTTTTAAAACAAAGCTAATGCATAAGAATCCAAAAAAAAAATGTTGTTTTCGCTGAAAATACAGAGATATTCGACGCCAAAGATTATTTTTGTGAAGTAACTTCAAAAAAATTTATTGGGAATATCAAACTATATTTACTATTCTATTCGGTTAACATTTTTTTTTAAACCCTTTTCTGTCCACTGTATTTTTTGCGTCGGATATTTTCATCGCGTTACGTCGTACTCGACTATCCAAGAAACCAGTTTTTATAAATATTGAGGTAACACCGCGCCTTAATCGGACCTCGGAATCGGCACTCAAAAGTGTAAATTGTTGAAACATCGTTTTTGACGTTTCTATTATTGGATTTATAGGTTATTTATACCAATTTTCAAGTTAATCAAGCCAAGCAGTAAAATCCTCCCTTGTAAATTCTGCCCCTAATAATGGGGTGAAAAGGGATAGTACCCTTTTCACCCCATTATTAGGGGCAGATTTTCAAAAAAACCTGATACAAGTTATTCTTTATTTTTAGTTTTCAGTATAAATCCTGAGTTTCAAGTTAATCGGACCGCGCGTTAAAATTATTCCATAAAATCTTTAATATCCCCCAATCCCCCTTTAGGGGGTAGTTTAAAAAAACAAAAAATCACAAACTTTATATTTTACTTAGGTTAGTATTCGTGCCAAGTTTCAGGTTTATTAACTCAAGGAATAAGATTTTTCATACAATAAAAATCCCCCTTTTCACCCCCTTAAAGGTTGAATTTCCAAAAACCCTTTCTTAGCTGATGCCCACGTCATAATTTGGGGTTAATCAAGCCACACAGTAGAATCCTCCCTTGTAAATATGACTACCCCTTTTCACCCTGTTTTGTAATAGGTATCCTTAGGGGTCATTACCACACGGTCTCCGCTGAATCTCCGCTGCCGCGAGAAATCACGGCACAGTGGACGGAGCTCCGGCGGGATCTCATGGCGGCATGGAGAGTGCAATTGTCGCAACCCAGCGCTGGGCATGCCACAATTGTGGCGATAAGTCCCTGCTTTGAGGAGTAGTTAGAGAGGCGCCACGGCGTCCTCACCTTACGCCTGACGCAAGTCCTCACCGGACACTGTTGTTTCGGGAGGTTCCTGTTCAGGATAAAGCGGAAGGAAACGCCCGGGTGTCACCACTGTGTGGAGCATACGGTGGAGGACTTCCCGGCTTGGGCGTAGCACCGCCGGGTCCTCACGGAGGCTATCGGTGGCGGCGATCTCTCGCGTCCGGCCCTGGTTCAGGCTATGGTTCGGAGCGAGAGCGCATGGGAAGCCGTCACCTCCTTCTTTGAAGCAGTAATGCTCGCGAAGGAGGAGGCGGAACGTGTGAGGGAGAGGCAAGGTTCGCGCCCTCGCGCCCCTAGTCGCCGCAAGAGACGCCCCGGGCGTTAGGAGACGGCTTGCGAAGCCGTCTTCTGGCCACCGTAGGCGCGGGCTTGCGGACGGTGAGCGATGGGTAGCTCGCCGTCTGATAAGGACCAGGCCCGGGTCGACGGGCCCCAAGGCCGGACGGCTTCCACGCGCGCCTCAAAGAGATGTCAGCACCAACTGACGGGGTCTGTTAGTACCGATGCCTGCCAGGGTTGCGAGTTTGTCCAAAAGAGATATCGTGGCCCAGGCACACAAGCAACGGACGGCGTGTCAGACTTTTACTGACTAAAACCCACCCGTGTTGGTGGGTTTTAGTCATTAAAAGTCGGACACGCCCTCACGCTCCGCCCAGAGTAGGAGACGTTATTTGATAATTTCCAAAAAAAAATAATAAAAAAGGTGGTAAATTTTCGAAAAACTGATAAATTCTATTATTTATTTTTGGTTTACAGTATAAATACTGAGTTTCGAGTTAATCGGACCGCGCGTTAAAATTCTTCCATACAAACTTTGTCATCCGCAAATCCCCCATTAAGGAGTAGTTTAAAAAAAAAACAAAAATGTCACACTTTATAATTTACTTAGGTTAGTATTCGTGCCAAGTTTCAGATTTATTAACTCAAGGAATAAGATATTCCCCCTTTTCACCCCTTAAAGGTCGAATTTCCAAAAATCCATTCTTAGCGGATGCCTGCCTCTAGTTTCCCACCATATGCCGAAATATTAGTGATTTTAACTTAAAAAGAACTTTCATTAAAAATAAAATTTTATCTCCTTTTTCACCCCCGGGTTGAAATTCTAACAATACCGTTGCATTAGCTTCCAACCATAACCAGATAATATATTTAGTGTTTTTTACTTCGAAAATGAGTAATTACTTTGATACACAACTTAATCCCCCTTTTTAACCCTTTGGGGGTAGAATTATCAAAAACGCTGAGACACGTATAAATTAATTTTCAATCGTCAGCCTATACACCAAATTTGAAGATCCTAATTTCAAAACTGACGGACTTTCATATAAATTTCCGTCCCCTATTTCACCCGCTTAGGGGTGGAATTTCGAAAAACCCTTTCTTGGTGGATACCTGCTCTTCACAAAGAACACACCCTCCAAGTTTCATGTCTCTAGGACCAGCGGTTTAGGCTGTGCGTTGATATATCAGTCAGTCAGTCAGTCAGTCAGGACTTTGAATTTTATATTTCAAATAAACCTATTACAGGCACTTTTGAATTGTCAAGGGTTTGGTCAGTCAGAGAGATGAAGCTAGTTGCCCATTCCGTAGTGGGTTCCTATGGAGAAGAACAGGCAAGTAACTCCACGGACACTCTTTTCACTCTGGGCTGCTACTGAGAATTTTCTAATGCAAAAACCCAATAAGTAGGCATGATACTGCATGGGTAGTTTGCAATCAATAATTATGTTACTACACTATATTATGTAAGAATATTTATGTAAGCACTTTTGTAACCATATTTATCAGCAAATTTTTTTTTGACTTTAACTTTATGATAGATCAATAGAAAATAAAATCAGAAGACATTTATCAATAATGTTCTATTCATATTGTAAATCTAAAATCGCTTTTCGTGTCGGTATGTGTGACCGCGTTGATCTTCGAAACTGCGCCACGGATTCTGATGTGGTTTTCACCATCATTAAGAGTTTTTTTCCTGGAATGTTTATGTGTATAATTCATCAATATTAAACTTGCATATCCAGAAATATCGATATTTTGACTATTCGTATAACCTTACGAAGCAGGGCTGGTCTCCAGTAGTTTGTAATATCAAAGGCGTTAACTAAACGCTTCCGATCTCTCAATACTCGTATTTGGACACTGATCCAAATATTTGTGCCCAGTTTTGTTGTGAGATAACCTTTAAAGGTGGCTGCCAATCTGAAGTACTTGCAATGTCTATGACATGTCTCATGAAAAGATCATTATTTATTAATCATTATATTAATTAATACGTTAAGCGAAAACTTTGTACAACTTTTTACGAAATTTGGCACAGTTAAAGTTTATATGAAGGAGTGCAGAAAGCTAATACTTTTATATAATGCATTAGAAATAAATTAAATTAATAAAAATACATTACACACACTAGCATGCGTTTGACACACACACATAGTACCAGGGCTTTATAACTTGAAGATAGTTATGTGACAGAAGTGACAGCTTGAGCATGGAATAAGTAAGTAGGTACTTTTTAATAGAATTGAATTAGTAAGTACTATATAAAAGCATTGAATTAGAGTACTCATGTAATTAGTAGGTACTATAAATACAACATGTCCTAAAATTAACGCACACAACCTCATAAGGGGTCACTTTTACTATGGGACCAAACCTGATATCACGAAAATAAAAACAGCTGTTCCCTACATTTATGTCCGAATAACTCGTCAAAGTGTAAGGAATAGCTGAATTTTCTTTCGCGATTTCAGGTTTGGTCCCATAGTAAAAGTTGTTCATAATGATGAGTACAATGACCCCTTAAGACGTTGTGCGTTAATTCTGGGACATGTTTTATAGATTGTAAGTAGATTGGGTCGAATTTCGACTAGTGGGCGACCACTAGTATTCATTATTAATTTAGTGGGTTCTGTCTGTTACGCACAAGCTGGTATATACAATATTAGTTTTTGATTACACTAAACTCGAAAAGGGGTCATTGTACTCATCATTATGAACAAATTTTTCTATGGGGCCAACCTTGAAATCACGAAAAAAAATCAGCTGTTCCATACATTTTGTCGATTTAAGTGAACACAAATGTATGGAACGGTTTAGTGTAAACAAAAAATTATGTTGTATAGTCATATTGACATCTTAAGAGATACTTTGAAGTAACAGTTGCAGCCTCAGGTACAAATACCTTTAGCATAATATATTGCTCGCAAATGTCTAGAAAAGTTGATGTTTCTCATTACTAAAGGCACATTTATTTATTTATTTACTTATTTTACTTTAACTAAAACGGCCAAAGGTAACATTAGTTAAATACACAACACATTATAGGTATTAGTACAAAAACAAAAGAATAGAGCTACTCGACAGTCATACGCTCATCTCAGAATACTCCAGACATGTTGACAAGATCTTCTTCCATTCATCCGTAAAATAATCTACGATTACTTTAGATATTTCTATAAAATACGACGTCTAACTTGTTCTTTTTAATGTTCACAAGGTTCTAATCCATTTCTTTTGGCCTAAAAACATCTATACGCTTGAAAAAATCTTTTATATGTAATGACAAAAAGGTTGTATTTTAACAGTCGATGCTATGTATTTTTAAACTGGCTACAAAAGACAAGGATTAATTATTGACTGACCTTGGTATATAGTTTCTAAAAAAGATGTGCAAAGCAATTGGGCCACAAGTTATCCACGTGACCCAAGCCAAAATTGAGTTAAGGCACGATCCAAACTTTGCTATAAATAATTAATATATCGCTCGCTAATACAAACGAGTATACAGATGCCAGGGGGTAACGATGTGTGCAGTGTTTTAATTTAATCAATATTGAGGGTCACCTTGTAGAATTTTGAGGCCCAACCGGGCAATACACTACTAAAAATGAGCTTTCCAATGGCTCTTACGTTGTATCGTCAATAGAGAATTAATCGCCATAGGTAATGGACAATGGAGGGTAACAATGGCGTACGTCATTATTGCCTACAGTGCAGGTGCACTGTGTGACAATCTAGCAAGTCACGGGACTTGACCAGATGATAAAATTCAATTACCATGCTCAGCAGACGATTAAAATTTGGTGATCTCATTTATCTTCGTCTTTCTTTCATTTCATTTCATTTTTTCGTTAACAATTTACATTGTGTTGAATATACATGCAATTTACATAAAAATATAAGAACTATGAATTATTAATTAAAATTCCAAGAAATTCATAATATAAGTGCCTAACAGTTTCAAATTTAATGTCGAAACAGTTTTAAAATACTACTAGACAGTTCAAAAATAATATAATTATGAAGTCAAACAATTTTAATGTACAATGTCAAAACAGTTTTAAAACAATACAATTAAAATGTCAAACAGTTTTAAATATGATTTCAAGAGACTTCAGATTTTAAATGATGTCAAAAGTTTAATTTTTCGGCATCAGTGTGGCATCTGTTCCGAGTCATCTAATTGTAAAAATAAAGTGTCAGAGATAAAATGTATAGTTATACTAGTAATAACAGTCAACATATAATTTAAAATTAATTCCAATCTAAACAATAATATTACGGTTGTCGCATATCATCACCTAGATGATAAGCGACAACCGTAATATTATTGTTTAGATTGGAATTCACGACGCGCGACGCACGACGATTCTCATCGACGCTGTAATAGCCCTTCCTTAATAAATATGTCTTCAATTTGTTTTTAATTATGATTGCGCTATTTATGCTTTTAAATTCTAAGGGAAGCTTGTTGTATAGAAATACTAATTGGTACCTGGGACTGTGATGAACCACGTTTATTTTCGGTTGTCACATACAACCAAGGCAAGTCTTTCGTACGTGTATTTACTCTAACTTGTCATTGGTCATCATTTTCATATTGGTGCAAGTTCTAGCAGCACCAGTATTTATAGACATGGCACTGTCAAAATGTGAAGTGTAATGAAATGGTCTCTGCACGAATCCGTCTGTTTTAAGCGGAGAATTGTCCTTAGGCTCTTTTTTAAATTACAAATGCCGAGTGGGTATTGTGCTTATAGCTATTGCCCCAAAACTCAATACTGAATCTAAGCCTAGACTCAACCAAGGCAAAGTATACCATCCTAAGCTAGGCCAAGGTCAGTTTTTCCCTCAGGCTTCTAATTGCAAGGGTTACCCACACCCTATGGGTTTTTTATCGAAAACCCTTTCCTTTTAACCCTTTGGTTACCAAAATTTAATCTAAGCCGTTCATATGGGTTACCCATATCATAAGGGTTTTTGTTTAATCGCTTAGAAAAACCCTATCAAAAACCCTTTGAATGGGTAACCAAAATGTTCCCTGCTTTAAATATAATTAATTTATAAGTCATTGCTTAGTTTTTAATATTGTTGTACAGTAATTTTATTCCAGGTAGGTACATCGTCTTCATAGATAGTCATTAGTTAATGTTTATAAAATATTGTAAAACACTTTATAATATATGAGTAACTATGAGTTTCTCTCCATATTTTAACTTAATATGTGCTTAGATCACAAATTATTAAGTGAAACAACTATAGACGAGTATTCATCATCATCATCATCATTCCAGCCGAAAGACGTCCACTGCTGGACATAGGCCTCCGCCAAGGGGGGGGGGGGTTGCCATAATCGCCATGCTTGGCAGGCGGGTTGGCGATCGCAGTATGGTTTTAAAATGCATAGAGAACGCTGCTGCCCATTCTCTGGTAAGTCCCTGAGTCGCCTTTTGGTGTAATTGTTTACCGAGAAAATGGTTCATATAAAAAGTTCTGCAAGCATTCTATGCATGTAAAGTACAGGTAGCAAAATAATACCTAAAAATACATATTGGCCACTAAACAACACGTTAGAACCTGTAGTTAGAAATCTCTATCTTTTTATAGGGTCTGTTTTTTTATAGCGTCCTATGAATATGACGAGCAATGATTCTTTTGCAGGAAAACATGAAAACTCCACGGAAAATTTTGTTTAGAAATATTCTTACAACCCAAACATCTCGCATTACACGATTGTTATATTTTGAGGACAAATAAAAATAAGTAAGGAATATTCAGGAACTCGTACAGAAAATCACATATTTTCAAGGAGGCCTCGTGTCTCTGTAATCTCTTTTGATCGTTGGCAAAATAATAATATCTTTCGTATTTACTACGTACACCTATCATATTCACGCTATAGATATTTTACCTTCGTTGTCACTAGTACCATTAACAGTTCCATGATGGAACTACTGACTGTTTTTTTTTATCACTAGTTCCAGTTTAAAAGAATCTGAAAATAATGTTGAAATTGTTATCACCACTTCCGTTTTTTAAAAAATATAAAAATAATGGAACTAATGTTGAATTTGCAGATATCACTAGTTCCACATTATTACTTTAGGCACTTGTGAAATTTTTAAGGGTAGTAAAAACATTGGAGTTAAAAACACTTAGTTTTTATAATAATTATATTCAATAAAATCAACAAATATTTTTTTTATGTATGATTCAGATTCATTACATTTACTACAGTACGCGCTCAACGAAGTTTATCTAAAAAATGACCCACAGATATTTCGCCTGTTAATAACTGCATTTGGGCTTCAATGACTAAGTCATTTCTGTCTCTGTAAATTCTTCGTCGTTTAGGTTGGGAACTCTGCCCATACTTTTGTAGAAGATTAGTTCTATACTTCATTAACATTACATCATCATAAAGAATATGTAAGACACAGAACACTTATACTCCTATGATGTAAGAGCTGCAATAAATTTGTCTCGTTTTTATTGACGTTTGTATTCAAATTATGATGCCAGCCTTCAAGGACATTATTATTTGTCCTATGGATCTCACCATAAATACACCATAATTTTTGTACGTCTGGTTTCATCCAAAACGTATCGAAATATTTTTTAAATTTATTCAAATCTTCGTTTTCGGGCATTTCCTGTTGTATATATTTCCAACCTTCTTCGATTTTATTTGGCGGGAGAAACGCTAAATTGCCACAAAGAGAAATTATCCTTTTGTTTTTTCTGCTACTGTTATACCCCTTTTTCGATGTAATGCCCAGTTTGGTTGCTTTTCGAAAAAGGCTGTTAGTATAATGATAATGACAACCTTTAACATCTATGCCAACATTGAATGATAAAAGAGCCTTTATTGTGGCTTCCTCAAAATCGCACATTACTTTATTTGGGTTCCACTGGGGTATCTGCGATTTTATGAGAGAAAATAAAATTGTATAAGAATATTTATTTCTATTTGTCATAAACGCATATAGAACGGGCACGACATTAGTAAAATTACTATTGCTGCCAATGTCAGCATGAATAGTAAACATTTGTGAGAAAGGTTTCGGGCAAAATTCAAATGTGCCGTCCATAAAAAAATTCGTAACATTTCCCATGTGCATTTTTCCCTCGGGAGTACAAAATACCAGAATTCTATTATTATCTTGATTGAAATCAGCTAGTAAAATTTTTTCAAATTGTTTTGGCACCTCAACTTCATTTGGATCATTTGTATTAATTTTTTTAACGCTTGCATTTTTTTTTTAGGCGGTAAATGCGACTCTGTTTACTTTTGAATGGTGGAACAGCATTTTTTGTAAGTAAATCAAATCCTTGATTTGCTATACGAACCAAGGCCCGTTTGTACACCCTAGGAGCCGGTTCTCTGCCTTGAGCCGCTTCAAGGCAAGCTTCCTCAATTTGAAAATCTACCAAATTTTGCGTTTCATCAGGCTCACAATTATTGTCGTGAGGTTTTTGTTTAATAATGCTTGTTTGGTCCTAAAAAAATAACATAAAATCAAACATTGCAAAAAAAAACAAATAGGTACATAAAAGGCACATACATTAGAAGGGAGGAGGGGGGAGCAAAAATAATACATAAATAAATAAATAATATGTTTATTGGACTTAAAGGGCATTTACAGATAAACATTTACAAAAGCAAAGAACATGAAATTATACACAATACGACTTAAACATAAAGCTAAGAGTAATGTCATTTATGCAAATATACGAGTACATGTCGGATTCATCAAAACCCAACTTATACCATTACTCAATAATATACTATGTAGGTACACCGCTTTATCTAGTAACAGCTAGTAGCGGCCCTAGGCCGATAAGACATTATGCCGTTTTGATTAATATTTCTTAATAATGTAACTGTGCAAACCCGAGCATAACATTAAATAATTGTTCTATGGAATAGTCACTCGACTTAAATATTTCGATTGTATGATGTACTTACGTATGTTAATTTTAGCTTACCGTGTCTATTTTTACGGATCCTGCACATTTCATTTGTTTTTTAAATAGCTTGCAACGCCACAAGCTGGTTCCATTTTTATACATCACATGTTTGTAATACTGCCATCCTGATGATAACAATACTTTTCCCCTTCCCTTTCAATTATTTGAATTGCACTCATTTTTTGTATTCTTAAGAGGAGCCGAATAAACTTGCTTGCGAACACATTGCATTGATTTCTCGCACTACAACGACGACATATACTTACGCTTTTCTAACTACCTCCCGATATGGAAAAAATTAATCGATATTACAATAAACGACCGATAGATGTCACTGGCTGTCTCATCAAGTATCGCCATGTAAACTAATTCATTCTCAAAAAATAAATGTTTACTGATTCTATTCGATCACTACATACCTATTAAAAAAGGTAGATTAAAAAAATATTTGTTGTTTTTATTGAATATAATTACTATAAAAACGAAGTGTTTTTAACTCCAATGTTTTTACCACCCTTAAAAATTTCACAAGTGCCTAAAGCAATAATGTGGAACTAGTGATATCTGCAAATTCAACATTAGTTCCATTATTTTTATATTTTTTAAAAAACGGAACTGGTGATAACAAATTCAACATTAGTTCCATTATTTTCAGATTCTTTTAAAATGGAACTAGTGATAAAAAAAAACAGTCAGTAGTTCCATCATGGAACTGTTAATGGTACTAGTGACAACGAAGGATATTTTATAGGGCGAACAGAGACTTTAGTCAAACTTGAGATAAGCTTGGGATTCATCATAACATACGGTAGATTCTTATATTATGTAACCTGTCCTTATAATTGTATATTTTTCTTTTATATTGGGAAAGGAAGAAGAATCACGGTTACTGATACTTAAGTTATTCACATTAAAATCTAGCTTATTCGATATAGATAGAGTAGTATATATAGTATAGTAGATATAGTATAGTAGATATAGTAATCCATACTAATATTATAAAGAAACTAAATCTGTCTGTCTGTACCTTTCACGTCTAAAACACTGAACGGATTTCGACAAAATTTGGCAAGGAGATTGTATATTTTAGATTGATAGCATCCTGGGGAAGAACAGGCATATAAAATAATTCTATAGGGGGTGATAAACGGGATGAAATTTGTTATGGGAAACCCAGCATTTGTTCAGTTAAGCATGTGAAAATTCAAATGCGTTTGGTAAGAAATAAGGAATTAAATCTTACAGCATTTTTAAAACCCCCAAGGGGGTAAAAAAAGGGATAATGTTAAAATTCACATGTACCTATAGAATATTTTTGTACTAATATATCTCTATAAAAGAGATTTAAGGGATTGAAGATTAGTCATTTAGTCCTTGGGGTCCAAGTTATTACAATTTATTATCTGTTCTGTGGATCTGTTTGCGTAATATTAAGCTTTAAAGTGCTATAAATGATTTATTTTCTGTAAGTAGGTTTGTACAAACACTTTTACACGTCTATCATATTAAAAGAAAAACTAGATGAGGTCGGCGTTTCGTATCTGACTACTCTGAAAATAAAGACCGAAAAAAACTCAGAGGTCACAGTCTCTTTTAAAGTCCAGACATAATCTTGGTCAGACCATGTGAAGACCATGTAGATTGGTGCCTGAAATGATCTTTTGATGAAAGAATCACACAGATCGACGGGACCTGTCCAGCCAGAGCACACATTTGTCAGTAGTAGTAGTCGTGCAGCTCAAGTCAGAACTTAAGGAGCTAATTTTTGTTAGAATCAAGTGAACCAAGTTCGCCTCGAGTCGAACTCCCTCTTTTTATCTAATGGTTGGTTGCCCCCGCACCGAGACATTTAAATATAAATCTTGTTTTGTAATAAGGCGGAAGGAGTTCACAGAAATAGTGAAACAAAAATAAACACTACTGAGAAAGCATTTAACAACGTGAACGGTGATTGAAATAAAAACGACCTCCGGGAACCGAACACCTGCGGCCTGTTAGTGCTACCAAATGTTTCGTATTAAATATTCACTATACAGTAGTTACTGAACGTTTGTATATTAGTTACCGACACAATGGAGTGTGTAGTATTGTTTATGGTACATTACTGTGGAAGTAATATGAAGGAATTGGTTCTGAAATGGGTTTTGTTACTTTGACTACAGTAGTATGCGGCTTGTGGTTGGTGCGTAGATAGTTAAGGCACCTGTCTATATGTACTTTTATGTCAAATAAAAAATGTATTTATTATTTATTTATTATTACAAGGGAAACATCATTAGTTGGTTTGAAGTTGGTTTTCAGCAGGTACATTACATTGATAATACTTTAGTTGCGGATTAAACTTAAGACCTGGGCATCTGGCACTAGCACTGCCTCTCTCCCGCGATACTTTCTCGCATCGATTCTGGCGCATACCGTCGCATGCCTTCGCATCCCGTCGCGGTATCCTCCAGCGCGCTCTTCAATACCGTAGAGAGAAATCACTTTTGATGCTCCGTGGTCCGTCTCTGAGCTTTTGAATATATATCTTGTTACCATCACATACGTACGAATTTACGTTGGTAAATTTAAATAAAATACTCTGCCCGCCGTCGTCGGCGCTGGCTTTAATCGTGTACAAAGACATTTTATTTTGACAATATTCTTTAACATTCATTGCGTTATTTACGTTATTGTTGAGCAGATTAGTACCTACGTTATTTGGCACTCTTATTTTTATCAAAATCCACTCTGGAGTTTTGATAACACAAACTACTTTTGGCTTATATCACTCCCTATTTGATGCCATTTTTTTTATTTTACAGTAAGCTTACAGACTAATAAGTAATAACACGATTAAAAATCATTTAGTTGGTAAGTAAATTGCTAATTACAAGCTTCCATAATATATATACATCTCGTTACAAGTACTTGCGTTGACTGATGTACGTTAATAGAGATTTGAAATCCAAAAGAAAAAAATAAAATTTTTAGTTTGGTATTGAATGAGAAACGTTAGTGAAGAGTAACATAAAAAAAAATAAAGTAAGCAGGGGCCTATGGAGAATTCGTCGAGTCGTGCAACATCAAAACAGTTAAATCATACATTTATAAGCACCCAAATAACATTACATATCAAAAACTAGCACAAAATGAACACCAATAAATTAGGTATTACATATGTATGTATGAAGCAATGGATTATGAATTTCCTTCAACATTCTTCGGAATGTTATTGTAACTTCTGCGCTACGCTATTGAGGTGTTGCAGATGACATCGGTAAGACCCATGATATATTTTTCATCATTTCAAAATGTTCTGAAATAGTTACTAGACCTTTGTGTCCTGCTTATGCGTATGAAGTTTCATTAAAATCTGTTCAGTCATTTCGAAAAACAAGGGCTTGAAAGTTTGTTTGAAATGCCGTACGTCGTAAACGCTCTTAATGAAAGAAAAAATAGAAGAATAATATTCTGATGACTTTATCACGTAAGTTCCACACGTCCATATTTTACATCTAACATTATGACGTCACACGCACGCATGCACACGTAAACCATAGCTCGTCAGTACGCAGATAATGTCTAAAGAGAGAGTACGCACGAAGTAAACATTACTTTGATCCATGATGACGCTTATTCGACGTGCGCGCGGTTTATTTATACAGGTTGATGCGATTAGGCAGCGCTTGATGCAGTGTTGTTGTTTGACCCTTTTGTTTCGGAACAGAGTAAATTTGTTCTGTTTAGAAGACACATGGGATCGCTTGGCCTTACGTTATGTTGTTCAATTATCAAAATACCTTCACCGTATTAATATCTTTCTGGTAAATAATTTTTCACAGAAAAAATGTGCGTACGAAAACATAATATGTAATAAACTCGAAGGTTACACAAAACAGATCTAAGTACTATAACAAACAAACAAATAGTCGGAAACTGCACGTCATGACTGTGACAAAAAGGCTCGCACTCAGCATGATGCTGTGCTATGGGGGACCCACAGCACAGCGCTGATTTTCAGTGGTCACCCGATCACCGACCACTGACCTACAGGTATACAACTAGTAGTTTTGCGAACAGTAGACTTCACGAACACAATCTTTTTTGCAACTATTAATATACCACCTCTTCTATGATTTGACGGCGACTGACCTAATTTTTTCCTTTCAAAAAAACATGACAACATTCGATATGTCAAATTCAAATTTAAAAACCAGAAAAATTATGAGTAAAAGTTTATAGGCCAGCTAGAAAAAATAACTAATAGGTTTTAATTGACAGAGGTAATGCTGCAGCCTAGTCTTGTAATGAGACGGTGGTCCTCCCAGGTGCTCCATCAACCCCAACCTAGTAGTTAATGGGCCGATTCCACTTGTAGAAATTTAAAAGTAAGCAATTTACTGAATTTTGAGGAGCTATTGTGCTCATCACGCCGAAGATCTTCATCAAATCTGCACCAAATTTCTATGAGACCAACTTAAAGTTACTATCTTTCAAATAAAATAGAACCATCGAAATCGGATCTCATACATTACGGCGGTGATATCCAGTACTTTTATTCCTTTTTGGAGGAAATAGCCCTCCAATCAAAAGTTGGCAGACTTTCGGGCTTCTGACTACCCATAACGACTGTCAAAGATTTACAATATCAAAAAGAAAGGAAAATATTTTTATTTGGCACACGCACAAGATATACAAAAATCGCATTTAATTTTTTTTTATAAAATCAATCATAAGTTACAATGTCATAATTATGTCCTCTAGGAATTCATTGATACTGTAATAGCCTTTCCCCAATAAATAGGTCCTAAATTTGTTTTTCAATCAGCTAACACTGTGTATGGTTTTGAATTCTTAAAGCAACTTGTTGTATAAAAATACAGACTGATACCGAGCGGGCTATGTTTGACAACTTTTAATTTCGGTTGAATAGTGTTGGGTAAATCTTTCCTACGTGTGCTAGCTCTAGGTTAACAACACTAAAATGCATGGCACTGTATACAAAACATAATAATCTTCTATTACGTAGGTAAACGAAAGGATATTTTATTTATTTATCTAGTAACCTTTGAACATAAGTTCATCTAAGCTAAATCAAACTAAATATTATATTGAGTTATAGTCTTGAATTTAATCTAGGTTAAGATTGGGGCCTCGTCTAGCTAAATATTGACGGGGGTTATCTAGTGTTTTGTCAACCGTTCGGCTGCTGTCCCCGAGTCCCCGAGATCATAATTCACGGTCATCTCTCATCGTTGTCTTATTATTAAGTTACTTGTACAATTACATAGAGAAAATTTGATCATATTTAAACTTATTATGATATACAGTTTAGAGTATGTCATGCTCACTTAAATGTCTCGCTGATGGTGGCGCGTGTGTTAGATCATTCGGTTCCCTACAAAATTGCGCCGTCAGTTGAGACTGGTCTTCTCTTAACTGCCAGGGCTTATTTCTAATATTTTAATCTTATATTTTGTAATGTTTTTTTAAATTAGTAATTTAATTTTTTACATTGTTCTCACATATAGAAGCAACAAGAATAATGTACCCAGGATTTTGTAATATCTTGATTTAAAAGAGTGTCCTTGGAGTTTCATGCCTGTTCTTCTCCATAGAGATCTACGTTTTGGAATGGGAAAATAGCTTCAACTTTCTGACTAACTGACCGACTCTTTGACAGTTCAAAAGTGCCTGTAATATGTTTAATTGAAATAAATGTTTTGAGTTTGAGTTTGAGGCTATTTCTTCCCGTGGGAGTCGTAAAAGGCGAGTAAGGGACTGACTAGAGATGGGCAGCAGCGTTCTCTATGCATTATATCACCATACTGCGATCGCCAACCCGCCTGCTAAGCGTGGCGATTATGGCATCCCCTTAATGTTGGGAGAGGCCTATGTCCAGCAGTGGACGTCTTTCGGCTGAAATGATGATGATGATGAATATGACAATACTCAATACTCAATATATTTATTGCACACACATAATATATTTATTTAGTCCACATGTGAACTTAGGTGGTAGGTTTTACAAATATGATCATTGTGGACCCTGTCGGGCACAACAAAAAGTAGGAAAGAGGAAGAGGGCTTTTATTTGACTACTTAGTTGTTGTAATAAATATTGTAATTATTTTATAAGAATCTAAGGAATTTAAAATTTGTCATTGAAATATTCATTTATATTATAATAGCATTTATTTATTAGAAATTGTTTTAATTTATTAGTGAATATATTCAATTTTTGTTCTTCTTTAATAATTTCTGGTAATTTATTGTATATCTTAATTGACATGACTAATGTACTTGTTGAGTGCATTTTTAACTTAGAGCTTGGTAAGTTTAACCTATTTTTATGGCGTAATGTATATTTAGACTGTATATTTTCTCTTGTTGTGTATTGAATATTCTAATTATGATCAAGGTTTTCCTAATAAAGATAGATTGTGATTGAAGAATCATTATAATGTACGTTATTCGCCTCCTATATCTTGGGAATTGAACATAACTGGTGAATGAAATGTACTGTACACCTCTGTCCCCGTTGATTACAAGGTTAATTACAGGCTTGATGTTATGTATGTTAAGTAGGTACGTAAATCTTGTGCACGCACGGTATTGTCTTGCCCTATAGGTACTCAGGTTCTTATGTGTATATGCTATAGCAATGTTAATTGACGCGTGTGACGAACGATGACCGATGGTTCGAGTTCCACACGAGACAATCATGATCATGTTGATTTATAATAATTATAAAGCTACGTGATCATGATTGTAAATAAATATTTTATTTTTAGATACGTTATTCTACTATGTTATTAACACATCTATTATTTATTAATCATTTATTTCTGTATATATCCGTGACTTCACAGCGGGCCCTATCAGAATACCAGCGCTTTTGGCCTCGTACAGGACTTTGTTTGTATTTTCATTTTACTGTTATTGTTTTTTTGTGGATAGTCAGTGAATGGTTATTTTAGTACAACAGTCAGGTATATTTTGTCCGGTTATAATTATGATGATAAAAAGCGGTCGAGGAGTGTCGCGGGACACCCGGGTGATGCGAAATTCCTTTCACTTTTGCACACTTGGCGGAATGATAGCTGAAAAGCTGAAATCGTCGTCACGACACTTTTGTTGCGTAACAAAAGTGTCGTGACGGTCAATATGTTACACATTTTCGGTCTAGCTCTTATTCGCTAAGTGCGCAGAGGATAACATGCGATAGGCGTATGGCATTCGTGGGTTGCAGCTGAATATCAGCGTCAGGTGATACACCTTGTGTTGTCATCTGACATTATGCTGAGCTGAGGCCCTTTTGGCATTATAATTAATTGTTTTCTGTTATTTATAGTTTTTAAGTTGCATTTTTTGCTGTAATGCCAATAAACGCATTTTTCTTTCTTTTTCTTTTAGGGAACATCGTTCCAAAAAAAATGTCATAATTAAATTTAAACAATGTAGATAAGTAGGTTAGCCTAGATAAAATAAAAAGCTGCGGTCTTCATTGCAGCATTGACGACGTTATAAAAATATTCATATTCTGTGAGCTAATACCAGCTCGACCGTTAACTGTCCTCTAAATGGGTTAAAGAGCTTACAATTTTACGAGACTAACCCAGGTATCAAATAGGGCATAAATTACGACTGAGGTATAACCATAAAAAACCTTTCACTGTCCGCGGACGCACAGTTGGACAAAGTTTTCCTACGGTACAAAAATATAATACAATGTTACAAACATCAGGAACGTATAAAACAGTTCACTGACTAAGGCATGAATAGGTGTGACCTATTGCCATATATCGGGCTCAAATCCAATCGGGACTAAGCGAGAATTTATCGACAGAAAAACTCAATTATACCGGCCAGGGGGTACTCGGACCAGGAGAATGAACTTCACAAACTTTTGATTCTTACTCCAAAAAGATACGTATTACTCATTGATATACTAAAAAACCCGTATCCAATTGAATAACGTTATGAGGATGTGTGAATACATCTTCATTGTTAGACTTTTAATAGCATAATAAATTATGACTTGCCAAACTTGAAAATTATTGGAATAAAAACCTCACGACCGAATCTATGTTATTCATTTTTAGGGTTCCGTACCACAAACGGAAAAAAAGAACCCTTGTAGGATCACTCGTGTGGCTGTCAGTCTGTCTGTCCGTCACAGCTGATTTTCTCCGAATCTACTGGACGGATTAAGTTGAAATTTGAAACACATATGACCTTCTGTGACCCAAACACGGACGTGTTACTTAAATAAATTAATTTTGAATATGGAGGTGACTTTTGGGGGGCAAAAAGTTTTGCTGAATGTACCGTGTGACATATCAAATGAAAGTGTTTGTTTTAAGGATTCTATATATATATTTTTTTATAATTTTAAAATAAATACTTTTGAAAGTATTTAAAAAAATTAATAAAGAATTACCATTACGTATCTCCGAAATTACTGAGCCTAAAATTTTGATAAAAATACAGAAAATTGTTCTTTACTAACAGATTACAGAAAAAACTTATAAGAAGTCTATGATCTTAAAATAGCATGGTAAATCACTCAATATTGTGCGTACAAACTTACATTTGCAGTTGGAATGTATGGCGATATTGTTTTCCAACTACAATGTTAAGTTTGTTCTTGGGATAAATTCATCCCAACTACGGAACTCTTCATTGTGCGTGGTCTGACACGCACTTGGCCGGTTTTTTTTAATCCTAATTACCATAGTCTAGCTTTAGTCGTTTTGGGAAGATTGGTATAAAATAAACATCAAATAACGGGTCTTCAGTTTATCTATCAACAAACAACCTGCCTGGTAATATTTGCCACGCAATTAAAATCAATAACAAAGATAGCACCGGAAACCCTCCCTGTCTCAGATACGTAATCGAGATACGATCTCCAATTGTACAAACTCCTTTAAGAAAGGGTCCAACTCACAATGTGGCTGTTCATAATTGTATCTATCGGTGACTCGGCGGGGCGATTGCGGGGCGTCGGCTGTGGGGCGTCAGCAAACAACAGGGTCTTATCGGCCGCAAGACATTTGAATGATGAATTGCGATCTCCAGCAGGATATTGAAGACTCTTGGAATAACTTTGTAGGTATTGTTTTGGTCTTGAAACAGATTGTTATGAGTAATGGCAACATGGGTACTTGTTAATTAGGAATGCGTAGATTTTCTATTGTTTGGTAGTTTAAAACTTTGACCCCCTTATTACAAAACAAGGTTTATCTTCAGACCCAGGTTTAAAATATAGAGCCATTATTGAATTTCGAACTTTATTCCGACTATGGTAAATTCCTAAACACAAAACTGACAACTTAACACCGAACTAAGTTTTCAGTTTTGTATAAAGAACCGTATTTCAATCACTGTTACGTTATTATTACAAAAACTGGCTCCATGGTTTAAGCCATGTCAAAATATAAATCTTGTTTTGTAATAAGGCGGTATAAGTCTTATTGACGCAGATGATACTCATAGATTAGTAAGGTTGGGTTAGATTACCAGACAAGAACAAACATGCTATCATGTGTCAATCTAAATACAAAAAATTCCTGGAGAAAAGATAAACTTTGAAACATTTTCATCAATCCAAAATTTTTTACTGAAGATATGTCAAGAAACTGGGGACATTATCCATGGATAGTGCCATGGCACAACTTAGTTTTATGAAGGTTTCATTCAAAATGCGTTGTAAAAAAGGGACTTCAAAAATTCTCAAGCTTACCGCTTAGCAAGACCATTGAAATTCCACGTTAAACAAAAAACTTGGTCAAAGAAGAAGTTCTGAACTCCTCCAAAGAAGGCAGAAGTTTCCTCACTTCCCGGTTTTGTGTAAACAACTCTAAAATTAAGTTGTTCTTAATGATTTCAGCGATCTACTAACTAACATTAGAATCTGCTGGTTTTGTTCTTTAGCGATGTTTAATTTGCTGAATTATTATTTCCGGTAAGTGGTGGTTAAGTTAAGAGTCGAAAAGTATTGAATTATAAAAGTAAAATTTGTAACTTCCCATGATTTACGCATCTAATACACTTTTAATAAAAATACTCCATTCATTTCATAGTTTCGGTTTTCTCTTGTGTGTTCATTCCGTCATGGATTATGGAAACCAAACACAGCAAGGAAAATGTTTTTGAACACATAATATAAAAAAATACACTAAGGTAAATCGAAAATTTAATCAAATTTAATCTATTATCAATTTAATATCTATTTCATATTTAATTATATTTTCGGATACTATGGGTATAAATATGTGTAAAACTTGCCTGAAATAAAATAATATTATTTATTTATTATTTATTTAAATCAATAATCGAGAAATGCCTAAATCTCAAAAAAGCTCCAAGAACCAAGCACAAATAATATCCAATATTACAGACAACTTTAAATTAAAGACTAGTTCATAGGGTAAAGTGAAGAGTTGCCCGTTGCAGAGTTGCAAAGTTGCTTGAGTAACTTCAAAGTATGTTCTGTTTACTCAGGTAAACGATAGTAGTTCAACTATTTATGTAGGTACTGGAAGTGTACCGATTTCTTGCGAAGCTAATATTGGTGAGACGAGATTTTCGTACACGCTAGTATAAAGAAAATACTCTTTTCTTGCTAACACTTTTATTCCGCATATTATAACTGTACTATTTCGCAAGCAAACGACGACTGACTCTTCACTACATTTGACCAAATAAAATGACTTTCACCACAAACAGAAATAACGATAATTTCATAATCGTTATTTCTAAGTGTTGCCAAAATAAAATAATACATTCAGTTGCCATAATGAAAATAAATCTAAAAGTTTCATACGATATTAATAATTTATACTTTGACAGTGTTGCCACATGACTGATTATTATAATTTGATATTAATATAATACATTTTTTAAATTAAATCAAAGAAATCACGACACTAGATTCGCAGTAAAAGGTGAGCAGAAGTTACAGTTGCTGTCACAAAGAGACACAATAACGAAATACATCCTCAAACCTTTTTTGGATGTATTTCACACTACACAGTACATAAACTCACGCCTCCTTCCCATGGGGGTAGGCAGAAACTATAGAACGCCAGTTGCTACGCTCCTTACATACTCCTTTTACTTCGCCTACGTTCATACATCTGGTCATACACGCTCGCCCATACTACACACCTGACCTTTCTGAAGAACATCACCAATTTGGTATAATATGTCCTCCTAGGGCGTCCCCTCCCGGCGTATTCACTCACCTCTGCTTTATAAATACCTTTTGTTAGTCGCCTTTCACTCATCCTCTCAACATGACCAAACCATCCAGGATGTATTTCGTTATTGTGTAGCATGTGTAGCTAATTAAAAATCATTGTAATCGATTTTCTAAGATCTTAGATCTCCATATTTTAAGTGTATCCCATCGTTCTCTACCAGGTAACAGCGAGGTCAAAAGTGGAACCATTTTTATTATTAATAATAAAAAGGTACAAATCATGTTGTGTTCTACCTCGACGGCGGGTGACATGCATGGCGAGCCGTGGCTGGGTCTCTACTCACGTACACAGCCATGAAAGCATCCCACGAATCCGCCCTTTGCTTGGCTTGGCGACGTTTGAAGACAATCAAATACGAGGCGGATGCTAGAAGACGGGCCTTTACATTCCCTTACCTAATAAAGATGTAAACAAATTATTATTTTGAGTCCCACGTCTTGTAATTCAAAGTAGAATGTTTAATTTCCAAATTCCAAGATAAATATATAAATGCGATAAAAACGTTGGAATTTATTTCAAACGACAGCTTTTAAAAACATCAAAAACAAACAAGATTTTCAAAGAAATCTTCTTTTTTTTACTAAAGTAAAGGAAACTTATTAAGTAAGAAGCTAAGATAGTTCAAAGTTAAAAGAATTTCTATAAAGGAGCTCGAGCAATTAAGTAGGTTTTCCATCTCGGAAATTGAGTCTTTAAGCGACTTTTTAGCTTCCACCAAGTGCTTGGCAAGTCCCGTTAAAACCTACTAAAATCTGTCGTTGAATGTTCCCGAAGACGATTTGAGGGGAGTATGACGAATTAATTATGTATGAGTGAAGTTGAGAGGTATTATTGTCTTGGGTAAAAAGACCTTAGCTGGCAGCCTTATAAACTTGAGAGTTATAGGGACTTAAGTGTTGTCAAGAAGATCTCAAGCAAAAAGTTATGTACTTGATTATCAACAGCTTACTGTTATCTTTTAATTTTAGTGTAGGTATTATTAATGAAATGTTTCATAACTTTAGTAGGAAGTAATTATACAGGAAAGTAATAATTATAGTACCTGCTAATATAAAACATCAGTTATATAACGAAACCGTTCTTCAAATATTTTAATTGAAAATGTATCTATTATATCCCAAATTACGATGTAATTTTTTAATTTAATTTTATCTTTTTTTACAAACTTCACTGACATAATGTTTTTCTTATTTGACATTATTATACCTACAATTTTAATTTCAACAAGGTTCTAACTTTTATTATTTTAATCATATTTTATATTGTTTTTTTGTCAATATGAGGACGTTGTAGGCTTAATAGACTAGATCTGTAGACCATTTTCTATTTTTTTAAGTACCTGGTACTTTTGACAGGCATACGCTGTCCTCTCATACCTATTAACACTGTAATTTGAAAACATTGTAAAAGCCATTTTTTTTTTAAAGAGTAACCGTGTAGTTTCTTGCCTGCTCTTCTCCATAGGAAACGACCAATTGGAACTGTGCACCTAGCTTCTGACGTTTCATAAGTGCCCATGTAGACTTATGTGAAATAAAAATATTTTTGATTTTGATTTGATAATTATTTCGACATGCGTGAAGTTCCTATATTTGTACCAGGAGACCAGAAATACTTAAGAAGTATTTTGCTTAACCAAATGAATGGAGATAAAAGTTTGCTTGAATAGATTTAATTGTCATATTTATACAATATGTAACATAAACCCTGTTGTTCCTTCTACCTACGTTTTAAGAATCGGTATACATACGTAATAAAGCAAGTCATTTATAAAAAAAAAACAACAAAAATAATGAAAATAAATATTTTAATTATTATTATTTGTAATGCTTAACTGATTTCTTACCTCTGCAATTCTTTGATTTTGACTTCTCGACTAGCCAATGATATTTTTTTTTTAATAATAATTCCATCAAAATTATGCTTGTAGGTAAATGTAAATGTCCCTAAAAGGAACAACAGGGTTTTTGTTACATACTGTATATGTACCCAGGTAGTACCTAATTTTCTGAATCTGGACAGTAAATGTAAGTGATGTTTGTATCCGTACCATGTAGGGTAATTATTTAATTATGTGACCTGTTGTGGGACCCTCGGGAGGTGGGATCAGGCTAGTTCAGGGTCTATCTTATGAAGGTACTGTAGTAACATTGTTACCACTAAAATAGGGATATTTGGAGAATATAAACGAAGCGGGATACTGAATTAGAGTACTGTTTAATGATTTTTAGACATTTTAAGGTTATTGAGACATAGAGGCATAATAATTATCAAGGTTTGTTTCGGTTTCGCATGGAGGCTTTTTTAACAATTTAAACTCATCATCATCATTCTCCTGCCCATATGCCAATTTTATTGGGGTCATAAAGTCGAGTTCTTTGTTTTGCATGTGGCGGAAAGGATTTTTTCAAATAAATTAAGAATTCCTGGAAAACTACAAAAATTCTCAACAGGTTTTCCAAAAAATGACGCGAAACTGACGTTTGATCGTCTTTTTTACGAGAAAATTCTATTGATTTCAAACATTCAAAAATATAATCAACATAACTATATTATGGTTTGCTTGCATATGGCGGAAGCACTTTTTTCAACTTCGATACAAAATATAGCAGAAAAAAAATGTTGAAAAAACCTATATTTTTTTAAAAATCCAGTAAGAAATTGACGAAAAAGGGTTTTTTTCGTGCACGGAGCCTTAATTCAAAACTTCGTAGACTTTAAACTTATTAACTAAATGAAGAATTTAATAACCTAAAAAGGGAAATGTTTAAAATAATTAAAAGTACACACAACCAAAAAGTGCTCCACGAATTGAATTAATCATTGGATAAAAAAGAAGTGACAAGCTGCGTATGTACCTACATAAATAAAAACTATTAGCTACAAGTTAATTAAATTATTTTATCATTTTTAGTGAGTGATATAAGTGTCCTTTATTTGGTTTTTTTAAACTACATATCTTTTTAAGTAAGTTTAATATTGATGTATTGTACCTACACATTAACCTTCTCCAATAAATTCTCTAAATTGATTGTGAATATCGCATCAAAATCCATTGCATAGTTAGAAGAACACTACTACCGGGATTAAAAGGAAACGAAGCGATCGCATACGCTAGTTGCGCTAGTTGTTCCGGGTCTGGCTGTTTGTGTATGTGAGTTTAAATGTTTGTAAACGCACCCACAATACAGTAGTAATTCCTAGTGTGGGGCAACGTTTAAAAAAAAAAAGATACTTCATAGCCGAGAAAAATAATTTTAACTCCTAGCGTCTAGCGTGCATCCACCGCCGTCAACCATAATTATTTTGTCACGCGTAATTTGTAATCTGTGATATCTTCTAAAGTATTCATTTAAATGTTATGATGTAAGGCATAGTTTAATCTAAATTAAATGCCCAATTTAAATAAAATATTTTATTGGAAAGGCTTAATATCGGATAAAATAACTTCGGAAATAACAATAATTTTTTATTAAATTCTGAAAGATGAAAATGGTTACTGTGGGTTATCCTTAGAATATAGACATACCTATGCTTTTGTGAACTTTTTAAGATTTACAATCCTTTAGATTATGCATTTTATGTAGGTATTTCGTACGGTTTTAAGCGGTGTATGCCAGTAAAGTTCCCAATCGGGCCAACTTTTTCCAACATCTTCAACAATAATCGTTATATTTCAATCAATTTACACAAAACCTTAATTAATTATAACCTTGCTCATTAATGCTCCGTGTATTGGTGACCACCGTTTGAACATCTGTTCAGTAGTTTTTGAATTTATCGCGCTCAGACAGACAGACAGACGCAGCGGGGGGACTTTGTTTTATAATATGTAAGGATAGAACATATACATCCCAAAGAAGCGGTTATTATTATTCCTTTCTATTTCCAAAATAAATCAATAGCATAATGGACTAACTAGATTACATTAAAAAACTCACGCTTTCTTCCCATGGGGGTAGGCAGAAACTATAGAACGCCACCTACTACGCTAATTACGTACTCCTTTTGCTTCGTTTACGTTCATACATCTGGTCATACACGCACGCCGGTTACGAGTACTACGCACCTGACCTTTCTGAAGAACATCACCAATTAGATCACTATTTTTGTCCTCCTAGGGCGGCTCCTCCGGCGTTTCCACTCACATCTGCCTTGTAAGTACCTTTTGTTAGTCGCCTTTCATTCATCCTCTCAACATGACCAAACCATCTAAGCATACTCTTTTCAATTTCTGTCCCTACATCTTCTTTTAAACCACACCCTTGCCTTATTACATAATTTTTAGCCTTTATCATTCATAGTTATACCACACACACATGCCTCGGAACTCATTTTCACATCATTTATTCCACTTTCATGCTTCCTTTGCCACACCCAACATTCACTTCCATACATAAGCGTAGGCACCAGCACACCATTATAAACAGCCAGTCCAGCCTTTTTGTGCATCGACTGGTTCGTCACAATCGCATGTATAGCACCATTCACTTTATTTCCCGCATTTACTCTCTTTTCTACATCTTCATCAATCTCTCTACCCCCTGTAAACTTACTCCCCAAATATACAAACTCACTTACTTGCTCCACACTCTTCACATCTCACACCGATATCTCTTATCTTTCGAGGACCTGCATGACCTTCGTTTTATGCACATTTATATTCATCCCTTTCATATTCCTATTAAATAACCAATGTTTTCTTGCAGACAAACTTAAAGACATAACTAGCAGACAAACGTTTGTCTAACTATAGAATTAGTTCCTAGAAACTTTAGCTACCAGCCACTAGCCTTTAGTCAAATTTTCTACAAATAGCTTATAAATTCTAGTTCACACAGCGCAACAAGAAAGTTGCCGCCAGTTCCCCAGCCCGTCAACACTAACTCTGGAGCAACAACTAAATATTCATCGTCTATTGCTATCGCTAAGTTCTAGTAAGATTTAATGTATTATTGGCTGGCTGATTTCTAATGTATGTGTGGTCCATGAATGTTGAAGCCGTAATGTTTAAATGGCTTCCTAAAAATAGATGATGACATAACTTAAACTCACGCCTTCTTCTCAAGGGGTTAGGCAGAAACTACAGAACCTCACCTGCGGTTCATACATACTCATATTGCTTCGTTAAGTTCATACATCTGGTCAACACGCACGCTGGTTTTGGGACACGCACAATAAATAGAAAAAGTAAAAAAGGAGCATTTAAAACTAACAAAATTTACATATTTGTTTGAATGAAATACAAAAAAAACAATCACGACTTGTGCGACGCCAAAAAGGATCTAAGCATAATGCTGCGATATTTAAAAAATAAATACCGCAGCGCTGGTATTCTGATAGGGCCCGCTGGTTGTGAGTACTACGCAACTGACCTTTGTGAAAAATATTACCAATAGGGTCACTATATATGTCCTTCTAGGGCGTCCCCTCCGGCGTTTCCACTTACATCTGCTTTGTAAATACCTTCTGTCAGTCGCCTTTCATTCATCCTCTCAACATGACCAAACCATAAAAGGATACTCCAAATTTTTAGGGTTCCGTAGTAAACAAGGAACCCTTATAGTTTCGCCATGTCCGTCTGTCTGTCTGTCTGTCCGTCCGTTTGCTGTCCCCAGCTTAGCTCAGAGACGCTAAGTCCTAGAAAGCTGTGATTTTTCATGGGTGTACATATTAATCACGTCGAGAAAGTCGTAAAATAAAACCATGAAAAAACTTTTTTTTTTAGGGTACCTCCCTTGCACGTAAAACGGGGATGATATTTTTTTTTCTCGTCTAATACACAGTGTGGGGTATCGTTGGATACGCCGTTTAAAAATATTGTGGGTCTGTGAAAAACATTTTTCGATTCTGAGATCCGTTTGCGTAATATTAAGCTTTAAAGTGCTATTTTTTGTTAGAGTCAAGTGTGTCCCCCCCCTGCCAGGTAGCCAGCTAAATGGTTGGTTTTCGATATGTAAAAAAATTCATGGAAGTAGTATATATAATATAACGAAATTAAAAGGAAAACTGTCAGAGCTAAGTATGGTTTACATGTTAACGAGTAATCGTCGACCAACTTAAATTTGCAGTTGAAGAATTGACCGTAACGTATATGATGTATGGGAGAGCATGTTTTTCAACTACAATGTTAAGTTTGTTTTTGGGATGAATTCATCCTAACTACGGACCCTTCATTGTGCGTGGTCCGACACGTACTTGGCCGTTTTTTTTTGTTGATGTTGGATTTGTAAACATTGTTTTAATATTATTTTTTTGTTAATTGTATCTGTAAGTGTTAAGCATTGACAGATATAAGATATGACTCGCTGTTTGTATAAAACACATTGTTTAATATTATTTATTTATACTTCTCGCACACAAATAAGGTGTTTAAACAATTTCAAAGTTTTTTAAATCATATTTTTTAATCAAGTTCTTTTATTAAGGAACTGCAACATAAAATTAATCACTATTTCTTAGTTGTTTTTCATTTGTACATAAGCAGCACAAATAGCTAAGTTAACAAGTTGTATCGGAAGTTACGCTCGTAGTCTAAACATAGCTAAGTTTGTGAATACTGCAGGATTCGCAGCATTGCTATATTAAGCATTCATATTCACAAAATGTTTACATTAGATGATTGGAATAACTAGTTCCAATCTCTACTATACATAACTAACTAACAGTTCTATGATTTGCTGACTGAAGATGACAATTAATGGAAGATTATGTTCCTTGATGCTATAAAGATGAAGAAATGATGATGCTTCGAAACTGTTCCCCATTTTGAAACACTAAGTTTCAAAACGGGGTTTGAAGTTCTTACACGAAAAAAGTCTCAAGGTAAGTAAAATAATTTAATGAATATATTTATATAAATCAGACACAGTGATTCATATTTTTTTGTTAGTGTACCTACTTAAAAATTATGTAAATAACTAAATTTATAAATACAAACCAAAGACAATCATAATAATACTATAACTAATTTAAATAACTGAAGTAGGTACTTACATAAAAACAAATTGCAAAATAAATTAAATGGTAAAGTAAAAAATTATTTTAATTTCGGAAGTCGGTGGCAAAAAACGAAAATACAAAACCGAAATTAAAGTTATTTAACATTTATTTTTGTGTATTTTTTGGCTGTCCGTTGTGTTTTTGGAAGTAAGTAGTGTTTCTTTTTTTTTATTGATTGGAGCTAAAAAAAGTTTTGACTGGAACTAAAACAAAAATAACATAAGCCACTAAACAAAACTGCATAGTTCAAAATTTAAATCTCAAATTAACGTATTTTTTTACTAAAACACACCCCTACACACACACACACATTCTACACACCTTTCAACCGACCATACCTAGAATTCAAACACTATTTTTCTTCCATTACCAAATTCTTTTTTTTCTAAACACCCTTTCTCTTTGTAAACGGACACTCGAAGGCTTTTGGTTAAGCTTTACAACGTATCTTTGTATTGGTTTGCGGTGTCTATCCATTTGACTGGCATCAAGTTTGGTTCGAAGATGGGAGGTAAATGAAGAGCTTTAAATAATAAATGCTGGGACTCTTGCGGGGGTTTTGTTTTTTAAAGTTCGAGTCCATTGTTTTGTTAAAGATTTTTCCTTGCTGATTTTGTGATACCTAATTGTGTACCTAATTAATAATGAATCATTGGGGTTAGGCAACAGTTAAGACGAATAAATTACTTTAGAATGTTCAAATTGTGGTATAGGTTTAATCTTAATGTTAAAGTTGTACACAATTTTTATTACCTACTACTGGCTAATTAGCTCGTAACAATGTAAGTAAATTGTATACTTGTTTTGCATAACACCAGCTAGAAGAGGGATAACAAAACAGGTTGACTAATCTGGATTTAAATTGCTTTCGATTATAATTGGCAATTAGCTGGCGTGAACACTGTGTACCTACGAGTACGTGCATTACAATACAGTGTGCACAGAATACTGAATAACAATGGCGGAGAGCGAAACTACCTACCTACATTATAAAATGAAAAACGAAACAAAAATGAAACTAGGTTCTAAAATTCATGGACACAGAGTGCTTAATTGGTATATTTATAAAATAAGCTGAAAGAAATCATGTTATTTCTAAAGGTGGGTTTAGATCAAACGAAGATAAAAGGAAAATAGCAGGAGCATTACTTTCTTAGTATTCTTGTCTTGTTAATATGGTTAGACCAACAGATATACAACGTGCCGCTTTAATGGCGACATTAATTTAACACACGTATATGGTTTCGCGTTTTCATTTTATGAAGATTTTTTAAATTCATTAATAAACGTTATTATTTATAATTATATTAACAATTTTCTAAAATAGCATCTTGGAGCAACTTGTGCTTAAAGAACTGTAGCGCAGAGATCATTTGCCGGGGTTACGGATCATAAAATCGCATCAATTATAATAAAAACGAATAAAGTAGAAAGAGTAGGTGAATTGAAGGAAAGAAAGAGTCCTATGACAGCGGGTGTTTGAAAATTTATTTTTTTCAATTTGCGATTTACATTGTCGAATTATATTTTTTATGATTACTGGCCACTAGCCCTACCCGTGTGTTAAATTAATGTCGCCACTGTAGCGGCACATTGTATGCTCTTTCGATGTGAAAAAAAAAAAAAAATTGATGGAGTGGGGATAAAATGTGTATTCTTTTATTGGGTTTAATAGGACTTTAAGAAATTATAGAGGGTTTTTTTTAAAAGACCTTTGCATGGTTACTCTTTTATGCCACTTTCAGTTTCACCTGATAGGCTAGCTGAAAAGATAACCTACGATTAGTTCCCAATGCCTCGTACCCAACCCTATAGAAATTAAAAAAAGTATCGCTTCACAAACAAAAGCTAAAATCCATTGTCAAGGTCACAAGAAACCATACGTCATCAGACTGAAGAAAATCTTTTCATTTTCGTTACGCACGGGAAAGCCTCTTGAGTTATGGTCGCGGTATACGTACGGCCACCGTCCGGCGTCCGGCCGGTGTCCGTTATCGTCCGCACCGGACAACGACCTCGGACAATTTATTGCTTTATCTTCCCTAGTTTTAATATTCGCGCGCCGAGAAATTTATCGTTCTCTCTGGCGGCTATTTCCTCCTCGATTTTGGTGTTTGCAAGTTGTTCAGTGGAGGGTGTAGTGTGGGTCTCTGTCATGTTGGTCTTGTAGTGGAATTAAAATGTATGATTTATCAGCAGGTCTGCTTGTAAATCTTACCTTTTCAAGAAATTGATTACTTTCAGTCCTCTTATAGACTTAATTGTTTTTACCATAAATTAATTATCTAGTTGTAAATAACTTAGTAGAAAAGTTTGGTAGATGTTTTGTAGGTGTTGTCAGGGCACTCACAAGTTCAGATACATAGGCAACTTGCTGGCCTGTTTAAAAAATACAAAACCTATTGTCATGTTAAGCCGATATCAGATACTAATGTCAGATAAACAGCGCGATATGGAAAAGGTATATACATATTAAAGGCACGGATTTTTTTGGTGATAACAAACTACATGGCAACATTTTTTTTTAATTATACCTATATAATTATAAAGTTAAGAAACATTTAAATAATAAAAATCAAATGTTTCCAATTTAATTCTACACACCACTAGACCAAGTCAGCTGATCGGTACACGTTTTATTCCGTTCGTTTGACCCCGCCGCCAATCGTGCCGCCCACCCCGCCGCGTGTCAGTGCGGCGCGGTGTCGCAGAGATGTGGCAGGTGACTGTGTGTACTAGACGCACAGACACAGATAATGGATAGTGACCCTCGTAGTGCGGTGACACGTTTGTTATGATTTAAAATTAATAAATTATAGAAATAAAAAAAATATCAAACATTTTCAAAGTTATTCTTTTTGAGCTGAAATTTTGTACAGAGATTCTGAACCAGATCCACTCTTCACCTTGTTTGTATGGATATACCCTTTCCGTAACACGCTGTATAGTTTTAATATATTTTCTATTAAATACATCTGAATATAGAACTATCAATTAAATCTGTGTTCAGAAACCTAGCATACCTTACAATACAAAACCTACCACATTTTGCTTTAAAAGCTAAATACCTCTGAGCTAAATTGATTGAAATTGCTTCTATAACCCGGTGAACACGGACGATGTACTCGATTCCACTCAATTTCTGGCTATAAGGCTAGTAGAGGTATGTACATGAAGCCAATTGCTGCTGATATCGAATCTGAAAGCGTTAGATCAGGAATCGAATCCTTTTACCTTCGGGGTTGTAATACTAACAGATTCGGTTTTCACAGAAACCTTACGCGAGAACAAACCCTTTGTAAAACAATCTGATCGTTATTGGAGACCGCAATTTGAAGCCTGTTTTGGTCATAATGTCAAAACGATGACGGAAAAAGTCGTGAGGAAACGGGCATGTCCTAGGACCAAAAATTGGAAGTCACATGACATCTACCAACCCGCACTGGGCCCGCATGGTGGGTTATGGCCCACTCCCTCTCACCGAGAGGAGGGCTGTGTCTCAGCAGTGTAAGTGGGAACATTATAGGCTGATTAGGTTTTGGTCATAATATGTAGTCTTTTTGTATGTGTTATGTATGGGGTCGGAGTTGAATGGAATAAGAAAGAGGCTCATTGGCGACGTAAAACTGGTGGATGCCAATCTTCACAGCTTTGCCCATCGCCGCAAGGTTGCCTGCTTGTCGGTCTTCTACAGATTGTACTTCGCTGAGTGTGCCCAAGAACTCCACGACCTCATTCCACCGGCCCCCTTCTATTATCGGACAACTAGACGCACTGCAGGTTACCATCCCTTCCTGGTTGCTATTCCACCAATTCGCACTAAGCGTTTCCAAATGTCTTTTATAATGCGCACAGCAATAGAGCGGAAGTCTCTGCCTGCGTCTGTGTTTCCGAACGCATACAACCCTAATCTCTTCAAAGTTAGAGTGAACAGGCTCCTTCTGGGTAAGCTCACTCCATCGTCGACTTTGTGTCTGTCACTTCTGACCTAGACTAAGGTCAAGAGCAAACCCATCCTAAATAAAAAATTAAAAAAAATACATATTCGATGAAGTACCCTCCTTCAAGTATTACCTCCCTACAAAACTGACCTAAAACACTGCAACAAAAGAGTCTCGGGACAAAACAGGTTTTTGTTAATGTTAAACAAAACCGTTTTGTCTTGGTCTGTGCACAGCCTAAACAATTGCTTATTGATACTGCTTAACGAATGTAAGCCTATTTACGATTCAACTAAATCTTCATCCATTTGCTTCGCAAAGAATCCAGTCTAGGTATATATAACAATCACTTCTAAAATACACATTTGGCAAATAATGTGTACCACTAAAATCACCAACACTTAATAAACAATACAGGAAATTCTTAAAAATAATTCCAACTTCAAGAAATATGCAGACATGATTGTGTTGCTGGAAGTATAATACTTTAACGTTTCTATGCGCTACGAGCTACGAGCGTAGCCGCGTAGGTGGCATTCTCAGTTACCGCTACGTGATTACAATGCTACGCCGTAGCGAGCTACGCGGTATGTGCTACAAAGTGTAGGCTGCAATAAAATTAAGATGCCACATAAGATTGCATCAATTATTGTATTTGTTTTAATGCAGTAAAAAGTCAAATGAGGTAAATTGCTGTACAATAGTACAATTTTCTCCTCCCTTTGTTTATTTAACGTAATTATTTTCGGAATAACGATGTCATTTGATGACCATTTTGGATACATTTTGACCGATATCCAAACCGGTCATAATCTTCCATACTGTTGAAATCTTTATCATTTATTTCCACGATATTTACCGTCATGTCCTGTATTAAAACAAAAGCACTGCATGCAGCGATAGTGATTTTTTGTCTATTTTTAATCGGTTTCATTTCGTAACGGATATTTTATAAAACGTACATACATTTCAAAATACTATTGCGATTGAAACAACATACTTCTCGTGAATTGTTTGTATAAAGCTGTCATTATTTATGTACCAGTGAAGTTTAAATTTGGGTATGAAACGTTTGACAGTCAGATTATTTTAATGAATTCTGTTCTGTAACGTAATATTCTCTTTCCTGAAAATAAAATAACGACACTTAATAATTATACAATAGAAGTAATGTGTGTATTGTTTGGTTACGTACGGTTCTTTTAAGTCAATGTCATTAAAATATATCGTGGCAAAGGTTTTCAACAGCGCATCCTTTCGAACTTATAATTACAACATAATAATTAAGTAGACAATGTAAATTTTCTTTGGCCTCTAGCCCTGACATCAAGCAATGGACAACATTGCCAATTTTTTTTAAGTGTATTGAATACGAGGCTTTAAACTAATTTTTAGGTGTGTGTTTTATTAATGTTATTTTGTTGTAATGTGCGTTTTGTTTGTGCAGAATAAACAATTTTTCTTTCTTTCTTTCCTTTTTCTAATCAATCACCAATTCTTTATTTGTCGATCATCCTCTAACCAGCATGCAATCCCTTAATTATTTAAAAACGTCCTTCTTCTCTTTTTATTACAGCGCCATGACGACAAGCAACACTTTAAAAAAAATAAAATAAAGGCATGCTCAAACAGCATAATCTCATAGCAATATTTCTATCCGTTCTGCTAGCAGAGCAACATTAGAAAGAGTACAAAAGACTTCCGATACCAGCTCATATTGTTTTATAAATAAAGCTAAAAGAATGCTAAAACTAAAAGCTAAAAAGATAAAAGTTAAAATTGTCGCGTAATTACGTTGATGGAGAAAGTTAGGGGTGTTGCACATAAGCGACCGAATCAAACTTCTATTCAGCAAAGTGTAAAAGTGTAAGTTTAAAATGATGTGGCAGCTTTAAAGAAATACTTTTCAATAATTTTACAGGCTGAGTAAAGAAGTACTGGATGCATCAATTATTGTATGTAAACATACAGTAATTTTTTGCACTTTGTATCAGTATTAGCCTGCCAATAAAAATTGAATTTTTGACAGTTCTTCCATACGAAAACTTATTGTAGGATGAGACTTATAGGTACTAGGTGCATACAAAAGTTTGGTCGAATTCACTGCTGGACATAGACTTCTCCCGGGCTGTGCCACAACACACCCGGTCGCAGTCCACTGCTGGACATAGACTTCTCCCGGGCTGTGCCACAACACACCCGGTCGCAGTCCACTGCTGGACATAGACTTCTCCCGGGCTGTGCCACAACACACCCGGTCGCAGTCCACTGCTGGACATAGGCTTCTCCCGGGCTGTGCCACAACACACCCGGTCGCAGTCCACTGCTGGACATAGACTTCTCCCGGGCTGTGCCACAACACACCCGGTCGCAGTCCACTGCTGGACATAGGCTTCTCCCGGGCTGTGCCACAACACACCCGGTCGCAGTCCACTGCTGGACATAGACTTCTCCCGGGCTGTGCCACAACACACCCGGTCGCAGTCCACTGCTGGACATAGACTTCTCCCGGGCTGTGCCACAACACACCCGGTCGCAGTCCACTGCTGGACATAGACTTCTCCCGGGCTGTGCCACAACACACCCGGTCGCAGTCCACTGCTGGACATAGACTTCTCCCGGGCTGTGCCACAACACACCCGGTCGCAGTCCACTGCTGGACATAGACTTCTCCCGGGCTGTGCCACAACACACCCGGTCGCAGTCCACTGCTGGACATAGACTTCTCCCGGGCTGTGCCACAACACACCCGGTCGCAGTCCACTGCTGGACATAGGCTTCTCCCGGGCTGTGCCACAACACACCCGGTCGCAGTCCACTGCTGGACATAGGCTTCTCCCGGGCTGTGCCACAACACACCCGGTCGCAGTCCACTGCTGGACATAGACTTCTCCCGGGCTGTGCCACAACACACCCGGTCGCAGTCCACTGCTGGACATAGACTTCTCCCGGGCTGTGCCACAACACACCCGGTCGCAGTCCACTGCTGGACATAGACTTCTCCCGGGCTGTGCCACAACACACCCGGTCGCAGTCCACTGCTGGACATAGGCTTCTCCCGGGCTGTGCCACAACACACCCGGTCGCAGTCCACTGCTGGACATAGGCTTCTCCCGGGCTGTGCCACAACACACCCGGTCGCAGTCCACTGCTGGACATAGACTTCTCCCGGGCTGTGCCACAACACACCCGGTCGCAGTCCACTGCTGGACATAGACTTCTCCCGGGCTGTGCCACAACACACCCGGTCGCAGTCCACTGCTGGACATAGACTTCTCCCGGGCTGTGCCACAACACACCCGGTCGCAGTCCACTGCTGGACATAGACTTCTCCCGGGCTGTGCCACAACACACCCGGTCGCAGTCCACTGCTGGACATAGGCTTCTCCCGGGCTGTGCCACAACACACCCGGTCGCAGTCCACTGCTGGACATAGACTTCTCCCGGGCTGTGCCACAACACACCCGGTCGCAGTCCACTGCTGGACATAGGCTTCTCCCGGGCTGTGCCACAAAACACCCGGACGCAGTCCACTGCTGGACATAGGCTTCTCCCGGGCTGTGCCACAACACACCCGGTCGCAGTCCACTGCTGAACATAGACTTCTCCCGGGCTGTGCCACAACACACCCGGTCGCAGTCCACTGCTGGACATAGACTTCTCCCGGGCTGTGCCACAACACACCCGGTCGCAGTCCACTGCTGGACATAGACTTCTCCCGGGCTGTGCCACAACACACCCGGTCGCAGTCCACTGCTGGACATAGACTTCTCCCGGGCTGTGCCACAACACACCCGGTCGCAGTCCACTGCTGGACATAGACTTCTCCCGGGCTGTGCCACAACACACCCGGTCGCAGTCCACTGCTGGACATAGACTTCTCCCGGGCTGTGCTACAACACACCCGGTCGCAGTCCACTGCTGGACATAGACTTCTCCCGGGCTGTGCCACAACACACCCGGTCGCAGTCCACTGCTGGACATAGGCTTCTCCCGGGCTGTGCCACAACACACCCGGTCGCAGTCCACTGCTGGACATAGACTTCTCCCGGGCTGTGCCACAACACACCTGGTCGCAGTCCACTGCTGGACATAGGCTTCTCCCGGGCTGTGCCACAACACACCCGGTCGCAGTCCACTGCTGGACATAGACTTCTCCCGGGCTGTGCCACAACACACCCGGTCGCAGTCCACTGCTGGACATAGACTTCTCCCGGGCTGTGCCACAACACACCCGGTCGCAGTCCACTGCTGGACATAGACTTCTCCCGGGCTGTGCCACAACACACCCGGTCGCAGTCCACTGCTGGACATAGGCTTCTCCCGGGCTGTGCCACAACACACCCGGTCGCAGTCCACTGCTGGACATAGACTTCTCCCGGGCTGTGCCACAACACACCCGGTCGCAGTCCACTGCTGGACATAGGCTTCTCCCGGGCTGTGCCACAACACACCCGGTCGCAGTCCACTGCTGGACATAGGCTTCTCCCGGGCTGTGCCACAACACCCTGTCCTCTGCCTTCTACGTCCAGTTCGTCCCAGCCATCTTTTGAAGGTCGTCGGTCCATCTAGCTGGGGGGCGTCCCACACTACGCTTGCCGATACGCGGTCTCCACTCCAGAACGCGTAACTTGCTCCACCGGCCATCAGTCCTTCGACAAACATGGCAAGCTATGTCGGTTATTCGCTCATAACGGAATAAATTAGAACGGTTACAAGCACTTTGTTATTTGCCTTTTTTCCAAATAGGATTTCAACAACAAGATTGGTATTCTATCTAATTAAACGATGTTAGGTTATCCGAAAGTCTGTTTCCTCGAGTTTTTACATAACCTTATTAAACTGGAAAATCAAAGGCTCATACCCTACAGCTAATTCCAAAGACATATTTAACTACATGTTATCGGATGCCTATATTTCATACAAGTGTCATACAAGTAGGTCACGTTTAATATATCCGAATGTTTATGCAGAATACGGTTTGAACATGTATTTTAGATTTTCACACGCTAATCTGGAGATAAACGAAAAAGTGAAATTAAAAATTGCTTTTTATGTAATAAATTGTGAAAGAATAAAGAAATACTTTAATTAAATTTTTGGATCTCTTGGCCAAATCATGTTATAAAGTAAATTATAAAGTAGATTTGATTTTATTTTAATTTAGTCGCTGTTATCAAATGTATTGTAAAGTAATTAAATTGGCTTTTATTTTGTTCAAACAATCATTTGACAGCGGTATTACTGATCAGAGACTTGATCAAGCTGTGAGGGGTTCCTAAAACATTTAGCCACAAATTACTTGCCTTCAAGGTGAACATTTCCTTACTTAGCCTGTTGACCTCACCCGAGGATAAAGTAAATAAGTGCAACGTGAATATTTCAGCGGCAGAGCTCGACTGTCGATGTCTCCTAACTAACTTACTATTGAACTCCTGCAGGCTCTGAAGCACTATCTTTTGGAATCACAACGATTAGCTTAGCAACTAGTTTCATCTTTCTGACTGACCTTTGGAATGGGCAACTAGCTACATTATATTTTTTTTTAGGAAAACATATATTTTTACGATGTTTGTAAATATGTGAGCACCATGTATCTATCTCATAATTAAGTTTATTTATTTATCAACGAGATACATTACAATTGATCAAGTTATTTTTCATTGCTTCATTTTTAATTCTTTTTACCTATTGTGGTATAGTAATTTTATTCTAGGTGCATCGTCTTCACATATAATCATATAATTAATGTACTTAAACAGAATATTGTGAAACATAACAGAGTAACGGTGGAGTTTCTTGTAACGGTGGAGTTTCTTGCCCATTTTTCTCCATACGAAACTACCTTTTGGAAGGGGCGACTAGAATCAATTCTATTTTTTTTTTGTAATTCTTGACGTTCAAAAGTGCCTTTTATGTACCTATACACCATCTTACAATAATGCATACTTTTTAAGTTTCTCATGTTCATCAAAACCTTACCTCAATAAAAATTATCTTATCTTATGTACCTATTTGTAATAAATAATTTGACTTTGACTTGAATTTGACTTCATATTTCTAACTGAATTTTGGAATGGGCATCTAGCTTCATCTTTCTAACTGAACGTGGCCAGATACACAGACAAATAGTGCCACGCTTGGCAAAACAATTCACATGGTCAGCACATTATTGTTTGACCTACTAGCAGCGTTGCTGACAAACTAATATTTTAGCTTGTCATGAGCTATTTTCTCCAAAACCAGATACAATTTTTTTTTGCATACAGGATCGCAGGCTGGAAGGAACCAATCCTTTTGTCTCTTAAATTACATCTCTGAGTGCGGCCGCTAGATAGATTTCTTATATCCGCTAAACCTAAGAGATAGTTAATCCTCTAACTAGAACCGCAAGCCATTAAAGCAATAAATCGTAAAGGAGCCCTAGATATCACATATTCACGCTCAGTTTACAAGACAATTAACTGCCGGATTAATTACTGTTTTAGTGTCTAGACCCAGTTCGTAAAGACACGGCTTAATTGACCTAAATCTAGGTCATACATAATAAAATAATTTTGTTCATGCAACTCTTGAAAATGTCACATATAATTATGAGATTAATTAAGGAAACAGAAAAAATTAACGGTGTCATTTCATCAGGCAAACAAGACGGCTTACCGGAATATGAACAAACCGAATTTTAAGATTAGCAGAATACCATTTTTTGGTCTATTCACAATGTCATCGCATTCCGGTCTCATGTTTTTCATATTTCACGTTAATTTGTAGAATTGACCTTCTGATGTTAAGCGGTTACCGCTGCCTACGGCCATTAGTATACCAGAGGCGTATCAGATCCGTTATTGCCTATAATAGATCCCCGTTATCTCTCTTTTCGTTCCCCCATTTTGTTGTGTTCGACAGGGTCCACAACGACCATGTCTTTTTAAAACCTACCACCTAAGCTCACATTGTGGAAAGCAATAAATATTATATTGAGTCGGTATTGAGTTTTCATCCTAGAGATAACGCTGAATTAAAGAAAGATAAAACATTTATTCAGTGCACACAAAAGACAGCACAATTAATAGATAACAAAATAAAGGAATCTATATATATAAAATTCAAAGTCCTGACTGACTGACTGACTGACTGACTGACTGACTGACTGATATATCAACGCACAGCATAAACCGCTGGTCCTAGAAACATGAAATTTGTAGGGTGTGTTCTTTGTAAAGAGTAGGTATCCACTAAGAAAGGGTTTTTCGAAATTCCACCCCTAAGAGGGTGAAATAGGTGATGGAAGTTTATATGAAAGTCCGTAAGTTTTGAAGTTAGGATCTTCAAATTTAGTTTATAGACTGACGATTAAAAATTAATTTATACGTGTGTCAGCGTTTTTGATAATTCTACCCCCGAAGGGTTAAAAAGGGGGATGAAGTTGTGTATCAAAGTCCTTAATTTTCACAGTAAAAATCACTAAATTTATTATCTAGGCTAAGGTTGGAAGCTAATGCAACGGTGTTAATAGAATTTCAACCCTTAAGGGGTAAAAAACGGGATAAAATGTTATTTTTAATGAAAGTTCTTTTTAAGTTAAAATCACTAATATTTCGGCTTATGGTTGGAAACTATAGCATCCGCTAAGAAGGGATTTTCCGAAATTCGACCTTTAAGGGGTGAAAAAGGGGGATAAATCTTATTCCTTGAGTTATCAAACCTGAAACTTGGCACGAATACTTACCTAAGTAAATTATAAAGTGTGACATTTTTTTTTAACTACCCTCTAAAGGGGGATTTGCGGATGTCAGTTTGTATGGAAGAATTTTAACGCGCGGTCCGATTAACTCGAAACTCAGTATTTATACTGTAAACCAAATATAAAAAATAAAATTGATCAGAGTTTTTAGAAAATTTATCCCTAACGGGTGAAAAGGGGTAGTCAATTTTACAAGGGAGGATTCTACTGTGTGGCTTGATTAACTCCAAATTCTGACGTAGGCATCAGCTAAGAAGGGGCTTTTGGAAATTCGACCTTTAAGGGGGTGAAAAGGGGTGATTTTGTTTGTATGAAAAATCTTATTCCTTGAGTTAATAAACCTGAAACTTGGCACAAATACTAACCTAAGTAAATTATAAAGTTTGACATTTTTTTTGTTTTTTTAAACTGCCCCCTAAAGAGGTATTGGCGGATATCAAAGTTTGTATGGAAGATTTTTAACGCACGGTCCGATTAACTTGAAACTCAGTATCTATACTGAAAACAAAAAAATAAAGAATAAATTATATCAGGTTTTTTGAAAATCTGCCCCTAATGGGGTGAAAAGGGATAGTCAATTTACAAGTAAGGATTTTACTGCTTGGCCAGATTAACTTGAAAATTGGTATAAATAACCTATAAGTCCAATAATAGAAACGTCAAAAACGATGTTTCAACAATTTACCTCTTTGAGTGCGTAAAAAGAGGCGATATAGTTTGTATGAACAGAATCTTATTTCTTTTGATATATAAACTTGAAATTTGGCCTGAGTACTTATTTACATAACATCACGCCTGCAATCCCCAAAGGGATAGGTAGAGGTGTACCTTTAGTACACCCACTTTCGCCAGTTCTGTTTAAGTCCCATGTAATAGGGCGCTCCCTATTACATGGGACTTAAACAGAACTGGCCTATTGCCATCAACCGGGCATAAATCCAGACTCCGGGCTGCTACTGAGAAATTCGTAATGGAAAATCCAATAACACTTTGCCCGACCTGGGAATCAAACCCACCCGTCATGCTCGGCAGTCGTGCTTGTGACCATTAGACTAACGAGGCAGTCGTTACTTGATAGAAATAGAGAATACTATTTAATAATAAAGATCGTAATCATGAATACTACACCATTTAAAGGAGGTGGAGGTGTTGCTGAAATAATGTTTAGGGGAAAGTACGAAATCCAAGCGAACGAAGTCGTGGGCGAAGTCCTGACTGACTGACATCAGAAATATTTATTTATTAAAATAATAATTTTATTTGAGAATATAATAATATTTACATTGCATACATTGTAGGCGAACTCTAAGATTCGGTTTTTGAAAATTGGATCAATATTATCAGGATGAAAAGGGATTTAGATTGTATGAACAATCATATTTTTTGAGTTAATAAACGTGAATCATAGCAAGAATACGTTCAATAACAAAGTTTGTCATGACGGTTGCGTTTTTCAAAACTACCCTTCAAAAGGATTTTAGGGTGTGTTACAGTTGGTTTTTAAGAATCTTTACGTGAGGTCCGATTAACTCGAAACTCAATGCTCATACTTTAGACAAAAGAAAAAAAATATGCAGTTTTCGAGTATCGGAAAAAGGGGTAATTACGTTTTCGGGACAATTTTACTGAGTACCTTGAATAACTCAAAAGTTGGAAGTATATAAACATTATTATTCAAGAAAAAACCTAGAAAAAATAAACAATACAAAAATTTCTTACAAATAGACTTAGACATGAAATGGAGGACACGTATATTGAACAAGTATGAACAAAACGAATTTGATATTTATATGCTATCTATATCCTCGGTAAAGTTGTAAATCAAACTGCACTCCTATCTTCTTACCACGCTTACGTTGGTTCCAACTAAGATATGGTATAATGTTTTGGGGAAATGCTGCCGATAGAGAAGCTGTTTTTTTTTCGACATCCACGCGGGCGAAGCCGCGGGTGAAAGCTAGTATATATATAAACAAGGTGCTAATAGGCAAAAAAGTAAAACATAGGTACCTAAATAAATAGAATAACACTTTGACATTATCATCATTTCAGCCGAAAGACGTCCACTGCTGGACATAGGCTTCCCCCAAGCACCGCCACTTCGACCGGTTCTGTGCTTTCCGCATCCAGCGGATACCTGCGGCCTTCACAAGGTCATCGGTCCACCTTGTAGGAGGCCTTCCAACGCTACATCTTCCGGTACGCGGTCACCACTCCAGAACCTTTCAGTCCCATCGGCCATCAGTTCTGCGAGCAATGTGCCCTGCCCACTGCCACTTAAGCTTGGCAATATACACTTTGCCATACTTCAAATCAATATGATCGAATATACAAGGTGCGGTGTGCGTCTCAAGGGTGCACGAGAGTCTAGCTCAGCATTTGTCAGGCAAGTATACCTGACGCTGATAATCTGCTGGATCCCTGCAGTGACATTCGGACGTCGAGCAGTCGAGATAAATTGGTGTAATATCTCGTGTCTGTAATCACACCGATACCCATATCCTTCTTACTTGGAACATAGCAAAGCTACTTGGTGGTATAACATGGAACATGCTCGCACGCAGGTTTGCGCGCTGTTCAAGGGAGGTGAAGATAACGTTATTTAGGGCGCACTGCACGTCTCTCTACACGTGCAGTCTGTGGGCGAGGTACACGTGTGCATCATACGGCGCCCTCCGCGTCCAGTTCAACAACGCGTTCAGGGCTGTATTGGGGCTGCCTCGCTACTGCAGCGCCTCCGGTATGTTCGCTGAGGCGCGTACTGATTGCTTTTGGTTTGTTTTATTTTTTTTATTCATTTTTATTTTATTATTATGTATTTGTGTGTACTCCTCCACATTTATGAGTTAAAGTTGCTGTTTTTTTTATTTTTTATTAAAAGTATAAAATGGCGGTAGTACTTACCAGAACGAGATCCTTTACATGTAGCTTCTAGTACTGTCTTCGGATTAAGCAGTAATATTAATGATATTTATCAATACATTGTTGACATTGTCATGGTTGTATAAATTGTCAGATCATAATGAGGACCGCTTAATTTATTGTAAGCTGATGCCTAATTATAGAAGTAGGAACATTGTAACTTGTCCAATACGGTACGCAGACTATATTCTTCAGTTGATTTCGATCTACAAACGTCGTAATTACAGCGCCACAGTTGACTCGAAGCTCGATGAACTGGCTTGATCAAACCTATTGGGACTGGAGAGCGTCATTGGCAAACTGTCAACTGAGCCTTTACTGAGATTCATTCAGTAATGACTTCATGAGCTTAACGTGTTGTGTTAAATCTATGTTCAATATATGAACGCCTGCGTTCAATGGTTAGCCTTTCTCTAAGGCATTTTATTAGGTGAGCCGTAGGTACCCAATACTAAGTTGTGTCTGGTAAATAGGCATGTCTTTGGTTATTGAAGAAGACAAGAAGCTTTGGATTGAGCACATGCTCTGCAAAGCCTTGTGATAAAACTATAAACCTTTTTCTTTTTTTTGGGTGGGAAATTATCAAATAACTTCTCCCGCTCTGGGCAGAGACTTTTACTGACTAAAACCCACCCATGTTCCTTGCATTGCCTGTGTGCCAGGGCCACGATATCTCTTTCGGACAAACTCGCAACCCTGGCAGAAAACCATAAACCTTTAATTATTATGCAAAATCATCAGTACTTATATACCTTTTTATTTATGTACACATTGACATTGATGAATATTATATACGAAATTACATGAATTTATTTATTTTGTAAAGTATTAGATTACTTTAATTTTTGTGAATTTGAATACAATGTGGGTAATTTTTGTCTTCTCAGTTAGTTTTAATGAGATTCTGGTAGTTTGAGTACTTTACACGCGGCCTACCCAAAGTCCTACCAAAAGGTTCTGAAGTGGCGGTCGCGTACTGCTTCTCGAGGTTGTGAAGGAGTATGTCTATCTAGGACAAGTCATCCAGGTCGGTAGACACAACTTTGAGAAAGAAGCCGACAGAAGGATCCAGTTGGGTTGTGCGGCATTTGGAAAACTGAGTCAAGTCTTCTCGTCGCCTATCCCGCAATGTTTGAAGACTAAGGTCTTTAACCAGTGCGTCCTGCCTGTCATGACATACGGTGCCGAAACGTGGACACTGACAGTCGGGCTGGTCCACAAATTCAAGGTCGCCCAGCACGCTATGGAGCGGGCTATGCTTGGAGTCTCTTTGAAGGATAAAATCAGGAATGAAATTATCCGGAAAAGAACCGGAGTTACTGACATAGCTTGCAGAGTAAGCAAACTGAAGTGGCAGTGGGCTGGCCATGTTTGTCGAAGGATCGATGACCGATGGAGCAGACGAGTCCTGGAGTAGAGACCGCGTATCGGCAAGTGTAGTGTGGGACGCCCCCCAGCTAGATGGACCTTAAGAAGATGGCTGGGTCAGACTGGATGCGGAAGGCGGAGGACAGGGTGTTGTGGCGTAGCCTGGGAGAGGCCTATGTCCAGCAGTGGACTGCGATAGGCTGAGTTGATTGATTGACCGCGTACCTAAAGACGTAGCGTTGGAAGGTCTCCTACAAGGTGGACCATCGACCTTGTGAAGGCCACAGGAATCCACTGAATGTGGGAAGCACAGAACCGGTCGAAGAGACGGCGCTTGGGGGAGGCCTATGTCTAGCAGTGGACGTCTTTCGGCTGAAATGATGATGATGATGAAGAGGCCACCTAAAACTGGTTTTGTTACCTTTGAAATGCGGCATAAAAATAAAGAAATAAAATACCTCTGGTAGTACAAATATAAATTACAGCTTCTTTTGTGCGCCAAAACAAAGATTTTATGCATTACTTCAAGAAAAAAGTTTTTACAAAGAATCCATTTTAATAAACAAAGTATATAAATAAGATCATCTTTAAATATTTCACTATCAGAAGTCTCGCTCGATACTAACTACGTTAGTGACGAGCCAATGATTTTAACTGAATGCTTTTAGATGAGAAAACTTCTTTCATTCTCCCTTCAGTTTCACAAGTTCGTTTTTTAATGTGCCGTTTTAAAAGCTAGTTTGTTAAAGTCGTGGTTGGTGAGTTTAAAAGACCTTTTGAACTTTAGGTTTAGGGCTGTAACAATGTGACTTTTCATTTAAATTAAGTAAAAGAAAGAGTATCAAATAGAAATAGTTCATTCAGCACAAATCTTTCACGAATAAAACGCAAATTATACACGATAATACTAATGCCAAAAGCCCAGTATTCGAAAATAATAATAATAAAAACATTAGCTATAAAAAAAAAGTTATTTACGCTTTAAAGTACCTTCAACCTGAGACAACCAGAACCAGAACACCTAGAGCATGGGATGGAAATATAAATTATGAGGAACAGTTCTTTTGAAGTCAGGAATCACTCACGTGCATTGAATGAATGAATGAATGACGATAATGATGGATGATTGAGCAACGCTTGTTTCTCCTTTGTATGAGAACACGTTTAACAAAACAATTATACTACATCAAATAATAGAATCGGCTATACTTAAGTACAAATGAGCTATTTGAACAAATTAAATTACAACATACACATAACCTTGTCATAAAAAAATACAACTAAGTATTTTATAACTGCTGTTGCCCGCGACTTGATCTGCGTGTATTATCGATTTCATCGTTTTTAACACAAATATCCAGGATGGTCTATGATGGAGGCCTATGCCCTTCTCGAGGTCCCTGTATAGGCGTCAAAAGGTAACAGACAGACAAACAGAGTTACTTTCGCATTAATAATATATAATAGAAAATAATATATCTCTATCAATAAGTAATTCATCAATTGGCATTAACAAGAAGCTGAGTTGACTGAGTTGATGACCTCTGTTGAATGACGCCTCTTGAATCCCACAATGCCGTCGAACAATAATTCTTAACTCGATTTAATTAAGAATTTTATTGATTTCATACTCGGTGAAGGCTAACAATAGAATAGCCACTGGCTATGAGATTGATAAGTCCTATTATATTCGTGAAGAACGGAACATCATTGGGTTCATTTGGTTCATTCTATGTTAGGTATATTCTACCCGTATCGTATAAATTGTTCAAGAGAGTGGACTGGAGATTCATTATTATAATGACTGCATCAGTTCACCAAGCTATTCGAACCGATTGATTTCTTATTAAAACAAATTCTTAACACATTAATTTTCCATACCAAGGGCACAAATCCTCAATTTTAATTTCTTATACCAGGAACTACTTACTGTAGGCCACATAAATATTTTGTTCCATACTGGAATCAAACTATTGACACGTAGCGCAGCAGCCATTCGTTCAGTCACTGCGTAAAACAAGTATTCGATTATTTTTGGTTATCGTGTTGAACACAAACTTACGGAGAAAAGTGAGTAATTTCATTATTTACTTAAATAAAGTTAGTACCTAAATCAAAAACAAATAAAACGCTGAATAAATGCCTCAAAGTATTATTAATAAAGTTTTATTTACAACATCAGAATTCTTGGAAGTAGTCTTTTCAAACAAATTATTTAAGTAGATAAGAATAAGAGAGAGTGAGTGTGAGTGACATCTAAGTGACATGAGTGTACTTGAAAAACTTATTTAATTTTAACAAATTCGCTGAAACTTAAGTATTATTGTCACTTGGCACTCGACCAAAAACGTAATACAAGTAGTACGCGTTTAAGTACTTAGAAGTACCTTACAGCGAGACTAGGTACCTAATCTGTCTTTTCGTGGATCTTATAAATTGTCGAATAAGGGATAATATCAAGAGGGTGGGTAGCGTCCTCGTTTGTGATAAAAGAAAACGTTCTGCGGTCACCAATCTATGTAATAATACGTAGGTATAATCTATCGATTGTATCGTACTTGTGTCTTATGCAGTTTATTCTATTTATTTTTATTTTAACACAAAACGGTTATCCGACTACTACTTTAGTTAATGGATCGTAGCAGGAAGCGTTCTGTAGTTTCTGCTTACCTCCATGGGAAGAAGGCGTGAGTTTATGTATGTTTGTATGTACCACCGCGAATGTTCCCGGTCGACCACTTTTCGCCCTTATGCCCCTAGTAATAAGGTTGAAAAGTGGTCGACCGGGAACTTTCGCGGTGGTACATTAGTTAAAGAAAATAAGACAATATTCATACACTCATCTCACAGAAATCCAGACGTACTGACAAGATCATCTTCGACTCATCCGCGAACACATCACAGTCAGGTAAAAAGAAAGGAAGAAAGAAAAATATTATTAATTTAGGACACGCACAGGGAATTGAAAAAAAAATGAATATTCAAAACATTTAGGAGTAGTAACTCAATTCACATGTGTTCACTTTAACTGGTTGACACATCCGCACACTGGAGTGATCGCGTACGAGTGGCCACCTCGTTTGTTCGCCTTACATTATAAAGTATTATCTTACCTAGATAGGTACCTACGTACATACTGCACGCTATGGCGTCCCTACAAACACAATCGTTAAAGCACAAAAACCAACACGCTCTCTATTTTAAGTTATTACACATTTGCATACAGATTGTGAGCGAGACTTTAAGGTAAAAACCTTAGAAGTCTCGCTCACAATCTGTATGGATTGCACCATCTTTACATACATATGACATCCGTGATACTGCTGAGATATAGGTAAGACTGAAAAATTCAGACAAACCCTATTTACATTCAAGAAGAGTTCCAGTTCCAGGTAGATCTGCGAAGCAAATGAGAAACGTTCAATGTCTTACTTGCATATCGAGCTGCATAAATAATGCTGAGGTACAGACCCACACATCAGTGGTAACAATTTGAAATTGACAGCGAATACGATCGGAAAAATATTTCTTGTAAAGCGTTTCGGAAATTACACTAGCCCCCGACCCTGAATCCAACTCCATATCTTAGCCTGCAGTATCAATCAACACATTAATTATTATAGGGAAGTTAGGTACTAACATAGCTTACGTTAAATAGCTCGCATTCCTCGCAGTCACTTTCAAACAATGTAATGAAATGAAATCGTTTATTCTGTAAATAGGATATTAAAATCACTTTTACACGTCATATAAAAAAATAATCTAGATGTAGCCGACATTTCCTATCTGACTACCCCTGAGAAGAAATGACGCACTGAAGGTCTTTAATCAGTGCGTCCTACCTGTTATGACTTACGGAGCCGAAACGTGGACACTCACGGTACGGCTGGTCCATAAATTCAAGGTCGCTCAGCGAGCTATGGAACGGGCTATGCTTGGAGTCTCTCTGAGGGATCGAATCCGGAACGAAGTGATCCGGCAGAGAACCAAAGTTGTCGACATAGCCCACAGAATAAGCAAGCTGAAGTGGCAATGGGCCGGCCATATTAGCCGTAGAACCGATGACCGTTGGGGTAGACGTGTTCTTGAGTGGAGACCACGAATTGGCAAACGTAAGGTAGGACGCCCTCAGGCTAGGTGGAGCGACGATCTTCGCAGGGTGGCTGGTGGCAGCTGGATGAGAGTTGCCGAGAATCGAGCTGAATGGCGTGCAATTGGAGAGGTCTATGTCCAGCAGTGGACTGCTATGGGCTGATGATGATGATGATGATGAGAAGAAATGGCGATACAAACTCAGGGGTCAAAGTCTCTTTTAAAGTCCAGACATAATCTTGGTCAGATCATGTGACGACCATGTAGATCCGTGTCTGAAATGGTCTTTTGAGGAAAGAACCTCACAAAAACGTAATTCAACCTTTTTAGCACGACATATTTTCTTTAGGTAGCCTTTCACACTTGGCACTGTTAGATTTTATCACGACACTTTTCAGCGTCGTGGTTTCTCCTCAGAACTATTGTTAGCGCTGCGGGTGGCCGCGGCTGGCTTGCACTGCCCGCTCAGCCGGTACACATGTTCCTCTTTGACCTGCGTGGCCTTGACAGTTATCGCCGTGGTGTCAACTACAGCATCAGCCCCGGATCGAGCCAATCGCGCATACGCAGCCAGTTGAACTGCCTCCAACGCCTTAGCAAAAGTGAGTTTGCTGGCATCCTCTTCAAACAGCCGGTCACGTTCCCGACATGGTACAAACCCGAGTATGAAACGGTCTCGCAGCAGCATATTCAATGCACTTGCTTGCTTTGCGCTTGCGTAACACTCGGAACGGCATCCTGAAAATGATTGTTAACAGGCCAGACTGTCCTATACAACGGCACTGGGTGGAAGTAGCTATAGGTACACGTAGATAGCTATTTCATCACATTACGTCCCTGTGATTCCCGCTGTACCTATGGTGCTACCACACTGAGCCTCGAGGGCGGGTTTAGGCAATTTAGCTGTGTTTTTGTCCCTACTAACACATGTTTTTTTTTTTTTTTTAAACGTTGCCCCACACTAGGAATTTCTCCTGTATCGTGGGTGCTAACAATACTAATATAGACTGTAAGTACTTTCTGTTACTAACTCATCATTAAACAACCTATGGACTGTTCATGTATATGTGTTCATGTCTGAAATAAAGTTTTTTTTTTCTTTTATTTTGATGCCTCACCAAACTCACAGTTAACGGCTACACGTCTCACACGAGCCACCCATTTTTTAATATTTTCCAAATAGTTCCTCGACCTTAACTTCCTCGAGTATATCTAGGTGAAGTAAGTTCCGTGCAAGGCGGTAGCTGTTGTCCGAAAGATGGGTCACTAACAAAGAACTGTTATTTTCGGTTTTAATACTGTTCAATTTTATATACTGTAGTAGCCGACCTTTACCGACCAAAACCAAAGTTGTCGACATAGCCCACAGAATAAGAAGCTGAAGTGGCAATGGGTCGGCCATATTAGCCGAAGAACCGATGACCGTTGGGATAGACGTGTTCTTGAGTGGAGACCGCGAATCGGCAAACGTAAGGTAGGACGTCCTCAGGCTAGGTGGAGCAAAGATCTTCGCAGGGTGGCTGGTGGCCGAGTTGCCGAGAATCGAGCTGAATGGCGTGCAATTGGAGAGGCCTATGTCCAGCAGTGGACTGCTATGGGCTGATGATGATGATGATAATGAGTAGCCGACCTTTAAATATGGGCCACTCTAGGGCGTCGTGATCGAAACTTGTAAGATATCCGATGATATTCGACATTTTGCACGACCCTTTTTTTATAAACGTCGGTACTCGTCGCCGGTGATCTGTCAGCTACCGAAGAAAACCACCGATGCTATTGGATGCTAGTTTATTTCTGTCATAGCGACACAAAACAATGGTGCAGGCACGCAATCATGCTTATACATATAGTTCGCTACGGCATAGTTATGTGGGGAAACTCTTCACAAATACATCGAATTGTCATTGCTCAAAAAAAGTGTATCCGCGGAATTTTTAATATGGAATGGTCTGATCCGTGTAGGCCTATATTTAAGTCCCAACCTTTTGAATGTACCCTTTTTTATTTTTTTGGCTGGGAAATTATCAAATAACTTCTCCCGCTCTGGGCTGCGCGGAAGGGCGTGTCAGACTTTTACTTACTAAAGCCCACCCGTGTTCCTTCCGTTGCCTGTGTGCCGGGGCCACGATATCCCTTTTGGACAAACTCGCGACCCTGGCAGGCATTGGCCCTAACGGACCCCGTCAGTTGGTGCTGACATCTCTTTGAGGCGCGCGTGAAACACAACGCTATCTCTATTCATGAAAAATAAAAGACAAAATAATATTATTAGACAATCGACGTGATTATGGCTTAAAGGCTTCTACATACCAGCGCGACTTGTCGCGCGACGCGACACGGCACAAAGGCCCCGCGTGTCGCGGGACGAGCGGTGACTTTGTGTCGTGTCGCGTCGCGCGACAAGTCGCCCCGGTATGTAGAAGCCTTTAGGCGATTTTTGAAAGACAACCTAAGAATAGATATATTATATAGATAGATAAGTGTAGATATTTGACAACGATATAAAAAAAGAATATTTAAAAAATTATACGTTATGCATATAAAAACCAAGAAAATATAACCCCAAGCTTGTAGTTTTGCATCCGAGTGATGTAAGTAACAAACTAAAAGTATTAAATCAGCAAAATGTGGTTGTGCAGAAGTTTGAACGAGTTTAAAGTTAGTTGTGATAAGACTGAGACTTATGCTTGAGTTATTCGGTTTACTTACTTTTAACCTTATTGAGGCTAAGAGATCGTTGGGCTTAAGAGTGTTTTTTGTATTTGAGTTCTTTAAAACAAAAATGAATATTTGTGAGAAATTACCTACCATTTTTTGCTCTCGTAACTATATAATACTAGCTTTTGCGCGGCTTCGCTCGCGGTAATTTAGATGTTGACAATCAATTCGAGTTGTACACTGCTTGTTGTTTGGCGTTTGGCGGCAAAAAGCTCTTAACACACTATTAAAGTTTCTTTATTAATATAATTCAATCTTGATTCGAAAGACACGTGGCGTCATCTATTATCATAAGAAAGTTACTGTTGTTTTCCTCGAGAACAGTACTTTTTTCAGGATGATCGGTTCAGTGGTTTAGGCGTGAAAAGGTAACAAACAAACAAACGATCTTACTTTCGCATTTATAATATTAGTTAGGATTAGGATAGAATGAGGCCACTTGGATATTTTGTTAATAGCCTGGGAAGTTGTGTCCTCCTGTTTTGGATAACAAAAACCTGCTAGGCAAAGGCTCACTACTCTCTTTCCTCCTCTCTCTGGACAGAGCTGCTCAGTCAGGACTACTCTATAATAATAATAATAATACATTCATTTATTTCAGGTAAATAACACCCATTGCCGAACTTAAACTTATAAAAACAAACCATAGCCCCACACTCACACACCCAAATCACATACCTACCTTTAACATAAAATTGTGACCAATTAACTTTAAACATTTAAAAATTATTAATAATAAATGAACAATTGCCAAAATAAAATATAAAATGTCAGAATCAACAAAAAATCAAATGTCTAAATAAAAAATAGTAAAAGTCAAAGTGTAAAAACGTCATAAAATATCAAGCTATTAAAATTAAAATTAAATTTATATAAAAAAAAAAAATATAAAAATCTATTGCAATTTTTAAAATTCTACCTGCCCCAAGCCTGATATACGGGTGCATGTAAAGCCTGCCAGTCCTGCCAAGACTGTAAAAGAAAAATATGTAAAAGGAGTACTATGTTAAAGGAGTTCAGCTCATCACGCCATCTCCATTTCATCATCATCATCATCATCACCATCCTGCTCTTGTCCCATGTTACTTGGAGTCGGTGCAACACGTTGCCTCCTTCCATTCCCCTCTAAACCATTACGTTATCTGTTCGTAGATCTTTCATTATCCTACTAATATTATAAACGCGAAAGTTTGTAAGTATGGATGGATGGTTGTTACTCTTTCACGTAAAAACGGCTACACCAATTTTGATAAAATTTTGTATCGAGGTAGCTGACACCCTGGATTAACATATAGGCTACTTTTATCCCTATATTCCCACGGGATCGAGACTTACGCGGGTGAAACCGCTGGGCGCAGCTAGTACTTCATAATTCCATTGCTATTTACTTCTTTAAACTTGCCGATAAGGATGTGAACATAATAATAGACCCATTTGCATTTGATCATATATAATAATTGAACTAAGTTTATATTACACTTCACAAGCATCTTCCAACTCGCTGAGAGGTCCGCCATCCTTGCCAAACACTTGAGACGAGAATACAGTAAGTATATGCAAAGGAAACAGAATCCCTTTCTACGCAAATATTTTTGTAGTTTTTGTAGGACCTGTCCCTCCGAAATATTGATAGAGGTAAAGCATTGGAGAATATAAAAAGAGTCTTTTTAACCGACTTCACAAAAAGGAGGAGGTTCTCAAGTCGTCTGTATTTTTTTTTTTGTTTTTTTTTTTTTTTTTTTAATGTTTGTTACCTCAGAACTCCGTCGTTTATGAACCGATTTGGAAAATTATTTTTTTAATTGAAAGGATATACTTCCAAATTGGTCCTATTTTTTTCAAAATCCAGTTCTGATGTTGGGATCCATGAGTAATTGAGGGAACTCCTCAAATATTATAGGCATACCTATAGCAATTATTATATTTTCATCAACAAATCAATCATTTGCATTCAGAAAGTATAATTTGGTGAAGTGGAACAGATGAAGAAGGCCACAGATGGCCACCGGAACTTCTCAGTGATACGTAATTCACGGGTGGCGATGAGATATCTGGATTAAGATAGTTAAGCGAAGCAAATTTAAATAAATAGTTCTGTTCAAAATGGTACCATCAAACTGATCTGATGATGAAGCCGGATGGTAGGCACTGGAACTCCGTTAAAAAACAATGTATCCTACCCGTGTTTGGTCTTATTGGAATTGTCATGAGATGCACTCTGGCTATAAATGATTTTTAACCGACTACAAAAAAGGAGGAGGTTCTCAATATATATATATCTAGCCATATGTACATATAAAAGGAAACCGTGACTGATTGGTCTATCAACACAGCTCAAACCACTGAACAGATTGGCCTGAAATTTGGCACGTAGACATCCGCTAAGAAGGGGTTTTTGGAAATTTGATCTTTAAGGGTGGAAAACGGGGGGTTTTGTTTGCATGAAAAATCTTATTCCTAGGGTTAATAAACTTGAAACTTGGACGAATACTTACATAAGTAAATTATAAAGTTTATATTTTTTTGTTAACTTAACTTCAACGGATGGGATGTCAAAGCTTGTATAGAAGAATTTTAACGCGCGGTCCGATCAACTCGAAACTCAGTATTTATACTTAAGATCAAAAATAAAGAATAACTTGTATCAGGGTTTTAGGAAAATCTACCCATAACGGGGTGAAAACGGGTAGTCAATTTTACAAGAGAGGATTTTACTACGTGGCTTGATTAACTCGAAAATTGGTAAAACCTCTATGTCAAATAACGGAAAAGTCGCAAACCACTTTAAAAATTAACCTCTTTGGGGGTGTAAAGGGGGATGGATACAGTTTGTATGAAAAAAATCTTCTTTCGTTGATCTATTAACTTGAAACTTAGCCTGAATACTTCATCATCAGTCTCCTGCTCTAATCCCAATTTATTTGGGGTCGTCGTAACATGTCGAATTACACTATAGATTTAATACATACGGAAACAGTGACTGACTGACTGACTGATCTATCAACACAAAGCTCAAATCACTGAATTGATTGGGCTATTTGGCACACAGATAGTTATTATGACGTAGGTAACCGCTAAAAACAGATTTTTGAAGATTTAACCCCTTAAGGGGTGTAAAATAAAACTTACTGTCTCTGTTGTTTTCATAGCAAGTAGTAGTATACGAATTGGTGTGGGGTAGGTACCACTAAAAAGTGAAAAATAAAAAACTTTTTTACAAAAAAACAACCGACTTCCAACAAAAACACTAAAAAGTGAAAAATAACTTTAATTTCGGAAGCACATAACATAACAACACGCCTTGTTTCCTCGAAAGGTAGGGCAGAGGTGTACCTGTAGTACACCCACATTTAATATTATATTTAATTAAATTTCGGAAGTCGGTGGCCATAAACGAAAATACAAAACCAAAGACACAAGAAGTTTTTTCACATTTTATTTCTGAATATTTAAAAAATTTTGAATTTTATTGATAGTCGAATTTTTTGATGTGTCATTGTTACTCGTAAAAATAAATAAATAAACAAGGAGATATTTTCACGTAAAATACGTTTTGTTATTACTGTCAAAGATGGTCATGTTTGAGTCTATTAGACATTATAACATTCTTTAAAACAAGTTCATCTAAAAACAACTTCATCTAAAAATCATCAGCATAAAAATAGTCTACAGTACACGCAAAGAAAACATCTTTTCTCACATAAAATATTTGCACTGACAAGAGCCGTCACATGACGCGACATAATTTCATATAAAATTCACACTTACGCCAGCAAACTAAGGTGACACGACAGGTGTTCCGTGTTGAAGTATGAGGCGGCGCCGTCGATATTACATTGTGTTAAAGGAAAATGTACCTTCACGTATTTTGGATGGAAACTCTGCAAGACGGTTTTCTGCTTACAGCAGTTTTGTCAAAACACATATTGTAGATGTGTGAATGTTTTAAAAGAGGAAAGACCATTCTTTCTATACTTAAAAATGTATGGATGGCTGTTAGCTGTAACCCTTTTGCGAAGGCCACTAGTAAACGCATCAGTCTGTACTTGTAGTCAATGTTAATTAATAATATAAACCATTTCCGCCTTGTTACAAAACAAGATTTATATTTTGACATGGCTTAAACCATGGAGCCAGTTTTTGTAATAAGAGCGTAACTGTGATTAAAATACCGTTCTTTATACTTACAAAACTGAAAACTAAGTTCGGTACTAAGTTGTCAGTTTTGTGTTTAGGGACTTTACCTTAGTCGGAATAAAGTTCGAAATTCAATAATGGCTCCATGTTTTAAACCTGGGTCTGAAGATAAACCTTGTTTTGTAATAAGGGGGTTTATGTTTGTCAAAGAAACCTTTTTATTTATTACTCTGGACTTTTATTTACCTAGTAACAGTAGTAAATAAAAATCTCGTACCAACAATAATAGCAGTTGTTAAAACACAATTGAAACTATCACACAACGTCCCATCAATTGGCATGTCGTCCCAGGCCAGTCTAGTTTACGTCGAATCAAAATAAATTGGCGAGATACAATCTACCAACATTAGATATACACTATATACGTCGGGGTTCAAATAACACAATCATGTACTGGAATCGTTTTTATTAATGACATTCAGACATTTCAATTTATTCTGTACAATATACAATGTATTTTTATAACGCCTGGCGTACTCCCTACGATTTCTGCGACATGTTTTTGTTAGTATTTTATTTCAACTTACAATAAATTGTAATAACACGACATGACAAAGTCGGCTTCCAGTCTAACCGGATGTTGCTGAATACTGGTATTTTACATAGAGCGACTGCCTATCTGATCTTCAGAACCCAGTTACTGGGTGATACGATACTCCTTGATATGACAAAACCAACGTGTTAAATAAAATAAAACGAAAAGACAGTCAATTTATAAAATATGATAAACAAGTCAAAGCCCACAATTAACTTAATTCTTAAGAAACCTGTTTTTACAAACAAAATACCATTATTTATAGCTCTTCTTAGAATTGGTATAATTTGAAGAAAAAACAGTCTAATTTTATTCATTTTCTTAGTATCTGAGTCATAAATAAGAGACTAGACTAAAATAATAAAAGCATTATTTTTTTTCATTGATTGTTTCAGCGTGAACTTTATAAAACGTTAGATATACTTAGCTCATGCTGTGATAGACATATCGTGCAACCGGTAAAGCAGCTGTTCACGTAAACGCTTCACTTTTTAGGGTTCCGTGAACCGATCCAACGTTGTTGGGTTTCGGCACTCGGCATCTTTCACTTGCCTACGAATGATCGAAAGATGAAATTAAATAACGAGATGAACGTTCATCCCCATTTAAATTGGTCGCTGTCAGAATGTAACAAAAATAAACATTGACTCGAGTGAAAGCTTCTACAGACCGGCGCGACTCGCGACGCGACACAAAGGCACCGCTCGTCGCGCGACACGTGGGGCCTTTGTGTCACTTCACGTGTCGCGCCGGTCTGTAGAAGCCTTGAAGATAACAGCTTTAGTTGGTCGTGTAAACATGAACTGTATAGTAATTAAAAGACCACGAAAGAGTTATGGGTGACCAAGCCAAGGTGATCCTTTACATTTAAGTATCAACTAGTAAGTCTCGATACGATACCGTCGTATCCGTAAGACCTACATCGCGGTAACGAACCCGATCGGATTATCTGGTGCAGAGCATGGTACGTGGCCACGTCTCTTTGACGACTGCTGCATCCAATTGAGTTTAAGAGTCGTGACTGTGCAGGTCGCCTTTTCCAATGATCCATAATAAATTGATTTCCAGGGGTATATTCATCGGCTAAGTCATAAATTATGCATGCATGATAAAGCTACAATAGCGTATGCTTCGGAGGCTTTAACTGCCACATACATACATGGGTTATTATAATAGTGCTAGTGATATTTTTTACCCGACTACGATGAAGCAAAAAGGGGATTTTGATTTTGACTGGTTTGTACCTATGTATTTTAGACTGAGTTGTTTGCTAGTTAAAATTCAAAGCGGTCAAGCATATTTGTGTCGATACACCAGATATACACATTTTCCGTCGTTTTGAAAGCTACCCTTTTTTTTGGTGGGAATTTATCAAATAACTTCTCCCGCTCTGGGCGGAGCTGAGGGCGTGTCAGACTTTTACTGACTAAAACCCACCCGTATTCCTTCATTTTCTTGTGTGCCAGGGCCACGATATCCCTTTCAGACAAACTCGCAACCCTGGCAGGTTGAAAACTACCCTAAGTTGCTTTTACAAAAAACCTGTTCTAGATTGTGACATGCAACAACTTGACCAGCTTGTAGTGTTTAAGTCCTGTGTGTTTAATTTTAATTTACACACGTAGTAAAGTAAGGTCAAACGTAAGTATTCATAATTCATACAATTAATTACAATCGTAAAACGATTTAATTATTCATTTTGACCAGACCCTGAGAATAATTAAATTCTTACAATGTTGATACAGAAACGGGGAGTACGCCAACATAATTTAAAATTGACAACATTTATGCAAAATATGAAAACCTTAATAAATAATTTGGGTTAAAACAATAATAACGTGATTTATAGCTTATTAATAACAAATTGGCACGTCCACTTAATTATATTTACAAATAAAATGTACATGTTAATTTATCACACTATAATTTGATACTAATGCGTGGCAGAAAGGTCAATCGGTTTCATAATGTCAGGCATTTGAAATTGCCTAGCCACGTCCGCGTGCGTTTGAAATGTCTATTAATTTTAGGCACATTGTATTGCCTATCTAATTAATAGTGGGTAAATTCGTTCATATGAAATGAGTAGAGCATGACATGTTCAATTAATCGGTCACAGCTAGTGTTCACACCACAGGTTTCTGAAAGGCAAATCAAGTCTCATAATTAAATCTGCTAACGGTTCTGATTGATGACGATAACAACCACGAAAATAGGTGCTTGAACTTGGCATGTAGGGATGCCCTTGTGTAGGCAAGTAAACAGCAATGTGTAATTAAGACGCAGAAATATGCCAGTGACCTTGAGTGGTTAGCTTGCGTGTTCTGTACTGAGCTCACGCAACGCGTCGTACGTTCAGCCAGTAATAGGACTCGCCCATCAAGGAGCGCTGTCCCCAATTTGACGTATTATTAATTTATTATACACGAAACAAAAGGTATTTGAATAAAGCGCGTATACTAAAAGATCAATAATTAAATTATCTTTAAATTGGTGAAGGTTTCAGAAAGTATACGCATGGTAGATTTTGCGCCATTGTCAGTTATTTATCCGCGTTAGACATAACTTTACAAATTAATTTCACTATGTAATATAAACATAATCTAAAATATTCACATATTAAGTTATTGAGAAAATGCTCTAATTTATCATATATTTTTTTCAAATCATTAACACTACTCGTTTAGACGTGATCTCACGTATAAAATCATTAAAAGTCAGTTATCGTCCCCTGAAATAGATAGATCTTTAGCCTAAAGAAATAAATCACTAGTGAATATCCCTAAGCAACTTAGGAACTTACTCTAAGTTGGAGACGAAGGGTGTGATGTTTAACATTTTTTAGTAATTCCGCCGATGTATTTTCCTCAAATGTTGGGTGGTTCTAAAAAAAATCTTATTGAAAGATCCTTTATAAATTAACGCGTATAAACGAAAAGTGATAAATAAAACCGTGTTTCTGTCTACCACGCATTGCGTTCTTACCCTCGGAGTCGTGTTGTGGTTCTTTTATGTCATACTGTGGTTACTTTAGATGTTTTCGTGGCCGTAATGCGACTTCAAACTTCAAAGTTGTGCCAACATAACAAAACCACAAACGACAGTCTGTTTTCACTTTTATCATAAATACATCGTCTTCAACCGCAAACTGAGTCTGTGTTGACTTTAATACCTTAATTTTATATTTATAACATTGTTTATTTTGCTTCCGCCAACAAAACATACCAAAGTAACTACAAACAATAGTAGACACAAACGTTCTAAATTAATTAGTGCAGTCCATTGCTCGCTTTATACGAGTTAATCAACGGAACGGTAATTGAAAAACGCAGTGGATTGCAAAGAAAGTTTAATCTCGATTCTTCGTAGTTCCTTTAGGTTCTAAAGATTTTTATTTACAATTATATTCTATCTAGAGGCGACTTCAAGTCTGTGGGGTGTCGACAAAGGCCAGCACTGCTTTCAGTTCATTGTTGCCACGTTTCGCGACACTGTGGTCTTTTAAAGCCTTTTCTCAAGAATGCGCGCTAGGTGTTTAGAAACTGTTGAAATGGGAAAATTTAAAGTTCACAAGTGTACTAGAAATATGTTTTAGATTTCTCGTATTGTAACTGGAACGGAAATTCCTTTTTGTTTTGATTGTTGATTATTGTGCGGAGAAAATGCTACTGGAAAAGAAGTTTGTATTTGTATTTGGCATTATAAAATACATAATATGTACCGTTACGCTTTGACTCGTATTTATTCCTAAGAGTTTTACAGAAAATGTTTTTGCTAATTTTTTTTATTTGTTATCAAAAGTGCGCTATACTTTTTTTGTAACCTAATTTGACGTTTCCTTCTAAATCAGATACAGACAACTTATCAGTTCATGTAAAACCATTATAAGCGAAAAACACAAGTAGGTACCCAGCCAAGTACATCTTACATAACTAAACAGTAATAACTAGAATACTGGCAACACTTCAGCCACGGTAAGTATATGGATGTAGTAATATTTTTATGTGGCTTGGCAACTTATCCATGAAACTACATACGAGTATACGAATTACGAGTTCAGAATAATTATGGGCATTTTGTTACGTAAAATGTAGCATAAAATAGGCTGAATTGAGGCATATTGTAGTTCCAATTATCAATTTTACCTTGTAATATTGTGTCCTCAAACAAACTTTTCTGAAATTTTCTTTTTTCCGGCTGTCGCTGAAAACCAGCGCTGAAGCTCTGTCTTGCATAGGGTCGCAGTACAATGCTGAGCGATAGCCGTTTTGCGTGGATGTGACGCATGTTTCCCCCAACCTTTTCTTATTTTTGTGTTTATGTTCTTTTTTGCGTCATGTTTACCGCACATAAACATATTTTCTTTCTTTCTTTCTAAATAAGGATAGATCAGTAAATCCATTTTAACTAGTACTCGTTCCAGGCCAACTTTCCGTTTTAGGTTTAATCAGTGGATTTTGTTACTATAAGTATCCAGTAAGAAACTTTGGTTTAAAGTCGGTTAATTTATTACATTTTAAAGGAAATGTATATAACTGAAAGTGAAAGCAGTGCTAACCTTAAAAACAATTAATATAATAAATAACAATTGAGCAAAGGACTTGATATATTTTTGTAATTTATCTAATTTAGAATGTTAGAGTTTGCGTGCTCATAATAAACAGATTTAATTAAGTGTATTTCTATTAGCCTCATGAAAATATTATTTCTTTACTTACATATTCTAACGGAGTATCTCACAGCAGAATATAAATAACTTTGTTTTACATAACTTGTATGGTAGAAGTGTCTGCGTTGATTGAATCTATTTAGATTTCTTTTTGAAGAATACTAGAATTGTTTCCATATGTAATAGGCCCAATATATTAAATTCTATCCTAAAAAAACTGTATATTCTGACATACCTATTTAAAAAGTAACATACTTATATTAGGCCTGGCTATCAAACATTTTAGGCGTCTGTAGGCCAATTGCAAAATGTGATAATTATATTTTGATAAAATCATTGCTTTGTATAGTTTATTATTTGATGAAAACAATTAATTAAACACGAAGTGTTATGGCGTAGTACTGTTTGCATAGCTAAGCAAACCGTTCTTATTAACTTGAATATGTTTGAGTAAGTAACCGCAGCTTAATTGGGTTGGATTTAAACTTACTATCGCCACGCAACACTACTGTTGACGAATTTACTTACTTAGGTATTTTAATAAATTCTACAAGATATAATTATTTAAATTAATTTAACTTTCAAAATATTTTCCTGTTATAAGTCGGTTCGTTCTTCTATCTACTATATTCTCATCAATAATTGTTTAACAATTACATATTGTAAAATAATAGTTTATGGAATGGTGGGTTCGGTGGAGTCATCGATGAGATTGCCTACCAATAATTTGAAAATGCTACTGGTTCCCATGTCGTGAGACAAAAAAAAAAGAATAAAGAGAATAGTTAAACACATCCTCCTTGTCCCCATTGCTAGGTACTTCCAACCTCTCCAACGCAGACACCCCTTAGACTCCACAACTTACCATGTAACACTCACAGCACTCGCTAGTTTGTCTGTATGTCACAATACACAGTTCTCGCCTGTCTGTCCGTATGTCACAATACACTAGCACTTTATTTCACAACTGAAGGCACTTGTCTTCTCACTAAAAATAACAACGTCCATACAGCCGTCTCTATACGCAGTCGGGAACTACTGCTTGGTACTGCATCTGGGGACAAAGGAGATCATTAGAGATCAGTCATTAGGACGGTACTCACCGCGAGCATTTGCTTAGCGAATTTGTTTTGCAAATATTCTTTGCAACCAACATTTACTCACCATTTCAGTACGTCCACTGCTGGACATAGGCCTCCCCTAAAGGGGTTGTTTGCCATAATCGCCACGCTTGGCAGGCAGGTTGGCGATCGAGTTATGGTGTTAAAATGCATAGAGAACGCTGCTGCTCATTTTCTAGTAAGTCCCGTATAGTCGCCTTTTACGACGGGAAGAAATAGGATGGAGCTATTTTTTACGTCCGGCACTACACGGAACTAGCTACGCGCGAAACGAATATTCGTTTGCGAGTAGCTTCTACAGAATTAGGTTCTCGTGTTTAGATTCAAGTATTAACCAAACAGCGGCCAATTCCTGTTAACGTTCATTTCATCGCAATCTCATTTCAGCGACAATCTTTGTAAAAAAACTAGTCATGTAGGTAAATTAATCAAAATGTTATACTTACTGTCAGCTGTGAAGCTACCTTTTATTAAATAAAAAAAAAATAGAGGTTTTTTTGACAGATTCAATTGTAGATTAGAATGCGAAGGTTCTTTAAAAATACGGGAATTGACCCTCTGGTCGCTCGCGCAACGAATAATTACAAAACAAATTCACGAAGAAAATGTTAGCTGGACTACGGTCCTTAATGGCGTCCTTGTAGACAAAAAATATCAGCCACACCGCATATTACCTTTTTTTATCAAGATACTTCGTGGTTAAACATCTGGGGGCCTAAAATGGACACTTTGGCAGAATCATAATATGATCTGCGTATAATTCATATCCCGCAATTCATCTGTTTGACAGTTTTGTATGGAGTTTCGTAAAATGGTCCACAAATTATGAATGCGGGATGTATGAATTGTACGCAGATCATTTTATGATTCTGCCAAAGCGTCCATTTTAGGCTCCCTATATTAAGATAGGATCACGAAGTACTTCTCGTGATATTTATTTACCGTAAGACCGCTGTCATGAATATTGAGATCGGTGTCGCATTATTTATTGACTGTCTGACCCTTACCTTACTTTCATCTTCCATTACATTAATATTTTCATTATCAAACGTTTGTAAATGCCTTACAAAATATGGTTTAAAGGGGAAAGCCAGCGCTTGGTCGACGGATACTTTAAAGGAGCTGCGACCTCTTAGCGTTGTTTCAGTCGTGTTTAAAAAAAAAAGAAGTTTATTTCTTAAAACCATTTGGCTTACATTGCATGTCGAGAAGTCTCCATCTAAGCATACAAAATACCTCCGCTCTTCCCATATATTATAAACGTACGAGGACAAACAGGTATACAAATAAAACAAAGAAACGAAAAAATAAAAATTAGATTAAATTAAAATTACGATACATTTTCACGAATATATGAGTGTGTGTGTGTGTGAGAAAAAGGTTGTTGAGTGAACATGAGTGATTAAATAAGCAAATAACATCACTCTAATAATCGTTGCAAAAGTAACTCTATTTAAACCAAAAGGATGTCAGTTTTTGTGTTTTAGGGACCACCACATATGTTATAAGGTATCCTTTTAAGAAGTGCCACGCCAATCATTGTTCTAAGTACAAATGCAGTATACTTATAGTCTTTTCCAAATATATGTCATAAAAGTGAGAAAATGCCTATTCAGGGTAAAGTGTTACGCAACTACTCACTAAAGGGAATTTATATTTAGGTTTCAACTTTATATTTAATAACTTTTACCAACAGACTATTGTTTAAAAAACATGATTAAACTGTTTTTTTTTATTAACCTTAATAATTTTCAAATAAAAAACATCTATAAGGTGATTAAAAAATATGAAATTCGTGTTTAACTATTCAAATAATATATTCAATGCACTCAATTTGTAAGTGGCGGTACAAATTAGCATGTACGTATAGGTACGTTTTATGATCCACTTGTTATGATTTTTATCAGATTCTTTTGGGACAGACTAGTATACATCTAAATATGGGTACCTTTTACTTTTACAATCACGCGTAAAATCTCGTTAACTTTGCCATAATGACGTGTAACCATCTGTATATATTGAATAAACGATTACTGAGCCGATTAAATGGCCGGCTGGCTTATCAATTTTATTTTGGGAACGATGCCAAGCCCGGGGTTCAATTGTTCTTTTTTTTATTAAATGCTGTGCCAATATCGTGAGGCCTAATTTTTAGATAAAATCTAGGATTTCCTAAGTGATGGCAAATTGCTTTTGAACGATTTGTATGTTCATACACCATGCGATTTATCTGCCTACCCTATTCCCAACTACATATGTTGGAGGAGGCTTCCAACCTAATCGGATGTAGCTGAATACCAGTATTTTACATGGAGCGACTGCCTATCTGACCTCCATAACCCAGTTACTGGGTAACACGATACCGCGGTAAGACTAGTTGTCAGGCTTTTTAGGCTTATGACTAAGTACCTACTTGTAATAACTGTCAAAGATCTACGAATGACAGTCAGTACCAACGGTTTGACGAGCTTTCCGAGGCACGCAGGGGGCTTTACTTGTACACTGAAAAAAATTGGAGCTAACTAAGATACATTTTCTCTTAGTTGGCATTAAAATGTTTGGAATTATTATCTAATTATTTACTATAAACAACACAAACGCCAGAACAAATTCATTTTATTTATATCGACAATGTGACATGTATAGAATAATCACCGGTCTTTGTTACATCATACATGCTATGTTTGATTTAATTCTTCACTTTTGTATATCAAATAATAATTTAAGTTGATGGTAACAAGCAACTTCTTAGCATTATATCATTCTTAAACTGGCCAACATTTGAGTTAAATCAAATAACTACCCGTAATTAAACTAATTCATTACTTAGTAGACGGAACTATGATAATTTAACAAAGTTCTCATAGCTTCAGAAGTCAAGATCTTGTTAGGCTCGTATGGAGTCAAGATGCGAGATCACATTAAACAAGATTTTTGTTAAAGCAAACACTTTTTTATTTTCAGAGTATTGGATGGACACCCATCCACCAATCGACCCGCGCGGCTGTTATAATTTAGTCACTAGGCCCTCATACGCCATACATCTCTTTAAACGCTCCAAACGTCATCCATGTCTTTAAAATATTGTAAGGAGCAATTTAAAAGCACCTCATTAAAGGCTAAATTCTGCCATCACCAACTTTCTAATTTTAACCACGGAAGATACACTTTATTATAAAATACTCAGAAACATAATGATGTATCGAAAGAGTAAACACGATTTTCGCTCACTCCATCCGAAGTTAATAAAGCATGAATTTTCCTAATATCTGTCGAAAATTAAACTTAATATTACTTGTATATATCGCGCGCGTCACATACAGTAGATACGTCACGATCGGGGACGGAACCCAAACTCATTTACATATCAAATTCTGAAGTAGCATTTGAAAGAAAAAGCAGAAGGATAAGTTATATTTTCCGTGCATTTTTTACGTAGCTCTTCTTTTTACGGGTAGTAGACGCGTGTTAGTAAAATGTAAGAGGATAGGTGTACCAGTATCTGTACTGCGCTATCTACGTCATGGCTGATGCAAAGACCTCGCCCTAAAAATAGAATCTTATGAAGCCTAATCAACTATCTGCGCCACGTCAAACAATTGATTTTAATTTTGTAAATTTTATCTTAGTCGTGTGAGAAACTATAAAATGAGCCAACATGCGAGTACCTAGAACAATTTTATTATTAATACAAAAAAAAACAGTAATTTTTTTTTTAAGGTATGTGGTTGTTTACTACAGTAAGTTTGAGTGCCACTCGCGCGTCATAAAAGTTTTTTTTCTATATGACAAATGTAAGGGTTAGTTTCAACGTTAGTTAAGTTTACATTTCAGGAAGTTTATGTCAAAAGTGGTGAATCAATTGCGAGATATAAAAATATATACATTGACTTGTGTCTAAATTGTGTTGTGTCTATTTCAGGGTCTAACTCTCCCAAGACTTTCAGACTCTAAACAATTGTGATGTAGAGATTGATATTTGTTGCGCGTCACTTCAAGAATTCAAGTACCAAAATAGATAACCATTAATTATAATTATATGTAACGCCCGATTTCTTAACTACTGTCAACCATTCGTGTTAAAATTGTTTAAAAGTTACGTGTAATTTTTGTACTTAAATTGTTTTTATTTTTTATATAATATTGTTTTTGCATGGTGTGTCTATCGCCTAATATTGTGCACTTGGCTTGTCTGCTGCCTTGTGTTAATTGATTGAACAGTGTAACGATTGTAGATAGACCAATAAATAAATAAAATTAAACAAAATTGTTTGTTTTGTCGCGTGGTAATATAGTGTGTCTGTCAAGTTGGCCTTCTACATCTATTATTTAATGGTTTCATATGACGTGAGTTAAACGCGATTTTTACAACTTGATAATTACATTGGCGAAACTTTTTCGTTTTATATTCGCCCTGTCACCAGGGAGTGTAGTTTTATGGGCTATAATGTACGGAATTCGTGTGTGTAGAAATCCCATAAAATGTAAGGTAAAATATACCTATGCGGATTCGCTAATGTAGCCGTAAAATTGTGAAAGGGTAGGTCTTAAAACTGATTTAGATAGCTTGGAGTGGGTAAAATAAACATTATATTATACAAAATTTTAATAATAATAGGTCTATCGCTGCCAACAGCTGAAGTGCGCAAAATAAACCTTGACTTGCAGCTGCCGATAATGTGTATACGGAGGTGTACTGTCACTAAGCGGTGCCATTAACCTACTAGGACATATTATCTTAGTCTCAAGGAAATGGTTACCAGTGAAATTGTACAAAGGAACATGATACATTATGTACAATTTTGTCTCTAAAGTTGCTATCGGCTATTGATAACGCCATCATCTTGCAGAATTTGTTCCATCAAGGTGATAGGTTAGAACATAACTAAAACACAACATTATTTTTAGTATATGTGAAACCTGAATATAGTTTGTTCAGAATAAGGAACTGAATCGATTTCAATATTTTTTTCAATACACTTCCTCGAAAACTGGTTCATATCGCACTACGATCAGGTTCACAATGCAATTTATTTCACACGCGTGCGATTTTCTATTTTCCAACACGTGTGCGGGAATAAAAATTGGTACACATCTATACCTATACTTAATCCAAATCGGTTCAATGCCTCTTCACACCGTCTCGCGCCAGACACGGTCTTCTCTATTCGGAGGTGATTTTTTTAATCTCGGCAAAGATGCGTCTTTACGGCGTTAATATTTTTGGAATATTTAAATAATGTTTATAAATAGAATACCATGATTATTATAATAAAAAAACGTTTATGAACAAATTAACACTTATTTGTGTTCTAAACTAAAAAATATCGGCTTTATACCTTTGCTTCTCCTTCAACCTGGCGAAAGCAAAGCGCGGAAATAAAATGAAATCATAGTTTCATATTAATTCATGACAAAAATATTTTTCGTTATTTTATAATATTTCTTCAAAAGTGTATTGAAAAACGTCGTTTGATACACGTGGACATTTGTTATTGCAGGTCTCGGCTCAAAAACAACCGGCTTGGGTGTTAATTCCACCTCGAATGCAATTACAATCATTCTCCACTTGTATCAAAATGTACTATTACACTATGTTATATTTTGTCCCAAAAATATTTAAGTGTGATGGAAAATGTTATCACCATTTAATTACTTGCAATACAATCGCCGTACGGTTAGGTACCTACTGCCAAATTATTATCAATGAGCGCTAGATGACCCTGGAGGCGCGGGAGCGCCGTTAGCATGTACAGACAACCCAGTAACATAACCACCTTATAACTTTGTGATTTTTTATGATACAGTTTTGAAATTTTGTACATAAATTCTTTACATAAAAATACTAGACACGTGTTTCGGGTTTCGCATATAGTAAAACTAATATTGTATATATAATCTATTTCTTATTTTTACAACGGTTAGCCCCACCCTCATGTCATTATTACTCTCTGGAAAGACACGATGAGTAAAGTGGGCAGAGTATCATTTAATCGTATTAATTATGTTGGAGCTCCTTCTATTTCATCTAGAGTTCCACAGAAACAATTATTAGTGTTCAGGTAGATATTGATGCCCAGTCTGTTCATTTTAATAATCTGATCGTCGTAGAAGACTTGTCAATCACTTTATAATTTTCACTAATGATTTTATAAATATTAAGCTATTAAAATAGAGCCTACCTTAGTACTTCTAATACATATTGCTAATAAACCTATTGTTTACGGCACCTTTTCGGTGTCAGCGGGGCTTCGCCATATTTTAATCTTTATAAAGGTTTCACGAAACAATCTTGATTTTGTATCTTTTGCATTTATTTTAGAAATCCGGAGAATACTTGAATATATATATGTGCCTTCAAAATAAAAACATTATTTACTCTTTACATAAACCAAAATACACCGTTACTTAACAACAGAACGTTACTTCCAAGTCAACTCAAAATGCTTTCGAGTTTACCTTATTAAATTACATTTTTTTCTTAATACCTCAAAGTGTACGAAATTCCACGGATTCCGTTAAAAGCAGGCTCTTCCCTAAACGAGATTTTTAAGTCCCAAATGTTTAAATTAAAAAAAATAATGTTTTGCTTTTTGGCCCCTATTTCGCGCCATGTTTTGGTTAAAACCAATCTGGTATTTAAAATAAAAGGAAAAAGGTTTTAATCAAACCGCTTATTACTTCCGTGTTTGGTGGTCAAATATACCGCTTTGTTAATGAAATTTATACATACAATATGATTTGTTTGAGCCAGTACCAGTATTGCCAAGGGTATTATGTTACCCAGTAACTGGGTTATGGAGGTCAGAAAGGCAGTCGCTCCATGTAAAATACTGGTATTCAGCTTCATCCGGTCAGACTGGAACCCGACCCCAACATAGGGAAAAGGCGGGCAGATGATGATGATTTAAGACGCTGACAACAGGTAAACTGCTGTCACTGTCAGACTGCATACAAAGGACACGGTGGAGCATACGGTGGAGGTCTGCCCGGCTTGGGCGGAGCACCGTCGTGTCCTCACGGAGGCGATCGGCGGCGGCGATCTCTCGTGTCCGGCCCTGGTTCAGGTCATGGTTCGGAGCGAGAGTGCATGGGAGGCCATCACCTCCTTCTGCGAAGCAGTAATGCTCGCGAAGGAGTAGGCGGAACGCGTGAGTGAGAGGCAAGGTTCGCGCCCTCGCGCCCCTTGTCGCCGCAGGAGACGCCCCGGGCGTCGGGAGTCGCAAGCCGATTTCCGGCCACCGTAGGCGCGGGCCTGCGGACGGTGAGCGACGGGTAGCTCACCGTCCGATAAGGACCAGGCCCGGGTCGGCGGCGCGTCGTATTCCACGTGCGCCTCAAAGAGATGTCAGCACCAACTGACGGGGTCCGATAAGGCCAATGCCTGCCAGGGCTGCGAGTTTGTCCGAAAGGGATATCGTGGCCCTGGCACACAGGCAAATGAAGGAATACGGGTGGGTTTTAGTCAGTAAAAGTCTGGCACGCCCTCCCGCTCCAGCGGGACAAGTTATTTGATAATTCCCACCCAAAAAAAAAAAAAGACTGCATACAAAAGGAAGAGAAGCGCCTTGACACAACGCTTGTAATTATATATATGAAGCAATTATTTATTTACTCAAAAATGAGTTGAGTAATCGAAAATAAAAAACAACCAAGTTCTGCATACAATTAAGACGCTCTTGTTATTAATTAAATACCAACCGTACGTTGATATTTAATACAGACATTTGGATTGAAACTCAAAGTAAATGGTTAGTTTACCTTTAATTTGTATCAAGATTTTTTAACCGACTTCACAAAAAGGAGGAGGTTCTCAAGTCGTCTGTATTTTTTTTTTTTTTTTTTTTAATGTTTGTTACCTCAGAACTCCGTCGTTTATGAACCGATTTGGAAAATTATATTTTTAATTGAAAGGATATACTTCCAGATTGGTCCCATTTTTTTCAAAATTCAGTTCTGATGTTGGGATCCATGAGTAATTGAGGGAACTCCTCAAATATTATAGGCATACCTATAGCAATTTTTATATTTTCATCAACAAGTCAATCATTTGCATTCAGAAAGTATAATTTGGTGAAGTGGAACAGATGAAGAAGGCCACAGATGGCCACCGGAACTTCTCAGTGATACGTAATTCACGGGTGGCGATGAGATATCTGGATTAAGATAGTTAAGCGAAGAAAATTTAAATAAATAGTTCTGTTCAAAATGGTACCATCAAACTGATCTGATGATGAAGTCGGATGGTAGGCACTGGAACTCCGTTAAAAAACAATGTATCCTACCCGTGTTTGGTCTTATTGGAATTGTCATGAGATGCACTCCTGCTATAAATGATTTTTAACCGACTACAAAAAAGGAGGAGGTTCTCAATATAATTATATATATCTAGCCATATGTACATATAAAAGGAAACCGTGACTGATTGGTCTATCAACACAGCTCAAACCACTGAACAGATTGGCCTGAAATTTGGCACGTAGACATCCGCTAAGAAGGGGTTTTTGGAAATTTGACCTTTAAGGGTGGAAAACGGGGGGTTTTGTTTGCATGAAAAATCTTATTCCTAGGGTTAATAAACTTGAAACTTGGACGAATACTTACGTAAGTAAATTATAAAATTTATATTTTTTTGTTAACTTAACTTCAACGGATGGGATGTCAAAGCTTGTATAGAAGAATTTTAACGCGCGGTCCGATCAACTCGAAACTCAGTATTTATACTTAAGACCAAAAATGAAGAATAACTTGTATCAGGGTTTTTCGAAAATCTACCCATAACGGGGTGAAAAGGGGTAGTCAATTTTACAAGAGAGGATTTTACTACGTGGCTTGATTAACTCGAAAATTGGTATAACCTCTATGTCAAATAATGGAAAAGTCGCAAACCACTTTAAAAATTAACCTCTTTGGGGGTGTAAAGGGGGATGGATACAGTTTGTATGAAAAAAATCTTCTTTCGTTGATCTATTAACTTGAAACTTAGCCTGAATACTTCATCATCAGTCTCCTGCCCTAATCCCAATTAATTTGGGGTCGTCGTAACATGTCGAATTACACTATAGATTTAATACATACAAAAGGAAACAGTGACTGACTTACTGACTGATCTATCAACACAAAGCTCAAATCACTGAATTGATTGGGCTATTTGGCACACAGATAGTTATTATGACGTAGATAACCGCTAAAAACAGATTTTTGAAGATTTAACCTTTTAAGGGGTGTAAAATAAAACTTCCTGTCTCTGTTGTTTTCATAGCAAGTAGTAGTATACGAATTGGTGTGGGGTAGGTACCACTAAAAAGTGAAAAATAAAAAACTTTTTTACAAAAAAAACAACCGACTTCCAACAAAAACGCTAAAAAGTGAAACAGACACCGACTTCCGAAATTAAATTAAATATTATATTAAATGTGGGTGCACTACAGGTACACCTCTGCCCTACCCTTCGAGGAAACAAGGCGTGATGTTATGTTATGTGCTTCCGAAATTAAAGTTATTTTTCACTTTTTAGCGTTTTTGTTGGAAGTCGGTTGTTTTTTTTGTAAAAAAGTGTTTTTTTCTAAACGAGTTTTGGTAACAACCAAGTTCTGAGAAATATGTTCAAGAATAAGTTATATTTGTTCCGCTACCACAAAATATATAGATTTGGCCTTTTTTTTTTTTTGTTTAAGACAGGCCTACTTTTATCATTTTCCTCTTGTCAGCGCCTTAAGAGGTTTGGTTTGTGTCTAATATCGACACGACGAAGAAGAAAATAGTCTGATTAGGTTAAAGTACCTACCGTGGTTTTCTAAAGGACTGTTGAAATTGGTTGCAGCATAGATTTAGATATGAAGCAGTTGAAATAACTACAGTACCTAGTAGTCATTGTTTGAAACTGTGTGATTGTATAACTAGTTAAAACACATAATGAATGTGATGTAATATCACTTAAATTGTTACTTGTTTGTCGAAGAGAACATGGCTGTGCGCGTTCTACATACTTGTCGTGTCAATGATGATAATACTTTTATTGGAAACTAGCGATCTGCCCCTACTTCGCATGGTTTTAACGACTTGACAAAATATCGATACTTATTTCTTTATTACAAAATTATGTTTAATATTACATACCTTACCTTCAGGTATAAACTTTGCGAATGATGGTGAACACCCTCGTTTAGAAGAACAACGTTATCACATAGACAGCCACTAAAAGCGACTTAAAATTTATAATAATGTAAAGGTAATATATGACAATTGACCCTTCTTTCCGAAACTACTGTCCCTAAAAAAAAAAACAGAAAATAGTTTTTACATAAGATTATCAGAAACCTATAAGAAGTCTGTGGTAAAATACATGGCAAATCTTTCAATATTGAGCGTACATACTTACATTTGCGGTTAGAAAGTATGGTAGAACACGTTTTTCAACTATAATGTTAAGTTTGTCCTTGGGATAAAAACATGGTAGATAACATATTCACCGTACGGAACCCTCACTGCGCGAGTTCAACTCGTACTTGTCGGTCTTTTTTTGTTCAGTGCAACCAAGCTCGTCACGTGCCCTTAGGTAGCACTTGTTTTGTCATTGACAGCATTGAATACCCCCAGATATTCCGACCCTGCTGCAGTTTATGACATGCGTGGCTTGTCCACAGACATGTTACGGGTGCCGTCACTCGTCTCTTGTTTGCCAACAAAAGGGTTCCCAACTTTTTCGTTCAATTTTGTGTCAGTTTCAAAAAGCAAGGTTTTTAAAAGTGCTCACTTTGAGGAATGGCCTTTTGTAATTTTGGACGAATATTCGCTGGATTGAAAAATCCGTTTTAGTAAATGAAAATTGGATTCTTTAAAAAGTACAGTATCTTACTTAAGTAGCTGTCATCGTGAAACAAAGTCCTGAACTTTTTGTGTTAACGTCTGAAGCTTTCAATCGTACTCAAAGAGATGAAAGTCGTCTCGGTGTTCGCAAAACTAATACTGCCTTAATGTTTAAGAGTATTTTTCGTAAGGCATCAGTCGTTTATAATAAATTGACAAAGGAGCTACAAAAAAATTATGTAAATTTGTTCAATAAATTTTAAACTATGCAATGTAATTTTTTTTTATTAGTGTGTCTCAGATTGTTGAACAGATAAATTTTGACACTATTAACAAGTTAACCTTGAGTTATATTGCAATGGCTTACCTACTAATTGTTTTATGTCGATTGTCAACGTCCTACATAAGTGATAAATTGCCAGGCGACTTTCGAATGAAAAGTCTCTCCTCTCGACGGTCAAAAAACACTTCTCGTGTAAACGAGGCTGTATTCTCTTACGACTAATCTTGATAATACTTACTATTTTTACTAAACATATACGAGGATATATGTGGTCTTGCGGCGACGTACAGCCGAACAGACATGCTGCGCACGTGCGGCGGCCGCGTCGCTATCGTGGCGCGGCACCGCAGTGCCAGGTACCCGCGGTGCGTCGGGTAGTCGTCCGGATACACGTGCAGGGTCCGCCATGACGCTCGCAGACCGTCGCCGTCTGCGCCGGAGACTACCGTGTCCGGAGTTATTAGGGGATCCTGGTGGAGAAAGAAGGTAATTAGCATTGAATGTTAGGTTAGTTTTATCGTATACAAGTGGGGTGTATGTATGTAAATGGTCTTCGTTGTCCGATCTTAGACTCGAATTTGGTCCGTTGTGCGTGGTAGGTCCTTGGTAACATAGCCAGCATAGCTCCGCCCAGAAGCACAAAAGATTCCTGGGGGCTCCACAGGCTTCGCGGAGAGAACTAACTGTTGTGACAATGAATGGGGTGTAGAAATATCATTGATCGATCATACGAAATGAAAAGAAAGAAAGAGGAAGAAAATACGTTATTTTTTTAACGCAAAAAAAATACAAACGCGAAAGAACAAGTAGAGGGAAAATATGCGTCACATTCACGCAAACCGGCCATCGCTTAGCATAATGTTGCAACCCTATGCGAGACAGAGCCCCAGCGCTGGTTTTCAGCGACAGCCGTCGTTAAATGGCCATGGGATAAAAGCAGAAAATACTGCGGTTTGTCAAAAATATTAGATACAATAGAATTTTGACTAAAACGTATTTTATTATTAGATAGCCCCAAAATTTGTATCTATTATAGCAACAGTAACCATCGTATTATTTTAATATCGGCTAATACGATTATGATAGAATAAGAGGCAATACAACTTAGTGTCTTGTTTAGCAGCCTCATCTTTATCATCATCACCTGTTCAGCTGAAAGACGTCCACTACTGGACTGGATTAAAGACGTATATTAAACTGAAATTGCATCTTGAAAACGTCGTCATAAAAGTATTTTAAAAGACTCCTCAAACTTGAGCACAGTCTCCTCAGCCCCTCTAACTTACAAAGCATGCACTCAATTTACCAAGTTCTTATTTACTTACGAAACTCGGGCAAGCACTTATAAATTCATAAAAATCTGCCACAAAACCGTACTGTCCTTTACAAATACTTCATCGAAGCCGCAATAGTTTGCTATTATTGTTGCCGACGAAAACAGAAAGTTAGTCTTTGTGTCCGTTTGTCGGCAAACTGTGCACTTACGGGCAATTTCATCTCGTAAAACTTTCACTGGAGCGACTAACTTATGTAGCAAGTAACATGACCCACATTCAGTATTTTTCGAGAAACGATTGATTGAATTATCTTATTGTGTTGTAGTTTTTGCAAGTGTCTTTTCTTGTGGAAATATATTGAATGATTTATTACCTAAACTTCTGAGCATATTTCATTGTTTGTTAACTTGGAGCTTTAACTTTTCCTAAGGGCGAGAACTGGGGACTTTTATCAGTGAAATAAACAAACATCTCACATCTCTTTGTCTACTTTACTATCGCAGGTATGCTGTAAGAGATTTCTTTAGAAATAAGCATCACCTTTGTACGTATTTTTCTGTTCCATTCTTCTTGTCTGTTTATAAATATGTGTGTGAATAAACTGTTAAATAAATAAATAAATGAACATCGCGCATTTGGAATATCGCTTGTGTTACGTAAATAAATGTAAAAAAAACTACTTTTAAATTAGTTATTTTCATGGTAAACATAATGAAGAGTATTTTATTCTATCTTTACTCTAAAAACAAAATATCATCACACTTGTAATCCCAGAAGGATTCAGCAGTGTACCTATACTATAGCCCCACCCACATTAAATTTCACCAGTTATGTTTCAGTCCCATGGGGGCGAGCCTATGGCCATCAACCGGGCACAAATCCAGACTCTGGGCTGCTACTGAGAAATTCCTAATGGAAAATCCCAATAACACTGCCCGACTCGGGAATCGAACCCAGGACCTCATGCTCAGCAGTAGCGCTAGCGACCACTAGACCAACGAGGCAGTTGGCATCTTTACTCAATAAAAAAAAATCTAATCTCTTCAAAGGTTGCAGAGGTATGGGGGAACAGTCATAGACTAATTCTAAAGCTTCTCATACTATGCTTGGAGTAAAGGAACGAATTCTAAGCTAGCTAATGAGGACATGGTTTGTACCTTTGACAGGACAGGTTTACAAAAGCATATTCTGACCATTCCGTTTGGTGCCGGACGTAAAGAATAGGGCCATCCCATTTCTTCCCGTGGGTGTCATAAAGGCGACTAAGGGACTTACTAGAGAATGGACAACAGCATTCTCTATGCATTTTTAAAACCATACTGCGATCGCCAACCCACCTGCCAAGCGTGGCGATTATGGCAAATCCCCCCCTCTTTGGGGGAGGCCTATGTCCAGCAGTGGACGTCTTTCGGCTAAAATAATGATGATGATTCTGACCATTAGTCTTTGAAGATACTGGACTAAGACGTACTTATGTGTACGTACCTATTGAAGCCCGAGAAGATGCAGAACATGGGTACGAGAAAGGTTTTAGTTCTGTTTATATTGACATCATGAACAATGCAGCAACTTGATATTTATTAAAGATATAATTAAGTATATTATCAATATTGTAGTTTCAAGCAAATACACACCTCATTTAAATTTAATTATAAATGAGTAGGTACCATCGTACCTACCGTTCTTAATTTTGACAAGACCTTTGGACAGGTATTTTTGATAAACAGGCGTATGTATGAATAGCGAGAAAGAATAATAGCAAGTCGCTTATCAATCAATTCGTTTCATGCTGTTGTAAATAATAAAATTTAATTACACATAAACGTGGTACCTCATACTTCGAAATACCAATTTTCTAAAGAAACATATCAAGCTATTAGGTTTCATATTTCCTTTCACGTCCATTTCTAGTTCCTAAACGTAATTATTTTCAGGGAATAGAAAACGTTGAGACGGGCAAATTTCTATAGAAAAATGGACAAGTAATAAAATGCTTACCGGTTATAAAATTACCTAAGTATTTCTTTGAAATTAGAAAAAACATGATTGTGTAATTCTAGGCAGATGTAGGTTTAAGAGGCTTTCAATTTGTTTTACCAAATGCCTTAGAGGCCCAATTTACCCTATCAAACCAATGTGTTAAATTGACCTGAGGAGATTTTCTTAAAAAGAAGGAAATGGAAACCGAAATAAAACAACACAAAATTCTCCTCACGCAAAAAAGAAAAGTAAAGTGAAAGGAGTGCTGGTGGTTTTGTATGTTAAATTGTGGTGTACAATAAAGCATAATTTTATTATTCTGTCCATCTATCGTCCCCGAAGGCGATGACAGAAGTTAATCTATAGGTAGGTTCCATTGTATTTCACATGTTTAAATTGCCTTCAACCAGGCACAAAACCTAAACCCGGAACTGCTTCTGAGAAATTCCTGAAAAACGCTTTATCACTACTAAAGCAAAGTGCAAGCAAGTTCTCATCACCTATCTACTGAACCTTGATTACGATAGCACTGAAAGCCTCCTAATTGTTTTAAGATAGATGTGTTTTCAGCCTGTGTCATGCATGTGTTACACCACACTACACCACATCACATCACATCACACCACACCACACCGCACCACACCACACCATATACAACACTGTCTGTTGTAGTTTAGAAGTACTAACATAGATCATAAGCCAAATTGTTACTAATATCCTAGATTATAAGTACTAACATAGGTTATAAGATATATTGTTGCTAACTTTTTTGATTAGGTATTTGTTTTTGTCAGTGTGGACCTTGGTTGTCTGTTAAATAAATAAATATTATTATTTATTTATATCACACCACACCCCACTACACTTCTCCGCACTACACTACACCATATCACACCACACCACACCGCACTACTGTTACACTACACCACACCACACTTCACCCACAATCTTCAAGAATAACATTTAATTTTGTATCTTTTTTATTTTTCCTATAATGTTGATTCTTCTACCAAATGTTTAAATAATTTGTTAATATTATCTTTAAGTTTTAATACTCGAACACTGTTTTTGGGAGGTAATCAGTGTGACAGGGTTTCCTAGTGCAGATACCAGTCTCCCACAAAAGAATTATTGGAGGTTTATATTATTCATATTTTTAAGGCGCCTTTACTTTGTTTGACCTTGGGAATGAACGCAGAACCATGCTCAACTGTTGCACTTGTCAACATAAGACCAACGAGACAGCCAAAAAAAAAAATACCTGTAAAATTTTCCCACATTCAAAGGTAAAGTTTGTCAGTCTGGTAGCGTTCCGGACCCCTTAGAAAATGGTTAGTATTCAGTGGCGGTGGTTGTTATATTCAAGTAAATGTGATCCATACATCGAGACGCTTTGTCGGACACTTGAGGACGTGTCGAGGTGTTTATGTGGTTGGCGTGAGCAGCGATGGTGGTGGTTTTGGTTAAGGTAAAAATTGGTATGATCTGAATAAAAGAGTATGTCAATAGTTAAAAGTTTAGTAAGTCTATTCAGTTAATTAGATTCTTATCCAACTACGGAAAAGCTAAAAGGAGGGTAATGGTTTTGACCAGTATGTATGTATGTTCGTGTGTTCCCGCATAACTTTTAAACTGTTTATCATAATTTGACAAATGAGGTATCGTTGGAAGCGTTTTGATCGTCCGCTAGTTATAGGTTATGAGACGTTACATTAAATTGAATATGGTGCCCCGTAGAGGACATAAGGTCATGAACTAAAAAAAAAATCGTATGCCACCTACCTAACAAAACAATACATTCTAACAGTAGTAAGCGATCATAAGCTTTAGGGTAAAGTGAGTACGACCGGCTATCCTCTGAACATCACTTTATTAATATAATAATAATATAATCTTAATGTATCCAAAAACATAAATAAGTTTGAAATACAGTTTGATATTTGGTTTAGAAATACATTTATAGATAGTTTATGTTACTAAATCTGTACAAGAATAATACTCTACCTTTTAAGCTAGGGTATGCCTGTATGGGCCGTAAGGCGTATGGGAGCTCGTAACACAGCGCCAGGCCCGGATGGTATTCCTGGTCGAGCGTGGGTTTTGTCTCTGGCTTATCTGGGGGACCGCCTGAGACGGCTGTTCAACAGCTGTCTCCGTGAGAGCGTGTTCCCCTCTGACTGGAAGGAGGCTGGATTGGTCTTGTTGAGGAAGGCAGGCAGGGACTCAGAGTCTCCCTCTGCATACCGTCCCATTTGCCTGCTCGACGAGGTTTCCAAACTATTCGAAAGAATAATTGCCGAAAGGCTCGTCGAGCACCTGTCGCGTGTTGGTCCCGACCTCGCCGATTGCCAGTATGGCTTCAGGCGGCAGCGTTCTACAGTAGATGCGATCCTACGCGTCCGCTCGCTATCGGAACAGGCAGTTTCCCGGGGTGGGGTGGCGTTAGCGGTAAGTTTGGATATCGTCAACGCTTTTAACTCCCTGCCCTGGGATGCGATTAGGGCAGCACTAGTACATCACAGGGTGCCCCCTTACTTGCAGTGCATCATCGGAGCTTACCTACGCGACAGGCACATTCGCTATGTGGGTCGGGATGGCAGCGTTCATCGGAGGGAGATTACGTGTGGGGTTCCGCAGGGGTCGGTCTTGGGTCCTCTCTTGTGGGATCTCGCATACGATGCGGTCCTGCGTGTTGATCTCCCCGCTGGCGTTAATATCCTTTGCTACGCAGACGACACTTTGGTGTTGGCCAGCGGGGACACTTTCAGCGAGACCATTCCGCTTTCCGAGCTCGTGTTCAAGAGTCGTGGCGTCAATCCGCGAGCTGGGTTTGGAAATTGCGCCTCATAAAACTGAGGCGCTATGGTTTCATAAACTGCCGAGGACCAGAGAGCCGCCCAGCTCGTCAGTGACTGTTGGAGATGCACAAGTCCAGGTGGGTCGATACATTAAGTATCTTGGCCTAACCCTAGACGGTCGGTGGGGCTTCGAAGAGCATTTCGAGCGCCTGGTCCCTCGCGTTGGTAGGGCAGTGGGTGCTTTGCACAGACTACTGCCCAATCTCGGGGGCCCAAGGGAAGAAGTTCGCCGCCTCTACGCAGGCGTCGTGCGATCGATGGTTCTTTACGGGGCGCCAGTTTGGTCAAACAGACTGTCGGGCGTCCGACGCTGCAGAAATAAAATCAACAGCCTGCAGCGGAAAATGGCTATTCGTATCGCACGTGGATACCGAACGATATCTTTTGAGGCGGCAACACTCCTGGCACGCTTTCCACCGCTGGACATCTTGGCAGACATGGACGCGAGGGTTTATAGCCGAATTCGTGCCATGCGCCAAAGCGGCGATAGTGTGCCAGGAATAGCTATTGTAAGGCTCAGGCGGCTGGAACGGCGACACGCGCTCGAGCGGTGGCGCGAGCGGCTACAGCAGCCGCAATTTTTGCGCAAGCGCGTTGTCGAAGCCGTCCTGCCGCACTTTGAAGCCTGGCTGAAGAGATGGGAGCGCATCTCCTACAGGCTCACTCAGGTGCTGACCGGGCACGGTTGCTTCGGTGAGTACCTGAACAGGATTGGGGGTGAGACCACGGCAAATTGCCACCATTGTGGAAGCGACCTAGACTCTGCACAGCACACGCTCGAGGAGTGCCCTGCATGGGCCTCTGAGCGGCAGGTTTTGGTCGCCAGGATCGGGCAAGACCTGTCTCTGCCAGCAGTAGTGAGGGCTATGCTGACGGAGACAGAAAACTGGAGGGAAGTTGTCTCCTTTTGTGAGACCGTGATGGTCCAGAAGGAGGCTGCCGAGCGGGATCGTGAGAGAGCCGATCCCGCTCGAAGAAGAAGGCGTCGAGGAGGCAATCACCTCGACGCCTAACACGATGAAACCCCACCTGCATCATTTAATACAGGCGGGACTTTGGAATCGCGGGCGATCAGTGTGGGGACACTGATTGCCCACCGAGCGATTTCAGGGAATACGGTGGCACTGTGATCACATGCCGCCGTGCATATCGAGGATCAGGGGAGACTCTTTATAGTCTCCCCAGAGACGTGCCCTAACAGGTGTTGCACTAAGGGGGTTCCGGATTGGTCTATTAAGAGGTAACGGGATCCCCTTCATGTGCTGATGGTGATCACCGGGCTGGTTTTAGTGAGGTAAGAATCCCACACTCCCTGGTCTTTTTCCCCAAAGTCCAGGTGCCTTTTGAAGATTTCCCCCCGAAAACAAAAAAAAAAAAAAAGGGTATACCTGTATTTTAAGAGGTAGTTTACGGTCATTAATTAACAAAAACTTATCTCAAGTGGACTGTGTCATTCTACTTTATGGTAAACAAGAGTGGAATTGTATGTTGTGTGTTCGTGTGCGTTAGTGGTGTGTGTGTAGGGGTGAGTGTAGGTATGTGTGTGTGTGAGTGTATTATACAAGATAGGTGAGTAAAGACTCCGTATAAGAGTAATCCTTAGCAGCCACTCTGTTTATTTATTTTATTATATTGATCGATTTATAATATTGAGATGTTTGTTAATGTTTCTATAGATATGAGTACTTAGTATATAATAGACACCCGACCAGACGACCACCGACCAGAGGAGTGAGGAGTGGTCCGTTGGAATATGAATATGTATTAAACACATTAAAATATATTTCGTTTAAGTTGTTTATATAATAGATATATATATATTTTTAGAGCATGAGTTTTCAGTAGTCGGGTTTTAGTTTTTGAACCAATTTTTTTTATTTATCATGTAACTACGTAAGTGAGGTCGGCATTTTACAAGAGAAACATACTGTGACGTTCAAAAGGCCAACTTAAATAACTCCAACATATCTATAATGTATTCTATGAAAGATGGTTGAAAGTTGTTAGGTAAAGTGATTGACGAGGAGGTACCTAAAGTAGGTAATTAGCTAATTATAATCTTGGACCACAAGCAAATACCTCAACCAATCCCATTAAAAACTGATAAAGACCCATCACATTATACTAACGAAGTGAAACTTTATTTAAAAACTCTTATCTGTTACACAGGACTCGTCCGTTTGAATACCATCGGTTCTGATAGCATCCATGAGGAATGGATTCCGTCGGATCCGGTCGGATCCGCTCGGGTCCGTGACCGCGTCGCCCGCCACTAATCTGATTCCGATACGCCCCTGACAACTTTTATTCAAATGTAATGATATTTAGGGTACAACCTACAAATGGAAAAAGTGTCAATCTGTCTGGATTTTCTTTCGATTATGTAAAATGGAATAAAAAATAGTCTAGGATAAAATGTTTTGAGGATTGAATAGGGTTTAGGATAAGATATGTTTTGAATGGGCAGCTTTATCAGTGGTACACCAAATAATTATTCAAATATTTATCTAGTAAATATTCTAGCTGAAAAAAACAGACAAAATAAGGAACAAAACCATCAGACACAAGACCAAGGTTCAGGACATAACCATAAAAATCAGAAGACTAAAGTGGAAATGGTCTGGATAAATGATTAGAGGCAAGGACAAATGGAGCAAAATAGTTACACAGTGCTACCCAAGAAACGGCCAAAGAAAGAGAGGTAGACCACAGAAAAGGTGGGACGATGACATCAGACAGGTCGCTGGAATGACATGGGGCAGAGTGGCCAGTGAGAGGCAGGAATGGAGAAGATTGGAGGAGGCCTTTGCCGACTGGCGAAAGGACATACAAAACGTAACTTAACGCCAAATACGCGACTGAAAGGCTAATAATAAATAAATATTCTAGGTACAGATATGTTGATGAATATTTAAAGGTTCGTTTAACAGCTCCCTACTGAATACCGTAAAGACTGAATTCATTGAATATAAGAATGATATTTCTCTTGAATGTTATGTTATTCAGCTGCATCCGGTTAGACTGGAAGCTGACCCCAACATAGTTGGGAAAAGGCGGGCAGATTTTGTATTACTAGTTAATATTTTGTATTACTAGTTAATATTTTGTATTACTTTTTAATATTTTGTACTACTAGTTAATATTTTGTATTACTTGTTAATATTTTGTATTACTTGTTAATATTTAGTATTACTAGTTAATATTTTGTATTACTAGTTAATATTTTGTATTACTAGTTAATATTTTGTATTACTTGTTAATATTTTGTATTACTAGTTAATATTTTGTATTGGAGCTGCACGATTACTGACAAATGCTTGCATTGATTGGACAGGTCCACTCGAATTTGCGTGGTTCTTTCCTCAAAAGACCATTTCAGACACGGATCTACATGGTCCTCACATGATCTGACCAAGATTATGTCTGGACTTTAAAAGAGACTTTGACCCCTGAGTTTGTTTCGCCATTTCTTCTTAGGGGTAGTCAGATAGGAAATGTCGACTACATCTAGCTTATTTTTTTATATGACGATTCTAATATCCTATTTACAGAATAAACGATTTCATTTCATTTTATTTAATTATTACTAGTTAATATTTTGTATTACCTACTAGTTAATATTCCCAGTTCCAGGATTTTGTAAATCATGCAAAACTTGCCTAACATTATAGCACAAGTACATACCTACATAAGTACTGAGTAAGCAATACTAGCACATAGTATTCCCGAGAACAAATAAACCGTTTAGCTTAGTTAGCAGTCAAGTTTAGCTTAGTTAGCAGTCAAGTTTAGCTTAGTTAGCAGTCAAGTTTAGCTTAGTTAGCAGTCAAGTTTAGCTTAGTTAGCAGTCAAGTTTAGCTTAGTTAGCAGTCAAGTTTAGCTTAGTTAGCAGTCAAGTTTAGCTTAGTTAGCAGTCAAGTTTAGCTTAGTTAGCAGTCAAGTTTAGCTTAGTTAGCAGTCAAGTTTAGCTTAGTTAGCAGTCAAGTTTAGACATTGTATGAGGAGCTATAACTTGCCGCGTACCAGAATAATTCTCTGGTTGATTTTGGTAGTTAATTAGCTATTATACTATTTGAGTACGATATCTGTTAAGAACATTTAATATTATGGAGAGCTAAAGTACTACTACAATTATTTTTTATAATTGTTGTTTATACACAAACAATCAAAAGTTATTTTCTGTTCGTTGGATCAGCATAAGCTATACATAACATGTATAAATAATTGAAAATGTCATGGTAAAACCAAAACCATTCTCTGCATTCGGGTAAAAAGATTGGTCAGTCAGAAAGGCTGTTTTAGTAAAATATTAATTTATAGATACCTAATAATAATATTATTTATAATCTGAATATTATGACGGTCTGAAATCCTTAAACTCAGTGAGCTGGAGGAGTAATCAATCAATCCTATTGGAAAACGGGTATTCCCTGCTGTCGGAGAGTAACAAACCGACGATATTATGTCGTATATCGTCTAAGAACCTTCGCAATGGAACAATAATCCTCTCCCTTACTTGATCCTTGAGTAAACTTTAGATCCGGATGTCTTTAATTAAATAATTTTACGGCCATGTCCGTACACAAATTAAACGTTTGTGGGAGTCGTTCGACTTTGTCTAAGGCGAGTCGTTTATTACTGATTTTGTCTGACCTTATTTATAGTTTTGTGACCTGCTCCTTTCTATGTACTGTAATATTATCATCCATCATTGGCACGCTGCCGAGCTGCAAGGCAAAGGCCACTTCTCATATAAAAATCATACCAATTCAGTATTGCATATTATGGGTTGATGACCAAGTCCAGGTTTCCGCACGATGACGCGGTTTGGTATATTTTATTCTGGATAATTTGGAATAAACAATTCTTGAACTGTTAAATCTGCGTGATAGTGAGATATTTAGTGAACAACTGAACAGTTTACAAAGACACTAAGAAACTGAAATAGGTACGTTTTAATTGTTACCTCCAAACGTAGTAAGTTAATTTTCAGGATGGTTTCTTCCCTTTCAAGGCTTGTACTTACACTAAAGCTCTATTAAGAAAAGGCGAAAAAATAACAAACATCCTGTTTTACCGGTTCAGTGGACGCTGAGCCGAAATAAGGCAACAATTTCCAAGTAATGACTTAAAGTCCGTTGGCCGGCCAAGCACATTTCCTGAGTCGCCATCAACGAACGTAATTCTAATTGTTTTCAGTTCATTTAAATAATTAAACACAAACGCGCCATTACAGGGTACAAAAGTAAATTCCTCATGATCGTTTTCGTAGGACGGTTTAATTTCCTTTATTGGGGCCGCGCCCTCATAATCCGAACAAAAGGTCTCGAAAATTAATGAGATTTTTTGATGATTGGCTGTTTTATTAATGTAACATTGACTGATGGGGTTGTTTAAGCGTAAAATTGAAGATGGTTTGTCGAATTTATTATTTTTTGTGACTCCGGGTCTTGGTAGATTGAAAAGGAGTTGTAGTATTAATGAAATTACAATTACGTAAATGGCATTTGACTTAATTGAATTCTAGAAAGGCTACATAAAAAGCCCAGAGTACGATTCTTTGGCTACCCAGCCAAAAGCTGGGTGTAAGACACGTAAAAGACCTAAGGGCATCGCTTAAACCTAGCAGTAGGTCGATACAAATAAACTAAAACATTACTGTACACACAGCTCCACTAAGTGGTTATCCCCCCAAAAGACATGTGAGTTCAAATCCGAGATAGGCCCAAGTTGGTTTTTTGTATTTAGCAAAAACATTTTATTATAATTAATGTATTGTTTTAGTGAATAAATAAGTTTAACTGAGTATTTTTTTAAATCTGTTTTTAATATTGTTTTTTTTTTTAATAAAACGCTTAAAACACACCGGTTGGGAAAACTTTTATTATTGCGTACAACGACTAGCAATAGTACAGTTAACATTTACGAACAGCTATTCAGCGTCCGAATAGACCGGAGGTTTCAAGACCGCTTGCCGTGCATAAGATTAGCGGTTCAAATCCTAGGCACAAAATGTACTTTTTGTTATGCACTATATTTTTATTAATTTATAGTATTTTTCTATTTTGTTTTATTTAGTAATAGGTATTTATAAAGCTGGGTGTAAGACACGTAAAAGACCTAAGGGCATCGCTTAAACCTAGCAGTAGGTCGATACAAATAAACTAAAACATTACTGTACACACAGCTCCACTAAGTGGTTATCCCCCCAAAAGACATGTGAGTTCAAATCCGAGATAGGCCCAAGTTGGTTTTTTGTATTTAGCAAAAACATTTTATTATAATTAATGTATTGTTTTAGTGAATAAATAAGTTTAACTGAGTATTTTTTTAAATCTGTTTTTAATATTGTTTTTTTTTTTAATAAAACGCTTAAAACACACCGGTTGGGAAAACTTTTATTATTGCGTACAACGACTAGCAATAGTACAGTTAACATTTACGAACAGCTATTCAGCGTCCGAATAGACCGGAGGTTTCAAGACCGCTTGCCGTGCATAAGATTAGCGGTTCAAATCCTAGGCACAAAATGTACTTTTTGTTATGCACTATATTTTTATTAATTTATAGTATTTTTCTATTTTGTTTTATTTAGTAATAGGTATTTATAAAGATTACAAAAATCAATAAAAATAAAAGATTTTAATAATCATTTAATAATATTAATTATTGCTAATAATTAACAAAACTTTTCGAAAACTCGCAATTCCTTTGCTCACATTTTCTTCATACAGAACAACTATTTTTGTCTTCATAAAATTAGAAATAGTTTAACATAATAATGAGTAAAGCGTAGTCGTTTACTCTTCGTCGTTTTAAGTGAACCTATACATTAAATGTTGTAGTTATAACTTGAGGACCGTATGGATACATCTTTTAAAGAAACGTAAAATGGATACCCTCAAATTATAAGATCTTTTGATAAGACAGAGACCTAAAGATAAAGTGACTCGGACGATACTAGATAACAATTTCATCACAATTCATATGGGCTCGCTAGTTCGATAAACTGTTGTATGAAGACGTTCGGTGATGCGATGGTTCAAATCCAAATCGAAAAAATTAAACTCTTTTTGAAGTATTCTTTAGATTATTCGTAACGAATTCAATGTTGTAGCAGTGTAATATTTTAAAACTTGAGGGGTTAGCACATAGTGACGCGGACTGTACGATACATACCTAATAATATTATCACTCATCTAGGTAACCAAACTACTATATCCACCCAAACCCATAGCCCAATATGCTTTGGTTCCATGTTCTGCAATAGTTCTAAAACAACCGGCGCGGCGGTTGCCCTTGGGTGTACTTGCATAAAGCAAAGCGATAATCGTCAATTAGTGCCTCATTCCATTTAAAAAAAAAATTGTATAGGTACGGTTCTTCCAAAGGACCGGGACCCCATAGCAAAATCAGCATATAATGATCCAACTGCTGGGACACAGGCCTCTTCTCTGTGAGAGGGGGGAGTGGGCCGTAATCCACCACGAGGGCCCAGTGCGGGTTGGTAGATATCACATGTCTTCGAATTTTTGGTTTGAGGACATGCCAGTTTCCTTACGATGTGTTCCTTTACCGTTTTGAGAGCAGTGGTGATGAAATAATTTACACAAAGTAATTCGCCTGTTTGGGTTCAAACCTATGACCTACATACAACTCGTAAGTCGCGACCGTTACCACTGGTGGGCCACCGAGACATTATGTAAAGAAAATAAACAGCACTTAACCAAATCTTCTGCTTACCCTTGCAGAGAACAGAAGCGATAAGTAATCCTAATCCTAACTTCCTAACTATGTTTTTTTTAAGCTCATCAGATAATTTGAAGCTTAAAATGCTAACCCATTCCTTATAAGCAACTTTACTCGACAAATCGTTAACTGTGCAGGCCGCTCGTTTGTGGAATACCAGTTCCAATAAAACGCGCACAATCGTTGCCTGTGTTTAAAAGACTCGTGAAGGAACATTGTTTGTCGTTGTGATGTTGTTCTCGTTGTTAGCTGTAATAATCTATAGTCTTCATTTATTTTCGTAGCCTATATAAGCAACTAATTATATAGTTAGTATGTATGTATCTACTATAGTATAGTGTAGTTATGTACTTTTTATTTGCACCAAAGCCAACCCCATTTTATTTCCAGAAAATCACTGTCCATGCAGACCGCGTATCGGCAAGCGTAGTGTGGGATGCCCCCCAGCTGTGGAGGACAGGGTGTTGTGGCGCAGCCTGGGAGAGGCCTATGTCCAGCAGTGGACTGCTATAGGCTGAGTTGATTGACTGTCCATGCCAAGGTTGCCTGGAAGAGATCCCAGCAAGCGATAAGGCCGGTCATTATAATTTAAAAAATAATCTTCTTTCTATAATGTGTAATCTGGCGTACAATAAAGTATATATAAATCATATTATTGAGCGAAAGTAACTTTGTTTTTGTTACGATTTCACGCTAAAACAGCTCTAAACGGATTTTGATGTTTGGCACGGGTATACTTACCACGATAGTACTACGGGAACGAGACATATGCGCGTGAAACCGTGGGGCGCAGCTAGTACCTACATACATTTTTAAAGAACTTCGCACGGACTAACATATTACTATAATAAAGTTTCAGAAAATATTTTATAACTAATGCTCTAACAAGTCAGTACCAAGAATTTATGAAACAAACTACGTCTGAGCTATTTTAATGTAAAAACTGTAACAGATTAACTTGTAGTTACTAGTTTTCTTACTTCTTACTACTTAAGGAAATCTTGTAGCTTCGTGTTATCTATTTAAACTCAAACTCAAACCGCCTTATTACAAAACAAGATTTATATTTTGACATGGCTTAAACCATGGAGCCAGTTTTTGTAATAAGAACGTAACAGTGATTGAAATACCGTTCTTTATACAAAACTGAAAAAATTGTTCGGTACTAAGTTGTAAGTTTTGTGTTAGGAACTTTACCGCAGTCGGAATAAAGTTCAAGATTCAATAACGGCTCCATGTTTTAAACCCGGGTCTGAAGATAAATCTTGTTTTGTAATAGGTAAGGGGGATAGCATTTATTTCAAATAAACCAATTACAGGCACTTTTGAATTGTCCAGGGGTCGGTCAGTCATAAAGATGAAGCTAGTTGCCCATTCCAAAGCTTAGTAGGTACCTATGGAGAAGAATGGGCAAGAAACTCCACGGAAACTCTTTTAAATTAACATATGGTTACAAAATATTGGTAACATAATTCGTGTTGAAATTAAACATATGAGCACGATGCAAAACGACAAAAGCGTCCGCAACAAAAAAAAAACAATTCAAAAATTTAATTAAAATAAGCCAAGGCCTCTAAGAGATGACCAGTCCCTACTGATGGCGCCCGTTCACGAACATGACGCATGGATTAGCACCATTCAGCTCAACCATTTTGAAGGGAGCTAAATGATCCAACACACCCGCCACCATCAGCAAGATATTACAGTGAGCATGACATACTCTCAGCCGCCAGGGCACATTCAAGTCAATGAAAGACGTACCCAGTAAATGGTAGCTCTAAAGTAAGTACATAGTACTCACACATGTGCTATGCAATTACATAATACTCCGTTCATACGTTTAGTTGGTAAGGTCGGTGCCATAAAACCATTTCAATTCCATCCATGCTTTTGTTTTGTTCAAAATAGCCGTGGTTTCTACGTGCTTTCTTTTTTACATAATTTATCAAAAAACCTTTGTACGCAAGCAACATATTATTATATTCGTACATCCGGCCTGTCAGTACCCGTTAAATAATATAAAAATGAATAATAGCAAATACAGTCTAATGATGACAGATGAGGTCTCTAAAAGGAAAAATGCAAAAAAAAATACCATCCCTACTAGAATTTCTAAGAAAAAATATTCAGATATTTTCCAGGCTTTTATAATCACCTTTCAGAGGCTCGTGACAAATCGATGTCCTGTCGGTGACTTTGACATTCCCACACTTTGAGACGAAAATCCGCGTATCAAAATTCTGTACGTGAGCGAAGACGTCGCGACTCATCACATATAATTTAAACAAATTCTATCCGTCGATCAATGACAAACACATACATTTGAATGTGGACTCCTAAAATTGGCTGAAGATGTGGCGTGCATAAAAATTTATGATAGAGGGTTTCAGAAATATATATTTTACGAGAGACCTCAATCAAATAGGGTTGAGACCGGGAGCCGGAAACTGGATTAAATTGCATGTGTTCTTTATTTTGCATTGTGACTGGCTGTCGAGACTTTCGGCGTGCGGTTTGTATATCCTTACTTTTGGAAGATTGATGATATACCGTAGCGTACTGTTTTAATTTCGAGAATGATAAATTGTGTGTGTGGAATGTACACGCGAGTGCTTAGCAGAAGGAGGTACTGTGTTACTAATGGAGGGAAAGGGGGAAGTGCATAGTGGAGGAGTTGTACGATTAATGTGCCATAATGTTGGCTCAGTAATATCTTGCATCATTTTTGAAAATAGTTTATCCAATTTTTATCAACAAATATAAAGTTTGCTAGAACTGTAACTATAATATATAATAATATGTAAATATAATACTTTGCAGGAATTCAATAAATAGAAAATCAAATGAACATGTAATAAAACTGAAATCCCACGTACTAGAAATAAAAATAGAGAAGTGAGATAAAACACAAAATAGCTATCAAAATATTGCGAGGACTTTATCAAATTTAATCCAACTTATACCACAAAAATAAACCTTTAAACTGAATCACACATAAACTGAGTTCACTATAACGTGTCCATAATCTTACGTCACCAGCGGGACATAGGTAGCTAAGTAGGTTAGGTCCACACTGAGTTAGTACACCTAACTTGATTGTGAACAACACAACCCAGGAGATAAATGCATTAGAGGGAATACAGTTTAGAGAACGAAGTATTTTAACGGACAGATATTGTTTTATCAAATTAAAAACATATACTTTTGAAGTTTAACATTTGGTATTTGAGAATTTCGTTTTAAAAATAAAGTATATGAAATTTTATAACTTCTGATTGTGTATAAAAAAAATACTGATCTAAAACTTTTAAATCTTCAGTAATTGTCATTTCATGAAAATACCATTTATTCCCACGACACAACGAGTCTCTTTTGAAAAGTTCAAACAAAAGTTATCTATCAATCCTAATTACATTGTTTTTACTGGCAATGGTCTGCGCAAAATGACCTGGATTACTTTAGGTTAAGAGTCTGACTGGCAAAGGGAGCCACTTAGGATAATCCGAATTCTAACTTAGGTGACCTACATATTAACAAAAATAAAGGTAGCAGCTAGCAAAAATACTGAAAATAATAATTCCTTTCAAGATCTCTTGTCGTGTAAAATAAACAATGAAACTGATGATGAAATTGACCGCAACAAAAACAGGATTTTACATTATTATGACCCAAGAAATAAGACTCCTCTCGGACTTCCAAATCTAATTTATTTGAAGCCCATTGAGGATTGTCATAAAGTTTACAAACGTTTACCGCAGTTATAAAGTTCCGTTTGTTTATCTTTCCTGTTTGAGACTGCCTTTCCTTTTTCGATCTCCTACAATTCAATTATTCTAACGGTAAATTTATGTGTGTTTGGCGGATCTGTTTAGTTATTTGTTAATAATGAATTGATATGAAAGTCCAGATTTATTAAAAGCTAAATTAGTGTACTGACACAGTGCAAGTAAAGTCAAAGTCAAATTGTTTATTTCAAATAGGCACATAAAAGGTACTTTTGAACGTAAAGAGTTAGGGCCAGTTCAATATTATGTTTTGGACTGAAATAGGTTGTATTGTTTCCCCGAAGGGTTGGGTAGAGGTGTACCTATAGTACACCCTCATTTCTCCAGTAATATTTATGTCACATGAACGTAATGGGGGTGCGCCTATAAATTGCCATCAACCAGGCACAAATCCAAACTGGCAAATTCCAGATAGAAAAACCCAATAACACTTTGCCCAATCTGGGAATCGAACCCAAGACCACCACTACCACCACTAGATCAATTACGAGCGAGTATGTATTAAAATTGTTATGATTAATATTCATCATTTATTGCATCCATGTAGTTTACAAGTTGTTACATGTTTAGGTACAGGTTTCATACATGAACCCTGCTAGGGCAAAGCAATATAAAAAGTTGAATTTACGTACTACAGTGTCACAACATTAAAAGCACTGTGCTAAAAAAAAAATACTAATGTCAACATGCTTAACAGATTTTCATCACTTCTCATTTAAATATACTGTCATGATATAATACAGGTTATGGTAAAACAATTAATTGGTGATTATTTCCATTCATAAATTAAAATAAGATAGTAAAATTAAATTAAAACAAATATCGATAACAATAATAATCATGATACAACTTAACATAACATAGGTAAGTATAGGTCAAAATTGTAGGCGCTGTGTGTATTATGTAGGTACAGGTATGAATTTCAATGTCAAGATTTACTTATCGTCAAAGAATTCCTTTAGAGTGTAATACGATTTTAATAAAAGGTATTTTTGGAGACTGTTTTTAAATTTATTTTCGTACTCTGTGTCCTTTATTGAATTTGGAAGTTTATTATATATTTTCACGCACATGGCCAAAGGTCCTGAATGGAACATAGTTAATTTTGAGCTTGGTAAGGCTAATTCATTTTTGTTTTGGCGTCTAACACTGCGGTGTTGCGGGCGAAGGTCCTTAGTGAGTGGGAATAGTGACTGGTGTTTTCTTACAAATTTGCTAACTTCTAAAATGTAGATACTAGTTAGTGTAAGGACTTTGTATTTTACAAAGAATGGCTTGCAGCTTTCTGTGTTATCTATATTGGCAAGAATTCGTATGCATTTCTTTTGTAGAATAAAAAGTCTGTCTCTGTCTACACCATTTCCCCAAACCACGATTCCATAACTTAGCCAGGAGTATGCGTAGGCATAGTATGCTGTTAGAGCAGTTTTAAAATCGGTAGCTCTTTTAAGCTCCGCCAAGGCATATACAAAGCTGGCTAGTTTGTTTGTCAATGCATCTATATGGGCTTTCCAGTTTATATTGGTATCTATAGTTAAACCTAACAATTTAAACTCGTTTATGCATTGCAGCTTTATGTTGTTGAATGAGTAATCTATATCTAATTTGCGTTTTTTGTATGGTCTATATTGCATTAGCTTTGTTTTGTCAAAGTTTAACTCCAAGTTATATATCCTTTAACCAAGCTATTATTTTGGAGAGCTTATCATCTAGACTTAAGTTTAGGTTTACTGTATTGGTGTAAGGAAAAATTATTGAAATATCGTCAGCAAATAAAATACTTTGAGCGTCAATTTCTTTAGGCAGGTCATTAATATAAACTAGAAATAATAGGCATCCCAAAACGCTCCCTTGTGGTATTGACATTGTCATTTGTGCTTTATTCGACCTTACGCGTGTTATTTGGCCAGTGCGTAGGTCTCTATGTTCTATCTCTACGAATTGTTCCCTATTTTCTAGGTACGAGCAGAACCACTTATGTGCTGTACCTCTAACACCTATTGCATATAATTTGCTAAGTAATATTTCGTATGAAACTCTGTCGTAGGCTTTGCTCATATTCCAGTAAAATCTCTACTGCATAATTTTTATTATTGATTATATTTAAAGCTTCCTGGATATACTTAAATATTGCTAATGTCGTGGATCTATTTTTCCTGAACCCATTCTGGCTATCGTTGAATATTTTATATCTTTCGCAATAAGAATAAAGTCGTTTTGACATCGCAGTCTCCAATATTTTTGAGAAGGTTGGCAGCAATGCTATCGGCCGATAATTACTAGTGTCAGTCCGGTCTCCCTTTTTGTAGATCGGTTTGACTTTCGATACTTTTAGCAGGTCGGGGACTGACCCTTCATCTAAGGACTGATTTATTAAATAAGTTAGTGGCAACTTTAGTTCTTCAACGCATGCTTTTATAAGTGTAGGTGGAAGCTCGTCATGCCCATAACTCCGCTTGTTTTTTAATCTTTTTATAATAAACTTAATTTCGTTAGGGTCAACAGGTCTTAGGTAAATGGAGTTTTCGCTTTGGGAGGAGATAGGACGGCCAGTTGGACAAACGTGCCCGTTTACGGTATCCGTTTTTCCCACTGACACAAAATAATCATTGAAAGCGTTGGCAATAGTAGTCGCGTTTTTTGTTATTCTTATTTGTACGCTCTTTTATTATTTGCCACATTGTTTTAGTTTTATTTTCAGATTTAGTCATTATTCTTATGTAGTTTAGTTTTTTAGAGTGGGCTACTGTTCTCTTAAGTAATTTTTCGTAGCGCTTATAGTACTTTTCCAATATATTGTTATTAGTTGTAGTCATTAATGCTTTTAGTTGTCTTTTATGTTTGCATGCTACTCTTAATCCGGTCGTTAGCCATGATTTAGATGATCTCATTTTAATTTTTACAGTTTTCTTTGGTATACACTGATTTAATATGTTTTGTAAGGTGTTATGAAATGACAGATAATTATTAGTTACATTTTCGTTTTCGTTTATTATTTTACTCCAGTCTAGTTTTGTCAGTTCTTTTTTAAATGAGTCTATGCTTTGTTTATTATAGATCCTCTTCAGAGTCAGTATTTGTTTTTTATTAATTACTGGATCGTGGGTAGGTAGAGTGATTGCTATTCCTCTGTGGTCTGAGAGTCCAAGCTCCACTACTTCTACATGGAGTTTGTCGTGTGCGTTTGTAAATATTAGGTCAATACATACAGCCAAGAGAAGAACTGCCAGAGTGCCGGATCTCTTCCAGATTTGTTAAGACATTTTGACGTGAAAGCGTAACAATCAAACAAACAAACACACTTTCGTATTTATAATATTAGGAGAGTTTTGTTAATATATGGACTAAAATAAGCTAATTATATCTCACACACTACACACCCTCACTCTTCACACTCTCACCCATACTCACACATATCACACGTATTCGCGCGTTTTGGCCCTGTTCTAGGCATATCAATCATTTATTTGCTCTGCTGTTTGTATAATTTTAAGTTACCTTTTACCTTTTATTTTTAATTTTGCATAGTACATTGTCTACATTTCAATTGCATAAAAGATAATGATAAGTGGAAGCGCGGAGTCTCCTAACACAAGCAATTCCTTGCTTAAAAGGTGATCTCCAACAACACATTCTATTATGTCCTTTGTAATTGAAATAAACATTTTTATTTTTTATTTTATTATAAATGTGGTGCTTGAGGTTGTTACTCTGGTAGGTTCCGTCACTAGTTGTCGAAAGTTGTACTTGGTCATAGTATTTAGAAGATTAAATGAATTGCGGGTTTTCTCAAGGATATTCACGTTGAAATCCCCGCCTATAATTATGTGTTTATCTTGTCCTTTATGTTGATTTTAAGTAGTAGTTTTTCCAAGGAACCGATATATTTTATACATATAAAATATATCGGTTTCCCTGTTTTTTTGTGGCCAATAGTTATCCTATTAGTAAAAGATTCATTTTAGGAATTTCCACTGCACACGTTTCGAAAATAAATTCAATTGTCATTTCCGTTAAATCTTGTCTTTCTTTGGATTCAATATCGTCCTTGAAGAATATGCACACACCACCTCCCGCATAGTTTGAGCGGCAGTATTTGGCGGCTACGGTATACCCTTCCAAACTTAGTAGGGCATTTTTTAATTTTGTAATCCATGTTTCCGTAAAGCAAATCGCTTCTATTTTATAATCGGTCGTGATCGCTTCTAACACGTAACGTTTATTTTTTAAGCTTTGTATGTTTTGATAAAGGATGTTTATATTATTGCATGTATGTGTTTGTGTACTGTTTTTCAATGTGTTGTTGTTAAAGAAAAAACTTAGGGCTAGTTTGTGGTTGTGAGTCCGTAGATATTTCTGTTTTATCCGACTGTGAGTACTCTACCTCAAAATCTTCATTGTTTAGGTTTTTTATTGTCATAACAAGATCCTGTAGGTCTGATACCACAACTTTCGTGCCATTACTATTCAATGCGCCCGTGCGCTGATTATACATATCGTAGTTATAGGAAAGATTTAGATTAGAGTCCAGTAGATATCGTAATTAAATGTCTGTGTATCCATATATAAAAGGTTATTAAAAGTTTCTATTCTACTATCGTACAGTACAGTATTATCATAATTTTGCTGTTTTACATAATGATATATTAAATTAAATTTAAATTTATAAGTCGGTAGACAAATAATGATATTAGTATGGGCTAACGTAAGTAATTTTTCTCGAACAAACATGACTAATTCAGTAGTAATTATATAATCGTCGAATAAATAAATATAAAAATATAAACAATAAAAGTCGAATAGTAATTCGACCAAGCAGAAGTAAAAAAGCAATCTATGACAATTCGATAAATGTCGTGTAAAGTCGGAAAATATTTACCAACGTAGAACAATGAATTAGTCCAGAACACTTCATTGTAGATAAGACATTATTTTGAATGAAAACAATTGTTAATAATAAGTTTCATCAAACTAATTTAGGTACTGAAATTGTGAAGGACACATTTAAAATAATGAAATTATATTAAAGTACCTACCTAATTAAATTATGCATGAAGGTGGATAACAATGATAATAATGGTATAACATTAACAAAACCAATAGAAACCAAATGTTACACGTGTCGTGGAGAAGACTTTATAAATTACTAGCTTTTGCCCGCGACTTTGCTTGCGTTAATTTAGAATTTGATAATCAATTTGGGTTGTACTCTGCTTGTTGTTTGGCGTTTGGTGGCAAAAACTCTTAATACACTACTAAAGTTTCTATATTATCACTCAATCATAATTCGAAAGACACGTGGCGCCATCTACTATCATAAGAACGTTATGCTGTTTTCTTCGGAAACAGTGCTTTTTTTCGAGATGATAGGTACCCTATGTCCGTTTCTGTACGACTAACAACGTATATGCAAAATTTCAGGATGATCGGTTCAGTGGTTTAGGCGTGAAAAGGTAACAAACAAACAAACAAACTTACTTTCGCATTTATAATATTAGTTAGGATATACTTACCTTACAACAGAAGCAAAGAAAATCATTCTAGAAAATTATTAGGTACGAGAAAATAGAGCAAAGAATAAGAATAAGATGTATAATCACGTTTATAAGACTTTTACGAGGCAGTTAAGCTTATTGAAGCTGTCTGTGTCTAATGCCACGAGTACAATTTCCCACTCAAGACAAGATTTCAAGATATTTTAGATGATGTAACAACGTAATACGTCATGTCGTAGACAATTGGAATATATTATATAAAGTAATGTAGATCTTAGATTTAGCAGTTGTTACGGATAGCGAGAAGTCCGAAAGTCTGATAAACAATCTTACCAAGGGCTATCGTGTTACCCAGTAACAGGTTTGAGGAGGTAAGATAGGTAGTCTTTCCATGTAAAATACTAGCATGCAGCCTGCAGCTGCATCCATAGCCAGGAAGAATAAGTAGGCAGATGAGATGAATATTCGTAAAGCGTTTGTTATCATCATCATTTCAGCCGAAAGACGTCCACTGCTGGACATAGGCCTCCCCCAAAAAGGGGGGGGGGGCTATTTGCCATAATTTCCACGCTTGGCAGGCGGGTTGGCGATCGTAGTATGGTTTCAAAAATGCATAGAGAACGCTTCTGCCCATTCTCTAGTAAGTCCTTTAGTCGCCTTTTCCGACACCCACGGGAAGAAATGGGATGGTGCTATTCTTTACGTCCGGCACCAAACGGGAGCAACGGGATTTAAACATGTAGATTTTGTACAATACGACATCGCATTAGAAAACACGACATCACCTTTCATTCCGTAGCTCCTAAAGTAAAATCCTACCACAGCCGAGACTTGAGAGCTCTCTTTAACGGACTCCTGCCTTTAAAAATATATCACCAAATTCTTTTATACGAAATCAAATATACCGGCTTTTCGAGCGTTGTGACTGACAAAAGGCGAACGTAGACGCCGATACCGAGCTCTGAAAGGAAATATCGTTAGCACAACAATGGAGAGGAGAAATTAAAATAATTTCTAGCACAACAGGTCGTTTGAGCCGTGAATAGATCGTGTAATTTGTTTGATAAATGTGTCCGAACTGAGGCTTTCTGTCTGATGAACGATTTTTTTACTACAGGCGTTTTATTAGGGTTTCGTACCCAAAGGTTAAAACGGGAATCCTATTACTAAGGCTCCGCCGTCTGTCTGTCTGTCTGTCCGTCTGTCACTAAGCTGTAACTCATGAACCGTGATAGTTAGACAGTTTAAATTTTCACAGATGATGTATTTCTATTGCCGCTATAACAACAAATACTAAAAAACAGAATAAAATAAATATTTAAGGGGGCTCACATACAACAAACGTGATTTTTTTGCACAAAATTGATAACGGCAACAGGTAGACGCTTCAAATATTCACAGGATATTTAGTTATATATTCTATTTAAAAATAAATAATTAAATTAAAATAAAACAAATATTTAAGGAGGGCTCCCATACAACAAACGTATTTTTTGGCATGTATAGAAAAGAAAAAGAAAGAAAGAAAAATTGTTTATTCTGCACAAACAAAACACACATTACAAAAATAAAATACAAATTGACGAAAAAAAAAAACACACTAATACAAGTAGCCAAATTGCAATCATATTTAAGACTATGAATAACCTATCCTAACTATGTATAAAGATAATGGTACGGAACCCTTCGTGCGCGAGTCCGTCTCGCACTTGGCAGGTTTTTATTCATTATGTTGACGACATGTTAGTCAAATGTACGGGGAGAAATCTTAAAGGAGAAGTAATAATCTGACAGAAAGAATCAGGTTAACATTTCCAATTTAATAGGAAAATTCAAGCCCATAATGATGATGATGAATACATACCACATTCATAAAAACCGGCCAAGTGCGTGTCGGACGACGAATAATGAAGGGTCCGTAGTTTGGATAAATTTATCCCAAGAACAAACTTAACATTGAAGTTGAAAAACATATTCCTCCATACATTCCAACTGTAAACGTAAGTTGGTCGACTATTACTCGTTAATTTGTAAAGTCTACTTAGCTGTGATAGTTTTCATTTCAACTTCGTTATTTAATAAACTACAGCCGTGATTTTTTTTCACATATCCAAAAACAACCATTTAGTTGGCACCCGGGGACATTCACACTTGACTCTAGCAAATATTTGCAAGCTTGATATTTTGCAAACAGATCCCTGAAACGAAAAATGGTTTTCAAAAACCAATTTTTTTGAACGGCCTATCCAACGATACGAAACGAGAAAAAAAAATCATCCCCACTTGAGGTTTTTTGTTTTTCTCTCTCTTTATTTATTAGGGACTTGAAACCTATAACAAGTCACGTCAGCCCCATCATTTCCTTAACAAGTTACTTACAAAATTTTCTTAAGACTATTAAATACAAACTTATAAATTAGCTTAGCTTTAGTGCTTGCAGGGTAAGCCAGAATACATTGAAATTTTACCTAAATGTAATGCATTCAATTTTATTTTTTTACATAAATGTTGTCTTTCAAAATCATAGCGAATACAATATATAAGGAGGTGTTGGACATCTTCTGGTTTATCACAAGCAGTACAGTTAGGTGAAAGGGATTTCTTAATAAAAAGGTAATTTTTTTAAGTGGTACATGTCCAGATCGTATTCTAAAAGCTATTTTAAGTAATCGCCTACCCAGTTTAACATCGGTAAACCACGGTATCCGAGAAGGCTCACCGTTGCATAACTATTGCATAGTTTTGTACCATATTCCTTTTTCTCGAGATCTGATGTCAAAATGTTCTTTCCACTTTTGTTGCCATAATTTCTTGTACCGTGAAAAATATTCTGAGTAATCAGGAATTATGAATACCTCACTTCTGTCTGTACAAGATCTTTTAGCCAAAATGTCAGCCTCCTCATTACCTCTCAAGCCAACATGTGAAGGGATCCACTGCAATCTCAGAGTAACATCATTAGGCATGGTATAAATTTTATCAAGAATAACATAAGCTAACGCTGTCCCTCTGCAACCAGAGGCGGAGCGAGCTATGTGTTCTAAAGCGCTTTTGCTACACGAAAAAATTACAACATTTTTAGATTTTAAACAACAATTTTTTTTAAAACATATGACCTCTGAGATCGCAAATAGCTCGGCGCACATAATGTTTACTCCAGAAGAAATTTTAAAGCCCTCACTTACTCCTAAACTATTACTAACAAAGGCGGCACCAATACTATCTTTAGTCTTAGAACCATCTGTAAACACTTTTTGCCATCCTGCATAATTAATATTTAATTCATCTAGTACATTATTTAACAGTAAACTATAATTATACGAATCCTTGGACGCTTTAACGCAGTCCAAATTGGTTAAAATTACTTCACCAATTTTTATTTTAGAAGTCCATACATCCAAATTAAACATCACTAGAGGGGAAGAGGCAAATACTTTCTCGTGTTTAATCTCTGTGTATACAAAAGGTAATAGTGGTTGAGGTGTGTAGGGTTTTACTACATTGTCGGCGTGATTAATATACAATATTAGTTTTAGTATAGGTATGCGAAACCCGAAACAGGTGTCTAGTATTTTTATGTACAGAATCTATGTACAAAATTTCAAAACTGTATCATGAAAAATCACAAAGTTATAAAGTTGTTAAGTTACCGGGTTGTCCATACAAAAACATGCTAACGGCGCCCCCGCCTCCAGGGTCGTCTTGCGCTCTTATGGCGGCATGGAGAGTGCGATTGTCGCAACCCAGCGCTGGGCAAGCCACAGTTGTGGCGATAAGTCCCCTCTTTGAGGAGTGGCTAGAGAGGCGCCACGGCGTCCTCACCTTCCGCCTGACGCAGGTCCTCACCGGACATGGTTGTTTCGGGAGGTTCCTGTTCAGGATAAAGCGGGAGGAAACGCCCGGGTGTCACCACTGTGTGGATCGCCTGGAGGACACGGTGTAGCATACGGTGGAGGTCTGCCCAGCTTGGGCGGAGCACCGCCGTGTCCTCACGGAGGCGATCGGCGGCGGCGATATCTCGCGTCCGGCCCTGGTTCAGGCCATGGTTCGGAGCGAGAGTGCATGGGAGGCCGTCACCTCCTTCTGCGAATTAGTAATGCTTGCGAAGGAGGAGGCGGAACGCGTGAGGGAGAGGCAATGTTCGCGCCCTCGCACCCCTAGTCACCGCAGGAGACGCCCCGGGCGTCGGGAGTCGCAAGCCGATTTCCAATCACCGTAGGCGCGGGCCTGCGAACGGTGAGCGATGGGTAGCTCACCATCCGATAAGAACCAGGCCCGGGTCGACGGCGCCTCGTATTCCACGCGCGCCTCAAAGAGTTGTCAGCACCAAGTGACGGGGTCCGATAAGGCCAATGCCTGCCAGGGTTGCGAGTTTGTCCGAAAGGGATATCGTGGCCCTGGCACACAAGCAAATGAAGGAATACGGGTGGGTTTTAGTCAGTGAAAGTCTGACACGCCCTCCTGCTCCGCCCAGAGCGGGAGAAGTTATATGATAATTATATTGTTTATTATAAAAAAAGGGTCGTCTTGCGCTCATTGATAATAATTTGGCAGTAGGTACCTAACCGTACGGTGATTGTATTGTAAGTAATTAAATGGTGATAACATTTTTCATCACACTTAAATATTTTTGGGACAAAATATAACATGGTGTAAAAATTATTGAAATCGACTCAGTTCCTTATTCTGATCAAACTATATTCTGGTTTCACATATACTACAAATAATGTTGTTTAAACCCATGCCAAATTACAGCTTTCTAGTACCGAGAGTTTTGGAGCTAAGCGGCGGACAAAAGTATGTCTGTCCGCGGCTGACAGACGGACATAGCGAAACTATAACGGCCTTATTACAAAACAAGGGTTATCTTTAGAGCCAGGTTTAAATCATCATGTCATTTTTGAATTTCGAACCTGATTCCGTCCGAGATAAAGTTCCTAATACAAAAACTGATTATACACCCGAGTCTAAGTTGTCAACTTTGTATTAAGAACTTTATATCACACGAAATAACGTTCGAAGTTAAAAAATGACACGATGGTTCAAACCTGGGTCTAAAGATAAACTTTGTTTTGTAATAGGGCCGAATGGGTTCCTTGTTGACTATAGAACCCTGAAAACCCAAAGCTATTTTAAGCTGACTGATAAAATAAATCCATGAATTCATTGCAAGCTGTGATGACGAATATAAAAAGCCTCTAAAATAAACAAACAATCCAGGTTATACCATGCCGTTCGACTGACATCAGGGATCGTCAGCTTTTCAACGAGAATGGCTATAGGTTTTCAATAAAATAAATAGCACGCTGGTGGTTATACCTGTAAATTCAGCTTTTACGAACTGAGAGTTAAGTATATTTATTTGGAAATCGATAACAGCTAAGCACGAATGTAAGTCGTTATTCTGCGGGTTAAGACGTCTAGAGGAGTCAAGTACTGTAGTGGGTTTATGGATTTCAGAATGTTTTTATTTATAAATGAAGTACTTGGAATAGTATTTGTTTGATGCTATAAGTTACGTTTCAGATGAATGACTTACCAAAGATTCAAATTCTTTTGCAAGTAATAGCCTATGAACACACCAAGAATGGCAGTCTATTAATAAGCACACTAGGTAGGTATGTACCTAAATCTTTTGTTTGTGAAAATAGGAATAATTTAACTCAATACTCAATATATTTATTGCTTCCATATGTGAACTTAGGTGGTAGGTTTTACAAATATGATCATTGTGGACCCTGTCGGGCACAGCAAAAAGTAGGAGAGAGGAAGAGGGCTTTTATTTGAGTACTTAGTTGTTGTAATAAATATTGTAATCTTATATATAAAATTCTCGTGTCACAATGTTAGTGACCATACTCCTCCGAAACGGCTTGACCGATTGTTCAGAAATTTTATATGCATATTCAGTAGGTCTAAGAATCGGCTACTATCTATTTTTAAGGGTGGCTTTCCCACGGGATCGAGACTTACGCGGATGAAACCGCGAGGCGCAGCTAATTTAAATATAAAGTTTTCTAAACTGTACCGTGTGACATATCAAATGAAAGGACATGCAATCTTTTTTTTATAATTTAAAAATATTTCGTTTTACAGTTATTATAGATAATACCACCCCACCCCTTATCTCTGAAACTGCTGAGTTTAAAAACAAAAATATAGAGAATAGTTCTATACTTACCTATAGATTACAGGAAAACCTCTAAAAAGTCTGTGGCCTTAAAATAATAATTATGGTAAATCACTCAATATTCATGTATCTTTGGTCTTGTCCATTCTATAATTATTGTATTATGATTGTGTTAGTTTTATGTTTTTAATGATCATGATTTTTTTTGTATTTTTTATTTATTGTTTATGATTTCAAACACAATGTGAATTGTTCCTGAATAAAATTGAATTGAATTGAATAGAACTTTGCAAAAAAAATGTTTCTTTAATTTTTTAATAACGCTCTGATGATACTATTCTGTTAATTATGTATGACTAAGGTGTGCCTTACCTCTTGAGGCTCCGAATCGACGAACCAGTCGATAGTTGCTGCTGGCAGCGAGTAGTCCGAGGTACAGTTGACCAGTGCCTGCTCCCCGACTTGTACTAACGTTGGTAAACCCGTAATTAGCGGGTCGTATTCTGGCATTACTGGTGGAAAAGAATAGTAAGTATTAATCGTTATCAGTATCAAAATCTTGAAATAGAAGAATAATTATTGTATGCTTCATCGAATCTCAAACGAAGCAGAATGGGAAAAAAACACGCACACTTATACCATACCACACCTGAAATCACCACTTTGGAATTCGTACCACGAGCCCATAGGGATCACTGGCAAATAATATTTGTAACCTAGCTGTAGGTAATATTTTAAGCTACTCATATCGTCTTAAATTGTGAACCTGCTTACTGTATTAACTGGACATTTAACTATTTATTTATTTATTCTATTCTATTCGGGAAACTTACAGCTAACTTATACAGTGTTCTTAAACTATATAAAATTAAAGGTCATTTACAAATTTCCACTGATAAACACTAAAAATAAAACGAGAAACAAAAAGGTACAAAATACCTATAACATAAATCATTAATTAGTGTGTTATTTTTAATCAGGTATTGTTTTTGATTTTATGTATTCTATTTTCTCTTATACTCTTACACACGTTGTCGACATCTCTTTATCGACTTTCCTATCGCAGGTATGCTGGAAAGGATTTCTTTAGAAATAAGCATCACCTTTGTACGGATTTTTCTGTTCCTTTCTTCTTGTTTGTTTATATAAATATGTGTAAATAATAGAATAAATAAATAAACATAAATTATTAAATAAATAGCACACGATCAGCTAACACAAACTAAAAATTGTTTAGACCATGTTTAGACTCAAACAATTACAACACAATTACTTCTATTTCTATTCTTTTCAATGTACTGCAGTACACCTAGCCTGAGGGAGTCCTACACTACACCTGCTCAACTCAAGAACACGTCTTCCCCAAGGGCCATTGGTTTGACGGCAGTTGTGGTCGGTGTATTGTAATTACAGCTTGACTGTTCTAAACGCTAGTTAGTTATGATCAAATCATCATAATTTAAATACATATCAATGATTTGTAGTTCCGTATCAATCAATTAATGTTCACTATGGCTAAATGGCTTCATACTCTTACATACGAGGAATTGGACATATTATCCGAACCCTTTTTTTTTTTTTGGGTGGGAAATTATCAAATAACTTCGCCCGCTCTGGGCGGAGCGGGAGGGCGTGTCAGACTTTTACTGACTAAAACCCACCCGTATTCCTTCATTTGCCTGTGTGCCAGGGCCACGATATCCCTTTCGGACAAACTCGCAACCCTGGCAGGCATTGGCCCTAACGGACCCCGTCAGTTGCTGCTGACAACTCTTTGAGGCGCGCGTGTGGAATACAACGCGCCGTCGACCCGGGACTGGTCCTTATCGGACGGTGAACTACGCATCGCTCACCGTCCGCAAGCCCGCGCCTACGGTGGCCGGAAATCGGCTTGCGACTCCCGACGCCCGGGGCGTCTCCTGCGGCGACTAGGGGCGCGAACCTTGCCTCTCCCTCACGCGTTCCGCCTCCTCCTTTGCAAGCATTACTGCTTCGCAGAAGGAGGTGACGGCCTCCCATGCACTCTCGCTCCGAACCATGGCCCGAACCAGGGCCGGACGGGAGAGATCGCCGCCGCCGATCGCCTCCGTGAGGACACGGCGGTGCTCCACCTAAGCCGGGCAGACCTCCACCGTATGCTCCACCGTGTCGATCCACACAGTGGTGACACCCGGGCGTTTCCTCCCGCTTTATCCTGAACAGGAACCTCCCGAAACAACCATGTCCGGTGAGGATCTGCGTCAGGTGGAAGGTGAGGACGCCGTGGCGCCTCTCTAGCCACTCCTCAAAGAGGGGACTTATCGCCACAATTGTGGCGTGCCCAGCGCTGGGTTGCGACAATCGCACTCTCCATGCCGCCATGAGATCCCGCCGGAGCTCTGTCCGCTTAGCCGTGATTTCTCGCGGCAGCGGAGTTTCACCCCGGCGTTTCGCCTCCTCGCGCCACTCCCAGATTTGCGCAAGGACTTTTGCCTCCAGATCCCATGGCGGTAGTCCGGCAAGGAGGCCCGCCGCCTCATGGGAGACCGTGCGGTAACCCCGTACCAGCCTGATGGCCATGACCCTTTGGGACGCGTTCAATTGGCGGGCTGGTCGCAGCCTTAAGGAACGCGCCCACACCGGTGCCCCGTAAAGGGCCATGGACCGCACGATCCCCGCGTAGAGCCTCCGGCAGGAGGCGTTTGGACCCCCTAGATTGGGTAGGAGCCGCTTTAAGGCAGCCCCGGCCCGCTCCAGTCTGGGAGCCAAACGTCGAAAATGCTCCACGAAGTTCCAACGGCTGTCGAGGACGAGTCTCAGGTACTTCATCGTCGAATCGACACCGATGTGAACCCCTCCTGCCGTTATCTGGGAACCCGACAGTGGCGCGTTCCGAGGACCATAAAAACACATGGCCTCAGACTTGTGCAAAGCCACCTCGAGTCCCAATTGCCGGATCCTGTTGACGATTGTCGCAACCCCACGTGCCGCCAGTTCGGCCGCCGCCTGATGCGACCTCCCCTGCGCCAAGACCAGCGTGTCGTCAGCGTAGCAGACTACGCTGACGCCGTTAGGGAGGTTAGCACGCAGCACCCAGTCGTAGCCGATGTCCCACAAATGCGGCCCCAGGACCGATCCCTGTGGGACACCGCACGACATCTCTCGCCGGTTCCACTCTCCGTGGTGACCGGGGTAGATGACGGCCCTGTCCGTCAAATAGGCCTCGACCACTCGACAGAGGTAGGTCGGCATCCAGTGATACCGGAGTGCCTCCCTAATGCAACTCCAAGGCGAAAGCATTGGCGATGTCAAGAGACACCGCCAAGACGACCCCACCCCTCGGGGAAGCCTGAGTCGACCCAACGCGGTTGTATGCGTACATTCGTGGTGGGGCGACCCAGACTGCCAGGCACTTCTTCTCTTGCAACCGAGCGGGTGGGCAGGTTGCGGATAGCCCAACTCCGGCTGCGGGACCGACTATTAAAGGTCGATCCCGCACCCGGAGCATCTCGTTGAGATCCCGGACAAGAGAAGTTTCCGAAGGCCAAACCCCAGGCTTAGGTTAACCTTTCTACCTCTTCCTATGTACCTACCACCTAATTATCCGTCCTTCCTTATCCATACATCCTGTCGATCCCCAAATCCCTAGGCCAAATTCCAAACCTAGGGTGGCCCCACAAGTACCCGCACCCTTTACCCACGAATACCTTCCCTCCCATCCCTACATCCCGTCGGTCCTAGAGGAAGGGTAACCTCGATTCCAAAAAAGCCCACCCCCAAAATGCCAACATGAAACAGAATGAGCAAATTACTACCCAGGTGGGTCCCGGCCAAGCCGGGGAATCCCACACCGCCTCGGCGGTCAGCCCCCAACGTAATCTGGGGGGGGCACCCATCTGTTCTTTGGTGCCGCGCTCTTTAGCGCGGCCGGCTGCTGATTTAGCGCCCATTACCCAGGCTGCGACTCACGCGCCCACTAACCCGATTTCGGCTGCGACCAACGCGCCAACACACCCAAATCCGGCTGCGACTTACGCGCCTACACACAGCACAAAAGGCACGCTTCCCGCGAGCATCTGGCAGCAGAGCATCGTGCGGAAAAGCTTTGCCTACCCTGATAGAGACCAAGACCGACACGGACAGAGAGGGACGGGGAACGATGACGGGCCTGGCAGCTCCAAAACTCTCCCGGTTGATGTTGATGGAGTACGCCTGCTGAAAAAGCGCGGAAAAATCTGGGCCCGGGAGAAGAAAGTAGGCGACCGAAAGCCCGAAACCCGCCAAGGCACTAGCCAGCGTGGTGCGCGATCGGATGCCGAAGGGGAAGTACGCGACCAGCCACGAGTACGCGAAGGGGAAACCCAGCGCGAAAAGTGGCCGGACGCGGAACCACGCGACCAGCCGCGAGTACGCGAAGGGGAAACCCAGCGCGAAAAACGGCAGGATGCGGAATCACGCGGGCAGGGGCAAGTACGCGAAGGGGAAACTCAGCGCGAAAAGCCTCCGCAAGCGTCGGAGTCTGCCGGGGCCGACATCCGACCCCAAAACACCGACAGCACTCACGACCGACCTCAACCCAGACGCAACAGGGGTAAGAGATCCGGAGCCTTGTACAAGGCGTCGCCGGCAAAAAACACCCAGCCAGGCACCTCCAAGCCGCAGCCTGGACCGAGCGGTACAGGGCCGGCGAAGAGGGAGCGCCCTGACGATACAGCTTCCCCAAGCATGCTTCAGGGGGACGCCAAACGCTCCAGGATCCAGTCTATTCCGGGGGAGCAGAGGACCTACGCGCGAGCCACGAAGGACATCCCTGCGCGGCTGGCCGTAGCAATCTGCTTCCCCCCCCCCCTCTAGGGACCTGACGAGAGAGGAGGCCGAGCACACTAAGACTACCCTAGAAAATCTCCTACTAGACACGGACTCGTCAACACCACTCCCGGCCTTCCGCGGATACCCTCGGGTAGCGGAAGGGACCGTGCAGATGTGGTGTGAGGACGATAACTCCCTGACATGGCTGACCCAGAACGTTCCCAGAATCAGACTCCCAGACACTGACCTCACCCTCACAGTACTGAGACAATCTGACGTGCCCACACGAGTCCGAGCCTCGCTTTTCGTCCCTCGTTACGACGGTGACGTGGCCCGGCTCCAGAGTATTCTGATCCGTCAGAATACTTGGTACGACATCGCCAAGTGGTCTTTGTACAGGGCGACGGCCGTCGGCGGCGACAACTTTGGGACATTTTTGACCCTGGGTGTACCGCCGGAGGAAGCCGCAAAGGTCCTAGCTCGGGAGCGACGTATATCCTACCTGCTTGGTTCGATATACGTCCGCTTCAGCCCCACGACCAAACCACCTGACACTCAGACTGACAGCACGGACACGACAACGACACAACCGACACAGACAAAGGACACGGACATTGCCCAACTTGAGGAGGTCATGGCCAGAGCAGCAATGGGTGATGACTGTGACACCATACCACCCTCATCCCCTGGCTGGCACGAGCAACTGCTCGCTTCGTCGCCGGGCGAACAGCACGAAGGTCAATACAGAGAGGAGGTGGTGGAGAGACTGTCCGATGGATCCATCACAGACTAACCCCACTCCACCACCGTCACCGTCCCTCAACATCATCCAGACCAACCTCCAACATAGCCAGGCTGCAACGGCTAGTCTACGCAGGGCACTGGAGGTGAAGCCCCGAACCATCGCACTGATCCAAGAGCCGTGGATCAGGAACAACAGAATATGCGGCCTCGGTAACATCGGAGGTAAGCTAATCCTAAACACACACAGCTCAGACAAACCAAGAACCTGCGCTTACATACCCAAAGAAATCCCTATCGCCCCACTTACTCAATTCTGTTCCAGAGATCTGACAGCTATCAGGCTCCAAACAGAAGGCGACGCTCCGGATGTTGTACTGGCCTCGGTATACATGCCAGGCGAGGAAGCCGACTGTCCGCCGAAAGAGATGGTCGACTTGGTACAGCACTGCGAGCGCGCCAACTTGCACCTGATCATCTGCACTGACTCGAACGCCCACCACCCGCTCTGGGGCAGCGACGCACCGAACTCCAGAGGAGAGGTACTATCCACCTATTTATTTTCAACCAATCTTAACATCGTAAACCGCGGCTCGGAACCCACTTGGGTCACAGCCCGAGGACAAACGATCATAGATCTAACGCTCTCTACAGAAAACGCGACAAACTTTATCACAAACTGGCACGTGTCGGACGAGCCTTCTTGCTCAGACCATAGAAGAATCCGCTTCACACTAACAACCAACGTTAAAAAACCCATACCGAGACGAAATCCTCGGCGCACTAATGTGCCGGGATATAAGCGGCTCCTAGCCTCACTGCTAGCTAGGCACCTAACACTAACAAGCTTAACAGATCCTGTACAATTAGAATACACTGTCACAAAGCTATCAGAATACATAACCGAAGCCTACCATACATGCTGCATACTAAGGGCACCACAAACCAAGACTGAGAGAAACCCCTGGTGGACCGCCGAACTCAGTAAACTCAGAGATGCACTTCGTAAGCAATTCAACAGAGCCAAGAACACCAGACTCCCGGAGGACTGGGAGCTATACAAAGAAACCCAATATCTGTACAGGAAACAGATCAGGACTGCCAGGAGGACAGCTTGGCGGAAATTCTGTGAATCCATTGAGACAAATAATGAAGCCGCAAGGGTAAGGAAGATCCTGTCAACTGACCAGGACCGAACTCTTGGCGCGCTGAAAAAACCCGACAACTCTTATACAATAACTGACCATGAAACCAGCAAGGTCCTTCTTGAGACTCACTTCCCGGACTGCAAACTCTTAGAGGACAGGACATGGGAGGTTGTGCCAGAATGGACCCCTACGGATCAAGACTGGTCAAGAGCCCATAATATAGCAACAGAAGACCGTATAAAGTGGGCTATCAACACGTTTAAGCCATTTAAGTCCGCAGGGCTGGATGGCATCTTCCCAGCCCTGCTACAGTGGGGAATAGATTATCTAACACCGTGGCTGGTCGAAATCTATCGAGCGTGCATAGCCCTCAGACACATACCACTAGCATGGCGTGAAGTGAAAGTCATCTTCATACCCAAACCGGGCAAAACCGACTACACACAACCCAAGGCCTTTAGGCCTATCAGCCTTACATCCTTTCTACTAAAAACCCTGGAGAGACTCTGTGACAGACATATTCGAGACGGACCTCTTCGGGTAAAACCACTCCATAAACAACAGCATGCGTACTCCACGGGCAAATCAACAGAATCTGCGCTACACAGCGTGGTTTCTAAAATTGAATGCGCAGTGGACCACAAATGCTCATCACTGGCCGCCTTCATTGACATCGAGGGCGCCTTTGACAAAACCATGTTCAACAGCATCAACATGGCTCTAAACAGACATAACATTGACTCGACCCTGAGCGGCTGGATCACCAATATGCTCAAAATGAGAGCTGTACAAGTCACGGTAAATGACACTACAAGGGCCGTTGTGGCGAAGGGTTGCCCACAAGGGGGCGTCCTCTCGCCGCTTCTGTGGAACCTGGTTGTAGACAGCCTCATCAAAGCACTCAATGACAAAGGTTATTTTACCGTAGGCTACGCCGACGACATAACCATAATAATAAATGGCACCCACGAGAACACCTTATGTAACCTAATGCGCCAGGCTTTGAAAATAGTAGAGGACTGGTGCAACAAACACCAACTGTCGGTGAACCCGACAAAAACCGAATTGATTCTCTTCACAAAAAAGAGGAAGTTGGCGACACTACAATTGCCACGACTCTTTGGAACTACCCTAAGCCTTTCAACTGAGACCAAATACCTGGGCATCTATTTGGACAAACAGCTGAACTGGGCAAAACACACCAACTACATCACCACAAAAGCCAGCATATCCTTATGGCAGTGCAAAAGACTGCTTGGAAGGAATTGGGGCATCTCTCCCAAGGTCACCCACTGGCTATACACCACAGTCATCCGACCAATTATCACATATGGCTCACTGGTCTGGTGGCCCAGGACGGACCTGAGTACAGCCCAAAAAGACCTCGACAAACTGCAGCGGTTTGCTTGTGTAGCAATAACTGGCAGTATGAGGACTGCACCCACTGCCGCACTACAAGTAATGCTAGGACTGCCACCCCTACACCTCATCGTGCGAGAGGAGGCAGCCCTGGCCGCCTTCAGGCTCCACATATCGGGAACCCTGAGCAAAGACTCTAGGGTCAAACACACACGCATAAAGGAGGAGGCAATCAAAAGACAACCGATGATGGCATCACCCTGCGACAAAGCCCCGAAACTACACTTCTTTCAGAAGCACTACAACGTTATACTTACAGAGGAACGGTGTGATCACTCAGGCCCGAAAGAGATGAGAGTATACACCGACGGATCAAAGACCAACTCCGGAACCGGAGTCGGAGTCTTCTCACACGATTTTAACATAAATATATCCAGCCCGCTTGGAATGTTCAACACCGTCTACCAGGCGGAATGTGTGGGCATTATACAAGCGGCTTACGCCATCGAAGCCAGGAAAGTTACGGACACCCGTATACGTATACTGTCCGACAGTGCCTCAGTGCTGCAATCCCTAGAGAAAAAATATATAACCTCCAGACTAACACTAGAATGTCACAATGCACTGGAGCGGGTGACGGTGTGCAACCGTAACAAAGTGACACTGCAATGGATAAAAGGACACAGCGGATCGCTGGGTAACGACGCAGCTGACGAACTGGCTAGGAGAGGATCCAGCGCGCCAGCCTGTGGACCCGAACCTATTGTACCCATCCCCTTTAACCAATTACGTAGGTGGCTACAGGAGTTCACCCATACACTAGCGGAGAACTGGTGGACCTCGGCACCGGGCTGCAAGCAATCCAGGGAAGCCATGCCATCCTTAGATGGCAGGCTAACCAGGCGTTTGCTACGCCTGGACAGGAACGGCCTGCGCCTGGTGACGGGGACTATAACGGGACACTGCTCACTGAACAAACATTTCCACACAATAGGTATAACGGACAGCCCTCTGTGCAGGGCTTGCATGGAGGCTGAAGAAACCGTTGCGCATGTGCTCTTTGACTGCACAGGCGTCACCCAGATCAGAACAGAAACCCTTGGGTCACCCAGATCTTTCACAGACGTCCTATGCAGACCAGGAGACCTAATCAGCTTCTGGAGGGAGGTGGGCTGGTTGGAATAAACCACTGACGGCCGCCATGGCCCACGCACAATGGTCCACATGAGGGACTAAGTGCGGAAACCAAACCTTCTAACATAGAACATAGAACATAGACGACCCCACCCCGGATTATCCGAACCCTAAAGATCTTTCTTCCGTAGTCATGCACACCAAATACACGTAGCGTTGAGTGTGCTCGTGGGCAGGTTCCACAAGCACACTCTACACTTACACCCCACAGATACGCACTACACTCACATACAACACTCCCACATACACAACATTAAGCAATTATCTATTTTAATTTTACTTTAAATCTTTTTGTTTTTTACTATTTGATTTTATTACGTTAAAATATTTTTTTTTTTTTTTATATTGTTATTGTTCTTTTTTAAACCCCTACTGTATTTTATCTCTGGAATCTGGGACGCTATTGTCTCCCTGTTAACGCCCACCGCGTTAACAGCTGCGACATCGTTTTGTAACTAATGTAGCTATTTACGTACGCAATCAATTTGTAAAATTTGTTTTTGTTCCCATAAAGATTATTATTATTATTATACAGGGTTATTTTTAAAACGTCAATCACATCTTCAGGGTCATTGTACTCATCATTATGAACAACTTTTACTATGGAACCAAAACTGAAATCGCGAAAAAAAAAACCAGCTGTACATTTAAGTTCGAATAATTCGTTAAAATGTAGGGAACAGCAGATTTTTTTTCGCGATTTCAGGTTTGGTCCCCTAGTAAAAGTTGTTCATAATGATGAATACAATGAACTCTTAAGAGGTTATTGACGTTTTAAAAATAACCCTGTATATTACTATGATTTTATGACACATACGTACGTGTCTTTTAGATGTATCCGGTTAGACTGGAAGCTGACCGCAACGTAGTTAGGAAAGGGCAGATGATGACCTACGTGTTTTTAAATACCAAAACGTATAGAATTTAAACAAAATAAAAGCAGTTTATCGTTTTACAAGTTATTAAACTTAGGGTATGACCAAAATAATCAATACTAAAGTGGACGGCTTGTAGTGAAACCCTTTGCCTAACTTTTAACTCGGGTGTTATTTTATTGTTACGAGCTTAACAAGGGATATCCAATATATTTTGGGTAGGCTTACTATTACTATTCATTCTATTATATTCTTACATTCACATTATTCAGAGATGGGTTTAAAAGAAACTAATTGCATTTCAATGAATTTTTATTTGCTGTATAAATGTGTGGAAACTAGATACTAATACTAGAACTGCAGTATCCAAAATTACTATCAGCTATAAAAATACCAGAAATAAAGGTTGGGAATGTAATGGTTTATTGAAAACTATTTTATACGTTGTTTACTTTGCATAGCCATACTCGACAAAAATGTGTACTGTTTTACAATTTGTTTTTGGTTTTATGTTTGATGAATAAACATGCTGTTTTATCTTGTTTAATAACAAAAATAACATTTTATATCTGTGACTATTTAGAGCAATTTTTGTTAGGGAACTTTCATAGGAAGGTTAATTTGTAAAAAGTGGTTGTGTTGGTGGTAATGTCTTGCCTTTTTACCACACAGCCTTTCAGGAAAAAAAAGCTTTCGCACAAAAAATGCCATCAGTCGTATCATTTAATATTTTCTTTCCATTTTTATTCCGAAATGATATTTTCCTTGAAAACGTCTTTGTCGAAGGGCAACTACATCCTATTAGATTTAATACCATTTCCGTGCCTTGTCTCCCTAGTCCCATTAACGTAGATTCTGACTTCCCACACGATAATTACCGGTACCATGGAGCCGTTTATTATGTTATGATGTATGTTGACTTAAAAAAGTTTGGCAGTTAAGAGTATGTCATGCTCACTTAAATGTCTCGCTGATGGTGGCGCGTGTGTTGGATCATTCGGTTCCCTACAAAATGGTTGAGCTGGATGGTGCTGATCCTCGCGTCATGCTCGTGAACGGGCGCCGTCAGTTGTGACTGGTCTTCTCCTATCTGCCAGGGCTTATTTGTAATATTTTATATTGTTTTTTAAATAATTTATATTTTTACATTGTTCTCACATATAGAAGCGACAAGAATAATGTACCCAGGATTTTGTAATATCTTGATTTAATAGAGTGTCCTTGGAGTTTCTTGCCTATTCTTCTCCATAGAGATCTACGTTTTGGAATGGGCAAATAGCTTCAACTTTCTGACTAACTGACCGACTCTTTGACAATTCAAAAGTGCCTGTAATTGGTTTAATTGAAATAAATGCTTTGAGTTTGAGTTTGAGTTTATAATCTCCAGAATAGAACGACGTTTATGTTGGGCTCATCATAATGAGATAATGTTCGGGAAAGCCAATAATATTTGTCCGTACGGATTGTTTGTTATCTTATGTGGGATTGCATATTGATATTATATTAGGAGTCTTGATTTGCGAAATGTGACGTGTACGATAGGTAGTACATCTCTGCCCAATCCTTCGGGAAAACAAGGCGTGAAATTATGTTTATATTAGCATTTCCGGGTTATTGTTGGCTGAAATTATATATTATCGTTTCTTTTATGTACACACATATATATTCTATTAACTTTGTTTGTTTTAACGAGAATATACCATTCTCGTTAAAACAATCATCGAGGCTGAATTAGGCACACTTCCATGGTGATAAATCTATTCTTATGTCCATATTATAATCTAAGTCGCCGCGAATCTCTTAGAGAACTATTTAAAAATATTAATATTATGACGGTACCTTGCCAATTCATTTATGAAAATATTATGTATGTAAAGAAAAATCTACATCTTTTTAATAAAATAAGTGATAGACATAATTTTAATACTAGAAATAAAGACAAAATAGATTACCAATAGAGACCATTTTCAGATTATCTAAAGTTGGTACATACATCTTTTATGGGGTACTGTGTTAAATGTTACAATAAAATACCTTGTGATATATTGCAACTAAATGAAAGAAAATTTAAAACTCATATTAAAAGAACTCTTTGTAAACAAGCATATTACAAATTAGAGGATTATATCCAAGATAAGAATGCTTGGAAACATGCTGGTCCAGCTCCATAGGACCACCTAGAGTCTAGACAAAATCAAACAGGCTGCTTTTTTTTAATTGTTTAATTTACTATTTTTATGACATTTATTTTAAATTCTGTGATTGCCTAAACTCACACTGATACTGTTATTTTTTAGGAAACCGTATATTATTTTTTTTACAATTTTTGTAAATATGTGAGTACCATGTATCTATCACATAATTAATTTTATTTATCTGTCATTGCTTTATTCTTAACTATTTTTTTTACCTATTGTGGTATAGTAATTTTTTTGTAGGTGCATCGTCTTCACATATAATTATATAATTAATGTACCTATATAAAATATTGTACAAGATTTTAAAAGAGTAACGATGGAGTTTCTTGCCCATTCTTCTCCATACGAAACTACCTTTTGGAAGGGCCAACGAGAATCAATTCTATTTTTTGTAAATATTGACGTTCAAAAGTGCCTTCTAAGGGCCTATTTGAAATAAACAATTTGACTTTGACTTTGCCAACCAGGAAATTACAATCTACATAATCAGTGATAATCTTCAGTCCTAAAACAAAAAAATACCAGGGCAGCATACTCACCAGCAAGTGTCATATTTGCTGATCGCTTGTCAACAGCGAACCGAGGTCCTTCGCTGGAGACTTCGCAGGTGTACTTCGCAGTGCCTCTCTCAGGCCTGACTGTGATGACACACGCCTCAATGTCACACGAACTGTTTGTGACAGAGATGTCTGTGCTGTTAAATACTCTTGTTTCAAGCTGTGGACAAAATTAGTGATTAAAGGGAGATAGTGAAAGTGTTGAAGGTATGGAGTTAGGTAAGAGTGCATTTGGCCTCTGTCTATTAAAGCAAGGAATAAATGATTATAATTATGTATCCAACAAATAGGTGTTACGCAGGATTTAATTTGTGCCAAGTGCCTAAAATACTTGATAAATTGTCAGAATAGGGTATAGAAGTTACGAGATCATTCTGGCTATTGTGATCTTTGTTAAATGTCATGCAATTCGCATGTATTATTATAGCATCGGTAAGAGCTACAGCCTTCACAGATGGCCATGAGTCTTCACCGCCGCGAATAGATCATGCCATTTTATTTCCCGCGGGCGTCGTTTGAACAGATAACCCTTTCTCACACTTGAATTTTACGACTTTTGCGGGATGACAAAAAGCCAATACATCCTTGTTTGTAAGGATATATTGGCATAGTTAAGCATAGTTTTCATCTGGAGCTTTATTTGATTTTACAGTTAACATAAATTTGGTATGAGGCTTTGTGGACGTGAAGTTTTAATATTTTCCGGGATTCATCCCGGAAAACCATCCCCATCCACCATCATGTATTTTTCTAGATAACTCCATTAAACCTGTTCATTAGTATTAGCCGAGAAACCGTAGCAAATAGGAATAGAAAATCTCTTTCAGATTTGTAATATTAGTGAGGATATACCCCAGCAAAGCGGTGACAAAAAGGAGGAGATAAAGATCTCCACAAACCGGCACACCTAATTATAGCACCTTTTCAATTCCCGCTACATAGATATAATAAAATACATCTCGCAGATTACCAGCACGGGTTTAAAAGCTGTTGAAAGGCTCTTCAGTCTTCAGAGCCCTCATTTCGACCTCATTCCGTAAAATATTTCCTAGTCGCAGATTCAAAAGCTGTTCCATAACAGGTGAAAACATTCTCCACTTTAAAATAACGTTTATAAAATGTTATATACGTGTTCCGCTTTCAGGTTTTTCTTGTCCAAATATTTTTTTCTGGCCGTTCGCGTGATGAGCGTAATATACGGACGCCGCCGAGCACCCGTGCGAAACGAAAATATATTTTTTGAGGCTACTTTTTATTGAGGAGATGTTTTTTTTAAATTACGTAGAGAGATTCAAAAGCTATTAACGTTGGCGTGAACTTCGTTAAAAAAACGTGTGACTAGAACCATAAACCTAGAACGAGCAAAATTGCAGTGGTGTAAAATATATGTCATGGTAAAAAAGTTCTTTGTAAATAAGGAAAACGCGAAGCAAAATTGATTATAGCAAAAAGTGTCGTCTGGTGCGGTTTAGGTCAACTTTCCGCTGGGAGTTTTTCCGCGAGCCCCGCTGTCGCTAGTGGAAAGAAGGCTACAATAGTGCACTAATGACTTTATACCAGGGACCACTTTGGTTACCCATTGAAAGGGTTTTCGATAGGGTTTTTCTAAGCGGTTAAACGAAAACCCATATGATATGGGTAACCCTTATGAACGGCTTAAATAAAATTTTGGTAACCCATTGAAAAGGTTTTCGATAAAAGCCCATACGGTGTTGGTAACCCTTTTGAACGGCTTACTTTAAGCCATTTAAAATTACCCACACCATATGGGTTTTTCTAAAATGGTAACCAAAATGGTCCCTGGATAGAATAGAGATAGAATTAGTCATTTTACGCGTGCTGGACGGATATCGAAATAACATAATATTATGATTTTTTCATGTTAGTTCAAGTAGGTATAGAACCCATTGAATGGGTTATCATGTAACCCTTTCACTGGGTTTCAAGTATAAAACCCATTCAATGGGTTATCAGGTAACTCTTTCAATGGGTTTCTAGCATAAAACCCTTTCAATGGGTTACATCATGAGAAAGGGTTACCCCTTCGAAAGGCTTAACCCTTAACCGGGGTTGTACGGTCCCTGCTTTATACTGAGCAAATTGCTCTATCACATACTGTACTAAATAACTTAATTTTACTTCGGGTCAATACACAGTATAAAATAATAGGAGATAAGTACCCATAAATACTTAAAACTTGTTCAAGTTTAACTTTTTTAGGGTTTCATACATCAAAAGGAAAAAAAACGGAATCCATAAAGGATCACTCGTGTGTCTGTGCGTCTGTGCGTCTGTCACAGCCGATTTGCTCCGAACCTGCTAGACCGATTAAGTTGAAAGGTACACATAAGAATTTCTGTGACCCAAATACGGACGTGTAACGTAAATAAATGAGTTTTGAATATGGCTCACTTTTGTGGGGCAAATTAGTAAATGAAAAAAAAATTTAGCATACTGTACCGTGTGACATAAGCCAATGATCGGAATAGCTAGAGCTAATATAACAAAGAACATAGTCAAAAAAGTGGAGACTTCCTTACGACATTTTTTTTTTAAATATTATTTCGAGTTTCGGGACATCACTGAGTACATTTAATATTAATGTTATTAATACAGTAAACTAATTGAATACATTTTCTTTTTTAACCGACTACAAAAACAAGGAGAACGTTCTCAAAAAACGAGTAGCTATACGTTTTCTATTGTTACTAATTTAGGTAAACAACTGGGTCCGCCTCATGTTTTAGTTTCCCAGAATAGCCAAAACTTGCTGACTCTTTCTATCTTTTGTTTGTCACTGGTAAACAATGACAAAACGGTTGAGGGGTAGAGGCGTGTTTTGCATTCCAAGCGTCGTCGTGCGTGCATCACTCACTCCTGTAGTTCCTCAAGTTGTGTACGCATATTTGGCTCCTGAATTGTTTTTTTTTTACCTGTACTTGTTTTATCGTATATTGGATTTTATTTGATTTATCTTTTTAGATCTTTGTATCCTGCTTATGCGTATAAAGTTTAATTAAAATCGGTTCAGTCATTTCGAAAAACAAGAGCTTGAAAGTTTGTATGAAATGCCGTAAGTCGTAAACGCTCTTAAAATGTACTATTTCCCTCCCTTATCTCCGAAACTAGTGAGCCTACAATTTTGAAAAAATACAGAAAACAGTTCTTTGATTACAGGAAAACCTTTAAGAAGTCTATGGTGTTAAAATAGCATGATAAATCTCTTAATATTGTGTGTACAAAAACCATTTGCAGTTGGAATATAACGGTGACTTTTTCAATTACAATGTTAAGTTTGTTCATGGGATAACTATTTCTCTTCTTTCTTCACATCCCTTCATTGTGCGTGGTCCGACATGCACTTGGCCGACTTTTTTTGTTCAAAAACGATAATACATTTTCGTGCGAAATGGATTATGGATTCTGAAAATAAAACTATTTTTGAAACACGGAACCTCTGTAGCAAACATTTATAAACATATATAAACAATCTTTAATACAAGCCCTTTCATTTGATATGTCACACGGTACAGTCACAAAACTTTTTTTATTTTTTTCTAATTTGCCCCCAAAAGTGACCTCCATTATTCAAAATTAATTTATTTACGAACCATGTCCGTGTTTGGATCACAGAAGATCATATGTGTACGAAATTTCAATTTATCGGTCCAGTAGATTCGGAGCAAATCAGCTGTGACAGACGGACAGACAGACAGACAGACACACGAGTGATCCTCTAAGGGTTCCCTTTTTTCTTTTGAGGTACGGAATCCTAAAAATTATCCTAAAAGAAACGTAAGCATTTGCTAAGACCAACAGATATAAACAAAAGACGAAACGACCTTTTATGTGAAAACTGAAGAGAAATTAAAGTCAGATTAAGACATTACAGTACCAACAGTAATCGGGAACTTTATTGCCTTCAGTTTATCTAAGAGCTTTGCAGAAGTCTAATCATATTAAAATTCATGTTGAACCATTACGGCTTTACAAAAGGGGCTAATTCGCGTATTTCACGTTTTTTCTGTCTCCTTAATGGTGCCTAGGTCCTTAAGGCTTTTGAATCGGACGTAGATAAAGTTTAGTTTTGAACTGACGTTTTGGATATATACATAGGTAATAGCGCCCTCTGTTGTTGGGTGGTATAAGCAATGTAGGCGTGTCCTTCTGTTTTGTACCATACGACGCCAGATGGCGTCAGAATTTATGAACGAAATATTGGCGACGATTTATCAATGAAGTCATGAATGAATGTTATAGTTGGCGCGCCTGGAGCAGCACTGTAGAACTACTGGAAACTTCTCGAATTTTCTAGAAACCGGAATTAGATTTAAACGAAAGCAGTATCCGCCCAGTCTTATTTTCCTAGAGTAGTTCGCGTCCCGACGTAAGAAGGTTCACTAGTCTCACAATTATTATAACCGCGTATTGATAAAGGACACGGTATCTCAACTAAAGCCATGCTTGCCTCAAATCAGAGTATGTAATTAAAATAAAATCTGTGGATATCGACAATAAATCTGGTAGTGGTGTTCACACCGTCATTAATTACTACTAGCTAGTCCTCTGTCCTCAACATTAACCCTTCCAAAAAAGGGACATCTGTGGGTGTCAGAAAATCGCGACTAAGAAATTATTAAGGAAACAGAAAATAAAGTAAGTAAATTTTATTTCATAAAAAGAGGTACAGTCTGTTACAAAGTAGGATGACAACTTAGGAATAGTTTAAATCTGAGATGAGTTGGTAACAATACAATTTTACGATCTGATGTCCTAGCTAGGTTACTTAGTAGCCCGTATTAAGGACAATTAGCCTCATTTCCCGAAAAATAGGACACAAGTATTGCTTAGACTGTTACATTAATGTTTAATTAATTATTAACAAACAATTTAGGACAATTTGATATTAAGAACAATTTGATAAACTTATTAAAGGTCAATACAAGAATTGTGTGTTTGTGTGTGTGTGTAATAATAATATGAGTTACTTCATTGCAGTGAGAAGGGATTCGGTATCATCATAATTTTTGGTTGATAGAAATTCGGTAATCCGCTTTTCGGTTACAACATGGTTGCAGTGGAATTATTGCATTTATTCTATTATAAAGAAATGGTCCTTGATAAAGAAAGAATCTTTTTGTAAAAGTAAAGTTCGGATGAGGTACATTACATACCCTGTTTCTTCTTCTGGGTATTGTCAGCCGACGTGGAATTGGAGTGTTAGTGTGCTGTTGTAAAATTGTGCTGAGTATGAACATTTGGCGAACAGTAAGGACCTCGCATTTTTGGTAGAGGTCAAAGGTAGGATAAAGTATTGGTGGAAAAGTGGCTACCTTCAGAACTGCTCGCTGCGCTACCTCAAGAGGCTTGACAATTGATTTAGCAGCACCACCCCAACTTGTAATACAGTAAGAGATTACAGACTGACACATTGCAAAATATACGGACCGTATAACATGTACGTTGGCAATGTGTCTTAAGAGTTTAAAAAAAAAAAATCAGTTTGCAGACACGGCCAGTCAGAAGATACTACTATTGAAATTGAAATTGTTTATTGAAATAATTGATTTACATAAATATTTACAAAAATAGGGCCTTAGACTAGAAGTTAAGGTAAATAATAATTGGATTCTACCTGAACTAGGAATAAACCTGTATCTCAGGTATCTCACTCAAGTGCTTATACATAAGTGTCATCTATGATTCCAAAAAAATTTAACTGATGTAACTACTATAAATTATGTTTTTATTCAAATTTAGAAAAAATAGTATGCTGCTTTTTTGCATCATCGTAAGAAATTTTTACAACCGTGTTCTATTATGATTTTTGCAATGAAACATTTTTAACAAGGTCGCATTTACTTTAAACATCAGTACAGAAAATTAGGAGAAGAGTAGGTACTATGTGGTTTAAAATCTGCCAATGTAGCTGCCAAGTTTAGCGGTTATACCTCCATTGGGCTATGAGTCTGCCTCATTGGATTGGCAAACTGATGCTCAGCAGTGGATTAGTACGTAAATAGTAGTTTGGTATGCTAACAGTTTAAGCAGTCTTTGGCGTTTTGGCTCAAAGGACCAGCGATAAGCCTCAGTGAGACACTAATAAATATTTGATAAAGTGGTAGGGATTATGTGTGTACGTTTGTAGTTGATGAACAAGTAATCATTGTAGGCGTATACAACTGTGGTCAGATATTACTTACAATAATTAATTCAGTGAACTAGCTTAGCCTGGCTTTGGGTAATACTTAAAAATATCCCACAAGCGAAGGTTGGCACACAGTTGTTTGAAAAATTCAGACACCAAAATGAATGTATACGTCGCAACTAGCTTAATTAGCCTTTTAGTTAAAAACCTAGCCTTTATACTAAACGGCGCCGTTTAACTAGCGGCCTGAATGATATTCATTAAAGGTTAGGTTGGAAATGTGACCAACTACGCACGAGCCTAATTGGTCGCCGTAACTAAGCCACAACCAAAAGGGTTAGGTTAGGTTAAAACTGTGACCAACTACGCACGAGCCGAGTGAGCGAAGCGAGCGTTGCCGCGGCAACCGCGGCGGCCGGCGACCACTACTTCCAAAAGCTAGGCTGTTAACTAAGCTAGTTGGCTTCAAGATGGATGTTTATTTGAATTATAATCTATTGAGTACAAGATTTAAATCCAATTCAAACAAAGGAAACTTTAAAATCAATGAAATATAAACCTACATTCATAATTCAAGATGAATTTAAATTCTAGTGTTCTCAATTTATTTTAAGAAACCTGATATTAGTAGAAAATATTTAATTATATTTTAGAACAAACTATATTTTTGGAGACGTTTTGTCTCTACGCTTCTGAATTTCTATCACGTCTGTAATTGGGTTAACACTATTATAATAACTGCACCAAATAATAATAAAATTTAGTATTGCATGCGACTGTGTATTCCTCGGCTAAACATGCTAAAAGCTTAGCTAAGTACAGCTTAACGTGGTAGGACAGGTAAGTAAATATTTAGACTAGTAGCACAAACAGCATAACAGCAGTGAAATACAATTCAGTTATTTCTCCAAATCATTGTAGAATTTAGTTAAAGAAATCTTCAAAACTGTTGTTCGTGGGAAGAAACAATATTACCTGATCATGCAAATAAAAATATTCAGTGTAGACCAGAGAATCTTGATTTAGTAGCTAAACAATTAACGCGAAATTAATTAAAAAGCCCGTAACAGACTGACTTCTTCCGTTTTCCGTCACGAAAATATTAATATTTTAAGTAAAACATTTGCGAGTATTATTTACTGAAAGATACAAATAGGTACACAGGTGAAAGCTTATGAATAAAAATGAACCCAGTATGAATCATAGCTTCGAAATAAGTGCCCCACTACACGACCAATTATGTAGCTTCGGCGCTGAATTTCTGTAATATCGCGTTTCAATTTACAGTGTAAACTGTTGATTCACTATATAGCTCTAGTTACAAAAAGTCGATATTTTATGGGAAAAGGTAAAACTGTACAATAAAACGAGAAAAACATGCAAAAGGATCCCGGGAACATTCTATTGACTAAAGATGCAGATCGGATCGAAATAAATCCATTCATTTGAAACTTTCCTGTGAGAAGTTTACACAAGATTTCTCCTTAAAATGTTTATCCATAAGTACCTATACAATACGTAACAAAAACCCTGTTGTTCCTTCTAACTACGTTTTAAGAATCGGTATACATACGTAATAAAGCAAGTCATTTAAAAAAACTGTTTAACAAAAATTATTAAAATAAATATTTAATTATTAATATTTGTAATGTTTAACTGATTTCTTACCTCTTTAATTCTTTGATTTTGACTTCTCGACTAGCAAATGCTTAATTTTTTAAAATTATAATTCCACCAATGTTTTGCTTGTAGGTAAATGTAAACGTCCCTAAAAGGAACAATAGGGTTTTTGTTACATACTGTATAATGCAGAAAAATTAAATCTACAATCAAAGACTAACTACACTATATAGCAAACGTTTCACAACAGTCATGAAACTAGCGACTGCTACTGTCGGACCATGTGTAGGGGCACTAAAATAACGGGCTCTAAATAATTCAGTGCTGAATTACGATCCGGTACGAATACACGTTAAATGTTTCAAAACGTTCAACTTTGTGGCGGGTTTTGTTCAGAGGCGCTAAAATTGAAAAGATTTTTCATTTTAATAATAGATGATCTTTGTGTAGGTATTTCAGTAGGTAAGTTTATTTGATTTATAACCATAGTTATTGAAATAGTTTATGAAATGGTTACATATTAGGAGTTACCTAATAAAACACATTTATAATCGTACCACGAGTGTTATACCTAGTCATAAACTACTATTTTAATTTTTATTGGAATCGAACGTGGATAAAGTATGTCATTAACTGTACTATTTTTATTTATTTCATAATTTAGATCTTTAAGATATGAGAGAAGTAGATAAAATCAGATAAATTATACACAATAAGAAAACCTGTTCAGATAGAGGTTCATAGATGAGTCCGCCTTGAAGTGTAAATGTGGTGCTGTTTCACAAAAGATGGGACACTTAGTATCGAGCCCTGCGTGTCCTGTCAGCTGCACGTTACACGCCAAACACGTGGCCGGGTTCTGGGCCGAGTCATTTAGATTGCTATTGACACGCTCAGAAGAAGAATAAGAAAAGAAAATAAGGAAGGTACATATACTGGAAAATACAAATAGAAAACATATTCAGAGAAAAGAAAAAACAATACAAATTGTTGACACATACTTTCGTATTTACAAAAGAATATTCAATTGTTTAATTTTTTCATCACAAACATTTAAACAAATGGCGAATGTTCAAACATCATCATCACTCTCCTGCCCTTATCCCAATATATTTGCGGTCGGCGCAACATGTCCCTTGTTCCACACTTCTCCATTAGTCGTCATCTCGGTAGTCACCCCCTTTATAGTCATATCATCTTCCACACAGTCCATCCATCGTTTCTTCAGTCTTCCCCCTACTCTTATAGCCATCGACATTCATACTCAAAACTTTCCTCACGACATTTCCCTCATTCCTCCGCATCACATGCCCACACCACGACAACCGATTTCCGCACAACTTTTCAGTCCCCGGCGCCACTTTCAGTCTTCCTCTTATGTACTCATTTCTTATTCTATCCATTCGTGTCACACCACACATTCCTCTTAGCATTCTCATCTCAGTTACATGCAATTGCCTTTCATTCATCCCTTTTGTGGCCCAACATTCTGATCCATACAAGACAGCAGGTCTAACCATTGTTTTATATTAAGGGGAATGCGAGAGTCGCAGATTGTTCACGTGACCTACCGTCATTTCATCCATCCAGTGTTAATTCTGTGCTTAACCGTCCGATCTACTTCGCCATCGCTTTGTACGAGTGAACCGAGATACCGAAAGTCGGAGCAGGCCGGGAGAAGCGCGCATGTTCAAACAAACAAAACTTTCAATTAATAAAACTCTGTCAATTAATATAATCCGCTGTCTGCGAAGCCCGAGCATCAGGTATATAATAAATGTAAACTCAATTACGGGCGTTTTCACGTAATTTTTACCGTATTCCGGGGCGTCTCCTTTAAAATTACGTTTTGCATATTTTTTTATGTTATCCCTCAGGAATTTAAATTACGCAGCCGTTTGGATCTGTGCTGTCATTACTTCTGTGGAGACTTGAAAAGATGAGGAGTTAGGGGATTTAGACTTCAAAGTCGTCTTGACACCATTGTTTGATGTACTGCTGGTTGTTTTGTTCTGAACCTTTTATTTATTTTAAACTTTTGTTGAACATGTTAGGTATTGTAGTATTATTTTTGTGTTATTTTAAACTTGGTGTTATCAACTCAGCCTATTGCAGTTAACTGCTGGACATAGGCCTCTCCTACGCACGCGTCCTACGGACATAGGCATCACAGCATAAAAGTTGGTGTTAGTAGGGAAGAAATTACTGTAAAAAATATTTGAGTATTTTTAAGAATAAAGGAATGTTACGAGCATTAGCTATTATCAGTATTATATACTTAATTCCCTTGTACGAAGTCATAATAAATCTAATAATGTATGACAGTAATTTTGTGTTTTAATGAATGGCTAAAAAAGTACAAGACAGTTCCAGATAATCTTCCTAGAAAATTAAATAAATAATACATCTTCTAAGAGACAGCACATTTTATGAAAATTTTCAACGAAATACTCCGAACTTGTGCTGTCACCATATATTTTACGTAAATTGCAAAACTTTTGTTTTAGAAACATCGAGAGGAAACCAAACTCGGCTAAGTTTACATAGTTTAATATTTAATTTCCGAGCATTCATGGTGAGGAATTTTCTCAGAAGACGAATAATTCTAGAACGTAACGGGAAATCGTGGGATTAAACTTTGCTTCAGTAAACCTTACACAAGTCTAACATTCATGGAAACACTTACTAAATACCTAGCAGTAAAACTTAAAATAAAACAGGGGAATAAAACGAGTATGATGAGCAAACAATATCGGTAGGTATAGGTAAGATGAGCATCATTATTGAGTTAAGAAATAACTTTTTGTTGCAGCTTCAGAGTGAACTAAGGTATGCCAGCCTCTTAAGTACCCAACCAAAATGCTGTAACTTTATCCAAAATATTTAAGAGTGAGGCTGTAAAATATTTTAAAAAAACCTGTTGCAACTACAAAAGTTACGTGTTTCTATTTTTAGAATTCCCTTTTTTACCCGACTGCCAGGTTTTTCGTATCTAAGAACCACACAAAAACTGGGGTCAATCAAAAGTGATGAAAAGGCTTAAACGAAAACCTACGTAACCTTACCCCACAAAATGTTATAACATAATTACTGTCTATTTTCCTCTTGCAACACCTGACTCCATTAACTAATTAAATTCGCACGGTGAGCTGCAGTGTTGCCAACACAAATAAAAGGAAACTCGTTTAGTTTACAGTACGTCGCAGGAAGGAGGTAATAAGGATAAGTAGAAGTCGTGTTTAAGATAAGTGGTTGGTTTACAAACACCTTTTAAAGCATCAGGTTGTAACAAATATAATATCTAAGTTCTTATTTGACTTCTAACGTTACTATGTTAAATGCTTATTGAACAGTTCGGTGACGAGATAGAAACAACACAACATCACGCATGTATTCCCCGAAGGGTTAGACATAGACATTCCTGTAGTAGGTACACCCACATTTCACCAGTTTTGTTTAAGTATCATGCGAAAAGAAACACCTTTTCATTACGAACATTTCTGTATTTAACATCTTGAACACATACAAACTTGGTACACAGCAATATTCAACCAACTATTGAACAGAAACTCAATATAATAATAAGTATAGGCTTGAGACATCTTGAAGACAACCTTTAGGATCCGAGCTCGATTAGAATAAATTTAAAAACTAAGCGACACTCCAAACGTCATCTTTCCCTCCCGTTCCATTAAGTTTACAAAAAACCCGTACCCTAATAAGGGTACTGGTTTTTTTTAGTTTAAAAGTATCTCATTTGACAGTTGTTTTAAAAAACAACTGTCAAATGAGATACTTTTAAACTTCATGACTACACTGATACAAAAATCATTTGAGGCAAATCACTTACTTTCACTCACCAAATATTTAGCATTTAAAATCCACTACTAAGGGACTTACTAGATAATTGGCAGCAGCGTTCTCTATGCATTTTTAAAACAATACTGCTATCGCCAACCCGCCTGCCAAGTGTGGCGATTATGGCAAATCCCCCCCAAAAAGGGGGGGGATTTGCCATAATCGCCACACTTGGCGGGGAGGCCTATGTCCAGCAGTGGACGTTTTTCGGCTGAAATGATGAGGATGATGACAGAATCTCATTAATATTTGAAAATCATGACACATGTCACAGAGAGGTCAGGCTATTGCCATTAACCAGGCACAAATTCAGACTCCGGGGTGCTACCGTGAAATTCCAGATGGAAAACCCAACAATACTTTTCCCGATCCGGGAATCGAACCCAGGACCTGATGCTCACCAGAAGCGTTTGCGACTACTAGACCAGAGAGATAGAAACATGTTTGGAAGATATATTCGACAGCCTCCGCGCAGGTCTAAAGATGGCTTATTATTTAATTAAACGTGATAGGTATGATATCATGGGAAACTAAAAGGTTCCATGATTTTTGTAGGTAATTTAAGACTGGGTTGAGGAAAAACATTGTTAAGAAACCCGAGGGACAATTCCCGAATTATTAAGAAAGTTCTCGTTCTAATCTCAATCTGTCAAAAATACCTCTAATTGACCAACATTTTTGACAAGTTTTAGACATTGATTGCCACAGAGATGAGATTGTGACCAGATTTTGTTTAACGTTTTAAATGAAGGGAATTGGCCGTCTGAACTTACTGAAATTGTTAGTCCTTGTTATGAGATGTAAATTGTAATAACTATTTATTGTATTACTTAATAATTACTATCAAATGTTACACGAGAAAATGGAAAGACATAATTAAAAGAACTTTAAGCAAGGATACAAAATCTAAACTCGTCTCAACGTGATTAGATTTTGATGTTTTTTTTTGTGTTTTAGCGTAGTTACTTATACGCTAAAACACTTTCGTAGTACGGACATTTTGTATTAAAACTTTGCAGTACGGAAACAAGTAGCGTACAAAACCAAGGTAGCGCATCGTTATGCACGCTCACGAAGTTCGCTAACTATTGACGCGTTATTGTAAGTAGACAAATATGATGCTTGATGGGTCGGATACCTGCCAACAAGTTTTACATGAGAAGCTGGATAGGCTCAGTTTTCGCGTAATATTCTAGGAAGTAGTTTGTTATGACAGCCTCATTTCATTTGTGGGTCTAAGGAGAGGTAACGTGTACTGTGATCGCAAACTCTTAAAATAGCTTGTGAGTAATTATGTGCCGCGTGGTGTCGGACATAAAGAATAGCATCATCCTATTTCTTCCCGTGAGTGTCATAAAAGGCGACTAAGAGACTTACTAGAGAATGGGCAGCAGCGTTCTCTATGCATTTTAACACCATACTGCGATTGCCAACCCGCCTGCCAACCGTGGTGATTATGGACCCACCCCCCTTTGGGGGAGGCCTATGTCCAGCAGTGGACGTCTTTCGTCTGAAATGATGATGATGATGAATTAAATGGCAATATTACTTATATCCAGGTTATAAACTACGTGTGCCCATCAAAATCCTATTATTAGTGGGATAATTAATAGGTACTACGCGTTCGTTTGGTGCCGGACGTAAAGAATAGCACCATACCATTTCTTCCCGTGGGTGTCGTAAAAGACGACTAAGGGACTAACTAGAGAATGGGCAGCAACGTTCTCTATGCATTTTTAAAACCATACTCCGATCGCCAACCCACCTGCCAAGCCTGGCGATTATGGCAAATCCCCCCCTTTTTGGGGAAGGCCTAAGTCCAGCAGTGGACGTCTTTCGGCTGAAATTATGATTACAAATATCTGTTCATTATGTCGATACCTAGGAGGCAAAGGGTCAGGAGATTTAAGAGGGTCATGTGAAAATGAGAATCTGGAAGAAACTTCACTGGTTTGTGCACCAAGTAGGCCAAAAACATTTTATCACTAACTTTAAATTTCTGAATAAAAGATTAACGTCAATCGCTTACATTTATATATTCCGTTTTCTTTCCAATTCTGCTAACATTCTTACAACTTATTCGCTTGACAGACACCTCAACCCCTTCTAATTTATAACTTTTATTCTGTTGAGAATAATCGGAATACGTATTAAATAACGATATAGTTACAAAAGTTGGATCGTTTCCCGTTTTTAATGTGATTTTTATTCGGATAAGGGAAGTGTACCGGTTTCATTCCTGTCTCGGAAACTTTTAATATATGTGGGTATTACCGCTATCTCACGATTTATTTAAATGGCGACGGGTGATGGCGGCTGTGATTTTTGTTTTTTAATGTTACAGAATAGGATTTCCGCTGTGTCGTTCGGGCTATTACAAGAATAGCTCCAGCCATGTTCAAAAACTTTACTAAACAGCTGGTAACTTGCCTTGAATGCATCGGATGTATACACGAGCACTATTTATTGTATACATACATGCATAAACTCACGCCTTCTTCCCATGGGGGTAGGCAGACACTATAGAACGCCACCTGCTACGCTCCTTACATACTTCTTTTGCTTCATTTACGTTCATACATCTGGTAATACACGCACGCAAATTAAAATATTGTTACAAAGTATTGGTTACATCATTCATGCTGAAATTATATATGTGAGAACAATGTAGAAAGACGTGCACGTTAAAAGCGTCCGGAATAAAAAGATAAAAACCAAGAAAAAACCAATTAAATTAAGTTAAAATAAGCTATGGCAGCCCGTTCACGAACATGTCGCATGGATCACCACCATTCAGTTCAATTATTTTGAAGAGAACTTAATGATCCAACACACTCGCCACCATCAGCGAGACATTTAAGTCAGCATAACACACTCTCAGCCGCCAGGGCACATTCAGATCAATGAAAGACGTCTGAGAGACTCGGTAAATGGTAGGTACATAGAGCTCACACATGTTCTATGCAATTATACAATACTACGAGATTGAATTTATACAATATAAAGATAGTATTTACAATCTTTAGCAGCTCCAACAACATTTTCGAATGCTAATAAACTAGTTTATTAATGCGCCCTTGTAGAGCAAGACCACCGTTAAGCCAAGCATTTTTGTCAGCGATGTAATCCCCAAACTTATAAATGTATAGATAGATTATCTAGAAATAAATATAAAATTACAATCAATACAGAAGGAAAAATCACTTTTAAATGTTGCTCAATGTATATATATTAGTGCTCGTGTATTACCGTCATCCGTAGTGGGAAATCACTTGTTTATCAGCTCTTAGTAGCTCTACCTTGGTTGCTAGTTCTTTCCTTTAAAACTTGAAACCCCTCTGACACCCTAGGGTGACATTCCAAAAACTTCATTTTAGCCATAAACCCAATGCAAATGCAATACCCTCTATTGTAATCAGGGACCGTACAGCCCCGGTTAAGAGTTAAGCGTTTCGAAGGGGTAACCCATTCAATGGGTTACCTAAATCATGATGTAACCCATTATCAGGGTTTTTTACTAGAAACCCATTCAAAGGGTTGCATGATAACCCATTGAATGGGTTTTATACTTGAAACCCAGTGAAAGGGTTACATGATAACCCATTCAATGGGTTCTACGCCTACTTGAAACCCAGTAACATGAAAAAATCATAATATTATGTTATTTCGATATCCGCCCAGCACGCGTAACATAACCAATTCTATCTCTATTCTACCCAGGGACCATTTTGGTTACCATTTTAGAAGAACCCTATCGAAAACCCTTTCAATGGTTTTCGATAATGTTTTTCTAAGTAGTTAATCAAAAACCCAGGTGTGGGTAATTTTGAATGGCTTAAATTAAGCCGTTCAAAAGGGTTACCCACACCGTATGGGTTTTTATCGAATACCCTTTCAATGGGTAACTAACATTTAATTTAAGCCGTTCATACGGGTTACCCATATCGTATGGGTTTTTGTTTAACCGCTTAGATAAACCCTATCAAAAACCCTTTCAATGGGTAACCAAAATGGTCCCCGATTGTAATATACACTTTGTTAGGTTCGCTATTTCGCTAATTTACGTTTTTATTTAATTAAATTGAAACGCAAAATGACTAGTTTCCAGGCCAGTAACTATTTGATTCGAATATTTTGTACTGGCAACACTTTAGATTGTCAGTTGGTCGTTGAATGCTTCTGATTGGCGCACATTGTCATTTGCGATTGGTTGATGACATTAAACCGTTAACCAATCACAAAACTCGATTTTACCGCCCAAATTATCGTAATGAGAGTCGGGAAAAGGTCGGTTGAACATTCTGACTCCAGCTGTTGGACGAGAAGGTCGTGAGGAAGAATAAAGTTGTGTTTTCTGTTACCTGGATTTTCTTCAGTATTTCACCGAGGCAACCTGAAAGTATAAAACTCCATAGTCACAGTTATTGTTATAGTTTAATAACTTATAGACTGAAGGAGTGAGTGAGTGAGTTAACTGCTTCGTACAGTTTTTGCCACTTGACAAAACATCATCATCATTTCAGCCGAAAGACGTCCACTGCTGGACATAGGCCTCCCCCAAAAAGGGGAGGATTTGCCATAATCGCCACGCTTGGCAGGCGGGTTGCCGATCGCAGTATGGTTTTAAAAAATGTATAGAGAACGCTGCTGCTCATTCTCTAGTAAGTCCCTTAGTCGCCTTTTACGACACCCATGGGAAGAAATGGGATGGTGCTATTCTTTACGTCCGGCACCAAACGGAAAAAACATGAAGATTTCTTTATTTTAACTTAGTTAAATACCTCTCGGAATAAATTTTCTAAATGATGTTGAAAACTGCATCAAAATCCATTGCGTAGTTTAGGAGAACAACGTGTTCACACAGACAGACACGAAAAGTAAACATTAAATAATATGTATAGATACAAAAGGCATCAAATTATTCAAGTAGACATAACAAGTAAATTCACATGTTAATAATAAAGCCTCGCGAGTGTACTGACTTGAGACCGAAGATAATAAGAGCTCCGTCAACTCTTCGTAACATAAACCAAAGCCGGATCCATTGCGCATTCATGACTGAATTATCGACATTTTATATCATTCTTTGCCTTTACCGAAAGCTTATACTCGTGATTGTGACTGGCTTATTTATTCATGATACAATCTTGCAGCGTAAAAGAAACAACTTGCATAACAAATGTTACGGAATAATGTTGAAGGCGACTTACGAGTAGTAGGTCGTATAGGTTCGAACCCAGGTAGGCCACTGCTCTGAAACGTTGGAGAAAACCGGCATGTACTGGAACCAAAAATTTTGAAGAAATGTGACATCTATCAACCCGCACTGGGCCTACAATCACAATCTCTCTCACAGAGAGGAGGCCCGTGTCCCAGCAGTGGGAACATTATAGGCTAACTATGCTAATGATGAAGGTATAGTTATCCGCACTTCAGTGGTAACGCTTGCACTACCAAAATCATCCTTAAAGCTTCGACATAAAGGCGCTGTCAATGTCAAACTGTTACCACTGATGTGCGGTTCAATTCAATTCAATTCATATATATTTATTGCATTCCATAATATATACATACAGGTGGTAAATAATAATTATTATTATATACTTATTAGAAACAATTAATTTATGGACCAACTTCTAAAATAAGTACGAGAGGGGAAGAGCGCTTTATTGATTTTCCTCGTTACTAAATATTAAATTATTTCTTAACTACTTATCTGGTTTTTTACAATCAACAACTTTTTAAAAAAATTTACAATCAATAGTATTAATTATTATATTATTAGCACTCATTTATGTATTATCTTAATACATGTATTTAAGTATTTATTTTTGCATTAGATTTTATGTTATTATTGCGTATTTAATTATTCACTTAAATATTTTGTATCGAAATTAGTGTGTTTAATATAAATAAATGTACCTATTTTTAAATATAATTGATTGGTTGACTGTACCTACCTTTATTGGAAATAATATATTACAAAAATCTAGGATGTTATTTAATCGGAGTTCATAAAGAGTAAAGGATGCCTACGGGTTAAAAATAACAAAAGAAACCTACCTGTATGTAATTCTCAATGTATGTAACACCGTTTAACCAAGTTACAAGGCGTTACGGAAAAGTCTTCAGCCAAAATTCTCTAAATTGCCCTGGTGTACCTATGAAAAAAAGCGGTTATCACATCCAGTAATCATTACAATAAATACATGCTATGAAAAAATCTTGTATGCCAGAAACACCTGAGAAAAAAAACTAATTCAATACTTTACATGCTGAGACCACGCGCCAAATCTTTTTACGCGAAAATTACGCGACTTGGTACCGCAAGCTGCGACATTTTACCTCTATATTTATGCGCATAAGCGTGAAAAAATGGCGCTCATTATTCCTAGTTGTGCGCACAGTTTGCGAGGGCATGGTCCAAGTTGAAAGAAGAAGCGGGGTTTAGGTTTTGTTAAATGTGCCGAGGAGACAGCGAGATGAGTATTAAATTGAGTATTATACAAACCTGTTTTTTCTATTCCTTGATACAAACGCACATCCAAACTGCGCTTGATGTTGCTTAATCAAGTAACTGACAAGATGACAGGTTTGTATCGTACTTTTTTATTCAAGAATAGTTCTGTTGTGCTGCATAAAAGTAACTTCAAACGGCACGACGTAATTACTGCAGTATGTAATTACTACGTAATGCAATTTCATATTACCTAGTTAAATGACAACCCTGTAAGTTACCTAGACTACTTCTGAAAATTACGGTATTATTAAAATTTTACGCAAAAGCTATTATAACCTGAAATAAAAATTATTTGTAATTAAAAACACCGATAAGAAAGCTTGTTATAGAAAGAAAAAAAAATGCGTTTATTGCCATAACATCAAAAACACCTTAAAACTATAAAAAAACAGAACAGAAAGAAAGCAATACTTGTAATGCCAAAAGGGCCTCAGCACAGCATAAAATCAGATGGCAACACAAAGTATAGTCCACTTGACGCTGATTTTCAGCTGCAGAATAATATACAATAGCTCATACAAAATCAAATAAAGTTTTGTGAGATACATGTGTCACCGTGTGTCTGTGCTTATTTCCAGCATTACTAGTGAGTGAAATCGCTATCGCTTGTCCTTTGGACCGGCTACTAAGAAGACCGCGAGTGAGGCCATCGTTCAGAGGATCACGGACCGGATAGATATGACGGTCCTGCGATTTTTAACGCGCTACAGTCGTAATAATGGTATGACTAATTTGTCTTCCTGGTTTAAAATATTAAAATAGAAGAATTTGTCTGCTACCCTCTGATAAAAAGGATTGCAAGAAATGTTTATAAGTTTTTCTCTTGTATTCAAATCTGGGTGCAATATAATATTCTGAGGAAGTGAAAGAAGAGAAAAAGAATAATAATGTTTGAAGAATAATACATGAATGATTTAGGTAAAAGCAAGGTGGAGGAATGTTTTAACTCTGCCTGTTCAATAAAAAATATTTGTAATTTAAGTAAAACAACCTTTGTTTATCCAAATGCAATGATCACATACGACTAACTAAAGCTTTAATTATGTAGTCATTATTAGTTTTGACTGATGTGATTAGTCAAAATAACAATAACAATATAATAAGAAACTCCTGTCGTCGTTGATAACAGAGAAATGTTATTACTCTGTTACTGATTTTATAAATAATTAATTGTAATATTTGCTTCACTTTAACTCATTTATTATGTACTTACTTAAATATATTTAGACTTAGCTGATCCATGATCTCATTTGGAATAGAAGTAGGTACCTAGTTTCTAAAATATCTGTAAGTTAAACAAATTTTTGTATACCAACATGCAGAATGTACTGGGAATAAATCTAATACTAACACCACTATTGTAATACCTGCATTCTATACAAATAAAGACATTTATTATTTATATTTTATTTATTTAATACGATTTCAGCCAAGAGACCAAACTGAAATAAAATCCCTTATTTTTCACTTCACTTCACAAGAAACACTGCCTCGTGTAGTGGTCGCAAGCGCTACTGATATGCATGAGGTCCAGAATTCGATTCCTAGGTCGGGCAAAGTGTTATTGGGATTTTTCATTAGGAATTGCTCAGTAGCAGCCCATAGTCTGGATTTGTGCCCGAATGATGGCAATAGGCTCGTCCCCTATTACATGGGATTTAATACGGAGATATATGTAGTGACCTTGAGTAGTTAGCTTGCGTATTCTGTACTGAGCTCACGCAACGCGTCGTACGCTCAGCCAGTAATAGGACTCGCCCGTCAAGGAGCGCTGTCCCCAATTTGACGCATTATTAATTTATTATACACAAAACAAAAGGTATTTTAATAGATAATTAATTATTGATAAGATAATTTAATTATTGATCTTTTAGTATACGCGTTTTGCGTATACTAAAAGATCAATAATTAAATTATCTTTAAATTGGTGAAGGTTTCAGAAAAATACGCTTGGGTAGATTTTGCGCCATTCTCATAACTTTACAAATTAAGTTCACTATGTAATATAAACATAACCTAAAATATTCACATATTAAATTATTGAGAAAATGCTCAAATATAACTTTTTTTTTGCAAATCATTAATACTACTCGTTTAGACGTATAAAATCTTCAGTATAAAATCATTAAAAGTCGGTTATCGTCGCCTTAAACATAACTGGCGAAACATTGGTTTACTATAGGTACACCTCTGCCTAATCCTTTGGGGAAAACAGGCGTGATGTTCACAAGAAATACTCACCAAAAAATTCTAGGAAATACCTATTTGTTCCCGAATTCTAAAGTGTATTCACCAATTTCACTTCTGCCTTTGTCTCCCACAAATGCCTTACGTGTTGACGATGCATTACATTGCACATTATTTAAGGCCAGTCCCACGTTCCGCATTCCTCTCAACCGACACATTTATCGTTCCTGCCTTATATTTCAAATAGGAACTTACACTACACCGACAGACGTGCTAAGAATTTATTATTAAAACGTTGGTTCCTGCGATCCTCCTCCGTGTTGAGGATTACGAGGTACTTGCGTTTATGTTTCCTTAGTTACTTGTGTGTGATGCAGGTATTTGTTGAGTAAAATATTATATATTTATTTTATTATTATTATATCATTTATTTCGGGCAACGCCCATAGTGTTAGTAACAATGATCTTAAAAACTAGTGTTAGTAGACATACAAGTTTTATTACGTGTGGAGTTTCATCCAATGTCGCAGCATTGGAGACTCCCATCTATCTGCGAATAAACTCAAGATAGTGTTGGTACTGCCGCGGAGACGAGCAAGCAGAGAATCGCTTCTTTTACGTATGATGGCCGCAAAACCATCTATATGCCTTTCCGCAAACATCCTTGACGCGCTACATCGCCACGGCAGCCTCAACAGTATCCTGAGTGCGTTATTATACTGGACACGTAGATCGCTATATGCACGCAAACTATAACTAGTCCACAGGCTGCACGAGTAAAATGACGAGCAAAATGATTTAAACAATGTAATCTTGACCACCTCTGGACATCGCGCAAACCTGCGGGCCAGCATGTTGCAGCGTACCGACAGCGATCTACGTTCCCTGTCAATGTCTTTGTTATCTTTCAGCTCTTCGGTAACCCAATGACCCAAGTAGGTACTTAAAATTGGTCACCCTATTTAAGGGAGCTCCGCCGAGCGATATATCTAGTATAGTTGGGTAACCTATAGCACCTGCTTTAAAAACCATTATTTCGCTCTTGTTGGTGTTGTACTTGAGTCCTTGAGCTATCGCGTATGCTTCACAGATTGACACACACAGCACCATATCGTCAGCATAACTAATGTTATTAACACAAACTCCATCAATATGACCAATATTAGTGTTGCTGAGCTCAACGATCAGCCGATTCATGTACAGATTGAAAAGTCGAGGTGAGCTTAATCCCCCCTGCCTCACCCCGCACTCCAACCGATACACATCAGAGAAAGACCCCTCCCACTTCACACTGTTTTGTTGATTATTATACCAATATTTTATGGGAGTCATAACAGTTACACACAACGTGCCCGCGCAGCGGCGCACGGTGTACTAATGAGATGCGCCGGTGTCGGAAATATTTATAGTGTGCGTACAGACGACGCTATACGTCGTGCACGCGCCAGAGTGGGATGGGTGCCCGTTCATCGTTGATCATTGACACATAAGTTTTGGAAATCAATGTTTTCCCATTGGTCAATATAATATTTTTACATAGGTGAGCCCATGTACTAACTGTATGTCCAAAACTATAAGAAAGGATCTTTTTACCAATAAATATGAACAATTCTTCTGCAATATCACAAGTTTAATTTCACGCTGTCCTTAATACCCCAACAATTGGTGACCCCGACTTTAAAACGGAACACTTTTACGAAGACCCTTTTGTGTGGACCAAGCTACCATGTCTGAAGAGCAACAAGCAAAAATCCAGACCGAGATGAATTACGACGTGAGCGCAGTAGCCGTGCAGTCGCGGCTTTTGCCCTTTTGGAGAGAAATACCCCGTGCCTGGTTCATCCAGTTCGAAGCCGTGATTGACCCATTGAAGACCTCAGATGACCAGAAGTTCCGATATCTACTGCAACAGCTGCAAGCGATCGACTTACAACATTTGACCGATATACTTTACAATCCGCCTGCAACTGGGAAATACGAAAAAGTGAAACAACGCCTACTGGAAGCCTACGACAAATCAGACGTCAAGAATTTCCAAAAGCTTATAAGCGGACTAGAGTTGGGAGATCAGAAGCCCTCCCAGCTGTTAAGGAAGATGCGAGAACTCGCAAGCGGCATGATTACCGAAGAAGGTCTTAAAATAGAATGGCTAAATCACCTGCCCGCACAAGTTCGAGTCGTTTTGTCCGTAAACAAGGAATCATCTTTGGACACCTTAGCTGCGATAGCAGACAAGATGGTGGAGTACGCAGAGAGTCCCACCGTCGCTGCAGTCACAGCACCAGCACCATCCACCTCATCTACAACTTCCATGACGCAACTAGAAACACTAGCAAAGCAGGTAGAGAAGCTCACGCTAGAGATCGCCGAACTACGTCGAGGACGGCCACCACATGGACACCGTCGCCGCACGTACAATCCTCGCTATCGATCCCGTTCACGCTCGCAATCATCGCAACGTGGACCGGCACCAAAACCTGGAGACGCCAACTGAGAATGCCACTACCACTACCGTTTCGGCGATAAAGCAAAACGCTGTGAATCGCCATGTTGCAGAAGGAAGAAGCCGTCGGAAAACTAGAGCCGGCACCGACCGTGGCGGACGTCGGTGTCCCGTACACCAGTAATCGCCTTTGTGTACACGACCGTAACACTCACGAACGTTTCCTCGTGGACACAGGCGCAGACATCTCCGTTTTGGCCGCCAATCACAAAAATAACAAAACTGCAAGTACTTACAATTTATACGCGGCAAACAATACGCCAATCAAGACCTACGGACAGAAAACTATCAGGCTAAATTTTGGATTACGAAGAGACTTTGTTTGGTCATTCATCGTTGCAGACGTCAAAACCTCCATACTGGGAGCAGATTTTCTTCGACACTTTAAACTGCTGGTGGATCTGGACAAGAAAAAGTTAGTTGTCAAGATCACCGAGCTATCTATGGACGCATTAGAAGTATCTACACACACCGAATCAATTCACATCATAAGCAACAATCAAGCATACTACGATATTTTGAAGCAATATCCTGATATCCTACGTCCCATGTCGTTGAAACAACCACCGAAACACGACGTGGTTCACTATATTGAAACTACCGGCCCCCCACTCTACGCTCGTCCCCGCCCGCTGCCCCCGGACAAGTATAAGGCAGCAAAAGAAGAGTTTGACCGCATGTTAGAAATGGGAATTTACAAGCCATCAAAAAGCCCATGGACCAGCCCTCTTCATGTAGTAAAGAAAAAAGATGGAAGACTACGCGTGTGTGGCGACTATAGACGTCTAAACGCAGTCACCCAACCAGATCGCTACCCCGTACCTCACATTCAAGATTTCACGTACCAACTACATAACAAGAAAATATTCTCGAAACTTGATTTAAAAATGGCGTACTATTGGATATCGATTGCCAAGGAGGACGCACAGAAAACGGCGATCACAACACCTTTTGGAATGTATGAATTCAATTGTATGACTTTTGGACTGCGAAACGGCAGCCAAACATTCCAAAGATTCATGCACGAGGTACTGAGAGGCATAGACGGCTGTTTCTGTTTCATCGACGATATACTCCTCTGCAAAGAAGACGAAAACAAACTCAAGCAGCTTCTTCATCAAATTCTACAGCGACTGGATAAATACGGTCTGACACTGAACATAGAAAAATGTGAATTTGGTAAAGAAACAATAGATTTTCTCGGCTATGAAGTATCGGCGACCGGCATAAAACCAACAACGGAACGAGTTAAAGCTATATCTACCTACCCAAAACCGAAAACCATTCTCGAACTTCGACGTTCCCTGGGAATGATCAACTTTTACCGGGGCTGCCTCCCTCGACAAGCAGAACTACAGAACGAACTTAACAAGTACCTACATAACAGAAAGCGCAACGACAACACGCCGATCTAGTGGACAACGGACGCAGAGCAAGCTTTTGAGAAGTGCCGCCAAAGCATCACAGAGGCTACCATACTCTCACATCCAGTTCAAGGAAGTACCCTCGCCATCATGACAGACGCCTCTGATCACAGCCTTGGTGCTGTTCTCCAACAAAAAGTAGACAAAATTTAGAAACCACTAGCATTTTATTCGAAAGCAATGAGCGCAACACAACGCCGATACAGTGTATACGATCACGAACTATTAGCTATGTATACAGCTGTTAAACACTTTCGCCGATTTATAGAGGGCTGCGACGTCGAAATATATACAGACCACAAACCGCTTACTTACGCACTTATAAGAACAGCGAGTACCTCCGACACACCGAAACGCGAGAGACAACTGCATTTCATAAGTCAATTCTGTTCAAGTATAAATTACATTAAGGGGGAACAAAATACAGTCGCCGACGCTTTATCACAACTTGAAGAGATTATTTATCCGTCAACTATCGATTATAATCAACTAAGCATCGATCAACAACAAGATCAAGAACTCAAGAAACTCAAAAATCAAGAAAACTTAATATTCAAAGAAATAACTATACCCGGATATAAACAACCAATCACATGTGAGCTTTCAACATCAATACCACGACCGTATCTACCCGCAAGACACCGTTACGCAGCTTTCAAAGCGCTACATGAGTTAAGTCACCCGGGCGTACGCAGTGCAAGAGAACTGATGACAAGAAAATTTTTTTGGCCGCCTATGAACAAAGAAGTAGCACAGTGGACGCGAGCCTGCATAAGCCGCCAGCGAGCGAAAGTACATCGGCACGTAACCACGCCGTTAGTACAATTCCCGCCGTCACAACGCTTCGAACATATCCACATAGATATCGTTGGCCCGCTGCGTATATCTAATGAATATCGCTACTGCGTCACTATAATTGACCGATGCACCAAATGGCCCGAGGCAATTCCAGTCCGTGACGTCACAGCAGAGGTCGTCGCGCAAGTACTATACGAAACGTGGATAGTGAGATTCGGCTGCCCGCTACGCATCACAACAGATCAAGGACGCTAGTTTGAGTCTTTACTATTCCACGCGCTCATAAAAAAAATGGGTATCAACAGAATTCGCACTACGGCGTACCACCCACAGTCGAATGGGCAAGTTGAGCGATGGCACCGAACAATGAAAGCGGCGCTTATGGCTCGCGGGGCAACAACAACATGGACAGAGGAACTTCCAACCGTATTATTGGGATTACGCACGGCCCTGCGACAAGACAACAACCTCAGCCCAGCTCTAATGACGTATGGTACCACACTTCGCATACCATCTGATTTCTTTGAGCCACAAGATTCAAGCATCAACGACGCCGAACTGGTACGCCGCCTCGCACGCACGATGACATCACTCACGCCGGCCCCGCACCGCTCACAATCAGCTGACAAGCCTTTTGTTTACAAGGACTTATCGACGTGTACGCATGTCTTCGTTCGCAACGATACCGTCAGAGCGCCACTCACACCACCGTACGATGGTCCCTATGAAGTACTGAAGCGCAATGGCAAATACTACAAGATCCAGTTACCATTACGAACTACAGTTGTGTCACTGGATCGACTCAAACCTGCCTACATCGTGAGCGAAACTGAAACAAGTCTTACCAGCACCCAGACGTCGGCGGCAGCTCACCATGACTCGATCAGTACCTCTGCACCTACAAATCAACCCTATATCACGAGAAACGGAAGATTAGTCAAGAGAAACGTACGCTTCTCTTGAGGGGGAGTGATATGGGAGTCATAACAGTTACACACAAAGTGCCCGCGCAGCGGCGCACGGTGTACCAATGAGATGCGCCGGTGTCGGAAATATTTATAGTGTGCGTACAGACGACGCTATACGTCGTGCACGCGCCAGAGTGAGATGGGTGCCCGTTCATCGTTGATCATTGACACATAAGTTTTGGAAATCAATGTTCTCCCATTGGTCAATATAATATTTTTACATAGGTGAGCCCATGTACTAACTGTATGTCCAAAACTATAAGAAAGGATCTTTTTACCAATAAATATGAACAATTCTTCTGCAATATCACAAGTTTAATTTCACGCTGTCCTTAATACCCCAACAATTTAAACAATCTCATGATGTCACTAGGCAAGGCAGTTTCTTCTTGTAGCTTACGCCACAGTGCTTCATAATTAACGCGATCGAATGCCTATGACAAATCCAGAAAACAGGCAAACACAGGCGTTTTTCTATCAGTATAGTACTGTACAGTCTGCTTGAGGCATAAAATAGTACTCTCTGTGGAGAGCCCTGCTCTAAAGCCGAACTGACTGTCATTTAATAGAATATGCTTCGATAACTGTTTGTCAAGCAGACTGTCCAGCACCTTGGCTATAACAGTCGCCAAAGACATAGGCCTGTCATGTGTGTATGAAACTTAAATGTGACTTAGGTTTTTTTCGCTATTCATCTTGATTCAACAACGAGGTTCTAGTTTATTTTGCCATGTGGATTGAAAACAAAGATGAATTGGTGAAATAAGCTAACAGCTTAGTTCACCAATTCATCTTTGTTCTTGGCGCAATTTTTATAAGTTTAATACATGAAGGAAAAACGTTTAGCAGTGGGTGGTAAAACATGTGAGTTCAGCCTGTTACTTTCTTTAAAAAAAGTAATATAATGTTAATATTACATAGGCGTAGGTATCTACTGTTGCTCTTACCTTTGCAGCTGTAATTTCACGAGATGGTATTAGTTAGTGACGTTTCCCTGCATGACTCACCAATAGAAGATCTAGTACTAAATATGATATGATCGATAAAGCTCTGGGGCCGACTTCGAAGCAATAATCCGAAGTATCAGCCGAATGTTCGGCCGTTTCTTGACTTCCAAATTTTCTTTATTTGACTTTGAATCCTTCCCGATTTGAATTATCTCTTTGACCGTTGATTTATCTTTCGCCGTAGTCAGCCATTGTCAGCCGTAGTTAGGAAACGGTCGAATATTCGGCCGATAGTTCGTATTTATCTTCTGAGTAGACCCGCTGGCCACAGCAAGGCGAAACGCGGACGCGACGTTCAAAAAGTCACGTGACTATTCGTGACAGTTTGCACACATCCATACAAGTTAGTTGTAATAAATCAGCGCGAGCGAATTTCACCCCGCAACCCACGCTCTTCAGACTTTCGTTTGGCAAGAGATATACTATTGTTAACTAGATAAATAGTAAATAACTTTGCTCGCGCTGTAATACTATTACTGTAGACTACAGAGCGCATAATAGTCTAGCGGTGCTTTTAAAATAAACCCTACCATATACTTAACTCTAAATGCATGATTCTCACAAAATAATGAGAATTCTGTACACAAGGGAGTTGCATTACACTCATATTTATATAAGTTACACTGTGAAGTTACTGCGGAATCCTTTTAAGCATGATGAAGTGCCGGATTAATCTGTTACTATAATTTTGTAGATTATGCCCGTATAATGGAATATTTTCAGTTAGGTAGGTTTTCATGGAGAAGCATAGTTGTGTATTTACATACATGTGTAAATGTTGGTTAGAATTAAAGAAGATAATTAATAAGTAAGTATAGTGTTACGAGTATTTTACTAAACGAAATATCAAGTTTTTAAAACCAAAACCAATATTTTTAACTTAATGACATAGTCTATATTATAATAAAAATAAAATGCTGATCTTTGGTAAGCGCATCATTGGAGAACTGGCTTTAATTGGTAATGTTTTGTTATAAAATGTTTGTAATAGTCCAAATCAGGTTCTTACGGAGACAAAAATGGAAAAATTCGGCTGATCTGAAAGTGCATTTTCTGTGGGAATTTTGTTTGAATTATTTAAATTTAGACAGGAAAACGTCAGTCGGATCAGTTAGTAGGTAAAATTGAATTACGTGCCATGTATCACCACGAAAGAAAGAAAATACATTTATTTAGCACAGATTAGTTTAGCCAACGAAGATGGGTACCAGTACTTCCAAGGAAGAGGTGATCCTTGCCCAGAACGCCGCTGGGGGCAATAACCAGGCGTCAATAGAAGAGCTAAGGACGCATATTGGACCCATCGAGTAGGCTTATGAAATTTAGATTAATATTAGAGGAGTACGACTACTTTGTAGAGTATGTAAAGGGTTCGAGAATTTGTGAAAAAATGTCCAAAATTCCAAAAGGAAAATTATGCGAGACTTGTAAAAGGCACAAAAAATAATACATAGTAGATAAAACAATAATAATAAACAAATAAGCGTAAAGTGTGATGTAAGAAATTTGCGGGAAAGTGTGCCTCACGGCTGCGTCAAAAAAGCCCAGTTCAGCAAAAATGCCAGACAACTAGTGCATGACGCTGGATTTCAACTGGACCTGCATAGCTCACAATCGTATTTTTGTGCCCATTCGAGCCCATTTATGTTTTTCTTACCTTTACATTTTGTTTCTTTGAAACCATTCGGCAGTTAAGCCGTGAAAATATTATAAGTTTATTTCTCACACTGTGTGTATCGTAATAATATCATTTCTGAAACAAAAATATCCTCAACGCCATCACAAAGCGTGTTTGATTTTAATTTCAGGTCACCCACGCCTACCTTGAGGCTTTCGAGTATCTTCCAATAGCCTCCAGGATTCATATTATTACGTACAAGAGTAATTTTATGGTTATGATAACAAACGATTGTGGTACCATTTCTTTTATTGTAATGAATAAATGAAATGTAAATACGGTAAATGAATAGGCAAATCATTTACCTGCCAAGGCTTGTCTTTAGTCTATTGATGCTCAATTAATTGAAGAGCTTTAGAAGGGTGGTTTCTTTTATAGTTAGCGAATTAATCTTTTTATTGCTACATTAGATTAAGGTAACTGATATACAACGTGCCGCTATTTTTTTTTTTGATACACAGCATTTATTGGTGGAATGTGTCCAGTATACTAACAAAAGAAACGCACTTATCAATTCGTTAAAATTGTCGGTAATGGGTGTTGGCATTTTTCACGGTATTTTAGCTAATCCTACATCAGATGCAGCAAAAATATTATATACTTTTTAAGATAAAAAATTAGAGTAAGTTAATTTAGTTTAGGAGTAAGTTGTTATTTGTTAAAACACGATGGGATTGGCATCGTCGCATAAGTGTACATATAGATTATATAAAAAAAAAAAAAAACGTGCCGCTACTATAGCGACATTAATTTAACACACGGATAGGGCTAGTGGCCAGTAATCATTAAACATAATAAGGTAAAATACATCATACATTAAAATTTTTAAAATTTCAAACAAACTCAATATTAAAGCTTTCTCCTTCCTTCAATTCGCCTCTCTTTGCACGTTATTCGTTTTAATTTAATTGGCTTTAAATAAATCGGCATAACTATGTAAATGTCTATTAACTGCTCCTAAATTATGTTTTTTTTTTTTACATACTTTTACATAACTACTTGACCTACAATTTTAATTTAAAATATTTATTATGGACATGTGGACAGAATAATAATTCAGATTTGTTACAGTTATAGTGGCAATCTTGTCATTTGGTTTGTATAGGTTTTTATATTTATTATTTTAGTAATATTTTATATAGATTATTTTTAAATTTGTGAATATGAGAACGTTGTAGGCTTAATAGACTGTAGCTTTGTAAACCATCATAAATTTTGTTAAGTACTTGGTACTTGTTGACGGGCCTACACTGTCCTCCCATACCCATTAACACTGTAATTTGAAAACATTTTAAAAGCCCATTATTTTTAAAAGAGTAACCGTGGAGTTTCTTGCTGGCTCTTCTCCATAGGAAACGACCAATTGGAACCGTGCACCTAGCTTCTGACGTTTCGGTGCCCATGTATAGGTAAAATATTTTGATTTTTGATTTTGAGGATAAAATAAAAAGATGCTACCTACCTATTTAGTTGGGCCTCTAGTAGTCTCAAGTGTGACAATTGTATTGTGTCATGTTCTTCAATAACAAATGTGATTAGTACGTAGCATAAAGCAGCTGGAATGTTAACCAATTATAATATTACCGTGGACACGTCACAAGAGGCTACTGTACCTGTAAACTTATAATATGTTCCGTGTAGGTCTCTTGTCATCTTAGGGTGATAATAGACGGCGTTGACTGGCGCGTAGAGGTGTTTGATTTGCGTTAAACTATGTCTTACCATGTGCAGTCGTTATAGTGACTGCGCTGGGCACTGGACAAAACGCTTTCATTCTATGATTCAACTGTAGGTATCGGCAGTATTTCCTTCTGTCTGGGTAAAGATAAAGAGGCATATCTACCAGACGCCTACCGATTAATACCACACGGTCTGAAACTTGAACTACGGACTTAAAGACATGCTTAGGACTCTCATCCCGAAAAAAAAACAAATGCACCCAGTTAGCTTATCGAGATATAGTTTATAGGTAAAATCCAGCAATGCTCAGGTGACTAAGTTTTTTATTTTTCACTTTTTAGTCCCGAAAAAGAATTTTCCAAATCGGTTCGTAAATGACGGAGTTATGCGCGAACAAAAAACGCAATACAGAGTAAACGAAAAGATCGTTAATGTAGACAATGTAGATACATTTTTAGATGTTTGTTGATTTTTCAAAAACCGCTTTTCCGATTTCGATAAAATTCATGGGACCATTTGGGAAGTATACCCTTTCCAACAAAAAAATAATTGTTTAAATCGGTTGGCAAGCGACGGAGTTTCTGAAAATATGACAAGCTTGTAATTTTTTTTTCTTTTTTCTCCTTACTTAAACAGCACCTGTTAGGAAAATCAGTTTTTTTTTTTTTGTAACAATTATGTCGCATTATCAGTTAGATAAAATAGAGCCCCGGTTCATTTATTTCTTCCGATTAGACTATCGACGACGTACATTTTATCGATAAAATCCAGTTAAGTTCATCTAACCAAGTCAGTCTATTACCCCCTTTACTATTGTTTCCACTCTGCAAGTCTAAAGCGTGCCTACACATGCATAAACAGAATCTTAGGCAAACGCCGTCTGGCCTTGCTCCCGAAACATACATATTAATACTAGCGATGACATTTTTATTCAAATCAGTGCTGTGCTTCCGGTAGTGATGTACCAAAACTAGGGGAGTCATTTTTCAAGGAATGTTTACTTCAGAAATGTTTCCTTTCTTTTGACTTTTTTATTATGAGAAATAGTGAGTCCAGTTTGAAAAATTGTGTAGGTTCTTGGTTCTTTGTTTGTATTCATATTCTAGCTTTATGTCCAAATTGCTTCCAGTTGTTCGTCCAAATATAGAAGTGATTGCTTGTTGACTCACTGAAGGTAATTAGTGCTTTACTCCATTCTATAAAATTCTGTCAGTTGTTTAAAATGAGCTTTAGTCTATTATATACTTCTATAACATTTCACATATTACCTACATGGGCACTTATGAAAAGTCAGAAGCTGGGTGCACGGTTCCTAGGGAGAAGAGCCGGTAAGAAACAACTTGGCTCGGGATGTAACTTACTCCTAGGACGTATTTAATTAGTTCATGGCAGCACCTAACTTACAACCCGTAGAGCAGAAAAAGTTCGATCAACCATTGTGCCAAAATAATCAACAGCATCAAACTAATATTAATCTCAATAATAATTATTAAACCAATACCCATTAAAGAGCTTTGAGTTTAAGGCTTATTTTCTCTTCCGTCTTCAATAGTACCGTATTTATTAATAGCTCTGTCTTATTTTCCCTTCCGTCTTCAATAGTACCGTATTTATTAATAGCTCTGTCTTAGAGCTATTAATAACCACAGTTCTGTCTAAACTGGCGGCCCAATTCAGCGGCTAATCTGCGGCGCGTCTAATGGCGTAACGGATGGATCCTTATCATCCGCCCCATTTCACAAGAGGATGCCCGATTGGACTAAGGGATCGGGTGTTGAACTGTCATTAATTAAAATGCTTGCTTAGAAATGCGAATGGTTGTTTTGTAAATTTAATGCAATATACACATGAGTTCGAGTTTAAGTTATACACAATTCAATGCGCGGCTGTTAGAATAGAATAAAATACTCCTATGTAAAACATATACATTACCGATATAAATGTAAAAATTTATATAGGGTGGCACAATGGGCGGTCTTACCGCTAAAGCCAATTTTTTATAACAACCTTTGGATGGATTTTATGGAAGAATGAGAGATAATACTGCAGGTAGTCAGTGGTGTACCATTTACATAATGTACAATAAATACATACATGCTTAGAGCATAATTATACTTAAAGCTTAATTATAAATATGTATACAATAATAATCATCAAAAGAAGGCTAAAGAACTGTACAACACATCTAGGAATTAACACACACCACCAAACACCCCAATTAGAATATTGCTAGCTTTTGCCCGCGGCTTCGCCCGCCTGGATGTAGGAAAATATCCCACGGGAACGTACAACCGGGGTTAAAAGAAAACGAAGCGTAATGATTTACGCGTAACATTGAATCTGTGATTTTTTTTAAAGAATGGTGTTATGGCATATTTTTATCTAAATTAAATGCCCAATTTAAATAATATATTTCATTGGATAAGGATTAATATAATACCGGTTAGAATAGCTTCGGAAATAACAATTTTTTTATCAATTTCTGAAAAATAAAAACGATTAATGTGCGTCATTCTTAGAAGATAGACATATTATATTATGCTATCGTGGATTTTTTTATCTATAGTACATACATTTTATTATCTCATACGGTTTAAGCAGCTCACGCAGTAAAGCTCCCGGTTCGCATGCAGTTGTCCGACATTTTCAACAATAATCGTCATATTTCAGCCAATTTACAAAAACCTTAATAAATTATACAATTAAACTTTTCTCATGAATCACTCCGTCCATTGGTGACTCCGTCCATTGCTGAAAATCGATCATCATCTATACTGACTAGATGTATGAACGTAGGCGAAGCAAAAAGAGTATGTAAGGAGCGTAGCAAGTGGCGTTCTATAGTTTCTGCCTACCCCCAGGGAACCATTTTTTCAATTCAGGGATCGGTTTGCGTAATATTAAGCTTTAAAGTGCTAAGTTTTGAGTCAGGCGTTGCCCCCCCCCTTGCCAGCTAAATGGTTGATTTTAGATACGTAAAAAAAACCAAGGAAGTAGTATATTTAAAACGAAATTAAAACGAAAACTATAACAACTAAGTAGGCTTTACAAATTAACGAGTAATAAATAGTTGAACAACTTACATTTGCAGTTGGAGAATTGACCGTGACTTATATCGATGTATGGGACAACATGTTTTTCAACTAAAATGTTAACTTTGTTTTTGGGGCTAATTTATCCCAACTATGGGACTCTTCATTATGCATGGTCCTACACGCACTTGGCCGATTTAGTGGAACTTTATCAGTGTCAAACCAAAGCCCTTTATAACTGTATCTTTCTAAAACTAAATCTGCCATATTGTTTGGTTGTATTAAAATTGAGCTCAAGTTATAAGATATTATTTACTTTTATTTTCAGATCCCAAGCGCTAATGGTTATGCTGTCCATCGAATAAGGTTAGTTGTTGGTTATCCTACTAGGTTTTTATGGACTGAAAACAGTTACATATTTGTTATTCACGGTCTAATAAGATAATGCGCACCAAACGTCAAAATCTTATTAAAATAGACTGGATTTTTCATCTAAACAACAAAGAATGATCCCAAAAAATAAACAGAAAAAAAACAAATAAAATACCCTGAAAGTGTGAATTATTTCGTGGCTCTAATAAGTCGGGGTTTCAAAGCATTTTGTTGGCTTTGCGTCCATTAGTCACGGCAAGTGTAAGTCGTGACTAATAAGGACAAAAACGGTCAGATACGGTGACACGACTCTGCTCTGCAAATGACGCGAGAACCGATTAATTAAACTCTGTAAGATTGCGCCTGTGTGTTATTGTTCCGGGAACTTTTGTTTGGAAATAGTTGAAGTGTAAAAAAAGTTGTGTTGTTAAAACCCTTTCAATCAACGCGACGTGAACTTTTTTTAAAAATAAAGGGCATGTGGCTGAAAACTCTGAGCACACACACACATACACATTCAGAAATGTTATCAATAAATTAGGCCGTAAGTTTAATTTATTTATTTTTTTATTAAAACTTCATGCACAAGTAAAAAAATACTGTACAAAGGCGGACTTAATGCCTGAGGCATTTTCTACCAGTCAACCTTAGGGTGATGCAGAGACAAAACATGGTAGGTGCAATTATATGGGATAGATAACTCGAAAATCAAAAATATATACTAATACATACATACATACATACTTATAAACAAAATAAAAAGTGTCAAGAGAAATAACGATTGGTGGAGGAGAAAACGAATCAACACTAGGATGATTCTGCCAACTTCTTACGAATATATTCCCGTGCCTTCACCTTAAACGTTAACCGTCCGGTTGCCATCCTGATGCTCAGAGGGAGCGCATTCCAAAGGAAAACCGCCTGGACAAAGAAAGAAGAGTGAATGAAACCAGAGCGGTGAGAAGGACATCGTAGAAGACGATTTTTGGTGGAACGGAGATTTTTACTGTGGGCAGAGCACAAGTATTGAACATGGGAAGTTAGGTAAGAAGGAGAAGTGGGTTTGTCGAGTATGGAAAACAACATAGACAAAGCCCTCAACTCCCTGCGCTGACGAATGGGCAACCATTTTAAAACCAATCGGTGCGCGGACACATGATCATACTTACGAAGATTGAAAACGAATCGAATGCAGTTATTCAGAAGGCGGTCAAGTTTATTGAGGAGATCAGCATTCAGGTCATAGTAACATACATCACAATAGTCAATTATGGGAAAGATTAAGGACTGTACAAGCATTGCCTTTATGTGTGAAGGGAGAAGGTTCCTCAACCGATAGAGTGACCGCAACGTTCCGGTGACTTTTTTACTGACAGTCGTGACCTGCCTTCGCCAGTCAAGACAAGTGTCGACATGCAGACCAAGATCCTTGACATCGGAGCTAAACGGGATGACTGAGTTGTCGAACATCATAGGTGGCACATTTGAGCCATTAAGCTTCCTCATACTGTGGGGGCTCCCCACAATGATAGCCTGACACTTGGTATGGTTAACCGCCACCGCAAAACGATCAGACCAGCTTTTAACCACACCTAAATCCCGGTTTAGCTCCTCAATCGCATCAGATATGTTGTCAACACCCGCCTGGCAGTAAAGCTGTAAATCGTCAGCATAAAGATGATACGCAGTCCGAAGCTCGGTGGTGATAAGATTAATAAAAATGGAGAACAAAAGAGGAGATAATATACCGCCTTGAGGCACGCCAGCTGCAAGATCACACCAACTCGATGAAGAGTCTCCAGCACGAACAGACTGCTGACGCCCCTGAAGATAAGAGGAAAACCATTCCAATACCTCCTGAGAGACCATAAGATAGGACAGGATGGATAAAAGGACTTCGTGACTGACAGTATTAAAAGCATTGGAGAAGTCAATTAACACTAAGACTGTTACTTTAGTGTCTTCCATCCCCCGCCTTATATCGTCAGTCACTTTAAGGAGAGCAGAAACGGTACTGTGCCCTGGCCTAAAACCGGATTGAAAAGGACTGATGAGAGAGTTGCAGTGAATAAAGTGGGAAAATTGTTTATGCACACTAGCCTCAAGCACCTTAGATAGAAAGGGAAGGATGGAAATTGGGCGAAAGTGACCAGGAAGAGAGGGATTAGGAATCTTTGGCAGTGGCCGAACAAGGGCTTTACGCCACAGGGAGGGGAAAACACCGGTAAAAAGGGAAAAGTTAATGATGTGGGAGATTGCAGGGAGTAGTTCATTAAGAACCGCTACGATCATATGGCGGCTGATATTATCGCAGCCCACAGCTTTGGATTTAATAGAAAGGATAACCTTTTGATCTCTCCCGGGTCGACTGGGGTGAAGACAAAGGGGTTAATATTAGGACGCGTCAGACCAGCTAGGTAGTCAAGGGTTTGACATTTGGTTGGACTATCCAAAACGGGAACAGTGGAGAAATGGCGATTTAGATCATCCAAACCAATTGTATTAGGAAGGTCCGAATGTCGCGATTTGCCGATGCCCAGAGTTCCAAGAAACTTCCAAATATCGGCAGCAGAAGAAGAAGTGATATTATTTAGAACGTGGCGGCGTTTAGCATTGCGTATCATCTGATTACACCGATTCCTAGCAGCCTTAAAGAAAGCCCAATTGTCCTCCGAACGATCCTTTTTAAATTTCCGAAACGCGCGGTCCCTCCGTCGCATTGCCATCCGAACGCCCCTGTTCATCCAAGGCGCAGGCGGACGCTTCAACTTAATCTTCTTTATTGGAGCATGGGCGTCGTATAGCTTGACCACGACATCGTTGAAGAACCTAACTTTTTCATCAACTGTAGCAGCTGCTTCCAGGGGTGACCAGTCAATATTGGACGCATCTTTTTGAAGTTTCTCGCTATTCATACGCGCAAAGGCACGCCTGTACTGGAACGTTGGTTTAGGTTTAGGGGGCTTAAGGACATAGGATAGGAAAATAAGATCGTGATGGGAAAAGCCAGGAGCATCGTATTGACCATGTGAGGAAACTAGGGAAGGATTAGAGGTGAGGATCAGGTCAAGCCAAGTATCATCACCGACTATATTAAGATGAGTAGGTTGGAGTGGCAAAACGTGCAGACTGGCTGACTCGATTAGGTGCAGGAGTTTAAGGGCCCGAGGGGAGTTGTGGGCCAATAGGTTGGTATTAAAATCCCCCATAATAATGTGATGTGCATACTCCGAACCCAAAGATTCAAGTACCGATTCGAATTCAGTGAAGTAATCAATAGAAGGGGGGCAATAGATGACACCAAGGACAGTTTTAGCTCCTCTGGCACAAACCTCGAGAAAAAGAAACTCTGCGGATTCATTGGAACAAGAAGAAGATAGAACTTTAAAAGAGAAATCATCACGATTAATTTGTGGCTTCCTTAAATTGATCCTTGTCCCGCTTATTTTGAAATTGTTAGCTTTAATGCTCTAATATACAGAGTTATTTTTAAAACGTCGATAACCTCTTAAGGGGTCATTGCACTCATCATTATGAACAACTTTTATTATGGGACCAAACCTGAAATCGCGAAAAAAATATCAGCTGTTCCCTACATTTTAACGAATTATTCGAACATAAATGTAGGGAACAGCTGGTTTCTTTTTCGCGATTTCAGTTTTGGTCCCATAGTAAAAGTTGTTCATAATGATGAGTACAATGACCCCTTAAGAGTTTATAGACGTTTTAAAAATAACCCTGTATTGTACCTACAAAGAGTATAAAAATTTCGGGATATCTCGTATGTTATCTGTAATTAATAAAAGTGCCACGTCTGCCGTCCCTTCCAAAAAATAGTCTTAAATACCGCATAATTTCTTCTTCTTCCATTATCATACACTTGTCTTCTTTTCTTAAACATGCTGCAGATCAAAAACTATTTCTTTTTCTGTTGCAGTATAATAGTTTCGTCTACCACCACCTTAAGACCACGACTGCAGCAAGTCAAAGGTAACCCGATGAGAAATGGCGTCTATTCTTCAAGGCTTACTGAGTTTTATGAATACTGCACCGCGCTCTGCTGAGCTTAAAATATTATGTGCGTAAGCGATATTATGGTTTAAATACCGCGGCGTCTCAGAAGGATATTTTAAGATAATTTTCGTACTAAGTGTTGGCATTAAGTTGTAATATCTTTTAGGGGTGAGAAGCTTTATTCTTTCGTGCAATTTTAAAGCTTTCAGAATTTTGTTTTTGTTTTGATAAAAGTTTTTGCTAACTTGTAAATATTTTAGTTATTCTTTATGGTAAAGTTTAGAATAGCAATTAGCTTTCTTTTTTAAGTTAAAACATGTGTCTGATACAGGAAATGTTTGTATTGACAATTAGTATCTACCAAATTGAGAGATTAGCACTTAAATTAACTGCAGTTTTACTCAAACTCAAAGCATTTATTTTAATTAAACCATTTACAGGCACTTTTCAATTGTCAAGAAGTCGGTCAGTTAGAAATTAGCAAGTTTTATTATAATATTTTTAACAGTACCCCATGAAAGATGAGTCTACTTTTGCAAGCCTGAAATCTGGTTGAGCTAATAGATCCCTACCTCTAGTACTATAATTATGTCTTTGGCCTCTTTTACTAAAAATATGTAACTAAACCACAGTCCACAATAACATTATCCCCATAAAAATAGCCCTCTTTACAATATAATAAATCTGAAACCAGTGGCCAACTAATTAATTAACCAAATCCATTTCAATTAATTAAATTATTGTAATCAACATTAATCTAACCACACAATTGAAGATTTTTACGCGAATCGCTCCATTCACAGCGATTCTTTTATTACAAAGATAAAGCAGCAGTTTTTAATTTGATGCCTGTGGAGGCGAACTTTATTCAATTAGCTGGGGAAATTAATCTTCAAGTTTTGAGAGACTTTTTAAGGTAGAAATAGGGACACATTGTTCTGCATGGGAAAAAACTAATTAAGATTGTGTAGGTGTTGTTTTCAAGTTAATATTTAAGGACATGTATAAAATTGTAGAACAGATAGATGTTTTTATTTCAATCATCTGGAAGTTTTCAAATCTCGTGTGAATACTTCTAGGCAAGCGTGTATGATCATATTCTATCAAACATTAAAATTAAATGCATTTCGTGGATGATAGTTTGTCATTCTATTGGCGAGATTTATAAATAGTTCATTAATTAACAACTTAACAATATAAACATTGAGTCATTCATATCATGTAACGAGAGTTTCTTAACTTATAAACAGCTGGCGAAACCGCAACTAAAAGTATTTCAATAAATTACATTAATAAGTTCTCTAACCATCTTAACTAAGCACGCAAAGTTGTAACAGAGTTAACATATTTAGCTTTAAATCAATATTGATAGGACTTGAAATGGCTTGAAAAAATAACTGTGAGAATGGTCCCCCACCCTTCAACGGACTTTGACATTTGGTCACGGGCAAAGGGCAAGAGTCAATAGCATAAAAATAAAGTGTTGGCAGTAAGTATGAATTAAAACGAGGACTTTTAGAAGAGGACGTTCAGGGGGCGTACAACGGTACACTAGCGCCACTTCTTTAATAAAATATTATCTCGTGACTGAGAAGGAATTACGAATAATGCTCAATAAGTTCCCTCGGTAAGTGTGTCTAGAATTTTCTAATACCTTTTATAAAGTTTAATTTTGAGACCCGAAGCAACAAAATACGACCTATAGAAAAGCACAAGCTCCTTCGTGTCTCAATATTAAACTTTATAAAAGGTATTAGAAAATTCTAGACACACTTACAAAGGGAACTTATCTTATTGAGCGTTATTCATAATTCCTTCTCAGTCACGAGATAATATTTTATTAAAGAAGTGTCGCTAGTGTGCAGTTGTACGCCCTCTTAAAAGCATCGTTTTGTATCGTGAACAGAATTGTAATAACTAAGTTAACGGCAATGTAGGAGTGAAATAAATATTGCATATTGGAGCGAGATTGGTTAAGACATGAGATTATTACATTCGTCAAAGAGAATGTAGCCACCGCGAGTCTCTAAAAACAAAACAAAAAATGTGGTGAGGTAAAAGGGGGATTATAAAGTTTCACGGAATGCTATAAATAACAGTTGAAAATCATGAAAGCATCTTTGACATGTGGTGAAAAATCTGCCACCAAACCCTTAATTTCTTTCTTCTGTTTTACTATTCCTAGTTTATGTCTGTGTGAGTACATCAGTTCGATAAGGGTGATTTCCAAATAGCAACAATATTGTGCCTTAACTTTTGAAGAAATCATCGCAAGCATTTGACTAGAGCACTACAAAACACAGTTAAAAATCATTAGGACTATAGTAGAATTCGAAGGAAACCAAGATAAATAACGTTGGTATGACACCCAGTGCCCGGAGACATCTCCAGAAGGGACTCTATCTTATTAAAGTTCTGCTTCGTTTCCTTGCTTATTTACCTTGTTTTCTTTCACGGAGTGAATACTAAATCTAAACAAGATATAAATCAGAACCTTTAGTATTACAGGTATAAATCAAAGTTTCCGTCGTGACCTGTTTGACTTTCTGTATTTTCGTGGAACCTAAAATTCTATGCGTGGGATAGTAATGTTTTTGTATATTTTTTATTGATATGTATACTTTAATGAAAATGTATGTATTTTCGCCTTTTCATACAAGGGCACGAATTAATTAAAGTAAATGTGTTAACATTAAAGGATTCTACAGACAGGCACGACACGCGATGCGACACAAAGGCCCTGCGTGTCGTGCGACGAGCGGTGCCTTTGTGTCGCGTCGCCAGTCGCGCCGGTCTGTAGAAGCCTTTATTAAACTTATGGGGGTAAGCAACATTTGCTGAACGCCATCTGCTATTGTAATCGTTCATACATTTGCGGTCATACACGCGTGTTGGTTGCAAGTACCATGCTCCTGATCTTTTAAAATAAATCACCAATAAGGCCAGTTTATATGACGTTAGTTACGTAATTACATGCCACAGATGCTCGTGATCGCGGTCGCTATCTCGATACCTCGATGTCGATACTCGCTATTTCTGCATGATGGCGGTGCGAACACGTCAGTTCAGTCGCACCTGAAACCTCAGTTGCTCAGTCGTTTGTTTGTACTGTACTCTACCTACTCCAGAAGAACATGTTGTCTCACGGTGTCAGTGACAATGACATCATGACTGCAAGCGGAAAATGGTGGCTACCTGCTAGTGCGCATAATCAGCAGCATAGTGCACACCCAGTGAATCAAATGAGGCAAAAGCTGGGTGAATATTATCATCTTTTTTTACAATTACAGCACGATGCGTTGTGGTTGTTTTTCTCCCGCTCATCCCACAAAATAGAGATATTACAAATCAAATCAATTCACAGAAGTAAACAATCGAATGGAAGTGGCTCGAGAGTGAAGCAGATACGATCAGCTAAAGATATACAGTATAATATATCAGTTACCTAAACAAACTTTGAAATACACCAAACATTTTAGTATTTTCCGCATTCAGTGCGAATCAGATCGCACCGCAGTGGTCTTGTTTTGACAGCATCCATCCGGGGGAGTGACGCACTGTACGCAAACACACATAGATCGGCTTTGAATTTGGCCGTACAAAAGTGATATTACTGATAGCCTGAGGGAGAAACTGTAACAGGTACTGACAATTCCCCTAAACTATAAATAGGTTTAACGCATATATTAGGCCCATTACAAATAGTAGCTACTATGCAAAATTGTGAATAGAAAAAGAACGTGTGCGACCCCTGTCAGGAACGAAGTTTTCGCAGCTGCCATATTGGGTTTACATTTTCACCTCACCTCCTACCTTGTATTAGCACCCTCGAAAACTATGAAAATGATACCCATGATGAAAACTTTGAAAATGTTTGCAGCCGCCATCTTGGATTTACATTTTAACGTCACTATCGCCTTTAATACCCTCGGCAACAATAAAAAAGACACCCATGACGAAACATTTGAAAATTTTCGCAGCTTCCATCTTGGATTTACATTTACCTCACTATTGGCTTTAGACCCTCGAAAACTATGAAAATGACACCCATGACGTTTTTTAGTTTCTGTGTAAAATCTTTACTTTATTTTCTGGCCGAACTTTTACTTAAATAATTAGTGTTATTAACACAAGTTTAATCTTAGCTTGGGTGTCAGAAGTTTATTACTCTATATTAACCTACAGATAATGTGACAAACTTTATCATGTTATTACTAAGTGGTAAAATTGTAAAACGGGAAATAAGTTTTTTATAACCTGCGAAATGAGGATAGGTACACCTCTGTCCAACCCTTTTAAGTCATTGTAAGCGACTGGTGCCTGATTAGGTTTTTTAGGGCAAACCTGTGTAACAGGTTACTCTATGATTACATTATAATGTAAGACTACTTGCTAAATGGCATGCTGGCTGGACAAACGTCTGTATTGTATTGTATTTTGCTTATAATTACTACATAGCATTCTTAAACGATCTTTGCCAATTTAATGTTTTTGTAGGCTCCATTAAAAATCCCTTAATAAAAAAACCTTAATCCTCGAGGGGTTATACTTAAATAATGATACCTTTGATGACAATAAACTAAAATAGTGGTTATTTTACACTGTCAACCACTAAACCATATATCCCAGTGAACGAAACAAACGTAATTTATATGAAATTAGCCGATAGTAAATACGAACTCATTGCCCCTATGCAGAACGTTAGCACCGCATTAACAGTGAACCGCAAACGAATCGGTGTGACAGCGCCAACCTGAGCGTGATAATGAAGCGATATGGTCAGGGATACATGATCAGTGGGCTTTCATTTTAATTGATATTTACCGATTACCGGCCGTTGATAGTCAGGCTGGGGGTAGTCGGGTACCAACTTAACTGATTGGCTAATGTTTTTGAGAAGATGCGATGGCTATGTGGCGCCAACACTTACGGCATAGGTGCTGACACTAACGCCGCGTATACATAGTGTTTTTTTCTGCCTAGAGACTACCTTCTTACAGGGTCTTAAAATGTTACTTGCGCAAATAGCTCGATAGCTATGCTAACATTTAGCACGAACTTAATAGTTTTAAGTGTTGTGAAATATTTTATGATAAGCTATCATTGACTCTCTATCTTATTACTATAAGTTGTGTCATTTTTGATACATTTTAGTCGAATTATTTTATATTATTATTTGGTTCCGTTTGGTGCCGGACGTAAAGAATATCACCATCCCGTTTCTTCCCGTAGGTGTCGTAAAAGGCGACTAAGGGACTTATTAAAGAGAATAGACAGCAGCGTTCTCTATGCATTTTTAAAACAATACTGCGATCGCCTATCCGCCTGCCAAGCATGGCAATTATGGCAAATCCCCCCCCCCCTTTTGGGGGAGGCCTATGTCCAGTAGTGGACGTCTTTCGGCTGAAATTATGAGTCGAATTAAATGAAAAACGAACACCCACAAAACCTGAAATAATTCAAAACCAACAAAATCAAAGCATACGAGAGAACTCGAAATGATTTTCAATTCGCAATCGGCCCGCCTGCCATCTGTCTGTTGCTGACCCAAACAAACGGAGACCGTCATGTTACCGCGTCACTGTCAACTGTTTCAGCACTGCACCAAATATAACTTTACGCTGAATTAACTGGTTCTGGTAAACTATCCAATTGAATATGGTTTTAATTTTGATCATGATACGACTGTTTTGATCCTGCCAACGTTTACGTTTCTTTGCGACACTGTTAAAAAAAAGTTTTCTTGGTTATACTTTGTCATTTAGCTGTAGAGTTTTTTGTTTTAGATAGAATACTCCTTAGTCTGTACACCGATATTAATGTAGAAATTTTACATAGAATGACACAATGGGCGGTATTGTCGCTAAAAGCGGTCTTATAAAGATAACAAGTAGTACCAAGTAACAGTAAAGTAAAAAGAGACAATATACATGCATACATACATAAAACATATTAAACTTATCTATATAAATACCATCATTTCAGCCGAAAGACTTCCAGTGCTGGACATAGGCCTCCCCCAAAAAGGGGGAGGTTGCCATAATCGACACGCTTGGCAGGCGGGTTGGCGTTTGCAGTGTAGTGTTAAAATGCATAGAACGCTGCTGCCCATTCTCTAGTAAGTCCCTTAGTCACCTTTTACGACACCCACGGGAAGAAATAGTATGGTGCTATTCTTTACGTCCGGTACCACACGGAACCTATATAAATATACACAATAATAATCATGAAAAAAGTGCAAATAGCACTTGTTTTTTGTGTTTTTTACCATAATTAAAAAAAAATACTAAAGAGCACGCCTTATCGACATGGGCTATTAGGCATTCCATAACCGTACGGCTTGAATTGTAAAAGATTTATTATAGAAACTAGTGGAATGCATCGGCATCTCTAGTCTCAAGTTTTCCGATGACCTTAGATATTTATTATGTTTGTCATGAAGGAACTTGAAACGTTTTTTAAGATAAGAGGGGGTCGTAGGATTGAACAGACTACTGTAGAGCTGAAACGAGATGTGAGATAAAATATCTATATATGTTTAGAAACGAAAGTTGTTAGTTACACCATTTATAACTGAAGAACGGCTGGACCGATATGGCTGAAAATTGGTGGGGAGGTAGCTTAGAACCAGAAGACGTAACATAGGATACTTTTATCTTTTATTTACTTTTTTTTTCATTCTTTTTACTAGGGTAAGTAGGTAGGGTAGGTAGGTTGAGTAGGTAGGTAGGGTAGGTAGGGTAGGCAGGTAGGATAGGTAGATAGGGTAGGGTATACTATACTTAGCGCTACCCGTGCGAAGCCGGGCCAGGTAAAGCTAGTTTGTTATAAAATTCTGTAAGTACATATTAAATTATATTGGTTCCATGCAAAATACTGGTATCTAGCTGCATCCGGTTAGACTGAAAGCTGACCTTAATGTAGTTGGGAAAAGGCTAGGTTAGGTTAGGTCGGCCGATTGATTAGTGTGGGATAGGTAGAATGATGCTAATTCAAATTTTAATTAAATCTATCTATGTTTACCTGTTTGTTTAGCTCATATTACTAAACGCTTTGAACAGAATACACAATCAATTTCCTTTGCATGATACATTTTAATTCGTGTTGTCACGGGGAGATACAGATAACCAACATTTAACGGAGCAATACAGACAGACAATTATACACGGATCCGTTTGACGGACCAGCTCGACCGTGAGTCAGGCCACAGAATAGAAAGGTATAGAAGACCAGCTCCATACTACGAGAGAAAACGCTTGCACACATAGACACGCGTCTACGTAAAACAAGTGCAAGTGCACTCGCGACTGACTTCGTTTGAGATAGCCATACGTACGCGACTATGACGTCTGTGTGCGTCCGTTTTTTCTCAGTGTATGAAGTCGGCCTTCTGTGCATATCTATTTTGTGGCCTGACGCTCATCAGCTAGCGACGCATGATGCCTTCCATCCCGTTTCACTCACAATTGTTTTATTATTGGATACTGTTTTTCTGTATTTAATTTTAACTTTTCCTTTTGTTTGAAAAACAATGTATACAAAGTGTTTTTTTGCTAAAATGAGTTTATATTCGAGAACAGTTGCTGTTACATAATGTGTAAATTATTTTTATGTACTCAATTTCATTTCAGTAATTCAGTGAACTAAATAGTTTGTCTGAGTCTGAGTCATGTTGTTTTATGGAAAGACTGTTATTAAAAGATTTTTTGATTCCTTAATGTCACATTGCATAACAGTTCAAGACTGGTTATATTTAAATGGTCTTATAAAAAATCATAAATTTTTTGCCGCATCTGACCAAGCTGTAGATTCCCTATCCAGTATAATTTGACCTCTCTGTTACGGAACGGAAGTCATAACGTTAATTCGTTTCAAAATGCAAATAAAGCAATTCACGCCTTTGCATCTGTTGCGTAACTTTATATTATTGTACAATAGGTACCTATGTCTTTAAATGATGTAGGTAATTTGCTTTAGGCCGTTTTAAATTAAAGAAAAATCTACTTAATAAAATCCTAAATTCACTGACAGACAAGGCACAACTTAAACCACAACTGAGCTACAGCAGCAGAGTTACTGAAGAAATCCCATTGGACACATGGCTTGTAAATAAGTAAATCTAAGAAGGTTCGACTTAACACTAGAGTACTTACCACCTGTGGAGTATATCTGAAGATCTCGTCCAGGTCTCGGTACCACTTGACGGAATGTAGCGGAGGTTCGTGCTGCTGCCTCATGTACTGGCAGCGCAGCTCGGCCTCGCGCCTAGGGTCTGCCCACAAGGGCACTTCCAGTGTTGTGATCGTGTGGGATACACTCCGGGCTGGAACGAAAACGAAGATATAGATGAATAAAAATATGGTATGTGACCATCGTCCCCTGTCTTTATAATAATAATAATCTATTACTATCAGGCGACACAGGCCCATAGACCTTAACCTAAACAAAATATTCCCAATTTATTTGGATCAGCTGTCATCATATTATGCATCCCCTTTCTAACGCAACGCGCCATTATTTATTGATTGTATGTACCTACTGGAATAAGATCAGTAGAACTAAACGTTTTATTAAGGATTTTTAAATCATTAAAATAATATAATCAAGCAAAAGTCTATTTTAATAAAATTCATCACAGCATAGAACCACGTTAAGATTTTCGACATAAAGAAACCTTATAAAGTAAAACAAAAAGCGACAGAGCGTATCATTTGAATAAATAAAAGAAAAAAAATAACTATCTCAGTAGTTTAGTTGTATTTTATCAGACTTCATTCACTCTTCCTTCTTCGTTCAGTCTATCTCTCTGTGGAATGCGCTTCCCCAGGAATTCAGGATAGCAACCTACCGATTATCCTTTAAAGTTAAAGTTCGCGAGCACATTCGCAAGAAGCTGGCAGTATCATCACAACGGTAATGTTTTCCCATTGATTGTCTTAATTGTTTTAATATATTTATGTATATTTATTTGTGCATAGATTTATATATATATATATATATATAATTAGGTGTATATAGTTATTATATTTATAGTTTTAATAGGTATATGTATGTCTTTATATTTAAATAATATTTATTCCTCAATTCTCGCTATTGTTTGTCTCTGCATCGCCCAAAGGATGACTGGTAGAAAATGCCTATGGCATTAAGTCCGCCTCTGTACATTTGTGTGCTTAAAGTATTAAATAAATAAATAAACAAGTATATGAAAACGATATCTCAATAGAAACAGTAAAATCTCCAAAACTCGCAAAAATCGTCGCCTCGTTTGAGAAAACACAGATTTTCACGCGTCTATCATATGGAGCCATCGAAGACCTCCAACGTATTGATGCGAGTTTGTTACCAACTTTAGCAGAAACATGTCGGGAATTTAAGCTCAATTTATAAGTTAGTTAAGTTGTTATCTTGGAACAGATCAATTTACTATCTGAATGGGCCGAATTCCTTCGTTATGTTATTTCTTATCTTCGTCCATCGTTTCTTGTTTCTTCCAATTACTGGCTGCCTGAACTTCTACCGATAGTTTCTGAACATTAACACAGTTTGCAGACCGCAATAGAGTAATTAAATAGCAAATTGTAGTTTCAACAGATTTTAGTTTTGTTATAGGTTTATTTCTATCGAAACGTTGCTGCATGAGTGTTTTTTGGTTACAGAGAAGATATCACTGGTGATTTACTAAATAAGATCAAGTTGCGTTTTTAAACATTGCTAACAACCTGCAAATAAACCTCATATTTAGTTTTTTTTCAATCACCCTCAGTTTCCGTTAAACATTGACTAAATATTAATTACGCGAATTTCGCTTACCGACGTGTTTGCGATAAATTAACATTAATTTATTGAAATTAGAACGGGTTTTTCTTGTAATTTGTATTTCTATACATCGTAATAAGATGCCCAAAGTGTGTATAAATCATCCTGATAACTTTTGCTATATTTGCGGTAAACTTACTGTTAAAAGTCAACGTCGTAGTTTGACACCATTAGTTAAAAACTGTTATTTAAATTGTTTTGGCTTTCCGGTGCGAAATTTGGACAAAGCCTGCGTGTGTTAGTTTAATAACATCATGGGCTAAAGGAGCTCGTCATAAGTCGTTAAAAATTTTAAAAAAATATGCTGATCTTGCAAAAAAACTAAAAAGGGTGACTGAATTTTGTAGTTAAGAGTTAGAAGTTGTACAAAATGACCTATTCAATTTCATTTAACTTTCATTAAGGTAATTATATACATAGGTAGATGATGATAGCATTCAAATTCAAATTTATTTATTTGCTAGAATGTAGGTACAAATCAAGAACTTAAGAATATCGTGGCCCAATTACATTCCACCATTACATATTATATAATATGGTGTGCAAATATGTCATATTAACATTTAATTTATTAATAAAAGGTAATTTAACAATGCGATTTAAATCATAAAAATTCAGGAACATACATTAATTAACGACAAAATAGAAAAAGAAAAAATAAAGAATATCTAAAAATATCTATTAAAATGTAAAATTACAAATATAATGCCAACTCCATATTCCTTGTAAGTCACGATTCAATCATGTTAAACTAATTATAAATAAATTAATACATTCTTAACTAAAAAAAATGTAAGAAAAAGAGGAAGTTGGCTTATTTTATTACGATAAGAAACAAAGGATTACAATGATATTTCTAACAAAGCAGCAACATCTAAAAGGTATTCGATCACGAAAAAACCTTTTCAAATCATCGTTTAACAAATTCCACGTTATTTATAAATATCCTCGCTATTTATATCCTCTTGAGTTTTTCGAAGAATAGGCTAGAAATATAAGAACTCGGCTTTACTTGCCTCAGTGATGTATTCGTAAATAGTCCATTGTATAAAAATTGCTGGAGTACGCACATTTTATTGCGAACTGAAATAATTAATTCTTAGAAATTGTATACTCATGTATTAATATGCCTGCGTGGTGCCGGACGTAAAGAATAGCACCACCCCATTTCTTCCCGTGGGTGTCGTAAAAGGCGACTAAGGGACTTACTAGCGAATGGGTAGCAGCGTTCTCTATGCATTTTAACACCATACTGCGATCGCCCACCCGCCTGCCAAGCGTGGCGATTGTGGCAAACCCTCCCTTAGGGGGAGGCGTATGCCCAGCAGTGGACGTCTTTTGTAATGATGTATTGATAGAACATCTAATTTATAATATTGTACACATTACGCCTGTTTTCCCCAAAGGGCGTCCAGGGGGCAGAGGTGTTCCTATAGTACTCCCACATTTCGTATTTTCATTTTTTTTTTAAACGTTGCCCCACACTAGAAATTTTTCCTGTATTGTGGGTGCGTTTACAAACATTTAAACTCACATACACAAACAGCCAGACCTGTAACAACTATTTGTAGGTCATACAAATATTTGTTTCGTGCGGGAATCGAACCCGCGACACGCAGAGCAGCAGTCAATCGCTTAACCACTGCGCCAACCGTGTCGTCGATTTCGCCAGTTATGTTGTAAAAGGGAAGAGCTTATTGCTATCACCCGGGTACACAAATCCAAACTCCGGGCTGCTACTGAGAAATTATTGATGGAATACCCAATTTATGATATTTATCGCTATTCTTATCTAAAAATGTTTAACAAGTACTTTTGTTTGAAAATATTATTATCCAAATATTTTTAAGATTTATAAATCTATACATAAATGTGTAATAAAACAGTAGAATCCGGTGTATACATTGAAGAAAAGTTATAAAAATATAAAGGGGGTACCTAACTAAAGAAGAGTAATATAACATAAACCAGCGATTTTTAGAATTATTTTGTCTGTCTGTTTGTTTGTTCACGCACATCTCCGAAACTCCTTAACTGATTTTAATGTAGTTGTCACCGTTAGACAGAAATTAATTTGGCGCAGAATATAGGCTTTTTAAATTAAAATCCGATCTTGCAAAAAAAAGATATTGTCATAAAAAGATGTTTGGAATTTACGTACTTTTAAACTGACAAGACGTATCAAATAATAATTACGTACAGTACTAGGCTTGTATGAATTAAAGATAGTATTTCAATAATTAGTGTTAATTCATCATCATCATCATTTCAGCCGAAAGACGTCCACTGCTGGACATAGGCCTCCCCCAAAGGGGGGGGGGGTTGCCATAATCACCACGCTTGGCAGGAGGGTTTGCGATCGCAGTATGGTGTTAAAATGCATAGAGAACGCTGCTGTCCATTCTCTAGTAAGTCCCTTAGTCGTATTTTACGACACCCACGGGAAGAAATGGGATGGTGCTATTCTTTACGAACGCGTAGTACCTATTAATTATCCCACTAATAAAATAGGATTTTGATGGGCACACGTAGTTTATAACCTGGATAATTTTTATCCCGATCGTACGTTGATGCATACAAGAGTATTCTGTTCACGACACGACACGTGCACAATTTCGAGCAGTAAACCTAACAAAAAGTACTAGGCTTGCATTCATTCACGATAGTATAATATTTCAAACATTAGTATTGTGCTTCTATTCATTATGATTTGGATGAAATTTGGCATACAGATAGCTAGTTTGTTATTTTTTATCCTGGATTAACACAATGAATACTTTTCATACGGTTGTAGGGTTGCCATGGGGTAATTTCTGATCACGCGGGCGACGCCGCTGGCAATTTAAATAAATTATATTGTTCGAAATGTTACATGGTAAGGTAAAATGTCTCGGAACTATTTATATAAATTACATCTTATCTGTGGTCATTATAAGCAAATAAATACGGTTTTAGACATTTTAATTAACTCACATACACAAACAGCCAGACCCGGAACAACTACTTGTAGGTCATACAAATATTTGTATTTAACATAAATTTTTAATATTTGTATTTCTCAAAAGATTTACACAATCACTTACAGAGAAAATACAATATTCTTAAAAATACATAATGCCGATTGGCGTAGTGGGTTAGTACTATGACAAAACAAAATTATTCCTATTTCCAGTGTGATCGTTTTACTCTAGAACAAAGGGATATATTTCAAACAGTCGCATGAAGTTTACTTGATTATCAAGAGAAGCTATTTTTATTGAACGCCCCAGCGGTATAATAAAAACCTTCCTGACAACAGGAACTCTCGCTGACATCAGGCGACAAGGTAAGATTGCCCTAGCCGGGGCTTCATCAAGAATGGCAGCCACTTTACTCCCTTAAGAAAAACGGCCCACACTATGTTCAAAACCCCAATCGATTTAGTATTGCATCACCAACATGTTCGATAACAAGAAATTGTGATAAAGCAAAAGTGTTACAAGATTGCCGTCTAATCGTTTAAGATGAATGCACGATGGCAAACAAAAAAGTTGTTGAAGCTGTGTACAGAACACTACGGGACATTCGGCGCGATGAAAGGCCAATGGGGAACGTCACAGTTTAGACTCTTTTCTGGAGATTTTCAGCAAACTCTACCGGTTGTAAGTTGAAGGACCGGTTGTAAGTAGAACCGATGAAATAAACGCCTCACTGAAGCGTTCTTACCTCTGGCCTTGAATAAAAAAGCTACAATTAACATGTGATTGCTGTATGGTAATTCTCATGCCCATGAATTTTCTGGTGTTCTGTTAAAAGTTGGAGAAGACTTTCCTGAGCAAAACAGGCAGAAGCTCACTGAAAGTGGTCTTCCTGCTCACAAAATTATTCTAAAAGCCGGTGCTCCAATAATGCTTCTGAGGGACCTTACGCGTCCAAAATTGTGAAATGGAAAACGAAATGTAATTGCTTGACGAAAATGGCAAAGTTCCATACAAACGTTAATTTTACCCCTATTTAATATTACCCCTAAGTGGCTGAATTTTCAAAAATCCTGAATTAATGATTTTTATTTAGAAGAATGGACTAAAAATGGTCTGTCTGTTTCGCATAAACTGTAACCATATTCTTTTGTTTTTGATGTTTGCCACCGCTCATGAAGATGCGTAAATATTGACAGTTATATCAGCTACACCAAATGATCGCTAGATGTCTAACGCATCCAATATACATTATATATTATAATGTTTTTAGGATGCTGTTAAAACTTCCCCGTTTCTGTAGCGCATCGGAGATATTTGCTTAGAACCGAACTGACGTCTTCCATGCAGTGATTCGCAAAAAAATCGCATCAGTGATGGGTAGAACGCGGGTCAGTGACAATAGGAGAGCCCTTACTCCCCATTTCTGAGGCACTATGTGTGGAGAATGGTCAGGTAGCATATTCCTTGCTTAATCGTTCTCTGCAAGTGCACATGTTGCTGCAGTCACCAGTTATTATTATCCTTGTTTTGTGTACTACTAACACTAGTGATAAGGTATTTTACTAACAAATTGGACCATATTGTTGTCCGAACTGAATAAATAAATAAATAAAATAAATATAAAATGAAGGAACAATTACCATACTTTATTGTACTGACTGCTATAGATATAATTTATCGAATCTACATATTATTTCAGGAAGGAAGGAAGGAATTGCTTACTGGATGTGTCTCAGGTGAAACTGTTTTTATACCGCTTATCCCCAATAACTTCCCATTGGAGTTCAAGCGCAGCAGTTTCCGGTAGCCTTTTGCTTTGTGATGAACAGTAAACAAGTCCCAGGTTCAGACCCTTAAGGCTGCTGGTGTCGACTTAAACTTCTGATTGTTTTTCCCACGGTCAACTGTATGTAGCCTCCTCGCGGGTCAGCAATACAGGCAATCTTTTCAAACTAGCTCAAGACCGGATAACAGTAAATGTGGTTCACAAAGAACTTCTATCAAGTGTCTTCCATAACATTTGAAAGTAGAGTAGTAGAGTAGAAGTAGGCTTCTTCGCCCAAAATGTGATCTTATGAAAACTACTACAACTGTATTAGATTACAATATTTAAATTTCTAAGTGGTGCAAGATAACACTAAATTCCATGGCGACGAAGTAGCGGGCAACAAATAAGGAGTTAATTTATAAGTTTTGCTTTAATTTCGTATTTATCTACAAGTCTGGCCGTCCGCCCTACACAGTCTTCCTTTCGTTGTTTTATTGACACAACGAAGGTCCCCTGGAACCCTGCCCACTACACGCAATAATGGTGTGTAGTTATTCATGGAATGCCTCTAACCACGTAGTTACGAGCCTCTGCTATTTCAAATAAAAACGATTCTGCGCCGCCAAGTCTTTTTCGGTTTCTCTTTTATCTTCTTTGAGATGATGTTTATTTTTAGCCGCAAAGCTTAGACCCTCCAGTTTGTTCTAGCCAACATTCACTATGTATGTAGAGAATAAAAGATAAAAAATCTTATTCGGTTTCTTGGAATTACTTATCTATAAGAACATTTATATTAAAATAGTAACGAAGTCAAAACTGTACATTGAATATTTTTGAAAAAAAGGTAGGTAATTGTTTAGAGGTGTGGGAACGAGTCTAATGCCGTAAATATAGTTTTTAGTATTTTTGTCCATTTGTCTGAATGTATGTTCCAGATTTGCGCAAAAACGGCTACGGATTTGGATGTATTCCACTTAGAGTACTGATTTCAACAGCACTTGACCGAACTGATGAAAAGCACACAGATAGATTATAATTATCCTTTGGTACTTTTTTACCTTTGGTAATTTTAATCTCGGTAGTGCTTTACCGTGGGATATTTTCCGACGTCCACGCAGGCGAAGCCCGGGACAAAAGCTAGTGTTTATTCAATTAAGTAGTGTGTTAGTATTACTTAGATAGCAGGTATGTTAGAAAAATATCAGTTATCAAATTATTATACATATAAATATTACGCTTTTTGTCATTCCCAAAAGTATCAAGTTACTTTGTGTTCATGAACTGATAGCAAAAGTGGTTATACTTGTAACCACGATGAATTTCTTCTTAACATTGACTTTTGGGGCAGTTTTAGGTAAGTTCATCACAAACATTATAAAGTACCTAATAGGCATTTAATTTTGAGCAAGTTCTTAAATAAGCCAACAAACTAATTTTCATCTTTAGTAGCAATTTACAAAGCAGAATTCAAGCTAAAAAACTCTGGGGTGCGTGCAGAAAACCTCCCCGTATGCCTGATGCCTGCTGGTCCCTTATGGATACGTTCGAGGGGAAGAGCAGTCGTCGGGCCGGTGCACCCTGGGCATGGACAATACTCTCTTCGAAAAAGGTAGTGGAGTTTTTCTGAGAGGGTATTGTTTATGGCGAATTTCTGCGAGGGGTAGAGCGTAATGCTCCTCCTGGGTGGATGGTGGCCTACTCCCCCCTCTGCTTACAGAGGGAAGGTCGAGTGGGCGCAGGTTAGGACCTGAAGGTCCGTGGAGGAAGGGCCCATATATGGGCCGAAGGAGGTCGTTTCTCCACGTTGTGGAGAAGCAGGGGCGGCGCTCGTTGTGCACTCACCATGCCAACGAGCTGGCAGCGGGAGAACTGATTCTCCTGACTGCACCCGTCGATATCGTAATCCGGAAAGAGATCACGGTCATGTTTTGTGACTCGGAACGGGACGAGGATCTTGGCTTAGTCGCCCGGATCGCGAGGACGATAACCTCTATAAAAAATCCTCTAATACCAAGTTTTGGTGCGTGGCGAGGGTATGAATGGCTGAGGAGTAGTGCCATCTGTAACGTAGTTGCAGGTGGCGCATCAGTCGTTAGCGCACCCCCAGCCAGGGACCAGTTGAACCCCTGGTTGGGAAACAAATGTTGACTTACCTAGGCACAGGGGGTAAACCTAGGAATGACCTTTTATATCCCCCACACTCGTGGGAACAATATGGAAAAACTTTACCAAAAACCCAAAAATGGCGCTACAAGCGTAGAGGAAGGGAGTGATGCGACGTCGGAGTCCGACGCCGCATCTGGGGCGAACGGCTCTTTTAAGAGCCCGGAACCCGTGGAGGTGGGAGCTGCGAAGAACGCAAAGTTCTTGAAGAAGAAGCGCTCCAAGCCAGGGGACGGCCAGGGGTCGTCCTCTGATGGCGGGCTGAACTCGGCCCGGAGGAAAATTGGCCGGCGGGGAGGGGTCCAAGGACGGGGTGGGGGCAGAGGGCTCACCACCCAGAACAGCGAGCCCAGCCGAGCCAGCCCAGACGAGCCGGCCCAGCGAACCGAGAGGCTCCCAATGGAGGGGCTCTCTGATACATCAGGTGGTGAGCCGGACGCCGCTGGCGGCTCCAAGGCGGAGCGAGTCGCCAGCAACTTTGAGGAGATTGTGGTAGCCGCGATCAAGGGTGTGGCCTTGAAGAGGATACAAGCCTCTAAAGACAAGGTCGTACCCACTGCCACGGCCTCCATTATGGTGGCAGCGAGGGCCCTCCAGGTCGGGACTCCGTCGGACGAAATTTCCGAGATGCGGGTGGAGGTCGGCCGCTTGACGGCCGCTATGGAGCTTCTCCGAAAGGAGAACGAGGAGCTCCGAGCGGACTTGGCCCGGCTTCAAAGAGCTGGCTCCCAGGAGGTGCCCCAGGAAGGAGCGATGCATGGGCAGGGCCTACCCTTGCCAGCGGAGGACCGGGTTCTGACCCTGGTGCGGCAGGAGCTGGCTGCATTCAACAGCCGGTTTTCCATACTGGAGGGCATTGTCCTGCGCCCTCCGCTAGCGGCGAGTAGGCCGGCTACTTTTGCCGCCACCGTGGCTGCTTCAGCTACGACCGCGGCTAAGCCTGCGGCCAAACCAGCGCCTCCGGCGAAAGCGGCGCCGTCTAAGCCGAAAAAGGGTGATATGGCTGCGCAGACGGCTAAGCAGAAGGCGAGGGCCCCACCCACTGTGGCCCACCAAGTGCGCTGACATGCGCATCCTGGGCCTGGACGACTGCGTGACGGCGGAAGATGTTGTGGCCGCCGTGGCTAGGACTGGAGAGTGCTCTGCCGAGCAGGTGAGGGCTGGCACCCTCCGTCCTGACAAATCGGGGATGCAAACCATTACGGTGAGCTGCCCCGTGTCGGCGGCCCAAAAAATTTCCGGGGAGGGCCAAAGGCTCCGGGTGGGATGGGTATCCGCGCAGGTGAAACTGCTGGATCCCAGACCTCTGAGGTGCTACCGCTGCCGGGTGGGACACCACGTGGGAGCATGTTGCACTTCGGAGGTGGACCGCAGCGAGGACTGCTTCCGCTGTGGTCGGCCCGGTCACAAGGCTGGCTCTTGCGAGGCCATGCCGCACTGCTTTGCATGTGCGGCGGCTGGCAAGCCGGCCGATCACCGGGCTGGAGGCAAAGCCTGCGCTCCCCCCCCCAAACCCAGGGGTATGAGCAAGCCCTCCGCCACCGCCGTTACTGCCGCAGCCGCCAAGATTGCCGCCGCCACTGCCGCCTCCACCGCCGTCGTCGTTGCCGTCGCTAACACCGCGGTAGGACCATCCCAGCGGGCCCGTGAGGAGGCTGATATGGAATGCCAATAAATGGCCCCATTACGCCTCCTCCAGGCGAACATCAACCACTGCGCCTGCGCTCAGGACCTGTTGCTCCAGAGCATGGCGCAGTGGTCGATTAACATCGCCGTGGTCACTGAGCCGTATTTTTTCCCGCCCAGGGATGATTGGGTGGAGGACCTGAGCGGCTCAGTGACCCTAATTTCATCAGCCGCCGCCGGTACCCCGTCCCTCGAGGCCGTCCAGAGGGGACGGGGTTGCGTGGCAGCACGGTTCGGGGAGATTGTCGTGGTGGGAGTATACTTCTCCCCGAACCGAACTCTCGCCGAGTTCCACAACTCCCTTGGGGAGTTGAGAGTCGTCGTCGGGTACCATCCCCTCCCCGTGATCGTCCTCGGGCACTTCAATGCCAAGAACGTGGCTTGGGGTTCCCGGTATACAGACACACGGGGCAGGATGGTGGAGGACTGGGCTCTGGAGACAGGCTTGGTCATCCTAAACCGGGGTTCTGTCCCTACGTGTGTGCGGATGCGGGGTGAATCAGTGGTGGACATCTCGTTCGCCAGCCCCGCTCTGTCGCCGCGTGTCATTGACTGGCGCGTCATGGAGGGGGTGGAGACCTATTCCGATCACCGGTACATCCGGTTTGACGTCTCCACCCAGACCTCGGGTGCGCCGGTCCGACAGACCCCGAGTGGTCCGCGGTGGGCGCTGAAGCAGCTGGACCGGGAGCTCCTCCTGGAAGCCTCGATCGTGCAGGCCTGGGTGTCATCATCGGACAGGGCCGTCATCTACCCCGGTCACCACGGAGAGTGGAACCGGCGAGAGATGTCGTGCGGTGTCCCACAGGGATCGGTCCTGGGGACGCATCTGTGGGACATCGGTTACGACTGGGTGCTGCGCGCCGACCTCCCTAGCGGCGTCAGCGTAGTCTGCTACGCTGACGACACGCTGGTCCTGGCGCAGGGGAGGTCGCATCAGGCGGCGGCTGAACTGGCGGCACGCGGGGTTGCGACAATCGTCAATAGGATCCGGCAATTGGGACTCGAGGTGGCCTTGCACAAGTCCGAGGCCATGTGTTTTTATGGTCCACGGAACGCGCCACTGTCGGGTTCCCAAATAACGGCAGGAGGGGTTCAGATCGGCGTCGAGTCGACGATGAAGTACCTAGGACTCGTCCTCGACAGCCGGTGGAACTTCGTGGAGCATTTTCGACGTTTGGCTCCCAGACTGGAGCGGGCCGGGGCTGCCTTAAAGCGGCTCCTGCCCAATCTAGGGGGTCCAAACGCCTCCTGCCGGAGGCTCTACGCGGGGGTCGTGCGGTCCATGGCCCTTTACGGGGCACCGGTGTGGGCGCGTTCTATAAGGCTGCGACCAGCCCAGCGGTTGAACGCGTCCCAAAGGGTCATGGCCATCAGGCTGGTCCGAGGATACCGCACGGTCTCCCGTGAGACGGCGAGCCTCCTTGCCGGACTACCGCCATGGGATCTGGAGGCAAAAGTCCTCGCGCACGTCTGGGAGTGGCGCGAGGAGGCGAAACGCCGGGGTGAAACTCCGCTGCCGCGAGAAATCACGGCACAGCGGACAGAGCTCCGGCGGGATCTTATGGCGGCATGGAGAGTGCGATTGTCGCAACCCAGCGCTGGGCACGCCACAATTGTGGCGATAAGTCCCCTCTTTGATGAGTGGCTAGAGAGGCGCCACGGCGTCCTCACCTTCCGCCTGACGCAGGTCCTCACCGGACACGGTTGTTTCGGGAGGTTCCTGTTCAGGATAAAGCGGGAGGAAACGCCCGGGTGTCACCACTGGGTGGATCGCCCGGAGGACACGGTGGAGCATACGGTGGAGGTCTGCCCAGCTTGGGTGGAGCACCGCCGTGTCCTCACGGAGGCGATCGGCGGCGGCGATCTCTCGCGTCCGGCCCTGGTTCAGGCCATGGTTCGGAGCGAGAGTGCATGGGAGGCCGTCACCTCCTTCTGCGAAGCAGTAATGCTTGCGAAGGAGGAGGCGGAACGCGTGAGGGAGAGGCAAGGTTCGCGCCCTCGCGCCCCTAGTCGCCGCAGGAGTCGCCCTGGGCGTCGGGAGTCGCAAGCCGATTTGCGGCCACCGTAGGCGCGGGCCTGCGGACAGTGAGCGATGGGTAGCTCACCGTCCGATAAGGACCAGGCCCGGGTCGACGGCGCGTCGTATTCCACGCGCGCCTCAAAGAGATGTCAGTACCAACTGACGGGGTCCAATAGGGCCAATGCCTGCCAGGGTTGCGAGTTTGTCCGAAAGGGATATCGTGGCTCTGGCACACAGGCAAATGAAGGAATACGGGTGGGTTTTAGTCAGTAAAAGTCTGACACGCCCTCCCGCTCAGCCCAGAGCGGGAGAAGTTATTTGATAATTTCCCACCCAAAAAAAAAAAAAAAAAAGGCTAAAAAACTCTGAACACTAATTAAACAAAATTTTCGACGTTAATTTATAACTAAAATTAATTAGAACTAAGATACTCAGAGGAAAGAGAAGCAAACCTTGATAGCTTCATCAAACTTTTTAGTTTAACCAAATGCTCGAAACAGACTGTATAATGAAATCGTTACTGCCATGCAAATTTCACTTGCGCGATTCAGATCTTAATACCAAATTCAGTTCAATGCCATCTATTGTTTATCACCGCAAGCTTAACCATTACTTTGTCATTGAGCCACATAATACAATGTAGTTCCGTACGTAATACTTATTTACTGTAAACCAACCATCAGGTCATTCGTTCTGACATACGATATTTCAAATCCCGACCCTTACTGATTTAATAGTCATAAAACACAAACAAGGCCACGCATATAAAGTGGGGATTTTGCAGTTTACGCCAAGTCGTAGTCGTGAGGAATTATTTTAGGGTGATACCGAAATTAAGCTTTAGTCATTATCTATAACCAATGTGTTTCCAATAACTGACACTCAGACCCTCGTATCAACAGTTATAGCTGTTTGATGTGTGTAACGTATTGTGATATAAAGTTGTCCTATAATCACTGATCAAGGTCCGTTGTGTACTTTGTATGGGGGAAATTGCTGGGAAATTGGAGTTAGGCAAGTTACAAACTTCGGTACTATTAATAATAATGATTGTTGCTTTTGGTGTGCTTCGATGATGTTGGTTAAACAAGAAAGATTTTGTTTCGTTAAACAAAATCACTTCGGTAGTCGAAGATAGTTCGTTTAAATCCTCTACATTCCACACAATTTTCTGAAAGCTTAAGCAAAAAATATGTACACAAAAAAGATTACTAACCGATAAAACGGGTCGTTGAAACACAAACAAATCTGAAAGTGTTCGTTCTAACTCCAATGTAATCTCAAACACGATCCCGATCGAGATTTAGCCTCGAAAGAATACGCTAAGTCTTTTCGCTTTTCATAATCTACTTTCATGATACAGATTAGTATTACTATTCAATGCCGGGATACTTTTTCTAGCGAAGTAACCGCTACAATATCCGAGTGAGGGAGGAGCTTAATAAAACATTCAATCGGTGCGACCCTTCTTATGTGCTCTCTATAAATTTTAATAGGGTCCAGGTTTACGAAGATGGAAAAACATTAATACAGCGTGTAGTGAAATGTGTCTTGGATTTGCATATATAAGTGGTGGGCTGTAAAGTATTCTGTTAGGCGTTGTTGTTTTAAACGGTAATGCGGAGGTCTAATGGATTCGGTCGGTATTACGGTGTATCGCTTTTAGCCTTTGTTAGAAGAGCGTGTGAAGGGTGGATATGATTTTTCTACGAATTATGTACCTAGTGCTATTTATAAAGGTTTTATTTACCTTCACCTCTTATACATTGTCGTGATGGACCGTGTATGTGCGTTTGTTGAATGATATTGGATGATTTACCAACACATTTACTTAACACATTTGGAGTCGAAATCCGGACATTCAACGTGATTTTTCATTCTTAATAAAATTATGATCTTTCTAATTTTATCTTCGACAGCACTATTATATCGAGGGGTCCAAAATGTCGCTTCAAACAAAATAACCTTTCACCCCTCGATGTGCTTATGTATTTTATTAATCTTAGAGTATTAATCATTTAAGAGTTTAAACAGCAAATATTTAAGATTTCTAAAAGCTCGTTTTTAAAGATTTCTCTGCTACTTCTAGCACAGTATTTTTTTCTAGAACAGCTCGCTCACCCAGTTTCGGTCGTACTTCGTTGCAAGCTTGGGTTTTAAAACTTTTCTTTTAAAAACCGCCCGTTAAGATTAGCAGGAACTACTTCAAACTGCAGTTGTCCACAATTAGCTCCAAAATCCGAGCACAAACCAAAATAAATTCTCCCTAGTTACCTTTAAAACTACCGAAGACTAGCTAAAACTTAGCTATCTCTATGTTCTGAAAAACGTCAAGTCCCGTGCAATTGTAAACAGAAAATGAGATAGCAAGTAATACTTTCCTTATTAAATTAACTAGTTCCCCTCTTAGCTCGGGGCAGATGCAATTTTTCGCGACAAGAACCGGCGTGTCCTACTTTCACGTCGTCTGTTTTGTGTTCCAAACATGGAGAACATTTTTGTTTCCTCAAGACGGATGGAAATAAGGAAGAAGTGGGTTATAGTGCGCTTGGGGAGGTTAGGAACGTTGCATCGTTGTTTTTGTAACTGAATTGTTTTTATTAACTGATTTTATTGTTAAGACAGTTAATTGAATCAACAATTTGATCATTACGACCACCGACGGCAGTGTTGCTAGCAGTATTTGTTTGAGTAAGCTTATTGTGGTGTGTGATCAAGCTAACTTTAACCCTGCTACCTTACTTCAATTGGAAATCTGGTGTTTTTACCCCTAAAACAGTTCCAGCCAAAACTTAATTCGTTTATTCATCTCCAGATATCATCGAATAATACAGTCGTAAAAAACGAATAGTCCGTCCCGTTCGGAGCAGATGCCCTGTTTTACGGCTCTCTCTACTAGAGCCCCATCATTTGTGAATGGATATTGGATGAACACTTCCTTATTTTACGAAACACGATTTCCAAGTGTTTTGTTTTTCACAGATCTTCGTTTCTTTTCGTTTGACTGGATGATTTGTTCAATTCTTTTTGAAAATCGGAGTGTAATGGTGATGGGACTGATTCGAATTTGTAAGAGGTTTTTAAGTTTCAGCGCTGCTGGCGTACTCGTACTACGAATAATTTGAAGCTAATCTTGCATGAAACGATGAAGAAACTCTAAGTTACTAAGACGACCTTCTGGAATAGTTACAGTCACTGAATGGACCATTAAACCAGTGTGTATTCTCTATGCAAAGACTTTTTAGGAGGTATTCCTTATTGTTCTATCTCATAATTATGTAGCTAAAACAACAAATGTATCCAAAAACCCTTTTTTGGGAGTCCTTTATGTTCCTGTACATAAAGGAATCCCAGAAAAAGGTTTTTACCTAAATTATCCTAGCAGACAAGTTTTTTAATCAGAGCTCATACAGAACAATAATCCATACAGAGATAAAATTCTTAGATCCCATAAATCGCGAAACGATCCACGACTAATCCATAGCTGAAACTTTGATTATCCACGCGATAACTTTGCTAATCTCGATGCGAATAGTTTCGTCTTACTCTTACTCCCAGCAAGACGAAACTTTTAAAAGAGATCGGGCATGACATAATAGGTGACGTTGAACCAAGTTTGTCTGACGTAGCGGTAAATTAGAAAGGGTTTGGTCTGACGCGTCATCGTGATACTGGATTTGAAACATGAGATGGCATAAAGTTTGGGGATGCTCCATTGGTTGGTTTCGAACAGCGATTAGGCGGTTGTGAAAAAATTGTATATTTTTGTAATCAGGGGCAACCAGATCTGAGAGATAATATAAGTCTAAAATTGCCAGCAAGCGTGGTGATCCATGCTCGTGTCTTCTCTGTAGGAGGAGAGGACTTCACTGTGCAGTGTGAAACTAATAAATGATTTATTTCTGTAAGTAGTTTGTACAAACCCTTTTACACGTCAATCATATTTTAAAAACTAGACGAGGTCGGCGTTTCGTATCTAACTACTCTGAGAAGAAAGGCTGAAACAAACTCAGAGGCCACAGTCTCTTTAAAAAAAAAAAAAAGTCCAGACATAATCTTTGTCAGAACATGTGAAGACCATGTAGATTGGTGCCTGAAATGTATTTTGATGAAAGAACCACACAGATTGAGGGGACCTGCCCGTCAGTGCACGCATTTGTCAGTAGTCATGCAGCTCCACTCAGAACTTAAGGAGCTCAACGATTCATCGAACAATACCAAAGAAAGAACATTTGGGTAGGCCGCATACATTACTCAAACTGGGCGCCCATGATAACAACTAACCGAAGAAAAAAACTAAAATAAACAATAACCTTCACAGTCACATTGAACACACACAATGTTTGTCACATTTACAATAATTAAATCAATACATTATTTACAATAAATCTGAGTTTGTTTCGCCATTTCTTCTCAGGGGTAGTCAGATAGGAAATGTCGGCTACATCTAGATTTTTTTTTTTTTATATGACGTTTAAAAGTGATTTTAATATCCTATTTACAGAATAAACGATTTCATTTCATTTCATTTCATTTCATTTCAAATATTCATGTCATTGTATAAATACAATTCATCAATGTCAATGTGTATAATTATAAAAATACGGATAAATCTTGGTCAGATCAGTTTGTCAGCACCAACTGACGGGGTCCGTTAGGGACAATGCCTGCCAGGGTTGCGAGTTTGTCCGAAAGGGATATCGTGGGCCTGGCACACAGGCAACGGAAGGAACACGGGTGGGTTTTAGTCAGTAAAAGTCTGACACGCCCTCCCGCTCCGCCCAGAGCGGGAGAAGTTATTTGACTATTTGCCACCCAAAAAAAAAAAGTGGTCAGATCAGTTGTATACAATAGGCTGATATTATGATTAGAGACTACTTAAACAATAAGAATACTTGGTCGCTGTGATCGCTTTTGTCCAGAATTAGCTTACCTACTAACAGGTTCTATGAGTTCATATAATTGGCTTACCTATTATCAGGTTATGAGTTCATATAATTGTTTATTTTATTTGACTGTATAAGTTACACGATCACGATCTGCAGCGTTTTGCCAACTAGGTTGTGGTCAGATTTCAGTCTTACCAAATGCAGCTCAATACCAGTATTCTACATGGATCGATCGATTCTGTCGTATTATTCAAACTCAAACTCAAAGCATTTATTTCAATTAAACCTATTACAGGCACTTTTGAATTGTCAAAGAGTCGGTCAGTTAGTCAGAAAGTTGAAGCTATTTGCCCATTCCAAAAGGTAGATCTCTATGGAGAAGAATAGGCAAGAAACTCCAAGGACACTCTTTTAGATCAAGATATTACAAAATCCTGGGTACATTATTCTTGTCGCTTCTATATGTGAAAACAATGTAAAAAAATAAATTATTTAAAAACAATACAAAATAGATAAGATTACAAATAAGCCCTGGCAGATAGGAGATGACCTGTCACAACTGACGGCGCTCGTTCACAAACATGACGCGTGGATCAGCACCATCCAACTCAATCATTTTGTAGGGAAACGAATGATCTAACACACGCACCACCATCAGCGAGACATTTAAGTGAGCATGACATACTCTTAACTGCCAATTTTTTTATTTGAAAGGATATACTTTCAGATTGGTCCCATTTTTATCAAAATCCAGTTCTGATGTTGGGATCCATGAGTAATTGAGGGAACTCCTCAAATATTATAGGCATACATATAGCGATTTTTATATTTTCATCAACAAGTCAATCATATATGCATTCAGAAAGTATAATTTGGTGAAGTGGAACTGATGAAAAAGGCCACAGACGGCCACCGGAACTTTTCTATGATACGTATTTCACGGGTGGCGATGAGATATCTGCATTAAAGCGCAGGCCACACCGCCAGCTAGCGGGCGGGCGGGCTAGGCGGGCGAACATCGTTTCAAGTTATTCGTTAGCTCGCGGTGTGAACCGAAGTATGTAAAGAGGTGAAACGATGTTCACCCGCCCGCCCGCTAGCTGGCGGTGTGGCCTGCGCTTAAGATAGTTAAGCGAAGCAAATTTTTATTTAAATGGTACCATCAAACTGATCTGATGATGAAGCCGGAAGGTAGGCACTGGAACTCCGTAATAAAACAATGTATCCTACCCGTATTTGGTCTTATTGGAATTGTCATGAGATGCACTCTGGCTATAAATGATTTTTTACCGACTTCAAAAAAGGAGGAGTCTTCTAGAGGAGTACGGTCAGCAACCGCACATTGTACTTTAGTTAGCCTAGTTACAAAATACTGCAAATATTGTTAAATAAGAAAATGTAGTATCATCACGGACGCAAGTACGTCAGTCTTCGGTTTAGCATCGAGCTCGCACAACATTCGCATTTTATACATTTTTATAACATTGTTTATTAAGTTAATTTAGTGTAGTTTATCATTAAATACATTCTTAGAACATTAACATTTATTTTATTAACATTACATGTAGGGCTTGCCTTTTCATTTTGGTCCTTCGAGCCGCTAAGTGTAAAATCAGTGCCGTGGTACGGTTTCACTCGCGGGAACATTTGTACAGAACATTAAAAACAGTGTTAACAGTGATATCGAGTGAGAGCACAGGTCGGGGTGGAGTATTAGCAGCAGGCGTAAGCAGCGAATCCGGTGAGCACGTTCCATATTACCTACTTACTACAATTTTGGATTTTTTGTGTACGCTAAGCACTGATAAACTACAATGTCTTCGTACGATGCTTTACTTAGCTCTCAGCCTACAACTCTCGACGCTATCAAACGGATAGGTGAAAACTTTAAGAAAGATAGTCTTGCACGTAAAACCACTCTTGAGTATCATGAGGACAGACTTGAAAAGCTGGAGGGGCATTGGGGTGAATTTAAAAGGAACGACATTCAGTTAGCCTTGTTTGAAGGCGAGAAGTCTGGACCTTACTACGAGAATCGCGTTTACGAGCGTTTGGAACAAATATATGAAGAAACGAAAACTATGATAAATAAGTCTAAGCAAAGAGTACTGGCGAGAATTGAAGACGAAAAATTTAATGCGTTCAGCCTGTTGCAAAAACAAGAAGGAAGGTTATGTGCTCCAGATAATGTTCCAGAGCAACAGAAGAGCGATGAGATCGCGGATGATATTAAGAAAACGTCAAATGAGGAGTTAGTGGTGAGCCAACAGGCTAAAGACATGATGAATGAGCAGCGGTCAAACATCAAGGCTTTTGAGAGAACGGTACGAAACATGAACATTGAAAATTTAAAAGAAAAGTGGCAACTTGAAGATAAATTAAAGACAGTCACACAACGCTGGGAAAAAGTCGATAGTGCTTATTGGAAGCTCGATAACATGTTAGTCGACACGCAAACATTTGAAAGTGATTATAACAGATTAGAAAGGCTGTATGAATTCAGCAAGGAACAAATTAACAAGAAGATTTGGGATAGCAAACACCAAAAAAAATCTACGCCCAAAATTGAGCTTCCGGTTTTCAGTGGTAGCTATGCCCAGTGGACAACATTTAAGGACTTATTCCTAGAAATCGTGCATCATAACACTTTTATCCCTAATGCTCAGAAAATGCAACATTTGAAAGCGAAATTGAAGGGAGAGCCGGAGCGATTAATACAGCACATGAACATTAGTGCTGATAATTACGAAGCCAGTTGGCAGATCCTTCAACAGAGGTACGATAATAAGAGGCAATTATTTACCTATCAAGCAAACACTCTATTAAATCTGCCCAACATACAAGCCCCAACGGCATCTCTACTGAAAAGGATGCATGATACGACTATCGAGTGCCTTGAGGCTATTAAGAATCTACAATACGATATTTCGAATTGGGATCCCTTAGTAGTCCACATTTTAATGCAAAAATTGGATTCAGAGACACGCCAGTCTTTCAAGGAAACCATGGAAAATCCAAGGGAAATGCCACCATTAAAGGAGTTCCTGAAATTCATTGAAACCAAATTCATGTCAATGGAACCGGGTACAAACCCGAACCGCCCACGAAACTTTAACAGTCAACAGCAAAACATACAAACGAAAACAGTTCATAATGCAACATACAGTAAGCCTAAGGTGCAACAACAGAATATTCAAGTTGGAACTAAGAACATGCCGAGAACATTCCATAACAAGCAAACATATTTTCATAGTTGTCCAAAATGTAATAAGCAACACGGTCTCTATAACTGCAGAGAATTTTTAATTATGTCACCAGAAGAAAGGTTAAAGACCGCTAACAACCTACATGTATGTCTAAATTGCCTGTTTAGTCATAACGGCGAAAAATGTACGTCGGAAAAAAAGTGCAAGCACTGCGATGAGCCGCATAGTAGCATTTAACATGAAGCGATTGGCGTTGCAAAATCTAGTAGCGGCAGGGCTAATGTAGGTCAACAATTGAACACGCACTTAGCACATGACAACTCGAATGAGGTTTTGCTAGCCACGGCTCAGGTAAAGACGCCAATGCTGTAGCCAATGATGGATCCACGATCATTTTACGCGCTTTATTAGATCAGGGCTCCCAGGTCAGCCTTATTACAGAAAATGCTGCACAAAGACTGCAGTTGAAACGGAGCAAGATGAGCGCCGTGGTGTCAGGTGTTGGTGCGTCAGCCACCACCAAGTGTAAAGGAGTGCTTCATCTTAAATGCCAAGCGTTATACGATGACTTTAACATTAACATTAAGGCGCTTATTATGCCGGCAATAACAAACAAACTGCCAAGTAAAACAGTAGGTAAAGGCAGTTTTAAACATATACAACATTTACAACTCGCCGACCCAGATTTCAACATATCTCAGGACATAGATCTATTATTGGGAGCCGATGTATACTCCGAGATATTATTAGAGGGGTTAATCAAAATAAACACGTCATCCATCATAGCACAACGGACTCATTTAGGCTGGGTAGTATGTGGTAACTACAAAACATTCAATTGCCATGTAATTGTCAACAACATTCAGGAGCTTGCCCAATTTTGGGAACAGGAGTCTTTGCAAGAAAACAATGAAGATATTATGGACCCGGACAACAAGTGCGAACACTTCTACAAGGAGACAACAAAACGACTTCCTGATGGGCGATACCAAGTTCGTCTACCCCTTAAGGGCAATTTTATTGAACATTTAGGAACATCGAAACCACAGGCCATAGCCCAATTTCAACAACTAGAGCGAAGAATGACCAAAAATCATGCGTTTGCAAATGATTATAAAGCATTTATAGAAGAATATGAAGAAATGGGTCACATGGAGCAAGTAGAAAGCAACAATAGGAACAAAAACATTGAATATTTTCTCCCACACCACGGGGTTGTGCGACCAGGTGCTATCACGACGAAACTAAGAGTTGTATTCAACGCGTCGGCGAAAACAAGTTCGAAACACAGTCTAAACGACTTAATGGAGGCGGGGCCGAATCTACAGAAAGACATCCTTAGCATTTTGCTGAAATGGAGACAGTACAAATATGTATTAACATCAGACATTGAGAAAATGTACCGTTTCATAATGGTACATCCAGAACATCAACCCTTACAGAAAATCGTGTGGAGAAATTGTCCAAGGCAAATGTTAAGAGAATATCAACTGTGTACAGTTACGTATGGTACTAAAGCCGCTCCGTTCTTAGCGCTCCGAACACTACAACAGCTAGCTATGGACGAAGGTGATAAGTACCCGGAAGCTAAAAACATCTTACTCAACCAATTTTTTGTAGATGATGCCTTATTCGGAAAGGATACCGTGGACGAAGCCCGCCATACAAGAGACCAACTTATACAGCTATTGAAAGAAGGAGGTTTCAATCTCAGAAAGTGGTCAAGTAATGAACATCAACTGCTAGAAGATCTGCCAGAACATATGGTTAGCCCAGTCAGTTTAAGATTTACAGAGGCGTCAGCATCAAAAGCATTAGGCTTGATATGGGATCCGAAACAAGATAAACTCATATTTTCAGCTACATTAAAAAACAACATTAGCATTAATAAAAATTCGTCAAAACGGCAAATCTTAAGCGACATATCAACAATTTTTGATCCGTTGGGGTTGCTATCCCCAATAACAATCAAGGCCAAAATTCTATTTCAACAGATCTGGAAGTACAAAATCGAATGGGATGATGCCGTACCGGATGGAGTAGAAAAGGAATGGAGAGCACTAAAAACCGAGTTAACAAATATGCAACCTTTCAAAATTAACCGATGGCTTGGGTTAGAAACAAACAAGATTTGCGAATTACACGCGTTCTGTGACGCATCGGAAAAGGCATTCTCGTGCGTGGTGTACAGCACAGTTAGAGAGGGAAAGCAGAAACGAATAGCATTGGTTGCGGCAAAAACAAAGGTCGCTCCAATCCAAAAACAACAAACACTCCCCAGACTTGAGTTATGCGGTGCTCAGCTGTTAGCTTAATTGGTGAAGAAAATAAAACATTGCTTCGATAAACCTAACATTAAAGTAACAGCATGGGCGGACTCCATGATAGTGCTTGGCTGGCTAAAGGGCGATGTCTCGCGATGGAAGGCCTTCGTCGGACACAGAGTTCTGGAGATAACATCTGTAGTGCCCGCCGAGAGTTGGAAGCACGTAAGATCGGAGCAAAACCCGGCCGACTGCGCGTCACGTGGACTACTACCTTCTCAGTTGCACAACTTTCCTTTGTGGTTTGATGGACCCGAATGGCTTAGCATTGAAGACATCCCTGAAACATGTGACACATTTAAGACACCGGAAGTAGAAGTTAAAAAGGTGCATGCAGTTGCGTCAAGAACTAGCGAAAACAAAAACATTGTAACAGAACTCCTTAACGATAACAGCTGTATTATGACTATAATACGCATCGTAGCCTGGGTGTCGCGTTTCACTACAAACACGTCACAAAATAATCGTCACAAGGACGTCTTGACTATGAATCATACAAACATGAATGACCCACCCGCGTCAAAACAATGTAATTTAACACTCGCTGATATTCGACGCGCTACTAACATAATTATAAAACACGTACAAAATGAACATTATGGACAAGAAATCCAAGATTTAAAAACAAAAGGGAAGGTTAGCAAGAATAAAGCACTTCCGAAACTTTGCCCTTATCTAGACGTGAATAACATATTACGCGTCGGAGGGAGACTTCATAATTCAAACTTACCTGAAGAAACAAAACACCCTGTTATCATACCGAAAAACAGCAAGCTGGCATATCTTCTCATTGCCCGTGCGCATATTACAATACTACACGGTGGGGCGAGACTAACTATGGCTACATTGAGACAAAAATATTGGATAACAGGAGGAAACCACACTGTTAAAAAATACCTGCAAGACTGCGTAAAATGCTGTCGCTTCAAACCATCGAAACAATACCAATTGATGGCTGACTTACCCAGTGAGAGGATAACGCAATCACCACCTTTCTATTGCACAGGGGTGGACTACACAGGATTCGTTAGCGTTAAACTAAACAAGGGCCGAGGCGTCAGAACGAGTAAAGGTTACGTCGTGGTATTTGTATGCATGGCTACAAAAGCGGTGCATTTGGAACTCGCATCAGATTTATCAACAGAAACATTTATACTGGCTCTCAATCGCATGATTGGGCGACGAGGCTGCCCGAAACATATTTACTCCGACAACGGAACAAACTTTGTCGGGGCCGAAAGGGAGTTAGCTAAACAACTACATATAACACAAACATTCAACAACGACACTTTGTTGAAAAGGAGCACCGAAATGGGAATAGAGTGGCATTTCAACGCCCCAAGCTGGCCGACTGCGGGAGGACTTTGGGAGGCTGCAGTTAAGTCAATGAAATATCACCTAAAGCGTGTTCTAGGAGAGCAAAAGTTGACATACGAAGAGTTTTTAACACTGCTAACTTAAATCGAAGCCTGCATGAACTCTAGACCACTTTGCCCTTTAACTGAGGACGTGGACGATATTGATTACCTTACTCCAGCAAATTTTTTAATTGGCCGACCAGTAATATTCCTACCAATTGAAAATCTCGAAGAGAAAAACATCAACATTCGACATAGATGGCAGTTACTAAACAAAATGAAACAAGGGTTTTGGACCAAGTGGTCGTCAGAATACCTGCAACAACTTCAAGTTCGTAGTAAATGGCTAAACAAAACAGATAACTTATCAATAGGGGATATTGTCTTGATCAAAGAAGATAACCTCCCTCCTGCGAAATGGGCACTTGGCAGAATACAAGAAGTTCATCCGGGGAGGGACAATCTGGTCAGAGTACTGACGATGAAAACAAAGACAGGGCTACTAACAAGACCAATAACAAAATTAGTTAAACTCCCAATACCACAATCTTCTATAGAAAAACCTGACACCACCACCTCAAATGTAACAACCTGTACGGAAAAGCAAAAATCAACAATAAATAACACTAACCAAAACCAACGATCTAAATCAAAGAAAATAAGTTCCAGCCTGCTGTGCACAATCATAACATTATTAACATTATTTCAGCCCACAAAGCAAAGCAGTGACGCCATAACTGTCACACCGTTCGACCCAAATAGAGCAGTGTACTTTGACAAAATCGGCAATTTGCAAAGCGTACATGATGACTGGAAGATTGTCACCTACTACAATATGACATCTTACTGGCAAGGCATGGAAAACATACATCGAGTTGTGAAACACCTGGAAGAAAGGTGTGAGCAATTTGCATATCAAACTATGTGCAAAACTATTATGACTGAATTCGAACAGGAACTCAACGAACTTGATCACAACAATTACATGTTGGAAACACATCATGGTCAGACAAGGGGGCGCGTTACTCGAGGTCTTGTCAATGGAATAGGTTACTTTGCAAACAGCCTGTTCGGCGTGCTAGACGAAAGGTTTGCAATGCAATATAAAAAAGACATAGAAACATTGCAAAACAACAGAGACCATTTACTGAAACTGATAAAAGGTCAAACATCAATCATTGAGGCGCAGAATAACATTCTAAAGAGAAATGAAGAGGCAATGAACACTCAGTTCAACCTCTTAGATCAACATCTTAACGCTACAGAGAACTATTTACAGAGATTGGGTAAGGCTGTTGAGCAAGACGAAGCTTTAAATTACTTTAACATCATGACTCTGACCACTTCAACAATTCTATCCAAACTGCGCCACATCCAACTTATGCTTCTAGATACAGCCATTAACATCCATCATGGTCATGTGGACACCAGCCTTTTACCGCAGAGCCAGCTCTACCAAGAGCTCAACGTTATTTCTGGACAATTGCCACAACAATTATCGATACCAATTGTCAATATTCAAACCCAATTAGCTGACATATACAAACTACTAGAGGTAAAGTATAGATTGTATGAGAAGTATTTTATCATCGAAATAACATTACCATTAACAGGGGACACTCCATTCACTGTTTATAAAACAGTTCCTATACCGATGATAACAAATAACAAACATTCTCTTACAATGAAAACGAATTCAGAATATGTCGCAGTGAATATCAGAAAAGAGACATATATGCAGCTCACAGACAGAGACCTGGAACATTGTATTAAAATCGAACCAACTACATATGTCTGTTCATTAAACAAACCAACACGTAACATGAGAAATCATCAAATTCCATGCGAAATAACAAACATTACATTATCAAAATGTACCTACACATCAGAAACCTGCAACAACAAATGGACACCATTACAAAAACCGAACACCTGGCTCTATGTCTGCTGCACGGATTGCCAACTGCAAATCATCTGTGAAGGTCGTATGATTACCAAGGCAATACATTCGACGGGAATTTTAGAAGCCAAAGAAGGATGTATAATAAGAAATAATGAAGAAACATATTACACACAAGTTTACTACACAAACAACATTTATGTCAACCCGGAAATACCTCTGATAGATATGGAAGACATCAACAACTTAACATCTGTCCAGCCCATAGATTTATCAATCAAACAACAAAATACTCAATTTGCAAGAAACGATTATGGAAAACTTCATAATTCGTTGAAAGAATTGGAAGATGAAACGAGGCAGACAGAAATGTCGCAACACGATGTGCACCAATACGTAGTTTCATACACTACGATGGGGCTTCTGATCTTGTCAGTAGTCGTCGCGGGAGGAGCCTACGTGTACTGAAAACGCTGCGGCAGAGTCGCCGCCGGCGCGTCCACCAGATGACCGCCACAGAAGCCACCAAGAGCTGCAGCATCCACTGAAAACATCGAACTGACCTCGATCAGAAATGCTACCTATGCGACACCTCATTCTTTTAACTTATAATTAATTTAATTCTGTTAGTTACATTAGTAAAATAATTTATAATAAGTTATCTTTATGATATCTTTTGCCCCGCCAAGATGTACGATCAGCAACCGCACATTGTACTTTAGTTAGCCTAGTTACAAAATACTGCAAATATTGTTAAATAAGAAAATGTAGTATCATCACGGACGCAAGTACGTCAGTCTTCGGTTTAGCATCGAGCTCGCACAACATTCGCATTTTATACATTTTTATAACATTTTTTATTAAGTTAATTTAGTGTAGTTTATCATTAAATACATTCTTAGAACATTAACATTTATTTTATTAACATTACATGTAGGGCTTGCCCTTACAAGAGGTTTTATATACATATAAAAGGAAACCGTGACTGATTGGTCTATTAACACAGCTCAAACCACTGAACAGATTGGGCTGAAATTTGGCACGTGGGCATCCGCTAAGAAGGGGTTTGACCTTTAAGGGGGGGAAACGGGGGGTTTTGATTGCATGAAAAAAATCTTATTCCTAGAGTTAAGAGTTAATAAACTTGAAACTTGGACGAATACTTACGTAAGTAAATGATAAAGTTTGTATTTTTTTGTTTTAACGCGCGGTCCGATCAAGTCGAAACTCAGCATTTATACTTAAAACCAAAAATGAAGAATAACTTGTATCAGGGTTTTTCGAAAATCTAACCATAACGGGATAAAAAGGGGTAGTCATATTTACAAGAGAGGATTTTACTACGTGGCTTCATTAACTCGAAAATTGGTATAACCTTTAAGTTAAATAATGGAAAAGTCACAAATCACTTCAAAAATTAACCTCTTTGGGGGTGTAAAGGGGGGATGGATACAGTTTCTATGAACAAAATCTTCTTTCGTTGATCTATTAACTTGAAACTTCGCCTGAATACCTCATCATCAGTCTTTCTGTCCTAATCCCAATTTATTTGGAGTCGTCGTAACATGTCGAATTACACTATAGATTTAATACATACAAAAGGAAACAGTGACTGACGTACTGACTGATCTATCAAAAACTCAAATCACTGAATGGATTGGGCTAAAATTTGGCACACAGATAGTTATTATGACGTAGGTAACCGCTAAAAACAGATTTTTGAAAGTTCAACCCCTAAATAAATAAAACGTGTTTCATGTTTTTTTTAAACAGCTCCTTCTGGGGTTGTAAAGAGGTAAATAGTCTACAAATCAATATGGTGTCATTTTCAAGGGTTTTCAGGACGTTGATTACGTAAAAGTCAACAATTTTGAAAATGATTACACTTGAACAACAAAAAAAAACTATTAAGTCTTAATTTATTATTATTTTGTATTGATCTAAATAACAAATCTATATACATATATAAATAAATGGAGAAACTGACCGACTGATTGACTTACGCATCAACGCACAACCCAAACTACTGGAGTGACGTGAAATTTTGCACTAGGGTTCCTTTTATGTAGGGTAGGTACTTTTAATCCCGGTTCCCGTGAGATTTTTCCTGACATCCACGCGGGTGAAGCCGCGAGCAAAAGCTAGTATTATATTATGTTCAGGCATAACTTATTTGTTTATGAACAGATTTTTATAATTCTTTTATTTGGTAGAGGAAGCTTGCGCGGTCTCTTATACATTACAGATCTACAGCTAACTCTTCAATAAAAATGTATTTAATCCACTCGGTGTATGTTTATGATGTTATAAAACTTCCTGTCACTGTTGTTTTCATAGCAAGTACTGGTATACGAATTGGTGTGGGGTAGGTACCACTAAAAAGTGAAAAATAAAAAACTTTTTTACAAAAAAAACAACCGACTTCCAACAAAAACACTAAAAAGTGCAAAATAACTTTTATTTCGGAAGCACATAACATAACATCACGCCTTGTTTCCTCGAAGGGTTGGGCAGAGGTGTACCTGTAGTACACCCACATTTAATATTAAATTTAATTTAATTTCGGAAGTCGGTGTCTTTAGTTTTGTATTTTCGTTTATGGCCATGGTTTTTGTTGGAAGTCGGTTGTTTTTTTTGGAAAAAAGTTTTTTTTTTAATCAACATAGGTACATCATAACATAATAAACGGCTCCATAGTACTCACATTTACAAAAATGGAAAAAAAAATGCTTTTAAATTATACAATACTATAGCTTGCAATGCAATTCAAAGATTAATAAAATGTTACTAGCAAAAGGAAAAACCTTAATTACCTATTGAAGCATTCAACAACTAAAACTTGATTACATTAAATAATAAATATGATTGTAATGTCAGAACAAAAAAGGGGGGAAGCATCTCTTCCAAATATTATAATTTTAACAAGTGAGCCCAAGTGGTTGTGGAGCAGGACCAATATTGACATAATTTACTCATTTGTATTGCAGTGGTTAGCAAGCGACCTCGACAATTGATCATTATTATTCTTGCCTGAGCAACCGGCAGCAAGTTCGTCTAAATGTCACTGCTTGCGGTAACGTCGGGGGTCGGGTTGCCTCCTTCCCTCAAATATGGCGGGAGGGGTATTGGCTGATCTTTGCGTTATGCTCGTGAACGGGTGCAGCTTGTGGTGACTGGTGGTCTTGCTGACCATGGTTTTGTTATTAGTGATTAACTGTTTATTTATTTTACTTCGATGGTGCTAGTTTATCATTTGTGACTTCGAGTTACAGCTATAGCTTTATGTAAGCGGGCAGACCCATTATGCCTCAAGGCTTTTCTTTAGGTATTAAGTTCTGTTTTTGTTTTTATTTTTTATTTCTGCTTGAGTATAGTTTTCTTTTCTTTTTTTTAGGGTTCCGTACCCAAAGGGTAAAACGGGAACCCTATTACTAAGGCTCCGCCGTCTGTCTGTCTGTCCGTCTGTCTGTCCATCTGGCACCAGGCTATAGGCCAGGTATCTCATGAACCGTGATAGTTAGACAGTTGAAATTTTCACAGATAATGTATTTCTATTGCCGCTATAACAACAAATACAAAAAAACAGAATAAAATAAATATTTAAGGGGGCTCCCATACAACAAACGTGATTATTTTGCTCGTTTTTGCTCTATATTGATAATAGCAACAGGTAGACGCTTGAAATATTCACAGAATATTTAGTTGTGTATTCACTTTAAAAATAAATAATTAAATTAAAATTAAACAAATATTTAAGAGGGGCTCCCATACAAAAAACGTGATTTTTTTGCCATTTTTATAGATAATGGTACGGAACCCTTCGTGCGCGAGTCCGACTCGCACTTGGCCAGTTTTTTTGTTTTAGTGGCGTGTGCTTGTGCTTCTGGGGACTTTGTTGCGCCACTTCTTCTTCCCAGCTAAAGCACTAGGAAGTGGTGAAGGGTGGGCGTTTTGGGGGACTGTCTCATGTAATTTTGACGTTCGAAAACTGCTGATTATCAGTCTAGTTTGAATAAATTACTAATCGATTTTGGTTTTAGATTCTAAAACTGCTAACTGTTGAAAATATCTTATACCGAGAAATATTAGGCAGGCAGCGCAGGTGGTAGCGATGACTAGCTCTGTTTTGGTCGCAGAAGTTACTTCAGCAATGTCAGCATGAAGTTTAATAAAATGTTACTCACATACAACGAGAAATTGCTTTAGTTTATCACGAATATTTACTTTAGGGATGCCTCGATATGCCTTTTTGCCGATACGTTACCGTTACCGATACTCTTATAAATATATCGGCGATACCGATACCGATACTGATACGCTTATTGAATCCAAAAATGAAGGTAAAATAAATAAAACAAGTCAGGTTAATTTTAATAATTAATCTATATATATAAAATTCAAAGTCCTGACTGACTAACTGACTGACTGATATATCAACGCACAGCCTAAACCGCTGGTCCTAGAGACATGAAATTTGGAGGGTGTTTTCTTTGTAAAAAGTAGGTATCCACTAAGAAAGGGTTTTTCGAAATTCTACCCCTAAGAGGGTGAAATAGGGGATGGAAGTTTATATGAAAGTCCGTCAGTTTTGAAGTTAGAATATTAAAATTTTGTGTTTAGGCTGACGATTGAAAATTAATTGATACATGTCTCAGCGTTTTTGATCATTCCACCCCCGAAGGGTTAAAAAGGGGGATGATGTTGTGTATGGAAAGTCCTTAATTTTCGAAGTAAAATCACTAAATTTATTATCTAGTCTTATGGTTGGAAGCTAACGCAACGGTGTTGTTAGAATTTGAACCCATAAGGGGTGAACAATTGGATAAAATTTTATTTTTAATGAAATTTCGTTTTAAGTAAAAATCACTAATATTTCGGCTTATTGTTAGAAACTATAGGCATCCGCTAAGAAGGGATTTTTCGAAATTCAACCTTTAATGGGTGAACAAGGGCGATAAATCTTATTCCTTGAGTTAATAAACCTGAAACTTGGCACGAATACTAACCTAAGTAAATTATAAAGTGTGACATTTTTGTTTTTTTTTTTTAACTACTCCATAATGGGGGATTTGCGGATGACAAAGTTTGTATGTAGGAATTTTAACGCGCGGTCCAATTAACTCGAATCTCAGTATTTATACTGTAAACCAAAATGAATAAAAGAATTTTCAGTTTTTTGAAAATTGACCCCTTTTTTTTGCGTGGGAAATTATCAAATAACTTCTCCCGCTCTGGGCGGAGCGGGAGGGCGTGTCAGACGTTTACTGACTAAAACCCACCCGTGTTCCTTCCGTTGCCTGTGTGCCAGGGCCATGATATCCCTTTTGGGCAGACATCACAACCCTGGCAGGCCCTAACGGACCCCGTCAGTTGGTGCTGACATCTCTTTGAGGCGCGCGTGGAACACAATGCACAGTCGAACCGGGCCTGGTCCTTATCGGATGGCGAGCTACCCATCGCTCACCGTACGCAAGCCCGCGCCTACGGTGACCGGAAGACGGCTTGCTACTCCCGACGTCCGGGGCGTCTCCTGCGGCGACTAAGGGCGCAAGGGCGCGAACCTTGCCTCTCCCTCACGCGTTCTGCCTCCTCCTTCGCGAGCATTACTGTTTCACAGAAGGAGGTTACGGCCTCCCATGCACTCTCGCTCCGAACCATAGCCTGAACCAGGGCCGGACGCGAGTGATCGCCGCCGCCGTGAGGAGACAGCGGTGCTCCGCCCAAGCCGGGCAGACCTCCTCCGTATGCTCCACCGTGTCATCCGGGCGATCCACACAGTGCTGACACCCGGGCGTTTCCTCCCGTTTTATCCTGAACAGAAACCTCCCGAAACAACCGTGTCCGGTGAGGACGCCGTGGCGCCCCTCTAGCCACTCCTCAAAGAGGGGACTTATCGCCACAATTGTGGCGTGCCCAGCGCTGGATTGCGACAATCGCATTCTCCATGCCACCATGAGATCCCGCCGGAGCACCGTCCGCTGTGCCGTGATTTCTCGCGGCAGCGGAGTTTCGACCCAGCGTTTTGCCTCCTCGCGCTACTCCCAGATGTGCGCGAGGACTTTTGCCTCCAGATCCCACGGCGGCAGTCCGGCAAGGAGGCTTGCCGCCTCACGGGAGCCCGTGCGGTAATGACCCTTAACAGGGTGAAAAGGGGTAGTCAACTTTACAAGAGAGGATTCTACAGTGTGGCTTGATTAACCCCAAATTATGACGTGGGCATCAGCTAAGAAGGGGTTTTTTGGAAATTCAACCTTTAATGGGGTGAAAAGGGGGATTTTGTTTGTATGATTAATCTTATTCCTTGACTTAATAAACTTGAAACTTGGCACGAATACTAACCTAAGTAAAATATAAAGTTTGTAATTTTTTTAAACTACCCCCTAAAGGGGGATTGAGGGATATCAAAACTTTTATGGAATAATTTTAACGCGCGGTCCGATTAACTTGAAACTCAGGATTTATACTGAAAACAAAGAATAACTTTTATCCGGTTTTTTTTTTAATCTGCCCCTTTTAATGGGGTGAAAAGGGATAGTCAATTTACAAGGGAGGATTCTAGTGCGTGTGGCTTGATTAATTTGAAAATTGGTATAAATAACCTATAAATCCAATAATAGAAACGTCAAAAACGATGTTTCTACAATTTACCCCTTTGAGTGCGTAAAAAGGGGCGATATAGTTTGTGTGAACAGAATCTTATTTCTTTTGATATATAAACTTGAAATTTGGCCCGAGTACTTATTTACATAACATCAAGCCTGCAATCCCCAAAGGGTTAGGTAGAGGTGTATCTTTAGTACACCCACATTTCGACAGTTTTGTTTAAGTCCCATGTAATAGGGGGCTAGCCTATTGCCATCAACCGGGCATAAATGCAGACTTCGGGCTGCTACTAAGAAATTCCTAATGGAAAATCCAATAACACTTTGCCCGACCTGGGAATCAAACCCACCCCTCATTCTCAGCAGTCGCGCCTGTGACCACTAGACTAACGAGGCAGTCATTATTAAGAACAAAAACGTAGAAAAAATAAACAATACAAAATTTCTTCCAACTAAGATATGGTATTTTTCGACATCCACGCGGGCGAAGCCGCGGGCGATAGCTAGTAGGTATATAAAATGTAGACAGGTTGAGATTAGTTAATAGTTTTAGTAATTAAAATTAATATTGATAAGATTTTTGTAAAAAACAAAGTATTCTTAAGTTTTGCGGCGAAAGGCGATTTCGCAAATCTGTTTGAATAAGACCTACGGTGGAAAATAGTCTCTCAGATGCGACAGAACTCATTTGGAAACTAAAGTACTTCTGCGCCATTTTTTATTCAGGTTTGGGTATAAGACGTCATTGCGCCAGAAAACGAATGGATCTGCGTCTCTCCATATATTAGGAGACCTTAAGTATCTCTCGGCTTCATCTTTGAGAGAATTACAACTCAGAGTAGACAGTGGCTCATCTTCCTCGGACTCTCTAATAATATTTTCACAAACTAGATTTACAGTTACAGTACTAGATGTAGGTGTGACCGTGTCTGAAATAGCTTCGGAATGCAGTGCTACATTAAATGCAATATCGTCGTCACTATAAAGTGATTTTTTATCGATAATCTCCTCCAGAGTTGCTTGTTTGTGGGCCGTTGTCGTCGTCAGTCTTTGTTTTCTGGATAGTTGTTTTTGACGTTGAAGCGTTATGCAATTCGCTTGGATGGTGCCTCTTCATGTGAATCCACAAGTTTGATGTGTTGTTATAACTTTTAGAATTGATGCCACAGGACACGTTTTCTTCCCAATATTGTCAAATTTCAAAATGATTCCATATAGCACTTTTGTGTTTTGAAGTTGACATGACTACTATTTACTTTATTTGACTCAAACGACTAATTATAAATGATACACACACAAACACCACTAATGACGATATGTAATTCTTAATTATATTTGCATGGAAAACTACGCGCGACAACAGGCAACCTAGCGAAATGGGACAGATAGGCGAATGCAAGACACTGAATAAAGCGCGGTGTTTCCACGAACATAGTTAGTTCATAGCTCGTTTGCAACGAAACAGACAAGACAACACGCGCGTTTACATTACATTTTTTAATCCCGAAATTTGAAAAGTATCGTTGAATCGGCCACAAAAATATCACCGATGCCGATATAGCGGCAAACCCGAAGTATCGCCGATATATCGGTATCGGTATCGGTATCTGATGCATCCACAATTTACTTAAATACTTCAGTGTAGGTACAAAGTTCATACATAAGGCGGTATTAATGTTACGGGGCTTTACCTGCCACTCAACATTTCTGGTGAAATACTTTCAGTATCAAGTAAGTCCTCAAAATCCTGCAATATCTCAAACTTTCACTAATGAATTACAGTTTCTATTATTATATTAGTAACCCTAATGCGTGTATTTGGTATCGTTTAAGATATTTTAAGTTAGAATTTCTTTAAGATAATCGCCTGCCAATGCTATTACAGCTCATATCCGCCTAAAGACCTTAAGAAAATTATATTTCTCCGCACGGAACCCTACTCAGCAACAATTCTTTGCACCACTACACTCCTATACTTCTATAAAGTGCAAAGAAATAAACCTATTGACTCACTAGAGAAGAACAAGTGTAGCGATAAAGTAACACGATATTGATTGTTTAACAATCCACTGAACGAACATGTTGGGTGGTAAACATAAAACATGTTATCTGTTACAGGAGAAATAAAATGGGGATACAAAGTACACTTAGGAAGGATGGTCCAGGGACTGAAGCTTTTTGAGATTTTAAAGGTATTTCATTCATTTCCACAATAGCAGTTAGTTTAAACCAGGGTTGTTGCGAACATCAGCATCAGCATCCGCGGAGCTTCAGCATCATTTTCAACATCAGCATCAGTATCAGCGTCCGCATTGATCGATGCTGATTATTAATGCTGAAGTTCGAGTCGTGACATTACAAAGGGGGCGGGGCTTATAGCACGTGTTGTTTTTGTTTGCGAGTTTCGACCAATAATGCAATGGACTTGCTCTTTGGAAATTATCCATTAATTTCATGAAAGATCGATAGCAGGTTATGTACAGACGCCAGCACATCAAGCTACTACAATCTAAAATTTCTTTAAAATATTTTCAACTTTATCGTTAAAGTATAAAGTTCAAGGTTGATTGGGAAAGTTTGACACTTTCGGGTAGCTTGACCTGCTAGCGTCTGTACATAACCTGCTATCTATTAGTCTAGGTATGGTTTTCATTATGCTTTAAAAGGTCAATATCCTTCTCATATTTATCTGCAAATCGTTGGTCCAACACTCCGAATAAACTATTTGCAACGTAGCCTACTCCGTCTAGCAAGCCGCGTCGCCGGCGTTTCTTATTAGTCATAAACGAGTCATTCATCATGACAATATTATTATAATGTTTAATTTCTTCGAACTCGTGCTCGAGTTGTAACATGACGCCGTCGCAAGGTGTTTGTGTTCTAATCGTAGAGCATAAGGTTTCAAGATACTTAATATACTTTAGTAATGCCGCCGTTCCTTCTTGATAAGGATTTGTGTCATAATAGACTATTAAATGCCAATCATCTCTAATTAAGTGCATATTAGATATTTTGTCGAAGTAGACACTATTGTCTGTCAGCACGGTCAAGTTGTAGGATGCTTGAGCGGTGTTTATTAGTGACAGCAAAAATAATGTCAAAGATAAAACCATAGCTGCGAATGAGATGCGACGTTTTTTCTTCGCCGCTGGCAATTTATTATTAACTTTTGGGGCATTTGGATCTTGATCATTTTTATTTGTTGGCAGTAAGGACAGTTTTACAACTGGGCGTTTTAAGACCCCGTTTTTGGTTTTGAGTGTGACGACCCTTACGTGTCCGTCACTTCCAGGATGCAGCGCTACTACGCGACCTAGACTCCATTTTCCTGGTGGAAGGTTGTCGTCCTTTATAATAACGATGTCGTTGAGGTTGAGATCTTTTTGATGCTGTCGCCACTTGGACCTGGTCGAAAGCAGCGAGAGGTAGTCAGTCTTCCATTTAGCCCATATATCTTGATAGATTTTTTGCGTCAACTGCCACCGTGTTCTGAGATCACGCTCTGTTTCGAAAATCGTTAAGTTGGGGCCGCTTGCTAAAAAGTGCGCCGGGGCCAAAAAGTCCAGATCCTCAGGATCTTCTGTCAGAGGGCACAGTGGTCTGGAGTTCAAACAAGCCTCGAGTTGGGATAGTAAATGATAATGATAAATGATAAATGATTTTATTTCTGTAAGTAGGTTTGTACAAACACTTTTACACGTCAATCATATTTTAAAAACTAGATGAGGTCGGCGTTTCCTATCTGACTACTCTGAGAAGAAAGGCCGAAACAAACTCAGAGGTCATAGTCTCTTTTAAAGTCCAGACATAATCTTGGTCAGATCATGTGAAGACCATGTAGATTGGTGTCTGAAATGGTCTTTTGAGGAAAGAACCACACAGGTTGAGTGGACCTGACCAGTCAGTGCACGCATTTGTCAGTAATCGTGCAGCTCTACTCAGAATATAAGGAGCTCAACGATGCGACTATCAATACCAAAGAAAGGCCATTTGGGTAGGCCACTTATATGACTCAAACTGCCAGACCATGATTAACACTAACTGAGAATAAAAGAAAGGGAAAAAAAAAATATTATGCAATAACCCACATAGTCTTCACATTCACAATAATTAAAATAATATAATACTTTACAAGTAAATATTCCTGTCATTGTGTATAAAATAATAATTAAATGTCACTGTTTATAAAATAATAAGGTTAGCAAAAACAAAAAAAAAAAAAACAATAAAAAAACAATAAAAATAAACTACCTCAATATGTACAAAAATTGGAGCAGCTCAATCCCAAGCCTTTTTGTCCTCAATATAATCTTTAACAGTATAAAAGGCTTTCTGGCACAACTTACGTTTAATGAATGATTTGAATTTATTAAGGCTTAGATCTTGAACGTGGCAGTAGGGTAATATATTCCTCGTAGGTTAGTTTTTGCTCTCCAACGACACGCTTGAGATGATGTTTTAGGCTCTTCACTGCCGCTTCCCAGAGTCCGCCTGCAGATGGCCATGATGGGGCGTTAAAGTGCCACTCAATATTCATTTCAGAGATTGTTGAGATTACTTCGTGGTCAGACAAAACGTAGGAGATTTCGGCAAACTCTTGTTTTAAAATTTTGTTGGCTCCTATGAAGTTAGTTCCTTGATCACTATAGATGTGCCCAGGAACTCCTCTTCTAGCCGACATTCGTCGAAGCGCGGCAATAAATGCTGACGCTGTGAGATCTGAGACGATTTCTAAATGTATGGCTTTAGTTACCATACAAACAAAAACTGCGATATATCCTTTACAGGTTTTAATCCCACGACCTTTATTTGCCTTAACAAAGATGTGTCCGGTATAATCTATTCCAGTGTGGTAAAAAGGTCGATTAGGAATCAATCTTAGATACAGTAACTGATATTTATAGTGGAAAATTAGATTTTCATTTGATATCTCCGAAGCAACTCAGATCAGAGCTAAGCCTAATATCAGCACAAATATCTGGAGACTTAGTAGTTCCTGTCGACAACTTTAATCTTAAAGATCTTTACAGCTTACTCAAAGTAAGAGCCAAATACTCTGGCAAATACCTAATTATAGAAATAAGAATACCCCTGATTGAAAGGGATCTTTACGAGGTATTCAAACTTATCCCGGTTCCACGCATTTTGAAAGATAACATGATGATGAAGGTCGAAACTATCTCGGAATTGGCAGCCATCAACATGAGAAAGGATTCCTATTTAACTATCACAGACACGGATCTGCAGTCATGCGTATTACAAAACCCTGTGACTATTCTGTGTCATATCAGAAGGCCTATTCACCACATGAAAGATGATCATAGCCTTTGTGAGACGATCCCAGGCACAAGAACTTGTAAAACTAAAACTACCTCGTGCAAGAATGACTGGAGAGAGTTAACATCAGAAAACAAATATTATTATTTATGCTGCAATGAATGTCACGTCAAATTTCTGTGTGAAAATCAAGTTAAAGCAGTTAGGTTATCAGGTGCTGGTCTGTTGCGTGTTGGGGAAGGCTGTTTAGTAAAAACAGAAGATTTTATGGTTTATTCAAACAAAAGATTGTCTAGTAAAATTAGCACGACGACAAAGATTATCTCGCCAGAAATATCACCAATCAATCACATAATAAATATCACTATGCCAGAAATCTCATATGAGTTTAATCCCAATAACTCAGACAACATCAGACAATTTGAAGCTATTAAGAGAAGTCTTGAGATTATGAAGCAGAGTGAACCTTTGAGCACCAGTATCTCCTACCACGACATCCATCTTTATACTGCTACTTATCTCGTCATATTGGGAATCTTGTTATTGGTGGCAGCTTACTGTTTTAAACGTTGGCGGCAAAGGCAACGTAAAGGAAATATTACCACTTCTACAGCAGAGCGGTCGACAGCCTCTGCGGCGACTGCGTTGCCATCTCCACATACCGTTACAGAAAGTGTTGTGATTGAGTGTAGTGAAATTAGGGAAAAAGGACAATCTAGTAGTAAATCTGTGAAAAGTGATCCTAAGCGACTAGCTCTATCTAGTGAGTGCTTACAAAAAAAGGAAGATAGAGGTTCTTCACCGATATTTCGCGTGTTTTCTCTTCCTGATTTACACTGTAGCGATTCTGTTTAGTTTGTAATGTTACTTTTATCTCATCCTATAACATAACTAATCCTACATAACTATTTTAGTATTATTTGAACATTGTTTTCACCTTGTTAATATTAATTTCGTTACCCATTTAACTATACCCATTTACTAACCTCATCTTTTTCTCCCTCGGGAGTATGTTCAGGTCAATCACCGAACAATAATAAACATGTCAGCGTAATTGCGACACCGCGCTCTATGCATTGCATATTTTATATATTTCTAAGTAATATTGTCAGTACGTATTCGGATAGCATATCGGGCGCGACTCATCCTCATCTCATTAACCTCATTTAGTTTTAATCGTTATCCCATATTACTGAAATATAGCTAACTTTATAATCTTAAACCTTAGTTTATCTTAAACTCACCCCAACCCCGAACAGTACTTAATTACTACTCTAGTACTAATTACTACTAAACTAGGTACTTAATTTGATTCTATTTTTTTTTTAAAGTCACAAATTATTGAAACAATATTTTATTTCAATACCAAGGAAAACTGTGCAACTTTTAGGTATAAATTCATAATGGGCACTACTTTTACCCCGCTTTTTTAAGAAAATAATTAAAATCAGCATCAGCATCAGCATCCGCTGATGTGAAAAAAAAAATGCATCAGCAACAACCTTGGTTTAAACAATAGATACACCATGATCGATGGTAGCTTTAGTAATAATAGAGGAAAGATTGACTGCCAATATTAAAAAAATATCACGCCTGTATGCCCCAAAAGGTAAGGCAGAGGTGAAGGTACCCACATTTCGTCAGTTATGTTTAAGTCCCATGTAATAGGGCCATCACCCGGGCACATATCCAGACTCCAAGCTGCTACTGAGAAATTTCATATGGAAAAATCCAGTAACACTACCCGACCCGGGAATCGAACCCAGGACCTCAAGCTCCGCAGTAGCGCTTGTAGTTGCACTGGTGATATTAATATTATTGACACTGGTCAAAGCGTGTCCAATATATATAAACCTGGATTTTTTTGTTGTACCTCAATGATTATTATTATCTAGAATTTATGTTCAAATTTTATTATAATAAATACAGGGTTATTTTTAAAACGTCAATAACCTCTTAAGGGGTCATTGTACTCATCATTATGAACCAATTTTACCATGAGACCAAACCTGAAATCGCGAAAAAAAAATCTGCTGTTCCCTACATTTATGTTAGAATAATTCGCTAAAATGTAGGGAACAGCTGATTTTTATTTCACGGTTTTAGGTTTGGTCCCATAGTAAAAGTTGTTCATTATGATGAGTACAATGACCCATTGAGAGATTTCGTGTATGAATAGATACACGTTAAATATAATTAATGTAATCAATTATTTTACATGCTATTTTTAGCGAATTATTTAGAAACTGTTAAAAAACCCGACCATCTGTAATGTACTAAAATTCTTGCAAATAAATTTCATTTCATTTCATGTTACTGATGGACTTTATTACATCTTAGAGTTTTTATAGAAACGAAAGCTACGTTGTTCGGGATTTTTCAACTACAAAATACTTTTAATTCCGTACTAATTAATCTACCGAGAGCAACTACGAGATCGGAGGTGAAAGTTCGCTAGATTCAACGCGACAAAAAAGTTTACTTAACTAAGACAACGAAAGACAAAAATATTCCACGGTAGTGTTAGTGCAAAAAATATATAAGAAAGAAGAGTTTGATTTAAGCTGCTGAGCAGTGAAGCGTACTTGCAACGCCAGTGAAGTTAATAATCTACGTCCGAGGAACATTTTAAATTCTTAGTCGAATAACTGAAATATTTCGACTCCTATTCCGACAGAACATTCAATTAAAATTTTACTTTTCTCTGCAAGTTGTATCGATTGCGGGAAATAGGTCAGTAAGGTACTTGCAGACGAGCTTGCAAGCTGTCACTACCTCACTAATAGTATTGCGGAGTTGAGAGCCAATAATATTGCTTGTTCCGAAGCTAGTGTTGTTACCGCTCCGGGATTCGTAACGGTAACTGTATTGTTTTCAATAGGTGAGTAGAATTTCGAATTTACTTTACTCAGGTTGAATCAATATTTACATTGCAATTGGCTGGTGCAGTGGCTGGGCTTGCTTCTGCGCTGAGGGATAAATAAGGGTTTGATTCCAACTTTAAACAAAAAGTCTAGGACCTCCATGTGCTTTTAAACGGTTCTCTAATGGTTATGGTGTGGGATATCATTGGATAGGCCGTGATTTTGTGAAAACCATTTATCGATTTTTTTTGCAAGTGTCCCCCAATGTCAGCTTAATTGTTGTTTTTGGATATGTTAAAAAAATCATGGCAGTAGTAAATAAAACAAAATTAAAAGGAAAACTATCGCAGCTAAGTAGGCTTTACAATTTAACGAGCAATAGTCGACCAACTTACATTTGCGGTTGGAGAATCGACCGTGACATAGATCGATGTATGGTGAATATGTTTTTCAACTACAATGTTAAGTTTTTTTTTGGGATAAAGTCATCCCAACTACGAAACCCTTCATTGTGCGTGGTCCAACACGCTATTGGCCGGTTTTTTCATTAACGTTATCTCATAAAACACTATTTTGAATAAAAACGTTTTATACAATATTAGATTTAGTTTAGGTGAAACCCGAAACACGTGTCTAGTATTTTTATGTAAAGAATCATAGATTCTTTACATAAAAATACACATTGTACAAAATTTCAAAACTGTATCAAGAAAAATCACAAAGTTATAAGGTTGTTATGTTACCGGGTTGTCCGTACAAAAACATGCTAACGGCGCCCCCGCGCCTCCAGGGTCGTCTTGCGCTCATTGACAATAATTTGGCAGTAGGTACCTAACCGTACGGCGATTGTATTGCAAGTAATTATATGGTGATAACATTTTCCATCACTATTAAATATTTTTGGGACATGGTGTAAAAATTATTGAAATCGATTCAGTTCCGTATTCTGAACTAACTATATTCAGGTTTCGCTTATATGTACTAAAAATAATGTTGTATATTGCAATATTACGCAAGGTATTCTATAACTATCCGATATTGTTGACATGTAAATAAAAAAAACCGGCCAAGTGCGAGTCGGACTCGCACACGAAGGGTTCCGTACAATTATCTATAAAAATGGCAAAATAACACGTTTGTTGTATGGGAGCCCCCCTTAAATATTTGGTTTATTTTAATTTAATTATTTATTTTTAAAGGGTTCCGTACTCAAAGGGTAAAACGGGAACCCTATTACTAAGGCTCCGCCGTCTGTCTGTCTGTCCGTCTGTCACCAGGCTGTATCTCATGAACCGTGATAGCTAGACAGTTGAAATTTTCACAGATGATGTATTTCTGTTGCCGCTATAACAACAAATACTAACAAATAAAATAAAATAAATATTTAAGGGGGCTCCCATAAAACAAACGTGATTTTTTTGTTCATTTTTGCTCTATATTGATATCGGCAACAGGTAGACGCTTGAAATATTCACAGAATATGTAGATATATATTGACTTTAAAAATAAATAATTAAATTAAAATAAAACAAATATTTAAGGGTGACTCCCATACAATAAACGTGTTTTTTTGCCATTTTTATAGATAACTAGCTTTCGCCCGCGGCTTCGCCCGCATGGATGTCGAAAAAAAAACAGCTTCTCTATCAGCAGCATTCCCCCAAAACATTATACCATATCTTAGTTGGAACGAACTGCAACGTAAGCGTGGTAAGCAGATAGGAGTGCAGTTTGATTTACAACTTTACGAATGATATAGATAGCGTATAAATACCAACTTCAGTTTGTACATACTTGTTCAATAAACGTATCCTTCATTTCATGTCTAACACTCAGTTGCAGAAACGATCTTTAAATTTTAAAGACTACATTAAACACTAATGTAGCATTAAATCATTGCACAAAACCATTTTTTATTTTATTTTAATGCTCCATTAAATTTAACTAATGAAATGTCAAACCTAATGAAACCGGCCATTTTAAACACTTTTACGTTGCACGTAACTTCATTAGCGCCCATTAGCAGGTGGTGAACTTTAAGTTTGACATTTCAGATTTTTTAATTTTAATGGGCCGAAAAGCATCCATTAAGAGCAACATTAGTGTTTTCTACGGTACTTGAATGCATTTCTGTAATTGAAAGATGTCTTTAACCAGTCTTTCGTCATTATCTGATTCTTATTTAGTAGATTTACCTCGCCGTCGAATCCCAGACCGAGTGAATTCATTTTTAAAACATGATGGAAAAGAGTTTCGTGTAAAGTATAGAATTTCCAAGGAGGCAGTTCTTCAAATTTGTAACCTATTTGATTAAGATTTAGAACCAGTGACGCAAAGAAATAAATCCATTAATGGCCTGACACAGCTTTTAATATGTTTGAGATTTTTCGCCACTGGATCTTTCCAGCAAGTAGGTATTGGGTGATTTAATAAACATAAATAAATCAACAGTTTGTCGGAAACAGGTTGGGTCGGGTTGTTTGTCAGTTTGTTTAATACAAAAAGTATCCCGTGAGCTAGCAAAATTAAGCCACCTCTATATTAAAATGCCAGACCGGACGGAACTACGTAGAGTTGCAGAAGGTTTTTATGAAATTGATGGATTTCCACGTGTGGCCGGAGCTCTAGACTGCACACATGTTAAAATTATTAGATTAAGGGGGATGCGCTAAAGTAGCCCGCAAAATTCAAATTTTATTACGTTTTTTGCAATTTGCAGGTCAGTAACACGTATGTTGATCTAATTATGATTCGCGGCCATAACCAATATGGCTTTACAGAATTATAATCATTAGAATATGAATCAGAAGTATAAAAATTGCAAAAAACGTTGGTAAATTTGAATTTCGCGGGCTACCTTAGCGCATCCCCCTTAAACCAGATTATTTAAACTACATTAAACCACAGAGTACACTGAATACACATAAATCAACTACATTTACTTTATTTTATTCTAAAATTGTGGTGTACTTGTACGTACGGATAATAACAGTACGCAAATGTTCACTCTTTTCGTTCAATATGGTAATTTGTTCCTGGCAATATTGTTTAAAGTCTTCTTTAACTAAAGTGGCATTAAAAATGTCTAATGCTATTTAAAATTTGTTTGTGCAACTTCATTAAAGTAATGAATTCATTAGCGATAATGTTGCTTTATGTAATGAAGTGTTAATGGTGAGCTTTCTGCAACTGAGTGTAAGTCTATTTGAAAGAAATTTTGTATTGTTTATTTTTTCTACGTTTTTGTTCTTAAATATTACGCAGTAAAATTATCCCAAAAACTGCTTATACTTTTGAGAGAAAAAAAAAGAAAAAAAATGGAGTTGAGTCCATTTTTTTATTTTTTTTTCTGTCAAAGGTATGAGCAATGAGGTTCGAGTTAATCGAATTCTTCTAAAAATCGTTATTTAAGTAATGACTGCATCGTTAGTCTAGTGGTCACAAGTGCGACTGCTGAGCATGAGGGGTGGGTTTGATTCGCAGGTCGGGAAAAGTGTTAATGGATTTTCCATTAGGAATTTCTCAGTAGCAGCCCGAAGTCTGGATTTATAAAAAAGGATGGATTTATATACCCGGGTGATGGCAATAGACTCGCCCCCTATTACATGGGACTTAAACAAATTGGCGAAATGTGGGTGTACTAAAGGTACACCTCTACCTAACCCTTTGGGCATTGCAGGCGCGATGTTATGTAAATAAGTACTTAGGCCAAATTTTAAGTTTATAATATCAAAAGTAATAAGATTCTGTTCATACAAACTATATCGCCCCTTTTTACGCACTCTAAAGGGTAAATTGTGCAAACATCTATTTGACGTTACTATTATTGGATTTATAGGTTATTTATACCAATTTTCAAGTTATTCAAGCCAAGCAGTAAAATCCTCCATTGTATATTGACTATCCATTTTTGCCCCATTATTAGGGGCAGATTTTCAAAAAAACATGATGAAAGTTATTTTTATTTTTTGTTTTCAGTAAAAATACTGAGTTTCAAGTTAATCGGATCGCGCGTTAAAATTATTCCCTAAAAACTTTGATATCCCCCGTTTATAAAACCAACAGTTTTAAAAAACCCGTTTAAAAAACCAGTTTAAAAAAACAAAAAATGACTAACTTTATATTTTACATAGGTTAGTATTCGTACCAAGTTTTAGGTTTTTTAACTCAAGGAACAAGATTTTTCATACAAACAAAATCCCCCTTTTCACCCCCTTAAAGGTCGAATTTCCAAAAACCCCTTATTAGCTGATGCCCACGTCATAATTTGCAGTTAATCAAGTCACACAGTAGAATCCTCCCTTGTAAATTGACTACAAGGGGTAGTCAATTTTACAAGGGAGGATTCTACTGTTACATTAACCCTGTTAGGGGTCAATTTTTGAAAAACTCTGATAAGTTTTATTCTTTATTTTTGGTTTAAGTACAGTATAAATACTGAGTTTCGAATTAATCGGACCGCGCGTTAAAACTCTTCCATATAAACTTTGATTTCCGCAAATCCCCCTTTAAGGAGTAGTTTAAAAAAAAACAAACAATGTCACACTTTATAATTTACTAAGGTTTTGTATTCGTGCCAAGTTTCAGGTTTATTAACTCAAGGAATAAGATTTTTCCCCCTTTTTCACCCCTTAAAGGTCGAATTTCCAAAAAATCCCTTCTTACCGGATGCATAGCTTTCAACCATAAGCCGAAATATTAGTGATTTTAACTTAAAAAAACTTTCTTTAAAAATAAAACTTTATCCCGTTTTTCACCCCTTAAGGGTTGAAATTCTAGCAACACCGTTGCATTAGCTTCCAACCTTAACCCTAGATGATATATGTAGTGTTTTTTTACTTCGAAAATTAAGGACTTTGATACTCAATTTCATCCCCCTTTTTAACCCTTCGTGGATAGAATTATCAAAAACGCTGAGACACGTATAAATTAATTTTCAATTGTCAGTCTATACATTAAATTTGAAGATCCTAACTTCAAAACTGACGGACTTTCATATAAATTTCCGTACCCTATTTCACCCGCTTAGGGGTGGAATTTCAAAAAACCCTTTCTTAGTGGATACCTTCTCTTTACAAAGAACACACCCTCCAAATTTCATGTCTCTAGGACCAGCGGTTTAGGCTGTGCCTTGATATATCAGTCAGTCAGTCAGTCAGGACTTTGAATTTTATATATATCGATATATAGAAGATGGTACGGAACCTTTCGTGCGCGAGTCCGACTCGCACTCGGACGGTTTTATTTTTGTTTTTGTTGTTCGCTATAACAACAAAAACAAAAAAAAAGCAACAGAAATACATCAGCTGTGAAAATTTGAACTGTCTAACTATCACGGTTCATGAGATACAGCCTGGTGACAGACGGACAGACAGACAGAAGGCGGAGCCTTAGTAATAGGGTTCCCGTTTTACCCTTTGGGTACGGAACCCTAAAAACATGATTACAATCACCACATCTCAACATCAAAACACTAATTGCTTCCTTAAAAAAGCGTAAAAAACACACCTATTAAGTAATTGGGTTAATACAGCAGCGTCAAACACAGCATCGTTGAATTATGCAAACAGTGGCACACATAATCCGTTTTCTAAATTATCATAATATTCGTAGCGTGTTGGTTAAAATTGCACGAAGCTCCGATGCGTGTTTTATTATATTGCAAATGTATTCTGCCCTGTATAACTACGTAATGTATTTGCAATTATGTTTAAGAGATACGATCGTTGAACATACATCATTAGTTAATTGAAATGTCAATGTGATATTAAATAGATATTGGTCGTATTGAGGGAGGCTCGGTTTCTATTCAGTTTATGTCAATATCATTATGAACTGTATTGTAAAGGGATCGTCCATGTGGTTAATGTTAATTTAACTTATAAAATTACCTACCTACCTACATATAAGTGACACCTTTTGTTCATCTGTTATTTATGCGATTTCGTTAAAAAGTTAACTTTTATTTATGTTTCGTTTCGGGCAATGATGTCCGCTAAAAATTGTAAGTACCTTAAATAATTACTTACTACAGCGTTTCCAAGCGCCTAGAGCTTTGACAAAAGATAAACAACTAAAATGAGATATTGCGTTGTCTTTTATTATTAAAACAAACTAGAGTGTTGCCTGCGGCTCAGCGAAAAGGGTAAGAAGTACTCTTTGTCCTGAACTAGACACCAAACTCTTTACATTATTTTATCAAAATTGTACTGGGTGGTGGCGCAAAAGTAATGGCACAATTGGAATTGTCTATATATTTTTTATATTGTATCTCCTTTCTATTTAAGACGGAGATATATGCCAGTGACCTTGAGTGGTTAGCTTACGTGTTCTGTACTGAGCTCACGCAACGCGTCGTACGTTCAGCCAGTAATTGGACTCGCCCATCAAAGAGCGCTGTCCCCAATTTGTCACATTATTAATTTATTATAAACAAAACAAAAGGTATTTTAATAAAACGCGTATACTAAAAGATCAATAATTAAATTATCTTTATAATGGTGAAGGTTTCAGAAAAATACGCTTGGTAGATTTTGCGCCATTCTCAGTTTTTTATCCGCGTTAGACATATTTTTACAAATTAATTTCACTAAGTAATATAAACATTATCTAAAATATTCACATATTAAGTTATTGAAAAAATGCTTTATTTCAACATATATTTTTTTCAAATCATTCACAATACTCGTTTAGACGTGATCTTCAGTATAAAATCATTAAAAGTCGGTTATCGTCGCCTTAACAGCCCATTATTTGGATTTGTGCCCGGTTAAAAGGTAAGGCAAAATGATTGTCAATGAATCAATAATTTATTTTGTTGTCCCTTATTACATTGGATTTATAAAATAACAAAATGCGAGTGAATCTACTATATTACATTGCACTTCTACCTATTCTTCGAGGAATACAGGCACGGTGTTATATCATGTGAGTGTATATTAATATAATTCCGAAAAAACAGTAGGTATTGATTTTAAAAATCAAAATATTTTATTTCATATAAACCTACATGGGCACATATGAAACGTCAGAAGCTAGGTGCACGGTTCCAATTGGTCGTTTCCTATGGAGAAGAGCCGGCAAGAAACTCCACGATTACTCTTAAAAATAATAAAACGCATCGTCTCTCTAAAGTATATTTTAATGCTCAGACTATAGCAGCGAGACTCAAGGCTCGTATAGACTGGTGCGATATCGCGGGCGCGCCAGGCACCGACAAAGAAATTGTGCTACTAGTGTCGCGTCGCGCACGCGATATCGCACCAGTCTGTACGAGCCTTTAAGTGAGACATTTTTACCGCGATAATTTATAATGTTATGCTATGTAAAATACTGGAATTAACGGTCCTGTGTCAGAATCCGCTTGAATATATTTCGAACATCCCTGTGCTAATAATTTATAGCGAGTACTAGTTCCTATGCAAAGGATTTCTTTCTACTGTTTATCTGTGATCAAGGACTGATTATGGTGACCAATGGACTGAATATGGTGATCAGAATTATTAATTACTGGCTTTGGCGCGTGGTTACGCTTGCGTTAATGTTGATATTGTCAATCATTTTCTATCCCTTGAGAACAGTATTTTTTTCTGAATGAAAGGTCCCTTTGTTCTTTTCTGTATCCCTGACAACCCGTGTATGCAGAATTCGATAATGATCGGTTGAGTAGTTAAGACATAATCATAATCGTAACAAACAAACAAATACAAACTCATTCGCTGCTTCAAGTCTGGTAAAATTTGCTTTCCTCTGTCGGTTTGTTGGTAATCCTCTACAGATCATATTTTACAACCGATCCTTAGTATACCTACAGGTTTTACAATTTATAGAATTATTTTTTCGTCGGGGATTTGTGATTGGAGGGGTACTTCCTCCAAAAAAGGTGGCCACTAACACGATATCTCCGCCTAATGAGATACGATTTCGATGGTTCTTTTTTTATTTGAAAGGTAGTAACTTTAAATTGGTCTCATAGAAATTTACTGAAGATCTGATGAGGATCTTCAGCGTGATGAGCAGAATAGCTCCTCAAAATGCAGTAAATTGCTCACTTTTAGATTTCTACCTGCGGAATCGGCCCATTAATCTCTGACAATTAAAACCTAAAAGGTATACATAATTGTTACAAAAACTTTGTGTTCGCGAGGTACTCTGCTCACAGAACTACTAGTACCTAATATTAGTTAGGACTGTGATAAAGTGATCTTACGCCCTTTTAATAAATCTTGTTGTGGCAGAAGTTCAAGTTGTTAGAAAACATTGTAGCAAGTAAAAAACTAGATGCATTGGATTTTATACATCGATAGAATAACAGTCTAAGTAGCCTTCACGTATGGCAATACTTAACTGTCGGTACAGTAAGCCTCACAACGGTGGTAACGCTGTCCCTGAGCTGGGCCTCAAGTCTGCTATTACAATAGTGTCAGAATGGTCGATCATTGATTTCATAATTGTTGATTTTGACGAGTTTGGTAATCTACTATTATAATGACGTCATTATGACTTTCCAATGGTCGGCCACTGACACTACATTGAAAGAAATTGCATTTATTGGTAATCTAGTACATAATGACAAATGAATGACATTTCTACTAATGGGTTTTATAATAATGGCAATACGACAATGCCATTATAATAACACAATTCTATTACGAGAACATTGACCGACCAATGATCGACCATTATGAATTTAGCAGATTACGAACTTTTAGCAAAATGACAATGGGGTCGTGTTGGAATAACTGAATTTATAAAAATAGCAGACTTGGGCTCCTAGTCTAGTACGGCGTTTCAATAAAATAAGAGTGTGGCTTGCTGTAGGTACAGTAGCCACTACCACCGCCGCCGCTGCCGTGGCCCCCTGAGTGGTAAAAAACCAATATACCTACGTACCTACATTCTATGGATCTTAGAAATTATTAATCGGCTATTTGTTTTTACCACACCATGAACCTAATCTCATAAAATTGATGCAAATATGAACGAGGACAAATTTTAATGAACTCAACCTTCACTTTTAGCGTACAAATGGGTGAAACAGTGAAATTCCTTCTCTTCAACTACCGTTTCGTATTTATTATTTAGTATAGATAGGTAATGTCAGCTTGTCAGGCCATTGTCTGTCGTCTAGAGCCAGTAACCCTTCCCCGCTCAAGTTTACGACCGGCGCAGAATTTTAAACAGCTGACACGACTTGATGGTATTCAACTACCTTCGTTTCATAACTTGTTTTGTGGTGACGCTTTCATTTGGGTAGGGGGCTCGTAGCTAAATGATAACATCCGCACGAGTCGTGATCGAAGGTTAAGCTCCACTTGCCACGGACAGTTCGTGGATGGGTGACCATTCATTAGATATTGAGACTCCTCTGTGTCTCGGAAAGCACGTTAAAAAAGCCGTTGGTCCCGGCTGTCATTTGTACATCTTTCACAGTGGTTACGGGTCGTCAGAAGCCCGAAACTTTGACAACCAGTTATACCAGGGGATATCGTTTTACCCAGTAACTGGGTTGCGGAGGTCAGATAGGCAGTCGCTCTATGTAAAATACTGTTATTCAGCAGCATCCGGATAGACTGGAATACCCCATCATAGTTCGGAAAAGACTAGGAGATTCATTGCTTTAATTTGGGTAAAGTTAGCATTTTTATAAGGTAAATATTAGATCATATGGCCTATAACGCACTAGAGGCTGGCCGTGATGCGCCGTGCCGTTGCGGCAGACTGTATATACTGCGGCCTGCCACGACCTGCACGCCGTATTCCGGCTCACCGTATAGTCTCGGTTCTATTGCGGTCCGTCGCATTTCGAAAGAAATATTGGATATGATGGACGTCGGAGAAGTTGCTGCAGTTATTTATTTATATTACTATCGTGGAAAACGTCGTCGTAAAAATAAACATAGATTCCGGATACACCCTCTACTGTGACTGACTGATCTCTAGTTCGCTTGCGGCTAACCGCGTCGAGTGCGTGGAGAGGATGCGGCGCGCCGCTACGTTCAACCAGTGCGGGCCGCCGCAGCTCCAAGACAACCGGAGCGGATGACGGCTGGCCGCAAGTCAGTGCGTTGATATCATGCGGTTTCATATAAAAATTAAAGTGCGGCCTGCCGCAACGGCACGCCGCATCACGGCCAGCTGTTAGTGCGTTTTAGGCCTACTGAAAGCATCAGATCAGCCCTATACGTTGCTGAAAATGAACCTCAATGCATGACTAAATGAAACCAAGTTCTGTGAAAAACTCTTTCGGGATGGGCCGCGTGGGTACTGTAATATGGCTTTTATAATAAGTCGTTGAGAGAAAAAACCAGCTGTTTCATACATTCTGATCGAGTTAGAATTGCACTTGTCTATGGCAAGCAACAAAAGGTTCTTTGTTATTTCACGAGTTGGTCCCAAAGGACAAACTGAATAAAAAAGAACCTACCTACCTTACTATGGTAAACGTTGTTCATTTTCATGATTACTTACATTCTCTTAAAGTATGTCCACCAAACTACCTGCCTCACTAGTTATAGTGAGGCAGGTAGTTTGGTGGACATACTTTCGTCAAATTATATTATATTTTCGTAATTTGACGTATTCCTGCCAGGATATGATTGTGTGACCCATTTGCAAAAATTAAGCACCCCATAAAGTCTAGGCGGAAATTCATGGGATTCGAGTAAACCCAATTTTTATGTAATTTTCAAAATTTCCCAGAATTCGTCACTAAATAGCATTGCTCTAAACTCTCGAATTCAATGGCCTTCATTGTTATTCCATTGGTTACCTCATACTTTGACAAACCCTTCGTTGTAACTAAATTATCTGAAACATCAAAAAGTTAAAAGTTACAGGAAGAAGTTTATTAAGCATTTTCAAAATCATCTACGTTACATGAACTTTGACACCGGATATCTAAAAATTTTAAATTTGAAAAAATTGTGAATGTTTATTTCTGTAAGCAAGACTGGAACCATTTTGTCCACAACGCTAGGATTTTTATTTTGCAAAAAACAATAATAAATTCTTCTTAGCTTACGAGTATAGCTATAAGAAAATACTGCACATTGATATAAGCAAGATTATAAAGAGAAGTAGGTAATAAAGACATAGCTCGTGTTACGACGCCATTACATTTGAAACCGAGCATGTTAGTGCTTGCTCACAGGTACGCTAGACCCGATTAAGACTAGATTCTTATCTTTTACACACACAAAAAGAAAAATGTTATCTTTTACTTTTATTATCTTTCTTAGTTGCAGAACGAGAAAATAAGCGCTGTCTTAGTATAGTTAAGGCTCATATAACTAGTACGTTTAATTATTAAAATGGCGGCATAATATAAAGAGGTTCACTTAGCAATATTTATTTCTCGACAGATTATTGTAGCTGTTATTTGAGGGTTTTGTGAAGGCTTCTACAGACCGGCGCGACTCGCGACGCGACACAAAGGCGTGTCGCGTGACGGGCGGTGCCTTTGTGTCGCGTCACGAGTCACGCCGGTCTGTAGAAGCCTTTAAGGATGATTACAAGTTTATTTGTTTTCTTCAATGATGAGGCATATGCAGATTATATATGTTTTTATTTGCGACTGGTTTAGTCAATACTTTCCAGAATTAAAATGCGAGCCGCAAACAAATTAAGCATGCCTTCACGATTGCGTTTTCCTAAAATAGTTACGTCCACCGCACATTAGGCATTTCACCCCGATAACCAACCATTCTGGCTACCTAATTTTTCTTCTATGGCAGGAGTTATTCTCGTCCAGCTAGTAACTAAACGAGAGCAGCGATAATAGTATAATATCACACAGGTGATATTGCTGCACTTAGTACAAGTATGTTTGGTAAACAGTGCCCCGAAAGTGGGAATAGTCTCGTGTTTCGAGACATAGTGTTGTTAGCTCTTGTTTGTTAATATTATCACTTAGGGTTAAGAATTGACAAGAATTAGGAGATTGTGTTCGTTAGATTACTAAATATGCTTTTTGAAAACAGTTATTGAACCACGGATTCTCATGTGGTTATTATGTTTATTTGGTTTATTATTGGGTAAAAATCGCGGTAAAGTGGCACAAACTCCAACTCCGAGCATTCATGGCTCATTTTTAATAGTCTATAACGCTTTCGATATTCAGCATGCGGGGATTCCCCATAGGAGAGGGTAATAACTTAAGGCGACGATAACCAACTTTTAATGATTTTATACTGAAGATCACGTCTAAACGAGTATTGTTAATGATTTGAAAAAATAATATGTTAAATAAGAGCATTTTCTCAATAACTTAATATGTGAATATTTAAGATTATGTTTATATTACGTAGTGAAATTAATTTGTAAAGTTATGTCTAACGCGGATAAAAAACTGAGAATGGCGCAAAATCTACCAAGCGTATTTTTCTGAAACCATCACCAATTTAAAGATAATTTAATTATTGATCTTTTAGTATTCGCGTTTCATTAAAATACTTTTTTTTTGTGTATAATATAGGTATTAATAATGCGTCAAATTGGGGACAGCGCTCCTTGATGGGTGAGTCCTATTACGGGCTGAACGTACGACGCGTTGCGTGAGCTCAGTACAGAACACGCAAGCTAACCACTCAAGGTCACTGGCATATATCTCCGTCTTAAGTCGATAACGCGGTCGGTGCATCGTCTGTGGGAATCCCCACAGAGGGGGTAGCGACCAATGAAATTCATAAGTCGGTAAAAAGCGTGCGGACACAATAAAATATATCAATGAAAATAAGCCTTCAAAGCAACTGTCAAACGTGCGGCGCAGGTTTTCCTTATACCGCAATCGTTCCCTATCGACTAATGAAAGCGGCTCCCTGCACGCGGGTCCTATGGCATGGGTTACAGAAACCTCCCGCATCCCGCATACGAGCCCTATCAACTAAAGAAAATGAGCCTTTATTTCAATTGAACCATCAACAGGCACTTTTGAATTGTCAAAGAGTCGGTCAAGTGATCATAATGCCGATTCCAAAACGAAAATCTCTATCTAGGAGTAGAACGGGCACAGTAAGCAGCAGTGGGCAGTTATCATTAAACCTTTGCAGTGTTTATCAGATTTAATAACAAAAGTAAAGCGATAACAACCAATTTGGTTACTTATTGATTTATAACAGCAGAAGACGCACAGAACTTAGACTCAGATAATCCAAGAATTTATTTATGGAAAAACAAACAGTAGCACAATACGATACAGTCATTATATCTATCTTAAATATTACATGTTAAACAATTCTGCTACCCACTACGTTCTCCACAGATTACAATGGAAAGTATTTAAAAACTAGCTAGTAACACATACAATACATTATTATACTAAAAGGTTCAGTTCAGTTGTTTTTAGTTACAATTAAATTTATTTATTTTATATTTATTTATCAACCTAGAAATTATATCTGGATTTTTAAATAAAAAAAAGAAGAAAATGTAGGTAAATTGTGTGCGTACATGATTAAACATTACGTCACATACTTTGCTGATCCTTTAAGGTTCCTAAATGCATTTTTACTAAGAAAAAGTATGTCGATTAAATTAAACTCATTGTTATATGTCTCAACCAAACGATGAAGTGGTGAACGCGAGCCAGCGTTGGATTTACAGAGGCGAGTAGCAAATAGACGTCGAGTGCGTACCTCACGCACATGAACTGTTCGAGGAACCAGGTAACAAAGACTCCTAACTAAGTCCGGACAATCAAAATGATTGCGGCACCACATTGAACAGAGTCATAACTTCAAGAAGTTTTAAGAATATAGAGGAAAACAAAAATCGGTACCCACAAACACTTTTTCCCCTTAACTAGAATTACAAACAACATACCCATTCATCTCCGAATCGTCAAGTAAACACAATTTACTGCGTAATCTATCTAAACAGTACTCTATCACCGAAGATGTACGTTTATGTGGCACTAAAATATATGTGATAGCGCTGGAATATTAGCCTCGGGTATAAAAACACTCGCCACATCATTCTATGGTCTATACGTCAGATGTCGTCATAAATCCGCGGAGCTGTGATTAGGGATGTGCTCAGGTGTATCACAAGTAGGTATAATATCCGAATATTTTTACTGGAAGGCTTGATGTCAAATGACGTCGTAAATCCGCGCTGGTGCGGTTACGGATGTGCCGCGTCGGATATTAAAGTAGGAGTAGTTTTACGTAAAAAATGTTTAGGCATTCTTTTATGATGTGAGTGATAAATGATTTTTATTTCTGTAAGTAGGTTTGTATAAACACTTTTACACGTCAATCATGGTGGTGGATGAACAAGGGACTTCATACCGGCAATATTGTATATTTTCATTTTTTCAACGCTGTACAATCATCATTGTACAGGAGTCAAGGTACATATTGTAAAAAGATTAACCAGTCTGCATTTTGATGGATGGAATTTTATGGATAACAACAACTAACTATTATTATTATGTTTATAACTATAATGTTTTCGTTCCATGTATCTACTAACATTCGGTAACAACCATCGATATAAAAACAGCAGAATTTCGCTTACTATTTACGAAATAGGACGCACATCTGGGAAAACACTTATATAATTCAGAATATGAATTCTGAATTATATAAGTGTTTTCCCAGATGTGCGTCCCGTTTTCGCACCGGTGCAGGTGAGTGGGTCGTATTCACACAACAGGTGCAGGGAGTTTCATCTGCATACGTGTTTGAGTTACAGCTTCGAAATGACAATGGCCTAGTGCGAACTAGATGGGAAGGACGTGGACTTAAGCTCTTATAGATAATTATAATACTTCAATTAAAAAAAACCCGTCAAGAGCGAGTCGGACTCGCGCACCGAGAGTTCCGTACGTATATATGATGTTGATAATTTCTGTAAAACTGTGCTATTTAGAGACATCGTTTTATTTTTCCTGTAATCTTTACATACACTTCTTTCACATAGAATAATTTCAGATTTTTATCTATGCAAACTTCGGAGATAAGGGGGAGGGAGGGTATTTATTAACATTTTTTATCAAAAGTCGGACACTGCTGCTAAAAACTGCCTTTTTTTGGGAATGTGCAAACTGCGCTCTTTCATATGATACCCCACATGCCCTAGTAGCCCCACTTCAAATTTTTAAGGCCCCCTTTCAGTCCTTTTTGTAACAAATATATATATTTTTTAATTTCTTTCTTCTTTGCAAAATAGTTGGGCAAACGTCATCTAAAACTCTTCTAAATTTTAAGTTGATAGCATTAGTAGTTCTTGAGATATCCAGGTGTGATAGACAGACAGATAGACAGACATAGTCTCACCATAAGGGTTCCTTTTTACCATTTTGGTACGGAACCCTAATGATCGATGAGTTAGTAATGTTTTGCAAAAGCACTGGTAAGACTGATGGAGAATATAGTATTACTTCTAGTGGAATAATGGAATGTCGTTAGCTATTACAACACTTATGTACTTACTACTCAAAGTAGAAAGTGATGTACCTTTGTAAACCAGCGAATAGACACGACAGATCTAAGTTGACATTATAGTAAAAGACGCGGATACCGCTTCTTAATTCTGTAAACGGTGTATACTCAACAGGAATTCTATTTAAGGTTACTTAGAATATTCATGTACCTACTTAGGTAAATACGCGTGGCTAACTGCTGTTTATTTAGGATCGCAAATCTACTCAAGCAGTGTATATATTGACATAGAAACCTTCGACCGATGAAGTAAAAATATTAGGAATATAAAGTATTACTTACTGGGTTTTTTGTTTAGACTAGATAAAATTAAAATATTGAAAGCGGATCAAAATCGCCATTAGTATATGAATTGTATCTAAAAACTCGTTCAAAAACAATGTTTTATTACAAGTTCCAGCAATATTTTAAGCGATGATGACTTATCATATCCGTATCCGTGATCCGCGGACAAAATATCCGCTGTTCAAGTTCACGTGCTCGATCATTTCCGTGTAACATCCCTACGTCTCGATGGCTATCAATTTGTTACTCTGACGTTTTTACGCGATCATCGGCGGCGCTCGACGCGGCTCGGCGCGGCGCGGTAATGTGCGGTTATTGATAAACTCGCCTCTCCACTGACTACACCCGTTGACACATCGATAACAATATTTTCCAAGCTTTTTATTGCTTTCAATTTTTATAAATCACTTTATCGATTAAAATTTGCATATTTTTATAAGTGTTTGCGATGTGTTCGGATAAAATTTAAATTTGTATGGGACGGATAGGATTACACTTCCCTAGTCATGTTTAATATTATTTTCTCTATAAAATTCTTCTGAACATTATTCTGTATTTTTTTGCGTTTTAACATTGTTATTTCATTGTATTCCCGGAAACTATATGCCGGAATTTAACTATGAAACTGTTGTAAAAACAGCGGAGGACAGGAACACGAACCACAACAATATTCGCATCTAACAATAATATGAAGAAGGCAGTATTTCTCATTTACATATACAGCGAAGTAAAAACTGAATAATAGAACTAAATGTGGCGACAAACTCACTAAAAGTACCGGGAACTTGTCAAGGACCGCAGTTCGATTGCAACATTGTGGTCTCCGGGATTTTATAAAAACTTTTCTTTAGTTATCAAACATTCATACTTTACGGGGACCAAGTTTTATTTGTCCCCGGCGCTTTCCTTCAGCGAATAATTTAATTTTTTTCACCCACAAAGCTTCGGATTACGTAAGGGTCTGTAACAAGTTTTTGCTCTAGAAGATTAAGTCTTTGATCGTTTCGGGATTTTTTACTTAGAACGAATCAATCATCCGTTGACGTCACGTTGTTTGAAAATAATGTAGGTTTTGATTGCTTGGATCTAGATAATTGAGCGTTTTTATTCGTTTTTACATTTTTGAGTTTAATAAATTAAAAATGATGATAATCTGTAAAACATTTTTATTCACCTTGAATATTTTTAAACCAGAGAACGAGACTTCAATAAATTACATTAACATTTTTGGTTTTAATCAATTATAGCTACCTAGCTGAACGCTTCTAAATTCTAATAAACCTTCTTGCCTAGATTTTTTACGAAATGTGCAGAATTTCTGCTCTTTGAATAATGCAAAATGGACATCAGAGGTAAGTACAGGTTTTATTTTAACGAAATGTCTTGGTTCTAGTGGAAATATTATAGTATTTCCAAGGTATATATTTAATAATTTTACCCCTACCGTACCTTCATATGACCTGTACTTACCTATAAGTTTAAAGCAACCTCATCTTCACTTCCACCTCACGACACCACGAACCAAAAAAGGCTAGCCCACAACCATAAAAAGATTTCGCAAAACACTCGAGCTCATATCAACAAGTTGATAATACCCCTCAGATTCGAAGGGGTCCGGAAAGAATACTAATCTCTTCCTTCGAGCATGGGGCTTCAAAGGTGCAAACCCGGAACACGGCTGAGGAGGGTTAAACTTGCAACTGGGGCTATATGAGTGGCGATTACTTTTATCAGTATATCCTCTATGGATGCTGAAGGGAAAAGACGGAAAAGTTTAGGGGAAAAAAAGTTTTGGAGAATATTTTGCAATGATTAAGATACTCAATGGGGATAAAAATATAAACTAAGGACTAAATTGTCCCGTTTATCGTCAAAATATGTCTGTTTACTTGCTAAGAACAATACATATTTTGATGGAGGTGAGAGATGATTATAATTTTTTCTCTTATGTATCTACTTTCAAGTTTGGCAAGGGCACTGCCAGCCGCACTACCAGTAGTATCGTTTACAGTTAACGACACTACCAAGCCTATTTTGAATTAAATTGTACAGTCAACACAGCAAAGTTCAGAAATATAATACTTTATTTATTACTACCTAGTAAATCATGAAATAAAAGTAATAATAAATTATTTTTTTATTGGATTGAACGTAAGCCCATACTACATTAACTTTTTAAATTTAAAATAAATTAGGTATTATAAGTTTAGGTCAATAATCCTATCTACTATCTACTAACGGAAATCGATCGAAAAACGTAATATACCTAATTTCTTTTAAATTTAAAAAGTTATTGTAGTATGGGGTTACGTTCAATCCAATAAAAAAAATATTTATTGTTACTTTTATTTCATGACTTACTTAAGTAGTAATAAATAAAGCATTATACTTCTGAACTTTGCTGTGTTGACTGTACAATTTAATCCAAAATATGCTTGATAGTGTCGATAATTGTAAACGACACTACTGGTAGTGCGGCTGGTAGTGTCCTGGCCAAAAAACGCTTTCAAGAGACACATCAAAGTAGAGTAAATTAAAGCATAGTCACATCAATGAAAATACATCTCAAAGATGAATCAACAGAGGCAAACATCCTGGACAAATAACGTTTTAAACCATCAACAGATTACGGTAATTCATCACAAGATCCCCAAGGCCTCGTTCACACAAAATTCACGAAAACCAAAAAAACTTCCAAGCCGACCATTTTCATGAACCTAGTGAACGTGTTCCTTCCTCTATCCTATTATTTAGGAGCACATACCGCCATTCCTTCTGTCGACCCTCACGAGTTACGGCTCAGATAAGCAGCTGATATATACTTTTTCTTTTCGCAGTTCTAGATATGGAAATACATAAATGTTATTTCTCGCAAGGGATTCCAAGTAATGGTAATACGAGCTTATCTTTTACTTTTGGGTTAATTTGATGCACTAGTTTTAAGTGTTCAAAACATAATTATTTAACGAACCAATCATTATTGGTTCTTTCAAAATCATTTTTAAATCTGCTCAAGATTTTAATAACTAACTAATTTTGGTCTTTAAACGTTTCTAAAGATAAGAATGTCACATTGATTAATATCACTCGGATCGCTTATACATAAAATTAAAGCCTAAGCTATTTTCAAAATAAAATCGCAAATAACTTGAACGAGGATACCATAACAATTATCTTCAAAATCCCTACAACTCGTCCCTGAGCCTTATTCAAACTATACGATATAAATATTATGCACAAGAACTTTAAATCCAATGCAAACAACAGCATCGTATCAGTCATCGTATCGGAGCAGCCCACTAAGCCAGCAATCTCATCTAACAGTGTTCAAGAAAGAAGATGTCCTGCTCGCTGCACCGTTCTATCAATAACTAGCCTTAGCCTCCCTAGAGTACAACAACTTTTATTTTAACATCATGAAAACATGACGCGACGTCAGAACATAGATAGAAACAGAAGGTCGACTCTATAAGCGAAAATATACTCAAATGTAGATGAAAACGTATAGTTGAACAAGCTGTCAATATTCATTTTTAAATTGTGTACGTAATAACTTTTTAAGCTTATAGAAAACTTAAGACAGACATCGTTTAAAAGTACATAGTTGCAAGTTAACTGCCTGTATACCAAATAGCTGTTTGACCGTATAATTACATCGATCTTAAACGAATGCCAGTCGTGAGTCCGCTTCCACTTCAGGTCCAGTTAAAAACCAGCGTCTGGCACTATGTCTATTTTCTGGCATTTCGCTGAACTGGGCCTATTTGGCGCAGCCATATAGCACCCATATTTTTTTTAGTTATTTTTGTTTTCTTTATTTTTTATATTGTGTCGTTGTGTGTATACTTATGACAAGACAGTGCCAAAGAGACATATTAACTTACCCTCTTTTCTTTTTCACTCACTGTGCCGACATGATGCATGTCTAGTCTTTGCTGTGCGCGACCGTTTTCGTTTGTTTTTTGAAACCGGCCTTCTGTACCTATGTATGTTGTGTTGCCATCCTGGATGTACTACGATGAATCTGTTTCCTCGTAAATATTACTTTAGTTGCTTCCAAGGGGTTTATAGCCAGTTCCAAGAGTATGTGGAAGGATTTTATGATGTTGTTAAAATGTTTTTGGTCGTTTGTCTGTTCTATCAAATTGTGGCGACATTGTTGCTGGCAATTGGATTGAGGTTTGATTGGTCTACCTACAACATTGTTTTTGAAATCGTTATTTGGTTTTGACTAACCGGTTGATGTCTCCCCTGATGGTAAGTGGCGGCCATTGCGATTGGAAACTTGCAGTACTTCAGTGTAAATTGTTTTTTATAGACTGGTCTGTGTAAGTACTTGAAACTTAATCAGCGTTCCTCACATGCTACTTGGTGGAAATACGTTACATCTAAAGCTCTACGACTTCTTAATGAGTAGTGAACTTAAACGTGGCATTATTTGAATGTTTACCTCAAGCTCTATTTTTGTATAGCAATAATAAAACTGAATCCTACAATAATGTCTCTAGGGTTAGACTCACGTCTAACTTGATGCTATATTGATTTTTAATATTCAAAGTTTGCTAACTGGAGCGCGCGCCTCGCAACTTTTTATGACTTGATATTGACACCGCCCCGAGCTCTGCATACTTTGCAAGAATAGACTAACAATATCGCTGAGAGGAATAGAGCTCACAATACTTAAAAGACTCACAATACTTAAAATATGTAACCAGTTCCGGGAAAAAGACTGGAAGCAGTAGAATTTCTGATGAATCCGATTTCTATGTAGGCCGTTCAGTTTCGTTCGAGTCGGATTGATCCAACCAAGAGCGATATTTTCGAGACCAACCCCAAATCCTTGCCTTCAATCCTCGATAGCTCCTGTCTCGGAAAATATCGTTTTGAAACCATTATTTATTATCAGATTAGCAGCATTGCCGCTATCTTGTGTATTACGGAAATCGCGAATCAAGGGATAAGAATATTTTTTCTCCACGAATATCTCCACAACTTAAGCACTTATGAATTGACGTGATGATTCTTGTTCTTAATTGTGGTACTAAATTATTCCTATCAGGCTTCCGCATTTATTTAGGATTTACTTTTCGAGATAGTAAACAAGATAAATCCGGGGAGATGTCAGGCGGAAAATTCGAGAAAACGGGGAAATACAGACGTCGCGAATTTTCCACCGATATGGAATGAATGGTTGGAAGGTTTTTTTTATCCTTCTTATCTGTAGAGCGCCCGGAGCTAAGGTTTGATGGAACCGGGCGGGGTTGGGAGAGCTGTGCTGTTAGTGTTACGTTGTTTTTCTGAAGTTGGCATAAAAAGATGAGTTTTTAGAAAAATTTAATAAATCACTCAGCGAAATGCGGTAAAAATGTAATAACAACGTAATTTTAAAACTCATGGAGCTTGTGCTATAAAATTATGAGTGGCGTTGGTTTTTGCAAAGCATGTGCCACTGTGTGAGACGTTGAACCTTGTTAAAACTTCAAGAATATTATTATGTGCCTTCAAACTTCTGAATAGTTTGGAGTTTGCGTTCGCTAGTTGCTTAAAACATTTTGTTTTTGAGTCATTTAAATTAGATAACTTAACTGTTAGCATCTAAAATATTTTTAAGTTTTCAAATGTAATAAATTTGTCATTATCATTCTCCTGCTTTTATCCCAAGTTATTTGTGGTCGGCGCAAAATGTCCCTTGTTCCACACTTCTGTATAAGTCGTCATCTTGGTAGTTCCCCCCTTTATAGTCATATCATCTTTCACACAGTCCATCCAAAAGGGACACAGCGGATCACTGGGTAACGACGCAGCTGACGAACTTGCTAGGAGAGTATCCAGCGCGTCAGTCTGGGGACCCGAACCCAACGTACCCATCCCCTTTAACCAACTACGCAGGTGGCTACAGGAGTTCACCCACACACAAGCAGGCAATCCAGAGAAGCCATGCCATCCTTAGATAGCAGGCTAACCAGGCGTTTGCTACACCTGGACAGGAACGGCCTGCACCTGGTGACGGGGACCACCACGGGAGACTGCTCATTAAACAAATACTTCCACACAATAGGCATAACGGACAGCCCTCTGTGCAGGGCTTGCATGGAGGCTGCAGAAACCGTTGCGCATGTGCCCTTTGACTGCACAGGCGTCACCCAGATCAGAACGGAAACCCCCTCGGGTCACCCAGATCCATCACAGATATTCTATGCAGACCAGGAGAGCTAATCAGCTTCTGGAGGGAGGTGGGCTGGTTGAAATAAATAACTGACGGCCGCCATGGCGCACGCACAATGGTCCATATGAAGGACTAAGTGCGGAAACCAAACCCTATAACATAGAACACAGTCCATCCATCGTTTCATCGGCCTTCCCCCTACTCTTATAGCCATCGACATCCATACTCAAAACTTTCCTCACGACATTTTCCTCTTTGCTCCGCATCACATGCCCATACCATGACAAATGTATTAGATTTGTAAATAAATTTTATTATAATCGAGTCCGAGTCCTTGTTTAAAAGGTCGACTGACGTCAAATATAGCTCGTGGAATTTATAACATTATAATTTAGATTTGGTTCCTAAAATAGAAACAGCCAAAATTTCCTGAAATTCCCTGACATTTCATAATGTACGTGCATTAAAGTGGAATTAGCCACACGGACTATTCCACGATATAGTTTTATTTCCATTTAGTGACGAGAGCTCACGTGTGGAGGAACATAGAATAGAATAGAATACTCTTTATTATGTACACCATTAAAGTTACAGATATACCTAAATGTTTAAATTTCATTCAATTCATTCATTTTTTTTTTTCCTTTGTGTTTTGTTTTACATACTCGTTTGCTCGCGATTATTTTAGTAATTTTATTGTAGGTGTTTCGTCTTCACATTTAATAATTATATAATTAATGTGTACAAAATTTTGTAATACATTTTAAAGAAGTGAGCGGTGGCGTAGAACGGTGAAGTTTCTTGCCCATTATTCTCCATACGAAACTACTTTTTGGAAGGGACAACTAAAATCACTTCTATTTTCTGTGAATAGAATAGAATAAAATACTCTTTATTATGTACACCATAAAAGTTAATAAATAGTTTTGATGTTCAAAATTGCATTTCGTGCCTATTCGAAATAAATGATTTGATTTTGACTTGGACTTTAAATAGAAAGAGTCATAATTAAAGCACGATGTAAGAGACTTTTTTCGTAGTACTACTTTTACTAAAACAAATATTATCATAAAATATTTTTTATATATGTAAATAAACTCACGCCTTCTTCCCATGGGGGTAGGCAGAAACTATAGAATGCAACCTGGTATGAACCTTACGTAGTACTCCCTTTGCCTTGTTTACGTTCATACATTACACTACGCGCCTGACCTTTCTGAAGAACATCACCAATTAGGTCATTGTATGTCCTCCTAGGGCGTCCCCTTCCAGCGTTTCCACTCACATCTGCCTTGTAAATACCTTTTTTTAGTCATCTTTCATTCATCCTCTCAACATGACCAAACCATCTCCTACTCTTTTCAATGTTTGTCACTACATCTTTTAAATCCCACCGTTGCCTTATCACATCATTCCTCAGCCTATCATTTATAGTCATACATGCACACATGCTTCGCAAGGAACGCATTTCCACAGCATTTATTCTACTTTCATGCTTCTTTTGCCACACCCAATATTTACTTCCATACATAAGCGTAAGCACCAGCACACCGTTGTGAATAGCCAGTCTAGCCTTTTTGGACATTAACTGTTACAAGTTGAATAGCCATGGTGACGCTTCACAACCCTGTCTAACACCCCTGGAGATGCAGACCCAGTTCGTGTATGCCCAATTTGTTCCAACACAAGAACCCTTGTATTAAGATTTGAGTGCCCGTACCAAGCGCCACTGCGCGCGTTCTGCGTGGTGCCGGACTTAAAGTATAGAACCGTCCCATTTCTTCCCGTGGGTGTCGTAAAAGGCGACTAAGGGACTTACTAGAAAATGGGCAGCAGCGTTCTCTATGCATTATTAATACTATACTGCGATCGCCAACCCGCCTGTCAAGCGTGGCGATTATGGCAACTCCCCCCCCTTTTGGGGGAGGCCTATGTCCTGCAGTGGACGTCTTTCGGCTGAAACGAATGACGAGGACCAAGCGCTAGTCCACACCGTACATGAATAGTGTTGACCACAGTTCATTTATACACATACTGTCATAGGCCTTCTCCAAGTCAACGAAAGCACAGTAGACATTTTTGTGCTTCGCCAGATGTTTTTCGACAATGCACCTTAGGGAGAAGATCTGATCCACCCCCCATCCCATTCACTCTCAAAACCCTGCCCGCACAACCCCAAATCTTTTTCTTTCGCAAATATCGGAATAAGCTATAAAAACAGCCCATGCCATGATGCCAAAATAAGCCAATCAACAGTGTAGCTAAATAATTCGGGATTGATGGACATAGGTTCTTAGTCTAAGTACCGTGATTCAAACAGGCTCTTGTAATAAATTCTAATTGTAGATACACTTATTCCTAAATTTCATTTATTGTGATAATCTGGTTATCAAGTAGTTATCTAAATAACACCAGACAAATGCAATACGAGTAAAATTGACTACTTTAAATCGTAACTCATTTATTTTTCCGCAAAAACCGAAATATTATTAAATCAAGGCGTACAAAAATACCATCATTCATACAGCCCAATCAACAAGAATATTAGCCAAAAAATCAAGCACTATTAACATGTATCGTTCAGCTGGCAGTTCTCTTAATTTTATGATTATGTCGGATTTTTTTCCGACATTATGTACGAGCTTTTGGTTACGTAGCTAAAGGCTCATATACATGAGGGGATTTTCTCAACAATCGAGAGGCGAGAATGCTAGAGATAAGTACACAAACTCGTCATCATCAGCCGATTTTCTTTCAGAAACTGTGATTTACCAACTCGAAATACTTAGGATCAACCAAATCATTTAGCTACACTTTTGATTGACTTATTTTTTCATCACGGCATGAGCTGTTTTTATAGCTTTTAGGTTTACACAGCCACTTCTAAAAAAGAAGCAATGCTCGTCTTTCAAGATGTGAGAATTGTTCGTAATTTTTACATGTATCAACTTTTAATCACCTCTCAAAAACAGGCGAGAATTTCTGCTAGTGTAAATGAACCTTAATTGTAGGGTGCTACGAATTATTTGGACGCAACCTCTGCTCCAGGCGTCCCGTAAACATAGCTATAATATATAGCAGGGAATCGCCTGGCTATAGTTAAGCTCTCTTTTGCACTTTTGTAAGTTAATCCTGGGCACGTCGGAAATTAGTAGCTAGATTTGTGGGGTTTTTTTATTTCTAATGTGGATTTTTGTGAGAAGTAAAGATAAAGGAGATTATTGGGCACTTTCGGTACTGTATGCTGGAAAATGCTGAAAAGTAGTAGTATTTTAATGGATATACAGGGTGGATTTTTGAGATGCCTTACCCTTTGTAGCTACAGGAAAATGGTTTTAGGAGACTGTCCTTAACTTTTTGAGAAATTTTGATCTGCATTCACAGATTTTGAATAAAATGTACAATCAGCAGGAAAATGGGCGTTTTTTTTTATGCCAATCGATCCTGTTTCATACAAGGATCAAAAACCTCTATTGGACCAATTAAGGTTTGAGTACTAGAAAAGTCATAAATCGCAAAAAACTGTTCCCATACATTTCGTAGGAAATGAGACTCCAACTTATTTTTTTTACCATCGATCAATACTCAAACTTGTCATAAAAAAAAGTTTTGCTGAAAATCGCCAATTTTCCTGCAGATCAAAGTTTCTCAAAAAGTTAAGGATGGTCTCTTAAGACCGTTTTCCTGTAGCTACAACGGTTAAGATAACTGCCCTTACTGCCCCATCTCAAACATCCACCCTGTATAATGGACATATCACTATGTTTAGTGATTTGATGTTGTTTTGGGGTTATTTATGTTGACCTAATAAAATTGCTAAACGTCAAGTTTTAGAAAAATATTTAAAATTTCTTTCATAGAGAGTTGTTAAATGTAACTTTAAAAAAATTAATCACTATATTCGACAAATACAATCGAAGTTTATCTTGAAACATATCTAACTGAACGACGAACGAATATACATAAGTATAAGTAATAATATATATAAACGCGTTACAAATGTGGCTTCAAGGCAGCATGTAGGTAATACTCGTATTGAATCCAATTTTAACTTCCCCGATACGAAAGAGTGGGAATAATGATAAGGATATTTACTTCGCACGTACATAACAGTGTAGTTCTTGGTAGGTGGTTCTTCTTTAGCACTGGTGTGTGGCAAATATTGTTTAGTACGATACGGTTTCCTATAGTCGCTAACGATACGGTTTCCTAGCAGAGCGGTCGCCGCCACATAGCGGCCGCACTGACGGCTGACATGAACATTATGACAGCGGGCTTGTCGTCGTGACTCGTTTTTTTTTTTGACTTTACGTCTCTAGGAATTCTTCATAAATAACATTTCAGTGACGTCATTCGCCGATAAATTGCGAGCGCTTTGTGACGGCCACCGCTCTTTCAAAGAAAGATTATATGATTTTAGTGACTTTTAAATCTGTCACTACGCCTTCAAATAATGCAAGTAAGTTATGGTTGGTATACCTAGTTATATGTCTACGCAAGTCATAAAAAACGATATTACTTTCAAACTACATATTATACAGTATTAGTTTTAGTATAATTGCGAAACCCGAAACACGTGTCTAGTATTTTTATGTAGAGATCATATGTACAAAATTTCAAAACTGTATCATGAAAAATCACAAAGTTTTAAGATTGTTATGTTACCATGGGGTCTGCTCCGAAGCGTAAATCCGAAGCATCGGCCGAATGTTAGAAGTGCTCAGATGCGGTTCGGACAAGTGCTGTTGAAATCAGTGTTCGGAGTGGAATATCTCTTAAATACTCATTGTAATAAGTGACGTTCTTAACGAATTATACCTACCGTTGCAAAAAGTTTCATATCCTTCCACTTTACGTAAGGCGAAAAATATCAGATCTTGTGTTTCTTTTCAAGATTGCCAATGGAACAACTGGTGTTACCGAGTTGTTACACAAAATCGGACTGCGAGTGCCGTCTGTGTTCTTGCGTAGACCTCATGTATTGCACACCCCAGTGGTAGCCACTACGTACAGACGGAACTCGTACATGATGAGAGCAAGTCGTATGTACAATGCAAGCTGTCAGGAAGCTGACATCGACATTTTCAATACGAGTGTTACTCAGTTGAAGGGAATCTTGTCTAATAGCTTCTTCGGAAATAGTATTTTTTTTTTTGTTTTGTGTTTTATAAAGTCTACTATCAATTTTCTTTGTTCCAATGATCATAGACTATAAGTGGAAACTTGTAATTGGCTATATTCTTCTATGAACTATTACTAAATGTATCTGTTTAGCTGTAAGTTTTCCTAAAAATAAAATAAATAAATCTCTGTGGCTTTCAAAAAGTTGTCTTGCTATGAACGCTTTTGCAGTGCCAGTTTCAAAAGTAAATTTGCACAAATATACTTGTTACCAGACATACAATTTGTAAAACAAACTTGGAAAAATTCGTAAACCTGCTCCAATCAGCAATTTAGAAGAAAATCGTTTCAGAATTTTGACGACTGAAAATTAAAAACTCTATTACCTAATAACCGCCATCTTGGAATGCTTGTAGTCGTTTGAAATCGGAAATACGGAACTTATTGAAATGTTTTACTCACATGAGCTTAAATAGGTACGCGCACTAACTATTGAACAGTTTCGTCTGAGAGGTAATGCATAAATATGCATTAACGTCAAAGCCAACAGCCCGGGCGCTCGTATCGTTAAGAAATTCATAGAAGGCACAGCTACACCTGGAAACGCAATTTCCTATTTCTTTTTTTTTGCAAGAAAATGTTATGCGATTTGCATGAAAGAGAATGTAGGTAATAAGTAGCTTTGATTGGAGTGTTAAAGGATTTTTTTACATTTCATTTTCATTTATGGTATGCTATGTGGAAGAAATGGTGGGAGGATTTTGTTCAGGATTTGATGGTAGATAATGGGGCAAAACAAGATTTGTTGGGATGGTTTTCAGTTTTGTCAAATAGATAACCCAACCCTAGAACGCCATCCTATCTGCGGGAACGCTTTTCCTACGCTCGTCCTTCTGATGCGCCTTGCAGGTCCCATCTTAGATCTCCTTAAACCCACTCCCCACTCTACCGACTTTTACTCCTACTCCTTCTCTGTGCACGCGGTTCGGTTGTGGAATTCACTTCCGCCTGAAATTAGGGACTGCCAAACCGTTGCAGTTTTTAAAAGAAGAGTCAAAGAACACTATCTTTCCACTTCGTCATAGTTGCATATTATGTATTTATTATTTTGTACTTATATATATTTTAGTGATATTTATTTTAGAATAGTATGTATGTAAGTATTCTCTTATTGTGTGTTTATTTTTAAATTAGTGATTAGTATAGTAATAATATTAGTTAGTTTTTTATTTTGATTTTATGGATTATGTTTTCTCTTTTAATCTTACACACGTTGTCTACATCTCTTCGTCTACTTGCCTTGTCGCAGGTATGCTGGAAGAGATTTCTTTAGAAATAAGCATCACCTTTGTACGTATTTTTCTGTTCCTTTTTTTCTCGTCTGTATATATGTGTGTACATAAACTGTTAAATAAATAAATAAAATAAATAAATACTTAATACGGTGTTAAAACTACTAAGGTTGCACACTTTTATTTATTTATTTAACTATTTATGTACACACATTATAAATAAACATACAATAAGAAAGGAACAGAAAAATCCGTACAAAGGTGATGCTAATAATAAATAATAATAATAATATTTTTATTCAGTATATAGGTAAAATCTTGACATAAAATCTTATAATTACAAAGGTATAAAATGTTAGATGCCTGTACTAGGATAAACCTGTATCACAGGCGGCATGAGCAATTGCGTGGGTAATTGTACGATGATTCAATTCTTAACAATATTTAACATTACATGACTTGAAATAATGAAAATTTAAATTAATTCAATATTTTATACCTAGTTTGCTTAAATACTATTAACCTTAAAGATAAAAATAACAAAAAGTCTTATATAGGTATGTAATTGTAGTACATACTTAATTTGCGTAAAATAGTTTCTTGCACTTTATAACCTAGATAAACACATAATTATTTTATGATTTTGCGTCAGCAGAATCGGTAAGTCAAATTGTTGCACAATCACATCACATTCGATTTGTAGGTCAGTGCAGTTTTTTGTTGAGTCAGCAGCTGCAGGCATTAAATGCGAAAGTCTGGCTTTGATTATGAAGCTCTAGGCGCCCTCATAGTCGATAGAGTTGATGTACCTGTATTCCGCTATTTTCCTAGCAGGGCACGCAACATCTCCCGTTTTGTGGTTATTGGGCTTTTTAAAGCGTGAGCAAGTTGCACATTTCGGTGTGTCAGCTTTCTTTGAGCACTCTGACATCGAGTGTCCTTCTTCACCGCAGTGACCACACGTAGATTTCAGCTCTCTGCATGTTTTTGCTGCATGACCATATTGCTGGCATTTGTAGCATCTGAATAGTAAGTAGTGTAGTGGTTTTAATAGTAAGCAGGTGGTAGATAATTACTACTAAAGTGATTAGAAGTAGAAGTATGCCTACAAACAACCTGGTGTGTCTTTCCTCTAGCAGAGAAGGCTCAAGCAATGCCGATTTCAAGTAAAATACATCACCAAAAGTGCAATTACAAATACTGACGCTATGCCTAATTACAACGTAAACCAATCTACCCGGTGATCGCGCGATATAACCATGCACGGTGCAAGCCGATACTGCAGCAGATTATACTACGCAAACGATATTATATTACAGAACTTATAAACTTGGAATACAGTTACAAACTGTGGACGTCGTAATATAGTGACTGTTCTAGTTTAGTTATTATACTAGCCTCTCCGAAACGCGTTACCAGTTGCTTAGTGAGTTCGTTTACAAGTTTGGATAGCTTGCAGCGTCTAAATGAAAATTAACTTGTACAAACTTTATATGTGAATGTAGCTAACTTATTTAATATTTGTTTTTATGTGTTTTTAGTAAAGTTTCTTGTGAAAATTTTTATTTTGGGAAGTATTTGTATCACACTTTTTTTTGTCAAAGAGCATTGTTTTGTTTTATTTATTTATTTGTGTATCCAACGTCCTATTCACTAATAACATCCTACTCTATTATTATAAACGCGAAAGTTTGTAAGTATGGATGGATGGATGGATGTTTGTTACACTTTCACGTAAAAGCGGCTGGACCAATTTTGCCATTTCTTCTCAGGGGTAGTCAGATAGGAAATGTCGGCTAGATCTAGATTTTTTTTTTTTATATGACGTGTAAAAGTGGTTTTAATTATCCTATTTACAGAATAAACGATTTCATTTCATTTCATTTCATTAGATAAAAAAAATTTATCGAGGTAGCTGACACCCTGGATTCACATATAGGTTACTTTTTATCCCTATATTACCACGGGATCGGGCCATCCGCGGGTGAAACCGCGGGCCGCAGCTAATATTACATGAAATAACTTATATATCTATTAGTATTGTGAATTTTTCACTTAAAGAAGTACACGGCTTAGACATAGATAAAAAATACATACCAATTATGAGAATTCATTAAAAGTAATTTAAAATGAACTTACTTATTTTTTGTAACAATTAAAGATAAATAAGAGCTACTTTACTTTATAGGAAGACAATATAAGGATAATATAAAATAAAATACAACATCAGATTTACTTAATTAATAAATAAATAATAGGTATTCAGTTTAATTTTCGTGTGATTGTTATACATAGAATAGATAAGAATGGTTGGGGATCATAAGTTTTTTACGGAATTGGTAAAAAGTGTCGGTAAAGATGTCAATGTTGCTGCTATTGTGGATTTAAATCAGTTAATAGGTGCACGTATATCTGTACTGCGTGCAGATCTAGTTGTAGTGTTTTAGTTTGCAGACCTTGTAAAGTTATAGGCATGAGACTTTTCCACTTTGTCTCTGTAATGAGACAAAGTGGAAATGTGTAAGGTCGATATTCCCTTTGAAATATGATTGTTAACGGAAAAGGTTAAATTAACAAGAGGTAGACTATTCAGTTGGTTTTTACAACTAGCCATCTCGGGACCCTCTTGTTAGTTCTATTTCTCTCTTGTAGTAAAGAAGTTTCTTCTAGTTTATATCCCAATAAACTTACAAGAGAAGTAGCGTAACAAAATATACCTTTATAACCTACACTTGGACCCCTGTTCGTGCGTACCAATATTTCTTATAATTTATTCAGAACCACCCTTTACCGCTGTACACTGCTGACCTCGCAAACATTTACCAACAAATTAAAACTACTGTCAGTATAAATACTAATGGAATAAAAATAAATACTCTATGGATTTATTTCACCACGTAAAATTATTTTTTGTTTTATTATGATAGATTAAATCCACATTTATTATTAATCAGTGTTCCTCTGATTTCGATTTATCAATTTGCATGTTAATATTTGTTTGCCACCTTCATTGTATTGTTTTACTTACACATGGGGTTTATTTATTTTATACGTTGTTTTAGTTAAGTAATGAATAATGATTAACGTCTGCTTAAATTTTCAATTTATGTGTTAATTTGTACCTAAAATGTGTGGCAGAAACAATCAACACAGAAATTAATTATCATTGGAAATGGAACAGCTTTTAGACGCTGAAAGTAAGTTGATTTACGACAGAATATTGAATTCATATTCCGAAGGTAACTTTGAATTAAACAGTACTTATTTGCTTGGAAATAACAGGGCACGAAGACGTGTCGTTATTTTCTTTGTAAGCAGAACAAGCCAAGTAAACATTATTATTGGCAGGTATATTAGCTTCAAGAATACCAAAACATCAATAAAAATACTCCATCTAGTAGTATATAAAAGCACATAAATAAAACCAATCACAATCCACAAAATCCGACTTCAATTAATATCGAAAGTATTTTCCCTAATTCCTTAAATGTAACTAAAATTAACATCAAAGCGACGTTGTAAAAACGCAGTCGAACGAAAAATAAAAGGCGAAAGTCGGCGTTTCGTGACCCGTGGGCACTTAGGTTAAGACCAACGATACGTCGCGGGCAAAAGCAAGTCATTACGCCTAATGCTAAAATATCCTATTCTCGGCCTCCGCGTATTGAATACGCTACAATACGTGCCCTTTTCGCAATAAAGGTTTAATCCCCGATGTATACTTTTCTTCGGCCTCTAGTGTACTTATGAGATCAAAAGAAATATTCGCTTTGCGCAATTTTTGTTTCATAGAAAGCAAGAGAAGTAGTAGTGTACATGCGTTATGCATTAGACTACGCACTTTGGGTTGGCGGATAGGGAACTTTATGAGTCTAGTTTATGTCATAAACGGGATCCTCGGCCGTGGGGTAATATCTTGTGAAATATTTAGTTTTTTCTTGAAGTGTCAACTAGAATTGTAAGTCCATAAGCCAGATCACTAAATCACCAGTCAACTTTAAATCACAGGCTTTCTGAGCCTTGTTATTTCTTTAATAAAGCCCAACATTTTTGTAAAGTCATTAATTCAATTAGTTTTGTCGATTTATCGCCGCCGACAGTTGGCCTTAATCGGCTACGTGATTATTTTTCAACCATTTTCTACAACGAAATCTTAATTGCTGAAATTGCCTCATTAACTACTAACGATTAAACAATTTTAGGGGAGCCACTTGAACTTTGAACTTCGACGCTCTTGAATTTCGGTAGGTACGGATTAGGCGGCATTCACTCTCGAAATAGAAATCCAATAATTATCAGGTCGTTTAATTTTGTATTAGATTTGGCCTGTAGCTCCATTTTACAGAAGCAAACATTCAAGAGCAAATACATAAATATATTAATGAATCTAATATTGGCATCCAAAGAATATAAATGGATCGAACTGGAAAGTTTCAACGAGTTTTCCGAGTAATGCTAATAATAAATAACGGCCTACTTGTGCCTTAAAATAACTTAAAATACATTGCCTTTTCTCGTTCGATAAAATCCTTGAAAGTAAAAACAATCCGTACCGAACGGCTATAATGCCAAACTTACGCAACACCCAAATGCCGGATATATCGACAGTTGCACCCTCCAAACCGCATCACCACAACTCGCCAGTTGCCAATTTTATATAACGGCACTGCATTTGGCAACCCTAGTTGCTTACGAACCTATCCTATCCGTCCGAACCATTTTACGATCGGCTGTGCACAGAATTGTTCCCCTGTTTAGGCTTTTATCGCCATGAGTGAGCAGTGCGCAGGATATTCAGGAATTTTCGACAAGGTTCTGGCAAATTCTGGCTTATTGCCTGCGTAAGTGGAATTTTATGCTTGCTGGATTGGCTCGTCATGTCATGTTATATAGTGAGTGTCATGTACCGTTAAACTCTTGCACGTCATGAACTGTAATTGTCTGGTGGATAATTTTGATTCTTCGTTGTTTTTTAAATAGAACTCCTTTTAAAAAGAAGGTATTTAAGAGCGATTGATCTTGGGATGACTAGGTTTTTCTTCGGTTTTGTTTTTAGAAGATGTTCTCATCAGTATTTTTATTCAGCATCTTTTGATTCATCACAGGAGAATTGCCAAAATCATTGCGTTAAACGGTCAGATTGGTGAATGACGATGCTGCCTAACCTATATATATAGGTAAACCACGAAGACCTTAGTCAACATTTTCAGAATCTACTCGTGGGAAACTAGGCCTGTTCCTTAACTAAAAACAAAAGAAACTCCTAACTAATAAGGAACTCATGAATGCTAATAAGGGAGGCCGCACACCGGTGCCATACGCTACTCAAACCCTACATTTCGTTTCCAGAATTACTGCGCTAGATTTTAGCTCGGAGCAAATGTATCGTGTACACGCACATCGGACGCACAGTTGTGGCGGAGCTTCTAGAATACATTATCTTCCGACGATACAGTTTTCTTGATGTGGCAATTAATGAGTAAAAAAGCCGTTATTTGGTTCACCCGTTTAATTAAGATACTACAGTTTACGGTCATTTAAAAATTTCGCAAGAGTTACGGTTCGACGAAGAGATCCGTCTGTTGCTATAATCAGCGATTCCATGGGTATATAAATATAGGGATTTTTTCACCTTTTGCAATAAACTCAAAAGAAAAATCAATGTTGTCTTTCATTTTTGCAAATCACCGCGCCACGAAATACGAACGTGTTCGATCTTGAATTCGTGTAGCGTCTCGCCACAAACTCTCAATAAATGTGTCCTTGATGTGCGTGCTTGCGTACAGATATACGAGAGCATTAAATGTGTCGCGTTTCAAATGTGGTGCCACAATTGGCGTAATACAAGTGTACAGGGCCTCAAGTCTGCTATTACAATAGTGTCAGAATGGTCGATCATTGATTTCATAATTGTTGGTTTTGTCAAGTTGGGTAATCTGCTATTATAATGGCGTCATTATGACTTTCCAATAGTCGGCCACTGACACTACATTGAAAGAAATTGCATTTATTGGTAATCTCGTACATAATGACAAATTAATGACATTTCTACAAATGGGTTTAATAATAATGGCAATACGACAATGCCAATATAATAACACAATTCTATTACGAGAACATTGACCGACCAATGATCGACCATTATGAATTTAGCAGATTATGAACTTTTAGCAAAATGACAATGGCATGACAATGGGATCGTGTTGGAATGAATGAATTTATAAAAATAGCAGACTTTGGCCCCTTGTGTGCGGCCTGCCTTCGTCTTTAAAAAATCCTTAAACAAAACACAGAAGACATCCACGATGCCACGTATTTCATTACTCCTTGGTACCACAAAACTTGTTCGTAATCAAAGTTTTATTGAAATTTCGCTTTGGCTCCCGATCTCAGCGTGCGGTTGGCGACTGTTGGCTGTGTAACACGAAATGCGAGTTTTATAGACCACACGACTTTCGTAACTCGCATTTGCCTTGTTTTAAACTAATCTAGGTTATCGTGTATACTACATTTTATTAGGTAAGTTTAGCCTTTTAGGTTTAAGAGAATTGGGTTGTAAGCGTCACCGTAATGTAGGGATGGATTGAATTTAATTGGTGGATTTTATCATTTTTCTTTTTTTATTGAAATTCTTTAATAAAATGAACGTCAGTAGGTAGAAAGAGTATTTTCAATATTGATGTTCATTTTATGCATTTTATTGTTTCCCAAATACTTTTTTATTTTAATAGTTTGAAGCTTATTGGCTTTATCAGCATTTTATGTTTTTGGGCATATCAGTTAGATTCCCGCTTTATGAAAACGACTTTTTTATCAATGAATAAATAAATACAAAATCTTTAACATGACATTCGTAAATGAAGAGTGCTTTGCTTAATTGTATTCTAGGTAGCCACAGAATGATCGTGCTTGTTTATATGACCTTAAGTAGATGTACCTACTCTACTTCAACTTAACCATTTTGTCTGTTTATGAAACCATCGTAAACAACGTGACTGACCTAATTCTCTGATAATTCTCTTAGAATTAGGTTAGTCATGTTTACCATGGTTTTGTTCCATCTTAGCGCAACTTACAGGCTACCCATAACATGTGAACTAGCAGTTTTCACGGTGTGCACCCACGGATTGTTTCGGTATGGTCAACCGCACGTCAGCAGTAGCAGTGGAACTACATAAAACCAGCTAAGTACCCACGAATAATGAAGTGTTCCGTAGTTGGCATGGATTTATACCAAAAACAAACAACATTGTAGTTGAAAAACATGCTCACATCGATATACGTCACGGTCAATTCTCCAACTGCAAATGTAAGTTGGTCTATTATTCGTTAACTTGTAAAGCCTACTTAGCTGTGATAGTTTTCCTTTTAACTTCGTTTTATATACTACAGATTTCCTACAGCTATTAATTTTTTCACATATCCAAAAACAGAAATTTAACCGGCGAGGACTCTAACAAAAATGAGCACTTTAAAGCTTTACGCAAACGGATCTCTGAATCGAAAAACGGCATACACAGACCCGCAATATTTTTGAACGGCCTATCCTACGATACCCCACACACAATGAAAAAAAAACATATATACATACGAGAAAAAAATATATCATCCCCACTTCACGTGCAAGCGACGTATCCTACAAAAAATTTTTTTGAAGATTTTTTTTTACCACATTGTTGGCGTGATTAAATGATAAATAATGATAAATGTTTTTTATTTCTGTAAGTAGGTTTGTACAAAAACTTTTACACGTCAATCATATTTTCAAAACTAGATGATATCGGCGTTTCCTGTTTGACTACTCTGAGAAGAAAGGCTGAAACAAACTCAAAGGTCACAGTTCCTTTTAAAGTCCAGACACAATCTTGGTCACATTATGTGAAGACCATGTAGATGGATGTCTAACTACACAGATTGAGTGGAGCTGTCCAGTCAGTGCACACATTTATCTTTGTCTTTAAATCGTGCAGCTCTACTCAGAACTTAAGCCGCCTTATTACAAAACAAGATCTATATTTTGACATGGCTTAAACCATGGAGCCAGTTTTTGTAATAAGAACGTAACTGTGATTGAAATACCGTTATTTTTACAAAATTGAAAACTTAGTTCGTTACTAAGTTGACAGTTTTGTGTTTAGAAACTTTACCATAGCCGGAATAAAGTTCGAAATTCAATAATGGCTCCATATTTTAAACCTGCGTCTGAAGATAAACCTTGTTTTGTAATACGGGGGAGTATGTTTACAAAGGAGTTCGTATCATGGCATAGTGCTACATGTCTCACCGTTGTAACGATGCGCCGAACACTACTAAAGATAGGACATTTGGGTAGGCCGCATAAATGTTTCAAACTGCCAGACCATGATTAATTAAAACTAACTGAGAATAAAAGAAAAAAAAGACAACGACCGACATAGTCTTCACATTTACAATAATTAAAATAATATAATATTCATGTCATTATTTTATAATTAATATTCATGTCAGATTAATATGTAACGCCTTCCCAAATTACAGCTATCTAGTACTATGGAGTCTCTGAGCTACGCCGCGGACAGACAGACAGACGGACATGACGAAACTATAAGGGTTCCTTGTTAATTACAGAACCCTAAAAAGGCATTTACTGCTACGAATTAAAGACTCTATAGTAGGATTGTACTATGTCCGTGTTACTTCTATGGGCTCCCCGGAGTGCCCGGTCCATTACGAGTGGCGACCTTGTATGGGATATCAGTCTTTGTTTAACAATCATGAAAGTATTGTGGAGTTTTGATAAGTAAGGGCAATGCATTCGTTATTTTGGTACCCAGTACTACCCAAAGATATTTCCTAGGAAAAGAATTAGAGGATCCTGGTGTTATATCAGGCTTGACACTAATATAAACAGCATTACCTACGTAACTAAAAAAAAAAACACAAAGCATTTATTTCAAATGACTTAGTCGCATCTCTTCCCCTTCCCATCTCTTCCCCTATACGTTTATACCTTGAAAAGGATTTATTTGTTGGTTTAAACACCTAGGGGAAGAGATGGGACTAAACCTTTCAAATAAACCAATTACAGGCACTTTTGAGTTGTCAAGGGGTCGGTCAGTCATAAAGATGAAGCTAGTAGCAGGTTCCAAAGCTTAGTAGGTACCTATGGAGAAGAACGGGCAAGAAACCCCACGGACACTCAGGGTTAAGAAATCGTGTAGTAGTCATCTCAGTAGCCACCCCTTTTCGAACCATATCATCTTTCACACAGCCCATCTATCGTTTCTGTGGTCTTCCCCTACCCTTATCCATTCTCGCACAAACTCAAAACTTTCCTTTCCTTTTTTCTCATTCCTCCGCATCACAACCGATTTCCACACAACTTTCAAGTCACCGGTGCGATTTCAAACTTTCTCTTATATACTATTTTTTTATGTTCTCCATTCGTATAATACCACGCATCCGTGTTTGTATTCTCATCTCAGCTGCATACAATTGCCTTTTATTTGTCCCTTTTGTGGCCCAACATTCTAATCATGGTAACATATTACATCTAAACAGTAGGTATTATAATACTAACATTTAAACACTTTCCTTAACGCTTACCTAAAAGCATAACAAAAGCGTCTTGAATTACCCACTTAAAGTATTGCCCCATTAAACGTCAGTACTGCTTACTATGGAACCCAATACATTGGTTAGTTGGTTACCCACATTACACACACACATGATACAAACATACAAATATTCCGCACGCACCCACACATAATTTTTGATGGATCCCGTCTATGCCCAGCGAAGGTAATTGAACAACAAAACTTATTGCTGTTCAGGGGCAACAAGAACTAATGTAGCACAGCCCTAACTAATCATAATTTTGTTTCAGCGCCACCTGTGAATTGAGCTGTCACTTCTAATAAATGTTGTTTATTCAATTTTGTATCTTGTTACGTTTGCAGTAAAGTTTATATTTATAATTGCGGTGTTTTTGGCGTATCTTTTCAAAGTTCAGCTTACGGTAAGCTCAATTTAATTAGCATGTTATCAATATCGTGACAACGGAGTACTGCGAAATAATTGTGGTTAACGAGAAGAGATAAGTTTTATGGCAAACATTTGAATTTTCTCCCCTCTAGTGGAGGAAAAATGTTAAAAATATTACAAGTTAATTTAAAAGTTGCGGTAGACGTAATAGTATTTATTTTGCTTCAGAATATTTTTATTTATGGAACGTGTTTTTTGGTTAGCGTTTAAAAAACGAGAGCTACCACCCATTTTATGCAAGGGTGTCGGTACAAAGCCTCACATACCGCACTTTGACTTTACTTTGTAAAGTAAAGTAGGCGTTTAATAAGAATATGTAATAAACATTATTCGTATAAGGTTCTAATTCGTATGGAACGCTTACTTTATTTAGCAAAGCCAAGTCAAAGTGCGGTACGTGAATCTTGCCCTAAAGAAAAAAAAAATGACATAAAAGCTGACAAAATAGGGTCCGTGTTTCTGACCACACGATAGAAGTGAAAACTCACAATAAATGTGGCTGATGACAATGTGCAATTCAGCGCGCAGATAGCGATATAGCTTCACAGACGGTCTGGAGTCGAGTATACCTGATTCAACGTCACAAACCCGAGCGTGACGTTTCAGTTTCTTTCGCTATTCAAAAAAAGCAAAGCCAGAGCGCAAAGTGCGCCTAAAGAAGTTTTCACTTCAAACGAATAAACGATGAAGGGAATGTCAAAGATGGGTTGGAACTAGAACATTGGCGAGACCATGGATACTCTACCTAATCATTTATTTATTTAAGGTGTACCAACGAGATACATTACAATTATCTTTTACAATAATGAAAAAATACTTGTCTAATATACATTATCTTGTAATGCTCACACATTATCGCGTAGGTATAAATGCTCTGAATACATAATTAAAATCATTGTCACCAAAGAGATTTTAGAAAGATACTTTATAAAGGCCACCAGAAGTAATGTCATAGAAAAATTGTGATCCCTGGTCTCAGTGACGCCATCTAGCTTAATATAGCAAAATTCTATAAAAGCTAAGTTTCACACGTTACACTTTTAATACCATATTGCACAATTAGACATTATACTTCGAAAATAGTTTTCTTTTGGTGGACACGAATGTGAATTGCGACTTGACTTGTAGGCGTACCACATTAGACTTAGCGACTTTTGCCCACTAGGACACATGTATCGGATTACGATTTTGGTGGGTTGCAGCTGAAAATTTGAGTCAGGTGGTACACCTTGTGTTGTCATCTGACATGATGCTGAGCTGAGGCCCTTTTGGCATTATAATAATTTGTTTTCTGTTTTTATAGTTTTATGGTGTATTTTTTGCTGTAATGTAAATAAACGCAATTTCTTTCTTTCTATTTTGTTCGTTATGTCCCGTTTATTGTTAAGTAAATAGTTTAATGTCTTTGATTGTTACCAATAAACAAAGTAGGTACAGTCAAATCAGATCTATGTTTAGCATACTCAGGTACACAATATTTAATTCACCAATCCCACCTCATCCTGCAGCAATACACATCTGTGTACGTTCATTCACGCTAGTTCACACCAGCTCACCTGGCTGCTTGTTACACATCTGCTAAGTGCAGCACTTATGGGAATAACCGCAGAGTATGTAAATATTTCAGGCGTATGTACCGAGTCACTTATGTCAAGGGTTGGACACACAGGTGTGAAGTTTTTCTAAAGCAATTCATGTACTACATTTATGGAAAATAAAATACATGTTGCGATGACCCGAAATCATGAAATAATTTGGGAATTATGATGATGATACTAATGCACGGTTTCTGAGGATATTCTTAGCCCGAATTTATATTACGGCGCAGGATTATAAGCCTTTACCAGAAGTGATCATCGTATTAGTTAGTGGATCAGCAGCTTCAATAACATCAGGACTGTGCCGAAATATAGCAGTTCGGCGTAGACGTGGTACGACAGCGGCTCCCCTGACATCATCTTCGGTCATCAGAAGACAGCCGCCGCGTAACCGTCAATGCGACGCTCTGCTAGAATGACTGTCAGCAGCCAGTGTCACTCTTATCCGACCTTTTCGGTGATTCCCGTAACTTTGTAACAAAAATAGACGGCGCCACTTGCTGCGCCGTCAAATATATTAAATAATGCTAATGTTAAGTTAATAATGGTTTTATGAACACATTGCATTTCTAAACATTCATTTCAATAAGAACTATGTTTTGATTGTTTATTTATTAAAACTTTATGCACAAGTAAAAAAATACTTTACAAAGGATCATTTTCTACCAGTCAACCTTAGGGTGATGCAGAAACAAAACATGGCAGCTGCCTACTTCGTGGCAGGTGCAACATAAATAATTGTGTTGTCAAATCAATAGGTTTTTAAATGTTAAGAAGAAACGTTGACCAGTAATCTTGCTTATGTAAGTACGACGAGTCGACGATTTTTAGGGTTCCGTACCGAAAGGGTAAAACGGGAACCCTATTACTAAGGCTCCGCCGTCTGTCTGTCTGTCTGTCTGTCACCAGGCTGTATCTCATGAACCGTGATAGTTAGACAGTGGAAATTTCCACAGATGATGTAGTTCTGTTGCAGCTATAACAATAAAAACTAAAAAATAGAATAAAATAAATATTTAAGGGGGTTTTTATACCTTTCGTGCGCGAGTCCGACTCGCTCTTGGCCGATTTTTTTAGTTTTTATTCTAGCAACCTAATTGCGTATCGAGGTTATTCAATGGGTTTTATTTTGACGATAAAGCACTATATTGACAACCATCATCCCGACCACAATAATGTTGACACTTCTATTAATACAAAACAATCCTCAATACATCTCACAAACTCCCACAGCTTCCACGAACTGTTATATTAATAAACAAATATTGTTAAAAGACAAACAGACACCGTCCCACACGAGCCTAAACAATCAAAATCTATAATAACAACAAAATCTCGCAAAACTTTAATATAACAACCTGTACAGTGTACATACGGCGCTCGTACAAAAACTTTGAAGACGAACAATATCCTTCTTCATACATAATAAAAACTTACTGGACTGTGAAGCTCCCATTTGAGATGTACTAAGCAAGAAAGAGACAGCGCTGTAGGAAAGAATATCGCCATCTCTGTCAAGCTAAGGAGTGATCGCTTTAGCACATCATAGTGTTCTGTATGTGATCGTATCTTATAAGTGAAACACAAAGTAAGGACATAAGTGAATACAGAAGTTATAAGGACTGAACTTGGAGTGGACTGCTTCAAGATTAATATCATGAATGTTGGACTTACTTCGTCTTATGTATGGAAACATCACACGTGTATTGTTCCGGACTTTTTAGTTAGACTGGTATTTTACTAATAATTACTATTAAAATAATTCGTAAGTCACGCCTGTTTATGGCTTACCAACCTGATTGCAAAGCACTGATGAGTGAGTCTGTGGTCAACTGGACCCCCCATTCGAACTGGTCCCGCGGGATTAGTCAACCAAATCACATTTTGAATAGGTCGACTGGACCCACTGCCCAATTTCATTATAAGTACAGTCACGGAGTAAAGCCGAATCTTTTAGTTTTATTTTTATGACTTGAAATATATTAATGATACAATATACAAATGCCTTTTCCCAGCAGTGGGACAGCGTAGGCTAGCGGAAAAAACAAAAAATATACTAATATTATTCAATTAGGTATTTACACTTACGCACCACACTAAGCCAAATATTCCTCAACATCTAGAAGGGTTGAGTAAGGATGCGGCTTATTACTCGACTGCGGTGAAATATCCTTACGGTATCAAAATATCAAAGCAGCTGCCTAAAAGCAAGGAAAGAAAGAATAAGATCGACTACGCTGTAGGTGAACTACTCAGCGGCCAGATTAGTGTAGGCCATTAATTAATATTCTCGTTATAAAAAGGTTTGCCATGATTTTACTTCATCATCATCATCATCATTTCAGTCGAAAGACGTCCACTGCTGGACTTAGGCCTCCCCCAAGCACCGCCACTTCGACCGGTTCTGTGCTTCCCGCATCCAGCGGATACCTGCGGCCTTCACAAGGTCATCGGTCCACCTTGTAGGAGGCCTTCCAACGCTACGTCTTAAACATCGATTCGATCGATCGTCGATTTTACTTACATGTACCTAATTAAAGATTTTAGATTTTGATTGAGAATAACGTTTAAACCTAATTGAATTGTGTTTTATTATATTTTGACTAAACAATTTTGCGCTCGACTGTGTCCACTAGTAGCTTTAAACAATAGACTTTTTTGTGTAGGTCCAGTTAACCAATAAAAATATAGAAAATAAATTATGTAGTCAGTGGACCCGCGGGTCCAGTAGCGAGTCCAGCTGACCGAAGACTCAAAATGCAGTGGGTAGTATATTTAATTTTGTTACGTTAAATGTTATGTTACTTCCGTTTATTTTTAATAATCTACTGTTTGTTTTCCGTAATGAAATAAAAAAATAAAAGTCTCACATGCGTAATGTAATTTTAATGTACTTTACCTTACACAAGGGAGCACAGGAGATGCTGCTATCCAGTAGAAACATGTTGATAGGGACGATGGCAACATTTTCTCATGAAACACTGCTAGAGAGCAACAAAGATGTTCTGACTCATGAATAACATTGACAGGGGGGCGTTTTGGTAAACATTTTTGAAAATTTCACAGAAATGGTACGAGAGCAGTGGTGGCTCAGTGGTAACAGCCCTAACTTACGACTTGTAGGTCATGGGTTTGAACCCAGGCAGGCGCTCTACTTTGTGTAAATAATTTCATCACCACTGCTCTCAAAACGGTGAAGGAAAACATCGTGAGGAAACCGGCATGTCTTAGAACCAAACATTCGATGACATGACCATCTACCAACCCGCACTGCGCCCGCGTGGTGGATTACAGCCCACTCCCTCTCACAGAGAGAGGCCTGAGTCCCAGCAGTGGGAACATTATAGGCAGATTATGTCGTACGGAAAAAATAAGACGGCGGCGTTCGTTCTGATTTTGGTAATTACTTGAAGTTCTTTGATTCCTTGCCTCCAGCAAAGTCACACAAACAGGTGACACTGACATAAACCAAAGCGAGAAGCTGCATATTAACCCGGTCACCTCTAAGTCGGTCTGCAAACGTCCACCTTCACATAAGCCTCCAGTTTTGAGCCCGACCTTTGCTACCTGTTCCCCTTGAGGGATTATAAACGGGAAATTAAATATGTATGTAGTACTAACAATAGACGAGCCTTCAACTCTTTTACTCTATTAACCCCCCTTTCCCCCCTCGCCCTTGACTCGCTTTCGACCATGTAATACCATGCATATTAAAAATTCGCACAAGTCCGCAATAACAAAATGGAGTCAAGGTTTCACGGTAGGGTTAGCCAAGATGTGGGTATTGATAGTTAGAAAATTGGCAATGAGTTTGAGAAGGTATAAAATGGAATTACTGAATTGGTCGAATCTTTTCTAACAATTCAGTAATTGAGGCAAGAAGAGTAGAAATTACTACCAAAATGTCTGCTTCGGAAAAATAACGGATTATAGTGAATCAATGTGTATGTACCAAATGTTGACACCATAATTATTAAGATCAGAAATTTTTAAAGTGTTATGAGTAGAGATCGGATATTCGGATGCATATTCGCCTAAAGTTTGAGAGTTGACTAGTATGGAGTGCGCTTCGGTACGGGAAAAAGTGCCGGTTTCCAGGACTGACAAGTTTTTAAGATCTTTTGTACTGTGGATCCCCGAATAAATATATTTCATTTTAGAATAAAAGGTTTAGAAGAAATATTAATAGTGTTTTTTAAACGTGTTATATTTTCCACAAAATTCTTGCCTAGTTCTAGATAGATAAGAATTATTTGTTATACTTAGGAATACAAAATTGTATACCTACACACTGTTATTAATGAAACCCCGCGATCCCGGAATAAAAATATATTTTAAGAGGCCGTTTCTATACTTTGTATCTTTTGCCGGGAAAAAAACGTACTTTAGGTAAATATGAATCCGAATATCCGATCTCTAGGAGGTAATTATTATAAAGTAAATAAATCAAATAAAATCTGAAAAGTATGTTTAATTACCAGATTAATTACTTACCAAATTAATCAGATGCATTGGTAAATAAATAATGATTAAATGATGATGATGTAATGTCAATTTATAGCAAATAACTCTAAGTGCCGGAAATCGAACGACACTCTACCGGAAACCGACCTGTACCATAAGCTACATTGATTAAAAGGTTAAGGCTGTGTCCTAACTAAAGTGATCGTCACGCGACTGTCGCGTTCATTTTGTTCGACAGAGGGTGCCTCCCGGTTTTCCGAACAAATGATTGATTTATTGAAAAAGGCTCCAAGCTATTTGAAACATACATCAGCTAATTAGCTAATGTATGTGTCTTAACAAATAATAATAATATGAACGTGACGATCACGTATCGCGCGACCGATCGCTTTGTTTAAGACATGAGGTAACAATAAATCACGTGCAAAAAACCCCGGTACGTTTTACACAACCGTGGAGGAATCCTGGCACGTCTCACATTATAGCCCAGATCGTAAACTTACGCAGACTAGACTAAGAGAATGAATATACATAGAAGTACATAAAACCGTAGGCAGTAAGTGTAAAAGCTAAGTAAAGAAATCGGGTTACGGCTCGTAATTCGTTAACTAGTCCTTTTACTATTTAAGTACGAGTAGAAACCTGCCTACCTACTCGTAGGTGCCCACTGTTATTTGCTCCGTGATAAGCAACCCTCGTAATTTTCTGAGTGCTAGTATTTTCGCAGCCAATTGCCTTGGTCTATTTATCACGTCTCTGGAAGGGCAATGATGAAAGCTTTTATCCATGAAAACCAAAAGGAATAAACAGTAGTAAGTACCTGCTACCCACCGCTACAGACCGGTGCGACACGCGACGCGACACAAAGGCCCCGCGTGTCGCGCGACGAGCGGTGCCTTTGTGTCACGCCGGTATGTAGAAGCCTTTAAGATTTTTTATTTTTATTTTTAAAAAACGTTGCCTCACACTAGGAATTTCTCCTATATTGTGTGTGCGTTTACAAACATTTAAATTCACATACACAAACAGCCAGACCCGAAACAACTACTTGTAGGTCATACAAATATTTGTTCCGTGCGGGAATCGAACCCGCGACACGCAGCGCAGCAGTCAATCACTTAACTAACTGCGCCAACCGTGCCGTTAAACCAGATCGCTCTTTTTATATAGTGTGCTAATTTGAAAACTTACGATTTTTGTAACTCGAAAGCTCCGGCCTAACTGAAGCGAATCCGACGCGGGATGCGGGATGAAATTCACTCGCGCCGATTGTTTCAAGACAACTAACTTGTGTAAAGAGCTGTTCAAACTGTCGCGAATAGTCGACTACCTAATCAGTAAAACAATCGACATGCGCGCAGTCTCGTCCCGCGCGGGATTCGCCTTAGTATGCTCAGAGCTTTATAGCGTTAAAACGAGATCATCCATCATTCAAAAATACACAAAAACATAATATGATTTTTAAACACAGCAAGAGTAACAACAAACATCATTATGAACAGAGTACATTCAAACAAAATGGACAAAAAAACAACAACAACCGGGGTTGTATAGCTCGTTTATTTTCCTGAAAGAATATAAACAACAAATGAACACCATATTTTCCCTTTACCAGTAAATGAATCCACACAATCCATCTTTTAATACAACACTATCTATCTTTTGTTCGAAATGAATGGAAGCAATATACAAGTACTCATTTATGCGGAAGATTCAAATGGGTTTAGTACGTGATTGACTAAAAGAACTGAGGCTGACTGAGGCGGACTGAAACTGATAGAATTACACATTCCAGCAGTCGAACTTACTGAATGTTTGCCTACTACTGTCTCGATTGCTTTGTTAGTCTGGTGGCCGTGAGTGTGACTTCCGAACGTGTGGGGTTCCATTCCTAGATCGGTCAAAGTGTTATTGGATTATTGTATCTATAGTATAAGGAATTTTTCAGTAGCAGCCCGAAGCCTGTATTTATCTCTGGTTAGTGATACTGGGATCGGCTATTATTACATGAAACATAAACTGGACATAAAATAAAGGCACTTACACACTCACGACATATCGCGGGCGCGACAGGCACCGACAAAGACAATTTCTTTGTCGGTGCCTGTCGCGCCCGCGATATCGCGTGAGTGTGTAAAAGCCTTGTCTGGTGAAACGTTGGTGTACAAAACCCTTCTGCATACCCTGCGTAGAATACAGACGAGCTATTATTGTGGGTGTGGTGGATATTCTGCCGACCCTGTCGTGATTTCCAAATATTAATTAGATTTGTAGTGATTTTAAATGCCAAATATAAAATTGAAAGTATGTGATTTGCCGCTAATGATTTTTATAGAGTCATGAAAGTAAAAGTATCTCATTTCACATTTACCGTAAAAGTACTGGTTTTTTAACAGAATGGAATAGTAATATGATATTTGGGGTATCACGTAGTTAATAAGTCAATTCTCTTCGAGTCTTGGAACCTAAAGGTTGTCTTCAAAAAGTCTAAAGTCGATACTGAAATTATATTGACTACCTAATTCGTTAAATACTGGTTTAGGTGTACCAAGTTTGTATGTGTGCAAGAATATAATTACAGAAATATTCGTACTGAAAAGGTGTTTCATTTCAACCCTCTATACGAACGTTAGACCTGCTATCAGCCTAGATTAGGCAAAAAACTGACGCGTTTTTGCCAGAATCTTGAAGGTCGTAACTCTGATATTAGGCCGATATTAGCTTTTTAGGGAAGCAGTTTTTATGTAGATATAAGGTTTGATAAGATTTAACTCCTCGTAAAGCAAGTTTTATATTAGAAGATCCGACTGATGAAATGGTTGAATTTTTGGGTTTTGAAGGGTCGTGGGCTTATTTCCCGATTGAAACATTAGTGTGGATTAAATGTAGTGTTAGCTACTGTTATTATTTAATTTAATTATGTAAAGCATGTATGGCTGTATGTTTATATTCTAAATATTATTTATTTTTATATTCATGTATGTATTTGCAGTTTTACTATTTTTTACAAAAAAATAGTAAAACTGCAAATGCCCAAGTGAAATTTTAATGATTATATTATTAGTTGTTTAAACTGACTTTTGGCGGTTGACAGCAACTAGCTATCAATCGGTAGCCTACGTGTACAGTCTCACTTGGGAACATGGCTCTCAAGCTTTAACACTCGCAGATTGAAGGCGTATTTTGTGTATTTAGAAGCAGGGTTATCGAAGTATAGTATTATTATTAAACCGATTGTAAAGCTATACAGACTTTATTTTCTTTGCAGCCTTATATTGGCTTGCGCTTACGCACATGTCATGTACGTAAGAGTGAGCGAGATGTGAGATGTGCCTCTAAGCTACACAAACATCATTGAGTACTTAGTCCGTTGAAATAAACTTGTATGAAAAAAATCTCCTAAATGAAAAAACAATACCTATAATTATATGAAATAGATAGCTTTGTTGCATAATGATGTTACTAACGTGTAAATAATGTTGACTTTACAATATCCTCATCTAATGAAGCTACGTTTACTTTATATCTAGCTTAGTCAGACTAAGTATAATAATAATGTATTCTGTGCTTAAATTATTTCCACAAACTTTCATACAGAACACCACCTACCTAGACACTGTGTATACGAAATTTCATACCAAGCTACCGAAAGGCGAAAATGCAGCATATATGAAAATAAAAATAAAAAAAGCGTTTATTCGTGGTGACACCCAAGTTTTACAAAAATGTTTACTTCTGCGAAACTGTAAAGTACTACTGTATTCTTTTTTATAATCCTCGGCCTCCACTAATTATCTAAAGATGTCACCATCCCTGCGTCTAACAGCATTATACAATGATAACTTTGGACCCAACATTGGACCCCTTCAATACTACAGGGAACAAGCATACAAAAGAGATTATACAAATCCTTAATCAAAGGCCGGATACTCAGCTAACTCATTAGTGCCTGTTTAGTCATACGAAGATGGGCATACACACATCATCACACACATATTTCACACCAACACCGTCAAGATACACGCGAGCACACACTAAACTTAAACACTTATTTAAATATTAATAATTATGTAATTCTCTGCCATTCTTATTATATTTTCTGTGTACTTCGTTATTGGCGCAATGTTATAAACAATAATAATGTTATACTTTAAATAAAATAATAATATGTAGGTACATTAAAATATTCAATCAAATACGTGTATTTTAAATAATTCATTCTTCTTAAAGTAATTTCCCCAAAATTTAATTAATTACACATTTTCAATAACCATTATTAATCGGCTTAAAAACATTAAGCTGATTACCACGAAACGCAGCTCAGTGGAACAAACGTCCATTTATCATTAATCACTTAAAACCTCAAACCTCTTTTATTTGTAAAAAAAAGCGATCAATCACTCAAAACAGCTGTCATATTTATTCGTCCAGATAACCTAGTTAGAAACGAGGGCCATAAATTATTGTGGAAGCTCTGTTACTACAAGAATTTCTTTTGTACCTAGATTGGATATTGACATGGTCTTGTTTTAGCAGAAATTTGTCTTCTCCACTTTGCTTAGCGATAAACCAACTAGATTTATCAGCGCACAAAAGAAAAGCCTTTATATCCATGCGGAGATTGACAATAAGCTGTAGGATAGCTGTTATCTAAAACAAAACACAGTCGTTTTACTGAGCCCAGGGTTCTCTCCAAGAGATGCAACGACTGACCATTTTCATATCGATCAACCTGAGCTGTCATTTTTGCTATCATTCTTGAGGATTAGCTTAATCATCTTTTGACTATAGCTTGGATGATGGAGCTATATACAAATAGCTTGTAAACATCACGATAAATGAATCACTCAGCCTAAACCAGCTTAAGGTAGCTTTTGTTACCAGGATGATTTATAAAAGCTTATTAAACACCTTTAAATCTGTTAAAAAGTTAACCCAACTCACCAACAAACATGCCGACTAATAATAACAACATTGTTAATAATAATAATTCACTGCACTGTTCTTCTGTCACATTATTCAGAACTTTATAATCATTCACCAAATTATGACAACTCCGTACTTTCACATTACTTTCGAACTCGCGAGTTTATTCGTTGTAGGACCGGGAAGAGACGTGCGGTCGGTGTGCGCGTCAGTTGTCAACTGCCAGATGCTAGATGATAAGATACCGGCTTGGTGTTGCTAGCGCGCAAATACCTAGAATACATATTTAAGGTATGTGGGCTTCAAGCTAAAATGAGTTGTGGTTTAAAAGTAACAATGACCCTTCAAAAATAAAGCTTTTGTATTTTGTGATTGTTATTGTTAAGCCTTATTGACATAATTAATATAAATGTTCAATAGAAACTAAACGGCCGATATTATTATTTTGAGAGTACGTGAAAAGTGCTACGCGGCTGCTACGGCGTAGCATACAGCTACGACTACTACGAGATCGTGACTTGTACTGTACTACGGGTAGGCTTGGATTTCACTTTCAGTACTTTCACTTTGTAGTTGAATCTCAGTTTTTGAAACTGCTTTTGTATGATTCCTCCATATTCCTAGTTATCTTTGGCGTTTATCACTTCGAATGACAAAAGTAAACAATAAAATCCTTCACCATCTACCACGCGACCATTTCACATTTACACTCCATTGCACGCACTATGGTATTCATGTAATTTTCCTTCCATTTCCCTTTATTTTCGGGAAAACATTTCTGAATCTGGCAATACATATTTAATTGAGAGCCGGCCGGCCGGCGCGCGCCTGCGCTCCGCACCCGTGACATTTTTATGAAAACAATATGTTGACACTTTATTTTTGGAGTCAGACCTTTGGGCTTTACGAATTAAATAAACGGATAATGTAATGTGTAATGTTAAAAGGTTAAAGTATGTAGATATAAGAACTGTGTGGGGTTCATTTTGATCACGCTACCTTGTTTGATTAACATAACATCACGCTAGAGGCAGAGGAGTACCTATCGCCAATTATGCACCTACATTTCACCAATTCTGTTTAAGAGTGTTTACACCTTACAGCATTTCATACAAACTTTCAAGCCCTGGTTTCTCGAAATGACTGCACCGATTTTAATGAAACTTCATACGCATAAGCAACAAAGGTCTAAAAAGTTAGTACAAAACATTTTCGAACAATAGTGCTACAGCCAAATTAAACCGATTTTAAAATTTCCATAGAAACAGAGATTTCCAGTTATCTGTTTTTAAATTGTTCCGTTTGGTGCCGGACGTAAATAATAGTACCATCCCATTTATTCCCGGTGGATGTCGTAAAAGGCGACTAAGGGATTTACTAGAGAATGGGCAGCAGCGTTCTCTATGCATTTTTAAAACCATACTGCGATCGCCAACCCGCCTGCTAAGCGTGGCGATTATGGCAAATGCCCCCCTTTTTGGGGGAGGCCTATGTCCAGCAGTGGACGTCTTTCGGCTGAAATGATGATGATGATGTTTTTAAATAAGACATTTCAAAAATATTCTGTACTAACTTTTTACACCTTTGTATCCTGCTTATGCGTATGAAGTTTTATTAAAATCGGTTCAGTCATTTCGAAAAACAAGAGCTTGAAAGTTTGTATGAAATGCCGTAAAGTGTAAACGCTTTTAAGTCCCATGTAATAAGGGGCGAGCCTATTGCCATCAACTGGCCACATATCAGGGCTCCGGGCTGCTACTGAGAACTTCCTAATGAACAACCCAATAACACTTTGCCTGACCTGGGAATTGAACCCAGGACCATGCTCAGCAATAGCCCTTGCAACCACTACACCGAGGCAGGTTAACCTGATTAAATTTTTATTTTCACCGGTTTGTGGAATTTTAAAATGTTTTTGGCGTTTTTTTGTTAATCATTACGTTTTACCTATATTATGTCTATATTTTAAATCATATATATTCAGTCGACTAACGTTTTATTGTATGTATTCAATTTATCCAATATATTTAAAAAACCGGAAAAGTGCGAGCCGGACTCGCGCGCGAAGGGTTCCGTATCATTATCTATAAAAACGGCAAAAAAATCATGTTTGTTGTATGGGAGTCCTCTAAATATTTATTTTATTCTGGTTTTTAGTATTTGTTGCTATAGCGGCGACAGAAATACATCACCTGTGAAAATTTCAACTGTCTAACTATCACGGTCAATGAGATACAACCTGGTGACAGACGGACAGACAGACAGACAGACAGACGGACGGACGGCGGAGCCTTAGTAATAGGGTTCCCGTTTTACCCTTTCGGTAAGTAACCCTAAAAATGAGTTTCAATAGAGTTACTAGCAAGTTCCGTGGAGTGCACTTGTGTTGATACACGACACTTCATTAAAAGTTCACTGAGTAAAAAAATTGTGAAAAGTAAGTAAGTTAGCTAGCTCTTTTATCTTTTTTTAGACCGATTTCTAAACGTAACAATCTATGTCTATTTTGATTTTGATGTCTAGAAGTAAATTTTAGAGCGTATGGTTGTAAGAAAATAATAACATCAAATACACAGTGTAGAGCGCATGCTATGAATAATGTGACACATACGAAATACATAATTTAGAACTGTAGAATAACAAAAATCTAACGTCAACAAAACTACTTTACGGACATACTGTTTACAATACAACAATACAAAATTTTTCCTGGGTACAATACAACCTTATTGCTTCTTAAAACTGATACACTAAAATTTTTTGGTTATTTTGGCGCGTAGCTGAAATCGGAATTAACGCCAATTAATCATGTTTTGTCAATACAATGACACAATGTCTGTGTCCATTTCACGAATGTTTACCAACAACGCCCCCCTGTCAGTGTCATTTAGGGGCCAAAAGGTTCTTGTAGCACTCTAGTTGTTGCACGCTGAACAGTCTACCGCCTCACCCCAATAGGAGCCGACAGTTTGTTGACACTGGCCAGGCTGTGCTTACCTATCATCTACCTGAACCGAGGCTGTCTGTATCGTCTAAACACCCACACGAACATAAGTTCTTCCAACTCAAAAACAATACGAATGAATAAGTAATTAAAAGGCAGGGCTCAAACACGTTTTTGTTACTTACTAAAAATCTGATTTTTTAACCGACTCCTACAAAGGAGGAGGTTATAAGTTCGGCTGTATGTTTCTATATAAACATCATATCTTGTATACAGGGTTATTTTTAAAACGTCAATAACCTCTTAAGGGGTCATTTTACTCATCATTATCGCGAAAAAAAAATCAGCCGTTCCCTACATTTTAACGAATTATTCTAACATAAATGTAGGGAACAGCTGGTTTTTTTTCGCGATTACAGTTTTGGTCCCATAGTAAAAGTTGTTCATAATGATGAGTACAATGACCCCTTAAGAGGTTATTGACGTTTTAAAAATAACCCTGTATAAATCATCAGACTATGCTGCCAAAATTTTTTTTTTTCGAATGTGCACATAGCGTTCTTTCATAATATGATACCCCCACATGCCCTAGTAGCCCCACTTCAAATTTTTAGGTTTCCCTTTCAGTCCCTTTTGCAAAAAAGGTATATTTTTTTAAATTTCTTTCTTGTTTGGAAAATAGCTGGGCAAACGTCATCCAAAACTATTCTAAATTTCAAGTTGATAGCATTAGTAGTTCTTGATATATCCAGGTGTGACAGACAGACAGACAGACTTAGTCTCACCATAAGGGTTCCTTTTTACCATTTTGCTACGGAACCCTAATTACCCAAGCAAAGTTAGTTAATTAATGTTATATGGACAACCGCGCGAGCTTCCTCTACCAACTGAAAAGAATCACGTACATCGGTCCCTAATCACGGAAAAATCGGTGCACATTAAAAAAAAGCCCCGAATGCACAACCTCTTCTTTTTTTTAAGTTTATTAATGAAGATCGAGGAGATCGATAGAATTGATTTATTGTGATTCTGATATTTGTGACCATTGCCTGCCCAGTGCAGTGAGTTGTTGATTTGCGTATTTAATTACATAATAAACCTCTTCTGATGATGACGACGTATCGCCATATAAGATACATTAAAGTAAGTGTTTCTGAAAATAGTGAGTACTGTTTCAGTATATTTTCTAGTCATAACAAAACAAACTGAGTTTATGTTGGCACCGACTTCAATGTATGTGAATTCTTGAATAAATAAATAACTTAAGATTACCTCTTCATCAGCCAATTACTATCCCATAAAATCCTTTAACTTAATCAAAATTTATTCATCAGAAGACCTTCACAGATTGAAAACTAAATAAATCTAGATAAGTTATAAGCAGAATCATGTCCCCCTTTTCTCCCCCTCATTTTGTGCGCGGACACTTTGCCTGCACTGATTGCATTAAGCTGTGCCATGCATTTTTTACTCATCCCGTGCATTTGATTCTAAAAAGGCGAACTCAATCTGCGTTATGTACTAAATCTGCTCCGGAAACATTGATTGGTTCTCGATCGTTCTTTAGTACACTTTAATAGGATTTTAGTAAAATACCAGCTTTATATTCAGAAATATTCTGGACAAAATAAGTGGTAAGTATAGATTACACTCACATTATTATAAATTATAGGTATTGATAGAAAAAATCTACCAAAGTGCTGAACATAGGAATGACCAGCCAAAAGGTTAACCTTGCTTAGTGGACCAATTGGTGATAGCCACGTGGGATTCGAAAGACAAACGCATTTGCATATCATCATTCATCATTTCAGCCGTCCACTGCTGGACATAGGCCTCACGCAAAGGAAGGGGGGGGGGGGGGGGGTTGCCATAATCGCCACGCCTGGCGATCGCAGCATGGTGTTAAAATGCATAGAGGACGCTGCTGCCCATTCTCCAGTAAGTCCCTTAGTCGCCTTTTACGACACCCACGGGAAGAAATGGGATGGTGCTAATCTTTACGTCCGGCACCAAACGGAACATTTGCATATCACTTTGAAGTTTGAAGTTATCACTTTGTTATGATCCACGGATTAGTCAGGGATTTCATAAACGTAATTAAATACTCATTTCATCACAAAAATCTTGCCAACAAATATCTATATGCCTAGCAGATGACCCCCGTATAGGGTATGTTATAACCCACAGCATGTATCGAAGTTTAAGAAACACTGGTCTGGTCTCAAATCTTCATAAGTTAGCTATAACCGCCACACTTGGCAAGCGAATAGACAACGCCATTCATTCGGCAATAAGAAATGCATCAGTAACTGCACAAATACATATTTTCCGTCAGTATAAATGGCACCGGCTTCCCGTTCGTGTACATAATGCATTTTAATATGCAATATATCAGACTATCCGGGCCGCAAGCGATCCCAGGAAATTGCCAGATAATTTCCCGTATTGACAGTCTTATTAAACATTCTGTATTGTAAAACGGGACATTAATTATGTAAATGAGTGTTAGTCGGTTTGTTGGCAATAGTTTTTGGTCCATTTAGCATTATGTTGTATTTGTATAAACTGTCGCAGTAAAAACTGTCACATTTTACGAGTCTTTTTCCAATTGGAACACTCCAATCCAAACATTTTTATTAACTTTGGGATCGAACCCAGGACCGCATGCTTAGCAGTCTTCCATTCAGCCCGTAGAAAAACGAGGCACTAATTCAGTGACATACATATTTACAAAGAAAACCACTACTGACATTCGCATCGATATTTTTCAATCAGCATTAGAGTAACTATCTGTTTCTCAGACAGTACCTGCCTTTATTTATTTATCTCTTCTGTCTACGTGTCTTTTTAACGTGTATTGGTTCATCTGTTAGTCAGCCATTTTGTTACAGTGACGAACTAATAGGTAATTTTCCAGTATTTTCAGAAGTATTATTATTATTACTTACCTACGTTGGACTTTTGTGAAAACCACAAATGTGTAGGAACAAGGTACCTATAAAATTCGTTAGTGAATGTAGGTACATAATTTGTCCACTATCTCTGTCTAACTTCCCTTGAAATAGCATTTATCATATTCAACTTCCTCGTAATATAATTATCATCACATAATAAATGTCAAAAACGGTGCCTCGGAAATTCACAACTCCCTAAGGGCAAAAAAAGATAATAACTCAAAAAAAAAACCGGCTCCACTTTTTGTCGCGAAATTCGTAATAAAATCGAGTATCTCATAAGCCTCATGCGACGAGATTAGGCCTACGTATTTGGCCTGGGAATTAAACCACAATATATTTTGGCCTCGGCCTCAAAGAAGAATGCTCACCGATTTCTTCCTTTATTTGACTTTGCACTTAACTTTGAGCAATTTGAACAAAAATCATACTTTGCGAACGTTGAATAGAATACTTAAAGTCGGTCAGTTGGATATTGGGGTTATGTAGCTTTTTGTGAACGTTTTAGTGACGGGGGGATTAGGGAGTTGGACTAACTGGGACTATGAATATAACACCTTTTCGAATAGATTATTGAGATTTTGGTATCATCATCCTGCTGTTAAGACCAATTGCGATCGCCTATATTTTTCTGCAAATCGTGGTGGAAATTATAGCCCGAACACGTAGAAAACACATAGGAATATGAAATAGAAATAAATGCAGAAATACCTAGACGCTAGTGGTTCCCTGGACGAACTCACGTTGGTTTTTGAACTACTTCATTAATTACTGAATTTATTACAAACTCAGTAATACATTACCGTTTACGTCATTAATTAATGAATTACTCAAGTGAATAACTTGGAGGGGAATTTAACAACGCTGAATTAAGTAATGTAATTGTAAAGTCGTTATGAATTACGTGCATATCAATGTTTCAGCGGCTACGTCCTACATACTGCGGTATTCAAGTGCTGCTTATTTTGTTAGAAAGGAGTATATAATCAAAATAATGCGGTCTTTTTCCATGGAAATTACCACATGTGGTCAACACTAAAATCACTTTTGAAAGACTAGTCTTTTTTTGGGGAAATTCTACTGATTTCAACATCGCATTCAAGGCCCAAAAGAGATGCATTAGGTCAATGTTTAGGTTAAAGACTGTTGATAATTGTAAACCGTATTTTATAAGATACAAGATATTAACTTTGCCGTGCCTGTATATCCTCGAAACTGTGATGTTTGTTAAAGCGAATCCCAAATTATTTCCACGCTTACAGGATGCTGTCTCACGTAATAGACGGGATATGAGCATAATTCGCGTATATCCTGTGAAAACTGCACTCATGCGCAGAAGTATCATCGCTACCTAAACGTTGGAAGGAGCTAAATATCAATGCGTTCAAACGTCAGTAGATACTATTTTTATCGCAAAAAGCATATTACAGTGTGTCTGAATTTTTAGTCGAAAAACTTGTCTGACATTAATGTTATTATAATATAGTTGTAAGTTTGACATAGCAGTTTGGTTAAATTCTTTATATAATTAATGTGACTAAACTATTTGTACGCCAATATATTATAAGGCTAAACATGATTGGATTTTATTGTAATTTATTATCATCTTGAATGCTGTTGCATCACTCTCCTGCCCTTATCCCAATTTATTTGCGGTCGGCGCAACATGTCCCTTTCTCCCACACTTCTCTATAGTCGTCATCTCGGTAGTCACCCCCTTTATAGTCATATCATCTTCCACACAGTCCATCCATCGTTTCTTCAGTCTTCCCCCTACTCTTATAGCCATCGACATTCATATTCAAAACTTTCCTCACGATTTTCCTCATTCCTCCGCATAGTCATGCTAACATGCACCGATTTCCGCACAATTTTTCAGTCACCGGTGCCACTTTCAGAATTCCTGTTATGTACTCATTTCTTTATATTCTATCCATTCGCTATCACTGTTTATTTTGTTACTCTCATCGGTAGACTTCCTTAGTCATATCTTTAGGTTCCTACATGCATGTGCACATGTAGTTACCGGCAACACATATCACAAAAACCAAGAAAAAAAACCGGCCATGTGCGAGTCGGACTCGCGTCCGAAGGGTTCCGTACCCTACGGAAAATAAAATGGGTAAAAAAATCACGTTTGTTGTATGGGAGCCCCCCTTAAATATTTGTTTTATTTTAATTTAAATATTTATTTTTAAAGTGAATATATAACGAATTATTCTGTGAATATTTTAAGCGTCTATTTGTTGCCGTTATCAATATAGAGCAAAAAAGAGCAAAAAATCAGGTTGGTCTTATGGGAGCCCACTTAAATATTTGATTTATTCTGTATTTTAGTATTTGTTGTTATAGCGGCAACAGAAATACATCATCTGTGAAAATTTCAACTGTCTAACTATCACGGTTCATTAGATACAGCCTGGTGGCAGACAGAAAGACAGAGAGACGGCGGAGCCTTAGTAATAGGGTCCCCGTTTTACCCTTTGGGTACAGAACCCTAAAAAATACATAGGTTGCACCATATCCTATCAAAGAAAGAAAGAAAGAAAGAAAAATAGTTTATTCTGCACAAACAAAACGCACATTTCAACAAATCTACACAATTATAATACACACATACAAAGTAGCCAAAACCCTCGTATCCAATACACAAATTTTTTTTGACAATCATTTACATTGGTTGCGATTGGTTGAAGTCAGGGCCAGGGACCAAAGACAACACAAGAATATCACTAAACACATTTTACTCGCTAAACGACTTTAAATCGCTGGGAGATGACAGAGACAGAATTATATTTAAATACATAAGTACTAATTAATCCTAGTTAGTGATTGGTGCTGCAAGAAGGCCTAAATCTCACTAACGAATTTGTCAGAAGACGTCAGACGACACAAAAACCGTGGGACATAAAAGTATAATTCCACTTACGTTATAAACGCCGAGTGAGACAAAAACATGATTAGCATACAGTGGCGTATCATTTATATGCAGATGCACTGAACCAATTATGCGACGGAGGATAATTCCCACTGCTGGGCAACGGGAATTGGATTTACGTCGCTCTAAGGATACGAGCGATTCGTTTAAAGAAATTTTAACGTTTTTTTTTAATTGAAGTCGGGAGGTTCTGGTTACATTGTATATTCACGTGAAATTGGTGAATGCCTCGTTGGTCTAGTAGCGCTACTGCTGAGCATGAGGTCCTGGGTTCGATTTCCGGGTCGGGCAAAGTGTTACTGCAATTTTCCACCAGTAATTTCTCAGTCGCAGCCCGGAGTCAGGATTTGTGCCCGGTTGATGTCAAGAGGCTCTCCCCGTATTACATGAGACTTTAAACATAACTGACGAAATGTGGGTATATATAATCAAACAGAGGAGATCGTGGAGTACATAATGGTAAAAACCAGGGTCACCTTAAGAGTCGAGATGTTGGAGTCGCGCCACAAAATTAACTTTACATCTTTTGTGGTGCGCGTTTCGATTTATTACTTGAAGAACTTCATGAAGGAAGAGTTTTGGCCGAAGGGTGTCGTGTTCGGCGTTTTCGCGGAAGGCTACATGACACCTCGACTCAGCGCAATACGTCACCGACCTAACGTACTAATTAGTTAATGTTTTTTATATGCATAATAGTTTATTATTTACATACATACATACATAAACTCACGCCTTCTTCCCATGGGGGTAGGCAGAAACTATAGAACGCCAGTTGCTACGCTCCTTACATACTCCTTTTGCTTCGCCTACGTTCATACATCTATTCATTCACGCACGCCGGTTGCGAGTACTACGCACCTGACCTTTCTGAAGAACATCACCAATTTGGTCACTATATGTCCTTCTAGGGCGTCCCCTCCCGGCGTTTCCACTCACGTCTGCTTTATAAATACCTTTTGTTAGTCGCCTTTCACTCATCCTCTCCACATGACCAAACCATCTAAGCATACTCTTTTCAATATTTGTCACTACATCTTCTTTAAACTGCACCGTTGCCTTATCACCTCATTTAGTTTATTATTTATTAAGAATAATTTGTGTATTTTTATTTATTGTACTAAGCAGATAGATAAAAATCTATCTGTTAGTTGCCTGACAATAAAGTATTATTATTATTATTAGTATAGGTACACCTCTGCCTAACCCATCGGGGAAATACAGGCGTGATGTTATGTTATATAATTAGTAAAAGTGTTACTTAAGAGACCGGCGATGGATGCGTATTATCAAAATAATTTGTCAATCAAACATAATTCTTAAGGTAATGTGTCTTTATTCCGATTAGAATACAGAATATCTAGGTTCCCAAATACATATTTTGAATGGACACTGATTTAAACATGAGTTATGAGAAAATTTGGTTTTCTATAGAAATTTTAAATTCCTCATTATCTCGTCTTTATATAATTATCCTTTCAAAATATATATTTGGGAACATAGATATTCTGTAATCCAATCGAAATAAATACACACTGCCTTAATAATATTTATTATTTTGGTATTACGTTAGTATGAACTATGCATGCTACTATAACTATGCCCCTTAGCGTTAAAGAAAATAATAAACATGTTTTCTTCCTAAATATCAAGTTACACAGTTCTAAGTTCAAAAGTCTACATTATGTATAAGACGTATTTTTTTTTGCTTGATATGAATTACCTCTCTTAGTAACAATCACCTCTTCATTGTTTTATAATCTGAACGTTGTTTATCAGTCAGTTCTTAAGGACGCATTCACAAAATTTGACTAAAATTAGCAGTTTTTCGGTACATTTTGCGGCAAAATTAAACTAAACCAAATGTAACTAATAATTGCCACAGATAGACTACTCCTTCATCTCAAATAGTAGCACTTTTTATCCGAAAATGTTGGTTCATAATATTGTAAAAAAAAATATTTCCTTTGCCTATTCACACAAAATTGACGATATCGTGTTGAATTTAGGAACATTTTTCTTCAATATAATAACATAAATTTAGTTTTTATAAATATTTTATGTAAGCAGACATGTTCAACTCAAAAAGGTAGCAAAAAGTTACAAATAGTCTCGGAAAATAATGTTGAAAAAAACATTTTTTTTTTTAAACACCCTCTGTAATGTTTTTGTTCCTATTATTTAACGAACCTTATCAAGAAATTAATAAATCACACACTGGGCTTCAGCTATCCGTGTGATAAAATCCAATTGTTATTTTATGATTATACGATATCTTCATTAAGTAAATCAACGGCGAAGTAAGCTATATTTTCGAGAGCGCAAGAGTGATGAAACTATTAACTGGTGCTGAGACTGACACGAATGGTTCATCACCACGAAAACTGTACTTTTATAGTTACACAGACTTAATGTTTCAATTATTTCAAGCTTTCTCACAATTAGGTAAGAAAGAATTGACGAAAAACTTTTTTTTGTGATAGCATCCTTAATCATCATCATTCCAGCCGAAAGACGTCCACTGCTGGACATAGGCCTCCCCCAAAAGGGGAGGGGGGTTTCCATAATCGCCACGCTTGGCAGGCGGGTTGGCGATCGCAGTATGGTGTTAAAATGCATAGAGAACGCTGCTGCCCATTCTCTAGTCAGTCCCTTAGTCGCCTTTTACGACACCTACGGGAAAAAATAGGATGATGCTATTCTTTACGTCCGGCACCACACGGAGCAGTTCTTAATGGAACTGTTTTATTATGTATAGAAGATATAATCAGGTTCTTGACATAGATCGAGAGACTGTTGACAGCTTCATTGATAGAAAACGTTTTTCCGCGTACATATGATCATCTACATCATGGGAATAGGAAACATGTACCTACCTACTACTTTAAACATCGCACATAAAAATAGCCTTGAGTACAAAAATATATAAGTTTATTCTTACTTTGAAGAGCACTTAGTAAGGAAAACAAAAGGGTAAAGTACTTAACTATGTTTGCTTACAAGCTGCTGGAAGTGGTACCTACGTATTATAATTTATTTACAGGGCCGGAAGAATGGCGTGCAATTGTAATTTATAACTTAATTATTTTTGGTGTCAACAAAATTTATTATTATTATTGGTAAAGGAAATCTACACTTCAGTATTGGGTAAATATGGATAAAAAAGACAAAGCCCGGGACTCCATTACAAAAAAATAACTTTTACTCAAAGACACGCAACGAATGCCAAGTTTTCACACTTACAACATTTCAAAGTAAAAAAAATTACTATCTTTTAAAAGACAATTTACAACTCTCTTAAACTCAGCACGTGCACATAAAGGATCGTGTCAGACAAAGCTATGCTACGCGGGACTAACACGCGATCCATGATATTTATGAACGAGCCACTTTTTCCGGTACACTGTTTTAATGCATGTCTTGCAAGTTTATGGGCCTTATTTTTTAATAAACGCTCCTTTTTTGTTGCAGTTGTTTTACGTGCCAAAATGTAGTTTCCTTTTTTTAATAATCATTAAGAGCCTTTGAAGTGGACTATGAATATGGTGCATTTATTCTTTTTTTGGTGCAAAAAGATTAATTACTTGATAGATAGGTAATGTACATTATAAATAGCAGATATAAATGCAGAAAAATTAAATGAAATGTTACTTATGGTGACACATGGTTGATCTTATCGCCAAAAGCGATCTTTTAAGGATAAGAAGATAGTTGATAATTATGTAGTTGGTGGTTGCTGGTTGTGGACTTAAGGCTTCTACATACCAGCGCGACTTGTCGCGCGACGCGACACGGCACAAAGGCCCCGCGTGTCGCGGGACGAGCGGTGCCTTTGTGTCGCGTCGCGTCGCGCGACAAGTCGCCCCGGTATGTAGAAGCCTTTATGGCTATGGTAAAGCAATAAAGATATTGAGTATTGATAGTTTTGTTTGTAGGCAGAAAATAATAATTACATAAAAAACTTAAATAGCGGGTGCCGATTTTTTTTTCTTTTTTTAAAAAACGTTGCCCCACTCTAGGAATTTCTCCTGTATTGTGGGTGCGTTTACAAACATTTAAACTCACATACAAAAACAGCCAGACCCGGAACAACTACTTGTAGGTCATACAAATATTTGTTCCGTGCGGGAATCGAACCCGCGACACGCAGCGCAGCAGTCAATCGCTTATCCACTACGCCAACCGTGCCGTCCAATGAGTCCGTTGATTGAATGCTAAACAAGATAATATCTGGTTAATTTTCGTAGGGCTCAAACAATTGTAAAGTCTACCAACGTACACGTAGGTTCCTGGCAATTTGTACCCACATTAAGCAATTTCGTGAGAAACCTCTCTCTACGAAAGAATTTTGATACAACAATTTCTGCCAGTCATCATAATATCCCCTAATCCTTTGACTATTACGAAACTTATTAAATTTTTTCTATTTCTTTGTTCCACAAATTCTGACAGATTTTCATAAACATTTAGCGTCAGGAAATTTTTAATTAAGGACAAAATATAGGCTGTTTCTCATTTAAAAAGAAAACACGGGAAACCAAAGCTTATTAAATACGAGGTGTCAGTCAAAAAATATTTTCAATTAGTTCCACGAAATTTCATAAGTTTACAAAATACCTAGTAAATTTGAATTAAAACGTTTCTGTTAATTATTTTACAAACTTTAGATTAACTTTACCAAGATGTAATTAAACAGCCGTTAAAACTAAAAATCTTGTTTCCAATATGTATACTGTAACTATCAGGTTCGAAATGTTAAGCAAAAATTGGGACAAACAGAATTTTTGTTTTGTTTTTTATCGGACCGTTTTTGCCCCGAGTTGCTTGACTAGCAGGGCTCCGTGAGACTGTGACGTGTTTCCTGTAAAATTGCACTAAAATTTCCTGGAGCTGCTGTATCGTGGGATTTGATTAGTGAAACTATCGAGCTAGTAGCAGGGGGCGCAATCTTGTCAATGAAGGGTAGTTGTGCATGGATTTTGTTTTCATCACCGATATACAGAGTTATTTTTAAAACGTCAATAACCTCTTAAGAGGTCATTGTACTCATCATTATGAACAACTTTACTATGGTACCAAAACTGAAATCGCGAAAAAAAAAACCAGCTGTTCCCTACATTTATGTTTGAATAATTCGTTAAAATGTAGGGAACAGCTGATTTGAGTACTCTTTTAAAAATGTTTTACATAATTTTGTTTAAGTACATTAATTAGGTATATATGATTATATTATGTGAAGACGATGCACCTATAATAAAATTACTATACCACAATAGGTAAAAAAGATTTAAAATGAAGCAATGAAAAATAACTTGATCGATTGTAATGGATCTCGTTGGTATAAATAAATAAACTTAATCATGAGATAGATACATGGTGCTCACATATTTACAAACATCGTAAAAGTATAAGTATGAATTAGTATAAAAAAAAAAAAAAGTCAGAGTTTAGGTAATCACAGAACGTAAAATCAATGTCCTCACTGTCGCATAGAATAGTTATAATAGTTGGAAAAGTTATGATCAGCGGTAGGAACGCCATTGTGACGTAATGAACATGGCGCCCAAATAGAGGTGACACTACGTGGTACAGTCAGTGACAACAGTTTAAATCTTAATTATAACATAGCATCACGCCATGTTTTCCCGAAGAGTTGGGCAGAGGTGTACATAGATGGTACACCCACATATCGCCAGTTATGTTTCAGTCCCATCAACTAACGACTTTTGGATTGAAGTCAAATTTAACAATTCTACATTTGACATAGTAAGTTCGGTTTATGATCTCCAATCAGCCAATATTGTATAAAAAATGGCGCCGATTTCATTTGAGTGGTCAACACTTCAATTTTATAATTGAATATGAGAACTTAATCAGTTTAAATAATAATTTAGAAACTTTAAAGTAACAAGATTATTTTACACACACATTTCTGTATGAAAACTTGTTGTTTGATTAAAATCCTTGATCAACCGGAAACATCTTAAAAGTAATGAAGTTACTAATTAAATTTTCATTTTATACCGTCTTTGCATTTGTGAATATTAGCATTGTTTACTGATAAAATAATTAACTGATAAATAAATAAATAAATAAAATTAATAAAAACTTTATTGCTAAAAAGATTACAAAGGTGTTAACATTGGCCCCAAACTAGGCAAGCCTTTATCTTGGGAACCAATATGGAGGGTTTACCATTTATACATTTAATTTAAAAACATGCTCAATATAGGTAACAATTTAAATACTAAGTTTAATAAATAGTAAGGTTAGTTTCAAGTTACAAAAAAACCGGCCAAGTGCATGTCGGACCACGCACAATGAAGGGTTCCGTAGTCGGGATAAATTTATCCCAAAAACAAACTTAACATTGTAGTTGAAAAACATGCTCTCCCATACATCGATATACTTTACGGTCAATTCTCCAACTGCAAATTTAAGTTGGTCGACTATTACTCGATAACTTGTGAAGCCTACTTAGCTGTGATAGTTTTCCTTTTAATTTCGTTATATATATATAACGAAATTAAAAGGAAAACTATCAAAGGAAAAAATTCATGGCAATAGTATACTATTGCCATGAATTTTTTCACATATCCAAAAACCAACCATTTAGCTGGCAGGGGGGGGACACTTGACTCTAACAAAAAATAGCACTTTAAAGCTTAATATTACGCAAACGGATCACTTAATTGAAAAATGGTTTTGCCAAACCCACAATATTTTTGAACGGCCTATCCAACAATACCCCACACCATGGAATAGACGAGAAAAAAATATCATCCCCATTTCACGTGTAAGGGAGGTACCCTAAAAAAAATGTTTTTCATAATTTTATTTTACCATTTTTTTGGCATGATTAATATGTATACCCATGCCAAATTACAGCTTTCTAGGACTAAGCGTCCCTGAGCTAAGCTGGGGACAGACGGACGGACGGACAGACAGACAGACAGCCAAACAGACAGACAGACATGGCGAAACTATAAGGGTTCCTTGTTTACTACGGAACTCTAAAAAGGTGATGATCAAAATTAAAGAAAACAACAAACTAATCGTGAATAAAAGTAAAATATTAATAATAAAACTAGAAAAAAAAACGCTAATATGAGTAAGTGTGTGATCATGTGTTGTGAATGTGTGTGGGTGTAAGTGTGTGGTCATGTGATGGTGAGTTTGAAGGTGTTTAAGCGAGAGTATTTGTGTGCGAGACAGAACGTGCGAGTGGTAAGAACGTATGTGCGCAAAATTTATTTTACCACTGATAATACGAGTACCTTTTCTGCTTACATATGACAAGTTTAGTAACCAGGATGTTAGTCTATTTTTTATTTGTTTGCGAGTGCAATTTCTTACATTGCACAGTTTGATTACCGTGTTATAGACGTGAACATGCAGAAAAAGTGGGAGTCTGTGCATATGCGGATTTTACTGGGGGAGTTGGAACTCTGAATCTGCGTTTGGCCTGTAGAATACTTAGGTCACTCCTTTTCGAAGTTTGGATGTGGGTCTTCGTGTTACGTTCAGTATAAACTATTTTCTTACGCTCAGCAGGGAAGCTAAGTAAGTGATGACTAGTGATGAGTGATAAGTATCTTAGTATTGTTTGTAAGTTTTTTGGCAGGCATTGTAATGAGAGTGTTTGTTTTGTAAGGACTGAAATTGAGATCGTCGAACATGAAACCTTTGTAACGTAATAATTTGATTTTAAAGAGTGTCCATGGAGTTTCTTGTCCATTCTTCTCCGTATGGACTTACTTCGTCTTGGAATGGGCGACTAAATTCACTGAGTAACTCAAACTGAATTGATAAAATTAAAAGTCAATTCAAAAGTGTCTGTAAAAGTTCTAATTAAAATAAATGCTTTGAGTTTGAGTTAAGTGTTGTGTGTGATTGAAAACCAACTACCTGTCTACCATCAGTGAAGCATTATGTACACCGGAGACTGGTCAGAGACGGCACTGGGTTCCTCGCCGTGACATTAATATATTTAATTTAAATCGTAAAAGAAGTAAAATTAAAGCTTTATTTTTATTTAAGAAGTAAAGATATTTACTCTAATCTAGTATATAAAATCCTGAAATACATTGTATTGAATAATTTTGTCTGAATAAAATTTAGATAATGTGTAAAAGTAGCTGTGTTCATGAACTTTTGTCGCCGTCTGTACCAAAAGTGAGTCGTCAGGTGAAAACCCTAATATTTAACTTAAACTCTGTTGGCCCTTGGGAGGTATAAATTGGGCATTTATATTACAAAATTGCGCTAGATTATTATATATTTTAATATCTTTCTCAAAGCTAGCCTGAGCCAATCACGAGAACTTTGGGATACGTTAATTAACTAGTTTGATTATTATGAAAATGTTTATATTACTGCCTCTAAATAATTGGTGTTTGGATGCCTATGGAAACTCTCAAGCGTCAGAGTGTTTCAGTAAAACCCCATGAGGAATGGTTATTTTGATATCAAATCCATGTATACTTCCATACTGCCCATACTAATTAGTAATCTTATCTTAATATTATAAATGCGAAAGACGGTAACTCTGTCTGTGTTTCCTTTGCATGCCTTGACGGGTTAACGGATTTAGATGTTTGACACACAGGTAGACCATTACCTGGGTCAGGAGATAGAATACTTGTTGTCTCGGTAGTACGTTCCCGTGGAATCATTTCCGATCTCCACGCTGGCTAAGCCGCGAACAAAAGCAAGTATAATATAAGAAATCAATGCTGATTGTGCGCGAAAAACAAAATGGTACAAAATTGAAATTAAAAAAATTATAACTCACGAAACAATTATGTCCTGGAATTGGTGGAAATCACAAGCAAGAAACTTGTGGTGTCTAGCTCTTTATATATAGGTATAAAATAATTTATAAAAAAAAATATCGACTGCAAAAAGAAATTAACTCAAATTTTTATAAACATTATACCTACATCAAATAATTAACAAACAAAACGAAATCCAACGTAGGTACGAAGCAAATTAGGGGCCTACAATTTTTTTTGAGGTCGGTGTCAGCACAGAAAAGTACCTATCAATGGAAAAGTATCCAACAAATGGCTTTGAAGGCACCGACCTCAAAATTAAATTGTAGGCCCCTAATATGTTTTGTACCTATTTTCATAATTTTGAGTTAATTTCTGGTTGAAGTTGATTATTTTTTTGCAATTACTTTTTAATTTCATAATTTTTAGTTTTTAAGTAAAAACTGGAATATTTGTTTGACGATTCGTTAACCACACCGTACCTCGTATCAATAAGCCAGGCCGTCACACTTACACGTATTAGTCCATAACTAGAAAACTAGTGAACCGATTTTGATGAATCTTCCACTGTACCCTAAGTTGAAGTAAATGTAAGCCAATAAATACATTGGTCACAATCCAATTTATAGTTTCGGGGCAATGCGTGGGCAAACATACAAACACCTATAAAAACATTGTATATCTGTTTGGACGCCCTAATAGATTATCATTATGTAAATATTATATTGCATTTCCAATAATATTACATACATACGTATCGAATTGATAACCGCCGTTTTTTAAGTCGGAATAAAAAAGGCCTTTTATTGCAATAGGAAAGCTATTTTATTATGACAAAAATAACGAAGTTATTATAATAATTATTTAATCGCATCCCCCCCACCCTAAATAAAATATCACTAATGGTTTAGTGGACACATTAGCCCACTGGAACTTTGGTGTAATGGTCCATTACACGTTTTAGATAGCTTTGTGTTGATGAAATGGAATGATGCCACAATGGAGGATTTCTACAATCGCGTTTAATGATCAGACTACAAGAACTAATGTACAATAAAATGTTTGATAGCAGAGAATAATGGTTCCGACATTGTCGGTAGGTACTATTTTTAGAAATGCCTTTTTTAGCTATTCTTTGTGAAGAAAGCTTTTGCATGAATAACTTTTTGTACATTGATATTAATTAAAAGTTTTTTTCTTTCTACATACCGGCGCGACTTGTCGCGCGACGCGACACAGCACAAAGGCCCCGCGTGTCGCAGGACACAGAAAGAAAGCGGGTGCGGGTCGGGCGCGGGACGGGACGGCAGTACGGTGGGCTGAATTCTTTGTATTTATTAACACGGAGCAGTGGTGGCCCAGTGCTAACGACCGCGACTTACAAGTTGTAGGTCGTAGGTTCGAACCCAGACAGGCGCTTTACTTTTTGTAAATAATTTCATCACCACTGCGCTCAAGACGGTGAAGGAAAACATCGTGAGGAAACCGGCATGTCCTAGAACCAAAAATTCGAAGACATATGACATCTACCAACCCGCACTGGGCCCGCGTGGTAGATTTCAGCCCACTCCCTCTCAGAGAGAGGCCTGTGTCCCAGCAGTGGTAAAGTTATAGGCTGATTATGATTATGATTAACACGCTTTTATTAGGTCGACCTGTATGTAACTAACTACGTAATGGAATCTAAGGTAACTAATTTAACCATCTTCCAAGGGTCGTAGCGTTATGAAAATTGGCAGCTGTATGTAGTTCTGATGACAATAGGTACAATAATATGGTACTGTCGAACTGATCTGATGATGGAGCCGGAAGATATGAACTGAAACTTCATGATGGAATATCGTATCATAGTCGTGTTTGCACTTGTGAGAAAGGTCACTTAATGGACTTTGAACTAGTGTTGCCCAAATTCAGTCTTGGTCTTGCAGTCTTGGTCTTGTTCTTGCGTTTTTGCAAGACCAAGACCAAGAACAAGACCGCGTATTTTTAGCAAGACCAAGACCAAGACTGACCGTGCAAGACTTGAGCAAGAACAAGACATAGCCTGCAAGACTCTTGCGTCTTGCAGCTAGGACTTAGCGCTATTTCACTGAGTAGTTAGGTGTAACAGTTCGGTGTATAGGTAGGTACGCTTAGGAATAGAGAGGTTATTTTCTAAAGAGGTTATTTTCTTTTCTTCTATGAGAGGTTATTTTCTAAAGCATCATTAGTAATTAGAAAACATAGAAATAGGTTAAGTGATGAGTCAGCCAGATGGTTACTTTGTATTAATTCTTGGTCAAAAAAATTGATATAAAGTATCATAACCTAATGATAAAGCTGTTGATTTGTGTTGTATTTTATTTTTTATTCAAATAAATGATAAATCGTAAAACTCTTTTATTAAATTTCTTATAAGTTGAGGGTTCAATCTCTTTCTAGACAGATAAGTATTGTTCTTTAAAATACAGTCAAGTTATTGTAATTAATTTGTTTTTTTACATGTTTTAGCAAATGTAAGCTTATAAATCATAAATGTTTATTAAGAAACAGTTACTTCCATGGAAAACGACATATAGGTCAGTTGATTTTTCGAATTTCTTATCAAATCTTCAGTTATTTATTAATCTGCTTGATCTTTACTATGGCTATGTTAATTCAAGCTCACAATGTTCCAATTCTAATACGTTTTTCTAAGATTTAAAGTAAACTTTAATAAATAGTAATAGACTAATAGGTAATTGCAAGACTTGCAAGACTCTTGCTGCAAGACCAAGACCAAGACCAAGACTGGGAGCGCAAGACCAAGACCAAGACCAAGACCAGGTGTATTGGCGCAAGACCAAGACCAAGACTGGCTAAGTCTCGTCTTGTTCTTGCATTTGGGCAACACTACTTTGAACACGATCAGGTTTCAAGGTTATAACAAACCTATTATATATTGCACTGGCGGAGATGGAGAGGATGCGGGCTCATTCGCCTACTTAAAATAAATGTGTAAATCTTAAAAATATTTCGTTATCAAAGATTAAAAAGTATAAAATAAATTAATAGTTTAAAAAACACTAGTAAAACACGCTTTGTGTTATGACCTACAAGTAGTTGTTCCGGGTCTGGCTGTTTGTGTATGTGAGTTTAAATGTTTGTAAACGCACCCACCATACAGGAGAAATTCCTAGTGTGGGGCAACGTTTTAAAAAAAAAAAAAATATATGTTAATACCTTTGTAGGTATTAATACCTTTTGTTAGTCACCTTTTACTCATCCAGTCAACATGACCAAAACCGCACCGTTGCTTTATCACATCATTCCTCAGCCTATCATTCTTAGTTACACCTGATTTGACTAACACATCACGGAAAAAATCCGGTAGAAAACTCCTATCCGCCATCTCGCCAGATAACTCCCGCGATCTATCCCGAAAGTTGGTGCATTCTTGAGGAGTGAGTCTTAGTTTATAAAGCACGGGGTGGTCCACATCGTTTGTCCCGTCGCCGGATGCCTCGGCTTCGCTCCGGCTTCTGAACTATTTGCAAACTGTGGCATCACTTTTGTACGTCTATTGTTTAAATTAAAGGAGCAACGGTTGTGCAACGGTTGTGGAAGAATTACTGGGAGCTAGTATCGGTTTCAAGCTTTCTTTAGAAAAATCTATTGAAGTCCGTCTCACGAGAGACACCTCACGGCATTATGTGAAACTTATTATTATTAGGTATAGACATATAGAAATGGTCTGGACACACGATTAGAGGGAAGGACAAATGGAGCAAAATAGTTACACAGTGGTAGCCAAGAAGCGGCCAAAGAAAGAGAGGTAGACCACAGAAAAGGTGAGATGATGACATCAGACAGGTCGCTGGAATGACATGGGGTAGAGTGGCCAGAGAGAGGCAGGAATGGAGAAGGTTGGAGGAGGCCTTTGCCGACTGGCCAACGGACATATAAAACGTAACTAATCGCCAAATACGAGACTGAAGACTACACTCTATGTTTGTCCGACTGAAAGGCTAATAATAATATTATTATTAGATAGTTAGAAACACTCCTACAACAACCCTTCCACCTCAGACACCTATCTCTATTTGAGATTGTACATTTTATTAACCAGTGCCTGTAAATTATGATGGTAATACTATGAAGTTTTGATAAAAAAATATTTAGATTCCGTTGCATGCCTGTGGCAACGCGACTCGAGACTTCTTTCGTGAGACGGACTTTACACCTACATCATTCTAGTTTTCAGGGGTAATTCCTGAACTACTTTTGTTAGAAATCTGATTTGTGTAATTTAGCTTTCACATCAGCTATTTTATTTTTGAAATTGTAACCGTTTATATTCTGTCAGTTTGCCTTCCCAGGATAACTCCTCAACTGGATCTGGAAAAACACCGGTTTTTTTTAATTCCGAAAATTCATCATCATCGTCATCATTTCAGCCGAAAGACGTCCACTGCTGGACATAGGCCTCCCCCAAACCAACCTGCCAACCCGTCTGCCAAGCGTGGCGATCGCAGTATGGTATTAAAATGCATAGAGAACGCTGCTGCCCATTCTCTAGTAAGTCACTTAGTCGCCTTTTACGACACCCACGGGAAGAAATAGGGCGAAGCTATTCTTTACGTCCGGCACCACATAGACAAAAATTATATCGGCATTATTACGTTTTAAATTGGGAAACAGTAATAGAATAGCTGCTGGCCAGTGAAACCGAAGAACGACGAAAGCTTCTTACTCTTGCTAACAAACCTGAAAGCACACATAATACATACATACACTCACGCGTTCGTCCTATGGGGATAGACAGAAACTACACAATGACTACTACGATCCATACATACTCCTTTTGCTTCGTTTACGTCGTACATCTGTACCCCAAGTGTAAGTTTTCAAGAGAGTAAACTTAACTATTTCGTTTGCGTTAAAATTTGACCGATAGATCATAATGCTAGTTTTTGAGTGAGAATAAAAATCTTAACACAAACGCGCTAGTTACGTTTACTTAATTGCAAACTTACACTCGGGGTACTGGTCACACACGCACGCCGCTGGTTGTGAGTACTACGCCTGAACCTGAAAGCAACTAGTTGTTTTTACATAATAGAGCCCATGAAGCCTGTCCAAGGGATTTCTCGCCAACTATAGCGCGGAGCTAAACGGTTCCGTCGTAACACTTGTTCAAACTTTGCTTATTTATGAGAATCAACTCCAACTTCTACGATGTTTTATATTCATTGTGTAAATTAAGTAGGTAGAAGTTGCGATTTAGGAACGTTTTACTATCATATCAGTCGGAGTAAGATCACTACTACTATTATGTCGTCAGTCGTAGAGGATTTTTTAGATCTTTTGTTAATAAATTATTACGTATTTCAACTCACACCTTTACCTAAGCAGAAACTGAAAACTATCTGAACAGAATGTCGTCTGCTGCGATTTGTTAATTTTCTTGATTAATTGCATAAAATAATGTTTTTAGGGTACCGTACCTCAAATAGAAAAACCGGTCAAGAGCGAGTCGGACGTGCGCACTGAGGGTTCCGCACGTATATAATAAATGATGTTGATGATTTCTGAAAAACTGAGCTATTAAGACATCGTTTTATTTTTCCTGTAATCTTTACACAAACTTCTATCACATAGAATAATTTCAGATTTTCATCTATGTAAACTTCGGAGATAAGAGGGGGGGAACGGTATTTTTTTTAAATATTTTTCATCAAAAGTCGGAAACGATGCTGCCTAAAAAAAAACATTTTTTTTTAATGTGCAAACAGCGCTCTTTCATATGATACCCCACATGCCCTAGTAGCCCCACTTCAAATTTTTAAGACCCCCTTTCAGTCCCTTTTGCACAAAAGATTTTTTTTTTAAATTTCTTTCTTGTTTGCAAAATAGTTGTGCAAACGTCATCTAAAACTATTCTAAATTTCAAATTGATAGCATTAGTAAGTAGTTCTTGAGATATCCAGGTGTGACAGACAGATAGACAGACAGACAGACAGACTTAGTCTCACCATAAGGGTTCCTTTTTACCATTTTGGTACGGAACCCTAAAAACAGACCCCATATAGGGTCACTCGTGTGTATGTCTGTCTGTTCGTCTGTCACAGCCGATTAGCTCTGAATCTACTAGACCGATACAGTTGAAATTTGGTACACTTAATTATTATATATTATATTCTATGACCCAAACACGGACGTGTAACGTAAATAAATTAATTTTGAATATGGAGGTCACTATTAGGGCGAAATAGAAAATTAAAAAAAAAAACCTTTGCGAACTTTGTACCGTGTGACATATCAAATGAAAAGGCTTGTAGTAAGGATTTCAGATATATATTTTTTTTATAATTTTAAAATTATTTAAGAAAACAGATGAAAATGGACCCTTTCCCCCTTAACTCCGAAACTACTGAGCCTAAAATTTTAAACAAAATACAGAAAATAGTTCTTTACTTATAGATTACAGGAAAACCTATAATAAGAAATCTATGATATTAAAATAACATGGTAAGTCTCTGAATATTATGCGTACAAACTTACAGTTGGAATGTATGAGGGAACGTGTTTTTCAACTACAATGTTAAGTTTGTTCTTGGGATAAATTCATCCCAACTACGGAAACCTTCATTGTTTGTGTATTTGTATTATACCTAATAGGTTATTTACAAACACAAAATGTAAAAAGATTAAATAATAAATATCTAATACAATTATTACTATTAAATTACTATGTAAGACGTTGCCCATTCTATATTCAAATTACTACAAAATCTCACTCACATAAATACATCTTCAATTTGTACTAAAAAACTCCATATTTTTTGACCATAATATTATTATCATTTGAAATTGCACATAACATTCATCAATATTCACGTATTCAACGTAGGAACTGCCACAATATTGTGATACTGAATATTTAAAATGTAATATCAATTATTTAGTCGAGTTTCCCATTGGGATTTGGCTTTAGAAACAGCGGACAGCGAATTTCTATAGAAGGTCCAAAGTTTTTGAAACAACTTCGGTCTAATGATCCTATTCAAGTTGATCACCAGTTTTGGGATTTTTAGAACACGTAATGTCATAACGTCTTTCAGGTTAAATATTTTTAGCAGCAGAATGTCTAATGTTTTTTTGAATTATGCTCTGAAAATTTAAAAAGTTCTACTTAATAACAATAAATGTAAGTTTTATATTATGATTGAAAATGACCAACATCCTTCTTTTTTTTGTTTACCAGTCCGTAACTTCATTAAAAAGACCGGCCAAGTGCGTCTCGGGCCACGCACAATGAAGGTTTCCGTAATTAGGATGAATTTATCCTAAAAACAAACTTAACATTGTAGTTGAAAAACATGTTCTCCCATACATCGATATACGTCACAGTCAATTCTCCAACTGCAAATATAGGTTTGTAATCGCAAAAAACAATTTTTTATGTGATAAAACTACAAATTTACAATTTTTGGACATTTTCCTATACTTGTGCTGTGAGACCTTGCTTCTTGCCATATTTCATGATCTAGGTCAACTGAAAGTACCCTGTAGGTTTTGATTTATTTGCGAGTATCGAAATATGTCGCAATAATAACGCATAAATCGCCGTATTTTTTATTGCGTTGACTTAGAAGCTTGATTTTTTTAGAGCTCCAAGGGACTATGGACATACGTATTTGATATTAATTTCACCTTGATACCTACACGCGTTCCTGAGAAAAAGAGTCTTGACAGACTGACACAGACAGACAGACAGACAGACGGACAACAAAGTGATCCTATAAGGGTTCCGTTTTTTCCTCTTGATATACGGACCCTAAAAACGGTTAATATAGATCATGCCGGCCGTTCACAAGGAAGAAAAAAAGTTGCCAATATTGCAAAAGATGTCCGGTCACCCGCTCCCAGTCCGACCGATACCCAATAAACCCATGTATCGTTTGACGATTCGAGTCGGCATGGTACAGTGGCGCACAGATGCACACTTCATCTTTTACATAACAATTTTCGTATTCCCTTTGCACGGTACGTGCAGCCGTGTTCTGTTCAGTACAGGTGACGACAGAAGTGATTTCATTTCTTATTCGTTTCGAGTGTCTCTGTATTTTATTTTGGCTTTGAATTTTAGGTGTGAAGAATGTGATTGGTTTAAATGTCATGCTGGGTTTTGTCAAAGCGTGGGTGATTGTTATGCATGAGTGATGAAATATAAATGAGTAGTAAGTTGTGGCCGCCTTTGCAAGTTTGTGGGTATATGAACACCTAGTATTTTTCTTAAAATTCATCATCTGCCTAGGCCTTTCCAAGTTTTAAAAGTAATTTAAATAAATAAAGCCCTAAGAATGATACAATAATTGTAAAACAATTTTCTAATGTGATAATGTTCATAAACAAGATAAATTCCTATTAAATAATGTAACGTTACGATAAGCCAGAGTGTCACACTTAAAATTAAAATTAGTAACTAGAAATATAAAAGGTTTTGAGTAGGAGTTCCAGACTTCAAGTTCTCGCAGCTCCCGACACTTGGATGGCAGGGACTAGGAGGACGTGGACGAGGCTGTGGTGACTAGCATCGTACTGGATCAGGAAGCGGGTGTCGGTATTTCTCTGTCAGTTTTTCTTTTCCGGGGAGGAAAAGGTTTTTCATAAGCAAGAGGTTAAGAGTTATAGGGCTATGTGATGTTTCAGACTAGCAGGAGGGCCGTGTTGGTGTCCCGCACCACGTGAGTATTATGTCCTGGCGTCAGAAAAGTTCTCTGTCCAGGAGTGGCCAAAGAAGAGGGCATCGTCGTCTCCAGTCACGCCGATGTAAGAGACAGCAGAGGTACTTTGCAGCGGCTCACGCTGAGCAGAATGAGAGTCCAGTCCTCCTACAGAATGCAGTAGTGATCGGAAGTGGTGTTGGACGCCATGCAGCTAGAGTGCCACCGACGTCAGAGGCCTCCCATACACAGAGACGGCCGAAGACAACTACAGGGGAAGGCATCGCAATTCACACACGTTTGAGTTTTTAAAATGGTTAAGTATATTTAAGAATTTCAATTAGTAACTAAGGGCTGGCTGCCAAAAATATTCAGAACCGACTGTAGGTAAATTATGCTAAAGTAAACTGCCTTAAAACTGAAAACCTGGACTATAACTAAACCGCTTTTATCTGTAAAACGTTCTAGAAGTATCCCTTAAACAATCCAAACATCATTTCATATTACTTCATGTTTGAATGTCGTCCAGAATCAATAAAATGGATTACAATTACAACCTAGCCATAACACACTAATTTCACAGTGTAAACCTGGTTATATCAAGTTGGTTATAAAATATAGAAAGAAAAAGAAAAACTGACAAATGACAATTTATGATGAAAGATCATGTCATGTCAAAGACAATAAATATGGTAAGAATTTTTTACAACAAGGGAAAATTTATAATATAAAATACATTTTTGTATGCGAAAACAGTTAAATGTAACAAAAGGTTTGCTATTCAGCAGTAATAGTGTTCAAAAATATCTAGAGATAGTAATAAATGAGAGTTATATGATTCCATGCTTCAAAACAAGATATAGAGATATAGCAAAAATTGTTGGACACAGCAGCCGGTAAATGTATAAATATAATTGTTGGACACAGCAGCCTTGGTAAATGTATAAATATAATATTATGAGATATGTAGCAAAATACCACACCACGTAGAAACGATATTAATATTATTTCAACTTTGTTTGTCTTTCATCAAGTACGCAATAAAGTGACATTTATTACCAAATTACTCGTATTTAAGACGTAATAAAACTTACGTAATATAACTTTAAGTGCCTAAAGATAGATCACCTAATTGAGCTAAGTATTGATGGGTACTTTGGGTACTTATAACTTTCATTACTGCTTGTAAGACAAATAAGATTAAAGATAGAGATGAAAATAAATAAAAGATACCTAATTTAGAGTACATAACGAAGTAGTGAAAACAAAGAAATCTTTAGGAGTTGAGTGTCAACAAACCTATTCGGTAACTTTTTGACTTAGGTATAGTTTTGTTTTCAAACCTGTCAAAATAACAGGAAAAACGTATTAATTCAAAAACAATATTTTTTTTTTGTAAGGGAAAGAACGTAGACGTATATCACTAAAATGTGATATTATTTATTTATTTAAAATGATTGTATCAAATCTATCCTATTTTTTTTTATTATGACGTACGTACAAATTCATTTCTATTTACTCAATGATTTTAATGCAAGCTACTCTTCTGATTGTGTAATATTGTAAAAAATTGTTGTGCCCGATTGGGTCCATGTGAACATTATGACTATTTTTAAGAACTTGTACACTTGTGAGCAATAAAGATTTCAATTTGAATTTGAAAATAGTAGTATGTTCATATTTTTTTATTATTTATTTATTTAAATTTCTCCCACACAATAAGGTACAAAGGCGGACTTAATGCCTTAGGCATTCTCTACCAGTCAACCAAGGGTGGTGAAGAGATAAGATGGCGGGTGCTCTGATGGAGAGAAAATAATAATATTAAAAAATATTAAATTCTAACCTATTTAAATTACTATTAATAAAATAGGTGCTCAAGTACATAAATAGATTATAAACTTATAATACATATACATACGTACATATTTACTATAACATATCCCTATATTATATGTATATATATATATATATATATATAATATATATAATACATACAAATTCAAGGAAAGGAGGAAATTGAGATGACTCTACGCTATTTGTTTTGTAAATAACTCTGCAATTTCCGCTTAAATGCATACCGACTGGTGGCCGTCCTGATATCAAGAGGAAGCGCATTCCAGAGAAGAATGGACTGAATATGACAAGAAGAATGAACAAAGTCAGAAGTAAGAGAAGGACAGAGTAGAAGAAGATTGTTGGAAGAACGCAGATTCTTAGCGTGTGAAGAACATAGATACTAGAAGTGAGACATAAGATAAGAAAGAGGGCTGGGAGAGTTGAGAAGGGAGAAAAGTGAGGTCAAAGCGCGTGCTTATTATTTATATAATATTAATAGTACTTTATTATTTTTATACAAATAAAATTAATACATTTTACCATATTAATTTAAACACAAACGAATAAAAAAAACGAATTCCCATAAAACTAACCGAAAAAGCATCGTCCACGACTCAAGACAGATTAAAAACCTATGAAAATTAACTCGAGTAAATGTTAAACCGGAATAGCTCGCTATAACTACTCGCATTTACCATTCATTATTCCAGAAATTAAAAATAATAGTTGTTAAAGTTTTGAGCTCGCCAGTACGCTCGGGGCTGACTTGCCAAAGAACGCCAGTTCTCCCGCTTTGACTCGCTTTCCGTATTAAATTAACTTTTGTTCTGCAGTGTACCGCGATTGCACGATTCGAACGTTCTATGTTTTCCCTGTTTTCGTGAAATGCTACATGTTAATGCCTGCTCGTAGTTTTTGTGGATCCTTTTTTAGTGTTCAGAACTTTCGTGTAAAAATAATTGAAAATTTAGGAAACAGAAAGCGCTGTAGCAACACTGGATTTTTAGCTTCACTTTACTTAAATCATCCACCGGTTTTTGAATGTTTATTCAGTCAAATTTTTACTTTATGATTGCTTGTTACCAATTTGTCATAATATAAATCAACCATGACAATGCTTAACATTCGATTTCATTTTGTTTCAGTCTTGATAGATCTTCTAGAATTCTGGAATTCTGATTGCAAGCTGATGCCATAATCCCAAAGATCCGAAAAAGCCAAGACTTAAACGAAAATAAAGGAAGACCTTACAAGGACAGAACCCTAAGAAAAACAGCCATTAAATAACTACCCACAGCGAACGTTAACACACTTTGACACGCCCAACAAAAAATGTCGGACCCTATAAAAACGATACTTAAAAAGCCACCTATATCTCTCATACAAAATTTAGCAACGGCTTAGCACATAAAGAAACCACTTTATCGGTGCACGCAGTAGTTAATTTTCCTGCAAATTTAGATGCCATATAAAAGTGTCGAATGTTACCTATTTTTATTATATTGATTTCCTTTAAGAGGCTCGACGTAAGCGGTAGTTCGTCGGTGAATAATTTAGGCGCCTAGGAAAATAGAACACAGAATAATTTTCCTATTTGGAACTTTATAGGGAAACAAGTTGTTTTTTATTGGTAACGAACCGACGTTCGAGATTGGCTACCTACTAGGTTACGGGTTGCTAGTTTGATTGCCGAACATAATAAACCTTTGAACAGACGTAATTATTACACTGTGTAAAACTAGCTTCTGTCCGTGACTACGTAACACAGGTTTAATACCTAGCGCTCAGTCAGGCCTTCACTTTGTTTATACACATTATATTATGTCTAGAAAAAATTAAAATAAATAAAAAAGTAATTTTATTTAAAAAAAAACTTTATTTGCGTTAAATATCTTGTTTTAATATAGAATATATCCTATGACACTCTGCAATACTGTAGCTTCCCATTAGTGGAAGATTTTTCACAATCAGATTAGAAGTTCCGAAGATTTCCCCTACGTACGAACTCACAAAGGACATCATTCATTTTGTACCCAAAAATTTAAATGCCGAATGTTGAAAACTTCGGAAATATTCGGAATAATACGAAATATTCAAAAGAATACTTCTATTGGAAAGAATACTATTGCAGCAAAAATGCAGAGTAAAATAAATGGGTGCGTCTCATAACGTATAAACTCATTTGGTCTAATTTAATTTTATTATCGTTCACAAAATATAATAAACGAGAGTTATACCAACTGTTGATATAATTTCTTTGGATATAACATTTATTTATTCTAAAACTTATTTCGTATAACGTTGTTTGATATAACGTTTATGTAATCGAAAATCATTAGTAGCCTATCGTTTAAAATATATAATATTGCGATTAATTTGATTGAGCGTGCTGCGGGAGCGGCGTGACAGAAACGAATCGCTGCAAAACCGACTCCACGTAGACTTGTCTGCCCTACCCCTAGAGTGTTATTTAAAATCGCGTAGGCGCGTAGGAGCGAAGCGGCCCGCGAGCTGAGGCTGGCCGGCTGAGCCAGCCAGCAAGCCGAAGCCTCGATGGTGAGCGTGAAACACATCTGTGAGGATAAGCTCGCATGGGACCGCTGTAGCTTTACAGCGCCGGAGCCGTGACAGAAAACATGCCTGCTGCATGTTGCATGCTTGCTGCATGCTTGCTTGCTGCATGCTTGCTTGCTGCATGCTTGCTTGCACGTTTTATTATATTAGACTTAATAGGTTTTATGTCTTTTGAGTGGTATATCAAACGATTTTATATCCAATGTATGTTATGCTTATAAAAATTAGTTGCTTTAAAATTATATCAATCGTTTATTATACTAACTGATCATTATATCAAATAAAATTATAGATTCAGTTGTCATAACTTGTAAATATTAGAGATTTTGTTATTACATCAAATATTACTTACCCAAAATAAATATTGTAAGAATTAACTACCTACTTATATTTGATTGCATAATAAGAATTACATTATTCCCAGTAGTTACGAATGTATACGTAGCTTGACTTGACGAATATCAGATATTACACCGTGCCGTTAACTTTATCAACGCCATCTAGCGGTTACGAATATAACTGTAAATGTAGAACTTCGCTCGGCAACGTCAGCGCTTGCATGCACGTGACAGTGGTAGCCGGAGCCCCGCAGCGGTTCATTCATATAATCAACAAAGTATTATTCGATGCCTATTAGGTACTATGTGGGAATATTCCCGCTACAAGCAGAATCTACTTGTGATATTTGTCTATAATAAGTACCTACTTTTTATTTTATTTTTGTATGAATAACAGTTAGAATGAGAGAACCCAGAACCCAGAACCGAAACCCAGTTTAGAATGTGTCGATTTTGTGCGGATGTTATGTACAAGCTTAGTTTACTTCGTAAAAATGATTTTGCTTCACTCTGTAACAGAGAAAAAAAATTGGTATTGTAGGTATTACCAAAAAGTTTATTTCTTTCTTTGTAGAATAGTATTCAACAAATAAGTATTTAGAGAAACACTTGAAATAATAAGTTAGGTGGGTACCGTTTTATAAGGTTGCTAGGTACCTACATAATTATATATCTTATTAACTCATCTTAAATAGTACCTTACCTATGTATTTACCGTACTATGTAGTACATAGTATTCTGGCAAAATAATACTTTAACATCTAAAGCTTATTCATAATTATTAAGTAAGTACATACTTATCTAAGTAGGTGAAAGAAAGATTCGGAAGTTTTCAAATCGTAGTATAGTCAGTTCTATGAATGAACACGTAGTAATATGAAGTCACTGGCATAAGCGACATCTAGCGGGTAAAAATAGAAGCTGTAACAATAGAACTTACTGGCCTTCATGTTAATGCACTTTCTGCTACTGCAGTGACCAAGGTTTGGTGATAAGGTTAAGATTGGGTGAAGATTCTTGGCTATGAATGGACAATTACCACCGCAGAACATTGTAATTTGCAATGGTAACCGCGCCGCCATCTAGCGGTAATAGTCGAACTGTAATAGGTGATGCAATACGTACCCGATGCCAGTCAGCGCGGCGGGCGCCAGCCTTCTCTTGCACGTGGCCAGTGGCACCGCCCCGAGCCTCGTAGCTGTTCATTCTAATCTACTTACTATATGCGTGACTGAACATGTACTTAGCTACATATATTTTATGCCTAGTAATTCTCTCGGCGAATAATTCCGAATGTATTTCAATACTTCAATTTTTGGGATGCAGTCATTTATCTATTATATTATTTATATTATATTTTTGCAGCTGTTGTACGTTATGGTGAGTATAGTTATATTATGGAAGTAGAATTTTGAGTGGAGATACGACCTAAGAAATGCAAAAGATCGGCGTGCAAAATAAGAACGTGCTCTTGGCCGATGCCACTTTAAGGTTCTGGATGAATGGCGGGCTAGTTCTTTAGCATGCCTGTGGAATCATAGCAGCGTCGAAATAATGATCAACTGCCTCACATGGAGGAGGCTACATTCTGAGTACAGGACGTCAGTAGAATATCGCAAATTCAACAAACCATTCCATCGATCCTCGAATACTAATTTCTTCAACAAAGATCTCTGTAATAAGGTTATAAGCCAAGTAAGCTGAACATAAACGTGATTGTCTTATTGTGCTGATTTATATCCAACCGGAGGCCACGACGATACTTGCTTATTTATTCTATGAGTGGGCCGGAAGGGCACTCGACCGGATGTAGTATTAAACGGTAGGTGGTCTAAGGCTATGGGCATTGGCGATATAGATATTTTTTGGGTTGGATTGAACCGAACCGACCAATTGGATTGAAATAAGTATTTTGGTGTTTTGGCCGCTGTGATCCTATACAGTATGTAACAAAAACCTTATTGTTCCTTTTAGGGACGTATACATTTACCTACAAGCACAACATTGGTGGAATTATAATTTAATAAAATTAATTATTGGCTAGTTGAGAAGTCAAAATCAAAGAATGAAAGAGGTTAGAAATCAGTTAAACACTCCAAATATTAATAATTAAATTCAATGAAAGTTATCATAATTATAACAGTCTTTTAAAATGTTACTTTTAGTTTTCCATTGTGTAATACATTAACATTGGCATTGGTGTAGCTAGAACCGGTACTGTGTTATTTGATATTTTAAGTGACATAAAGTTTATTTAACTATTTACATTATCTATAACTAAAAAAATATAGTTTTTTTTTTTAATAACTAAAATATATTATTAAAAGGAGTCCCTTTAGGCAAGGTTCCGAAGATACTGGCAGCGTTCCCCCTTTGAATTGCTAGACTTACTCTTTGTCCGAGGTAGCTGCCAGCTCTTCGGTCTCCTGTGATGTCGACTAACCTTTTTGTTATTTCGTTAAACAGCCTTATAGCGCTAGGACCCCACGGACCGGGTCTCGACACCGAATGGTACAAAATCATATTCGGAGCCTAGACTCCTGTATTTGGAAGCTTTAGTTTATAATTAAATATTTATTTAAAAAAATTAGTTGAACTGTTTTTTTAAATGACTTGCTTTATTACGTATGTATACCGATTCTTAAGACGTAGGTAGAAGGAACAACAGGGTTTTTGTTACATATTGTATAATTATGTTCGTAATGAGCAACTCTAACGGGAAGATCGAAAGAGAAGGAGGTACGAAAAAGTCACACAAATGATAAAGACCAAAATAAAAGTCCAAGTTAAAGTGTCCAAGTTTGATAGTGATACGTCATTTGTGAACGAAGTATCACTATCAAGAGAATTTGAAGTTGAGAACTGAGTCTAGAGCTAGCCAAATTCCAAGTCTGATTCAAAGTCCTTAATCTAATAAAAGTCAATCCAAGGCCCAGAATAAGTCCTTTACCTGATCCCACACAGCTGAAATAAGATTGCGGTGTTCATATTTTTTATTAAATTTACTATAGCACTTCCCTCTTATCTTGTACCATGTAACGTGCTGGAAACATATTTAGGGCGTACTTCCTGTGTCAGAAATATTGCTTCGGTACGCACCGCGTTTATTGGCGGCGCCGTCACTCTTGCCCGAATGAGCAGAATGTTACGCACACCTGATGATTTCCAAGATAATATTATGAGCTGAGATTTTTGCCACGTTTAGGAAGGAAATTATTTGCTACGCTTAGGTAGGCCAGTTACGGTGGAAATAAGTAACGATAATTTGGTGCTATCCAAGGGCCTAAATGAATTGAATTATTAGCGCTGAAAACACGCGTTGTTCTCATGGAAGTAGGCAGAAACTATAGAACTAAAACAAGTAAGTAATATTTACCAAAAACGTTTTTAAGCAGTGATTCGGGCTTTTGCAAAACTAATTTGTATTTATTTCAGTACCTATTTAATTATTCAAGTTGCTGGCTTCTGTATTCAGCCTCATCCGTAATAAAGTCATTAGATTCAGCCGCAGTGCTCGAGAAGGAATCAGTCGTACTCAGCCAATGTGTCAATAAGTGGATCACTCAAGAATATCTCGCCTTCAGTACTCGTTTCTGTGTCAAGAGGTATATCAACTCAACCAATCGGCAATCACTGTATATTGTTAAAGTTCCACTGAGGTGTTAGTTACTAGATTGCAAAAGCTCTTTGCCGCTCCCCATACCGAGGAAGCACGAGTATTTCCAGTAATTACGCAATATATGTATATTGTCTTTCCCCTTTGGGTTTTTTTTTTTTTTTGGGTGGGAAATTATCAAATAACTTCTCCCGCTCTGGGCTGAGCGGGGGGGAGGGCGTGTCAGACTTTTACTGACTAAAACCCACCCGTGTTCCTTCCGTTGCCTGTGTGCCGGGGCCACGATATCCCTTTCGGACAAACTCGCAACCCTGGCAGGTCTTTGGTCCCTGGCCCTGAAATCTGGCAATGGACAAGATTGTCAAACTTTTTATCGTTGATTATGAAGCTTTTGGCTACTATGTTTGTGTTCAATGTATGTTATTTCATTATAATGTGCGTTTTGTTTGTGCAGAATAAACAATTTTTCTTTCTTTCTTTTCTTTCTTTCAGTGCGTATAAAGTTTTTCTTTCATTCCCCACGACACCACTGAAAATGACACCACCGATGGTGTCGACAGTCCGTATACTTTTGGATACCCAAGACCTATTTTAGCCGTGTATTTTGTTACGAGCACGTTCTTATAAACCACTCTCATACAAAAACAAATCACACACGCGCAGGTGGCACATTTACAGCTATTCGCAACTCTCAACTTATCCCCAACTTAGGCGTAGAATTTTTTATTCTATTACCAAATTCCTTAATCGGTTCGTGGGAGGGTAGAAACTTTAGTTCGCCCCTTGAGGGGCAATCATCCCCAGTTAGGGCAGTTATCGTTTTCTGCGGCTCCTCTTAATGCTATTATTACTCGGGCTTTTACGCGTTCAATTATTCTTTTCGATGAAAAGTTTTGAGTCAACAGACGGATTACAGGACATTTTCGCGAATTATTTTCCGAATTGTTATTTTTGTGGTTCGTTTCGTTTTTAATGCGATTTGTTTGACGGTAATGTTTATTCATGTAGGCTTGTTTTGTTAACAGATGATACCTTTTTCTGAGGTCTTGTGGACAAAACTTTTCTGCAAAGTATGAGCAGCAAACAATAAACGATTTTTGAATTCAATTAATTAAATCAAAAGTTTTTTTTTCTATAACCTTTTTAACTTTTTAAGTGACCCATCTAAATTGAAGTAATTTGTCTACCACTCGATTAACAATGCTTTATTATGATGGTTCATTTATCGTTTAATTAACAAAGGATTTACATAATTGAGTCGGTTCAACTGAATCTGTCATAACTCTAATTGGTGGCTAAACTTTCTATAACTTCGATGGAATCGTGCCTCGTAGAATATCAGAGATTATCCGTGATAGAAGAAGCATTAATAAATATCAGGTTTACTTTTCAGTCTCATTGCCATCTTGGGCTGTCTTATTTCTATACCTACGCAATAATCCCCTTGAATCATGTGGGTCCATTTGCCTGTATACACACCTCTCCCATACATTATACATACATACAAACACAACACTAATAAATAATAATGTAATTAACGTAAAAAACATACGAGTTTGTTATTCAGAATCCAACAGAAACTTGTGAAATGGCATGAAGCTTACGAACGAAGCAAATATATCCGTAAATAATGAACAGCCTTCAATATCGTTTGTTGAAACGTTCACGTTTTCGACTATTTAAAGTATCATTTAACAGCGTTCTCTGAAAACTTTAAATGGCAGAACCTGACACAAATGTTTCGGGGTAAAACGGTATGATGGAAATAAAATAAATACCTATTTATTTGTGTGAGTTTTAATTGGTAAGCAGCTCTAATTATACGAGTAATAACGGCCCGTTATTTTTCGACTTATTTTATATCTGGTCGAAGACTTCTTTGTCTTTTAAGCCGAAGAAATGAGGGTTACTTAATAGTTAATCTAATCCCGTATTTGTGATTATAAAAGTTTCCTGAACATTAAGCGATACGTAAGCGATGTCTTAGATAATAAGGCTTTGAAAATAATCAAATATATCATGAATGAACATTTGTAAAATCCCCGTATCTGACAAATGGATATAAGGACTGCAGTAGTTATCAGAGCACTCAAGTGCCGTCTCCACATATTCCATGTTGATATCTACTTTGAAATGTTTGGGAACTACTCCGTGCTCTGCTTTCCTAGTATAATTAAATCTCGCTCCACTCTCGATCAGTTGAGCTCTTTAGACGTTCAATCATTAAAGCAGCCAATAATAGCGCATTTAAACTAATTGACTTTAGAGCTGCAGAAAATGTAAATAATAGGTTTCTATAAAACCTACAATATGGTACATACTTTGACTCTCAGCTCGCAATCACCACTCCCGGTAAGGAAACACAGTGTACAGTCTTATTTTTAGAATATTTTAAAATGTATAACGTTATGTAAGTTCTTATCTATTGTTAATTGTGTATGTACAAAGGGAAATAACCTAAAATTAAGCTTCCTGATACTTTTCAAACTACATGATTATTAACTTAACTGCCTAAATAATAAAACAGTATCAAAAAAATCAGTCAGTTTTTTTTAAATATTCTTTACATATCTGTCACCTAGGCTTTCTAGTATCCAGGTTGTATAAAAAAGGGCTAAAAGGACTCAGTCAGCAAGAATTTAAAGAATTTGCTAGGCTTAATGCTGAGTAGAGGAGGTAAGCTTATTTTTAAGCTGGCCCGCGTGGCTTCGTTGATAATTTCACTCAAACTGCTTTAATAAAAGAACTAATTAATGGTTTATATTGTACTTTTAGCGATTCGCTGTTGGCTTTTTGTTTGAAATCTTTTCTGAAGCTTTTAACATTTCAGATTTCCGTTTAGTAAAGGAATAACATTGAAAATTTGCTTTTACTTTCCCAACTTTATCTTTTGTAAAAAATGGTCACTATTTTTCTAATATAGGAGAATTATAGTCTTTTTTGTTTCTTTAAATTCAAACAATAGTACAATACAAACCACTTGAAATTCTCGTTCAGTTTATTTTTCTTATCATACGAGTATTATGTGTCACGTGCACTTACAAATCTGTGAACACTTACACATCTGTATGTTTTAAACTTTAGTGTACACATGCTTACAAAGCAACACAAAAACACTACATAATATTACCATCTATTCAATGCAACATAACTTCACTACTTTAATATCACAATCTCTATTTATTCTACAGCAGTAGAACCAAGTAACTACATACTAGAGTGACTATTTTATTACTTCTTATATTCCTTAGTGAGCAGTCGGACACAATGGTACACAACAATATGGGTAGAACAAAATAGATGGCCCTGTCGACAAAAGACTGCACAAAACAGGTCTAGTGAATACTTTCATTTTGAAACGACATAAATGTTACAATAGGAAGTTGAAACGTAATTTATTACAATAACACGTAAGGAAGGTAAGTAATGGACAATTTTTCGTTCCTATTCCTCCTGGTAGATGGTTATTTTTGTGCTACGTTTAAGAATTTGAACTTAAATTCTGCCGAGTTTTTTACCTAGTCCATGTTGTCTTCAGTTTTCAGCCAGCACGGTTTTCAGTCTAAGGAAATCCACATAGAATTAAGCAGAAAAACTAGGCACGTGTGTAGGAAATCAGTAGGAAACCTTTTCTGTTGTGTAACCAAACGGTAGCGAGTGGGATGCTTTATTCATTTTGATTTTGGAATAGTGAGGTAGTTGTTTTTTATTTGTTTTTTTTACTTTACTTATAAGTTATAAGTGTTTTAAATAATACGTTTTATCATATGCTTAATTTTATTAACCCTACCATTCCCACACGTGTACCTATTGGCTGTGGCCATCATACGGAGACTTTAAATCTCGTTTGCATTTTAAATAAGGTAAATAAATTGTGACGGAAAAGGTTTACGTGGTGGGACTAGTGAAATAAGACCACGTAAAGATAAAAATAGAATTACATAAAAAATTAAGGGGTATGTAAGTTTTTAGTCACAAGATTTCCTCAACTTCCTTTGGGAGTAGCACAGTACTCTCCTGGCTCAGCCTGGTGTGACGAAGACCGCGGCGGGTGTGCCACGCTGCAGGCACCAGGAATGGTGACGATCGGCGGATGTTCTCGCCAGACCCGAAGCTCAGCTCGACGTGCCGCGCCGGTAAATAGGTACCCGGCATGGAACTTGAGGTTTGCCGGAATTGCCGGCAGGTGATGGCCCGGTAAAAGATGGCCGGATACCACCGATATTTTAAGATCGGTTGGATGGTAAGCCGGAGTTGTTAGCCGGAACTTTGGATGGTAGCTGGAACTAAGGATGTTAAGCCGGAACTTTGGATGTTGAAGAAACCGGAACTTTGGACCCTGGTACATAACGTTCAGCGTGTCACAAGATGACCTATATTGGTCACCTCCGCTGATTACGACACCAAGCATAAGCAAACGAAGATGTACTAGTGCGCTATAGAAAGTGGTGTGTGGATGTCACAATCAGTTCGGGGTTAACAAAATGGTAGTAAGAAGCACGACGTGACTGAAAATTGAGAGATTGATTGGTTATTGATTGATTGTGTTGTTTTTTGTGAAAATTAAGATACAAGATATCAAATGCACAGCGCTGTAGGCAAATAGGTTGCATGGTAAATATTAATGCAGAAGGCGTAATGAACTAGACAAAGGTAGCAAATAGATACATGCCCTAAGTTAACCTAAAAGGTAGGTATATACAATATAAAAGCGACATTGTTCAACACTTACCCAATATGGGGATTATATTGAGACTCATGACTATAATTATGTACAGTCAATTATAACAAAACGAGAACCGTGGCTCAGGGATGGCCGCACGTATATATGAATGTTGCGCCGCTGGGAAAGAGCGACGCGAATACGTGCGCCCTTCAAGTCAGCGGAGGACGGTCTGATTGTCACCGGCGGCGCGGCGGCGTATGCGACAACGCGACAACGGGGCTCCACTCCAGCCTGGTGGATAGTTCGTACTTTCGTCATTAGATTATTCGTTATTGCAAACTTTCGGCACTGCGTTATTCGGCGTAGCATACTTCGAACACACGTAGCGGACTCGTTAATATTGGAATGGTCACCAACCCGCGGCATCTACATCGTAACAGCAGTTACTTTGTCACGCCCATACTTTCTGAAATTTGACCATATCTACGGTCGCAAAGTATATACGGTTATCTACAAAATCATGATTTTACAGGAGAGCGTTTTGAACGCAAATCTGTGATAATTAATAGAAGAACAAAACTATCTTCTTTTATTTTACACAACATTTAGTTAGTAGGGCAACCAGGCTAATACTGTATTTTTTTCCAAAATACGGTAGATTTCTTTATCTATTCGTACAAAAAGGTAAACTAAATGAGTCAACTGTCATTTATCCGCTTCTACACGGGACTTTGCTTCAGCTTATTTTTTTTTTAATTAAGATAGTTATTACTATTCTTTTGTATTTTACAGAACCTAGGCGCGTACGACGGTACGTTGAACGTAGGCGAAGCAAAAGGAGTATGTAAGGAGCATAGCAGGTGGCGTTCTATAGTTTCTGCCTACTCCTATAGTGCAATTAAAAGAGAGAAAATTTGTTTATATCTTTTATTTTATTAATTTTAAGAAAACTTATAGCTAATACACAAAACACAAAAACACTGTTAAAAGTCACATATTAAAAGTACACTGTGTAAACAAGCATATTACAAGTTAGAGGATTATATCCAAGATTGGAATGCTTGGAAACATGCTGGTCCAGCTCCATAGGACAACCTAGAGTCTAGACAAAATCAAACTGGTTGCTTTTTTTAACCGACTTCCAAAAACGAGGAGGTTGTATGTTCGGCTGTATGTTTTTTTTATGTTTGTTCACCTATATCTCCGTCAATTATGGAAAAAAAACTTTTTGTAAAAAAAAAATAACCGACTTCCAAAAAAACACTACAAAGTGAAAAATAACTTTAATTTCGGAAGTCGGTGGCAAAAAACTAAAATACGGATCCAAAGACACCGACTTCCGAAATTAAAGTTATTTTTCACTTTGTAATGTTTTTTTGGAAGTCCGTTATTTTTTTTTACAAAAAGATTTTTTAATTGTATAATTTGTTATTTTTATGACATTGATTTTACATTCTGTGATTACCTTAACTCACACACTGACCATTCAAAAGTGCTTCTTATGTGCCTATTTGAAATAAATAATTTGACTTTGACTTTGACCCTATAAATAACGGTATGTAATAATTCTCCGTAATTAACCATTATTTGTAACGCCGGTATATATCCGTGTCTACTTCGTCACTTTATGAAAAATAGGTGTAGTTGTTGTACTTTATATAAGTACGTGAATTAAAATAAGTAAAACTTGAGAATTAAACCGAAATAAAATCATAGCATAAAACAAAGAATTCCGAGTCGAAATATGTAAAAAAGGGAATTTCGTGCAGTTGACTCTATCTAGTTTTCTGCAGTCGATATGTAATGAGCATAGAATTTATAATTACTGTCAGTCTTCATGGCCATAATAATTCGCGTGACATATTCGAAAAGCAGCCGAACTAATGAAGCAGTCCCTACGTTCTATCTCCGAAAATTGGCTCCTTTTTATAAACAAAATACATCCGTTTTATCCCCTTATCAGCATACGTGTTCCCTTCAGCCTGGTTCCTCCGAACTGTCACGACTCCCATCAATCTTATCGGTGAATATTTCTTGATTCCAACCCTCGAACGGCATCGAAAAAATATGCCACACGAATTTATATTCGCGTCGTAGATACTCCGTGGTAGTGATGTGTCTTCACGGGATGTTGAAGGTCCTGGGCATGCGTCTTCCGTGGATTATTATACACTGAAAACATATGGTGTTATGAGCATATTGCGGGAACTTTCAATCGTATGGACTTAACTGCAACCTCACAAGCTCCTCAGTCGACAAAGCTGAATGACTGGTAGACTAACTTTATATAAAAACGATGTCACTAATATACCCAAAACCCAACAAGCCCATTATAATTAGCCTATAATGTTCCCACTGCTTGGACTCAGGCCTCCTCTCTTCCAGAGGGCGTCAAAGTCAAAGTTTTTATTAATGCGATTGTTGGTGATATAACATGGTCTTAAAAATATTTTATAGTACCTCAAAAATCTACCCTATCAGGCATGCATTGTTAAATTACAATATTAGAAATTAAACATTATGAAGTAATTAATATTTATAGAAATTAAAATACAAGATTAATAATAAATTAACAGACATAATGTATATGAATATTACAATAATAAATACATTAGAATGGTCGGTCACATGAAATTTTGTCAACTAGGAATTCATCAATGGTATAGTAGCGTTTGTCTATTAAAAATATAGTTAGTTTACGTTTAAATTGTGTTAAGTTTAAATCTTCTATGTCATTTGGTAGCTTATTAAAAACTTTTAGAGCCATGCAAAGTATGCTCTTGAAGGGCGGTTTTAGAACGTCTTAAGGCTTCTACATACCAGCGCGACAGCGCGCGACGCGACACGGCACAAAGACCCCGCGTGTCGCAGGACGAGCGGTGCCTTTGCGTCGCGTCAAGTCGCCCCGGTATGTAGAAGCCTTTAGGCATAATTCGTGTCGATATGTTGGGATATTCGTGTCGATGGGAAGGGGCTGTAATCTACCACGAGGGCCCAGTGCGGGTTAGTAGATATCACATGTCTTCGAATTCTTGGTTCATAGGACATACCGGTTTCCTCACGATGTTTTCCTACACCGTTTTGATAGCAGTGGTGATTAAAGAATTTGAAGTAAAGCGTCTGCCTGGATTCGAACCCACGACCTACAACTTGTAAGTCGGGGTCGTTACCACTGGGCCACTCCTGCTCCAATAGCTATACCCAACAAGCCCGTAGGTCTATTTTACTATCCAGGTAATTGAACCGAATGCTGCTGACATCTGCATGTACTAATATTTTTAGGGTTCTGTACCTCAAAAGCAAAAAGGAACCCTTATAGGATCACTCGTGTGTCTGTCTGTCTGTCCGTCTGTCACAGCTGATTTGCTCTACTGGACCGATTAGGTTGAAATTTGGTACACATATGAACTTCTGTGACCCAAACACGGACGTATTACGTAAATAAATTATTTTTGATTAAGGAGGTCACTTTTGTCATATTATTATTAGAAAAAAAAAATTGCTGACTGCACCGTGTGACAAATCAAATGAAAGGGCTTTTTTTAAAGATTTTATATAAGTATATTTTTTTATAATTTTAAAATACACACTTTTGAAATTATTTAAGAAAATAGATGAAAAGTTACCATCCATCCCCTATCTCCGAAAATACTGAGCCTAAAATTTTGATAAAAATACAGAAAATATTTCTTTACTTATAGATTACAGGAAAACCTATAAGAAGTCTGTGATCTTAAAATAACACGGTAAATCACTCAATATTGTGCGTACACACTTACATTTGCGGTTGGAATGTATGCGGATCATGTTTTTCAACTACAATGTTAAGTTTGTTCTTGGGATAAATTGAACTACGGAACCCATATTGTGCGTGGTCCAACACGCACCTGGCCGGTTTTTTCAGAGCTACTACCTACTCTGAAACTAAGTCTACGTCCCAGCTTCGTCACTTAATCAGGAAGATGTTTTGTTCCCTAATTCCCGTAATGTAACCCGCCGTGTTCGCATCCCTAGCAGTGACGTCACAATGTGTCGGAGCGGCGCTACGCGGTTGACAAGCGCTTAATCAAAATTGCAGGAATTCCCGCGTTTTTCCAGCATTGACAATGTTGACGGTAGTTCGAGACAAGCGCTCGGTAATTACTTGCAGATTTAAATGTTGCTACAATGTATGGTAAACACATTAGTGTCCAACACTTCTGTCTGAAAATGGATAGTTGTATACGAGTCGTTGTTGTAAGGGGATGTGTCAATGGTTCTTTGAAAATAATGCGTGCTATTTTGCATGTGTTCGGGTATATTCTTTGGCTTTAAAAGATATATATAAATATTAAAATTTTACATAGGGTGACACAATGGGCGGTCTTATCGCTAAAAGCGATATTTACAGACAACCTTTGGATGGATCCCCTGGATGACACTCGTGTACGTCTCTAAAAGAACTCTTAAGTTTTAAATAGGGTGGTATTTTGTTGAAAACGCTTGCGTGCTGCTTGGGACAGCCCCAAAGCGCCCACCCTGCACCACTTCCTGGTGTTTGGGCTGAGGAGAAGAAGTGGCGCAACAAACTCCCCAGCAACATGTCTGTGTCTGTTTAGTTACAAGAACTTTAATTACACTATCAGCCTAGGATAAATTATTATAATGAAAGACTCACCTAGTCGCTCCAATAAACACACACACATACCACATTAAGTACTAAATTAGTCTAATCTGGGCTTTAACATAACTATGTTTAACTTAATAACTAATACCTACTCGGTATCTTGGGACAACCCAAGCCACGCTTGGGAGGAGCCACGCCGTGCCCTCATCTCAGGAGTAGGCAGTGATCTGTCGCTGCCGGCCGTGGTCGAGTCGATGGTCGGCAGTGAGGAGTCCTGGGACGCGGTGGTGTCCTTCTGTGAAACAGTCGTGTCGCAGAAGGAGGCTGCGGAAAGGGAGCGGGACATCTCGTCCGCTCACCCGGCCCGCAGCAGGCGCATCGGGCGTCGGCAGAGGGCAGATAATGCCCTCTTCCGGCCCCCCTAAATGGGTCCAGGGATGGCGGACTTGGGGGCGTCCGCCACCCCCTATCACACTGGACCTGAGGTGGCGGTGCGTAGTGTTCCACGCACGCCCCTTTCAGACATCGCGGGGGGGTCAGACACCTCACCCTCCCCCAGACTTGAGGTGGCCCGCGGAGGCGGGCCGGCACTAGCCGGGGATTGTGGAAGTAACAATAGATCCCAAGATCCCCGGTGCAAGTGTAGGAGGGGAACACTGGGGTGGAGCTGAATTAAGAATGAACGTGGCGATAAACACGGAAAACCTCAGTAGAATAATGACGAACGGAAAACTTAGAAATATTTTATTAGAAATACTGCACAGTAATAGCTACAAAAGTGATTAACAGAAACAAAGATATATAAAGCTATGCTTTTAATATATACATTTATATAAAGACAAAGCATAGAACGAAAAAATAGATTTTAAATAGAATACAAAATATTAAATGAAGAAATATATACTAAAAACAAAGACTTACATTTAAATAAGACAAACCTTTTCAAAATTAAGTAAAACCAATAGAGCAAATGCATAATTTTTTTAACAAACTTCAATTATAAGGTCTCTGACTACGTCAGAGGGACACTAGGTGGGGCAGGAGTGTGGTTTTAGCCGGTAAGAGTCCGGCACTGCCCAGACTGGCTCATAAGTGAGGCAGTCTGGGCGTCCATGAGGATTTCCCACTCTTGCCAAATATATAAAAAAAAAAAAAAAAAACACTGGGGTGGTTTTTAGTCAGTAAGAGTCTGACAGACCCCTCCGCCCGCCCCAGGACAAAAGACATCCATGAGGATTTTCCACCCCGTGAACCAAAAAAAAAAGAATAAAGCCCACGCGGACATGGCCCTTGGTATTCACCAATGCACCTTATCAAATAGAAGTAGGTGACAAACAGTCACAGCGTATGTATGGCTCAGACGTGTGTTCCCTTCAACAGCCCTGATTGTAAACCTTCTTTAAATCACGAGAGACCACTTTACATATTTTCCACAAACCATTACACCACCTACAAAACATTACATTCTGCACTCGCAAATCTAAATAAATACGTATCGTATGTGGAAGGAAATATAAAAAGAATAGCAAACCTAATTTTCGCGCCACCGTTATCATACGCGGAACGAGCAAATAATGGTATCGGTGACGAGTGATCCGAATTTGTGAGACCGAGACCGACACTGAGATACGCGCGGAGATTAGCGGGGTGAAGGGAGAATACTAATCCTGTCCTGGAGATTCGGGACAATGTGGGAGGTATGTTTTGTTAGGATTTTTTCGCGTCTCATGTTGTGTAGACTGTAGAATGATTTCAGACTAAGCTGGCTTGTGAAAAGATCGAAGTCTCGTAAATAAGCTGAAATCTAAAATTATGTAGGTATAACCCACTTAAGACGGAGATATTTGCCAGTGACCTCGAGTGGTTAGCTTGCGTGTCCTGTACTGAGCTCACGCAACGCGTCGTACGTTCAGCCAGTAATAGGACTCGCCCATCAAGAAGCGTTGTCCCCAATTTGACGCATTATTAATTTATTATACACAAACCAAAAAGTATTTTAATAAAACGCTTATACTCAAAGATCAATAATTAAATTATCTTTAAATTGGTGAAGGTTTCAGAAAAGTACGCTTGGTAGATTTTGCGCCATTCTCAGTTTTTTATCCGCGTTAGACATAACTTTACAAATTAATTTCACTATGTAATATAAACATAATCTAGAATATTCACATATTAAGTTATTAAGAAAATGCTCTAATTTAACATACCTATATTTTTTTTAAATCATTAACACTACTCGTTTAGACGTGATCTTCAGTATAAAATTATTAAAAGTGAGTTATCGTCGCCTTAAAGAATGGTAAATATAGTAGTAGTAGATACCTTCCCTTAAAAGTATTACGGAGCCAGTCAGTTATTGTATGGTTTGTAGTTATTTATTTATGTATGGTTTGCGGAGGTTTTCTCTCTGAAGGCGAAAGTGTTTAAAGGGAACAAATCGTAAAAAGTTACTGGTTTTAGATACCATTCTAATAGGACACACAGGTTTTTTTACACCCGGCGATGTTATTTGCTAGCCTTTCTTTTTATAATAAGATTACCACTTACCTAAAACTTTAACACTTTACACAAAACCAGTCATTATTGAATCGTAACATAGAACATAGCTTAAGATACAATCGACCATCCAATCACAGTGCAGCGTCTAGATTCTAATCAAGCACAGGCAAACACACAATTACGGCGAGGAAGTCATTACGCACTTAGGGCCGCACGGAACTACGCAGCCGGCTAATGGGCTCTGCCTAAAGGGAACTAGCCTGGATATAAGGCTGTATGATGACCTAGTCTAGACTTTTACTCTTTGATTCAATTAAGGGTAGTGGTGCGGGAAAATAACTGCTGTAATAGAAATCTATGTTCTGTAAGAAACTGATAACTTCACCTAATTTGACATTTATGTGCCAGAATTACCAGGAGAAATACTATAAATGTCAGGAATTGTCTGGACGGGTTTGAAAAGTATTCGATTAAAAAGGTGAATAATTATGGTGCGTGCTAACTTCGAAGTTGCTAAATAACGTTGCAAGAAATAGGGCCGTTTAAACCCTTATTAACTTTGTTGAATTTGCTGAATTTTTGTTTCAACTCCATAATTTTGCATGTTGGCAACCCTAGTAACATACTGGTCTATGCATAATTGCATACAGCAAAAAGGCGCCATATAGCTAGATTCTATAAGCACGGAATCCCATAGTGCATCCAGATTAGGCATACAACTTAAAGCCACTCTGTTTTTAGGTGCACTTTTCATGTTTTTTCCCAAGATTCTTGCTTCCTTTCCCCAGACCTAAGTCTTTAATCACCTCTAACCACTAAATACAAGTGCCAGCTCCTATTCACAAAGACTTGGGCGTTCATTAGCAACCTTAAACAACAAACTGAAGGCCAAACACCGCACTTACCGAACGTTGAAACTGCCAACTTGTACTATCTTTGCTAACTTAACCACCGTTATTTAAGTTTAAATTGTGTAGCTTAAGTATCAGGTTTTGTTTCTCTCTGTTTGAGTACTGAGCTTTGACGGGTTACGATTTGTTCATAACTTTGGAAGTTCAATCAATTAAGGGAGTTTTGGTTTTCAAAATTATTCATCTCAGAGATAAGAGAGGGCTTACAAAATTATGACAGCAAAAAGAGCGCGACCACAGACAACAGGATATAAATAAAATTCTAGATGAGAGATGAAAGACAACTATTTGGAAGCAGAAACAGGAAATCACTTCATGGGTAAAATACCCTAAAGGTGTGTTTGATGAACCTTGGATAAAAAAATCAACACTCACAAGGGATTATCGTGGAATTAAAAAGATAAAAATTATAATGTCACGCAGCGACTAAATAAAAATATGACTATGGTATAATTAAGATAATGATGTCGGAAAATATAAAACAATTATAACAACCTTTTCGTGGAATTCCTTCTCCTTTTTATTTAATTAAAAAGTGCTATTAGAATTGTTTGAACACTTTGTTGAAACTCGGACGAATCCGTTTAAAGTTTATTTTGATACCTTTGTATTCATGTTTTCTGTTAAAACTTCGTTTTGTTTACTTGTCAATTATGTTTTGGAGATATTGACCATTATTTATGTTTGCTAGCAGTGTTAGTTACACAATAATAGTAATAAGAAACTTTGAATTCTGTTCCGGGTTCAAAAATAGCAAGTACCGGTAGTAAGTGCGAATATTTCAATGATGTTTGCAGTTAAGGTAATGAATAGAATAATGGAAAACCTGGGACATGGTCGGAAATAGAAATTATGCAGCAAAAAATTGTGGTAATAATTACTACCACATTCTCTAAATGAAAAGAGTCTTTTGCCCTTCAAGGAGACAAGTTACGGCTTAATGTTGGAGCTGCAATTCAATTACATTTAAGTATTTTACTTCTCCATGCACAATAAGCGAACTCGACAGCATTCAAACGGAAAATCTGTAATATATGGTGCATGTAATAAATTATACGAGTGTACTTATTGTATAATCAGTGCCTTTTGGAGCGTATTTTCGGTCCGTGTATTACAAGCAGACGGTTTTTGTTCGCGGCTCATCCAACTTCCGATACAACAAGTTGGGGCTGCAGTCTGAGCGAGAGTGAGGAAGATTATTAATTTGTTTTTAGATGTTTTACAGTTTACGACCGAAATGCTGTTAGTTATTTTTGTTGGAAATATTTGTGTTAAGTGGCGCCCCCTTTTTTTGGGTGGAAATTATCAAATAACTTCTCCCGGTCTGGGCGGAGCGGGAGGGCGTGTCAGACTTTTACTGACTAAAACCCACCCGGGTTCCTTCAGTTGCCTAGGTGCCAGGTCCACGATATCCCTTTCAGACAAACCCGCAACCCTGGCAGATAAGTGGCGCCCCAGACTCGAGCTATGGAATTGTGTTATATATAGAGCAAATTAGATATTGAATTTCGTGACATCAAGCCTTGTATATTAAAAGACAGAGCTTACCTACATTTATTTAAAATCCACCAGTCAGTTTGCTACAAAACCAAACTGAAGCAATTTTGTTGGTGGATTATTTCTTTCGTTGCTCACCATTCCGATTTCTAGAACACCAGTCTTCATTACCTACTACGAGTATAGCTAGTTATGCTGAGATAGGCCGCTTTTTGGCATCGCACAAGTCTAGATGGTTTTTTTTTGTATTTTGTTAGTTTTAAATGCTACTTTTGTATTTCTTGTGGGTGTCCCAAATAAAATATATTTCTTTCTTTCTTTCTTTCCTAGGAGTAAATTATCACTTACTAATAACCTCTCACTACCACCACAACTCACACCACGCTAAGGGGAATATACGTTAAAAACGCGGATTAATGAGCTGCGGCAGCGCATCCATTCGAACGAGACGAATCTGGCTCGCTATTCATTCAATGTGATTAATGTTGGCGCGTATCGTTCCCCAGCGAAGATACTGTATACGGTACCTATGGAAGATAGCAGCCATTTGTTTTGGGGTATTATAGAGGAAATTGTAAAGAGGTAATTTTTAGAGGCTAGGAGGTTTAGTATTCTTGGCGTCCAGTACTTCACAAGTATTTATGTCCTCGTCGAGGGATAAATATAACAGTTTTATGTATGATTCACAGCTCATGCCTCATATCTCTCGGATATCTCTGCGGATATAAAAATTTTCAAGTATACGGTTTGCGAATATATTCATAAAAATACTGAATTGGCTCCGGTTTTTATGATTTTGGCGTAAAGCCGACTTAAATTGTTAATTATTTTAAATATAAAATATTTAAAATAATTAACAATTTAAGTCGGCTTTTCAAAATCAAAATATTTTATTTCACATAAGCCTACATGGGTACTCATGAAACGTCAGAAGCTAGGTGCACAATTCCAATTGGTCGTTTCCTATGGAGAAGAGCCGGCAAGAAATTCCACGGTTACTCTTTTAAAAATAATTGGCTTTTACAATGTTTCAAATTACAGTATTAATAGGTATGAGAGGACAGTGTAGGGCCCATTCTTCTCCATACAAAACTACCTTTTGGAAGGGGCGATTAGAATCAGTTCAATTTTTTTGTAAATTTTGACGTTCGAAGGTGCGTTTTACGTGCCTATTTGAAATAAATAATTTGACTTTGACTTTGCCCGTAAACAATCCGGAAGACAGAAATAGTCTTGCCATACCAATTATACTGAATTCATCATTCGGTCTAGACTAGATATGGCTGCATATCAGTAATTCACACCCTCTGACATTTGCAACCCAATAACTGGACTATATCGATTCGAAAGGTCAGACCGATTTAGATTTTGGGGTTCTTGCTACCAGTCACAATGACAAGGTTATGTAGGACATCTAGCACCAATGTGGGCGAAAGGACACAATATGTTTTTATATAGGTCTGCCTTTTAATTAACGACCGTCCAACGATTGACCTTCACTGATCATAATTATTCCAGGCAAATGATTTCTATTGTTGGCCGTAGGCCCTAAAATCGCTACTACGATAAAATGTAAATCAATTGAATATACAAAATTAGTGGATCTATTTAGTTTTTGTTTAGCCCCACTGTCTGTACAACTAAGTGGCTCCCATAAACCATTTTAAATTTTCTCTTTACTTTCGCATAAACGGAACGTACTTCGAACAATATCAGTATATATCTTGTTTCCGTATTGAGAATCTGTGAGAAATTGCACTCATTTTTCTCGCAAATTGTAACTGAAGTAAAGGAAATAGATGAGTTCCCAGCTTGTCGATAGTTTGAGACTTGTCGGGTGAGGTAATGCTGATAAAGATCGATATTTGTTGTAAAACAACATAAACAATAAAGGTCATTATTTTTCATTAGCACATGAAGTAACCGAATTACCTACCCATTGACCCATGTTTTTTCACAAAATCTTTCTCATTATGTACCTATGTATTCCTTTATTTAATTTATTTTTGCTCATTAGCTCTACAGCAAATGAACAAAAACTAATACACTAGACTATTCAGTGGTTAAATTCAAATCACATTGTTTGATACCAGGTTTTAAATTTAATTCTGTATTTTCATTATTTTTCGAAGGGTTACAGACTAATAACATTATAATAACAATAATATTTATGTAAGTTGCTTTACGAGCCCCCACAGATAAAATAATATTAACCTTTTATCCTATCAAAATATGGGACAACTCCACAAACTACAGAATTATCATTCTGTCAGTCATTCTTCGTACTGACCCATCTCTCTGAATCCATTGAAATCTGTCACATATAATATGAAAAAAAAACAATTTTATATATAAAACTATAACTATAAAAACTATAAAATTGAAATTGTTTTATTGAAATAATTGATTTACATAAATATTTACAAAAATAGGGCCTTAGACTAGAAGTTAAGGTAAATAATAATTGGATTCTACCTGAACTAGGAATAAACCTCTATCTCAGGTAAAAACTTTCAACTGATGTAATTATTATAAAATATTGTTTTTATTCAAATTTAGAAAAATATTATGCTGCTTTTTTGCATCATCGTAAGACATTTTTACAACCATGTTCTATTATGATTTTTGCAATGTAACATTTTTAACAAGGTCGCATTTACTTTAAACATAAGTACAGAAAATTTTGCCGTGTCAACAAAAAGTAAAGATTGCATGTTTGCGAACGAATTGTAAAACCTTAAACTATTTTTATATGTAAAGGGCAATATTAGTTAATAAATACATTAATACTAGTTATTAAATACAAAATACAATATATAATCTATAGAATTTATGTATCTTGTCTCAGCTAATTTCTTTGCAGGGCATTCTTGATCGCCTGTTTTGTGATTGCTCGGTTTTTTAAATCGCAAGCATGTTGCACAATGTGATGGTTCAGCATGTTTAGTGCACTCATTCGTTTGATGACCTTGTTCTCCACAATGTCCACACGTATAGGTAGCCTCACGACAAGTCTTTGCAGCATGTCCATACTGTTGACATTTAAAGCACCTGGTCACAAGTGTGAAGTCCCTCACTGGGCAGGATGTCCAATTAATGAACACTCGACTTTGGTTTATATAAGCGCCTTCCTTATGCTAGCAATTACTTCAAGAATAAAGTTGCACGTAGGTCCCTCTTTTTTACCAGACTTGTGACTTAAATTTACAGAGGCCAAAAAAAGTCACGGGACAAACTAGGCAGCTTGCTAGCAGATATAATTCCATCACGTATGTTAACTAACAGGACACATAAATATAAATTAAATATTTAAGTAATTAGGTAGGAACATGATTTCTGCTTCCAATTCCGCCTGATGAAATTCTTTGCTTCCTCACTTGGTATTCATATTAACCCGTCACCTGAATAGAACGTAATGTGGTGTACGGGACCCTCAGGGGCCTTTTTGTGGGGATTCGTGCAGAGTGGCAAGAGCCCGACGTCGACGGTTGAATGGGAGCACGTCAATATAATTTAGAGCAACCTACCTCTGACGATTGATTGTGTATTTAGCAACGGCAACTGATATATTTGTAATTTTTTAGATGGAATTGAAGGCTTGTATATGTTACGATATTATTTTGTCGAAAAGACTTAAATAGCTGTCAGACTGGGGTGATCTCATCGTACTCTAATTCGTTAAACTAAAAACTCTAACTCACTCTCAAGGAATGTATTTCAATTAAACCATTAAACACTCTTGAATTGTGAAGGAGTCGGTCAGTCAGGAAAATTAAGTTAGTTGCCCATTTCTAAGCATAGTAGGTTCCTTTAGAGAACAACGGGGGCATACGAAACTACAAGGACACTGTATGAAAAAAAATTGTTACGAGTTTACCATCACAGTTTCCATCGCTCTTTAATGGTAACATTGCTGATCTTGATTATAAAATTAAAGAGACCGTTCATTCGTATTTCCACCAAATAACAACCTCATTTTATGTCCAGGCAATCACCGTCTATTACAAGGTTGCCTGGAAGAGATCATTGATAGTGATACGTGCGCCCATTGTATTTTTTTGTGTTTTTTTTATTATAGGTACAGCATTGACATGAATTTAATACACGCGTATTCTATTTATGAAGATATTTTAATTTCAAAAAACGTTATTATTTATGTATTTATTGTCAATTTTCTAAAATAGCATTTTGGAGCAACCTGTACTTAAAGAACTGTAGCCCAGAGGACATTTGCCGTGGTCACGGATCATAACATCGCATCAATGAAATTAAAACGAATTACGTGCAAAGAATAGGTGAATTGAAGGAAAGAGAGAGCTTTATTATTTAGTTTTTTTTAATTTAAATTTTTCAATGTACGAATTATTTTATCTTATTATATTTTTGTATGATTTCTGGCCACCCGTGTGTAAAATTAATATCGCCATTGTATTTTTTCCTGGTTTGCGTAATAACAGCAGCCTATTATTATCCCACTGCGGGGCAAGGCCTCTTCTTATACAAAGAAGGCACGAGAATTATTACCGTAATTATTTTGCATCTTTTTATCACTACAATATTTTATAACCTTCTAAATATTTATATCATCCAAAGGTCAAAATGACAATAAAGAAAATTACAACAACCAGCAATCCAGTTAAAATGGCGTCTAGTCGGAGTTTCATTGTCTGCATCGTGTCTTATCTCATTCTTTATCCTCCGTTACATTTTACGAGATGCATAGAATAATATAACAAGCGACCAACACTGTTTCTTATTTTATAGTTAGTGACATACAATTTAAAATGTTTCTAGAAATTAAATTGTCACCGCTACAAAATAATATTGTATTTTTAGGGTTCCGTACCTCAAAAGCAAAAACGGAACCCTTAACTTTGTTGTCCACGGGGCAATGAAAAAAAAAAGCCACAGACAGACAGACAGCGTCTGTCTATGTGTGGCTTTTTTTTTCGATTTTTTTTTTATTTTTTTTCAACGGAACCCTTATAGGATCACTTTGTTGTCCACAAGACAACGAAAAAAAAAAGCCACACATAGACAGACGCTGTCTGTCTGTCTGTCAGTCTGTCAAGACCCTTTTTATCAGGAACACGTGGAGGTATCAAGTTGAAGTATCAAATAAGTAGGTGTAAGCTCCTTTGGAGCACTAAAACAAAACCAAGGTCAACGCAATAAAAAAATACGGTGATTTGCGATATATTTTGATACTCGCAAATAAATCAAAACTTATAGGGTACTTACTTCCCGTTGACCTAGAATCATGCATTTTGGCAAGAAGCAAGTTCTCACAGCACAAGTAAAGGAAAAAGTCCGAAAACGATTAATTTGTAGTTCTATCAGATTTTTTTTGCGGTTACAAATTTACATTCGAGGTTGTAATTACACTTGTATTCGTAATATCCGTCATCAAAAAATCCTTTATAAGTTACAAAAATCAATCTGCCCGCCTTTTCCCAACTATGTTAGGGTCGGCTTCCAGACTAACCGGATACATACAGCTGAATACCACTATTTTGGATAGAGCGACTGCTTATCTGACCACTACAACCCAGTAACTGGGTAATACGATACCCCTTGGTAAGACTGGTTGTCAGACTTTCGGGTTTTTGACGACCCGTAACGACTGTCAAAGGTCTTCGAATAACAGCCGGGGCCTACGGCTTAACGTGCTGTCCGAGGCACGGAGGAGTCTCTGTATGTACAGATGGTCACCAATCCACGGACCAACCCCGGCAAGCGTAGCTTCACCTGATGGATCGACCCATTCGGCTGTTATGACTTCGCCATGAGCCCCTCCTCCTTTGTAAGTTACAATTTGTAGAAAATCATGGCAAAAATAAATAAATGCAGTCGGAGGCATCTAAGTACGAACGCCTTAAAATTTGCCTCCGACTGCATTTATTTATTTTTGGTACTTATAGGATACTCGTTTTCTTTTCATGTTGTTTCCATCTTTTTAGTTTATGTTTTGCAGCCGGGTTTTTGGTTTTTTTTTTTAATTAACTTTTATATTTTATACTTTTTAGTTAGGATTATAAGACGGTAAATTAAGTTATACTCGTATACTCACTTATAATCGGGTGATAACGACCTCTTACTCACTCACTCCAAAAGTTCGGGAGTTTTTTATCATTTCTTATTTAAATTACTTTTAAACATATTGTTGGTAACGGAAGGCGAGGTGACATCATAAAGAAGTCAGGTGATGAACTGTCAACCGATGATGATTATAAAAGGAGGCGCGCGCTGCGGCAACGCTCTTTTTGCTTGGACGGCGCTCGGAACGGACGTGCTACCTGACTATTATAGAGGCTTAGTTATTTTAAGTTATTTTTGATTCAATTTCTATTTGGTTAATATTTACAGTGTTTCGTTACTTTGATATTTTTTTTTAAATAATTTTTGTAAAGTGTGATTTTAAGGGATTAAAGAACGTTTATTTTATTTTTTAACTTATTTTACTTCTGATTCCTAACAATATAATATATATAATTTTGTAATCACCTTTTAAAACATTCATTTTGATACCCCACTCGATAGGCTTGGAAGATATTTTTTTTTTCGAAAACACCTTTTGGCAGCAAAAATCCGCCATTTTGATTTTTTTAAATTTTAATATATCGTATGACACTCCCGCAATTAAGACAAATCTAACGACATATCATTCATCAAAATCGGTTCAGCCGTTTAGTAGTTACGAGGGAACATAGGGACAGACATACATACAAACATACATACATACCGGTCAAACACATAACCCTCCTTTTTTGGCTTCACCGCAGTCGGGTAATAAGAATTGCCTACGGTCTTCAGACCGTAGGGTAAGCAGATGACCAATGAATTTAATGAAAGGTCTCGACTTAAAGCTGAAAAATTTGAACATTATAATTAACATTTTGGGTAGCCATTTAGAAACAAATTCAAACAGATCAGATCATCTATTGGAGTGACAATGCTTTTTTCCGCCGCCAGTTCCAATTCTTCTTGCATTGTTTCTTTTACACTGAAGATAGACAACCCAAAAGCTATATTTAAAAAAATACTAAATGTCACTCGGGATTAAACAATACGTAAATAATAAAACGAGGAAAAAGACTTCACTATCATATTTACCTACGTTATGTATTACAAATATTCGTCTACTACAGTATATTCCGTGCCATATTATTATATCTATCGTAGTTTATTGAAGTGTAACTTAAAATATGTTATGCAAAGTCTTGTTTCTTTATGTACTGTAGTAGCAGGTACATTATGTAGGTTCTTATTTAAATAAACAACAAAAATGTATTTAACTTAAAGGCAAAATTATTTTCAATAGTAACATTAAGTATGTACCTATTTACAGATAACGATTTTTTATCTTTATCTTTTTAAATGTGAGTATAATGTAGGTGACATAATGTTTTTCTTATTTGACATTATTATACCTACAATTTAAATTTCAACAAGGTTCTAACTTTCATTATTTTAATCATATTTGATATCGTTTTTTTTTGTCAATGTGAGGACGTTGTAAGCTTATTAGACTGTAGATCTTTAAACCATTTTCTATTTTGTTAAGTTCCTGGTACTTTTGACGGGCCTACGCTCTCCTCTCATACGTATTAACACTGTAATTTGAAAACATTGTAAAAGCCAACTTTATTTTTTTAAAAGAGGGACGGTGGAGTTTCTTGCCGGCTCTTCTCCATAGGAAACGACCAATTGGAACCGTGCACCTAGCTTCTGACGTTTCATAAGTGCCAATGTAGGCTTATGTGAAATAAAAAAAAAATTGATTTTGATTTTGGTGTAATCTTGTCCAGAAGCTCTTAGACCAAGCGACTGACATGTAATTAAAATGTTCTTCCACTCTTCTTTTTTTATCTTTGGTTAATTAATCTGTCGCTAAAGGCACTGAATAAAATGTATCTTTTGTCACGAATCAGTTGTAAAATCGTTATTTTATTATAATTTCTAGACAGTTTTCAAGAATAATCGCAAAACCTTGCCGCGAATACTCTTCAAATTATAAATTTTAACAAGCGGGATACTTTGTCTCTATTACTTCTTTTTTATCGTCCCGTCCAGACACAGACAATATACCATTCAGCCATGCGTTTAAGCCTTAGCATTTTCAACTAATAAAAATATAATAAAATAATATAAAACGTATATCAATATATCTATATATATAAAATTCAAAGTCCTGGCTGACTGACTCACTGACTGACTCATATATCAACGCACAGCCTAAACCGCTAGTCCTAGAGACATGAAATTTGGAGGGTGTGTTCTTTGTAAAGAGTAAGTATCCACAAAAAAAAGGGTTTTTCGAAATTTCTCCCCTAAGAGGGTGAAATAGGGGATGGAAGTTTATATGAAAGTCCGTCAGTTTTGAAGTTAGGATCTTCAAATTTGGTGTATAGGCTGACGATTAAAAAATTATTTTTTACGTATGTCAGCGTTTTTGATAATTCTACCCCCGAAGAGTTGAAAAGGGGGATGAAGTTGTGTATCAAAGTCCTTAATTTTTACAGTAAAAATCACAAAATTTATTATCTAGGCTTATGGTTGGAAGCTAATGCAACGGTGTTGATAGAATTTCAACCCTTAAGGGGTAAAAAACGGGATAAAATTTAATTTTTAATGAAAGTTCTTTTTAAGTTAAAATCACTAATATTTCGGCTTATGGTTGGAAACTATAGCATCCGCTAAGAAGGGATTTTTCGAAATTCGACCTTTAAGGGGTGAAAAAGGGGGATAAATCTTATTCCTTGAGTTATCAAACCTGAAACTTGGCACGAATACTAACTTAAGTAAATTATAAAGTGTGACATTTTTTTTTAACTACCCTCTAAAGGGGGATTTGCGGATGTCAGTTTGTATGGAAGAATTTTAACGCACGGTCCGATTAACTCGAAACTCAGTATTTATACTGTAAACCAAATATAAAGAATAAAATTTATCAGAGTTTTTAGAAAATGTATCCCTAACGGGGTGAAAAGGGGTAGTCAATTTTACAAGGGAGGATTCTACTGTGTGCCTTGATTAACTCCAAATTATGACGTAGGCATCAGCTAAGAAGGGGTTTTTGGAAATTCGGCCTTTAAGGGGGTGAAAAAGGGTGATTTTGTTTGTTTGAAAAATCTTATACCTTGAGTTAATAAACCTGAAACTTGGCACAAATACTAACCTAAGTAAATTATAAAGTTTTACATTTTTTTGTTTTTTTTAAACTGCCCCCTAAAGGGGGATTGGGGGATATCAAAGTTTGTATGGATGATTTTCAACGCATGGTCCGATTAACTTGAAACTCAGTATCTATACTGAAAACAAAAAAACAAAGAATAAATTGTATCAGGTTTTTTGAAAATCTGCCCCTAATTTGGTGAAAAGGGATAGTCAATTTACAAGGAAGGATTTTACTGCTTGGCTAGATTAACTTGAAAATTGGTATAAATAACCTATAAGTCCAATAATAGAAACGTCAAAAACTTTTGTTTCTCCAATTTACCCCTTTAAGTGCGTAAAAAGAGGCGATATAGTTTGTATGAACAGAATCTTATTTCTTTTGATAGTAAACTTGAAATTTGGCCCGAGTACTTATTTACATAACATCACGCCTGCAATCCCCAAAGGGATAGGTAGAGATAGATAGATGTAGATACCTTTAGTACACCCACATTCGCCAGTTCTGTTTAAGTCCCATGTAATAGGGGGCGAGCCTATTGCCATCAACCGGGCATAAATCCAGACTCTGGGCTGCTACTGAAAAATTAGTAATGGAAAATCCAATAACACTTTGCCCGACCTGGGAATCAAACCCACCCCTCATGCTCAGCAGTCGTGCTTGTGACCATTAGACTAACGAGGCAGTCGTTACTTGATAGAAATAGAGAATACTATTTAATAATAAAGATCGTAATAATTAATACTACACCATTTAAAGGAGGTGGAGGTGATGCTGAAATAATTTTTAGGGGAAAGTACGAAATCCAAGCGAACGAAGTCGTGGGCGAAGTCCTGCCTGACTGACATCAGAAATTTGTAATTATTATAATAGTAATTTTATTTGAGAATATATAATATTTACATTCCATACATTGTTGGCGAACTCTAAGATTCGGTTTTTGAAAATTGGATCAATATTATCAGGGTGAAAAGGGATTTAGATTGTATGAACAATCATATTTTTTGAGTTAATAAACGTGAATCATAGCAAGAATACGTTCTTAAATAACAAAGTTTGTCATGACGGTTGCGTTTTTCAAAACTACCCTTCAAAAGGATTTTAGGGAGTGTTACAGTTTGTTTTTAAGAATCTTTACGCGAGGTCCGACTAACTCGAAACTCAATGAAATTATACTTTAGACAAAAAAAAAAGAAAAAAAAATATGGAGTTTTCGAGAATCGGAAAATGGGGTAATTAAGTTTTCGGGACAATTTTACTGAGTACCTTGAATAACTCAAAAGTTGGTAAGTATTTATATACTTACCAACATTATTATTTAAGAACAAAAACGTAGAAAAAATAAACGATCTTAAATTTCTTAGAAACAGACTTAGACATGAAATGGAGGACACATATATTGAACAAGTATGTACAAAACGAAGTTGACATTTATATGCTATCTATATCCTCCGTAAAGTTGTAAATCAAACTGCACTCCTATCTGCTTACCACGCTTACGTTGGTTCCAACTAAGATATGGTATAATGTTTTGGGGGAATGCTGCTGATGGAGAAGCTGTTTTTTTTCGACATCCACGCGGGCGAAGCCGCGGGCGAAAGCTAGTATATTATAATATTATAAAAATGCCGGGAAAAGTTAATGGTGGCATAACTTTTTGATTTTAGAACTTACAAATAGAAACTACAAGCGTTCAACTTTACAAACCCTATTGTTTTTTTTTTTGATAAACGTAATTCACGCGATCTTGTAAAAACTTCGTGTTCCAAAGTGTTTGAACGTGTAGACTAGTAAGTTTTGATAAACAGGGCACAGATGTATGAACGTAAAAAAACACAAGGAGTATGTAAGGATCGTAGCAGGTGGCGTTTTGTAGTTTTTGCCTAGCCCCATGGGAGGCGTGAGTCGTCATAGACTCTTCATACAGAAGTTTTAGCAGTGCCATTTTATATCTGCACTTCCACGGATTAATTGACTGCTAATTCCGTTACAATCTACATAAACAAAATTGCCACTATATTTAATTTTAGCATGGCAATAGCGGTCGTTGACCCACTTACATTTTCTAGCATTTTTATTTTTAAAACTGCATCCGGAACATGTTAAAGATCACGATGGAAATATTGTCCTAATCAATATATCATGATAATAATTATCGTGATAATCTTGGAATGGTTCTCTTCTTATCTTCAGGAACGTCAGCAGTCCGTTCATATTGAGGATTCGTCGTCATGCTGGTGTGATTTGGAAGCTGGCGTTCCTCAAGGCGGTATTCTTTCTCCTCTTCTGTTTTCTATTTTTATTAATCTTATAACTTCCGAGCTTCAGTGTGCGTATCATCTGTATGCAGATGACTTGCAGTTGTATTGTCAAGAGAAGGTTGATGAGATAGCTGATGCTATCGACAAGATATTAATATTTTTTTTATTTAGTAAGAATTAAAATATTATGTACATAAATTACAACTAACTAATTAATTTATAAAAATAACAAAATTATATACTAACTAAACTAAAACTATAAAACATTAAAATATAGAGTCGAAAAATTCCTCCGCATCGCTGTCGACTGGTAATGTACCCAAGAGACTGGCGGCATTGCCACGTTGTATGGCAATTCTTAACCTCTGGCCAAGGTAAAAGCCAGCCCTTGGGTCACGGGAAGTGTCAACCAGCCGTTTGGAGATATCTTTGAACAAATCATGAGCACTCGGACCCCACGGCCCGAGGGTTTCAACCCCAAACGGCTCGAAAATATAATTACCGATAAGGTTATTATACTTTCGCCGCTTGAGATTTTCCGCAGACGCAGCAGCAGCGCCAGCACAGCACGCGGAGTCAGGAAGATGGGATGGCGCAAGAGTATCGACACACGTTGCGTCCCACACTAAAGGCCTACCCACCTTCCATGGAAATAAAGACATGCCGTCCGGTCTCTTGTCATCGTCACGTGCCAAGCCATTAGGTTCTAATACAGCTGGAACGCCGACGGTGACAAGAGCTCGTCGGATTATGTCATAAATATTCGCGTGCCGCGCTAAGCGACCTGCACTACGGCTGCAAGACAGGCCGTGGTGTCCGAGGCTGTTGACAACTTCGCCACAGTGACAGCGGTGAGGAGAACAACAAGGAGCTCCTAGTCGGAGGAAGCAGCGAGGCGGAAAGTAGTGTCGTTGAACAAAGTACCTATGTTCGACGATGGTAGTGCATGAAGCCACAGACCCGGCTCCCATTTACCCACAGCCAGCAAGCGCGCACGCTCCGCAGTAGTAGCAGACGTGTCAAGTAAATTATTCTGTACTACTCTGCAGAGCTGCTCATCCCGCCGTCTCTGGGAAGAGGGATTGTCGGGTGGATCTGAGTTCGGGCAAGCGAGTCTCCAGGCATCCATAGCCTCGGAGAACCACGGCTCATCAAAATCAATCAGTGTGGGGACTAGGATTTTCCTGATTAATTTCTCAGTGCCGTGGACCGAGGATATGAAAGCCGACAAGATAAATAGGGACTTGACAGCCATTAAAAACTGGTCTGATAGATTTGGTGTTGCAGTAAACCCTAATAAGTGTCAGGCGATCATCATTGGGAGTCATCGTAGTATTGGTAAGGTGGATGGTTCAACCTTGCCACCAGTTCTCTTCAATGATACCATCGTTCCATTTAGCACTGAAGTGAAAGACCTGGGCTTGCACATCGATCGTACCCTGAACTGGCGTACTCAAGTCGCTAGGGTGAGCCAGAAGGTTACTGGAACGCTGCGGGCTATATACCGCTTGAAAAATTTATTACCATCAACTACCAAAACAATGCTTGTGCAGTCCTTAATTTTCCCTATCATCGATTATGGTGATGTGTGCTACTATGACCTGAATGCAGATCTCCTCGACAAACTTGACCGTCTTCTCAATAACTGCATTCGATTTGTTTTCAATCTGCGTAAATAATTATGATCACATCTCTGCGCATCGGTCGCTTCTTAAGTGGTTGCCCATACGCCAGCGCAGAGAGCAAAGGGCGAAGGATGTCACCTTATTTTCTTTTCTTGACTCTCCCTCTTCTCTAGCTAGATAACTAGCTAGCCCCCCACTTTCAGTACATTTGCGCCAACCACAATAAAAATCTACGATCATCACACAATCGTCTTCTTCAATGTCTCACTCACCGCACTGACTTCATTCACTCTTCCTTCTTCGTTCAGTCTATCTCTCTGTGGAATGCGCTCCCCCAGGAAATCAGGATGGCAACCAACCGATTATCCTTTAAAGTTAAAGTTCGCGAGCACATTCGTAAGAAGCTGGCAGTATCATCACAACGGTAATGTTTTCCCATTGATTGTTGGGTTTGTTGGTATATTCGTGTATTTATGTGTATTTATAAGGTCTTATATTTATTTATAATTAGGTATATATATTATATTTAGAGTTTTTAATAGGTATATGTATGTATATCCATTAAATAAATATTTATTCCACAATTTTCGTTATTGCACCTACCACTGCTTGTCTCTGCATCACCCAAAGGTTGACTGGTAGAAAATACCTATGGCATTAAGTCCGCCTCTGTACATTTTGTGTGCTTAAAGTGTTAAATAAATAAATAATCCACACATAGTTTATTGGTTGATTGCTTTTTTTTTTGGGGGGAAATCATCAAATAATTTCTGCGACGACGAGAGCGTGTCAGACTTTTACTTACTAAAACCCACCCGTGTTCCTTCCGTTGCCTGTGTGCCAGGGCCACGATATCCCTTTCGGATAAACTCGCAACCCTGGCAGGCATTGGCCCTGTCGGACCCCGCCAGTTGGTGCTGAGAGATCTCTTTGAGGCTCGCGTGGAACACAACGCACCGTCGACCCGGGCCTGGTCCTTATCGGACGGTGAGCTACCCATCGCTCACCGTCCGCAAGCCCGCGCCTACGGTGGCCGGAAATCGGCCTGTGACTCCCGATGCCCGGGGTGTCTCCAGCGGCGACTAGGGGCGCGAGGGTGCAAACCTTGTCTCTCCCTCACGCGTTCCACCTCCTCCTTCGCGAGTATTACTGCTTCGCAGAAGGAGGTGACGACCTCCCATGCACTCTTGCTCCGAACCATGTCCTGAACCATGGACGGACGCGATAGATCGCGGCCGCCATTCACCTCCATGAGGACACGGCGGTGCTCCACCCAAGCCGGGCAGACCTCCACCGTATGTTCCACCGTGTCTTCCGGGCGATCCACACAGTGGTGACACCCGTTTGGGCGTTTCCTCGGTGAGGACGCCGTGGCGCCTCTCTAGCCACTCCTCAAAGAGGGGACTTATCACCACAATTGTGGCGTGCCCGTTGTTTGGGTGCCTACGGAGAGATATTAGAGAAAGGGCAGTGACCGCTATTGCCATGCTAAAACGCGACAACAGCACAACCAAACAATCTCGCGACGATCGCTGCTTCAAGTTGCGTCATAGCTCCTCAACCCGTTAGATTATCGAGTCTCGCCACAAGCTCTAATACTCCTCTAACGTAGTTATTGGGGCCGGTATAAGGGCGGCCACAAACGCTTGATTGGATACGCGACCCGCTTTTGTCGCGTAAATAGATATAATCTACTGATGTTAGGGAGCTCATTAAGTGTGACGCCCGCCTAAAGACTGAAACATGACGCTATTATAATATCTTGGCGTTTTTGTCTGAGTTGGTGTTCAATGGAGAATTTAGTTTCGAATTTGAATTTTAGATTTATGGTAAATATCGAGGTCTTTGTGGAAGTTAGTTTACGATTGTGGTGGATGCAACAAGGAACCCCTATAGTTTTGCCATGTCCGACTGTATGTTTGTCCCAAGCTAAGCTCCGAGACTCTAAGTAGTAGATAGCTGTGATTTGGCATGGCTACAATAAAATAAAATCATGAAAAAAAAAATTTTTTAGTGTTCCTCCCATGCACTTAAAGTGGGGATGATATTTTTTTTCTCGTCTCTCTTTTTTCGTTTCTCTCTCATGGTGTGGGGTACCGTTGGATAGGCCGTTCAAAAATATTGCGGGTCTGTGAAAACCATTTTTCGATTTAGGAATCAGTTTGCGTAATATTAAGCTTCAAAGTGCTATTTTTTGTTAGAGTCAAGTGTGCCCCTGCCAGCTAAATGGGTATGTAAAAAAATAAAAAATAAATCATTCAGGCAGTAGTATGTAACGACATTAAAAGGAACTAACTAAAACTATCACTACAAATTAACGAGTAATAGTTAACCAACTTACATTTGGAGAATTGACTGTGACATTACGATAAAAGGGAGAACATATTTTTCAACTACAATGTTTAAGTTTGTTTTTGGGATAATTATTCATCCCAACTACGGAACCCTTCATCGTGCGTGGTCCGACATGCACTTGGCCGGTTTTTTTAGACTAAACATAGCACCAAGCTATGCTGGCCCAGCTCCATAAGACTAAAAAAAAAAAAAAAAAATATTTGCTAGAATATGGTACATAGGGTGTTACAGTAAATTTGTTTCAGCATATCCTGCCATAACATGGCGTGCAAATGTCTTCACAATCAGCGATGTCAATTAATCCAACTTACAAATTACAGATTCTATTGATTTGTCTTCTAAATAGTCCTTAATAGTATAATAATCTTTTAAATAGTAATAATTGAAAAAGCATTTTTTTAAACTTTGTCAGCGGTAAGTCTTGAAAAGTATTTGGTAAATGATTGTAAATAATAATCGACATGCAGTATACATTTTTCTTAAATAATTTTAGTTTTATTGGTGGCAGCCGAAGTCTATCTTTATGCCGTGTTCGGCTATTTGGCCTGTCAGTGCTCGCTTCAAATAAATTATAGTTTCTCTTAACAAAAAGACTTATTTCAAAAATATATAAACATGGCAGAGGTAGAATTTTAAGTTTTTGAAATAGTGGCTTACAGCTGTCTAAAAAGTGAGCTCCACAAATTGCTCGTATACATTTTTTTTGAGCTTTAAAAACTCTGTCAAAATCTACAGAGTTCCCCCATATTACAATACCGTATCTAAGTACGGATGATACATAACCATGGTAAGCCAGCATTGCCGTATCACAGTTTACTGTTTGTCTAATTCTTTTCAAGACATATATAAAACGATCTATTTTTGCAAGAATTTTATCTATGTGTGTTTTCCAATTGCAATTTTTATCGACCGTTATACCCAAGAATACACAATTATCAACAGTGGTCAAGTGAGAATCTTTATAATTAATGTCTATTTTATTTATGTTTGAATTGTATGTCTGAAATTGTATTATGTTCGTTTTAGTCATATTTATTTTTAAATTATTTTTTTCTAGCCAATCGATTGCATTATCCAGAGCTTGGACGATTTCATTTTCTAAATTTTTGTTATAATCACTCTTAATCATTATTGTAGTGTCATCAGCGAATAGTATGCAATCTTTGCCTATTGCCTCTGGAATGTCGTTGATGTAAACTAGAAAGAGTAGTGGGGATACGATACCTCCCTGTGGCGTGTCATAGTTATTTTGCTTATATTTCGACCTATAAGTAATTTTTTCATTTTTACAAGTTTTTGTTATTTCCACGCATTGTACTCTTTCAGAAAGATAACTTTTGATCCAGTCGTTGGCCTTACCCCGGATTCCATCATGCTCAAGCTTTGCGAGTAGTGTTTTATGGCAAACAAAATAAAAGGCTTTTGTCATATCTAGGAACACGCAACTTATTTTAGATTTTTTATTCAAAGTTTCAGTTATGTATTTTACTAGCGCAAAACATGCTAAAGCAGTGGAACTGCCCTTCCTAAAACCGAATTGTTCTTTTTTAAGAATATCACATGCTGTTAAAAAGTTCTTTATTTTAATGCACATAACCTTCTCAAAGATTTTGGATAAGATTGGTATTAAAGTTATTGGGCGATAATTGCTCATGTCAGTTTTTACACCTTTCTTATAAAGAGGTTTGACAATTGACCTTTTAAGCCGTGTTGGGAATACTCCTTCTGTTAGAGACAGGTTTATAATGTAGGTTAAGGGAGACAAATAAACACACAAACTCTTTGCACATATTTTTAGCACTTTAGTGCTCAGGTCATCGTATCCAGTCGAGTTAGTGTTTCTTAGACTGTGAATGATTTTATACACGTCTGATTCATCTACTGGTGTAAGGAAAATGCTTTTAGCATTTTGAGGAATGGTTATTTTCATGTTTTTATGAGCATTATTGGTCGTCTTTGTTTCGGATATATAATAGTCGTTAAATAAGTCACATATTTGGTTTGGATTGTCATAAACTTTACTATTTGCATTAATTACGTCAATTTCAGAGTTACTTGTCATATTATTTGTGTTTGTTTTAATTATGCTTCAAGCCGCTTTACTTGTATTTTTGGTCTTATGAATGTACTCTAAGCTATTAAGCTGCTGAGCCTTGTTTATGCATTTTTTCAGTATTTGAGTGTAGTCGTCATATTTTTTTTTGTTTTGTTTTTTGTTATGTTTGTAGAGATGGTATTTCAAATATAATGTTCGTTTTTTAATGCAGCATCTTTTAATACCCTTGGTTAGACCTCTATTTTTCACTTTTTTACAGGTATTTTTGACTTTAATTATAGGAAAGCATAGATTGTAGAAAAGGGTAATTATATCGTGTAGTCTATCGAAGGCATCATTTGTTGTTTGAGCTTCGTAAACTTCGGAAAAATATAGCTTGAGATGCAGTTCTTAAATTTAATAATATTTTCGTCATTAAAGCTCTCTTACATTTTTAAACCAGAAGCTATGAATGTCTTTAACTTGAAAATCAGTTTCTAAGCTAACCGTTATTGATTGTGCTGATTCGTGGTCTGAAAGCGCTAGATAGTGAATTGCTGATTTGGCGTCGTGTATGTTACTGACTATTAAGTCCAGACATGCGTTTTTTCTCGTAGGCAGTTCTATGTAGTTTATTAAATTATTATTACTAAGTATAGAATTTAAGTCATTGGATGTTTTATTTGTTTTCAGTGTATCAATATTCCAATCGCCACAGATGATAATTTTTTTATTTCCTTTTTTGCATAGTTTATTGGTAAGTAGTTCCAAATTATTTAAAAATATTGTGGCATCGCATGTAGGTGTTCTATATATGCACACTATAATTAAGTTAAATTTAATTATTTCGATGGCACAGCATTCGAATTGAAAGGGAATGGGGAAGGGTAGATTTTTTATTTCTTTATATTGTAGGTTATTTTTTTAAAATATACACGATCCTCCCTGTCGTTGGTTAGTTCGAGAGAAAAAGGATACCAGTTTATAGTTATTAAGTCTAAGGTTTGGTTCACAGCCATTTTTAAGGAAAGTTTCAGTTAAACATATAATATCTACGGAACCCAGTTCCTTCTGTAAATTTAAAATCGCCACCTCTATTAACTCTTGTTTATTCAACACCCCAGCAATATTTTGGTGGATTATCCTGATTGTAGAATATTTAGTCTTGTTTGCGAAAAAACCCATTTTTATTATCATTTCCGACTTGTTTTTTTTTCCCAAAGAAGGCAGTAATTTTAGTTTGTGTGATTTTTCGCGGTGTCGTATGTGTGTTTGTTCTGTTCTGGATATTGTTGTTATTTTTAAATCCATTTAGAAACTGTGTCTGGTATTTTTTGTAGTCAATTTTTGTGTTCAACTTCAAACATAAATGTGATAGATAGTACTGGTGGTAACTTTTCATAGACCTGTTGTTGATGATATTTATGTATTCTGCATTCTTTATTTTTACATATTTACAATTTTTATAATTTTGTATTATTAATTCTAGATTGTAGCTAATTGTATTTTCGTTTAAGTAAGGATTATATTGTACGTTAGTAATAAACACAGTATTGTTTCGTAGTTTATAAAGGACGTTACACAACTCACTTATCAAAGAGAAGGGGCTTTTGTCATTAGATCCTATTACTAAAACTATAATATCATCATTGGTCAATGTCTTTACGAAGTTGTCATTGCAGCTGTTATGAATCTGAGCACTTGTTGCATTGGGCTTGATGAAAGATGTGATTTTGTAGTTATCATTCCATTTGTCTAACCTGGTATTCGTCATAATTTTGTTGAGACCGCAGGCCTGCTGGTCTCCGAAAATCACGATTCTATTTAGTTTGTCCGTTATGCTGATTTGAGCAATTTCTTTCATGCTCTTACGGTGGGGTTGTTGCTGATCAATGAAATCCGTTGCAGTGTCATTATCCGCGTTCTTCTGGTGGAATTGTTGTTCATCAATCAAATCTATTAAAGCGTCATTTTCCGTGCTTTTCTGTGGGGATTGTGATGGAGTGGGCTGTATTCCCTCCAAACTGTATATTGAGCCAGCTGTGTTGACTGATACATTTTCGACCTCGCTTGAGGATTGCGCAACCACGACCGCGTCAGGTTAATGAGCCGTTGTAGGAGGATTAATCAACTTGGACGGAGTAGAGAAACAGTTCGTTCTAATATTCTTTTTACGTGCAGACTTCGGTGTAAGGCACTTTTTTTCCAATATGTTCACCTTTTTATATGTCTCTATAACTTTCTGGTACTGTCCGATATCCATTTTTAGTCGGCAATTTTCACTATTTAAGTTTAGACAAAATCAAACAGGCTGCTTTTTTAATTTATTATTTTTATGACATTTATTTTAAATTCTGTGATTACCTTAACTCACACTGATATTGTAATTTTTTACGAAACCGTATATTTTTTATTCTTTTTTTCTATTTTTGTAAATAATTATGTGAGTACCATGTATCTATCACATATTTAATTTATCTGTCATTGCTTCATTCTTAACTCTTTTTATTACCTATTGTGGTATAGTAATTTTATTCTAGGTGCATCGTCTCTACACATTATTATATAATTAATGTACCTATAAACAATATTGTTCAAGATTTTAAAAGAGTAACGGTGGAGTTTCTTGCCCATTCTTCTCCATACGAAACTACCTTTTGGAAGGGGCGACTAGAATCAATTGTATTTTTTGTAAATATTGACGTTCAAAAGTGCCTTCTATAGGCTTATTTGAAATAAACAATTTGACTTTGACTTTGACCAAGAAAATGTTAGAATGAAAATCAAATTTTACAATCCTTTCATTTAATTGGAATATTAAAAGTTATTTATCTGCCCAATCGATCTGCCCGCCTTTTCTCAAGTTGAGTTCGGCCTCCAAACTAACCCGATGCAGCTGAGTATGTATTTTACATGGAGCGACTGCATATCTGACGTCCATAACCCAGCAGACACCAGTAGAGCAGACAAGCAACAGCAACAGCAGCCAAACAAATAAATGCCCAATATTTTATACTAGCTGCGCCCTGCGGTTTCACCCGCGTAAAGGCTCTCTCCGCGGGTGCGACAGGCACCGACAAAGAAATTGTCTTTGTTGGAGCCTGTCGCGCTCACGATATCGCGTGAGTGTGTAAGAGGCTTAAGTCTCGATCCCGTAGGAATATCGGGATAAAAAGTAGCCTTTAATTTAACACAGGATGTCAGCTACCTCCATACAAAATTTTATCAAAATTGGTCCAGGCGTATGAGCGTGAAGAAGTAACAAACAAACACACACACACACACTCACAAACTTTCGCCTTTATAATATTAGTGTGATATAATTGCAAATTGTGTTTTATCAAAAAAAAAAACCTTTTTCACAAAACCAACAAACTTTATTAAAATGCGATTAAAAGGCTTTTTTGTTTTCCCGATCCAAAGCTTAATGGGTTCCTACAACTCGCTATGAACAAAACCAGCTGATCCGCCCCCATGACAATCTACATTACAAAAACCCAAATAAGAAGCACTTAGTTAATTTATTGTGAGGTATTTATATTTAAACCTTTTCACAAGATTTAAAACAAACGGGAAATATTGTAGAATGAAACGGATTTTTTTACATTTATTTAATTATTTTATTTAATAAAAAATCATGTACAAGTAAAAAAAAGTACTGTACTAAAGCGGACTTAATGCTTGAGACATTTTCTACCAGTCAACCTTAGGGTGATGCGGAGTCATGGCGACATGGAGAGTGCGATTGTCGCAACCCAGCGGTGGGCACTCCACAATTGTGGCGATAAGTCCCCCTCTTTGAGGAGTTGCTAGAGAGGCGCCACGGCGTCCTTATCTTCCGCCTGACGCAGGTCCTCACTGGACACGGTTGTTTCGGGAGGTTCCTGTTCAGGATAAAGCGGGAGGAAACGCGAGGGCACGGTGGAGCATACGGTGGAGGTCTGCCCGGCTTGGGCGGAGCACCGCCGTGTCCTCACGGAGGCGATTGGCGGCGGCGATCTCTCGCGTCCGGCTCTGGTTCAGGCCATGGTTCGGAGCGAGAGTGCATGGGTGGCCGTCACCTCCTTCTGCGAAGCAGTTATGCACGCAAAGGAGGAGGTGGAACGCGTGAGGGAGAGGCAAGGTTCGCGCCCTCGCGCCCCTAGTCGCCGCTAGAGACGCCCCGGGCGTCGGTAATCGCAAGCCGATTTCCGGCCACCGCAGGCGTGGGCTTACGGACGGTGAGCGATGGGTAGCTCGCCGTCCGATAAGGACCAGGCCTGGGTCGACGGCGCGTTTTATTTCACGCGCGACTCAAAGAGATGTCAGCACCAACCAACAAAAGGGATACCTATCTTGGCCCTGGCACACAGGCAACTGAAGGAACACGTTGGGGTGGGTTTTAGTCAGTAAAAGCCTGACACGCCCTCCCGCTCCGCTCAGAGCGGGAGAAGTTATTTTCTTTTATGCTTAGTTACTTTTAATCATGGGCTGGCAGTTTGAGTCATATATGCGGCTTACCCAAATGTCCTTTCTTTGATATTGTTCATCGCATCGTTGAGCTCCGTAAGTTCTTAGTAGACATGCATGTACTGACTTACTGGTCAGGTTCACTCAATCTATGTGGTTCTTTCCTCAAAAGACCAGTTCAGACACCAATCTACATGGCCTTCACATGATCTGACCAAGAATATGGCGGGACCTTAAAAACCTGACCTGAGTTTGTTTCGGCCCTTTTTCTCATTGTAGTCCGATAGGAAACGCTGACGTCATGAAGTTTTTAAAATATGATTGACGTTTAAAAGTGTTTGTACAAACCTACTTACAGAAATAAAAATAATTTAAGTATCTTATTTTATAACCAAAATAATAATTCAGCTAAACTATACAGGCAAGTCTGTCATGTGTAAAACATCTCACTAAATATTAACAGTATTATCGTATACTAAAACCCCGAGATTCATTTCAGACCATAATTTAAACACGTTTATAAAATTGCATGCAAATTAGTTCGCAATTACTCTCCGCGGTAGAAAGTTATGAAGTTAAATTAAGAACATTTCGTATATAATAAATCTGTATAGGTAGAAATGTAAGACAGGATTCTAGTTTTCATTGTAGGTACTATTTTGGTTCCGTGTGGTGCTGGACGTTTGTAAAGAATAGCACCATTCTATTCCTTCCCGTGGGTGTCGTAAAAGGCGACTAAGGGACTTACTAGAGAATGGGCAGCAGCGTTCTCTGTGCATTTTAACCGTGTCGATTATGGTAACCCCCCTCCCTTTTGGGAGAGGCCTATGTCCAGCAGTGGACGTCTTTCGGCTGAAATGATGACTATTTTGATTTAATTAAAAGTTACGGAATGTTTTGGATGTTGACTTAGGTTATTATTATTATTATTTATTTATTAAATACGTTTACAAAAGGACTTTGCCCCGCAAAACCGTTTTCACGGTTTGTCTGTGGGAACAGAACACAATTTTATTTTTTTTTGTTTTTATCTCTTCTAGTTTCAAGTAATTTGGTCTACTTGTGAAATTTTTTTTAAGTGTCAACCATTCCTTTGATCTTTTGAGAAGACACGGGTATAAAAAAACGTATAACGACAAGCCGCGTGACCGATATGGAGTTCCTATCGGCTAAAATTACTAACTCCTATATTATAATCTTTCATTCTACATTTAACTCGTACAGGAAATGAATTTAATAAAACCTACCTATTTCCTCAGTGCTCACTTTCGTTATAAATATAAATTTATCAAAATTTCATGATTCTAGACCAAGCGGTTAAAGCCTTTCATTCTCTGTCAGTATATTTAATTAGTATTATTAAGTAGGTACTGAAAGTTAATCCAATTGTGCAACATCCAACACTTGAACTGAACTCTGTAGTTAATAAACTACTAAATTATTAGACATTACATAATTCAATTGCATTAAAAAAATTATCAGGCACGAAAAACATGGTTCCAAGAAGACATGATGCAATAAAAAAGTGGGTTCATAAAAGGAGGTATTCCACTCAGAGCACCTGATTTCAACAGCACATGACCGAACCGCACCTGAGCACTTTCACTAACGGCACTGAAACAAAATTTTGATAAGTGTGATCCGGTGGAACAGTTTATTAATATATTTTCAGTCCTCGAACGGCAACTATGTAAAATATTTTTTTAGTGATGGGGTGTATTTTTTTGTTCAAGGCATTATCAAACAAAACATATCGATACAATGAATTTTAAAATTACAAATTTATTTAAATATAATTTAAGACAATGACAAAATTAATAATATAATTAAAGACTACACGTATTCATAATTTGTCAACGAAACTATTTTCATAGTGTTTTACTGCCGAACCCTGAACCGTACGTATTCTCCTCCCTGAATCTTCATGTTGAAGGTATCCTTAGCTAGAACGGCGGGTATTTGGGTCTTCTCACACACTGACATTTTCATTTGCTGGACCAGCTGGTAGGTCATCACCTTGATCTCGCAAAGAGCGAATCTTGAACCTGGAAACAAAGTAATCATTTTAGCTTCTATGTCAACTGCTAAATAAAAATCACTGCTAACCATTTAAGCTAGTGGTGGCTATTGTTAGAAAATGCGTGGGAACCTGGGTTCAAATCCATGTCTGGCTTCACGTTACCAGGTTTAAGTTCGGAATTTGAATTTAAGCCCGGGCAACAGCATTAGCTACACCTTCTATTACCTACATAAGACTTATAACGAATGGAATGAATATGTACTACCACTACAAAGAGGATATCTAGTATCTCTACCTATCCCACCGAGAAATAAAATCCGTGATGATAAGAAAGAACCACCCTTGAGAGGGTATGGTTGTCGCAAACATATTATTATTATTATAGCACAGTTTCACAGTTTTTCAGAAATAATTTATTTTTATTAATAAGATTGAGAAATCAATTTCGATATGTTGTAACGCTTCAGCACCTTCATTGTGATTCAATAATAATTATTGATATTTACAATACATTACAGCTCATAATAAAATAAAACCATCTTATCATATTCCATCGATCAAAAGACCATTTTCATATCTAAATATGTAAGTAATATGTATTTGGCTCGCTTGAATATGTGATTAAGCCTGAATCTGAAATATTGTCTCTAAATCCTCTTAGGATGTCTTAGACACAAATGCTTATTAAAACAGTCTGACTCCTAGACGGTTCTATGCCAATTTCGCATTCTGAATAGTAACATTTTTTAAGGTTCAAACCTTCAGATTTGATATGAATATGTATGACTGAAATAACTTTGATGTATTAACCTTGAAGGCAGGTGAAGGTCGGGCGTTACCAAACAGTAATCTTTAAATGGTCAGGCAAAGACAGTACGAAGAACTGAATTCATAGTAAATTTACCGAATGCTATGGTGTGTCGTTATCGTTTGACAAAAAGATCCAGTGGTTTCTAGATTAGGAATTGCATATAATGTGTTGTTTAATGATCATCTTTTCTATCATCTTGTTACCCAGTATTTTATTTTATTTTTATTTTATTAAATTTAAGAAACTTACAGCTAATACATTCGAGTAGTCAGAAGTTATAAGAAAGCCAATTACAAGTTTCCACTTATAAAAACGTATGTATGAAATAGACAAAACGGTAAAAACAGCGTTAAGAGTTAAACATAGGAACAACTGAAGAGAATAATTAAAAATAAAATACATTACGCAACAATGTTACACTTCAAAGAAAAAGTTACTTAACATTTTTTTAAATTTCTGGACACTATTTGTGAATAAATCAAGCTCAACATCCCAGCACACCTTATTAAACATTCTACATGCTCCTCAAATGTATGTATTTTGCCTATAGACAGTTTTCACAATAGGTACATGAAGGAGATGAGGTCTCCGAAGAAACACAGACAGTACACGAAGTCCAATCCTGGCCGCCAGCTCAGGGACATCAGTAGACCCGTTCATTATACTAAATAGGAAAGCAAGATCTGCAATTTTTCTTCGCTCGTGTAAAGGAAGAATATGAAATTTCTTACACCGACTAGTATAGTTAGGAAGATAAGTATTTGAACGATATTGAGTGTACCTTAAAAATCGCCTTTGTATACTTTGTATCTGGATTATGGAGGTCAGATAGGCAGTCGCTCCATGTAAAATACTGGTATTCCGCTGCATCCAGTGTGACTGGAAGCTGAACCCAACATAGCTGGGAAAAGGTTAGGCAGATTGATATCGATGACCTTTTCTATTCTATGTCTAGGCTGCAGTAACCCACTGCTGGGCAAAGGCTATTATGTATAGCTTTGCGCTAGAAATTGTATCAGTCATTTGATTTTATATTTACCAATACAGTTTCTAGGTCCAAGTCCAAACGGTAAGTAGGTGAATGGCTTAATTTTGTGCTTGTTCTGCTCCGAGAATCGTTCAGGGTCAAACTTGTAGGGCTCCGGGAAGAACTCGGAGTTATGGTGGAAAGCCCACAACGGGATGTTCACGGCTTCTCCTTTACGGATCTAGAGGAAAAAAAACAATTTGTAGGTAATAGTTACAACCGATATTATATTATGTATAATGGGTAACTAATTTCAACTGTCTGCCTAATTACTGATGGACTCCTTATTTAATTGAGAAAGAGGCTTTGAGTTTGAGTGAGTTGAAAAAATATGCCTAATTCTAACTAGTTATTCAAGGAGAACACAGTCTTTGACTTTGTTACAATCATTAAAATAAGCTATGTATTAAATTAGTCTCCAATTAACAAAAGAAGCTCTCTCAAACTTACAATATATTCCTTATCAGCTTTGGCATTCGCTTTGCCCAAGTTGTAGTCTTTGGTGCACAGTCTGTCCAGTGCCGCAGCTGGTGGCCACAGTCTCAACACCTGTGAAAATAAAACACAGTTTTTAGATAAATAATCTTCCTATCAGTTCTTTAAAATTTATTAGATCTTTAAATGGTATTCTGGTTACAAGTTTTACTGCACTCAGTGAGGTCATTAACTGAACACCAATAATTATATTTAATTGTTCAGCATTATAATATCACATCATGACATCATATAACATCACACCTTGTTTCCCCGTAGAGTTAGGCAGGGGTGTACACCCACACTTCGACATATATGGTTAAGTTCCACATAAGAGGACGATACTATTGCAATCAACCCAGAATTCGGGCACAAATCCAGACCTGGCTGCTATTCAGAAACTCCTGACGAATAAACTCAATAAAACTTTATCTGACCTGGGAATCGAACCCAGGACCTTATGCTCAGCAGTAGGGCTTTCGATCACTATTTCAACAAAAACACATGTGAACTAAAATAGATAGTTCTCATTATTTGATGTGTCATAATATTTTTGACAGCGTATACTTGTCAAACTGTAAACATTAACAAAAAGACTTAAAAAAAAAACAAAGTCTCTGAGTGCTGTTAAAGTTTGTTGTTAAATTACCGCAAGCTTGAATCCAAAGGGCCGAGACAAAGTGATATTCTATCACCGTTAATGATGATGGAAAAGTCAAATGATTGAATTGACGTCGGCTACCGAAAATCTTGTTGAAAGTCGTTATAGGGTACGAAACGGTTTGAAAGCGATTGCCACTTGTCTAGGCCCTCAGATGCTTTATCACAATAAGGCTCTCAAAATGCTCCTCCAAAATAAGTCTTACCTGAAATAACCATGTCCAGATAAGGCAGGTTCTGTATAGAGTTGAAGTCAAACTTGCTACCGTTCTTAGCTTCATTATCCCTGACCTCTTTTATCAGTCGCTCCTGAGCGTCAGGGTTCACTGCCAGCTCGTACAGTAGGAACGACATCGCTGCTGATACAGTGTCGAAGCCAGCAAGGAAGAATAGGATGGCTTGGGCAATCAAGTCGATATCAGACCATTCTATAAATTAATAGTTGCTGTTTTAGGATTAGCAGTTTAGTTTACTAAGGAACATAGTCTGGCTATAGTATCTTACATGAATAATATTCCCACTGCTGGGATTCAGGCCTCCTTTCTGTGAGAGAGAGGGGCTCGTGTAAAATGCGGATTGGTTGACATCAATTCGGTTTATATCTCGGATGACATGAATCTCTTAAGTCAGGGCCAGTACTACTGAGCTATCACTGCTCCTTTTTCTTCTAATTATCCGATATTTTAGCCTGCCCCCCCCAACATAGTTGGGAAAAGGCTAGGCAGATTTTATCAGATTCTTTAGATTATTTTTAGGGTTCCGTACCTCAAAAGAAAAAAAGAAACCCATATAGGATCACTCGTGTGTCTGTCTATCTGTCTGTCCGTCTGTCTGTCAAAGCTGATTTGCTCCGAATCTACTGGACCGATTAAGATGAAATTTGGTACACATATGAACTTCTGTGACATAAACATGGACGTGTTACGTAAATAAGTTAATTTTGAATATGGGGGTCACTTTTGGGGGGAAAATTAGAAAATTAAAAAAAAAGTTTTTCTGACTATGTGTGACATATCAAATGAAAAGGCTTGTTTTAAGGATTTTATATGTATTTTTTTATAATTTTAAAATATATGCTTTTGAAATTATTTAAAAATTACCATTCACCCCCCCCCCCCCCCCTTATCTCCGAAACTACTGAGCCTAAAATTTTGATAAAAATACAAATAATAGTTCTTTACTTATACATTACAGGAAAACATTTATGAAGTCTGTGATCTTAAAATAACATGGTAAATCACTCAATATTGTGCGTACAAACTTACATTTCCAGTTGGAATGTATGGGGATCATGTATTTCAACTACAATGTCTTGGGATAAATTCATCCCACCTACGGAACCCTTCATTGTGCGTGCGTGGTCCGACACGCACTTGGCCGGTTTTTTTAATTTACAAACTTATTCCAAGGAACTAATAATACTGACCTCTATTATTATTTACTTTTCCAACATCTGATTCCTCAACTGTAGCAAAACCAGCGTCCGCTTTCTTATCAGATTTCTCTTCATGGGTCAGTTTTCCTGAAAAAAATTACGTCATTTATGTCAAGTTGTTTTGTAGATGAACAATTATTATTTCAGAAACGTAATGGGGAACAGAAAAGGGAACTTGACGTGTACTCTGCAGTGTCTTAAGGTCAAAGCCACAGACAGCTAGATTTGCATGGTGAGTAGCTTAGCTCGAACGAGTGATAAATTAGTTATGCAACGTGGCACCAAGCGTCAGTGAGGCCATTGTTATTGTAAAACTTTTATTTCCTGCTATACTTGCTAGTAAGCAGTGTAAGCAGCCTTAGGGCAGGATTCACAAATGGCACTAAGTAAAGTAAGTGTTACATAAAAATATGAATCTTCTGCTAATGCATTTGTTAAATATTCGAATAAAACGCTTTCTCACATTCGCTTATAAGAATATGAATATTAAACACATAACAATAAGGTTCACATTCGTATGAACCCATTACTTAAGCAAAGTCAAAATCTGTGATTCTTTGCCATAATGTTCATGATTTTGGTATGCATTTAAATCACTTAAACAATAAGTGCACGTATTTGTGTGTCATAATGTCTCATCGATACTCTCAAACGTCGATCGGTATAAATCATTGTATTTTGACTGATGACGTCCACACGATGTTATGGGTCAGTCCATCTAGTTATACTAGTAGTTATACAATATAACATAATGGACAAAAAAAGTCCTATTTGTTATAATGCTCAATATAACTTATGACCTTGGTGAAGTTTTTGTTATACATTGAAGCGTATTCGATTTAGCAAAACTATAAGTACTAGGTTTTCATTCATCATCTATCTATTATTAAGTTGAATATGGCATGGCACTTCCTGTTTTTGTTAATCATAATAACATGAAGGCCAGTTATGACACGAGGCACTTGCAAATGGATAAGTACTGTTTTTTTTTCGGTTCATTAATGAATATACTAAGCATTGTGATTGGATATCTTGTTTTTGGGTAAAGAATATTTGTTACAATCATATGATTCTTGCCCAGTACGTAGTTTATTTTATTTTATTTTATTTGGGAAGACAAACAATCGTAAATTGTATATTAAATCTGGGTGCGCCAAAGTTCACCTAAATTTTCAACTCCGATAATTGGAAATCCGAAAATGTTCTTCCTAACATTTTTTATCCTAACAATCACAATTCCTAACTACTCTGTCTCTAATGTTCATAATTCCGAAGCATTCACCTTCATAATGTCAGTAGCAATAAACATCTATTATACTTTTATTTTTTTTTCTATATTTTCTCAACATAACCATCTTTTACACTATTATTCAAAGTCATATTTTAATTTTATTTATAGCGGTGTGTACCTGCAAAGATATTCATAGGTTAGGTTAGGTTAGAACTGTGACCAACTACGCGCGAGCCGAGCGAGCGTAGCGAGCGTTGCCGCGGCAGCGGCCGGCGAGCGCTACCTCGAAATTGGTCGCGAAATTTTTCTAAGTATTTTTTTCATAGTGCCCCAAAGACGACACTCTGACCTGAATTTCATTCATTTAAGACAAAAATCTGTGAAACGACCTTTAATCATTCTAAACAGTTGGTTTTTTAGACATAATTATCTCAGGTATAGTTATAGTTTTAGGTATAAAAGCGTTATGATAAAAAACAGTAGGAGTTTAAATATATTTAAATTAATGATATTATTAATTACAATTTTCGGAAACATGAGTGTTATGAACATCGCCGGTAGCACTACAAATAGTATGAATGAAAACTTTAGGGTGAAAAATTTTAGGAAGAGTGATCATTCGGATTACAAATCGTTAGGAAGAACAATTTCGGGTAAAGAACTTTAGTTGAGCCAATATGGACCCATTAAATCTAGATACTGAGTATGCTATAAGTAAATGTACAATCCACTACGTTTCACATTTATTACATGTTACTATTATAAAAGATACAGTTTTGGAAAATTAAATAAAATCAATATACATATAACAACAATACAATTATTTCGCAATCATAAAACCAAAAAGTTAATACATACTAAAATACTACATAATAGTTAAAAATTGTGAGCAATGCGCTGAATCATTTGTTTTTTAAATTTACGTTTAGTTAAGGCAAAGACATCGATATCGTTAAAATTATTATTATAAGCTTGAACTAATCTCTGGAGCGGCGCTCTCTCTCCTGCATTTGTACGACAGGGAGTTGTAGCAAATAGTGGATAAGAGCGCGCCTCACGTCTCATTACTGTTCTAGGTACAATATAGCATATTTTACTTATCAATTCAGAGCAATCAAATCTATTATGTACAAGACCATGGAGCATCATTCCTTGGAGCAACAAGCGTCTGGAGCGTAATGTTAATAGTCTAAACTTCTCCAAGGCGTTTCTATAAGGTAAACGTACGATGCGACATTTGTACTGCAATGTACTGAGGAACTTACGCTGAACTCGCTCTATTGCAGTATCATATTTAATATAATAGGGATCCCAGACCATACAAGCATATTCTACCTGTGGGCGTACTAAAGAATTAAATAAATACAGATATGTGGCTGGTCGTTTAAAGTCCGATGAGACTCTCATAACAAAGTTATACATTTGAAATGCTTTAGCGGCAATTTTATCTATATGTAAATTTAAGTGAAGTTTGCAATCAAGAAGAACGCCCAAGTCACAGATACAGGTTTCCTTAACTAGAGTCTCATTACAGAGTGAATAATCGTAGGCTATTACATTTTTATTTTTAGTGAAATTGATGTATTTACATTTAGGGATGCTTAGTTTTAATTTATTTTCATCACAAAAATCAGATAATCTATTCAAGTCTTCCTGCAAAAGGCTGCTGTCATCAGTGTTTTTATTGTTCTAAATACCTTAAGATCATCAGCGTATAATAAGAAGTTACTATTTTGAAAGCAGTTACAAATATCGTTTATATATATAATAAACATCAATGGGCCCAGAATAGAGCCCTGGGGAACGCCTGAAGTCGTCAGAAATGAGTCTGATTTGTACCCATTACTCACTACCGTTTGATTACGATTTGCTGATGTACGAACAGAACCAACGCAGTAAGTTACCTCTGATGCCATTAAAGGCTATTTTATTTAATAGAACTACATGGTCCACACGATCAAAAGCCTTTTTAAAATCAGTATAAACAGCGTCGGTCTGATAACCTGCATCCATGCTATTGAACAAGTGATCTGTAAAGATCATTAAGTTAGTCACTGTAGACTTATTTTTAACGAAACCGTGTTGCTCAGGTATAATATTGTGTCGCAAAAAAGGATAAATGGCTTGATGAACGAGTTTTTCAAATATTTTTGCCAGGGCACAAAGAATCGATATAGGTCTATAATTCTCTATGTTTTGTCTAGACCCACTTTTATGCACGAGTATTATATTTGCTTTCTTCCACGCAGACGGAAAAGCACCATTTTGAATACACTTGTTAAATAACATGGAAAGAGGCGTACAAATTGTTTCAGCTGTCTTCTTCAGAAAATATGGCGGTATGCCGTCAGGTCCCGGCCCTTTGTTTATATCCAACGATTTTAGTTGTTTGCAAACTTCATGGACAGTGAAATCCAAAGTACAGAGAGAGCTGTTATTGTCATTACTCAGATCAGAAGCCGGGCACCATCCGGGAGAGAGACTAGAGGGCTCATAAACTGACTGAAAGAAATCCGAAAACAAATTACAAATTTCAACTGGGTTGATACTTTAGGAGTTGTAAAACTTGATGGAGTCTAGTTATAAATTAATAAAAGCTACACTAGAAATTCAAACCTTACACAGTCATGATAAAAGAATAATCCAACCTAACATCACCCAGGAAATTTCTGCCGCATGCCCGACAAACTGTGGGCACAAATAACACAGAACTGATGCCCAGAGACTGTAAGACGGGGTCGCGGCAGGGCACGTACGAGATGGTGGGACGAACTGAATAGGATCCATTCAAACTGGAAGGAGGAAATGCGGGCTCACGAAAGATGGAAGGTGTGGAGTGAGGACTTTGCCCGAGAGCGGAACAGCGCGGGCAAGAGATAAAAAAAATCATCACGCAAGCACATTTCATATAGATAATAAGAAGATTGAACTGGGTTAAATATTTTCCGATTATCCTTATACCTTTCTTAGCTTCCATGAGTAGATGTATCATGTCAGGTCTGAATATTTTATTCTTCTGTCGTTCAGCCATAGTACTCATTACTATGCTTTGGAAGAAGTTCGTCGTGGCATCAGAAAACAGTTTGACGTTGAATTTCTGTAACAAAAGTAAAATATTATCTTGTATACAATGTGAGTATTTACAAACTAACACAAAAAAATATGTAATATTATGTCAAAGTATATTACAAAGTAGAAGAGCCTATTATGCATCAATACATTCGTTCACATCGCTGTTAATGGGAAAAGTGCCCAAAAGGCTGGCAGCATTGCCGCGTTGATTCTTAGGTCTAAATATGGATTGACAAAGGAATTTAAGTCATTAGTGATTTCACTAAAATACACTTTAAAATCTTACCAGCCTATTATTGTACCACTGTAGACCAAACGCCTCTTCTCATACTTGCTTTACTCATTGCTTTTACATTGTTGTTAAGCAAGATGACTGCAGAGCTGACTGCCAAGGGTGCATGGGCTGCACATTTAGATTTGGCCATTCGTGGGACAATTTAATTCAGCCCAATTTTCTTAGTTTTGACTTACCCTCATAATTGCCGGGAAGCAAGTATACCCAAAGATGATCAGGATTCTTTTAAAGCCAGAAGTAGCAGTTTCATAGCCCACAGAGTAGAAATCGTTGTTCCTTTCAGCATGGGAGTTCACTTTCACGCCGAAGGCACAGGAGGCGATGACGTCATTGGCGTAGCGCGTCGTCAGGTCCTTGGTGTCCACGTCAACGTAATCAGCTGTAGAATTCAAAGACAAGTTAGCGGAGCCGTGGCTATAATAACAGCCACACGGCTCGATCGAAAGTTAAGCTACGCTTGTCGAGGTCAGTTCTTGGTTGGGTACCCATCCATTCAAAATCAAATCCATTCCATACCAAGACACATTAAGCCGTTAGTCCCGCCCGGGTTTTGTATTGTATAACGGACTGGTGTCCGCAACTCCACGTCAAATCGATACGGAAAATCTATAATTCAATCCACCCTAGCTCCTCAAGAAAGGCCAGCAATGCCTTGGTGTTAAGAGGAAATGCGGGCGGAGAGACTTTTAGAGTAAAAAGTCATAAATCGAGGTTCGGCTCTCGCCTATTTCCTCCTCCAATATTAGACCATTTAAAAGATATTTCTTATACTGAATAAGAAGGATATATACTGTGTCCCTATGTTTTTTTTTTTTATTAATAGTTGGCAAATTTGTACAATAGCCCTCTGTTGTCAGCGGTCTAAACAGGCAATTTTGAGCATTTTCAGAGGGTTCCAGCTCTTATAAACATAATGTATCATCAAAAAGTAAAACATAGGGAAACAGAATATATCCTTCTTATTCAGTATAAGAAATATCTTTTAAGTTGGTCCAATATTGGAGGAAGAAATAGGCGAGAGCCGAACCTCGATTTATGACTTTTTACTCTAAAAGTCTCTCCGCCCGCATTTCCTCTTAATGACGATCTCACGGAGGGTCCCACCCGGGCAGTCAAAAGCTCGAACACCCGGCAACTAGTCTTAAAGTGTTACTCAGGAACTGGGTTATGGAGGTCAGATAGGCAGTCACTCCATGTTAACTGCTGGTCTGGTTAGACTGTGGGCCGAGCCTAACATAGTTTGAAACAGGCTCAAAGCAGATGATATTTGTGATAAAACTTTTAAAACTTCTACAAACTGACCTCCAGATTCCTTGATCTGCTTCTTCAGAGATCCTATCATCTGGTCGCTGACCTCCATCATGAAGGACACCATGGCTCGCATCTTGGAGCTGGTAAACGCTGGACTCAATGTGGAACGCATGTCCTTCCATTCTTGACCTGAACATTAACATAATTTTAACGAGTGGCGGACCAGTCTTACCAAGGGGTATCGTATTACCCAGTAACTGGGTTGTGGAGGTCAGATAGGCAGACGCGTCATGTAAAATACTGGTATTCAGTTGCCGGTTCCGGTTAGACTGGAAGCCGATTCCAACATATTTCACAAAAGACTAGGATCTGCCTGTACTCCGTTTGAAATAAGATTACAAATTTAAATAAACTTTTTTACAGTCCGTTCAAACGATGTTGACTTCTATTTCGTACGCATAAGGATGCCACTAAAAGCAAAAACGTGGTTACAATACCAACTGTTTATTACAGCTGCCATTTGTCATGCCACCAACGCAATAGAAGTCAAAATCGGTTGAACGGACTGTAAAAGTTTCATTTAAATGTCTAATCTTATTTCCTATGGACCGATTTGATTTTTTTTTTTGTGTGTGAAAGGGTATGCTCCCGAGGTGGTCTCATTGCCACCAAATCACAATCTGATGCGGGAATCCCATGGAAATCGAGGGAAACCCTCGAATTTTATAGGCAAACCTATAGCGATAAGGGTATTTTTTCTTTTTTTTCGTGCATTTGCTCCCGAAAATCACCATTTGGTGAAGTTGAACTGATGATGGAGACCACAGATGGCCACCGGAACAACATAATAATAAGTATTTAACGGGTTGCGATTCGATTAGGTACTTTAATATGGTTGCTAAGAAATGTATGCTCGTCACAATGCATATGGTGAGTGGCAGTTCTCCTGGTTCTTACCAGGAGAACTCCTCAACAATTAACGTCCCAGCATCGGAAAAACAAAATTTTGTAAAAGGTGATGAGCAGTTGACTTTAGGCTATTGTAACTTAGATAAATTAAAAACTGACCCACTAAAAAGTGAAAAATAAAAATATTTTTGTAAAAAAAAATAACAGACTTCCAAAAAAACACTACAAAGTGAAAAATAACTTTATTTTATTTCATATTTTTACGAGCCTGCCCGGTTTTATCTCCCATTGGCAAAAATTATGAACTACCATGCAAACTTTCACCCCTTATAAAATGAATTTTCAAAAATACCCTTGTGCAAAATTTCATGCCTCTAGATCCAGCGGTTTAGGCTGTGCATTGTCTGTCATTGAATAAATAAAATATTTTACAATAGATTTACCGATAATTTATTGTCCGTATACAGAACATTAAAACCTTAAATGCCTAAAAATCTAAGTAAATTCTAAACCTCTCAAAGAGAACAGGTTCCTGCCGAAAAAAGGCTCCACAGAGTCGTCCACCAGCATGCGATGATCCAGGAAGTGCTCGTAGTCCTTGACTGCGATCTTCTTCACTAGCTCTAGGTCTCGTATCATCAGTAAACCCTTCATGAACTCGTATCTGCCTACGAACCTAGAAAGTTAATAATTCTCTCAAGTTGATAATAAAATAACAATGTAGTCGGCAGGATAATTTTTTTTAATCCACTGGTTAGTTCTGGCCCTCCAAGATTCACGAAACATTGCGCACTGAGAAACTCTTTTCCAGTTGTAATTTAGTTCATTAAATTCACGTTCGTCCCACCAGTGGAAGGACAGCAGTGGGACGAACGAGAATACACGATCATTTTGCTCCTCAGTGGGCGCTGACGCTAGGAATCCGCTGGATGCAGGGATGCAGGACCACAGAATCAGTCAAAATGGCTGTGCTTGGGAGAGGTCTCTGTCCAGGAGTGGTAGTTTTTTGCCTGAAGTGATGATGATGATGGGCACTGACGTGGGTAGGCTAGCCTATACAGGGCCTGGAGTGTGTGAGAGAGTAGGACTAAAGGCCAAAACAAGACTATAATATTAACAAGGTGTCTGAAGGAGGAATACTCGTTCAGGACTGCTAAACTCCTACAGGCGTCATAACAATAAAACTTTCTATTGTGTCAGTGTTCAAGAAAAATTGAATATGGCAAGAATTTTGTATGGAAGATTTTTAATACAGAAATAAAATATCTTAGCAGTGAAATTAAAAAGTACGATTATGTACGTGCATGTACCTCTCTTCCGGAAAACTATGATACATATCGTTCAACGATTCAGCAACATGTTTTTTCTGCAACAACTCGTTCATCAGGTTGCCCACCGGTGGGACTATCTTGAAGTGCTTCACGCCGTATCGGCTGAACCGGGAGTAAGCCTGACGCATGTACAGCACCGCAGCTGTGATAATCACGCCGAGCCATATTAGGACTATCATTATCTGGAAGGAAATAGGTAGCTAAAATATTTTGATTTAAAAGAGTGTCCATGGGATTTCTTGCCCGATCTTCACGCTATGGTACGGGCAGCTTCGTTTTTCTGACTGACTGAGTACTTATCAATTCAAAAGTGTTACCACCTAAGGCTGTTTGCCCACCGCACCACGAACGGCATCAACCACGTCAACGAGAACGAGATGACGCCACTGAAATAGCGACAGTTCATTTACTCGTACTAGGACCGCATGTCCACCCGCAACGTCAACCGAGCGCCGCAACCGCTGCCGCCGCGCGCTGCGATGCAGCTGACGGAGCATGTGCGACCGTGGCATATGCTCCGTCCGCTCGGCTTTTATTTTTACCCGACTGCGGTGAAGCCAAAAAGGACGGTTATGAGTTTGACCGGTATGTATGTATGTATGTATGTCCGTCCCTATTTTCCCATGTAACTTCAAAACGGTTGAACTGATTTTGATGAATGATATGTCTTTAGATTCGTCTTTATTGCGCGAGTGTCACTGGTATATAAAATTATTAAAATAGCGGATTTTAGGTGCCAAAAGGTGTTTTTTCGAAAAAATATATCTCCCAAGCCTATCGAGTGGGGTACGTATCAAAATGAAGGGTTTTAAAAGGTAATTACAAAAATATATATACAAATTATAATGTTTAAATGTAATTTAAATGAGAAATGATAAAAAAACTATCCCGAACTTTTGGAGTGAGTGAATAGGAGGCTGTGTTCACCTGATTATAAGCGAGTAAATAAACTAATTTACCGTCATACAATCCTAACTAAAAAGTGTTAAATAAAAAACAACAAAATCCTAACTGCGCAAAAAAGTGAACTTAAAAAAAGATGGAAACAATCTATAAACAATCTCATGCAGTCGGAGGCATTTTCTTAACAATAACGACCTAATTTGCGGTTACGCAGTCGGGTTTTTAGATTTATTGTATAATATTTACTTTGTTTGTCTATTATATCGATGGTCTAGCAGACAAATGTTATAAATGCAATATTATGCTAATTTTTCAGGAGAGCAGTTCAAATAAAATTGAATGTTTAACACGTTATTAAACAGAAATGAGCAGTGATAGTGTGTTTATTATATTTAACCATTATTTTAAGCTAACCATATAATTTTTTAGGGCACCGGGGACATACTACGATAGAAAGACTGTTGTAGAGAGGGCTCAACTCTATAACTCTATACCTAAAGTAATTAGGGAATCGAAATCACTTCTAACTTTTAGAAGGCTATTAAAGCACCATGTTCTGAATGAATAAAATGAACCGTCAGCAAAAACTGGGCACTTTTCACAAAACATTTTTTTGGTGCAAATAGATCCTGTTTCTTATGAGAGAGTTAACTGAGGGTTGATGCATCGGCACTGGTACACTTGCCCGAAAATATGGTTGTCGTGATCGTTGTTTTCGTGGTTTTTGAGGTCTCTGATAACAAAACTGGGGTCATAATCAAAATTCAAGATGGCGTCAACGAAAATTTGCAACGACACGCACTTGGCCGGTTTTTTATAATGGACCAACGACTGGCCGTAGTAATTAAAATAAAAATAAGCGACGGTTTCGCTGGGTTATAAACTAAAATTAAAATGCAGTAAGAACTTACGATGCAAACACGTGTCTAGTATTGTAGGCGAATCACTATGATTATAGGCTAAGCACTAACGATGTAATTAACATTACTTATAATTATCAAACCCAACGTCGGGTAATCAGATGTGGCATGCTAAGCACTTATTGTTATTGTTAACAAATCTAAATAATAAAAATAAAAAAAAAATAAAAAAAAATATTCAAGTATAAAGTAAAGTAAAATTATAATTTAGATTAATTACAACCAGGGAAAAATGTAATTCTAACTGTAATGCAGTTTGATAAGATAACAACAGGTTGATTCACAATGTATAGCATTCTAAATACCGAATAAGGTAGACAAAGGTCCTTTAGTAAACAATCACATCAATAGAATACTTAAATTTAGTACATTGCAGATGCTATCGCTTAAAACATTAATTACTTTGTGAACCTGGCAGTTAAAGTAGATTAAAGTTGACTTTTGAAGAAAAAAAAAAGAAAGAAAATACGTTTATTTGCAGTAAACATGACGCAAAGAAAGAACATATACAAAAAAAACAAGTAGGGGGAAAATATGCGTCACATCCACGCAAAACGGCCACCGCTCAGCATAATGCTGCGACCCTATTCCAGACAGAGCCCCAGCGCTGGTTTTCAGCGATAGCCGGCGTTGACGTGATGACGTCGACAGGTGCAGCATACAGTGAGATTATAAATAAGAAACAAAATAAATACAAACGACTTAGATAAAGTTTATAATATATATTATTTACAATGGCAACATTTCGTTTCGTCGGTAACGACGTACGCGCCACCGGCGTTTAATCTGTGCGTGCAGCTGTCAGAAAACTATTTGATTGACGTTTAGTTGCTTTTGGTTAAATTACGTAATCACAAATAACATGGATTACGCAATAATAAATAAGGAAAGTGTTATGATGGAAATCATGTAATATCAACAAAAGATGTATTGGGTGATTGTGCAAGTATTCCACCAACAATCCAAGCCATCAGCAATCTAATTGACATGTTTTTCCATCGCATTGTCATCTAGATAACCAAAAATAGTGCGAGGTAAATCATAACAAAGAATGTACTTTCAATCTTATGCAATTATATATTGTGGATTGCGTAATACTGCCCAATGTTGCATCATGATTTCATAACATTTAGATATCGCATCATGTTTCAAGGCCACAGCATACTACGCAGTTATGTTCTAGAGATTTGTATGGAAGGACAACTGAAAACTTCTAGGGCCCTCCCGCTACTTGAGCATACGGCTAAAACTATATATGAGGTAGAAATTCAGTCAAATTAAGCCTATCCCTTGGGAGAAGCGAGCCAAATATCTCGGTGTGGTCCGCGACCATCACATATCGTTCGCAGAGCACATAAAGCAGGCGCGTTCGCGTGCCGCTTTCGCTCTCAGTAGGCTTCATTTCGTACTCAACTCACGCAGCAAGTTTTCCCTTAAGTGCAAATTGCGTATTTCCACAGCGTGCATCCGCCCGATCATGACCTACGCCTGTGCAGTTTTCGCACACGCCAAGCCCCATCTCATCCATAGGATGCAGACTCTTCAAAACCGATTTCTCCGTAAAATTACGGGCGCTCCTTGGTTCGTTCGGAACGAAACCCTTCACTTAGACCTTAAGATTCCCACCATCAAGCAGTTTATGAAGCGCATTACGAAGCGTTTCTTCGATTCCGCGGATAGTCATCGCAACCCTCTGGTTGTGCAGGCCGCTAGTTATAGGCCTTCCACTATTAGTCAGACTCGCCGACCAAGGCATACTCTCTCAGACCCAGATGACCCCATTACTCTCCTCCAGGAAAGCATTAGGGCCACCAGTACAGTGCACAAATTACACAAACCGATTTTCCGTCCTCACCGCCGAGGTACCACGCGAACTTCCCGACTAAAATGTCCCCCCCGTCCCTTGCACGTCGAATCGCCAGCCACCCGCGCCGAGGCTGAGTGCGCCGTAGTATTAATAGTAACCCCTGTTAATAATCATGATCTAAACTTTGATTCAGCCCGTCCCAATTTGTGATCCCCCAACGACGCCCTAAGCCGAGGTCCGTACCCCACAGGGGGTGCCCTTAGTGCGTAGTCGTTTAGTTATATTATATATTTTACGCCCTGGCTGGAGGCTTTAAGCTCACACCTTAAGGCAGACACAGGCAAATCCGGTTAAGTAGTCACGGCCTCTAAGGCCACCTACGAGATGCCATACAAAAAAAAAGTCAGATTTAGTTCTAATTTTTTCAGCAAGTTCAGTCTTCAAGAAGTCTCCGGTTAAGTAACAGCTCCTCATAACTGTTAACTAGGGCAGTCAAAGTTTAAACATAGCTTAGGATTATTTATTGTTGTACTGTTTTATTCTTATGTGATTAACTGTGTACCCTTTTATAATGATAAAAGTTATCTCCAATATATGTGGTTTTCGTTTAAATTCCATCGTCAAGGGAACACCGTCACCTCCACCTATATAAATAATAGATTATGTTTTTCCACATAGATAATAATAATTGTATTCTTTTTGAGTGAAATAAATTTGTCTTAAACCGTATTTTAGAGTACTTATCAGTGTTATTTTTCGAAATCTGCATTAATTAACATCTGTATTCTAGACCACCGATATACTGGCCAGTGGCAAGGCGTGGGCGGGGGGGTCACCATGTCCGCCGGCACGATTATGATCACAGAACACATAATATGATGTAATGTATGTCAATGCTAATTCCTGATGAATGGTTTTTAGAACATGTGGAACTGTGGATGTCCACTCATTTGAGCTGCATTAGGTATTTGGGACTTACAATAAGTGAAGCAAATGTTTACTTCAACAATTTTTTTTTGTTGAATACAATTGAATAAATAAATAAACATTTATAGCTTGATGACATCATAATTTAGAGAAACTCTAGATAACACACAAATTCATTGAATAAATTTGTAAAGCCAACCAGACCAGACAAACTCGATATCCTCACCGGAATGATTTAAGGAGGATGCGCTAAGGTAGCCCACGAAATTAAAATTTTATTACGTTTTTTGGAATTTGCAGGTCAGTAACAGGTTGTATGTTGCATTATGATTCACGGCCATAACAAATATGACTTTAAAGAATTATAATCTTTACAATCAGCATTACAACTCTCCAAGTTCAAAAAATCCTACAAAATGTTTTTTTCAGACATAATCATTCAGTAGGATTTTTTGAACTTAGTGAACAAATTCCAAAAAATGTATGAAAATTTGAATTTCGCGGGCTACCTTAGCGCATCCCCCTTAAGAAGCAAATTGATTTTGACATCGAGAAAAGTTAAAATTTAATCAAAAAGTTTAATAAAGTCAATCTCCTGTCCGTCCTTGCCGGGAAGTTACCTTGGGTATATAAGTTGTAGTAGTTGCGTAGGATGATCGACAAAATACACATATTTAACTATCGCTGTCAATAAATTAGGATCATTGAACCATTTTTATAGTTTACTTTTCCATAACGTCACTTCAACAGAACTATTTTTTTTTTAAAAACACGTTTGTTCTTTACAAATTCGCTAACTAACACAGATACAATGACATTACTCACTGCTAAACACGAGTTCCTTTGATCGGCGACTCCTACGGAATGCAAAACATAAAAATATCGTTTGTTAGTAGGTACATAGATCCATACCGGTGCAGGTTATATAATGTGTTGTTATGAACTTGAGACGCAAGATTAATACGTAATCTTTATTTTGCTACTATTATTATCGTTGTGAGCTATCTGTTCATACATATACATAATATATATTATTATTCGCAACATAAAATTAAAGGCACTGCTTCACAAGCAGTACAAAATTAGTAAATTATCGAGTGATTACGAAATTTTTTCTCAGCAGAGCTAGGTTTAGAGCTAGGGTTAAAATAATGATAGAATTGGCACACGACAAACACCTCGATCATGTCAAAAGATGTCAAAGGATCCTAAATCCTTCTGGGGTTATGTGAGAAGCAAAAAGGGTATAGTGAACCGTAAAAAAATCACAAAAAATTGTCAAATTTTATCGGACATCGAATGTGTTCACGAGTTTGCAAATTTTTTCAAGTCCGTATACAGTCCCCTGAAAGCAAAACTAGATGTGCAAGCCGCCGTGGCCAAGAGTAACACAAATAGTTCCTGAGTACATAATAAAGGGAGTATTGATAGGAGCCTGGTAAGGGAGGCGCTAACTAAACTTAAACCTAAGCGGTCGGCGGGACCAGATGGCATCACACCATTTATTATTAGAGACTGCAGGGATTATTTAACACAACCACTATTATACGTATATAATGTATGTTTCGAACAGTCATACTTTCCGGAACACTGGAAAATTACACGAGTAATACCAGTACCTAAGGGCGTAGCAAGGAGTGAAGTTAGTGGGTATAGACCGGTGGTGGTGATGTCAGTACCAGCGAAGGTATTTGAGTCAGTAATCCATCATTGCGTCTTAAATCAGGTTTCAGTTACGTTGTCCAACTCACAGCATAGGTTTCGGCCAACTCGTAGCACGACTACAAACCTGCTAAATTTTATGACATATGTGGTTCCTAGCGTTGATTTGAGAGTGCACGTCGATTCTGCATACTTTTATTTTAAAAAAGCTTTTGATTTGGTCGATAATGACATTTTATTGACAATGCTTACGGCAGTTGGAATGTTCTTTGAATCATATGAGTAACAGAAAGCAGTATGTCGAATATGCCGGTTACAAATCTGAGCCCTATTTTACGAGGTCAGGCGTAAGTCAGGGCAGTAATTTAGGAGCACTTCAATTTATAATAATGGTAAATGACTTTCCCGAGGTCGTCAGGAATGCCAAGTGCCTGTTGTTTGCTGACGATCTAAAATTACTACTAGCTATGAAAGAACAAAAGGACTTTGAGCGCTTACAGGAAGACACAGACAGGGTCGTTGAATGGGGAAAGAAGAATAAGTTGGTGTTTAATACGTCAAAGTGTTCGGTAATAACTTTTAGAATTAGAAATATGACTATATACTCGTAGTGGACAACACGTTATTGAAAAGAACGGAAACGGTGCGTGATTTAGGAGTACGCCTTGACACTGACCTGGCATTTCGTAATCACATAGTAAATGTTTGTAAAAAAGCCTATAGGAGCCTAGGGTCCGTCCTAAGAAGAGCAGAGGGTTTTACAAGCATCGCTGCACTAACTTCTTTGTACAATACATTAGTAAGGAGTCAGCTCGAATGTAAGGCAATCATATGGACTCCGCATGAAGCTAAATATAGCCTCATGCTGGAGCGTTTACAAAATAAATTTACTAGGTTTCTGTACCTAAGGTGATATGGTGTATATCCATTTTATCCATTGATGTATCCAACTTTGTTTGATAAAGACATGGAGGGATACAATAAATTGGAAACAAGGAGGGACATAGCTCTTGCTACCTATATTTTTAAATTATTGCGTGGCAAGACTTCAAACCTCAATATTTTCACCAGTCAGTGACAAAATCGGATTGAGGATAAACCTTGTAGATGATTGTTAAAAAAAAAAATAACTATCACCTACAAGATTTATTCTTCATTCTCTTTATATTTATATTCTCTTTATACTCTATTCTCGAGGTTTTTTTTCGTGGCTGTTCCTTAAAGTTTTCTATGTAAACTTAGCATAATCCCACATGTTTTGGTGCTGACCCTTAAATGGAAAAAATACGTAAATTGTAACTAACTTTGTCTACAAAAAACTCATATTTTGTTATACAATATAAGTAAAAAAAAATTTAAGTCATTTTTTGAATTGTGTTTTTATTGTTATTTGTAGACAATAAACTTATTTCACCCTGAATATATATATTATATGTATATATTCAGGGTGTCCTGTATATATGTATATATCCTTCGTATAATAAATAAATCGATTTAAAAAAAAATACTATGCAATTTCTAGTCACAAGATTTATTGCTCCTCTGTCATAGTCATCGTACAATATTATAACAACAAATAACCGATGTAATTAATTGATTTGTGGTCGTGGTGAAGAAAAATGTAAAAAAGGTTAGTATTTTTTTATAAAAAAATAATACTTGGAATACTTTATTTTTGTATTTTTTTTTAGAATGGCCATAGGGTCTATTATTTATGTTATTTCAAAATTATCCATTAATTACCGGACACTTATATTACCTAAAATAGTTTTTGTACAAAACCGTAATTTTTAATTAGAAAATCTGTGATTATTTTGTACTTTTTTTAGGCATGTAAGTGTTGATTTTGAAGGAACTTATGATCTGTGATTTTTATTTAATTATGTTTAAACCCAAAAGTGTAACAAAATGTATGTGTTGCACAGAATATGCACGTGATTAGATTCCAAATTACACTTTTTTATCTCCATGTGCAGTTTTATTTCAATCTTCACCATTAATCCCAAGAAGACACTATTGAAGTCTTAAGAAAAAAAATATTTATTTCAATATTTAAAAACTTAAGAGTGCTGACAGTACTTTCGAGCGGTTAACATAGTAACAATCGGGGGCGATTTGGCGTATCTAATATTCGCGGGGGTGAGTTGATACACTTAGGTAATCAGGGGCAAGATCCAAGGGGCGAGCGGAGCCCAACCCAAGCCAAGACCCTCATTTAGTAGTTTTGAAAATTAAAGAATGTTATTGTATGTTCTCCCCATTTGAAAATTGTTTGACCTTGTCGTTTGTGTACTTTGCATCAATGAAAACTGGCACGTATTAATTATTATTTAACCTGTGTCAAAGTCAAAGATAGCAGCACTGCTCTTTTTGATTCCAAAATTAGATACAATAGATACTTGCTGGCTTTTATGGACTACTACTTCTTTGGTTTCTGGGCGCCTGGTAGATTGATTGAAGAATTCGACTTAGAACACCGATTTGAGCGACGCCTAAGCTAATTCCACTAACGCACTATTAAACATCTACGTATGCAATTTTTTGTTAGATTTATTATTAGTTAATAAATATTATACTTACATTTTATTCCACGAATGGCGAAATCCTACAAACAGATTTCTATAGTGATGGGATGAAATGTGCGTACTACAAAATGCTATAAACTAGCACGAGATCGTGCTAATTACTATCTAATGCTATACTGATACATACGAAAAGCATAGTAGGTATACTATGTTGATGTTCATAGATACTGGCACCTAGTTACAAACAAGTAGGCTTTTTAATTGACGTGTCGGCTTTATTCTTTCACGGAACCATCAGACCGTGACAAAAAAAATCACATAATACCTATAGACATCATATATACACATCAGATATGCACACGTGTTATATTAAAGTCTATGAACGATGAACCTGTTTTATAGAACGTCTTCCAATAACTGCAAGTCATCATGATGATCAATATCGCCATTATCACCGTGACTAGCTTCTACTAAGTTTATTTAAATACATAATCAGGAACTCGAGGCTTAGGTATCAGATAAAAAACCGGCCAAGTGTGCGTGTCGGACCACACACACTAAATGGTTCCGTAGTTGGGATGAATTTAACCCAAAAACAATCTTAATATTGTAGTTGAAAAACATGTTCTCCCACAATAATAATTAAATTCTTTATTGAGAGTAACTCATGAGATTCATACAGTGTTAGTAACAGTAGAATAAACTTACAACTATGTTAGTGATACTTTTTTTTTTTTTTTTGTTCACGGGGTGGAAAATCCTCATGGATGTCCTCCGCCCTGGGGCGGGCGGAGGGGTCTGTCAGACTCTTACTGACTAAAAACCACCCCAGTGTTCCCCTCCCACACTTGCACCGGGGATCTTGGGATCTGTTATTCCTTCCGCAATCTCCGGCTAGTGCCGCCCCGAGAGCACCTGCGTCACCCGAAACGACAGGGAGCCGTGCCTCCTCCCGAGCCAGGGTTCGAGTACTGGCCGGACCGCCTCGATGGTGGCGAGGCCGGCGGTAGGGCGTGAAAGCCTGTCCCGCCATTCCGCCACCAGGGCTGCGCGAAGCTGTGACCGACGCAACTCCACATGTCGCTGCATCAGCCACTCGCCCCGCGCCCTCGCTTCCTCGCGCCACCGATACAGTGACGCGAGTACTTTCGCCTCGAGGTCCCAAGGCGGGGATCCGGCCAGTACACAAGCCGCCTCGCTGCCCGGCCATTGCTCTCTGCGGTTTCCGTAGGACTGCAATGCTCCCGGCCGTCAGGTCAGCCGCCCAGATCGGGGCCCCATACAGGGCCATCGATCGCACGATCCCCACGTAGAGCCGCCTACAGGCAGCGCTCGGGCCCCCCAGATTGGGAAGCAGCGTTGATAACGCCCCAGCCGCGCCCAACAACTTGGGCGCAAGCCGCCGGAAGTGAGGGCCAAAATCCCACCGGCTGTCGAGCACCAATCCTAGGTACTTCATGGTGGACTCGACAGCGATTTTAGCCCCCCCGACCACGATGTGTGATCCCGGCGGCGGCGCCCGCCGAGGGCCATGAAATATCATGGCCTCCGACTTGTTGAGGGCAACCTCCAGGCCTAGGCGCCGTATGCAGCTCACCACCTGTGATACCGCAGCCGTCGCCAGCAACGCTGCTTCCCTGTACGAGCTCCCCCGGGCCGTGACCAGTGTGTATGTTAGTGATACTGTACCAAGCAACAACACACAATCTACGCAAGGATACAACATTTCTTCTATCAGAAGCAGACCTGCAATCATGTACTCATGTTCCCAACGATATCTCGTTATGTTCATTAAACATATAAACATGTCCATTAACGATCTAAACATAAAGCAGTCTATCTGTGAAATCAAAATCAAAACCCTGACTCGGGAGGAGGCACGGCTCCCTGTCGTTTCGGGTGACGCAGGTGCTCTCGGGGCATGGTTGCTTCGGGAAGTACCTGTGTCGCATAAACAGGGAGCCGGACGCCCGGTGTCACCATTGCGTCGACTGCCGGGAGGACACGGCGTGGCATACGCTGGCAGAGTGTGCCGCTTGGGAGGAGCCACGCCATGCCCACATCTCAGGAGTAGGCAGTGACCTATCGCTGCCGGCCATGGTCGAGTCGATGGCCGGCAGTGAGGAGTACTGGGACGCGGTGGTGTCCTTCTGCGAAACAGTCGTGACACAGAAGGAGGCTGCGGAAAGGGAGCGGGAGATCTCGTCCGCTTACCCGGCCCGCAGCAGGCGCACCGGGCGTCGGCGGAGGGCCGATAACGCCCTCTTCCAGCCCCCATAAATGGGTCCAGGGACGGCGGACTTGGGGACGTCCGCCGCCCCCTATCACATTGGACCCGAGGTGGCGGCGCGTAGTGCTCCACGCGCGCCCCTATCAGACGTCGCGGGGGGGGTCAGACACCTCACCCCCCCCCAGACTTGAGGTGGCCCGCAGAGGCGGGCCGGCACTAGCCGGGGATTGCGGAAGTAATAACAGATCCTAAGATCCCCGGTGCAAGTGTGGGAGGGGAACACTGGGGTGGTTTTTAGTCAGTCAGAGTCTGACAGACTAAAAACCACCCCAGTGTTCCCCACCCACATCCATGAGGATTTTCCAACCCGAAAACAAAAAAAAAAAAAAAAAGGTTGTACATTGAAAGGGGATACCTTTAGTATTTATGCTTATAATAATTTCATCAATCATGTAAATATTCATCATCACCTCGAAGTCCCAGAGGTGTCTGTGCTAAACAAAATCATGAAAACGTCTGCACCAGAGAACTTCAGCGTGGCCTAAGATCATCATCTCATTTGGAGTCAATTAAAGGCTCAGATTGATGAGGTTAAGGAATAGTCGTCTACAGATCTGAGCATTCACGACATTCATCACTATACTGTGTTGTACATCAGTGTAGCTTCTGTTATCATCTTGGGTGGCGTCGTCGTGTACCTCATCAGAAAACATCGAAGTACGACCAGAGCACCAGCGTCGCCAGCCCCTCAGGGCCAGAAGGCTGTCTGGGTGGGGCCAGTGACAGTCGTGCTGGCAAACACAGTGTCGGTGGCATCACGTTTAGCGGAATCAATGCAAAAGTGTAGTGAAGTGTTTACGATTGTGGTGTAGATAAGGCTCCCTCACCAACGCGTCCGCGTTCAGTGCACTTACAAAACCGCGATAATTAAGGACATTTGTGCATCTTAGAATAGTTATCTAAATTAATGTTTTATCGCATTTGTATCATTAGCTATCAGTCTATTATAATTTATTATTTAATCATATCAACTTGTTTATAACTTCAATTATCTGCCTATTTATCAATCCTTTCAGTTGTCCCGTTTGGGCGGGCAGGATGTACGGAACCGTATATTACTTTACCGACTTACGTGCCGTGCATTCTGTACACACAGCATGTATCCCTGTTATTGCAAATAACATGTAAAAATTTATATGACAATCAATATTAGTGTTTAACGAACATTCAAAGCGGTCGGTTTTATTTCATATCCCTAATAGAATCGCCCCGCTATCATATCATAAGTGTAGAGATACCGTACATTTACAATTACAATAACAATTACAAAACACACAACATAATCACTACTTCAGCATTCCAGCTGAAATATTGGAGCAACGACTTACAAGAGCAGTCCAGCCTGTCAGTAACTCCCAGGATGCTGTTGGAACTGGCTCGCACCAAGGATGCACATATTTTACGCATTAATGCATAAAAGCAATCAACACTCAATTCTGCAAACATCCTTGATGCGCTACAGACGCGAGGCAGCCCCATCAACACCTTGAAAGCATTATTGTACTGCACGCGAAGGGCACTGTACGATCTCTGCGTAAAATGTACCCACAGGCCACAGGTGTAAAATGAAGAACAAAAGGCTCTAAAAAGTGTTTTTTTTGCAAAGTCAAAGTCAAATTTTTTATTTCAAATAGGCACATAAAAGGCACTTTTGAACGTCAATATTTACAAAAAAAAATAGAATTGATTCTAGTCGCCCCTTCCAAAATGTAGTTTCGTATGGAGAAGAATGGGCAAGAAACTCCACCGGTACTCTTTTAAAATCTTGTACAATATTTTTATAGGTACATTAATTATATAATTATATGTGAAGACGATGCACCTAGAATAAAATTACTATACCACAAATAGGTAATAAAAAGAGTTAAGAATGAAGCAATGACAGATAAATTAATTATGTGATAGAACATGGTGCTCACATATTTACAAAAATTGTAAAAAATATATACGATTTCCTAAAAAATAACAATAATATCAGTGTGAGTTAAGGTAATCACAGAATTTAAAATAAATGTCATAAAAATAATAAATTATACAATTAAAATAGCAACCTGTTTGATTTTGTCTAGACTCTAGATTGTCCTATGGAGCAGGACCAGCATGTTTTCAAGCATTCTTATCTTGTGTATAATCCTCTAATTTGTAATATGCTTGTTTACAAAGTGTTCTTTTAATATTAGTTTTAAATTTTCTTTCATTTAGTTGCAATATATCACAAGGTATTTTGTTGTAACATTTAACACAGTACCCCATAAAATATGTATGTACTTTAGATAACCTGAAGAATGGTTGATCTATTTTGTCTTTATTTCTAGTATTAAAATTATGTCTATCACTAATTTTATTAAAAAGATGTAGATTTTTCCTTACATACCTATATAATATTTTCATAAATGAATTGGCAAGGTACCGTCATAATATTAATATTTTTAAATAGTTCCTAAGAGATTCGCGGCGACTTAGATTATAAATTGCTCTGACAGCTCTCTTTTGCAAAATAAAGATGGACTCAATGTCAGCATTATGTCATACGGCATTTTACTGTGGGGTCGGGCCCACAGTAAAATGCCGTATGACATAATGCTGTGGAAGTAGCTAAAATAGACCAAACGCGCTGTTTCTACATCTGTTAACTGTCTTATCTTTCTAACAGCATAAGCCGCCGAGCTTAGCCGCCCCGCAAGAGATGTTATACGAGTATGTGGTATTGTAATTTCTCGTCTAGAGTGATTCCTAGGAAAACAGTTTGATTAATAAATTCCAGTTTTGCTCCATCCAACATGATATTACATTCACTACTTCTAACATTAGGTAATTTAAATCGAATGCATTTGGTTTTTGCTTTATTTAGTACCAAATTATTACCGTAAACCAATCTTGGACCTGAAGAATAGAGTTATTCACGTCGTCAAGATTTTGTGACCGTCGGTCTATTTTAAATATCAATGATGTGTCATCTGCAAATAACACCATCTTCGGTTGTTTTTGAAATAATTGGGGTAAATCGTTAATATAAACTAAAAAGAGGAATGGACCCAATATTGAACCTTGAGGAACGCCCATTGGCATTTCAGACCCCAATGAGTTTACGCCGTTCACTTGAACTTTAACCTTTCTATCTTTCAGGCATAGTGGGCGCACTTTGCCCTAAAGATTATGATCGCTTACTACTGTTAGAATGTGTTGTTTTGATAGTTTAGATCACGGCTGTCTTCTGATCATCATTATGAATATGTATTAAATACTTTAAAATATATTACGTGTAAGTTGTTTATTTAATATAGACGGTAAATATTGAATAGTTTGTACATAATAATTTCAGATGAGAATATTTCCTTGTTTCATACTTTTTAGAGCGTGATTTTTCAGTAGTCGGGTTTAGTTTTTGAACTTATTTTTTATTTAAATTACTTTGGAGTTATAATTTCGTGATAAAGTATTTGCAGATGCGCTTTAAATTTTTTTTTGGTTAGGTTAATTCGTGTGCACCTCATTCATTCATTCATTAAGTTTACTGTTTTATATGTACCTGTGTAATATACCAAACATATACCATAGGTTTATGTTTCGAAATTTGAAAGACTTCTTAACCTTTCTAATTCCTGAAGAGATCGTGAGTCATGAGGATTTTTCAGCAATTTGTTATGATCCAAAGAACAAATAAATAATCCGTCTAAGGATCTGAGTCTGCTGAGGGCAATATAGGCATGTCCCTGAGCGAATAGTGCCTTCCCTAAATCAATTACCGCTTTATCTAGAGTGCACTTGGGCAGTTACTGTGCACAACTTGTGCACAGTAACTGCCCAAGTAAGGATTAAAGGATTCTACATACTGGCGCAACTTGTCGCGCGACGCGACACCGGTAGAACAATTTTCTTGAATTTTTGTACTACCGGTGTCGCGTCGTGCGACAAGTCGCGCCAGTATGTAGAAGCCTTAATGGTAACATATTGCCATCAGGTCTGTTAAAGCCCTGTGCCAGTAAGAAGACGTGCCTCGTATATTCCTCATACAGATGTGTATATTTTGGATTAGATTAGCCAGTAATATTATTGTTACCGCCTTCACCACGTGGAGGCACTCCCAGCTTATGTCATTATGATTACACACATTTTGTTTTGTTTTTTAAATAGGCCACATTGAAATACGTATATAATATAATATAATTATATATTTTGTGTAGGTTTGGAGAGAAAAAAAATATGTTTGTTGTAGCATAGGATTTTCTAGAAATTATACCTAATTATTGGGTGCACGCAAGCAAAGCCATGAGCAACAGCTGCCAATATATATATTTTTGAAATGTGCTAATTAAGGCTTTTCATTTGATACCCAACACGGCATGAATAAACAACTTTTATTTTTTTGGCTTTGACTTTATGTCCGCTAGAGGGCGCCATATTAAATTTAATGTGACCTCACATAGCCTATAACCAGCGGACGATCAAGACGCTTCCAAAAATATCTCATTTGTCAAATTACGACAAGCAGTTTAGAAGTAATGAGGGAACAGATGAATATACATACATACTTACATACATACACATACATTTTTGCTTGGCCGTAGTCGGGTAAAAAACGGATCCCATATAGGATCACTTTTTCCGCCCGCCTGTCTGTCAGTCTGCCAAGACTCTTTTTCTTAGGAACGCGTGGTGTATCAAGTTGAAATTAATAAAAAATCTAAGTCAACGCATTAAAAAATACGGCGATATATGCGACATATTATTTTGATACTGGCGAATAAATCAAAACATAAAGGGAACTTCCCTTTCGACCTAGAATCATGAAATTTGGCAAAAAGCAAGGTCTCACAGCACAAAGGGAAAAGTCCGAAAATCGTTAATTTGTAATTATCAGTAATATCACACAAAAAAATGTTTTTTTTTTTAATACAAACTTCCATTTGCAGTTGGCAAAGTTGACCGTGGCCTATGTCGATGTATGACATGCTCGAGGCCATATGGTCTTGAGTCAGGTGTGAGGCAGGGGGGTCTGAGTTCTCCTACACTCTTAAACCTGTACATGGACCAGTTGATTGGGGAACTGAGTAGCACCAGAGTCGGATGTTATATTGATGGCATATGTGTCAACAACATTAGCTATGCAGATGACATGGTGCTACTCAGTGCCTCAGTCTGTAGCCTGAGGAAACTGGTGAGTGTGTGTGAGATGTACGCCAGTGTTCATGGCGTCTTGTATAATGTGAGAAAGAGTATCGTGATGGTGTTTGGGGCTGGTGAAAATGTCCAGAAACGGTACCTCCAGTAATGATGAATGGTGTGCCGTTATCGAGAGTGCTCTCATTTAAATACCTTGGGCATATTTTAACCACTAGCCTTAAGGACGATGATGATATTGAGAGAGAGCGGAGGGCGCTGTTGGTTAGAGCGAATATGACTGCCCGCAGGTTTAAGCGTGCTTCTACGGAGGCCTGCATGGAGTACTATTAAGGCTTCTACATACTGGCGCGACTTGTCGCACGACGCGACACCGGTAGTACAAAAATTCAAGAAAATTGTTCTACCGGTGTCGCGTCGCGCGACAAGTTGCGCCAGTATGTAGAATCCTTTAATCCTTACTTGGGCAGTTACTGTGCACAAGTTGCAGGGGTGCACTCTAGATAAAGCGGTAATTGATTTAGGGAAGTATAAAGCGGTAATTGATTTAGGGAAGGCACTATTCGCTCAGGGACAGGCCTATATTGCCCTCAGCAGACTCAGATCCTTAGACGGATTATTTATTTGTTCTTTGGGTCATAACAAATTGCTGAAAAATCCTCATGACTCACGATCTCTTCAGGAATTAGAAAGGTTAAGAAGTCTTTCAAATTTCGAAACATAAACCTATGGTATATGTTTGGTATATTACACAGGTACATATAAAACATTAAACTTAATGAATGAATGAATCAATGAATGAATGAGGTGCACACGAATGAACCTAACCAAAAAAAAATTTAAAGCGCCTCTGCAATTACTTTATCACGAATTTATAACCCCAAAGTAATTAAAATAAAAAATAAGTTCAAAAACTAAAACCCGACTACTGAAAAATCACGCTCTAAAAAGTATGAAACAAGGAAATATTCTCATCTGAAATTATTATGTACAAACTATTCAATATTTACCGTCTATATTAAATAAACAACTTACACGTAATATATTTTAAAGTATTTAATACATATTCCTAATGATGATCAGAAGACAGCCGTGGTCGTATGCCCCCTAAACTATCAAAACAACACATTCTAACAGTAGTAAGCGATCATAATCTTTAGGGCAAAGTGCGCCCATTATGCCTGGAGGATTTTTTGTGTGTGCTAGCTAACACAAGGCAAATAATTTTATTTTATTTAATGTTTTGTGTTGCATTTTACATTTTATTGTATAGATTCAAGTTTTTAAATGAACAGACAGCTGTGCTGCTGGGGAGTTAATTGCGCCACTTCTTCTTCCCAGCTAAAGCACTAGGAAGTGGTGAAGGGTGGGCGTTTTTGGGGGACTGTCTCGTGTAATTTTGACGTTCGAAAAGTGCTGATTCTCAGCCTAGTTTGAATAAATGACTTTTGATTTTAATAAAGTATTTATTCAATTTTCTAAAAAAGTGGGCAAGCGTTATTTCAAACCCATTCCAAAGCAGTCAATAGGTACCATTATTAGTTGTTGAAATAAGTGGCTGTGACAACACTCTAATTCCTTTTTATTTACCATAATTTTGGTGTGTGAACCCTAAAAACTATTCTTAGCTAGTGGTCGGTACATTTTTGCAATATTATTGACGAAAAGTGATTGGGCGATTTTCATTTCCCATCATTCCACTTACGCCAAACCTAGGTTTGCGGATTCGTTGCAAAATTTTGATACCAAGTGAAATATTCTTACATGAGTTATTAATTTCAACAAAACACCCTTTCGTATGCAATGCAAAACGCGATGAACAAAACCGTTAACTTTTTTGCAAAAAAATAACGGCCTGTACGTAATATTGTAGGTTCAGTAGTTTTTCTTCTGCGTCTAGCTCTACTTGGGTCAACCAATATACTGAAACGTAGGCAGGAATAACTTCTTTGAATTTAATTCAAAATGATGTTTGGATTAGTTAAGGCGCAGATATATGATTTTATTGACTTTTAAATCTGTTATTACGCCTTCATATAATACAAATAAGTTATGCAAAAAATGTATGTTAAAAACTAGAACGCATACATATCAATTCTGTTTGTGAATATTTAAGTATTGTAGTAAAATACTTTTTGAAATAAATTCAGGAAGTAATGTCTACCCAAAGGATAAAAAGCGATATTACTTTAAAACTACTTAAGATATTTCCATACCTTTTTTTGGTTGAATAGACTTATCTATAATTTTATCTGAGTTTCTGTGAGTTATGTACTCGCCATTGATGTTGATGCCAACCCCTTTCCAGTCCAGAACCTAGAAGACATCCTTCTGTTCAGCGGTTAACAGTTTCGGTGAGATTACGTATCCTTGTCTCACTTCTCACTGCAGAAGGATAGGTTTCGAGATCCAGTCCTGGATTCGAACTGACATATTAACGTTTGCATACAAACACTTCAGCACCTCGATGTGCCGATTGTCAATCTAGCACCATTGCAGAGACAGCAGTACAGAAACGCTAAGCAGAGAGGCAGGTTATATGTACTCTTTGGCCTTCTGTATAACCGCGTATGAATGTGGTCTCCACCTCATCGTCTGGGTGTGAAGAGGTTAGGGCGTAAACCTGTATGACCTTTAACGGATATTTTGCTCATATTCTGAGTATAAACTACGCCACTTTGGTCGACACAGTCTCGATCTCACGTTGCACACAAGGAACTTATGGACAATTAACCCGACACCGATTGGGACTGCTGATTGCCCTCCCGGAAATAGAGAAAGTTCCCGGATTTGAGGATTATTGAGTCCTCCCCTCTCTTTGGATTTTAGATAACTCTACTATACCTCATCCTATTCGAATTCGATGATCTTCCCATCGGGCAGGAGTGTACGAGTGTTATATGTTGCCAAGACCAGTTTTTTGTCCCGGTGATTGTGGTAGCCGAATGTCTTTTGGGGAATCTTAGCACCCCTTGCCTCTCTGTAGCCTTGACCGCTACCGTAGCAAAGAGCAGGTGGGCCGCCGGGCACTAAAGGTCGTTTTTTCTCAGTGCTTGTCAATTTGGGAGGGGGAGGTGATGGGAGGGTGTTTGCCATAATCGCTTAGCAGGCGGGTAAGCGACTGCAGTATGGTGGTAATATGCATATAGGACGCTGCTGCTCATTCTCTGGAAAGTCCATTAGTTGCCTTTTACCACACCTTCGGGAAGAAATAGGATGGTGCCTTTTTTACACTCCGGCACCACATGGACAGATGGAGATGACTATCTAAAGGAAAGAAACTTTGAAATCTATTCGTCTGACACTCATTGAATTATTGCTTGGTCCTTCACTTTGTGGTCTGCAATGTTAAGAAATACTCCCCTTAAATTATATGAGGAACCTAGCCAATGATGGCTACAAAAGTTGTGTTTTCCCACACATTCCTAAACTGATACAATTTAAAAACAAGTAAACTACTTCCTTAAACAGCCAATAAGATCATCCTTAAAAATAAACAAACCTTCAGATACACTTTCAGCCTGCCTGCGTAAACCAACCATCCTCATTACCCAGTCGCGTCTACGCGTTCATTACGTGCGACGCGTCATCCATTGCGCGATCGACTCAGGATTAAAAGATAGAAAAAGGTGAAAAATTACAGGACCCACCGGCGGAGATTACAAGCTGGATTACCTTCGTGTCATTTATCAACTTCATCTCGGTGCTGCTGGAGTTAGGTACGGCTGTGGTACGAAAAAATTTAGAACAAGCGATTTTGGGAGAAAACAAATTTGTTTTTTATAACTACTTAAATTAAGAAAAGGTTAAAATTAAATAAGCTTCTTGTTAGATAACTTCGTAACATGGGGTTCTACTAGGTACTGAAAAAACTTATTTTCTTCATTAACTTAGATAAAACGACGACGAACTTCTTAAGACATAGCAATGTGTTTGCAAGGTGTAAATGATTGCAAGTTTATAAATCACAGGATTTTTACTGATTGCTATTTAAAATTGCTATGTAGTAGCAACTAAACATTATTTTCTCAGATTTGACAAAAGTAATAGGTAGCAATCCAGAGCAACTGAAAATTGTTTATTTATTATTTTTAACCGACTTTCAAAAAGGAGGAGGTTAAATATTCGTCTGTAAGTTTTTTTTAAAATGTATATTCACTGATTTCTCCTTCAATTGCGGACTGATTTTGTAAATATTGTTTTACTTAGTAAGGGTCTCCCAAGGTGGTCCTATTGCGACCAAGTCAGAATCTGATAAGGGATCTCATGGAAATCGAGGGAAATCCTCAAATTTTATAGGCAGTATAGCGATTTGGGTATTTTATATAGTAACTCGTGCATTTGATCTTGGTAAGCACCATTTGATGAAGTGGAACTGATGATGAAGACCACAGATGGCCACCGGAACTACTTAATAATAAGTATTTAACGGGTTGCGAATCGATTAGGTACTTTAATATGGTGGCTAAGCAATTTGTGCTCGTCAAAATTCCTATGTTGAGTTGCAGTTCTCTTGGTTCTTACCAGGAGAACTCCTCAACAGTTAACGTCTCTGCATCGGGAAAAGCAATATTTTGTAAAAGGTGATGAGCAGTTGACATTAGGCTATTGTAACTTAGATGACTTACAAACTGACCCACTAAAATGTAAAAAATAAAAACTGTTTACAAAAACTACAACCGACTTCCAAAAAAACTCGACAAAGTGAAAAATAACTTTAATTTTGGAAGTCATCCAAAGACACTTCCGAAATTAAAGTTATTTATATAAAAGTCGATTGTTTTTTTTTTATAGGCTTGACTTGTGGAGAAATCTCTTGTAACTTGTTCCCCCGCCCAAGGCCGCCCAGTGACAGTGACGCTGGGCGGGCAAACACCCCGATAACTAATACTTGCCCTGGAATATTTGACACCAAGAAATACTATCCTAATTCAGTTCCTCGTCCTCTGTCACTTATTTTGTACATTTCCTGCTTATTATTTATAAGTTAGTGAGGAAACGAATTTGACAAGAGTCTGCGAAGCAAAAAATCATGAAAACGTTATATTCTAAAATATTTATTATTATTTCCTTTATTTAGTGATTTACATATAAATTATATTTTTAAATATTAGAATATCAAAAAAGTATATAAAAACATTTAAAAATATAAAAAATAGTTGTCCGCCGGTAGCGGGAGCAGTGTCCAAGCTACCGGTGGTTAGGGCTCCAGAGATAGGAACCTCCTCACGATGCGAGCCGTATCGAGGAGTACTGCCTTCTGAATCAGGCCCTTGATCCAACCACCTAACGAGAGCCTCGAGAGATGTTGATCGAGGCTCTCGGCCATCAGACCATTGGCCGAGACGACAATCGGCACAATGATAGCCGAGCTCACATTCCACATGTCAACAACCTCGTGTGCTAAGTCGAGATATTTAATTTGTTTCTCTTTCTCAGCTTTCACGAGGTTCTCGTCATGTGGAATGGTAACATCGATAATCATTGCGCGGCGCGCTAATCGATCTATCACCACTATATCAGGCTTATTGGCGACAATAGTCCTGTCAGTGATGATAGACCGATCCCAGTACAACGTGACATGGTCTTTTTCGAGAACTGGGTCGGGCACATACTTGTAATACGGTACCTCAGAATCCACAAGTTTATATTTCAAATCAAGTTGCTGGTGAATAATCCTGGCTACTTGGTTATGCCTGTGCAAGTACTCCCCGTTAGCCAGATGAGAACAACCAGAGATAATATGTCTGATGGACTCACCCGGACGGTGGCATGCCCGACATACGTCAACCGTCCCATCCTTCATAATATGTCTCCGGTAGTTATTCGTCAAGATAACTTCGTCCATAATTGCACAGACAAAACCTTCGGTTTCCCCGAAAAGGTCTCCAAAACGTAGCCAGGATACGGACGCTAAGAAATCTACACCGGGCTCATGTAGAGCCCGATAGAAGCGCCCGTGAAGCTCCTTGCCTTGCCATATTTTCTTGCGGTCATCGGTAGTAAGTATTACAGGTTTGCGCCAGTTCTCTTTAGCCATGGAGAGTGGGGTGAGCCCCTTGTCCACTGCGACCACATCACGATGCATACCCAGTTCGGTTTTTAAAAAATATTCCCTGAGACTGCACACCTCGCGGTTGTGGAGGGTCTTCGCATTTAAAAAGCCTCGACCCCCGCACTTCCGCGGGATATACAGTCTCATCACCGATGATCGTGGGTGATGCATCCGGTTTGCGATCAGCAGTGTACGGAACCTCCTATCCAGGGCGTCCAGTTCGGTCTGAGTCCATTTGAGTATGCCAAAAGAGTACATCAAAACCGGCATGACCCAACCGTTGAAGGCGCGCACCTTGTTTCCGCCCGAAAGAAGGCTTATAAATACCTTTTTCAGGCGACCAAAGAAGCGCTCCTTCAGCGATTGCTTCATGTCAGCAACGTTGATCCCTAACGCTTCTTACATACCCAAATACTTATAGCTTTCGGATGAGGAGAGGGATCTAAGGTGTATGGAATCCGAGAGTTGCGTTCCCTCGGATTCCACAATCTCCCCTCGTTTTACATGCATGACTGCACATTTATCCACACCAAATTCCATCCTGATGGTGCTACTGAAAGTTTCAGTTACCTTCAGTAGCTCGATCAGTCACCATTTGTTGGGGGCAAAGAGTTTCAAGTCATCCATGTAGAGGAGGTGAGATATGACCTGACCTCCTCTCCTCAACCGATAGCCTAGACCTGAATCCTCCAGCAGTGTACTTAGAGGATTCAGGGCTAAGCAGAACCAAAGTGGACTCAAACTATCGCCCTGAAATATTCCCCGCTTAATCCATACAAGCTCATCGTTCCCCTGGATCCGTCGAAATCCTGGGTAGCAAAGGACCGTCCTCCATTGCCCCATACATGACATCAGGAAGGTGCGACACAGAGTTGCATCTGTCTTATACAACTCCAGCACCCTCATGAGCCATGTATGTGGCACCGAGTCGAAGGCCTTCTTATAGTCTATCCAGCATGTTGACAGATCCTTGCGGGATCGACGAACCTGTTGGCTTATGGCCATGTCGATGAGGAGTAGCTCCTTAGTACCGCGGGACCCATTCCTACATCCATTTTGAGAGGCAGACATAATCGAGTGACTGTCAATGTGCGTGTTAATTTTCACTCTCAAAATGGATGTAAGAAGTTTATAGACCGTTGACAAACACGTGATCGGTCTATAATTCTTGGGTTCCACGGGACTACCTGACTTATGGAGCAGGTGGGTAACGCCTGTTGTTAGAAACTGCGGTAGCGACCCAGACTCTAAGGATGACTGGAACTGAGATGCCAGGCAAGTGTGTGAACTAATTATCCATTTCAACCAGAAGTTGTGCAGTCCGTCCGGTCCCGGTGATTTCCAATTCGGTAACGGACGGACCGCTTTGGCTACGTCTAATGGTGTAATCAGTACTGGTTCCATTTCTGGTATAGTCTCACACACTCGCTCGACTTCCCGCATCCAGTCAGCCTCAGCGTGACAGACGGGTTCCGACCAGATGCTGCGCCAGAATGCACTCGTGGCTGCATCATCCGGGCGGCACACGTCTGTCACGTTTTGTTCAGGTCGCTCCCAAGCTCTATATACCCACCTTTCATCGCTCTGGAACATGCGATTTTGCATGTACCGATCAACCCGCCGCTTATACCGCCGAATACGGCTCGCCCATGCACAAACTTTCTGCTTCAGGAAGTCGATGCGCTCTGTGACATGGGACATGTATTCTCGAGGGCTGACTCCAGTTCCCGAGAATGCCCGCCTCACAAAGCACATCACTCGTGGTCGTGTATTGCCCTCCCTGAAGCAGTATAGTTTGCCAATGAGTACCCTGGCCCCATCGATACGACGCTCGATCCTGCATTGCCAGGCTGGTACGGCTGGTTTTGTTTGAGTAGCTCCGTCCCAGTTTGGAAACTTGACGTTTGCTACACGACATGCCGCAACAGCCGCGCAATACAGGATCGAATGTGTATCAACGAGGTTCTCGCTGCTCTCGAAAAAATGTTTAAGCTGCGAGTCCAAGGCACACACCAGCGCCCTATTTTTTTTGTGCATGGGTAGGCGTGGTAATCGGGGTCTAAGTTCGGTCGGAGTGGACCTATACTCGCGAACCGCATCCTCCAGTGCGATCCTCAATCGGGCGTTGCACTGGCTACTTACTGTGGCAACCCTATCATCCTCCTCTTCAACATCATGATTGGACCGCGGCGGGATTGAATCAATAGTTGACACTTGTGCCGCGGTTTGTGCCGAAGTTGAGACGATATGGTTGCTCAGTACCTCTGAGCGCAGCCTATCAAGTGCGGCATCGTCCAACCTATGATTGCGTTGGATGACCCGCACCTGATCCGAAAGTCGTTGGGCCGAGACGTTGACGGTTGGCTCTAGTTCCTGAAACAGAGACAGCATCCTAACACGGTACGCAGTGAGGTTAGTTCCTCCCTCTGTAGACCCGTAATATGTGCGCATGACGTTCTCGTTCATAGACTGAGTCCATCTCATGCGCTGCACACAACCACCGGCAGCGGGGACCCGGCTCGGGGCCGGTTGGCCCCTAAGTCCCAAGCTTCTCGGTGGCCGGCCTCTCCTCCGCCGACGTACAGGTGTTGGCGACGTCGGCGGGGAAAAATACTCGTCGCTCGAGCTCGACGCAACTGCCGCGGCCGGTGTCGTCACAGCACTCACGGTGGGGCTGGGTACCAGCGGCGGCGAGGCGGAGCTGAGCGAAGAGTCCGGAGGTGGTGGGCGTGCTCGTCTCGTAGCTGATCTCGTCAACACATTATTTTCTTTATTATGTAGTCTTCATGTTTTATCGGAGGTGACATGACAGATGTCACCTCCGATTCGGCAGTTTTTGATGAAACTCTTGGTTTTTATGGTTCATTTTGTTATATTTATAAATAGGTTGTAATTATTTTAGTTTCAGGCTTATTTTAATCTCAGAGAATAAAAGAAACTGCGTATAAAATGAATTTAACTGAAAATAAATTAAGAAAACGTATTCCGTGACGTGATGGTGTTGCCAGCTTATTATTATTATTTGTATAAAGATTATTCTGTGAAAGTTTCTTAGACTCCGTGAATATTGTTCTAAAATGAGTGATTATTATCTTTGTGAAATAATTTTCTCGGAACTATCTTTATTAATGAGATATGATATCCGTTAAAATTATTTTAAACAAGCCGTACGCCCGATGAGATTTCCCATCGGTAACTTCTCATGGGCCTTAGGGAATGAGTTTCTAAGAAACAATGATACCTACAGCAAAATTTCGCTTGTAAACAGAAGTCTAAGCACCAGCTTCCACGTTTCTATCTTTCAAAATGACGTACTTCCATGCAGACTTTCATTCCCTATTTAACACCTTTAGGGCCAAGAATTATCTCTCATCTGTCGTCATGCCCACCTTAGGTACTTTTATGAGAAACTCGTGTGTAAAATGTCATGCTTCTTGGCTAGGTATGGTTGTGCGATGTCGGTCAGGGAGTAAATTAATTTAATATTTTTATTAAGTACATAAAGAAATAAATAAAACAAAATGCGTATAAGGGCATTACAGCAAAAAAAAAAAACACCTTAGAACTATAAATAACAGAAAACAATGCTTTTTAATACCAAAGGGCCTCAGCTCGGCAATAAGTCTAGTAAAGTAGATGATGGCTCAGTGAGATGTCGTGATGGCTCAGAGGTTAAGACCTGTCCTCTCATGTACGAGGTTGGTCCCTGGTACCTCATTAACGGCAAAACTCTGTAAATATCTATTAACTGCTCCCAAACAACGATGTTTTTTTTTAAATTTTATTTTATCTTTTTTACAAACTTCACTGACATAATGTTTTTTTTTATTTGACATTATTATACCTACAATAATAATATTATACCTACAATAATAATAATTACAATAATAATAATAAAATTTCAACAAGGTTCCTTTATTATTTTAAACATACATATTTATATTGTTTGTTTTTGTTAATGTAACGGCCGTGGACGTTGTAGCCTTATTAGACTGTAGATCTGTAGACCATTTTCTATTTTGTTAAGTACCTGGTACTTTTGATGGGCCTACGCTGTCCTCTCATACCTATTAACACTGTAATTGGAAAACATTGTAAAAGCCAATTTTTTTTAAAAGAGTAACCGTGGAGTTTCATGCCGGCTCTTCTCCATAGGAAACGACCAATTGGAACTGTGCACCTAGCTTCTGACGTTTCATAAGTGCCCATGTATTGTAGGCTTATGTGAAATAAAATTTGATTTTGGTTGTGGGTTCAAATCCGGGTAAGTACAAATGTGAGTTTTCAATTCTTATGTCCTTTCTGAGTTTATCTTGGACGTGATTGACTTCGGTGAAGGAAAACATCGTCAGAAAACCTGGAGTTTATAGTTAATATAAGTCTGAAATCGCCAACCCGTCTACGGCAAACCCGTTCTCAAACTTCCGGTCCTGAAAATGCATGAACTGAAAATAATTATTCAAACATCTGAAACTTCCGGAATCTGTTTTCATATTCCAATATGATTTTGATTTTCAGTGTGACAAGAATCGCGATCCGACTCATATAGTTATTAAGTGGTTTTCGAGGAGTTCGTTAGTTTTACTTGTTTTTTGTAACGTTCAGGTAGAGTCAGAAACGATACTTTTGAAGAAATGAATAGGAATATCCAGATTTTGTGAAGACCTGCCTCTTTGGTGTGGCGATTGCAAGAGCAATTGCAGGAAGTGGGGTTCTGCCGGTCTATTCTGTAAAAATCACACCGTGGAAACTCAGGTGATGTGAGCTGTCATTCCATTGAGGGCAGGGATTGACACTATTTATTGATGCTAGGGATTGACACTATGTATTGGTGCTAGGGATTGACACTACGTATTGATGCTAGGGATTGACACTATGTATTCATGCTAGGGATTGACACTATGTATTCATGCTAGGGATTGACACTATGTATTGATGCTCACTTCATCTAAGTTTGAACAGTGAGATATTTACAGAATAGTACTACTGGTTCGATCACTGTTCCACGCGAAGTGAGAAGCTTCTAAGTAGCAACCCAGCATCTGAATAATATGTATTTGGAAAATAGCTGTTGGTTCGTTCCTAGAACACGGGACTCATAGCGTACTCATAGTAAACTCAAAGTTGGCAAAATGAAGAAATGTGTTTTACTAAGAATTCATGAGGATTGGGGAAATTTGAAACTTGAATGTGAAAAGTATTGTATGTGTGTTGTGCAAGTCATTAACATTTACTAGCACATTATTGAGGTACAATTTCTTTCCCATAATTAATTACCCACATAGTGTATAAGCTGTGTGCAAACATTATAAGCACTCAACTGAGTTTGTTTATCGCTTCCTTCAACATTAATTGATCATTAAATCAACATGCTGATCATTTATTATTATCTGATCTATGACATAAAACATAACATCGCGCCTGTGTTCCTTATAGGAGTAGGTAGGTAGCTAGGCGGAACGGAACAGTAACATTTGTTGTGCATGTTATTAATCCCTAAGTTTGTTTCGCCATTTCCTCTCAGTCAGATAGGAACCTCGACTCTATCTAGCTTATTTTTTTAATATGACGTGTAAAAGTGATTTCGGTATCCTACTTACAGAATAAACAATTTCATTTAATTTCCCAAGTACTGGGGGGGGCAACCTAGCCATTACCCGGGCACACATTTTGACGCTGGCTATTAAGAATTTCCTGATGGAATAATAACGCTGTATCTGACACGGGTATCGAACCGAAGACACCACGCTGTCCAGTCACGCTAGTCATATTCATAAACCTCTTGTTTCACCTGAGGAAACCTACTTTCTAAATTACTCAAAAACACACCTTATTCATGTAAAAGAAAAACGCCTACATTCAAGGAATCGATTATTCATTTGCCCGATCCAAAAAATATTAAAAAGTAAACAGTTTTTTTTGAGGATCGTACGAAAGGTAGCGACATCTATCTGTAGCAATTAAAAGTGACAGTAACAAGTGTGTACTCGTCATAATCTGAGCACCTTGTTATTTTTGTAATTTTTCGTACCTTTCAGCGTATTGCTTGAGCCATAATGAAGTCTGCATTATAAAAACTTACGAAAAAAACAGTTTCAGGATTTCTGTTAAAAATAATAAACGTTGCTCGAGACTTTACGGACTCACTTTTTAGGTACCTACCTACTTGGATTCCCGTAACGCACCTAACGTGAGCAATTATTATTCTGATAAGACAATAATCTGTTATTAACTAAACATAACACTGTATGGTTAAACAAAAAATAACCCTAATTTTTGTGTCCAAAACAAACAAGCGGAAAAAGCGCTGCGACATCAGCGACTCACACCTACCCTCATACTGCAGTGATTACTTATTGCCAAGTCTTTGTCAAGTCGTCGGAATGGAAACGGTAAAGGAAAACATCGTAAGGAAACCGGCATGTCCTAGACCCAAAAAGTCGAACATGTGTGCCATCTACCAACCCGCACCGGGCCCGCGTGGTGGGTTACGGCCCACTCCCTCTCACAGAGAGGAGGCCTGTGTCCCAGCAGTGGGAACATCATAAGCTGAATAGGTATGTTATGTTATGTATTGTCAAGTCGTCCACTGGTGTGTTGAGTCTGCGAAATTACAGTAGGTGAAGCGATGTTTAGGCTTAATCAACACTTATTTACCAATTTTTTTCCACTATTTTTTACGCCCATTTTCATTAAATAGTTAGATATTATTATCACCGCCTTTCTGATTATTCATTATAGTAGTCTTTAGGGTCACAAGAGCTATCGTGAACATAACAATTTTAATTTTTTTATGGACTACTTATAAGATATCGTTCATTCCCTTGTATTTGATACTAGCTGTTTCCCGCAACTTCGTCTGCGATCCATGATAAAAAGTAAACAATGTCGGTCCCAGGCTACCTACCTGTTAAATTTCATAACCATCCATTCATCCGGGTAGGATTTTTTATAGTGGATTATCAAAGTACTTAAATAGCTCTTATTGAAATAAATCGGTCTTTACTATGACTTAGAAACACCATATTGTTTTACGTCACTACACTTCAAAAAATATTCTTTACCATAACTTTACGCCCATAAGCGTTAGACCACACACATAATATTTTATAAGCCGATCAATACACATTTTTCTTTCTTTCTCGTCTTTAAGCTCGACGTCTGCTGTCGCTGTAAGCGGTTTACATGTAAATTAGTTCGCATGTGCCCTGGGAGCTTGTTAACTATAACAAGATGGATATTTTCACTGTAGGCTCATGTACTCTGTGTACTTCTTATGTCAATGTTTGCGACGTATGTGGCTTATGTGGCACATGGAATAAGTTGGAGGCTAAATTGTTTGCAGCCATATTGATCGTCTACTGACGGATTTTAGACCTAAGGTTGTCACTAGAAGTTAATAGAGTTTGTTTAATGTAGGCGCGCTGCGACGCTAATTGCATAGCACCGCTTCTTCACGACATCTCGACGGTCTGTCCCCGCCAGGTGAGACCTCTAGTTACCTGGGGGAGGTCTGGTGGCGGACGACCAGCAACGGAGATGCCACTCGACGCTCTTACAGATTTATGGGCAAGAAATTTCATAGTTACTCTTTAAAACACTGTATATTCTCGTGTAATAATATTATGTTTTAGGTGGGTACATTATTTCTGCACGCACGGTGATGTCTGGGGAAGATTTTTCCCGTAGGTGTCGTAAAAGGCGACTAAGGGACTTACTAGAGACTGGGAAAGAGCGTTCTCTATGCATTTTAACGCCATACTGTGATCGCCAACCCGTCTGCCAAGCGTGGCGATTATGGCAAGCCTACCTCCCTTTTGGGGGAGGCCTATGTCCAGCAGTGGACGTCTTTCAGCTGAAATGATGAATATATTATAATTATGTACAATTCATTAAACCTTAATTGGTTTCCGTACGTCTTTTTCGGGTAACCACTGAAAATCAGCGCTATGCTGTAGGCCGCCCATAGCACAGCATCATGCTGAGTGGAAGCCCTTTTGTCAGTCACGACATGCCAGTAGCTGCCGACTATTTCTGTTTTGTGCTCGTGATTATATATGTAGATCTATGTATTTTTAACCGACTTCCAAAAAGGAGGAGGTTCTCAATTCGTCTGTATGTTTTTTTTTTTTTTTTGTATGTTTGTTACGCGATTACTCCGTCAATTATGAACCGATTTTGAAAATTCTTTGTTTGTTTGAAAGGGTATACTCCCAAAGTAGTCCCATTGCCACCAAATTAAAATCTGATGAGGGAATCCCATGGAAATCGAGGGAACCCTCAAATTTTATATGCAAACTTATAGCGATTTGGGAACTTTTTATAGTAACTCGTGCATTTGCTCTCGGAAAGCACCATTTGGTGAAGTGGAACTGATGAAGGAGACCACAGATGGCCACCGGAACAATAAAATAATGAGTACGTATTTAACTGGTTGCGATTAAGCAATTTATGCTCGTCCCTATGCATATGGTGAGTGGCAGTTCTCCTGGTTCTTAGCAGGAGAACTCCTTAACAATCAACATCGGGAAAAGCAATATTTTATAAAAGGTGATGAGCAGTTTACATTAGGCTATTGTAATTTAGATAAGATCAAAACTGTGCCACTAAAAAGTGAAAAATAAAAAAAAAAATACAGGAAAATAGTAACCGACTACCAAAAATAACACTACAAAATGAAAAATAACTTAATTTCGGAAGTCGGTGGCAAAAACTCAAATACAGATCCAAAGACACCGACTTCCGAAATTAAAGTTATTTTTCATTTTGTAGTGTTATATTTGGTATTCGGTTACAATTTTTTGTAAAAAGTTTTTTTGTTTTATCTTTCTGTTAATGTATTTCTCGAGCTAATTATCTTTTTGTATACACGTGTTTCTGTGACAAATAAACTTATGTTTCTTTCTTTTCTTTCTTAGTTAGACCACTATTTGCCCCTTACCAGTGGCTACTTACATTTACCTATCTATTCAGTTAGCTTCGATCGAACATTAAAAGTAATGTGTGTTAACTTAGCTGGATACGATATAAACACAACAGATCCACTTAGCTTAACATTTTTCTTAGTACTTACCTTTCTGCAAAACTGAAAAATGTTGACTGATGATGAATAAAATCTGCAACAATGTATTAATTTGTGTATCGAATAAGGTTTTATTTCTCTATGTTAGATAAATACATGAATATTAATATAAATGAAAGATTGTTAAATATAAACACTACCGGATTTAATGGTAAGTTTTTTATTATGCAGTTGGTCCAAATGATTTGCTATCGCAAACGATAGGTACACAAAATATTGCAACAAAGGAATCAAATTGTTTTGTCCTAATTTACTCAAATGATAACGTGCTCGAGTCTTGACAATGTTCAGTTCGCTATTTGTGTTCAACCTAAAATAATGAAAACTTCGCTCAAGAATAAAGTAGTGCTTGTGACAGGAGGAGCTCAAGGCATTGGATGTGGAATAGCAGACCAGTTCCTACTGCACGAGGCTAAAATTGTTATTTTACTGGATATTGATAAAATACAAGGAACCAAAACAAGGAAAAACTTAACAGAAAAACATGGAGAAGGTAAAGTCGAATTCATAAAATGTGATGTGACAACTGATTTAGAACAAGTTTCGAAAATTATAATTGATAATTACAAAACCGTTGATGTAGTAGTTGTGAGCGCTGGCATTGGAAATTCGACAAATTGTAAAAAACTGATTGACGTAAATGTTACAGCAGTTATAGAATGGTCCATGAAGTTTTTAGGGCACATGAGAAAGGATAACGGTGGAAGTGGCGGAACCATCATATTAATATCATCAATATTTGGATTTAGACCAGCACCATGTGCTCCTGAATATCAAGCGTCAAAATTCGCTGTGAATGGCTTTACAAAATCTTTGGGCCATATCGACAATTTTGACAAAACTAGTGTTCGTGTTGTAGCTTTATGTCCAGTGTTAACTGAAACTAGACTAACCTTCAATTTGCGAGATCCAGAACTTCGAAAGACCCTGCCTGAAGGTGTAGTTGAATTTGCGAACTCATTTCCTTGGCAAAAGGTTGAGGATGTTGGTAATGCTGCTGTAGAAGTTTTTACTACGGCTGAAAGTGGAACCTTGTGGCTGATTGAAGGTGGCAAACCAATAACTCAAGTTACATGAAGAATAAAGGCTACTAAAAGTTGTATTCAGTGTGTGAAACCAGTGTTCAAGCGAATATTTTTTTTTATATTTCAACCTGTGAAGTTAGAAGGTTATTTGCGGTTTCAATTAGTCGTCCAATTCCAGCTGGCATTTAGCAATTTATCAAAGAGCTATTTTTAAATATTACATTTGATAATCTAATGATTTCAATCAAGCTTATTTGTTCCAAAGTTACTCAAGCATATCTGTGATGTGATAATTATTTATGTTTTCGTTTCATAAGCTTGACCTCCTTGAACCATATGTTATGACGTTACTAACGTCATAATATGGTTGGCAGAGGAAAATTAATAAAATCCAAATAAAATAATATGTATGCAATATTTAAAATAACAAGATACTAATATCTACCAGGGGTAATAATTTAGATATTTTTTTTATCAATGTACAGTTTTTGTGACGAAATTGCTCTGCGTAGTAACGAAAACTTTTAAATATTGGTTCACATTTTTATAACATGATTAACAATCATAATATATTTTTATTTTTTTAGTGTTCGTGTCATTTGAGATAATAATATCAGTAGGTACTAGGTAGGTACCCACATGAACCTTGGTCAAAAAATCTTTACGGTGTTTTTTTTATAAAAGATTATTAAATATTCCAAGTTATCATTACCAAATCTAAATTTAAAACTTGATGGCAAGAAACTAGATACTATTACGGAAACTGTATTTCTAGGAATTACTCTAGACTCGAAATTACCCCATTGCAATTTTGAATCTAGAGTAATTCCTAGAAAATAATAAAGTTTCCGTAATAGCCCACATTAGAGCTCTTTGAGGTAGATTAAGTTCAGCTGCGTATGCAGTAATAAAAATAAGTTGGTTGACTGATATATCTACAGCTACTTAGGTTAGTATACTTTGCTTATTTCCACAATATTATGTCATAGGCGTTCTGCTGTGGGGATCGGTAGCTGACGTAGATTAAATTTACATTTTACAAAGAGGGCAATCCGCACGCTCTATGAGAATGGGTCCTCGTGAGTCCCTTAGAAACAAATATAAATACATGTAGTAACCATGGAAATTGTGATATCCTAAGTCATTTCTTATTTATACAGTATCCGCTTTTATAAGAAGTTGCTAAAGTTAGTTACAGAACTTTGCGATAGAAAGTTCAAAACTCAGTTCAAACGTATCCTTATCAAGAAAGCATATTAAAGACTACGTTGAAGACAAGGAAGTTTGGCAATAATTCCTCCTGCACAGACTTGTTACAGTTGTAATGGCAATCATGTCATTTGCTGTAGATGGATTTTTATTATGTTATTGATATTTGATTTTGATTTGCTTGTTATTTGCCACCGACTTCCAAAACTAAAGTTATTTTTCACACATTGGTCCTTTTTTTGGAAGTCGGTTGTTGTTTTGTGTTTAAAAAGTTTTATTCTATTTTACACTTTTTAGTTGTAGTCCCAACCCCCCCACACCAATTCCTAAACCTAGCACTACTTGCTTTGTAAACAACAGTGACAGGATGTTGTATAACATCATCAACTCAAACACACCGTGTAGTGTGTTCACCGTGAGTGGACTCTCGTTTATAAACGACGAAGTTATGAGGTAACAAACATAAAAAAAATACAACCGACTTGAGAACCTCCTCCTTTTTGAAGTTGGTTAAAATAACATTCATTACGCTGTTGACAGCAACAGATTTCCAGGATCCAATTAATAATGATGTGCACTTTGTTTCCATAGTCACATTTTTACAGACTTGGCGTGAATTTTCTCTTTAACAAGGAGAACTGTTATAGCAATGAATGGGTAATGAAGAAGAGAACGATAAATCTGCTTTATGAACTTGTATGGTACAAACCTTGTTGTTTTGCGGATACTATTGCTTTACAAGAAACGTGGCTGCTGCCGGGTAAACTGTATTTCTTGGAGAATGTTCACGAAGACATTGCGAGCACGGGTACGTCTGCTGTGGAAACGTCTACTAGTATCCTCCGGGGCCAGCCGTTCGGTGGTGTGGCGCTGCTAGGGCGTAAGTCAGTGTTTAGGTGTGTTGCAATAATACCGTGCTGTAATCCACGTATTGCCGCAATACGAGTACGTATCACTACGGAGGATCGTCCAGTGCTTGTGATTTGCGTATACATGCCATGCCAATAGACGTAGTGGAAAATGTGCCTGAATTCACGGATTGCCTCAGTTCAATCAGTGCTATCATTGACGAGAGTGGTATCGAGTCTGTGTTAATATTGGATGATTTTAATGCCCATCCAGGTGAGCGCTTTTATCATGAACTTGTGGTGTTTTCAAAGGAACGGGACCGGACTTGTGTGGACACTAATAAGTTGCAATTAACGTCAGATACGTTCACGTTCATCAGCGAGGCCTATGGGTGTAAGCATTGGCTAGACCACTGGCTCACGACAGAAGCAGCCCTGTCCAATGTTTTGAACGTATCCGTAAAGCACGATGTTTTCTGGTCTGACCATTTACCATTGGTGCCTTTAATGTTATAAGAGAAAAAACTAATGTAAAAACCCATTACGTAGTAAAATACAGTGGGGAGAGAGAAGCGTAGAACAATGTCATTCCTATGAAAATATGTGTAATCAACAGCTAAAACATATTAACTTGCCTATCGAGATACAACAATGTTGTGGTAGTTATTGTAGGGATACTAGTCATAGTAGCTTTATAAATGACGTATATGGACATTGTTAACATTCTATGTAATAATACGAGCTACACGTATGTGTTGTAAGTAAATTGAGCGTAAGAAACCATTGGCTGGGTGGAACAAATTTGTAAGCGAGGCTCTCAGGAACGCTCGGATATAATTTAATAACTGGCTGTGGTATAGTAGACCTGCTTGCGGCGCCATATTTGAGGCAATAATAGAATCTCGTAAGATCTTCAACTGGAAGCTCAAATAGTGCCAACACAACTAGGATCAGATTCGAATGTAATTATTAGATAAACGCCATTCAAGTTCAGATTTTGGTGGTTTCTGGAAGAGCACTAAACAGCTTAATTCTAGAGCTGGGTTTCTGTGAGTATCGATGATGTCTCCAACTCGAAAGATGTTGCTGATTTATTTGTATGCATTTTGATGTGAAGTCGCGATTGGGTCCGCCGTGCCGGGAGATTGATGCTGGGGACAGTGCTACAGAAATAACTGTAGTAATTTTAGCAAAAGTTATAAAGACAAAAATTAGAAACATGAAGAGGGACAAATCCCCTGGGCATGATGGACTCAGCATCGAGCACCTGCAGTATGATGGGTACCATTAGCCTCGTGTGTTGGCTCTTCTGTTTAATCTGTGCCTGGGTCATTCATACCTTCCTTCCGATATGTAGCGGGCTTTGGTGGTACCAGTGGTCAAGAGTAGGACCGGAGACGTCTCTGACAGGTCAAACTATAGGCTGATTTCCTTGGCTACAGTCATGGCTAAAATAGTTGACAGTGTGCTTAATTCACACCTGAACCACATCAAACTGCATGATGCCCAGTTTGGGTTTCGGCCAGGGCTGTCAACAGAAACTGCTATTCTTAGTTTAAAGCATGCTGTCAGGTATTACACAGACAGGAAAACACCTGTATAAGCGTGTTTCCTTGACCTGTCCAAGGCTTTTGATCTTGTCTCTTTTGACGTTCTCTGGCAAAAGTTGTCTGATACCGCGGTCCCACCGGAGCTCGTATCACTTCTGTGGTACTGGTACATGAAGCAGGAGAGTCAGGTGCACTGGGTAGGAGAGCTCTTAGAGCCAAGTAGGCCGGAGTGTGGCGTGAGGCAGGGTGGCCTGACCTCACCGTTGCTGTTTGGTCTGTACGTGAATGCACTGATCGAGCGGCTCAGTAGCACTCGTGTCGGTTGCTTTATTGATGGAGTCTGTTTCAATAATTTAAGCTATGCAGACGACATGGTGCAGCTGGCCCCCTCGATCGGTGCGCTCCGTAAGCTTCTCGATATTTGCAAGTCGTATACTGCTTCTCATGGCCTTGTATACAACGAAGGCAAGTCAAAATACATGGTCTTCAAGTCTCGTACCAATTAAGTGTCCCTACACCGTCCCTCCTGTGTTACTGAACGGTGTGGGGATGCATAGGGTGTACTCTTTTAAATACCTGGGTCACTTGGTGACGGATGATATGCAAGACGACGTAGATATGGAGAGGGAGCGCAGAGCATTGTCGGTTCGGGCTAATATGCTGGCCCGCCGGTTCTTCCGATGTACAGCCGCGGTCAAAATAACTTTGTTCAAAGCATATTGCATGTCACTGTGCTCGGGGAGCCTGTGGTTCAGTTACTCCCAAAAGGCCTACAATGCTCTGCGGATCCAGTATGATAGCGCATTTAGAGTGCTGTTGCGTTTGCCTCGGTTCTGTAGCGCATCATCTGTTTGCTGCACGTACCAACTGCTTCAATGCTGTACGGCGTAAGAGAGCGGCCTCGTTGCTAAACAGACTCCGTGGCAGCCCCAACTGCATTCTACGCGCTATAGCCGGGAGACATGACAGCCCATTGGTGAGGTCACTTGTCGCACTGTCTGTGTTATTAGTTAAGTACTAACATAGGTTATGACTATTGTTACGACCCCAATGGATCTTTGTTATCTGCAATAACTGAATTATTATGATTATGATTATAGCAGGGATTTTATGATTACGGTCGGTCGGACTTATCGTTTTTATATGCATGTGTTTCTGTGACAATAAAATAATGATTCTTTATTTCTTTCGTTTCTCTTGTGTTATGTAGGTACGTCGCAAACACAAAATCTCACTTGCACTTAAATCCCGGAACTTGATAGCTCGGTGTTTTCTGTCTGATTTATGTAACCTCTAAAAAGTGTTAAGCCCCATTTACACACTGCAAGTTTCTGGAACGTTCAAGAGCAATAATCGCATGTTTAAAGCACGTTCAAATATTGCCATTTAAGAATCGCAAGCAAAGTTGCATGTTTACGTATTTGCGCTGCCAAATATTTCATTCAATTTTATTGAACGTCTTCTCAATAGTTTTTTTAACTTGCTGCGTTCGTTTGTGTTTCCAATCACTTTCTGTCATCCAATTGAGCAAAAACTTGTATACCTAATGTAACTTAACGAAACTGCAATAATTTATTTATACCATGTAGCTGGTTTGATGAAATGTGTCTGGTCGGTATAAATTGCTATTAATTTATTGACGTATTGGTTTTATAATTTATGTATGCATGGTATTTTTTTTATATAAATATTTTTTTCAGCAATGCAGCCAGCCAGAAGTCAACCACAGGAACATCGTTGGATTTGTCTTACTAGATTATACCCCAAAGTGAACTTCAGGGTATGATGATGGAGCCGGAAGATGGCCATTGGAATTCCTCAACTATGCATGATAGCCCCGTTGAGGAGGGCTCGTTGGATTAATTGTCTTACAAGTATTATACCCCAAGGTGAACTTCAGAGTATGATGGTGGATTCTGAAAGTGGCCATAGGAATTAAAAAAATCTTATTAAGTACTTTTTAGTTCTTCAGCTCATAATTTAAAGCTTGTTTAAAAATATTTTTCCGTATATTTTAATTTTAAAAACACTCTTAAGAAATCTTATCCAAACAAGGATTGCATGAGCAATTTAATTCCACGTGCTGTATAAACCAATACCAGTTTTGAACGATAACTTGCCCGTATTGAGCAACAATTGTACGTGTTGTTTACAAGGTGCCAGTCCATTGGTGCTTCAGTTTTATGTTTATGACCTTAATTCTGAATTTAATTTTGTTTTTAATTATGATTTTAATTCTATGTTTGCGATTTTATTTTATTTTGTATTATGACATAAACAATTTTAGTATGGATATTTATCTGAAATAAATGATTTGATTTGATTTGATTTGAATAAACTTGCACTGTGTAAATGGGGCTTTATTTGTCTGTCTAATTTAAATAAATGTGTTTTAACCTTTTTTACTAACTGTCTGTAGTTCAAATTATTTAACCTAGAGGTACACCAAACCCCTGGCCAAACGAGTCGTTAATGAAAAAACAAAGGTCTTTAAATCAAGTAAAAAATAAGTTGTTTTCACAAAGGCCCCGCGTGTCGCGCGACAATCGCCTTTGTGTCGCGTCGTGAGTCACGCCGGTCTGTAGAAGCCTTTATAGGAAATATCTATGCAAAATTTGAACAAAATCTATCCGGTAGTATTTGCGATGCTGGAACATACATTTAGACAAACAGATAAACAGACAAAAAATCTAAAAACTATATTTCCGCGATTAGAATCTTTCCCAGACCTCGTGCAATTACTTTTTTTTTCAGAAATATTCATTGTATACATTTTGACTTTGCTACGGGTTTATTATAATTTTTTATAGAATAGACTAGCTTTTGCCCGTGGCTTCACCTGTGTAGAAAATTCATCCAAATTCTTACTAATGATTGAAATATCGTGAACTCATGCAAGCCTTTTTTGTTAAAGTTACCTCTGCTCAAAAATTTTGCACAACGTGTCGTGAACATAATTAGTGATTAAACGAACTTACCTGTAAGCGATGTTCTATCATAAAAATACTTTAGCCTCGTCCTCGAGATTAGAGTAATCTCATGCAACTTACAAGCGGGATAAAAGGTATCCTTTGTGTTAATCCAGGTTATAAACCATCTTTGTGCCAAATTGCCAAATTGCGAAATTGCCAAAGCGTAACAAACAAACAAAGTCACTTTCGCATTTATAATATTAGTTAGGATACTAACTAGTAAACTGACATACCTACTGATACCGATAATTATGATAACTGGATAAAATATTATATGCGGTTTAACAACATGATTCTAAAACACTGAAGTGAATAACAAGTTAATTGCTTGTTTGTCAAGAATTATCGCATTCAGTTTGATGACTGGAATGCATTATAAATTCCGCGGTCAGTTTTTAAACCTATTAGTCGTTGAAGTGCAACCGACAAACTAACAACATGGCGAGAGACTTAACAAACAAAGTTGTCGTGATCACCGGTGGAGCCGACGGAATCGGCTACGAGATTGCTGACAAGTACCTTCAAAAAGGCGCCAGAATCACCATCCTTCTCGACATCAACGAGAAACTTGGAGCTGAAGCGGTGAAGAAACTAACAGCCAAACACGGTAACAATAAAGCAGCCTTCCTTCGATGTGATGTCACAGCAGACATAGCTACTGTTTCCAAGTGGATTTTTGACTCTTACAAAGTAGACGTTCTAGTTAACAACGCCGGAATACTCAACGACCGTGCCCTTAAGAAGACCATCGACATTAACGTCACTGCGGTTGTGGAATGGGGACTGACCTTCTGGGACCACATGAGAAAAGATAAAGGCGGGAATGGAGGCACAATCATCAACCTTGCTTCTATATATGGCTACAGAGTAGACCAGTTCCTGCCGATTTATCAAGCTTCGAAGTTCGCAGTTATGGGATTCACTAAGTCTTTGGGTCATGTTGCTAACTGTGAGAGGACTGGTGTAAGAGTAGTGGCAATATGTCCTGGATTTACTGAAACTAAGTTGACGGAGCAGCCTGCTTCCTGGGACATGGGTCAAGACAAGGAGTTCGGCCAATTCTTGAAGGCTCAAGCATGGCAGAAAGTGGAATCAGTAGGCAACGCTGCAGTGGACATTTACCAGAAGGCTCCCAGTGGCACAGCTTGGCTTACTGAAGGTGGTAAACCAATTGTAGAAGTTGCTAAGTGCTAAGTAACTCGATATACCTTTAGGGTAGTACATATTGTCTTGGTAATTATTAAATGTTGTTTTATTATTGAAATGTGCTTATATCTTTTATTATTTTAATATCCTAATAACTTGAATATTTTCTATAAAACAATATGCATTTATTACTGCAGCTGTTAAGGCTCCGCGCACGAATAAAACCCTTTTTCGTCAGTTTCTTATCTAATTGTGAGAAAACTTTTAATAATTCAAACATTAAGTCTTTGTTACTATAAAAGTACAGTTTTCGTGGTGATAAACCATTCGTGTCAGTCATAGCACCTGTTAATAGCTTTATCACTTTTGCGCTCTAGAAAATATAGTTTATTTCGCCTTTGATTTACTTAATGAAGATATTGCAAATTCATAAAATAAAATTTTGATTTTATCTCAAGGATAGCTGAAAAACAATGTGTGATTTTTAAAATTCTTGATAAGTTTTGCTAAATAATAGGACAAAATACATTACAGGCTGGATTTTAACATTTGTTTTCTGCTATATTTTGTATAGAAGTTGAAAAAAGTGGTCCCGCCACGTGCAAGTAGACCATATATTATAATTATGTTTATGATATTTTTTAATGTCCATACTCAAAAGTATTTTCTTATAAAAAGATGATCAAACGTCACTCTCGCCTCATTTTTTGGAAAACCTATTGCGAAGTTTTGTAATTTTCCAGGAATTCTTAATTTATTTGAAAAAATCCTTCCGTTACATGCATAACAAAGAACTTGCCTTTACAAATCACAAATAATTTTGTTTAAATAATTTTTCCCTTTCTCACAAACAATGAACAAAGTTGACCAAACTCAATCGATATCGTGCACGGCCCCTTAAAATTTATAATTTAACAGCTGCGGTCGTATCTACCACCGATTGCACAAAAACTCACTTTTTGTAAAAACTTCTAAATCTGCATCATGATCATTTAACCGAGATAACACGTTAATGATAGGTATTAGGTATGTTGTTAACTTTGGAACGATCCTAAAAAATATCAGTATTTTTATCTAAAGTCCACATTATATCTTATGTGTACTTTTTTCATTACAAAACGTCTCGACTAGATTCTACAGAAAGATGGTTTAGAACATACCAAACTGGCAAATATTTTTGTTTTACACACCTCTGCTTACCCCTTCAGGCGTGTTATATAGAACATGCTAAGTGTTCCTAGAGACTTTACATAAATTTAAGATGGTGATTTGATAATTGGTTTGTTTAAACAATTTATGAGGCACGACACTTTAAGGCTACGTAATAAAACCGGCCAAGTGCGTGTCGGACCACACTCAATGAAGGGTTCCGTAGTTAGGATGAATTTATCCTAAAAACAAACTTAACTTTGTAGTTGAAAAACATGTTCTCCCATACATCGAGATAAGTCACAGTCAATTCTCCAACTGCAAATATAAGTTTGTAATCGCAAAAAACAATTTTTTATGTGATAAAATTGCAAATTTACAATTTTAGGACTTTTTCCTATACTTGTGCTGTGATACTTTGCTTCTTGCCAAATTTCATGATTCTAGGTCAACGGAAAGTACCCTATAGGTTTTGATTTATTTGCGAGTATATGTCGCAATAATGTCGCATAAATCACCGTATTTTTTTATTACGTGATTTTTTTAGAGCTCCGAGGGACCGTAGGCTTACGTATTTGATATTAATTTCAACTTGATACATACACGCGTTCCTGAGAAAAAGGGTTTTGATAGACTGACAGACAGTCGGACAACGAAGTGATCCTATATGGGTTCCGTTTTTTCCTCTTGAGGTACGGAACCCTAAAAATGAAGGCTAATGGATTTTTTTGTATAGAATTAAAAATATTGTACTGTCCTGAGGACATAGACAAGTGGCAATAGCTTTCATAGCGTTTCGAATTTTTACAACGCCTTCCAACAGGATAGAATATTATGTCAATACAATACATTTTTGACTTTTCCATCACCACTATCGCTGATAGATTGTAACGTTGGCTAGGCCCTCAGGTTATACCGTAAGCAGGTTTACAGGTTAACAGCAATTTGAGACGACATAAGTAGCTTAAAATTTGACCTACAGCTAGGTTACAATTATTATTTGCCAGTGAGCCCCAAACTAGACAGTTAGTCTGTACCTTGGGGCTCGGGGTACGAATTCCAGAGATGAGACTAAAGCGGTGATTTCAGGTATGGTATGGTATGATAAGGTATGGTATGGTATGATAAGGTATGGTATGGTATGATAAGGTTACAAATTACATACATACATATGTGTATGTAATTTTTGTGTGATGTGTGTATGTCCTATCAATCCACTGACGGTGCTAAAAGCTTGCCTTACCTAAATATATAATTGATGCAACATGATATTGTTTAAACCTATTTATGTTTTCTAGTGAATTTGTAATTCTTTTGAAAAATAAAATATCTTTAACCGTTTATAAAAAACCGGACATTCAGGAAGTGATCGATTGTCGTACCAAATTGTAACGTATGATGTATTTATGTTAAACGAATATTACGGAATCATTATCGGTAATGTCTATAAGATAAGACGCAAAAAGCAAACATTTTTAAAGATTATATATTTGCTATTTAGCTTACTTGTTGTATCATTTAGTTTTCTACAAGCTCACTGTCCAGTTCACTTCGCGTGGAGCTCAATATGGAGCGTGATCTTAAAGATAAAGTAGTCGTAGTGACGGGAGGAGCCAGAGGCATAGGATACGAGATCGCAGACCAGTTTCTGAAGAATGGAGCCAAAACATTGATCATCCTGGACATCATTGAAGACGTTGGAGTCAATGCTGTCAAAATACTAAACGATATACACGGCGGTAACAAAGCAGTTTTTATAAAATGTGACGTAACAAAAGATTTAGATAAAGTATCCGAAGATATATTCCAAGAACACCAAGTTGATGTTCTCGTTAACAATGCAGGAATTTTGAACGAGGACTCACCAAGGCAGACTCTTGAAATCAACTGTGTAGCTCTAGTGGAATGGAGCATGAAGTTCTGGGAATACATGAGGATCGACAAAGGCGGTCGTGGTGGTACCATCTACAATATAGCTTCCATTTATGGATACCAGTACAATCCATGGGCAGTATTCTACAAGGCATCGAAGCACGCAGTGTTGGGTTTCACAAGATCGTTGGGCCATCCTTACAACTATGAAAAGAGTGGTGTAAGGGTTATTGCCATATGCCCAGGATTCACAGATACAGTTATACTGGCTGGCAATTCGTGGGAGTGGCATAAGGAAGATTTCGATAAGATGGTACAGACTGAAGTTATAATGCAAACAGCGGAGACAATTGGGAAGGCTGTTGTGGAGATCTTTACATTTGCAGAAACTGGGACTGTGTGGACTAAGGAAAATGACGAGCCTATTAAACTGGCCCCAATGTGTTAAATTATGACAGGTGATTCCTCGAATATGCAACCTAGTTTGTCTAAAAGGACGTGGAATGCGTATATAGAGACAGGAGTGTGAAACATAAATATTATATATAAATACTATAATAAATAAAGTGTTTTCAAAATATATGTAATTGTTTGACATTGATCTGTAATTGGACGACAGAATAGTCTTATTACAAAATAACATATTAATTAATTTATTATTTATTTTATAACTCTGATCATTGGTTTTCGTCATGACAGTTTTCACATTGTTATCGTGTTATTGTTGTTAGGTTATCGTTTGAATTGCTTACGATAAACTATTTTGAAAGATAATGACATGGTGATAAGACAATGTGAAAACTGTTGGTAAGTGGTGACCGTCACCTATGGATATCGTAGGTGCTCTTCGATGCCAGAGACAAAGCTGAAACGTCTCATACATACATACATACCTATTTTCATACAAATATCCATACTAATATTGCATGCGATGGTAACTCAGTCTGTTTGTCGGTTACCTTTTCAGCATTAACGGCTGAATGGATTTCAAATTTTGGCACACAGGCAGAATATACCAGAGTTAGGAAATGGGATCATTTTTGGAAAGAAGTCCTTTAAGAGCGGCCAACCCGACATACTTTTCATACAAACGCTCGTACCTGATTATGGCGTTGTAACACATCTTTCTTTGAAATGTTAAACCTATAGGTATCTTGTGCACTATATCTAGGTTTCTATGCAAGCAAAAAATAAAAATTTGGAGAAACAAATTCAGTATATGCCTGCAAAAATCTGCTTTTTTGCACAAATTTTACCTGAACTTTGGCCGTTCATAATCCTACTCATAAATTGTAAATGTTAAGAGAACATTACGATAGAAACCTTGGAAATGTAATGGAAATTCTAAATGACCTACATTTATTTCACAAACTTGTAAGACTTACTCAAAAACATGTATTTCCTGGAACAAGTTTTACGAAATTTCCGCACACTATTTTTCATTCAATGTTATCGCGTTCTCACTCGCTTGTTAGTAGTTCTCACTTGTGCTGGATGAATCAACAAGCTTTTCGACCGTGCTCGCGTTGACGATAGACGGACCGGGAAGGGCCCTCTTAACGCGGCTTGCGGTTGGAGTTGACTGGTAGAAATCGTCACGTAACGAAAAAGTGTTATGCTCAAAAAGTCAGTTTTAATGTCTCAAGTTTCAAGGGTCAATTGTTTTTGTTTCAAAGGATTTAAAACAAAAATAATTGACACTTGAGAAGGAGGACAGTTTCCGACCTCCACGCGGACGAAGCCACGGGCAAAAACTAGTGTGCTTATAAATATGTACACTGGTACGACGGCTACACATCAAGCTATAAATTTCCAGTATAAGCTGATCTCGCAGTGTATAGGATTTCCGTACAAATGAGACTTCAGCATAAACTGGAAACGTATAGGTTGATGTGTAGCCGTGTGTAGCTGTAAGTACAGTGTAGCACAGTGATTTGGAATTCCGTATTTGGGTAGGTATGGAGAGTAAGCGCAGGCGACTTCCAGAAGTAACCCAACGGCGTTGTAGTATTAATTATTCTGTAGGTCTTGAATAGAATGGGGCAGTTACAGAGTGGAAATTTAATTATCAGCAATTAAAATTTTTCGTGTAATTTTGGCAACGACTTTCAGGCATCTCCAGGCGCCAAGTTTTCATTATTATTTTTGTTAGTAAAATGATAAGTGCATGATAAAGTGTCTTTGACCTTTAAGATATATACTGACAAGATTACATAAATATTATTAAGCACAAGTTATTGTGTGCCCGTTGACGTCAACAACCTTGGTGAGATGTTTACAGGGTGTTAAAGTAACTGCTTAGGGGTGGGTTCAGTATCGATAAAGGAACCCAGGAAAAAACTAATAAAAAAACAAAAACAAAAAATTTAATTAAACATAAAAAATAAATAAAAATATTTCTCTTCGTACTTTAACGGGCTTAGGACCGTCAAATAAAATAATTTTAATCCTAAACGATTGCTATTTTATTATAGATAATATTAGTAGGTACGAAATTTGGTTGATCTCGCAATATTTTTTTTTTCCTGGGTTCCTTTATCGATACTGAACCTACCTAAGCTATGGCACGCTGTTACTTTAACACCCTGTATAGTTTATCAAGACATCTTCAAAAACCCAACGCTGTTCAGTGTATGCGTAATCATTTAACATAACACAACATCATAACCTAGCCGTAATCCCTGAAGGTTTGAGGCAGAGTTGTCGGTACCATTAGAACACCCACGCACATCTCATTTAATAAGTGTCATATCTTTTACTTTAGTTTCTCATCATAATCACTAATAGGCGATTACAACATGAATCGATAAAACTCGTCATGATCAAGATACAAAATCAATAGTCATTTTACAAGACAAAAATATCCTACCGCAAAAAAAATAAAGCAATTCTGACCATTTTCGTTTCTAATCTTGTACACTCATTTTTTCTTTTATTAGTTTTCTTTGACCTATACTTCTGAAGACATCATGGCTTAAACATAATAATCTAACAGAATGTGGGAATAGTAATATGTACCTACCTATGTCGCAACACCACAGAGTACTATGCAGTTTAAATTGTCTTTGGTCCCTGGCCCTGACATCTAGCAATAGACAAGATTGTCGAACTTTTTATTGTTTGATTGCGGGGCTTTTGGCTACTTTGTTTGTGTGCAATTTGTGTTGTTTCATTGTAACGTGCGTTTTGTTTGTGCAGAATAAACGTTTTTTCTTTCTTTTTTTTTTTTTCCTATGTACCTCTGTCTACTCCTTTGGGGATTATACAGGCGTCAGTGGTGTAATGTTAATTTGTCCTCTAAAGCACCTACTTACCAAAAGACACGAACGCGTCAGTCCTAAAACTAATTAGTAAACTCCAGGTCTTCAAGACATTTTTCTAGAAGTTTCCAAACAACCGTTTGTTGTTTACGCGACGTGTAATGAGGGGCATTCTATGAGGACAGGTGCGGGGCGTGGGGGGTGTGGCTAAAAGCTTTGCAACATTAGTTCCCATCAACTGCGCTACAGACTTAGCGGAGTTGGAGGATATGGGGAAGAAGAAGGAGGAGCATATTTCATGACTTTTGATGATGGCGTTCTTTTATAGAGTTCCGTAGGAAATAAGGAACCCTTATAGTTTCGCCAGGTCCGTCTGTCTGTTTGCCTATCCGCTAGCATATATCGCGTAGCTTACCTCTTAGTACTAGGAAGCCTTAATTTGGCATATTTATACTTAATCATCACGGCGACAAAAAAAGGGTACATAGTTTTCGCTTTACGTATTTAATTATAATTTAATATATTGATTATATTATTAGCGTCAAATAGGCACTGGCTGTAATTTTTATCAATGTAATTTTCGTATCAGCAACTAACAAGTCAGCTCATCTGTTTACAAGCGGTAATATTTTATGTCAGTCTGTTACACTAGTTGACTTAAGGGGCGATAACCGACTTTGAATGATTTTATACTGAAGATCACGTGTAAACGAGTAGTGTTAATGATTTGAAAAAAATAGAATATGTTAAATTGGAGCATTTTCTCAATAACTTATTGTGAATATTTTAGATTATGTTTATACGTATTACATAGTCAAATTAATTTGTAAAGTTATGTCTAACGCGGATAAAAAACTAAGAATGGCGCAAAATCTACCAAGCGTATTTTCCTGAAACCTTCACCAATTTAAAGATAATTTAATTATTGATCTTTTAATGTACGCGTTTTTATAAAATACCTTTTATTTTGTTTTTATTAAATTAGTAATGCGTCAAATTGGGGACAGCGCTCCTTGATGGGCGAGTCCTATTATTAACTGAACGTACGACACGTTGCGTGAGCTCAGTACAGAACACGCAAGCTAACCACTCAAGGTCACTGGCATATATCTGCGTCTAATGGAAGGAGACTAACATAAGTGGTTATCTACTTAAGACCTATAAAACCCCCTTCAAATTGAAAATACACACAGCAATGTTTTTTGGGTGAGATAGGTTTCTTGCACAAATTACCATGTGGTCATTTACAATAAAAAAAAAATCTGAGAAAATACAGCTATTCATTAATTAGTCCCTGTCATGAAGAACCTCAGGCGAGTTGCATGACTCTTGTCATGCAACTCGCCTGAGGTTCTTCATACCCGTGTGTGACTGAGGTCTCGCATCGTAAACCGGCTGTTCCCGCAAAGTTGTTCCTACAGTTTTATTATTCCGTGTTTGTGTGCCTCCGCGGATTTCCACGCTAATACGAAAGTTACCCGACTTTAAAACATCACAAGGGATCTTACAGTTTCACTTATGGAGGGCAGGGGACAGACCACGTTTTTAAGAAACTTGTGCTATCTTACTAAAGTACAGAAATCCCATCGTTACTTGCCCGAATTAAGGAACAATAATCTCAGAGCAATAAGTACAACTCGTAAAGAAATTCCTAGTAAAACCATTAACGAAAACAACCATTTGCAAGCAATTAATCCACCAGAATCCCATACAAATAAACAATCCAAATAAAAAAGAATAGGAAATAAATAACTTGCCTTTAATCAGTGGAGCGATATACAAACTTTATCTCGGCAGTTTGGTGGCGAAGTTTCACAAAATAAATAGGGGCAGAAGGTCTGCTGCATGCAACGAGCGAAAACTGACGCACGCACACGTATAAGCGTACGTACGGCGATCTCTAAACTATCTCATGGCAAGATTCACAGATTGCACTGGCTTTACTAAGTAATCCGTAAGTAACCGCTTCAAGGCTCCTACATACCAGGGCGACTTGTCGCGCTGGTATGTAGAAGCCTTCATACGAAAATAAACCTTATTCATAACATAACATAACGCCTGTAATCCCCGAAGGGTTAGGCAGACCTTTAGTTCACCCAGGTTTCGCCAGTTATGTTTAAGTCCCATGTAATAGGGAGCGAGCCTATTGCCACCAACCGGCCCAAATCCAGACTCCGGGCTGCTACTGAGAAATTCCTGGTGGAAAAAGCCAATAACACTTCACACTGCCCGACCGGGAAATCGAACCCCGGACCTCGAGCTCAGCAGTAGCGCTTGTAACCACAAGACCAACGAGGCAGATTCATAAGCTAATAAGGTTTATTTTCTTATTAAACTTATGCTAACATTCACTTTTACAAATATAAACATTATCTTATTCTCAACCTCATAGCTTAGTCTCGGACTTATTCTGCTGTTCTCTCAGTGAATTCAAAGAATGCATTTTTTGTAATTTGTTACTAAATGTAATTACAATAATAGTTATAAGTTAGGATAAGAGTTAAATAAGTACATTAACGCAATATTTTTTTTTTTTAATCTTTTTGTTACGGACGCTTTTGACGTTTTGCATGCCAATTACAGACACGCAAAACGAGTGCTGTTTGAGAACGCTCACATGTTTAATTCCAACACGAATGATGTAACCAATATTTTGTAACCATATGTGTACGTGTGTGTGTATGTGTGTGAGTGTGTGTGTGTGTGTGTGTGTGTGTATGTGTGTGTGTGTTGTGTTTTGTTGTTTGTTAATTTAAAAGAGTGTCCGTGGAGTTTCTTGCCCATGCTTCTCCATAGGTACCTACTAAGCTTTGGAATGGGCAAATGGCTTCATCTTTATGACTGACCGACGCGACCCCTTGACAATTCAAAAGTGCCTGTAATTGGTTTATTTAAAATAAATGCTTTGAGTTTGAGTTTGATATAGGTTAGCCTGTAATGTAAGACGAAAAAAATAATAATTTGCCTTAAAACAAGGTTCATATTCGTTTGAAACGGTAACTTTACTTTACCTAGCAATGTAAAGCCCAAAGTGCCATCTGTGAATCTTGCCCTCAGATGAATGCCAGTCGCGAGTGCGCTTGCACTCTCTGTACGTAGACACTAGTCTATGAATCCGCGCGTTTTCACTCGTTGTATGAAACCGACCTTCTGTACTTATCAATTCTGCGGCACTTTGGTGGCGAAGTTCCTTCATCTAATGAGTCTCGTGACGTATGCTCATTGGACTTGGCTACAGTGCCGACCACGATTAACGGACCCTTAACGCCTATTGGCGACGTTCTTAGGGTCCATTGTGTTTCATTTGTTTATGGAAACGTTGGGTGACGGCTTGTTGAGTTTTGAGGGTTTCTAGATGTGTTTGATGATGATGACGAGATGTAATAAAATGTGACTATTTAGAAATACAATCAAGAATGTATAGAAAGTAAGAAAGCGGATTTTACGCGATGCACACATAGACTTAGTATATACTACGATGCACATGATATTAAATATTGTTTTTATAGATGAACATTATTCTATGCAAAAGTTAGTTTCAATTGGGTTTGAGAAAATTCGGAAGAGAGATGAACAGTCTTACCATCAGCGTCTATTCCTAACTTTTGTGTAGAACGGAGAAAACACAGTTAGATCTCTCCATGGTTTGCATGTGTCCCTCCATTTTTCATACCAATTTAAAGAACAGAATAGAATAGAATAGAACAGATCAATAAACCGCGACTTGTAAAACTTAGCTACAACACCTGCACTAACGTGTCTATCATCGTTATAGTGTCTGTCTGACCATTCACAGATACATTCAATTCTTTCCCGCAGCAGTCAACAGCAGTTCGGCACGACAGCGGCACGACATGAGTTGCCACTAGCCGCGAATTTGTGTTCGGCGGCAGCGTACAACGTGAAATAAACGCTATGTGGATGCTCCAAGTTAGGAAAGGTTCTGGTAAAACTAGCTTTTGGGAATGGTTTTAATCTTCGAATTAATTTTCAAGTATACTGACAAAAACTAAACATATTATATGATGGCGTACCCGAGCACGCCATCATATTTTAATATAATCAGGCATATATATATTAGCAATATCAATATTTCTGGCTGAGTGGGTAATCTTTTTACAATTGCTTGAGATAATTTTTCGTGTGGACAAGACCAAAGCAGGAAGGAGAGCACATGACACGCTTCTTTCTCCAACTTACTCCATCGTCCACTATGTATTGCCCACGCGAATGACACGCGTCAGTCTGGTTGTGACGTCACCAGAGTGATTAATAATCTGTCGCGGCGCAGTAACATGCTGTGTAACACCCACCACAACATGCTAAACGAGCACAGCCCAAAAAAATATCACTTATAAACAGTTTATACAAAAAATGACCTTGCAAGTCTAGACTATAGCGCTCGTGACAATGTATTCAGAAGACTTATTCGTGCCTGCGTGTTGAGAGTTCGAGTAATATACAGGGAATCGTAAATTTTGTCGCAGATGTGAACATATTCAAATATACTTCTCCCCGCGGATTTGTACCTACTGGATTAGATGTTATCCTTAATAGGGTAAAATTGTGTAAAGAGCATTAAATTCTACTTTTGTGAGCTTGCCGAATAGTATTTGAAACCAGTGGGAAACTATGAGACCACTTCTCAGAATAGTCAGATAGGAAACGCCGAACTCATCTAGTTTTTAAAATATGATTGACGTGTAAAAGTGTTTGTACAAACCTACTTACAGAAATAAAAATCATTTATCATTTACCACAAACTGAAAGGCGAAGGAAACCACAGTGATTAGACCAATCACAGAAATAAAATGAGCATGTGTGGTGATTAAGAATCGTCCCATCTCTTGATGACGAGGAGTTTTGTTCTGCATTACGGTGCAAGCTAACATCATTTTATTTGCAATATTTTCTAAAAACCCATTTGTAAGACTGTCATCAAGGGGTCATTAGCGCAATGAAAACAAATGAATAATGTAAGAGAAAACAAAGCAGCAACCGGATTAGCTGCAACAGTCGACCACAAATTTACATAATGAATTCGAAAATATACCCGACTGCCGCCAGCGGAAGTTTTAAGTTAATCAGTAACCAAAATAAAAGGATAAATTGTGGTAAGTACATTTTTGGTGCATTTGATTGACAGAAGCTTAGATTTTAGAGGTTGAATGGAAATCGTTTGTCATGATAGGGGCATGTGATACGGGTAAGTGAAGGATATCATTTTAGAATATGAATGTGGATGGTTATAAGAGTTTAGGAAGACACAGGGTACGATGGATGGATTATGTACAATGTTATAATGTTGAAAAAGATGTTTAGATATGTGATGTGATGGCTGACGACAGATAAATTGGGATACCTATGGGCAGAGGATGAAGATACTGTGCAAGTGATTAGTGAGTAAATTGTTCCTTCCTTAAATACGTGAGAACAAAAGTATAATAAAAAACTAAACACAAAAGAACTAAAAACTATTCTACGTAGCTAGAAACTTCGTCAAATTGAATGAATTTGCATTTCGTTGGACATCAAATAAACGTTTCATGTTAAAGAAAAACGTCGATCGTCAGTACGTAATAATTAAAAACAAACAAAAAGTATAGCGAATGTCGCTACTCATTAATGAATGACTAATATAGCATAGTAAGATCAAAATGTAATTTATTTATTGTGTTATTTTCAAGTTTCTCATTACTTTTTAAAATTAGTAGCTATAGATTGTTTCACTTTTTGATGATAAATGTTACTCGTGGTTTACTCAAACATTCGCACCCAACGAATGATATTATATTACAATTGTTGCACCCAACACTAACGTTACACATCAGTACATACTTTTTACTATATGCTCACAATTTAATACAACATGCTTCTTACGTGTTTTATTCGAACCTGTTTTCCAAGCTTCTTAAGCAACATACGACCCTTTTCCTTACCACAAAAAATGGTTGACAACGCAAATGCCCTTGTGGACACTGTTGACAATTTTATTGTATCGGATTCACACGCTTGCACCCCGGAGTAGGCTAAAATGTTTATTAAACATCCAAATCATTGTCTTACACAAAACAGATCAATCAATTGTGATTTTCTTAGTCTACAAACACTACTACAACGACTCTCAATGGATTGTGACATTTTGGTCTTGACGGAGTGCTGGTTATTGTGTTCGAATAATCACCACATCCCTGACATCCAAAACTTTATTATGTACAGCACTGGCACTGCCAAAAACCTAAATCAAAGTGATGGTGTTGTGGTCTATCAGGTCCAACCTTGATGTCATCTGTGAAGAACTTTGCTTTGAACCACCAATCCACAGCCACCGGATTATCAATCGAGGTGGAGTCTGACATTGCTATTCTGTGCATTTACAGGTCGCCGTCAAAAAGCAACGTTGATCATTTTCTATCCTTTTCCAACAACTTAATTCCCATTTTTTCCAATGTAAAAACTGTAGATGTAGCCGGTGATATTAATATCAAGTTGAGGTAGTCGTGGGAGCGAGCGTCAAGTGACATAAGTTGTCACTTGACGCTCGCTCCCACGACTACCTCAACACTCTTGCTTTCCACGGATTTCTTCCTACCCATACTGTTTCGACCAAAGAAAACAACTACCTGGACCTTTTATTATTAAAATCCTCAGAGAAATCTGTCTCACTAGTCTTTTATACGACTGTTACTGATCATTGTTCTTCTTTGCTATGCATTTCCAGCAAAAAGGACATGGTAATATTGTTAGATCTATCATCAAAATTGACTTTGACGACATAGATAAGACTATGGCGACACTAGACTTTGCACCCACCTACTCTATGACGGACTTCATTGTTGCTACTGATGCTCTAGTTGGCCTTATGGATAACGCAATATCTGAAAACTATTACACCAAAAATCTATCGATCATCAGTCCAATATTTCACGTCACAGGGATTTTTTTGTTAGAGTCAAGTGTGTCCCCCCCCCTGCCAGCTAAATGGTTGCTTTTGGATTCATGGCAGTAGTACTGCCATGAATTGTTTATTTTTGTTGTATGTACATACAACAAATATAAAAGGAAAACTATCACAGCTAAGTAGGCTTTACAAGTTAGCGAGTAATAGTCGACCAACTTACATTTGGAGTTGGAGAATTGACCGTGACGTATATCGATGTATGGGAGAACATATTTTTCAACTACAATGTTAAGTTTGTTCTTCATCCCAACTATGGAACCCTTCATTGTGCGTGGTCCGACACGCACTTGGCCGGTTTTTTAGATTCACTTTACTAATAGAGCTTCACCTTAATAATGATTGGTCAAATGCAAAATTGCTACAACTATCACGTGAGGATATCGCAACTGATTGTTATAAGCAAATTCGAAGGCGCTACTACTAGTCTACTAGGCAGCACTTATTCCTTCCGAAACTCGTGTGTTAGGTTTTTGATCATCCTCTTGCCCTTAAGCCAATTTACAAGGTTGGCACAGTATGTCTTTCTCTTTCACTCTCTAACAGTCTTCATCAGGTGCCGTATGTGGAATACCTCAGGTGCCGTTTAGGCGGGTGCCCAATGTGGAATACGTCTCTTCATCTATCTAAGTGTTCACTTCCTCTTAGGCATAACGTTTTTAAAATAAGAAAAAGCAAAGAAAGAAAACATGTTTATTCTACAGAAATAAAACGTGTCCGTATGGATTGTCTCATATTTAAACGCTTGTATTACCAATATTTAGAAGTAAATTAGCCGATTTTGTAGGCCCGATCCTGGAGTTTGTAGTAAAACCCTTAAAAAGTTACAGGACGTTTATGGTGGCTCCTCAATTCAGAGGTCTGAACTGAGGAGCTACCTTAGAACTCAAAAACTAGTCGATGGCAATTTTTGAAAAATTTGTAGGATTTAGACATTTGAAGTATACATATAAGTTACTAAATTTGAGATTGCTACAATGCTTAATTTTTTTTTTAAACCATTATTTTCATCGCAGTGTTTGTCGGAAAGTACTTAATCAACCAATTAAAACATTTTTTTAGTATAATTTAGTGTCTTCTAATTTGTAGTATTCAAATAAAATGAAAAAACTATATAATTTCGGTAATACAACACATTTTATTTGGCTCCTTAATACTGACGGTCTATAGGAAACATTATGTACGTATAACGCTACTAAAGCACCTGATCAAATTGGATAACAATATTTAGTAAATTGCTACTAAATAATGGTGTAATTCAAACATACCACACATTCAGTATTTCAAAATAAATAAATAATTTTAACATTCCTTAAAAATTCAGTGTTTATGGTGTCCATAAAAAATCAAACTATGATCAGAAACAGAGTTTTATAACACAATATACTAAACAAAAAGAGAGAAAAATAAACTGAAAGAGGATTATCCCAAATAGCCTGTTTAAATCTCTAATCTGTAAACATTATCTCCATCTCCATATTCTCTAATCTCTATCTCTAATCTCTTCTCATCTCTAAAGGATTTTATTCCGTCGATCATATTTTTTTAAACTAGATGAAGTCAGCGTTTCCTATCTGATTACTCTGAGGATTATATCAAAGATAAGAAGGTTTGGAAACATGCTGGTCCTGCTCCATATGACAATCTAGAGTCTAGACAAAATCAAACAGGTTGCTATTTTAATTGTATAATTACACTGATATTATTATTTTTTAGGAAAACGTATTTTGTTTTACTATGTTTGTAAATATGTCAGCACCATGTCCCCATGCCATAATTAATGTATCTGTCATTGCTTCATTCTTAACTCTTTTTACCTATTGTAGTATAGTAATTTTATTCTAGGTGCATCGTCTTCACATATAATTGTATAATTATTAATGTACCTGAAGGCAGAGGGTCCAACATCTTAAATGAAAGTAAGAGATATAGCAGAAGTCAGCCTTTATTTCCACAACTTATTAATTCACTGTAATAATAGTTTAATTCAGACTACAGTATCTAAGCGCTACAACATGTGCACCGGGCCGAGCCTGCGACAAGAATGATCCCCTCCTTGCTGCGCGCTCGCTTATGTAGAGCGGCTCGAGTAGTGGGGAGAGTGGGGAGGCCTAAGTGACACATTGCAGTGCGTAACTCAGCCCGTTGCACGTGCTGTTTACAATGGTGACACCGACATACCTATAAAAATATTGTACAACATTTTAAAAGAGTAACAGTGGAGTTTCTTGCCCATTCTTCTCCATATGAAACTACCTTTTGGAAGGGGCGACTAGAATCAATTCTATTTTTCTAAATATTGACGTTCAAGTGCCTTAAATAAACACTATCCGCCTTATTACAAAACAAGATTTATATTTTGACATGGCTTAAATAAACCATGGGGCCAGTTTTTGTAATAAGAACGTAACAGTGATGGAAATACCGTTCTATACAAAACTGAAAACTTAGTTCGGTACTAAGTTGTCAGTTTTGTGTTTAGGAACTTTACCATAGTCGGAATAAAATTCGAAATTCAATAATGGTTCCATGTTTTAAACCTGGGTCTGAAGATAAACCTTGATTTGGAATAAAGGGGTTTGACTTTGAGAAAAAAGGCCGAAAATACTGGATTTTACTACAAAATCCAGGATCGGGCCAACAAATCGGTTTCTTTACTACTAAATATTGGTAGTATCCGCATTTCAATACATACGGACACAATAAAACGCACATTATTATTATTTCGCACACTTCATTCGTATTTTCTTTGCTCTTTTTAGGGTTCCGTACCTGAAAAGGAAAAACGGACTCCATAGGATCACTCGTGGGTCTGTCTGTCTGGCTGTCTGTCTTTCTGTCCATCTGTCACAGCCGATTTGCTCCAAATCTACTGGACCGATTAAGTTTAAATTTGGTACACATATGGACTTCTGTGACCCAACTCACTTTTGGGGATCAAATTAGTTTTTTTTTTTAAGTTTGGAATCTGTACCGTGCGACATATTAAATGAAAGGGCTTGTTGTAAGGATCAGGTATATTTGTATTATATTTTTATAAGAAATACTTTTAAAATTATTTAAGAAAATAATATTTGAAAATTGACTGTTCCCACGTATCTCGAATAGTTCTGAGCCAAAAAATTTCAAAAAAATATCTTTACTTATAGACTATAGGAAAACCTATGAGAAGTCTATGATCTTAAAATGACATGGTAAATCACTCAATATCTACTCTGAGATCAAAACTAAACTTAAAGAATGGTTGCTGGGCCGGACTTATGAGGAAACAGAAAGTTTACTTTGTATCTTAAAGATGGATTGCCAGCCCCTGGCGAGGAACAACTTTACTGAGATGGATTTTCCCTTCAAGCGTGTCTTAGCTTTCCAGACCAATGATTTATCATCGTACCTCGAAGACCTCACCAGTATATTATGATGTTTTTTATTGACTGCGCCAAGTCTGTGACACACCTGTAGGCCGCGTACCGACGTTAACGTTTTATACGCCCGCGGATTCAGCGTACATCACGTGGTCTCCCAAAGCTTATTGCAATTTTAAGTCTTAAGCTAATTACTTATAGCTTATTTTAAAATCATCCTACAAACACAGCAACCGCGCAGTCACCGAACAGTGACCGCGCCGCGCAGCCTCCGCCACAGAGTACATGTACATAGGAGGCCTCCGCTCAGTATACGCTCAGCACCCGCGCCACCTACACGTCACTAGTGTGTTCTTCCATTTCGTTTGAAGCCGCGCTGCGACACGAAAGAGACGGATGCACATCACCTTGAAGTAGGATGTCCGCAGGAGAATTAATTTCGTAAACAAAAGAGAAGAAAAGATGTCTTGTGGGATAAGATTCACATTTTTTTCGACGGGATAAAATAGAATACACCCAAAGTTTTCTTTCAATTTCATCATTTTCCCATTTAAAAAAATATATATATTTAAGTGTCTTTTTTAATCACGGAGTTCATGGTAAACACGTCTGAATACCGCAGTGAAAACAGATGAATAGCGAACTATAGAATAATAGCAGCTGAGTGTGCGCTGCGTGGTTGCTACGCACTAGTCTCTCGGTGGCTGCACGTTTACGGTGCAATCGTGGTGAGATGGCAGTTGTAGCGTGTACGGGTAGTCATCGAAACGCACGCATATGGAGGATGCAGAGAAGTTCTTGAGAGCCTGCTTATTGGTGATAATATCCAGGATGGCTGCAGTGCTGTCTTCACTATCAGCTTCAGCAACACCTTGAAAAATCAGTGCTTTCCGCCTGTGTCTCTTATTCAATGCACCAACCTGCTTAGTACTCGTACACTCACTAATATGAGTCCGGAGCAAGCCTTTAAGCAACGCTATGTCTAACTACAATAGTTAGACATAATAGCATATACATTACAGCCGCGTGAATATTTGTGTGGGTAATGTTGAGTATTATAAACATGTAGTACATTATTTTATGTACCATCAATAGTTTACGAAGCGCAAGCCTAATAATGACTTATATAGCAAATTTTTGATACCTGGAGTTATATTATTACAATTTTCGTAAGGATCTCTACCGTTTTTGAAAAATAAAATGCAGCCCATCTAGTTTATCCATTACAAACCAACACACAAACATACAAAAAATATAATATTTTTTTAAATAATATTTTAGTTTCGATGACAGAAATCGATTCAGTAAACGATTCTATACAAAATACTTTCATAATGTGCATTCATTCAGTTACTTCATTGTGTAGATATCTATTTTCTCCTATTAATAAATCACTAAATATTATGTCACAGTTAATATTCGTAAAGTTTTCATAGAGTCTTTAAATTAGATAAGATAAGATAAGATAATGTTTATTCCAAGAAAACTTAGACATAAATTACAAAATATTTTAACAGGCTAATATTTAAGTCAGTATAAGTGGTATGCTCATCTGTAGCCGAACTAGGCAGAGCCTGTATTTCGGGTTCTGTGCTTCCCGCATCCAGCGGATACCTGCGGCCTTCACAAGGTCATCGGTCCACCTTGTAGGAGGCCTTCTCCTTCCTTCTAACGCTACGTCTTCCGATACGTGGTCGCCACTTCAGAACCTTTCGGCCCCATAAATTAGATTAGCCCAATTTAAAGTGTATTCGACGAACAGCGCTATTTTTGACCGTGCAATCTCAAGGTCAAAATAATGTTAGGATCAAACTGAAGTAGCACGAAGATCTCAGAAGTAATTTACCATTTTATCAAATTGGGCAATACCTACTTATTGAGATTGCGAGCGAAGCGTCTCTGCTTCAAGTCTGGCAAAATTTGATTTCCTCTACAGACAGTCCTACAGATCGTATTTTACAACCGACCTGGACGAAACTTGGTATACAGGTTTTAGAACTTTATAGTATTTTTTTTTTGTCGTCGGGGATTTTTGATTGAAGGGGTACTTCCTCAAAAAAGGGACAAAAAGAGGACTTCTAGATATCTCCGCCATATGAGATCCGATTTTGATGGTTCTTGTTTTATTTGACACGTACCTACTACTTGTCAAATATGGCAAGAATCTTAAGTTAGTCTCATAGAAATTTGGTGAAGATCTTATGAGGATCTTCGGAGTGATGAGCAGAATAGCTCCTCAATGCCGTAAATTGCTCACTTTTAGATTTCTACCAGTAAAATTGGCTGGTATATTAACTTGTAAGGTTAATTAGCCAAGATGTGGGTATTTTGATAATATTCTATATTAACTATTAAAAATAATATTTTATTGTATAGTAACCATGAATACAATGTATTTGTATTACATTTAAGTAAATTAAAATTTAATTTTAGTTAAATATTAAATCGATTATTTAATGTATCGAATCAGAGTTAAGTATGACAATTGACAACACTTGGTATGACATTTTTGACGCGATAGCGAGGTGAAATAGAGACATTTGTGATTTGACTGTCGAACCGAACACTTGTCAGAAATAAATCCGCTTATATCCTTACAATTATCGTTTAATTTGAGAGATTTAAGTATAGATCTTTCAAATTGTTGCAAAAAAGTTTATAAGCTCGCAAAGTCTACTGTTCGCAGAACGACAACTCTAAAGTTTTTAGTTTCTGACAGCCGGTCAGTATCGGGGAATGTGTTAACTGTAAATAAACGCAAAAGTAAAAAAAATTCTTGAGGTACCCTCTGATATTGACCATGCTACTGACAGTGCAAGGTCGATCGTTTGTAGATAAGCCAGAACATAATTATCTGTGCTACTAGCGTTATATTGCGAACATTTAACGTTTGGAGTGCTACAAGGCACCAACAAGGATCAAAGTTACAATGAGGACCAGCAAATATTTTTATTTATAAGACTGCCTTTTTGTGCAAACATAAAATATTATGGTATAACAATTACAGTCCAAATACTGATATTACTGTACTAAGCGTGGTTGTTTTTGTAGTCTAGTATTAGGATCATGACCAACATAAACCCCCTTATTACAAAACAAGGTTTATCTTCAGACCCAGGTTTAGAACATGGAGCCGCGATTATTGAATTTCGAACTTTATTCCGACTATAGTAAAGTTCCTAAACGCAAAACTGACTACTTAGTACCGAACTAAGTTTTCAGTTTTGTATAAAGAACGGTATTTCAATCACTGTTGCGTTCTTATTACAAAAACTGACTCCATGGTTTATGCCATGTCAAAATATAGATCTTGTTTTGTAATAAGGCGGTATGTGTGTAATAGGCTTACTAACTTCAATAAGAAACTGCATACGTATAAGCAAATACCAGAATATTTTTTTTGTCTATAATGATAAACAATCAATATAGTGCACATTAAGTTAATAATAAAAAAACGGCCAGGTACCTGTCCGACTACGCACAATGACGGGTCCCGTAGTTGGGTGAATTTATCAAACTCAAAGCAGACAGGCACTTTTAAATTGTCAAGAAGTCGGTCAGTTACAAATATGAAGCTGGTTGCCCATTCCAAATAGTAGGTTCCTATGGAGAAGAACGGGCAAGAAACTCCACGGACACTCTTTTAAATTAAAATATTGATACAAAATATTGGTTACATCATTCATATTGAAGTTAACGATGCAATACGTCAAAAGCGCCCGTGATAAAAAGATAACAATTCAAAACTAAAATAATTAAAAATAAGCCGTGGCAGCTAAGAGATGACCAGACCCAACTGACAGCGCCCGTTCACGAACATGACGCATGGATCAGCACCATTCAGCTCAACCATTTTGAAGGGAGCTAAATGATCCAACACACACGCCACCATCAGCGAGACATCTGAGTGAACATGACATACTCTCAGCCGCCAGGGCACATTTAAGTCAATGAAAGACATAATTACCCGGTAAATGGTAGCTCTATTGTACATAGTACTCACACCTGTGATATGCAATTATATAATACAAAGGAGATTCGAGTTTATACAATGAAAAGATAGTCTTCTAATCTTCATCAGCTCCAACAGTATTTTCAAATGTTAATAAATTAGTTGTGGTTGTGGAGCTGGACCAGCATTGAGCCAAGCATTTCTATCAGCGATGTAATCCCCCAACCTATAATATGCCTGCTTGCATAGTGTGCGTTTTATACAAGATTTGAATTTCGTCTCATTCAGTTGAAGTATGAGGGGAGGGATTTTATTACAACATTTTAAACAGTACCCCATGAAATAAGAGTCTACTTTTGCCAGTCTGAAACCTGGTTGAGCTAATAGATCCCTACTTCTAGTACTATAATTATGTCTTTCGCCTCTTTTACTAAAAAGATGTAAATTTTTTCTTACGTACATGATGTTTTCATAGATATATTGACAAGGCACCGTCATGATGTTAATATCCTTAAACAGTTCCCTAAGAGAATCGCGCCTGCGGAGATTATATATGGCTCTGATGGCTCTTTTCTGCAGAATAAAAATAGACTCGATGTCTGCAGCCCGTCCCCAAAGTAAAATACCGTAAGACATGATACTATGAAAGTAACTAAAATAGACTAGCCTCGCGGTATCTACATCAGTAAATCGACGGATTTTTCTGACAGCATATGCTGCTGAACTTAGCCGTCCTGCAAGAGATGTTAAATGAGGACCCCATTGAAGACTAGAGACGAGCGTGATCCCCAGGAAAACAGTTTTATCGACGAATTCTAGTTTCTCTTGATTCAATACTATCTCATAATCACTACTTTTTACATTTGGTAAAGAAAATCGTATGCACTTAGTTTTTTTTCCATTTAATACTAAATTATTGGCAGTGAACCAATTTTGGACCTGCAGTAAGGCGTTATTTACGTCGTCAAGATTTGTAGCACGTCTATCTACCTTAAAAATCAAGGAAGTATCGTCAGCAAATAACACCATTTGTGGTTGATTATTTAATAAATGGAGTAGATCATTAATATACACTAAAAAGAGGAAAGGACCCAATATCGAGCCTTGAGGAACACCCATTTTTACTTTTAAACCGAGTGAATTGATTCCATTTATTTGAACTAGCTGTGGTCTATCGTTTAAATAAGATTTTACTAAACTAAGCGCAAGTTTTCCAAGTCCGTAATGCTCAAGTTTCAATAGCAAGGTTTCGTGATCGACGCAATCAAATGCCTTGGAAAGGTCACAAAAGATTCCTATGGCATCTTGGGCCTCTTGCCACGTGTTAAAAATGTGTCTTAATAAGGTTACACCGGCGTCGGTCGTACAACGTCCTTCGGTGAAACCATACTGTTGATCGTGAAGGATTTTATACGAGTTGAAATGATTGAGCATTTGATTGAACACCTTGCTGAAAACCGGCAACATGGATAAGGGTCTATAATTATTTGTGTCTTTACTGTCCCCGGATTTGAAAAGTGGTATTACCTTACTGTATTTCATTAAATCCGGGAAGACTCCTTGATCCAGACACAAATTAAATATTAAGGCTAAGTAAGGCGCAATAGTCTCAATTATGGACGTACAGACTTTAATGGACATTCCCCAAAGATCTTCAGACAATTTTATCTTGATTTGCTTAAAAGCTTTTAATACTATTATTATCACAAGAACAAACTTAACATTGTAGTTAAAAAACATGTTCTCCCATACATTCCAACTGCAAATGTAAGTTGGTCGAGTATTACTCGTTGACTTGTAAAGCCTACTTAGATGTGATAGTTTCCCTTTTAACTTCGTTGTATAAACTACTGCTGTGTTTTTTCACATATTCAATTAACAACCATTTAGCTGGCACCCATGTCATGTAAATTTTTTGTTAAAGACTCTAACAAAAATTTGAACTTTAAAGCTTAATATCACGCAAACAGATCTCTAAATTTAAAAAATATGGGTTCATATCCTCCCAATATTTTTGACCGGCCTATCCTATCCAACGATAACCAACACCATGGGACAGTCGAGAAAAAATATGTATTATATTATTCCCACTTTACGTGCAAGAGAGGTACTCTACAAAATTGTATCTTCATAACTTTCCTTTACTACTTTGTCGGCGTGATTAATATGTGTGTATACTTATGCCAATTTACAGCTTTCTGTTGCAGCTTGTTGTTGTTGTGTTCTGTTGTGTTTGTGTTTTTTTCGTGCTCTGCGAGTCCAATAAAACAATGCCTTCAGGGTGATGTTGGGACTACCGCGCTTTTGCAGTGCGTCGGGGATGTTCGCGGAAACCGGCGTGCCGGATTTTTACGCGCTGATGCGTCTGCGTATAGCGTCCCTGATGCGGCGAGTGCGCGATAGTCCCAACAGTCTTTTGGCTACTGTGGCCAGCAGGATGGACAGCCCCATAATGTGGCATTAGATAACGACTCACAGAGCGTCATCCCAATGCCTTAAATAATTTTATTTATATTTGTGTTTATTTTATTTAACGTGCATGTTATTTTATTTGATGCTTTTTGTGTTTTTATATTGTAATGTTTTGTAATTTATGGACTATGTGTCTGAAAATAAAGTTTCTATTCTATTCTAGTAGTAAGTCTCTGAGGTAAGCCATGGATAGATAGTCAGACAGACAGACAGACAGATGGACATGGCGAAACTATAAGGGTTTCTTGTTGACTATAGAACCCTAAAAATACATGAATTCTATTAAACACGCATTATAAAACAAAAATTAAACTTGGTTTGAACTACTTCCTCAGTTTAAACCGGAGCCAGTGTCCTCCTTGCAGCCTGAAGTTCATATTATCAGTCGCTAGCTTAGCGGGGATGCAGGTCTTGTCACAAGGAGAGCAAATCTTGACCCTGTTGATAATTATTTTTATGATAATTTTAGAAACCATACAGACACCCTCTATTTTAGCTGATATTATAACGTCAGTCAGTGATGTAATGTTAAGCTATAGCTAGCTATTAACCAATGCAATTTCTATGTCCCAAACCTAAAGGCATGTATGCCAGCAAATTGATGTTTTGTTTATTTTCTTCGGAGAAACGTTCAGGGTCGAACTTTTCAGGCTCAGGGTAGTACTCAGGGTCGTGGTGGAAGGCAAAGGTCGGTATTATAACTGCTGAGCCTTTGCGCAACTGTAACGTTAAAATATCCATTAATTAAAGATACACTAAAATATTGAAATCGTTCATCATCAAATCTGATATTGAATGATCGTAAAACTTACAATGAAATCTTTATCGGCGGCCTCGTTTGGTCTCCCCATGTTGTAATCTCTGTTGCATGCTCTATCCGAAAATACAGCTGGTGGCCACTTCCTCAATACCTCTGAAATGATAATAATATTTACAGTAATTAAGCTAATACATGTTTCAATATACTACTTGATTAATAATAAAATGAGCAAAATCTTACCAGAAACAACCATATCCATATAAGTCATGCTCTGTATGGAATTGAAATCAAACTTGCTACCGTTCTTGGTATCATGTTCCCTGATCTCCTGAGCCAAGCGTTCCTGTACATCACGATTTACCGCCAACTCATACATTAAAAAAGACATACTGGACGAAATAGTTTCAAAGCCAGCGATAAAAAATAGGAATGCTTGGGCAATCAGGTCAACATCTTTCCATTCTGCAAGGCAAGAAATAAGAAATTGAGTCGAATTTAGTAGAGTGCTTTGTATTTTGATGAAACCGATTGCTGGCTGGTGGGGCGACGCATGCCGCGTGGCGATCGGCCACTATACACTTATACAGTCTATATGTAGTAGTGTGTAAAAGTGTGTGTAGTGTGATGTTTCACATCTGTCAGTCGTCCCGTGACAGCTCAATTTTTTTTTATCCATTTATGTTTATCATTACCTCGAGATATTTCCTTCTTTCCAATTGAAGATTCTTCAACGGTGGCGAATCCAGCAGCTTCATCATTGGACTTGACATCTTCATGAGATAGTTTACCTGAAAAGACAAGTATGTGATACTACTTTTTAGTATAAACACAACAAAACAACTACTATCGTTTTAATTGAATGACGAGCTCCAATTTCAATTTCAACTTTAACAAAAAAAATATGGTATTTAGTTAATTTCGAACTTTATCGAATTAATTGCCTCACCTTTCTTGGCTTCCATAAGCAGATGGATCATGTTAGGTCTGATAATGTGGCGCATTTCTCGGTCTTTCATTGTGTCCAGAACCAGTTTAGTGAAGAAGTTCTTGACCGTAGCTTTTATTATATCAAATTTAAGGATCTGTAATTGATTTTAATATATTTTTAATGGTAAAGATAAAAATGCTTTTAAATACAGGACGGCAGGGACATCGACGCGCAACGTGTTACCATTCTATTTTTTTTTGTTAGTAAATTATCAAATAAGCTCTCCCACTCTAGGTGGAGTGGGAGGGCGTGTCAGTCTTTTACTGACTAAAACCCACCCGTGTTCCTGCAGATGTCTGTGTGCCAGGGCCACAATATCCCTTTCGGACAAACTCGCAACCCTGGCAGGCATTGGCCCTAGCGGACCCCGTCAGTTGGTGCTGACAACTCTTTGAGGCGCGCGTGGAATACAACGCACCGTCGACCCGAGCTTGGTCTTTATCGAACGGCAAGCTAACCATCACTCACCTCCCAAAGCCCGCGCTTACGGTAGCAGGGAATCAGCCTGCGACTCCCGACGCCCAGGGCGTCTTCTGCGGCGACTAGGGGCGTGAGGGCGCCCTCACGCGTTCCACCCCCTCCTTCGCGAGCATTACTACTTCGCAGAAAGAGGTGACGGCCTCCCATGCTATGAACCATGGCCTGAACGAAAGGGCCGGACGCGAAAAATCACCGCCACCAATCGCCTCCGCAAGGACACGGCGGTGCTCTGTCCAAGCTGGGCAAACCTCCACCGTATGCTCTACTATGTCCTCCGGGCGATCCAAACAATGGTAACACCGGGCGTTTCCTCCCGCCTTTTCCTAGATAGGAACCTCCCAAAATAACCGTGTCCGGTGAGGACCTGCGTCAGGTGGAAGGTGAGGACGCCGTGGCGCCCTCTCTAGCCACTCTTCAAAGAGGCAACTTGTTACCATGGATTCAGTACTGGGCCTATGATTCTGTACTGAATTTTTTCAACGATTATTTAAAAAAAAATTGCTTTCATACATTTTGACCGCGTAGGTATTGCAGTTTTGTATGAAACAGCAAATTTTTTTTCGAAAACCGAAATTTTTTTTCTATACTAGAGGGTCTAGAATGATGTGCTGAATTCATGGTTACAGTTTGCACACTGATGTCCCTCCCATCCTGTATATTCTTATACAATGAATACAAACTCAATTTTACCTTTATAAGTTTCGGCGTACTCATTAGAAAAAAGAACATAAGCATCTGACGGGTACTGAAATTGGTAGCAGTCTTGCCCATCTCGTAGAATTGGTTCTCTTTGTCAGTTTGGGAGTCTATCTTCAGACCAAAAGCGCAAGAAGCTATCACATCGTTAGCGTAGCGCGTTGTTAGGTCCTTGCAGTCAACTTCTATGTAGTCATCTAAACAGACAAAGATGTTTAAAATAATTAAGAAACGTATTCCGAATATCAATAAAATATCGTACTGTTTGATCTTAGATCGTGTCTGTCCATAAAGGATTTTTGCGAAAGAATATTTAAAACATAATACCTTCCGAAGCCTTAATCTTTTGCTTGAGTGGCTGAATCATCTGTTCGCCAACCTCCACCATGAAAGGCACCATCAGACGTATCTTAGAACTTGTGAACGCTGGACTCAATGTTGAACGCATGTCTTTCCATTCTTGACCTGAGGAAGATTTAACGATTATAATGTTTTACGTATGTGATTACTTACTTAATTACACTCTCAAAGAGAAAATTACCGAGAAAAATGTGAGAATAATCCCGGGAAGTTAGACAAAATAATTATCTTGCAACAAGAACAAAGTTCTGGCAAAGAAGGAGTCGCTTCCGAAGTTGCGGTGATCGACGAAGACCTCAAAGTCTTTGACAGTGATCTTCTTAACCAGTTCAAGGTCACGTAGAACTACTAATTCGTTTAAGAATTCAAATCTGCCCACGAACCTGAAAAAAAATGTTATAGTGCACTGCATTGTAAGGTTTTTGCTAACATTATGGATTATTTATATCTCTATAGAGTTGACTTAGCAACTAACTACATAATATGTTAGTGCAATGTGCTACATAATCTTCAAATGGTAGTTGATAATACAGTACAAATCTCAGAGGTCTCTGCTCAAGAAAATTCTTTAATGAATTTTGTTTTCAATTACGTCATTTCGATTTAAATCTTTTGATTTCTCACCTTTCTTCCGGGAAGCTGTTATACAAATTACAAATGTCATAAGCAAAGTGGTCTAGGCGAAACACGACCTTGCGCATGTTGCCCAGAAGTGGGACTGGCTTAAAGTGCTTGATACCATGTCGACTGAATGTGGAGTAGACTTGCCGGAGATACAGCACCACCACAGCGATTAGAACAACCACCCCAATCAGTAAGATTATCATTATTTATCTGGAAATAAAAAGTAGCAACTTATAATTCCTAGAGTAGAGTTAATCAGCAAGACCTGTACGCGGTGCTTGTACCATCATTTGAAACTAATAAACCTAGAAAAAATATTTTGCTGTAAAGACCTACAGCAGAATAATATTATGTACAAATAATTTTTTATTTTACAAAAAATTGCTTTATAAGTTCTACATTTTATATCTTGCATCCTATGGATTCCTTGACAATTTAAAAGTGCCTGTAAATGGTTTAATTGAAATAAATGCTTTGAGTTTGAGATTCAGTTTGATTCAAGATATAAAATGTAGAAATTTATTTAGTGTACATAACACGTATAACTATTCTCCGGGCAATCTGATCTGTCCATTATTTGGGTTGCCGTGATTCTATTAGGAATATTATTCAAAGTTGTTTATTTATATTCACTGAGCCTGTTTTCATCATAATGATTCAGACGCCAGTCAACTACTGCTGGATATAGGGCTTTCAAACATCACCACGATGACTGCTTTCACATTACAAATCAGAAATTATTTGAAAATTATGTACTATGGTTTTTGATTTAATCGTAATTAAACACTACTATCGCCTAGAATTTCTAAACAACGAGAGCTTAATGTCACGTTATCAGATAAGTTAAAGCTTTTCTGTGTACCTAGCTTTTGTTTAAACATTGGTGTAACTGTAGAACTTTGCCCTGGACCAGTAATCAGTTACTGAAGAGGTACTAGAGAAAACTTACCTAATATGGTTTAAAGGTAGATATTTATCATTCTACGAGTATTATTTACAAGTTGCAAGCAGTGATTGAACCTGATTTAACGAGATCAAATTCTCTGACCGTTAGTTGACTAACGTAAATTGGTTGATTTTTGTTTGTCATAGCTTGCTCGCGTAGTTTTTATAGCCCTTAACTTTGAAGTTCTCAGTTGACGAAACAAAAACGAATTAAATTTTTCCTAAAAATAGCCAGAATATGTTAAGTTTAAAATGGAATAAGACTCAGAAAGCCAAATGTAAACGATTGTCGCGACGGAGTTACTCTAGCTAGGATATTATAACAAAAAAAGAATAACTTTCACGCATCAGACACAACAATAACACAAAATGAAATGTAAACAAATTCATTGGTGCAAGCGTGTTCCTCAATTCACTGACGCATTTACTATGAGTGAAGACTCTAAGGCCCGTATTAATAAACGTTACTCAGCACAAGAGCTCGCACTTGATAACAGTCATGAGGTCATGATCGTATTTATTGTTCTCACCTACAGAAGCGACAAGAATAATGTACCCAGGATTTTGTAATATCTTGATTTAAAAACAGGATTTATTGGCATACAAATATTTTTTGTTTAAAAGCCCATTTTCTTGCTGACTGTAATTTTTTTTCAAAATCTGTGCATGCAGATCAATATGTCTCAAAAGTTAAGGACAGTCTTCTAAGACCGATTTCGTGTAACTACAACGGTTAAGATACCCTTGAGATGAGGAACATCTTAAAAATCAATTAAAAGGTCAAATGTCATGATGATTGACTGCTTAGCCCCATAAAGATATATCGTGATGATAATCATTTAAAAGGTTACATTAGTAACTATCTGCAATGTTCTAACCGTTTGGCTCGTCTATTTACAATTTGCTGTAAACCATAGAGCAATACAAACCTACTGCAATATTGCTCATAGTAAATAGCGTGATAATATATAACCTACCGGCTGACAAGACTTATAGGGAATATTTATGCAAAATTAGAACCAGACTATCCAAGAACATAGAATTTGCGTGAATTGTGTTTTATGAAGTATTTCTTTCTTTTTTTTTTTAATTGGATCATTTGTCCGGGAGATTACCCTCTACATACAAACTTATAAACAAATAAACCAACATACAAAAAAAAAAAACTCTTTATAATATTATAGTATAGATTTAAAAACCGGTAAGTATCTTACACTTATCAGCCGTCACAGATAGGTAAACACATAAAAATCACTGTATTTAAACAATAATACGTCACTGGCAACGGGCTACCCAACTCACTGCCGAATTCAATCTCAAGTTTGAATCATGAGTAAACAGAAAAAAACATGCTACTCGTATATGCATGTATCTTGTATATGTATGTATATCAAGGTCTGGCTTTAGCTAACAAAAGCAATCAATCGTTTATTTTAACATTTTCTATGCTCAGCGCTTATTGCTAGGGTCCAATGTTTGGAGTGCCTCAAGGCACTGCCATGGACCAAAAAAGAATTAAAGTTACAATGAAGGCCAGCAGATATTTGTCTTTAAAAGCCTCTGTGTGCCTCTGTTATAATATGATAAAATAATTATTACAGTACGAATACTGATAATACTGTACGATGCGTGTTCGTTTTTTGTAGTCTGTTATAAGAGGCATGACCATGTCATTGAGTTTTGTTATTTTCAAAGTAAAACTACTTATTAATTATGAAAAATAAAAATAATAAGTGCCTTTATTGTGAAACAATGTACCTTAAGATAATAAAACATACATTAATTCTATTAAAAAAACATTATAAAACAAAAATACAACTTGGTTTGAACTACTTCCTGGGTCTAAACCTGAGCCAGTGTCCTCCCTGCAGCCTGATGTTCATGTTATCAGTAGCTAGCCTGGCAGGAATGCAGGTCTTCTCACAAGGAGAGAGTTCCATATGTCGAAGAAGCTGGTAAATCATGACCTTCAACTCGCAGAGAGCAAATCTTGACCCTGTTGATGAAAAGTACAGTTATTATATTATGATAATTTTAGAAATCATTCACACACCCTCTATTTTAATAATTATAGATACCCCACCACCGTATCTCTACGTTGACGTCGTGGTGGTGGTTGCGCGCTCCGAACTCTAGACGTATGCCGGAATAGGTCCAGAGTAAGCCAGACCAAGAGAGATATAAAAACCCGCAGGGCAGCATGTGGCCAGTTATTAGGCAGTAGCGACCCCAACGAATATCTCCCGGGAGAAGTCTTGTTCCACATCGCTGGCTTGCCTTTATTGGTCAACTGGAGTGAATACTGACGAAGAACTGAGCTCACACTTCATTATAGCCTTTATTGGCCAGCTTGAGGTGAGGGGAGGTGCAAGTCTCTGTTTGTCTCAGGTTTGGCGGCACCGATTTCGGCATTAAAATCTTCCATTATTATTGTTTTTGGGCCTGTATTGTACAAAGCTATAATTAATTCCTCGTAAAATAGTTGTATGTCTTCATCTTTTGATTTCTTTGTTGGGGAGTGGACTTGATTCATATTAATTTGAGTGTTATTTATGTTGAGTCGGCCTATTCTATCTGAGATGGGTTTTAATTCCATTACGTGTACTCTACTATAGTCTTTAAAAAAACAAAAAACACCCTCTATTGTTGATATTATAACGTCAGTCAGTGATGTAAATGTAGGCTATATGATCTCACCAATGCAGTTCCTAGGTCCCAAACCGAAAGGCATGTATGCCAGCAAATTGATGTTGTGTTTATTTTCTTCGGAGAAACGTTCGGGGTCGAACTTCTCAGGCTCAGGGTAGTACTGAGGGTCGTGGTGGAAGGCAAAGGTCGGTATTATAACTGCTGAGCCTTTTCGCAACTGTAAGGTAAAAATATCCATTAAAGGTACACTAAAATACTGAAATCGTTCATCGTCAAAGCTGATATTGAATGATTGTAAAACTTACAATGAAATCTTTTACGGCGGCCTCGTTTGGTCTCCCCATGTTATAATCTCTGTTGCATACTCTATCCGAAGCTACAGGTGGTGGCCACTTCCTCAATACCTCTGAAATATTATATTTAACGCTTTTAAGCTGATATCATGTTTCAATATTTTACTACTCGATTAATAATTAGATGAACAAAATCTTACCAGAAACCACCATATCCATATACGTCATACTCTGTATGGAATTGAAGTCAAACTTGCCACAGTTCTTAGTATCATATTCCCTAATCTCTTGAGCCAAGCGTTCCTGTACGTCAGGGTTCACCGCCAGCTCGTACATTAAGAAAGACATACTGGATGAAATAGTTTCAAAGCCAGCGACAAAGAACAGGAATGCTTGGGCAACCAGGTCAACATCTTTCCATTCTGCAAGATACGAAATCAGAAATTGCGTCGAAATTCGTAGAGTATTTTTTTTATATTTTATTAAGTATGTCTATTTATGTTATAATACCTCGAGTTATTTCTTTCTTTCCAATTGATGATTCTTCAACGGTGGCGAATCCAGCAGCTTCATCATTGGACTTGACATCTTCATGAGATAGTTTACCTGAAAGAACAAGTATGTGATACTATTTTTTTGTATAAACATCGAATAGTCGTTTTGATTGAATGACGAGCCGCAATTTAAATCTCCACTTGAACAAAAAATGTATAGTATTTAGTTAATTTCGAACTTTATCGAATTAATTGCCTTACCTTTCTTGGCTTCCATAAGCAGATGGATCATGTCAGGTCTGATAATGTGGCGCATCTCTCGGTCTTTCATTGTGTCCAGCACCAGTTTTGTGAAGAAGTTTTTGACAGCGTCTGTTACTATATCCCATTTAAGAATCTGTAATTAATTTTAATATTTATTTGTTAAAAATGGTACAGATAAATCAGAACCAATCAAGTTATTTTTAATAATATATTTTCATCCAATGAACACAAACTCGGATTCACCTTTATAAGTTTCGGCGTACACATTAGAAAGATGAACACAAGTATCTGACGGGTACTGAAATTGGTAGCAGTCTTGCCCATCTCGTAGAATTGGTTCTCTTTGTCAGTTTGGGAGTCTACCTTCAGACCGAAAGCGCAAGAAGCTATCACATCGTTAGCGTAGCGCGTTGTAAGGTCCTTGCAGTCAACTTCTATGTAGTCATCTAAACAGACAAAGATTTATGAAAAATTAAAGAAACGTATTCCGAATATCAATAAAATTACAACTATCGTAATGTTTGATTTTCGATCGTGTCTGTCCGAAAAGTATTTATGCGAAAAATATTTAAACATAATACCTCCCGATGCCTTAATCTTTTGCTTGAGTGACTGAATCATCTGATCGCCAACCTCCACCATGAAAGGCACCATCAGACGTATCTTAGAACTTGTGAACGCTGGACTCAATGTTGAACGCATGTCTTTCCACTCTTGACCTGAGGAAGATTTAACAATTATAATGTTTTACGTATGTGTTTTACTAACATAATTACACTCATATTATACTTCAAAGGGTAAACTACCGAGAAAAATGTAAGAATAGGGGAAGCTAGACGAAATAATTACCTTGCAACAAGAACAAAGTTCTGGCAAAGAAGGAGTTGCTCCCGAAGTTGCGGTGATCGACGAAGACCTCAAAGTCTTTGACAGTGATCTTCTTAACCAGTTCAAGGTCACGGAGAACTACTAATTCGTTTAAGAATTCAAATCTGCCTACGAACCTGAAAAGAATTGTGTTAGTGCACTGCATTGAAAGGTTTTCGCTTACACTATGGATTGAGATTTATTTCCCATTAGAATTGAGTTAGTATTTGAATTAAGGAATCATTTGACACAAATAGCGTTGATCAAGCCGATAAATTAACAGTGTAATCTTTGCTCTCGGGTATGGAAAGTGATGAGAGAGCGTCCGCCAGTTGGTGACCACATAATGTTAGTGTGCAACATAACCGTATGTATCGAATATATATTGAATGGTAGTTAACCATTAATTACAAATCTCAGTGGTCTCTTGCTCAACAAAATTCTATAATCCATTTTATTTTCAGTTACGTCACTTTGATTTAAATCTTTTTATTTCTCACCTTTCTTCCGGGAAGCTGTTATACAAATTGCAAATGTCATAAGCAAAGTGATCTATGCGAAACAAGACCTTGCCCATGTTCCCCAGCAGTGGAACTGGCTTGAAGTGCTTAATACCATGTTGACTGAATGTGGAGTAGACTTGCCGGAGATACAGCACCACCACAGCGATTAGAACAGCCACCCAAATCAGCAAGATTATCATTATCTGTAAGAAAAGTAGCAATTTACAATTCTTACAGTAGACTTTAATTTTTTCAGCAATACTGGTACGCGGTGCCTAGATCCTATAATTTGATAACGATCAATTGAAACTAATAAAGCAAAATTTTAAGGAACTACAGCAGATATTATATACAATTTTAATTTTTAAAGAAATGCCTTAAGTAAAATTTCTACATTTTATATCTTTATCCATATGGGGTCCATAATAAAGAGTATTTTATTGTATTCTAAGGGCAACCTGAGCTGTCCGTCATTTGCGTTGCCGTGATTCTATTAGGAATATTGTTCAAAGCTGTTTATTTATATCCACTAGTCTGTTTTCCTCATCATCATTCAGACGCCAGTCACCTACTGCCGAATACAGGTCTCCTCCAAACATCACCACGTTGCCTGCTTTCACATTACAAGTCCAAAAATATATGGTAGTTATGTTTTTATCAAATATTTTTCTCAGTCAAGGTCAAAACAATCGCAATCAAACTACTATCGCAAGAATGTCTAAACAGCGAGAGATTAATGTCTCGTTATCAGATAAATAAAAGCTTTTCTGTTTACCTACTCTTTATTGTTTAAACATTGGCGTAATTGTAGCTCTTTGCACTTGACCAGTAGCTGAAGAGGTACTAGAGAAGACTAAGAGTTAGGTACCTACATATTTATGATGAAGGTATATAGTAATAATTAATTCTACGAGTAATGTTTCAAAGTTGCGAGAAGCGATTAAACATGATTTAATAAAAATTCATCCAACAATTATCTACAACGTTTTGAAGAGATCAAATCTATCTGACCTTTATTTGACCACAACGTAAATTGGTTGATTTTTGTTTATCATAGCCTGCCAGCGTAATTTTGTTTAGTCGTTATCCTTGAAGTTCTTAATTGACGAAACAAAAAACCATGTAATGTCATTATGTTAATTTTTCCTAAAAACAGTCGGATTAGGTTAACTTTAAAATGGAATTAAATCGCAGTAAGCCAAATGTAAACGATTGTCACGACGCGGACGGTTTGATGTTCATACTCTAGCTAGGATATTATAACAAAAAAAAAATACATAAAATGGAATATCTCACATTCAAATAAGACACTCACGGATCTGACACAACAATATCACAAAATAATGTTAAAAAATTAATCGGTGCGGGCGTGTTACTCAGTTCAGTGACAAATTCACTGTGAGTCAGTGTGAGTGGAGACTCATAAACATGATACATGCACAATAATGAACATACGTATATATCTGCTGCATACAGGGTTGGCAGATTAGATTGGAAAATTGTTGGCGCGTTTCATATCATAAGCTGCGAGCGTTGGCACAAGGCACTGTTCTTGGGCCCATAACTATATTATAATATTATTGTTATAGCCCATATAAGCTGTGACCAGTGTATTTTCTCTCCTGAATGATGACGCCAATGATGACTATTCAACCCTAAATCTATAATGAAGTGGACTGTACATAAGTGTAATACCGGTAACAAATTTTGTGCTTCTATTAAATGTTGCTATTAGGATACTCGTAATATTAAAATCGATGATAATTATTTAGAGTGGTGATTGTTTTCACACACAGTGTTGTGTTTTTATATGAAACTCTTGCTTATCTAGTTTATTGACCGAGCGAGCGAAGCGTCTCGGCTTCAAGTCTGGTAAAATTTGCTTTCCTCTGTCAGTTTATTGCTACTCCTCTACAAGTCGTATTTTACAACTGATCTGGACGAAACTTTGTATACAAGTTTTACAACTTTGTAGAATTTTTGATGTGTAACATCTTTCCTCTCGCTTTCGTGGGAGTGATTGTGTGAAAAGGGACGGAAGTAAGTAGACAGGAAGCCGGGAAAGCGCGCGCTATTTGATTCGACAGTACAGACACGAAATGTTATATACGCTTTAATTATGATAGTCCATTCTAAAATCCACCATGACCTAGGTGTTGCAACCAGGATTGGTTCCAGACGATGGAACTCCTCAACGGTCATCACTACGGGCACGAAATTTTATACGTATACGCTTTAATTATGATAGTCTATTCTAAAGTTCACCATGACCTGCCTGCTGCACAAAGGATTGGCTCCAGACTAGGTAACTCCTCAACGGTGAACAGTTACAGATACGAAATTCTATATACGCTTTAATATGATAGTCTATTCTAAAGTTCACCATGACCTGGCTACTGCTCCTAGGATTGGCTCCAGACTAGGTAACTCCTCAACGGTGAACAGTTACAGATACGAAATTCTATATACGCTTTAATTATGATAGTCCATTCTAAAGTCCACCATGAACTGGCTGCTGCACCTAAGATTGGCTCCAGAGGCGGTAACTTCTCAACGGTCAACAGTTACAAATACCAAATTCTATATACGCTTTAATTATGATAGTCCACTCGTTAAGTCCACCATAACCTGGCTGCTGCACCTAGGATTGGCTCCAGACGAGGGAACTCCTCAGCGGTCAACAGTACAGACACGACATTTTATATACGCATTTAATTATGATAGGATTTTAAATCCCACCGTTACCTGGCTGCTGCACCCAGGATTCGCACCAGACGAGGGAACTCCTCAGCGTAAGGTTTATTTAGTACTTCTTAGTTCATAACAAGCTTGTTTTTAAAACTGTTTCAAAAATGTTGAGTATTAAATAAAATACCTGAATCATTTTTTTCAGGATATAATGTCAATGTTGCATTTTTGTCGTCGGGGATTTTTGGTTAGATTGGATTTACTGCCTCCAAAAAGGGGCAAAAAGGAGGCATCTGGATATCTCCGCCTTATGAGATCCTATTTTGATGGGTTGCTTTTTTATTTTAAACTTCAAGTTTGTCTCATAAATAATTGGTGAAGATCGGATGAGAATCTTCGGCGTGATGAGCAAAATAGCTCCTCAAAATGCAGTAAATTGCTCACTTTTAGATTTCCACCAGTAAGTAGAATCGGCCTTTTAACTACTAGATAGGGATTGATGAAGCACTTGGGACCACCTTCTCATCACAAAACTAGGCTGCAGCGTTGCCTTTGATAATTAAAATCTATTAGTTATTATTCCTAGCTGGCCTAAAAAAAAATTGAACGCATAATTTTTCTGGTTTTTAAATTTGTATTTGACTTATTCAACTTTGTCATGTATTTTTGATAAGATAAAAGTAGGTCAGTCAACGGCAAATCATAGAAGAGCTGGTATATTAATTGTTGCAAAAAAGTATATTTAACACGAGGTCTACTGTTCGCAGAACTAATGGGTGTCCCAAAATTACGTATAGCTTTGAATTTCGTTCTATTTTCGAAACATTAACATCGCTGAAACCTCTATCACTGATCATGATGCCGTCAGCCTTATCTTCGATTTAAGTTAACCTCAAAACAAAACCTTTAAAATACTTAAACGCTTCCATTACGAAAAAATTTACGATGAAATTAGGAATCTCAATTTGTCATGATTAGTATTTAATGACTGATGTTGATCTTACTGTCCAGTAGTTCATTTAACTCAATGAACAGTATTATACAATCTACCACACAAATTTAAAAAAAACTTCAAACCGTAAGAAAATTACTAAGCCTTGGATAACGACCGGATTATTGCGGTGTATGTGGAATCGTGACAAACTGCACCAGAAAGCAAAAAAGAATCCTAACAACCCGACCATAATGATAACTTATAGAAGATACATACATTTTTACAACGAACTTTTATATAAGATAAAAGGGGTTCATGATTAACTTCAGACTGCGGCTAAAATTAATAAAACTCTAAGTTGACAAAGAAGCAAATGTTCAATAATGTCTCTGTGATCAACACATGTTCCGTGTGGTGCCGGAAGTTCCGTGTGGTGCCGGACTTAAAGAATAGCACCGCTATTTCTACCCGTGGGTGTCGTAAAAGGCGACTAAGGGACTTGCAAGAGAATGGGCAGCGGTGTTCTCTATGCATTTTAACATCATACTGCGATCGCCAACCCGCCTGACAAGCGTGGCGATTATGGCAAACCCCCCCTTTGGGGGAGGCCTATGTCTAGCAGTGGACGTCTTTCGGCGGAAATGATGATCAACGCGGTGAAAACCGGAAATGATCACCGCATGTTAAGACACATTGAATCTGATTATCAAGCTGTAAAGATCTCGACTGATGAAGTCTACGCCCCGTCCAGCAATGATATAAATCCAAAACCCCGAGAGTTTTCAGCTCGAACTTCAGAATCGTTTCGAGTGCCTAGGGAGCTTTTTGAGACTTTTTAAGAATTTTTGACATTCAAAAGTGCCATTTATGTGCCTATTTGAAATAAATAATTTTACTTTGACTTTGACATTCATGGATGATTATAACGATGGGTTCGTGAAAACTGTTCATCGGTTCACGGTTGGGCCTAAGATTTTCAAGACCCTCTCTGATCCTAATTTACAACTGCTATTGCTATTGATGATAAAGCTGGTAACGAAAACAACAAATAATATATATATTTTTTTTTATTCAAAAAACGTATTTGCAATACTGAACTTTTTTATGAAATTTTATTCTAAATTACATCATAATTAATTATATTGAATAATCTCGTAGATTAGACTGAAATATAGTTATCACTAAAGTACAATATCCACTGCAAACGAAGCTAAGCTAGTACAAACTTCATTTTGTTTGCTTGCATCTCAACAAGTATGTGTTTTCACAGTTTATTTTCCAGCATGAGTACCCTAAAAATAAAATATAGTATTAAGCGTTGCGAGATGCAAACTGTAGACAGCGCCATCTATTGACTATGCGTATTACTACGTAGTCAACTAGCGAAGTATTGTTGTAGATAGAACCAAACCAGAGACATCACACAATCCTACAACGTGTAAGCAACATTAGTCTAAAAAGTTGGAGACACGCACCATAACACCTAGCTGGGCGATAGGAATATCACCTTTTGTTCCTCTACAAACTACTTTTATTTCTAAACTAGAAGATAGTACTAGCTTAGCATCTATCGCTGTGGATATCGCGTTAAAATTATCATAATTACGATTACGATCCATTTTTTTGTGTTACAGCGCTGATATTGATGTCTTACAAAACAATGCCTGTATACAAACTGATTAGCTAGTCACATACATCTTTTTTGTGTGTTTGGGGACCAATCTAATAATTAAATAAATGCTTTCATTCGTAGGTAGTTTAACAAGTTTAACTTCTAACACTAAACTCACTAAAATCATCTCTAAATATTTTGAATCATCAAAATCATTGTTTTTTCTACTTTCTTGCTTTGAATCTGAGCCAATGACCTCCTTGTAGTCTGATGTTAAATGTCTCTTTGTCAAGTTTGGCAGGGATGCAGGTCCTCTCACAGGGGGAGATTTCCATATGCTGGAGGATCTGGTACGCCATCACCTTCATCTCGCAAAGAGCAAATCTTGATCCTGAGAAATAATGATTTTGGTTAGTTTAAGTCAGTCATGCACTGGCGCGTAGGTATAATTTTTATCATTATCAAAATGTAATAGACCCATTGGCGTAGCTAAGGATTTTGCCTAGGGGAGGGCAACCGTCCAGGTGAACTGACCTCAGAAATGACACCTACTTAGTAATAAAAAATAACGTAGTTAATTCACTCTCCTTTTTACCATGTGGCGTCTTTCTTCGGTTAAAGAACTTTATTATCATTAAGACAATCGTCACTTACATGAGAACATTGAATCTTATTACTAATTATATTATATCAGTGCGGGTAGAAGAGAATCAAAAAGCAAATATAATGTTTAATTATCACTGCATACTGTCAACAAAATTGGAAGCGAGTTCACTGCATTGCTAAGTTAAGGTGGTGGCACAAGTTAAAATATATTGCCGTTTTAAGCAAAAATAAACATAACACAATTATAGTGTTTCGTCGTTGTAAATAAAAGTGAATAATTTATTTTTATTAAATATGATGAGTGAAGTCGCTTCTTTTACATCCTTTCCGTATATTATCCGTATATTATAGAACTTCGCTCCCCCATGGGTTAGGTTATTTTTACCGTAGTTAGTTCTTAACTATATTATAATTATAAATACATAACAAACTCTAGTAAGTATGCCTGTCAGTTATCTTTCACGCTTAAACGGATGTCGATAAAGATCGGCAAGGAATGACTTTCTACGAAATATCAAATTCCGAAGCGAATCAAATATTTTGTTTTTTTATATTTTGAAAGACCGATTCCGTAACTCAGATATCAATCTGAGTTACGGAATCGGTCTTTCAATGATTAGCCTGACATGGCGCACTCCATAGCCCTTTGTGCAGCTTTGGACTGTGTACAGTCTCTTTAGTGAGCGTCCATGTTAATGGTAGGCAAAAAATACATGCCGAATATCAATTGGGAGCAATTAATGCAGTGGAGGCCGTATTTCATTCAACTCTCATTGTGGGATGTTTCTTCCACTACCGATAACGCCTACTGCGAAAATCAAAAGAGTTGGAAATAACTTAAAGTGTGGAAGGTAGACGATTCCAGGGTGGGCAAAGAACTTTCTAGGGTGGGTATTGTCCACCCTTGCCCCCCCCCCCCCCCTAGCTACGGCCATGCTATCGGCACTATCAGTAGGAATCGGTTTCAATTTGACAGTTCAACAAAATTCATTACGTTGTTTAAGTTGTTGAACAGATAGAATGTTCTAACTTAAGAAGCAATGGATTAGCAATATACTTCAAAATCATTCCGATTCCGATTCAAACTGTGTTACGCAATTAGGGTACAGATCTAACAATTGATTTCGTTTTCTGGCTTGTTCTGATGATTTAGACTGTTACTTTGAGTAGACGCAGTAATAATGTTGTTTTATTTTTTTCGTCTGTCAGTCGTTAATATTATCATTCACATTCCCTTTCTGTTTTGGGCTTCCCTTCCTCTTCCATACATCATCATTAATTTTCTTTATTGGTCTTGTAGACAATTTTTTTCATTCATAAATTATAATAAATAATGAATTACTCACCTATACAGTTTCTAGGTCCAACACCGAAGGGCATATAAGCGAACATCTGGATATTATGCCTGTTCTCTTCAGAAAAGCGCTCAGGGTTGAATTTATCAGGGTTGGGGAAGAACTGCGGGTCACGGTGGAAAGCAAACGCTGGTATTGAGATACCTGTACCTTTGCGGACCTGAAAATAAAATTTTATTAATACTTTGTATATTCTAGATTTTAATTGTAATGTCGATATTAGAAAGAATAATATTATTGACCGAGCGAGCGTGGCGAGCGAACCGTCTCTGCTTCTCTCGCAAAATTTGCTTTCCTCTGTCAGTTTGTGGCTTCTGCCGCGTATTTTACAATCGATCTGGACGAAACTTGGTAGGTATACAGATTTTACGACTTTATATTTTTTTTTTGTCGTCGGAGATTTTTTATTGGAGGGTACTACTTCCTCGAAAAAGGGGCAAAAAGCTACTGAATATCTCCGCCTTACGAGATCTGATTTCGATGTTTTTTTTTTATTTGGAAGGTAGTAACTTTAAGTTGGTTTCGTAGAAATTTGGTGAAGATCTAATGAGGACCTTCGGCGTGCTGAGCAGAATAGCTTCTTCAAATGCAGTAAATTGCTCATTTTAACGTTTCTACCAGTGGAATCGGCCCTTTAACTACCACGTAGGGATTGATGACTCCACCTGGGACCCAAAACTAGGCTGTGACTATCTCTGCCAATTAAAACCTATTAGTTATTTTTTATATTTTTGTAGTGACAAAAATTTTAAATAGTAGGTATGCTTAGATGGTTTGTTCATGTTGAGAAGATAAATGAAAAGCGAGCAGTGGTGAGTGGAAACGCCGGGAGGGGGGGACATTAAAGTGACCTGATAGGTGATGTTCTTCAAAGGTCAGGTGCGTAGTACTCGCAACCGGCGTGCGTCTATGACCAGATGTATGAACGTAGGTGAAGCAAAAGGACTATGTAAGGGTAATAGTAGGTGGCATTCTATAGTTTTTGCCTACCCCATGGGAAGAAGGCGTGAGTTCATGTATGTATGTACGTAGTGCTTTTTTCTACCTGGCCTACAATTTTTTACTCCTAACATTTCTTTACCATGTTTTTAAAAACATGGCAAATATCCCGTTTTAAATAATTTTAATAGTAGGTACGTGCATATTAGTTGTTGCAAAAAGTTTGTACTCTCGAGGTCTACTGTTAGCAAAACTACTAGTGTATCTATAGGTCACTTACAATAAAATCTTTTTCCGCTTTGTCGTTTGGTTTTCCCAGATTGTAATCTTTGGTACAAATTCTGTCCAGAGCAATACCAGGTGGCCATAGTCGTAAAAGCTCTGTAAAACAAAAACAAAGTATATAAAAAAAAAATTTACAGTGCACTGTTTGATTTGGAAAATATCAAATTCTTACCAGATACAACCATATCCATATAAGGCATATTCTGAATGGAGTTGAAGTCAAACTTGCCGCCGTTCTTAGTGTCAGTCTCCTTAATCTCCTGTGCCAGTCGCTCCTGGACGTCAGGGTTTAACGCCAGTTCGTAGAGCAGGAAAGACATGCCAGATGAGACAGTTTCGAAACCAGCAATGAAGAACAGCACCGCTTGAGCGATGAGGTCGTCGTCAGTCCACACTGGAAAAACAATGTAATTGTGATTAGAAAAAACAAGCTTGTATACCTCTTGTATTTTCGTATGAAATATCTGTGGCTATTTCAAATCATATCTTCAAGATGGTCAAGCTCAAAATGGATGTCTGACATCCAGAAATTAAAAATGCCTTTCTTATATACGAGTAATTGGATCGCAAACATGTCATCTGCCCACCTGATGGTAAAGGGACACCATCGTCTATGCTTTTGGCAATGTAGAAGCGTTGCGATCCCAGAGACAATGCTGAAAACTCTCATGTGTCTTAATACACCCTTAACCAAAAGAACGGATCACAGCAACACTACAGAAATATTTATATCATTTCAGAGAATTTCCTCGGGTGAGCTCCTTCAGAAAGAGCAATAATTTTAACCTTTAGCGTTCTTGATCACACGTTAACACCAAGGCCAGAACGAACCTCTCACGCTAGCTCAATTATTCTATAACAGATATTCAGTTACCTTACTTGTTATAACTCTATGTAATATAGAGTTATATGAAGTAGGTAACTGAATATCTGTGTAATTGTATAAGGTGGTTGTAATTTGTGTTTTTACTCGATTTCTTGTTGATACACACGTCGGAGAAACATGATTTTTTACTAATAGTTAATTTGATCTAACGATATTTTAATATCAAAATATTTTGGAACCACAGCAAATAACCTGTTTGTTTATTACTCTGTTATTATTTTAACCTTCAGCGACCAGCTCCTCTTCAGCACTGTTTGGAAATAAGCATGATTATACATAGTGTAAACCTACTCTTAAATCTACCAATAGTCTACCTGAGTAAAATAAGTATTTAATCAGTTTTAAACACACCTCTGTTTATTTCTTTCTGTCCAACGGAAGATTCTTCAACAGTCGCGAATCCAGCAGCTTCATCAGTGGATTTGTTGTCGTCATGGGTCAGTTTACCTGAAATTACATTTTTGTTTTTGTTTTTTGTTATTTTTATGTTACATAAATATTTACTGTTGTGGAAAAGGTACTACTAGATTTTCATTAATACAGTTTGGGTCATATTGTACTGATTGTTCAACACTTTTTAAATTGGCATGTACCTACCTTTCTTCGCTTCCATAAGTAAGTGAATCATATCGGGTCTGATGATATTGCGCATCTCGCGATCCGCCATCGTTTCCATAACTAACTTTCTGAAGAATTTCTTCGACACCTCCGAAAGGAAATCCAACTTGAAAACCTGTAAAATAAAATACAATACATGACCGCCATTTTAGTACCTTCTTTTATAGTTTTGCATGACGGGTTTTTTATATAGTATCTTTTTGGATTTATTATTTCTTGTATTTATCTCAAGACCAACAAAAACCTCTCAACTATGATTATTTATTTGATCTAGTGGACTACTGCACGAGATGCATGATGTCTCAACGTCACTACTAATACCAACATCGATTACGGTTCTCGCCCATCCATCCGTTGCTACGGCGACATTTACCTTTAGTGCGACTAGTTGCGACCTACACATCAAGCTATACATTTCTAGTTTACGCTGATCTCGCACTGTACGGAAATCATATGCAATGCGAGACCAGCTTATACTGGAAATGTATAGCTTGATGTGTAGCCGTCTGTACCAGGTGACGTTGTTATGAGTCATGTGATTCAATGTTTACTAGCCAAATTCAGTTATTCAAACAAATCAATGATAATTATATTATCTGTATGTGAGATCATTATGTATTATTTTATTTGTGTTATTTTGTCGTGTTTGTGTGTGAATTGTGTTGTAATTGTGTGTTTGTTTTTGTGTTTTTTTTGTTAGAATAAAATTTTCCCCCGATTGTAATTAATCTAAATATTTTTTTTTTTGACTAAAAAAAATAAAATGTTTGAGTAGTAAACATTCTTCAAAATAACATTGATAATTAAATTATCGGATAGGGCTGATCTATTGTAATGTAATTACAATAACATAGGTATGTACATACTTGAAAATGGTCTAGTTGTGTATTGATATATTAAGTTATTGATTTATTAATTTAGATCTAATCAGCCTAATCGTCGTTGTCTCCTGGGGGCCTAAAATGGACGCTTTGGCAGAATCATAATATTTAATATTATGAATCATATTAAAATTCGTAAAATGGTCACAAACTGACAATTCATAATATTATTATGAATTCATAATATTATTATGAATTGTCAGTTTGTGACCATTTCATAATACTATTGTGAATTGTCAGTTTGTGACCATTTTACGAATTTTAATATGATATGATCTGCGTACAAATTCTATCTATTATTTTCATAATATTATCATATTATGATTCTGCCAAATCGTCCATTTTAGGCCTCCAGCTATCATTAGCTACCTTTACTATTTGTGTTCAATAAAAGATACTGAATGAATGAATGATGATGTAGCTAAACTTCATAGTAATCTAACATAGTTAAAATTTAAGTTATACTTTAATTATAAGCCGGCCAAGTGCGTGTCGGACCACGCACAATGAAGGGTTCCGTAGTTGGGATGAAGCTATCCCAAGAATAAACTTAACATTGTAATTGAAACACATGTTCCCTCATACATTCCAACTGCAAATGTAAGTTTGTACGCACAATATTGAGTGATTTAGCATGTTATTTTAAGACCATAGACTTCTTATGGGTTTTCCTGTAATCTATCAGTAAAGTTCTATTTTCTGCATTTTTTTCATAATTGTTGGCTCAGTATTTTCGGAGATAAGGAGAGGGAATGGTCAAATTTCATAAATTTTCTTAAAAAACTTTTATAGTGTTTATTTTAAAACTATTAAAAACATATCTGAAATCCTTATAACAAGCCCTTTCATTTGATATGTGACTCGATATCGTAAACTAAACTTTTTTTTAAAGATTATAATTTGCCGCCCAAAAGTGAACGCCATATTCAAAGTTAATTTATTTACGTTACACGTCCTGAATTGGCAAATTGGCTGTGATTGACGGACAGACAGACACACGAGTGACCCTTTAAGGGTTCCGCCTTTTTTTTGAGGTACGGAACCCTAAAAATAAAAAATAAACTATTCAGTGACGACTTACCTTAGCAACTTTTGGTGCATTAGCAATTAAGAAGAACAGCAGCATCTGACGGAAATTAAAGGTGGATGACACCTTGCCCATGGCGTAGAACTCGTTGTCCACTTCATTATGGGAATCCACCTTCAGTCCGAAGGCACAGGAGGCGATCACGTCATTGGCGTAGCGCGTCGTCAGGTCCTTGCAATCTATGTCTATGTAGCCAGCTGTCAAATATACCTTAGAGTTAGAGGAGCACCGTAGACAAAACATTATTATATAGATTTTTCAATTTCAAAATACCCCAAACGACCATCAAAGTAGTATCCGAAAAACTTACATTTGGTTTCTTTGATCTTTTTCTGAATCGACCTCATCATCTGATCGCCGACCTCCACCATAAAAGGCACCATCAGACGCATCTTTGAACTTGTGAACGCAGGACTCAATGTGGAACGCATGTCTTTCCATTCTTGACCTGTACAATATAAAAACATTATTGTTTTATTGTAAATTAACCCAAAGCATGATTGTGTCCCCAGCACTATTTTCCTGGGGTCCAAACGCCTCCTGCCGGAGGCTCTACGCGGAGTCCACATTGAGACCTCTACGAGGTCCATGGCCCTTTACGGGGCACCGGTGGGTGCGCGTTCCTTAAGGCTGCGACCAGCCCGCAGATTGAACGCGTCCCAAAGGGGTTACCACACGGTCTCCCGTGAGGCGGCGAGCCTCCTTACCGGACTACCGCCATGGGATCTGGAGGCAAAAGTCCTCGCGCACATTTGGGAGTGGCGCGAGGAGGCGAAACGCCGGGGTGACACTCTGCTGCCGCGAGAAATCACAGCACAGCGGACAGAGCTCCGGCGGGATCTCATGGTGGCATGGAGAGTGCGATTGTCGCAACCCAGCGCTGGGCACGCCACAATTGTGGCGATAAGTCCCCTCTTTAAGGAGTGGCTAGAGAGCCACCACGGCCTCCTCACCTTCCGCCTGCCGCAGGTCCTCACCGGACAAGGTTGCTTCGGGAGTAGTCAGCACCAATTGACGGGGTCCGCTAGGGCCAATGCCTCCCAGGGTTGCGAGTTTTTCCGAAAGGGATACCGTGGCCCTGGCACACAGGCAAATGAAGGAATGCGGGTGGGTTTTAGTCAGTAAAAGTCTGACACGCCCTCACTCCGCCCAGAGTGGGAGAAGTTATTTGATAATTTCCCACCGTAAAAAAAAAAGCACTATTTTCCTCGAAAACAGTGTTTAACTATTCTGCATACAGCCTAAGCTACACTGGGCCGATTAGATATTAATGTTACACACTTGAGACATAGCAGAGCCATGTATTAGCATCTTTACATATAGCATCAAATGCTCTTGAAGTGATAAATGATTTTTTATACTTATTCGTACCTTTTAAAGAAAACAAGTTTCTGGAGAAGAAAGAGTCACTGGTGCTGAAGATGGAGCGGTGATCGAGGAAGTGCTCGAAGTCTTTGACAGTGATCTTCTTCACCAGCTCAATGTCACGGATCATTACCATCTCATTAATGAATTCAAATCTTCCCACGAATCTGATGAAGCAGATATTTCGAATAAAACCGATGGGTTTTTTAAGCTGCCAAACTATGTATATGGTGTGGTATAAAAAAAGTAGTTTTAATCAAATCACTAATATAAGTAACCGTAACACCTTACTTTTCTTCAGGATAACTGTTGTACAGCCTCATGACATCATCAGCGAAGTGATCCATACGGAACAGGATCCTAGTCATGTTGCCCAACAGTGGGACGGGCCTGAAATGCTTGACGCCATAGCGACTGAACCTGGAATAGACTTGCCGAAGATATAAGACCAGCACGGCGATTAGCACCGCCACCCAGATGAGGAGTAGTATCATGATCTGAAACAACAAGAACCTTTAGTTAAAACGTTATAAGGCTTTTACAGACCGGTGCGATCTTGCGGGCACAACGCGACACTAGTACCACAATCTCTATGTCGCTGCCTGTCACGCCCGCGATATCGCGTGAGTCTGTAAGAGACTTTAGCTGTTTTAGATAAACCAAAATGTCCAATTTCTGGTTTGTTATCAAAACATTTGGGAATTAAATCCATGCTTTTTCTTTACATAAGAAAATATTCTTTTTTGTAGAGTTTGTGGTTTTTATGGACTTCTTTCATGTCATCTAATAGTGTAGTTGAGTTTTTATCTAAGTAGGCTTGATATTGAAACTCAACAAAACGACAACAATAACAAACAAAAAAAGCAAACATACAGACGAATAACCTTAATAACGATAAACTATTGCCGGGTGCCATAAAGTAAGTTTTATAGTATAGTTGACTACAATGACGGCGAAGTCGTGGGCAGAAGCTAGTGTTCACTAATTGTGTAAATAGTTTGTAAACATGCATTTGAACTTACAATGTCAGTGAACGAACAAAAAATATATATAACAAAGTTATCAAATCATTACCAAATAATTTAACACGAATGTCACGCGTGTCATACTGAAATTATGATACCTATTTAATCACATGATTTGTTGACACCCAGTAGTACCTACTTTGAATAAATCAAAAAGATAATCATTTGTTTATTTACTGATTACCAAAAGTACATAATCATTTTCATGTTTTTCAACTGCAACATTAAGTTTGTCTTTCAATCCGGAATCGGAAATTCACAGGCCGTGTAACATGAGTGAAGCGGCGGCGGGTAGCACAGCTTTGAGACGGAACCCTCAGCACGCTTAGCATGACCGCCGTAGAAACGGGTTTTGTCGACGGAAGAATCGACAAAATGAGAGATTATAGAAAGATTTGAACTACCGTCGATGTTAAAACTGAGGAGAAGAAATTGTTCTATTCTTCAGTCGCCAAAAGTCTTCATTGTCAAGCACGACGACAAACTTTTTCTACTTTTGACACTTGGGGTAGAAAAATTTCTTCTCGACAAGTGTTAAATAGTCAACATCACATTTTACCTACACAAGAATCTATATTGATTTTGAAATGTTATAATTACCGTAGAATTCATAGTTTACCTACATCACTAGCTACGTCCCCGTTGCTAAGGAAAGAATAAATATGTCTTTGTCTTCATAGAAACGCAAGTCTACAGGTCGCCCCGTGCTCGGGCAGAAGAGATATCGAGTTGGATAGAAAGAACTTTGTCTATTCTTGGTAGAATAGAGATAGAATTTATTTGTCATGCTACGCGTGCAGGGCACGAGTCCTACTCGGTCTGGCACTTGTCCGGGTTATTCAATAAAAATATTCAGGTAGAAAAGTAGCCCATGTCTTTCTCCAGTTCCCAGGCTACCTAACTGTCAAAATTCATAAATATCTGTTAAGTGGTTTAGGCGTGAAATGGTAACAGACAGATAGAGTTAAATATTAAAACTCGGTAAGTCACACCTCTGCTCGAAATTGAACTGTGAGTGGGGTCAATTTGAAATAAAAAAATGCATGTTAGTGTTTTCCAAATCAAGGTAAGTCACTAAAAACATTACTAAAATAACGGTTAAAATAAATTATTTCTTTCATATCGGGGGTATGTCCATATTGTCCATCGCTGTGTGCTTATCAAAGTCAAGCACTTCCGCGACGACCAATCAGCGTACAGCAGTGCTATTCTGTAACCAATGTAACCATTTTACCGTAAAAACTTAGGTGAAGTGAGCGTGGAGTGAACTGTCAGTGAGGGATTTACACTATTAACAACTTACTTCAAGCTCACTTCACTACGTTTACACGGTGAGATTTTTTCAGAATAGATTGGCTGGTTAGCGTCAGGTCTAAGATGGCTGGCTGCCAGTCAGTCAAGTCGGCAAGTTCAAAGTGATTTTAATCAAACTCCGGTACGTTTCGCTAGTTTATTTCAAACAACGATATGTCCATACTATAACCAGATTTTTTTATTTAATATGTTAAGTATTTATATATTATTTTTATTCTAATAAACACAATCTCCTACACCAAAAACCAAAACCAACCAACCAACCAACCAATCTCATATAAAAACCTCATAAAAACTTAATAATCTAAGTATAGCCAAAAACATATTTAATTAATTCCCACTTTTCACTTACAGTGGATAATTATATACCGGGTTTTGATATAAGTACACAATTTATACTTTAATTATTCTTCAATATTAGCAGTGGCGTCACGTCCTTTGAAATGTATTTTAATGTTAACTTTATTATATGCACTTAAGAGAGTAGTATGAGTCATGACTTAACCAGTGCATCTCTTCGTATAGTAAGTTAATACAGTCCTGCAATCATTAACAGAAATATACATGATGCCTCTTATGCAATTTCGCATTTGCTAAAAAAAGACGGTTTCAGAAGGAACAAAGTGATCAAAATCCAGTGCTAGAAAAGGTTTATGTTACAAAGTTAAAGTTTTATTACCAAGTTATTCTCAGCTGAGACTAGTCTTTGTCACTACTTCAATGATGTATTCAGAACCTGTTTCTGTATTCTCACTTTCCATATTTTACGCGAATGTAAACACTCAGACATAACAGACTAGTTTTATCCTCGGTCTGATATGTAGGTCTGTATAATTTTCTTATTATTACGTATCGGCAGCTTTTAGTTCAGTAATTAATTTACCTATTTACTGCAGTTGAGAATGGAATACTTAAATAAGGAATTAATTTATCTACAAAAGGATCTTTATCAAGTATAAGATTTGTTATAATGATATTTCATTAATTCGTGAGTAAAGTTTAGTGTCCTGCCAAAAATGACCTACGGAGCCGAGGCATGGACGGTCACAACATAAAGGACACTGTCCACCCAATACGAGTGGCTCAAAGGGCCATGGAGCGAGCCATGCTCGGCATAACCCTACCAGACCGAGTGCGTATAATACCAAAAATCGATAGTCTACGCTACGACATCGGGTGCAGGGCGATGTGCTTCAAGTGCAGTTGGGCAGGACATCTAGTTAGACGATGGAGTAAATCTATGACCGAATGCTGGCCAAGGTTATACCAAAGAAACCTGCAGGGTCGTCCAACAGCGCGTTGGATTGACGATATCGTGAAAGTCGCGTGAAACACCTCGATGAGGGATGTACGGAACCTTGAAGTACCTATGGCAGAAGAAATGGAAGGTCAGTAGTGGGTGATTCCGGACTGAAGTGATAATGATGAGCAAACTTGTTTTTACCCTCATCAAACTAACGATTATTTTTACTATATTCATTTTTTATTATTATTTACCAGATGGCTGGTCTATTTTTCGGACAAAGAATCAGCATCGCCATACAACGTGGCAATGCTGCCAGCCTTCTGGGCACCTTTCCTGTTGACAGCGATGCGGACGAATTTTTTGATGCCCTATGACCCCCTGTCCCCCACCTTTTTTTTTTTTATACATGTACATATACTATTATGTTAAGTCTGTTAGCGTATATCTTATTATTTTAAGTCGGTTAGTTTTTATATGATGTAAATATTTTATTACTGAGTTATTGAATAAATATTTATTATTTATTTATTTATTTCACACCAATAAGTACAACATCTTAGTATAACCAAGACGATGTTATACCAACCTATTACACTATTTATCCTTATAAAATACCTATAGGTACATAAACAAAAATTCAGAGGTATTCCACTCAGAGCACAGATTTCAACAGCACTTGACCGAACCGCGCCTGAGCACTTCCACTAACCGCACTGAAACAAAATTATGATAAGTGCGGTTCGGTGGAATAGTTTATTAATATTATTATCAGTCCCCGAACGGCATCTATGTAAAAACAATAAAAATAAAACTAAACTACATTTTGCACAAAAATTACATTTTCTTTTTCAAATTTGTATGCCTCCTTCAATGCACCTTTGCGGTCCTGATAAAAATTTCGGCAGGCTATCGTACACATCCATTTATATAATAAAATAAAAAAGTATGCACCATAGCTCCCATGTGCCATAATAGATGTAAGACCAAGGTCACAAAGTGGCTACTGACAATGAGTTACGATAAGACTGAAGATTTTCTACATGTATCAATCGCTTAATCTTTAAGTAGTTAATTCATTCATATATTTATAATTACATTTACACAGACTTATATACACACAAGTTTTCACCATATTTTATCTCTCTCTCAATACATACACAAACATATTCCCCCACATAATTATGTACTTTAACAGACACATCATAACATGCATTTTCTAGTAGTAAGTAGTTTTTCTTAATAATAATATACTGTGCTCGTCTTACAACTACTGTTATATGTTCCAATTATAGGCGAGGACGCTGGCACCCTAGACACAAGTTAAATCTTACTCTGGGTGCCAGAGTTCATCGAAAACACTCTTTATTTTAGTTGTTACGCTGCATAGTGTTTAGCTAAGTGTTTATGTACAATGGAAGATAATAAAAATATTTTAATTTTATTTATTTTTTAATCTTCCGATGGCATATTATTTATAATACGTGCGCTTGTGATGTTTTATGATGTGCAGGTAAGCTAATAATAGGCACCAGGATTATTCGCCGTATTAATAAAGTTTTTGTACACCCACAATACCTTGTAATAAAAATAATTCTTAGTTAAAATTACGAACTGCTAAAGTGTTGATCAGTGTTGGTTTAATCACAACGGTCTGCAATGTCTCCCATTTTTTGTATCTACTTGATATCCATTTATTTATTAGTTATCCTATCTATTTCATTTTGTATTTTTCGTAATTAATTATGACACTATACGAAAATTAGGAAAAAAATCCATGACATAACTTACTATTTCGTCACCAGAACAACACTAGTTTGTAAACACACGGTCCAATCGTCAACAAAATACTGCGTAATTTTATAACTTAACACAAGTTTCAGACGTGTTACTCGGAGCACGAGCGAAATATCTCTGAGCGTACCAAAGCAGGGCGTGAGTTAATATATTATGTCATGATACCGCAAAACTTCGGGTCTATTTTTGTTTTTAAGTGTTTAAAAATAAACGTAGTCTTATCTCTTATCATTGATAATGGGAATACGCAAATAGAAACCGGATTCTGCAAATTGGTCGTTATTTTTTTGTTAGCAATGTTACAGTATGAAAATAAATTAAGAAATCTTAACTTATTTTGGAACGTAATAACTCCTTTATTATACAGTTGGATTGTGCATGAATAATCATTTGTAAACAACAGTTAATCTTTATTATTTTAACATAAACAACAATAGTGTCAAAGACCCAACAGTCGACACAACAACTTCCACCTCTAAACTGATAGCACCTCCTTCCTGACCCCATACAGCTGTTGTTACAGAAATAGCTATATATTTTGTGTAGGCTGCCATAATTATATCATTTTGTAAACATCCAAAGTGCTGAGTCATAATACCTTTATTAAACAAATTGTATTAATATGATATTTTTAGTTTATCTTTATTATTATTTTTATTTAAGTATTTAACTAACTGTGGCCACAAGCCACTGTGTGATTTAAAAAACAGGTTATTAAAATCATGTAAATTGGATCAGTAGTTGTTGTATTAAGGCTTCTAAAAAACCAGCGCGACTTGTCGCGCGACGCGACACGGCACAAAGGCCCCGCGTGTCGCGGGACGGGCGGTGCCTTTGTGTCGCGTCGCGTCGCGCGACAAGTCGCCCCGGTATGTAGAAGCCTTTATGAGCGCTCTAACAGAAGGAGAGACATAATACTTAATTGTAAGTACCTACCTATAGGACTAAAAGCAAAACCTAATATTTAGAAATCCTTATTCATAAGTAAGTATTTTGCTGTAACTCAATCTTTGCGTGCTTTATAACAAGTTTATAATTTTATGTCAGTTGAATTCAAGTTGTTTGTTTTTTTGCAACTCGCATCAAGTTCTGCAATGAACAAACGGCAAGATGTACCCAATAGAAGACACGGGGATATAATTTGTTCTACAATCACACTAAATGATAAATGGGTCAATTGTAACCAAAATAGACTCTCGGGTCCTTGCACTGCTACCACAAAAGATTTTACTCTTAGATACACGTTTTATGTGGCTGGGTAATAACATTCGCAATATCAATAACACTTAGTTGTCAAGAGCCTGATAATAATATTGACTTGTTAGATAATTTTCTCACACGTGGATAATGGCTTCCAACGATTAACTGTAAATAAAGGTAAGAAAACTTAAAAAGTGTCAGTAACTCTATTTAAAAAAATAAGGTCGATATCGATAATCGATTTTTGGACTTTTTCCTTTACTTGCGCTGTGAGACCTTGCTTCTTACCAAATTTCATGATTCTAGGTCAACGGAAAGTACCCTATAGGTTTTGATTTATTTGCGAGTATCAAAATGTGTCGCATACACCGCCGTATTTTTTACTGCCGTGAATTAGAAGCTTGATTTTTTTAGAACTCTAAGGGACCGTAGATCTTCGTATTTGATATTAATTTCAACTTGATATCTCCACGCGTTCCTGAGAAAAAGGGTCTTGACAGACTGACTGACTGACTGACACACATACAGACAGACGGACAGACAGACGGACATATAGACAGCAATCTGTCTATAAAACGACGAACGGGAAAAACGGAACCCTTATAGGATCACTTCGTTGTCAATAAAACGAAGTGATCCTATAAGGGTTCCGTTTTTCCCTTTTGAGGCACGGAACCCTAAAAAGGGATTTTATATTTATGTTATTTTTGTTACTACTAAAGCAGATGCTTCCAAAAACTTGTTTACCAAATAGGTATTGTAACGTAAATAGGTACAATAATATCAGATGTTCTTATTTCATTATACTAACCTTTATTAAGATTGCACCAGTAGTTCATTTTTCACGTACCTAATCAAAATTACACATAAATAAATATCCAACGTTCCGTTTTCCTCATTCTCAATACCTACAGTTGTTTATTGGCGCCACGTTGCACAATGAAAAATATTTCATAATATTTGTTTAAAAAAAAAAAATCAGTTCACTCCAAAACTTTATTTTGTGTTCCTTTTTTGTTCTCCTTGATTTTATGACATCCTTAAATAATTTTGAGGTTTGCATCACTATTGCAATTCACTTGCATCATTTACCTGTGAACCTGTTTCCAATGAGGCTGAATCATTCGCATGAACTAAAGAAAATAAGCTTAATGGATAAACATTAAAGTCGAAATTAAGTTTTCAATAAATTGAGTGCAATGTTAGCGAACAACAGCGATCAAGGAGAGGTCGATGCCCATTGGTGTAATTATCTTTACCACGTCAAACGCCTCCATTTTGTCTGATTGTTGGTGCTGTGGACATATCAGAATGTAGCGTGTTTTATCTTAGATTAAGATTAACACTACTCATTACATCAATAATATAAATAACGCCAGCTATGTCATTTAATCAAGGCTAAGTACTATTGCACCATTGCGATGGTCAACCGAAAACATAATTCCTTAGGTTAACTAGGATCAATTAAGCAAAATAAGTATCGGAACAGCTCAAGGATTCCTCATGCGAAGACTTATTGCTTGAATCAGTCAAACAAGCTCATAATTACGATTTACCCCCCTGATGGATGCGTAGTTCATACAAACGTAATACCAAAATAATTTGTAAATCAAACATATTCTTAAGGTACTGTGTATTTATTTCGATTGGATTATCTATGTTCCCAAATATATATTTTGAAAGGACAATGGTATAAAGACGAGATAAGACGAATTTAAAATGTCTATAAAACGATTTTTTCTCATAACTCTTGTTTAAATCAGCGTTCATTCAAAATATATATTTGGGAACATAGATATTCTGTAATACATTCAAAATAAATACACACTACCTCAAAAATATGTTTGATTTACAAATTATTTTGATATTACGTTTGTATGAACTACGCATCCATCGCACAGTAGGCACTTCTAATAATACTGTAATAGATTCTTTAAACTTTTAGACTCAACAAAAGAGAAGCATAATATGAATATTTTACTACATCATATTAGCCGTAGAACCGATGACCGTTGGGGTAGACGTGTTCTTGAGTGGAGACTGCGAATCGGCAAACGTAAGGTAGGACGCCCTCAGGCTAGGTGGAGCGACGATCTTCGCAGGGTGGCTGGTGGCAGCTGGATGAGAGTTGCCGAGAATCGAGCTGAATGGCGTGCAATTGGGGAGGTCTATGTCCAGCAGTGGACTGCTATGGGCTGATGATGATGATGATGACTATATGACCAAAATATAAAACGCTTCTCTGGTAAAATCCTAGACGTGGAATTGTTAATAGATATATACCATATGGGTATCTTTTGTTTCAGTGAAACCTGGTTAAGACCGGATAGTATGTTGTTTGATAATAATAATAATCGGGAATCTCGTGAAAGCTGAGAATGATAAAAAAATCAAGTAGTGACTTAGCACACGAGATTGTTGACATGTGGGATGTGGACTCTTCAATAATTGTACCGATAATCATGACGGTTAATGGCCTGATAGAGAAGAGCCTCGACCTCAGGAGGCTCTCATTACGCGGCTGGGTCAGGGTTTGGTTAAGAAAGCAGTACTTCTCGACACGGCATACAAAGAGGAGGTTCCTCTCTCTAGAGCCCTGACCACTGGCAGATTGGACCTTGTTCCTGATGTCGATGGGTTACTATTTTTAAAGGGTATTTTTAATATTTTTTTATACAAATATTTAATCAATATGTATGTTTAGGCAATAAATCAACAATAATAATAACCCCACCGCCGTATTTCTACTTTGATGTCGTGGTGGGGCTTGCGCGCTCCAAGCTCTAGGTATGTGCCGGTAGAGTTATTTTGCCGGAACAAGTCTAGGTTAAGGAGCCAGACCAAGAGAGATACAGAAACTCGCAGGGCAGCATGTGGCGAGCTGTTGGGCAGTAGCGACCCTATGGACCCAATTTCCCACGAGAAGCCTGGTTGCCCTTCTCTAACTTGCTTTTATTGGCCGGCTGTAGTAACCACTGACGAGGAACAGAGCTTCCACCTGATTCTTGTCTTTATTGGCCAGCTTGAATGTAGATTTGCAAGTGCAAACGTGCTCGGAGGAAGGAACTATTCCAGTAAGTGCTGGTAGGGATCTTGACCAGCTTCCGGGCTCTGGGATTGTTCTGATAGCCATGGAATACCTCTGCACTCCTCAAGCATCTCAAGAAGTTGTCTCTACGTTTCTATTCTCTTGTCGCTACGTCACCATGTGCTAGCGACCGTTTTCGGGAGCCCATTATTGAGTGTGCAAGTCACCCCTTGCCATTTTTCCCGTGTATATAATAAAACATTGATCAGGCAGTGGCCATAGTCCTTCCATAGTTCTGGTAACCACTTTAGCCATCCAGACATGTACTCCAATATCTTTGTTTTCATGTCCTACAATAGTCCTACACCAACAAAATTTGTCCTAGGGTGCGCGTACAGCGATAATCATCGGTTGGTGCCTCATTTCATTAAAAGCGTCTTATCGGGCCGCTGCGAGTTGGCTTCGGCCCCTCATAAACTCAAACTCAAACTCAAAGCATTTATTTCAAATAAACCTATTATAGGCACTTTTGAATTGTCAAGGGGTCAGTCAGTCAGATGAAGCTAGTTGCCCATTCCAAAGCGTAGTAGGTTCCTATGGAGAAGAACGGGCAAGAAACTCCACGGACACTCTTTTAAATCAAAATATTGTTACATAGTATTGGTTACATAATTTATGTTGAAATTATACATGTGAGAACAATGTAGAAAGACGTGCACGTTAAAAGCGTCCGTAATAAAAATATAAAAAAACAACTAAAATACTAAGTTAAAATAAGCCGTGGCAGCTAAGAAATGACCAGTCCCTACTGACGGCGCCCGTTCACGAACATGACGCATGGATCAGCACCATTTAGCTCAACCATTTTGAAGGGTACTTAATGATCCAACACATACGCCACCATCAACTAGACATTTTAGTGAGCATGACACTCTCAGCCGCCATGGCACATTCAAGTCAATAAAAGACGTACTCAGAAAATGGTAGGTACATAGTGCTCACATATGTGCTATGCAATTATACAATACTAATAGATTAAATTTATACAATATAAAGATAGTATTTACAATCTTCAGCCGCTCCAACAATAGATTTGAATGCTATTCACTTACGTAGGTATGTCAAACACTCAGTTGCAGAAACGATCTTTAAATTTTAAAGACTACATTAAACACTAATGTAGCATTAAATCATTGCACAAAACCATTTTTTATTTTATTTTAATGCTCCATTAAATTTAACTAATGAAATGTCAAACCTAATGAAACCGGCCATTTTAAACACTTTTACGTTGCACGTAACTTCATTAGCGCCCATTAGCAGGTGGTGAACTTTAAGTTTGACATTTCAGATTTTTTAATTTTAATGGGCCGAAAAGCATCCATTAAGAGCAACATTAGTGTTTTCTACGGTACTTGAATGCATTTCTGTAATTGAAAGATGTCTTTAACCAGTCTTTCGTCATTATCTGATTCTTATTTAGTAGATTTACCTCGCCGTCGAATCCCAGACCGAGTGAATTCATTTTTAAAACATGATGGAAAAGAGTTTCGTGTAAAGTATAGAATTTCCAAGGAGGCAGTTCTTCAAATTTGTAACCTATTTGATTAAGATTTAGAACCAGTGACGCAAAGAAATAAATCCATTAATGGCCTGACACAGCTTTTAATATGTTTGAGATTTTTCGCCACTGGATCTTTCCAGCAAGTAGGTATTGGGTGATTTAATAAACATAAATAAATCAACAGTTTGTCGGAAACAGGTTGGGTCGGGTTGTTTGTCAGTTTGTTTATACAAAAAGTATCCCGTGAGCTAGCAAAATTAAGCCACCTCTATATTAAAATGCCAGACCGGACGGAACTACGTAGAGTTGCAGAAGGTTTTTATGAAATTGATGGATTTCCACGTGTGGCCGGAGCTCTAGACTGCACACATGTTAAAATTATTAGATTTAAGGGGGATGCGCTAAAGTAGCCCGCAAAATTCAATTTTTTTTACGTTTTTTGCAATTTGCAGGTCAGTAACACGTATGTTGATCTAATTATGATTCGCGGCCATAACCAATATGGCTTTACAGAATTATAATCATTAGAATATGAATCAGAAGTATAAAAATTGCAAAAAACGTTGGTAAATTTGAATTTCGCGGGCTACCTTAGCGCATCCCCCTTTAAACCAGATTATTTAAACTACATTAAACCACAGAGTACACTGAATACACATAAATCAACTACATTTACTTTATTTTATTCTAAAATTGTGGTGTACTTGTACGTACGGATAATAACAGAACGCAAATGTTCACTCTTTTTGTTCAATATGGTAATTTGTTCCTGGCAATATTGTTTAAAGTCTTCTTTAACTAAAGTGGCATTAAAAATGTCTAATGCTATCTAAAATTTGTTTGTGCAACTTCATTAAAGTAATGAATTCATTAGCGATAATGTTGCTTTATGTAATGAAGTGTTAATGGTGAGCTTTCTGCAACTGAGTGTAAGACACTTAAATAAAAATAATAATAAAGTTTATTCATCAAAAAGTAACAATACAAGCAATACAATGTGATATTCAGTGAGGCACAAACTAAGCAACGCTTGTATCTTGTGGATCTGGAGTGCGAATTTTACAAAGTTATAAAGGTTACATTACAGTTTGAGGATGTTATAATTTTTTTTTATAGACAATTGATTACAGTAAAAACTAAATAAAACATTCGTGTGATTCTAAACACAAAATAAAATAGCAATGGTTAACGTTGGGCTTGTGCTGTGGTGTGACTCCGTGTGAGTGTGTGCGCATGTGTGTGGGGGTGTGTCAGTGTGTCTGTCTGTGTGTGTGTGTTTGTTTTAAATACCATCCGAGGACGTGCGTCTGAATACACAAGGCACGATCGAGGACTACATATCTACTCTATTAAGCGAACAACGTTCTCACATTCAAAAATATAAAAAAAAACATTACAAAAACATAACAAAAAATAAAATTGTGGGTAGGTATATAAGTCAAATAAAGAAAAGATTATGTCATGGAAGTACGTAAAAAATTAAATTAAAATAAACATCGCAATTTAGGAGCAATCAAGTCACCAGGGAAGCCACATGTGCAGAAGGAATTAAAGCCAAATTTCCTTGTCTTCAACGTAGTCTTTAATCTTATAAATTATGCTTTTTTGATGTGAACACGTTTGATGTGGGTTTTGAATTTTCCATCACTAAGTTCTTTATCTGACTTTGGAAATTTTTTATAAAAGCGGATACTGTTTTTACGAAATGACTTGCTTGTTGTAGGGTATCACAATGTCATGTTTACTACTTGTATGTATACGAGTACTATGGAAATCGCTTCTTATTTTTAAAAGTAATAAGCTTTTGCGAACATTATTAAATACTTTCTAAGATATAAAGAGAGGCAGAGTAAGTACATCAATTTCTTTGAATTTATTTCTAAGGTACTCACGAGGACCCATTCTATAGATCGCGCGGATTGCCCTGTTTTGTAAAATGAAAATTTAATCTACGTTGGCTGCCGATCCCCACAACAGAATGCAAGAAGAAGTATACTAACCTAGGTGTGGCTATATCTGTCAACTGCCTTATTTACTGCATATGCAGCTGAATTCAGAGAGTGTAATAAATACATTTATGCAAGTAACGTAAATTTAGTAGTAAGGGAGTATCCGCACTACAGAACTTTAACAATTTCTATGATCTGAGGAGAATAGTTTACAGTAAAAAACTATTGTAAAGTTCTTAACGACTTGAATGGCGTGCAATAGGAGAGGCCTATGTCCAGCAGTGGACTGCTATAGGCTAATGATGATGAAACTCCTTTTAAATAAATAATAATTCTCAATCTTTATCCTTTCTTGCTCTGAACCTGAGCCAATGACCCCCTTGTAGTCTGATGTTAAAGGTCTCTTTGTCAAGTTTGGCAGGGATGCAGGTCCTCTCACAAGGGGAGATCTCCATATGCTGGAGGATCTGGTGCGCAAGCACCTTCATCTCACAGAGAGCGAATCTTGACGTGCAGCTCTACTCAGAATTTAAGGAGCTCAACGATGCGACGATCAATACCAAAGAAAGGACATTTGGGTAGGCCACTTATATGACTCAAACTGCCAGACCATGATTAACACTAACTGAGAATAAAAGAAAGGGAAAAAAAATATTATGCAATAACCCACATAGTCTTCACATTCACAATAATTAAAATAATATAATACTTTACAAGTAAATATTCATGTCATTGTGTATAAAATAATAATTAAATGTCGCTGTTTATAAAATAATAAAGTTAGCAAAAACAAAAAACAATAAAAATAAAAATAAACTACCTATATTGAGGTAGTTTATTTTTATTTTTATTGTTTTTACATTGTACAAAAATTGGAGCAGCTCAATCCCAAGCCTTTTTGTCCTCAATATAATCTTTAACAGTATAAAAGGCTTTCTGGCACAACTTACGTTTAATGAATGATTTGAATTTATTAAGGCTTAGATCTTGAACGTGGCTTGGAAGTTTATTATAAAAGCGTATACATTGACATCGAAACGAGCCACCTATTTTCTTGAGCCTTGTTGTAGGTACAACAAATTTGTGTTTGTTCCTAGTATTTATATTATGGATATCACTGTATTTTTTAAATAATTTTATATTTTTATGGGCATATAATAGATTTTCAAAAATATACTGAGAAGGCACAGTCATTACATTAATCACCTTAAATTTCTCTCTGAGAGTGTCTTGGACTTAATGTATAAATTGATCGAACAGCTCTTTTCTGCAAAACAAAGATAGTCTGAATGTCGGCAGTATTTCCCCATAACAGAATACCGTACGACATTACACTATGAAAATAGCTAAAGTACACTAAACGGGCTGTCTCTATGTCAGTTAAATTACGAATTTTTCTAACAGCATATGCTGCGGAGTTTAGCTTTTTTGACAGTTTATCTACATGGGGGCCCCACTGAAGCTTAGCATCCAAAGTCAAGCCCAAGAATACTGTGCTATCTTCAGGATTCAATTCTTCGCCCTTTATTAACACATTAGTTTTCACCTGCCTAACGTGAGGTAGCGTAAACTTAATGCATTTGGTTTTTTTTTTCGTGTAGAAGTAAATTATTAACATTAAACCAGTGAACTACTTTTGAGATCGCGCTATTGACATCGTCAGTAACCAGCTGCTGACGTTTAAGTTTAAACAAAAGTGAAGTGTCATCTGCAAACAACACTATATCATGATTATCCTTTATGAGGTAAGGCAAGTCATTAATATAAATAAGAAACAAGAAAGGACCAAGAATTGAGCCCTGAGGGACTCCCATTATTACTATCCGGGAGATCTTTTCCCATTGACTTCAACGCTCTGAATCCTATTACTCAAGTATGAAAAAAGAAGATCCAGAGCGGTGTTCCGGATCCCGTAGTGGCGGAGTTTCCTGATTAACGTTTCATGAAAAACGCAATCGAATGCCTTGGACAAATCACATAAAATGCCCAAGGCATCGCATTTATCTTCCCATGCATTATCAATATGTCCTAACAGTTCAACATCAGTAGTCGAACGGCCCCTTGTAAAACCGAACTGTTTGCTATGTAGTAATTTATGTTTATTAAAAAATCTTTGCAATTGGTCTAAAATTAATTTCTCAAAAATTTTACTAAAGGTAGGTAGTACTGAAATAGGTCTATAATTTGAGGGGTCTGATGTACTACCTGATTTAAACAACGGTATTATTTTACTATTTTTCATAAGGTCAGGAAACTCCCCACAGTCAATACAATTATTAAAGATAAGAGCTAAAGTAGGTGCTACAATGTCTATAATAGACTTAGCAACTTCTACAGAATTACCCCACAGATCTGCAGTCTTTTTTACATTTAAAGTGTGAAAGGTTTTAATTATATCTCTACAGGTAATATGTTCAAAATGAAATTCCGACTCGCAAACATTAACATTTTCCTTAAGCAAAGACTCAGCAACAGAAGGTGATGAGTTTAGGGATTTAGTAGTTGAAACGGGAATATCTGAAAATAAATTTTCAAAGGCCACGGCGACTTGTGAGTCTGATTTTATTATGTTGTCATTAATTGACAGGCTATAGTCAGTATTTCGGTTACTAGACCTTCCCGTTTCACTATTAATAATATTCCAAGTCGTTTTAATTACATTACTACTGTTTTTAATCTTCGAACTCAAATAACGCGACTTTGCCCTACAACAAACTTTTTTAAATAATTTTGAATAATTTCTAACATACAAATTGAATTCATCAGTGTTTACATAATACCTTTCATTGTACAGCTCATAAAGCCGTGTTCTACTTTTATGAATACCAATGGTAGCCCAATCACTGAAAGATGCGTTACTATTAACCGAGATAGTCTTGGGAATAAACGTGGAATTAAATTGTTGACAGTAAATATAAAAAAAATAATTATATAGATTATTATGATCAGCATGCTTATATGAAACTGGTAATTTGTTACTGAGTTTACCTTTAAAAGCTTCCAAGCGCCTTGCAGTTTTGGGGTTAACAGTGATATCCTTTTTAGCCACTTTGTTGTATTGGTTTTGGATAGTAATCCTTTGCCCACAATGATCAGAATCTAGTAAATTTATAACTTCTTTGTGGCTTGGTATAATATCTGTATAAATATTATCTAGGCATGTGGCACTGGTAGGGGTTATTCTTGTGGGCTCCAAAAACAGGTTTACAAGATTATATGACTGAAACAGACTTATTATTTTACTACAAGAACCCGAGTTTTCTAACAAATTAACATTAAAATCACCACAAGTGATAATGGACTTGTTCGAGTTACAAATCTTGTGCAACACTTCATCCATTACCCTTTCAAAGCAGTCATACAATCCTGAAGGGGGTCTGTACACACTTAATAAACTGCTCCAATTCTATACAGGCTATTTCAACTGTCCGCTCAACAGATAGGCTCACAATATCCTTACGGTCTTTAAATTTAAGCTGGTTACTTACTAAAATTAATGAACCCCCGTGTATAGCATTTACTCTGCTGAGCGAACTACCAACCTGGTGATTATTAAAACTGAACAAGAACTGGTGGCTTTTAAGCCAATGTTCTGTTATACAAAGAATATCAATACTGTTAAAATTCATAAATAATTCTACTTCTAAATCTTTGTTTAGAAATCCTTGAATATTTTGATGCACCAGGTTGATACTATTGACTGAGTTTAAACTTTTATTTGATTTATTTTTGCAATTATGTACATTATAGCTAGAGGTTGCCTCTATTGTCCTAATTTCTAATTTAAATTATTTTGAATGTCAATTTTTGTTACCAATTTATTGGGTGAATTATTTAACATGTCATTGCATTGCTCAATAGAAGCAATTTGTTTAGCCAAATTCTTGGCTGTAATAGAAAAATAATATGATAGCGACACAGCTATCTGTCTTTTACAATATTTAGAAAGATAGTACCTATCCATAAAAAATCTATCTTTTGTCAAATAAAAATGATTACCAACATAATTGTTAATGTCAATTAATTGGAATAAATTATTATTATATGTCAAATTATGCAATGTCACATTCATTTCTGATCTAAGGTTGTTTTCTTCCTGTGGCAAACTTTGGCTGTATGGGAATGTGAACAACACAATTTTTCTTAAACTTAGGTTACACAATGATCTATAATATTGGAGTAATTCTCCTTTGTTCACATTACCCCTATTACCAACAAATATTAATATTATAGTATCCTGGTTAAAATTACATTTTATAACTTTTTTCATTATGTCATATAAAGAACAACCAGGCATACAGTAGTTCATTATAGAGTGACCCGGATATTTATTTGTATACAAGTGGCCTAGATCCTTTCCAGTTTCATCACAAAATAAAACTATTTCTTTATTTACACTCTGTTTAGAGAAACAGTTAGTAATTGAAACTGGCAAACTAGCACAAGACAGCGGTATGGTGGTATCACATATTGTCAACGAATGGTCTGGTGTGTGTTCAATAGATGGTGGTTTACAATGTTCACATTTGTTTGTATGTGAGCTTACCAGCTCATTCATTGCCAATACATATTCCCTCATTTGGTTTTCAGAGGCTGTATATTTAATTGTCATAGAAGTAAGTTTCTCCTGTAGTTGGTCAAGTTCATACCGCAAGTGTTCCGTGTCAATTTGATATTTCCTAGTACTTTTTTCCAAGTTAAATGAATACATATCCAATTGTTTCAGTAGATGTAACCTTTCTCTATTAAGTTTTACATTTTTGATGAAGAACTTTTGTTTTTTGACCATTTTCTTAGTTTTAACTATGTATTTATTAATTTTTATGTATTTTTTAAGTTTATTTTTACTTGTAACTATCCTCACTGATTTACTTGATTTTAAATCCTCATGACCTGTTAAATCTATTGAGTATATGAGGGGTTTATTGCAGAAACCATTGATGGGGCTATAGGCACCAATTCATTGAATAGACTTTGATTCAACGAGGCTGTGATGTTATGATTTGTAGTCTCAAGTTGTTCAATCTGACTTTGAGCCTCATGTAGCTGCTGTTGTAGTAAATATTTGTGACTCAGAGCTTGTTCATACTCAGTGCTACACTGGCTGAACCCGTCCACAACAACTTGGCGCCTATCCCGGGCTGCTATAGCATCAGTGTGTTGAATATATAACTGAGCCATTTCTGTTTTTACCTTGCTATTTTTTTCAAGGACACTAAGGAACTCTATTTCATTTTCATCCCTTTCCTTAATCAGTTGGTCACAGTGCCCCTTAGACGCTTTTAATTCGCTCAAAGCCTGAGTGAGTTTGGACTCTTCTAGGCGAGCCCGCGCGCTACGAGTCATAATCATGATTAAAGAGAAAAAGAGAAGAGATTGGAAAAGAGTAGTGGACAATAACAGTTGATTAGTTAAACGGAAAATGTAATTTAAATTGTAAAGAAAGAAGCTCTGTCACCAAACGAATTGAGGTTATGTTTACGTTTTTAAGGTCATTGGAATCAACCTGTAGCCGTAAGAAAAAGTGGTCTAATTAATTGTAGGCAAAATATTAGAACGTAAACAATCTACTACCAAGTAAAATTTATAGTATTGTACCTGATAATCGAGATGAAAATGCAACCTTGAGCCGGTAACTGTCAACGAATCACAATGAGATTTTTGCACATAATTTGCACTTAATTCATAAATTTAACACAGAAAACACTTAATGCTTGAGTAAAGTACTATAAATGCGGGCCTTAACGACTGACACAGATCCACGAATGACAGCCAGGACCAACGGCTTAACGTGCTATCCGAGGCACGGAGGAGTATCGGTATGTAAAGATGGTCACTCACCCACGGACCAACACCATCAAGCGTAGCTTAACTTGATAGATCGACCCGTGTGGCTGATAATAGTTACCACAAGAAAGTTTTAAGAAGACGCAGTAATACCTAATGTTTTTTTCCCATCTCCTCTCTTGGTCGTTACCAATATCGTTCACTCCATTACATTAGGGTTTTGGGCTTACCTTCCCCTTCCATCCATCATCATTCAATATATTAATTTATCATTCCCGTCTGCTAATAATTATTATAATAAACACTGGACTCACCTATACAGTTTCTAGGTCCAACACCGAAGGGCATATAAGCGAACGACTGGATATTATGCTTGTTCTCTTCAGAAAAGCGTTCTGGGTCGAATTTGTCAGGGTTAGGGAAGAACTGGGGATCACGGTGGAAAGCAAACATTGGTATCAAGATACCTGTACCTTTGCGGACCTGCAGAGAAAGTAAGTTTCATTTAAACTCTGTAGTTTATATATTTTTTAAATAGCTCAATTCCCCTTGTAATTGCGTTATTAGGAAGGAAAATTATACCTAATAGTTGACTTACAATAAAATCTTTTTCAGCTTTGTCGTTCGGTTTTCCTAGATTGTAATCTTTAGTGCAAATCCTATCCAGGCGGCCACAGTCGTAAAAGCTCTACAAAATAAAAACAGAAGCTATAAATTAGATGAGTTACAGATTTTTACAAAGCATTTTTTTTATTTGAAAAAAAAAACATTCATCAATCTTACCAGATACAACCATATCCATGTATGGCATATCCTGAATAGATTTTAAGTCAAACTTGCCGCCATTCTTAGCGTCAGTTTCCTTGATCTCCTGTGCCAGTCGCTCCTGGACGTCAGGGTTCAGCGCCAATTCGTAGAGTAGGAATGACATGCCAGATGAGACCGTTTCGAAGCCTGCAATGAAGAACAGCACCGCTTGAGCGATGAGGTCGTCGTCAGTCCACACTGAAAGCAAAATATAGTTATGATTAGAAAAAGCAAGGTTGAACACCTCCGGGATTTTATTTGAAGTGTCTGTGGCTCTTTCAAATCATATATTCAAGATGAACCAGCTCAGAATGGATGACAGACCTCTGGGACACTATAAATGTCTATCTTTGGCATTACACAAAACTTTACAAGTGTAAAATTCTACAAAATTGTTAAACTGTAGCTATTGTAGCTAACAGTCGTAAAATAATAATAATGTAAAATTAAATAAAAACATAAATAGGGTTGGCCAATTTTTGGCCAAAGAATCAGCATTGCTACGCAACGTGGCATTGCTGCCAACCTTTTGGCCACTTTTCCTGTGCTCAGCGATGCGGACGAATTTTTTGATGCCCTATTATTCGTTCCCGCCCCTGTTTTAGGGTTCCGTAGTAAACAAGGAACCCTTATAGTTTCGCCATGTCCGTCTGTCTGTCTGTCTGTCTATCTATCTGTCTGTCTGTCTGTCTGTCTGTCTGTCCGTCCGTCCGTCTGTCCCCAGCTTAGCTCAGAGACGCTTAGTCCTAGAAAGCTGTAATTTGGCATGGGTATACATATTAATCATGCCGAAAAAATGGTAAAATAAAATTATGTAAAACATTTTTTTTAGGGTACCTCCCTTACACGTGAAATGGAGATGATATTTTTTTTTCTCGTTTATTTCATAGTGTGGGGTATCGTTGGATAGGCCGTTCAAAAATATTGAGGGTTTGTTAAAACCATTTTTCAATTAAGGGATCCGTTTGCGTAATATTAAGCTTTAAAGTGCTATTTTTTGTTAGAGTCAAGTGTCCCCCTGCCGGCTAAATGGTTGGTTTTGGATATGTGAAAAAATTCATGGCAATAGTATATATAACGAAATTAAAAGAAAAACTATCACAGCTAAGTAGGCTTCACAAGTTAACGAGTAATAGTCGACCAACTTAAATTTGCAGTTGGAGAATTGACCGTAACGTATATCGATGTATGGGATAGCATGTTTTTCAACTACAATGTTAAGTTTGTTTTTGGGATAAATTCATCCCAACTACGGAAGGAACCCTTCATTGTGCGTGGTCCGACATGCACTTGGCCGGTTTTTATATAAATTGTAATTGTAAAGTTTTGTAGATAATATTTATAAGATAATTTATTTGCTTAAAACATGATATACTTAAATGTTATTACAGAAAACGAGATCATACATGTTTTGCCTATAATTAAAGCATGTAAACTTAGACGAATAGATAATTTTGAATTTAAAAACATTATAATTAATGTTAAAAAAAAACCTTATAGAAGTTATTCATTCAGCCATTCATATAATTTAATGTTGAATAACCTGCAATTTAATATATTTAATACATTAGGTAAACTATTATAAACACGTACATATCACGTACATAGCCAGGCAGCTTTTGTTATATTTTGCTAATCTAGGGAGCTCATCTAGTACAAGTGTGGATTTATACTTCGAGAACTTATTTCCTTTGGTGTTTTAAACAATTCTTTATATTTCCAGTAGTATACATATAATAGGGCGCTGATGGTAAAGGAATACCACCGTCTATGGATTGACGCTATGATATGGAGTGTGGTTTCTCAATTACACTGGTACTCATATCCAACAAAGCGGAATATAGCATTACTGCGTGGAGGCAGAAATAGATATACCTACTTAGCGACACAGTATTTCTTCGGACGAGCTCCTTCAGAGAGAAATATTTTAACCATAAAGCGTTCTTGACCATACGTTTACACTAAGGCTTGAAACTGTCACGCTAGCTCAGTTATATTACATACTAGCTTCTGCCCGCGGATTTGCCCGCGTAGATGTCGGAACGTGCTACCGGGATAAAAAGTATCCAATGTACCCAAGTCATGGCCCATCCGCATACCTATCATTCAAATCAATTCAGTCGTTAAAAGCTTTAACGACTGAAGGATAATAGACAGACATCATAATTTTTTTCATTAATTAAGTTTTTATGATTCTAAATGTCTAACTTAAAAATAATAATAAATAATTTTAATATTATCACCACGTAATATCTACATATTAGCTATAACTATAAATAAAAACTTTTAAGCGGGTGGACCGATAATAAATACTAAAATAAATATTACCTCAAAATACGGACTCTGACTATATTTACAATTCCCTAAATCTCTTAAAAAGAGGTGGTACACAACAATTTCAATAGTCATGTGAATCTTAGTCATTCCCTATTTTACCCCTTTGGGGGATGATTTTACAAAAACGCTGAAAGATAAACTTTTTTATTTCACAATTTACCTACAAAAGCATAAATTTTAATTTTCAAAATGCTACGTTCCCCATACAAACTTTCATGCCCTATATCACCCCCTTTAGGATTATTCTTGAAACAAAAAGTAGCCTATGTTCTTCCACAGGATGCCATCTATCGCCTCGCCAAATTTTATAGAAATTCGTTCAATGGTTTAGGCGTGAAAAGCTAACTATACAGAAAGACAGACAGACTTACTTTCGGATTTAATATTCGGTTACCTGCTTCATGTATCTCTACACTACTAATGTGGTTGTCATTTGTGTTTTTACATATTTTCTTGTTGACACATACATCCGGGCCCGGGTCACCTTGGGAGCTAGACAAAATCAAACTGGTTGCTATTTTAATTGTATAATTTATTATTTTTATGACATTTATTTTACTTTCTGTGATTACCTTAACTCACACCCTGATACTATTTTTTTTTGGAAAACGTTCTATTTTATTTTATTTTACAATGTTTGTAGATATGTGAGCACCATGTATCTATCGCATAATTAATTTATCTGTCATTGCTTCATTATTAATTCTTTTTACCTATCGTGGTATAGTAATTATATTCTAGGTGCATCGTCTTCACATATAATTATATACCTTTATTACCTAGACTAGCTAAGTACAATAATAACTGCCTTGCAATGTGTGTGCGCATTTATAACAAAATACCAAGACATTTCAAAACACTTAATACAAGATTATTTAAAATTAAGTTTTATAATTGGTTACTTGAATGTAGTTTTTATAGTTTAAAGGAGGTTTTAGATAAAAAAATGTAATGTTTTAAAAATGCTGATGGTTGATGCCTTTTTCACCTACCTTTATAATTTTGCATGCTATGTTTGTATCCTAGCTAAACATGTTTGTGCCATATAAATTTGTATTTAACACCATTTTATACCATGTTTTACGCAAATAAATATTTTGATTTGATTTGATTTATAATTGATGTACATAAACAAAATATTGTAACACATTTTAAAAGAGTAAAGGTGAAGTTTCTTGCCCATTCTTTTCCATACGAAACTAAATTTTGGAAGGAGCGACTAGAATCAATTATTTATTTAAACATCTCACACAATAATGTACAAAGGCGGACTTAATGCCTTCTCTACCAGTCAACCAAAGGTGGTTAAGAGATAAGATGGCGGGTGTTCTAATTAGGAGAAAATAATATAAAATATTGCATATTTTTTTTTCATTATTAATTTTCTTTGTAAATTTTGACGTTCAAAAGTGCATTTATGTGCCTATTTGAAATAAATAAATTGACTTTGACTTTGAGCCAAAAATGTTAGTTTTTTACTGAGAGTTGTTTTTTAAAATATTTTGGAACCGGCCGCAGAAGTACGTAGTTAATCATGTCTGTTTTTATACTTATTTATTATCTTGTCTTAAATAAAACTTGTAAGATGTATAACCTATAGTTGAAAGTGGAAGTCTCTGAACCGTCTCCGGACACACGTGGGAAGATGTAACTCCAACCTGGGCTAAAGTAAAGTGGGCTACTTCAACGGAATTGTAGCAGTGTGTGGATGCAGAGGTGGAGCATACTTTGTGACATAGCTACACAGCAGCTATGTCGCAAACTATGCTTCACCTCTTATCCTGCCCTCTGGGCCCCAAATACGCCCCACACAAGTTGGGCCCGCCTTGCAATCGCGTTTGCCATGCGCAACGTCCGCGCACGCCACGCGCCCGCCTCGAACCCGCTTAAACTACTTATTATTTAATCAAAACGCGCGTATGCAGCGCGTGTGCGGAGTGAGCGCGGGGTGGGCGATAGGCGGGCGCGTGGTGTGTGCGGGTCTACTTCGATAAATGCAATTTTATTATTTTTTATGTTTATGTCACATTGTACTGAGTTTTTTTTTAATTGGCATGTACCTTTCTTAGCTTCCATAAGCAAGTGAATCATATCGGGTCTGATGATATTTCGCATCTTGCGATCAGCCATAGTTTCCAGAACTAACTTTCTGAAGAATTGCGTTGCCTCCTCCGAAAGGAAATCTAACTTGAGAAGCTGTAAAATAAAACACAATACGTGAGTGTCATTTAAGTACTTAATCTTAAGGGTCCCCGAAACTATCAATTGAAATTGATAACTTGCAATCAATTTTATTGTAATCGTAATAATATTGTGAATCGCTTCAAGCGCATTTGGTAGACGATCAATTTGCACATCATGTGTATCAATCACGTAAAAATTGATAACTGCAATTGATCGTTTCGGGGACCCATTAAATACTTTTGCTAAACGGGTTTTTCGTAAAGTGTCTTTTCGGGTTTAATATTTCCTGTATTTGTCTCAAGACCTACAAAGGCTCTTCAACTATGATTTTTTTCCCGACTGCGGTGAAGCCAACAAAGGAGGGTTATGTGTTTCACCTGTATGTATGTATGAATGTCTGTCCCTATGTTCCTTCGTAACTACTAAACGGCTGAACCGATTTTGATGAATGATAATAATAAGATTGTCGGGTCTTTTGTTCTTTGATCAAGTGGACTATTGTATGAGATGAATGATGTATGAACATCACTACTAATACATTAATTGCGGTTCTCGTTTATATTGACCTTGAGACCAATCGCGGGATGTTGTTATGATTCTACACCAGCCGTGTCATTCACCGCCAATTTCAATGGCAATTGTATTATTTGTATGTTAGATAATTAATGACTCAAACAAATCCAATTTTTCTGTAGTAAAACTCTTCAAAATGACATTGATAGGTAATTACATTTTCGGATAGTGCTGATCTATTGTAATATTATTACGACGACGCGAAGACTTACTTTAGCAACTTTCGGCGCATTAGCAATAAGGAAGAACATTAGCATCTCTCGGAAATTAAAGGTGGAGGACGCCTTGCCCATGGCGTAGAACTCGTTGTCCACTTCATTATGGGAATCCACCTTCAGCCCAAAGGCGCAGGAGGCGATCACGTCATTGGCGTAGCGCGTCGTCAGGTCCTTGCAGTCTATGTCTATGTACCCGGCTGTCAAAACACTTTGGGTTATTGAAACACCATGGATGACTCATAATATGCTTTCATAAAATCAAAATCAAAAGGCATTTATTCAAACTAGGCTGGGAATCAGCACTTTTCGAACGTCAAAAATTACATGAGACAGTCCCTCAAAAATGCCCACCCTTCACCACTTCCTAGTGCTTTAGCTGGGAAGAAGTGGCGCAACAAACTCCCCAGCAGCACAGCTGTCTGTTCACATAGAAAACTTGAATTAATACAATAAAATGTACAATGCAACACAAAACATTAAATTAAAATATTTGCCTTATGTTGTTTGTAACAACACACACCAGTATACAAAAACTATATATATTATTATAATAATCGTCGAAAGCTATACTCAAGCAGAAATAACGTAAACAAAACGTATTTAAATAAAAGCCTCCAGGCATAATGGGCGTGCCCGCTTAAATAAAGCTATAGCTATAACTCGAAGTCACAAATGATAAACTATCACCATCGAAGTAAAATAAAAAAACGGTTAATTATTAATAACAATAACAATTTTTAACATATTGGTTCAAGATGTGTAATCAACCTACTGATTTCATTATTTTTGGTGTCATAAAGAACCCATCGAGCAGCTAAGTATACAGATTAAAAAAAAAACTTACATTATGTTTCTTTGATCTTTTTCTGAATCGAGCTCATCATCTGATCACCAACCTCCACCATGAAAGGCACCATCAGACGCATCTTAGAACTTGTGAACGCTGGACTCAATGTGGAACGCATGTCTTTCCATTCTTGACCTGTGGGTGATTATATCTTGTACTCTAAATGAAGCTAAAGTAATGTGTCCCCTAGCAGTACATGTCATCTTAGAAGGTTATGTTTGTCAAATTGTAATAAAGCCTGAGGTAATTTTATACTGATTCGGTATCAAGGGTCTAACGCACTTGTTTATTATAAGTAACATAACTATGTCCGAGTAATAGCATCTTTTCATTTATGATAGATAATAAGAAAACCGTAATTTGTATACAAATGGTGTTCGTACCTTTTAAAGAGTGCAAATTTTTGGAGAAAAACGATTCACTGGTGCTAAACATGGAGCGGTGATCAAGGAAGTACCTACTCAAAGTCTTTGACAGTGATCTTCTTCACCAGCTCGATGTCACGAATCATTACCATCTCATTGGTGAATTCAAATCTTCCCACGAATCTGTTGAATAAGATATTTTGAAAAACACCGATTAGTTATTAGTACATTATGATACAAGTGTGCTATGTTGGTCATTACACTCGAGGCGGTATTATTCGCGCGAACCGTAGACGAGCGCGATAAGGGAGCCGAGTGTGTGATCAATGCACTTGCAAGGAAAAAAAACATACTTGTATTTAATTGTTATTAACTTTTAATTATAGAAACAATTAGTGAGAGTACAATTCTTAAAATGATACCGAACAGTTTTTGTTTGCATTTTTACAGTTTGTGTTATGGTATAGGTTTTTTATATTTCATTATTTTCATTTTCTTGGGTCAATGTCGGCGACTCGGCGATGTTGAAATATTTTCATAATAGGAGTTGGATGAATATTGTAACTCATTAGTGGGAGCAGGAGGCACTAAATAACCAGAGTCACGAATAGATTGTCGTGGCTCAGGGCAAGACTTCTTTGTATGTGACTCCGAATGAATTGCACGTGTTATTTCAGCACTAATGTTTGCCTTGCTATGAACAGAATCTTTGAAATAAGATTCAGTGACTGCGTCAAATCGCCATCCGCCATGACGCTTTTAGGTTAATATATCAGCTCCCGAATCAGCCAGCAGTGTTCCCAAAGTTCTTCTAAAACTGTGCCCAGTGTAAGAATCAGCCGCGGGCAAATCTAAATACTTTGCAATTTCTCTTAGCATTGTTCCAAATTTGTTGATACCAATGGGTTAAGCTGTACGTAAATGAACAGCTCAATCCATTAGGATAAAAAAACATTTGTATTTGAAAGTTTAGGAAAAAGCGGTATTTTTTTGCAATCCAGCACATTACCGCGCATGTGCTAAAGCGCACCCGCTTTAGCACATGCCACAGCCAAATAAAAATTGGAATCAACATTTTTGTAATGCTATTAAAATGGCGCGCCTCGCATATACATTCAATTAGAAAAAAAACGGCCAAGTGCGTATCGGACCATGCACAATGAAGGGTTCCGTAGTTGGGATGACTTTATCTCAAGATCAAACTTAACATTGTAGTTGAAAAACATGTTCCCTGACACATTTCAACACAGCAAATGTAAGTTTGTACGCACAATATTGAGTGATTTACCGTGTTATTTTAAGACCACGGTCTTCTTATAGATTTCCTGTAATCTGTAAGTAAAGAAATATTTTGATGGAAACTCCTTGGTGACATTAACTTCTTGGATTTGCCCTGTATCATATTGGTTAAATAAATGTTTTATAACATTGCTTTGTTAGAGAAAAAATGTTTGTAAAGTATGTCAATATAAACTCGTTTTGAAGTTTATAATTCGAAACATACGACATAAGTATCGTAAATTCATAAGAGTAGATAAAATTGAATAACAAGCTGCCGACTTGGTGTGGTATAAAAAAGTAATTTTAATCAAATCACTAAACTAAGTAATATAACCATAACTCCTTACTTTTCTCCAGAAAAACTGTTGTACAGCCTCGTGATATCATTAGTAAAGTGATCCATACGGAACACGATCCTAGTCATGTTGCCCAACAGTGGGATGGGCCTGAAATGCTTGACGCCATAGCGACTGAACCTGGAGTAGAATTGCCGGACGTATAAGACCAGCACGGCAATTAGCACCCTCACCCAGACTAGTAGCAGTATCATATCCTGAAACAACAAGAACAAAAGGTTAAAATGCTGTGTCTGTACTCTCTAATGTCCTCGGCATTGATGTTAAATCAGACATTAGAGACATTTCTAGGTATCGAATTGATAAACAAAATATTTCCTCCGCGGTGATCATGGAATTTACTAACACTCTTACCAAAAGCAGGTTTCTGGACTCAGTGAAAAGCTACAACAAGCGATACCCCAATCAAAAGCTTAATTCAGCCAACTTAGGATTCACAGCAAAAGCGGTACCTGTATATATAGCAGAACAGCTGACTGCTCAGTCTAGAAAACTGTTTTACCTGGCCAGAAACTTTGCCAAAGCGCATAAATACGATTATTGTTGGATTTCAAATGGCCGTATTTTGATGAAAAGGGTTAAAGAATCACCATACATTGTTATTAAAAATGAAGTTCAATTGCAACAGTTATCTAAATTACCTGAAGTATGACTATTTCCATTAGCATTTCTTGCACGAGTTTATCTTTTTTGTAATAAACTTTTTTGTAGATTAAGTAAATTTATAATCTGTGTAAAATACCTCCTAAGAATATCAATTTTAATTTTGCATGTTAATTACTACAGTAAAATAAGGAAAATCTTTTCTGTACACTTCAGTTCACACATACTAATCTATACACACAACAACTCAAACAATATCCTATCACTCACCACTACATCTCATAATAATTATAAACAAATCACGCCTTACTGTAAACCCATAATAATGTGTCTTTTACCCGATAACAAAGAATCACTTTTCGAACTGTCCCCTAAACCTTTTTTAACTATATACCTTAACATTCGATCACATAAACATATTAAATGATAACCTAGACGAATTTTCTGTATCTAAAGTTTATCAGTGCACACCAGAAGACTGTTTATCTAATATTAAGTCCCCTGATAATTACCTGAAAGTTCTTTCCCAAAATATCAGATCAATTAATAGAAACTTTAATGATTTTGATACACTTCTTTCACGTCTTTCTCTTGAGTGTGATGTGGCTGTTCTAACAGAATGTTGGCTTCCTTGTCTAAGTAATACCACTCTACCCCAACTCCAGTGTTACTCTTCCCTCCACATTACCAAACACCGTAATCAGAGTGACGGAGTAGTCGTGTACATCAATTGAAATCTTGCATTCAAAGTACATGAACCAGAATTTCATCACTCTGCTTCTGGTTTAATAATTGAACTTGCGTCTAATGTTGCTATTCTCTGCGTTTATAGACCCCCCTCTAACGAGAGTATTGAAGTCTTTCTCAAATCCTTAAACGAAATACTATCTTCCTTGACTGCCTTTCAAACTGTAGTGATAACAGGTGACATAAATATAAACATAAACATAGATAGCACAACGTCGACAATGAACCATTGGTCGCACGAATACCTTAACTGTCTCTCCTATCACGGGTTTTTACCTTCACACCAACTACCCACAAGAGGTAATAATTGCCTTGACCACACAATTCTTAAAACCAAATTACCCTCTTCTACCTTCATTTTCGATTCCACTATTACTGATCACTTCTCAACCCTCTTTTGTTTAAAATTGAAGCCACCCCGTAATTTTTCTAATACCTCAATCCTAAAGACCGACTTCGTCTCACTCGATGAGTCTATGCAAAATTTTGAATTCACGCATATTTTTTCCATAAATGACCCAAACGCTGCTACAGACTGTCTGATCCAAACTCTTTCGCAGGAGATAAATAATCACTCAACATTGAAGCGTACAGCTAAACGCAAGAGAATCCTAAAACCATGGATTACTCCAGGTCTACTGCGGTGCATGAGAAACAGAGACATTTTGCACAAAAAATACAAACAGTTTCCTGATAACGAAGTCCTTAAAGCTACCTACACAAGATACAGAAATTTTTGTAATAAAATTCTAAAGAAAGTTAAAAGACAGTTTGATTCGAACGAATTTGCCAAAGCTGGTCGTAATACAAAGATGTTGTGGGATACAGTCAAGCGTGTCACAAACACAACTAAAACTACTCACCCTCCCACGGAGTTACTTTACTCCTCGGAAACCCCTTCTCAATCTCTTAACGATGTTAATTCATTTTTTGTACATATAGGCAAAGATCTTGCTGATCGTATTAGCAATATACAGGATAGCTACCCTTCTCACTCTCAGTTCAATACCTCCAATAGTTTGAATTCCTTCGTACTCTTGGAAACAAATACTGATGAGATAGCTTCTATTATTGGATCTCTAAAGGCCAATGCTGCAGTGGGCTTTGATAACATTTCTACAGCCATGTTAAAAAGGTACTCTACTATCCTCACACCTGTGCTATGCCATATCTTCAACCTATGCCTCGTCTCTGGTACCTTTCCATCTTCTTTCAAAAAGGCCATTATTCATCCCATTTTTAAAGGGGGGCATCGTGCCTCTATTTCTAATTATCGCCCTATTGCGGTGCTACCTGCTCTATCCAAGATCTTAGAACGACTCATTAATAACAGGCTTATTACATACCTAGAAAGCAATCACTTATTATCTACCAACCAGTTTGGGTTCAGGAAGAAAAAATCAACTTCTGACGCCGCCTTGAAACTGATAGATGGAATCGTTGATAAACTAAATCAACGCAAAAAATGCCTCACACTGTTCATTGATCTTGCAAAGGCATTTGATACCGTTCCTCTCCCCTGCCTTCTATCTAAACTAGAATCTCTAGGCGTACGTGGCATGCAGCTAAAGCTTTTTGATTCATATCTCTTAGACCGTAGGCAGATAGCAAAATCGACGGTTGCTATAGCAACGAGCTTCCTATATCATATGGAGTGCCCCAAGGGAGTGTTTTAGGCCCTACATTGTTCCTGGTTTTCATAAACGACCTTTGCAACTTGCACCTGAGCTCTGGTAACATTGTCTCTTTTGCCGACGATACTGCAATTACTTTTTATGATGAATCCTGGCCTAAGCTACAAGCCACTGCTCAAACTGGATTTGATTTAATATCTAGATGGCTTATCTCACACTCACTCACGCTAAACACTAATAAAACTAAACTCATAACATTCTCTCTAAACTCCACTACGCAACCCATAACACCCATTACTCTACAAGCTCACATCTGCCAAGCCAATTCGGCCTCTTGCACCTGTCCTACAATTTCTTCTACTGACACAATTAAATACCTCGGTATAATCCTAGATAAACACCTTAACTTCAAAGCACATATCTTCCACCTTACAGCTCGAGTTCGTAAACTCATATATCTTTTTAAGACGCTCAGACACATTGCCAATACTTATGTAATACGCACCGTGTATCTCGCCATGTGTCAGTCGGTTATATCGTACTGTATTAATAGTTGGGGTGGAGCTGCGAAAACTACTCTTAAACCTCTGGAAGTAGCTCAGAGAGCCATTCTAAAGGTTGCGACTTTCCGGCCAATTCTCTACCCAACCTTTGATCTTTATAAAAAATGCAATGTCCTCACGGTCCGGCAAACATTCATTCTCAACGCTTTATTAAAAGAACACACAAAAACACCTTTTACACAAACTCAATCTTCACTTAGGCGAAAGAATGAAATTTGCAAAGTACCCTTCACACGCTTTGCTTTTACTAAACGTTTCTTGTACTACCTTGGACCATTTTTATATAACAAAATAAACAAAACTCTCCCTCTACATCAATCCTCTTACGAAATGTGTAAAAAACAGATAACATGCTTTCTAACCAGTTTAAACTACGACGACACTGAATATTTGTTTACTTCACAATCGTAGTGAGTTCTCTAACACTCCGTATCCAAACTCAACCTCTTTTCCTTCCGTTTACACACACACACACACCACATTTACATTATAACACTCATACACACCACACCACACCACACCACACCTCATCACAAAACACACACTTATTAACACTTCACACATTTAGTATAAGTTAAAATATGTTTTCACCAGATAGTCCAAACCAGTCTATCGAATTTTATGTACTCCTTTGGGAACCTGGGCTGGCGAACCTTAATACAGGTTACCATGTAACCTAGCTAGGACGCCAGATCAAATATCTTGTTACTTACGCTCTTTAATGTTTTTTCCCTAAATTGTTTAATCATATTTGTGTAACAGACTGTACCACACTTTTTTGAAATAAATAAATAAAATAAAAAAATAAATTAAAATCTTTTTATTTTCAGTAAAGCTATATTTCGTAAGAGAATTTGTGTTAGGTGTACGGTTCCAATTTGTTGTCTTATCGAAAAACGGGGAAGAAACGAAATAGTTACTCTTTTACACTCGTATTTTAAGTAGATTTTCTTTGAGAGCTGCTGTTAATTTGTTAACTTTATGCAACTCTAAAAATTTTGAATATAAATGGGCTTCAAATTCAAACTTGAAACTTCTTCTTCTTCTTCGCGCACATTTGGGAGGGGCGCGAGAAGGCGCTGAACTACCTTTATCTAAGTATCTAGATAATTTATATAAGTATTTTGCACACATAACATAGACGACGACATAAAAATCCAATTATAATTATAACTTACTATTTCGCCACAACACTTATTTGTAAACGTAAATCGTCCAAAAAATTCCGCGTAATTTTACAACTTAAAACAAATTTCAAACGTGTTGCTCAGAGCACGAGTGACGTGTCTCTGAGCCACAGACTACAATAGTATATAGGGTACTCTGAGCGTAGTGTAACAAGGCAGGGCGTGAGTTAAAATACACTCGATGTCACAAAAATTCGCACCTCTCCGAAAATGTGTTTCAAGCATGTCTATCCATACGCATAAATTAAACTTAGTCAATATTAGTATCTATTGAAAGTATATTTAACGACCTTTTAATAACAATATTTACCTACATTTTATAAACAAAACAAATTGGTATTTCGAGCATGAGACGTCTACAAAAATTGTTGTCATAAAAAAACTTGAAAAAAAAACAACCGGCTTTTTGGATCTATTTTAATTTTTTGCACCCGACTTCTGAAATTAAGGTTATTTTTCACTTTGTAGTGTTTTTTTTTGGAAGTCGATTGTTTTTTTATTGTAAAAAGTTTTGTTATGCCTTGATATACCAAAGCAAAATTCTTTGATTCCTTTTTTCTGACTCCTGATTAAGTTGCCTATCCAATGGTACCTGATAGTTAATTGGTATACACTTTTCGTTGAATAGGGTTCAAAGTAATTTGAAGGGGATTCTTTAAGAGGTGCGGTTTTTGTGACGCCGCGCGCCGCCGACTGATTATATCATGTAATCGTTCTATTTTAAACGTAGTACGTATCTGTTATCAATTTATCATTGATAACGGTAATACGCAAGTAGAAATCGGATTTTAAAAATTGCTAGGTATTTTCTTGTGTTTATTTCTTGACACAAAAGCTGTAAACAGAAACAGTCTAAAAATAAATTGACAAATCAAATCAATTTATTTGCCATAAGTGTTGGTATAATTTCGATCTTAACATAGATAATTATACAGATCCATTACACTTAGTTAGAATAATGTAATGCAAACAGTTGCGTTTATGCTTAGTCATCATTTTATTTATAGATATAGTTCAATTAAAATTAATATTGTATAACAATTTAAAAAGTTTAGGAGCAAGGAGTTTTGATACATATAATAAAATGGTATTTTATACGAGGAAAAATGAATGAGTCCGTACGTATGGGCCCCTCAAAAGTTCCAGGGGACGAGTGGGCACAGGTTGCTAATCTTAGGGGACGAATGGGCTCGGACCCGTCTTAGCATCGATTTCTCAAAAGTCTTTTAAATGGTTCTTTAATTAAGATTAACGTTTACTAACTTACTTACCTAACTCTTTTTTATTTATTTATTATAATGTTTACTAACAAATTATGGTTGTTTCTGAAATAAAATGTTCATGATTAGTATTATTTCATATATTTAATTAGGTACCAGTTTTAATTTAATTATTTTCACATCAACATTTGTCAAAATTCGAATAGGCGGTACCGCTGTTTTCGTTGTAAAAAAATATGTCCAGTTGCAAAAACGCGCCATTTGCTGAAAATTTTAATTTTCGTGTATTGTGATAAATTAATTATTTATTTGAAAATATGAGTTCTATGTGTGATGAAATTCTATCTGAGGGATGGAATGGAGTTATATCTGAGGCGAAAACTGCGCAAGATGAAATTTTGCCCCCAAAATCTCGAGAAAGATATGTGGCGACTTACGATAATATTTATGGAAAAAACTAAAGAAAACTAAGTCATTTTCAGAACATGTTTTGTTAGCTTATTTTCATGAATTGAGTGGCAAATATAAACCATCTACATTGTGCTCAATTTATTCCATGTTAAAAACTACTCTCAAAACATATTTAATTATTTGATATGTTTTTTACTATTTCCCACAAGTGTATTGAAAAACGTCGTGTGATACACGGATGTGTAGGTTATTGCTCGTGTCATTAAAAACCCTCGCCTTCGGCTCGGGCTTGTTAATGACAGCTCGTTTTCAATAACCCACTTTCCACCCTTGTATCACAATTTACTATTACAACACAGCACGTCTTAATATTACGACAAACATTAATCACATAACTCTACCTATAAAGAAATTCAATTGTTTTTTTATCGGTTTAAAAAGATCTAATATTATCACCAAGCCGAAATGTACACATTCATGATACTGCACTTACTTTTTCAGCCAACTCATGGTCAGAGCTTCAGACCTCAGCACAAAATGGCTTTAATTCTGCAAATGAATGGCTACTTTCTCACACTCTCACATTTAATACATCAAAGACAAAGTTTATAACCTTTTCTACTTCACCTAAGTCACAGCCCGAAATTCCAATTCACATAAAAGCTCACTCCTGCCGCACACATTACCAGGCAGGTCTACCCTGTCAGTGTCCTCTTATTACACGCGTTGACAATATAAATTATCTGGGCATAACATTAGATCAATTTCTTAACTTCAAAACTCACATCAATCTTCTTACAAGCAGGGTTAGAAAACTCATTTATGTTTTTAAAAATCTAAGATACGTCGCCGCGTCAGCTGTAATACGTACTGTCTACTATGCTTTATGCCAATCTATTATGACGTATGCGTGTGCATGTTGGGGCGGCGCCGCTAAGACGACAGTGAAACAGCTAGAAACGGCCCACAGAGCAATATTGAAGGTAGCCACGTTTAAACCAATTATGTACCCAACAACAACCCTCTACAAAGATTTGAATGTCCTTAACGTTAGACAACACTTTGTTTTGCAGACCATTCTTCTACAACACCGACTAACGCCTTTAATTACAGTCACGAAACGTCGGAAAGGTAATTATGGTCGGTATATATATATATGGTCAAAACTGCCGTCCGGTCGTTTCTTCTTTTGAAAACCTATGATGAGACTGAGGATCTCTTAAAAACACTCTCATAACTTCTTGGCTCAACATAACCGTTTAATTTGACGGCACGGTTGGCGCAGTGGTTAAGCGATTGACTGCTGCGCTGCGTGTCGCGGGTTCGATTCCCGCACGGAACCAATATTTGTATGACCTACAAGCAGTTGTTCCGGGTCTGGCTGTTTGTGTATGTGAGTTTGTAAACCCACCTACGATACAGGAGAAATTCCTAGTGTGGGGCAACGTTTTTAAAACTCACACATACATCACGTCTCACTTAAAACATTCCCTAATTTTTTTAATTTTTTTTTTCTATTTTTTCCGTATTTGTAACCAATTACAGTATTAAATTAATTAGTATTATTCTAGTTAACAAGATTGATAATAATGTATGTAATTTAACTAATGACTTGATTTAGGAGTCAACACGTAACATTATTTTAAGATTTTTATCGAGGACGGCAAACTGTCTCTCCTTAACACAGGTTGCTTTGCTACCTAGCTAGGAGAACAGTAGTTCACACCTACAGATATTATTTTGTTAGTTTTACTACGCTTACTTAATTATTAAGCTCTAATATGTACGTAGGTACTACAAATACCTTTTATTCAATAAATAAATATTTGATTTGATTTGACATTCAGTCCAGAATGGAGAAACAGAAATAATTGCTGGGAATTGACTTTTATTTTATGTATGTAATCCGTTGTTTACTGTAGCGCGAAATGCAACTTATGCAAATGACTGTGTTTATATACACTCACAGGCACAATTAACCGCCCACCTTGTATTTCTTTCAATTTGCAGAAAGCCTGAAATTTAGATCACATTTGATGAAAGCTACGTTGAAAGCGACCTTTAAAGTAAAAAAAAACATAGTTGTAAAATAAAGGCTTTTATTTAAATTATTCATCCCAATAATCGATTTTATGAAAATCTATGATGAAAATATTACAATTTAATTATTGAAAAAATTCGTCCAATAAAAATAAAATAAACTAATGGATATATGTTACAGCCCGTGGTAGCAACTACCACGGGCTGTAATTACTTCTTGGAGCTGGTTTAGCAATCCATCCATTACATCATGGATATCCGACTAGGTGATATTGTGCCACTCCTATACTACAGACGTCTTGAGCTTTAGCTGAACACGTCACTTCAGTTTTTGGATCTTAATTATTGAGCTAAATTAAAATCGGAACTCAAGGAAAAATTAAAATATAACTTTTAGCTATTATAAATAAAATGCTGAAACACGGTTTGAGTGAATTTAAATGTTATGAAAAAAAAGTAGCATCGACTTTTGTCGCTGACAGTACTTTAAATCAAATCAAATCAAATCAAATAATTTATTTGCATAATACATGTTAAATAAGGTGTTACAGGTGTATAAGGTACATTGTATTATAACCTAATGAGGTGTGCAAATTAATTCAGTGAGTACTAATCGCAACATTGAATTTAAAGAATACATTTTAAATTGAATTACTTAAAAAATAGAAAGTAAAAATTTAAATAATTTATTGAACATACTTGACGGGGCACAGTCGTTTACGACACAATCATATTATAATTTCAGTGCTTACGTCAGGCGGCTCGTTGGTCTAGGGGTATGATTTTCGCTTAGGGTGCGAGAGGTCCCGGGTTCAAATCCCGGACGAGCCCAATTATTTTGCTTTTTGTTTAAATCAATTTAAACTTTTATTTTTGAACGCGATCCGATCATAGCCTGCCTGCCCGTCACTGAAAACCTGGGGAACAAACCTCTCAAAGATTATTATTTTATTAATTTCATGTTAATGTTTGGGCATACAATAAAAAAAAAGTGCGTGGTCCGAACGCACAATGAAGGGTTCCCTAGTTGGGAAGAATTTATCACAAGAACAAACTTAATATTGTAGTTGAAAGACATGTTCCCTCATACATTCGAACTGCAAATGTAAGTTTGTACGCACAATATTGAGAAATTTACCATGTTATTTTAAGATCGTAGACTTCTTATAGGTATTCCTTTAATTTATAAGTAAAGACCTATTTTCTGTACATTTAAAAAAAAATAAGCTCAGTAGTTTCGGAGATGGTCAAATTTCATATATTTTCTTAAATCATTTTAACAGTATTTATTTTAAAATTATAATAAAATATATTTCTGAATTATTTACAACAAGCCCTTTCATTTGATATGTAACACGCTCCGGTTTGCTAAACTTTTTTTTTTTGTTTATTCTATTACGTTACACCACAGAATATGTAATAGTACTACGTAGTTACACGTCCGTGTTTGGGTCACAGAAGTTTATATGTGTACCAAATATCAACTTAATCGTTTCAGTAGATTTGGAGCAAATCGGCTGTGACAGACGGACAGACAGACAAACAGACAGATTGACAGACACACGAGTGATCCTATACCTAAGGGTTTCGTTTTTTTCTTTTAGAGGAACGGAACCCTAAAAAAATGTTTGACCGACAATAAAACATAATCAAAATGAGCAGCATTTAAAAAAGGTTCATGTCCTTCCGTCTGTCTGTCTGTCTGTCCGCGGCTTACCACATAGACTCGTACTAGAAAGCTGTAATTTGGCATAATTATTATTATTATTTATTTATTTCGGACAGAATCCATAAAGTGTTAGTAACAATTTTCTTAAGATCTATGTTAGTAGGTACATAATATAATAAAGTTAACAATATTTTACAATTTACCCGTAACTATAACCACCCAGTGCGCCTGTATGGGACAGTCCTGTCGGGATGCAATCATTTGCAAAATGCTGTTGGTGCTATAATATACATAATTATTAATTACGCCGACATAGTGATAAAACATAACATGAAAAAAAAAATTGTATGGTATACCTTCCTTGCTCGTAAAGTGGGGATAATATTTTTTGTCGTCTATCCCATGGTGTGGCGTGTCGGTAGATAGCTCGTTCAAAAATATATTTGCGGGTATATGTGATAAACATTTTTTGATTCAGGGATCCATTTGCAAAATATTAACCTTAAAAGTGCAAATTTTTGTTAGAGTTAAGTGTCTTATCTACGTACACTCGCGAGCAATAAACTGGAATCACTTTATCGTCCGATGCTCGAAACAATTTTTTACAACTTTTATGCAATGAACTATGGATTGTGGCATATCAATTAAAAGACAACTTTGTTAGCTTTCAACGTCTTTCAATATCATAACCAAATATTATTAACCTTATGTCATGGAACGTAAAACAAAAACATCAATTTTAAAAACAAAACACCATAATTGTTTGTTAGTCCTGAAACCCTATAAAAAGCGGGCGTTTATGAAAATTCATCATCAGTCCAATATTTCACGTCACTGGGAATACTGAGGCTAAAAGAAAATGGAAACCACACATATAGAAGCCGCTCAAGTCGTCATCCTAATCCAGCAAGCATTGTCTCAGCGTACTATCGCTCCATAGCTTCATTTGAGCCAGTCTTGTGTCTCGTAGGTATACAAGAGGTTCAGGGAGACTTGAAACTTAATCTGGAGACCAGGATCTGGACCAGCCACGGGACCTAAATTGTCTCCAGCCCACCGACAAGCCAGGCTTCAGTTTGCTCGCGATCACTTAGATTGGGATATCGAGCAATGGAGGCGAGTCCTGTTCTCGGACGAATCCAGGATGTGCCTGCATGGTAGCGACCGTCGACAGAGAGTTTGCGGAAATAGTGGCATACGGGGGTGGGTCCTGTATGATGTGGGCAGGGATATCTGTTGAAGCAAAAACGGAGTTGATATTCGTAACTGGTAGAGGTCGAGGAGGGGCTAACCGCAGAAAGATACAACAACAACATTCTGCTAGGCCATGTGCTCCCCTACGCCGTGGGGTTTATTGGTGAAGATTTCCTCTTAATGCACGATAATGCCCGCTGCCACAGCGCTGCAGTGACTCGACAGTACCTTGTAGAAGTCTGGATTCTTACACTAGACTGGCCAGCCCTCAGCCCTGACTTAAATCCGATTGAACATATATGGGAGAGCTGAAAAGACGGGTAGGAGAAAGATGTCCAGCTCCGGCGTCAATAGAAGACCTGAAAATTGCTTTGATCGAAGAGTGGTACTTAATCCCACAGGATTCCATCAGCAAACTCATTCGGTCAACGACAAAACCGTTTATAGGTAGTCATTAGGGCCAGTGGGGGTAACAACATCAATCAATCAATCAACTCAGCCTACAGCAGTCCACTGCTGGACATAGGCCTCTCCCAGGCTACGCCACAACACCCTGCCCTCCGCCTTCCGCATCCAGTCTGTCCCAGCCACCTTTTTAAGGTCGTCGGTCCATCTAGCTGGGGGGCGTCCCACACTACGCTTGCCGATACGTGGTCTCCACTCCAGGACTCGTCTGCTCCACCTGCCATCGGTCCTTCCACAAACATGGCCAGCCCACTGCCACTTCAGCTTGCTTACTCTGCAGGCTATGTCGGTAACTCCGGTGCTCCTCCGGATAACTTCATTTCTGATCTTATCCTTCAGAGAAACTCCGAGCATAGCCCGCTCCATAGCACGCTGAGCGACCTTGAATTTGTGGACCAGCCCGACTGTCAGTGTCCACGTCTCGGCATCGTATGTCATAACGGGCAGGACGCACTGGTTGAAGACCTTAGTCTTCAAACACTGCGGGATGGGCGACGAGAAGACTTGACGAAGTTTTCCAAACGCTGCCCAACCCAACCGGATCCTTCTGTCGGCAACCCACACAACATATTAAGGGGTAAATAACATAACTGTTAAATAAATAAATTGTAAATATTTTTTTTATCTTTTCATAGCTTCCTATTGATTTAGACATCAACAACTTCGGCCTATTGCAATAATTCTCTAAATTTAGATAGAAAATTTAATTAATTTTAAATATTTTTCATCGTTTTCGACGTTGCCAGACATGTCGTGCGACATTGCCCGACGGCGCTCGACTGACATGACTATTAACACGTGTCGTGGAAAGTCCGGCCGTCTACGATGCACGACGCAAAGTGATAGCGCATTGGTTTGCAGTTGCAGGGCAACGAGCTATCTTACATAGTTCATGTTGGACGTATCCTTGGTCGCATTTTTGGTTTTCTTCATCCAAAAGCGTTGTTTTCTTTTTTTACTTTATGTATGATGTTAATATTAGTAGTAATAACAAAAGACATTTTGTCAATCATCACGTTATTGTGGCTGCTCGCTTTGCCTAGAAGCACATGGAGCGCATTAGGACATGATGCTCTTCTAGATACCCAATTTGGAAGGGGCTATTATACAAAGTCAGCTACTGGTGCCACTTTTCCCTTCAGTAGCCATTATTATAATTATTCATTTCCGCCATCTTTGAATGTCATAATTATACTGTTTACTACATACTCTTTGGTTTACTGTAACCCAATATTAAAAAAAATATGCTACAATTAAGTAACTTTTTTCTTAATTTGACCGTGATCTATCTTTTATCTAGATCTAAGTTCAACACCCAGAGTACATGGAGTTCATCCATTTTTGTTTCATCCAAATCCGTTCAACCGTGTTTACGCCAATTCGGAACATACATCCAGACAAACCTTGTTCAATTACGACAACAATAGAATAGAATAGAATACTCTTTATTATGTACACCATAAAAGTTACAGATAAAAATGTTTAAATTTTACATAGGGTGACACAATGGGCGGTCTTATCGCTAAAAGCGATCTTTTACAGACAACCTTTGGATGGATTAAAGAGAGCAGGAATGACAATACTGCAGGTAGTCAGTGGTGTACCAATTAACATATTATACAATAAATACATACATACACAAAGCATACACTTATCTAATAAATATATACATATATACAATAATACACATGAAACAAGAGCAGGAAACTGTATTATGTAATGATGATGTTTAAGGAGAGAGCAAGTGTTTTTTTACCTGAAACTTAAAAGTGGACAAAGATTGAGCACGCCTTACCGACAAGCCTTACGGGCAAGGCATTCCATAACCGCACTGCTTGAACTGTAAAATACTTGTCATAAAAGCTAGTGGAATGCATCGGCATCGCTAGTCTCAAGTTTTCCGATGACCTCAGATATCTATTATGTGTGTCATGAAGGAACTTGAAACGTTCTTTAAGATAAGAGGGGGTTGTAGGATTGAACAGAATACTGTAGAGCTGAAATAAGATATGAGAATTCCGGCGAAGACGTATGGGTAACGACTTGAGCTTTGTACGGAATTCGGAAATGTGATCATATTTGCGCAGGCCAAATATAAATCTTATACAAAAGTTTTGAAGTCGCTCAAGTTTATCCAGTTGTGCCTCAGCGAGATCAATATTTTTTTTCAAGAATATCCTTTGAGCGCATTATGTCCCATTCCCAAAAAGGCCAGAGGGCTCAAAATGTCCAATTCTCACAACGTTCAATTCGCAATTTGTCCAATTCGCAACTGTATATTTGCCAAATACACTTGTTTGTCAGTTCACTGGTTACTATGTGGTTGACTTCAAAACATTATTGTGTTCGTCTTTTGTTCTCCTTGATTTTAAGATATCCTTAAATAATTTTGATTTTCGCATCACTATTGCATCATTTACCTGCGAACTGCGAACCTGTTTCTAATAAGGCTGATGCATTCGTTTACACTTACGAAGATGAGCCTAATGACTAGATATTAAAGTTTAAATTGAGTTGGCGTAAATACAATGTTAGCGGTCGACAGCGATCAAGGATAGGTCAATGTCGTTAAGTGTAATTATCTTGAATTATCGTTATCACATCAACCGCGTCCATTTTTGTCAGATTAGTCAGGTAAGTATGGTTTATTGAATAATCAAAAAGTAGCTCGTTTTATCTAGATTAACACTAGTCATTATATCAATACATCGCTAGCTACATTCTACTACGCTTTGCTGTCGTAATCATCGTCGGTCGTGATAAAAATGGTCAAAGGAATACGAAAGTACATGCGGGACAGGATCAATAAAGAGAAGTTACAATCTAACCCGATGGAACATCATCAACCCATCCCAAACCTCAAGATGACCAAGTAACACTGGTGACAGAAAAGCTGATGTATAGCCGATTGTCGAGTATGGACATGTGATGCAAAAATAAAAGAATGAGAAAAATACTTACATCATAAGTATGAATATTTTTTTTTTTAAAGAGGCAGACCAAGGAAAAGATTTATAAGGATTGAGATTAAAGCATGTGAATACTAAAATGGGAAAGAAGGCGTACTTTGCCGACTCCAAAATATTATAATATTGAAAAAAGTGCAAATTCAAATTCAAATATCTTTATTGTGGGCATATGTTTGTAACAAGATCTTAACAATAAATTAAAGTTCCAATATGTCCTGCCTAATAGGCATACAATAATTATGTATTGGCATTAAATTTAAAAATTATTTTACATGTCAAAAGTTATTATAAATGTCAAAATATCAAAAAACAGTGAAATTAAAACATGGTCAACAAATCAATCAATAATTCAAGAAATCTTGGATTGTGTAGTATGCTTTAACAATTAAAAAGTTTCGTAATTTATTTTTAAATACTGGAAGTTCCTTAGTGCTCAGAATGTCAATAGGTATTTTGTTATAAATTTTTGATGCAATGCCAAAGAAGCTTTTGTTAAATAGAGCCGTTTTATGTGGTACATTAGATATTTTTAACATATAACGATAATGATAATAATTAACACAAAGGAAAAATTCTATAAAAAACAAACCAAAAAACAAATCATTAAAAGCCAATAAAGTGGTAAATAAACCATTTAATTGTTATGAAAAATACCTGCGTCTATTATAATAACGACCAGAACATTCATGATATAATATTTATAAATTAAATCACATCATTATTTATCACTATTAAATTAAAATAATTTTCTGCATGGAAACCCGTTGCTTACAATGCAACGCTTGCAAAATACTGTTTAAATGTATATAGCACGAGATAGGGGTCGTAGGGGTTTGGTGGCTCGAGAGGCGCCACGGCGTCCTCACCTTCCGCCTGACACAGGTCCTCACCGGACATGGTTGTTTTGGGAGGTTCCTGTTCAGGATAAAGCGGGAGGAAACGCCCGGGTGTCACCACTGTGTGGATCGCCCGGAGGACACGGCGGAGCACCGCCGTGTCCTCACGGAGGCGATCGGCGGCGGCGATCTCTCGCGTCCGGCCCTGGTTCAGGCCATGGTTCGGAGCGAGAGTGCATGGGAGGCCATCACCTCCTTCTGCGAATTAGTAATGCTTGCGAAGGAGGAGGCGGAACGCGTGAGGGAGAGGCAAGGTTCGCGCCCTCGCGCCCCTAATCGCCGCAGGAGACGGGCGTCGGGAGTCGCAAGCCGATTTCCGCCCACCGTAGGCGCGGGCCTGCGGACGGTGAGCGATGGGTAGCTCACCATCCGATAAGGACCAGGCCCGGGTCGACGGCGCGTCGTATTCCACGCGCGCCTCAAAGAGTTGTCAGCACCAACTGACGGGGTCCGCTAGGGCCAATGCCTGCCAGGGTTGCGAGTTTGTCCGAAAGGGATATTGTGGCCCTGGCACACAGGCAAATGAAGAAATACGGGTGGGTTTTAGTCAGTAAAAGTCTGACACGCCCTCCCGCTACGCCCAGAGCGGGAGAAGTTATTTAATAATTTCCCACCCAAAAAAAAAAAAAAAAGGGGTCTCTCCAATAACAATTAAACATTCAATATCTTCGTAATCCATCAATTCCTAGGTAAGGCATGTCTCGGCTAGGTGATGCATCTTTTTACACGCATAATTTCCTCGTTAGGATTTGGACATTACTAAATTAATTATAAAATAAACACAGTTGTTGTTGTTACAACATCTTTACTAATAGATACAAGTTTTAACTCGACGTGACTTAACGTGATTTATCACAAATTAGTCTCTGAACATTTTAAATCATCAGCTTCATTATCTTTTCTTATTTAAAATTAATTATTTTAGACAGTTTATTATTTACAATAATTGATTCTTAATTAAAATGCACAAGCTAACTCTAAAATATATGTACAAGTATATAATAAAAAAGTGCTCATAGGACATCAAAAAATTCGTCCGCATAGCTGTCAATTGTAAATATGCCCAAAAGGCTGGCAGCATTGCCACTTTGGATGGCAATTATTATCTTTTCTAATTCCTTGGTCTAAATCTGAGCCAGTGACCGCCTTGCAGCTTTACGCTAAAGGTTTCTTTACAAAACTTGGCAGGGATGCATGTCCTCTCATTAGGTGAGATCACCATTTGCTGGAGGATCTGGTACACCATCACCTTGATTTCACAGAGAGCGAATCTGGACCCTGAGAAATTATAGCGGTTATAGTTTATAATACACTTTTTCACACCGTATCGTATAATATACATACACCTCAAGGATATTATAGGTCTCAAGCAAAAACAAATATTTAATTTCATCTTGTCTTGTTCGACTATTGCTATTTATTTTCTTCTTTGTCATTCGTTACCTTACCATTCACTGCTATTTCGTTTGCATCATCCTTCACTGATTTTTCTTGGTATTTCTTTGTTCTCTCATCCGTCATCATTTGCCACTCTATATTTTTATTTTTTTTATTATAATTATACATTTTTTACTCACCAATACAGTTTCTAGGTCCAACACCGAAGGGCATATAAGCAAATATCTGGATATTATGCTTATTTTCATCAGAAAAGCGCTCTGGGTCAAATTTATCAGGGTTGGGGAAGAACTGAGGGTCACGATGGATAGCAAACACTGGTATCCAGATACCTGTTCCTTTGTGAACCTGCAAAAAACAACGAAGTTAATATCCTTCAGTTTGTAGCTTGTCAATTAATTTTATTGTTCGAAACAAAGATATACTTACAATAAATTCTTTTTCAGCCTTCTCATTAGGTTTTCCCAAATTATAATCCTTAGTGCAAACCCTGTCTAGAACTAAAGCAGGCGGCCACATTCTCAAAACCTCTGCAAAACAAAAGGAAGAACAGCACCGCTTGGGCAATAAGGTCATCGTCAGTCCACACTGAAAGTAAAATGAATGAATTATGATTAGAAAAGTTGTTATTTAACAGAAAGTATATCCCAAGGTTTGATTTTGTCACGTAGCCTGTTCTGTTACAGGTATTCAGTTTTTTGTATTACTCTACAACTATAATGTGAAAGTAATTCTTGGTTGTTACTTATTTCATGAATAATCAAGCAGCCGGGTTTTCTTTTCTAGCATAAAAATACACACCTCTGTTAATTTCTTTCTGTCCAACAGAAGATTCGTCAACTGTCGCGAATCCAGCAGTTTCATCATTAAACTTGGTGTATACATGGGTTAGTTTACCTGGAATTACATTTGAATTTATTGGTGGAGTTTTGGAAAAGGTACTAGATTTTTATTATTCGTTTCTGATTAGTACTGAATTTTCAGCATTTGCTGAAATACATAATTCTATTTTGTACCTTTCTTTGCTTCCATGAGCAAGTGAATTATATCGGGTCTGATGATTTTCCGCAACTCGCGGTCTTCCATTGTTTCTAGAACTAACTTTCTAAAGAATTGATTCGACGCCTTAGAAAGAAAATCTAGCTTTAAAAACTGAAAAAGAACAAATGAACATTTAATAAATCAAGTCAACTAAATATAATTACACAACTTTTACTGTATCATTGTCTTAATTTTTTTCCGTATTATCTAAGCCAATGTCTCTTCCAATTATTATTTATTAACCCATGCTGCTCCACTGCTGGGCAAGGGCCTCTTTCCACTCTTTGAACTCCTCACGGCTGATTACTGTTATGGCCCTTCCTCATAATCAGTCTAGTTCTTCTCGCTATCTTGGCCTGGGTCTTCGATCGCGTTGCTTTATTGTTTAACATCATTTGGTCCTAAGGTCAATGTCATAGATGCAACGAATGAATGCACGAGACCCACAATCAAATATAGAAGTGAAGTTTTTAAAACCGAATTCATGTAGAATTGCCACTTGGTCAAAGAATAATTGATAGATAGGGAACTCTGCGTATTTTGGGTTAAAACAAGATCGTTTACTGTAGAGAACGTTTAACTTGAAGAATTAAAGCCACTTAAGTACACACTTACCTTAGACATGGATGATGGAATGGTTAAAAGTGCAAAGAACATAAGCATCTGACGGTAATTAAACGTAAATGACATCTTGCCCATTGCGTAGAACTCGTTGTCCACGTCGTTATGAGAGTCTACCTTCAGACCGAAGGCGCAGGAGGCGATCACGTCATTGGAATATCGAGTCGTCAGGTCTTTGCACTCTACATCTATGTAGCTAGCTAAAGGATAAGGGTTTTATAGCAACGTGGAATAATCAAAATGGTAATACGCTTTTTCAATTGTCAGTTCCGAAGTCATAAAAATAACAAGCAGAAAAATAAATATTTAAAAAATTATATACTTTTGGATTCTTTGATCTTTTTATGGAGCGAGCGTATCATCTGGTCACCAACCTCCACCATGAAAGGCACCATCAGACGTATCTTGGAGCTTGTGAACGCAGGACTCAGTGTGGACCGCATGTCTTTCCATTCTTGTCCTGTGTATGATTGAATATGTATTTTTTTTAAATGAACCTGAAGAATATTTACCTCGAGCAACAATATTTAAAAATATTATCAAAAGGAGCTTTGCTTTATGCCTTTGGGGTTCCTTTTGCCTGGGGTATTTATAAGTCTTGACTGATGGTCAAATCAAATGCTACAAAAGTATTAGATTTTACTTCAAGAACCACCAAATTATTATTCTACGTACCTTCTAAAGCTATCAAGCTCCTAGTGAAGTACGATTCACCGGATTTTATTATAGCGCGGTGATCAAGGAAGTACTCGAAGTCTTTGACAGTGATCTTCTTCACCAACTCGATGTCACGGATTATTACCAACTCCTTGATGAATTCAAATTTTCCCACGAACCTAATGTAACAAATTAAACGTTTAATACAATGTGACCGAGAAAGAAAAAAATGTGAGCGTTCAAAATCTGGAAGAACAAGCGTCTGTTGTCCGAAAATGACATTGTTGTCATCGCGGGTAGAACCTGGATGAGGCTGGCACAGGAGCGTGCAAGTTGGTACAAGCAATGAGAGGCATATGCAGCAGTGGGTGAAAGTAGTTTGTATAATTATGAAGATGATGAAATTTTTATAATACCATTTTATTTTTTAAACACTGACTAATGATTGCCAAACGACTTGTTTATGTTTATTGTTCTAAACATTAAATCAAGTAACCTTTCTTCAGGAAACCCGTTATACAGCCTTAGTACATCATCAGAAACGTGATCCACACGAAACAGGACCCTTGACATGTTGCCCAACAGTGGAATGGGCTTGAAATGCTTGACGCCATAGCGATTGAACCTGGAGTAGATCTGCTGGAGGTATACCACCAGTACGGCGAGCAGCCCCGCCACCCAGACTAAGAAAAGTATCATGATCTGTAACAACAAATGCATGCAAATGTATTTCGTCAGCATCATCTACCTGCCATTTTCCTAGGTTGGGGTCGGCTTCCAGTCAAACCAGTATTTTGCATGGAGCGACTGCCTTTCTGATCTCCACAGGTTACTGGATGACACTTAGCAAGATATATTTAAAAAAACCGGTCAAGAGCGAGTCAGACTCGCGCACCGAGGGTTCCGTACGTATATATGATGTTAATGATTTCTAAAAATCTGTGCTATTTAGTTTGTGCGTTTTATTTTTCCTGTTATCTATACACTCTATCTATACACTTCTATCATATATAATAATTTCAGATTTTATCTATGCAAACTTCGGAGTTAAAGGGAGTGAACGGTATTTTTTTAACATTTTTCAGCAAAACTAAGCTGCCTAAAAAAACAAAAAAAAATGTTTGAGAATGTGTAAACAGCGTTCTTTCATAAGATACCCCACATGCCTAAGTAGCCCCACTTCAATTTTTTAAGAACCCCTTTCAGTCCCTTTTGCAAAAAATATATTTTTTTTATAATTTCTTTCATAGTTGGGCGAATGTCATCTATACTATTCTAAATTTCAAGTTGATAGCATTAGTAGTTCTTGAGATATCCAGGTGTGACAGACAGACAGACTCACGGCCGAACCCAATAACCTATTTTCAGTGAAAGACAGATCGCTATTGATGATAGACAGTATAATGACATCTATCCTTGGATGGCGTCTCACAATCATTGATAAAGGCTATCTATCTAACGAAAACAATAAGTGGGTTTCTCTACTTCGCCCTCCCGTGCGTTCCATTAATTTATTTGCGGTGAGAAGCGTCTTAAGGCTATATCACATACATGTGTACCTAAACTTAAATATGAGTAATCTACTCTACTATTCCAATCTTTCCATACATTACTAAGAATAGTTATTGTTTAAAGTTTAGTTTTCTGTTTATATGTGCTACAATATTCTTCAATTATTTATTTCATTTCATTTATTTATTTCCTAGGGTGGTATAGTAGTATACGGCCTAGGGTTAGAGATTTAGATAGATAATTTTTAATTTTTCTTTTAATTATACATTAAAAGAAAAATTAAAAATTATCTCTACAAATTCCCCCAGGCCGGTAGAGATATTTTATTTTATTATTTATTTATTTATAAAGGTACACCAACAGCAAATTTTGGCCATGTTTATAAACCAATGCAGTAGCAATAAAGAAAATTATTACATATTATTCTATTCTATTCACTGTTTTTTAGGGTTCCATAGACAACAAGGAACCCTTATAGTTTTGCCATGTTCATTTATTATGCTGACAACGTGGTAAAATATATAATCTTAAAAAATATATTTTTTTTTATGGTTCCTCCCTTACCTGTCCTTGTTAGAGTCAAGCGGGTCCCCTGCCAGCTAAATGGAATATGTGACAAAAATCATGGCAGTGGTATTATATAACGAAGTTAAAAGGGATAATGTCACAGCTAAGTATGCCTTACAAGATAGTAGACCGACCAACTTACATTTGCAGTTGGAGAATTTACCGTGACGTATATCTATGTATGGAACATTTTTTTCAACTACAATGTTATGCTTTTTTTTAGATAAATTCATCCCAACTACGGAACCCTTCATTGTGCGTGGTCCAATCTTATTTACTTGATATTTTTGTTGTAAGAAGCGTATCAAGTTAACTTCAGATACAAGCCATCAGGGCTTTTATGTGAAGTTAACATGATGCCAATCTTATGTAAATCTAAAAGCAACATCATTCATATTGTTCATATTGTTCATGTTGTTCATATTGTTCTTCTGTCATATTGTTGTTGTATTCCATCATCAGTAACGAACTCCGTATCTGACTGATTCACTGTTTGTCTATTAGTCGTAACTAATTCTTCTCCGCGTGCTGCTTTAAAAACTTTACCTGCGTATCCTCTTATGAATATTGTATAGATACTGTAGTATCTTTAGGTATCTTTAGGTTCTACAACTAGGTAAAGCTCTTCAAGTACATACACGAGTAAGATGTTTATAAACACGTAACACTGGTACACAACATAATTATTAATTAGGCGTTCGTTAGGTAGTTAAACAGTGCTTTTATACATCAATCCTCATTCCTCATGTCAACAATACAATCAAGCAGACACAACTCACCAACGAGATCACCTATAATATATAATTTGTTTATTTAAAAAAAATGTGTGTATAATTACAATTTCGGACGAGAAACCAAAGTTACCTACTCACTTTTTCGTCACAACACTAGTTTTTTAAACACTTCGTATAGTTGTCAACAAAACTTCCGTAACTTTACAATTTTAAACGTGTTGCAAGAAGCACGACCAAATTGTTATTGAGCGTGCAAAGGCGAAGCTAGAGATTATAAATTATGCCATGTTATCGTAATAAACGAATCCATTTTTTGTTTTATATGTTTATAATTTAAGGCTTATACATACCGGGGCGACTTGTCGCGCGACGCGACGCGACACAAAGGCACCGCTCGTCCCGCGACACGCGGGGCCTTTGTGCCGTGTCGCGTCGCGCGACAAGTCGCGCTGGTATGTAGAAGCCTTTAAACGTACACGTAATAGGTACATTGGTAGGTATGTAGTTATCTATTTGTTAACCAATATAGGTACATTGTAACTCCTCCTCCCTTTAATCCATCCAAAGGTTGTCTGTAAAAGATCGCTTTAAGCGATAAGACCGCCCATTGTGTCACCCTATGTAAAATTTAAACATTTTTATCTGTAACTTTTATGGTGTACATAATAAAGAGTATTCTATTCTATTCTATTGTAAAGTCATCATGATCCTTAGTATCTAATATCCTTAAAGTCATGTAATTTAATACGTTAATTCAAGTAATTGAATAGTGCATGATCATTTTGGTTTATACAGAGGCTTTTTTATTTATCCTATAATTGGCGTTGATCCTTAACAACAATAGTTTTTTTTTATGTTGATAAATGATAAATGATTTTTATTTCTGTAAGTAGGTTTGTACAAACACTTTTACACGTCAATCATATTTAAAAAAAACTAGATGAGGTCGGCGTTTCTTATCTGACTACTCTGAGAAGAAAGGCCGAAACACACTCAGAGGTCACAGTCTCTTTTAAAGTCCAGACATAATCTTGGTCAGATCATGTGAAGGCCATGTAGATTGGTGTCTGAAATGGTCTTTTGAGGAAAGAATCTCACAGATTGAGTGGACCTGACCAGTCAGTGCACGCATTTGTCAGTAATCGTGCAGCTCTACTCAGAACTTAAGGAGCTCAACGATGCGTCGATCAATACCAAAGAAAGGACATTAGGGTAGGCCGCTTGTATGACTCAACCTGCCAGACCATGATTAATACTAACTGAGAATAAAAGAAAAGGAAAAAAAATACCCACGTAGTCTTCACATTCACAATAATTAAAATAATATAAAACTTTACAAGTAAATATTCATGTCATAAAATAATAAAAGTTAGCAAAAAACATCAAACAATAAAAATAAACCACCAAAATATGTAAAAAAAAATGAAATGTTAGGTATTGGTTAAGATAAGATAAGATTCATTCATTTGTATAAACATGGTACGAATATATACATACAACAGCATGCAAGATGATAATAAATTACAATTTTATATGGCTAACACCTCATATACAATGTTATTTTTAAAACGTCAATAACCTCTTAAGGGGTCATTGTACTCATCATTATGAACAACATTTACCATGGGACCAAAACTGAAATCGCTTAAAAAAACCAGCTGTTCCCTACATTTATGTTCGAATAATTCGTTAAAATGTAGGGAACAGCTGATTTTTTTTTCGCGATTTCAGGTTTGGTCCAACAGTAAAAGTTGTTCATAATGATGAGTACAATGACCCCTTAAGAGGTTATTGTCGTTTTAAAAATAACCCTGTATAGGTACCTCTACCAGTGGCAACGCAAATGTGTTAATGCCATCATTGAGTCAAAGCTGAATTGTCTCATTTGCGTGTAATTTCAACGGCACCCACACCCTTCCCTCAGGTTTACAAATTGTAGGTCGTGGGTTCGAAATCAGGTAGGCACTTTACTTTGTGTAATTTATTTCATCACCACTGCTCTCAAAACAATAAAGGCAAACATCGTGAGGAAATCGGCATGTCCTAGAAACAAAAATTTGAAGCAGGATTCTGGCCCACTCGCTCTCACAGAGAGAACGCCTGGCCCAGCAGTGAGAATGTTATAGGCTGATTATGCTAAAAATGTGTCGTACAGAAAATAATATTACTCTAATAACATCTATATTTTTACTGATAACGACATGCACCGTGTTAGATAACAATGACCTGATCCAATAGGTACCCCGCTTAAGGCAAGTGAGCCTAAATGCAGAACATGTGTAATTGGCAGAAGAAGCTCACCTATACTCCATTTGAAATAAGATTAGACCTTACAGTCGGTTCAACCGATTTTGACTTTTATTGCGCTGGTGGCATGACAAATGGCAGCTGTAAAAAACAGTTGGTATTGTAACCACGTTTTTGCTTTTAATGCCATCCTTATGCCTACGGAATAGAAATCAAAATCGGTTGAACGGACTGTAAAAAAGTTTATGTAAATTTCTCATCTTATTTCAAATGGAGTATACTCGTAGTAGCATAGCATTGAAATCACTCGTACAAAACCAAAAACAATTAAAAATAAATTCATAGCAGATTAAAATCGACGAAATCTTACTCACGTTTCTTTACAACTCGCTTATCATAATTATGAAGTAGGTACATACAGTTTCTTTGTTATTTTTTAATCTTTTACAGCTACTGTACGTAAGCTAATAGCTAGGGGTACAGGTGTACCCCTGGCTATTAGCTTACCCGGTTAGTAGCTTTGCGTCTGAGGACTGTATGCACAAAAACCTAGGAACAGAACGGTACAAAAATAAAATTTTATGTATGTAAGAAAATCTTCATCTATTTCCAAGCTTTCTAATAAAATAAGTGATAGATTTAATTTTAATACTAGAATCATTCATTGATGTATTAAATAGGAAGATAGGCCACTCTCTAACATCACGTAAATATTAAAGGGTTGTAATAAAAGCTCCGACAAAAAAAGAAGAATTGTCCTTACTCAAAATATTAAATCTACTGCCTAAAATACTAACTTTCCGACTACTTTAGTCCGAATAAAAATGACGAAACGACCGAATGAGATACTGAAAACTTCGAAAAATAAACATGACTGTTTATTGCGATAATACTTTTCTACCAGCATAAATTACGTTCTACTGAAAACTATGCTTTGTAATTTTTATCTTTACTTGTCTACTATTAATTCATAAATTACCTTTCATATTTCATAGACTGTGGTGCTATTTTAACTGTAACATTATACTGAAAATATTATTCTGAGTGGTTATACAGAAACTTATAAAAAATATAAAAATGTACTTGTAACAATAACTTTTACTTGCATCATATACTTATCATGAATTTTACTTACCACGGTTATGCTTCGATATCGGTACCAATTTCAGGCGTTAAGAAGTTAGAACAGTCGTATTCATGCTTTAATCTAAAACCAAGTTGACTTTTGTTTCCTAAAATATTTTACTATTATACTGTATTATTATTCGACAAATTTCCTAGTTTTTATAGATAAAGATAAAAATAAAACAAAACTCAGTTTATTATGAAAATGTAGTTTTTATAGGTAGTAGAAAATGTTAGGTATACATAATTGTACTTATGAACTAAATAGGGAGGTAGTAGTAGCAGCTCGTTAGTTGTCAGTAGGTATCTTAATTATTTTCATTGTATTATAAGAGCAGGTCTGGATTTAGTAGGACGACCCCGTTTCCTTTTTTGTCCTATAGGTAGTGCTTTCGCTTCCATGGGCGGAGTCGCGAGCTTCAATCTAATAGCGAGCCCTAAAAGATGTTTACAAACGTATTTTTTGAACTGGCAGAACTGCGGGCAAGTGCAGGATCCTTTTCTCCATTCAATTCATCAATTTATGATTCGGTTTTAGGCACTGTGACTTACCAGAAAGCGAAATGTTTCATCTTGTAATCATCAAAGTTTAACCACTGCTCGCCGTACGATACCTCCCCTACTTGGCTACTACTTGGGATCAAGTATTCAGTGTATGCCGTGTTGGATGATAAAATCTTTATTCTTAAATCTTTCCTTGCCCAGCAATACCCATCAGTCCAGTCCTTCAGCTCAATAGTAGGTGTTTCAGGTAACGATTCCTTACAGCTTTGTAAAGACCACTGAGCAACCATCTCAGTGGCAATGGCCAAGAAATGTGAAAGTGGAAGACGTTCACGTAAGATGTTGTGGTCTTTAATGTTCCGATTGAACGCTTCTAATGCATTATTTGTGGCAGGCGAACACGGCGCTGCGCCTAAAAACCAATTCAGATGTTTCTTTAACCATTCTTCTTTGAATTAAAAACTTCATATGATGTAGCATTATGTAGTGCGCTTATGTCGTGTATAATTTCTTTCTGTTTCGTTTTGCTGCATATTTTTCTTCGCGTGAAGCCAGCACATACGAACAACTGGTGTAGTACCAAAAACTGCGATGAAAGCATTTCTGATACTCTGAGCAGCGTCACAAACTAAAACTTTAGGTTGCATCACGTGATCAAATAAAGACAGAACCTTTTCTTTAAGGCCGTCAAAAATCATTTGAAAATCTTCTTGACGTTCATTAGTGGACACACCAAGACAAAGCGGATGAAACTTACGGTTCTTATCAGTGGTACCAAGAACTAAAATGGGGAACCCTTGCCATATGAGTTTATATGTGGCGTCTATGTGCAGTACGGCCGTGGAACAAACTATGTTGAGTAATTTTTTAGTTGACAACGCGAGACGAAAACTTGGTTCTTCCGCTTCTATCACGTAATAGTGAACACGAAAACTTCATTTTCATCATCGGGAATAGTTGTTCGATCGAAAATCCATTTTTCAAGTTCACCTAAGTAAATTGCAGCTCTTCCGAGCTTCTCGCGCCTTCTGTCATATAAGTAGTTGTTAAGTTGCCGTTTCGAAGGCACCTTTATCGCTGTCATGTTGTTCAGAGCCTCTAATATAGCTTTTGGCTTTAGGCGTAAATCAAACATCTTATTTATTTCTCTTTTTAACTTTTTCTGGAATTCCGTACTCACTACGCGTACCAATCTGGTCATGGTTGTGCTCTGAAGTGGTCTTAAAAATAAGAATATCATTGCAGTCATTCACAAACAATAAATACAACGCACAATCACACTGTGGCCTCTTGGATTTTACCTTGTGACAACGATAGAAACGTTTTTGGCCTTCATCACTGTCCCGCGTATAGTTTCTTGACCAAGTCTTTTCATTACTTACAAACTCCTCTGCTTCTTGCACATTATAGCACCGTTTGATCAACACCCAACTTTTATTTCGATGATTCTTCTTCACCGGTACTGATGAACCAGCTCCCTCCTCTTGCTCCTCCGACTCAGAACGGTACACGGGTACCTCATCCATATTTCGTAACAATACTAAGTTTCCTTAATAGATAGTAAGTTAATAGTTTCCTTAGTAGATTTATTAGTTCGTTGAAATGATAATATTAAACCAATAGCAACAAAAACTATTTAATTTTGTAACATAAACAGACAAAACACGCAAGGATCGGTCGTTGCAAGCGCACTGCGCTCGGATTTTTCGAACTCGCACGCGAAAACAGCCGAACGCGACCCGAACCCGATCGCGCGGGCCGAACAGTCGAGGTATTTTCATCATTTGAGAGTTAAAAAATAAATTTGATAACGAACAGTAGAAATTAAAACAGTTCATGCAAGTTGTAAAAATAATTATGATTATTTTGACAAAACCTCTGTTGTCGGTAACTTAGTAATTTTGTCGGAGGTTCAGTATTCTATTCGGAAGTTTAGTTTTGTTATTCGAAGATCCATTTTTTTTTAGGAGAAAATGTAATTTGAACATGCTCTTATTTTTTGTTAAATTGGATATTTTTATTCGTTTATGTTTTGAGTTTTTGTCGGTAATTCATTATAACGCTGGTTAATTAGAATAATAGTCGGCCACAGATCGCTGGAGATTAATTTGTTTTTCGGAACCATTATTATTTCCCAATATTAAATGAGCCCCATGTCGTGCGTCATGTGCTCGATAAACGAAATAGATAGACATATTACGCGGGCTATAGCGGGAACGAGATCGTAATAATTGTCACTGTTACGTACCCATAACGACTCGCACACAAACTACGATTCGGGTATTCCCCGCAAACCTGGGAGTAATGTAGGTCGATTGTGTCCTTTCTCCTAATTTATGCGGTCCACATCGAGGAGCGCGTACCATATCTTCCTATTTAATAAATCAATGCTAGAAATAAAGATAAAATAGATAATCATTTTTCAGAATAACTTAAGTTTATTTTTACATCTTTTATGGGGTGTGTAAATTTTACAACAAAATACCTTGTGTTAAACTGCAATGTCTGCTGTCTGTGTGGTGCCGGACGTAAAAAAATAGCACCTCCCTATTTATTCCCGTGGGTGTCGTAAAAGGCGACTAAGGGATTACTAGAGAATGGGCAGCAGCGTTCTCTATGCATTTTAACACCACACTGCGATCGCCAACCCGCCTGCCAAGCGTGTCGATTATGGCAAACCCTACCTTTGAGGAGGCCTATGTCCAGCAGTGGACGTCTTTTGGCAGAAATGATGATGATGATGAAACTGCAATGAAATGAAAGAAAATTTAAAACTTAATTTTAATAAGTTTTAAATTTTCTTTCATTTCATTGCAGTACACTCTGTAAACAAGCATATTACAAATTAGAGGATTATATCCAAGATAAAAATGCTTAGAATAGAAGCATGCTGGTCCAGCTCCATACGACAATCTAGAGTCTAGACAAAATCAAACTGGTTATTGTTTGGGAATAGTTATTGATGTGTAACAGCTTTCCTCTAGCTTTTTGTGGGAGTGATTTCGTGAAAACGGACGAAATTGTGTAACAGGAAGTGACAGCTTGAGCATGGAATAAGTCAGTACTTTTTAATAGCATGGAATTCGGAAGTACTTTATAATAACATGGAATTAGTCAGCACTAATAAAGATTGTAAGTAGAGGGAGTCGAATTTCGACCAGTGGGCGACCATTAGTAATGAATAATTATTAGAATAAATATGTCAGAATTCAGCTTTTTTTAATTTCGGTCGCTGCTCAGTTGCTTATTACCAAGGTGAGATGTCAGATGGTGCTCATCATGCGACTACTGTAAGGCTCGCTCGATTTTTACATTCTGTAATTACTTTAATTCACACACTGACTTATTATTTGTCAATTTTTTTGAAAAATTGTCTATTTTTACAATGTTTGTAAATATGTGAGCACCATATCTACTCGCATCATAAATAATTGATTTATGTCATTGCTTCATTTTTTATTGTTTTTATCCTATTGTGGTATGATTATGTATGTAGGTAAGTTTATTCTAGGTACATCGTCTTCACATATAATTTTATAATTAATGTATGCAAAATATTGTAAAACTTTTTAAAAGAGCATTACTCTTTTAAAGTTTTTTGCCCATTCTTCTCCGTAAGAAACGGGAAGACCCAAATACTCCGAAATATTTTATTCCGAATTTCGATGTTCCATTTTCAAAAGTCCGAATTTTATAATACCTACCTAAGAATTATAATGTCTATTATTAAAAATTACGAAATTAACTGTACTGAAAGTCGATTTGTTTGTTTCCCGTTTTTCATACGTTTCATTCTTCGAGAATCAAATGCTCGATGGGTTCTCGGTCCGAAAAACGATATTCCGATTTTCAATACTTCGAAACTGTTAAAATTAAGATACTGATTCAATTAGTATAATACGAGTTACGCAACTGCCAAATCCCCTCTATTGTTGGTAAATCATTTGGGTTCGGTTAGGTGACGAGCAATTTTGTGTTTATTTATCTTGCTATTCAGTTTTACAAGGCGTTTTTATTTCGATAGTCTAATTAACCAGTACTATAATAATCGGAATTCGTATTTTTGATGTTTCGAATTATCATTAAGTCGGACTTTTTGTTACCCTATTGAAACTCGGTATTTTGAGAATAGTAATTGTTAACGTTAGGAATATTGAAATTTTGGAATTATAAGAATAGGATGAATGATAAATCGGAGTTGTTATATTAGGAACTTGAACCATTCGGAAATAAACAAATCGGTATTTTGAAGTACGTATTTGTGACTGTCGGAATAAAGTTTTTCGTATTTATGTAGTGTAAGAAACTACCTTTTGGAATGGACAACTAGAATCAATTCCATTTTCTTGTAAGTTATGAGTTTATGACGTTTAAAATTGCCTTATAAGTGCCTATTTGAAATAAATGATTGGACATAGACCTATAAAAAAGTAAAAAATACTTTTTGGAATGCTTTTTGATTACGTTTTTTTTTGTCTCAGTATTTTTTTTTTAATTATCTGCCCTAATAGTAAAAGGTAATAAATATGAAAACACAAAACTAAATTCTTTGAGTGGTTTGTTCTCCTGGTTTTCTGTGACGGGCAGGCTATGACTATGAGTCCCGTAAAAATATGAAGTATTCTTTATTAAAAAAAAATGCAAAATAATTGGGCTCGTCCGGGATTTGAACCCGGGACCTCTCGCACCCTAAGCGAAAATCATACCCCTAGACCAACGAGCCGCCCGACGAGAGCATTGAAATTATATCTGATAAACGATTGTGGGAGGTTCCATAATTATGCTTTTTCATAATGATGATCGGTTGAGCAGTTAAGACATGAATTATAATATTGGTAAGGATGTTTAGATAGCTAAGATATAATATTATACTTCAATTCCGAATCTAATTCAATAATTAAGATTAAATAAACTGAAGTTTTAGACTTTTGTCACTGACTGTACTTACTACTACATCACACAAAAAACAAATCTTTCCTAAAATTCGTAGATGTAAGTACTGCGAAGCATATTCAATAACAATAGTCCTCACTATGTGTATGCCGCAGATGGATTGCCAAATCCGCTGTTTTAGACACAGAACAGATACATTTTTACATAACCGCTAGCTGTATACAAAACAGCTCCGTTATTATAAAACAGCTGAACGTCGTTCAAGCCGTTCATTGGAGAATGGAGCACGCGGATCGGGCGGGTTCACTAAACGGAGACGTTTAACAAAACTGCTACCCACATTTAGCCGTCATGCAGAATGGCTTATCTGTCACAATAAGCGTTTGGTGTGGCTTCTAATGCCGAATCAGTCGCAGTAACTAAGCTAGAGAGAGCACCCTGACCAATTGGTTTAGGTTAGGATAGAACTGTAACCAACCACGCGCGAGCCAACTAGCGAAGCGAGCGGTGCCGCGGCAGCGGCTTACGATCGCTGTTTCGGAAGCCTTTATTGTTGTTAGGACAAATGATAAATGATTTTTATTTCTGTAAGTAGGTTTTTACAAACACTTTTACACGTCTATCATATTATAAAAATAAAAACTAGATGAGGTCGGCGTTTCGTATCTGACTGACAAACAGAGCGATAAAATTTAGAACTAAAATCTACAATCTGAAGTTTATTTCACGCTGTCTTACATAAACTCAAAGCATTTACATTTGCAAAACGTTTAAGCATTTCTGCGTTTTTTTTCCAGTAATAATGGAAAATCTCTAAAGATCGTTCAGCTGTTTTACTTAGCGAAGGTGTTTTGTAAAACGGCTAGTGGTTATGTAAAACAGCGGATTCGACAATCCATCTCCGACATAATAAATGTATGTACTTAAGCGTTTATTGATTTTATTATCAATATCTCTTTGTTTTCAAGCGCCTGATTATATTTTATGTATCGATTAAATTTCTGATAAGAATAAAACGATAGGTAGGTAAGATACAAATAATATTAACGTAAGGTAACATAGATAAAAATTATGTCAGCGTAAGAAATGTAACCAGCAGATACCAGGACATGGCTGAGGTACCCTTACGTACTTGCTGGACAGCAGCTCTTTTGCACTCCAGGTGAGATTGGTCTTTGAATAGCTTTTCCCTCCCAGCTGACACGACGTGACTTATTAAAATAATACCAGCCTATACCTAAGTATTCCACAGCAGGGCAAAGTCCTCTTCACATTCAGAGAAAACACGAGTCTTTTGGGACCAAAACTGAAATCGCGAAAAAAAACCAGCTGTTCTCTACATTTATGTTCGAATAATTCGTTAAAATGTAGGGAACAGCTGATTTTTTTTCGCGATTTCAGGTTTGGTCCCATAGTAAAAGTTGATCATAATTAGGAGTACAATGACCCCTTAAGAGGGTATAGACGTTTTAAAAATAACACTTTATATAATCCGTCACCACGCTTTCTCTAGACGGGTAGGCGATTTCAGACTTATAATATTAACTAAAAGTCCAGGTTACCTCACGATTTTTTTCCTTCACCGATATCAGTGATGTCGAAGATAAACTCAAACCGTAATACGAGTTTATCATCAGACCCAGATTTAAACCATGGAGCCATTATCGGTTACTAGGTATACTCGGTTTATCACCAACCCCACACGACCCTTTTTTTTTTTTTGGGTGGGAAATTATCAAATAACTTCTCCCGCTCTGGGCGGAGCGGGAGGGCGTGTCAGACTTTTACTGACTAAAACCCACCCGTATTCCTTCATTTGCCTGTGTGCCAGGGCCACGATATCCCTTTTGGACAAACTCGCAACCCTGGCAGGCATTGGCCCTAACGGACCCCGTCAGTTGCTGCTGACAACTCTTTGAGGCGCGCGTAGAATACAACGCGCCGTCGACCCGGGCCTGGTCCTTATCGGACGGTGAACTACCCATCGCTCACCGCCCGCAAGCCCGCGCCTACGGTGGCCGGAACTCGGCTTGCGAGTCCCGACGCCCGGGGCGTCTCCTGCGGCGACAAGGGGCGCGAGGGCGCGAACCTTGCCTCTCCCTCACGCGTTCCGCCTCCTCCTTCGCAAGCATTACTAATTCGCAGAAGGAGGTGACGGCCTCCCATGCACTCTCGCTCCGAACCATGGCCCGAACCAGGGCCGGACGCGAGAGATCGCCGCCGCCGATCGCCTCCGTGAGGACACGGCGGTGCTCCACCCAAGCCGGGCAGACCTCCGCTGTATGCTCCACCGTGTCCTTCGGGCGATCCACACAGTGGTGACACCCGGGCGTTTCCTCCCGCTTTATCCTGAACAGGAACCTCCCGAAACAACCATGTCCGGTGAGGACCTGCGTCAGGCGGAAGGTGAGGACGCTGTGGCGCCTCTCTAGCCACTCCTCAAAGAGAGGACTTATCGCCACAATTGTGGCGTGCCCAACCCCCCACGACCCTAGTTCTTATCAACTGGAATCTAAGCTGGCTGGCATACCTTAGGTTACCGTTATTGTCACTTACCTAATTTAAGTTAGGCTATATTTTTATAAATACAGGAAAAGTTTTTAACCAGTGCGCAAATTTTTTTTGGTGGTTCAATATCAGTAACAGAACACATTTCCATTATTTATTCAATACTTTTTTTTTTTTTATCCTACTTTAAATCAGCAAAATATGGACACAATCTATTCGTAATAATATCAATGGGCGCGCGCGGCGGCCGGCGCAAGCGGCGGTGTTGCACGGGGGTGAACCCCCTCCCGCGCGGCAGGGCGCGCTGGGAGCCTGGGCGCTGTGGCCGACAGTTCGCTCATCGCACGCGCTGTCGTGTGACGTCGCGTCTAATCGATTCCCCGCGCAAGCGCCGCGCCGCCGCCGCCGCACGTGTGCCGTGCTACCGGTCACGATGTCGGACTTCAGTAACCGCGAGTTTTACGAGATGGTGCGAGTGTATGTACTGAGTGATAAAAGTTTGCGAGCTGCTCGCAGAATGTATGCGACGGAGAGCATACCTCGAATGCGAGCCCATGGAATCCTTAACCCCGCGGTCCCTAATGAAAGGACCATTTTATCGGCCACTCAAAGGCTGCTTGATCACGGACAGTTCAGAACCCCGAATCATGCACGAAGGTCTGGCAGACCCCGATTGGCGATCGAAGTCGAAGAAGCCATCCTAAGCCCATTAAGGTATGAAGGAAAAATTGGAATTACTCTTCAAATAACTACAGGTCACGGCCTAAACATAATAAAGTCTAGTTCGAACCTGATAAAATTAGCGATCAGTACATTGTAACCCACGTAAATACCTACGCTGGCGAATCGAGCGAGCGCACAGCTGATAGGTAAGTACTTTAGCGCGTTACGCTTCGCCGCGCGCCACCGGGTAGCCACTTTTAAAGTAAACATCTTTCGTTAACGATATTTTTTGTTTTTTGTACTAAGACGTATCAAAATAAAAAATATATTAAATATTTTAATTGTTTAATAAAACTCGTTTAAGTTTAACTTGTCAAAATTTGCGCAGTGGATAAAAACTTTTCCTGTATATATCGTCGGCTTATTGCAAGAAGTCATTATGTGACATATTCACTATTCTGAGATAAACGGTATTTTAGTTCGAATTAGCTAGTGGTTATGTTGATTTGCCCATATTATCCTAAATATAATTACGGTGGTGAAAAATTAAATGTTTTCAATTAGCTTTATATGTATATTAATAAAAACAAGTGAGAGTCGCTAGTCCTATAAAGTTATGTATTTTTTTTTAAGAAAAAATAAAAGTTAATGACTTCTGGCTACTTTAAGTCTGCTCGGTATGTCAATTAATTAATTCTTTAATTGTAAAAAAAACAACGAAACTCAATCAAACGTTTATTTAAAAAAAGGGATAACCAGTATTCTAATGAAAACAGTGCTAGTATTAAAACATGCATGTAAAGCGAGGGGAGATTGTGGAATCCGAGGGAACTCAACTCTCGGATTCCATACACCTTAGATCCCTCTGCTCATCCAAAAGCTATAAGTATTTGGGTATGTAAGAAGCGTTAGGGATCAACGTTGCTGACATGAAGCAATCGCTGAAGGAGCGCTTCTTTGATCGCCTGAAAAAGGTATTTATTAGCCTTCTTTCGAACGAAAACAAAGTGCGCGCCTGCAACGGTTGGGTCATGCCGTGCTGCCTTGTTGGGTCTTGATATACTCTTTTGGCATACTCAAATGGACTCAGACCAAACTGGACGCCCTGGATAGGAGGGTCCGTACACTGCTGACCGCAAACTGGATGAAACCATCACCCACGATCATCGGTGATGAGACTGAACATCCCGCAGAAGTGCGGGGATCGAGGCTTTTTAAATGCGAAGACCCACCACAACCGCGAGGTGGGCAGTCTCAGGGAATATTTTTTTTGAACTGGGTATGCACCGTGTTGTGGTCGCAGTGGACAAGGGGCTCACCCCACTTTCCATGGCTAAAGAGAACTGGCGCAAACCTGTAATACTTACTACCGATGACCGCAAGGAGATATGACAAGGCAAGGAGCTTCACGGGCGCTTCTATCGGGCTCTTCGTGAGCCAGGTGTAGGTTTTTTAGCATCCGTATCCTGGCTACGTTTTGGTGACTTTTTCGGGGAAACCGAAGGTTTTGTCTGTGTAATTATGGACGAAGTTATCTTGACGAATAACTACCGGAGACATATTATGAAGGATGGGACGGTTGACGTATGTCGGGCATGCCACCGTCCGGGTGAGTCCATCAGACATATTATCTCTGGTTGTTCTCGTCTGGCTAACGGGGAGTACTTGCACAGGCATAACCAAGTAGCCAGGATTATTCACCAGCAACTTGCTTTGAAATATAAACTTGTGGATTCTGAGGTACCGTATTACAAGTATGTGCCCGACCTATTTCTCGAAAAAGACCATGTCACGTTGTACTGGGATCGGTCTATCATCACTGATAGGACTATTATCGCCAATAAGCCTGATATAGTGGTGATAGATCGATTATGAGAATGCAAATAATTAACTTTATCGAACCTAATTCTAAGCTATTTATGCTACACTTGTTTGGATAAAGTTAATTACATGGTGAAAATGAGTTCTGTATAATATGTATGTTGTTTTTTAAATAATTATGTATTTAATAAAAATAACTAGTGCAGCTTAGTGATTCTTTGTAAATGCCTGAGTTCCAAAGTAGCAGTTATGGATTTTATGGCAAGGCCGTAATGCCTAAAATTGACTGGATAGAAATTAGTGAGTTTTTGCATTTTGTAGAATGTGTCAAAAGGAGTCCAATAAAGATAAAAACGTATTTAGTGATTTTTTGCAGTTAATGAGTTCTTGCAATAAGCCAACGATATATTGTTTGAGACAGTTGGTAGTTTCCTTGTGTTCTGATAACAACCCTCCTTACATCAGAGCTTTTGTCCCTTTACCACTAGAGGGACAAAATCATAATTGTAACAGAGGCGGTTATTGTTATAATGCGTTCAGGATGCTGGCGGGGCTGCCGCGTTTTTGTAGCGCTTCGCGGATTGCTGAGGCAAGGATTGACGGCTTTCATGCCATTATCCGAAACCGGTGTGCCTCGACCTTTGCAGAATGCGTGCCGGCTCCCACAGCATCCTGAGCATGTTGTGCTGTCAGTGGGATTGTCCGATGCTGCGTCACTGGATCGGACTTCATACGTCTACAAGTGCGTACTATATACTACGTGGATAGTGTGAGGTCCCACTCCGGACTTTAGCATTATGATTATATAATTATTAGGATTATGATACTAACATTAGATTTTAGGTTTGCTTTACCAACATTGTATGGATCTCTGTGGTCTGTAAATAAAGATTTAATAATAATAATTATGGAATTTCGAACTTTATGCCGTGTATGGTATAGTTCCTAACACAAAACTGACAACTTAGTACCGAACTAAGTTTTCAGTTTTGTATAAAGAACGGTATTTCAATCACTGACACGTTCTTATTACAAAAACTGGCTCCATGGTTTATGCCATGTCAAAATATAATCTCTCTCTCACTTACTCTTGTACAAAGAGTGGGTTGAAGTAGGAGATGCACAGATATTATCTACTATAGTATCTACATACTACAGACACTACATCATACATCATATACTTACACTTTGCATTCATTAAATATGATGTATTATACTCTTTTATTGGTTTTGCAATATTATTTTGCGAATCGTTCTAAAAACGACTAGTTTTCTTTAATTTTCATATTTTTCAATGTTATGACACTTACGTCAGGCTGTCAAGCTGTCATTACCTTTTCTTCTAATTTTCTCTCATAGTTTTCTTACTGGCTTAGTCCATGAAGGTTACTTTTGATTTATATAATTTAAATTCTTTTTTTACAATATGTTCAGCTCAAATATTGTATTTTATAGATAATTATAATTGTTTGCTGTATAATATTTGTATCCTAACTTACATTTATAATAATAATTGAAACGCTCTCAAAATTCATCAAAGAGGTTTTTGGTACGAATATATGATACGAATATGTCTGGCCTTTTCGAACACTGAATTTGAAATTAAATTCTGTAAAAAACAGAAAAAACAGATGATGTGGAAAAATCAACCGAGACTCGAATATAAAAGGGATTTCTGACACATTCCGGGCAGATCTGATCTGGTAGCGCTGAAGGAATCATCTCCTCTACAAAAGTCTCGCAACATACTCAGTCTTCTTGGAACTACATACTTGCCAAGAGGACCATCCACTACTTCAGAGACCTGGACTGGACTGGCGGAGATACTGCGAAGCGGATCTACAGGCCTCTAAGCTAACGAGGCCTGACGACTTCTACACTGCCTGTTGAACCTACTAAAATAACTGGAAGCGGATCTGGATGCTTCAGAGCTGACGAGGCCTGACGTATCAAACCTGGACACCGTTTCGTACCATCCTTTTATAACCTCCCTTAACTTTTTTAATTATTTTTTCTGTATTTTTTAAAATTCTTCAATTATATAGTTAACTAGTCTACTTTCCCTTTTATTTTTAATAGTTTGCAGTAGACTTGTTACACTACCTAGCCTGTATTGTCCCACTGCTGGGCAAAGGCCTCCCTTATCCACACCCTTCTGTCTTCTGCTATAGTGAGCCAGTCCTTTCAGTAGGAATAAAGTTTGTCCTTCCATCTTCGTCTTGGTCTGCTGCAATTTTATCTAATATGCAATAGGACCCAATTACTGGTTTTTTTAGTCCATGGCTCATGATGGTTTTCAATAAAATTATAACAATATTCATGGTTTACTATTGACGTAAGTAAAACATTATTTCGTGATCCATATTTCCTATAGTCAGACTTTAACTACTTAATAAAAAAATAATATGAATCGTGCGTTGTGGACATTTATGTGTAATTATAATAAAATAAACACCTGATGTAATGTGATTTTAATACTAATATTAAAATCACATTACATCAGGTTTTCGTTTTAGAAGCACGACTAGTCCATGCTCCAAAACCTAAGTTTTGGAGCATGGGCTAGTCGTGCTTCTGCTAAATAATGAGAGTTCTTCACCAATAAATACACATTTTCTTAAATACAATCCATGGGATCTCCAACCCGTCTGCCAAGCGTGGCAATTATGGCAACCCCTCCCTCCTTTGGGAGGAAGCCTATGTCCAGCAGTGGACGTCTTTCAGCTTAAATGATGAATCCATGGGATTGGGATTCGCTCATCGGCAAAAATGTCGAAATTCAATAGAAACTTTCATCTCTTCTTCTTTCATTTCATATTTAACCCCTTTAAGGGATGATTTTCACTCACTTTCGTTAAATAGTAAATTCTCTTTTGCAAAATGTTATGCTTCTATACCCAGTAGTTTAGGGTGTGCGTTGTCTGTCAGTAAATTCATATTTTTAGAGTTCCGTACCTCAAAAGGAAAAAAGGAACCCTTATAGGATCACTCGTGTGTCTGTCTGTCTGTCTGTCACAGCTGATTTGCTCCGAATCTACTGGACCGATGAAGTTGAAATTTGGTACACATATGAACTTTGGTGACCCAAACACCGACTTGTTACGTAAATAAATTAATTTTGAATATAGAGGTCAGTTTTGGGGGGCAAATTAGAAAATTTAAATAAAAAGTTTTGCTGACTGTACCGTGTGACATATCAAATAAAAGGGCTTGTTTTAAGGATTTTACATATATTTTTTTATAATTTTAAAATACATACTTTTGAAATTTTAAAAGAAAATAGATGAAAAATTACCATTCCCCCCCCCTTATCTCCGAAATTACTGAGCCTAAAATTTTGATAAAAATTCAGAAAATACTTCTTTACTCATAGATTACAAGAAACACTATAAGATGCCTGTGATCTTAAAATAACATGGTAAATCACTCAATATTGTGCGTACAAACTTACATTTGCAGTTGGAATGTATGGGGATCATGTTTTTCAACTACAATGTTAAGTTTGTTGGGATAAATTCATCCCAAATACAGAACCCTTCATTGTGCGTGGTCCGACACGCATTTGGCCGGTTTTTTTATTATGTAGACATAATATACAAAACTGCAACTATAAAAATATGCAACCCTTGAGATTAAAACATCGTTAATTTTATTGTAGAAGTAAACAAAATAATTTGATAAGAATATAGTCGCATAATTATCTTTTAAACTTATTTTCAAGAATGTTTATCTGCAGCAGCTGATAACCTATGATAGGCTGAAAAATAATGTCATAAGGCAACGCGCAACGGTGGGTTTAAAAGAAGATGTAGTGACAAAAATTTAAAAGAGTATAATTACTTAGATGGATTGGTGATGTTGAGAGGATGAATGAAAGGCTACTAACTAAAGGTAGAGGTAAGTGGAAACGCCGGGAGGGGACGCCCTAGAAGGACCTAAAGTGATCTTATTGGTTATGTTCTTCAGGAAGGTCAGGTGCGTAGTACTCGCAACCAGCGTGCGTGTATGACCAGATGTATGAACGTAAACGAAGAAAAAGGAGTACGTATGTAAGGAGCGTAGCAGGTGGCGTTCTATAGTTTCTGCCTACCCCCATGGGAAGAAGGCGTGAGTTTTATATATGTGTATTCTGTAATTCCAAAAGTATTGACAAACATTTATACAAATGGATCACAAAACGTACCTGTGGATGCCAATTAGAAGCCCCACTTACAAATTTAGTGCTTGGATTTAATTATTTGAATACTTACTTAAACATAATTCTAATTTTAAATCACCATATAAATGTTTTTTATTTGACAATTGAGGTTAATTTTTTGTCGATGATTTTTCAATTCCAATTTAATAATGAAGAGAGAGAAAAGATATAAAGTTGAAACCTAAATATGTCTACTAATTCCGAAACGTGAACTGGATTTGTTTACACTTGCATCAGACACTTGAAGCAACCCAAACGTAGGTATTATTTACTTCATCAAACCATACGTAGGTATTATTTACTCCATCAAACTATACGTAGGTACTATTTACTCCATCAAACTATACGTAGCTATTATTTACTCCATCAGACCATACAAAGGTATTATTTACTTCATCAAACCATACGTAGGTATTCTTTACTTCATCAAATGATACATAGGAATTATTTACTCCATCAAACCATACGTAGGTATTATTTACTCCATCAAACCATACGTAGGTATTATTTACTGCATCAAACCATACGTAGTATCATTTACTCCATCAATTCGTTCGTAGGTATTCGTAAAACCATGAACTGGATCAAACAAAGATATCATCAAGATAAATGGGTGCAGCATCTTAACAACAATGAAATAAAGGTGTCACAGAGGAAGTCCAGTGTTACCAGCTCAAATGGGAGGTTAACAAGAACTTCCACCTTGTTGTTGTGGCGCTAAATAGCTTTGCAAAAATATAAAATGGCTTTTATAAATTAACATTTTTGAATCATACATACTTACACAAGTTTTTTTTACAATTTTTCAAATCATACGTACACAAGCTTGATTTTCTTAATTTTAAATTGGTTAAACTTAAATAGTAGTAACGGCTCTTGCAGACTGACGCGACGTGACACCGGTAGAACAACTTCCATGAATTTTTCATAGAAATTGTTCTACCAGTGTCGCGTCGCGCCGTCGTGTCACGCCAGTCTGCCCGAGCCTTAAAAGTTTTGAGATTTGAGGAGTGTTATTTTTATTATACAAAAACAACCAGAAATGGCAATTGTTCATAATTTCACCACAATTTATTTTCTGTAATCAGCAGAACGTGTACTTTCAATATATTTACGACCGTAAGCCAGGACACGGGTAACTACTCGTAAACGGGTTAGTCGGTCACGTCAAATCGGCGCAGGCGCCAGCTGCTTCGTACTTTATATCAGTTTATTTTGCGAATTTTTACAGGTATGTTGTATGTAGGTATAATTTGTGGAGTGCCACGAGTTTTTAATAATACTTTCGTTAGAAAGAGGAACACAAAGTTTGCGAGCCATTTATTTAATAACTGCTTGTGAACTAACTGATAATTATTAAAGTCAAAGTCAAATGATTTATTTCCAATAGGCACTTTTAAGGCATTTTTGAACGTAAAAAATTACAAAAACATAGAATTCATTCTAGTCGCCCCTTCCGAAAGGTAATTTCGTATGGAGAAGAATGGGCAAGAAACTCCACCGTTACTCTTTTAAAATATCTTACAATGTTTTTTAAAGGTACATTAATTGTATAATTATATGTAAGGAGGATGCACCTAGAATGAAATCACTATTCCACAATAGATCAAGATAATTAAAAATGAGCAATTACTGATAAATTAATTGTGTGATAGATACATGATACTCACATGTTTACAAAAATTGTAAAAGCCAAAAAAAAAACGCGAGCGTTTTCCTAAAAAAAAAGTAATAGGTCAGTGTGTGAGTTAAGGTAACATGGTCACAGAATGTTAAATCAATGTCATAAAAATAATCAAGAGAGGAGGGCAACCAGTTAGATTTTGTTTAGACTTAGATTGCCCTAATGGAGCTGGACCAGCATGTTTCTAAGCATTCTTATCTTGGATATAATTCTCTAATTTTTAATAATTATGTTTGTTTACAAAGTGTACTTTTAATATTTTCTTTCATTTCATTGCAATATATCACAAGGTATTTTGTTGTAACATTTAACACAGTAGCCCATAAAAGATGGGGTGCGTGCAGAAAACCTCCTCGTGTGCCTGACTGCTGCTCGTTCCTTGCGAACACGTTCGGGGGAAAGAGCAGTCGTCGGGCCGGTGCACCCTGGGCGCGGCCAATAGTCTCTCCATGTCGGAGAGGGTATTGACTGCGGCGGATTTCTGCGTGGGGGGGAGAGCCTAGGGCTCTTGGGCCTCGTGAGGCCAATCGGCGGTCGTCCACTCCCCCCTCTGTTAACAGAGGGAGGTCGAGCGGACCCAGAGTGGGAAGGCGGACGGTACAGTCCGCGGTGGATGAGCCCACTGGTTAGGTTAAGTTAGGATAGATATTTATATATATTGTATATATATTATGTAAATATAATTAAGATAGGTTAAATATTATAAGTTTAGAGTTAGAATAAAAATGCACATATAATTAGGTTAGGGTAAGTTAGGTTAGTCGGGGACGGGATAGTCCGCGAAGGACGGGCCCAATATCGGCCAAAACAGGAGGACGTTTCTCCATTTAGGAGAAGCTGGGGCGGTGCTCGTTGTGCACTCACCCTGCCAACGAGCTAGCAGCGTCGAAATCGTAATCCGGAAAGAGATCACGGTCATGTTTTGTGACTCGGAACGGGACGAGGATCTTGGCTTGGTCGCCCGGATCGCGAGGATGTAAACCTCTATAAAAAATTCCTCTAATACCAAGTTTTGGTGCGCGGCGAGGGTACGAATGGCTGAGGAGTAGTGTCATCTGTAACTTGTAGTTATAGGTGGCGCATCAGTCGTTAGCGCACCCCCAGCCAGGGACCAGTGGAATCCCTGGGTTGGGTTACAAATGTCACACTTACCTAGGCACAGGGGGTAACCCTAGGAATGACTTTTTAGATCCCCCACACTCGTGGGAATAAGTATGGAAAATGAAACACAAAAAAACCAAAAACCAGAAGACGTAGGAGAGGAGTGGAGTGATGCGGAGTCGGAGTCCGACGCCGCATCTGGCGCGAAGGGCGCGAAGGGCTCTTTTAAGAGCCTGGCGCGCGTTGATGAGGGGGCTGCAGGGAAGAGTAAATTCTTCAAGCGCTCTAAACCAGGGGACGGCCAGGGGTCGTCCTCTGAAGATGGACCAAACACGGCTCGCAAAAAAATCAGCAGCCGGGGCGGAGCTCGGAAACGGGGGGTAGGCAGAGGGCTCACCACCCAAGAACCGATGGAACAGGAGGTTCAACTCGGAGAGACCAGCCGCAAGGCGGCCCTCTCCGAGTCCTCGGGCGGTGAGCCGGAAGCCGCTGGCAGCTCCAAGGTGAAGGGAGCGGCCAGTAGCTTCGAGGAGGTCGTGGTAGCCGCGATCAGGGGTGTGGCCTTGAAGAGGATACAGTCCTCCAAGGACAAGATCGTACCCACTGCCACGGCCTCCATTTTGACGGCAGCGAAAGCCCTTCAAGCCGGGCCTTCGTCAGACGAGTTTGGCCGCTTGACAGCCGCCATGGAGCTTCTCCGAAAGGAGAATGAGGAGCTCCGAGCGGACCTGGCCCAGCTCCGAGGAGCTGGACCCCGGGAGGTGCCCCAGGAGGGAGCGCAGCATGGGCAAGGCCTGCCCTTGCCGGCGGAGGACCGGGTTCTGACCCTGGTGCGGCAGGAGCTGGCTGCACTCAGCAGCCGGTTCTCTGTACTGGAGGGAATTGTCCTTCGCCCACCGCTAGCGGCGAGCAGGCCGGCCACTTTTGCCGCCACAGTGGCTGCCTCGGTCACGCCCGCGGCTAAGCCTGCAGCTAAGCCTGCGGCTAAGCCTGCGGCCAAGGCCGCGGCCAAACCCGCGCCTCCGGCGAAAGAGGCGCCGCCCAAGCCCAAGAAGGGTGGGACGGCTGCGCAGAAGGTGAAGGTCCCCGCCGTCGCGGCAGGAGGGTCGCCCCCGCCTCCGCCCCCAAATTCCTCTTCGGCCGATGCCGAATGGCAGGTAGCTGGGGAGAGCAGGAAGGCGGGAAAGGCAGCTAGGGCGGCCAAAAAGAAGGAGAGGCGGCAGCAACGCAAGAAGCGTAGCGCCGCAGGTAGGCTCCGCGCCCCGAAGTCCGCAGCCGTAGTGATAACACTACAGCCGGAAGCGGAAAAGAGGGGCGTGTCGTACCGCGAAGTGCTCACCAAGGCGTGGAAGGCGGTCAACCTCGAGGAGATCGGTGTCACCGAGGGCTTCAGAATGAAGGTGACGGCAACGGGGGCCCGGATGCTCGAGATCCCAGGTGCGGCCAGCGGCCCGACCGCTGACGCCCTGGCCGAAAGACTTAGGGCGTCCCTCGATGCGGAGGAGGTCCGAGTGTCCAGACCAACTAAGTCCGCTGAAATGCGCATCCTGGGCCTGGACGACTGCGTGACGGCGGACGACGTTGTGGCCGCCGTGGCTAGGACTGGGGGGTGCTCTGCCGAGCAGGTGCGGGCAGGCACCATCCGTCCTGACACCACGGGCATGCAAACCATAACGGTGAGCTGCCCCGTGTCGGTGGCCCAAAAAATAGCCGGGGAGGGCCGAAGGCTCCGGGTGGGCTGGGTATCCGCGCAGGTGAAACTGCTGGAACCCAGACCTCTGAGGTGTTTCCGCTGCCGGGTGGGTCACCACGTGGGAGTATGCTGCACCTCAGAGGTGGACCGCAGCGACCACTGCTTCCGCTGTGGTCAGCCCGGTCACAAGGCCGCCTCTTGTGATGCCACGCCGCACTGTTTTGCATGTGCGGCGGCTGGCAAGCCGGCCGATCACCGGGCTGGAGGTAAGGCCTGCGCTCCCCCCCCCAAACCCAAGGGAAGGGGCAAGCCCTCAACAACCGTCGTCACCGCCGCAGCCGCCACCATTGCAGCCGCCGTTGCCGCCTCTACCGTCGTCACCGCCGCTAACACCGCGGCAGGGCCATCTCAGGGGGCCCGGGAGGAAGCTCAAATGGATTGCCAATAAATGGCCCCATTACGCCTCCTCCAGGCGAACATCAACCACTGCGCCGCCGCTCAGGATCTGTTGCTCCAGAGCATGGCGCAGTGGTCGATTAACATCGCCGTGGTCGCTGAGCCGTACTATGTTCCGCCCAGGGATGACTGGGTGGAGGACCTGAGCGGCTCAGTGACCCTAATTTCGTCGGCCGCCGCCGGTACCCTGTCCCTCGAGGCCGTCAAGAGGGGACAGGGTTGCGTAGCAGCACGGTTCGGGGAGATTGTCGTGGTAGGAGTATACTTCTCCCCGAACCGAACTCTCGCCGAGTTCCACAACTCCCTTCGGGAGCTGAGAGTCGTCGTCGTCGGGTACCATCCCCTCCCCGTGTTCGTCCTCGGGGACTTCAATGCCAAAAACGTGGCTTGGGGTTCCCGGTATACGGACACACGGGGCAGGATGGTGGAGGACTGGGCTCTGGAGACAGGCCTGGTCGTCCTAAACCGGGGTTCTGTCCCCACGTGTGTGCGGATGCGGGGTGAATCTGTGGTGGACATCTCGTTCGCCAGCCCCGCTCTGTCGCCGCGTGTCATCGACTGGCGCGTCATGGAGAGGGTGGAGACATACTCCGATCACCGGTACATCCGGTTTGACGTCTCCGCCCCGACCTCGAGCGCGCCGGTCCGACAGGCCCCGAGTGGTCCGCGGTGGGCGCTGAAGCAGCTGGACCGGGAGCTCCTCCTGGAAGCCTCGATCGTGCAGGCCTGGGTGTCATCATCGGACAGGCCTGCCGACATCAACGACGAGGCGGAGTGGTTCCGGGAGGCCATGTCCAACATTTGCGACGTGGCAATGCCCCGGGTCCAGCCCAGACGTGCCCGGCGCCAGGTGTGCTGGTGGTCGCGCGAGCTGACCGCTTTACGCGAGGCGTGCGTTGCTGCGCGACGCCGGTATGCCAGGCACCGCAGGCTCCGTATCCGCCCTCCGGATACGGTAGCCATTCAGGCGGAGCTGTACGAGGGTTACAGAGCGGCGAAGAACGCCCTCCAAGAGGAGATCCAGCGGGCCAGAGGTCTCTCCCGCGAGCAGTCGCTGGAGATCATCGACGGAGACCCGTGGGGACGCCCCTATAATATGGTGCGGGATAAACTCCGCCCATGGGCTCCCCCGCTGACGCAGAGTCTCCGGCCCCAGCTCGTGGAGGACGTGGTGAGCGCTCTGTTCCCTTCGCGAGGGGAACATACTCCCCCGCCCATGGCTCCGCCTCCTGCGGTGCCCAATGCGGACCACACCGCCGACGACGACGACGATGCTTCGGAGGTGACCGAGGTAGATTTGAGAGTGGCGGTACGTAGGCTGAATGCCAAGAATACCGCCCCAGGACCCGACGGCTTGCCTGGAAAAGCCTGGGTTCTGGCCTCAGAGGCTCTCGGGCCTCGACTAAGGGGGCTCCTAAGCGCATGCATGGAGAGGGGCCAGTTCCCACTTCGTTGGAAGACGGGGAAACTGGTCCTCATTAAGAAGCCGGGGCGCCCAGCGGACTCTCCGTCCGCTTACCGGCCCATCGTGCTGCTCGACGAGGTGGGCAAGCTCTTTGAAAGAGTCATTGCAGACCGCCTTGTCGGGCGGCTGGTACGGGTGGGGCCGGATTTGGCGGAGAGCCAGTTTGGTTTCCGCAAGGGGCGCTCTACGGTAGATGCCATCATGCGCGTTCGAGCCCTCACGACGGGGGATGCTGTGGCCCGGGGTGGGGTCGTCTTGGCGGTGTCTCTTGACATCGCCAATGCGTTTAACACCCTGCCCTGGAGCTGCATCAGGGAGGCACTTCGGTATCACCGGATGCCGACCTACCTCTGTCGCGTGGTCGAGGCCTATTTGACGGACAGGGCCGTCATCTACCCCGGTCACCAAGGAGAGTGGAACCGGCGAGAGATGTCGTGCGGTGTCCCACAGGGATCGGTTCTGGGGCCGCATCTGTGGGACATCGGGTACGACTGGGTGCTGCGCGCTGACCTCCCCAGTGGCGTCAGCGTAGTCTGCTACGCTGACGACACGCTGGTCCTGGCACAGGGGAGTTCACATCAGGCGGCGGCCGAACTGGCGGAACGTGGGGTTGCGACAATCGTCGATAGGATCCGGCAATTGGGACTCGAGGTGGCATTGCACAAGTCCGAGGCCATGTGTTTTTATGGTCCTCGGAACGCGCCACTGTCGGGTTCCCAGATAACGGTGGGAGGGGTTCACATCGGCGTCGATGTGACGATGAAGTACCTGGGACTCGTCCTCGACAGCCGGTGGAACTTCGTCGAGCACTTCCGACGTTTGGCTCCCAGACTGGAGCGGGCCGGGGCTGCCTTGAAGCGGCTCCTGCCCAATCTGGGGGGTCCAAACGCCTCCTGCCGGAGGCTCTACGCGGGGATCGTGCGGTCCATGGCCCTTTACGGGGCACCGGTGTGGGCGCGTTCACTGAGGCTGCGACCAGCCCAGCGGTTGAACGCGTCCCAAAGGGTCATGGCCATCAGGCTGGTACGGGGTTACCGCACGGTCTCCCGTGAGGCGGCGAGCCTCCTTGCCGGACTGCCGCCATGGGATCTGGAGGCGAAAGTCCTCGCGCACATGTGGGTGTGGCGCGAAGAGGCGAAACGCCGGGGTGAAACTCCGCTGCCGCAACAAATCGCGGCACAGCGGACGGAGCTCCGGCAGGATCTCATGGCGACATGGAAAGTGCGATTGTCGCAACCCAGTGCTGGGCACGCCACAATTGCGGCGGTAAGTCCCCTCTTTGAGGAGTGGCTAGAGAGGCGCCACGGCGTCCTCACCTTCCGCCTGACGCAGGTCCTCACCGGACACGGTTGTTTCGGGAGGTTCCTGTTCAGGATAAAGCGGGAGGAAACGCCCGGGTGTCACCACTGTGTGGATCGCCCGGAGGACACGGTGGAGCATACGGTGGAGGTCTGCCCTGCTTGGGCGGAGCACCGCCGTGTCCTCACGGAGGCGATCGGCGGCGACGATCTCTCGCGTCCGGCCCTGGTTCAGGCCATGGTTCGGAGCGAGAGTGCATGGGAGGCCGTCACCTCCTTCTGCGAAACAGTAATGCTCGCGAAGGAGGAGGCGGAGCGCATGAGGGTGAGGCAGGGTGCCCGCCCTTCCGCCCTAAGTCGCCGCAGGAGACGCCCTGGGCGTCGGGAATCGCAGGCGGATTCCCGGCCACCGTAGGCGCGGGCTTGCGGACGGTGAGCGATGGGTAGCTCGCCGTCCGATAAGGACCAGGCCCGGGTCGACGGCGCGTTGTGTTCCACGCGCGCCTCAAAGAGACGTCAGCACCAATTGACGGGGTCCGAAAGGGCCAATGCCTGCCAGGGTTACGAGCCTGTCCGAAAGGGATATCGTGGCTCTGGCACACAGGCATCTGAAGGAACACGGTGGGTTTTAGTCAGTAAAAGTCTGACACTCCCTCTCGCTCCGCCCAGAGCGGGAGAAGTTATTTGATGATTTCCCACCAAAAAAAAAAAAAAAAAAAAAGCCCATAAAAGATGAATGTACTTTAGATAATCTGAAAAATGGTTGATCTATTTTATCTTTAGTTCTAGTAATAAAATGATAATCAATCACTTATTTTTTTTAAAGATGTAGATTTTTTCTCACATATTTACATAATATTTTCATAAATGAACTGGCAAGGTACCGTCACAATAGGGGTGCGTGCAGAAAACCTCCACGTATGCCTGATGCCTGCTGGTCCCTTATGGATACGTTCGAGGGGAAGAGCAGTCGTCGGGCCGGTGCACCCTGGGCATGGACAATACTCTCTTCGAAAAAGGTAGTGGAGTTTTTCGGAGAGGGTATTGTTTATGGCGAATTTCTGCGAGGGGGAGAGCGTAATGCTCCTCCTGGGTGAATGGTGGCCTACTCCCCCCTCTGCTTACAGAGGGAAGGTCGAGTGGGCGCAGGTTAGGACCTGAAGGTTCGTGGAGGAAGGGCCCAACATGGGCCGTAGGAGGACGTTTCTCCACGTTGTGGAGAAGCAGGGGTGGCGCTCGTTGTGCACTCACCATGCCAACGAGCTGGCAGCGGGAGAACTGATTCTCCTGACTGCACCCGTCGATATCGTAATCCGGAAAGAGATCACGGTCATGTTTTGTGACTTGGAACGGGACGAGGATCTTGGCTTAGTCGCCCGGATCGCGAGGACGATAACCTCTATAAAAAATCCTCTAATACCAAGTTTTGGTGCGTGGCGAGGGTATGAATGGCTGAGGAGGAGTGCCATCTGTAACCTTGTAGTTGCAGGTGGCGCATCAGTCGTTAGCGCAACCCCAGCCAGGGACCAGTCGAACCCCTGGTTGGGAAACAAAAGTTGACTTACCTAGGCACAGAGGGTAAACCTAGGAATGACGTTTTATATCCCCACACTCGTAGGAACAAAATGGAATTTTTTTTAAAACCAAAACCCAAACGTGGCGCTACAAGCGTAGAGGAAGGGAGTGATGCGACGTCGGAGTCCGACGCTGCATCTGGGGCGAACGGCTCTTTTAAGAGCCCGGAGCCCGTGGAGGTCGGGGCAGCGAAGAACACAAAGTTCTTAAAGAAGAAGCGCTCCAAGCCAGGGGACGGCCAGGGGTCATCCTCTGCATCCTCTGATGGCGGGCCGAACTCGGCCCGGAGGAAAATTGGCCGGCGGGGAGGGGTCCAAGGACGGGGTGGGGGCAGAGGGCTCACCACCCAGACCAGCGAGTCCAGCCAAGCTAGTCCAGCCCAGCCGGCTCAGCGAGTCGAGAGGCTGCCAATGGAGGGGCTCTCTGATACCTCAGGTGGTGACCCGGACGCCGCTGGTGGCTCTGAGGCGGAGCGAGCCGCCAGCAGCTTTGAGGAGGTCGTGGTAGCCGCAATCAAAGGTGTGGCCTTGAAGAGGATTCATTCCTCTAAAGACAAGGTCGTACCCGCAGCCACGGCCTCCATTATGGCGGCAGCGAGGGCCCTTCATGTCGGGCCTCCGTCGGATGAAATATCCGAGATGCGGGCGGAGGTCGGCCGCTTGACGGCCGCTATGGAGCTTCTCCGAAAGGAGAACGAGGAGCTCCGAGCGGACCTGGCCCGGCTTCGAGGAACTAGCCCCCAGGAGGTGCCCCAGGTGGGAGCGCAACATGAGCAGGGCCTGCCCTTGCCGGCGGAGGACCGGGTTTTGTCCCTGGTGCGGCAGGAGTTGGCTGCCTTCAACAGCCGGTTCTCCGTACTGGAGGGCATTGTCCTGCGCCCCCCGCTAGCGGCGAGCAGGCCGGCTACCTTTGCGGCTACTGTGGCCGCCGCGGCCAAGCCTGCGGCCAAGCCCGCGGCGAAGCCTGCGGAAAATCCCGCGGCCAAACCTGCACTAGCGAAATCGGTGCCACCCAAGTCCAAGAAGGGCGGGACGGCTGCGCAGGTGGGTGCGCAAAAGGCAAGGGCCCCAGCCCTGGCGGCGGAAAGGCTGCCCCCGCCTCCTAATTCTTCTCCGGCCGATGCCGAATGGCAAGTAGCCGGGGAGAACAGGAAGGCGGGTAAGGCCAAAAGGGCGGCCAATCGAAAGCAGAGGCGGCAACGGCGCAAGAAGCGAAGCGCCGCGGCTAGGCTCCGCGTCCCGAAGTCCACAGCTGTAGTGATCACACTACAGCCGGAAGCGGAGAAGAAGGGCGTGACCTACCGCGAGGTGCTCGCCAAGGCGTGGGCGGCAGTGGACTTGGAGGAGATCGGCGTCGCTGATGGCTTCCGAATGAAAGTCACTGCGACGGGGGCTCGGATGCTGGAGATCCCCGGTGCGGCCAGCGGCCCGACCGCTGACGCCCTGGCCGAAAGGCTCAGGGCGTTCCTCAGTGCGGAGGAGGCCCGAGTCTCCAGGCCCACCAAGTGCGCTGACATGCGCATCCTGGGCCTGGACGACTGCGTGACGGCGGAAGATGTTGTGGCCGCCGTGGCTAGGACTGGTGCTCTGCCGAGCAGGTGAGGGCAGGCACCCTCCGCCCTGACAAATCGGGGATGCAAACCATAACGGTGAGCTGCCCCGTGTCGGCGGCCCAAAAAATATCCGGAGAGGGCCAAAGGCTCCGGGTGGGCTGGGTATCCGCGCAAGTAAAACTGCTGGAACCCAGACCTCTGAGGTGCTTCCGCTGCCGCGTGGGAAGCCACGTGGGAACTTGCTGCACCTCGGAGGTGGACCGCAGCGATCACTGCTTCCGCTGTGGTCAGCCCGGTCACAAGGCGGGCTCTTGCGATGCCACGCCGCACTGTTTTGCATGTGCGGTGGCTGGCAAGCCTTCCGATCACCGGGCTGGGGGCAAGGCCTGTGTTCCCCCCCCCCAAAGCCAGGGGCAGAGGCAAGCCCTCCGCCACCGCCGTCACCACCACAGCCGCCACTATTGCCGCCACCGCTGCCGCCTCCACCGTCGTCGTTGCCGCCGCTACCACCGTGGCAGGGCCATCCCAGAGGGCCCGGGAGGAGGCTGATATGGAATGCCAATAAATGGCCCCATTATGCCTCCTCCAGGCGAACATCAACCACTGCGCCTGCGCTCAGGATCTGTTGCTCCAGAGCATGGCGCAGTGGTCGATTAACATCGCTGTGGTCGCTGAGCCGTACTTTGTCCCGCCCAGGGATGACTGGGTGGAGGACCTGAGCGGCTCAGTGACCCTAATTTCGTCGGCCGCCGCCGGTACTCCGTCCCTCGAGTCCGTCAAGAGGGGATCGGGTTGTGTGGCAGCACGGTTCGGGGATATTACCGTAGTAGGTGTTTACTTCTCCCCGAACCGAACTCTCGCCGAGTTCCACAACTCCCTTGCGGAGTTAAGAGTCGTCGTCGTCGGGTTCCATCGCCTCCCTGTGTTCGTCCTCGGGGACTTCAATGCCAAGAACGTGGCTTGGGTATCCCGGTATACGGACGCACGAGGCAGGATGGTGGAGGACTGGGCTCTGGAGACAGGCCTGGTCGTCCTAAACCGGGGTTCTGTCCCCACGTGTGTGCGGATGCAGGGTGAATCAGTGGTGGAAATCTCGTTCGCCAGCCCCGATCTGTCACCGCGTGTCATTGACTGGCGCGTCATGGAGGGGGTGGAGACCTATTCTGATCACCGGTACATCCGGTTTGACGTCTCCGCCCAGACCTCAGATGCGCTGGTTCGACAGGCCCCGAGTGGTCCGCGGTGGGCGCTGAAGCAGCTGGACCGGGAGCTCCTCCTGGAAGCGTCGATCGTGCAGGCCTGGGTGTCATCACCGGACAGGCCTGCCGACATCAACGACGAGGCGGAGTGGTTCCGGGAGGCCATGTCCGAGATATGTGACGTGGCAATGCCCCGGGTCCAGCCTTGACGTGCTTGGCGCCAGGTGTGCTGGTGGTCGCGTGAGCTGACCGCTTTCTCCGGCTCCGTATCCGCCCTCCGGATACGGAAGCCATTCAGGCGGAGCTGTACGAGGGGTACAGAGCGGCGAAGACCGCCCTCCGAGCGGAGATCCAGCGGGCCCGAGGACTGTCCCGCGAGGAGTCGCTGGAGACTCTGAACAGAGACCCGTGGGGACGCCCCTACAAAGGGGTGAGAGATAAACTCCGCCCATGGGCTCCCCCGCTGACGCAGAGTCTCCGGCCTCAGCTCGTGGAGGACGTGGTGAGCGCTTTGTTCCCTTCGCGAGGGGAACAGACTCCCCCGCCCATGGCTCCGCCTTCTGCGGTGCCCGATGCGGACCACACCAATGACGACGACGACGATACTCCGGAGGTGACCGAGGTAGATTTGAGAGTGGTGGTACGTAGGCTTAATGCCAAGAATACCGCCCCAGGACCCGACGGCTTACCTGGAAAAGCCTGGGTTCTGGCCTTGGAGGCTTTCGGGCCTCGACTAAGGGGGCTCCTAAGCGCATGCTTGGAGAGGGGCCAGTTCCCACTTCGTTGGAAGACTGGGAAACTGGTCCTCATTAAGAAGCCAGGGCGCCCGGCGGACTCTCCGTCCGCTTACCGGCCCATCGTGCTGCTCGACGAGGTGGGCAAGCTCTTTGAAAGAGTTATTGCAGACCGCCTTGTCGGGCGGCTGGTGCGGGTAGGGCCGGATTTGGCGGACAGCCAGTTTGGTTTCCGCAAGGGGCGCTCTACGGTGGATGCCATCATGCGCGTTCGAGCCCTCACGACGGGGGATGCTATTGCCCGGGGTGGGGTCGTCTTGGCGGTGTCTCTTGACATCGCCAATGCTTTCAATACCCTGCCCTGGAGTTGCATTAGGGAGGCACTCCGGTATCACCGGATGCCGACCTACCTCTGTCGAGTGGTCGAGGCCTATTTGACGGACAGGGCCGTCATCTACCCCGGTCACCACGGAGAGTGGAACCGGCGAGAGATGTCGTGCGGTGTCCCACAGGGATGGGTCCTGGGGCCGCATCTGTGGGACATCGGCTACGACTGGGTGCTGCGTGCTGACCTCCTTAACGGCGTCAGCGTAGTCTGCTACGCTGACGACACGCTGGTCCTGGCGCAGGGGAGGTCGCATCAGGCGAGAGCCGAACTGGCGGCACGTGGGGTTGCGACAATCGTCAACAGGATCCGGCAATTGGGACTCGAGGTGGCTTTGCACAAGTCTGAGGCCATGTGTTTTTATGGTCCTCGGAATGCGCCACTGTCGGGTTCCCAGATAACGGCAGGAGGGGTTCACATCGGTGTCGAGTCGACGATGAAGTACCTGGGACTCGTCCTCGACAGCCGTTGGAACTTCGTGGAGCATTTTCGACGTTTGGCTCCCAGACTGGAACGGGCCGGGGCTGCCTTAAAGCGGCTCCTACCCAATCTAGGGGGTCCAAACGCCTCCTGCCGGAGGCTCTACGCGGGGATCGTGCGGTCCATGGCCCTTTACGGGGCACCGTTGTGGGCGCGTTCCTTAAGGCTGCGACCAGCCCGCCAATTGAACGCGTCCCAAAGGGTCATGGCCATCAGGCTGGTACGGGGTTACCGCACGGTCTCCCGTGAGGCGGCGGGCCTCCTTGCCGGACTACCGCCATGGGATCTGGAGGCAAATGTCCTCGCGCACATCTGGGAGTGGCGCGAGGAGGCGAAACGCCGGGGTGAAACTCCGCTGCCGCGAGAAATCACGGCACAGCGGACAGAGCTCCGGCGGGATCTCATGGCGGCATGGAGAGTGCGACTGTCGCAACCCAGCACTGGGCACGCCACAATTGTGGCGATAAGTCCCCTCTTTGAGGAGTGGCTAGAGAGGCGCCACGGCGTCCTCACCTTCCGCCTGACGCAGGTCCTCACCGGACATGGTTGTTTCGGGAGGTTCCTGTTCAGGATAAAGCGGGAGGAAACGCCCGGGTGTCACCACTGTGTGGATCGCCCGGAGGACACGGTGAAGCATACGGTGGAGGTCTGCCCGGCTTGGGTGGAGCACCGCCGTGTCCTCACGGAGGCGATCGGTGGCGGCGATCTCTCGCGTCCGGCCCTGGTTCGGGCCATGGTTCGGAGCGAGAGTGCATGGGAGGCCGTCTCCTACTTCTGCGAAGCAGTAATGCTTGCGAAGGAGGAGGCGGAACGCGTGAGGGAGAGGCAAGGTTCGCGCCCTCACGCCCCTAGTCGCCGCAGGAGACGCCCCGGGCGTCGGGAGTCGCAAGCCGATTTCCGGCCACCGTAGGCGCGGGCTTGCGGACGGTGAGCGATGGGTAGTTCACCGTCCGATAAGGACCAGGCCCGGGTCGACGGCGCGTTGTATTCCACGCGCGCCTCAAAGAGTTGTCAGCAGCAACTGACGGGGTCCGTTAGGGCCAATGCCTGCCAGGGTTGCGAGTTTGTCCGAAAGGGATATCGTGGCCCTGGCACACAGGCAAATGAAGGAATACGGGTGGGTTTTAGTCAGTAAAAGTCTGACACGCCCTCCCGCTCCGCTCAGAGCGGGAGAAGTTATTTGATAATTTCCCACCCAAAAAAAAAAAAAAAAAAAAGGTACCGTCACAATACTTTTTTTTTAAATAGTTCTCTAAGAGATTCTCGGCGACGTAGATTATAAATGGCTCTGACACTCTCTTTTGTAAAATAAAGATGGATTCAATGTCAGCAGCCCGACCCCACCGTAAAATGCCTTAAGATATAATCCTTTGGAAGTAGCTAAAATAAACCAAACGCGCGGTTTCTACATGTTAACTGTCCTATTTTTCTAACAGCATAAGCGGCGGTTGTATGTGGTGTCCGATGTAATTTCTCGTCTAGAGTGATTCCTAGGAAAACCATTTGATTAATAAATTCAATTTTTTGTCCATTCAGTATGATATCACATTTGCTACTTCTAAAATTAGGTAATTTAAATCGAATGCACTTTGTTTTTTTTTTCATTTAATACAAATGTATTTACCCAATGTTGGACCTGAAGAATAGAATTATTCACGTCGTCAAGATTGTGTGAGCTGTGTCATTATGTGTGTTCATAGACCTCTGCGTGTGAGTGATACTCTGTGTGATACTGAGTTTAATTAGGTTTTATCATTCAGCTTTGTCGCGATATTACTATTATTAAGTGTCTTATCTATTTAGTTTAATATACATTTTATGCTTATTTTTAGACTTCTAATGATCAGACATAATATAAAATCATATTTTAGAATCAATGTTATATTTATATTGATGTATTAAATAGGAAGATATGGTACGCGCTCCTCGACGTGGACAGCATAAATTAGGGGAAAGAACACAATCGACCTACATTACTCTCGGTTTTCGGGGAAAACCCGAATCGTAGTTTGTTTCCGAGTTGTTATGGGTACGTAACAGTGACAATTATTGCTATCTCGTTCCCGCTATAGCCCGCGTAATATGTCTCTCTATTTCGGTTGTCGAGCACATGACGCACGACATCGGGTCCATTTAATATTTACGTGATGTTAGAGAGTGGCATAGCTTCCTATTTAATGCATCAATGTATATTTCTGTAACTTTATTGGAATCCGAACATTTACGTTATTGTTTTAATAGTACTTATCTGTACCTTATACTTCCCAGTGTTGTTTATATTGTAGCCATGATCCTGACATACACTTGGCTGGCGGTAGCCATCACGGCGCTAGTGATTTACCTTCGTCAAATTTATTCCAAATTTTCTCGTGATGGGGTCAATCATCTACCGATAGTGCCGTTCTTTGGAAACCTCCACTGGGTGTTTCTGAAGAAGGAGCATATTATTGATTGCTTGATGAGGACTATGACTATGTATCCTGACGATAAGTAAGTTTTCAACTATTTTGTCTGATTCATTTGATTTAAATAACTGTAACTTGAGCGAAATATTTTTGCATTATCCTAGATAAAAACCATCTTGCTTACAAAAGATTATAAACACTCCATTTGTGTATCTCATGTGATACCATACCATGACCATTCAAGATTGCAACAGATTTTCTTTTAAGACTCTTTTACGTTGATCCACTAGGTATCTCAATGCAGTGAAGCTAGGTTGGTCACGGCATGGGCTCAACGCCGTTTATATTAGCACATAAACAACATCACGCCTGTATTCTCTAAAGGGTTAGGTTCGGTGTATCTATAGTACACCCACATTTTCCCAGTTATTTTGAAGTCCAATGCAATAGGGGGCGAGCTTATTCCCATCTACCGAGCAGAAATCTGGACTCCGGGCTGCTACTAAAAAAATTCTTAAGAAAAATCCCAATTAAACTTTGCCCGTTTAGATTAGTCCAGTAGCTATTTTTATTTAGTTCTAAGATTATATGCCAGTGACTGGATTGGAGTGGGGCGACTAGCCCTGGCTTTAATTTATAAAATGCTGCTATTTCCTAATCAGCCTGCTTTGTCTCCAGAATAGTTGGACACTACGGCCTGATTACCCCGGTATACTTAGTTCGTGACGTGGAGGCCATGAAGCGGATCACTATCAAGGACTTCGAGCACTTTGTAGACCGGCGACCGATCACCAGCGAGTTAGACCCCATGTTCGGGAGAGGACTGCTCATGTTGCATGGTACGTTTGGCTGGTTTTTCTTTAGTAGGAGCAGTTTTTCATATTAGACTAGCTTTTGCCCGCGGTATCACCCAGGTAATGGTCTAAAATTATGCCACGGGAACGTACTACCGGAATAAAAAAGTATCAATATGTCCTAACCCAAGTCATGAACTTTTTTTTTTTATCAAATAACTTCTCCCGCTCTGGGTGGAGCGGAAGGGCGTGTCAGACTTTTACTGACTAAAGCCCAGTAACGTCCTGGCCTGTGTGCCAGGGCCACGGTATCCCTTTCGGACAAACTCGCAACCCTGGTAGGCATTGGCCCTATCGGACCCCGCCAGTTGGGGCTGACATCTCTTTGAGGCGCGCATGGAATACAACGCGCCGTCGGCCCGGGCCTGGTCCGTATCGGATGGCGAGCTACTTATCGCTCCCGCGGACCGCGGACCACGCTGCGCCTACGGTGGCCGGGAATCAGCCTGCCACTCGCGGCGCCCGGGGCGTCTCCCGCGGTGACTAGGGGCGCGAGGGTGTGAACCTTGCCGCTCTCTCACGCATTCCGCCTCCTCCTTTGCGAGCATTACTGCTTCGCAGAAAGAGGTGACGGCCTCTCATGCACTCTCGCTCCGAACCGTTCCTGACCGTGGTCTGATTCGTTCAGCCCTTAGGGCGTTAAAAGTTAACAATCAGACATACTGAGGTACTTTCGTATTTATTATAATAATATTGTGAGTTGAGACAAAGCTGTGTTCACGATGTGCAGCTCTATCATCTCATTGTCCAGGTTATGATAAATATAGAGATAGCTAGGAGCATTTTCTATGTGTTTCGATGAGTACCTAGGTCCAACTAATCAAAAGGATACTAGAAGAAAACAAAGAAACGAAAGTTTTAAGTTTCAATCTGTTTCAATAACCAATAATAAAAGTAAGAAGCAGGCCAATCGACTGCGTGTAATAAAATAACTAAAGCAGAATATAACAACAGAGTACTCACTACACAATATTTATGACAGTCCCGCGTCGTGATACACGTCAATTACTCACTATCATGAGTACTTACATTTATAGCAGAGATAACAGAACAAACAATGCCTTTGATATGTTTATTTGTTTTACAAATAGGTATCTACATGACTGTAGGTATTTTTTTTATGTGTGTTATTGACATAGGAATGTGTATCTTCACTGCCATATGCGAATTACGCATGACACAGACGTCACGCAAAATCCTACATCACGCAAGCAGAGTTTACCGCGCAACTAGCATATAATATGCAACATCCCGACATCAACCGTCGTCGGGCAGTTGCCCACCAGACACAACACCCGTCTGGTCGGCGGATCCTCCTTTTTCTGTAGAGGATGAGTGAACTTTACACATTGTTCCTCATGCCTCTGATGACTGATAAACGATGGATGAACTGTGTGAAAGAAGGGACATGTTCGCCGACCACAAATAACTTGGATAAAGGAGAATGATGATGATGATTTTGGAAACTAATGATGCGTTGCGGCAGGTAACATAAACATGTTCGACAACACTTTACTCTTCAGCGACTGCAAAACAGTTTTATTTGACTACGAAATAAGCAAAACATCAGACACAACACTAATTCTGTTTCATAATAATTGAGGAAAACTTTACTAAGTAGACCAGCTAGACTTCAATTAGTGTATTAGTGAAGTAAGTGAGTATTTAGTGAAGAGGCTGCTTCATGATTTGAAATGTATGGTTTAGGTTTATATGTCGTGATAGTCAAGTGGTTAAGGCGTCGCCTCACATGCGTGAGATGGTGGGTTAAAATCTGGGCAACAATCAATGTGACTTTTTCAATTCATAACTACTTTCTTAGTTTATCTTGGACATCACTGATCTCAGTGAAGGAAACCAGGACTGAGTGGTGATCAATGCACATGCCTTCTCTATACATATCCTACAGAGTGGAAAAATAAAAAGCTGGTACCTCAGATTATAGAAAGAAGCAGATAGACCGCGCGGAACACTGAGAGTGCGGTCAACAAATCAAATACAAATTCAAAAGCTTATACATCTCGAGTCAGTACAGCACGAAGCGCCGCCTCATTAGTACGTCACGGGCTCTAACAGATAATTTCAGAATAATGCCGTGTGTTTTTAAACATTGTAAAAACTGTTCCCAAAAACCAAAGAAAGAAGATGGAGTGTCTTTTTATAGTTAAATATTGATTAATTATCTGTTTGGATATTATTTTACGTGTTGCTATTATAAATTGAAACATTTACCCCCTAAGTTCGGAAATAAGTATACAATACAGGAATATAGATATACAAACATATTTATTGTGATAATATTGTGTTTTATATCCCCTTTGTTGGTTGGTATGTTTATATGTATATAAATAAGTATGTGTGTGTCTTCGTAACTATAAAGGCTTCTACATACCGAAGCGACTTGTCGCGCTGGTATGTAGAAGCCTTAACTCTACTTAATGGATTGTCTCTAATATTAATTATCTACATCAGTCGATTCGCCATATTATCATGGGTTGTATGTTGTCACCATAAAGTAAATAGCTACCAAAAACAATTGGTTACGGCCTTTGAGGTATGATTCAATTAGTTTAATTACCTCTCATTCCGTAGGCTTTGAGTTTACCGATTAATATATCATGGCCAACGTAATCAAAAGCTTGTGTCGGATCCTTAAAGATAGAGCAAACGGGTATTCTTTTGTCAATACTAACCATAACAAAGTTCAAAAAAGTCATATATGTTATAATAAAGTTGTATATGTTCTAGGTGACGAATGGAAGGCAATGCGATCCACGATGAGTCCAGCTTTCACCAGCTCCAAGATTCGTCTGATGGTGCCGTTCATGGAGGAGGTTGGCATGGAGATGAATAAAGTGCTCAAGGAGAAGATCAAGGATTCCGGAAGTAAATATTGTTAACATATTTAAAGAAGCACTAATTAAGGCCACATAAAATATCAGAGAGTTCTGGGTCAATCTCAATTTGTTACAGTAAATAAGTAAACATTCTAAATCAAATCTCAATAAAGATGTGTTGTTTATAGGGTAGAGGTCCAAGAGTAACTATGTTTTTCTTAAATTATGTTTACGCTAAACATTGTTCTCAAATAAAATCACAGAACTCTGAAAGCTAATAACTATAATAAAAACGAAAACGAAGCAAAAAAAGTATGTGAGTGATTTTCTCAAGCGTAATTTTTAGGCGGCGCTGCTGAAAATCATATCTTAAATCAAACGTACAATAAAGTAATTTTTTTTAGATATAAATCTTGATCAGGCCGTAAATATTTTAGTAGTTAATAAAATATTATGTTATGTAGCATATTTCTAAGTTTGGTAGGGCGTCCACAATCTTTTTTCTGGAAATTAAACCACGCTTAAAATTAAACTACACTAGTTTACTAGAAATTACTCATTTTATTTGAATTCAGTATTCGTTTTTCTATCTGATTACAGTTTTATTTCTTATACAAGCTGTTCACTGTTCCGTGTTTGGCTTCTATCGAGAGCGGATGTCTATAAATCGCACGCGGATGCTCTACTTTAGAGTAATTCGCTGGCGCATCACAATAACACTGTCGTCGCTGTGTTACGAAATCGGTTTATCAAGGTCACCGCGATGACCCAGTCATTACTTATAGTGTAAACAGTGCAATTAAATAATTGTGAAGGTGAAGTTTCTACTGACCGTAAAATGTCGGCAACAAAGGTAAAAATTCAAACAGATCCGGAAAAGCTGTTGTATGACACTTACATCCAAGAAAGATCAGAGAGAGAAAAGCTGGAACTTCTTGTTAATGATCTGAAGGTCCCAGGCCAATAGTGGTTGAGGACAACAGCTAATCGCAGATGCAGCATTGACGTCAATCGAAAACTCAAATAAAGAAGCTCAAAATTCAATAGTGCAACCTAATTTTAATGACTATTTTTGTAAGAATACGCATTCAATATTCCTACTTTAACATTGAATGAATATTCGTAAGTTAATTAATAGTAATTTAGATAATAATTACAATAATAGTTATAAAAATAATTTAGATTTTTTTTTCGATCTTTCTGCTGTCGGAAACTTAATTCGCCCAACAACAACAAACAAGTGAGAATGACAGACAATAATAGACGGAGTCAAGAACTACCAAATGTTCTACGACTCACTAACTGAAACCCAACCAACTTAATCATTTACTGCAAAAGTTATGAATGGAGATTGTGTGAAGATCAACGCCAAAACCGAGGACTCTTATAGAGCGATTGCTAGGCTTTTGTCCGCAAAATAATATCTTTGGCATTCATACGAGAATAAACAGGCACGAACATTATGAGTTGTAGTGAAAAACTAACATTCTTCTTGCCAGCCAGATCGTATCAAAGATGATTTAATATAAACTTATATTCTTCTTGCCAGCCAGATCGTATCAAAGATGATTTAATATAAACTTACATTCTTCTTGCCAGCCAGATCGTATCAAAGATGATTGAATATAAAAGTGCAGCAGCCACCGCCTGTTTTTTTAGTAAGTAATAACAGGCTGTATCTTCCTGAGCAGGTTCGGTTCGACGAGGCGCCCAAGTTTTGCCTGCGAAATTTTCTCGATAGAGGTAGCTAATGAAGAGAGCAGGTATAAAACATGTCGATTCGGTGGGGTGTCGAAATGGTCTGAATAACAGTATGTTTTTTTTTTTTAATATTGAGGTAATTGGACAATAAACTCAGAAAAACAATTGTCCTACAAAATGGATGGTTTGACTGGAGCGGTTTACACTCCGAATATTGTCCAAATAACGAGGTCATCAAAATTAATAATAATAATAATAAAGACATAGACTTCCTGAAGCAGAAAGTGTATGCTTGGGCAAACCGTATTCGTAGGTATAAGCGGCGTGTGGACCGATACACTCAGAATCGCACCTTCCAGAGCAATGAAAGGTGGGTTTATAGGGCTTGGGAGCGACCGAATCAAGGTGTGACTGACACGCACCTGCCGGATAATGATGCCATGTCTTCTTTCTGGCAACAATATGGCTTTCGCAAAAATAAGTGAACCTGCGACGCAGTTCATGACCTAATCAGTTTTGTCATAGATCATATACATAAAAATAAAAAGTCCTTACAATATTCCTTGATCTCGCTAAAGCGTTCGACCCTGTTCCCGTTTCCACACTCTTAATCAAACTTGAGAAAATGGGTGTCAGAGGTTCACAACTAGATCTTTTCCAATGTGACCTCTCGAATCGTTTGCAAAAAATCAGGATCGATGTCCGTTACAGCGAAGAGCTTTCTATTCACTATGGGGTACCACAAGAAAACATGTTGGGCCCCACTTCTTTCTTAATCTCTATTAATGACCTGCGTGATCTCAATATCGATAATGCAAGGGTAATATCTTTTGCATATGACACCGCAATAACTTTCACCGTGGATTTCTGTTCACAACTCGAGCATCTAGCTCGGCTTAATTCCCACACTCTCACCCTAAATTCCTCCAAAAACAAATTTATAACTTATTCTAACAGCTCGGTCTCTCAACCACAGACTCCAATTTTAATCAAAGCTCACACGTGTCATCCACAAATAAAGGGTTCAAATAAATTGGCAATATCCTCTTTTAACCTCTGTTGAAAGCATCAGATACCTAGGAAATAGTCTTGGACAGGAATCTCAATATTAAATGTTAGTTTAGTTTAGTTTAGAAAAATTCTTTATTACCATAAAATATACATAGCTGTAGTACTTATAAATAAAGTTACAGTTTCACTAATTTAATAACACTTTTACAGGCTAGGAGCACCTTTATAAGTATAAAATAATAAAGGTTACAAACTTATTACAGCATGAGGCATTTTTTAATTAATTTAACATTATCATTATGAAACTATTGTAATAATTTCATTTATAAAAATGAGGGGGTAGCAGCAAATACTTAAATACGCGCTCAGCGTAAGTGCGACCGGTGCAAGCGGTAGCTCAGGTGATCGCGCATGGCCACCAGCGACGCACGAGCTACCGCGCCTCCCGCGCGCTCACCTATATACGGTGAGAGAGGGGAAGCGCAGGCGCATCGTACGGGCCCAGCTATGACGCGTTATCGGTATTGTGCGCGAACAACACGTAGTGATGGGGAAGCTTGTATGTACCGTATCCATCGATATTTCGCAAGTCTTTCAACTTAATTTGTCCTATGTTCGCAATCAATGTATTTTGATGACATTTAGTTTTCTTGTAAAATTTACGAGTTAGTTTTAAGATGAATTTTGTAATGCTAGGTAACTTTATATTTGTGTGTAGTGCTTTAAGGTTAGTTTTAAACGGCGGCAATTTTAAGTGCTTTATTTTGAATTATTTGTAACAGGTTATAATTAGATTGACAAGTGCTACTCCATACCGGACACGAATATGTGATGCAAGGTCTAATTAGAGTGGTGTATAACCTAAGTTTGGTATTAGCGCTGAGCTTACTTTTTCAGTTAAGTATAGGACTGAGAGAACCGAGTGCTTGAGCTCCTTTAATGCGTAATTTAGTTACATGCTTTGTCCAATTGAGCTTTTTATCCAACGTAACGCCAAGATAGCGATCTTCTGTGCCCCAGGGAATCAATTGCCCAGCGATTTTTAATTTTCTTTTTGGGGTGGTACGTTGACGTGTGAAAAGTATTGCCTCAGTTTTGGATTCGTTCAACTTCAGCTTCCACTTATTGAAATAAGATTGAAGTAGTTCAAGCGAGAACTGAAGTCTACCTATGATAATGTCGATGTCATCATCGCTTGTGTACGATGCTGTATCGTCGGCAAAACAGGCCGGATGAGTACGAACCTGCACAGGAACGTCACTCACGAATAAAATGAAGAGGTAGGGACCGAGCACCGAGCCTTGAGGAACTCCGGCCAACACCATCCGGGGCGAAGATCTGTCAGTACCAATATGGACCACAAAGTTGCGGTTATTAAGGTAAGATTGGATAAGTTTTACCAGCTCAATTGGAACGCCGTAACTGATTAGCTTGTGTAACAGGCCCTCGTGCCAGACGGTGTCGAAGGCTTTTTCGATGTCCAGAAGGAACATACCAGTAGACTGCTTAAGATTAAGATGATAGGAAATGTGTTCAGAGACTCGAGCCAATTGTTGTACCGTGGAATGAGAGGAACGAAATCCAAATTGCTCGTTCATAATGAGCTGGTCAGAGCAACGTAGCAAACGATTATAAATCATGACCTCAAACAGCTTACCTAGAACAGGAAGAAGGCTAATAGGCCTGTAACTAACCGGTAAGGAGGTGTCTTTTCCAGGCTTTTTAATGGCAATAATCTTTGCAGTTTTCCACGTATTGGGAAAATATCCTAATTTTAAGCAGCCGTTGAAAATTTTTGTGGTAAACACAACAGCTTTTTGCGATAGGTTTTTGAGCATAATGTTGTGTATACCGTCATTACCTGGAGCCTTCCTGGTTTTGAGTTTACGTATAACTTTCCAGACTTCAGTTGGCCGCACCGGTAGATGTAATTCATTTGTGACATGATCATTTAAGCGAGTAGTGGTTGACTGAACGTCCCTGTCGACACTATCGCTTAGCCAGCCATGAGTGAGATTTATGTTCCTCTCGAAAGCATCAGCCAGAGCGTCACATTGTTCAGGGATGTTGGTTGTGTAAGTACCCTCAGGTGTTCTAAGTGGAGGTATTGAGTCTAATCTGGGTTTTAATGACTTAGCTAGTCGCCAAATATCGTTGCTAGGGTTGTCAACTTTCGAAAGTTTAGTGTTCCATATTTTATCCTGATGTTTCGTTATAGCAAAATTAATCAAATGTTGTAATTTATTGATAGTAGATCGTAACAGTCTTTTTTCTACAAGATACACTTTTTGTTCCTTTCGACGGAGTTGATTTTTATACTTGATCATTTTTGCGATGTAATTAGGTAGTTTTATGCAAGAATTTACGTTCACTTTACTAGGAATAAATTTGTCTCTGGCAGCAGTAAGACACTGATGCAGGTAGTTTACGGCGTAGTCGATTTCAGGTTCAGATTTAAACACCTTCGAGTTTAGCGAAATCTTTTGATCAAGAAAGGACCGGTATTCATCCCAGTCAGCGTCACAATACCGGTAGTGTTTAGAATTAGGTTTGCGAGAGCATTGACCATTCACTGTAAAGAGTATAGGAAAGTGGTTTGATGAAAGGGCAGGTAATGCACGAACCTCATGTATACTATTTACATTTAGCGCCAGAATAAGGTCAGGATTTGTAGGGGTAAGATCAGGTCTATAGTTAACTTGAGTAGGTGTGTCTGGGTAATGTATCACATAATCGTGGTTCAACATGTGGCGAAACAGTATATTACCACGGGTATTCACATAACTACTATTCCAATAGCCGTGATTGGCGTTAAAGTCTCCCATTATTACAACATGAGTCCCTAGGGAGAATAAAATATCAATGTCATTGCATTCGAGCTGCAAGTTTGGAGATTGGTAAGCTGAAACAAAGACATAGTCTTTCCCGCTAATTTTTAAACCAATAGCAACCACTTCAATGTACTTAGTGTTGGGAATGGCGATCGGAGCAACCTCAAATCTCTCATTGACGAGAATGGATACACCTTGTCCCCGTCCACTGTGGTGTTTGTCTTGTCGATAGCAGTTAAATCCTGGCGTCGTTAAAGGAGTATTACAAGTAAGTTTAGTTTCACAGACAGCTATTATATCAATGGATAGGGTACATGTCGCTAACTCAAGTAATTCGTGCATTTTAGAGCGAACTCCATCAGAGTTCCAAGATAAGAGTCTTAACTCATTTCTATTATACATAGTGTCCAAAATGGGTCAAAACTAGCATAACCTTATCTAACATAGATTCACAGGTAGAAAATTGTGGTTTTAAATTTTTAACACAGATAAGTATTTCCAACATCTCTTTTGTCACAGGGTCGTCTAGAGGTAAGTCCAAATGTTCGTTTGGAGCATAATCATGATGGGTGTGGGTTCTGGCAGTAGCAGCATATGAAAGTTTCTTGAATGAAAGTGGTAAATTAGTAAGAGGTGCAGACGCGTGTTGGACCGCCTTGGCTTGTATCGGCCTAGACTGGTTCTCACGCCTAGCTTGCGCTCGTTTCAGGTAGGTGAGACGAGTCTCGCATTTGTGAAAGTTAGCGGGGTGATTCTGGTCACAATTACAGCATCGTGCAGGTTCAATGCGGTCTTTTTTGGGACATTCTCTCGTTGCATGAGGTTCCATGCATTTAACACACCTAGCGGGCATATTGCAATTCCTCGATGCGTGACCGAAGCTTTGGCACCTGTAGCACTGTGTCCCAGCAGTCTTTTTAGGCATGAATTTTTGAATCGTAACCACGCAATTAAATAAATATTTAATATTGCGAAACTTTGCTATGTCCGATCCAGCAGGGAGCACTGCTAAAAAAGGTGGGCAAGACAATGTACTCACTGTTTGAGTCTTCATTTGTGAGACTGATGCACCTGGAAATCCTAGTTTATCGAGCTCAGCAGATAATTCTTCTTGAACGTAAGATGGTAAGCCTTTTATCACCATTTGGGAACTTTTTCATCTTTTCGGGTGTATGTTAGGAAAGCTGCATTTTCTTTGAGAAGACCTTCTTTCAAAAGTTGGTGAGCGTCTGTTGAGTGGCAACTTACTGCAACTTTATTGTTGGCTCTATACTGAAGATGAAACTTGTTGGTGTAACGGCAGATGAGGTTTTTAATTGTTTCATGTGTCCAATCTTTTTGTTTCTCCAATATTAGGGGTGGAATATGTCCTTTTTTCTTATATAATAATATTAAATGTAATATCGGTCTGCTAACTGGATGAGTTCGCAAACTGATATACATCTTTAAAACTCTTCGGTATATTGCCAATCCCATTATAATACGCAATGTCTATTTCGCACTTTACCTATCCATCGTATTGTATTTATTTATTGTATTTCCTGTTGGAGCGGCGCAGCAAAAACCAACCTCAAGCCGCTAGAAGTAACACATAGATGTGTATAGTGGCCACTTTTCGTCCTATTCTTTTTCCAACCGACTAACTATACAATCACTGCAAAGTTCTAAATGTTTGGCAACACTTCATACTACAGACAGTCATTCTGCTACAGCGTAAAACCCTATACCGAATTAAGGCTTCTACATACTGGCGCGACATGTCGCACGACGCGACACCGGTAGAAAATTTTACTGGAATTTTTCATAGAAATTGGAATTGTGTTGCGTCGCGCGACAAGTCGCGAGAAGCCTTTGTATCAGAAGCACTAAGTAACCTTTACGTCATTATACCTTAGGGGACCGGACTGCTTCTCCTTAACACAGGTTTTCATAACCTAGTTAGGAGAGCAGTGCTCACCCACACGTTTTTAGATATAGTACTTATTTTGTAAAACTGTATTTTTAACGTGTACTACAATGCTTTGTTTTCGAGTAAAAAAAAAAAAATGTGTTTATTCAGATTAATAATTTAAAGACATAATATTTACTTCTGCCAAACTGCACAGCAGTTAGTTGGCAGACGTAGCTCCTTTTTTTTTGTTTGTAAGTAAAATATAATAATATATAATTTCGTTCTTATGACACTTTTTCACATAGGTATAGGTTAAAACTATCTTGCATTCTAACTTCTAAACATACCAACAGTTGAATTATTTCCTTTTAAGTATCCTCTGCAGCGAGGCTTTCACAAAACATAATATATGAAAGAGGTACTTTTGTATTTTATTTTTAAAGGAGTTTTTGTGATACAGCTGTTTATATCCACTAGAAGGTTATTAAAAATAGTTGGGACTAAAAAAAAATCTACACCTTCGACCATAATAATTATTACAAGTGGGCACTAACAATCTTTTCATGTTATTAATCGTTTGAGATCTTGTGCGTATTATATTGTTTCTAAATTCATTGCTACCATACTTTTGTAAAGCTACTGACAACACTAATTCTCATGAACCGGCAGCAGTTTACATTCCAAAAATAAGTCTTCGTAATCACTACTTTTACACCGGTTTTTTGTGTTTTTATCTACTAACAGTTTCATGAATCTGATTTGCATTTTTCTAATTTTATCTAAATATGTTTTAAAATTTAATGTGTTACCATAGCATGCCATAAGAAACCAGTGAGTCCACCATAATAGACCATGTACAATGTTGCCCTATCCAGCACAAAACTGAGGAGGTGGAATTTTACAAGCACGTACCTAAGTTTGTCATATAAGTGTATAATGTGTGTTTTCCAGGAGAAGCTTATTGATGTTTTTATATTTGGTTTTATTAATGTTGATTATGATAAATCATGTCAGTCATGAGCGCATTTTATGATATTAGTCAAATCCTCCTGAATATTACTTTCAATTACATTTAAATATCTGCATAAACTAGACAAGTATGATGATACCGGATCGCAAGTGTCGCATATATCTGTATGCTGATGAGCATACAGATATATGCGACACTTGCGATCCGGTTGGCACACTACACGTAACGTATCTGGGCTCTCCAACGACGCCGTCAATGACCGTTCGCAATGTCCGTTCTGTGAGGTAGGCACAGAACCACCTGTTCAGTGGTCCCGCGACCCCACACTCCCCCATGGCTTGAAGCAGCTGGTGGTGCTCCAAGGTGTCAAATACTTTTTTGAAATCAATGTAGACCACCACCACCTACTTCTGCTGTTCCAAACACTCATTGACGTCATCCGCGAACTGCGCCAAGACCGTCGCCATGCTCCGCCCACGTCGGAACCACGTTGTGCATTTATCATGTTAAGAATACACTTACCTGATTCACAATAAAGTTTTCTACTATTTTATTTATAACTGACAATAGGATGGCTATTGGCCTACAATTTGCGTAATCACTATGTACACCTTGTTTAAAAATAGGTCTAATTAGTGTTGTTTTAGTTTCTCAGGGTATAAGCGGCGTGTAACCCCTTTTCAACACACAAGTTAATAAAGAAAGCTATTACAGGGCTCAACTTACATTTTAATAATTTAATTTCTTTAACTCTAATTTTATCTACTCCGTCAGACTTATCACAACTTAGCAAATTGATTATTTTATCTATAACTATTGGATACGATTTCTGAAACCGCAGTGATACATTTCCAGATTAACATAGCTAAATCTTTCTAAAAACCTATGACTACAGGCATGTTTTATATCTAATATTTCTTTGGTAAATGTTGTTGAAAAATTATTACCTACTTATCCTATCAACCGAACATTCTAATTTCCCTAAGTACTTTAAAATAACAGAATCTACGCTCCTTTTTTATTTCCTATCCATGAAATAATTTTAGTCCAAATCTTTCTAATATTCGTTTTATATGTTTTTATTTCTTCTTGACGGTATTTATTTTTCGCTTTATTTATACATTTATTTAATCTATGTCTAAATCTATTGTATTGTCTACGCAAATTCATATCCTCTGGTTTATTTTTCCAATTTCTAAACAACCTATCCCTAATACTTATCATTACCTTAAGCTTTTTTGTGATCTAAGGTTTACTTTTCCTTTTAACAAGTAAATAAACATTTTTTTTTGTATGTGTTTATGGGCAGCAGCATTCTCTATGTATTTTAACACCATACTGCGATCACCAACCCGCCTGCCAAGCGTGGCGATTATGGCAAACCCCCCCTTTGAGGGATGCCTATGTCTAGCAGTGGAAGTGTTACGGCTGAAATGATGTGTTTATATATCTCGAGACCAGAGGGTCCCGGTTCTTTGGAAGGCCCCTACCGACCTAGTCAATTTTAAACCTTTTTAAGTGCACCCAAGGACAACCCCCGGTTGGCATATGACTATTGTAGGATATGGAAAGAAATATATTAAATTACGGGTTTGGGTGGTTAAAGTAAACAGGGTAATTTGTCTAGGCATATGGAAGGACTATGGCCCCTACATGAATGTTTTTTATAAAACACACTAAAATGGCAGGGAGTGACTTGCACACTCAATAATGGGTCCCCGAAAACGGTCGCTAGCATAGTCATAGTGTCATATCGACAAGAGGGCAACATGTCCTGAGGTGCTTATGAGGAGTGGAGAGGTATTCTGTGTCTATCAGGACAATCCCGGAAGTACGGTCAAGATCTCTACCAGCATCTTACAGGAATACTTCCTTCCTTCGAGCACGTTTGCTCTTGCGAATCTCCACTCAAGCCGGCCAATAAAAGCAAGTAAGAGATGGGAGCTCTGTTCCTCGTCAGTGTTAACTCCAGCCAGCCAATGGTAAGGAAAGCCAGAGGTAAGGAACAAGACTGCTCCCGGGAAATAGGGTCCGTAGGGTCGCTACTGCCCAACATTACAGCTCACCACATGCTGCCCTGCGGGTTCATGTATCTCTTTTCGTCTGGCTCCTCACCTTAGACCTGTTTTAGCAAAGTAAACTCTACCGGCACAGACCTAGAGTTCGGAGCGGACAAGCTCCACCAAGACGTCAACGTAGAGATACGGCATTACTAGTATATTTTTAATTTTGGTGTCAGATTTCAATTGTGGTGTCTTACCAACTCTGGTGTCGACAATATAATTATTAGAAGCTTTCAGGATTAAATCAAATTCTCTGACATTTTATGTAACTATAAGAATACGTTTTTCGTGCTTAACAACATCTTATATTTTATGTATTTTAAAAATTCAGAAACTAAATTTTCCACCAAAATTAGTATATAATAAATCTTAGTTGTTGAAATTCACTCATGTAAGTATCGTAGCAGGTGGCGTTCTGAAGTTTCTGCCTACCCCCATGGGAAGAGAGCGTGAAGTTTTGGAAGTAACCATAATTTAAATCCCACAGACCCCTATATTGACGTGGAGACCAGAGAGATGATGCAGAGGTACGCTAATGACATCATAGCCTCCTGTGCCTTCGGCCTGAAGGTCAACTCACAGACAGTAGACCACGAGTTCTATCTGAACGGCAAAGAAATCACCAGAGCTTCCTTTGGACGAATCCTGAGGGTATTCCTAATTAGATGTTTACCCAGCGTTGCTCAGGTCAGGAGATTTTTATATGTATATCAAAATAATTGATATTTTACTATTTATCGACCCTTTGTAGGGTTCCGTAGTAAACAAGGAACCCTAAAAATATATATAATAGTTTCGCCATGTCCGTCTGTCTGTCTGTCTGTCTGTCTGTCTGTCTGTCCGTCCGTCCGTCCGTCCGTCTGTCTGTCCCCGGCTTAGCTCAGAGACACTAAGTCGTAGAAAGCTGTAATTTAGCATGGGTGTACATATTAATCACGCCAAGAAAATCGTAAAATAAAACCATTAAAATCATTTTTTTTCTCGTCTAATACATGGTGTGGAGTATCGTTGGATAGGCAGTTATAAAATATTGTGGGTTCTGTGAAAAACATTTTTCAATTCTGAGATCCGATTGCGTAATATTAATTAAGCTTTGCCCCCCTGCCAGCTAAATGGTTGGTTTTGGGTATGTAAAAAAATCATGGCAGTCGTTATATAACGAAATTAAAAGGAAAACTATCAAAGCTAAGTAGGGTTTACAAGTTAACGAGTAATCGTCGACCAACTTAAACTTGCAGTTGAAGAATTGACCGTAAGTATATAGGTGTATGGGAGAGCATGTTTTTCAACAACAATGTTAAGTTTGTTTTTGGGATGAATTCATCCTAACTACGGAACCTTTCATTGTGCGTGGTCCGACACGTACTTGGCCGGTTTTTTAATGATACAAATCTGTACTTAGCTAATAATGGGTTGCCCCAACTACAGAACTTAATACTCAGAGAACATGTTACAAAGTATTATTAAAGGAACAAAAATTATGAACAAATTTTATTTTCAATATTACCTAGATGATGAAACTGTCACTGGTGCGGCGCGAATCTACAGAATACTTCACAAATGTTGTCCTCAGCACAATGAGGGACAGAGAGAAGAACAATATCGTCCGGAATGACATGATCAACATTCTGGCCGAAGTGAAGAGAGGTCAGTTAAAGGTCTTCCTTTTTTATGTTGACTTTTGTACTATCACTCGTACTTGTATGTTTTTTACACTTTCGCATAAAGTCGACCGTCCCTACCCAGGATGGGCACGGATGGATTACTCAGGTTAGCAACGCTGGTCATTTCTTTGCCAGCCACGTATTGGTGCATATCATAGCCGTAGGTTGCAGATGACGATCCAGCCTACATTTTCACTATTGCTTGCAATCTAGCGTTAATTTAAACAATTACATTCTTGCTTGAATTTAGACCCTGAATGTTATTCATGAGCCGTGGTTGCCCAGTGGTAACGGCCGCGACTTACGAGTTGTAGGTAAGTCGTAGGTTTGAACCCAGATATGCGCTTTACTTTGTGTAAATTATTTAACCACCACTGCTCTCAAAACGGTGAAGGAAAAATTAATCATGAGAAAATCGGCATATCCTAAAACCAAAAATTCGAAGTCATATGACATCCACTAGTCCGCACTCCCTCTCACAGAGAGGAGGCCTGTATCCCGGCAGTGGGAACATTATTGGCTGATTACATATTTTATTCGAACCATTTCTATGATTTCTTTGAATCAAAAAGTAAAAAAATACTACTGGTAATAACTGTATGCAAGCAGAATTCACCATGTTTTCATAGCTATCTTAATGATCTTACAGCAACTTAGCTAGAAGACATGACACATATTAAGGAACATGAAACTAATGATAGTATTACAACAGGTCAACTCACTCACGAGAAAGAGGGTGAAGACACTGATGCTAGTTTCGCAACAGTTGAAGAGTCACACATTGGCAAAAAACAACATGGCTATGGTAAGCACACTATGGTTGCTTACGAAGCGATTAACTCGGGTCGGTTTCTCATCCGACAGGCACTATACATGATTTTATTCAAAAATGAAACAGTATACTGTTCTATGTGTGAAACTGTCTCACATAAAAGTTAACCTTGAAAATATTATTTTTAATTTCACAATTTCTGAAATTTCTGATAAATCTTACTTACTCTTTCATTTCTTATTCTTTCATGTTCTCGATATAGTGGAAATTTGACTGTTGAATACTATTTTCCAGAGTGGTCGGATACGGATCTCGTTTCCCAAGCAGCGTTATTTCTGTCCGCTGGTTTTGATACATCTTCCTCGTCGATGTCGTTCCTGCTGTACGAGCTGGCACTGAACCCCGACGTGCAGAACCGCCTGCTGGAGGAGATCAGAGAACATGATGCCAAGAACGGGGGAAAGATTGACTACAACTCCATTCAGAGCATGACGTATTTGGATATGGTGGTTTCAGGTAAGATGGTGAATTAGTGATGGCAACTTAAAGAATAAGCTACAACAAGGATATAGAATCATTATATTTAATATACCAACAAAAATGAAAACTTACTACGTGGTAGTGTTCAAGGTAATCATTATCAGCCTATAATGCTTCCACTGCTAGGATACAGTTCTCTCTACGACGGGGAGGGGTGTGTCTTCGAATTTTTGAGAGCAATCATTATTTTTATCAAAGTATAAGGGCATACAACGGCACACTAGCGCCACTTCTTTCGTAAAATATCTCGTGACTGAGAAGGAATTATGAATAACGCTCAATAAGTTCCCTCGGTAGTGTGTCTAGAATTTTCTAATACCTTTTATAAAGTTGAATATTGAGACACGAAGCAACAAAATACGATTTTGAGGAATGTGGCCGCTTTTCTTTATATCGTATTTTGTTGCTTCGTGTCTCAATATTAAACATTTGAAATGACCTACAACTTGCTTGTCGCGAACTTTTCCACTAGGCCACCAATGCCATTCAACGCAATATTTGAACATATTTACAGATTTGTATAATTATGTTTTCAGAGGGATTACGGCTGTGGCCTCCTGCCGGGGTTATAGACAGACAATGTGTGAAAGATTACAATTTTGGTAGACCCAATAGTCAAGCAAAAAAGGATTTAATTGTGAGTAGAACTATTAAACTCTTTCTTTATACTTCGCCATCTGGTTAAGAGTATGGAATACCATCTTTGTTCGTAGAGTAAAGATTGAAATGGTCATGTTGCAAGTGCAGCTTGTCTGGTGGTACGTGCAAAAGTCCTTAGTAAGCTAATTGTAACTCGACTTAATTCTACAAACATGATGGCCTTTATCCCAAAACTTGGTGTACTAAATAAAAATGTCACACTACATTGAATTCGTTACGAATAATCTAAAGAATACTTCAAAAAGAATTCATTGTTTCGACTTTGACTCGAACCATCGCATCACCGACCGTCGTCATCCTTATACCGACAGTTTGCCGAACTAGCCAGCGAGCCCGTATGAACTAGCCAGCGAGCCCGTATGAACTAGCCAGCGAGCCCGTATGAACTAGCCAGCGAGCCCGTATGAATTGATGATTGATGAAATGATTTCTAACTTTATGAGAACAAAATTAGTTGTTCTGTATGAACAAAATGTGAGCATATAAGGAATTGCGGTTGTTTCAGTTGGCAAAATATGTATAATATGACAACTGTAAATTATCAAATCACATTGTAAAACATTATATAAATCTTCGTGTAAAAGATCAAAGTTTTGTTAAATAATAGCAATAATAAATATTATTAAATGATAATTAAAAAAATTTATTTTTCTTGATTTTTAAATTCTTTATAAATGTTACTAAAACAAAATAGAAAAATACTTTACAATAAAAAAAATGCATGAAATCGTACATATTTCGTGCCTAGGATTTACCTACCTCCAATCTTATGCACGGCAAGCGGTCTTGAAACATACGGTCTATTTCAAAATCAAAATATTTTATTTCACATAAGCCTACATGCCGTCCTCCTAGAACCGTGCACCTAGCTTCTGACGTTTCATAACTGCCCACTTATGAAACGTCAGAAACTAGGTGCACGGTTCCAATTGGTTTCCTATGGAGAAGAGCTGGCAAAAAACTCCACGGTTACTCTTTTAAAAATAATTGGCTTTTACAATGTTGCAAATTACAGTGTTAATAATAGGTATGAGAGGACAGTGTAGGCCCGTCAAAAGTACCAGGTACTTAACAAAATAGAAAATGGTCTAGAAATCTAAAGTCTATTAAGCCTGTGAGGACGTTGTAGGCACAACGTCCTCACATTAACAAAATAACAATATAAAATATTATTAAAATAATAAAAGTTAAAACCTTGTTGATATTAAAAATTGTAGGTCTACAATGTCAATTAAGACGTTGAATATCGATTAGTAAATGTGAACCCTATTATTGCTTGTCGTTATGCGCACTAATAAAAGTATTAACATTAATTTATAAAAAAAAAACAATGCTTATTGAAAACAGACTTTAAAAAAATAATTACTAGGGGTTACCACTTAATGGAGCTGGTGTACTTACTACATACACGAGTAGGTACAAAAGATTTTGTGCACTTACTACATTATTTATTTTTATAAAGTCTACTTTTATGTTATTCAACAGATTCGCGAAGGTGAGGCTGTCGTTCTTGCGCCTTGGGCATTCCATAGAAATCCTAAGTACTTCCCCGATCCTACTAAGTTTGACCCTGACAGGTTTTCGCCGGAAAACAGGGTCAAAATCATACCTTTTACGTATATACCTTTCGGAATGGGGCCTAGGAACTGTATTGGTGAGTCTGAATTATTGTTATAACATCATTTGAACAAAATTGAATCCAATTCTGTGCAAATGGTGTGACAGGTATACTGCAATATGTCGGTATTTCTTAACACATGACAGCGTAATATGAAGTCCATTTTTTGGACGCCGCATTTTAGATGATAGATTTATAATCAATCAATCAACTCAGCCTATTATATAGCAGTCCACTGCTGGACATAATATGTCCAGCAGTGGACTGCTATAGGCTGCGCCACAACACCCTGTCCTCCGCCTTCCGCATCCAGATTTATAATCATTTAAAAAAGCAAAATTTCTTATCCTAGCTAGCATGTTTAGTTTTTAAATTATCTACTTTTTTTTGAAAATCTTCGTGTTTACGTTGTAATTTGAATATACGGGCAATTAAATTAAGTTAGTAGTCAATTTGTTTAACAATATTCATCATCATCAACATCATCATTTCAGCCGAAAGACGTCCACTGCTGGACTTAGGCCTCCCCCAAAAAAGGGGGGGATTTGCCATAATCGCCACCCTTGGCAGGCGGGTTGGCGATCGCAGTATGGTTTTAAAAGTGCATAGAGAACACTGCTGCCCATTCTCTAGTAAGTCCCTTAGTCGCCTTTTACGACACCCACGGGAAGAAATGGGATGGTGCTATTCTTTACGTCCGGCACCAAACGGAACAATACCAGTTTTTATCAGTATCTACTAACATGTTGTTCCTTCCAATAGATGGCGTTAAACTCATTTTTAACTATTATAGGTTCCCGCTTCGCGTTGTGTGAGATGAAAGTAATGGTTTACCTGCTCGTCCGAGACATGGAGCTGTACCCGTGTGAGCGGACATGCTTCCCTCCCGAGTTGACCAACAATGGGTTTCTTTTGGAGTTAAAGGGCGGCGCCTGGGTTAGGATCAGAGTTCGCCCCCAAAATAGATTATGAAAATTGTACATATCTGACCTTTACAGATGTACCTTGACAGACTGTAAGCTTTCTGAAGAATAAATAAATAAATAAGACTAAATAATGTTTATTTTGTGTATTACCTAACGTACTTATTTATTAACTAAGTATTTCAAGCAATGACGTCGTTGAGGCCATTTAATTAGCATTATGTTCGGCTTTGTAGTTCGCTTGTCATCTCTGTCAGTCCCGACATTCCTGTGTGACTGTCGTATACAAAATACCCGAGTAAGTATTGCACTGTAAGTACGTTTACATTTTTATGTTGATAATTATTTGGCATATTTACTTAGGTATAAGAGTTGTTTTGAGTAGGAAAATAAACTTTATTAATTCTTAGCTCTTCATGTTGTGCAATTTTTTTATTAACTTGCTATTTTTTCTGTCTGTTTGGTACAAATTATTGACTGGAATAAAACGAACGCTCTTCAACGCCCTCTATGGCAATAATTATGAACTACATGAAAACTGTGCTAATGACATCTAGTATCGAATAGTAATATTAAATTGTTCCATCATGTGAAATAATTTTGCTATTCGTCAATAGATGGCGGAACCTACAGCAAAATTAACTCACTTATTGAACTATTGTGTGCAGTTAATGTGTTAAGTTCATAAGTAATATAACTGAGTCTAGTAATAGAAACTTTCTATTCAGTACTTACCAACTTGTTTGCTTGTGTAGTAGCTTCTAAGATTACTTTTATAACCTTTTGGAAAAATACCTCGATTTTCGAAAAAAGGGGTAGGTACTAATTAGGGCACCGATCATCATCGATCAGAAAACATTTTGTTTTTAACATTTTAACATGTACCTATTGTTTAGGTTAATTGATTTCAAAAGAAATTGTTAAGTACTTTAGTCATTTTTATCATTTCTTAATAATTATTTAATAATTTCATTTTCATCTTTTCATTTGTATATAGTTTCCTAAAGTAGTTAAAAACTTAAAATATAATAATAATATTTATAGTAATAGTTAAAATGTAGGTCTAAATAAAATTTGAGGTATTGTAACATTTATAAAAAAATATATAATACATTTTAAATAAAATTAAAATAAAATAAAAAATTGCATTCCTCCAGAGAACACCAGTGATCTCGGTCTTTGGCGTCTATGAGCTAGTTTTTGCCTGCAACTCGTGTGATGTCGTCTGCCCATCGAGTTGCAAGTCTTCCTCTTTTCCAGGCCATGACGTCATGCGAATTGTCCATCGATCGTCACTCATTCTCGCTACGTGTCCTGCCCATCTCCATTTTAACTTGAGAGCGTTAGGTGAGAGCATCTTTTACTCCTGTCTTTTGCCTGATGATAGTGAGACGAGTTTTTTGACATTTTCTGATTTTTGCGACACTTCTCTCCGTGCTTCGCTGGCAGGACGTGATTTGGTGAACTTCCACGTTTGACAGGCGTAGGTTAGCGAAGGTAAAAGACACGAGTCCATTACTTTGTGACTTCTGACTTTTTAGAATTTCCTTTAGGCTGCAAAACTCTTTCTATCATGTCGTTGTTATTAATTCTTCTATCCACTTCTGCATCGTTGTTTGGTTTTTGTAGGGAAATTTGTTTTCCTAGGTAGATATAGCTCTGAACGTACTCTACTGGTGTGTTGTCAAGACATTAACCGCCTTATTACAAAACAAGATTTACATTTTGACATGGCTTAAACCATGGAGCCAGTTTTTGTAATAAGAACGTAACAGTGATTGAAATACCGTTCTTTATACAAAACTGAAAACTTAGTTCGGTACTAAGTTGTCAGTTTTGTGTTTAGGAACTTAACCCTAGTCGGAATAAAGTTCGAAATTCAATAATGGCTCCATGTTTTAAACCTGGGTCTGAAGATAAACCTTGTTTTATTTATTTATTTATTTAACACTTTAAGCACACAACATGTACAGAGGCGGACTTAATGCCATAGGCATTTTCTACCAGTCAACCTTTGGGTGATGCAGAGACAAGCAGTGGTAGGTGCAATAACGAAAATTGTGAAATAAATATTTATTTAAATTTATGGATATACATACATATACCTATTAAAAACTTGTTTTGTAATAAGGGGGATAAGGGTTTGTGCGGCATTTGTCATGAGTTTTGTTTTGCTCAAGTTAATTTCTAATCCTGCCTCTCTGCTTGCTTGTTGTAACGTGTGTAACATTGACTCCAGCTCTGTGCTATTTTCTGATAGGAGGACAATGTCATCAGCGAACCTTAGGTGACGTTATATACATAATATATAATATGGCTTATGCCTTATCAATTCGCTAAATAAAGCCTATTCCCCATACAAGGAATACATGAACCTACCTACACACCGTAATGACGACTATTCAGTAGTATCACTGCGGTTAGAAATTCCCGAAAACATGCAATTATTATAGGTTTATTAAGTATATTATTATTAAACGTATTAATTAAACACCTACGGGTTTTTAGTTTCAGCAATTATTAATCCAATTAAAATATATGTGGTGTATGTGTCGGATAAGGACTACAATACAATAATATTCCTTATGCAAAACTATATGGTAGTATAAATTAACTCATTTATCAGTTGTTTAATTACATTTTTAGGAGTATCAGCAATTTTTAAGGTTTTTAACCCTTGACGCTGAAAGAGGGTTGTTATTATTCTCATTCGTTTTGTTTCCGTGTGAAAATACTGATTTTCGGCATCTAATGAAACTTGCAGGCAGTCCCTGTGGAGACATGTAATCATTCGATTTAAAATAAAAAAAGAGAGCTATCTTGTACATATACTTGACAAAAGGCTGTAGCTAAATTACTTTTGTAGAAAGATGATTTTTCAGGATATCTTTCATGTAGGCGTTTAAAGGGATTGTATTAAAACAATGGATTAATTCACATTCATAAATCGTATATTTATCTTCTTATTTTCACATAATTCTTACGAAATAATACATAAAAATCTGTCTTTTCGTCAATTGCACGATAATCATACTACTACTGCATTCTTAAAGTTAAAGAAAAAATATCTTAAAATAAATGAACATAATACAAAACAAAATGCTTAACACCTATAAATACTTAATAACTGGAATTATGCACCTTTGTAGCTTACTAACTATTAATTATGGATCAACTTTGAGAAATTTAAACAATAGGCTGACAGCTCCAAAGTCAATAAAAAACTCTATTTTTAAAACACTAATTAAATGCTAATGTTTTATTAATTCAGTGATCAAAAGAACATCGTGCATAATTATTTTTTCATTTCGAAATTTAAAACTTTACAATGTACGTAAAGTATTTATGCAGGGATGTTTGTCAAAAAACGAAACCAGCCAATATTGTTGTTCTACGCCACACAATAAACAATCACACAATCTACGTACAACTACTTTTGACGACATGGTTGGCGCAGTGGTTAAGCGGTTGACTGCAGCGCTGCGTGTCGCGGGTTCGATTCCCGCACGGAACAAATATTTGTATGACCTACAAGTAGTTATTCCGGGTCCGGCTGTTTGTGTTTGTGAGTTTATATGTTTGTAAACGCACTCACAATACAGGAGAAATTCCTAGTGTGGGGCAACGTTTTTTTAAATAAAAAACAAACACTATAGAAAAGAAATGCGGTTAAAAATTAAAAGAAATTTACTGATGTAGACTAGTTCCCAAAGTGAATCCAAATTAATTTTTTTATAATAATGTATGGACTATGTCTGAAATAAATGAATTAATAATTAATGTTATACGTAAAAAAACAAGTTCCACTACAACAGACTAGCCATAACTTAGATCTTAATAAATTCAAATAAACCGACTAATAAAGGTAGGTAAAGAGAGTTAAAATCGTTGTTCTATTAAGACACAGGCTTTGTACTGTCACTTTATATAACGCTACATAAATAAAATATCATAAAATCAATCTTACCATTAATAATTATCTGTGCTTCAATAAATATATTAGTTTTTGTGGAAGAATTAAAAGTTAATAATTATATTATTTCAGATTTTGTATAAATATTAAAAATAGATGGCTATCTAAATAACAGTATAATGGAGAGTTGTTAGTGATGACCGACTGAAAGGAACTATTTACAGAAAAAATGTTTAATTTTATCTTACATCACAGCGTGTGCCTGAGAGTCGCAAACTTAAATACTAAAAAATCATAAAATTAAATTGTCAAAAACATGTATGTATTTTACTCTTTATATCTTAAATTAAAACACTCTTTTTCATCAAACTAATCTTTGGCCTGCAGATCTTTTTGTCATTTTATTTTTATTTGCACGAACGCGCATTTTTATCTTAATTTTTTTATTTTAAACTAACACTGAGACGGGAATTTTAAATAACAGTATAAAGTTTATTTAAATTACAATTATAGATGAATCCTATCATAACATATTAGAGCTCGAGAAATGACATGAATTTAAAGAAACTATGCAATTAAGTACATTATCGTTTTACGTATACAATACACATGGCAACTCGAAATATGCTTAACATTATTATAAAATAACTGGACACTAAACAACTTAAAACTATATTTTATAAATTAATTGGAATGTTCGCATTATCATAACACATTACGTATTACACACACGTATCATACGGTAACAACAATTAAAAATACTTTATCAAAAATTCGTAATGTTTCTACGTAAACAACCATCAAAATTTTTGTTCGACAGTACAACCGTACATCGAGAATAAAATACTAATAAAATTACTTAAAAAAATAATATGGACATACCAACGAGTCGGTACGAGTTAATTGACGGGACAATCCAACCGATCGGTCTCCAACAGATCGGTTTCCAACCAATTATATTATCCAACAAGTAATTGATCCAACATCCACGAGTACAACCATTGAAACTATTTCGATCCGAACATTGAGCCTATCTTAGCTAATTACATTCATATAACTTTTCAAAAACACCTAACTTTGAGACCACCTCCAATTTGCAAATTACGGTCGAATACACTACAAAGATTTGGACTGTAAGTCTATATTATATTACAATATAATATAGAAACAAAGATACATAAGAAGACAAGAATATAATATTAAGTACAAAGAAGGGTTTAATAGTTGACTAATCATTACAGCCCTTAACAACTTCCATACTTATAGATCTAGTAACATCAAAAATGTTAGTAGTTATCTTTTAAAAATGCCAAAGCATTTCTCAAATATGCTAATTGAAATGATGATCGTGACACAACTGTCCAACAAGACCATATTATGGCCATCTAAACTTGGAGGTGATCTCATTTCTTTTCACATAACCTGATTATAACTATTCATTTAATTCAATAAAGTCCTTGGATGTAACGGAAGATTGGAAAAATCAATTGACAGTTTCTACTGGATACATAATAATTATCTCTTTTTTAAACATTAACAATAATTTCCTCCAAATCTTTCCACTGTTGTTCAAATATAATCAAATATCAAGGAGCTCTCTGCTCCTAACCTACTTACTATTACTGTATTTTCGAATTCCACCTCAAGCCAAACTATCCAAGGACAAGATTCCACTATACTCGAACGTAACCATCGACATATCACTGTTTATCTTACTCTGAGCATCGACTTTCAACAAATTTTAACCTAATTCTTACTTCATTTAAACTAAGAGTAGGACATATCGCTTAGGTTTTCTGATTTAACTTTGACGAAGTTGGGGTTTTCGGTATTGAATTCGGGTCCCTTGGGGCCGAACTGGTAGACGAGGCGCGCCGTGGGTACGGAGACCAGCACCGACTGCCGGTAGTGGTACCTCATGGCTCGGCTGAACTTCTCGAAGGTCATGTTTTCGTTCTGTTTCATGTGGCCCCACAGTTTCGCCACCTCGTCTGGCTTCACGAACCTGCAATGAAAAATGTTTTGTTAGTCTAATTTTATTTATGTTAACAAAATGTGCTGTGAATTAGCATTTGTTGCAACGTTGTCACAAGACACGTGCTCTGTGTTATTGTGTGGGATCTATATATTTGAATACATAACCGACTGGAAAACGATAAAGCCTAAGTACTTTTATGTTTTAAATCTTGTTCTGAAGGTTAATTGTGCTTTTATAGTTTGTGCATCGATTCATTTTCATCTAAAAGGTCACTCAATCGTAGACCACGTCAGTTTATTCCTTGGAAATGCAATTACTAAACATAATCGCTAGTGTCGGTTGCTGTGATTTATTCGTGAACTTGGAAAGAGTAAAATATTTTTAATTGTCAGCCAGAGCACGACACCCTCTTTGTGTGACTGCACTCCTCGGAAGTGTGTCACCGTGGCTTGGAGACGAGCAACCTTTGTCTGTACGTGACCCTCATTCAAGAAACCAAAGGAAAATAAATCTTTGACACTCAGCATCAAGGTCCAAACTGCAACCTTAGCCTCGCAGAACTCTACGGCTCCATACATCATGAGCAGTTTTTAGTTGTTTTATCAAAAATTAAAATATTTTTATTAGACGGTCAACTAGTACTTATATAACATCGATCAATTATAATCAAGTCAAGTTCAACTGGAAATGATAATAATACACCTCGTCATATAATTTAATGCTCATTAAATGAATTCTCAGCCTTTATTTGTTAGACTTATATAGTTGTTGTGGCATAAAAGTATGTGTATAGGCAACCGTGTCAAGTTCTGATGCAAAGTGTCCAGATAATTGTGTGCAGAGTCAAGGATATCTTGTTGCAGTCATTATCGGCATAGTTAGCAAACGTGACGAGGAGACCGACAAGCGAGACAAGAGAGCGGACAATACAGACGCCGATGTGAGATCTAATATAAATATACTCATAATACTCGTGGAATGATCTATTGAGGCATAGCAACGCGCTGCTGCGATGCGCCCACCGAACAATGCGTAACGTGGCCTACTATCTATTTTAATGATTATATTCATTTACTTTAACTATTATAGCATTAACTTTTCTTCCTGCTTTATGACATTTATCTTTACGGATGTGTTGCATTTTTGGTGATTTATAACCATCACATCACTATGTATGCCTCTTGGTAACTCATTATAGATTGGATTGTTAGGTGTTAAATTGTTTAATCAGTTGATATTCAAATCTGCTATTAATAAATCTTTATTTCTGACAATGTTACACTTTGCAATGTACAGTCCATATTATCACAAGAATAGATTGATATTATTATAATATAGCACTAATACAACATAAATTAATAGATCATAATTTTTACTGTTATAGATAAACTACAGACTACGGTTAACATAAAAATGAGATCAGTTGCTTAAATTGTGGATGGATTATACTGACTTCTGATACTAACACCAAAACAATGAGATCGAGTTGCAAGCATAAGGCACTATTTTTTAAATTAAAACAATAAAGTAAAAAGCGGGACATGACACTAAATTAACATCATGTTCTCCGGCCGAATCACTGAGCTAGGTGAGCTACTGTACTGACGTGCAGCTCAGTGAATCGTCCGAAGATCATGCCGTCAAGACAAGTTGCAAACACCAACAATAAGCTGTTAGAGCTTTTCCAGAGCCTGTGTACGACTGAAGCCACTTTCTTTCTTAAAATGCATAAAAATCGTCTGTTTAGGCGTGAAAAAACATAAGCACTACAGTGGCTGGAAAGCCCCAGCAACGGTATGAACGCGTTATTATGCTAGAAAAGTAACGCAATAAAGGCTTTCAGAGTAAGGTTGACCTACAGGTGTAAAAAGTTTGACAGAAGGCCTTGAATAAAGTGACTTTAATATCTACTGAGCACTTAGCAAACTTGCGAGCCAACATGTTACTTCTCATAGCTAACGCCCTGCGTTCTCTTTCAATGTCCATATCATCCTACAAATCTTCAGTGACTATATGACCCAAGTACTTAAAATGTTTGACCCATGTTAAGGTCAAACCGCCAAGCATCACCGAGGGAACATAGTGTGGGCTTTAGTTTTTGCCAACAAAGACCATCAGTTCATTCTTAACAGAGTTATACCTCAGACCATGTCTTTCGGCATACCCCTCACATATATACACCAGCCTTTTCAAACCACTAATCGACGGGCTGAGCAACACCATGTCTTCTGTATAGCTGATGCAGACGCTGGTGCTGATGCTTATAAGTTCATTTGTCAGTAAACATATATAAATTGGTAAGTAGTAAGTAGTACTAGTGCCACTAGTTCATCGACTCCACTCATGAGTACTTGATCAGCAAAAAAGTTCTATTTATAACTTTCCTTTTGCGTTAAACAGCATTTAACATTGAGAGTCTAGGTCGAATGCAAATTATTGAACGATTCGATATCGCAAAGGGAATTACGTGTTAGCATCTATTTTATAGCTCTCCATAAAACTGTTGGAAGACAGCCGTGGCATTGGTATAGCGTGTCGGACGCCGTTTTTTCTTCGGCTCATCTGTTATAATTGCCTTTTTTCTCTTCCACAGTGATCTGTCATTGGGTCACAAACTCACAATGCCACATCCTGATCGATTGTCACACCGAACCTTAGCTGATAATAACTGATCATTTGTTTCGCTTCCGACATCGTTGTTGAAGTTTATTGGCTCATTTACTTTGTATTTTTTATGTAATCTAATAGAAGAACCACCTCTTTAGTACTTATTGTTTATCTAAAAATAGATAGATAGATGTGCCTATCGCACTGTTATCCACTTTTGAATGAAAACATTATTATCATTTGTGTAGCAGTTAATAAGCATCGAATTCTGATCCTAAACAGTTTGTTGGTCTAAACATTTTACTGCAGCGTCTAGCTTCCTCTTAGATATAACAGGAAATGCAGGTGCATAATTATTATGAACACTTAATCGTATCAATTTGTCAGACATGTTGCCGTGTTGGCATAACAATCATTATGTTTTAGAAGTTGTTGCTACTTGGAATGTATCATCATCATCATTAGCAAGGACATGAATTCATTTTCCATGAATAATGTGGAAAGATGAGGTACTTTTTGAATATTGTGAGACATTTTCTTCTTATAATTGAAACAATAGGATGTCATTTTGAAAAAGCAACAAGTGTATTATATCATTAACCTTGTAAAAGCGTGGTATGAACTATAAAAATGTGATTCATACGAATTTGGATGCTTGTTGCGTACAAACGAGGCCGGCCTTGTGTTGTATCGCTGCATCAGTTGGGCCAAGGACCGACTGTGACCCTACGTGACACGCATGGATAACAAATATACGGTGAACATGCTGCGAGGATGATTGGAATGATGTTACTGACAAAGATATTGAGGCTAGAGGCGATATAAAACAGGGTGCAGATTTTGAATATGATGGAGTATGGACTGACGAAGTTATAAAAATATTTATTGAAAATCTGCATTCGAATAGAACATATTAAAAAGCTGATTTTAAGTGCCCATAATGCATTTCGAAGTATTTACCACAGCAAAATTACTTCGCAGAATGCATGTAATGCCAAAACAGGAACCCAAAATTTGGTCAATTAGAATCGTTGGGTCTTGAATGACGCAAAATAACACATACCTAGCATGTATATTTACATGTAAACAGTAACCTGTTTGACCCCCCTCTCGGATATATCCCCCGCGTACAAGTAAACTTGCAAAACGTGACTCTGACTTTCGTAAACAAGTTTCGGAGACCTCCTTTGGTTTTTTAAATATTTTTTACCAAAACTTATCTGATGGTGCTCGTCCTTTGTTGTTGTGTATGCAAATCAGGGGTTTGTTCTTGATGTGTTGATATCTGTGTAACTTGTGTACTTCTTAATATTGCGTTACATGTTTTTTTTTATTCAAATATCACCTTTTTGAATAGATATTACTGGGTGAGGCTACATAAAGGGTATCATCAGCATCATTTTAGCCGAAAGACCTCCACAGCTGCACATAGGCCACTCCCAACATTTGGGGGGGGGGGGGGGTTGCCATAATCGCTACGCTTGCAGCGAGTTGGCGATCGCAGTATGGTGTTCTAATGCATAGAGAACGCTGCTGCCCATTCTCTAGTAAGTCCGTTAATCGCCTTGTAATGTACGACACCCACTGGAAGAAATAGGGTGGTGCTATTCTTTACGTCTGGCATCACACGTTATGAACACATATGACACATGTACCCATCCCTGCTTATCTATGAACTAGCATTAGCCATTAGAAATAACATAAAAAACAATGAAATATTTATATTAGGGTAGATATATTTGCACACCTGTTAAGATAAGTAGGATATGGTTTTTTTTTTTTTTTTAATGTACCTCATGTACCCTTAATCAAGCAAATAAATGATTTGATTTGATTTGTATAATTGTCTAGTACTAAAACTACCACAATGTATAAAAAAATGAAACCCTCCACAAATATATCTAAATATGCAAAATCATTAGGCAGGCAAACGTAACCAGGCCTATCAAATCTTCTAACAGTTCAGCGGAACACAGAAGCCATTCCTTCGTCTGCAATCATTACAAAACATCTCATCTTTGACAACATGCATCACACAAGGCATGCCTTCACATGCAAGCTTTCTCTTTATTCTCCTTGGCCTTAAAAAGAACGTAGAACTTTCGTAGAACGAAAAGGTCCTTACGCCAAAAATGTGATACAAGCCTACTTTAAAAGTCACTCATCTTACGTCATTCTTCTACACCTTTCATCATAATAATATCATATCGGTGCATTGACAGATTAGCCTTGGCAAACGTGCGTTTAAAATGCAAATATATGCGTGCACATATAGAGAATTACCTGTAAATTTGTCTTTTCGTGTCATCTGTAACCGGTAGAAGGGACATACCCGCGGGGACGTACCGATCTCAATGATGTTGCGATTAATTTGCACACTGTACACGATTCTTGGTACACATTTTATAGTGTGAATAGGCATAATTGGTACATTTGTGTGGGGCTTTTGTAAAAGATACGGCCTCCAAGTCATTTTAAAGTGCCATTAAGCATGCATTGAATTTGTCAATTGTTTTATCATAAACTTTATTAAATTCGTTAAGAAAGTAAGTAATTATCGCGGTCAGTTAATATCCAGTACGCCTGATGCTACTACATGCAGACTGAGGCAAACGCGTTCAGATAAGCCATTAGCGTGCTGGTTGGTGTAGTTACCTTAGCAACAATGTATTATTATTTTTTTCAAAATCATACACTAAACCTGTGTCGGCAACCGGTTTTCATTTTGGTTTATAAACTTGTAAATAAATATTCGCATAAACAACTTTGGATCGGGCGCTTGGATTTATATTTTGTTATTAATGTTTATGGTTTTTTTAATACATTTTATGTTTATTGCTGTGCATTTTTTTAAAGAAAACGTGATCACCTGATTAATTAATAAGCAAATTAATACACTTAAACTAAATATCTATTCAAAAACTTTTTTCCTTTGTACAGTCAGCGATTCAAAAGTATTTATGAAAGGTTGATGATATTTAAGATGTCGTCAATGCTACTGAGGGGAACGTACCCTTGTGAAGTGTACGTGGTATAGGCAACCTATAATTATTAATTTACAATAATACAGTTATTATTGCAGTGATCATGAAACCCAACACGTAAATGCTCTTTGTGGCTTTGAGTAATGCTGACGCATTCAGATGTCCTACACATTGAAAATTGCATTTAAGTTTTCTAATGAACTGAAGCTTTTAAATTATTTTATTTGAATATTAATTCATGATTTTTGAACAACTCAAAGAAAAAAAGGAATTACTAAGTCTTTCTGACCTTAGAGAGATAATTTGGTAACAAGAAAAACTGCTCTCATAATTCAATTGCTATAGATTCCCCGTCCTCAAAATCTCCGGCTGCGTTCTCTGCAACGAAACCGAAGGTTTTGTCTGTGTAATTATGGACGAAGTTATCTTGACGAATAACTACCGGAGACATATTATGAAGGATGGGACGGTTGACGTATGTCGGGCATGCCACCGTCCGGGTGAGTCCATCAGACATATTATCTCTGGTTGTTCTCGTCTGGCTAACGGGGAGTACTTGCACAGGCATAACCAAGTAGCCAGGATTATTCACCAGCAACTTGCTTTGAAATATAAACTTGTGGATTCTGAGGTACCGTATTACAAGTATGTGCCCGACCTATTTCTCGAAAAAGACCATGTCACGTTGTACTGGGATCGGTCTATCATCACTGATAGGACTATTATCGCCAATAAGCCTGATATAGTGGTGATAGATCGATTATGAGAATGCAAATAATTAACTTTATCGAACCTAATTCTAAGCTATTTATGCTACACTTGTTTGGATAAAGTTAATTACATGGTGAAAATGAGTTCTGTATAATATGTATGTTGTTTTTTAAATAATTATGTATTTAATAAAAATAACTAGTGCAGCTTAGTGATTCTTTGTAAATGCCTGAGTTCCAAAGTAGCAGTTATGGATTTTATGGCAAGGCCGTAATGCCTAAAATTGACTGGATAGAAATTAGTGAGTTTTTGCATTTTGTAGAATGTGTCAAAAGGAGTCCAATAAAGATAAAAACGTATTTAGTGATTTTTTGCAGTTAATGAGTTCTTGCAATAAGCCAACGATATATTGTTTGAGACAGTTGGTAGTTTCCTTGTGTTCTGATAACAACCCTCCTTACATCAGAGCTTTTGTCCCTTTACCACTAGAGGGACAAAATCATAATTGTAACAGAGGCGGTTATTGTTATAATGCGTTCAGGATGCTGGCGGGGCTGCCGCGTTTTTGTAGCGCTTCGCGGATTGCTGAGGCAAGGATTGACGGCTTTCATGCCATTATCCGAAACCGGTGTGCCTCGACCTTTGCAGAATGCGTGCCGGCTCCCACAGCATCCTGAGCATGTTGTGCTGTCAGTGGGATTGTCCGATGCTGCGTCACTGGATCGGACTTCATACGTCTACAAGTGCGTACTATATACTACGTGGATAGTGTGAGGTCCCACTCCGGACTTTAGCATTATGATTATATAATTATTAGGATTATGATACTAACATTAGATTTTAGGTTTGCTTTACCAACATTGTATGGATCTCTGTGGTCTGTAAATAAAGATTTAATAATAATAATTATGGAATTTCGAACTTTATGCCGTGTATGGTATAGTTCCTAACACAAAACTGACAACTTAGTACCGAACTAAGTTTTCAGTTTTGTATAAAGAACGGTATTTCAATCACTGACACGTTCTTATTACAAAAACTGGCTCCATGGTTTATGCCATGTCAAAATATAATCTCTCTCTCACTTACTCTTGTACAAAGAGTGGGTTGAAGTAGGAGATGCACAGATATTATCTACTATAGTATCTACATACTACAGACACTACATCATACATCATATACTTACACTTTGCATTCATTAAATATGATGTATTATACTCTTTTATTGGTTTTGCAATATTATTTTGCGAATCGTTCTAAAAACGACTAGTTTTCTTTAATTTTCATATTTTTCAATGTTATGACACTTACGTCAGGCTGTCAAGCTGTCATTACCTTTTCTTCTAATTTTCTCTCATAGTTTTCTTACTGGCTTAGTCCATGAAGGTTACTTTTGATTTATATAATTTAAATTCTTTTTTTACAATATGTTCAGCTCAAATATTGTATTTTATAGATAATTATAATTGTTTGCTGTATAATATTTGTATCCTAACTTACATTTATAATAATAATTGAAACGCTCTCAAAATTCATCAAAGAGGTTTTTGGTACGAATATATGATACGAATATGTCTGGCCTTTTCGAACACTGAATTTGAAATTAAATTCTGTAAAAAACAGAAAAAACAGATGATGTGGAAAAATCAACCGAGACTCGAATATAAAAGGGATTTCTGACACATTCCGGGCAGATCTGATCTGGTAGCGCTGAAGGAATCATCTCCTCTACAAAAGTCTCGCAACATACTCAGTCTTCTTGGAACTACATACTTGCCAAGAGGACCATCCACTACTTCAGAGACCTGGACTGGACTGGCGGAGATACTGCGAAGCGGATCTACAGGCCTCTAAGCTAACGAGGCCTGACGACTTCTACACTGCCTGTTGAACCTACTAAAATAACTGGAAGCGGATCTGGATGCTTCAGAGCTGACGAGGCCTGACGTATCAAACCTGGACACCGTTTCGTACCATCCTTTTATAACCTCCCTTAACTTTTTTAATTATTTTTTCTGTATTTTTTAAAATTCTTCAATTATATAGTTAACTAGTCTACTTTCCCTTTTATTTTTAATAGTTTGCAGTAGACTTGTTACACTACCTAGCCTGTATTGTCCCACTGCTGGGCAAAGGCCTCCCTTATCCACACCCTTCTGTCTTCTGCTATAGTGAGCCAGTCCTTTCAGTAGGAATAAAGTTTGTCCTTCCATCTTCGTCTTGGTCTGCTGCAATTTTATCTAATATGCAATAGGACCCAATTACTGGTTTTTTTAGTCCATGGCTCATGATGGTTTTCAATAAAATTATAACAATATTCATGGTTTACTATTGACGTAAGTAAAACATTATTTCGTGATCCATATTTCCTATAGTCAGACTTTAACTACTTAATAAAAAAATAATATGAATCGTGCGTTGTGGACATTTATGTGTAATTATAATAAAATAAACACCTGATGTAATGTGATTTTAATACTAATATTAAAATCACATTACATCAGGTTTTCGTTTTAGAAGCACGACTAGTCCATGCTCCAAAACCTAAGTTTTGGAGCATGGGCTAGTCGTGCTTCTGCTAAATAATGAGAGTTCTTCACCAATAAATACACATTTTCTTAAATACAATCCATGGGATCTCCAACCCGTCTGCCAAGCGTGGCAATTATGGCAACCCCTCCCTCCTTTGGGAGGAAGCCTATGTCCAGCAGTGGACGTCTTTCAGCTTAAATGATGAATCCATGGGATTGGGATTCGCTCATCGGCAAAAATGTCGAAATTCAATAGAAACTTTCATCTCTTCTTCTTTCATTTCATATTTAACCCCTTTAAGGGATGATTTTCACTCACTTTCGTTAAATAGTAAATTCTCTTTTGCAAAATGTTATGCTTCTATACCCAGTAGTTTAGGGTGTGCGTTGTCTGTCAGTAAATTCATATTTTTAGAGTTCCGTACCTCAAAAGGAAAAAAGGAACCCTTATAGGATCACTCGTGTGTCTGTCTGTCTGTCTGTCACAGCTGATTTGCTCCGAATCTACTGGACCGATGAAGTTGAAATTTGGTACACATATGAACTTTGGTGACCCAAACACCGACTTGTTACGTAAATAAATTAATTTTGAATATAGAGGTCAGTTTTGGGGGGCAAATTAGAAAATTTAAATAAAAAGTTTTGCTGACTGTACCGTGTGACATATCAAATAAAAGGGCTTGTTTTAAGGATTTTACATATATTTTTTTATAATTTTAAAATACATACTTTTGAAATTTTAAAAGAAAATAGATGAAAAATTACCATTCCCCCCCCCTTATCTCCGAAATTACTGAGCCTAAAATTTTGATAAAAATTCAGAAAATACTTCTTTACTCATAGATTACAAGAAACACTATAAGATGCCTGTGATCTTAAAATAACATGGTAAATCACTCAATATTGTGCGTACAAACTTACATTTGCAGTTGGAATGTATGGGGATCATGTTTTTCAACTACAATGTTAAGTTTGTTGGGATAAATTCATCCCAAATACAGAACCCTTCATTGTGCGTGGTCCGACACGCATTTGGCCGGTTTTTTTATTATGTAGACATAATATACAAAACTGCAACTATAAAAATATGCAACCCTTGAGATTAAAACATCGTTAATTTTATTGTAGAAGTAAACAAAATAATTTGATAAGAATATAGTCGCATAATTATCTTTTAAACTTATTTTCAAGAATGTTTATCTGCAGCAGCTGATAACCTATGATAGGCTGAAAAATAATGTCATAAGGCAACGCGCAACGGTGGGTTTAAAAGAAGATGTAGTGACAAAAATTTAAAAGAGTATAATTACTTAGATGGATTGGTGATGTTGAGAGGATGAATGAAAGGCTACTAACTAAAGGTAGAGGTAAGTGGAAACGCCGGGAGGGGACGCCCTAGAAGGACCTAAAGTGATCTTATTGGTTATGTTCTTCAGGAAGGTCAGGTGCGTAGTACTCGCAACCAGCGTGCGTGTATGACCAGATGTATGAACGTAAACGAAGAAAAAGGAGTACGTATGTAAGGAGCGTAGCAGGTGGCGTTCTATAGTTTCTGCCTACCCCCATGGGAAGAAGGCGTGAGTTTTATATATGTGTATTCTGTAATTCCAAAAGTATTGACAAACATTTATACAAATGGATCACAAAACGTACCTGTGGATGCCAATTAGAAGCCCCACTTACAAATTTAGTGCTTGGATTTAATTATTTGAATACTTACTTAAACATAATTCTAATTTTAAATCACCATATAAATGTTTTTTATTTGACAATTGAGGTTAATTTTTTGTCGATGATTTTTCAATTCCAATTTAATAATGAAGAGAGAGAAAAGATATAAAGTTGAAACCTAAATATGTCTACTAATTCCGAAACGTGAACTGGATTTGTTTACACTTGCATCAGACACTTGAAGCAACCCAAACGTAGGTATTATTTACTTCATCAAACCATACGTAGGTATTATTTACTCCATCAAACTATACGTAGGTACTATTTACTCCATCAAACTATACGTAGCTATTATTTACTCCATCAGACCATACAAAGGTATTATTTACTTCATCAAACCATACGTAGGTATTCTTTACTTCATCAAATGATACATAGGAATTATTTACTCCATCAAACCATACGTAGGTATTATTTACTCCATCAAACCATACGTAGGTATTATTTACTGCATCAAACCATACGTAGTATCATTTACTCCATCAATTCGTTCGTAGGTATTCGTAAAACCATGAACTGGATCAAACAAAGATATCATCAAGATAAATGGGTGCAGCATCTTAACAACAATGAAATAAAGGTGTCACAGAGGAAGTCCAGTGTTACCAGCTCAAATGGGAGGTTAACAAGAACTTCCACCTTGTTGTTGTGGCGCTAAATAGCTTTGCAAAAATATAAAATGGCTTTTATAAATTAACATTTTTGAATCATACATACTTACACAAGTTTTTTTTACAATTTTTCAAATCATACGTACACAAGCTTGATTTTCTTAATTTTAAATTGGTTAAACTTAAATAGTAGTAACGGCTCTTGCAGACTGACGCGACGTGACACCGGTAGAACAACTTCCATGAATTTTTCATAGAAATTGTTCTACCAGTGTCGCGTCGCGCCGTCGTGTCACGCCAGTCTGCCCGAGCCTTAAAAGTTTTGAGATTTGAGGAGTGTTATTTTTATTATACAAAAACAACCAGAAATGGCAATTGTTCATAATTTCACCACAATTTATTTTCTGTAATCAGCAGAACGTGTACTTTCAATATATTTACGACCGTAAGCCAGGACACGGGTAACTACTCGTAAACGGGTTAGTCGGTCACGTCAAATCGGCGCAGGCGCCAGCTGCTTCGTACTTTATATCAGTTTATTTTGCGAATTTTTACAGGTATGTTGTATGTAGGTATAATTTGTGGAGTGCCACGAGTTTTTAATAATACTTTCGTTAGAAAGAGGAACACAAAGTTTGCGAGCCATTTATTTAATAACTGCTTGTGAACTAACTGATAATTATTAAAGTCAAAGTCAAATGATTTATTTCCAATAGGCACTTTTAAGGCATTTTTGAACGTAAAAAATTACAAAAACATAGAATTCATTCTAGTCGCCCCTTCCGAAAGGTAATTTCGTATGGAGAAGAATGGGCAAGAAACTCCACCGTTACTCTTTTAAAATATCTTACAATGTTTTTTAAAGGTACATTAATTGTATAATTATATGTAAGGAGGATGCACCTAGAATGAAATCACTATTCCACAATAGATCAAGATAATTAAAAATGAGCAATTACTGATAAATTAATTGTGTGATAGATACATGATACTCACATGTTTACAAAAATTGTAAAAGCCAAAAAAAAAACGCGAGCGTTTTCCTAAAAAAAAAGTAATAGGTCAGTGTGTGAGTTAAGGTAACATGGTCACAGAATGTTAAATCAATGTCATAAAAATAATCAAGAGAGGAGGGCAACCAGTTAGATTTTGTTTAGACTTAGATTGCCCTAATGGAGCTGGACCAGCATGTTTCTAAGCATTCTTATCTTGGATATAATTCTCTAATTTTTAATAATTATGTTTGTTTACAAAGTGTACTTTTAATATTTTCTTTCATTTCATTGCAATATATCACAAGGTATTTTGTTGTAACATTTAACACAGTAGCCCATAAAAGATGGGGTGCGTGCAGAAAACCTCCTCGTGTGCCTGACTGCTGCTCGTTCCTTGCGAACACGTTCGGGGGAAAGAGCAGTCGTCGGGCCGGTGCACCCTGGGCGCGGCCAATAGTCTCTCCATGTCGGAGAGGGTATTGACTGCGGCGGATTTCTGCGTGGGGGGGAGAGCCTAGGGCTCTTGGGCCTCGTGAGGCCAATCGGCGGTCGTCCACTCCCCCCTCTGTTAACAGAGGGAGGTCGAGCGGACCCAGAGTGGGAAGGCGGACGGTACAGTCCGCGGTGGATGAGCCCACTGGTTAGGTTAAGTTAGGATAGATATTTATATATATTGTATATATATTATGTAAATATAATTAAGATAGGTTAAATATTATAAGTTTAGAGTTAGAATAAAAATGCACATATAATTAGGTTAGGGTAAGTTAGGTTAGTCGGGGACGGGATAGTCCGCGAAGGACGGGCCCAATATCGGCCAAAACAGGAGGACGTTTCTCCATTTAGGAGAAGCTGGGGCGGTGCTCGTTGTGCACTCACCCTGCCAACGAGCTAGCAGCGTCGAAATCGTAATCCGGAAAGAGATCACGGTCATGTTTTGTGACTCGGAACGGGACGAGGATCTTGGCTTGGTCGCCCGGATCGCGAGGATGTAAACCTCTATAAAAAATTCCTCTAATACCAAGTTTTGGTGCGCGGCGAGGGTACGAATGGCTGAGGAGTAGTGTCATCTGTAACTTGTAGTTATAGGTGGCGCATCAGTCGTTAGCGCACCCCCAGCCAGGGACCAGTGGAATCCCTGGGTTGGGTTACAAATGTCACACTTACCTAGGCACAGGGGGTAACCCTAGGAATGACTTTTTAGATCCCCCACACTCGTGGGAATAAGTATGGAAAATGAAACACAAAAAAACCAAAAACCAGAAGACGTAGGAGAGGAGTGGAGTGATGCGGAGTCGGAGTCCGACGCCGCATCTGGCGCGAAGGGCGCGAAGGGCTCTTTTAAGAGCCTGGCGCGCGTTGATGAGGGGGCTGCAGGGAAGAGTAAATTCTTCAAGCGCTCTAAACCAGGGGACGGCCAGGGGTCGTCCTCTGAAGATGGACCAAACACGGCTCGCAAAAAAATCAGCAGCCGGGGCGGAGCTCGGAAACGGGGGGTAGGCAGAGGGCTCACCACCCAAGAACCGATGGAACAGGAGGTTCAACTCGGAGAGACCAGCCGCAAGGCGGCCCTCTCCGAGTCCTCGGGCGGTGAGCCGGAAGCCGCTGGCAGCTCCAAGGTGAAGGGAGCGGCCAGTAGCTTCGAGGAGGTCGTGGTAGCCGCGATCAGGGGTGTGGCCTTGAAGAGGATACAGTCCTCCAAGGACAAGATCGTACCCACTGCCACGGCCTCCATTTTGACGGCAGCGAAAGCCCTTCAAGCCGGGCCTTCGTCAGACGAGTTTGGCCGCTTGACAGCCGCCATGGAGCTTCTCCGAAAGGAGAATGAGGAGCTCCGAGCGGACCTGGCCCAGCTCCGAGGAGCTGGACCCCGGGAGGTGCCCCAGGAGGGAGCGCAGCATGGGCAAGGCCTGCCCTTGCCGGCGGAGGACCGGGTTCTGACCCTGGTGCGGCAGGAGCTGGCTGCACTCAGCAGCCGGTTCTCTGTACTGGAGGGAATTGTCCTTCGCCCACCGCTAGCGGCGAGCAGGCCGGCCACTTTTGCCGCCACAGTGGCTGCCTCGGTCACGCCCGCGGCTAAGCCTGCAGCTAAGCCTGCGGCTAAGCCTGCGGCCAAGGCCGCGGCCAAACCCGCGCCTCCGGCGAAAGAGGCGCCGCCCAAGCCCAAGAAGGGTGGGACGGCTGCGCAGAAGGTGAAGGTCCCCGCCGTCGCGGCAGGAGGGTCGCCCCCGCCTCCGCCCCCAAATTCCTCTTCGGCCGATGCCGAATGGCAGGTAGCTGGGGAGAGCAGGAAGGCGGGAAAGGCAGCTAGGGCGGCCAAAAAGAAGGAGAGGCGGCAGCAACGCAAGAAGCGTAGCGCCGCAGGTAGGCTCCGCGCCCCGAAGTCCGCAGCCGTAGTGATAACACTACAGCCGGAAGCGGAAAAGAGGGGCGTGTCGTACCGCGAAGTGCTCACCAAGGCGTGGAAGGCGGTCAACCTCGAGGAGATCGGTGTCACCGAGGGCTTCAGAATGAAGGTGACGGCAACGGGGGCCCGGATGCTCGAGATCCCAGGTGCGGCCAGCGGCCCGACCGCTGACGCCCTGGCCGAAAGACTTAGGGCGTCCCTCGATGCGGAGGAGGTCCGAGTGTCCAGACCAACTAAGTCCGCTGAAATGCGCATCCTGGGCCTGGACGACTGCGTGACGGCGGACGACGTTGTGGCCGCCGTGGCTAGGACTGGGGGGTGCTCTGCCGAGCAGGTGCGGGCAGGCACCATCCGTCCTGACACCACGGGCATGCAAACCATAACGGTGAGCTGCCCCGTGTCGGTGGCCCAAAAAATAGCCGGGGAGGGCCGAAGGCTCCGGGTGGGCTGGGTATCCGCGCAGGTGAAACTGCTGGAACCCAGACCTCTGAGGTGTTTCCGCTGCCGGGTGGGTCACCACGTGGGAGTATGCTGCACCTCAGAGGTGGACCGCAGCGACCACTGCTTCCGCTGTGGTCAGCCCGGTCACAAGGCCGCCTCTTGTGATGCCACGCCGCACTGTTTTGCATGTGCGGCGGCTGGCAAGCCGGCCGATCACCGGGCTGGAGGTAAGGCCTGCGCTCCCCCCCCCAAACCCAAGGGAAGGGGCAAGCCCTCAACAACCGTCGTCACCGCCGCAGCCGCCACCATTGCAGCCGCCGTTGCCGCCTCTACCGTCGTCACCGCCGCTAACACCGCGGCAGGGCCATCTCAGGGGGCCCGGGAGGAAGCTCAAATGGATTGCCAATAAATGGCCCCATTACGCCTCCTCCAGGCGAACATCAACCACTGCGCCGCCGCTCAGGATCTGTTGCTCCAGAGCATGGCGCAGTGGTCGATTAACATCGCCGTGGTCGCTGAGCCGTACTATGTTCCGCCCAGGGATGACTGGGTGGAGGACCTGAGCGGCTCAGTGACCCTAATTTCGTCGGCCGCCGCCGGTACCCTGTCCCTCGAGGCCGTCAAGAGGGGACAGGGTTGCGTAGCAGCACGGTTCGGGGAGATTGTCGTGGTAGGAGTATACTTCTCCCCGAACCGAACTCTCGCCGAGTTCCACAACTCCCTTCGGGAGCTGAGAGTCGTCGTCGTCGGGTACCATCCCCTCCCCGTGTTCGTCCTCGGGGACTTCAATGCCAAAAACGTGGCTTGGGGTTCCCGGTATACGGACACACGGGGCAGGATGGTGGAGGACTGGGCTCTGGAGACAGGCCTGGTCGTCCTAAACCGGGGTTCTGTCCCCACGTGTGTGCGGATGCGGGGTGAATCTGTGGTGGACATCTCGTTCGCCAGCCCCGCTCTGTCGCCGCGTGTCATCGACTGGCGCGTCATGGAGAGGGTGGAGACATACTCCGATCACCGGTACATCCGGTTTGACGTCTCCGCCCCGACCTCGAGCGCGCCGGTCCGACAGGCCCCGAGTGGTCCGCGGTGGGCGCTGAAGCAGCTGGACCGGGAGCTCCTCCTGGAAGCCTCGATCGTGCAGGCCTGGGTGTCATCATCGGACAGGCCTGCCGACATCAACGACGAGGCGGAGTGGTTCCGGGAGGCCATGTCCAACATTTGCGACGTGGCAATGCCCCGGGTCCAGCCCAGACGTGCCCGGCGCCAGGTGTGCTGGTGGTCGCGCGAGCTGACCGCTTTACGCGAGGCGTGCGTTGCTGCGCGACGCCGGTATGCCAGGCACCGCAGGCTCCGTATCCGCCCTCCGGATACGGTAGCCATTCAGGCGGAGCTGTACGAGGGTTACAGAGCGGCGAAGAACGCCCTCCAAGAGGAGATCCAGCGGGCCAGAGGTCTCTCCCGCGAGCAGTCGCTGGAGATCATCGACGGAGACCCGTGGGGACGCCCCTATAATATGGTGCGGGATAAACTCCGCCCATGGGCTCCCCCGCTGACGCAGAGTCTCCGGCCCCAGCTCGTGGAGGACGTGGTGAGCGCTCTGTTCCCTTCGCGAGGGGAACATACTCCCCCGCCCATGGCTCCGCCTCCTGCGGTGCCCAATGCGGACCACACCGCCGACGACGACGACGATGCTTCGGAGGTGACCGAGGTAGATTTGAGAGTGGCGGTACGTAGGCTGAATGCCAAGAATACCGCCCCAGGACCCGACGGCTTGCCTGGAAAAGCCTGGGTTCTGGCCTCAGAGGCTCTCGGGCCTCGACTAAGGGGGCTCCTAAGCGCATGCATGGAGAGGGGCCAGTTCCCACTTCGTTGGAAGACGGGGAAACTGGTCCTCATTAAGAAGCCGGGGCGCCCAGCGGACTCTCCGTCCGCTTACCGGCCCATCGTGCTGCTCGACGAGGTGGGCAAGCTCTTTGAAAGAGTCATTGCAGACCGCCTTGTCGGGCGGCTGGTACGGGTGGGGCCGGATTTGGCGGAGAGCCAGTTTGGTTTCCGCAAGGGGCGCTCTACGGTAGATGCCATCATGCGCGTTCGAGCCCTCACGACGGGGGATGCTGTGGCCCGGGGTGGGGTCGTCTTGGCGGTGTCTCTTGACATCGCCAATGCGTTTAACACCCTGCCCTGGAGCTGCATCAGGGAGGCACTTCGGTATCACCGGATGCCGACCTACCTCTGTCGCGTGGTCGAGGCCTATTTGACGGACAGGGCCGTCATCTACCCCGGTCACCAAGGAGAGTGGAACCGGCGAGAGATGTCGTGCGGTGTCCCACAGGGATCGGTTCTGGGGCCGCATCTGTGGGACATCGGGTACGACTGGGTGCTGCGCGCTGACCTCCCCAGTGGCGTCAGCGTAGTCTGCTACGCTGACGACACGCTGGTCCTGGCACAGGGGAGTTCACATCAGGCGGCGGCCGAACTGGCGGAACGTGGGGTTGCGACAATCGTCGATAGGATCCGGCAATTGGGACTCGAGGTGGCATTGCACAAGTCCGAGGCCATGTGTTTTTATGGTCCTCGGAACGCGCCACTGTCGGGTTCCCAGATAACGGTGGGAGGGGTTCACATCGGCGTCGATGTGACGATGAAGTACCTGGGACTCGTCCTCGACAGCCGGTGGAACTTCGTCGAGCACTTCCGACGTTTGGCTCCCAGACTGGAGCGGGCCGGGGCTGCCTTGAAGCGGCTCCTGCCCAATCTGGGGGGTCCAAACGCCTCCTGCCGGAGGCTCTACGCGGGGATCGTGCGGTCCATGGCCCTTTACGGGGCACCGGTGTGGGCGCGTTCACTGAGGCTGCGACCAGCCCAGCGGTTGAACGCGTCCCAAAGGGTCATGGCCATCAGGCTGGTACGGGGTTACCGCACGGTCTCCCGTGAGGCGGCGAGCCTCCTTGCCGGACTGCCGCCATGGGATCTGGAGGCGAAAGTCCTCGCGCACATGTGGGTGTGGCGCGAAGAGGCGAAACGCCGGGGTGAAACTCCGCTGCCGCAACAAATCGCGGCACAGCGGACGGAGCTCCGGCAGGATCTCATGGCGACATGGAAAGTGCGATTGTCGCAACCCAGTGCTGGGCACGCCACAATTGCGGCGGTAAGTCCCCTCTTTGAGGAGTGGCTAGAGAGGCGCCACGGCGTCCTCACCTTCCGCCTGACGCAGGTCCTCACCGGACACGGTTGTTTCGGGAGGTTCCTGTTCAGGATAAAGCGGGAGGAAACGCCCGGGTGTCACCACTGTGTGGATCGCCCGGAGGACACGGTGGAGCATACGGTGGAGGTCTGCCCTGCTTGGGCGGAGCACCGCCGTGTCCTCACGGAGGCGATCGGCGGCGACGATCTCTCGCGTCCGGCCCTGGTTCAGGCCATGGTTCGGAGCGAGAGTGCATGGGAGGCCGTCACCTCCTTCTGCGAAACAGTAATGCTCGCGAAGGAGGAGGCGGAGCGCATGAGGGTGAGGCAGGGTGCCCGCCCTTCCGCCCTAAGTCGCCGCAGGAGACGCCCTGGGCGTCGGGAATCGCAGGCGGATTCCCGGCCACCGTAGGCGCGGGCTTGCGGACGGTGAGCGATGGGTAGCTCGCCGTCCGATAAGGACCAGGCCCGGGTCGACGGCGCGTTGTGTTCCACGCGCGCCTCAAAGAGACGTCAGCACCAATTGACGGGGTCCGAAAGGGCCAATGCCTGCCAGGGTTACGAGCCTGTCCGAAAGGGATATCGTGGCTCTGGCACACAGGCATCTGAAGGAACACGGTGGGTTTTAGTCAGTAAAAGTCTGACACTCCCTCTCGCTCCGCCCAGAGCGGGAGAAGTTATTTGATGATTTCCCACCAAAAAAAAAAAAAAAAAAAAAGCCCATAAAAGATGAATGTACTTTAGATAATCTGAAAAATGGTTGATCTATTTTATCTTTAGTTCTAGTAATAAAATGATAATCAATCACTTATTTTTTTTAAAGATGTAGATTTTTTCTCACATATTTACATAATATTTTCATAAATGAACTGGCAAGGTACCGTCACAATAGGGGTGCGTGCAGAAAACCTCCACGTATGCCTGATGCCTGCTGGTCCCTTATGGATACGTTCGAGGGGAAGAGCAGTCGTCGGGCCGGTGCACCCTGGGCATGGACAATACTCTCTTCGAAAAAGGTAGTGGAGTTTTTCGGAGAGGGTATTGTTTATGGCGAATTTCTGCGAGGGGGAGAGCGTAATGCTCCTCCTGGGTGAATGGTGGCCTACTCCCCCCTCTGCTTACAGAGGGAAGGTCGAGTGGGCGCAGGTTAGGACCTGAAGGTTCGTGGAGGAAGGGCCCAACATGGGCCGTAGGAGGACGTTTCTCCACGTTGTGGAGAAGCAGGGGTGGCGCTCGTTGTGCACTCACCATGCCAACGAGCTGGCAGCGGGAGAACTGATTCTCCTGACTGCACCCGTCGATATCGTAATCCGGAAAGAGATCACGGTCATGTTTTGTGACTTGGAACGGGACGAGGATCTTGGCTTAGTCGCCCGGATCGCGAGGACGATAACCTCTATAAAAAATCCTCTAATACCAAGTTTTGGTGCGTGGCGAGGGTATGAATGGCTGAGGAGGAGTGCCATCTGTAACCTTGTAGTTGCAGGTGGCGCATCAGTCGTTAGCGCAACCCCAGCCAGGGACCAGTCGAACCCCTGGTTGGGAAACAAAAGTTGACTTACCTAGGCACAGAGGGTAAACCTAGGAATGACGTTTTATATCCCCACACTCGTAGGAACAAAATGGAATTTTTTTTAAAACCAAAACCCAAACGTGGCGCTACAAGCGTAGAGGAAGGGAGTGATGCGACGTCGGAGTCCGACGCTGCATCTGGGGCGAACGGCTCTTTTAAGAGCCCGGAGCCCGTGGAGGTCGGGGCAGCGAAGAACACAAAGTTCTTAAAGAAGAAGCGCTCCAAGCCAGGGGACGGCCAGGGGTCATCCTCTGCATCCTCTGATGGCGGGCCGAACTCGGCCCGGAGGAAAATTGGCCGGCGGGGAGGGGTCCAAGGACGGGGTGGGGGCAGAGGGCTCACCACCCAGACCAGCGAGTCCAGCCAAGCTAGTCCAGCCCAGCCGGCTCAGCGAGTCGAGAGGCTGCCAATGGAGGGGCTCTCTGATACCTCAGGTGGTGACCCGGACGCCGCTGGTGGCTCTGAGGCGGAGCGAGCCGCCAGCAGCTTTGAGGAGGTCGTGGTAGCCGCAATCAAAGGTGTGGCCTTGAAGAGGATTCATTCCTCTAAAGACAAGGTCGTACCCGCAGCCACGGCCTCCATTATGGCGGCAGCGAGGGCCCTTCATGTCGGGCCTCCGTCGGATGAAATATCCGAGATGCGGGCGGAGGTCGGCCGCTTGACGGCCGCTATGGAGCTTCTCCGAAAGGAGAACGAGGAGCTCCGAGCGGACCTGGCCCGGCTTCGAGGAACTAGCCCCCAGGAGGTGCCCCAGGTGGGAGCGCAACATGAGCAGGGCCTGCCCTTGCCGGCGGAGGACCGGGTTTTGTCCCTGGTGCGGCAGGAGTTGGCTGCCTTCAACAGCCGGTTCTCCGTACTGGAGGGCATTGTCCTGCGCCCCCCGCTAGCGGCGAGCAGGCCGGCTACCTTTGCGGCTACTGTGGCCGCCGCGGCCAAGCCTGCGGCCAAGCCCGCGGCGAAGCCTGCGGAAAATCCCGCGGCCAAACCTGCACTAGCGAAATCGGTGCCACCCAAGTCCAAGAAGGGCGGGACGGCTGCGCAGGTGGGTGCGCAAAAGGCAAGGGCCCCAGCCCTGGCGGCGGAAAGGCTGCCCCCGCCTCCTAATTCTTCTCCGGCCGATGCCGAATGGCAAGTAGCCGGGGAGAACAGGAAGGCGGGTAAGGCCAAAAGGGCGGCCAATCGAAAGCAGAGGCGGCAACGGCGCAAGAAGCGAAGCGCCGCGGCTAGGCTCCGCGTCCCGAAGTCCACAGCTGTAGTGATCACACTACAGCCGGAAGCGGAGAAGAAGGGCGTGACCTACCGCGAGGTGCTCGCCAAGGCGTGGGCGGCAGTGGACTTGGAGGAGATCGGCGTCGCTGATGGCTTCCGAATGAAAGTCACTGCGACGGGGGCTCGGATGCTGGAGATCCCCGGTGCGGCCAGCGGCCCGACCGCTGACGCCCTGGCCGAAAGGCTCAGGGCGTTCCTCAGTGCGGAGGAGGCCCGAGTCTCCAGGCCCACCAAGTGCGCTGACATGCGCATCCTGGGCCTGGACGACTGCGTGACGGCGGAAGATGTTGTGGCCGCCGTGGCTAGGACTGGTGCTCTGCCGAGCAGGTGAGGGCAGGCACCCTCCGCCCTGACAAATCGGGGATGCAAACCATAACGGTGAGCTGCCCCGTGTCGGCGGCCCAAAAAATATCCGGAGAGGGCCAAAGGCTCCGGGTGGGCTGGGTATCCGCGCAAGTAAAACTGCTGGAACCCAGACCTCTGAGGTGCTTCCGCTGCCGCGTGGGAAGCCACGTGGGAACTTGCTGCACCTCGGAGGTGGACCGCAGCGATCACTGCTTCCGCTGTGGTCAGCCCGGTCACAAGGCGGGCTCTTGCGATGCCACGCCGCACTGTTTTGCATGTGCGGTGGCTGGCAAGCCTTCCGATCACCGGGCTGGGGGCAAGGCCTGTGTTCCCCCCCCCCAAAGCCAGGGGCAGAGGCAAGCCCTCCGCCACCGCCGTCACCACCACAGCCGCCACTATTGCCGCCACCGCTGCCGCCTCCACCGTCGTCGTTGCCGCCGCTACCACCGTGGCAGGGCCATCCCAGAGGGCCCGGGAGGAGGCTGATATGGAATGCCAATAAATGGCCCCATTATGCCTCCTCCAGGCGAACATCAACCACTGCGCCTGCGCTCAGGATCTGTTGCTCCAGAGCATGGCGCAGTGGTCGATTAACATCGCTGTGGTCGCTGAGCCGTACTTTGTCCCGCCCAGGGATGACTGGGTGGAGGACCTGAGCGGCTCAGTGACCCTAATTTCGTCGGCCGCCGCCGGTACTCCGTCCCTCGAGTCCGTCAAGAGGGGATCGGGTTGTGTGGCAGCACGGTTCGGGGATATTACCGTAGTAGGTGTTTACTTCTCCCCGAACCGAACTCTCGCCGAGTTCCACAACTCCCTTGCGGAGTTAAGAGTCGTCGTCGTCGGGTTCCATCGCCTCCCTGTGTTCGTCCTCGGGGACTTCAATGCCAAGAACGTGGCTTGGGTATCCCGGTATACGGACGCACGAGGCAGGATGGTGGAGGACTGGGCTCTGGAGACAGGCCTGGTCGTCCTAAACCGGGGTTCTGTCCCCACGTGTGTGCGGATGCAGGGTGAATCAGTGGTGGAAATCTCGTTCGCCAGCCCCGATCTGTCACCGCGTGTCATTGACTGGCGCGTCATGGAGGGGGTGGAGACCTATTCTGATCACCGGTACATCCGGTTTGACGTCTCCGCCCAGACCTCAGATGCGCTGGTTCGACAGGCCCCGAGTGGTCCGCGGTGGGCGCTGAAGCAGCTGGACCGGGAGCTCCTCCTGGAAGCGTCGATCGTGCAGGCCTGGGTGTCATCACCGGACAGGCCTGCCGACATCAACGACGAGGCGGAGTGGTTCCGGGAGGCCATGTCCGAGATATGTGACGTGGCAATGCCCCGGGTCCAGCCTTGACGTGCTTGGCGCCAGGTGTGCTGGTGGTCGCGTGAGCTGACCGCTTTCTCCGGCTCCGTATCCGCCCTCCGGATACGGAAGCCATTCAGGCGGAGCTGTACGAGGGGTACAGAGCGGCGAAGACCGCCCTCCGAGCGGAGATCCAGCGGGCCCGAGGACTGTCCCGCGAGGAGTCGCTGGAGACTCTGAACAGAGACCCGTGGGGACGCCCCTACAAAGGGGTGAGAGATAAACTCCGCCCATGGGCTCCCCCGCTGACGCAGAGTCTCCGGCCTCAGCTCGTGGAGGACGTGGTGAGCGCTTTGTTCCCTTCGCGAGGGGAACAGACTCCCCCGCCCATGGCTCCGCCTTCTGCGGTGCCCGATGCGGACCACACCAATGACGACGACGACGATACTCCGGAGGTGACCGAGGTAGATTTGAGAGTGGTGGTACGTAGGCTTAATGCCAAGAATACCGCCCCAGGACCCGACGGCTTACCTGGAAAAGCCTGGGTTCTGGCCTTGGAGGCTTTCGGGCCTCGACTAAGGGGGCTCCTAAGCGCATGCTTGGAGAGGGGCCAGTTCCCACTTCGTTGGAAGACTGGGAAACTGGTCCTCATTAAGAAGCCAGGGCGCCCGGCGGACTCTCCGTCCGCTTACCGGCCCATCGTGCTGCTCGACGAGGTGGGCAAGCTCTTTGAAAGAGTTATTGCAGACCGCCTTGTCGGGCGGCTGGTGCGGGTAGGGCCGGATTTGGCGGACAGCCAGTTTGGTTTCCGCAAGGGGCGCTCTACGGTGGATGCCATCATGCGCGTTCGAGCCCTCACGACGGGGGATGCTATTGCCCGGGGTGGGGTCGTCTTGGCGGTGTCTCTTGACATCGCCAATGCTTTCAATACCCTGCCCTGGAGTTGCATTAGGGAGGCACTCCGGTATCACCGGATGCCGACCTACCTCTGTCGAGTGGTCGAGGCCTATTTGACGGACAGGGCCGTCATCTACCCCGGTCACCACGGAGAGTGGAACCGGCGAGAGATGTCGTGCGGTGTCCCACAGGGATGGGTCCTGGGGCCGCATCTGTGGGACATCGGCTACGACTGGGTGCTGCGTGCTGACCTCCTTAACGGCGTCAGCGTAGTCTGCTACGCTGACGACACGCTGGTCCTGGCGCAGGGGAGGTCGCATCAGGCGAGAGCCGAACTGGCGGCACGTGGGGTTGCGACAATCGTCAACAGGATCCGGCAATTGGGACTCGAGGTGGCTTTGCACAAGTCTGAGGCCATGTGTTTTTATGGTCCTCGGAATGCGCCACTGTCGGGTTCCCAGATAACGGCAGGAGGGGTTCACATCGGTGTCGAGTCGACGATGAAGTACCTGGGACTCGTCCTCGACAGCCGTTGGAACTTCGTGGAGCATTTTCGACGTTTGGCTCCCAGACTGGAACGGGCCGGGGCTGCCTTAAAGCGGCTCCTACCCAATCTAGGGGGTCCAAACGCCTCCTGCCGGAGGCTCTACGCGGGGATCGTGCGGTCCATGGCCCTTTACGGGGCACCGTTGTGGGCGCGTTCCTTAAGGCTGCGACCAGCCCGCCAATTGAACGCGTCCCAAAGGGTCATGGCCATCAGGCTGGTACGGGGTTACCGCACGGTCTCCCGTGAGGCGGCGGGCCTCCTTGCCGGACTACCGCCATGGGATCTGGAGGCAAATGTCCTCGCGCACATCTGGGAGTGGCGCGAGGAGGCGAAACGCCGGGGTGAAACTCCGCTGCCGCGAGAAATCACGGCACAGCGGACAGAGCTCCGGCGGGATCTCATGGCGGCATGGAGAGTGCGACTGTCGCAACCCAGCACTGGGCACGCCACAATTGTGGCGATAAGTCCCCTCTTTGAGGAGTGGCTAGAGAGGCGCCACGGCGTCCTCACCTTCCGCCTGACGCAGGTCCTCACCGGACATGGTTGTTTCGGGAGGTTCCTGTTCAGGATAAAGCGGGAGGAAACGCCCGGGTGTCACCACTGTGTGGATCGCCCGGAGGACACGGTGAAGCATACGGTGGAGGTCTGCCCGGCTTGGGTGGAGCACCGCCGTGTCCTCACGGAGGCGATCGGTGGCGGCGATCTCTCGCGTCCGGCCCTGGTTCGGGCCATGGTTCGGAGCGAGAGTGCATGGGAGGCCGTCTCCTACTTCTGCGAAGCAGTAATGCTTGCGAAGGAGGAGGCGGAACGCGTGAGGGAGAGGCAAGGTTCGCGCCCTCACGCCCCTAGTCGCCGCAGGAGACGCCCCGGGCGTCGGGAGTCGCAAGCCGATTTCCGGCCACCGTAGGCGCGGGCTTGCGGACGGTGAGCGATGGGTAGTTCACCGTCCGATAAGGACCAGGCCCGGGTCGACGGCGCGTTGTATTCCACGCGCGCCTCAAAGAGTTGTCAGCAGCAACTGACGGGGTCCGTTAGGGCCAATGCCTGCCAGGGTTGCGAGTTTGTCCGAAAGGGATATCGTGGCCCTGGCACACAGGCAAATGAAGGAATACGGGTGGGTTTTAGTCAGTAAAAGTCTGACACGCCCTCCCGCTCCGCTCAGAGCGGGAGAAGTTATTTGATAATTTCCCACCCAAAAAAAAAAAAAAAAAAAAGGTACCGTCACAATACTTTTTTTTTAAATAGTTCTCTAAGAGATTCTCGGCGACGTAGATTATAAATGGCTCTGACACTCTCTTTTGTAAAATAAAGATGGATTCAATGTCAGCAGCCCGACCCCACCGTAAAATGCCTTAAGATATAATCCTTTGGAAGTAGCTAAAATAAACCAAACGCGCGGTTTCTACATGTTAACTGTCCTATTTTTCTAACAGCATAAGCGGCGGTTGTATGTGGTGTCCGATGTAATTTCTCGTCTAGAGTGATTCCTAGGAAAACCATTTGATTAATAAATTCAATTTTTTGTCCATTCAGTATGATATCACATTTGCTACTTCTAAAATTAGGTAATTTAAATCGAATGCACTTTGTTTTTTTTTTCATTTAATACAAATGTATTTACCCAATGTTGGACCTGAAGAATAGAATTATTCACGTCGTCAAGATTGTGTGAGCTGTGTCATTATGTGTGTTCATAGACCTCTGCGTGTGAGTGATACTCTGTGTGATACTGAGTTTAATTAGGTTTTATCATTCAGCTTTGTCGCGATATTACTATTATTAAGTGTCTTATCTATTTAGTTTAATATACATTTTATGCTTATTTTTAGACTTCTAATGATCAGACATAATATAAAATCATATTTTAGAATCAATGTTATATTTATATTGATGTATTAAATAGGAAGATATGGTACGCGCTCCTCGACGTGGACAGCATAAATTAGGGGAAAGAACACAATCGACCTACATTACTCTCGGTTTTCGGGGAAAACCCGAATCGTAGTTTGTTTCCGAGTTGTTATGGGTACGTAACAGTGACAATTATTGCTATCTCGTTCCCGCTATAGCCCGCGTAATATGTCTCTCTATTTCGGTTGTCGAGCACATGACGCACGACATCGGGTCCATTTAATATTTACGTGATGTTAGAGAGTGGCATAGCTTCCTATTTAATGCATCAATGTATATTTCTGTAACTTTATTGGAATCCGAACATTTACGTTATTGTTTTAATAGTACTTATCTGTACCTTATACTTCCCAGTGTTGTTTATATTGTAGCCATGATCCTGACATACACTTGGCTGGCGGTAGCCATCACGGCGCTAGTGATTTACCTTCGTCAAATTTATTCCAAATTTTCTCGTGATGGGGTCAATCATCTACCGATAGTGCCGTTCTTTGGAAACCTCCACTGGGTGTTTCTGAAGAAGGAGCATATTATTGATTGCTTGATGAGGACTATGACTATGTATCCTGACGATAAGTAAGTTTTCAACTATTTTGTCTGATTCATTTGATTTAAATAACTGTAACTTGAGCGAAATATTTTTGCATTATCCTAGATAAAAACCATCTTGCTTACAAAAGATTATAAACACTCCATTTGTGTATCTCATGTGATACCATACCATGACCATTCAAGATTGCAACAGATTTTCTTTTAAGACTCTTTTACGTTGATCCACTAGGTATCTCAATGCAGTGAAGCTAGGTTGGTCACGGCATGGGCTCAACGCCGTTTATATTAGCACATAAACAACATCACGCCTGTATTCTCTAAAGGGTTAGGTTCGGTGTATCTATAGTACACCCACATTTTCCCAGTTATTTTGAAGTCCAATGCAATAGGGGGCGAGCTTATTCCCATCTACCGAGCAGAAATCTGGACTCCGGGCTGCTACTAAAAAAATTCTTAAGAAAAATCCCAATTAAACTTTGCCCGTTTAGATTAGTCCAGTAGCTATTTTTATTTAGTTCTAAGATTATATGCCAGTGACTGGATTGGAGTGGGGCGACTAGCCCTGGCTTTAATTTATAAAATGCTGCTATTTCCTAATCAGCCTGCTTTGTCTCCAGAATAGTTGGACACTACGGCCTGATTACCCCGGTATACTTAGTTCGTGACGTGGAGGCCATGAAGCGGATCACTATCAAGGACTTCGAGCACTTTGTAGACCGGCGACCGATCACCAGCGAGTTAGACCCCATGTTCGGGAGAGGACTGCTCATGTTGCATGGTACGTTTGGCTGGTTTTTCTTTAGTAGGAGCAGTTTTTCATATTAGACTAGCTTTTGCCCGCGGTATCACCCAGGTAATGGTCTAAAATTATGCCACGGGAACGTACTACCGGAATAAAAAAGTATCAATATGTCCTAACCCAAGTCATGAACTTTTTTTTTTTATCAAATAACTTCTCCCGCTCTGGGTGGAGCGGAAGGGCGTGTCAGACTTTTACTGACTAAAGCCCAGTAACGTCCTGGCCTGTGTGCCAGGGCCACGGTATCCCTTTCGGACAAACTCGCAACCCTGGTAGGCATTGGCCCTATCGGACCCCGCCAGTTGGGGCTGACATCTCTTTGAGGCGCGCATGGAATACAACGCGCCGTCGGCCCGGGCCTGGTCCGTATCGGATGGCGAGCTACTTATCGCTCCCGCGGACCGCGGACCACGCTGCGCCTACGGTGGCCGGGAATCAGCCTGCCACTCGCGGCGCCCGGGGCGTCTCCCGCGGTGACTAGGGGCGCGAGGGTGTGAACCTTGCCGCTCTCTCACGCATTCCGCCTCCTCCTTTGCGAGCATTACTGCTTCGCAGAAAGAGGTGACGGCCTCTCATGCACTCTCGCTCCGAACCGTTCCTGACCGTGGTCTGATTCGTTCAGCCCTTAGGGCGTTAAAAGTTAACAATCAGACATACTGAGGTACTTTCGTATTTATTATAATAATATTGTGAGTTGAGACAAAGCTGTGTTCACGATGTGCAGCTCTATCATCTCATTGTCCAGGTTATGATAAATATAGAGATAGCTAGGAGCATTTTCTATGTGTTTCGATGAGTACCTAGGTCCAACTAATCAAAAGGATACTAGAAGAAAACAAAGAAACGAAAGTTTTAAGTTTCAATCTGTTTCAATAACCAATAATAAAAGTAAGAAGCAGGCCAATCGACTGCGTGTAATAAAATAACTAAAGCAGAATATAACAACAGAGTACTCACTACACAATATTTATGACAGTCCCGCGTCGTGATACACGTCAATTACTCACTATCATGAGTACTTACATTTATAGCAGAGATAACAGAACAAACAATGCCTTTGATATGTTTATTTGTTTTACAAATAGGTATCTACATGACTGTAGGTATTTTTTTTATGTGTGTTATTGACATAGGAATGTGTATCTTCACTGCCATATGCGAATTACGCATGACACAGACGTCACGCAAAATCCTACATCACGCAAGCAGAGTTTACCGCGCAACTAGCATATAATATGCAACATCCCGACATCAACCGTCGTCGGGCAGTTGCCCACCAGACACAACACCCGTCTGGTCGGCGGATCCTCCTTTTTCTGTAGAGGATGAGTGAACTTTACACATTGTTCCTCATGCCTCTGATGACTGATAAACGATGGATGAACTGTGTGAAAGAAGGGACATGTTCGCCGACCACAAATAACTTGGATAAAGGAGAATGATGATGATGATTTTGGAAACTAATGATGCGTTGCGGCAGGTAACATAAACATGTTCGACAACACTTTACTCTTCAGCGACTGCAAAACAGTTTTATTTGACTACGAAATAAGCAAAACATCAGACACAACACTAATTCTGTTTCATAATAATTGAGGAAAACTTTACTAAGTAGACCAGCTAGACTTCAATTAGTGTATTAGTGAAGTAAGTGAGTATTTAGTGAAGAGGCTGCTTCATGATTTGAAATGTATGGTTTAGGTTTATATGTCGTGATAGTCAAGTGGTTAAGGCGTCGCCTCACATGCGTGAGATGGTGGGTTAAAATCTGGGCAACAATCAATGTGACTTTTTCAATTCATAACTACTTTCTTAGTTTATCTTGGACATCACTGATCTCAGTGAAGGAAACCAGGACTGAGTGGTGATCAATGCACATGCCTTCTCTATACATATCCTACAGAGTGGAAAAATAAAAAGCTGGTACCTCAGATTATAGAAAGAAGCAGATAGACCGCGCGGAACACTGAGAGTGCGGTCAACAAATCAAATACAAATTCAAAAGCTTATACATCTCGAGTCAGTACAGCACGAAGCGCCGCCTCATTAGTACGTCACGGGCTCTAACAGATAATTTCAGAATAATGCCGTGTGTTTTTAAACATTGTAAAAACTGTTCCCAAAAACCAAAGAAAGAAGATGGAGTGTCTTTTTATAGTTAAATATTGATTAATTATCTGTTTGGATATTATTTTACGTGTTGCTATTATAAATTGAAACATTTACCCCCTAAGTTCGGAAATAAGTATACAATACAGGAATATAGATATACAAACATATTTATTGTGATAATATTGTGTTTTATATCCCCTTTGTTGGTTGGTATGTTTATATGTATATAAATAAGTATGTGTGTGTCTTCGTAACTATAAAGGCTTCTACATACCGAAGCGACTTGTCGCGCTGGTATGTAGAAGCCTTAACTCTACTTAATGGATTGTCTCTAATATTAATTATCTACATCAGTCGATTCGCCATATTATCATGGGTTGTATGTTGTCACCATAAAGTAAATAGCTACCAAAAACAATTGGTTACGGCCTTTGAGGTATGATTCAATTAGTTTAATTACCTCTCATTCCGTAGGCTTTGAGTTTACCGATTAATATATCATGGCCAACGTAATCAAAAGCTTGTGTCGGATCCTTAAAGATAGAGCAAACGGGTATTCTTTTGTCAATACTAACCATAACAAAGTTCAAAAAAGTCATATATGTTATAATAAAGTTGTATATGTTCTAGGTGACGAATGGAAGGCAATGCGATCCACGATGAGTCCAGCTTTCACCAGCTCCAAGATTCGTCTGATGGTGCCGTTCATGGAGGAGGTTGGCATGGAGATGAATAAAGTGCTCAAGGAGAAGATCAAGGATTCCGGAAGTAAATATTGTTAACATATTTAAAGAAGCACTAATTAAGGCCACATAAAATATCAGAGAGTTCTGGGTCAATCTCAATTTGTTACAGTAAATAAGTAAACATTCTAAATCAAATCTCAATAAAGATGTGTTGTTTATAGGGTAGAGGTCCAAGAGTAACTATGTTTTTCTTAAATTATGTTTACGCTAAACATTGTTCTCAAATAAAATCACAGAACTCTGAAAGCTAATAACTATAATAAAAACGAAAACGAAGCAAAAAAAGTATGTGAGTGATTTTCTCAAGCGTAATTTTTAGGCGGCGCTGCTGAAAATCATATCTTAAATCAAACGTACAATAAAGTAATTTTTTTTAGATATAAATCTTGATCAGGCCGTAAATATTTTAGTAGTTAATAAAATATTATGTTATGTAGCATATTTCTAAGTTTGGTAGGGCGTCCACAATCTTTTTTCTGGAAATTAAACCACGCTTAAAATTAAACTACACTAGTTTACTAGAAATTACTCATTTTATTTGAATTCAGTATTCGTTTTTCTATCTGATTACAGTTTTATTTCTTATACAAGCTGTTCACTGTTCCGTGTTTGGCTTCTATCGAGAGCGGATGTCTATAAATCGCACGCGGATGCTCTACTTTAGAGTAATTCGCTGGCGCATCACAATAACACTGTCGTCGCTGTGTTACGAAATCGGTTTATCAAGGTCACCGCGATGACCCAGTCATTACTTATAGTGTAAACAGTGCAATTAAATAATTGTGAAGGTGAAGTTTCTACTGACCGTAAAATGTCGGCAACAAAGGTAAAAATTCAAACAGATCCGGAAAAGCTGTTGTATGACACTTACATCCAAGAAAGATCAGAGAGAGAAAAGCTGGAACTTCTTGTTAATGATCTGAAGGTCCCAGGCCAATAGTGGTTGAGGACAACAGCTAATCGCAGATGCAGCATTGACGTCAATCGAAAACTCAAATAAAGAAGCTCAAAATTCAATAGTGCAACCTAATTTTAATGACTATTTTTGTAAGAATACGCATTCAATATTCCTACTTTAACATTGAATGAATATTCGTAAGTTAATTAATAGTAATTTAGATAATAATTACAATAATAGTTATAAAAATAATTTAGATTTTTTTTTCGATCTTTCTGCTGTCGGAAACTTAATTCGCCCAACAACAACAAACAAGTGAGAATGACAGACAATAATAGACGGAGTCAAGAACTACCAAATGTTCTACGACTCACTAACTGAAACCCAACCAACTTAATCATTTACTGCAAAAGTTATGAATGGAGATTGTGTGAAGATCAACGCCAAAACCGAGGACTCTTATAGAGCGATTGCTAGGCTTTTGTCCGCAAAATAATATCTTTGGCATTCATACGAGAATAAACAGGCACGAACATTATGAGTTGTAGTGAAAAACTAACATTCTTCTTGCCAGCCAGATCGTATCAAAGATGATTTAATATAAACTTATATTCTTCTTGCCAGCCAGATCGTATCAAAGATGATTTAATATAAACTTACATTCTTCTTGCCAGCCAGATCGTATCAAAGATGATTGAATATAAAAGTGCAGCAGCCACCGCCTGTTTTTTTAGTAAGTAATAACAGGCTGTATCTTCCTGAGCAGGTTCGGTTCGACGAGGCGCCCAAGTTTTGCCTGCGAAATTTTCTCGATAGAGGTAGCTAATGAAGAGAGCAGGTATAAAACATGTCGATTCGGTGGGGTGTCGAAATGGTCTGAATAACAGTATGTTTTTTTTTTTTAATATTGAGGTAATTGGACAATAAACTCAGAAAAACAATTGTCCTACAAAATGGATGGTTTGACTGGAGCGGTTTACACTCCGAATATTGTCCAAATAACGAGGTCATCAAAATTAATAATAATAATAATAAAGACATAGACTTCCTGAAGCAGAAAGTGTATGCTTGGGCAAACCGTATTCGTAGGTATAAGCGGCGTGTGGACCGATACACTCAGAATCGCACCTTCCAGAGCAATGAAAGGTGGGTTTATAGGGCTTGGGAGCGACCGAATCAAGGTGTGACTGACACGCACCTGCCGGATAATGATGCCATGTCTTCTTTCTGGCAACAATATGGCTTTCGCAAAAATAAGTGAACCTGCGACGCAGTTCATGACCTAATCAGTTTTGTCATAGATCATATACATAAAAATAAAAAGTCCTTACAATATTCCTTGATCTCGCTAAAGCGTTCGACCCTGTTCCCGTTTCCACACTCTTAATCAAACTTGAGAAAATGGGTGTCAGAGGTTCACAACTAGATCTTTTCCAATGTGACCTCTCGAATCGTTTGCAAAAAATCAGGATCGATGTCCGTTACAGCGAAGAGCTTTCTATTCACTATGGGGTACCACAAGAAAACATGTTGGGCCCCACTTCTTTCTTAATCTCTATTAATGACCTGCGTGATCTCAATATCGATAATGCAAGGGTAATATCTTTTGCATATGACACCGCAATAACTTTCACCGTGGATTTCTGTTCACAACTCGAGCATCTAGCTCGGCTTAATTCCCACACTCTCACCCTAAATTCCTCCAAAAACAAATTTATAACTTATTCTAACAGCTCGGTCTCTCAACCACAGACTCCAATTTTAATCAAAGCTCACACGTGTCATCCACAAATAAAGGGTTCAAATAAATTGGCAATATCCTCTTTTAACCTCTGTTGAAAGCATCAGATACCTAGGAAATAGTCTTGGACAGGAATCTCAATATTAAATGTTAGTTTAGTTTAGTTTAGAAAAATTCTTTATTACCATAAAATATACATAGCTGTAGTACTTATAAATAAAGTTACAGTTTCACTAATTTAATAACACTTTTACAGGCTAGGAGCACCTTTATAAGTATAAAATAATAAAGGTTACAAACTTATTACAGCATGAGGCATTTTTTAATTAATTTAACATTATCATTATGAAACTATTGTAATAATTTCATTTATAAAAATGAGGGGGTAGCAGCAAATACTTAAATACGCGCTCAGCGTAAGTGCGACCGGTGCAAGCGGTAGCTCAGGTGATCGCGCATGGCCACCAGCGACGCACGAGCTACCGCGCCTCCCGCGCGCTCACCTATATACGGTGAGAGAGGGGAAGCGCAGGCGCATCGTACGGGCCCAGCTATGACGCGTTATCGGTATTGTGCGCGAACAACACGTAGTGATGGGGAAGCTTGTATGTACCGTATCCATCGATATTTCGCAAGTCTTTCAACTTAATTTGTCCTATGTTCGCAATCAATGTATTTTGATGACATTTAGTTTTCTTGTAAAATTTACGAGTTAGTTTTAAGATGAATTTTGTAATGCTAGGTAACTTTATATTTGTGTGTAGTGCTTTAAGGTTAGTTTTAAACGGCGGCAATTTTAAGTGCTTTATTTTGAATTATTTGTAACAGGTTATAATTAGATTGACAAGTGCTACTCCATACCGGACACGAATATGTGATGCAAGGTCTAATTAGAGTGGTGTATAACCTAAGTTTGGTATTAGCGCTGAGCTTACTTTTTCAGTTAAGTATAGGACTGAGAGAACCGAGTGCTTGAGCTCCTTTAATGCGTAATTTAGTTACATGCTTTGTCCAATTGAGCTTTTTATCCAACGTAACGCCAAGATAGCGATCTTCTGTGCCCCAGGGAATCAATTGCCCAGCGATTTTTAATTTTCTTTTTGGGGTGGTACGTTGACGTGTGAAAAGTATTGCCTCAGTTTTGGATTCGTTCAACTTCAGCTTCCACTTATTGAAATAAGATTGAAGTAGTTCAAGCGAGAACTGAAGTCTACCTATGATAATGTCGATGTCATCATCGCTTGTGTACGATGCTGTATCGTCGGCAAAACAGGCCGGATGAGTACGAACCTGCACAGGAACGTCACTCACGAATAAAATGAAGAGGTAGGGACCGAGCACCGAGCCTTGAGGAACTCCGGCCAACACCATCCGGGGCGAAGATCTGTCAGTACCAATATGGACCACAAAGTTGCGGTTATTAAGGTAAGATTGGATAAGTTTTACCAGCTCAATTGGAACGCCGTAACTGATTAGCTTGTGTAACAGGCCCTCGTGCCAGACGGTGTCGAAGGCTTTTTCGATGTCCAGAAGGAACATACCAGTAGACTGCTTAAGATTAAGATGATAGGAAATGTGTTCAGAGACTCGAGCCAATTGTTGTACCGTGGAATGAGAGGAACGAAATCCAAATTGCTCGTTCATAATGAGCTGGTCAGAGCAACGTAGCAAACGATTATAAATCATGACCTCAAACAGCTTACCTAGAACAGGAAGAAGGCTAATAGGCCTGTAACTAACCGGTAAGGAGGTGTCTTTTCCAGGCTTTTTAATGGCAATAATCTTTGCAGTTTTCCACGTATTGGGAAAATATCCTAATTTTAAGCAGCCGTTGAAAATTTTTGTGGTAAACACAACAGCTTTTTGCGATAGGTTTTTGAGCATAATGTTGTGTATACCGTCATTACCTGGAGCCTTCCTGGTTTTGAGTTTACGTATAACTTTCCAGACTTCAGTTGGCCGCACCGGTAGATGTAATTCATTTGTGACATGATCATTTAAGCGAGTAGTGGTTGACTGAACGTCCCTGTCGACACTATCGCTTAGCCAGCCATGAGTGAGATTTATGTTCCTCTCGAAAGCATCAGCCAGAGCGTCACATTGTTCAGGGATGTTGGTTGTGTAAGTACCCTCAGGTGTTCTAAGTGGAGGTATTGAGTCTAATCTGGGTTTTAATGACTTAGCTAGTCGCCAAATATCGTTGCTAGGGTTGTCAACTTTCGAAAGTTTAGTGTTCCATATTTTATCCTGATGTTTCGTTATAGCAAAATTAATCAAATGTTGTAATTTATTGATAGTAGATCGTAACAGTCTTTTTTCTACAAGATACACTTTTTGTTCCTTTCGACGGAGTTGATTTTTATACTTGATCATTTTTGCGATGTAATTAGGTAGTTTTATGCAAGAATTTACGTTCACTTTACTAGGAATAAATTTGTCTCTGGCAGCAGTAAGACACTGATGCAGGTAGTTTACGGCGTAGTCGATTTCAGGTTCAGATTTAAACACCTTCGAGTTTAGCGAAATCTTTTGATCAAGAAAGGACCGGTATTCATCCCAGTCAGCGTCACAATACCGGTAGTGTTTAGAATTAGGTTTGCGAGAGCATTGACCATTCACTGTAAAGAGTATAGGAAAGTGGTTTGATGAAAGGGCAGGTAATGCACGAACCTCATGTATACTATTTACATTTAGCGCCAGAATAAGGTCAGGATTTGTAGGGGTAAGATCAGGTCTATAGTTAACTTGAGTAGGTGTGTCTGGGTAATGTATCACATAATCGTGGTTCAACATGTGGCGAAACAGTATATTACCACGGGTATTCACATAACTACTATTCCAATAGCCGTGATTGGCGTTAAAGTCTCCCATTATTACAACATGAGTCCCTAGGGAGAATAAAATATCAATGTCATTGCATTCGAGCTGCAAGTTTGGAGATTGGTAAGCTGAAACAAAGACATAGTCTTTCCCGCTAATTTTTAAACCAATAGCAACCACTTCAATGTACTTAGTGTTGGGAATGGCGATCGGAGCAACCTCAAATCTCTCATTGACGAGAATGGATACACCTTGTCCCCGTCCACTGTGGTGTTTGTCTTGTCGATAGCAGTTAAATCCTGGCGTCGTTAAAGGAGTATTACAAGTAAGTTTAGTTTCACAGACAGCTATTATATCAATGGATAGGGTACATGTCGCTAACTCAAGTAATTCGTGCATTTTAGAGCGAACTCCATCAGAGTTCCAAGATAAGAGTCTTAACTCATTTCTATTATACATAGTGTCCAAAATGGGTCAAAACTAGCATAACCTTATCTAACATAGATTCACAGGTAGAAAATTGTGGTTTTAAATTTTTAACACAGATAAGTATTTCCAACATCTCTTTTGTCACAGGGTCGTCTAGAGGTAAGTCCAAATGTTCGTTTGGAGCATAATCATGATGGGTGTGGGTTCTGGCAGTAGCAGCATATGAAAGTTTCTTGAATGAAAGTGGTAAATTAGTAAGAGGTGCAGACGCGTGTTGGACCGCCTTGGCTTGTATCGGCCTAGACTGGTTCTCACGCCTAGCTTGCGCTCGTTTCAGGTAGGTGAGACGAGTCTCGCATTTGTGAAAGTTAGCGGGGTGATTCTGGTCACAATTACAGCATCGTGCAGGTTCAATGCGGTCTTTTTTGGGACATTCTCTCGTTGCATGAGGTTCCATGCATTTAACACACCTAGCGGGCATATTGCAATTCCTCGATGCGTGACCGAAGCTTTGGCACCTGTAGCACTGTGTCCCAGCAGTCTTTTTAGGCATGAATTTTTGAATCGTAACCACGCAATTAAATAAATATTTAATATTGCGAAACTTTGCTATGTCCGATCCAGCAGGGAGCACTGCTAAAAAAGGTGGGCAAGACAATGTACTCACTGTTTGAGTCTTCATTTGTGAGACTGATGCACCTGGAAATCCTAGTTTATCGAGCTCAGCAGATAATTCTTCTTGAACGTAAGATGGTAAGCCTTTTATCACCATTTGGGAACTTTTTCATCTTTTCGGGTGTATGTTAGGAAAGCTGCATTTTCTTTGAGAAGACCTTCTTTCAAAAGTTGGTGAGCGTCTGTTGAGTGGCAACTTACTGCAACTTTATTGTTGGCTCTATACTGAAGATGAAACTTGTTGGTGTAACGGCAGATGAGGTTTTTAATTGTTTCATGTGTCCAATCTTTTTGTTTCTCCAATATTAGGGGTGGAATATGTCCTTTTTTCTTATATAATAATATTAAATGTAATATCGGTCTGCTAACTGGATGAGTTCGCAAACTGATATACATCTTTAAAACTCTTCGGTATATTGCCAATCCCATTATAATACGCAATGTCTATTTCGCACTTTACCTATCCATCGTATTGTATTTATTTATTGTATTTCCTGTTGGAGCGGCGCAGCAAAAACCAACCTCAAGCCGCTAGAAGTAACACATAGATGTGTATAGTGGCCACTTTTCGTCCTATTCTTTTTCCAACCGACTAACTATACAATCACTGCAAAGTTCTAAATGTTTGGCAACACTTCATACTACAGACAGTCATTCTGCTACAGCGTAAAACCCTATACCGAATTAAGGCTTCTACATACTGGCGCGACATGTCGCACGACGCGACACCGGTAGAAAATTTTACTGGAATTTTTCATAGAAATTGGAATTGTGTTGCGTCGCGCGACAAGTCGCGAGAAGCCTTTGTATCAGAAGCACTAAGTAACCTTTACGTCATTATACCTTAGGGGACCGGACTGCTTCTCCTTAACACAGGTTTTCATAACCTAGTTAGGAGAGCAGTGCTCACCCACACGTTTTTAGATATAGTACTTATTTTGTAAAACTGTATTTTTAACGTGTACTACAATGCTTTGTTTTCGAGTAAAAAAAAAAAAATGTGTTTATTCAGATTAATAATTTAAAGACATAATATTTACTTCTGCCAAACTGCACAGCAGTTAGTTGGCAGACGTAGCTCCTTTTTTTTTGTTTGTAAGTAAAATATAATAATATATAATTTCGTTCTTATGACACTTTTTCACATAGGTATAGGTTAAAACTATCTTGCATTCTAACTTCTAAACATACCAACAGTTGAATTATTTCCTTTTAAGTATCCTCTGCAGCGAGGCTTTCACAAAACATAATATATGAAAGAGGTACTTTTGTATTTTATTTTTAAAGGAGTTTTTGTGATACAGCTGTTTATATCCACTAGAAGGTTATTAAAAATAGTTGGGACTAAAAAAAAATCTACACCTTCGACCATAATAATTATTACAAGTGGGCACTAACAATCTTTTCATGTTATTAATCGTTTGAGATCTTGTGCGTATTATATTGTTTCTAAATTCATTGCTACCATACTTTTGTAAAGCTACTGACAACACTAATTCTCATGAACCGGCAGCAGTTTACATTCCAAAAATAAGTCTTCGTAATCACTACTTTTACACCGGTTTTTTGTGTTTTTATCTACTAACAGTTTCATGAATCTGATTTGCATTTTTCTAATTTTATCTAAATATGTTTTAAAATTTAATGTGTTACCATAGCATGCCATAAGAAACCAGTGAGTCCACCATAATAGACCATGTACAATGTTGCCCTATCCAGCACAAAACTGAGGAGGTGGAATTTTACAAGCACGTACCTAAGTTTGTCATATAAGTGTATAATGTGTGTTTTCCAGGAGAAGCTTATTGATGTTTTTATATTTGGTTTTATTAATGTTGATTATGATAAATCATGTCAGTCATGAGCGCATTTTATGATATTAGTCAAATCCTCCTGAATATTACTTTCAATTACATTTAAATATCTGCATAAACTAGACAAGTATGATGATACCGGATCGCAAGTGTCGCATATATCTGTATGCTGATGAGCATACAGATATATGCGACACTTGCGATCCGGTTGGCACACTACACGTAACGTATCTGGGCTCTCCAACGACGCCGTCAATGACCGTTCGCAATGTCCGTTCTGTGAGGTAGGCACGGAACCACCTGTTCAGTGGTCCCGCGACCCCACACTCCCCCATGGCTTGAAGCAGCTGGTGGTGCTCCAAGGTGTCAAATACTTTTTTGAAATCAATGTAGACCACCACCACCTACTTCTGCTGTTCCAAACACTCATTGACGTCATCCGCGAACTGCGCCAAGACCGTCGCCATGCTCCGCCCACGTCGGAACCACGTTGTGCATTTATCATGTTAAGAATACACTTACCTGATTCACAATAAAGTTTTCTACTATTTTATTTATAACTGACAATAGGATGGCTATTGGCCTACAATTTGCGTAATCACTATGTACACCTTGTTTAAAAATAGGTCTAATTAGTGTTGTTTTAGTTTCTCAGGGTATAAGCGGCGTGTAACCCCTTTTCAACACACAAGTTAATAAAGAAAGCTATTACAGGGCTCAACTTACATTTTAATAATTTAATTTCTTTAACTCTAATTTTATCTACTCCGTCAGACTTATCACAACTTAGCAAATTGATTATTTTATCTATAACTATTGGATACGATTTCTGAAACCGCAGTGATACATTTCCAGATTAACATAGCTAAATCTTTCTAAAAACCTATGACTACAGGCATGTTTTATATCTAATATTTCTTTGGTAAATGTTGTTGAAAAATTATTACCTACTTATCCTATCAACCGAACATTCTAATTTCCCTAAGTACTTTAAAATAACAGAATCTACGCTCCTTTTTTATTTCCTATCCATGAAATAATTTTAGTCCAAATCTTTCTAATATTCGTTTTATATGTTTTTATTTCTTCTTGACGGTATTTATTTTTCGCTTTATTTATACATTTATTTAATCTATGTCTAAATCTATTGTATTGTCTACGCAAATTCATATCCTCTGGTTTATTTTTCCAATTTCTAAACAACCTATCCCTAATACTTATCATTACCTTAAGCTTTTTTGTGATCTAAGGTTTACTTTTCCTTTTAACAAGTAAATAAACATTTTTTTTTGTATGTGTTTATGGGCAGCAGCATTCTCTATGTATTTTAACACCATACTGCGATCACCAACCCGCCTGCCAAGCGTGGCGATTATGGCAAACCCCCCCTTTGAGGGATGCCTATGTCTAGCAGTGGAAGTGTTACGGCTGAAATGATGTGTTTATATATCTCGAGACCAGAGGGTCCCGGTTCTTTGGAAGGCCCCTACCGACCTAGTCAATTTTAAACCTTTTTAAGTGCACCCAAGGACAACCCCCGGTTGGCATATGACTATTGTAGGATATGGAAAGAAATATATTAAATTACGGGTTTGGGTGGTTAAAGTAAACAGGGTAATTTGTCTAGGCATATGGAAGGACTATGGCCCCTACATGAATGTTTTTTATAAAACACACTAAAATGGCAGGGAGTGACTTGCACACTCAATAATGGGTCCCCGAAAACGGTCGCTAGCATAGTCATAGTGTCATATCGACAAGAGGGCAACATGTCCTGAGGTGCTTATGAGGAGTGGAGAGGTATTCTGTGTCTATCAGGACAATCCCGGAAGTACGGTCAAGATCTCTACCAGCATCTTACAGGAATACTTCCTTCCTCCGAGCACGTTTGCTCTTGCGAATCTCCACTCAAGCCGGCCAATAAAAGCAAGTAAGAGATGGGAGCTCTGTTCCTCGTCAGTGTTAACTCCAGCCAGCCAATGGTAAGGAAAGCCAGAGGTAAGGAACAAGACTGCTCCCGGGAAATAGGGTCCGTAGGGTCGCTACTGCCCAACATTACAGCTCACCACATGCTGCCCTGCGGGTTCATGTATCTCTTTTCGTCTGGCTCCTCACCTTAGACCTGTTTTAGCAAAGTAAACTCTACCGGCACAGACCTAGAGTTCGGAGCGGACAAGCTCCACCAAGACGTCAACGTAGAGATACGGCATTACTAGTATATTTTTAATTTTGGTGTCAGATTTCAATTGTGGTGTCTTACCAACTCTGGTGTCGACAATATAATTATTAGAAGCTTTCAGGATTAAATCAAATTCTCTGACATTTTATGTAACTATAAGAATACGTTTTTCGTGCTTAACAACATCTTATATTTTATGTATTTTAAAAATTCAGAAACTAAATTTTCCACCAAAATTAGTATATAATAAATCTTAGTTGTTGAAATTCACTCATGTAAGTATCGTAGCAGGTGGCGTTCTGAAGTTTCTGCCTACCCCCATGGGAAGAGAGCGTGAAGTTTTGGAAGTAACCATAATTTAAATCCCACAGACCCCTATATTGACGTGGAGACCAGAGAGATGATGCAGAGGTACGCTAATGACATCATAGCCTCCTGTGCCTTCGGCCTGAAGGTCAACTCACAGACAGTAGACCACGAGTTCTATCTGAACGGCAAAGAAATCACCAGAGCTTCCTTTGGACGAATCCTGAGGGTATTCCTAATTAGATGTTTACCCAGCGTTGCTCAGGTCAGGAGATTTTTATATGTATATCAAAATAATTGATATTTTACTATTTATCGACCCTTTGTAGGGTTCCGTAGTAAACAAGGAACCCTAAAAATATATATAATAGTTTCGCCATGTCCGTCTGTCTGTCTGTCTGTCTGTCTGTCTGTCTGTCCGTCCGTCCGTCCGTCCGTCTGTCTGTCCCCGGCTTAGCTCAGAGACACTAAGTCGTAGAAAGCTGTAATTTAGCATGGGTGTACATATTAATCACGCCAAGAAAATCGTAAAATAAAACCATTAAAATCATTTTTTTTCTCGTCTAATACATGGTGTGGAGTATCGTTGGATAGGCAGTTATAAAATATTGTGGGTTCTGTGAAAAACATTTTTCAATTCTGAGATCCGATTGCGTAATATTAATTAAGCTTTGCCCCCCTGCCAGCTAAATGGTTGGTTTTGGGTATGTAAAAAAATCATGGCAGTCGTTATATAACGAAATTAAAAGGAAAACTATCAAAGCTAAGTAGGGTTTACAAGTTAACGAGTAATCGTCGACCAACTTAAACTTGCAGTTGAAGAATTGACCGTAAGTATATAGGTGTATGGGAGAGCATGTTTTTCAACAACAATGTTAAGTTTGTTTTTGGGATGAATTCATCCTAACTACGGAACCTTTCATTGTGCGTGGTCCGACACGTACTTGGCCGGTTTTTTAATGATACAAATCTGTACTTAGCTAATAATGGGTTGCCCCAACTACAGAACTTAATACTCAGAGAACATGTTACAAAGTATTATTAAAGGAACAAAAATTATGAACAAATTTTATTTTCAATATTACCTAGATGATGAAACTGTCACTGGTGCGGCGCGAATCTACAGAATACTTCACAAATGTTGTCCTCAGCACAATGAGGGACAGAGAGAAGAACAATATCGTCCGGAATGACATGATCAACATTCTGGCCGAAGTGAAGAGAGGTCAGTTAAAGGTCTTCCTTTTTTATGTTGACTTTTGTACTATCACTCGTACTTGTATGTTTTTTACACTTTCGCATAAAGTCGACCGTCCCTACCCAGGATGGGCACGGATGGATTACTCAGGTTAGCAACGCTGGTCATTTCTTTGCCAGCCACGTATTGGTGCATATCATAGCCGTAGGTTGCAGATGACGATCCAGCCTACATTTTCACTATTGCTTGCAATCTAGCGTTAATTTAAACAATTACATTCTTGCTTGAATTTAGACCCTGAATGTTATTCATGAGCCGTGGTTGCCCAGTGGTAACGGCCGCGACTTACGAGTTGTAGGTAAGTCGTAGGTTTGAACCCAGATATGCGCTTTACTTTGTGTAAATTATTTAACCACCACTGCTCTCAAAACGGTGAAGGAAAAATTAATCATGAGAAAATCGGCATATCCTAAAACCAAAAATTCGAAGTCATATGACATCCACTAGTCCGCACTCCCTCTCACAGAGAGGAGGCCTGTATCCCGGCAGTGGGAACATTATTGGCTGATTACATATTTTATTCGAACCATTTCTATGATTTCTTTGAATCAAAAAGTAAAAAAATACTACTGGTAATAACTGTATGCAAGCAGAATTCACCATGTTTTCATAGCTATCTTAATGATCTTACAGCAACTTAGCTAGAAGACATGACACATATTAAGGAACATGAAACTAATGATAGTATTACAACAGGTCAACTCACTCACGAGAAAGAGGGTGAAGACACTGATGCTAGTTTCGCAACAGTTGAAGAGTCACACATTGGCAAAAAACAACATGGCTATGGTAAGCACACTATGGTTGCTTACGAAGCGATTAACTCGGGTCGGTTTCTCATCCGACAGGCACTATACATGATTTTATTCAAAAATGAAACAGTATACTGTTCTATGTGTGAAACTGTCTCACATAAAAGTTAACCTTGAAAATATTATTTTTAATTTCACAATTTCTGAAATTTCTGATAAATCTTACTTACTCTTTCATTTCTTATTCTTTCATGTTCTCGATATAGTGGAAATTTGACTGTTGAATACTATTTTCCAGAGTGGTCGGATACGGATCTCGTTTCCCAAGCAGCGTTATTTCTGTCCGCTGGTTTTGATACATCTTCCTCGTCGATGTCGTTCCTGCTGTACGAGCTGGCACTGAACCCCGACGTGCAGAACCGCCTGCTGGAGGAGATCAGAGAACATGATGCCAAGAACGGGGGAAAGATTGACTACAACTCCATTCAGAGCATGACGTATTTGGATATGGTGGTTTCAGGTAAGATGGTGAATTAGTGATGGCAACTTAAAGAATAAGCTACAACAAGGATATAGAATCATTATATTTAATATACCAACAAAAATGAAAACTTACTACGTGGTAGTGTTCAAGGTAATCATTATCAGCCTATAATGCTTCCACTGCTAGGATACAGTTCTCTCTACGACGGGGAGGGGTGTGTCTTCGAATTTTTGAGAGCAATCATTATTTTTATCAAAGTATAAGGGCATACAACGGCACACTAGCGCCACTTCTTTCGTAAAATATCTCGTGACTGAGAAGGAATTATGAATAACGCTCAATAAGTTCCCTCGGTAGTGTGTCTAGAATTTTCTAATACCTTTTATAAAGTTGAATATTGAGACACGAAGCAACAAAATACGATTTTGAGGAATGTGGCCGCTTTTCTTTATATCGTATTTTGTTGCTTCGTGTCTCAATATTAAACATTTGAAATGACCTACAACTTGCTTGTCGCGAACTTTTCCACTAGGCCACCAATGCCATTCAACGCAATATTTGAACATATTTACAGATTTGTATAATTATGTTTTCAGAGGGATTACGGCTGTGGCCTCCTGCCGGGGTTATAGACAGACAATGTGTGAAAGATTACAATTTTGGTAGACCCAATAGTCAAGCAAAAAAGGATTTAATTGTGAGTAGAACTATTAAACTCTTTCTTTATACTTCGCCATCTGGTTAAGAGTATGGAATACCATCTTTGTTCGTAGAGTAAAGATTGAAATGGTCATGTTGCAAGTGCAGCTTGTCTGGTGGTACGTGCAAAAGTCCTTAGTAAGCTAATTGTAACTCGACTTAATTCTACAAACATGATGGCCTTTATCCCAAAACTTGGTGTACTAAATAAAAATGTCACACTACATTGAATTCGTTACGAATAATCTAAAGAATACTTCAAAAAGAATTCATTGTTTCGACTTTGACTCGAACCATCGCATCACCGACCGTCGTCATCCTTATACCGACAGTTTGCCGAACTAGCCAGCGAGCCCGTATGAACTAGCCAGCGAGCCCGTATGAACTAGCCAGCGAGCCCGTATGAACTAGCCAGCGAGCCCGTATGAATTGATGATTGATGAAATGATTTCTAACTTTATGAGAACAAAATTAGTTGTTCTGTATGAACAAAATGTGAGCATATAAGGAATTGCGGTTGTTTCAGTTGGCAAAATATGTATAATATGACAACTGTAAATTATCAAATCACATTGTAAAACATTATATAAATCTTCGTGTAAAAGATCAAAGTTTTGTTAAATAATAGCAATAATAAATATTATTAAATGATAATTAAAAAAATTTATTTTTCTTGATTTTTAAATTCTTTATAAATGTTACTAAAACAAAATAGAAAAATACTTTACAATAAAAAAAATGCATGAAATCGTACATATTTCGTGCCTAGGATTTACCTACCTCCAATCTTATGCACGGCAAGCGGTCTTGAAACATACGGTCTATTTCAAAATCAAAATATTTTATTTCACATAAGCCTACATGCCGTCCTCCTAGAACCGTGCACCTAGCTTCTGACGTTTCATAACTGCCCACTTATGAAACGTCAGAAACTAGGTGCACGGTTCCAATTGGTTTCCTATGGAGAAGAGCTGGCAAAAAACTCCACGGTTACTCTTTTAAAAATAATTGGCTTTTACAATGTTGCAAATTACAGTGTTAATAATAGGTATGAGAGGACAGTGTAGGCCCGTCAAAAGTACCAGGTACTTAACAAAATAGAAAATGGTCTAGAAATCTAAAGTCTATTAAGCCTGTGAGGACGTTGTAGGCACAACGTCCTCACATTAACAAAATAACAATATAAAATATTATTAAAATAATAAAAGTTAAAACCTTGTTGATATTAAAAATTGTAGGTCTACAATGTCAATTAAGACGTTGAATATCGATTAGTAAATGTGAACCCTATTATTGCTTGTCGTTATGCGCACTAATAAAAGTATTAACATTAATTTATAAAAAAAAAACAATGCTTATTGAAAACAGACTTTAAAAAAATAATTACTAGGGGTTACCACTTAATGGAGCTGGTGTACTTACTACATACACGAGTAGGTACAAAAGATTTTGTGCACTTACTACATTATTTATTTTTATAAAGTCTACTTTTATGTTATTCAACAGATTCGCGAAGGTGAGGCTGTCGTTCTTGCGCCTTGGGCATTCCATAGAAATCCTAAGTACTTCCCCGATCCTACTAAGTTTGACCCTGACAGGTTTTCGCCGGAAAACAGGGTCAAAATCATACCTTTTACGTATATACCTTTCGGAATGGGGCCTAGGAACTGTATTGGTGAGTCTGAATTATTGTTATAACATCATTTGAACAAAATTGAATCCAATTCTGTGCAAATGGTGTGACAGGTATACTGCAATATGTCGGTATTTCTTAACACATGACAGCGTAATATGAAGTCCATTTTTTGGACGCCGCATTTTAGATGATAGATTTATAATCAATCAATCAACTCAGCCTATTATATAGCAGTCCACTGCTGGACATAATATGTCCAGCAGTGGACTGCTATAGGCTGCGCCACAACACCCTGTCCTCCGCCTTCCGCATCCAGATTTATAATCATTTAAAAAAGCAAAATTTCTTATCCTAGCTAGCATGTTTAGTTTTTAAATTATCTACTTTTTTTTGAAAATCTTCGTGTTTACGTTGTAATTTGAATATACGGGCAATTAAATTAAGTTAGTAGTCAATTTGTTTAACAATATTCATCATCATCAACATCATCATTTCAGCCGAAAGACGTCCACTGCTGGACTTAGGCCTCCCCCAAAAAAGGGGGGGATTTGCCATAATCGCCACCCTTGGCAGGCGGGTTGGCGATCGCAGTATGGTTTTAAAAGTGCATAGAGAACACTGCTGCCCATTCTCTAGTAAGTCCCTTAGTCGCCTTTTACGACACCCACGGGAAGAAATGGGATGGTGCTATTCTTTACGTCCGGCACCAAACGGAACAATACCAGTTTTTATCAGTATCTACTAACATGTTGTTCCTTCCAATAGATGGCGTTAAACTCATTTTTAACTATTATAGGTTCCCGCTTCGCGTTGTGTGAGATGAAAGTAATGGTTTACCTGCTCGTCCGAGACATGGAGCTGTACCCGTGTGAGCGGACATGCTTCCCTCCCGAGTTGACCAACAATGGGTTTCTTTTGGAGTTAAAGGGCGGCGCCTGGGTTAGGATCAGAGTTCGCCCCCAAAATAGATTATGAAAATTGTACATATCTGACCTTTACAGATGTACCTTGACAGACTGTAAGCTTTCTGAAGAATAAATAAATAAATAAGACTAAATAATGTTTATTTTGTGTATTACCTAACGTACTTATTTATTAACTAAGTATTTCAAGCAATGACGTCGTTGAGGCCATTTAATTAGCATTATGTTCGGCTTTGTAGTTCGCTTGTCATCTCTGTCAGTCCCGACATTCCTGTGTGACTGTCGTATACAAAATACCCGAGTAAGTATTGCACTGTAAGTACGTTTACATTTTTATGTTGATAATTATTTGGCATATTTACTTAGGTATAAGAGTTGTTTTGAGTAGGAAAATAAACTTTATTAATTCTTAGCTCTTCATGTTGTGCAATTTTTTTATTAACTTGCTATTTTTTCTGTCTGTTTGGTACAAATTATTGACTGGAATAAAACGAACGCTCTTCAACGCCCTCTATGGCAATAATTATGAACTACATGAAAACTGTGCTAATGACATCTAGTATCGAATAGTAATATTAAATTGTTCCATCATGTGAAATAATTTTGCTATTCGTCAATAGATGGCGGAACCTACAGCAAAATTAACTCACTTATTGAACTATTGTGTGCAGTTAATGTGTTAAGTTCATAAGTAATATAACTGAGTCTAGTAATAGAAACTTTCTATTCAGTACTTACCAACTTGTTTGCTTGTGTAGTAGCTTCTAAGATTACTTTTATAACCTTTTGGAAAAATACCTCGATTTTCGAAAAAAGGGGTAGGTACTAATTAGGGCACCGATCATCATCGATCAGAAAACATTTTGTTTTTAACATTTTAACATGTACCTATTGTTTAGGTTAATTGATTTCAAAAGAAATTGTTAAGTACTTTAGTCATTTTTATCATTTCTTAATAATTATTTAATAATTTCATTTTCATCTTTTCATTTGTATATAGTTTCCTAAAGTAGTTAAAAACTTAAAATATAATAATAATATTTATAGTAATAGTTAAAATGTAGGTCTAAATAAAATTTGAGGTATTGTAACATTTATAAAAAAATATATAATACATTTTAAATAAAATTAAAATAAAATAAAAAATTGCATTCCTCCAGAGAACACCAGTGATCTCGGTCTTTGGCGTCTATGAGCTAGTTTTTGCCTGCAACTCGTGTGATGTCGTCTGCCCATCGAGTTGCAAGTCTTCCTCTTTTCCAGGCCATGACGTCATGCGAATTGTCCATCGATCGTCACTCATTCTCGCTACGTGTCCTGCCCATCTCCATTTTAACTTGAGAGCGTTAGGTGAGAGCATCTTTTACTCCTGTCTTTTGCCTGATGATAGTGAGACGAGTTTTTTGACATTTTCTGATTTTTGCGACACTTCTCTCCGTGCTTCGCTGGCAGGACGTGATTTGGTGAACTTCCACGTTTGACAGGCGTAGGTTAGCGAAGGTAAAAGACACGAGTCCATTACTTTGTGACTTCTGACTTTTTAGAATTTCCTTTAGGCTGCAAAACTCTTTCTATCATGTCGTTGTTATTAATTCTTCTATCCACTTCTGCATCGTTGTTTGGTTTTTGTAGGGAAATTTGTTTTCCTAGGTAGATATAGCTCTGAACGTACTCTACTGGTGTGTTGTCAAGACATTAACCGCCTTATTACAAAACAAGATTTACATTTTGACATGGCTTAAACCATGGAGCCAGTTTTTGTAATAAGAACGTAACAGTGATTGAAATACCGTTCTTTATACAAAACTGAAAACTTAGTTCGGTACTAAGTTGTCAGTTTTGTGTTTAGGAACTTAACCCTAGTCGGAATAAAGTTCGAAATTCAATAATGGCTCCATGTTTTAAACCTGGGTCTGAAGATAAACCTTGTTTTATTTATTTATTTATTTAACACTTTAAGCACACAACATGTACAGAGGCGGACTTAATGCCATAGGCATTTTCTACCAGTCAACCTTTGGGTGATGCAGAGACAAGCAGTGGTAGGTGCAATAACGAAAATTGTGAAATAAATATTTATTTAAATTTATGGATATACATACATATACCTATTAAAAACTTGTTTTGTAATAAGGGGGATAAGGGTTTGTGCGGCATTTGTCATGAGTTTTGTTTTGCTCAAGTTAATTTCTAATCCTGCCTCTCTGCTTGCTTGTTGTAACGTGTGTAACATTGACTCCAGCTCTGTGCTATTTTCTGATAGGAGGACAATGTCATCAGCGAACCTTAGGTGACGTTATATACATAATATATAATATGGCTTATGCCTTATCAATTCGCTAAATAAAGCCTATTCCCCATACAAGGAATACATGAACCTACCTACACACCGTAATGACGACTATTCAGTAGTATCACTGCGGTTAGAAATTCCCGAAAACATGCAATTATTATAGGTTTATTAAGTATATTATTATTAAACGTATTAATTAAACACCTACGGGTTTTTAGTTTCAGCAATTATTAATCCAATTAAAATATATGTGGTGTATGTGTCGGATAAGGACTACAATACAATAATATTCCTTATGCAAAACTATATGGTAGTATAAATTAACTCATTTATCAGTTGTTTAATTACATTTTTAGGAGTATCAGCAATTTTTAAGGTTTTTAACCCTTGACGCTGAAAGAGGGTTGTTATTATTCTCATTCGTTTTGTTTCCGTGTGAAAATACTGATTTTCGGCATCTAATGAAACTTGCAGGCAGTCCCTGTGGAGACATGTAATCATTCGATTTAAAATAAAAAAAGAGAGCTATCTTGTACATATACTTGACAAAAGGCTGTAGCTAAATTACTTTTGTAGAAAGATGATTTTTCAGGATATCTTTCATGTAGGCGTTTAAAGGGATTGTATTAAAACAATGGATTAATTCACATTCATAAATCGTATATTTATCTTCTTATTTTCACATAATTCTTACGAAATAATACATAAAAATCTGTCTTTTCGTCAATTGCACGATAATCATACTACTACTGCATTCTTAAAGTTAAAGAAAAAATATCTTAAAATAAATGAACATAATACAAAACAAAATGCTTAACACCTATAAATACTTAATAACTGGAATTATGCACCTTTGTAGCTTACTAACTATTAATTATGGATCAACTTTGAGAAATTTAAACAATAGGCTGACAGCTCCAAAGTCAATAAAAAACTCTATTTTTAAAACACTAATTAAATGCTAATGTTTTATTAATTCAGTGATCAAAAGAACATCGTGCATAATTATTTTTTCATTTCGAAATTTAAAACTTTACAATGTACGTAAAGTATTTATGCAGGGATGTTTGTCAAAAAACGAAACCAGCCAATATTGTTGATCTACGCCACACAATAAACAATCACACAATCTACGTACAACTACTTTTGACGACATGGTTGGCGCAGTGGTTAAGCGGTTGACTGCAGCGCTGCGTGTCGCGGGTTCGATTCCCGCACGGAACAAATATTTGTATGACCTACAAGTAGTTATTCCGGGTCCGGCTGTTTGTGTTTGTGAGTTTATATGTTTGTAAACGCACTCACAATACAGGAGAAATTCCTAGTGTGGGGCAACGTTTTTTTAAATAAAAAACAAACACTATAGAAAAGAAATGCGGTTAAAAATTAAAAGAAATTTACTGATGTAGACTAGTTCCCAAAGTGAATCCAAATTAATTTTTTTATAATAATGTATGGACTATGTCTGAAATAAATGAATTAATAATTAATGTATAATTACGTAAAAAAACAAGTTCCACTACAACAGACTAGCCATAACTTAGATCTTAATAAATTCAAATAAACCGACTAATAAAGGTAAAGAGAGTTAAAATCGTTGTTCTATTAAGACACAGGCTTTGTACTGTCACTTTATATAACGCTACATAAATAAAATATCATAAAATCAATCTTACCATTAATAATTATCTGTGCTTCAATAAATATATTAGTTTTTGTGGAAGAATTAAAAGTTAATAATTATATTATTTCAGATTTTGTATAAATATTAAAAATAGATGGCTATCTAAATAACAGTATAATGGAGAGTTGTTAGTGATGACCGACTGAAAGGAACTATTTACAGAAAAAATGTTTAATTTTATCTTACATCACAGCGTGTGCCTGAGAGTCGCAAACTTAAATACTAAAAAATAATAAAATTAAATTGTCAAAAACATGTATGTATTTTACTCTTTATATCTTAAATTAAAACACTCTTTTTCATCAAACTAATCTTTGGCCTGCAGATCTTTTTGTCATTTTATTTTTATTTGCACGAACGCGCATTTTTATCTTAATTTTTTTATTTTAAACTAACACAGAGACGGGAATTTTAAATAACAGTATAAAGTTTATTTAAATTACAATTATAGATGAATCCTATCATAACATATTAGAGCTCGAGAAATGACATGAATTTAAAGAAACTATGCAATTAAGTACATTATCGTTTCACGTATACAATACATATGGCAACTCGAAATATGCTTAACATTATTATAAAATAACTGGACACTAAACAACTTAAAACTATATTTTATAAATTAATTGGAATGTTCGCATTATCATAACACATTACGTATTACACACACGTATCATACGGTAACAACAATTAAAAATACTTTATCAAAAATTCGTAATGTTTCTACGTAAACAACCATCAAAATTTTTGTTCGACAGTACAATCGTACATCGAGAATAAAATACTAATAAAATTACTTAAAAAAATAATATGGACATACCAACGAGTCGGTACGAGTTAATTGACGGGACAATCCAACCGATCGGTCTCCAACAGATCGGTTTCCAACCAATTATATTATCCAACAAGTAATTGATCCAACATCCACGAGTACAACCATTGAAACTATTTCGATCCGAACATTGAGCCTATCTTAGCTAATTACATTCATATAACTTTTCAAAAACACCTAACTTTGAGACCACCTCCAATTTGCAAATTACGGTCGAATACACTACAAAGATTTGGACTGTAAGTCTATATTATATTACAATATAATATAGAAACAAAGATACATAAGAAGACAAGAATATAATATTAAGTACAAAGAAGGGTTTAATAGTTGACTAATCATTACAGCCCTTAACAACTTCCATACTTATAGATCTAGTAACATCAAAAATGTTAGTAGTTATCTTTTAAAAATGCCAAAGCATTTCTCAAATATGCTAATTGAAATGATGGTCGTGACACAACTGTCCAACAAGACCATATTATGGCCATCTAAACTTGGAGGTGATCTCATTTCTTTTCACATAACCTGATTATAACTATTCATTTAATTCAATAAAGTCCTTGGATGTAACGGAAGATTGGAAAAATCAATTGACAGTTTCTACTGGATACATAATAATTATCTCTTTTTTAAACATTAACAATAATTTCCTCCAAATCTTTCCACTGTTGTTCAAATATAATCAAATATCAAGGAGCTCTCTGCTCCTAACCTACTTACTATTACTGTATTTTCGAATTCCACCTCAAGCCAAACTATCCAAGGACAAGATTCCACTATACTCGAACGTAACCATCGACATATCACTGTTTATCTTACTCTGAGCATCGACTTTCAACAAATTTTAACCTAATTCTTACTTCATTTAAACTAAGAGTAGGACATATCGCTTAGGTTTTCTGATTTAACTTTGACGAAGTTGGGGTTTTCGGTATTGAATTCGGGTCCCTTGGGGCCGAACTGGTAGACGAGGCGCGCCGTGGGTACGGAGACCAGCACCGACTGCCGGTAGTGGTACCTCATGGCTCGGCTGAACTTCTCGAAGGTCATGTTTTCGTTCTGTTTCATGTGGCCCCACAGTTTCGCCACCTCGTCTGGCTTCACGAACCTGCAATGAAAAATGTTTTGTTAGTCTAATTTTATTTATGTTAACAAAATGTGCTGTGAATTAGCATTTGTTGCAACGTTGTCACAAGACACGTGCTCTGTGTTATTGTGTGGGATCTATATATTTGAATACATAACCGACTGGAAAACGATAAAGCCTAAGTACTTTTATGTTTTAAATCTTGTTCTGAAGGTTAATTGTGCTTTTATAGTTTGTGCATCGATTCATTTTCATCTAAAAGGTCACTCAATCGTAGACCACGTCAGTTTATTCCTTGGAAATGCAATTACTAAACATAATCGCTAGTGTCGGTTGCTGTGATTTATTCGTGAACTTGGAAAGAGTAAAATATTTTTAATTGTCAGCCAGAGCACGACACCCTCTTTGTGTGACTGCACTCCTCGGAAGTGTGTCACCGTGGCTTGGAGACGAGCAACCTTTGTCTGTACGTGACCCTCATTCAAGAAACCAAAGGATAATAAATCTTTGACACTCAGCATCAAGGTCCAAACTGCAACCTTAGCCTCGCAGAACTCTACGGCTCCATACATCATGAGCAGTTTTTAGTTGTTTTATCAAAAATTAAAATATTTTTATTAGACGGTCAACTAGTACTTATATAACATCGATCAATTATAATCAAGTCAAGTTCAACTGGAAACGATAATAATACACCTCGTCATATAATTTAATGCTCATTAAATGAATTCTCAGCCTTTATTTGTTAGACTTATATAGTTGTTGTGGCATAAAAGTATGTGTATAGGCAACCGTGTCAAGTTCTGATGCAAAGTGTCCAGATAATTGTGTGCAGAGTCAAGGATATCTTGTTGCAGTCATTATCGGCATAGTTAGCAAACGTGACGAGGAGACCGACAAGCGAGCGGACAATACAGACGCCGATGTGAGATCTAATATAAATATACTCATAATACTCGTGGAATGATCTATTGAGGCATAGCAACGCGCTGCTGCGATGCGCCCACCGAACAATGCGTAACGTGGCCTACTATCTATTTTAATGATTATATTCATTTACTTTAACTATTATAGCATTAACTTTTCTTCCTGCTTTATGACATTTATCTTTACGGATGTGTTGCATTTTTGGTGATTTATAACCATCACATCACTATGTATGCCTCTTGGTAACTCATTATAGATTGGATTGTTAGGTGTTAAATTGTTTAATCAGTTGATATTCAAATCTGCTATTAATAAATCTTTATTTCTGACAATGTTACACTTTGCAATGTACAGTCCATATTATCACAAGAATAGATTGATATTATTATAATATAGCACTAATACAACATAAATTAATAGATCATAATTTTTACTGTTATAGATAAACTACAGACTACGGTTAACATAAAAATGAGATCAGTTGCTTAAATTGTGGATGGATTATACTGACTTCTGATACTAACACCAAAACAATGAGATCGAGTTGCAAGCATAAGGCACTATTTTTTAAATTAAAACAATAAAGTAAAAAGCGGGACATGACACTAAATTAACATCATGTTCTCCGGCCGAATCACTGAGCTAGGTGAGCTACTGTACTGACGTGCAGCTCAGTGAATCGTCCGAAGATCATGCCGTCAAGACAAGTTGCAAACACCAACAATAAGCTGTTAGAGCTTTTCCAGAGCCTGTGTACGACTGAAGCCACTTTCTTTCTTAAAATGCATAAAAATCGTCTGTTTAGGCGTGAAAAAACATAAGCACTACAGTGGCTGGAAAGCCCCAGCAACGGTCTGAACGCGTTATTATGCTAGAAAAGTAACGCAATAAAGGCTTTCAGAGTAAGGTTGACCTACAGGTGTAAAAAGTTTGACAGAACGCCTTGAATAAAGTGACTTTAATATCTACTGAGCACTTAGCAAACTTGCGAGCCAACATGTTACTTCTCATAGCTAACGCCCTGCGTTCTCTTTCAATGTCCATATCATCCTACAAATCTTCAGTGACTATATGACCCAAGTACTTAAAATGTTTGACCCATGTTAAGGTCAAACCGCCAAGCATCACCGAGGGAACATAGTGTGGGCTTTAGTTTTTGCCAACAAAGACCATCAGTTCATTCTTAACAGAGTTATACCTCAGACCATGTCTTTCGGCATACCCCTCACATATATACACCAGCCTTTTCAAACCACTAATCGACGGGCTGAGCAACACCATGTCTTCTGTATAGCTGATGCAGACGCTGGTGCTGATGCTTATAAGTTCATTTGTCAGTAAACATATATAAATTGGTAAGTAGTAAGTAGTACTAGTGCCACTAGTTCATCGACTCCACTCATGAGTACTTGATCAGCAAAAAAGTTCTATTTATAACTTTCCTTTTGCGTTAAACAGCGTTTAACATTGAGAGTCTAGGTCGAATGCAAATTATTGAACGATTCGATATCGCAAAGGGAATTACGTGTTAGCATCTATTTTATAGCTCTCCATAAAACTGTTGGAAGACAGCCGTGGCATTGGTATAGCGTGTCGGACGCCGTTTTTTCTTCGGCTCATCTGTTATAATTGCCTTTTTTCTCTTCCACAGTGATCTGTCATTGGGTCACAAACTCACAATGCCACATCCTGATCGATTGTCACACCGAACCTTAGCTGATAATAACTGATCATTTGTTTCGCTTCCGACATCGTTGTTGAAGTTTATTGGCTCATTTACTTTGTGTTTTTTATGTAATCTAATAGAAGAACCACCTCTTTAGTACTTATTGTTTATCTAAAAATAGATAGATAGATGTGCCTATCGCACTGTTATCCACTTTTGAATGAAAACATTATTATCGTTTGTGTAGCAGTTAATAAGCATCGAATTCTGATCCTAAACAGTTTGTTGGTCTAAACATTTTACTGCAGCGTCTAGCTTCCTCTTAGATATAACAGGAAATGCAGGTGCATAATTATTATGAACACTTAATCGTATCAATTTGTCAGACATGTTGCCGTGTTGGCATAACAATCATTATGTTTTAGAAGTTGTTGCTACTTGGAATGAATCATCATCATCATTAGCAAGGACATGAATTCATTTTCCATGAATAATGTGGAAAGATGAGGTACTTTTTGAATATTGTGAGACATTTTCTTCTTATAATTGAAACAATAGGATGTCATTTTGAAAAAGCAACAAGTGTATTATATCATTAACCTTGTAAAAGCGTGGTATGAACTATAAAAATGTGATTCATACGAATTTGGATGCTTGTTGCGTACAAACGAGGCCGGCCTTGTGTTGTATCGCTGCATCAGTTGGGCCAAGGACCGACTGTGACCCTACGTGACACGCATGGATAACAAATATACGGTGAACATGCTGCGAGAATGATTGGAATGATGTTACTGACAAAGATATTGAGGCTAGAGGCGATATAAAACAGGGTGCAGATTTTGAATATGATGGAGTATGGACTGACGAAGTTATAAAAATATTTATTGAAAATCTGCATTCGAATAGAACATATTAAAAAGCTGATTTTAAGTGCCCATAATGCATTTCGAAGTATTTACCACAGCAAAATTACTTCGCAGAATGCATGTAATGCCAAAACAGGAACCCAAAATTTGGTCAATTAGAATCGTTGGGTCTTGAATGACGCAAAATAACACATACCTAGCATGTATATTTACATGTAAACAGTAACCTGTTTGACCCCCCTCTCGGATATATCCCCCGCGTACAAGTAAACTTGCAAAACGTGACTCTGACTTTCGTAAACAAGTTTCGGAGACCTCCTTTGGTTTTTTAAATATTTTTTACCAAAACTTATCTGATGGTGCTCGTCCTTTGTTGTTGTGTATGCAAATCTGGGGTTTGTTCTTGATGTGTTGATATCTGTGTAACTTGTGTACTTCTTAATATTGCGTTACATGTTTTTTTTTATTCAAATATCACCTTTTTGAATAGATATTACTGGGTGAGGCTACATAAAGGGTATCATCAGCATCATTTTAGCCGAAAGACCTCCACAGCTGCACATAGGCCTCTCCCAACATTTGGGGGGGGGGGGGTGCCATAATCGCTACTCTTGGCAAGCGAGTTGGCGATCGCAGTATGGTGTTCTAATGCATAGAGAACGCTGCTGCCCATTCTCTAGTAAGTCCGTTAATCGCCTTGTAATGTACGACACCCACTGGAAGAAATAGGGTGGTGCTATTCTTTACGTCTGGCATCACACGTTATGAACACATATGACACATGTACCCATCCCTGCTTATCTATGAACTAGCATTAGCCATTAGAAATAACATAAAAAACAATGAAATATTTATATTAGGGTAGATATATTTGCACACCTGTTAAGATAAGTAGGATATGGTTTTTTTTTTTTTAATGTACCTCATGTACCCTTAATCAAGCAAATAAATGATTTGATTTGATTTGTATAATTGTCTAGTACTAAAACTACCACAATGTATAAAAAAATGAAACCCTCCACAAATATATCTAAATATGCAAAATCATTAGGCAGGCAAACGTAACCAGGCCTATCAAATCTTCTAACAGTTCAGCGGAACACAGAAGCCATTCCTTCGTCTGCAATCATTACAAAACATCTCATCTTTGACAACATGCATCACACAAGGCATGCCTTCACATGCAAGCTTTCTCTTTATTCTCCTTGGCCTTAAAAACCAACGACCCTTTTGCAGAAACTACTAATTTCTTTCGTAGAACGAAAAGGTCCTTACGCCAAAAATGTGATACAAGCCTACTTTAAAAGTCACTCATCTTACGTCATTCTTCTACACCTTTCATCATAATAATATCATATCGGTGCATTGACAGATTAGCCTTGGCAAACGTGCGTTTAAAATGCAAATATATGCGTGCACATATAGAGAATTACCTTTAAATTTGTCTTTTCGTGTCATCTGTAACCGGTAGAAGGGACATACCCGCGGGGACGTACCGATCTCAATGATGTTGCGATTAATTTGCACACTGTACACGATTCTTGGTACACATTTTATAGTGTGAATAGGCATAATTGGTACATTTGTGTGTGGTTTTTGTAAAAGATACGGCCTCCAAGTCATTTTAAAGTGCCATTAAGCATGCATTGAATTTGTCAATTGTTTTATCATAAACTTTATTAAATTCGTTAAGAAAGTAAGTAATTATCGCGGTCAGTTAATATCCAGTACGCCTGATGCTACTACATGCAGACTGAGGCAAACGCGTTCAGATAAGCCATTAGCGTGCTGGTTGGTGTAGTTACCTTAGCAACAATGTATTATTATTTTTTTCAAAATCATACACTAAACCTGTGTCGGCAACCGGTTTTCATTTTGGTTTATAAACTTGTAAATAAATATTCGCATAAACAACTTTGGATCGGGCGCTTGGATTTATATTTTGTTATTAATGTTTATGGTTTTTTTAATACATTTTATGTTTATTGCTGTGCATTTTTTTAAAGAAAACGTGATCACCTGATTAATTAATAAGCAAATTAATACACTTAAACTAAATATCTATTCAAAAACTTTTTTCCTTTGTACAGTCAGCGATTCAAAAGTATTTATGAAAGGTTGATGATATTTAAGATGTCGTCAATGCTACTGAGGGGAACGTACCCTTGTGAAGTGTACGTGGTATAGGCAACCTATAATTATTAATTCACAATAATACAGTTATTATTGCAGTGATCATGAAACCCAACACGTAAATGCTCTTTGTGGCTTTGAGTAATGCTGACGCATTCAGATGTCCTACACATTGAAAATTGCATTTAAGTTTTCTAATGAACTGAAGCTTTTAAATTATTTTATTTGAATATTAATTCATGATTTTTGAACAACTCAAAGAAAAAAAGGAATTACTAAGTCTTTCTGACCTTAGAGAGATAATTTGGTAACAAGAAAAACTGCTCTCATAATTCAATTGCTATAGATTCCCCGTCCTCAAAATCTCCGGCTGCGTTCTCTGCAACGATTGGCAAAATTTACAAACGGGCTGGTTCAATAATAGTATGAACCTTTATCATAGGGTTGGCAACTTGTAGATAGCTGATAGCAGCAGTCTTATCAGCGTGTTAACGACTTGAATCATTAGGGTTATCGAAAATATCTCAGAGTTTGGTAGACGTGACATCTAAATTAAATTTAACTCTATACAGCATATTTAATATTTAAATCCGACTTAGTTAGACATTCATTAGTGTTTTAGTTGTACGATAGAACAGACGAAGACGGACATTTTCAAAATTCAAATTAGATTCCAGTAGCGCTTCTATATTTTTGTTATTTCAATGTAGTACAAAGTAAGATGCTATTATAATATTTTGTTTTGTTACTGCGATTTGTTCTACTGTTACTGTTATCATCGATATAATTGTACCATACTCTATTGTGGATTATAAGAACCAGTATAACCCCTCTTTGATATGACATAATCGCTTGCATTGTGATATCTTATCACATCATAGAAGCAATACAGTAATAAATATCTTTTGCGTCTTTATTATTACTCAATGCACTATCTACTTCTTTGCCAAATGAAGAATTAAGATTTTCCATATTAGTAGCTACACCAAAACTAAGATCAAGTGTTCAATATAAGGTTATAAGCAATTAATTGTGTAGACATTTCAATAACTTTCTGTTATATTTTAAGACTAATTGTAAAACCTTTTTAGAAGTTCTGATTGAGAAATATTTCGAAGATTTTAGGAATATTTGAGAAACTTGGTAGGTTTATTTAGGGCGACCATATTTTGATCCTTGATTATAATTTGGTTATTGTATCATCTTGCACATGTTATAAAATATTTTTTAAACCCACATTAATACATTTCAGAAGTGTTTATTGGAAATTTAAAAGCTTACGCTTTAAAAGATTTTGCAGGACTTTCTGTTGATCATGCTTAAACTACCTGTTCTTTTGGCAAAAATCCGTTTTCAATTTCTTTATTTCACCGGTAGAACATCCAGAATATCATTATTTGTTAACCAAAGTTTAGTAAAAGCTGTTTCATTGCAACATTCTGAAGACATTAGTTAAAACTTGTGTTGGAAATTTTTGGCAAGGAGCTCCACACTACGATTTTTCCATTCGATCAACTTTTGACTCTGTCTCGATTGTTTTAAAGTTTGGTTTCCCCTGCAGTAATGTACCGTACGATTGTTTTCAATTCTGAACATGTCTGAATTAATGCGTTCCAGGTATTGTGTGTAGTTGCGTACGTAAACAAGAGATGTTCGCGAACTGTTTGATTTCTTTTTTGAGGTTATTTTGTTTTCAATGGCTTCTGTTAACCGCAAGGTTTACCTTGCATTCGTTGATTAGACTCACTACGGCTAATATGTCCAAATACTGGTTAATATTCGTAACTTGCATTATTATTATATTTTTGACTTAAGTTGGAAAATAAAATTCTTCTTCAAAAACTTATTTATAGAAAAGAAAGCTGTGAAAAGAGTGTCAATCATGTTTACAATAGTACTGATATTGTTTGCTTCTTCCAATCAAATGACTATCTCATGGTAACTGAAGTCCTGTCGTGATATTAAAATTATTTGTTATAAGTAAGTACTTAAGTTAAAGATCTTTTTACTTGACAGATTTATCATGTAATCAGTAAATAAAATTGAACAATGCATAAGTTTATGAATCTAACTCAGTTTTGTTAAAAACCACCTTCTAAACAAGTTTACGTCACACCAACACCAAAATCCAAAAAACTAAACCAATCAGTTCTCAGAAACACAAATAAAAGATCAAGTCACATTAAAAATTCAAAACGTTTAAGTATCTAATAAATCGTGCCATGAATTCGTAATATTAGCTTATTAATTAACATAAGTAATGAAATACAATAGTTGAACGATACGGATGCTTCAAACTAGGCATTTAGACTTCCGAGAAAATGCAAATCAGTTTGTCAACAGCTGTATGTATAACGAACATAACCACTCATAGAAACAGTCTAATAGGTACATGACATACATTATCATATTATGTATTGGTACTATTATTTTTAACCGACTTCCAAAAAGGTTACACGTTTGTTTGTATTTTTATTTTGTACAAACGTGTTCAATGTTTTCATAATTATATTCGTCGTACGAATTGGCGTTTACTATCACTGGCGCAGTCACATCAACAGTTGCCGCGGTTCCATTTTTAACTGTTTAAAATTCAAACTGCGCGGCTCACGTGCTGCCATTTTTTACAAACACCTTGAATCCGCTTTGCGTCATCGCTCTGGTTTACTCCATGAAAACACTGGTACTTACAGTAACCAAGTTAACAAATTACCTACTGATATTTATGATGACCCGCCTTAACCCTAAGATCGGATAAATCTGTTACGTTTATTGATAAGATTTATGGAAAATTAGGGTCACAAAAAAGTCGTCACTGTTAAAACAGGTCGAAATTTAAATGACGTCGCCACATAATCTCCGTGATCGTTCGATTCCAAAGCATTCTGATAGCGATGATACCGATATCGTTGTGTTTACTATTTTATTTCACGTTTTCCTCAAGCTGTCTCGCTCTGGCGCGCCGGTGGACAGACACTGCCACTTTAATTGCTATAGTGAACGGTATTTATATCGTGACCCGTATTTTTGCAATAAAGTCGCGTCATAAGGTGTTAAACTCGCATTTTTCAGTTTACAAGCAGCTGGTTTTATGTATTGAAGTTGTGTTGATTTGCGGTTGAATTAAACAGAAAACTTGCAATGAGTATTGTCAATATTGCACTCACGTTCTTGACACAAAGTGCAATGCTTCAATGGACAGGTATGACAGTAGAGTACCTACATACTGTACCTACCTATCCATCTACAAGAGTGTTTACATTAACAGTTATCATCATCACATGTTTTACAAAGTATTGTTTTGATTTGATTCTAAGAACACGTTTTAACACCAATTTACGAGTGTGACTTTATAAACCCGTTTATTGATAAAATCTTGCTTTATTAATCTTGTTAGTTTAACAAAAGCTTGTCAACTTTACAAAGAGATAGAAGTGCTAATCATTTAGTTGCGCATGATTCATAACATTGACAGAGATAAGCCAGCTATCAGCTATGTTTGTGAGAAAAGACTATTAAATGATGTAATCGGTGAATAAACACGCGTAGTTTTTTACTTAAAGGTCGAAAAACTGAACAGTGCAGCGGTCACTTTGACCCGCGAAAAGATACAAATAAATACTCAAATGTGAACGTAACTTTGTGTTCGTTCTTCGGCGCACGCGCCGCCGCGGTTGCGTCCTACGTAGCGGATAAAACATTAAACATGACTTTCAGGAAAGATAGAATGTTTCCCACCATCTTGCCGTTACAAAATCGCATCGTAAAAATTAATGAACCACGACTCAACATGCCAGGAAGACTGTTACGTTACGCTTCACTTTGCAACGAAAATCATTACTTATAATTAAATGTAATAAAAATAGTATGTAATAAAAATAGCTGGACAAGTCAAGCCATGATAATTTGATAACGTTCGATAAAATCGTACATCGTTTATCTGTGATGTCTTTATCACAGTTAATAATGAGCATAAAAATGTGCCCTTTTTATACATTGCTTTGTTATTTATCGGTTGCTTTAATATGCGACAACAAACTGGCATAATAAATAAACTACATAACTTGAATTTTATACACATTTTTCTATAGATACATTGCAAGTATTCGCACACTAGAATTTAATGGCACGTCCGTTCTACCAGTTCTACGACTAAGTAATCGAGATGACTCATATAATATTTTTTTGCAGGTGCAAAGAAAATCTTATATCATTTTCCTCGTTAAAGGATAACTTTTAAATAATCGTATCACATATTTGGTGTTACGTTATTAATGATACCGTTGTAAAAAACTAGACATTATTAATGAAGTTGATTTGCATATCTGACGGCGGCACACGTCAGCGCGCGCGTGCTGTACGCCGCAGGTGTACGCGTGTGTGCATGAGATATGAATGTGTGTGAAATCAGCCGCCGGGGAATCCCGATGTGCAAAATACTTATATCTACGATTATGTTTTAAGAAAACGTGGGTGAGAGTGTATCTGTTTTTTAAATAGTTGTCACAGGGTTATTGTGCAGAGATAAGGCGTCTATAGAATTTATAATAAAATAATAATAACAATATAAATAATAATCTTTACCGCATCATTGTATTTTGTAAAAACCAGTTGCGAATTACACATTTTGTTGTAGACAATGATTTTATATTAAACAGATAATTATGTTGTGAGCGCGCAATCGTGAAGACTCGAAAACGTCCTAATTGGGATGTATTTGTTAGTCTGTGTTGCCAACATTCGGTGATTGGTGGCCAGAATAATGTTTGTTTACATTTACGCGCAATTGACAATACTAGCTGTCTCTTTTTAGGGTTCCGTACCAAAATGGTAAAAAGGAACCCTTATGGTGAGACTAAGTCTGTCTGTCTGTCGGTCTGTCACACCTGGATATCTCAAGAACTACTAATGCTATCAACTTGAAATTTAGAATGTAACCATTCTAATTTTCCCGTTGACGTTTGCCCAACTATTTTGCAAGCAAGAAAGTAACTAAAAAACTATATCTTTTTTGCAAAAGGGGCTGAAAGGGATCTTAAAAATTTACCGGGGCTACTAGGGCATGTGGGGTATCATATGAAAGAACGCTGTTTGCACATTCTCAAACATATTTTTTTTTAGGCAGCGTAGTCTCCGACTTGTGATGAAAAATGTAAGAAAAAAAATACCGTCCTAGATTTTTATCTCTGCAAACTTCGGAGAAACGGGGGGGAGCCCTTTGCAGAGATAAAAATCTGAAATTATTCTGTATGTTAGAAGCCTAAGTAAAGATTACAGGAAAAATAAAACAACGTCTCTAAATAGCACAGTTTTTCAGGAATCATCAACATTATATATTCGTACGGAACCCTCGGTGCGCGAGTCCGACTCGCTCTTGACCGGTTTTTCCATGGTGTTTTTATCAAGCCATCATTTTTACTTGTAGTGAAATATAAAATGAATGAAAAGTGGGTATGTGTGCTGCCGCTGCTGCGCGGAACACTTTTTTCGGTTGTTTTGTGAGTGTATAACATAGATAATAACTGTAATGGTCTTAGGCTCGAAGTGAAAGAAGCTTTTAGCGAATACGAATAAACAAACTTTAATAACAAAATAACAGAAAAATATAATACAATGGGTTTTCAACGACGATGACAGACGAAGAGAGATGCAAATCAATTAGACCGCTTCAAAATAAAAAAGTACTTGTCATTTCGAAATAAAGTAAATAGCAAAAGTTCTTACGCTAGTTCGTCGCTTACAGAGATATCTATGGTTGTAGACAAAAGACTCCTTTAATTACGAGAGATAACGTTATTATCATAGCATGAAAATCGCTGTGCAATAACATAAAGGAACAACTTCTAAAGCCACTGTTGGCTACACCTGTACTTATATTGTTTCGTCTTTCACTCAGAACTTAAGTCAACATGTTAAGCTCATGTACTGTAAACTTTCACTTATACCACTTTGTTACCTAAGAGCTGTATCCGCCTAAAAACGCTGCGGATGTTGTTCAGCCAGCATCTACAACTGTTTGATTCTACCGACTTGTTATTGATTAAATAGAAGACAAATTTTGAAGGTAACTAGGATTACAAAGTAGGCAAAGGGTTCAAATTCTACCGTATTGATACTTAACGTTTTCCGTTAGTTTTAAACGTTACCGTCGAGTCTCCAAACTTTTGCTAAAGTCTCACTTTTTCAGCACCAAATCTTTTCAGACTACTTTCAAATTACTTTGATTTTATTCAAAAGATATTTACGTCATTACTTTAGAGAGACTTTGTTGATTGAACTTCACTCGTAAGATTCTCCTAATTTCCCAGATTTTTTTCATCATAATATAAGACTAAGTAGTTCTCTTCAAACCCTCTATACTAATTATGTTAAAAGAAACAACGCAACCCTTTCTACTTAAGCTCAAGTAAATACTCATTTACTACCAAAACAGTAGCGTAAAAACAAAGACATAGCTAAAGAAAAAAATTCTTGCAAAAGACACCGGCCTCCCCGGAAGAAGGGAGACTTACTAATCAATATAATAGAGCCACTATGAGAAAAAATACATATATACGCATCAAGACGCCTAGTACATGCGAAATGACGCCCTCTGTATATACAGTTAAGGTACATAATGCTGAAAGTAGGTAGCACGAGGCTGCCCTAGTTATAAATAGATTTTCACGAAAAAGAAATGTAACAGGGAATTTGGTGCAAACCGGGCACAGAGTAATGAATGAGGCAGAAGGTGCTTGGTGCAACATTGCGACGTACAATTTTTAGTTTTAGACTTATTGTTGGTTTCATAAGCTTATTTTCCTTTTTCATATTATAAAATAATGTAGGAAAAATATTTTAAATTAAACAGGCACGAAGTATTATCATTTGTTTTGAATAATAAACAATGATCTAGTTTTTATCCTCAAATCTAGTTTTTAATTGGGCATTTTGTTAGGGATACAATAGCACATGCCTCGTTTAGATATCAAACAGCGGGTTTTATGTAAAGGAAAAGTACATGATATAAATATATATTTAAAATTACATTTTCTGGATTATTATGTTTAGCGTTGATAAAACTTTTATCCTATTATGTCATTGTTATTTAAACGGTTTATCAGTATTTATAATGATTTTAGTTTCAAACTATAGTTGTATAGTTAGTTGCTAATTGCCCACATCATTTAAAGTAACCATTTATCATATTTATAATTGTTTATATGAGAATATATATTTATATATCGGAATATTACGCCGGTGCAGATACCTATACCTATAATATTAATTAGTGGTATAAACACAATAATACTGTACACTAATTGGCTTGTTACTCCGACGTGTAAACAGTGCTTAGTTTAGTAACAAGGTCAAAAGATTACAGCTTATCTTACACATATGGGTCGCAGCCTTTATGACCTCTCGTTATATTTTTTATTGTTAAAAAACTAATTTAATTGTACTCCTTGATAAAGTATAAAATTTTACTTTTAAGTGATAAAGTTTGTAATTAAAAGGGTTTATCAGTAAACGCCAAATTTGGTGTTGATGATTTAATTATAAAAAGAACTTTTTTACTGATATGGAACTTAACTAGCTGCCATATTTTTTTCTTTTGTTCGTTAACTGGGCCGATAACCAGTTTTATCCATTGTAACATTGGCATAATTTATTAACTTATTTTTTAATACAATAGGTACATACAGAGAACTCGACGTTAAAATATTAATAGTTTAAGGAAATACTGAAAACTATGTTCATATTTTAAAATAATAATATGACATAGTGATGTCATGACAACAGAATGGAATGAAGAAGTTTCAGGAAAAATACTCGTTCTAGACGAGTATTTTTCCTGAAACTTCTTATTTCAAAACAAAATACTTAAAACCAAATTAACAGAAAACAAAACCATTCACATCCCCATTCACATCCCTTATCGAAACATTAATTAGGTATTTTACCGAACGCTGTCACGAAAAAAAAATAAAAGAAAAATATTGATAACAAAAAAAGGAGTTCTCTGAAACATCGCTACTCGCGCTCTAATTTTTCTGGACCACACTCACAGACGCAATTAAGTCGCGTACACGAGCTGTCGGGGGGAGGGTGGCGCACGAGTACCCCTCCCCCGGGAGAGGGGGGCGGGAGAAAAAATGCGCGTGGAACGAGAGAAAAAGAAAAACGCGAAAAGCGGAAACAAGTTCCCGCGACACGTGACTGTAGGCTTCCCGGGAACGTTGCCATGGCGACGGGCAGGGCTGCTGCGTAAATACGCCACTCTTTGTCGAATAGCGCTGCAATTGCTTCGTTTTCGTTGCGTAATCTGTGTTATGCTTTGTTTCTTTTAACTTTGCTGTTGTTGCCTAATTGTTTTGTGTTTTTCTTTACAATGAGTAAAAATGCAGTAGTGAATGAAATACTAAAAGTAATGAAGGGTGCCTGTGCTAGTCGTTTCCATAAAAAAATGTGGTTTAAAAGGTAACAAATAAGGTTAAAAGTAGTATGTACTATTTGGGAACTATATTATTTAATGTATGACCTCAGAAGTGACTCGCAGAGCAAGTTTTAAACTAATTTCATTACAGGGCAAACTTTATGTACTAAGTTGGAAGTTAGAATAACAAAATGTTATTCAGTCAATCTAACAAGTACAACATTTTCAAGCCAACTTCTCAAGAAGTAAATTTTAATAAGTACTTATTTCTAATATTCAAAAAGTTTTGACTATTGTTTTCATTGTTTGTAATTACGACAAATAAAGAAAAAAGTTGAAAAAACAACTTATTACGACCAAAAATAACACAATATCCTTTTATCCAATTACAACATCCCTCAGACCTCAAAATTAATAACTACCCTCAGGAAAGTAAGCAAAACATTTATCTTCGTGTTTATTCTCCGATAAAAATAGGCGAAGCGTCCACGTGTATCCCAGCAAAGTAACCGGAAGCTCGCACCGGCCTTGGCGGTGCGTAGCAACCCCCGGAAGAAAAAGAAAAAAATCTATAATAGTACTACGGTGCAGGGGGGGGCGCCCTAGTTGCGGCCCGGCTACCCTTCGCAAGCAACTGTATGTACCAGCCGCCAGGCCCTCGGAGTACATGCTCAAGTTTTAGTTAATAAGATAGACCAAAGTTTTGATCAAACAATTTGAGTATTGAAGCTCTTTGGGAAGTTGGGAGTTTGGAGCGTAGTGCACTTTTGTTTGGTTGAGTTTTGACTAGATTTAAGCTCAAACAACGAATTTGTTATGATATACGGTTAACTGTCAACGTTTGTGTACCCGTACAGTTTAAGCTAAACAACTTCCCAAACTTTTTTTTGCTATTAAACTATCTTTTGTATTTAGGTAAATTGTTAAGATTTCCGCTGTAATCTGCCAACTTGAAGGGTCAACGAATTTTCTCTACTTTAGCAGTATTTCTGATTATTGGAGGTAAGTTCTGGGAAATGCTGAGGAAAATGCGTGGCAAAGCACTGTTCTCGGAATTCGTTCCATTATAAGTGGGGTACATTTTTGTGATACTTATCAAAGAGGCACGGGTAAGAATTTGATGTAATATTGAAAGGGCCGTAAGTGATGGTGTTATGAGAAGTAAAAACGATTTTTATTGAGATGATATAGAACTTAATAAACAAAGAAATTTATTTTAATAAAGTATTTAATGGTAATAATAAATGCACATTAGAGCTTGCATTTATAAGTTTAACGCTAAACCGCTTTTTAACGTTTAACCAGTTTGAAGTCATAAAAACAGCGAGGTCGACAAAACGCACGATCGTAAAACAACACAATAACACAGACAAAAAACCGAAGCACTGAGAACCAATAAACATTTAATACTTGGGCCGTATTGTCATGATTACTTGAATTTGCCATTCAGTGACCTTTAATGGATAGTTTATTATTTTTATGTGTTGTTTTAGGATTTGGGTGAGTATTTTTTTGGCCAGTCAGTTTTCATACATTATGAATTCACATTTGAATGTAACATCCTGAGTTGTTTTAATTAATGACGCAGTTAGTTCAGTAAATTAATGATAAAACAAATTGGACTCTAATACGCTTTCGATAATTTAATTTTCATTACATAAGGTTATAAATCAAAACTTAGTGCACGTTGCATTACTTGAAGTACATGAAGTACTAGTTATATCTCATCTAGATCTATGGATATTCTTAGGACAGTATCTTGTTTTTTTTTTTAATTTTGGGCTCCTTAAAATTACAATGTATCAACGAAACAGTGAGCATGATTGTGTACGTTGCTATCATCTACATAATTATGTCCCAATGAGTCAGGCAGTCAAATTAAACACAGAGTACAAAGACATTGCAATTTGAAAGCGCTTTGCATTTCATTCGGAGTGAATGGTCATCTCATTAGCATACTGCGACTGGGAATACCCCAGCACAAGTAATATGTGTTATCTGTATGCTATGCAGACGTGTCTTGATCTTTGACATAGTTTATCAACAGTTTCACTGACTTCTCTGTCGATAAGCCGCGGTAACAGATGCCAGATTTTAGTGTCGTTAAGTAATTCGTTGATCATTGCTAGCGTACCAACAAAAAGAAACATAGGTGTTACGGCTTGTTCTCGTATATTTAAGGGTATAATCGTTTTAGAATGTGTCAATGATTTTGCCCTTTGATTACTTTGTCAAAGTAACAGAATTTATAGTACACACGGGTACACATCAAGCTACACATTTCCAGAATGCGCTGACCTCTCATTGTACGGAAATCCTATATAATGCGAGATCAGCTTATACTGGAAATGTATAGCTTGATGTGTAGCCGTGTTACTACAAATTCTTTTAGTTCAGCATCATCAACTTTCTTCCATAATTTCTTCTTTTTTAATAATAATAAGGAAATCAAAGTTGTGCACATAATATATTTGATTAGTAAACATGAAGTTATCATTAATTATCGTTAATTAAACTCGCATTACATTCTAAGGCTGGGAATGCACTGCTGTGGCGACAGCGGTGCTGATATAATAGATACGTTGTTATGCTATATTACGCTACGTAACTTGTCCCATTAAGAATAAATTGTTTCCGCTTACTACTGTCAATTCATAGTATACTACAACATTCTTGAATTCAACAAAACATTTTCGCGACATTTGTAGTGCCATTCAATACTTATTGTGTTGTCTTTTGTTCTTTAGCTGCTAAATCGCCTCCGCCTGACTACTCATCCTAAACCTAGTTAAAACTAACATAGAAACCGGTTGTAAGATCTACAGGCCACCGTACGAGCAATAAAAACTGCATACAGTCATACTTAATGATAATACTAGTATATATTACGGTGATGACCTTTGAGACTATAATGAAGAAAACGTTAAGCTGAAAACTATGAATTTTAAGTAGTTGCCACGCTGATGTGTGAGCGAGATGAAAGTAGAACATTTTCATTTGAACTGAAGTTTACAAAGAGAGTGTTTAATGCGTATAATTTATATTCTAGTTCAGTTAGTCATTTGTGGCTATCTAGAATAAATTGTACCTAAACGGTTTGTGTGCAAAGTTATTAAGATTTATGTAAAAATTGATGACACTATACTTAGTGCATAGTATTATAGCAGCTAACCAGTAAAGCGAATCGTTCCCACTGAAACGCGAATTACACTTGAACTTTCGTACAAAGAAAAATAATTCTAACGCTTGTTGTAATAAGCATCATAATGAAACAGAACAAGATCCATACATTGATAAATGAATTTGTAAAATGTTTGACAAAACGCGATAAGATAATTTAGACTTAAACGCGGTACAAATAAGATCGAAATTTAATGAGTAAAGTTGTACCATCAACATGTGAACCACTGAGCGAGGCCAGCGTCAGACCGGCACGGCAAGGTTGAGGCGACAGATAAAAACAACAAACAAAACCACAGAATAAGTTATTGTGAGGACTCGAGAATATTTGCTAAATCGATGATTTATTTGGATGATCCCTTAAACGGCGATGGCTCAGTGAATATGAAAGCCAACGAACTTGGAACACAAGCGGACCGGACAGGTTTGAAGGAATTTAGGATGACTGAGCTGAATACTAAAGATGGAGAAGTATTTGCTGTTGAAAAATCCCATAAATCTTAAGTGTAAAAAATTCATGTGTCAATTAATATCCTTGATATTGTCTTTTTAAATGATGATCAAGTTTTATTGTCGAATCATACTTCTACTGAATTGCATACTGCTACTGCGAGCAGTAGAGGTGAGTGGCCCTATAAAAGAGTCGTTAAATGCCTATTAAAGCTACTGATCTTGACACTAAGATCTTACTAACTTTCCTGACTCGTGCAATACGAACTACAAAGAAAAGGTACTCCTAAAAGTATAAAAAATTTACTATTTTCAAATATATCACAAGAAATATTATTGTTTTATCGTTTATAGACCAATTAGATGTAATGATTTAATTACTGATTAATTGGTAGCGATCGCGTGTCAAATGATCCTTAATAATGACCTCTGTGGAGATAAGCAAGGCCACTTGCTCGTTGTCTTTAGAAGTGTTATAGAAAAGAGTAAAAATTATAGAATGATGGGCTTACAACGATCGCCATTGTTTTAGTTTATTTTACAAAAATATTCTAGGAAGAATCGATTCAAATTATGAATATTAAGATATCAAAACATAATCAAAACAGGATAAGTTATGTATCAAGGTATAAAAATAATAGGTTTATGGTAAAGTATAAAAGATATCACATAAATAAATGCAACGTATTAAATCTAGTCAATCAACATTCAAATGTAACATAATTCCGCTATTCAGTTTATCGTTCGTTTAGTTAATCGATTGGCTTATACCAAATATTGTTAACGGAGTACCAGTAGATTATGACCTCACGACAACTAGTTTTAGAATCTTCCAAATATTTCGCAGAGCCGCTCGGACGCTGTGGGCGAAAAGAATTCATCTTCGAAACTTTCTTCCAAGAATAGTTTTCCTTTTCAATGCGTCTTGCTTGCACAGAAACACATGATTATAAATATCAAACCCAACTACTTATATATTTATTGACTTAACGATTGATGGAAGGTCGAAGGGGATAAAGAAATGATTTTATGCGTTATGCAGGTTGATGATCATCTGCATATAGAACAGGACGACCCTGCATGTGAAATTACATCGTACCTTGATCACTCGCCACAAATGAAGACTGACCGACCGTTATGCCAATGAATAATTGCATGTTAGCTATACTTCTTTACAATCAAGGAGTTCTGGTGGTCATTGCAATTTAGTGCCAGTTACAGTAATTTAAAGGATTATCACTTTACATGGTAAACTTGTAGTTTAATCGTCTAATAGATTGCAATGATAAATGAAGCAGCTAGCTAGTAGATTTTGAACACAATATACTTGATACCGTTGCAAACATTAACTTGTGAAGACAATTCAACGCCACACATACAAGTCGTGTAAGACTGAAACTAATGATCAATAAGCATCCACTGAGCACATTGCAACTTCAATAGTTTAGCTGTAAAATAGTTTATTGTTGACCAGTGCGCCACCACGTGCCTCGGACGTGATAAATAATGTATGAGCGAAATAGCGAGATGTGAGTGATGTGACCACAGTAAACAAATCCCCAAGTCACGACAACTTACTTTTTGCTAGTCCCTCGTAACAAATTATGCGGATAAATATATAAATGTTTGCAAAACTCACCTGAACTTTCCCTGAGAGTGATCCTCCCACTTGATGATAGATGGGCAGTACTTGGGGTCCAGCAGGAGATTCCTCAAGAACTCGGGCACAGAGACGCTCCTCGGGCGCTTAAATGTCTTCCTGCCGCTGCCTTTCGGCCTTCCTGGCGGTCTTTTGAATATTTTCCTCTTGTCATCTTCATCTCCAGACTTGCTTCCGTCACTGCCGTACGAGCACTCGGGGGAGGCGGTCTCTGATGAGCGAAACACGTCTTCAGCGTCGTCGCTTGAATCAGTTTGGTGCAGGAGAGTGCTGTCGTTAGGAGTGTAGTCGGAGTTGTACAGTCTGTTTTTGTGATCCAGAGAATCCAAGTCAAGCATCGTGTTGGCAGACTCGTGGCTGTGGTAAGGATCAACATCTGCGTACCTGATGATTGAGGACTGACGTATCTCTTCGTTGAGGCGAGTGTGCAACTTCTCAAACACATTATCTGCAATCCGTCTCGAGATGACCTGGTCGGTGCTTGGGTGAACCATCCTGTGAAGCACATCTTCTCTCTTCATGGCCCTTAGCTCATATCCCTTAACTCTGAAGTTGTAGAATGGTATTTCAGTTTCACAAAATCCCATGCATTGGACCGTGTCTATCATCCAGGACACGGTGTCATCCTCGTTCCAGTGGTCCACGACTTTATACTTCCAATCATCCCTGTTTTCCCGAGGGTACTCGCGACAGCTGACCAGGTTGTGGTACACGTTCATGGCGCTGTCAATGTCTGGTTCTGCGTAAACGTCGTAAGAAGCGTTGGAGTAGTAGTTCCCGTAAATGTGAGATGCAGTTCCTTTCTTGAAGACTTGGAAGTCGTCAAGTCGCGCGGGCGCGGGTGAAGTGGAAGGGAAGTACAGATCGCAAGGCATGTTTTGGTCGTATAGGGGGCGCGCGTAATCTATCATTGTGGCGACGTACGTGCGGCGTTGCCGGCGGTTCGCGGCGGAATGGGCGGTAGGCGGTGAGCGCGCCTTATGACTATCCACGCTACTGGCGTACTGGTTTTTGTTGTTTACAAGATGCGTTTGGTGAATTCACGTCGAGTCCCGCGGTACGTGGGCAGAGCGCCGCTAATCAAGATCACTGCGCGATACTCAAGTGCAATTTTTTCGCGATTTATTAGGCCATGTTGCTTTGCATATTTAATGTTTATGTTTGTCAATGCAAACAGTGGTTGTCGCCAAGGCAAACTAAATAGGTTAATGTTTATTTTATAATCAGATGGTTATGACTTTAAACTTATTATGTGGATGGTCAACGAGATGTCGAAGTACATCATTATATTTTATTTATAACTCCGCTCCGTGGAGATATGAAAAAATATAGTATACTTAATAATATGTGTGGCCTACGCAATGTTATTCTGCTGCCAGCAAAATATACAAATATAGTAGCGCTAATTATTTTAATAACGTTACTACAAGAGATAAATACCAAATAAGATAAGCAATAATATTTTCGAACATTTTAGGAATTGTTAACAAATTCATAAAGCATTAGGGGAAAATATATTAATATTATGATATTCAATTAACCACAACTGAAATAAAATTATAATAATATTAATCATTATAACAACATTCGGATAATCACATAGAAACAAAGTAGTCTTTATTTAATGTAATTTAGTGTAATTTGTAACAGTCGGGTTTCTCGGCCTTTTTTGAAAAACCCACAAGACATTAAAAACTAGTTTTACACCCAACTTGAAAGCCTTCACAATAATATTGAACAATTGAATGGAGCACGTTGATAAATATTTCTATTATGACGACATACGACTTAATCTGCAAATATGTCATCTACGCTAATTCATTATCATTCAAAAACTAAGAAACTAAACTACGTGTACGTGTAAAGAATACCTACTTTCCCGAATATTTGTGATTTATTATTTCGTAGACAATTGCTACGAAAAAGTGTTCGTAGCAAATAGCACGAAGAACTACGAAATTTCACACTTACATATTATATTGGTCATAATAATAAGACACTTTATTATTATAAAACTACATTTCAGCATCAGCCTTTTAGCATTATTACCTTAACTCACACACTGACCATTACTTTAATTTCTTTTAGGAAAACGTGTATTATTTATTAATTAATTTATCTGTCATTATTTGTATTATTTATTAATTAATTTATCTGTCATTTATTATTTATTTTTAATTAATTTATCTGTCATTGCTTCATTTTTAATTATTTCTATCATAATAGTATGGTACCTATCAAAATCGAATCAAAAATATTTTTATTTCACATAAGCCTACATGGGCACTTATAAAACGTCAGAAGCTAGGTGCACGGTTCCAATTGGTCGTTTACTATGGAGAAGAGCCGGCAAGAAACTCCACGGTCACTCTTTAAAAAAAAATAAATTGGCTTTTACAATGTTTTCAAATTACAGTGTTAATAGGTATGAGAGGACAGCGTAGGCCCGTCAAAAGTACCAGGTACTTAACAAAATAGAAAATGGTCTACAGATCTACAGTCTATTAAACCTACAACGTCCTCACATTGAGAAAAAAAACAATATAAAATATGATTAAAATAATAAAAGTTAGAACCTTGTTGAAATTTAAATTGTAGGTATAATAATGTCAAATTAGAAAAACATTATGTCAGTGAAGTTTGTAAAAAATATAAAATTAAATTAAAAAATAACTTCGTAATTTGGGAGCTGTTAATAGACATTTACATAGTTTTGCCGTTAATGAGGTACCAGGGAAGCCACATGTACGGAAGGAATTATAGTAATTTTATTCTATGTGCATCGTCTTCACATATAATTAGTGTAGGTACATAATATTATAAAACATTTTAAAAGACTAACGGTGGACTTTCTTGCCCATTCTTCTCTTCACGAAACTACCATTTGGAAGGGTGAATTAGAATCAATTTATTTATTTTTGTCGATTTTGACGTTCAAAAGTGCCTTCTATATGCATATTTGAAATAAATTATTTGACTCTTTGAATAGTATAAATGTTAGCTACGAAAAAGCGTAGCAAGCTGCTACGAGTCGGGCGTGAATGTGAATTAATAGTTGGTGATGCAAGATTATCATCAATGCAATTAATATTACAATTCTGTTCACACCCTTTGATCTTTGCAGTATATTTGTTATAAGAAGATACTTGTCAGAGCGATTTCTTAGAATTCAATAACGTGTAGTAGGTGTGCTTTGCAGTGATAAGTAGATACTTGTCAGAGCGATTTCTTAGAATTCAATAACGTGTAGTAGGTGTGCTTTGCAGTGATAAGTAGATACTTGTCAGAGCGATTTCTTAGAATTCAATAACGTGTAGTAGGTGTGCTTTGCAGTGATAAGTAGATACTTGTCAGAGCGATTTCTTAGAATTCAATAACGTGTAGTAGGTGTGCTTTGCAGTGATAAGTAGATACTTGTCAGAGCGATTTCTTAGAATTCAATAACGTGTAGTAGGTGTGCTTTGCAGTGATAAGTAGATACTTGTCAGAGCGATTTCTTAGAATTCAATAACGTGTAGTAGGTGTGCTTTGCAGTGATAAGTAGATACTTGTCAGAGCGATTTCTTAGAATTCAATAACGTGTAGTAGGTGTGCTTTGCAGTGATAAGTAGATACTTGTCAGAGCGATTTCTTAGAATTCAATAACGTGTAGTAGGTGTGCTTTGCAGTGATAAGTAGATACTTGTCAGAGCGATTTCTTAGAATTCAATAACGTGTAGTAGGTGTGCTTTGCAGTGATAAGTAGATACTTGTCAGAGCGATTTCTTAGAATTCAATAACGTGTAGTAGGTGTGCTTTGCAGTGATAAGTAGATACTTGTCAGAGCGATTTCTTAGAATTCAATAACGTGTAGTAGGTGTGCTTTGCAGTGATAAGTAGATACTTGTCAGAGCGATTTCTTAGAATTCAATAACGTGTAGTAGGTGTGCTTTGCAGTGATAAGTAGATACTTGTCAGAGCGATTTCTTAGAATTCAATAACGTGTAGTAGGTGTGCTTTGCAGTGATAAGTAGATACTTGTCAGAGCGATTTCTTAGAATTCAATAACGTGTAGTAGGTGTGCTTTGCAGTGATAAGTAGATACTTGTCAGAGCGATTTCTTAGAATTCAATAACGTGTAGTAGGTGTGCTTTGCAGTGATAAGTAGATACTTGTCAGAGCGATTTCTTAGAATTCAATAACGTGTAGTAGGTGTGCTTTGCAGTGATAAGTAGATACTTGTCAGAGCGATTTCTTAGAATTCAATAACGTGTAGTAGGTGTGCTTTGCAGTGATAAGTAGATACTTGTCAGAGCGATTTCTTAGAATTCAATAACGTGTAGTAGGTGTGCTTTGCAGTGATAAGTAGATACTTGTCAGAGCGATTTCTTAGAATTCAATAACGTGTAGTAGGTGTGCTTTGCAGTGATAAGTAGATACTTGTCAGAGCGATTTCTTAGAATTCAATAACGTGTAGTAGGTGTGCTTTGCAGTGATAAGTAGATACTTGTCAGAGCGATTTCTTAGAATTCAATAACGTGTAGTAGGTGTGCTTTGCAGTGATAAGTAGATACTTGTCAGAGCGATTTCTTAGAATTCAATAACGTGTAGTAGGTGTGCTTTGCAGTGATAAGTAGATACTTGTCAGAGCGATTTCTTAGAATTCAATAACGTGTAGTAGGTGTGCTTTGCAGTGATAAGTAGATACTTGTCAGAGCGATTTCTTAGAATTCAATAACGTGTAGTAGGTGTGCTTTGCAGTGATAAGTAGATACTTGTCAGAGCGATTTCTTAGAATTCAATAACGTGTAGTAGGTGTGCTTTGCAGTGATAAGTAGATACTTGTCAGAGCGATTTCTTAGAATTCAATAACGTGTAGTAGGTGTGCTTTGCAGTGATAAGTAGATACTTGTCAGAGCGATTTCTTAGAATTCAATAACGTGTAGTAGGTGTGCTTTGCAGTGATAAGTAGATACTTGTCAGAGCGATTTCTTAGAATTCAATAACGTGTAGTAGGTGTGCTTTGCAGTGATAAGTAGATACTTGTCAGAGCGATTTCTTAGAATTCAATAACGTGTAGTAGGTGTGCTTTGCAGTGATAAGTAGATACTTGTCAGAGCGATTTCTTAGAATTCAATAACGTGTAGTAGGTGTGCTTTGCAGTGATAAGTAGATACTTGTCAGAGCGATTTCTTAGAATTCAATAACGTGTAGTAGGTGTGCTTTGCAGTGATAAGTAGATACTTGTCAGAGCGATTTCTTAGAATTCAATAACGTGTAGTAGGTGTGCTTTGCAGTGATAAGTAGATACTTGTCAGAGCGATTTCTTAGAATTCAATAACGTGTAGTAGGTGTGCTTTGCAGTGATAAGTAGATACTTGTCAGAGCGATTTCTTAGAATTCAATAACGTGTAGTAGGTGTGCTTTGCAGTGATAAGTAGATACTTGTCAGAGCGATTTCTTAGAATTCAATAACGTGTAGTAGGTGTGCTTTGCAGTGATAAGTAGATACTTGTCAGAGCGATTTCTTAGAATTCAATAACGTGTAGTAGGTGTGCTTTGCAGTGATAAGTAGATACTTGTCAGAGCGATTTCTTAGAATCCAATAACGTGTAGTAGGTGTGCTTTGCAGTGATAAGTAGATACTTGTCAGAGCGATTTCTTAGAATCCAATAACGTGTAGTAGGTGTGCTTTGCAGTGATAAGTAGATACTTGTCAGAGCGATTTCTTAGAATCCAATAACGTGTAGTAGGTGTGCTTTGCAGTGATAAGTAGATACTTGTCAGAGCGATTTCTTAGAATTCAATAACGTGTAGTAGGTGTGCTTTGCAGTGATAAGTAGATACTTGTCAGAGCGATTTCTTAGAATTCAATAACGTGTAGTAGGTGTGCTTTGCAGTGATAAGTAGATACTTGTCAGAGCGATTTCTTAGAATTCAATAACGTGTAGTAGGTGTGCTTTGCAGTGATAAGTAGATACTTGTCAGAGCGATTTCTTAGAATTCAATAACGTGTAGTAGGTGTGCTTTGCAGTGATAAGTAGATACTTGTCAGAGCGATTTCTTAGAATTCAATAACGTGTAGTAGGTGTGCTTTGCAGTGATAAGTAGATACTTGTCAGAGCGATTTCTTAGAATCCAATAACGTGTAGTAGGTGTGCTTTGCAGTGATAAGTAGATACTTGTCAGAGCGATTTCTTAGAATCCAATAACGTGTAGTAGGTGTGCTTTGCAGTGATAAGTAGATACTTGTCAGAGCGATTTCTTAGAATCCAATAACGTGTAGTAGGTGTGCTTTGCAGTGATAAGTAGATACTTGTCAGAGCGATTTCTTAGAATCCAATAACGTGTAGTAGGTGTGCTTTGCAGTGATAAGTAGATACTTGTCAGAGCGATTTCTTAGAATCCAATAACGTGTAGTAGGTGTGCTTTGCAGTGATAAGTAGATACTTGTCAGAGCGATTTCTTAGAATCCAATAACGTGTAGTAGGTGTGCTTTGCAGTGATAAGTAGATACTTGTCAGAGCGATTTCTTAGAATCCAATAACGTGTAGTAGGTGTGCTTTGCAGTGATAAGTAGATACTTGTCAGAGCGATTTCTTAGAATCCAATAACGTGTAGTAGGTGTGCTTTGCAGTGATAAGTAGATACTTGTCAGAGCGATTTCTTAGAATCCAATAACGTGTAGTAGGTGTGCTTTGCAGTGATAAGTAGATACTTGTCAGAGCGATTTCTTAGAATCCAATAACGTGTAGTAGGTGTGCTTTGCAGTGATAAGTAGATACTTGTCAGAGCGATTTCTTAGAATCCAATAACGTGTAGTAGGTGTGCTTTGCAGTGATAAGTAGATACTTGTCAGAGCGATTTCTTAGAATCCAATAACGTGTAGTAGGTGTGCTTTGCAGTGATAAGTAGATACTTGTCAGAGCGATTTCTTAGAATCCAATAACGTGTAGTAGGTGTGCTTTGCAGTGATAAGTAGATACTTGTCAGAGCGATTTCTTAGAATCCAATAACGTGTAGTAGGTGTGCTTTGCAGTGATAAGTAGATACTTGTCAGAGCGATTTCTTAGAATCCAATAACGTGTAGTAGGTGTGCTTTGCAGTGATAAGTAGATACTTGTCAGAGCGATTTCTTAGAATTCAATAACGTGTAGTAGGTGTGCTTTGCAGTGATAAGTAGATACTTGTCAGAGCGATTTCTTAGAATTCAATAACGTGTAGTAGGTGTGCTTTGCAGTGATAAGTAGATACTTGTCAGAGCGATTTCTTAGAATTCAATAACGTGTAGTAGGTGTGCTTTGCAGTGATAAGTAGATACTTGTCAGAGCGATTTCTTAGAATTCAATAACGTGTAGTAGGTGTGCTTTGCAGTGATAAGTAGATACTTGTCAGAGCGATTTCTTAGAATTCAATAACGTGTAGTAGGTGTGCTTTGCAGTGATAAGTAGATACTTGTCAGAGCGATTTCTTAGAATTCAATAACGTGTAGTAGGTGTGCTTTGCAGTGATAAGTAGATACTTGTCAGAGCGATTTCTTAGAATTCAATAACGTGTAGTAGGTGTGCTTTGCAGTGATAAGTAGATACTTGTCAGAGCGATTTCTTAGAATTCAATAACGTGTAGTAGGTGTGCTTTGCAGTGATAAGTAGATACTTGTCAGAGCGATTTCTTAGAATTCAATAACGTGTAGTAGGTGTGCTTTGCAGTGATAAGTAGATACTTGTCAGAGCGATTTCTTAGAATCCAATAACGTGTAGTAGGTGTGCTTTGCAGTGATAAGTAGATACTTGTCAGAGCGATTTCTTAGAATCCAATAACGTGTAGTAGGTGTGCTTTGCAGTGATAAGTAGATACTTGTCAGAGCGATTTCTTAGAATTCAATAACGTGTAGTAGGTGTGCTTTGCAGTGATAAGTAGATACTTGTCAGAGCGATTTCTTAGAATTCAATAACGTGTAGTAGGTGTGCTTTGCAGTGATAAGTAGATACTTGTCAGAGCGATTTCTTAGAATTCAATAACGTGTAGTAGGTGTGCTTTGCAGTGATAAGTAGATACTTGTCAGAGCGATTTCTTAGAATCCAATAACGTGTAGTAGGTGTGCTTTGCAGTGATAAGTAGATACTTGTCAGAGCGATTTCTTAGAATTCAATAACGTGTAGTAGGTGTGCTTTGCAGTGATAAGTAGATACTTGTCAGAGCGATTTCTTAGAATCCAATAACGTGTAGTAGGTGTGCTTTGCAGTGATAAGTAGATACTTGTCAGAGCGATTTCTTAGAATCCAATAACGTGTAGTAGGTGTGCTTTGCAGTGATAAGTAGATACTTGTCAGAGCGATTTCTTAGAATCCAATAACGTGTAGTAGGTGTGCTTTGCAGTGATAAGTAGATACTTGTCAGAGCGATTTCTTAGAATCCAATAACGTGTAGTAGGTGTGCTTTGCAGTGATAAGTAGATACTTGTCAGAGCGATTTCTTAGAATCCAATAACGTGTAGTAGGTGTGCTTTGCAGTGATAAGCGGTCACACAAGTATGTATTGATAGTAAGTATAAGTGTTTAATAACTACTCATTAACAAGCCGCGCGCCCGCTGGGTTTTACCATCGGAAAAAATGATGAACTTCCATACAAACCTTCATTCCTGTTTGACCCTTTTAGGGGATGAATTTTCAGAAATCCTTCCTCTGTGCTCACTGTTGTTATATAAGGAATTCTTGTGCGAAATTATAAGTTTCTAAAGCCTGTGGTGTAGGCTATGCGTTGTCTGTGAGTGAATGAATGTAAAAATGAATTTGAGATTTTTATTAAGTAATAGTATTAGTAATAATTTAAGGAATGTGTCTCACTGGTAAAGTCCTAGGTTACAAAATCAGACGGTGTTTCCTTTAAGAAAACTTTGTACGTACGTGGCTAATATTTTCGGAGGAAAGCAAAAGCTTTTTCTCCTACAGAGAAGGAGCGAACATTGATCACTTTGTATGACCGCGATTCCAGAACATTTCAAGTCAATGTTTCTTCGCGATGTTTTCCTTCAGCGAAAGTCGGTCGTCTCTAAGATTAACTCTAAAAGTACATCATTATGAAATTCAAGATGTCACGTGTACACTTGGTGGGTTTCAAAACCTCGTGTTCGAAAAGTCCCCAAAGTTATAAAGTAATACTTCACACTTTTTATTGTGCTTCTGGAAACCGTCTTATGAAGTCAGTACCAACACAAATAATTATTACGAAACAAAAACAAGAGAATTTATCATCCCAAAAGTACCAGGTAACTTGCACAACAGGTCACAAGTGCAGCTGATGTGATCGTGCGTGCTGCAGCTGTGATAACGGGTTCAATTCCCAGTTCGAAGAAAGTATTATCGGATTTTACTATCAGGAAAGTCTCAAAAACAGCTCGGGTTCAAGAATTGGTAATAGAATTGGTCCATGTTATTGGGGGATCTACTAAACCTAGCAACACATAAATGCTTAACACCCCTGCCTACCCCTCCGAAGGAAAAGTCGTGATGCTATGTTAACGTAGAAACTACTGATCGCCACTTACGTACCTACGACGTTCCTTACTATACCTACTGCTTAAAAACTAAAACTTGGACATATAATACATAAATTATATGTCCAAGTTTTTACAAAATCCAAAATATTGTAAACAAAGTAACTAAATGTTCAATATTGATTTATTTTATTAGGTTTACCAACAATTGATAACACCGATACAATCACATAATACATTTAAAAAATTAAAATAACAGTGCATCAGTTACTTATAGGTAAACACCACATGCATAAAACAATGGATTAGAGAAATAAGCTAACTTACTTAGTAATAGAAAATTGGTAACATTGGTAAAAAGTTACATTTAAATGAAAATCAATTTATGAAATTCTGATAAAAAAATATTAATATGGCAAAAAGGTAAAATTGAAGAAAAATTATATTCTTTGACATTATAACTTTGGTAAAATTGATAAGAATTAAGTTAACAATGAAAAATGATAAATTATTGATAAATCAAAAATTAAACCTAGCAAATTCATAAAGATTATTAACATGATGAAAAAAATAATAAAAAATGATAAACAAAAAATTAAAATCGAATAAATTAAATTGATAATTATAAATTGATAACATCTGTAAAAATAAAAGACAAAATTAAAAGATAAAATGGATAAATTGATTACATTGGAACCTGTCACAATTCATATACTTAATTAGGATTAGGCGTTGCTCGGTAAACGATTAAGGGTGGCTGTATATAAACTGCACTCTTGCATAACTTACAGGAAAACGATACTGAATGGATTGATGAATGAAAGATGCGTCGTCTTGTACGTCACGTTAACTTACTATGCAGGCGTGGTTTTATATTAGGTAGTAGGTAATAGTAGGTCAATTTCTTTGTGAATGAGTTCACTCGGGGAATTACCGCAATATATCACCAAACAGTATAGCTGTAATGCCTGTAATTCCGGTTTGTTGAATGAGTACGAGGCATGAGGTCTCCAGATTAGGCGAGGCTAGACAAAATGTAACTGATTGCTATTTTAACTGTATAATTTATTATTTTTATGACATTTATTTTACATTCTGTGATTACCTTAAACTCACACACTGATATTATTATTTTTTTAGGAAAACGTTTTATTTTTTATGTTACAATGTTTGTAAATAGTATGTGAGCACCAGCATCTATCACATAGTTAATTTATCGGTCATTGCTTCATTAATAATTCTTTTTACCTATTGTGGTATAATAATTTTATTAAAGGTGCATCGTCTTCACATATAATTTGACTTTTGACTTTAGGCAAGAAATAGGCAACCAAATTGAGGCTGTATTTGCCCAAGGGTTACGCGATTGTCTGTTGTACTAGTTGTTACATGTACAATTCCGATAGAGATATTACAAAATCATTTTCAAAAGCTGGGCATCCGGTTTTGTTACCACTCTATTACATTAGTAAATGTGTCCCAGAGGCAGAATACTAAAAACATAATTAATAATATTCAATGCCTTACTCTTCTTCTGTCTTAGAATAATTAGAATTACAATTCACCTTGTAATGCTTTTGGTAAGTATTTGTTTAATTACTAGAGTTCCAATACTGAACGGATGAGTATTATTGACTAACGACCCACCCCAGCTTCACATGGTTTTTTAGGGTTCCATACCTCAAGAGGAAAAAACGGAACCCTTATAGGATCACTTCGTCGTCCATCTGTCCGTCTGTCTGTCAGTCTGTCAAGACCCTTTTCTCAGGAACGCGTGTAGGTATCAAGTTGAAATTAATATCAAATACGTAAGTCCATGGTCCCTTACAGCTCTAAAAAAATCAAGCTTCTAAGTCAACGCAATAAAAAAATACGGCGATTTAAGCGACATTATTGCGACATATTTCGATACTCGCAAATAAATCAAAACCTACAGGGTACTTCCCGTTGACCTAGAATCATGAAATTTGGCAAGATTGCGGTCTTACAGCACAAGTATAAGAAAAAGTCCTAAAATTGTAAATTTCTCTGTCTGTCTGTCTGTCAATACCCTTTTTCTCAGGAACGCGTCTATGTTTCAAATTTAAATTAATATCAAATACGTAGGTCTACGGTCTCTTGGAGCTCTAAAAAAATCAAGCTTCTAAGTTAACACAATAAAAAAATACAATATTTCAATACCCGCAAATAAATCAAAACCTTTATGGTACTTTCCGTTGACCTAGAATCATGAAATTTAGCAAGAAGCAAGGTATCACACCACAAATACAGGAAAAAGTCCTAAAATTGTAAATTTGTAGTTTTATCACATTAAAAAAATGTTTATTGCAATTACAAACTTATATTTGCAGTTGGAGAATTGACTGTGACGTATAACGATGTATGGGAGAACATGTTTTTCAAACACCAAGGTTAAGTTTGTTTTTAGGATAGATTTATCCTACCTACGAAACCCTTCATTGTGCGTGGTCCGACACGCACTTGGCCGGTTTTTTTTATTCGACATAACACTCACAGAGACAGAAACAGTACGTAAGAGAGAGAAAGAAGAGAGAGAGAGAGTATGTAAGTTTAATATTAATGTATTAAACATTAAACCTTCCGGAATAAATTCTCTAAATGATGGTGGAAACCGCATCCAAATCCGTTGCGTAGTTTAGAAGAACAACGCGCTTACACGGACAGACACGGAAAGAACACCGTGCTCACACGCAGACACAAAAAGTGACTTTAATTTACAATTTGTACAAGGTCAATTTAAATTAGCTAGCAAAACTCCGCAAACGTAGTGAGTTTCGCTACCTAAACACGATAAAATTTAACTATAGAATGATTTGATTTGACCGCTGTTAGTGTTGTTACTCGAATTATGAGTTGATTTGATGTTAATTTTTCTGTTAATGTCTTTCTGTTTTTGCCTTTCTGTCTTGTTGTTTTTCTGTTAATTTTCTGTTACTTAGTCAAGTTAATTATCTTTTTGTATGCATTTGTGTCTGTAACAAATAAACAAATTTTTCTTTCTTTGATAAAATCTGTTTTCTTTTGGTTTATCGTGTTAAGATATCGATACCCATCACGACTGTGAAGTTTACACAAAAAAAAACTGATATTTTCAAGTGACTACACAAACTGCAGTCTATCACCCCAGAAAAAAAAACATTAAATCAATTTATTGCTCATGCTCAGTTATACCCATTACTTCTCGTTTCGCTATCTAATTTAATTTGACCCTGTATAGAAGAAAGCACTGGAACCCACCCGCTGGTGCTTATAAGAAAGCACTGGAACCCACCCGCAGGTGCCTATAAGAAAGCACTGGAACCCTACCGCTGGTGCTTATAAGAAAGCAGTGGATCCCACCCGCAGGTGCCTATAAGAAAGCACTGGAACGCACCCGCTGGTGCCTATAAGAAAGCACTGGAACCCATCCGCTGGTCCGTATTAGAAAGCACTGGAACCCACCCGCTGGTGCCTATAAGAAAGCAGTGGGACCCACCCGCCGGTGCCTATAAGAAAGCACTGGAACCCGACCGCCGGTGCCTATAAGAAAGCACTGGAACCCACCCGCTGGTGCCTATAAGAAAGCACTGGAACCCACCCGCCGGTGCCTATAAGAAAACACTGGAACCCACCCGCTGGAGCCTATAAGAAAGCACTGGAACCCACCCGCCGGTGCCTATAAGAAAGCACTGGAACCCACCCGCCGGTGCCTATAAGAAAGCACTGGAACCCACCCGCTGGAGCCTATAAGAAAGCACTGGAACCCACCCGCAGGTACCTATAAGAAAGCACTGGAACCCACCCGCTGGTACCTATAAGAAAGCACTGGAACCCACCCGCCGGTGCCTATAAGAAAACACTGGAACCCACCCGCTGGAGCCTATAAGAAAGCACTGGAACCCACCCGCCGGTGCCTATAAGAAAGCACTGGAACCCACCCGCCGGTGCCTATAAGAAAGCACTGGAACCCACCCGCTGGAGCCTATAAGAAAGCACTGGAACCCACCCGCAGGTACCTATAAGAAAGCACTGGAACCCACCCGCTGGAGCCTATAAGAAAGCACTGGAACTAACCCGCCGGTGCCTATAAGAAAGCACTGGAACCCGACCGCCGGTGCCTATAAGAAAGCACTGGAACCCACCCACCGGTGCCTATAAGAAAGCACTGGAACCCACCCGCCGGTGCCTATAAGAAAGCACTGGAACCCACCCGCCAGTGCCTATAAGAAAGCACTGGAACCCACCCGCTGGTACCTATAAGAAAGCACTGGAACCCACCCGCCGGTGCCTATAAGAAAGCAGTGGAACCCGACCGCCGGTGCCTATAAGAAAGCACTGGAACCCACCCGCCGGAGCCTATAAGAAAGCACTGGAACCCACCCGCCGCACAGTGTGTAATTTTCACAATCTAGCTGGCCAATTTTATTTAGGTCTGGCGATATGAGTAAAATATGCACTAAAATATTATTATAGTAATTTAAAGGCACTGTCCAGGTTTAAAAGATATATTTCGACATAAAGTAGGTAGTACATATAAAAATATTTACATCCAAAATATTACAATTATATTTAAATTACAAAACAAATAAGCAGAAAACTCAAACTAAAACAAAATACGCGTCTGGATTACGCAAAAAAATAATATAACATAGACATATACAGAAAGCCTCAGTCAGAATCGCTATCATCATGCTCGACATCACTTTCTTCAGACTGGATATCATCAAATTCAATTCCTGGTGGTCTTATTTGTAGAAGCTGGCTTACCTCAGGATTATTTGGCCACGCTTATTTTTTGGAGGAGCACGTAAGCTTGCTATGTATGGATCTGACGTTATCAACAATCGATGAATTAAATCTGTGTTTGAGTCAACTCTAGACGTTTTTCTTGTGAACAATTCTCTGAATTTTCTGTTGTCCTTATTTCTAGCTTCCTGTGCTTCTTCGGAAAGCTGACCAATTCTATTACTGCAGCTTGCGAAATCTTTTTGTGGTCTTCTAGCCCGATTACTTGTTGTAGGAAGTGAAACGCTTACGACAGAGTTTGTCACTATATCGGTCAATGATATACTTTCGTCCAACCACAATGAATTGGCGTTCAAAAATCGTTCCCGATGTCTTCCCGATTTCGACCATTTTTGTTTTATTTTTTGGCAAACACTTCGAATTGTGACTTTCAAGCTCTTCAAAATGTCTTCCAAAAGGGAAAGATCTCCCAGGTCTTGCAATATAAGATGTAGCAAAGCATCTGTTCTGTTTTGTTTTGCGTTAGCAAACCAAACATCGAAACATTTTCGACGCGAAATTTGCGAAGCCATCCTAAAATTAAGAAAAACTTCTATGAGTGTCGCAATCATTCGCAAACAAACTGACATATGTTATAGAGCTAACAAGTAATACTTTCAGAAAAATACAATTTGAGAACTGTATAATGCGATATAATGTATTAAAACTCAAGTACAAAGTGATTGAGAGAATTATTGTAGTAAAATATAAACATGATATATTGTAATGGTGCTTGCAGTTAAATTAAATAACAGTGGAAAGTAAAAAACATTGCAAACTTACCTCTAAGCCCACAAGAACACAATAACAACACACAACAACTACTAGCAACTAAAACACGAGCGTATTCATCGAGTGAATTCAGACTAATGACGCGGTCCCTCGGTAAACCAGATCTCGAACGAGCAGCTAGTCGGTTGTTCTGACCCTTTTTTCTATTGTTTGGCGTGATTTTTTGTAAAAAAAAAATCTATATCTTGGAAGTGTGGTTCAACTACTTCAAGAATGTGCAACTGGTTTTTTTCTGTAAGTAAGTAGTTAAATTAGATTCCGGCCAGCTAGATTATGAAAATTACGCTCTGTGCGCCGGTGCCTATAAGAAAGCACTGGAACCCACCCGCCGGTGCCTATAAGAAAGCACTGGAACCTACCCGCCGGTGCCTATAAGAAAGCACTGGAACCCACCCGCTGGAGCCTATAAGAAAGCACTGGAGCCCACCCGCAGGTACCTATAAGAAAGCACTGGAACCCACCCGCCGGTGCCTATAAGAAAGCACTGGAACCCACCCGCCGGTGCCTATAAGAAAGCACTGGAACCCACCCGCTGGTACCTATAAGAAAGCACTGGAACCCAACAGCTGGTGCCTATTTTTTATATTTAACCACACGAACGCAAAGACACACTTTGAATCATGTACACAAGTACATGATTCAAAGTGTAAGTACGTAAACAACCCATAAAGCAAAATAAACAAACTGTAAAAGTATGTTACAAATGGCTGCGGTTTAGTGATTGGCTACAGACGTAATAGAATATTTCGAGTGAATCAGTGTGTGTAGGTACCTAACTGCTAGACTCGGTGGCTACATGCTGTGAAACATTGGCGTCTTGTCGTCAGTGGCAGAGGCTGTCAGTGACTAACAAACTTTTTACTCAAGCTATATAGTTATGGACTGCTGACCACATAGAAAGCGATCGTCGTTTCTAATCGTCGCGATAATTTTTCACTCATAATGTTCGGAAAATCTGAACTCGCCCTTTGAGGCCGACGACAAGAGCGATAAACTGTGATGAAAAGAATTCGTGAGACGGTCGCTTGTATTAGGACACGGCCTAACATAATATCACCGAAGTTTAGCGAATTCTATCATCATCATCATTTCAGCCGACAGACGTCCACTGCTGGACACAGGCCTCCCCCAATCACCACCACTTCGATTGGTTCTGTGCTGCACTACAACGATGTTTACTTCTACGTCTACAATCTCAAACAGCTGTACATGCTTTCATGACGATATTAAAATTTAATTAGATCAGAGGATGAAACGACGTATTTATTTATTTATTTCAATGCCTTAAAACTATCATTACAGGTCTTAACCTAATGCGATAGCCAAGTCAGGTCCCACCCAAAATTTAAATTACTTAAAGACACAAAAAAAAATACATTTCACGATCATAAAATAATATCATTGTTTGTAGCAAAGTATAAACAATAGTACCTTTGCGAATTCACTCCAGTGACATGTAAATATATCCATTTCGACCTATGACAACAAGCCAGCCTGAAATTATGAGGAGACGCACTACGAAGCTCAAAAGACAAAATAAACCCGACTTATATACAGGGTCCTGCTTACAGTGGTCTAAACTGGCTTTCCGAAATACCTCCAACAGACCATTTTGCGTTAAATGATAAATGATTTATTTTCTGTAAGTAGGTTTGTACAAACACTTTTACACGTCAACAAAAAAAAAACTAGATGAGGTCGGCGTTTCGTAACTGACTACTCTGAGAAGAAAGGCCGAAACAAACTCAGAGGTCACAGTCTCTTTTAAAGTCCAGACATAATCTTGGTCAAATCATGTGAAGACCATGTAGATTGGAGCCTGAAATGATCTTTTGATGAAAGAATCACACAGATTGAGGGGACCTGTCCAGTCAGTGCACGCATTTGTTAGTAGTCGTGCAGCTCAACTCAGAACTTGAGGAGCTCAACGATTCAACGTACAATACCAAAGAAAGGACATTCGGGTAGGCCGCATAAATTACTCAAACTGCCAGACAATGATGAAAACTTACTGAGTAAAAACAAAAATAAACAATAACCCACATAGTCTTCACATTTAAAATACTTAATTAAAACAATATAATACTTAACAAAGTAAATATTCATGTCATAGTATATATAAAATTCATCAATGTCAATGTGTATATAAAATACGGATATAATCTTGGTCAGATCATTTGAGGACCATGTAGATTGGTGTCTGAAATGGTCTTTTGAGGAAAGAACCACACAGATTTGAGTGGACCTGTCCAGTCAGTGCACGCATTTGTCAGTTATCGTGCAGCTCAACTCAAAACTTAAGGAGCTCAACGATTCGACGAACCATACCAAAGAAAGGACATTTGGGTAGGCCGCATAAAGTACTCAAACTACCAGACCATCATTAAAACTAAGAGAAAAATAAAACAAAAACAATAACCCACATAGTCCTCACATTCATAATAATTAAAATAATATAATACTTTACGAAGTAAATATTCATGTCATTGTAAATGTAAAATGATATATAAAAAACAAAAACAAAAATATAAGTATATAGTGGCAAAAAAAAAATGTATATAAATCAAATCAAGATTCACTGTAAATTTATTGGAGCAGCTCAATCCCAAGCCTTTTTGTCCTCAATATAGTCTTTAAAGGTATAAAAGGCTTTCTGGCACAGTTTCCGCTTTATAAAACATTTGAATTTATTAAGGCTTAATTCTTGAATATGGCTAGGAAGTTTATTATAGAAACGTATACACTGCCATCTAAATGAGCCACGTATTTTTTTAAGCCTGGTTGTATGAACAACAAATTTGTGCTTGTCCTAGTGTTTACATTATGGATATCACTGTATTTTTTAAACATATTAATATTTTTATGTGCATACAAAAGATTTTCATAAATGTACTAAGAAGCTACAGTCATTATATTGATATCTTTAAATTTGTCTCTGAGGGAGTGTCTGGGACTTAATTTATAAATTGAACGAATTGCCCTTTTTTGTAAAACAAAAATTGATTGAATATCGGCGGCATTTCCCCACAACAGAATACCGTAAGACATTACACTATGAAAATAACTAAAGTATACTAAGCGGGCTGTCTCTAAATCAGATAAATCACGAATTTTTCTAACGGCGTATGCTGCAGAGCTAAGCTTTTTTGACAATTTATCTATATGGGGGCCCCATTGAAGCTTGACATCCAAAGTTATGCCTAAAAACACTGTGGTATCTTCGGGTTTCAACTCTTCACCCTTTATGAGCACACTAGTTTTTACTTGTCTAACATGAGGTATTGTAAACTTAATACATTTATTTTTTTTCTCGTTAAGAAGTAGGTTATTAACATTAAACCAGTTAACTACTTTTTCCAGGGCATTATTTACATCGTCAGTGCTGACGTTTGAGTTTAAATAAAAGTGAAGTGTCTTCTGCAAACAACACTATATCATGCTTATCCTTTATGAGGTAAGGCAAGTCATTTAAATATTATAAATAAGAAACAAAAATGGGCCAAGAATTGAATTGAACCTAATTTTCTCCTAAACTATAAATAATCGCTGAATCTTTGCCGATAGGCTTCTTAAAAATCGTTGTGAACTTACTGTACATGGGCCACCGTATACACAAATGTGTGATTTACGTGTAATTAGTAGGTTAGGTATCTAAATTATGTCACCTATTAACTAACTGTCTAAATATTGCTCTTGTTGGTCACTGCTAATTTACAAAGCTACTTTATTTGTATTTCTGCCAGCAAATTAAACATGTTGACTAACACTGGTATGTTCTAATGACAGTTATATCTGAAGTAATTGTGCAGACAATACTACCTTTGATAATCAAAGTCAAATTATTTATTTCAAATAGGCACATATGAGGCACTTTTGAACGTCAAAATTTACAAAAAAAATAGAATTGATTCTAGTTGCCCCTTCCAAAAGGTAGTTTCGTATGGAGAAGAATGGGCAAGAAACTCCACCGTAAAAATGTTTAACAAAATGTTGTTTAAGTACATTAATTATACGATTTTAAGTGAAAACGATGCACCTAGAATAGAATTCATCATCATCATCATTCCAGCCGAAATACGTGCTGGACATAGGCCTCCCCCAAAAGTGGGGGGGTTGCCATAATCGCCACGCTTGGCAGGCGGGTTGGCGGTCGCAGTATGCTGTTAAAATGCATAGAAAACGCTGCTGCCCATTCTCTAGTAAGTCCCTTAGTCGCCTTTTACTACACCCACGGGAAGAAATGGGATGATGCCATTCTTTACGTCCGGCACCACACGGAATAAAATTAGTATACCACAATAGGTAAAAATAATTAAAAATTAAGCAATGTAAAATAACTTAAATATGATATAGATACATGGTGCTCATAATATATTTACAAACATCATAAAAGTATGTTTTCCTAAAAAAAATTAAATAATAAGTCAGTGTGTGAGCATAGGTCATCTGCACAGAATGTAAAATCAATGTCATAAAAATAACAAATTATACCATCAATAAATAGCAACCAGTTTGAGTTAGATTTTTATATGGAGCTGGACCAGCATGTTTCCAAACATTCCTACGAGTATCCTGGATATAATCCTCTAACTTGTAATATTATTATGCTTGTTTACAAAGTGTACTTTTAATGTGTTTTAAATTTTCTTTCATTTATTGCAATATATCACAAGGTATTTTGTTGTAACATTTAACACAGTACCCCATAAAAGATTTATGTAGGTACTTTATATAATCTGATAAATGGTTGATCTATTTTATCTTTATTTCTAATATTAAAATTATGTCTATCACCTATCTTATTAAAAATATGTAGATTTTTTAGAGCAAATAACACCAACTTCGATTGATTTTGAAGTAATTGGGGTTAATCATTAATGTAAACTAAAAAGAGGAATAGACCCAATGTCGAACCTTGAGGAACGCCCATTGCCATTCAGACCCTAATGAACTAAATTCTATTGTAACTTCTTTATAGGCTAAGTGCAGTAAGATCTTTATTCGTTCAATTTATAAATTAAGTCCCAGACACTCCCTCAGAGACAAATTTAAAGATATCAATATAATGACTGTAGCTTCTCAGTACATTTATGAAAATCTTTTGTATGCACATAAAAATATTAATATGTTTAAAAAATACAGTGATATCCATAATGTAAACACTAGGACAAGCACAAATTTGTTGTTCATACAACCAGGCTTAAAAAAATACGTGGCTCATTTAGATGGCAGTGTATACGTTTCTATAATAAACTTCCTAGCCATATTCAAGAATTAAGCCTTAATAAATTCAAATGTTTTATAAAGCGGAAACTGTGCCAGAAAGCCTTTTATACCTTTAAAGACTATATTGAGGACAAAAAGGCTTGGGATTGAGCTGCTCCAATAAATTTACAGTGAATCTTGATTTGATTTATATACATTTTTTTTTTGCCACTATATACTTATATTTTTCGTTTTGTTTTTTATATATAATTTTACATTAACAATGACATGAATATTTACTTCGTAAAGTATTATATTATTTTAATTATTATGAATGTGAGGACTATGTGGGTCATTGTTTTTGTTTTATTTTTCTCTTAGTTTTAATGATGGTCTGGTAGTTTGAGTACTTTATGCGGCCTACCCAAATGTCCTTTCTTTGGTATGGTTCGTCGAATCGTTGAGCTCCTTAAGTTTTGAGTTGAGCTGCACGATAACTGACAAATGCGTGCACTGACTGGACAGGTCCACTCAAATCTGTGTGGTTCTTTCCTCAAAATACCATTTCAGACACCAATCTACATGGTCCTCAAATGATCTGACCAAGATTATATCCGTATTTTATATACACATTGACATTGTTGAATTTTATATATACTATGACATGAATATTTACTTTGTTAAGTATTATATTGTTTTAATTAAGTATTGTAAATGTGAAGACTATGTGGGTTATTGTTTATTTTTGTTTTTACTCAGTAAGTTTTCATCATTGTCTGGCAGTTTGAGTAATTTATGCGGCCTACCCGAATGTCCTTTCTTTGGTATTGTACGTTGAATCGTTGAGCTCCTCAAGTTCTGAGTTGAGCTGCACGACTACTAACAAATGCGTGCACTGACTGGACAGGTCCCCTCAATCTGTGTGATTCTTTCATCAAAAGATCATTTCAGGCTCCAATCTACATGGTCTTCACATGATTTGACCAAGATTATGTCTGGACTTTAAAAGAGACTGTGACCTCTGAGTTTGTTTCGGCCTTTCTTCTCAGAGTAGTCAGTTACGAAACGCCGACCTCATCTAGTTTTTTTTAAATATGTTTGACGTGTAAAAGTGTTTGTAAAAACCTACTTACAGAAAATAAATCATTTATCATTTTTTTATCCGTTCATATTATGTACCTACCGTACTTTCTTTAATAAAAGTCAACCCTTTTTTCACTAAGGCTCCCAAAGACAGGTGCGAGACGACAGCGTGACGTGATACTAGTAGCACTATTTCTATGAAAACTTCATGGAAAGTTTCGCGCCCGCGATATCGCACCAGTCTGCACGAGCCTTTAGCTGGACAGAAATCCAGACAAGAGGCTTTCTACAAAGAATTTTCAAAACCCAATAACACTAGCCGACCCGGGAATCGAACTGAAGACACACAGCTAGCAGTCGCAGTTGCGACCTACTAGCCCAAAGAAGCGTATACATTTCTGACACTCGTTAGCAGCATGGTATAAAGTAATAAGGTAAAATATGACCACATTCAAAGCTCTTTAAACTTCATAGTCATAGTCCAAGTAACACAATAATATATAAGTGTGGGTATAGTCTGTTCAAAAAGTATCTAATGAAAGCGTAAACAAAGCATTTTCAAATTAAATTCTTACGCAAACGCTCACTAAAGAGAATTAGTAACACACTCATCTGTATTCAGAAGGTATCAATTTTATATCTCACCAGTTTTACCAATAATTTTATTATTGTTTAAGTATTAAATTGAATTTGAAAAATCATCGACGAAAATTGAGGTAATAAAATTAACCTCAATTGCCAAATTAAAAACATCTATAACTCCGTTTGAAATAAGATTAGACATTTAAATAAACCTTCTTTACAGTCCGCTCAACCGATTTTGACTTCTATTGCGTTGGTGGAATGACAAATGACAGCTGTAATAAACAGTTAGTATTTTTTATTTTTATTTTTTATTATTGTAACTACGTTTTTGCTTTTAATGCCATATTGCCTTATACCTAAGGAATAGACCTCCAAATTGGTTGAACGGACTGTAAACAAGTTTATTTAAATGCCTAATCTTATTTCAAATGGAGCATAGGTGATTTAAAATTAGAATTTTGGGTTAAAAGTACAATATTCAAATAATCAAATCAAAACACTCAATTTGTAAGTGGCTACAATTTAGCATCCACGTGTACTGTTACCGGTACAAGACGCTTGTTTTCCGATACATTTGTTAACATTTTCTACAGGTACTTTTGGAACAGACCACAGGTTATCTATAATCAGTAATTAAGATCACATAAGGGATATAAAGCATTTTCCTCATGCTTCATGCATTCATTAAGAACCCAACGGATTGACCCGCGCGTAGCGGTTTAGGCTCCTCACATAAACAAGCGTTTTCCTTTTATTAATATAAACATGTTAGTTAATATTCATGTGCAACAGTAATTGCATTTAATGTTCTGTTGGTCTGTATATAATAATTGTGATTGATTGTAAATGTACCATATAGGTACTTACATGTTGTGGTGGTTTAATGCGATGACCATTTTTTTTATTTGTTTGCGTCTCTTTTGTAGTATGTAACTAAATGGACAGACGTAATTATATAATTGGCTGTTTCGTGTCATTTGTTTTTTAATAAAACTTGAAACAATTTGTTAAAATACAAATTAGAAATAATTTATTGTAATTAGGCCTCTGAATCGGACCTACGCTAAATGCGTAGCATGTTACGTAGTCATATCTGCTTTTTCTTTATATCTTACCTACTTACATAATTATTATAAATTAAAGCTTTTCGCGTCTGTCTGGATGATCGCGTTGTTCTTCAAAACTATGTAACTGTGATTATCAACTGTGATTATCAACATCCTTTAGAGAATTCATTCCGGAAGGTTAAAGGGTCGTACAGACCGGCGCGACGCGACACCGGTAGGACAATTTCTATGAAAATTTCATATTCTATTCCATTTCATTTTATTTTTCAGGGGCTTGTAGCTAAGTAACAACAGCCGCACGGTCGATCGATCAGGTTAAGCTACACTCGCCGCGGTTGGTCCGTGGATGGGTGACCATCTTTACATACCAAGACCCCTCCGTGCCTCGGAAAGCACGTTTAGCCGTTAATCCCGGCTGTTATTTGAAGATCTTGAAATGCTTCAGTCAGAATTTCTTTAATAATATATTACATAAACCTAATTATTTTAGAATTTTATCAAGTCAAATTAGAATTATTTAAAACAATTTATATAAATAATATGAAATATATTTATTTAATTTATTATTTATTAAATTTTTGACATAGCATTGTTTTTAATTTTAACAAATTAACATTATATTTTTTAGGTCCTTTGGCAATTTATTATAAACGACAGTTTATAATAAATTGCCAAAGGACCTAAAAAAGACCTAAAAAAATGTGCCAAGGGGTATCATGTTACCCAGTAACTGGGTGGTGGAGGTCAGATAGGCAGTCGCTCCATGTAAAATACTGGTATTCAGCTGCATCCGGTAAGACTGGGAGCCAAGCACCTGCCTGGGTTCGAGCCCACGACCTACGACTCATAAAGGCTTCTACAGGACAGCGCGACACGCGACGCGACACAAAGGCACCGCTCGTCGCGCGACACGTGGGGCCTTTGTGTCGCGCCAGTATGTAGAAGCCTTAAGTTGGGGCAGTTACCACTGGGCCACGACTGCTCTCAAACTTATTTATACCTTTAAAGAAATCTCGATATTTTGTCAAGTCGTACAAACCGTGCGAAGCGGGCGCTAGTTGTTAAATAAACAAGATGTATCGTTGTGAGCAGTCAAGAAGATGTTCCGCCCATCATCAAGGGGTGGCCTATTTTTGAAACAGAACGAAACCTTCAACTGAAGCCATCATCATCATCATTTCAGCCGAAAGACGTCCACTGCTGTCCAGCAGTGGACGTCTTTCGTCTTTCGTCGAAGTGGAGGTGCTTGGGGGAGGCCTATGTCCATAGGCCTCCCCCAAGCACCTCCACTTCGACCGGTTCTGTGCTTCCCGCATCCAGCGGATACCTGCAGCCTTCACAAGGTCATCGGTCCACCTTGTGGGGGGCCTTCCAACACTACGTCTTCCAGTACGCGGTCGCCACTCCAGAACCTTCCAACGCTACGTCTTCCGGTACGCGGTCGCCACTCCAGAACCTTTCGGCCCCATCGGTCAACTGAAGTGCTTGAATATAAAATAATATGAAATGCTTTGAAACATTTTAAAGGGAATACAGCTCCCAGAAGCTGAGTCAAGAACCTAGTCAAGAAACTAATGCTTTGAATTGAGACGAGTTTCGATAGGGGGGGGGGGGTTCGTTAAGGTTCCACATGCAATTCTACGTCAGAGACAAAGTTTAAAACAAAGATATACTCGTAAATATGTCAAAGGTTTACAAGTATAGTCTTTTCCCTCCTAACTACAACTAGCAACGTTGCTTGACTCCAGAAATTGCCAATTAGTGTGGCCGTAGTACTTTTCAGGCCAAAAACACCCTCAAGGAAATCTAATATCTTGTTACTCAATATAACTTAACATGTTAGGTATAGGTTAGGCAGAGATGTACTGCACACCAACATTTCGCTAGTTATTTTGAAGTCCCATGAATTAAGGGGCGAGCCTATTGCCATCAACCGGGCACAAATAAACCCCGGTCTGCTACTGACTAGATCTCGTTCAAACAAATTTTCGGTGGAAGTTTACATGGTTAATGTACATAATTTTTTTTTTTAGTTTTATCATTCTCTTATTTTAGAAGTTACAGGGACACACACACACATTTTACCACTTTGGAAGTGTCTCTTGTGCAAACTATTCAGTTTAGAAAAAAAATATATTAGAAACCTCAATATCATTTTTGAAGACCTATCCATAGATACTATCCACACGATGGGGTTTGATGAAAAAAAAAAATGAGTTTCAGTTCTAAGTATGGGGAACCCCCAAAATGTATTGTTTTTTTTCTATTTTTGTGTGAAAATCTTAATGTGATTCACAGAATACATCTACTTACCAAGTTTCAACAGTATAGTTCTTATAGTTTCGGAAAAAAGTGGCTGTGACCTACGGATTTTTTTTTTTTAAAGAGTAACCGTGGATTTTCTTGCCGGCTCTTCTCCACAGGAAACGTCCAATTGGAACCGTGCACCTAGCTTCTGACGTTTCATAAGTGCCCATGTAGGCTTATGTGATATAAAAGTATTTTTGATTTGATTGATTGATTTTGGACGGACAGACAGACATGACGAATCCATATGGGTTCCGTTTTTTGCCATTTGGCTACGGAACCCTAAAAATCAAATCAAATGCAAAAGAATACACGTATACCAAGTCATTTACATGCAAAGCAAAAACCCGAACTCAAAATATGATATTCAACTATTCAAATTCAAGAACTTGATATCACGATTTGATTGAATCACTACGCCGCCGCCATCTTATATTATTTGCATCATTTTATAATCACGTTCATTGATTGTATATTTATTTTATTAAAATTGTATGGAGTCATATGCAGCTCGTGTGACGTCTGAAAGTTGGCACACCTACGTAGCAACTCTCATCATGGAATTAAGATCACTACGTCACGAAGGCTGTGGCAGGCTCGTGTTTGACGTAACTATACATAATAATTCATTTCAAGACGTCACAAATATAAGAACGGATACACAGAGTAAAAAATGTGAAATCAAACCAGTCCTTCAAACGTAAGAGTTGGTCTACGGAATACGTCAATGTTTTATTTTAGAGCATTTGCGCAAGAGGATAAAATAAATATACACTCGAACTCCTAGATCGAGCCAGTCTGCATTTTTTGTATAAAGGACTATGACTTTTTAAATGGTTGTGAATTCAAATTTGAATCAATGATGACACCAAAATGATAGGCAGTATGTCTGTTTTAAAACAGCATAAAAACTTTTCCTTGACTCATCATTATTTTGATGTTTAGGGCCTTGATACCTTACGTGGAAATGCACGAAGCTCGAGGAGTCCTGGAGTGTAGATGATAAACTTCATAAATAGATCATTTCTATTAACTGATCTTTTCCAAAGAGCCTAATTTAGAAAATTTCCTAACAGATACCTTTCCGATGGAAACCCAAGATCGTAGACCATATAATTCCAAGGCCTTGTAATTTATGCAGCTGGACCTACCAACTCCTGCCTGATAACTACCTACGATGGTAAATATTATGGCGGGCAATAAAGTAATTTATCTCATGTTTATGATAATTCACACTATGGTGCCAATACTTCTTAGGTATTGATAACTTATTATATAGATAAACATTTTGTTGATCATTAACTTAACATCCTTGGAAAACATGCACTTTACGTATATAATGCAGAAAACCAGTTTGAAGAGCAATCCAGTCACACCAGAAATACCTTTATAAAATTAACTCATGACAAGCCATGTGCTCGATGGAAATTTCCATCAGTAAAAATTACGAACTTTCATACGAACTTTCGTCCTGTATTTAACCCCTTTAGGGGATACATTTTCAAAAACTTGTGCACGCTTCTAGGCCTAGCGGTTTAAGTAGTGCATTGCTTGATGAATTTAATATCTATGTTTCATCATCATCATCATTTTAGCCGAAAGACGTCCACTGCTGGACATAGGCCTCCCCCAAGCACCGCCACTTCGACCGGTTCAGTGCTTCCCGCACCCAGCACCTGCGGCCTTCACAAGGTCATCGGTCCACCTTGTAGGAGGCCTTCCAACGCTACGTCTTCCGGTACGCGGTCGCCACTCCAGAACCTTTCGGCCCCATCGGCCATCAGTTCTGCGAGCAATGTGCCCACTGCCACTTAAGCTTGTAAATTCTTCGGGCTATGTCGGTTACCTTGGCTCGCCTGCGGATCTCTTCGTTTCTGATTCGATCACGTAGGGAAACTCCAAGCATAGCCCTCTCCATTGCCCTTTGGGTGACTTTTAGCCTTCTGATAAGGCCCATTGTGAGCGACCACATTTCAGTGCCATAGGTCATCACTGGCAACACGCACTGGTCAAAGACTTTCATTTTGAGACACTGCGGTATGTGGGACGAGAAGATATTGCGTAGCTTCCCGAACGCTGCCCAGCCGAGTCGGATTCGACGATTGACCTCTTTCTCGAAGTTGTACCTACCTAACTGGACAGTACCTATGTTTATTAAGTAGTAAATAATGCATGAGAAGCGTATAAGCAACGATGTCTACTAAGTACCTATGCTTCCAATAGCTAAACAATCAATCTTTCATAGAGCTGTGAGTGATGATCATACCAGTCAATGAGATTTTATGGAAATCCTGACATAACGGTTAACTGTCAAATGAACATTTCATTTGGCGTTCCGTGTGGTGCCGGACGTAAAGAATAACACCATCCTATTTCTTCCCGTGAGTGTTATAAAAGGCGACTAAAGAACTTACTAGAGAATGGGCAGCAGCGTTCTTTATACATTTTAACACCATACTGCGATTGCCAATCCGCCTACCAAGCGTGGCGATTATGGCACCCGCCTCCTCCTTTTGGTGGAGGCCTTTGTCCAGCAGAAGACGTCTTTCGGCTGAAATTACGTTTGTTTTTTATTTAGGATGGGTTTGCTCTTGACAGCCAACCCATGGGCAGAGGTGACAGAGACAAAGTCGACGATGGAGTGAGCTTACCCAGAAGAAGCCTGTTCACTCTAACTTTGAAGAGATTAGGGTTGTATGCGTGCATTGATGATGATGAACAGTTCATATAGGCTGCGACACTGCTCCTGTTGTAGCCTTTCCTCATCCATACTTATATACAGTTGCAAAATCGATGAAGTAGATAATAATCAGTGGTCCTTTAAGGACCGTCACGTAAAGAATGATAAATCTGTTGTACTTCTTAGCTAAATTGGTGCTATCCTGTGCGTGCAGGGCGGCTTGCCGTTTGAGGTGGACACGTAGTGGGCGCTCACTTACTCCTAAGACATAGTTGCATAATGTTAAAGAAACAGCACAGTGCAGTGCACATTGGATATCAACATACAAAACACATTAATAGATACCTAAGTTGGAACTTCGCCCAGCCAGTATTTAGCGCTGAAAGTTTACGAGAGAAACCAAAGTAAAAGTTAATTTAACAAGCGACGCCGAGGGAATCGTAAGTGACAATTTCACCTGGCAGGATGGACACGGATAGATGGCTACACGTGTGTGTATTGATTATGTACTCATTGATGTAGGAGACACTTAGGAAAACTAAAATTAATAGTGTTTGCTTTATTCTGGAGCCATGTTATACTCCTTTCACACACACCATAACATTACGCCTGTATTCAAAATCAAAATCAAAAGTCATTTATTCAAACTAGGCTGAGAATCAGCACTTTTCGAACGTCAAAAATTACATGAGACAGTCCCCCAAAAACGATCCACCCTTCACCACTTCCTAGTGCTTTAGCTGGGAAGAAGTGGCGCAACAAACTCCCCAGCAGCACAGCTGTCTGTTCGCATAAAAAACTTGAAGCTATACAATACAATATAAAATAATTTGCATTACGCAACACAAAACGTTAAATTAAATTATTTGCCTTATGTTAGCTAGCACACACCATTATACAAATATATATATGTATATATAAATATAATGTATTTTTTTTATAAATAATCGTAGAAAACTATACTAAAACAGAAATAACGTAAACAAAACGTATCTAAATAAAAGCTTCCAAGCATAATGGGCGTGCCCGCTTAAATAAAGCTATAGCTATAACTTGAAGTCACAAATGATAAACTAGCACCATCGAAGTAAAATAAAAACAGTTAATTATTAATAACAATAACAACACCATGGTCAGCAAGCCAAAGGGGTAGGCAGAGGTGCACCTATAGCACACCCACCATACGACAGTTATGTTAAAGTCCCATGTAACAAGGTGTGAGCTTATTGCCATCAGCCGGGCACAAATCCTGACTCCTTTCATGATTCATCATCATCATCATTTCAGCCGGAAGACATTCACTGCTGGACATAGGCCACCCCCAAAAGGGGGAGGGGGTTGCCATAATCGCCACGCTTGGCAGGTGGGTTGGTGATCGGTCGGGCAGGACCTCTCGCTTCCCAGCGTCGTCAACACGATGCTGGAGAGCGAGGGGGCCTGGACAGCGGTCGCCTCCTTCTGCGAGGACGTAATGTCGCAGAAGGAGGACGCGGAGCGCGCGCGGGAGGACGACCCTCTCGCAGCGCCGCTCCGCAGGCGAAGACGGGGCATGAGAAGGCGATTGTACGATCGTCGTCTTATGCCCCCTGGTGGTGAACAGCGGGAGACTGGCGGGCGGTCGTCAGCGGGGGACTGGATGTTATGGCTCTGCCGGATTCCCAGTCCTCCTCCTTGCAGACGAGGTAGGAGCGCCGCTGGGTCGTTTAGTGGGTATACCGGATTTTCCGGGGAGTCCCACATACCCCTCCCATCCCCCGATGAAAAAAAAAAAGGTGGGTTGGTGATTGCAGTATGGTGTTAAAATGCATAGACAACGCTGCTGCCCATTCTCTAGTAAGTCCCTTAGTCGTCTTTTACGACACCTACGGGAAGAAATGGGGTGGTGCTATTCTTTGCGTCCGGTAACACACGGATAGAGCTTTCATTGAAATTGCCGGAAAACCGATATCATCTTCTCAAGGGGCTAGTGGTCGCAAGCGTGACTTCTTAAGACGCAGATATATGCCAGAGACCTTGAGTGGTTAGCTTACGTGTTCTATACTGAGCTCACGCAACGCGTCGTACGTTCAGCCAGTAATAGGACTCGCCCATCAAGGAGCGCTGTCCCCAATTTGACGCATTATTAATTTATTATACACAAAAAAAAGATATTTTAATAAAACGCGTATACTAAAAGATCAATAATTAAATTATCTTTAAATTGGTGAAGGTTTCAGAACAATACACTTGGTAGATTTTGCGCCATTCTCAGGTTTTTATCCGCGTTAGACATAACTTTACACATTAATTTCACTATGTAATATAAACTTAATCTAAAATATTCACATATTAAGTTATTGAGAACATCCTCTTATTTAACATATATTTTTTTGAAATCATTAGCACTACTCGTTTAGACGTGATTTTCAGTATACAATCATTAAAAGTCGGTTATCGTCGCCTTAATATGAGGCTTTAGATGCGCTTGTCAAAATTGAAAGTATCCCGGGTTTGTAAGCTAGAAAGCACATGAAATCGGGAAAAAATGATTAGCTTTTATTTTAATGAAAACAAAACACAATCGAAAAGTTTATTTTTTTTAAATCAGCCAGCATATTATGTTTCCTAGAACAAAAACATTGTATCAATCTACTTTGTTAAGAAAAAAATATAGTATCAATTAATAAAACATGCAGTTTCTGTAAATGATGCGTGTTGCTTAGACTTTTTTGATGGGTGTAGTTTGTATCAAACAAACAGACTCAAACAAGAGTAGAAACAAATACTCAACCATGAAATGCATTTGTATGAGTACCTCTCACTTAGGCATTTGTATGAGTACCTCTCACTTAGGCATTTTGCTCGAACCTAATTTGTATGAGTACCTCTCACTTAGGCATTTTACTCGAACCTAATTGTTATGTCTAGCTCTGTATAAGTTGATAAAACATTAGTAGGTGTGTCTCCATGCCATGCCGTCTGAGGAAAATCGGTCTATTATGACGAATATTTTCCGTTCAAGTGTTTTCCCGGTTCAAGTCTGAATACAGTTCATGAAAATGACGTGTTCTACGTAAGACTCACCACTATTGTTCTCGCGCTAACGTAACATTTTGTGTTGTGTTCTACGTGAACCTTCTAAGGCCCGGCGCCCATTGGCGGCTCGGCATGGCAAGGTATTTTTAGGCGACGAATAAAATTATAACTTATTAGTATGGAAATAAAGTTGAAACTTCAATGTTAACGACCGTAAGTACAAAAACAATACCGCGATAAGCTAACATTCTATTAACATTGAAATTTCAACTTTATTTCCATACTGTTAAGTATTATTTTTATTCGTCGCCTAAAAATACCTTGCCATGCCGTGCCGCCAATGGCCTTAGGCGGCGATTCGATAATCGGACGAGAATTGAGAGTAAAATTTCAAGGACACGTCACGTTACATGAGAGAGAAGAAAGATATAAATCTCTCGCTCTCTATCTCTCACACTAAATCTCTCTTATTCTTTATTTCGTAGCGAACGATTTTCGTAGTTTGAAAGTTATATAGGTAGATACTACATAATCTGCGGTTGACCATATGTAGGTACTGAAATTGTGATAACTTAGGTACCTTTATGGGCCAAAGATAGTTGGGGTTTGCAGATTAATTCTGCGTTTTTGATCTTTCATACTCTTCTTCATTGTTGAGAATGGGATAATCTCTGGACCTTCTTCACAATCATCCCTCAGCCCAATCCTTTGCTATAAACCGAGATACTGTTCAATACTTTCTGCATTGACTAGTATGATCGGCACTTCAACGTACTTACACAATTTAATATAAATTCCAGGCTGTAAGTAAACAATGTGAACCCGCTTAAAACAATCCTAGGCTAAAGTACCTACTTCATACCACACATACGTAGTGATAATAGCGAGTACTTGGCTCGACTGCATGTGATATCAGTGCATATCTGGGGTCAACGGCCGCTTGCATCACGTCGCTCGCTCACGGGTGTGCTGCGCACGCGCACCGCGGAGGAAAACCCACGGTGCACGGGATTACCACGGGTGAGGAGCGGTAGTCTGCCGCTGTGAGAAATGCAGAAATATTTGTGGGAAGTATTAAGAGTGGCGATAGATTGTTTTTACATGTATACATAATAATGATCAAAACAAACATAGAGTTTGTAGGTCTTTGAAGAATAGTACATAAGAAAGTTAGCATCTAAATATCTATATATTTAAGAAGTTACTTTAGATTCTGTAGATACTTCAGAGCTTGCATTTTATTTTTTTTACTAACCTGTAAATTAAAACCTTCAACACTCTTTACTACACTTTAATTACAGACTATGATTCGAATTTTAATGTTGAATAATTATATAATAACACGTAATAATAACAAATTTATACAATACAAAAACTAAAACGTGTCAAAAACCAGTTTGAGTACACATCACGAAACCCGATATTAATTATTCAAAAAAAGATGAAAAATAATAAGCGTAAACATGCGGTTTTTATTTATCACCCATTTTGTACAAGTGCGAGCGCACTGATAAAAACTAGACAAATGTTGCAAAAACAAACTGATTACTCACACGAATGGTAACTAAGAATGAAATCAAAACAATTACAGGTTGTTTTGCAAGCGTCATTTTAGCGGCCCAGCGCGAACGCACCTTACATTCGCGTACGCGACTATTCACGTTTAGTAGACCCACTTACAAATGGACTTATTAAAACTTAGTAAACGAATAACATACCAACTTTATGGTACTTATCTTCAATTATGATACGAATTATTTATTACAATAAAAATTGTATAATTAGGTATTAATAACATTTCTTTCGTCGAAGCGCCATGAACGCTTCCACAAAAGCAATGTCAATCATGACCTTTGAAATTAAGCAATAATATAATTGCTTTTTCGAATAAAACTGTGTGTGTGTGTTAATACTGTATATTTTATAATGCTATAAAAATTGCAATGGGTAAAGTCCCATTATAAAAACCTGTTGAACAGATGCAACATGCAGCGCACACGCATAGAATGATAAGTACTAGTAATTAAACAAAACGATGCAGTTTTATTAACGACTTGAGATGGATCTTGAGGGATCGTTGGACGTTTGCCATAAGTTTGTGAGGCTTACCTAAGGCCATATCGATCACCTAGCCATAACAGGCTGTTAAAAATCGCGAATGTACCTACCGTATTGGAATTTAAAAAAAAAACTTGCTTGAACCAGAAAAGGACACAAATTATTTATTGGATTGAATTGGAGAATTGACCTCTGAGTTTGAGTCTCTGGTTCTTCTCAGTGGTACCTAAGGAATAGGAAACACCGACCTGAAATTAATATAATTTATGAAAGAGGAGAGAAGGATTTTTGTATGCTTAGTTTAGCGTACCACAAATTATTATATATTACTAGCTGACCCGCCAGACGTTGCCCTGCAAGGCAAAATGTAGAGGATCTATCTATATATAAAAACCATCATACAAAACAAAATGCAAAAATTGTTTATTGACATAAAACATATTTTACAATAAAATAGAATTCTCTGACTCCTGCGCAACTGTGTTGCAGGAGCCAGCGTCCTCCCGTGATAAAAGACACAATATTGTCGTTTTTTCAATTTTTGAATTCTACATATCAGTAAAAATGTATGGCTTGGCTGTTTCGTTACTTACTTCAGAAACGAAATATTCGCATCACCTCCACGACGACGCGACGGGAACGAAACGGCGAAGCCATAATTTTTTACTGATATGTAGAATTTGTGAAGTTAGGGTCGGTAGAGTTAGGCCGTGTAGATTCAGAAGCTTGGCTCTACATGAGATCTGATATCTTTTTCACAGGACAAACCTTATGTGGTCGTCTTGGCAATATTTTACATGAAATGTTTTTGGTGGGATACATTATAGCGAATAAATTATTTCTATTCTACGGTAAGAACAGAAGTTGTCATCAAAAAAATGTTTGACTTAGCAGGTCTTATGACAACAATGGAGATAACATCACTTCTCTCTTGGCTTCCATCCTCCCGACTGATATCCACGTGGATAATATATGAACTCTATTGGGACCATAGAAATATAAAAAACAGATTGGGACTGACACATGGCGGCGACCTATTTAATTTTGTAAGTCACAAAAGAAATTGTAATCGTTTCTCTTCATTTCACATATATATATGTCAATAAGTCAGAAAATAATAAAGTTGAGCCTACTTGTAGACGAGCGACAGTAGCTCACATTGTGTCTGTCATTTATCCTTTTGATAGAAGTTTCTTTTCAAATGGAATATAGATAAAAAAACGAGACACGTGTATGTTTTGTTAGTATTTAGGCTAACCGTGCACCGCACTAGGCAGACTGGCTGTAGCAGCCAATCCAACCTGATTGAATCCAAAGTCATTAAATAGTATTTTGATTTCATAGTGTCCGTGGAGTTTCTTAGACGTTCTTCTCCATAGGAACCTACTGCGCTTTGGAATGGGCAATTATATAGCTTCATGTTTCTAAGCGACCGACTCCTTGAAAATTCGAAAGATATGAATAAATGCTTTGTTTTTAGGGTTCTGTACCAAAATTGTAAAAAGGAACCCTTATGGTGAGACTAAGTCTGTCTGTCAGTCTGTCTGTCTGTCACGCCTGGATATCTCAAGAACTGCTAATGCTATCAACTTGAAATTTAGAACAGTTTTAGATGACGTTTGCCCAACTATTTTGCAAACAAGAAAGAAATATACCTTTTTTGCAAAAGAGAATGAAAGGGGTCTTAAAAATTTGAAGTAGGGCTACTAGAGCATGTGGGGTATCATAGTCAAGAACGCTGTTTGCACATTCTCAGACATTTTTTTTTTTAGGCAGCATAGTATCCGACTTTTGAAGAAAAATGTAAAAAATAATACCATCCCCTCCCTTATCTCCGAAGTTTGCATAGATAAAAATCTAAAATTATTCTATGTGATAGAAGTGTATGTAAAGATTACAGGAAAAATAAAACAATGTCTCTAAATAGCATAGTTTTTCAGAAATCATCAACATCATATATACGTACGGAACCCTCGGTGCGCAAGTCCGACTCGCTCTTGACCGGTTTTTTTGGTTTGTGTTTGATTTTATGATTTTAACGACTCTGGAGCATTTGCAGCCCATGCACTGAGCAGCCAACAATTTGCAGCCCATGCACTGAGCAGCCAACAATTTGCAGCCCATGCACTGAGCAGCCAACAATTTAATCAATATTTTGGCTACGAGGCTGCCTAGTACGTGGTTAGCCTTAGAGCACAATTAGGATTTCATTGGCATTTGAAATTAAATCACAAAATAAATAATTTTAAATATTAACCATCTCAACATTTTTGGTCGACCTTGTAAGAGCCGGATTTATCAGCTCCAGACAGATGAAAAACGTTGTACAGCGTCGTTTTAAAAAAGCTCGGGTAACTGAACCAGACTCAAAACTATAATCATCGTCACTATTCGGTGACGTCAGCCAGAAAATACTAATTAAATCAAATCTTCGTATACCTACATACACATTCAGCAGCAAAAACTGAAATAATAATTATTATAAAAAGTTAAAAAAAAAAAAACTTTATAACTTTCTTCATTGTCTTTCTGTTAAGTAAAAGCGAAGCAATTTAGTTGCACTTGAGAGTACAGTCGGTAATTGATCAAAAGGCCAATAAAACGTTTGAATTCAAGTCACAGTCTCGTCTCAGCGGCCATGTCACAGATTTAGGGAAATATTGACTACATTTTTGACAGATTGAGACTGATTATAATGCGAATGGTCTTAAAAATGCAGAAATGATCCCTTTGCTTTAAGGGGACGATAACCGACTTTTAATGATTTTATACTGAAGATCACATCTAAACGAGTAGTGTTAATGATTTGAAAAAAATATATGTTAAATTAGAGCATTTTCTCAATAACTTATTGTGAATATTATAGATTATGTTTATACATATTACATAGTGAAATTAATTTGTATAGTTATGTCTAACGCGGATAAAAAACTGAGAATGGCGCGAAATCTACCAAGCGTATTTTTCTGAAACCTTCACCAGTTTAAAGATAATTTAATTATTGATCTTTTAGTATACGCGTTTTATTAAAATACCTTTTGTTTTGTGTATAATAAATTAATAATGCGTCAAAATAGGGACAGCGCTTCATGATGGGCGAGTCCTATTACTGGCTGGCTGGTTGCGTGAGCTCAGCACAGAACACGCAAGCTCACCAAGGTCACTGGCATATATTTGCGTCTTAAGAAACATTTTCTGTAATATTAACTTAAAAGTGCGTTTCTGCTAAATAGATATAACAGTAGGCTCTCTGTCTTGCCTCAGAATCTTATACCTCGTCCACGCTGTAGCAAAACATAATACTTAATTATACTCTATAAATGCATGTTCCATAGAGTATCATTAAGTATTATGACGAAGTACTATGACCAGCTCGTATCCAACTGTCCAGAATACACGTGCTGTTCTGCTGAACTTGCTTTGGTGCAGAGCTTCAGAACATCATCCTTGCATGGGATAAACTGCGATAACATGGCGCGCCCCTCCAAATTACTGTTTCAATGTGTGTAGTCACATCATTATGAATAAATAAATTCTTGAATTTATATTTTCTTGCCGTCTTAGTACACACACATGCGTTGTGAGTCTTGGTGGCGCTTTGTAAATACTTTCAAATAAAAACACCTGCAAGGTTAATAAAACTATTGCCTTTGGCGCGCGTAATTTTCTAAATCGGGCCACACTTGACGGAGATATCAAGACCAAACAAAAAAAAAACAGCCGAACATATAACCTCCTCCTTTTTGGAAGTCGGTTAAAAATACGAACCAAATCTTCAAACCTGGCTGTCAACCTCCTTATCTCGTATCGGCACGGACTTAATGACAAAAGCTCATGTCTTTACAAAAATATTGTTAGTTAGAAACCTGTGCCTACTTGGCGCAGCCGCGCGGCACACGTTACTGTGAAAACTATTTTTCTTTTCTGTTTCTTTTTGTACGATTGTGTGCCTTAACCTGGGTCAAATAAATGTATTTTCTATCTTTCTGTTCTTTCAATATGGTAGCGGTCCTGCATGTCGATTCTGTAAAAATCTCACCGTGAATTCATGCGTGGAGTGAGCTGTCAGTGTGATTCCACTGGTGCTAGGGATTGACCAAGGATTATATTTACAATCATAATCGAGATTTTAATAATATTTGTTAGCATACAAATATTTCTATTGATCATTTTGTATTATTTCAAAGCTAGTATTATTTTATGTGTCTTAACATTACTATTTAAAAGGGATTTTAAATAAAATAGCAAAACAGAAATTTAGTTAAACTCAATTAAATGTAAAAAGAAACAAAATTGACTTTCTGTTCAATATCTCGATTATGATTGTTAATGTAATCCTTGGTCCATCCCTAGCGTCAGGTGGGATGACACTGACAGTTCACTCCACGCTCACTTCATCTAAGTTTTCACAGTGAGATGGTTACAGAATAGCACTGCTGATCGCCCAGGGAGCAAGGAAGTAAAGGACAATGACCAAATCAATATGGGAAGTAGAGAAACGTGAAACCTGAAGTGGAAAAACCTGTCACAAAAACGAATTGATACACGATTTTTCTACAAATGCAGTCCGAGATGATATACTTGAACTTGATTTTTTATGTAACAAATAAGCTCTAAGCTATACAAACCTGCTTTTAGATGATAAATAAGAATAAAAAAATATTATTTAAAAGTAGGTATAACTCTGTGTGGTGCCGGACGTGAAGATAGCACCGCCCTATTTCTTCCCGTGGGTGTCGTAAAAAGCGACTAAGGGACTTAGTAGAGAATGGGCAGCAGCGTTCTCTATGCATTTTAACACCATACTGCGATCGCCAACCCACCTGCCAAGCGTGGCGATTGTGGCAAACTCCCCCACTTTGGGGGAGGCCTATGTCCAGCAGTGGACGTCTTACGGCTGAAATGATGATGAGGTATAACTCGGTTCAGACTAATGTTGGGTTATGTTACCGCAACAGCATAATAACTTTTGTTCGTCATATTATTCTACATCGAATTAATAATGTTTATTTGATGGCCGCAAAAAAAAATTGCTCCTTTTTTGGTCATTGGCTTTCATGGCAGATTTTAATGCACCCAAAAAGCCATTTAGATTCAGCAGTTTGAAATAAAATATCTACCAAAAACAAAATACGCACGGTAATAGTGCAATATCTTTGACCGATCTCCCGAGCGGTCATGTAGAGGTCCACGTTCATCAGTAGCCCCGTAAGCTCACACAATGAAACAATGTTTTGGAACCTCTCTGGGGAAAAACCAGCCGTGAAGGTCAGGTTACGTAACATAAATTCTTCGTTAGGTCTACGGACAAACAAACATGCTCCTTGTAGCTCATTATTGCAAAAAAACTAGATAATCTAGTCACACCGGTTGAGTCTAGTTCGAGATGAATACTGGTATCGATCAGTCATTAGATTACATTGTTTCCATGTGAGATTATCAAAACATCACGCCGTGTTCCCGCGAAGGGTTAGGCAGAACCGTACCCATAGTAGCCTACACCCACATTTCGCCAGTTATGTTTAAGAGGCCGGCGATGGACGCGTAGTTCATACAAACGTAATACCAAAATAATTAGTAAATCAAACATATTCATAATAGTAGTGTGTCTTTATTCCGATTGGAATACAGAATATCTAGGTTCCCAAATATATATTTTGAATGGACACTGATTTAAACAAGAGTTTTATGAGAAAAATAAGTTTTCTATAGAAATTTTAAATTCGTCATATTTCGTCTTTAGATCATTGTCCTTTTAAAATATAATATGTATACATTTGGGAACATAGATATTCTGTAATCCAATCGAAATAAATAAACATTATCTTAAGAATATGTTTGATTTACAAATTATTTTGGTATTACGTTTGTATGAACTACGCATGTTACGCCGGCCCCTTAAGTTCCATGTAATTAGGGTGAACCTATTGCCATCTTCTTTCTTTTCTTTTCAGCCGAAAGACGTCCACTGCTGGACATAGGCCTTCCCTAGAAGGGGGGTATGCCATAATCGGCACGCTTGGCGCCCGCGGGTTGGCGATCGCAGTATGGTGTTAAAATGCGTAGAGAACGCTGCTGCTCATTCTCTAGTAAGTCCCTCAGTCGCTTTTTACGACACCCACGGGAAGAAATAGGGTGGTGCTACTGTTTACGTCCGGCACCACACGGACAACCATCCGGATTGCCATCAACCGGGCACAAATTCAGACTCCGGGCTGAGACATTCCTGATGGAAAAACCCAATAACACTTTGAGATTGTTGTGTTTATTAGATTTGCAGTAGGTATAAGTAACCTTCACAAAAAATGAGCATTTTTGTATTCGAGTAGCTTTGATTAACGATACGCCACAATTTAAAATGTTGCATCAATGTAAAACAGGATTTCTTCAGATTTTTGGGTAAATTCCAACACAGTTATCTCATTATTATTAATAAAGTTATAAAAAATGAAAAATAAAAAATAATAATAAAATTTATTCAAAAATATAAGATACAACGTTTACAGTTTTCCTTAAATCTACGTCAAGTTCACGATGATTTGTGCCTGAACTAGGAAGTCCTGTGTTTCAGGCGATTGGAGGTAACTTTAGTTGACATAATAATCACATAGCTTAATAATATATTTGGTAACAAGGTATATAAAAAAATTATAGTATCTTAACCTAGCTAACTAAAATAAAATAAAAATAACAATATGAACAACATTTACTTTAGCACAAGTAATAACTTCTCTGTATCTTCATAGGACATAGTTTGAAGAGCTTCCTTAAGGATTTTCTTGCAGTTACTGTGGTTTAAGGAGTAGATGTTTCCTTTTTCATTTAGCCTGTTATAGAGTAGCGGTCCGAGGTACATATAAAACTTGGCTGTAAAAGCATGTTTTGTACTTTTTTGAGGGCAAACTATATCTTTCCGTCTTTTTTAGTAAAATCAGTGCTGTATGGAAGTGCTGCGTGTTGTTTTAGTACAGTGCTCATAATAAATAACTGTCGAACTGTTAGTACTTCACAAGATTTATACAGGAGGTTAGTGGGGAAAAGGAAAAGGCGGCAAGTAGCCACCTTGAGAATAGCTCTTTGAGCTCTTTCAATGGGCAATAACAGACCTTTACTCACCCCACCCTATGAGGTAATACAGTAAGTCAGAATTGACTGACAAAGAGCAAAATATACTTGCCTCAGCATTTTTGGATCTGTAATAAATCGTAACTTTTTGAATACGAATATCAGCTTACGAATTCTATTATTTAGAGCTTCCATATGTGGTTTAAAGGAAAGGGTTTCATCTATTATAATACCTAGGTATTTTATTTTATCAGTCTTTTTAATTTTGCGACACTTACACTTGTCATCTGCTGGTTCTGGGTAACAATGAGCATGCAACGCTGTGGGGATATTCGATATATGCTTGCGCATCGAAAACTTAATGTATTTTGTCTTTTCTGCATTTAGAGTTAGTAAGTTATTTTTAAGCCATTTATTTACAATATTAAATCCGTGTTGCGCAAGATTGTAGACTTCGTTTTCTGAGTCAGCCGAAAAAAGTAAAGCAGTGTCATCAGCGTAAGCTATGATAGTGCCATGCTCTAGCTTTAGATTGCAAAGGTCATTTATGTAGATCAAAAACAAAGTGGGCCCTAGAACACTTCCTTGGGGAACACCAAAAAATGTGTTTGTTTGAACCTCGCTTAGAACATCGCCAATCTTTACGCACTGGGAACGATCTTCTAAATAACTTTTGAATATTTTCAGCTGGGTGCCTCTTACACCCATGGTCTCAAGCTTGCGCAACAGAATTGGAATGGAAACTGTGTCAAAAGCTTTGGCAAGGTCCAGAAAAATTCCTACTGTGTGGTTACCCTTGTCAAGTTCTTGCGCCAGATAGTCAAATGATGTACCGCATCGGCAGTTGAAACTTTAGGCCTGAATCCAAACTGCAACAACAGATCATCTGCTGAAACGGATTGGACTGAAGATGAATATGTCGAAGACCAAAGTTATGTGCAACGAAAGAAATGGAAGCATAAAAGTAGACGGGAAGACAATACAACATGTCCAGGAATAGCTTTACTTGGGACAAGTAGTCTCTTTCCAGGCGAGGCAAGATAAAGAAATCACAAGACGAACGGAAAACGCCTGGAAGAGCTACTGGTCCATGAAGGAACTATTCAAGGGTGAGTTACCTATGGCACTGAAACGCAGGCTCATGGACATGTGTATTCTTCCCTTCTTAACCTATGGTGCACAGACTTGGTCTTTGACTAACACCCAGAAGTCCAAACTCAAGGTCTGCCAACGAGCAATGGAGCGCAGTATACTAGGCGTTAAATTAACTGATCGTGTTCGAAACACAATACTGCGCTCCAAAACAAAGATAGCTGACGTGGCTAAAAAGGCTACCCAACTTAAATGGGACTGGGCAGGACATGTCTGCCGGACCAACTGTGGGCCCAAATGGCACAGAATTGGTGCCCTGAAACAGTGCGATGGGGTCGCGGCAGACCACGTAGTCTCCTACGTGGTCTGAACGAACGTTGTGGGACGAATTGGATAGGTTCCGGCAAAACTGGAAGGAGGACGCGCGGGCTCCCGAAAGATGGAAGGAGTGGAGGGAGGCCTTTGCCCAGCAGTGGGACAGCGTAGGCTAGAGAAAAAAATTAGTGATTTAATTTAATTTTGATGCTTAAAAGTAATTTAATTTAAATTTATAATGGATTTTATTTTTGTAATTTTACTATGGGTTAAAACATGGGCTATACCTGAATTAAACGATTTTTTTTTAATTATCTGTAGGACATGAACTTGTTAACACAAAATGTTTGTTCTGCGTGGGTACGTACGGAACCATCCAAAAGCTACCGCACAATAGCCACTTGAACCGTTGCTAAAAGAATAGGTGTTAAGGATAAATACACAATTGCAATGTTCATGTTTTGAGTAAAATCGAATAAAAATTTGGGAACACTTTTCCTCATCTCTGTAATATAAAGATGGTGAACAAATTCCCAGTGCACGCTGATGACGTCAAAAGGTGTGCTTACGGTGCGCAGAATACTCTCTGATGACGCCAGTCTAATGAAATACACAATCACAAGAATGTGGTTGACCTGTTTGACGTGAATGGTGGTGATAGTAGCGTCACCAGAAGTGCCTAAGAGGAAAAAAGTAGTAAAGTTGTATCTACAGCTTTCTTTCTTTCAGATAAGAATTATACTGTAAAGGCAAGAATCTTCGAAAAATACTGATCCCAGATTGAAGTAGGCTATTGAAGAGAATGGTATAGCTATACTAAGATCAGGTAAACCAATAAAATGAGAAGGACAACATCACCGAACTTTGCTTTAAACGCGTAGACCGACTTTGTGATTCATGTTAGCATCCTCGTATGCAAGTTGGTAAGCAACTGCAACAAACACATTTTCTTATCTACCTTCAAAAGTTCATACATAAGTTATCACATTTGTAAAACTTGGACGACTTTAGGCTTTGATAGGTTTGGTTCCCATAGAACTAAGAGTTAAAAAGCCAATAAAACGAAACAGTATATAATTATCGAACTACATTTTTTTTTTTTTTTTTTAATAACGTTGCTCCATACTAGGAATTACTCCTGTATCGTGGGTGCGCGTTTACAAACATTTAAACTCACATACACAAACAGCCAGACCCGGAACAACTACTTGCAGGTCAAACAAATATGTGTTCCATGCGGGAATCGAACCCGCGACACGCAGCGCAGCAGTCAATCGCTTAACCACTGCGCCAACCGTGCCGTCAATGTTAAATAACATCGCGTGATAAACACGTACCTCTTTTTTAGGGTTCCGTACCCAAAGGGTAAAACGGGAACCCTATTACTAAGGCTCCGCCGTTTGTCTGTCTGTCCGTCTGTCACCAGGTTGTATCCGTGATAGTTAGACAGTTGAAATTTTCACAGATGATGTATTTCTATTGCCGCTATAACAACAAATACTAAAAAACAGAATAACATAAATATTTAACGGGGCTCCCATACAACAAACGTGATTTTATTGCTTGATTTTGTTCTATATTGATACCGGCAACAGTTAGATGCTTGAAATATTCACAGAATATTTAGTTATATATTCACTTTAAAAATAAATAATTAAATTAAAATAAAACAAACATTTAAGGGGGGCTCCCATACAACAAACGTGATTTTTTTGCCATTTTTATAGATAATGGTACGGAACCCTTCGTGCGCGAGTCGGACTCGTACTTAGCCGGTTTTTTAACATAACATCACGCCTGTAATCCATTTTTCGCCGGTTGTGTTTTTTTTTAAACCATAACATAATCCAACTGTTTACTTGGGATAGTTTAATCAGAACTGACTTGCTGATCGATATTGCTTTTTTTTGTATGATATAGCAACCATGTGCTGATGATTTGAATGCCGCGTCACGACAGCCTCCAAAATTTCTCTAAAATAGATCATACAATATTTAAATCGCTACCTATCATCAAGATAAAGTAAAAATAAAAGGAAATATCACATAATACGCAGATTATGTGATATTTCCTTTTATTTTTACATAAATTTCCAAGAAACATAATTACTTACTCAATACTTTTTATACATAATGTGTTTGAGTCACTCACAGACGTAATATAACGGTACTAGGACCTTGAGAACATGTTCACTGCCAAGGTTGAGGAAAAGGCATCGTTTTGCCTTATTAATAATACCTAATCAGATAGACCGTGAGAGAAGAACGGTACTTGAAACCACAATTTAAGAGTCATCCACTAATTGGAGGAGAAACAGTGGAGGATTCAAGTTCACTGAAAGTCAAAGTGACAATGAAAGTCACCAGTAGGTCTAAAGCAGTCTATTGTATGTAACCGCAGAGAAGATGAATCAAATCCATTAAGCTCGCTAGCTCCTGCACTTTAAAAGATAAGGCGTGTGGGGCACCGATGATTACAAATAATTGGGTACTATGAATGTCACGAAATGACGAAACGTTTTCAACTGTATTTTCTAACTAATAAATACCATTTCATTCATATTGTGTTTCATATATTGCCAATGGGGTTCACTTTCCTCCTGCAATCCAAAATTCATCACCCACAAGAAAAAAAAGGTTATTAATTTTTTTTTCACATACCTTTAATAGGCATAGCTGAAAGCACGACTCATGCACCTCGTTTGATGGGTTTTCTCGATGTTTAAACTAAAACATGGCTATAATCCCATTTTTTTTATTTAAAAACATGATGAAATTTTATTATCGGAAAATATTGGAATTCCCACAGCGGTCAAATACGTTATATACATTTTTTTTTGGAAATTAATAATGCTACGGACGTGGCGTTAGAATTGATACAGCTCACTGACCCTAAAGGCTTCTACATACCGGCGCGACTCGCGACGCGATACAAAGGTACCGCTAGTCACGTGACACGCGGGGCCTTTGTGTCGCGCCGGTCTGTAGAAGCCTTAAGGCGATTGTGACTCGTGTATGATGTTTTACCGGGGAAGGCCGAGATGAAAAAACACAAGTTAATTGCATAGGTATTACAAAGTTGATGAGTATGACTGATATGTTGATGTTATAACCAACATTCGTTTTTGTGCGCAAAAAAGACAGAAAAAGTGGTAATTGATATAAATGCATATTTTTGCGCCACATATAAGTCTGTAGATGTTGTGTAAAAAATAAATGCATAATTTTGCGCCACATATAATTCTGTAGGTACATATTGTGTACAAAATATTCATCCCGTCTACGCACTGTAGCCCTGTAACTGTCCTCACTGTAGTCCGACACTCACTTGGCCAGTCTTTTTTAAATTAATTTAGTTCCCAAAGCCATTTAAGGCATAAATGAAAAACCAAACCAATAACTGTCCCATTCTACCTATTTACACTGAAACGCCTAGGAGCAAAAGTGTTACTAACTTGTAAAATGTCCTTGTTAGGTATTATGACCGAATAGCAACACAGTTCCTGGAGTGGGAAATCAGGGAATTCCTTTAGTAGTAATATTTTTTTGAACTTCGCACGTCCCACCTTTATCGCAATAAACGCTCAGGTAGTTTCAGTTTGCAGTAAGTAACAAATATGCAGGTATTTGGATTCTTCATAGTGTAACTCAAACACAGTATCTAACTTAAATAATGTCACCCATTGGCTCACAGCCCCGCCAAGCCCCCAAAAGTCACAAAGACAATACAGGTACTCGGTTCTTCCGGAACAAATTATAATAAAAACCCGCGCAAATCGACACGTGCGCTCCACATGTAGATCTCACTTAACAAGATATTAGTGCATTAACTAGGTTTTCCTATTAAACTGTTTTACATTTAATTTTGTCGACTTCTTGTTCAAGTTGATGTTTTGTTTTTCCTCATTCTTTAAGCTTATGTTTGTAGCACGTGCGGGGGGGAAACGGTTTCATCATCACATGTTTGTTGTTTACAGGGTTTGCTTCGTTGGTGTAATGGTGGCAAGCGCAACTGCCGATCGTGGGGTCTTGGGTTCGAACACCGGGTCGGGCAGTGTCATTAGGTTTTGGCATTAGAAAATTCTCATAAGCACCACTAGGATCGCTGGATTTGTGCACGGTTTACGGCAAGAGACGCACACTTTATTGCATGGGAACTGTGCGTGAATATACACCTCTAACACCGCCTATCCTTTTGGGGAATGCAAATATGATACATAACTGTATGATAGCAATTTTGTTGAACGTCATTCATCAACTGGCCAATTTCATGATTCACGAAGCCTATTCCATCGTTATTATGACGCTTCTACTGTTGAATACTTCTACTTCTGACATAATGTTAGTGACTAACACCTAACACGTCTCTCGGAATATTGGGTAATTTGGTGACAGGTGATGATGCCAGCACACCGACACCGAGGACTTAGATTTGTTCCATTGAATGACATTTTCATGCCATCATGACATTGGGGAATAAATATAATTAGCCACTATTAACGATTCTAACTCAGTAAATACATAGCGAATCATATTTTGATCAAGATACAACCTGATACTGACCTGCAAATTACATAAAGGCTTCTACATACAGGCGCGACTTGTCGCGCCAGTATGTAGAAGCCTTTAAACGTAAGAAAATTGAATTTCACGGGCTACAGCTGTCCATAACGCATATCTTCAGCCTCGGCAGTTTCCTAGAACTGACGATGGACTGACACACACAAGAGAGCTTACAAGAAGCTTTTAAATAATTTAGGAATATTTTCATCGAACGTAATAAAGGACTCAAATGTGTTAGTAACAATATTTCTTAGCCGCTGATCCCCATACTTCAATTAGGTAGTCCAGGTGAGGCTTGACCAAAGAATTATAGATTGTGTACCGCACATGTCTGGGCAAGCATCGAGTTATGGGCCGTAGGGCACCTGATACGGATAATAGATTGCTTTGAATTTTTTCGAAAAAATTCAAAGAAAACTAGAGTCAAGAAGTAGGCCCAGAACTATGTTAGTAAACTTAACCTACACACTTAACACTGCCCCATAGTTAAGAGACTCCCTGCTACAAGCTCAACACCGATGTGGAAAGCTTGCAGCAGCGATTCACACACAAGCAGTCCAGTCTGCTCGCGACACACTGCAGTATAATGTTGGGGCTGGCCCGCACCCGGCGCACCAGGGAGGCGCATCTTTTTCGCATCGTAGCGTAGAAGCAATAACATTATTGAACACTTTAATAAAAAGAATGCGCCTCTTTTTGTGAACCTTTAATAATTTATATTTTGGGGTCCTCAAAATAATAAATAGTCAAGTTACTGCGACTAACTTGGATGTAGGTATCGTGATAGGTTACGGCCCGCTCCCTCTGCTGGGAGGAGGCCTGAGTCCCAGCAGAGGGAACATTATAGGCTGCAGATTATGCTTATGCTTGAAGGAACTCAAAACCAAACGAATTAGAAAAGCAGCCAGTCGCTAAAAACAACATATCATAACACGCTTGAATTTCTCCAACGGGTAAACGGAGATTTTGACGGCACGGTTGGCGCAGTGGTTAAGCGATTGACTGCTGCGCTGCATGTCGCGGGTTCGATTCCCGCGCGGAACATTATTTGTATGACCTACAAGTAGTTGTTCCGGGTCTGGCAATTTGTGTATGTGAGTTTATATGTTTGTAAACGCACCTACAATACAGGAGAAATTCCTAGTTTGGGGCAATGCTTAAAAAAAAAAAATGTTAGTACCTACATTTCGCCAGTTATTATTTATTTACGTCTCATGTAACAGCCTACCCTAGTAGCCTATTGGCAGTAACATGGCATATATCTATTTCAGGAGCCCACGCTCAATAGTCGTGCTTGTAAACAAAGGCGTCACAAACAATACTACGCTATAATAAAATAATGAATTACAAACATCGTATCAAAGCAAAAAAAAATCGTTTTACAAAATGGTGTATCATCAAAACCCATTGTCCTGCGTACAATAGAACAAATATATAGGTAATACCTAGTGTGTATATTGTAGTGGTCAAAATATTGAAACCACTGGTTGTGACGTCTGTAGTGATACGATATGAGTCGGAGGGAATTTTTATAATAATTATTAATGTTGCTACCTAAACCTAAAAGCGTGTCGTGGCGGAGACCCGCTTCTATGCGAGTATCCATACATATTATAAAATATGAAAGTCGCTTTTCGTCGCTATCGTCTGTGTGTTCTTTTAAACTACGCAAAGGATTTTGTTGGGGTTTTAGCCATCATTTAGAGAATTTATTCCGGAAGGTTTTATCATTTCAGTTGAAAGACGTCCACTGCTGGAAATGGAAGGTTTATTTGTTTATAATAGGTGCATTAATACACACAGCGACAGTTTATAAGGATCAGGTATATTTATAACTATAATAAAATATTCAATTTTTAATATTTACTAAATCTAGTCTTCCAAGTTCTAGTTATCAACTTATCCCTATATGTTATAAAAATAAAAAAAACGCAATTTTTGCATATTGTGGGAAATAATAATTAAATGCTTATAATTAAATGCCAAAAAAGGCTAAAATGAGGATTTTTAAATGATTATTGTAAAGATAAAAAAATATATAATCTGTGTTTCCACCATTGAAACGAATCACACAATCACAACCGATTGCCGGCATGCTTAAAATCAGTTCAACAAAATCACTTTGAGGAATGGCCACCCACGTTCTTTCTAACAAGTCAAAAAGTTGTTGTAGGGCCATGCACGGCATCCATACTCGGCAGAGTTCTTCTTTGGAGCATGTCAAATGCGTGCTTAATTGGGTTGAGGTCTGGCGATTGCGCAGGCCACGGCAGTACGTTGATGCGAGCATCGGCAAGAGTGCGTCTTACGACCCTAGCCGTGTGTGGACGTGCATTGTCGTGCATGAAACGAATCACCCAACCGACTCCGCAAAGGGATGATCACGTCTGAACCAATCCTCTCCGCATAAATCTGAGCATTGAGGTTGCCCCTGATCCAAATGAGATCGGTCCTTCCACCAATCCAAATACCGGCCTAAACCATTATTGTCCCCCCTCCATAAGAATTAGCTTTCTGACAAAATTTCGAACGTTCTTGACGTTCAAACTCCAGTACGTCTTGTATCCGGCCTCATACCAAAACGAGATTCATCGAAAAAGCAAACACAACGCCCAGTCTTCTTCCTCCCAATTTCTGTGTTCGCGAGCCCATTGTAAACGGGCCCTACGATTACGGGGTGCTATAGGTGGAACTCTCATCTTAGCAGCTTCAAGAACGCAGACCGATAGATACGTGAAGTGTCACGTAAACGATTTCGGATGGTTTGGTCGCTTATCAGCAAGCCTGAAGAGCTGTGGAGCCTCGTAGCCAACATCATGGTGGTCATGGTACGATTCCGTCGAGCAGTATTTTGGATGTACCGGTCCTGTCTGCGAGACGTGCTGCATCCTCCATGTCGCTCGGCCACGCTGCCCGTGATACGATAGCGTGTTCAGAGGCGGCTTATGACGCTTTGTGTAGTGCCAAGAGCGACACCCACACCGTACCCACAGTACGTTGCCTGGAACCAGCTTGCAACATTCCGACGGCTCTCATCATCTCTTCTCGTGGCAAATGATGTCGTCGCTCCATATTGTTTTTTTTTTTTCAGTTCCTATGCAGAAATTGTACTTAATGTTTTTGTAAAAATGCTATTACACACTTTTATAGAAATCCTGATTGACAGTTAATTTTCTATTTTAAATCAAAATTTAAAGAAAATGATTTATTCAAATAGCGAAATTCACTAAATAGTTAATATAATAATCCTCGATTGCGGCGATACTTTAAAACGTACTTGATCCCTAGACACTTTTGATGTGTGTATTGTTTTATTCAAAAACCAACCACAAATGGTGTTATTTGGTGACGACACTTCCTTAATCTTTAAGATAAATAGACGGGCATCAAATCTTGACGACGTAAATAACGCCCTACTGCAGGTCCAAAATTGGTTCACTGCTAATAATTTAGTATTAAATGGGAAAAAAACGAAATGCATAAGATTTGCTTTACCGAATGTTAAAAGTAGTGATGGTGACATAGTATTGATTAAAGAGAAACTTGAATTAGTCGATAAAACTGTTTTCCTTGGGATCACGCTCGACTCAAGGCTGCAATGGGGTCATCATTTAACATCCCTTGCAGGACGGCTAAGTTCAGCAGCGTATGCTGTAAGAAAAATCCGTCAATTCACTGATGTAGATACCGCGGGGCTGGTCTATTTCAGTTACTTTCATAGTATTATGTCTTACGGTATTTTACTATGGGGACGGGCTGCAGATATCGAGTCTATTTTTATTCTGCAGAAAAGAGCCATCAGAGCAATGTATGGCCTCCGCAGGCGCGATTCTCTAAGGGAACTGTTTAAAGATATTAACATCATGACGGTGAAAACATCATGTACGTAAGGAAAAATCTAAATAGTTTCAGTAAAAGAGGTGAAAGACACAATTATGGGACTAGAAATAGGGACCAATTAGTTCAACCAGGTTTCAGACTGGCTAAAGTAGACTCATCCTTCATGGGGTACTGTTTAAAATGTTACAATAAAATACCTCCCCACATAGTTGAACTAAATGAAACGAAATTTAAATCTTGTATAAAACGAACACTATGTAGCCAAGCATATTATAAGTTGGGGGATTACATCGCTGACAAAAATGCTTGGCTAAACGCTGGTCCTGCTCCACAAGGGCGCATAAACTAATTGAATAGCATTCAAAAATATTGTTGGACCTGCTGAAGATTGTAAATACTATCTTTATACTGTATAAATTCAATCTCTTAGTATTGTATAATTGCATAGCACATGTGTGAGCACTATGTACCTACCATTTTCTGAGTACGTCTTTTATTGACTTGAATGTGCCCTGGCGGCTGAGTGTCATGCTCACTCAAATGTCTAGCTGATTGTGGCGTGTGTGTTGGATCATTAAGTTCCCTTCAAACTGGTTGGGCTAAATGGTGCTGATCCATGCGTCATGTTCGTGATCGGGCGCAGTCATTTCTTAGCTGCCACGGCTTATTTTAACTAAGGTATTTTAATTGTTTTTTGTTTTTTTTTTATATTTTTATTACGGACGCTTTTAACGTGCACGTCTTTCTACATTGTTCTCACACGTATAATTTCAACATATATGATGTAACCAATACTATGTAACGCTATTTTGATTTAAAAGAGTGTCCGTGGAGTTTCTTGCCCGTTCTTCTCCATAGGAACCTACTACGCTTTGGAATGGGCAACTAGCTTCATCTCTCTGACTGACCAACCCCTTGACAATTCAAAAGTGCCTGTAATAGGTGTATTTGAAATAAATGCTTTGAGTTTGAGTTTGTATATGTAAGTTAACTTAGAGCATAAACATGTCGATGTTTTAATACTGTACACATCAAGCTGTACATTTCCAGTTTAAGCTGGCCTCTCATTGTACGAAAATCTTATACAATGCGAGATCAGCCTATACTGGATATGTATAGCTTGATGTGTAGCCGTCTGTACAACAGTTAAAATTAAAACTATTTGTAGTCATTAAAACTAAACAGTCAATTTGATAGTTTTTATTTCATTAAGGGCTGATTTTTATACTCAGATAATTGTTATCTGGGCCTGTTATATTACGGTTTGACAGCTTTTATAGAACATGCGAGAAAATAATAAAATATTTATTGTCCAGATAAAAGTTATCTGACTATTGATAAATCAGCCCTTATTTGATTTGAGATGTCATCTGTTGTATTAAGGCTAACCTCGCGCTAAAACATCCGAAGCTCCGTTCAACTTTAAAAACTGCAACCTCGAGGTGCGACATGCCCTGTAGGCCACACAGCAACCTCGAGGTGTGGCATGCCCTGTAGGCCACACAGCAACCTCGAGGTGTGGCATGCCCTGTAAGCCACACAGCAACCGTCACCCACAGACAATGTTCAATACATGCACACCACGCACACCACGTCAACGCCGGCTATCGCTGAAAACCAGCGCTGGGGCTCTGTCTCGAATAGGGTCGCAGCATTATACTGAGCGGTGGCCGTTTTGCGTGGATGTGACGCATATTTTCCCCCTACTTGTTCTTTTTGTATCTATGTTCTTTCTTTGCGCCATGTTTACCGCAAATAAACGTATTTTCTTTCTTTCTTTTTTCTTTTCATTAATTTGCAGTCGGACTCGCACACGAAAGGTTCCCGATCCCTTAATTTTTAACTTTATTTTATTTTGTACTATGTTATAGCGGCCACAGTAGTACACACTGTGAAACCTCCAAGTGCCTATTACGGTTCAAAAGATACAGCCCCTTGACAGACGGACGGACGGACGACAGCGGAACCTTAGTAATAGGTTCTTGTTGGCACCCTTTCGGTACGGAACCCTAAAAAAGAGCTGTATTACTTAATTAGTGGGGAGCTAATTTATGGAAGTTTTGCTATCGGGAACTTGATGACTATAAAGAAAAGAAAGAAAGAAAATACGTTTATTTGCGGTAAACATAACACAAGGAAAAAAAAAACAAACACGAAAGAACAAGTTGAGGGAAAATATGCGAATATGGGGAAATATGCACTATCATACATAACTGCGACATAGCGACAGCGATACGGACATTACTGCTGCTATCATTTTCCTTCAGGAAGTCGATTTAATTAATCATGAGTTTAGCAACCAAATAAACATTAAAAATAAAGGAAAACCAGAATCGATAGGCTACGTGCTGATAGTTGCGCAGATAGATACGTGAAATAACTAATGCATTAATTAATCTTATCTAGGCTGAAGGCAATCCAGCATCCTTAGATGGCAGTCTAACCAAGCGGTTACTACGCCTGGACAGGAACGGCCTGCGCCTGGTGACAGGGACCATCACGGGACACTGCTCACTGAACAAGCACTTCCACACAATAGGCATAACGGACAGCCCTCTGTGCAGGGCTTGCATGGAAGCTGAAGAAACCATTGCACACGTGCTCTTTGAATGCACAGGCGTCTCTTAGATCAGAACAGAAACCCTCGGGTCACCCAGATCCTTCACAGATATCTTAAGCAGACCAGGAGACCTAATCAGCTTCTGGAGGGAGGTGGGCTGGTTGGAGTAACCAACGACGGCCGCCATGGCCCACGCACAATGGTCCACATAAAGGACTAAGTGCGGAAACCAAACCCCGCTAACATAGAACATAATCTTACCTAGAACTAAATGTAGGCACTAGCAGAGGCACAGAAACCACAAAGACTACTAAATTCATCACAGTAACCACTCGTGTGATGGATTAGTGACCGTAGTTTGAATAGTTGAATACACTTACAGCGATCACACAGCCTACTATCAACAGAAGGCGGAATGACGATGCTACCCATCTTCTGGATTTCCTTCAGATTAATGAAGCTAACAAAAATTGTATACACTGTCGAGCCATCGACACGAGAAAGAACCCCACCGGGCCACAGCACCCGGACAAATTAAGATAAAGCGCTTTGACAGAAAAATACAGAATGATATTTAAATACAAGTATGACAAAAAAAGCGTTCCGTTTGGTGCTGGACGTAAATAATAGCACCATCCCATTTCTTCCCGTGGGTGTCGTAAAAGGCGAATAAGGGACTTACTAGAGAATGGGCAGCAGCGTTCTCTATGCATTTTTAAAACCATACTGCGATCGCCAACCCGCCTGCCAAGCGTGGCGGTTATGGCAAATCCCTCACTTTTTGGGGGAGGCCTATGTTCAGCAGTGGACGACTTTCGGCTGAAATGATGATGATGATGGCAAAAAAGTCCTGCTGCTGGTGTTTAACTACTTATGATTCATCGAGGGATTAATTAGACACTGTTTTTCTTACCTACTTTTAGCCTACTTTAGTAGAGTCTAGGGCAAATCTCTACACCTACTAAAGTAGGTCTAGGGCCTAGACCTTGCATTCAGTGTCGAAAAGTTGATGTAGGTATGCTAACATACCTACATCAACAAGTTTGATACGTAAAATACTTTTCGGACTTAATTAAGTTTTTACGCAAGACGATAAGGTCCGATAATGTAACACATCCGTTTTCCTTCCCTGAGTACCGTAAGTTCGGATCTACATAGATGATTGACAAGTTAGATTAAAATAATTAAGTGACTAAAGCTGTTACGAGCGTCATCAGTCCGCCAGTGACGATAGATGGTTTTGAGGAAACTAGCTCGGAAATACTTACTTTTTAAGTAGATAGGACAACATTTTTGCGGCCTTTCTCGCTTTTTAAACTTATCCGGGCTATAAACCAGCAACCCAGTTATATCAAATATAACTTACTCTGGAGGAAAGCATCGCGAGTGTTTCAGTCTCTAAAAATTTTAACTTTTCCTTCTTTGTACATGTTGGAAACAGCTCTATTTGTAAAAAACAATCCAGAATTATTTGAAAAACTGTCAGCAGTTCGAAAAATCCGATACGGACTCAATATGTAAACAAACTATGCCAAGTGAAATGTAAAAGCGCACTTATGAAGAAAAGTTTTTTTGGTATTGCCCCACATATTTATAATAAAGTACCTGATGTAATAAAAATATGAATGTAGTAAAATTTAAAAGGGTACTAAACAAAATATTAATTGAGAAAAGCTATTACACAATTGACGACTTCCTTAATGATAAATCTCTGCACTGATTGATAAACTATTATTATGATTGACATACATATTCCTATTCTGACACTCTTTATTCTGATTGATACTTTGACATACTTTATTATATTTTTGTGACATTAATGTGAAAATGTTTCTACTGAATTAGTCTGTTTTTTTGTAATTTTAATGATTTGACATTTATATTTATTCGGTATCAATCGAATTTTTGGAATTGAATATTATTTGCATGCCCATGAGACGGTAGAATATGGAGGACTACGATTTGATTTGTGGGTAAACCTGGAATCATAATCATCCCGCTGCCCTTATTCTAATTTATACGTGGAATGTGCAGCATGTCTTCTTCCATACCTATATCTCTTTTAGCCGTCATTTCAGTACCTAGACTGTGACTCATTTGTCCAAAATCGCTGACGTTATTGATAATCAATGCTCGTTCCTATCGTCGTGCGTAGAGGCGTTTGCCCTGCTGATAAATGATGATATTTATTTTATTTATTTAAGGGTAGTATTTAATCGAGTGACTGTAAATTAAAGTTTTAAGTGACAGAAATAATTAATTTACGTTATAGTATTACTGACTGAGCGACTGACCGCGAGTGACGAGAAATCAACAGAACAGCAACTTACAAACATTAATTTGAGTTACTTAAAATACAAAATGAGAAGCTAAATTTATATGGGAAATTATAAAACGAACGAATAAAAAAAAACTTAGCGGCTGATGATGAGATACTGTTTTTAACCGACTTCCAAAAAGGAGGAGGTTATATAATTATGTTCAGCTGTTTTTTTTTATGTTTGTTCACCGATTGCTCCGACAATTGTGGACCGATTTTGAAAATTCTTTTTTTTTTAACTGGTATGCTCCCGAGGTGGTCCCGTTGTCACCAAATAAGAATCTGATCAGAGGATACTATGGAAATCGAGGGCAATCCTCAAATTTTATAGGCACACCTTTATCGATTTCAGTATTTTTTATAGTAATTCATGCATTTGCACTCGGAAAGCACCATTAGGTGAAGTGGAACTGATGGTGAAGACCACAGATAGCCACCGGAACTACTTAATAATAAGTATTTCACTGTTGAGATTCGATTAGACACTTTAATATAGTTGCTAAGCAATTCATGCTCGTTACAATGCATATGGTGAAGTCACCATCAGTTCCAGTTCTCCTGGTTCTTACCAGGAGAACGCCTCAACTATTAACGCCCCTGCATCGGGAAAAGCAATATTGACATTAGGCTATTGTAACTTAGATAAATTGCAAACTGACCCACTAAAAAGTGAAAATACAAAAAAAAAACTACAAAGTGAAAAATATTCTTAATTTTGGAAGTGTTTTTTGTTTTTTTTTGGAATTCTGTCGTTTTTTTTTTGTAAAAAGTTTTTTATATTTCACTTTTTTAATAACTTGAGCGGTATTAATTTGAGTAAGCGATAAATTAACTAAACTAACGACGAATATTGATTAATAATAAAATCCAGAACGAGCTTACTAAAAGTGGGTTGTGATTAATCCATTTCAGATATTAAAATTCTAGCCGTGCGACTAAATTACTAAGTGAGCGACTAGATCATATACCAGCTACTGTTATTGAATCATTTGGGTTAGGTTAGGTTAGAACCCCTCTATTATTGGTCAGATATAGAGCAAACCATTATTTTTCAAAGTGGTTTTTCTATTTGAAACACTTCATTTCAGATAAATGCCGCTCAGTATAAATAAATAATGAAAAAAATGCAGGACGTAACGTTGACACTCAAACAAACGCTCAAATATTATGAAGCTTCTCATTTTGTATTATAAGTAACTCAAATTTATTTTTGCTGTTCTGTTGATTTCTCGTCACTCGCAGTCAGTCGCTCACTTAGTAATACTATAACGTAAATTAATTATTTTTGTCTTTAAAAACTTTAATTTACAGTCACTCGTTTAAATACTACCCTCTTTATAACGTTCAGTTGACCTAATTTTCATGTTTACAACTTCATCTAAGCCAAATGATTCACCAAGAATAGAGGGAATCTGGCGCTCGGCGGCCGCATATAATATCTGAAATGGATTAATCACAAGTACTTTTAGTTTAAGTTGTTAAAACAGTATCTCATCATCAGTCGCTAAGTTTTTTTCAATAAACTTCCTCGAAAACTGGTTCATATCGCACCATGATAAGGTTCACAATTCAATGCATTTCACACGCGTGCGATTTTTTATTTTCCAACACGTGTGCGGGAATAAAAATGGCCACAGATAACTTATACCTATACTTAGTCCAAATTGGTTCAATGCCTCTATGCACACCGTCTCGCGCCAGAGACGGTTTTCTCTATTAGGAGGTGATTTTTTTTTAATTTGGGCAAAGATGCATCTTTTTTTTGCGTTAATATTTTTGAAATATTAAAATAATTATTTTTTATTGAATACCATGATTATCTTATTACAATATAAAAAACTTTTATGAACAAATTAACATTTATTTGTGTTCTAAACTCAAAAATATTTGAATATATTTATATTATATATATATTTTGCATATTAGGCTGTTTATCGGCTTTATACCTTTGCTTCTCCTTCAACCTGGCGAAAGCAAAGCGCGGAAAAAAAAAGAAAATTAAATTATAGTTTCCTATAATAATATTCATGACAAAAATATTTTTCGTTATTTTATTTTATTTCTTCAAAAGTGTATTGAAAAACGTCGTTTGATACACGTGGACATTTGTTATTGCAGTTCTTGGCTCAAAAACAACCTCACCTACGGCTCGTGTGTTAATTCCGCCTCGACTGCAATAACAAACATTCTCCACATGTTTCAAAATGTGCTGTTTTTATTCGTTCGTTTTATAATTCCCCTTTATTTAATTACGGCACTCCAACGACTTATTCATCATTTTTTGGGTACTGAAACCATTAAACTTAAAATCTAGAGTGAATTAAGACTTTTCTACATACAGGCGCGAGTTGTCGCGCGACGCGACACCGGTAGAATAATTTCTATGAAAAATTCAAGGAAATTATTCTACCGGACAGTATGTAGAAGCCTTTAGTCACTTACAGGTGGTCTTTAGGAGGAAAGAAGAGATAATTTCCTTTGACACACCTTTAATTTTTCTGACGTCAGCAAAAATCCGAGAACATCTGACGCACATGAAGATACAGGGCAGGAACTTGGTGGTGCAGAAGTAATTGTAGGCTCTATACCTGCGGCTAGATAGACGCAGAGAGGGAACTCACCACTGTACAGAATATCTTATTGATGAAAACCAGGAGAAGGAGTCCAATGTGGCAATAATGTTATCAAACATGCGCATGAACTTTTGTAGACAAAAATGATTGAATATATGACATTGATGGGTGTTGCAATCTCATAATACGTATATGCAACAAATTAAATTATTAAACTGATTGTTCCGCATACATTATCTCAAGAGCGAAACGTTTAGTTTTTTCATCGGTGTATTCATGAGTGCAGGTAAAAAGTTCACTAAATGCTTAGTGAAATCCACTACGCAGTTTAAACAAATCCTTTGTGTATGTAGTAGGTACATCAATATGAATACTACGTAATAAGTTAAACACGTCTTATACGATGGGTATCAAAAACCTAATAAAAGACCGGTTTGTCGCAAATCGTAATTTGACTTTTGGGTTTTTGCCACGAACAATTTTTTTTTTGTTTTTGTTCATGATGAACTGACCTTCAGACTCGAATCGCGTGTTATGAAGGTTTTTTGGATTTCTGATTGCGTTTTGGCACTGAGTACCTGGTTTTGATTGAAGCCACCGGAAGCAAATAAACATGGTAGAATATGACCAAGCACCAACTGCTAAACGTAGGATGACAGTCAACAATTTCGACGGAACAGCATTAAGATTGTTTCAGGATCAGACAACGCAGTTCACGGTGTAAAAATCGATTTTAATGACTTCTTTAATTAAGATCACATACCTAATTGACTCACGAGGTGACACAAAAACTGTTAAGTATACTCAGAGGGATCCCACTGCTATCAAACATACGTATCTAATAGACCAACCCAGTAACTGGGTGGTGGAGGTCAGATAGGCAGTCGCTCCATGTAAAATGCGGTATTCAGCTGCACCCGGTAAGACTGCAAGCTGACCCCGACATAGTTGGGAAAAGGCGAAGCAGATGATGATGATATCTAATGGGCAATACGACCATCACGGAATGTAAAATTGTGCTTCAGAAATAAAAATCGTTAGAAACACGTGTACCTTGTACCGTTAAAGGCCCGCCGACGCACCAGTGCGTCAGTGTCCCCAACCGTCAAGTCCCACCGCGACGGCCCAAACAGCTTAAACAAAGGATGTTTATGCTCTTAGAAATCACTTGAGACTTTCTTTGTTTACATTGGGAGCAGGGGCAATAAATCTGGCGGCCATTAAGATAACGACAGGTACTTGACTTATGTCACAGGGCTCAGACACAGGACTCAATCGGTGAAAAAAATAACATAGGTATGAAACATTTTTTGTAACACGACTTTTTGAAGACACGGTTGATGCAGTGGTTAAACGATAGACTGCTGCGCTGCGTGTCGCGGGTTCGATTCCCGCATGGAACAAATATTTGTATGACCTACAAGTAGTTGTTCCGGGTCTGGCTGTTTGTGTATGTGAGTTTAAATGTTTGTAAACGTACCCACAATACAGGAGAAATTCCTAGTGTGGGGCAACGTTTTTTTTTTTTTCCCAAGAAACAAGGTACACAAGATCAAGAAAGCTGCGTATGTTTTGCTAAGAAAAACATGTAATATATCACACAGTGAATCATGGTGACTTGGACGTCAATGGTAAAGTGATGGTTCATGATCGGTCATAATAAAATTGATCATGACGAAGAACGTATTATGAATTGCGATGCTACAATATTATGATGAAATTGCACTTGCGATGATTCAGACTATGCACTTTGCATAGTTTTCGAAGGATAATGTAAAAAAAATACCGAGCTTTTTAGGTTGGTCATTTGGCCGGTTTTTTTTTATGTATGTTCACCGATTTCTTCTTGAATTCATTATGAAAAATTTTTTTTTTTTTAATGGGAAGAATTCCTACCGGAGTGGTCTCATTATCACCAAATCATAATCTGATGAGGGGATCCCATGGAAATCGAGGGAATTCCTCAAATGTTATAACCATTTAAGTATTACCATAACTCACACACTGAAGTTACTTAATTTTTTTTGGGAAATATTATATTTTTACAATATACAACATATAATACAAAATATGTGAGAACCATGTATCTATTGCATAATAAAATTAATTTATCTGTCATTGCTTCATTTTCAATTATTTTTACCTATTGGGGTAGGTACTTATAGTAATTTTATTCTAGGTGCATCTTCACATAGATATAATTAATATACCTATACAAAAAATTGTAAAACATTTTAAAAGAGTAACGCTGGAGTTTCTTGCTTATTCTTCTCCATTCAAAACTACCTTTTGGAAGGGGCGACTAGAATCCATTATTTTTTTTTTGTAAATTTTGACGTTCAAAAGTGCCTTAAAGGTGCATAACTTAAATAAATAATTTGACTTTGACTTTGATCTCTATCCCATAAGTCCCATAGAGCATGCGTGGGATTGGATCGGGAATAGAGCGATCTTTGACTTTCCCCAAAATTTGAACACCGAAGAAGAGCTTTTTGCACATCTTTCTAGAGCCACGTGCCACACGTGACAATAGACAACGTGATACTCAGCATGCCACAAAGATGTAGAGCCGTCGCTAATGCCTTGGGAGGACCAACATTATATTAAAAACCGGCCAAGTGCGAGTCGGACTAGCGCACGAAGGGTTCCGTACCATTATCTATAAAAATGGCAAAAAAAACACGTTTGTTGTATGGGAGCCCTCCTTAAATAGTTGTTTTATTTTAATTTAATTATTTATATTTAAAGTCAATATATATCTACATATTCTGTGAATATTTCAAGCGTCTACCTGTTGCCGTTATCAATATAGAGCAAAAACGAACAAAAAAATCACGTTTGTTGCCCCCTTAAATATTTATTTTATTCTATTTTTTTGTATTTGTTGTTATAGCGGCAACAGAAATACATCATCTGTGAAAATTTAAACTGTCTAGCTATCACGGTTCATGAGATACAGCCTGGTGACAGACGGACAGACAGACAGACGGCGGAGCCTTAGTAATAGGGTTCCCGTTTTACCCTTTGGGTACGGAACCCTAAAAAGTAGCTGAGAATGTTTTTTCTAGGGTTCCGTACCTCAAAAGAAAAAAACGGTACCCTTATAGAATCACTCGTGTGTCTGCCTGTCTGTCTATCAGTCTGTCACAGACAATTTGCTCCGGATCTACTGGACCGATTAAGTTGAAATTTGGCACACGTATGAATGTCTGTGACCGAAACACGAACGTGTAACGTAAATAATAATTTAGATATGGGGTCACTATTGGGGGGAAAATTAGAAAATAAAAGTTTTGGAAACTGTACCGTGTGACATATCTTAATGAAAGGATTTAATTATTATGAGGATTTCAAATACATATATTTTTTATAATTTTAAAATAATTAGTTTTATAGTTATTAAAGAAAATTAATGAAAATTGACCATTCCGCCCCCTTTTCTCAGAAAGCCTCTTACCTAGAAAAAAACACAGATAATAGTTTTATTCTTATAGATACAGGAATACTTATAGAAGTCCGCGTTAAAATAACGTGGTGAATTACTCAATATTTTGCGTACAAACTTACTTTTGCAGTTAAAATGTATGGGGGAACATGGTTTTCCACTATAATGTTAAGTTTGTTCTTGGGACAAATTTACCCTAACTACGGAACCCTTCACTATGAGTGGTCCAATATGCACTTAGCCGATTTTTCATTGAGTGATATTTGGGCGTTAGTTGTTTTTATCTACAAAAAAGTGTTTTATTTATCGTTTTTGGCACCATTTTAGATTTCCATAATAATTATATATTTTTCAGTTACAACCCATTTATTTAACCAAAGAAAACATCTGTATTACATTACACGTCTATTGATATAAAATTATGATACTTATAAAGTGTTAAAATTAAAATAATTACTATGAATACCCTTGTTCCCTAGACTTTGTTGAGTAGCGGCAGAAATTAAAAACTTATACATTTTAAGAAATAAAATAAAAAGCGGCAAAGTGCGAGTCAGCCTCGCACACAAAGGGTTCCATACCACCGTACAATATTTATAACTGCATATTTTTTAAATAATTTAGTTAAAAAAGCACGTTTCTTGAAAAAAATAATGTCCCCTTTAATTTTTTACACTATTTTATTTTTGCTATTTGTTGTTATAGCGGCCATTGATAGTAGTACAAACTCTGAAAATGTCAAGTTTCGACCAACTGTTCAAAAGATACATCACCCTATGACAGACGGACGGACAGAGTGGATACTTAGTAATACGGAACGGAAGAATAAGGTACGGAACCCTAAAAAGCCTCTTTATTTCATGCAAACTTATACAAAGCAGGGATTAAGACAATATCGTTATAACCCTTACCCAAAGTTGGGTGCATGCATTTTAAGAAACGACAATCCCCAGCCCATCAGGGCTCAATTTTCAAAACTCAAAACTTTAAGCCACCTAACAAGGCTCACGTTATCAAAAACGCCAAGTCAACTCAAAAATATGGCATATCTTTGATATACCTACATAGTTATGCAGTTTATGATGTTAGGTACAGTCTCGAGAGCCGGTCAGACCTGACCGACTGGTCGGCCCTGAGCTTGTTGCACAAGCACAAGCCCGAAATTGATGACATTAGAAGTCGTACCGCACTCCGACCTAATGTCATCAATTTCGGGCTTGTCATTAGTTTCCCATTCTTGCTGTGTCTATTATTAATTATTTTGTAATCATTCAGTGTTTTATATTTTATTATGTTGGTTGCTGCTTTTGGTCCTACCATGAATTTTTCGGTAGTAGATAATCCTTTGTTTAATAATTATAATTTTTCCTTTTTAGTTAATTCGATAACCGGTACTACATTGACTCGTAGAGAAATTATTTTGACTTAACTTTCAAAGTCAAAGTCAAATTATTGATTTCAAATAGGCACATAAATGGCACTTTTGAACGTCAACATTTAAAAAGAAAATAGAATTGATTCTAGTCGCCCCTCCTAAAAAGTAGCTTCGTATGGAGAAGAATGGGCAAGAAACTCCACCGTTACTCTTTTAAAATGTTTTACAATATTTTGTATAGGAACATCAATTATACATAATTATATGTGAAGATGATGCACTTAGAATAAAATTACTATACCACAATAGGTAAAAATAATTAATAATGAAGCAATGACAGATAAATCAATTATGTGATAGATACATGGTGCTCACATATTTACAAACATTGTAAAATAAAAAACATTTTCCCAAAAATATTAATATCAGTGTGTGAGTTAAGGTAATCACAGAATGTAAAATAAATGTCATAAAAATAATAAATTATACAATTATAATAGCAACCAGTTTGATTTTTTCTAGACTTAAGATTGTCCTATGGAGCTGGCCAAAAGCAGCAGACATTAGTTAGAGTATGTTAGACAGTAATAAACTTAGACAGTAATAAAGTCTTAAAATATGATGCGTGCATCATACATGCAGGTGCACCTCACTTGGATTCAATATTCGTGAAATTCGTCAATAAAATTACCTTAATCCTTGAGGTGACCAAATAGTAGATCTAGATGTAACTTTGTCTTCCTAATTTCCGTTTTGAAAAAGGACACCAAGTAGTACTTCAATTATCTCAAAAGAACACGCATAAACAGGGTGATTCACTTAAAATCACCGCCGTGAAGGTCACACTTTGAAAATTTGCAAAAACTGGTTTGCTTTATTTTGTAGTCACCAGTCTGTCATTATGATAAGTACAGATTTTAAAACGTTTTATTGTTCGAAACACATCTTTTTTGAAAAAATAAATTATAATTACAGGACAATAATACGGTAAAAGTGAAGTAACACGACATCTTGTTATAAAATTAAGGCACATGTACTATTGTATACTAGCACGTGCTGTAAAACACGAGCATGTCTGAACTAAGCCAGAGCGCTACACAACAGAAAACACAAATCCGAAAAGCTTATCAAAATTCGAATCAATAAAATCTGGCCTGTCTCACGATGTGAATTTTTATTTTGTTGTTTTGTTTTGTTCAATCGACCACATCTTGGGAAGTTGAGAGAACATTAACCCATCAGTTTTGATCGAGCTTTGCAAAGACCAAGGATACGTCACATATCAGTCCAATGATGTTTTATCGAAGATTTTTCTGACAAAGCCACATGTTAACATTTTGATTCGTTGCGTAATTTTGATTGTATCATTACGCACTACAACAAAAATAACTAGTTCATCCTTGACCAACAGACTGATCGAGAAAATTCTGCCAAAACCATAAACTTTTTCCTCCGGTTGAAATCAACGCCATCTATTTCAATGAAAACAACTCGTCACTGTCAATCAGCTCCACTTTTCCTTCCACTTCCACTTTTTAGTATTTCAACTAGGCAGCTAACTTAAGCTGGTGGATGCCAATCTTCACAGCTTGGCCCATCGCCGCAAGGTTGCTTGCTTGTCGGTCTTCTACAGATTGTACTTCGGTGAGTGTGCCCAAGAACTCCACAACCTCATTCCACCGGCCCCCTTCTATTATCGGACATCTAGACGCACTGCAGGTTACCATCCCTTCCTTATTGCTATTCCACCAATTCGCACTAAGCGTTTCCAAATGTCCTTTTTAATGCGCACAGCAAAAGAGTGGAACTCTCTACCTGCATCTGTGTTTCCGAACGCATATAACCCTAATCTCTTCAAAGTTAGAGTGAACAGGCTTCTTTTGGGTAAGCTCACTGCATCGTCGACTTTGTCTCTGCCGTCATCTCTGCCCTAGACTAAGGTCAAGAGCAAACCCATCGTAAATTCGTGCGAGCACCAGTAAAAAATTACTATGGCAAAAGAACCAATAAGTATTTGACCCCTACACTGTACAATAGTATCGACTGGTTGAGAAGGGATAACGGTGTAATTAAATAATAATAAATTTCTTTAATTCCCAAAAACTCATACAGATAATTGTACATTCACAAAAAACATAAAACATTTGGATGCTGCAGAAATCTGTACACAATAAATTAAACCCTGTCTCTCAAACTAGGGTATCCTGTATCTTAAGAGACAGTGTATCACAATGAGGTTCCAATTGATAATTATGTATGAGTGGACTGTGTCGATTTACCTTCAGAAGGGAAAAAAGTTATTGTTTATTTTAATAATTAAATTATGTATGAGTATGTGAGAGTACGGGTGAGGGGTAATGAGTGTGGATGAAGGTGTGTAGGTGTTTGTATGTGAGTGTGGATAAGTAGGTGATGTGGTGTTGGTGAGTAAGTGAATGGGGGAGTTGTATGTACGAGAGTATATGGATGCGAGGATAGAAGTATTTGTGCAAGCATGGAGATTGGTGTGTGCTTATTAAGCAATGTAGGTAAGTAAAGTCTCTGTTTCGGCATAGTCCTGTTTGAGTAGCCATTCTGTCACTTTTAATTTTAGGTTGTGTTTGTTTAGGTCTAATATATTCAGTTTTTTATGTATATTTTTGTAAATGTAAGCGCTAATTACATAATACTGATGCCTTGCGAAAGTGGTCCTGTGTTGGTGGGTGCCTGAGGGAAGGTTTGTGCGTTTTTTTGGATTAGACGGGGGAAGGCTGCTCTGTTTCCTAAGGATAGATTGAAGCACAAAGAGCTGACGGACTGTAATTGCCTTGCAGTCTGCGTACAATTGTGTTGTTGGGTATCTATGGGGCTTCCTTGTCATTACTTTTAGTACGGCTCTTTGTGCTCTCTCTGCCCTCAGAATATGACCTTTCGTTGCAGCACCCCATACAGAGATGCAATATCCTATGACCGATTTGCATAGTGCATAATACACCATTTTCAGTAAATAGGCATTAGCAGAGTTTCGGAGGGATTTAAATATATGTATGAGGCGCAAAGTTCTAGTCGTGACAGCAACAAGTTGTTTTTTCTATGTAAGTCCGTCATCTATATGGACTCCTAGGTACTTTACATTGTCACTTCTAGTTAGTGTTGGGCAAAGGCATGGTGCTGATCGGTTAGAGCATGAATGGGCAGTAATTGAAAAACTACGTGACGGTGCGGTCTTTCGCCTAATTGCAAAAAGGATGTAGCAGGATTTGTTTATGTTTAAAGTAAGAAGATTAAAGTTGAGCCATTTCATTATTTCCGCTACTGCCGACTCTCCCATAGATGTGATAGTATCCCAAGTAGGACCGTAAACTAAGATGGCGGTGTCATCAGCGTAAGTGTATATCTTAGTATTTGGGAGGTTCATTTTGCAAAGGTCGTTGACATAAATTAGAAATAAAGTGGGGCCCAGTATACTGCCTTGAGGGACGCTGAAAGTAACAAACTCCTCTTCACTGAGGTGGGTATCAATTTTAACTATCTGGGTGCGATTCTTGAAATAATCTTTGAATATTTCAAGTGACAGGCCACGTACACCTAAGTGTTCTGATTTTGAGGTATGGATGGGAACAGAAACTGTGTCAAATGCCTTAGAAAGGTCTAGGAATATACCTAAACATTTAGTCTTATTGTCTATATTTTTAGCTACCTCTTGTGTCAATCCTAGCACAGCATCTTCTGTTGAAACACCAGCTCGGAAGCCATACTGGTTGTCTGCTATGATTTTATATTTTTCCAAAAAGGTCCTGAGACGATTGTTTAAGATCCTCTCAAGGATCTTAGAAAGCGTCGGCAAAACTGATATAGGCCTATAGTTATTGACACAGATTCTGCTCCCTCCCTTGTGTATAGGATGCACTATCGCCTTTTTAAGATTTGAATGAGAATTAGCAGGCGAACAGTGGGGAATAAATTAAAGGCTCAACTGCTGAATGAAATGGTCGCAACATGTGGCAGTAATTGATCGATCACTGAACCAGTTAAAAACTATAACCTGGATCTACCTTCTTAGATGAAGAAGAATGCTATTTATTGTGTAAACCAAATATTTTAAGACGATCGCTAATCCTGCCGACAAACTGTCACGCAGTTTGGCAGGTTTATAAAATGTGTACAAGTGTATGGTCCAAAATAAATGTTTTTTTTTTTAATATAAAAAGGCTTTGTTATTAAAATACTCCAGCAGTAAAATAAATCAATTTGGGTGACCCCTAATTCCGCATCACAGACACAGACCCCTAATTCTTCTCTGTCCATACATCTCTGTCAGCCGTCATCACAGTGTTCCCTTCTTTCTTAGCCAAATCGCCTTTCAATCAATCAACCTCTCATGTTATTTCTTATTTTCTTTTCTTTACTTTATCTCTATCTTTACTTCCATCCGTATTTGCTTTGGACTGCTCTTTGTCTAATAAACATCAACATTAAAAGCTCGAAATCATGGGCTATATAATTATTACGTCGAAAAATATATTTTCCTTCACCTGTTTTATGAAATGAAGGGGGAAATGAGTTAAGTACTTGTCAGAAAGCAGCACGTGCCGGGTATTTATTTATATCCATTGAATGTCAGCCTAGAACGCCCCATAAACGCGGAAAATCACTTCTTTTAATTTCATTACATTTTATATCAATACCAGGAAAGGCAAAACCTAATTATATTAAGGTCGAAAAAATCACATCTGAAACAATTTTAGGCCGTGTAGGTACCTACCTATCTAATAATTATGGTGTAAATGAAAAACAGAATGTATTTAGGAGCTAGAAACCGCAAGAAAAATTAGGTACCTACCTAAAATTAAAAATAAAACCATACGAAATACTCCAGAATTATTTTCACGCTAGAACAAAATTAGGTACCTATAATTATATTCGGTGACATTAGGTTCCACAAAAAGTAACTTTTGGATCACTTTTAGGTACTTATCACCTTCTAGAATAACGAAAGTTTTTCGTGTGACTGCTTATATAGATCTGGGGGCCTAAAATGGAAGCTTTGGCAGAATCATAATATATTATGATCTGCGTAGGTACAATTCATTTGTGTTTGACAGTTTTGTATGGAGTTTCGTAAAATGGTCCACACATTATGAATTGCTATAATGAAGTCTAAAGTCAAATAGCAGCTGTCACACAGATGAATTGCGAGATGTATGAATTGTGCGCAGATCATAATATGATTCTGCCTAAGCGTCCATTTTAGACCCCTTGGTAATAAGTACACAATAGTCTTTCTTTAAAAGATGTAGGTAGGTAAACAAGAACTCGGTAAAGTTCATACTTACTAAGATAACGGCTCATGTAAAAATGAGTAATAAGAACTATTCAAACAATTTTGATCGCTAATTCGCCATTCTAACATCTGAGAAAAACGTGTGATGTGGAGACTGAAACCTAGTAGCTGGTGATAAACGTCAGTCGAAGGTGATCAGAATATTATAAAACTATTAACTGGTCCTTGACATCATTTGCATTTAAGTGGTTTGGAATGCCTCGTTCACCTAGGAGTACTCAGGTGACTGGAACCGCTATCAAACTAAGGCTGCCTGAGCGTGGGGTCTTGGGTTCGAATCAGGTAAGCTTACGCATTTACGAGTAATAAGCGAGACAAAATATATTGTGACCCCGGTTTTGTGATTTTTGGAAAAGTGATTTGACATAAATTCTACTCCAAATCAAATAGGTACCAATTACTTAAACCTAAAATTGTCGAAAGAGTTTTTGCTGAACAAGTTTTGAAAAAATATAATTTGTGTTTTTTTGAGCAACAACAACTCAAAATCCTTTGACGTTAATGTAATCATAGATAAGAAGAACTCACGTTTAGCCATTGTTATATTTTAGCATGTCACCCATGTCACCAAAACCAAATGAGTCAGTCCATCTTATTATAATATGTGATTCCCCATAAAGAATTGCACAGACCACCTGTTCTTATTGTGGTTGTTTGCAGAGGTCCTTGCGGCGGCAATGGATGAGGAGGAGTGACCTTGGGTTTATGCTTCCAAAAGATACAGCTTTGTTTAATACGTACCTTTAACTGGAACGAGAAAAAGTATCTATGAATCATAAAGTTCTTGTCAAAACAGTTTCGACTTAGAGACACATCTTACGACTGCTTCTCAGGAATATCTCAAAGTACGAGTAGGTACAAGTTGCAACACAAATTATGTCAAGGACCATTTAATAGCTTTATAATATTCCGATCACCTTTGACTGAGGTTTATCACCTGCCACCAGCTTTTAGCCTTCACACGTTATTCCCCGCATCCAGAGGCGTTAGTATGGCGATCACGTCGCGTGTCACGATTACATCGCTCGCCAAGGTCAGGGGCGCGGGACTTGAGCAGATGACCAGCCTTACATGTACCACGAAATAGAGTGGTGGGCGCAGAAGGTGCACGGTGGGTTTCAGATTTGAAGATGCAGGACGAAGTAGATGAATCCCTACAGGTGAAGCGTTGGTCAGGCAGGCCACAGATTGAGCGTGCAAACTCCACTCGTTGAATCAACTACTTTTAGTCCTATCATAATTAAATAAATTGAGTATGGCTGAAGAGGAGCTAACAGATCTAGGTAACTGCTTTATTTTAAATGTATGGCGCGACTTTTTCAATTCCACTTAGGTATTAGTCCAAAATAAGCGAAGACAAAGCTCACTTTAGGTGTTGGGGAACATCCTGAAAAAACACTAACTGAAAAAGTTGAAATGGCCAATCAGTGAGCTGGCGTGGTATTCAATGGCCAATTACTGAGCTGGCGTGGTATTCAATGGCCAATCAGTGAGCTGGCGTGGTATTCAATGGCCAATTACTGAGCTGGCGTGGTATTCAATGGCCAATCAGTGAGCTGGCGTGGTATTCAATGGCCAATTACTGAGCTGGCGTGGTATTCAATGGCCAATTAGTGAGCTGGCGTGGTATTCAATGCTTGTTTTTTTCTCTTTACTTTTCCTTGCAGTGTTACAGCTACAGGCTGATTTTTTTTCTACTCAGTGACAGTTTTTTAGGAGTTTGCCTTCTGCAGATCAGGTTGTAACATTCATGTCATTAACATGTAAATTAATTCGGACATCTACATAATTTCTGCTGTTATGCCGCTTTGATGTGACAAACTAGTTCGGGAGTATATTTTTTTTGTGTCTTGCATTGCGCTTTATGAAGCCAGTCTTGTTAATCGAGGTCCCATTCATTCTTTTTTTGGCAAATTTTCCTCGGAAGTTATGAAAGGAAATTAAATGAAATAAAATTAAATCGTTTATTCTGTAAATAGGATATCAAAATCACTTAGCACGTCACATTAAAAATTAAAAAATATTCTAGATGTAGTCGACATTTCCTATGATCTGATTACCCCTGAGAAGAAATGGCGAAACAAACTCAGGGTCAAAGTCTCTTTTAAAGTCCAGACATAATCTTGGTCAGATCATGTGAGTACCATGTAAATCCGTGTCTGAAATAGTCTTTTGAGGAAAGAACCACATAAATTTGAGTGGATCTGTCCAATCAGTGCAAGCATTTGTCAGTAATCGTGCAGCTCAACTCAAGACTTGCTCAACGACTCCACGAACAATACCAATGAAAGGACATTTGGGTAGGCCGCATAAAGTTCTCAAAATGCCAGACCATCGTTGAAACTAACTGAGAAAAAGAAAAAAAGGAAAATATTTAAAGAAAAAAAAAATACCCGTGTAGTCCTGTTTGGTATATGTGCACTATTTATGTGTAATATAACATACATCCACGCTTTTATAACCAGAAAAGGTAGGCAGAGGTGTATTTAATGGTAAGTACACCCACATATTGCCAGTCAGCAACTCGTTGAGGTTCTGGATTCGATACCCAGATTCACTTTTTGGATTGTCATATCCCTACTATCGCATTTTTCACTGTAGAATAGAGATAAAACTTAAATATTCCTTTCATCCTTACCTTGGTATTCCAAGGACTAGGTGTAGTTCTACCCAACATCTACAAAACCATAGGCAAGGTGAAGATCTAGTAAACAAACAATAGTTTATCTCAATCTCGGGGCCAAACGCAACCATTACGAGCACAATGTGTTCCTAAATACATGTTAACATGTACATTACATAAAACGTAATGCCGCTACGTGACGCCAGGTGGCGCTGCCAAGGAAACTATTTATTTTTATGAACTATGACGCCTTATGGTTCTTCCTACAAATGTTATACAGGTACCTACTAGCTATAAGTCGAGCGATCTATGCGTATGTACACCTGTGGTGAGATTTTTGTTAAAATATAAATGATGGAGTGGCGGTCGAAGACAACGCCGCAGATCTGAAAAGTTTAAGATGTAAGAAATTTGAATTTATCTAAGTGCATAATTTTTTAGAGTTTTAGCTAGAGTTTAGGCTAAGAAACGCAGATTTTTTTGTATTATACTTTACAGGGTGTTAAAGTAACTGCGTGCCATAACTTAGGGATAGGTTCAGTATCGATAAAGGAACACAGGAAAAATAAAAAACATAAACAATTTTTTTTATTAAACATAAAAAATTAATAAAAATAAGTCTCTTCGTACTTTAACGGGCTTAGGACCGTCAAATAAAATAAGTTTAATTCTAAACGATTGCTATTTTAAGTTAGTAGGTACTAAATTAGGTTGATCTTGCAATATTTTATGGTGTTTTCATTTGTTTTTTTTTTTCCTGGGTTCCTTTATCGATACTGAACCAGGGTAGGTTCAGTATCAGTGTAAGCTATGGCACGCAGTTACTTTAACACCCTGTATATTAGTTTATATTAAAAAGAAATAACAAAGGTTTAATTATTCAGTAATAAACATTTTAACACAAAACTTATTTATTTAGTACTTGGTAGGAAACTTATTAAAAAAAAACAGGTTTGAACGCTATTTCCCCTGACTATGGATAATGTCGCTCAGGCAAATGGGTAAAGCTATTTCATTTTCTTGCTGTTGACTAAAAATCGGCTTAGGATCTGCTCTTGGGCTGCTCATGTTCTCATTCGTTAGTCGATCTCTATACCGTAGTGAATGGGATGTCATGTGTTTTTGGCGCTTGTCTTTTGGACATTCCCCTTTCAATTGCAGCTTTAGCATGCAATAGGTCTGCTTGGTTCCAAGCCACTTTCGCGGTGGTCCTTTGATGATTTCTGGGCATATCTGTAAGAAAAGAAAAAACACAAAACGATCGTTTTGTATTCAATTGAAAAACATTCAGATACAATTATTAAAATGTGTTTACGTTATCGATAAAAATTATATTTTATTACTTACAAAAGTAACAAACAGCAATAAATAAGCACTAAAAAGCTAGACTTACCTACATACTCGTATTATGTCGATGTTTGTAAATATGTGAGCACCATGTATCTATCTCATAATTTTTCATTGCTTCATTTTTAATTATTTTTACCTGTTGTGGTATAGTAATTTTATTTTATTCTAGGTGCATCATCTTCACATATACCTAATCTCATAATAAATGTACAACAAAATATTGTAAAACATTTTTAAAAGAGTAGGAGGAATTTCTTGCCCATTCTTCTCCATACGAAACTACCTTTTGGAAGGGGCGACTAGAATCAACTCAATTTTTTTTTTCTAAGTTTTGACGTTCAAAAGTGCCTCCTATGTGCCTATTTGAAATAAATAATTTGACTTTATAAACACCCAGCCGAAAATTAGATTAGCGCAGCCGCAAACAAACAAACACACTTCACTGTCTCGTGTTGCGAGCTGACTGACTTTACTCTTTGCTTGTCGATGCGTCCCGCCGCGCCGTCAGTGCTTATGGTCACGTGACATGTTACTATGCACCGTTTTTATCAAGTTATTGAGGTGACCGAGATTACCCGGTGAACGCCATTCCCCCTGCTTACCCTACTATAACATGATATAAAGATTGTGTATTTATCACTTGTAGTTTCCAGAAACAGCTGAAGATAGAAGTGGTAATTAACACAACATTTTTTGATTGCGATGATCGAGTGACACTTTATCACGTCAAAGTATATTTTTATAAAACAATGCTTCGATTTCTATTGTATGAATTAAAAAAATAAAACCCAGAAAACAGGTGTGCTGTTAGCACACCTGTTTTCTGGGGTTTATTTTTAAAGGAAAAAAGGGGTTGGTAAAAAAATGTTCACGCTTTTTTCCGGCTTTTATAACACCGGCTTCCCTTAGAAAAGTTTCATGTTTGCCTTGCGCAACTGGTCACAAATTGTTATTCTTTCCCTCAAATTGTTTCATACTTACAAAAGCACGTGCGTTTCTGGAACAATATTATTATGTAGCTGTTCTCCGTCGTTGCAAAACGTGACTCCGGATTACGTCAAAAATATGAGCAGCTGTATTATGTAAATGTGCGAATTTGTTTGTCAACAAGTTTGGTGTTTTTAAATCGATTACAAGGTACTGCTTAGCGTCTAGTAAAAGTAACTTCCGTAGTAAATGTCCATTTAGATCTGATCAAAAAACGATATAGAAAAAAAAATATTGTACAAAAAAGTCGAAGTACATAGCTATTTACATAGCTTTTATGTAGGATTTTCGGGTAATTCCCTATCTTCCCAAGTTCCAAGTTCCCAAAAGATTTTATTATTAACTAAAAGTTGTACGACTCTGTCTTGACCGAAATCGTTAATGGTACAGTCGCCGAATCAATGCTTACGTACGTATTGTTTAATGTTATTTGTTATTATTGTGGGCCTCTCAGAAGTCTCAGTCTCAGTCTACTAGTGGGCCATTGGCTTGTTTACATTTTTCTCCTGAGAAAACGTGGCCCCCAACCCGCACTGGCCGGCCCGCCTGGTTGTATTACGGACCGCTCCTTGTCACAGAGCACGGGGCCTGTGTCCTAGCAGTGGGAACATTAAACAAAGTCTGATTATGCTTATACGTAAAATGTGGTAGGGCCCTCTTCCAACATCATTCATCATCGTCATTTCAGCCGAAAGACGTCCACTGCTGGACATAGGCCTCCCCCAAAGGAGGGGTTTGCCATAATCGCCACGCTTGGCAGGTTGGTTGGCGATCGCAGTATGGTTTTAAAATGCATAGAGAACGCTGCTGCCCATTCTCTAGTAAATTCCAACTTCCGTCGTCTTCAAACTTCGTATTCCTCTTCCAACAGTGACAATTTATTTCGTGAGACACTGCTTTGGCACGTTCCGGGGACAGATAATAAATTCACATACTAATTAGATGGACATTAATTAATGTTCACACTGCTTGTATGCCTGCGAAGACGATGCATATGTATTATTATTATGCCCCTTCCATATAAAGCGATTCATTAAACATCTACCTTTAGAAGATCAAAGGCAGCAGCATCCTACATCATGATAGACGTCATTATTTATTTTGACATTGTACTTAAGTACCTACTTATAATGTTACACCAACAATAATACTGGGAAAAGTTGGTACTTCCTGTTCCTATTAATAAATGATATTTTATTTCTGTAAATTGGTTGGAAAAACACTTTTACATGTCTAATGAAATATTATATTAAAACTAGATGCGGTAAGTAATCTGTAGGTTTTTTAAGGTTCCATGCGTCCGAATGATTTAGAGCTAAATTTAGCCTTGTGAGAGTTTCCTTAGTCAGTTCTTTCCCAATTGACTTATATTATAATATATTATTAAATATAGCCAGTTAACTTTGTGAACAATTTCCTTATAAAAAAGGAAATATTACTTTGGCTCGAAAGCTTTAGCTATGATGATACTGAAAACATCATCAGTAATCTAACATATTAAACAGACTCCCACAACATACACATTCCTAACAAAACGAACACCTACATTCACACACCCATCACACATCTCATGACACATATCCTGATCTAAAACTTAACTAATAATTATGTTTTAGAATTATTAATAATATTTTTTTTTGTTCATTATGTTTTTTTCTTTGTGTAATTTTTTTGTCCCTTTTTATTTTGTATTTTTTTTTGTATTAGTCGTTGGATTTAGTCCAAGCCTTCTCATGCTGTCCATGTAACAGGAGAAACCCCTGTCATACAGGTTGTCCTAGTACAGGGTTCGAGTTCTCATTGATGTAACGTAGTGTCGAAGTCTGGAAATAAAATTACTATTACTTAATTTCCTCCGATTCTACGTAATGGACCGATTAAGTTCAAATTTGGTACACATATGAAATTCTATGACCCAAACATAGAAGTGTTACGTAAATAAATAAATTTCGAATATCCCCCATATTCACACCTTTGGGAGGCAAATAACAAATTTTAAAAAAAGTTTTCCAACCTGTACCGTGTGACATATCAAAGAAAAGGGCTTACTGTGAGGAACTCATTTTTTTTTTATAATTTTGACATAATCTAAGTAAGAGAAAATGGACCATTCTTATTTCTCGAAATTACTGCGCCTAACATTTTCAAAAAATTACAGAAAATAGTTAATTATAAAATTTATATGTATACCTATAGATTACAGGAAAATCTATATTGTACGTACAAACTTACATTTGCAGGCCGAATGTATGGGAGAACATGTTTTTAAACTACAATGTTAACTTTGTTTTGGGATAAATTCATCCCAACTACGGAACCCTTCATTGTGCTTGGTCCGACACGCACTTGAATGGTTTTTTTGTAAATTAATAGCACAATTTGTTAATGTCTTTACGTCAAGGCATGAAGGACTAAACCCCAAAATATACCTTTCACATAATCACGAGGATTGAAAATAGCTAATTAAGTGCAAATACAACCACCCTATTAATTGATAGCGATCCTATTGGTCGATCCGTTTGTAACTGTTATAAATATGACTAGGGTAAAATAGTCAATACAGATTTGTCCTGCAAAATGACCATGGCAACAAAATTTTCCTGTTAATTATATCAAAACACCGCATCACATTAAAGCCATTGAATCCAACCATAAAATAATTTAAATTATTTATTTTGTACCGAGCGTCGAGCGATCAGTTTATTCTCTGTTTTTCCTTCAATATGTATAACCCACCTATAAATATGGAACAAAACAGGTATCCGACAATTTAATAATGTGTGTATGTAATGAAGTGCACGCTTCGTTATGTAATAATAATTAATGACTTGCTTATCTTACGGGTTGAGCATCTTAGAATAGTAATGTACTACTCTAGAACATAGTATGGTAATTATCTTGTACGATCATTATTATTGTGTTCAAAGAAACAAAAGTTCGCTCCCGGGTGCTAAGAGCTCGCGTACATACATCTAGCTATCTTGTACGAATATACTTAACTCAATAATACAAAACTTCTAACGTTTTATAAGTGCCCATGTAGGCTAAGTAAATAAAAATATTTTTGATTTGATTTGATTGAAAATATATGTATTTTGTTACAATATCAGGATGTTTGACATTAGTTAGTGATTGTCAAAAGCCATACTTTATCTTATACAGGGTGTTAGATTAAACGAGGGACATACTTTAAGGCAGTGTAGTACTCATGAAATTACGCAACTTTTACACTCCGACAAATTTATGCAAAAAAAAAAACATATTCCCTACATTTTGACAGCGTAGGGGTGCACTTTGTAGAGAACAGCTGATTTTCTTTTTGCATTTCATTGCTAACCATGTAATTCTACTTGTACTACGAGTGATCTCGTTCACTTTCATGAGCACTCACTCCATTAAAGTATATATATATCCTTCGTTTGACCTAACACCATGCATATGTGCGTGATATTTTTTTAATGTAAAAATTGGAATTGTTGTGTGATCCTACAGTGGTAGAATAGCTTTCATTATGTTGGTCTGAAACAAAATCATAAAATATATTATTAAAACAGCTGTAGAGCAACTTACGAAAGAGATTGTCTAAAGCAGTTGTAAGCAGCATTAATGTGATTTGTTTTGAAAGGCACCGGTGAAGTAACTTCGGTTTTTTATTCATAATTTCCTTTAACTAAATATAAGAAATAATACCTAAGTATAGAGGAAATATTTAAATATATTCGCCATCTTACATAAGTGTGTAAATTCTAACAAGGAAAATTGATAGATACAAAAGTTTTTATAGAAGTTAATGAGAATTTGTAAACATGTTACTCTTATTTGTGCACATGAATTTCAATAGTGAAAGAAACATTGATATCCGCGGAAGCACTGAAAGAAAGTACCTACATCTACGAGGTGGATTTTACTCATCGTTACGAACAACGTTTAGTACTTATGGGGCCGGCGTAGCATGCGTAGTTCATACAAACTTAATACCAAAATAATTTGTAAATTACATAAATTGTAAATCAAAAACATTTGTAAGGTAGTGTGTATTTATTTAGATTGGATTACAGAATATCTATGTTCCCAAAACTTCTTGTTTTTTTTTGTTCTATTGTATTTTGAAAGGACAATGATATAAAGATCAGATATGAGGAATTTAAAATTTCTATAGAAAACTTAATTTTCTTATAACTCTTGATTAAATCAGTGTCCATTCAAAATATATATTTGGAAACCTAGATATTCTGTATTCCAATCGGAATAAAAACACACTACCTTAAAAATATGTTGGATTTGCAAATTATCTTGGTATTACGTTTGTATGAACTACGCATCCATCACCGGGGCCCAAACATAAAATCACAAACATTAACTATCTGCTCCAAACGTATATTTTAGTTCGCATAACTCGACAAAATGTAAGAAATGATGATGGGTTTTAGATGCAATGCGAAGAGCATAAAAATCCCCCAAATTAATCCTCACTCTGCTCATTCCTAGACTAGATAGAGGTGTGAACATACTGCCACGTGTACCTACCTATTGTTAGTTAGTTGCACCAGCTGCGCCCACATCTCTGACATGTAGTTAATTATGCAGTGCCAGTTGTTGCATGGTTATGTGCCAATAGCAGATAAACTAGTTTATTATGGCAACTAATCCTTCTTATTTTGTATTGGTAACATTAGGTTTTCTCAGTTTCTGATGAAAAGTTGTGATATGGAGTGAAATGCAATTAAAAAGCACTTTTTAAAGTATGACCAACTATCTGGTGGCAGAAAAAGAATATCGGCTAAGGATGGTAAAAACTACAAACATTTTCATTTTGTCTCTCAAGTTTCATCAACAACGTAATAATGTTGGCAAACTCAAAATAACCTTTATGAAAAAAAAAATAACCGACTTCCAAAAAACACTACAAAGTGAAAGATAACTTGAATTTCGGAAGTCGGTGGCAAAAAACTAAAATACAGATCCAAAGACACCGACTTCCGAAATTCAAGTTATCTTTCACTTTTTAGTGGGTCAGTTTTTAATTTATCTAAGTTACAATAGCCTAAAATCAACTGCTCATCACCTTTTACAAATTATTGCTTTTCCCGATGCTGGGACGTTAATTGTTGAGGAGTTCTCCTGGTAAGAACCAGGATAACTGCCACTCACCATATGCATTGTGACGAGCATAAATTGCTTAGCAACCATATCAAAGTACCTAATCGAATAGCAAAAAAAAAAAAAAACCATTAAGTACTTAATTATAATTATGTTGTTCCGGTGGCCATCTGTGGTCTCCATCATCAGTTCCACTTCACCAAGTAGTGATTTTCGGGAGCAAATGCACAAGTTACTATAAAAAATATCCAAATCGCTATAGGTTTGCCTATAAAATTCGAGGGTTCCCCTCGATTTCCATGAGATCATCAGATTCTGATTTGGTGGCAATGGGACCACCTCGGGAGCATACCCGTTCAAACAAAAAAATAATTTTCAAAATCGGTCCATAATCGACGCATCGATCGAATTGCAGGTACTTTTTAACTGCCAAGGAGTCGGTCAGTTAGAAAGATGAAGATGCCCATTCCAAAGCGTAGTAGGTTCTTATGGAGAAGAATGGGCAAGAAACACCATGGACACTCTTTTAAAATCAAAATATTGGATACTAAATCATTCATCAAGTGGGCTTTATAATAAATTTATCTACAAACCTATATTAAAACCATAACTCTCAAAAAATAAAATACAAACAGTCGAACTTTGGAGACAACAACAACGTCGGTACACCTACATGCACAGATATCACAACAGTCCTACGTGCTAAAATGTAAGGCTACCTGTTCGTACGCTAAAAGGTAAAAAATGCTCGGTCCTAAACAAGTTTGCCTCGTACCTATACCGGTAAGACCTGTACAGTCAAGGTCACGGTCAATCCGCCTGCAACACATCACCCACATTTTTGGGTACACGGAGCCACTTTTATTGTATAGGTAGAGTTGTTATTAGAGGGTTAATTAGTTGGGTATGGTCAACAAAACAGTTACAGTATGCAAGAAGTAAACCTTAAAAAGTAGGGTTCGCAAACTGTACGTAGTGGCTTGTGGCCAGCTTGTGGGGGAGTACTTGCCCAGCAGTGGACTTCTTTTGTTCTTCCATTTTCTTGGCGTTAGAAACAGCTAAATTCGATGCTCTATTACTGCCTTACACTTGAACAATCACTGTAGTTAGCTACAAGTATACTCTATCTTTTGTTATTTTGCTGACTACATAATCGAGTTTCACACAGAACCAGTTTTGAAAACAAAGACGATTTATTTTGAGATGAATTAAATATTCTAATAAACCTACCTTTTCGAAGAATTTAACCAAAATCGTATAAAAGAAAAGAAATTGTTACTAAGAATAACTTTGTTTTATTTTGTGAACTTAAAATATTTTTCGCTCTCATAGTAACCTATCATTTTATTATCAGTACATAAACGTCCTCTTTTGAACATGTTCATGCTGAACATTCTTTAAAACATTATGAATTAATGAATGAATGATATATTTATTTGCTAGAATATAGGTAGCTAACATAAGTTCTTAAAATCTAATATTCGGCATTTCAGCCGTGCAAATATTTAGATTTTACATCTTGGTTATACTTATAGCATGCAGTACACATTTAGTAATTAGCAATAACATAAAAATACTAATAATAATTTCATAATTTAAATTTAGATTACAATGCAATTAATAAAATAAAAATTAAATACAATCATGATAATGATGTGATGCCACTATGATTTGTGATAGAGTTGGCTCCTGTTTAGGGTTCCGTACCCAAAGGGTAAAACGGGACCCTAGTACTAAGACTCCGCTGTCCGTCCGTCTGTCTATCCGTCTGTCACTACCGCTGTATCTCATGAACCGTTATAGTTAGACAGTTGAAATTTTCACAGATGATGTATTTCTGTTGCCGCTTTAACAACAAATACTAAAATGGAATATAATAAATATTTAAGTGGGGCTCCCATACACCAGCCAGGTCTTTTTTTCCGTCTTTACAGATAATGGTACAGAGCCCTACGTGTGCGAGTCCGACTCGCACCTGGCCGGTTTTTCTTCTTTTATTTCGGCACGAATTATATGAGAAGCATACAGGTGTAATGATGCGTCCTAATGTAAGCGATCGTCGATCATCACTTCAATTTTTCACTTATTTGTTCGGAAATACTGAAGGTTCATGGCGCGACGACGATCGAACAAATGATCGTGACGATCGCTTGTTCGTGCGACGATTGTTTTCTATTAGGACAAGGGTCAAAGCATAACAAGAATAACAGCCAACTCCACCTTTGATAGACCATATCCTATCTCGCTGGGATGACGTGCTCGTTTTTTCACAGATAAACCACAATAGACGCAATTAATTCGTTACGAAAGTTTTTATATAAAATTGTGAACCGAAATTATTAAGAATAAACATTGATATTCAGTGCTACTACCATTACCAAGGCATGAACAATGATTGCATGTTACTTATTTAGATTCAAGTCATAAATTAATGCGCACGCGCCGATGCCGCTGGTTATTCAACGGCTTCGTCTTAACAGCTGAATCATGCTTTTTCCGATTATCGTTTGACCCAGGAATCACCTTGATGTGACAGGATGAAACCTTGGGTTACCTTACAGTAGACATTATTGGTGGTAATCATTGCCGTCCTTGTACACGTGCACTCTGTGGGTTCGATATACGCAAAGGGCGTATAACGCCCTCAGAGTTCAGTATAATAATGCCTTCAGAATGTTGTTGGGGCTTCCACGTTACAGCAGTGCATCAGGGATGTTTGCCGAAGCACATACTGATGGTTTCAGTACCATCCTGCGAAAAAGGATTGCGTCCATGATGCGCAGAGTGCGTGGGAGCGTCAACGACATTCTGAAGGTCATCAGTGATAAGCCATGTTGCAACATTATGGCGCATTGGGTGCATGTACATGTGCATGTACCCGGTGTGTCAAGTGAGTGCAACAGGTATTTAAATTAAAAATTTGTATTGCATTTGTTACTAACATAGCATAAGTTTTTGTGTATTACTAACATTATATGGATCAAGGTCCGAATTAAAATATATATATATTTTTTTTTATTGAATAAAATATACGAAAAAATAATGCTGGACCAGATGTCACTGATGACATAGTGATGACATTTTAATTCAAATGGGATTTTACATGGTCGCCAGTTTGGTTTCACGAAAGGTAGGTCGAAGACTTACGCAGGAGTAAAACTCATCAGTCACATTTTGGAATCCTGGGAGAAATCCCAGGATGCCATTGGCATTTTCTGTGACCTCTTAAAAGCGTTTGACTGCGTTGACCACAATACACTGATCTGTAAATTACACTACTACGGAATTCGTGGACAAGCTGCTGATCTTGTTTTTTTCCTATCTTTCAAACAGGCAGCAAAATGTAAACGTTAACGGGGTGGCGTCCTTGGGGGCCCTTTTAAAGATGGGCGTGCCTCAAGGTTCAATTCTTGGCCCTTCCCTATTTCTAGTTTAGATTAATGATCTTCCTTACATGATGGCTAACTTATCGGATATAATTCTAATCGCTGATGACACTTCCCTTATTGTTAAAATAGATAGAAAAGATACGGATGTCTTTCATGTCAACGATAGTCTGGCTGTTCATTTCAAATGGTTCGCAGCTAATAATCTCTTACTTAATGCGAAAAAAACAAAATGTCTTATGTTCTCGTTACTAAATGAACCCCAAGTGGGTCTAAATTTAAAACTTGATGTCAAGAAACCAGATCCTATTTCGGAAACTGTATTTCTAGGAATTACTCTAGATTTGAAATTACCAATTATTTGGGGTGCCCACATTAGAGCTCTTTCAGGTAGATAAGTTCAGCTGCAAATGCAGTACTTTTATTATTTTAATCATATTTTATATAGTTTTTTTGTTAATGTGAGGACGTTGTAGGCTTAATATACTGTAGATCTGTAGACCATTTTCTATTTTGTTAAGTATCTGGTACTTTTGACGGGCCTGCGCTGTCCTCTCATACTTTGAAAATATTGTAAAAGCCAATTTTTTTTTTTAAAAGAGTAACCGTTGTGTTTCTTGCCGGCTCTTCTCCATAGGAAACGACCAATTGGAACCGTGCACCTAGTTTCTGACGTTTCATAAGTGCCCATGTAGGCTTAGGTGAAATAAAAATATTTCTGATTTTGATTGATTTTTGAGTAAGAAAAATAAGGCAGTTTAAGAACTGAAGTTTATGCAACAAATGTCCTAAAACGCACTTATTACTCCGGTAGCCCTTACTTTGCTTCTCTTGTTCAACCTGTTCTTTTAGCTTAGTTATCTAAGAGTTCACAGGAATACAATTAATATGCAAATTGCTAGTAAACATGATTAATAAACATTGTATTTCTGCTAAATCTCGTTGCACTTGATTTACATACTGACATAATTATTATATATGGTTCAACACCATTACGCTAATACCACGTACCCAGGGATACTACCTATATTATAGTGCAGGTACCAGACATGTACCAATACTTAACTAACTACAGTTAAAAGCAAATATTATATGGATACACATAGGCGGATAACAGACGCTTTACTAGAGTGAATGTTCATTTTTGTTTCATTCCACGGTCACACAACGCCGCCAAAATTATATAAGAATGAACGTTCATCTGCTCCTTTCATATCATTTTTCGAACATTCGGTAGGCGAGCGAAAGATGCCGCCGATATCTTACATCGTTAGATCGATTCTTTAATGAATTCTTAATTCCCTTTGAGTCATGTTCCGTGTTGTCTGTGTGGTGCCGGACGTAAAGAATAGCACCGCCCTTTTTCTTCCCATGGGTGTCGTAAAAGGCGACTAAGGGACTTACTAGGGAATGGGCAGCAGCGTTCTCTTTGCATTTTTAACACCATACTGCGATCGCCAACCCACCTGCCATGCGTGGCGATTATGGCAAACCCCCCTTTAGGGGCGGCCTATGTCCAGCAGTGGACGTCTTTCGGCTGAAATTATGATTTTGTGTTCAGTGTTTCACTCCAAGTGAAAGATGCCGAAGATAATTATTCCTTAGCAGAATAATAGCGCCTTGTCATTCAATAATAATAGCGCCTTGTCATTCAATAATTTAAAAAGCTTATGTTTAAAGTTACGTTTAAACATGTTTTTGCTTCATCCAATTTGATCAGGTAATTTGTGATAAACTTTTAGAGCCATTCATTTATACTATTGTAGAGTTTGGTTTTAGTGCATAACGGGTGCAACTTTTTTGAGCGCCGCCGCCGTCGTTGACTTTTGACAGATTTATATAAAAACGACGTGATGGTACAGTCAACATGTTTAAGTGTTGAAAATGTGGCTTGTGTGATCAATGTGGCTTGTGTGATCAATGTGGCTTGTGTGATCAATGTGGCTTGTGTGATCAATGTGGCTTGTGTGATCAATGTGGCTTGTGTGATCAATGTGGCTTGTGTGATCAATGTGGCTTGTGTGATCAATGTGGCTTGTGTGATCAATGTGGCTTGTGTGATCAATGTGGCTTGTGTGATCAATGTGGCTTGTGTGATCAATGTGGCTTGTGTGATCAATGTCTTTTATTTACTTATAGCTCGAATATATTTTTTCTGTGCTATTAATACTTCTTCAACCGCAGTAGCATTGCCCTAAACTATAAGGCCATATCGCAAAGTAAAGGCGACATAACCATGATAAGCTGCTAGGAGCGCTGTCTTATTCAAAATTTTGCCTAACTTATAAAGAGCATAGGAAGTGGAGGAGAGATAGGCAGTCCAACCTGAATTTTGACAAACCGTAATACGACAAGATTTTATTTCGACAATAAGGAACTTTGATACGTCTTCATTTCGACAATACTTTCGTTCGATATACTTTAACTCCAACACTACTGTACTCCGACAAAGCATTTCTTCGAACGATGCGACTTTGATGACATACTTCTTCGACAACAATGCTAGTCCGACCAGTCAATTTTGACATACTCTACTCCGGGATGCTGAACTTCGCCAATATCTTAAATCAACATGATACACACACCAAATATATTTTTTTTATAATTTTAAAATAAATAGTTAAGTTATTGAAGGAAAGAGGTGAAAAGTCTATGGTGTTAAAATTGCATGGTAAATCTCTCAATATTGTGCGTTTACAAACTCACATTTGCAGTCGGAATGTATGTGAGAGCTTGTTTTTCAACTACAACGTTAAGTTTGTTCTTGGGATAAACTAACTTGGGATAATAAACATGGTAGAAAACATATTCATTGTACGGAACCCTCATCACGCGAGTTCAACTCGCACTTTTCGATTTTTTTTTGTCATTTAAGGTTATAATAACAATAAATATCTATGGTTAGATGACTGCTACAGAAAAAATTCGTCTTTTTACAATCTACTGTTATATTATTTTAGTGATAACCGTTCGTCAATGTATCAGTGTTGTGCCATTAGGTAGTACATGCAGAAACACAGGCGTTCATTAGGTAACTAAAAACGTAAGCAATGGGGAATTGCTACTGAAGACCGTGGAGTCGACCGCAGGACTAAGTGCTTCTCACACGGACAACTGTACGTCGCTTGCTCCCACATCACCAGTCCTGAACTCCTGACTCTCTGTATGTCTCCTCTCTCTCTCTGAATTGCATGACGAACTGTCCCATCTTTTTGCTCCGATGAACTATAACCGTAACAGGAGGCACAGACTGTTCGCCGTGCCTTGGATTCGAACCGTCGCTCGAGCCCAGTCTCCTGTCCCTCGCATACTCTCTGCGCTCAACGCTCTCTTGGACGCTAAGTGATGTGTTCGAGGATGAATGGAAGAAGATCTTGTCAACATGTCTGGAGTATTGTGAGATGAGCGTATGACTGTCGAGTAGCTGTATTTTTTGTTTTTGTTCTTATATAATGTGCTGTCTTTAACTAATGTAATTGACCTTTGGCCGTTTTATGTTAAAGTAAAAATAAATAAATAAAATGTTTTTGGCTACTGAGACCAAAACTACAAACGAAGTCAGGAGGAAATTTTAAATGTGTTATTTAGTAATTGTGGTGTCTTACGACTTCCACGCGAACAAAGTCGCGGGCAGAAGCTAGACCTTTATAAATTCGTTGTTTTCAATTCCACTAAGCGTATAAATATATTTTAACTGTACTACCCGGTATCCTAGTTATTATTGTGCAGTAATTAAGAAGTGTTGCCAGCTTCAAAGTGGTGCATCATTAAGTGTTATTAAGATTATCTGTTATGTATTTATATTATGTTCTATAAGACACTTATTAATGTTGTATAAATGCAGGTATGTTATGTAAGTGTTCTGAGGATCATGGTACATAATTATATTGTTTATGTTGTGTGTGAATGACAAAGGTTGGTATAGGCCGGTTTTTTTGATGACTGACTGGTGTTACCAACCACATTATAGAAATTGGCACGACCTTTACGCAGCAGCGGGAATTAGGAAAACTAAAAGATGTAGGTAACCATAAAGCCAGTAAAGCATTAAATTCTGCCCCAAAGCAGGCAGAGTATTAGAAATTGTGTTACTTTGTGCAAAAAAATCAAGTTTTGTTACGATGACGTTAGCAAAGCATACCTACTTGTTTCATAGTTAGACGTGCCAGCGGCTAGGACTAACCTACTCGAGTTTACCCCTATGTCACGAGCTGCACGTATTGTTAACATTATTACAATTTTGGAGGATATATTTGGGCAAACCCTGCCAATTTTCATTGGAAGGGCACACATAATTATTGAAAGAGGCATACCTCTTTAAAAAAATAAAGAAAATAGAACCCATAAACGTTGTCATGTTTTTACCTTTTTTTTTTTTTATAAAACTGTGTAAGTAGACATTGTGACTTATAATATCGCCTTGGATGAGTCTGTGAATGTGTTATAATTGTGATTTAAATAAATAATATTTCTTCTCATTATTGCTCACCGCTGAAAGCATGACGACTAAACAAGATACTTCCCATCTCCATCTGTACGATAGTGCTAACTCTACTGTCTACTTATGGTTACTAAACCCAGCCAGCCAATCGCAGCACGCGAACGTAGTGCCTCCACGTGGTCCATTCGGTTACAACAAGATTGCGCAACATTCCCGCGCCATGCGTGCGCGCCGACCGGCTAGTGGGAAATCCTTTTCCGAACGAATAACTGTCCTCGCTTCGTAGAACCTCCATTATCCTTGTACATCTCAAGGTCGACCAGATCACTCAGGAGTCTTTAAAACTGATTTTTTAGGGTCCCGTATAGTCCGGTCAAAACACAAAAGAAAACTGGTGGATTAATTTAGTTTTCATCAAGAACCTATAAAATTATGTTTCTTGGTAAGTTTTTATCAAAGTTTTGACTAACTTCTACCTACTTTATTTATTCAGTGCTTCTACCATTGTCAGCACAAGTCAGAGGATGTAGAGGTGTGCTCTGCTTCGACTTAAAAGTAATTAATCTTAGGTGCACGGTCAAAGGAATCCCTCCAGCAGTGGACCGACTTCATTCAATATTTTTTAGATAACAGAGAAGTGTTTGATGCTTTATAACCTAACGGACGGCGGAACCTACTCACCTGGCAGAATACGATGCACTAGTCAAGTGTATTTTTTACTGCAAAAAAGAACCAGCAACTTTCACACGCGGGTATAGCCCGAGATTTGTATTCAAGATTCGATGACCGTGACGACCTTCAGTCACTGATCGTCTTTCATTCGTTAAGGAAAACCCCAGAGGTACTCAATGAAGGAGTATACCTAGGTTTGTTATGTTTGCTCGCGTGTACAATCTGATTTAGATTGTACTGAGATATCGTTATATGTGGGCCATCAATTGGCTTTATGCAGCTGTTAAAGTGCATTAATTGTGTGGGAAAATCTGTGACTTCTAAATCTGTATTTACCTACATTTGAAACTTTCTTGAAAGAGTTTCTTATGCATCCAGATACATACGTGCTAGCACCACGTCAACCTATTTCTCCCGCCAATCGCCAGACATAATTGTAGATGTGTTTTGTTAGTACCTAAGGGCATGATTGGTGCACCGGCAATCACTACGATATCGTAGTTGTCGATTTTGTGTAAATATAGATAACAAAGACATAATTATTACACCTTTTTATCTGGACTGACAACTTTGTGAATGGCTTCCTGGCGTGAGGGGTGTTCTGTGTATCTGTGGGTCTGTCTGTGGCATCATAGCTCCTGAACGGATGAACCGATTTTGTTTTTTTTTTGTTCGACAGGTATCTAATCCAGAGTGTCCTGTCTCAAGAAAATCTGCTCACCCGTGGTTGTCAATGATATTACAAAAGTATACCTAGTACCTTGACATGATGTGCAAGCATCACCAGGATCCTGCAGGATACACAACCCGCCAGAAGAACTTCACAACGGTGTTTGGCATCTACCTTGTGTTTGGGCTCATAGGTACGATGGGTTTTGACGAGCACATGCTAATACAAGCTAAGCAGTTAGGGTCATAATAAAATTATCAACAGGTTATTCTAAATTTGAAAAAGTTGAAAAAACTGGGACGAAAAATTAAATTAATTTTTTTAAAAGCCTGACACAACCAAAAACCTATAAAAAGTGAAAAAATAATATTTATTGGCTCTTTAAGTTTAATACAAGTTGTAGGTAATATTTTGATCCAAGCGGCCGCGTTACCGTCGTCGCGGCGGGGGACGGCTAATGAAAACGCCAAACAAACGAGGCTTATACCTACCATTAATGAATGTATGCTGTTGTAGAAAGGACAGCTGATATCAAAATATTACCTACAATTTATATTGAACCTAAACGGCCAATTACTTTTTATAGGTTTTTGGTTGTGTCGGGGGTTTTTTTAGTTAGGGTTTTTAACACCCCACAAGAATTCGTATACCACTATTCGTATACTTGCTATGTAAACAACAGTGACAGGAAACATTATAACATCATCAAGATACACAAAGTTGAATAAATACGTATTATCGAAGCTAACTCAAAAACTACCGAAGCAGAGTTAATAAATTTATATGGGACCACCGCGCAAGCTTCCAGTAAGCAACAAAAAAAAATGTTGACAGATTTTGTTTTTTTTTTGTAGGTACATATATTCATCGATTAAATTCGTCAATTATTGACGAATATATCGTTGAACATAGGTAATACGGGCTGGTGTCCGCAATTCCACGTCAATGTGCGTATTTTGCGTACGTATCGATGAACATACCTACATACAAATATAAAATAGAATACATACAGACGAACATATAACGTCCTCCTTTTTTGAAGTTGGTTAAAAAAGTAGTCTAGGTAATAGGTAATACGGGCTGGTGTCCGCAACTCCATGTCAATGCACGTTTTTTGCGTACGGGTGGGAAAATCGGTTATTCGATCCACCCTAGCTTCTCAAGGAAGGCCAGCAACGCCTTGGTGTTACTGACAATCTCAAGTAGGATACCTGGGTTACCGAAGTACTTTGCCCTGTATGTGGCGACCACCGGGCAGTTTAACAGCACATGAGCTGCTGTCTCGTCGTCCTCCATGTAGGCCCTGCACAGCGGACTGTTATAGCCGTCGTAACTGTACGCAGCTGTTGTTTAGTTAGTTGTAGAACCCGTTTCGTAAGGCGGCCGTCGATAGTAGGGAGTGCCTCATTCGCCTGCCTGCACTCACTTTGGTCCCACCGTAGTTTGTGATGTTGGTCCCTGGTTCGTTTCCTTACCAGAGTGCGTACATAACCGAAGGGAAGTGGCGCGATGGGTTCTCGTCCCACTGGTGCCATGCTTCCCCTTCTGGCCAGTTCGTCGGCTGCATCGTTACCTAGCGAACGAACCGCTGTGTCCTTTGATCCATTGAATGGTTATATTATTGAGGCAACCCACCTGGTTGAGGCGCTGGTGGCACTCGTATATCAGCGCAGAGTCAACTGTATGACTATTTAGCGCTTGCAAAACAGCCATGCTGTCTGAGAGTATGCGTATCGAGTGGTCCTTAACTTTCCTGGCCATGATCTCTGAAGCGGCAAGAGAAATACCCATGCATTCGGCCTGGAACACTGTGTTATGGACTCCGAATGGTGTGGCTATGTGTATGTTGAAGTCCTCTGAGAAGATTCCAGCACCTGTGCTACTACCCGTTTTAGATCCATCCGTGAAGATGCGCAGCTCTGCGGGGCGCAAACTCTCGCATCGGCGATTCTCGTGAAGTTGGATTTTGTATTTCTTGTCAAAGATAAATTGTTTGGGTACCAGGTCATTAATGGCTTTCGTAATAGGGAACTCATTGTATAGTCCCTCAAGCAGAGCGGTGTGTTGTGTGTCCCACTTACACCAGAGATTTATTGTATTTAGACGTACCGCCGCCTTCGTTGCTTCCTGCTGTATGAACAGGTGGAGCGGTGGTAGACCCAGCATGGGTTCAATTGCTGCAGTCGGAGTAGTCCTCATGCAGCCCGTGGTTGCCATGCAGGCTAATCTTTGCATACGTTGTAGTTTGTTGGAGGCCGTAACCAGGTTGGTGCGGGGCCACCAGACCACGGCCCCGTAGGTGGTCATGGGGTGGATCACTGCGGTGTACAGCCATAGTATAACTTTGAGGGATAGGCCCCACTTCTTACCTATCATTCTCCTGCACTGCCAGAAGCTGATGCAGGCCCTGTTTAGCTGGTTGTCTAAGCGACTACTCCAGTTTAACTTACTGTCTAGAATTACCCCAAGCATCGTTGGCCAACTGATGTTCTGTATTGAATAGTTTTGGTAGGCGGAAAAAGTAGTCTAATTGCCGTAGCAAACATTTTATTAGCATCGAGTTTTTTTTGAGTATTTTTTGCAGTTTCCACTGGTGTGAATTGTAGGCGTGACCGCTATCGTCATGTTACAGGGACGTCCTTGACCTGTGATGCTCATATTAACCCGAAGTCTTATTTCTTCCTTCCCTCTGTGGCGTCACAGAGGTATTAGTCTCAAGTTTTCCCTCCCTATTCAGTTTGTTGAACTTTGAACATAATATGTCGTCAGGAGCCAAGTGTTCAAGTCTTATCCTCCTGATTATCCTGTTAGGTAACAACATTTGTTAATCATAATATTATAAGGTAGTGGTTGGTACAGTACCCGGCCGTGAATATAGGTATGAGTGACAGAGACAGCGCTCTACTAGGCCACGAGGCCGACAGATTTAATATTAGCTGAAAGAAGGAAGAAAGAAAGAGAAATTGTTTATGAGCTGGACATAGTTATATTAGTAAAGAAGTCAAAGGCATTTGAAGTCCTACAGCATGGGCATAAAATAAATGGTGACTAAACTATGATGATAGTGCAAATAGTGTTTAAAGTCAGATTTGATGACGACTGACATGTGGAAGAGTTTCCTGTGCCGTTTCTTTCTCCCATTCTTAATTTTGTTCAAAAATCAATAAAGGGTTGTTTTGGTAAACGGATTGATGATAGTTATTAGCAGCTATCCAAGCTCTTTACGATATCAGAACTTCAGCTTCAACACTTCATTAATGGCTACGATATATCATTATTTGCCTGCTCCGTACCAACAAGCCACCCGTGACTACATACACGAACCTTTTCAGGAAAACCTAAAAAGCGCAGTGGTGATATGAAAACAATGAAACATTTATATATAATATGGCCGATAGTACCAACGTGCCTACGTTACACATATTTCAGGTATTTCCGTTAATTATGCTCTACACATAGGAATTGCAGTGTGTGTTCTTTGAATTTAACATTTGTATCATTATTAATTACACGGAACGACTGCAACTATGGTTCTACAAGTATTTTGTTATTTAATGCGTTCCTCTTTCAAATTACCTTTATTTATTGTTGGTTGCAAGCATGCTGAAAGCTCATCTTTCCCTCACTTGATAAACATTAGATACAAGTCACAGCAAGAGGTGTGTCGACTAGTTACTAACGTTATAGACAACGTTTAAAGTCTCATATCCCTATCTACCGGCATGACACATACCCCCTTATTTTATAGACGTTGTTTAAAATTAAATAATTATTAGCGTCTGTCTAACCATTAATTTTTGGCGTTTAAACGTCTCTTAACTTTATGCAACGGTTATAATTATGAAGGGTTGTTATGTTTGGTTTGACTCACACTTCGTGCTTATTCTCATTTCGTGTGGCGACTGCAAGTATGGAGTCCATAGCTTTCGAATCGTATTTATATTATAAGCAATTCAGTGATGTTTTCAGACAATTTACAACTCTAGCCTTTTGATTTGGGCCTTCATAACAACAACTAATACTCGAACACACGTGCTAGAAATAAGATCATTTACCCCACTAGATACCCATTGATTTCTAAATCAAGAATGTTATTTATTCATTTATTTTAATCATAAATCACCTAACAAAAATAACCCGTAAATATATTTTTGAACGGCTGATAACTAGTATCTGTTGACCCGTACTGACAGTTACCTGTTAACTGCTAACAATGTGGTTTAACTGTTCAGTGCAGTTAATATTAACAATGTATAACAATAGCTATTTATGGGGAAATTATCACGTGTTGCGTCATCAGTCACAGGCAGGGACCATGGCATGGGTGATTGTGTTAATTAGTACTGCGGTCGAACAATCGTGGTGGACGCTTTTAGCTGGGCTTCGTTATTATTTATTGTTATTATATATGTATGTATGTCCATACGTGCTTTGACTAAAATATATTAGGTAAAGTCGTATGTTAGTTGATCCAACTCTCGATATTTTTTTGTTCTGACCCTTTTGCAATCAGAAAAAACTTTGCTTTATGACTTTTTCTAATTATTAATTTAAAAAAAAATAACATTATTATTCAAAGATGAATAATAATCGGGAACATTTCATCAAAAACCAAAGCGCATACACAAGGAAAACAAACAAGTTTTATTTCAATTTACTTGCCTATAATCTTCGATCAAGACTTGTTCGAAGCCTAAATAGAGAGAGCTCGATTAAGATGGGTCTTTACTCATTAGAGACATGTGGAAGCAAAGCAACACCGCACCAACCACACCAACACAGTTCGAAAACACATCCAAAAAGATCGACGTATTGTGAACCTCCTCCTTTTTTAAGTCTAGCATTAAAATGACACACCACTGCCAACAATACTTATGCTAACCCCTTTTGCGTAATATCACTGTGAGTTTTATTTTGCTCGAGCCATATAAACTCACTTCACCACAAAAACACTACTTAATAGTCACTTATCCCTAATTGACCACATAAGGATACCAAATCGTGATAGAAATAACCAATTTCCATTCTGGTCATAACTTCAGTGCGTAATGAAATTATTAAATCTAGTGCTGGACTTCTGCCAAGTACCTAAGTTGACAGACTAACAAGCATGATAACTTATTTCACTTTATTATATACAGGTGATGTGGCTGTCCACTCGTCTACACATAAAATCAAGCCAAAGTACACTATGAATGTTTCAAAAATAGCGAAAATTGGATATTGGTTTCCTAGGTCTGCAGGCAGGCGACCGCACAGTCAAGAACAGAGAGGACCTGAGCCAATCTGGTGGCGAAGCTATTTAAAGATGCCCCTCCCATAGATAAATATCACCCGTCTCTCCACTATTCCAATGCTTAGTTTAGGATGCATATACGGTAGACTCTAATAATCCTTCCATATCCCAAGGGCACGTCTTCCCTACCATTATCGCGCCCCTCGGTCTACTCTTTGATACACAATGGTCTCTGTAGTCCCATGAAACATGAGGCTTCAGGGACTAGGGTGAATCTTTGGGTTCATTCGAGCAATCGAGTCTGGTTCAACCATGCTGGGGTCGGTGCATTTCATTCATTCATTCATTCATTCTAGGTCTGCGGGCAGGCGATTGGAGATACCTCGCGTCTAGCTTATCAGTATTTGTTACAATGGTTTGTAGAAAATACGCTACTCTCTTCTCTCATAGGCTTTAGTTATCAATCAAAACCTTTTGCAGTTTTCTGCTGAACATAACTCTATCAGATGCTTGTGGCAATATGCATGCCACAACCCTCGCCCTTGGCACTCTCACGCTACACTCTCTTATAAACCATTTTTTCATGTCGTATTTTTAAGACCGTTGAGTTTCTTGCCTCTTCACCTACCTATGACCTAGATCTTGGAATGGTCAACCTTCCTCTGTAAATTCCTGATTTTACTTGAGCTAGCCAGCCTATATAGCCTGGGCAATAATATTCGTCATGTTGTTTTATATCCTACAAGCTACAAGTTTTTCGCGTAGTCTATGATTTGTTGCTTTATGGCAGAAAAGCACTACAATTAAGGCTATTGTGACGCGTGGCCAAAATTTGAACTAACGCTGACATCTTGTTTTTTTAAAACATTTCAAGTGACGTTTCTTATAACAATTGCACAAAGATTCACCAACAGCGCCCCCCTCCCACATCATTCGCGCGCCAAATGATTCTTGCAGCAGGTAAAAGGTGAGATTTGGTAACTGATTTTGATTATTTGGCGTTCGGAAATTAGGTACTGCAATGTTTGCAATGCTTCAGCCTTATTATTACACGACTGCCCCAAAAGGAGTGTAATGTGTTTAGGGTTTTATGTATGTATCTATGTGAGTTTCTTTGTGCGACCATAACTTTTAAATGCCTGAACAGATTTAGATGTATGGGATATCGTTAGAATCCTTCATCCCGTCACCATCATCTCGAGTGACAGGTTATAAATTATATTTTTTTAAATTCAAATTTGTATAATCGTGCAAAACATGTATGATCTCATTGTCTATAACTAATAACAACTATTTATAAATACCATGTTTTAAGCAAATAAATTATATTACATATTATTATGTTATATTATTAATTTATTTATTTTAATTTTTGAAAAAACGTCCATATGGCTCCATTTTCATATGTGAAATAAAAAACCTGCAATTATTACAATATGGATATCAAAATAAAGGCCTTGATAAGCACAAGCCAAAATTATTATTTTTTTAAATTAAGGTTTTATTTAAACAATTTTTTTTTTTTTTTGTTTTTTTCCTATTGGGTTTTTCTAATGCGATGTACCTACCTAAACATTTTTTTTCCAATGCGGAACACCACGATCTTCTGTCGAGGCATAAAGTTAAAGGCATCTGTATAGGCATGTCTAACATTATATTAAACTGTGTGTTTCCACATATTTAAATTAAATAATAGAGTAGGTACGGGTTTCCCAGCGAGTAGTGTGATAGGTTGCTACACCACGCATTATTATTAATTATTATAGTTTCAATAACACAATTGTTTTTCCTGTTTTAAGTATTAAAAGTTTAAAACTAATGTGCCATGACATTCGGCTGGAACTGTGACGATCATAGGGGTGGGTAACTATGCGAGTGTGTGACATTCAATTTTTCCGTGACAGTCAGTTAAGTTAGAGGGAAAAGTGATGTGCTTTCCAAAGCACAATGACGGTTGATGACGGTGAACTATCTGCGGTTAAATAGTCAGGTGGTCAGCGCACGTGACGAGGGACATGTAGGTACTATACCTGGCACTTCATTGATTGGTTTAGAGTTCAAAATGCCCAACGTGGTTGTGAGCGCATAACTTACAGCTTGTTAACGTTGGAAATTATGCGCTCATAACATATTATGCTTTTTTGGGTTTGATGATGCTACTCGTTATCAATGATAAACATTTTGATTAAAGTACTTGAAGAAATTAACGTATTTCGGTTATATGGATTACAAACTACAAAGCACCTGGGCTACCCATAATACATTATAACATCTTTCAGTATTCTTTAACTTTCAAACTCTAACTCAAAGCATGGATTTTAAATAAGGTATTAAATTTATTTTTTATGTTGCTTGGGGACCGAGGTCGAGGAAATCAAGGGATTTACGTGCGTTCAAACTCAAAGCATTTATTTCAATTAAACAAATTACAGGCTGTTTTGAATTGTCAAGGAGTCGGTCACTCAGGAAGATGAAGCTAGTTGCCCATTCAAAAGCGTAATAGGTACCTATGCAGAAGAACGGGCAAGAAACTCCACGAACACTGTTTTAAATCAAAACATTGGTTACATCACTCAAGCTGAAATTATACATGTGAGATGGATGTAGAATGACGTGCATGCTAAAAGCGTCTATAGCAAACAATTCAAAAAACATAATAAAATAAATCATGCCAGCTAAGAGATGACCAGACCCAATTGACGGCGCCCGCTCACGAACTGAATTTAATTTAGAGACTGCACATGGGCCCATCACTTCAGAGGTAGAAATAGCTCAGGAATTTGAAAACTTTTTTGCTAATATTCCCCTTAAAACTACTGAAACTTTAAGTTCCTCACCCGCGCTTTCTGCTGCCTTACTTAGAAAGAATGTAAAGTTATGCCCTTTGGAGTTTAGGTTTCAGCATACAAACCCCCAGGCTGTTATAAAAACTTTTATATATCTTAAAATTAAATCAACAGAAGATCTCTGGGGCATGTCTGTAAAAGTCTGAAGATCTATCATCGAAACCATTGCGCCTTATTTAGCTTTCATATTTAACACCAGTGTGGACCAAGGAGTCTTTCCGGATCTCATGAAACACAGTAAAGTAGTTCCTTTGTTTAAATCCGGAGATAGTAAAGAACCCAACAATTATAGGCCCGTGTCAATTCTGCCAGTTCTCAGTAAGGTGTTTGAAAAGTTGATGCTCAATCAAATGTTACGACACTTCAATAAAAATTCCATCTTTCATGAACAGCAGTACTGTTTCTCTAAAGGTCGTTGTACCACAGACGTCGGTGTCACCCTAATAAAGAACATTTTTAACGCCTGGGAGGAAGCTCAAGATGCCATTGGAATCTTTTGTGACCTCTCTAAGGCTTTCGATTGCGTTAACCATGAGACACTTCTGCTGAAACTAGATCACTATGGGATTAGGAATACAGCTCTTGATTTACTTAGATCATACCTTAAAGATAGAAAGGTTAAAGTTCAAGTAAACGGCGTCAACTCATTGGGGTCTGTAATGGCAATGGGCGTTCCTCAAGGTTCGATATTGGGTCCATTCCTCTTTTTAGTTTACATTAACGATTTACCCCAATTACTTAAAAATCAACTGAAGATGGTGTTATATGCAGATGACATGTCATTGATCTTTAAAATAGACCGACGGTCACAAAAGCTTGACGACGTGAATAATTCTATTCTTCAGGTCCAAGATTGGTTTACGGTAAATAATATGGTTCTAAATGAAAAAAAAACCAAATGCATTAGATTTAAACTACCTAATGTTAGAAGTAGTGAATGTGATATCATATTGAATGGAGAAAAACTGGAATGTATTAATCAAACGGTTTTCCTAGGAATCACTCTAGACGAGAAACTACAATGGGGACCACATATAACATCTCTTGCGGGGCGGTTAAGCTCGGCCGCTTATGCTGTTAGGAAGATAAGACAGTTAACAGATGTAGAAACCGCGCGTTTGGTCTATTTTAGCTACTTCCACAGCATTATGTCGTACGGTATTTTACTGTGGGGTCGGGCTGCTGACATTGAATCCATCTTTATTTTGCAAAAGAGAGCTGTCAGAGCCATTTATAATCTACGTCGCCGAGAGTCCCTTAGGGAACTCTTTAAAAGGATTAATATTATGATGGTACCTTGCCAATTCATTTATGAAAATATTATGTACGTAAGAAAAAACCTACATCATTTCAATAAAATAAGTGATAGACATCATTTCAATACTAGAAATAAAGATAAAATAGATCAGCCATGTTTCAGATTATCAAAAGTACATACATCTTCTATGGGGTACTGTGTTAAATGTTATAACAAAATACCTAGTGATATATTGCAATTAAATGAAAGAAAATTTAAAAATCATATTAAAAGTACACTTTGTAAACAAGCTTATTACAAATTAGAGGATTACATCCAAGATAAGAACGCTTGGAAACATGCTGGTCCAGCTCCATAGGACAATCCATCCGAGTCTAGACAAAAACTGATTGCTATTTTAACTGTATATTTTATTACTTTTATGACATTTATTTTACATACTGTGATTACCATAAATTCACACACTGATATTATTTTTTTTTTTTTAGGAAAACGTTTTATTTTTTTTACAATGTTTGTAAATATGTGAGCACCATGTATCTATCACATAATTAATTTATCTGTCATTGCTTCATTATTAATTCTTTTTAACTATTGTTAGTAATTTTATTCTAGGTGCATCGTCTTCACATATAATTATATAATTGATGTACCTATACAAAATATTGTAAAACATTTTTAAAAGAGTAACGGTGGAGTTTCTTGCCCATTCTTCTCCATACGAAGCTACCTTTTGGAAGGGGCGACTAGAATCAATTCTATTTTATTTGTAATTTTTGACGTTCAAAAGTGCCATTTTTGTGCCTATTTGAAATAAATAATTTGACTTTTGACTTTGACTTTGAACGTGACGCGTTTAATCCGTCGATTAACATACATAACACACATAATCATGAAATAATGATCATAATACAATGTGCCCAATGCTGCTGGGACACAGGCCTCCGCTCTGTGAAAGAGAGCGGGCCATAATCTACCACGCGGGTCCAGTGCGGGTTGGTAGACGTCACAAATGTCTTCGAATTTTTAGTTCTAAGATATGCTTGGTTGGTTTCCTCACGATGTTTTCCTTCAGGGTTTCGAGAGCAGTGGTGATAAAATAATTTAGACACAGTAAAGCCTGTGTTCGAACCTACGACCTACAACTCTTAAGTCGATTAACATAGCTACCATCAATATGGCGTAGTCCAGTTCGTCAAAAGTGCAGGTATTCGGACCTCCCGGGACAATGAATATTGGGACATAGCCCAGACTCATCGTATTAGCACCGGTAGGTTGTAGGTAAATCTACATAGCGCAGTAGGTTCATGAACTGAATAAGGTTGACAGGAACTGCGTGATGTAGCCTCATCATTCCAACCAGTAAGTGAAGGTCCATGTCCCATGCATCTACTATAACATCCTTTAAAATATTATGTTGACTAATTGGTAAGTTTTCGCTAAACCTTTGCATGTTCGTTAACTTCTTCCAAAATTGGTTGTATTTTCGAATTTACCCAATCCGTGAAATAAATATGAAATACATGAATACAAGTATAAATAACTCCATTGTGTCTCACAAAAGAATGAATGAGCCCACATGGCCACATGGAGCTACTTGAGTCATTGGAACAGCGAATGGACCCACATTGAAATCTTGAGTCACTAGTATCAGTTAGTATTATGCGGTGTGTCCAGTGAATCATTTGAGGGCTTTTTATCGTCGTATAGACTTTGTTTCAAATGATATCGGTCGGTAACCTAGATTTATGACTAGGTGGGGTAATGTTTATTTAATTTTGAAAGTACAATGTTACCCGCAGTAGTAGTAAGAGTAGTATGTTACCCGCGGCGGAGTTAAGGTTTCTACATACCGGCGCGACTAGTCGCGCCAGTATGTAGAAGCCTTTAGCCGGCTCATCGATTGTTCAAATGATATACAACCGTTTTACAGGTTTTTTAGCAATTGAACAATTGATTAAATGTTTTTTTTATGTTCACAACATGTTAACCAGTGTTTACAGCCCTTAAACAGCCGATCTTTTTAACCGAGCTCAACAGCGTCGTGTAACGGTCCATTAATACCATATCTTGACATTGGCTGTGACTTTACATCAGTTGAAACATTGCTGCAACGTGAATAGATAAACATGCAGTCAGTGTTCAATGTTCAATTGATAATTATCAAGATCACTACTTAGGCCTTCTCGAACCTTTGAGGAGTGGCTAGAGAGGCGCCACGGCGTCCTCACCTTCCCTCTGACGCAGGTCCTCACCGGACACGGTTGTTTCGGGAGGTTCCTGTTCAGGATAAAGCGGGAGGAAACGCCCGGGTGTCACCACTGTGTGGATCGCCCGGAGGACACGGTGGAGCATACGGTGGAGGTCTACCCAGCTTGGGTGGAGCACCGCCGTGTCCTCACGGAGGCGATCGGCGGCGGCGATCTCTCGCGTCCGGCCCTGGTTCAGGCCATGGTTCGGAGCGAGAGTGCATGGGAGGCCGTCACCTCCTTCTGCGAAGCAGTAATGCTTGCGAAGGAGGAGGCGGAACGCGTGAGGGAGAGGCAAGGTTCGCGCCCTCGCGCCCCTAGTCGCCGCAGGAGACGCCCCGGGCGTCGGGAGTCGCAAGCCGACTTCCGGCCACCGTAGGCGCGGGCCTGCGGACGGTGAGCGATGGGTAGCTCACAGTCCGATAAGGACCAGGCCCGGGTCGACGGCGCGTCGTATTCCACGCGCGCCTCAAAGAGTTGTCAGCACCAACTGACGGGGTCCGATAGGGCCAATGCCTGCCAGGGTTGCGATATGCCTTTGTCCGAAAGGGATATCGTGGCCCTGGCACACAGGCAAATGAAGGAATACGGGTGGGTTTTAGTCAGTAAAAGTCTGACACGCCCTCCCGCTCAGCCCAGAGCGGGAGAAGTTATTTGATAATTTCCCACCCAAAAAAAAAAAAAAAGGCCTTCTCGAACATTTTAGGACTGCGTGGGTTCGATTGCAAAACGTGCTGTCAAACGTGTTGAACTCTTCTGCTACACGGATCAACTTTTTCTTTTTTTTTTCAACTTAGCGGAATTCGTGGTGGCATCGCATCGGTGCGCTTATGTTCTACAACATCTTGATATTTTAACACCAACTCCGTTAAAATACGCCAATCATCGCTTGAAAAACTATGTTTAGGAATTCATTGGCCGATTGGATTTCAAATGACAGTCCGTGAACTCCGCCCTAAAATGTTGCAGTTGACTTGTTGCTCCTATTCACATATCTCACACGCATGGTTAATAAAGCAACGAAGCACAGGACGGTATTCTTATTTTGCTTTTTTTGCATATTGTAGTAAGAACTTAATGCTTTGTAATTCTTGAAGCACCAATTGCTGGAGTTTCTGCATTAAAATGCTGAAGGAGCTATTCAATTATGCTTAAAGTATCATATGTAATGAAGCGCCAAAATAAATCCCTGATAGAATCCAAGGTTACCAAAATGACTGTAACAATGTTTCTAGTATGTTTAGGGTTAGGTTAGGTTAGTAAGTAGTCTATCTTTCTTGTGACTATCCCTCCATAATCACAAGAAACTCTTCGCCATGTCCGCCTGTCTGTCTGTGGGCTTAACTCAGAGACTCCTAGTACTAGAAAGCTGTAATTGATGTAGGTATATATTAATCTTGCCGACAAAATGGTAAAATAAAAACTTTAAATATTTTTTTAGGGTACCTCCCTTGCACGTAAAGTGGGGATGATGATATTTTTACTCGTCTATCCCATGGTGTGTAGTATCGTTGGATAGGCCGACCAAAAATATTGAGGGTCTGTGAAAACAATTTTTCGATTCAGGGATCCGTTACTGCTATTTTTTGCTAGAGTCAAGTGTGGGGTACACTTGACTCTAACAAAAGATAGCACTACCAATTAAATGGTTGTATTTGGATAAGTGAAAAAATTCATGACTGTATAACGAAATTTAAAGGAAAACTATCACAGCTAAGTAGGCTTTACAAGTTAACGAGTAGTAGTTGACCAACTTACATTTGCAGTTGTAGAATTGACCGTAACGTATATCGATGTATGGAAGAACATGTTTTTCAACTACAATGTTAAGTTTGTTTTTGGGATAAATTTATCTCAACTACGGAACCGGACCCTTCATTGTGCGTGGTCCGACACGCCGCACTTGGCTGGTTTTTTTATTCTTGAAAGCTCCTTTTTGGCGTCATCATCATCATCATTTCAGCCGAAAGACGTCCACTGCTGGACATAGGCCTCCCCCAAGCACCGCCACTTCGACCGGTTCTGTGCTTCCCGCATCCAGTGGATACCTGCAGCCTTCACAAGGTCATCGGTCCACCTTGTAGGAGGCCTTCCAACGCTACGTCTTCCGGTACGCGGTCGCCACTCCAGAACCTTTCGGCCCCATCGGCCACCAGTTCTGCGAGAAATGTTCCCTGCCCGCTGCCACTTAAGCTTGGCAATTCTTCGGGCTATGTCGGTTACCTTGGTTCGCCTGCGGATCTCTTCATTTCTGATTCGATCACGTAGGGAAACTACAAGCATAGCCCTCTCCATTGCCCTTTGGGTGACATTTAACCTTCTGATAAGGCCCATTGCGAGCGACCACGTTTCAGTGCCATAGGTCATCACTGGCAACACGCACTGGTCAAAGACTTTCGTCTTGAGACACTGCGGTATGTGGTTTTTTGCGTGCCGATGGCGATTTGAATAGAGTCAGTCCAGAATTTTTCTTCGAGTTTGGTGCCTTCACCTTAGAAAGCTTTGTGCGCTCAAAACTGCGTATGACGGCTTCTATCTCTACTCTACGAAGAATAGAATATAATAGAATACTCTGTATTATGTACACCATAAAAGTTACAGTTTAAATTTTACATAGGGTGACACAATGGGCGGTCTTATCGCTAAAAGCGATCTTTTACAGACAACCTTTGGATGGATTAAAGAGAGCAGGAGTGACAATACTGCAGGTAGTCAGTGGTGTACCATTTACATATACAATAAATACATACATAAAGCATACAAATAAATATATAATATACAATAATACACATGAACCAAGAGCAGGGAACTGTATTATGTAATGATGATGTTTAAGGAGAGAGGAAGTGTTTTTTTACCTGAATTTTAAAAGTGGACGAGGAGTTTAGCCATCTATCTCTTATTACAATATGAGCGTTTTAGTTTTTGACATAGTAATCTTTCTATAATGTCACGATTTTGTCACGTTTCTTCTTGTACGTTGTCATGCTAGTACTCAGTTAATTAGCAATCCAGTTAAAAGGGCAAAAGTTTTGTTCCATAAGGTGAACCCAGCTTAGTATTCAACACGTAGTCAGTTCTATTTAGGTGCTGCCTTGTAACGACCCCCGTAGCCAGGGCCGCGGCCGCAGTGCGACTCTGACCGACGACGTTCAAACCGTGCGCGTGCGCATCGTAACGCAGCGAGCGCAAGGTTGACAACCATGTAGTTGGTATATAATGAATTTAAAAAAAGTATGAGTTATAAAGCTTATTGCAGATTCCTTCTGAGTGATTGGAACTGTGCAACATTTTTCTTTACATTTTATAGGTACCTAAGTGTTTGTGTAGTGGTAAAACTTTAGTAGTTCAGAAGTCAATCTATGAGAAAAATTGTATTTTTATTAAAAACATTGTACAGAGCTGCCGTCTTCCTTGACAAGGCATATGTGGTTTTTTTAACCAACCTACGAACATACCTAATCAGTTTTTTAACCCTCTACCAGAAGCACTCAGAGATATAACTGTTACTAACATAATTATGAAAAAACCGGTCAAGAGCGAGTCGGACTCGCGCACCGAGGGTTCCGTACGAATATATGATGTTGATGATTTCTGAAAAACTGTGCTATTTAGAGACATCGTTTTATTTTTCCTGTAATCTTTACATAAGCTTCTATCATAAAGAATAATTTCAGATTTTTATCTCTGCAAACTTCGGAGATAAAGGGGTGGGGGGACAGTATTTTTTTTTTACATTTTTCATCAAAAGTCGGAAACTATGCTGCCTAAAAAAAAAATCTTTTAAGAATGTGCGTTCGAAACAGCGTTCTTTCATATGATACCCCACATGCCCTAGTAGCCCCACTTCAAATTTTTAAGACCCCTTTTCAGTCCCTTTTGCAAAAAAGATATATTTTTTTTAATTTTTTTCTTGCTTGCAAAATGGTTGGGCAAACGTCATCTAAAACTATTCTAAATTTCAAGTTGATAGCATTAGTACTTCTTGAGATATCCAGGTGTGACAGACAGACTTAGTCTCACCATAAGGGTTCCTTTTTACCATTTTGGTTCGGAACCCTAAAAACTACAAGAGTAGGTATTTAGTAGTCAAATTTTTCTACAGTATTGCTAAGTTTCTAATTGAGAAAACATAATAATTCTAATGTAGGGGCGTCTCTAATCTTAATTCAAATGGAGTATAGACATAAAAAATAAATAATCAAAGATTATACGATTTATTTTTTATCAGAATAGGTACCTAACTTTACAAAATTAATTAACTGCCAATTTTAGGTTAATAATACACAATGTATTAATCATTCGTACAAAAACTGCCCTGACCTGACTTGGTAGGTATGTGTAAAATCATCTTTAAATTCCCTATGACACTGTGGTAGACAAATAAATAATTTAATTCTACGTCATTTCATTGGCTGACGGTACTGTAATGAAACACCTTTTCATTACGAACATTTCTGTATAATATAACCTCTTGAACACATACAAACTTGGTACACAGCAATATTTAACGAACTATTTAATTAGCTACTCAATATAATACAAGTATACGCTTTAGACATCTTGAAGATCCTGCCAGGGTTACGAGTCTGTCCGAAAGGGATATCGTGGCCCTGGCACACAGGCATTTGAAGGAACACGGTGGGTTTTAGTCAGTAAAAGTCTGACACTCCCTCCCGCTCCGCCCAGAGCGGGAGAAGTTATTTGATGATTTCCCTCACAAAAAAAAAGAAAAGACATCTTGAAGATAACCTTTAGGTTCCGAGCTCCATGAGAATTAACCTAGAAACTACGCGACACCCCAAACGTCATGTTTCCATTCCGTTCCATCAAAAAACCCGTACTTTTTAAAATAACTGTCAAATGAAATACTTTTAAACTTCATGACTACACTGATACAAAAATCATTTGAGGCAAATCACATACTTTCACATATTCAATATTTAATATTTAAAAATCGACTACAGAATCTTATTAATATTTGAAAATCATGACAGTACCTACCTAGTTTGTGGAACCCCAATACAAAATAACATGATAATATTATTATAGGTATTTTTCCAGTATATGCTGACCTCTCATTGTACGGAAATCCAACACAATGCGAAATCAGCTTATATACTGGAAATGTATAGCTTGATGTGTGTACATAGTACATACCTATAGTAATATTTTCACGTTATACGCCAGTACATACTGGCGTACGTTACTTACTAAGTACTAGAATACTAGAAGATACCTAGTTAGGCGCTAGGTAGTTCTAAAAGGTAAATGATTTCGGTGTCGGTAAACTTTTATAATATGTAGGTACCTTACCTACTTAGGTACCTAAATTAAAGATTAGCGAGAACTAGAACGTACTTCATCCAATCCTAACTTATTGTAGTCAAGATACCAAATGGTATTTTTTTTTTTAAACAAGTAGCTATTCTTTCCATTGGCGTTACTATAAAGCTAGGAAAAAACATAAATGCCATCTTAAAAGGGAACTTTGTTTCTACTATGACAATACATTTAAGGCAAAAAAAAAAGCGTTTATAAATCTAACTGCAACATCTAACGCGTTATCTGTCAGCCTTACTACATAGCAATTAGTATGTTTGTCGCGAGCTGACCAAGGGGGGCTCAGGGCTCTTGACGTCATGAACTTGGCTGTAAGGATAACTTGCGCAGGCGCAGGCGTGGTTACGTAAGGACGCATCGAACGTGCCTCGTTGGTGTAGTGCTCGCGAGCGCGACTGCTGAGCGCGAGGTCCTGGGTCTGATTCCCACGTCGGGAAAAGTGTCTTTACGTTTATCATTGGGAATAATCCCAGTAGCAGCCCAGGGCCTGGATTTGTGCCCACTTAATGGCAATAGACCGCGCACATGAGACTTATACATAACGAGCGAAATGTAGGTGTTCGGTACTAAATACGACTGCCAACCCTTCGGGGAATACAGGCGTGATTTTATGTTTTTCATCGTGTACCTAGTGCACAAAAACGCCGTACGTCTGTGACGATGGGCGGAGAAACACTCCAGCAGAGGTCCAGCACCCTAATTGCGTACAGTATGAATCACAATCGGAATGATTTTGAAGTAAGTATAATTGCTAATCCATGGCTTCATAATAATATGTTAGAAAAATTTGTCTGTTTGACGTGAATAACGCAATGATTTTTGTTAAACTGTCAAATTGAAACCGATTCCTACTGATAGTGTGTTACGCAATTAGCCCGCAGGTGTCCCAGTTAAGGCTCCTACAAATTGGTGCCCTATCGCGGGCGCGACAGGCAGCGCGAGCCTTGACGCGCCCGCGATATCGCAACAGTTTGTAAAAGCCTTTAGTGTCTTTGACTAGAGATTGACACGAAAAAATCATAAAAGCTTTTTATAAACCTTATCTTTAATTATACCTATTATATCATAATTATTTTTATAGAGATACATTTTGATATTTACATAATTATACTTAATCATGAACATTTGATTTTCAACCCAACGTTTTGTTTTTGTGGATCTTCTTCATTTTTAAGGTTTCCCTACCAAAAGGTTGTCAACAGGAGTTTATGAGGGCGAACAACGGTCCACTAGCGCCACTCCTTTAAAAAAATATTTAACAAAATACGATATAATAGATCGTATTTTGTTGCTTCGTGTCTCATTATGAAACTTTATAAAAGGTATTAGAAAATTCTAGACACACTTACCAACTAGCCGTTATTCATAATTTATTCCTTCTCAGTCACGAGATAATATTTTTTTAAAGGAGTGGCGCTAGTGGACCGTTGTACGCCCTCTTAACATAATAGTGATTCTATTGTTGACAATAGAAATGAAAATATATTAGTCAGAGTCACCTAATGACGATTAGGTGAACTATATGAACATTTAGTAAGTATGCGGATTAAAATAATAGTAGTTTTGCTATTCAACACTAGATGGCGGTCTTCCGCATTTTACAGAGTTTTGTACAGATGGCGCTTTTATAAAATGTAGCAATTTCCAAATACAGGTTTGGTTCAGTTCCAAAGACAATGCATTCTTATAATAAGCATGACCTGATTCTACACTCAGGATTGGCTCCAAATGAAGGAACTCCTCAATGGTCAACAGTACAGACACGAAATTTGATTAAGCTTTTTATGATAGTCCGTTATAAAATCTATCATGATCTTGCTGCTGCACCCTGGATTGGCTCCAGATGACGGTAGTTCTCAACGGTCACCAGTACATGCACGAAATTTTCAAGTACACCACACAGCTCCGTCATTTTTGATTGATGGCCATAGGAACTCCTCAACTAAACAAGATACCTAGCCCTGTTGTGGTTGCCGTCGTCGGGGTTGTCTTGCCAACTACTATAGCCCAAGGTGTAGTCCATGGACTCATGATGGATCTGGAAGGTCACCTTAAGAACTAGAATAGAGACAAGATAGCCCTGTTGTGCTTCGGCCATTTGGATTTGTTTTGACAATTAGGTACGTTAGCCCAAGGTGTAGTCCAGGACCTGATGATGGAGGTGGAAGCAAGCTATAGGGACTGGTCACAGAAACAAGATAGCCCCGTAACCGTTTTCTTTCGGCTATTTTGAGTTGTCTTGACAAATACTATATCCCTGGTTAAATTCTACAGTGATGGTGGAGCCAGAACACTCCTGAACTTATTAAGATAGTCCTGGGGGCCTAAAATGGACGCATTGGTAGATTCATATTATGATATGCGTACAATTCATATTCCGCAATTCATCTGTTTGACAGTTTTGTATGGAGTTTCGTAAAATGGTCCACAAATTATGAATTGCTATAGTGAAGTCTAATGTCAAATAGCAGCTGTCAAACAGATGAATTGCGGGATGTATGAATTGTACGCAGATCATATTATGATTCTGCCAAAGCGTTCATTTTAGGTCCCCTGGTGTTTTTGGGCTCGTTAGTTTTTTCTTGACAAAAACTATATCCCAAGGTGTAATCCAGGGTCTGATGATAGTGCCGGAAGGTGGCCACAGGAACACCTTAACTTTACAAAAGCCCTAATATGTTGGAATCGTTGGATTTGTCTTGACAAGTACCTTACAAGTGAAGGTGACAGAACCATATTATTTTATCAATTTCTAATTCTAAAAAGTACAAATAAAATATAAGAAAACATCTTTTTAAAATCAAGCTTTTATTGAACTATAAAGTACTAAGTAAGTAAATAAAAGTTACATAAGTAGGTACATAATTTAATATTTTCATAAAAGCTTGAGGCAGAAACGTCCTTCTTACACTTACATAATTCAGAAACGTCCTTCTTACACTTACATAATTCAGAAACGTCCTTCTTACACTTACATAATTCAGAAACGTCCTTCTTACACTTACATGATTCAGAAACGTCCTTCTTACACTTACATAATTCAGAAACGTCCTTCTTACACTTACATAATTCAGAAACGTCCTTCTTACACTTACATAATTCAGAAACGTCCTTCTTACACTTACATAATTCAGAAACGTCCTTCTTACACTTACATAATTCAGAAACGTCCTTCTTACACTTACATAATTCAGAAACGTCCTTCTTACACTTACATAATTCTTACACTTACATAATTCTTACACTTACATAATTCAGGCAAGTTTTTTACACATGGGTGTATGTGTAAAAAACTTGCCTGAAATAAATGAATTTTTCGCGGCGGGGTATCGCTAAGTTTAAAGCAATAACTAAAATAGGGTGATTGCAAACTCACATAACCAATTTAACATCCAATGTAACTAGATTTGCAAATCGCAATTTGCAAATCGTATCGAAGCAAGTTGGTCGGAAATGCTAGTGAATTAATATGGAGATAGTTAATAAAATGAAGGTTCTGACCTGTTTTTTATATTTCTATGGTTCTGACTTATTTAAGCGGTAACCCGCCGCGAAATTATAGCGCCATTTCAATGAAAAACCGTATCGTGCCATCCATCAATTTCTATAAATATATAAAATTATTTCTCAATCGAATTTGATGGCTCGAGGATAGGTATTAAATAAGACTTTTTAAATTTTCTTTTTTGCGTTGGGGGTTTTTAAATTATAATTTAATTTTTTTTTCAATACAACAGCGCCCCTCTGTCAACGTCATTGGAGCGCTACAGATCCTCATAATAGTATACGTACAAATAAATTATGAAAAGTCACAGTGGTCGATATTTTCGGTTTGAACCCACAACCTTGAGGAGAACCCTGCCATAATCACTATTTAATAAAAATCAATGAATTTTTAGAGGCATGAGGAACAGGGTGTAAAGTTCACTCATCCTCTATAGAAAAGGGAGGATCCTCCGACCAGACGGGTGTTGTGTCTGGTGGGCAATTGCCCGGTATTGTGTTTTTAATCTACCTTCCATTGGATTCAAAAACTTATTTTTCTCCTAAATTCAATGCGAAATGGCGAGTCTGTAAGTGAAACTACATGTGTGTTAATGCTAATATCGAGAACGATGCTTGAGCGTACTTAATTATGTGTAAGAACGATGTAAAGAAAGACACGTTAAAAGCGTCCAGAGTACAGCAAACAGAAATATAAAAAACATTTCAAATATTTTTTTTGTAAAATAAACCGTGGCAACACATGCGCGATATCTACATTTTTAGTATATTTGTAACAATTAAAAAATGTGGATCACCATTAGGGTCTGCAGCGTCCTGTTTTAGCAAACATTAATAATCATGGTACAAGTTTACTACTAAATCAACTAGATGGCGCTAGGGTCTAATCAATACTTATATAATTCTTAGAATTTTATGTAGACAATACAGATAAAAAATGACGCTTGAAAAGAAGGTTGGCAATATAGATTCCTTTTAATTAGCGACCTGGAGTTATCTCCACTTATTTAATTATTTTCGGTAAAGTCAATAAATATATATATATACTTAAAAACTGCTAATCTAGCTTCATAACTAAGACTGTCTCGTATTACGGAACCCAGCCAGACCTACAGTAAACTAGCTACGTACCCAGAGGTTAGGAAAAGTGTGTTTTAAAATTCGAAAGCATTTACCAAGTTCTTTTCGTTCACTTGGAGTAAAGTTGCCGGAGTTGTTTTCAATTAATTATATATTATAACTTGATATTATTGTGCCAACTGAACGGTTAGTCTTCCGTGTTATTATATTTTTCTAAGCCTGTTGAAGAAGAATCAATCAATCACTCAACTTTTTATTTTTCTCACCACAGTTTAAATAGTATTTTACACTGGTCAGATTCGACAATGATACACAATTCAAGTAAGTATATATTGTGGGAGACTGGTGCCTAAGCTAGGCTCGTGGCCTGTGTTTCAAGACACCAGGATCCCACCCCTTTACATTTTCATTTTATAAATTATGTACTAAGCGCGCTGACAGAATGATGATCATATCATCATTTTATAACGGCACGGTTGGCGCAGTTAGTTAAGCGATTGACTGCTGCGCTGAGTGTCACGGGTTCGATTCCCGCACGGACCAAATATTTGTATGACCTACAAGTAATTGTTCCGGGTTTGGCTGTTTGTATATGTGAATTTAAATGTTTGTAAACGCACCCACAATACAGGAGAAATTCCTAGTGTGGAGCAACGTTTTAAAAAAATATATATATAAAAAAATATTAAAAAAAAAAAACATTTAAAAATTAAAAACTTTTTCAAAAATTAATTTGAATATATGTAGAAGCTACACATGGTACGTGAGGTTTGTGCAAAACAAATATCGCTGTGTCTTTTAGAATACAATTCTTTCCGGAACTAGTAACAACACACCACATTTTGAAAGACTTTGAATTGGTTTAATTCGCTTTTGTTTCTCTGGCAATATTATCGTCTTTTCGTATGATTGCCTCTTTTAAAATTAATTCTGAGATACGAGTTTACCTTGATGAACAAACTGTAAAGTTACAGTCCACATACTGCACCCAGTTCCTCGGCCCATCACCCCCAGCTTCCAATTGTCTGTTATAACCGCTACATGATGGACCTCCGCCAAGTTTTTCACCAACACTGATCTTGTTCTTTTGTATTCTTCACGAACGTTTTCCTGATAAATATTTTTGTAGAAGTAATGATGGAATCTGAGTTTAAAAAAAAATGCTTGGGAGAGAGGTTAGGTAGTTAGTTAGTTAGTTCCCCTTCCTTCCCACCTACCTATAAATCCTCACAAAAAATTCTCACCAACTGTATGTCGTTGCTCACTTCTTCTTGCGCTGCATCCACCTTTGTTTCCATTTTTGGCTTCTTAGCCGAACGTGTGGGCCGTTATCAATATTTTATGCCATGATATTATATATTCAGCGCCCCTAAGACGACCCACTGACCCAGCAGATTTTTCCTCTTATTTAAATATTCCCGATCAGTAACACCTTGTCGTCAACACTGTTGACGATTGAAAAAAAAAAGTTTCATTCGTTCACAGTGTTGACGAGTGGGAATATTTTTCGATTATTCCCAATAAGTAATACCTATATTTTGAACACTGTTACCAATCGGAAATAAAAAGATCCGTTCGTTAACAGTGTTGACGAACGGAACATTTATTCCCGATGGTACATATGCAAGAGTCAAGGTGTAGAAAAATGGAGTTCAATAAAATATGACTCAAAGTTGTCATTGTGAGATAGTATTGAACCAAGAGAAACTAGAATTCGTCGATATAACTGTTTTCCTGGGGATCACGCTCGACTCTAGCCTACAATGAGGTCCTCATTTAACATCTCTCGAAGGTCGGCTGAGTTCAGCAGCATATTTTGCTGTCAGAAAAATCCGTCAATTTGTAGGGTTAGTATTTCCATTGTTACTTAATTATACTCACCAGCTTCCCCAGTGGTATAGTATGCATGAGGCTACTAGGGTTTTACTCGCATGAGGTTTTGATTAAAATAAAGTCCTTTTCTTGGTCTTCTGAACTAACTTTAATCACTTATTAAATACAGCCAGTTACACAGCATGATCTTCTCGATGACTAAACATATAAGATGTACTTACATGACTTACAAGGGTTACATTACCCTTAATAACAATCCAGAGATATGGTGTCACATCCAGTATCAAAGTCAAACTCAAAGTCAAGTGTAAATATTGACGTTCAAAAGTGCCATATATGGGCCTCAGCCTGGGCGGTTGTATTAATTTGGTAGTATCAACACCACGTGGACATCTCAATAAGGAACCTTGTGTTATGTTCTCTGGTGATTGATTCAAATCATCATCCAAATTCAAGTAGTCCCAATTTGAGCTAGCGTGAGCAATAAAGTTTAAGAAGATGAAAATATGTACATTTTTATTGTTTTTCTTAAAATATCCTAAGGATGTCAAAGAAAAAGCATGATGAAACTCAGGTGCACATGGTGTACGTATAACGTATTTGTAGTCTGGTAGGTATATTCAGAGAATACCTACTCAAAGTGTGTCAGTACCACATAATTGTGAGACGTTTTATTCTCAGTCTGGAACTCTGGACGGCTTCCCTGTCCGACTCATCATTTAAATAATTTAATAACATTTTGTCTAGAGAGTAATACCTAACCTTATCCTAAGTAATCCCTCTTGTTTTCGGTTTAAAGTTAAGTATAAGTCAATGCGCACAGTCTACTGCTCTTTTTTATTTTTAAATTAGTTATATTATAGGTAAGTATAGTCAAGTATATTATAATCTTCATTAATTTCAAATTCTTTCCTCTATCTAGTCAGGACACTTAATAGCCTTTTGACGCCACGGCACTGAGCACAATATTGCATAGAAAAATACATTTTATAACTTAGATTACAAAAAACAAATTAGCATGCACCTTTGACCGGTGAGTTGACATCAACCTTTTAAGGCTCGTGGAGACTGACGTGATATCGCGGGCGAGACAGGCAGCGCGACATTTTCCATGAAGTTTCATAGAAATTGTGTGTTAGTGACGGGTCGCGTCGCGCTGTCGCGTTGCGCCTGTCTGCAACCTTTATGATACATAAATCGATTATTTTTAAATTTAATTCAGTCTGGCTGAATGTCACTCTGTAATATTGACATTCCGACGCCATATTTATTGCTGAGTAGGTAAATAAAGGAAGCAAATGCTATCTGCACAATGCACATACAAAAATAGAATATTAGAAATAATAAAAAATATTCACGTAATCTTACGGCATCAATCGACGGAGTCAATGTGATTATCTTTGGGGAACATTGTGTCCTTAAACATTATTGTTTATTTATATTTTACTGTAACATACAGTTTGTTGTTAACTGTTTATAGCCCTTATCTTATTTTATGCTTTATCTTATTTTCTAGGGCTATTATTAGCACTCAACATTAATAATTACGTAGGTAAATAATATAAGAACTACTCATCTTCACTAAACATCAAAAGTAAAGTCGCTGCGAGAGCGTCGCCGCTCTCGTGATCTAATTTTCCTTTACAAAGTTTCAAACGGATTTACAAAATTTAGTGATCTATTCCAGCGTATCCAATATTCAGTCCCTTCAAAACCTCCCAGATATCCTATCATCAGATTATTTCATATCCCTTCCGCAAATCAAACCTTGGTCTCAATAATCTAGGTACTTTATTTAGTATTCTAATTGTTTTTGTATTTTCATATTGTTTTCTTAGATAATTACGGTGTTATCTTTATTGTGAATGCCGCGTATACCTTTAATAGGCATATATACCAGAACTTTTATTTTGTTTTCTATGTATTCCTTGTATGTAGGTACTGCTGTAGTGTAACAAATAAATAAATGTAATCAAAACTAAAAAATAGTAATGCAACCATGGTTATACTAACTTGACACTCTCATCGACACTTGTGACACTCTCGATACATTTCTGACGGTGCTACTCTCACTGCAGTTTTTTTAATTGCTGCGGATCTTATGTCACACCTTAGCCTTGTTGTTCTTAGATGGATGATAAACAAGGCCATTTACTTCAACAGTAAAACCGTTGCCAGCGCCAGCGTATTGTACAAGTTTATGTAATCGCGTACTTACTCTTGTTTTACGACAAATAATGCGGTTCAGTCTACGACACTTTATTAGTTAATACGGAGTAATGTCGACAATGAGCAAAGCAGCGGGGGCCGTGCGTCATACCAGCCGTGTTACAGATATTACCCTTCCTACATGTTGGACATGAGAATCAAAACATCCTTTATTAGGTAAATGAAGGAACCAAATGCCTGACTACGGGCATTTGAGATATGGGCACAACGTGACGCCTGTGGTAACGTGTTGCATGAGACAGACATCACGGACATGGATCATGAACATTATGGAGCTCAGATATCCTTTGATATCAGTTCTTTGACGGCAGGGTCACGTTGCATCGCGTGGCAATCAACTGACAGTTGGACACCTTGGTCCTTGTTCGCTAACTCATTAACATTAAATAAAATAAAATATTTTAATTAAAAATGATAATTATTGTTCTTGGCTCCCGTATTTCATTGAAACAAACAACTAATCTAGACCATTGTTAGCTACTTAGAAAGAACTTAATTAAGTTATTAACAGAGACATAAAGGACAATTGTTTAAGTCTTGAAACATTGGACAGCCGTGGCATGATTGGATACAAGCTAAAAAAATAAACCAAGTATAATATGTCCAACCACGCACAATGAAGAGTTCCGTGGTTAGGATGAATTTATCCCAAGAACAAACTTATGATTATTTCCCCTCGATTTAATTACCGATGTAGTTGTAATGCCCGTATTTACCTAAACTTCCCAAGTAAAAAAAATGCCTGAAAGCACCCAAACGTCGGGCAAGTTGACGTCACGCCGCGCGCGCCGCTCTGCGACATTTCACGGATAATTCGGCGGGAAACGCGGAAACGCAGCTGTGCGGCTGTGACCTCGCAGCTTCCGCGCTTCACACAAAAACACAGCCACCATGCCATCCTAGGAATCATGGATAATTCACAATGGATGAGTAATTGTGTACCTCAAAGACTAAATTTAACCGCACCCAGTTACGGAGCGTACTCCTGAGAGTGATGAATAATTCAAGTGTGGGAGGTTTTTTGGAATTATCTATGGTTTTTTTACAGCAATAGTTTTTTATTTTTATTGTTTTCTGTAACTTCGTGATCTATGATAAACACAATAAGCCATTGAGTTGAGGTGTCACGTTCTGTGTTTTATTAGCAGAAGGAATTGCCTTTCATATGGTGTGATCAAATCTCGCGGTAAGCGTAGGGACACTATGCCGTTTAAATCGGGAATATGTAATACATTCTGTGCCTACTAGCTTTGATGCCAGTTCATTGACGTGAATTGTTAGTTCTCGTCTGATAGCTTTCACTATGTTTAACAATTTCTTGTCTGACGGTGTTGATCTTTAGATCCTCGTGTATGTCATATATTTGTTGCTCACGTAGAATCTGTACCGCATCCGCATCCGTTGCGTACGTATCTATCATGGCTCTCAATGTCTTGCTCTGAAATCTTTCGATAATCTCTATGTTGCTGTTGCTAGCAGTACCCCACAACTCGATTCCGTTAGTCCAGATTTTTTTGAGGATGGTCTTGTAATAGCTATTTTGCTTTTATGTGACAGGCTTGATTTACGAACGACTATTTGTTATTTTTGTGCTCGTGATTATAATGTAGATAGGTTTTTTTTTTAATGTTTACTTGCTCGAGTTTGTGTTTTCCTAGGCACGTGTTTCTGTGACGAATAAAATTATTTTTCTATCTTTTCTTTCTTTCTTTCTAACTATCAACCAGTACATTAATCTGAATTTTGTATCCAGCTGTTTGCGTTTGGTCTAGGTGAGTCATCGATCCAGATGCATATCCAATATTTGGCATATTCAGCCTCGGGGATTTCCTCATGTAGTTTTATTGAGGGATACGTCTGCCTTCTCAGGGTGAAGGTCACATGGACAGATTTCCCTGATTAGCCTTATTACGCAATTTATCTAGACTTCATGGTCGTGGGTTTGTAGTTTGGCCGATGCTATAGCGGAATCCTCGTGTACCGAAAGAAGAGCTATGTCATCCGCAAAGGTAGCAGTTATGGTATCAGCGTGCGTTGGCAGGTCTGCAGTAGATAGCAGTATAGTGGGTCCCAATATAATTCCTTGTGGTACTCCTAAGAGGATTCCGTTTAAAGGAGGGATTTCGTTGTTAATTTTCACCTCAAAACATCTCCTTCCTGTGTAGGTATGATCGTAAATCGGAATGGAGTGGGGGCAGCCCTACCTTAAAAATAAATAGTAGTTGATGGGTTGATGGGCGCATCCTGAATGTGTTTTCAGACCGGTGGGACTCTCCTCTCTTACGAAGGTGGGTAAGTGTTCAGACACACTTATCCAAATAATTGGCTGTTTATTTAATTTAATTTAATACTAACATTAGGCTAAGACTACTACTAACATTATATGGATTTTATCTGAAATAAAATATTTGAATTTGAATTTGAATAACACGGGTGCGGGGGGAGTAGTGGTTCCAGCTTTTGCGGTCGTAGTCGGAACCGCCGCGTCGCAGTCACAAATTTATCTGAACCAGTGATCAAAAGTGAAACTAACGAAATCACTGACCGGGATTTAAAAACGCTACTTTTCATGGGCTTTGGCTAAGCGTTATTCTTGTCACTCTCGCACTACTGTCAAAGGAAAAGTGCAAGATAAAAACGTAAACATGAACAAAAAAGTGCGTGCTAAGTAACGTTAATTTATCTCGGTCTATGAAATTTTTAAACATAGCGCGCTATGGAGTAGGCAAATAATACAACATAATATTTAGAACTGTAATATTTATTAAATAAATAAACACGAAATTAAAAATAGTAAATCTTCTATATTATTATAAAAATAGATGTTGGTATATACGAGATTGATCTACCAACATCTATTTTTATAGATGTTGGTAGATCAATCTCATATATACCCATATTACTGGCTTGGTAAATGACAATTAATATATTTTTTTCACTTCTTAGCTACATATGTTACATACATTTCGTCAATAACTCTTAACTATTTAATTGTGTGCTTCTTTTCAAGTAATCACCTTATTAGAGAAGGACACACTACGAGTACAATTCAGTTTTCTCTTTCAAAACCGAATTTTCGGTGCTTGTAAACATTCCAGTTGAACTATTTAGTACATAGTAATGCCATGCAGTACGAGTATGTGTATGTATGTATATGTGTAATAAATATATAAAATATTTGCATTGCATTATGTACTCCAGCAAGTTTTGTACACCTGAAAACATAAATTGATAAAATATTTGCATTGCATTAGGTACTCTGGTATGTTTTGTACACCTGCAAAAAAGTAAAAAATAAATTACTATTACTAAACTTGCTATTGCTATAATTGCTATACTGAAATGTTCATAGCTCTTCAATAACAGTTGTTAGTCTTTGTCAAAAGTAATATGGATATGTATGAAAAATTCCGATGTGCTTGTTATAGAAATAAAGTTCAGACTGTACCCTGCATAACTTAACTAATGGATTCCAGTGTATATTGCATGACATCCAAAATTTATAATTATTTGCCATGTTATATTATTACAGACATTGACAACTTGCACATATTTAAGCGGAACCTAAAGGAATTTCTAACTATTATAGTGTTTTACAGTGTGAAGGAGTATCTAAAAGGAATCCCTATGGCCAATAATATTAATCTAAACTCAAAATTATTATTTATCTAGGACCTTTTTTTTCAATACTATGATATTTATTTAGTTATTGACTACTAGATACTTCTTGACATTGAAAAATAAAATGACCAAAATGATTTTCCAATTTAATAATTTTGCAATATTTATTGTTATTCAGCATGGTATTTTGATGGTAGATTGTATTTATGTGTACATTACGACGATGTTCAAATACGACGAGTAGCTAAGGTGTTATGAGGAAACAGATGATCATACATACATAGCCTCTTAAATCATAACCCTCATTTAGATTGCCTTAGTCGGCTAAAAAATCACCTTTTTTTCACAATTCAAATGCGACTCCATTCCTTTTTTGTGCTGTATCATTCATAGTGACAGTATTTGACATATTGCTGACGTATTTCAAACCTAAAAACGAATAATAAATATATTTATACCTGCCTATTTCTTTAGATAAACAATTATTATTATACAGGGTCAAATTAAATTAGCTAGCGAAACTCCGCTGACGTGACGGGTATCGATATCTAAATATGAAAAAAATTAAATGAAAAAGATATTAGATGATTTTTTTTTTGGGTCACCGACCGCTGTTAGGTTTGTTACTGGAAGTAGGAGTTTAGAAAATCTGTTTATTTTATTTTATCGTAGTTACTTATTTAAATCGCGTCTGTGTAGTTTACTGTACTGTACTGTAGTTACAGTTTAATTTTTGAACTCATATTTCAAGTAACTACAATACCAATAGGGATGATGACCCCAAAAAATAAACAACTCATCAAATTAATATTTTTGTTTGTTTTGTTTTATCAAATTTAGATACCCATCACGTGTGCGGAGTTTCGCTAGCTAATTTAATTTGACCCTGTATATACAGGGATCCCTACAACATATGTTGTAGGTATAAAAACAGAAGTTCTTCCCAAAAATAAAACCGGCCATGTGCGTGTCAGACCACGCACAATGAAAGGTTCCGTAGTTGGGATGATAGTTATATAACAGACACCAAAACACATATTTCATTATAACTACCAAACAAATGCCATGCAGCACATGACCACATTACGAGGAAATCCGTAACCCGGGCAAGTGAAGAAGAAACCCATTTCCTAGGCCCCAACCGGAAGATTAGCACCTCCTCATCAAGGTTGTTACTAAACACTTAGATGCAACTCTTTTAATACCAGAAGTACTAAATGATGAACTAGCATAAGAAGTCAGTAGACGAATACTGTGCCAAGGTTCTAATCTTAAATCCTTTTAGGATGGTTTTAGTAATACTAAGTCATTATATTAAAACCGACCATAAAGGATTCTTTACTTCTCAGCTTTTACTAATGAAAGAAGTTCTCAAAATGGCCTTTTTCAATTTTCAATCCTCGTCATCCATGAACTAGGTGTTAGTAAGTACGAGTATTTTTATACTGAAGATCACGTCTAAACGAGTAATGTTAATCATTTGAAAAAAAAAATGTTAAATAAGAGCATTTTCTCAATAACTTAATATGTGAATATTTTAGATTATGTTTATATTACTTAGTGAAATTAATTTGTAAAGTTATGTATAACGTGGATAAAAAACTGCGAATGGCGCAAAATGTACCAAGTGTATTCTTCTGAAACCTTCACCAATTTAAAGATAATTTTATTATTGATCTTTTAGTATACCCGTTTTATTTTGTTATGTGTATAATTCGCTCGTGTCATAATGACATAATGCTACCAGCTGACTGCACGCTGTGACCTTGACCGTGAGCTCGCGCTTGCCGTATGCAGCGGACGCACAACGCCGAGAGCTGCGCGCCAACTGCTATCACGGCAGCGTAACTTACAGTGAGACAGATGCTGCGCGTCTTTGAAAATCAGTTGAATATATATGTATAATTAAGTATAGGAATCAGGGTATTTTTTTTTTTGGTGGGAAATTATCAAATAACTTCTCCCGCTCTGGGCGGAACGGGAGGGCGTGTCAGACTTTTACTGACTAAAACCCACCCGTGTTCCTTCCGTTGCCTGTGTGCCAGGGCCACGATATCCCTTTCGGACAAACTTGCAACCCTGGACCTACACCAAAAGTGAAATAATGTTTAGGCAGAAACTTATGGAGAGTTTATTTCATCCAGGTTGCGCCATTGCCAGGCGTGGTGTGGCTGGTATTGAGCTGACAGCTACCTACTCTTGTCTATATCATGAAAAAAAAATTGTTATCTACTGCTACCTCATTGATAAACTATGATTTTCCAAATCTCAACTTCTTGCAGTCTACAGACTGAACTTCGATGTGCATGGTGTCAATCAATCAATCGACTCAGCCTATCGCAGTCCACTACTGGACATAGGCCTCTCCCAGGCTGCGCCACAACACCCTGTCCTCCGCCTTCTGCATCCAGTCTGACCCAGCCATCGTCTTAAGGTCGTCGGTCCATCTAGCTAGGGGGCGTCCCACACTTCGCTTGCCGATACGCGGTCTCCACTCCAGGACTCGTCTGCCCCATCGGCCATCGGTCCTTCGACAAACATGGCCAGCCCGCATGATGTGGCATACAATATTTTGGTGGTTCTTGTAGTACCTTTATTTCACCCTTTGGTCAGTGACTATTCTGTATTATTTAATTTCCCATGAACTTCTGCAGTTGTCGTCTGAACTTCGCATATCTCAGCATGGTAGCAACAAAAGAGAAGCATTGGATGCGCACGCGCCAGTCGCTGCAGTACGACCGCGTCGCCTGCATGGCAATTGCAACCAGTCGTGCTCGCAGTCGCAACCAGTCGCAGTTGCTCGCACTCGGGAGTGAACTCGGAACGCTGATCGAGTTGCAATGTGTTTCTGTGGCAATTACTCGTAGTTCAAGCTGGTGAGTAAAGAAAGTGTTTAGTTTTTTCATAAAGGCTCGTGCAGATTTGCGCGATATCGCGCCAGTCTACACGAGCCTTAAATCGAACACTTTTCCATCATAAGTTTAGACTTAAGCAATTAAGATCTACCTAACCTTAAATATTATCTTAATACTAATTAACATTAGGTAGATCATAATTGTTGATTGCTATAGAGATTTAGATACGCTACTTGTATACAATGATACGTTTTGAAAATCTTGATCCACAAAATGGAGCCACGATGTAACAGATGTCGTATTCAAACATAAACGATGACAATATCTATGCCTTCATGAATGCACGCCAACCTATCAGACAGCTGAATCCATAATCTTGAATTTGAATATGCAAAAATATTATGGTCACTGGCCTTTATTAATATCTATTTATATACTAGCAATACTACGCCACCTTCTTTCTTAATAATTACATAGACACAACCTTGTAGCCAGGATTATCTATCAAACAACTTGCTTTGAAATGCAGCCTTGCGGAATTGGAAGTGCCGTACTACAGGTATGTACCCGACCCAGTTCTCGAAAATGGAAATATCACAGTTGTACTGGGATCGATCCATCATTTGACAGGACTATAGTTGCCAATGGTGATGGATCGAATAGAGTGGCGCACAATGATTGTTGACATAATGGTCGCGCTTGACGGGAACCTCGTGAAAGCCGAGAAAGATAAACAAATCGAGTATCTTGACTTGGTTCGCGAGGTTGTCGACATTGTGGGATGTGGTCTCAGAGATCATTGTGCCGATAGTGGTATCAGCTAATGGCTTAATTCCCAGGAGCCTCGAGCACCAACACCTATCGAGGCTCTCGTTGGGCAGGGCTTGATTCAGAAAGCGGTACTTCTGGACACGGCTTGCTTTGTTAGGAGGTTCCTATATCTGGAGCCCCGATCGTAGCTTGTACCTGTTCCCGATACCGGTGGGCTACTATTTTTTATATTTGTAAATGTTTTTATTTTCTAATATTCAAAATTATAATTTATATGCAGGTACATATTTTATGATATATAGGAAATAATCATTCCAATTCAATCATTATCCTTGATAATAATCAAATATTCATATAAATAATGATATCTTGATTTGTATAATTAAATAATGTATTAATGGAAAGTACGAGTACGAATCAAATGTGTCAACCGTACCTACCGTTAGTCCCTATGGCGGGTGATTAGTATGTGGCAACACTGTGTGGTGAGCAGGGGATCACGGCGCTTTAGTGCAACTTTTGTATAAGGGAAGCACTGTGAGTATTGATTTAAATATGGGCAGGACCATAATATCTAGGATTAAGTCTAGAATGTTATGGGAAGATGGGTGCTAAGCTGATAGCGTTTATAAGTGATGGTGTTGACCAATCACCAAATCGTATGTGTGATATTTCTGTGTAGCTCTTTAAAGATGCCATAGGTACTATCCCTATTAACACACGAATTATCCTGAAACAATTCTGATTATTAAGATCTAGATAGAGTATGGCTGACACGCGGTCAAAGCAAGAATAGTTGAAAAGTCTCCGTACATGTATACATAACATCTCAACTGTTGTTCCCGAAAGGTTTGGCAGAGGTCTACCTACCTAAAGTATACCCAAGTGTTTGGCAGAGGTCTACCTACCTAAAGTATACCCAAGTGTTTTGCCAGTTTCTGTAGTTAATATAATAATCTAAAATTCCATAATTATTATGAAAACAAGACAATACATATTATTATAAGCTCGAATGAATTCCAAAATCAAAACACTTCATAAAATAGAGTGGCAGCTCCATGTAACATGTTAAAGGTAAACAGTGTTTAAAAAAGAATGTGGAAAGAAATGCCAAGTACGGTGAGTGTCCGACCGACTGAGCCGAGTCGCACGGTGCCAAGTTGAACCGGCCACAGATAAATAATATAAATTACTGTGCACTTGTGTTTCTAGGTTTTACAATTCAATCGGACTGTGTATGGAGCTTCATGGTCCTTCCGTCACAGACGTGATCCCTGGTTGTATACAATATGTAACAAAAACCCTGTTGTTCCTTCTAACTACGTTTTAAGAATCGGTATACATACGTAATAAAGCAAGTCATTTAGATAAACTGTTCAACAAAAATAATTAAAATAAATATTTAATTATCAATATTTGTAATGTTTAACTGATATCTTACCTCTGCAATTCTTTGATTTTGACTTCTTGACTAGCCAATGCTTATTTTTTTTTAATTATGATTCCACCAATGTTGTGCTTGTAGGTTAATGTATACGTCCCTAAAAGGAACAACAGGGTTTTTGTTACATACAGTATATAAGAGACGGTTAGTCTGTTTTGGGAAAGTGGATGAATATAATTTTTATTACTTGATAGAAAAATTTTTCTTTCTTTGATCAATGTCATCTAACTCTCAATGGAACATTTATTTCTATAAATTAGTGAATAAAACACACTTATACGTCAAAAAGAAATGAGTTTAAAAACAGGTCGTTGAGAAAGTTAAATTGTTTGCTTATGTAACGTTCTGCATAAATTCTACCCAATATATATAAAGATAGGCTAATCTCTCTACTCCGTAGACACTACATTCAAACAAAACTATTATTCACTAACAGCAAGATTTAGTTTGTGTTTTCAAATCCATTAAATTTTTTTAATGGATATACCTACCAACTTTGAATTAGTATATAAAAGTGAAGCTTTGTTACCTATTAGAATCCATAAGATCATGTCATTGTTTGTCATCAATTCGTTATATCTTGTTTTCAGTTTAGCTTAACCAGTTCAACTTAAGGTCTTAAGAATCTTGACCTTACTACATACTCTAGATCTTCCAAGATCTAAAGGACAAGCTCAGTTTCGAAACCGACACCAATTAATTAAATTAACTAAATAATGTTTGACTAGTTTTTGTGGCACCCACTGCTGGTCGGGCCCGCAGCAAGGCCGCAGGGCAGGGCTGCCACTCAGTCATGATACGCCTTTAAAATTATATGCACGAGACGTTTTTCTACAGAATTTTAATAAACTAATTATTATAGTCTTCACGTCACTTCCTGTGGATGCAAATGTGCTTGTAAATAAACAAGCAGATTTCTCTACTCTAGAGTTCTGAAGCAACTCGCGATGACTCGATGCATAGATCACAATATCTATAATAATCAGAAAAATAAGTAGAAATAGAATCTCGCTTGTTTCTGCTAAGATAATCGAATGATCGCTATGGATTGTGTACCTACTAATACTTATTTTCAAACTTCAAAGTCGATAACTATTCATTTTGTTTAGGTCGAGTCATGCTTGACAACCTTGTCGGTCATCGAACGCAGACACCAACTTATGAGACAGACACACTATACCTATAACTGCATAGCTCGACTAAAGGTCGCTCAGTAGAACCCATATTACCTGATGGCTTCAAAATTCTCAGCCTCAGAACATTTAAATGTAAATCATTTAACTTTCTATTAAGCAAATGTTACTACTCGACTGAAGATTTTATGAATGAAAAATGTACCTAAATATTTGACATGATTGCCTCTAAATCATCATTTTTATCTCCTTAACCTTATTGCAATTGTTCGTGAACGGGCGCCGTCAGTTGAGACTGGTCTTCTCTTAACTGCCAGGGCTTATTTGTAATCTTTTAATCTTATATTTTGAATTGTTTTTTAAATAAACAATTTTTTTTTTTACATTGTTCTCACATATAGAAGCAACAAGAATAATGTACCCAGGATTTTGAAATACCTTGATTTAAAAGAGTGTCCTTGTAGTTTCTTGCCTATTCTTCTCCATAGAGATCTATGTTTTGGAATGGGCAAATAGCTTCAACTTTCTGACTAACTGACCGACTCTTCGACAATTCAAAAGTGCCTGTAATTGGTTTAATTGAAATAAATGTTTTGAGTTTGAGTTGAGTTTGAGTTTGCACTTTGACTTATATAATTAATCTGTTTTATAACTATTGTTCAATTTATTTAAATTATTTGTAATTCTAATTCTAATGATTCGTAATTTAATTTTAATGTAATAATGACCCATACTTTTACAAACAATATTTGTACGGCGGAAACGGCAGAATATTATGATCGTAATACATAATGCACATAAAAACTTTGTACAATATTCTGACAAATAAATGCATTCTATTCTAATCTATTCATAGAAGTATAAAAAAAACACAATCTTCTTTTATCAATATTAAAAAAATACATTTCTTATAAATCTATGGTATAACCTAAACACTTGAATGCATTACATTTAGGTAAATTCCAATGTATTCTGGCTTACCCTGCAAGCAATAAAGCTAAGCTAATTTATAAGTTTATATTTAATAGTATTAAGAAAATGTTGTAAGTAACTTGTTAAGGAAATGATGGGGCTGACATGACTTGTTATAGGTTCCAAGTCCCTAATAAATAAAGAGAAAAAAAAAAAAAACACGACTCGCCGGCTCCCACCGAAGTTTATAATGAAATATAAAAGGGTGACAAACACCCTGTCTGCCACCAAGTGACGTGCGGATCATGAGTTGTCTTACTCTTAGTTCATGCGAAAATAAATAAAAAATAATATACTAGATTACAAAAAAAAATGGAATGAAAATGTAAAAGTAAGGTATTACTTACGACCTTACTATTTCATGTAACGCTTAGATTTCTTCAAAAATCAATTTAACACTTAATTCAGACTGACTGCGTGATTCCATACATAAGTATTTAGCGAATTATTCCAAACTTCAGTAATAGAGTTTTTTGTCAAATTGAGGGAAATAATAAAGCCACAATTAAATATAATTAGGTACATAATGTTGGGAGCACTTTTGGGAAGCAATTTACACACGCTTCAGAAATTACTCTACTCGCCGAAATCGCCGGTCGTGCAGGATTTGACAGTAATTACGTACAAATTGCCCTATTTTTCCGACAATTATTTTCGTGCAATTTTCCGTTCGTCTACCAAAATAAAAATGCCTTAGGTATTTGGAAACTGTGAGAAAATATTAAAATTCTTTACTATTATATGTTACTTACTAATAAAAAATAATGATGTTGCATTTGAGTGTACATTTGGCTGCCTGTAAATTTATCACTGAATCAAACGAAAAAATCAAAAAAATATAATTATATTAAAAGCCGAAACTCTCTGCAGTTTCGGCTTTTAATATAAAAAAATATATAATATAAATAATTAAGTTACAAAATCGAGGAGTTAAGATTGGGAATTAGTATAGCGTGCGCCGCCGGGTATGAAAACGTGGTCAAACTGCGCATCGACAAAGCACTCATGGCTCCAAGTTCGCACGCGCGGTGTAGAATTTGATACCGAACAGGTGCTGGCGCACGAGCTCGAGCATGATGAAACATGAAATTGAATCATGCCGTAAGGCTTTATGGAGTTTAATTACGTATTAGCCACGTTCCACAGTAATATATTGTGTAGAACATCCATCATTAGTCAATCAGCCGGAGCGGTCATAAATCACGTCAAATAAAAACGAAACGAACACGTCATGCTCCGGGCTGGCCGGACGGGTATAGGTTGGGGATGCAGCTAACAATATACAGGGTGTTTGGTGCATCGTGTGCCAAATTAAAATGGTCGACTGAAGGGGTCATCCGCTAGCCTTTCAGACCCCTTAACACCCCTCATGCTCTGTGGATTTTTTTTTATCGACTTTTTATTGTTTTCCAAAAAAAAAAAGCCCAAATTTTACATTCAAATACAGATTTAAAAAAAAATATAAGGCGTAGACTCTGAATTTTAATTTTATTTCGATGTGTATTGTTTAAGAATACTTTTAAATACAAAATTAGTGATATTAGTCACCTAGTTTTTTTTTTAATTCACTCGCAAAGGTAAAACTTAAATTAAAGCTGTACATGTTACAGCTATTTATAAGGCTACAAAAAAAAAACCAAAAGCGACCGGGATCTTCCAACTCCCTCATTAATTCTCCAGTCTATCCTCTTTCTAATGATGTGCCACATGCCATAAAAGTATTTTAACAACTTTGTGAATTCGCTAGAATTGTGAATCAAGTCACATAAAACTACATTCCAAATTCTAATGAAAAAATATTTATTGCGGAACTGTTACTTGAGAAAGAGGTAAAATTTGTTTTCTCACTCTTTCACAGTAAAATCTATCTTCTATCTCTTTCTTGCATACCTTAAATCGGTTTGAACAAATCGCGCCGCCCGACCCGCCATTTTTTTAGTCGAGACATGACTGCCTCTGCTACCTAACGTGTGTGCTAGTTCACCATACTCCGCGATTCTTTTATTACTTTGTTATCGTTAAGTTTTGCTGGTTCTTGTTACATTTGTTTAATTTTTGTTGTTATTGTTAAACTTTGAGTTTTTTGTTATTGCAATGGCGACATTCTCTTACGAAGAATATGCGGACATCATGATGGCTTACGGAGCCGCTAATGGCGTCGCTCGTGCAGCGCAACGACTTTACCAGGAACGCTTTCCTGGTAGACGATTATCTGGCCGCAGAGTCTTCCAAGACACATACCGACGCATACGCGAGACTGGCAGTGTTACTTTTAATGAACCAAGGGGCCATATTGTGCGACATAATGTTGAAGTAGACGAGAGAATACTGGCACTTTTTGAGGAAGACCCTACAAGAAGCATTAGAAATGTGGCATCACATCTTGATATTTCAATATGAAAAGTGTGGAAAGTACTTCGTCAAAACAAAAAGCATCCATTCCACTACACTCCGGTGCAAGGTACGTAATTTTAAACTAACTTTAAACCCGTGCAAGCTTTGTTTGACCTTGCCTTTGTTTAGCAGATAATGGATATGGTATGGCGTCACTTCCAGGTAGTGAATCTATTAGCACGAACAGCGGGTCCTTTCTTGTGCAATTACTTATTGCCCAAGAGAAATTTAAAAGAGTTTTTTGTTTGTTGCAGGTCTTGAGGGTGGCGACTTTGAGAGACGAGTGGCTTTTTGTCGCTTTCTTTTACACACGGATGTGGATGATCCTGATTTTTTAAAAAGAATACTGTGGACGGATGAATCCAAATTTACCAAGGATGGGATCCTCAATTTACACAATTTGCACCACTGGACAACGAAAACGCAAAACCCACGTGTTAAAAGACAGAAATCTTCTCAAAGAAGGTTTAGTGTAAACGTTTGGGCAGGAGTGATTGGGAATCAGGTAATTGGACCGCATTACCTGCCCGATAATCTCAATGGCGAAGACTACCTGGAATTCCTACAAAATGATCTGCCCGAATTAGTGACCGATGTGCCCGTATTTAATGAACGTGTGCCCATTGTATTTCAAAATGACGGCTGTCCCGCGCATTGGCGATTGACTGTGAGGGAATATCTCGACAATGTGTTCCCCAATGCATGGATTGGACGCGATGGCCCTATTCCATGGCCGCCACGTTCCCCAGATCTAACTCCGTTAGACTTTTATGTCTGGGGACGTACCAAAGAGTTGGTATATGCCACGGAGGTTCCAACTAGGGAGGTATTAGTCCAACGCATAGAAGCGGCATTCAATACTATTAAGGAGGAAATACGACTTCGTACAACAACTGTTGAAATACGAAACAGGTGTCGGGCCTGCATTCGCAACAGAGGCCAACAATTTGAGTAAGATTTGTAACAATGATTAAATAAATGTTAAAAATGCAATTTTGTTTTTTTATTTCAAGTAAATCCCACGAAAGATACAGATATGAGACACGAATTTACCTAACCATAAGAATGAGATAGCAGATTTATAGGTTTGACAGGTATCATTTAAGAGATTTTTTTTTAAATCATAATTTTGAATATTAGCCTTAGGTGACTCGATTCACAATTCTAGCGAATTCACAAAGTTGTTAAACTACTTTTATGGCATGTGGCACATCATTAGAAAGAGGATAGACTGGAAAATTAATGAGGGAGTTGGAAGATCGCGGTCGCTCTTGATTTTTTTTTTGTAGCCTTATAAACAGCTGTAACATGTACAGCTTTAATTTAAGTTTTACCTTTGCGAGTGAATTAAAAAAGAACTAGGTGATTAATATCACTAATTTTGTATTTAAAAGTATTCTTAAACAATACACATCGAAATAAAAATAAAATTCAGAGTCTACGCCTTATATTTTTTTTTAAATCTATATTTGAATGTAAAATTTGGGTCTTTTTTTTGGAAAACAATAAAAAGTCGATAAAAAAAAATCCACAGAGCATGAGGGGTGTTAAAGGGTCTAAAAGGCTAGCGGATGACTCCTTCAGTCGACCATTTCAATTTGGCACATGATGCACCAAACACCCTGTATAAGCACTATGCACTTTTAAAAAAGTCGGGATTCAGCTGAGTGAGATTTTGGTGGTAAATGGATCAAATGAGAACTCTTTACGAAGAATATTAAAGTCCTTACTCGCTCGCAGTATGTGATGAATTTTGCCCGTAGTCAGAATAGGAAGGAAGAATGGATATAAGTGGACTAAATCTAACTGATCTCTGGGGGACATTGAAACGCAGTTTATGCAGGATATCAGAGAGGTATGAACAATTTACGTCAGTCTGTCATGTCACGACTACTTTGAGCTGACGTCTTAAATTCTTATATTCCGCTCATTGTTTAAAGGCAAATTACTGTTATAAATAATTTTAAAATTGTGCATTCAAAACATTCATTAAATGAATTACATGTTTCAGTTGCAAATTTTTTTTATTTTTCGCCTGAACATAGCCACATTATTAGCATTAGTACATCAAATTTTAGATTAGACCCTTGACCTTTCTTAAGTGCGCAATGAGAGCTCGATGTTAACAAACAGTTGTTCAGGAAGCGTACAATTACCGACCCAGGATCATGACCATACTCGCAGCCTAGAAACGAATCATTCCCAGGCTGGGAATGATTAGTTACTAGGCTGTTATATTAGTGGGTAGAAATGAATGCCTGGAAAAGGCCGCTAAGTTATAAGTACATTTTATAATAACACCAAAATGTACCTACACTTCGTTTGAAAATAAATCTTTGACTTTGACTTTGAAAACTGGATGGATAAAAAACCTAAAACATTCAATAATAATTATAATAAGTGTATTTATTTTCTCTCACAATGGTTTTGTAGGACATTTTAAATTATAAAAATTCCAATCGTAAGAGCCTGAAGTAGATTTTAGAAAAACAGGCCCCATTTAGTGACATCCTACAAATAAACAGGCAGGTAACATGTATTTTAACGAAAAAATAATAAATTAATTAATTAACACAACAAAAGCAGTCAAAGGGTGTGTGGTTAATATGTTGATGAATGGTGGTGAATGTGTAGGTAATTGTTTGGATACAAGTGTTATATAATCGAGTGGAGCAATTTCTCTGTGTCATCATAGGAAAGAGTTTTCATGAAGTCGGTTACTTTTTGCTTACAACTGGGTTTGTGTAGTGGATAAATATTTAGACCCTTATTGATAACATTATAAAGATAATCCCTAAGTAACAGAAGAACTTGTGGGACAGACTTGAACGGAAAAAAGTAGTACTGCACACAGTATCCTTTCTACGTTATCTTTCAATAGATCCGACTCATATACTAGCTGCGTGTGAGTGCTTTTTGAGGACCAAAAAGCACTCGCATCCAGCTAGTGTATGTAGAACGAAAGTCTGTCTTATAGTCAGTATATTCCACTTTTTCCACAGTCGACTGTAGGAAAGCGAAAGGGAAAGACCCACAGCAACCTTACACTTTTCGGGACACACCGCCTCTGTACGTTATCTCGGTATATCGTTACGTGACAGTACAGCTAAGGACGATGAGCTTTATCTTTATGTAATTTAGCAAACCTTGCTTGCCCATAACATTCCTAGGAAGCCCATGAGCTAGTGTCACATCACGCGACTTCATTCGTTCGTAGGCGTCACGGCAAACTATTTTCGAGTCATTTTTCAACACACGCATACACAGTGCTTATGCACCACGTTCACACAGCCGACAGGGGTAGACTAAGCCATACAAGTACAATTATGTTGTTATCACAGCGTGAAAATTAAAAATATAATTATGTAATATGATAGTGCGGCTGCAGACGGTATGATAAATGTATGGGATTTTGAAGTGTCATAACATGACATTTGCAAATAGTCAAGTGTCCCGGAACGTGTAAAGTATAGCACGTTGAGCTGTTTCCGCCTCTATCAAGTGCGTTTTAGCAGTATAATTACCTACGCCTAAGAATAATTACCTACACTGTACAGTCACAGTAAAAAAGGGTTCCTCAATCTGTTTCCTTAGGGTTTCGATAGGGCCAATGCCTGCTAGGGTTGCGAGTTGGTCCGAAAGGGATATCGTCGCCCCGGCACACAGGCAACGGAAGGAACACGGGTGGGTTTTAGTCAGTAAAAGTCTGACGCCCTCCCGCTCAGCCCAGAGCGGGAGAAGTTATTTGATAATTTACCACCCAAAAAAATAAAAAGGGTGCGATAGCATTTGCTTTACGGACTCAGTATTTTCAAAAGCTATTACGTATCCTGAACTTTGTTATAGGAAAGAATTTGTAACTCTAAGGTATGCGGAACGACACTATACAATGTACATACACCAATTTATACCTCTTCATCTGTATTCAAAGTGCTAAATATTGATCGGTAATCAGAGGTTTTTTTTACTTCTAAACTTTTCTTCGCTGACTTCATCGTATGTCCCATGTTATGTCAGGTCGTTCAGTCTTGTACAGACGCCAGCAGGTCAAGCTATCCGAAACTAATATAATTTTCCCAATCAAACTTGAACTTCATGCTTTAACGATAAAGTTGAAAATCTTTTAAAGAAGTTTGACAGATTGTAGTAGCTTGATGTGCTGGCGTCTGTACACTACCGAACAGCGGGTAGATAATTTTATTGTGTAACACACTAATAATGACAATGCCTTTCATTTTGACAATTCAAAAACATTCATTGCGTGATTTACGTCGTTTAAGTACGTCTTTCATTGACTTGAATGTGCCCTGGCGGCTGAGAGTGTGTCATGCTCACTCAAATGTCTCGCTGATGGTGGCGTGTGTGTTGGATCAAAAATGGTTGAGCTAAATGGTGCTGATCCATGCGTCATGTTCGTGAACGGGCGCCGTCAGTAGGGACTGGTCATTTCATAGCTGCCACGGCTTATTTTAACTTATGTATTTTAATTGCATTTTATATTTTTATTACGGACGCTTTTAACGTGTACGTCTTTCTACATTGTTCTCACATGTATAATTTCAACATAAATGATGTAACCAATACTATGTAACAATATTTTGTTTTTTTTTTTTTTATTTAATCTTTATTTATTTGAAAGGGTTTAATATTTTGATTTAAAATAGTATCCGTGGAGTTTCTTGCCCGTTCTTCTCCATAGGAACCTACTACGCTTTGGAATGGGCAACTAGATTCATCTCTCTGACTAACCGACCCCTTGACAATTCAAAAGTGCCTGTAATAAGTTTATTTGAAATAAATGCTTTGAGTTTGAATTTGATTTACGCGCGTTGTCAAGCAGACGAATTCTTCTAACACATGAAGCAATGAATTAACAATATCCTTCACACCCCGGATTGTGTGTGATGAAAGTGTTGATGTACCTTTGTGTCGCAATTTCCATTTATTGTTCTTTTTGTTTTACTTTCCTGTGTGTATTAACTGTCGTATAGTAATTAATTGATCCAATTACAAGCGATTATTGTCCATCAGAGGAGACAAATAGTAATACTTACATCTAATATTATAGATAATAACTATGGGATTCATGTTGGTGTGTTCTTGGAAAGTAACTTTTCTATGATGTCACATAAAAGCTAATTGAAGATGATTGAGATGTCCACTCATGAGATCACGCTAAGTTTTAGACGTGATCAAGGTAGAAAGATATCAGGTTAAAATAAGCTTATAAAATATATAACCTTAACACCTTTACACCTCAATCCCTGCACCATTGTTAACCTCACGCGTGCACTCTGATTCACTCACATTCATTCAAATACCCTCACTCTCACTCACACACTACGACCTGCTTGTTTAGTTTCAATTATCTTTTATAATATTATTATTTCCCTATGTAGCTACATTTGTACAGAATCAAAAATAACGGCGTTGCATGCGTAGTTCGTACAAACGTAATACCTAAATAATTTGTAAATCAAACATATTCTTAAGGTAGTGTATATTTATTTCGATTGAATTACAGAATATCTATGTTCCCAAATATATATTTTGAAAGGACAATGTTAAAAAGACGAAATATGAGGAATTTTAAATTTCTATAGAAAATTTATTTTTCTCATAACTCTTGTTTAAATCAGTGTCCATTCAAAATATATATTTGGGAACCTAGATATTCTGTATTCCAATCGGAATAAAGACACACTACCTTACGAATATGTTTGATTTACAAATTATTTTGGTCTTACGATTGTATGAACAACGCATCCATCTTAAGATATTGGAAGAGCGGAGTCTCTGGAGACTCTAATAACCTATTTATGCACTACCACAATTATCAAATTCAGAATTAAAATGAAATGTACTACCTATAATAACAACGTGAAGAAAAACATCGTGAGAAAACAGAACCAACAATTCGAAGACATGTGACATCTACCCTCGAAGAGAGGCGGCCTGTGTCCCAGCTGTGGGAAAATTATAGGCTAATTTATTGATGCTATGTAGGAACATAAATAACGAGTTATACATAATTCATAAAAATAACAATATCATAATGAAGTATCCTAACTTAACTAATGCTACATCGAAAATTTTATTCGCATTGCTGACTGGTGTTGTATTTCAGAGACTGGCCGCATTGCCACGTTGTACGGCAATGCTTAGCCTCTGGCCAAGGTAAAACCCAGCCCTTGGGTCACGGGAAGTGTCAACCATCCGTTTGGCGATTTCATTAAACAGTCCATTAGCACTCGGACCCCACGACCTGAAAATATAATTACCGATGAGGTTATTTTCAAAGTAAAACACACAACAAATTCTGAGCTATTTCATTTTCATGCAGACCTGCATGAAAATGAAATAGCTCAGAATTTGTTACCGTCTGACCAAGTGAAGATCTCCGTGTGCGATCTAATATTTCTAAAGATCATTTATAGTAGACCTCCTGCACTTGACCGCCCTCGTGTCACGATGACGTCACGTGCCAGCACGTGGCGCACGCGCACCGCGGCGGTCGCACGTGACTCGAACGATAAAATTGTCATGCTGTGATACAAGACCGACGCGCGACGTTCACAACTACCGTTGAAAACCGTGTATTATGACAGCGTCTATAGAATTCATAATTACGGCTCCAACTAGTGAGGCGATCGAAATGGTGGATATCACATTATAATGTCTTCCAATTTTTCATCACGATGTTTTGCTGCAATTTAATTCCACTTTTCTTCTCAAACGTTGACGTTTTAAGAGCAGTGGAAATAAAGTGCATGCCAGCAGTGCTACCTGAGTTCTTAGTTGGAGCTGACAACACTAGGGCACCACAGTTCTCATTTGTTCCATGTACAGTCAAGCAAATTAATTGTTAAGCTAATTGACAACTTACGTCAATTTACAGTGTTATAGGCATTTCATACAACTGACAGTTGTGATTTGAATATACGGCCAACCTAAATTTATAGTAACTTTGCTCACCAATTATTTTCCCCACATACTTATGTGTACATGTGTAAATAAACAATAAATTATGAACAATTACAAATGAATAACAACAGTAAAGCTAAAATAAATTCCTAATTGGTCACATTACATTAAATTTGGATTAGCAGGGAAACAATACAATAGTCAGGAGATTAGAGTGGGATGTCAATCAATTGTAATAGCAATAATTAGGTAGGTATATAAATACCTGATTGGACACATTGCATTTATATTAAATCAAGATGGAAATCACACAATTAAACTCTGAGATCTGTAGGGCTCCTTTTTTTGGGTGGGAAATTATCATATATCTTCACCCGCTCTGGGTGGAGCGGGAGGGCGTGTCAGACTTTTACTGACTAAAACTCATTTGCCTGAGCGTAGGGCCACGATATCCCTTTCGAACAAACTCGCAACCCTGGCAGGCATTGGCCCTAATGGACCCCGTCAATTCATGCTGACATCTCTTTGAGGCGCGCGTGCAAAACAACGCGTCGTCGACCCGGGCCTGGTCCTTATCGGACGGCTAGCTACCCATAGCTCACCGTCCGCAGGCCCGCGACTTTGGTGGCCGGAAATCGGCTTGCGACTCCCGACGCCCGAGGCGTCTCCTGCGGCTAGGGTGGTGAGGGCGCGAACCCTGCCTCACCCTCATGCGTTCCGCTTCCTCCTTCGCGAGCATTACTGCTTCACAGAAGGAGGTGACGGCCGCCCTGCATGCACTCTCGCTACAAACCACGGCCGGAACCAGGACCGGATGCGGGAGATCGCCGCCGCCGATCGCCTCCGTGAGGACACGCCGGTGCTCCGCCTAAGCTGGGCAGACCTCCACCGTATGCTCCACCGTGTCCTCCGGGCGCTTCCTCTCGCTTTATCCTGAACAGGAACCTCCCGAAACAACCATGTCTGGTGAGGACCTGCGTCAGGCGGAAGGTGAGGACGCCGTGGCGCTTCTCTAGCCACTCCTCAAAGAGGGGACTTACGCCACAATTGTGACGTGCCGAGAGATCTGTAGGGCTGGCAGATGACTGAATTATTGAGGTACAGCAACAAAATGTAGTTTGCATTTGAATGTAATGTTTGCATGTCACATTATTATGACTAAGATTAGTGACCGAAAATTGTGCCAACAGTTATGGCAAATAAATTGATTTTGATTTGATTTGAGAAACACATGTTTAGTTCCGATACTTAAATGTAATTGTAGCTAATGATGGAAACGCCGGGAGGGGACGCTCTAGAAGGTATAGTTGCATAATTGGTGCTGTTCTTCAGAAAGGTCAGGTGTTTAGTGCTCGCAACAGGCGTGCGTGTATGACCAGCAACCTAATAGTGTAACACACTTTCGATCACAATCCAAGGGTTTTGAAGGACCGTCAAGGGGTTGCGAGTTTGTCCGTAAGGGATATCGTGGCCCTGGCTCACAGGCATCTGAAGGAACACGGGTGGGGTTCAGTCAGTAAAAGTCTGACACGCCCCTCCCGCTCCGCCCAGAGCGGGAGAAGTTACACAATTATACTGCTGCTGTATGAACGGAAACGAAGCTTAAGGAATATGTAAGGTTCGTAACAGGTAGCGTTTTGAATTTTCTGCCTACCCCATAGATAATATTTCTATGGTCTACCACCATGGAATGAACAACGAGCACCTAAAGTCTGTTGAAAGTATTAGATTGGTACATATATATGCTGTTAACCTGCCATGGGCTCGATGCCAGATAATTCTCCGACCACACTATAGACTTCTAATCGCTAGAGATGGCCAAATGGCACTACAAGTCTTTTTAAGTACTTAGCCAAAATCGTCTCGTGTGCAAATAAGTATCGCCAAACCAAATCTAGGTACAAGAACATTTAATGATAAACATGAACATGGAACTTATTCATAAATAAAAGACAAAACTACACATAACTTGCCAACCCTAAGTATAATAGCGGAGTTGACTCTATAAACATAATATAAGATAATGTTAAATGCAGTAAGTAAGTAACTGATGATATTAAATTGCTTGTTGTTGATGTTATCACTATTAATTTATATTATTACTAAACGAACTCAAGAGGATGGACATTGGACAGCCAGGACAATTCTCTAGTGCGCTGATTACTGATAGCAACATTTTGTCTTAGGTTCTTTTTGCTTTTCACCACCACCTCACTTGCGAGGTAATTGCTTAAAGGCAAAGGCAAAGGTACAGACTGGTGCGATGCAACACTAGTAGCACAATTTCTATGTCGCTGCCGGCCGCGCCCGCGATATCGCGTGAGTATGTAAGAACACATAAAATGATAATGGATCGCAATGGGTTTCATTTCGACAGTTCAGCCACGTTCATTGCATTATTTACGTTGTTGAGCAGACGAATGTTTCAAAGCTATGAAGCAATGGATTAGCAATATCCTACAAAACTCTTGGATTGTTATTGAAACTCTGTTACGAAATTAGGGTGCTGATGATTGCTGATGATCCTGCCAGGGTTACGAGCCTGTCCGAAAGGGATATCGTGACTCTGGCACACAGGCATCTGAAGGAACACGGTGGGTTTTAGTCAGTAAAAGTCTGACACTCCCGAAGTTATTTGATGATTTCCCACCAAAAAAAAAAAAAAAAAAAGGGTGCTGATGATATAGTCCGCGCGCAAGTTCTGGTCACCGCCCGAGGCATGTAAGCGATGAGACGGGGGAGATAGACAAATAAATAAATAAATAAAATAAAATTTCTTTATTTCAAGTAACAAGACTCATATACATAAAAAAAAAATTAGATACATAAAAAGGATACAGACAGGATAACAAGCACAGACAAGATAACAAGCACATTCAAAATAACAAGCACAGACAAAAACGATCACAAGGTAACAATATGTCTGCTACAGCATTGCCGGATATAAAGGCAATCCAGTCTCTTGGCGATCATCACCAGGACGGTATTGGCGCTGCCCCGCACTCTACGCACCAGAGACGCGCACCGCTTGCGCATCGTCGCGTAAAATCTGCCGGTGCGCGTCTCCGCGAACATGCCCGAAGCGCTGCAGTGGCGGGGCAGCCCCAACACCACCCTGAACGCGTTATTGAACTGGACGCGGAGGGCGCGGTATGCCGCACGAGTATACTTTGCCCACAGGCTGCACGTATAGTGGGATGTACAATAAGCTCTAAAGAGCGTTATTTTTACCTCCCTCGAACAACGCGCAAACCTACTCGCTATCATATTACCCCTGAGGTCAAAGTACTCAGTCTGCCAATCATGTCATTCACGCCCTCCCCCGTCTCACCGCGGTGCACTTGCGCGCAGACTATAGTTACCTAGTATATGGTGATGGTGCAATTGTTGTAATCTGGATGAGGTTGGCACAGGAGCGTGGAGATTGGCACAAAGAAAAAAATGCCTATACCTAATAGTGGTCGAAGTTGGGCCAATGATAATGATGATGCTGTGGCAATTACTTCATAGAAACCAATGTTTATTAACACCAGGTATTTAATGGACCCCGGCTTGGGCGGAGCATCACCGTGTTCTCACGGAGGTGATCGGTGGCGGCAATCTCTCGCGTCCGGCTCTGGTTCAGGCCATGGTTCGGAGCGAGAGTGCATGGGAGGCCGTCACCTCCTTCTGCGAAGCAATAATACTCGCGAAGGAGGAGGCGGAACGCGTGAAGATGAGGCAGGGTTCGCGCCCTCACGCCCTTAGCCGCCGCAGGAGACCCCCCGGGCGTCGGGAGTCGCAAGCTGATTTCCGGCCACCGTAGGCGCGGGCCTGCGGACGGTGAGCGATGGGTAGCTCGCCGTCCGATAAGGACCAGGCCCGGGTCGATGGCACGTTGTGTTTCACGCGCGCCTCAAAGAGATGTCAGCACCAACTGACGGGGTCCGTTAGGGCCAATGCCTGCCAGGGTTGCGAGTTTGTGCCAAAGGGATATCGTGGCCCTGGCACACAGGCAACGGAAGGAACACGGGTGGGTTTTAGTCCGTAAAAGTCTGACACGCCCTCCCGCTTAGCCCAGAGTGGGAGAAGTTATTTGATAATTTCCCACCCACAAAAAAAAAAGAAAGTTATTTAATGGGCAACGGTCCATTCAATACCCAGTGTTACACACACAGTGTCACTCTGGTTCGATATGCACATTGCATAAAAAACCAGATTCCTGTAACAAGACCTTATGTATTTAATACATAAATGTGTTACAGGAATCTGGTGGCTCGTTTCAATAATGATATCTAATAAGATATTATTATTGAAATGAGCCATGCAATGTCACTTAACATCTTTAATTCGGCAATTCTGAGAAAATTACAAGATTGTCATGTAATTTTAATGTAAATGATTGTAAAATTGTCATATTATAAAATCCATAACATACAAGTACATGATGAATGCAATTAAGATAATTATTATATCAAAATGATTTTTACATGCAATATGACCATCTTACAAATTTACAATACCTGTAATGTATAACGTACCTTTTTTTTGGGTGGGAAATTATCAAATAACTTCTCCTGCTCTGGGCGGAGCGGGAGGGCGTGTCAGACTTTTACTGACTAAAACCCACCCGTGTTCCTTCAAATGCTTGTGTGCCAAGGCCACGATATCCCTTTCGGACAGGCTCGTAACCCTGGCAGGCATTGGCCCTTTCGGACCCCGTCAATTGGTGCTGACATCTCTTTGAGGCGCGCGTGGAACACAACGCGCCGTCGACCCGGGCCTGGTCCTTATCGGACGGCGAGCTACCCATCGCTCACCCTCCGCAAGCCCGCGCCTACGGTGGCTGGGAATCGGTCTGCGATACCCGACGCCCGGGGCGTCTCCTGCGGCGACTAAGGGCGTGAGGGCGCTAAACCTCACCCTCACGCGTTCCGCGAAACAGTAACGCTCGCGAAGGAGGAGTCCTTCGCGAGCGTTACTGTTTCGCAGAAGGAGGTGACGGCCTCCCATGCCCTCTCGCTCCGAACCATGGCCTGAACCAGGGCCGGACGCGAGAGATCGCCGCCGCCGATCGCCTCCGTGAGGACACGGTGGTGCTCCGCCCAAGCAGGGTAGACCTCCACCGTATGCTCCACCGTGTCCACCGGGCGATCCACACAGTGGTGACACCGGGCTTTACCTCCCGCTTTATTCTGAATAGGAACCTCCCGAAACAACCGTGTCCGGTGAGGACCTGCGTCAGGCGGACGCCGTGGCGCCTCTCTAGCCACTCCTCAAGGAGAGGACTTATCGCCAAAATTGTGGCGTGCCCAATGTATGACGTACCTGCGGTCTAATTCCGTAAGACATTAAAAGCAGTAATCGGTTTCAATTTGACAGTTCAACAACATTCATTGCGTTATTTACGTTGTCGAGCAGACAATTTTTTCTAACATATCAAGCAATGGATTAGCAATATACTTCCAAATCATTCCGATTGTGGTTCTACTGCTTATTGCTGTTCTGCTATTTAATCATTATTTATGCCTTCATGGGGCTAACAGTGGCGTGAGCAACACAGCGCCTCGCGCGTGGCTTACCAGACAGCGCATCGCTATTGGTCGAGGGATTTATGCCTAAGGTATTAATAATATTGTATTTAAAAGTAGGGTGTTTTAGAAAGTAAAGAGATCAGTCAATCATGAGTAGTTTTTATTTAAATGAACGAGCGTACCTACCTATACACGCCGCACTAAAGTACTTACATTTTATAGGTTTACGGATAGGTATGTTATTTTTCTCAAACAACAAGAAAGTAATGTCAACAACAAATTTTTTTTTGGCAAAGGTAAACACGACGACACTTTAGGAAGATGGCATATTTTCTATATTTCTACTAAAACAACGGAAATTTTGGTAAATATTGGTAGTTTCTCTGAAATATACCCATAAATATTGTTTAAAATCCCAAATATTTATGAAAAAAAAGGATTTTCTAAATATCTCGGACATTAGTCGTGCGTGCCACAGAGATCCCACCTTAAATGTTTTGTCTGTGGATGTCCTCAGTATTGAACGGCCCACGATAAATCTTATCGTCGCGGCTTAGTTACTTCCAAATTCGTTAACAAGATCGATAAAAATGCAAACCGTAGCGATCTCGATGTCTTATCGATGCAAAGTACGTACTTGCACTGCTGTGTAGTGATATCTTAACGAAGATATTAAATTATTTACTTAACAACAGACGGGACGTAGCGAACACAATCGTAATCCGATACATTTGTCCTAGTGGACAAAAGTTGCTCAGTCTAGTGTGGTGCGCCTGCATGTCATGTCAAGTCGCAAATGTATCCACAAAAGAAAAATATTTTCTAAGAAAATATGTTGCGCATTACGATATTGCAAATCTCGTTATGGTAAAACGATTGGACCTAACTTTGGTTTTACTTTCGATATACGCTAGATGGCGTCACTGTGAAATGGCATCTCAGTTTTTCTATGAGATTTCTTCGCATAGCTTCTCTAAAGTAAGTATCTTAAATCTCTTTATATCTTAATCAGCTTAAATACTACTAATACCGTTAAGACGCAGATATATGCCAGTGACCTTGAGTGGTTAGCTTGCGTGTTCTGTACTGAGCTCACGCAACGCGTCGTACGTTCAGCCAGTAATAAGAGTCGCCCATCAAGGAGCGCTGTCCCCAATTTGACGCATTATTAATGTATTATACACAAAACAAAAGGTATTTTAATAAAACGCGTATACTAAAAGATCAATAATTAAATTATCTTTAAATTGGTGAAGGTTTGAGAAAAATACGCTTGGTAGATTTTGCGCCATTCTTAGTTTATTATCAGCGTTAGACATAACTTTACAAATTAATGTCACTATGTAATATAAACATACTCTAAAATATTCACGTATTAAATTATTGAGAAAATGCTCTAATGTAACATATATTTTTTTCAAATCATTAACACTACTCGTTTAGACGTGATCTTCAGTATAAAATCATTTCAGATTGTAATTCCTAGCAAGCCTGTGACCTTCGATATCTAGCAAATACAATACTCAGAACTTTATTAACGTTGTAATAAGTTCTTGGATTTTTTGAATTGTTAATTTTAAGTCGTGGTTCGTGACTAGATGTGAATGTACCTACCTACTTAGCTGAAACAATTAATAACTTATTGAAAACTATTTAGGTAAATTTAGACTCATTTATTTTGTCGAGCAGTATTATAATGTCACAACAGAGACTTTACTTACCTAAATTGCCTATAATAAGCACACACTCATCTCCATGCTTGTATGAATACTTCTATCCTCGCATCCATAAACTATCGTACATACTGAAGGTTGAAGACCTTATTCTTCAAACACTGCGGGATTGGCGACGATATTATGTTTACAAATAATATATTGCTAATGGGATGCCTACTTATATCTTACAGATATTCATGGCTGTAATTTATTAAAAATAGTGTAATTAGGTTTTTTTTTATATTCAAAAGCAGCCTTTTCAGTTTTTTGTTATTTCTGGTAAATATAATCGGATCCTGCAAAAGTTAGGCAACCTAACTGTAACGTGTTCGTGAAATTGGAATCTAATTCGTTTGAAAAACTAGCCGGTGGATAAAAAACAAAAAATAAGTAGTTACTTACAGTATTTTTAATAAATTATAGCCATGAACGCCTGCCTGTTTATCTGAATGTATGTTCCAGAATCACGCAAATACTACCGGATAGATCTTGTTCTAATTTTGCATAGATATGTTTAGTCTGGTCAGTGGCTATAAATTATCACGCTATTTGCAATGGGAGATGAGCAATATTGCTTTAAGTTCGTATTCTACTATAGTTTACCACAAATTGTAAAAAGACGAGCCAAAAGGTTGGAATATTGTAGATAGTTACAGATTTAACCTTTTGAATGATTATCATCACGCTATTCCTTTATGGAGCTAAGCAGTCGATGGGACAATAAGCCTTAGCCATTGTCGCTACAAGAAAACGGTCGTAGGAGACTGTCCTTAACTTTTTTAAACATTTTGATCTGCATTCACTGATTTTGAAAAAAAATACAGTCAGCAAGATAATGGACAGTTTTCACAAAAACTTTTTTTGATGCCAATCAATCCTGTTTCTTATTCAGATCAAAAAACTCTATCGAACTAACTGAGGTTTGAATACTAGAAAGTCACAAATCGCAACTGGAACCAATATAGCAGATCGTTACAAATTGAACCTTTTATTTGGTTATTATACCTTTATGTAGCTAAGCAATCATGAAATATACAATATTAGTTTTATTATATGACGGCTATTTTAGTCAACTTCCAACAAAGCAAATAGCTGAGCGGTTCGGCGACTGCTTTACAAACATAAGTTCGATTCCCAACAGTTGAATATATATTTTATGCTTCTTTTTTCACATTTTGTAATATTATTAAGTGATAATTCGTAGAACATAGATACACAGAAACATTAAGATTAGGCCTCTTCTGTCATCTATGATTATAATAAAAATGAATATTTATGCCGTGTGTTAACAATCTACTGTTATATTGAGTTGGTGATAGCTGTTCGGCAGGAACAATATGTAAGAATGCATCAGTCAGTGTATCAGTTTATGTAGTATATGCAGGAACGCAGGCGTTCGTTAATTTACTAAAAACGAAAAACTTTGCAAGCAATTGGGAATTGCTACTGAAGACTCCGGGTGTCGACGTTAGGACGAGCTGGACTGGCCACCAAGTCCCTGACTCTCTTTACATTTTGGCAGCTGAGGCCAAAACTACAAACGTAGTATTATATCAGGGAAGTTTTATAATAATGTGGCTGTTATTTTAGTATATTGTGGTGTCTAACGACTTCCACGCGAACGAAGTCGCCGGCAGAAGCTAGTATTTGATTTAAAAAAAAACCGGTAAACTGACGGGTGAAGGCCGATCTTACATCGGATCCCTATTAGGATCTCTTTAGTAGTTAAAAGTGATATTTATAATTCATTATAATTATTGTAATCATTGCAAACCCTTAATTCTAAAGCACCCGTTACTATTCCAACAAAACCTTTACCGCAGCCCTATCTTAGCCCCGTCATCATCATCATCACACTGCTGCAGTCCACTGCTGGACATAGGCCCCATCTACCCTCTATTGACTATATCCCTCTATCGACTCGTGTCCGACATGTTTTTGTGGCCCCTGGAGTGCAGGCTGTGGCCCCGTGGCCTCGGCTGGAGGCCTGCGTGGCCTCGGGTGGTCGTTGGCCTTGAGCGGCGTTTGTGCCAAACTTATGGCAGTGGTACACAGTCAATGTCGTAAAAAAGCGATGCTTATTGATGTATTATTTGATGTTTGATCAAGCTACTCGTAAAATAGGAGTGCTTATTATACACTAATCATTTGTCATATAGTATTTATTTTACCTTTTTGGTCGGTGAGGAAATTGTTATGTAGGTAAGTAAATGGTGTATAGGTAGGTAAGTACCTACTTAGATAAGTTTGTTTTACATTATACTCCATGGAGCTACAGGCTACTATCAAACAGTTTATGAAAGGGTCTCGGCTAACTAAGCTACGATTTAATATTATTAACATAGCGTAGCATCAAGTTTCACCACAACTCTATTTTACAAAGGGGTGAGCAGAAATGTATACCTAATTGGTACTTCAATATTTCGCTAGATATTTCCTTAAAGGCTTCTACATACCAGCGCGACTTGTCGCGCGACGCGACTCGGCACAAAGGGGGGCCTTTGTGTCGCGTCGCGTCGCGCGACAAGGCGCCCCGGTATGTAGAAGCCTTAATTCGTAAATTATCATAGCTGTTAGTTAGATCACTAGGTTATCACTTTATATTATCACCGTTTGCTACTGCGCCGAATATTATTATGAACATCATTTTTCTTCAAGTTGACATTATGAAATAGATGTTACCTACGTAAAAGTAATAAATATAAGTATTGCTCTTTCAGAAAATAATAAGTGGGAAACTATGTCATAATTATGTCAACAACGTAGTGCTATCGGAATAGAATAGAATTACTTTACGTATCCGGATATTGAACAGTACAAAATGGACAAGAATTGTGACCGTATTTACGTTAACGATAAAGTCTATAACTGAATTTATCTGTTTCCTTCGCGTATAATTTAATTATTATTCATTAACATCGCATATAGACATTAAAGACCAAACAACAAAAAATATGACGTCATTTTGTTTGATGGTGTAGATACTGATACTATATTTCAGACACTTTGTCAGAGCCCGGATAGCTCAGTCGGTAGAGCATTGGACTTTTAATCCAAGGGTCCAGGGTTCAAGTCCCTGTTCGGGCGGTACTTTTTGTTAATGTTTGCTGCTTCTTTTTGTTAATGTTTGCTGCTTCATCAGTTTTTAATGTTTCTTTATTATTTTACTCAAAAGATTTTATAATGTTTTTCCCACGCATAATATTTTTTTGGAACGTTAGTAATTTTATAAATATTTGAATAAATTGTTTAATTAAATTCCTTGTATAAATAAGTTTATGTGGAAGCTGATACACAAAAACCAGCCAAGTGCGAGACGGACTTGCGCACGAAGGGTTCCGTAACATTATTAATCATCATTATTAAACAAATCACGTTTGTTGTATGGGAGCCCCCTTAAATATTAACTTTATTCTGTTTTTAGTATTTATTGTTATATCGGCAACAGAAATACATCGTCTGTGAAAATTTCAACTGTCTAGCTGTCACGGTTCATGAGACAGCCTGGTGACAGACGGACAGACAGACGGACGGACAGCGGAGTCTTAGTAATAGGGTTCCATTTTACCCTTTGGGTACGGAACCCTAAAAACTAGCACCTGTCAAAACCGGTGGTTGTTTTTAGGGTTCCGTACCTCAAAAGGAAAAAAGGAACCCTTATAGGATCACTCGTGTGTCTGTCTGTCTGTCTGTCCGTCTGTCACAGCTGATTTGCTCCGAATCTACTGGACCGATTAAGTGGAAATTTGGTACACATATGAACTTCTGTGACCCAAACACGGACGTGTTACGTAAATAAATTAATTTTGAATATGGAGGTCACTTTTGGAGGGCAAATTTTAAAATTCAAAAACAAGTTTTGCTGACTGTACCGTGTGACATATCAAACGAAAGGGCTTATTTTAAGGTATTTTTTTTTATTTTTTATAGTTTTAAAATACGTACTTTTGAAATGATTTAATATATATTTATTTTTATTTCAGATCAAGATCGATAAGTTGTTAGTAAAGGTAAACCTAATGTTAGTAAAAACCCACAGTGCCACTATACGTATATACAACATTGAAACGACTGACACCTACGTGGGCAGCCGTATCCAGTGAGCCAGCATTCCCCCCCCTTATCTCCAAAACTAGTGAGCCTTAAATTTTAATAAAAATACAGAAAATAGTTCTTTACTTATAGATTACAGGAAAACTTATAAAGTCTGTGATCTTAAAATAACAAGGTAAATCACTCAATATTGTGCATACAAACTTACATTTGCAGTTGGACTGTATGGGGATCATGTTTTTCAACTACAATGTTAAGTTTGTTCTTGGGATAAATTCATCCTTACTACGGAACCCTTCATTGTGCGTGGTCCGACACGCACTTGGCCCGTTTTTTTATCGCATTTTTCGCGCTTCCGCCATTTGTGCCTGTTCTCAGGTTCAATTCCAGCATTTGCAAGAAGATATAGTGTTAGTTCCCAGCCCCTCCGTGTAGATCTTAGAAAAACATCTTTTTCTCTCTCGTCTTTTTGTAGAACAATGTCAGCTCGCCACTACATTAGATAAGTTCTTTAATAATTGTCACATCATTCCTTCATAAACCAGACAAAACTACATGTATAAGGCCACCAATTTAGTATCTAATTATAGTAAACACGTAGGTACATAAAGCACACTATTAAATGCTACATCATGTAGAGGAATTAGATACTACTTATATTTTTTTATACAACACAGGAAATTGTAGATTGTGACAAATGATTTTACATTAAATAATAAAACATGCAAAAAGTGGTAAGAAGAAAAAATGTTACGTTTTGGAAGGATAGTCATTAGATACTGTGTACCACTGAAATAGTTAAACTTTTTTTATTTTATTATAATTATATTAAAACTTCATGCAAAAGTAAAAAATATAGTACAAAGGTGGACTTAATTCCTGAGGCATTTTCTATCAGTCAACCTTAGGGCTACAGGAAATCGGGATCTCATGGAGAGTGCAATTGTCGCAACGCAGCGCTGGGCACGCCACAATTATGGCGATAAGTCCCCTCTTTGAGGAGTGGCTTGAGAGGCGCCACGGCATCCTTACCTTCCGCCTGACGCAGGTCTTGACCGGACACGGTTGTTTCGGGAGGTTCCTGTTCAGGATAAAGCGGAAGGAAACGCCCGGGTGTCACCACTGTGTGGATCGCCCGGAGGACACGGTGGAGCATACGGTGGAGATCTGCCCGGCTTTTGCGGAGCACCACCGTGTCCTCAGGAAAGCGATCGGGGACGGCGATCTCTCGCGTACGGCCCTGGTTCAGGCCATGCCGTCACCTCCTGCGAAGCAGTAATGCTCGCGAAGGAGGAGGCGGAGCGCGTGAGGGAGAGGCAAGGCTCGCACCCTCGCGCCCCTAGTTTCTGCAGGAGACGCCCCGAGCGGCGGGAGTCACAGGCCGATTCTCGGCCACCGTAGGCGCGGGCTTGCGGACGGTGAGCGATGGGTAGCTCGCCGTCCGATTAGGACCAGTCCCGGTTCGACGGCGCGTTGTGTTTCACGCGCGCCTGAAAGAGATGTCAGCACCAACTGACGGGGTCCGTTAGGGCCAATGCCTGCCAGGGTTGCGAGTTTGTCCGAAAGGGTTATCGCGGCCCCGGCACACAGGCAACGGAAGGAACACGGGTAGATTTTAGTCAGTAAAAGTCTGACACCCGCTCCGCCCAGAGCGGGAGAAGTTATTTGATAATTTCCCACCCAAAAAAAAGGGCTACAGGAAATGTTGCTCCCTATTACATAACGTAACTAGCGAAATGTAGGTGTACCATACTCCTCTGCTGACCTTTTTGGGAATACAGACGTGATCTGTCGTTGTTTCAAGACCTGGCTCTAATACTTTGGTCCTGTTTACACTGAATTGGTACAGGGACTTACATCTCCGTTCTATTCTCGATTGCCACCGTCGTAGGTCTCAGGAAATTTGTAAAAACTCACAAAAAATACAATAATTTAATTTTAGCAACGGAATCATTCATCAGAAATAGACTATGTAATAAATAGGTATGAAAACATTTAAATTCCGTTAATCTACAATTATATTTTTTTTAAGTATCGCATCTCGTTCAACTTAGGTGGTCGTCGACTGCTTACCCGGCTTGCCTGTGGGTACCTCAACAAATGAAAGCCTCCTAAGATAAGCGACTACACGCTAAGGGCCCGCGGGGTACGGACCTCGGCTTGGGCATCGCTAGGGTAGGACAGCAAGGGACAGGCTTGATTTGAGACGAATTTAAAGCTACAGGCTTAGCGGCGCGGGCTGGCTCGAGCAAGGGAGGGCGGGTAATTTACATATTTAAAGGATTTTTTATTACAATATGTTTGTTTTTTAATAGTGTTTAACCGTTAAAACGAACTAAACCACACGAGAAACTTTGCCCCACACTAGGAATTTCTCCTGTATTGTGGGTGCGTTTACAAACATTTAAACTCACATACACAAACAGCCTGACCCGGAACAAATGACAAAGTATAAGGTATTATAAGGTTGTTGTTATGTTACCGGGTTGTCCGTACAAAAACATGCAAACGGCACCCCCGCGCCTCCAGGGTCGTCTTGCACTCATTGATAATAATTTGGCAGTAGGTACCTAACCGTACGGCGATTGTATTGTAAGTAATTAAATGGTGATAACATTTTCCATCACACTTAAATATTTTTGGGACAAAATATAACATGGTGTAAAGATTATTGAAATCGATTCAGTTCCTTATTCTGAAAAAACTGTATTCAGGTGTTTTTTATACTAAAAATAACGTTGTATACATAAGTAGGTACGTTATAAATTTACATAATAATATATTATCTGTCTGGACATTGGTATTTCATTGCAGAACGTGGTTGCTTTTTATTTTCGATTACTTAACTCATTATTGAAATAAATAATGACTTCATTTATTTCAATAATTTACAAGCGTTGTGCGCTTGTGCCATCGCGCTTCTCTTTCATTTCTATCAATCCGACATCGACAGTGACCGCACTTTAGCTGTTGTCAGCGTCTTAAGTTCTGAGTTGAGCTACACGACTACTGACAAATGCGTGTACTGACTGGACAGATGCACTCAACTGGTTATTTCCTCAAAAATCCATCTCAGACATTAATCTGCATCAGCATGGTCCTCAAATGGTCTAATTATGAAGTACTTCAATAGTTATTTATACACAATTCTTCTGCAGTCAACTTATTTCGTATTGCAATTAAATTAAAACTTAATTAAATAAAAATGTAATGTCTATTTGTCTATATTTTTCTAATTTCTAATCATTATTTAACCAAGATAATGTCTGGACTTTAAAAGAGACTGTGACCTTCCTGTACTGTTGACCTACTGACCTTTGCGTTTGATTCGGTCTTTCTTCTCAGAGTAGTGAATTAGAAAACACCGAACTCATCTAGTTTTAAAACATAATTTAATTTCGACGTATAAAAGTGTTTTTTTTTTAACCAATTTACTGAAATAAATATAATTTAAGGAAGACGCAATTAAGAAAAGTATGCACACTGTGATCCTCACAGCCGTACCCCGTAGATAGCTTGAATACAAAACATTGGAAAGTTCTGCGGTGACGTCACGCGATGACTCCCTGCGGTGTCCTTGTATTGACGTGAACTGTGAACTTGCTCACAATGCAACTACTCCATACGTGCGGCAGTAGTACCGCTAGCCCCACACCTATCACTACAAGGTCCAATGAAACTTGTTCAAGTTCTATGCTAACGACAACCCCGTTTTTCAGCCGTCGCCGGGCGCCGCTGGTGATTTCGCGCCATTTCCCCATAGCTCCAGTCACTCGCTCGCCACACTCGGCAGAGCGCGGCGGCCGACACTCGCACAATCTAACAAAATAAATACGAGTTACCCGCAACGTTCATAGTATACAACAATAAAACAAAACCACCGCGACAACATACAACATTGTGACAAACGAACATTCCTACGCCATCTGTGATAATAATGAACACAAAATTTATTTAATTTTACCAGTGTTGTGATTACTATTAGTAAATAAATTCAAATGCGACCGTCGAAATAAAATGTCTCGGGCTTCGGCGTTCAAGACCGTATTTTAATTTGGTTTGACACAAGACTGAAAGATGACGAAGTATAAGTTGAACAATACAGTGCGGTCTGCGTCCGAGGTGACGCTCACGTCGTACATGACGGGCAGCACGGACAGCTCCAACAAGAAGGATGACAACTATCCGATACCGGACCTAGACACGAATCAAAATGACAATATGAACTCGGAGTCGAATCGGAACTTAGAAGCGAAGAAATGCCACGTGTGTCCGCACTCGTGCGAGTTCCTGAAGGAGTCGGACAAGCTGGCGGCGGCGCTGGTGAAGCAGGAGTGCGACAAGTTCGGGCTGAACGAACTGCGCGTGGACGGGCTGGACAAAAACGTGTGTCTGTGCGAGAAGTACAACGGCGGCTGCAAGCTGTGCCCGCCGCCCAGCTTGGCGCCCACGCTCACGCTGGGCCTGGATGGCAAGGAGGCCTGCCTCGCCTGCCACCGCTCCACCTGCACCACCATATACACAAGTGAGTACTCTTCTGATAATCAAAAGTTAATCTTTTTGAACTTTAAAAGACTGTTTAGCTTGTAAAGACCCTCAATGCACACAAACAAAATAACAACCCCAAAAGTACTAAGGTAAATCAATAGCGGTAAATATAACTTGTTATTTACTAAATCAATTACTTATAACATCATTATTTTACTACGGATCCATTTTCATGCACATTATCGTGTCTTTTACAAAAGATCACAGCGCTGTAGAAATATCAACAATCAGACTATGAAATGATCACGGAATGATCCACTGTCGGAGAGAAATAGATCGGGAGGTATAATACATTATACCTCCCGATGCAAACCTGTGATAGAAGTTTTGGAAGCGATAAAGAATTTGTTAGCAAAAGCTGAAAATATACTAATGGACATTCCAACTTTCCATGTTTATAGAACCCCAATACTTACTTCGGTCCTTTTATCACTTTGATTATGCTAATCAAATCTAACGGTAACCTGACTTTGGCACGAATTTCAAACATCATAATATATTGAACCGTTACTCTTACATAATACAATGTATATGTGCTTGTGAAACATATTCGATATCGCAAAACTAGCTAACATATTCGATATCGCAAAACTAGCTAACATATTCGATATCGCAAAACCAAACAATTTGTAATAAATTCTGTAATCATTTTTACTGTCAACCATCGATAAGTTAGATTTATGTTATAACACTCTTGTTATGACATTGTTACTGTAATTATAGATGCAACACATTACTAATTCTACTAGCGGTTTTAATAATTCAATAACTTTATGATTCAATTATTTCAATTCTAACCTTTCTCTGCATGTCGTAAATCAATATGCTCATAACTTATTGGTTTGCAATGAAATGTTTGTTATTCCTTAAAACCCCAGATTGTTGCCACACTTGCTGTTATATAGTCTGTTTGTCTCCAATCATATGCATTGAATATTTGGATTATTTCTATTATTTTATAGAAAGGGTTAAAATCGAAAAGTTTAGTTCAGTAAGTAATGGACATAGTTACAGTCCATCAAATTTTCACCACATATTGTGACCACTCTGACTCTTCTCTAAAACCCGCGTATATTGTACTAGTTACTAACGAGTAACTACACCTTAATTACGACGACATATTTATTTAAAAACCGACTCCAATTTATAAAATAAAATGGACACTCACAGACCCGCTATTTCTTGACTCATACACGTCGTTGTCAATAACGTACACAAACTTATAGACCAAAAACAAATATCTCGTGAAATCTGTAGGTCATTCAAATATTATTTATTACTCCTGAGGAAGCAGGAATTGAATCCGTCGACCGGCACAGAAGGCGGAAATTTTACTAATGCGTCATCGTGTCAATATTTGTGAGTCAAAAAACAGTTCACAACCACTAAGAGCTTTGACAATGAGAGTTTATAGTGTACAGACGCTAAAGATGCTTGTGACCGGCAGCGCCAAGCTTTACTTCTGTTACCTGAATTAACTCTGTAGGAAGTAGGCGCCTTACCTTCTACGTCTGTATGGTTTACACGATTTAGATATATCGCATAGGTACGTAGATGTCTAGTGCACGTCGTCCACTGAAATTCAGCAGTAAATGATGTTGTTGGTTCTACAGGCAGATAGTACACTCTTAATCAAGTATACTATATCAATTACATATAATTATGCTTAAATGTAGAAATTAAGATAGAGTAATAACTCTATTCCATTCCATTATCCATTCTTTCTTTCATTTCCATTTTCTATTATTTTCTGTTATTTGATAAATCAGGAAATCAACCACAGTATTAAGATGTTTGTATTAATTGTTACGTAACCGGAGGCACGTAACTGCAGGTAATAGTTGAACAGATCTGAACTCAGAACCTGACTCACTTTTTACGAGGAACATCTATTAATACAGGATTACATTAAGGATATCGACGAGTATACGTGGCTAATAGATTCACTCTCCTGTCCTTATCCCAATTTACTTGCGGTCGGCGCAACATGTCCCCTTTCACCACACTTCTTTATCAGTCAGCAGGTAAATTTGATGTACCTAGAATAAAGAACTATTTTGGCGACCGAACGCTTGACAAAAGAGTTCCATACCTTCTCAATCAATTGCCTACTGATATAAGAAGTCAGGAAATAAAAGGTAAATTTGCCAAGTTACTTAAGCAGTTCTTTTTCAGGAATTTGTAAACGATGTTCTAAGGAAAATGGTTTGCAGATTGTTGGGGAAGAGCGGATGAGTGATTAGGGATATTTTAAAATAATTAATTCATATGATTAGATAATTCATAGTTACATATTAGGTTCAGTTAGAGAAATTAAAGTGTCCGCACTATAAATAAAAATTGTATAATTGTGTTCTGTTCCCACAGACAAACCGTGAAAACGGTTTTGCGGGTCAAAGTCCTTATGTTAAGTTTTATTGTAAACGTAGTTAATAAATAAATAAATAATAATAATAATCTCGGTAGTCACTCCGTTTCTAGCCATATCATCTTTCACACAGTCCATACATCGTTTATTTGGATACCTTTGTAGGCATCGACATTCATACTCAAAACTTTCCCCACGACATTTCCCTCACTCCTCCGCATCACATGCCCACACCACGACAACCGATTTCCGCACAATTTTTCAGTCACCGGTGCCACTTTCAGACTTCCTCTTATGTACTCATTGGCTCATTGGCTTAGTGGCTAATAGATTGTAGGTATACATATTCACTTAACACGGAAATATGTGTTTTTAGTCAAATTACATAATTTTGATTCATGGACAATCTCTCGCGATACTCGTAATGTGCAAAATATTACAGAGTATTGAAATTAAATTTTGCAAACTTGTTTTGCTTTCAAATCGATAACATGGCGTTCCTAGGATTGATATAAAAATACTTACTTCAGAAAATCCATACTTCCTAGGACAAAAGCCTTTTGCTAGCCAATTTCAAGTAAAAGAATTGACGACTTATTTATCGCACCTCCGCTCAAATAGTGTCATACGTCAAAACCGTTACGTTACCATTGTAACTTATGTACTAAACAATTTATTGTGATTTTTTTTTTTTTGATTATAAATTAAAAGCCGAAAAGTGGAAAAATAATTTAGAATTAAAAGGCCTTTTTCTCGATATTTTGCTTTTTTGACTTATGACACTATTTGAGCAAAGGTGCGATAAGACAGAAATAGAATACAGTTTGGAAAATAAAGATCACACCTCTCAAAGAACGGAACTTACATAATTTTCTTTTAAGAATTGTGACAAAGAGAAGAAGAATCTATTCCATTCAGAAGTTTCCCAACTTAAAACAAATACAGATTCAAATGAAATAACTAGAAGTTTCTAGAAATACATAAGACTTTCGATAATCCGATAATAATATGAGAGGCGGCCTGTGTCCCAGCACTCCCAGCAGTGGGAACATATAGGCTGATTATAATTAGCACATTACCTGCATGAAATCTGTGATCATAAGAACACAAAGATAAAACCTTTAGTATTACTTACTTAATTACTTGGTTAATCCCGGTAGTACCTGCACGTGGGTTATTCCCACGGGCACGAACTACCGGAATTAAAAAAATAAAACGGGTAGGTAACTAATAGACTAAGATAGAGCTGTTCGCTCACACCGCGGCATTTTCCTTACTTTTAGCATTTCGTCGTAACTTCTAAACGAAAGGACCGATTTGAATAATTTAAAGAGAAATTTACATGTACATAATCAACCTTGAGTATGAAACTACTTAGTTGGATAAGAATTAATATCATGATACGAATGTCATCGTCTTTCGATTCTACCTGCGTTTTGATTGACTAATTTGAACAAAAAACAAGTGATTGTGACTTAACTATAATATGTAGTTAGACAGTAATGATGAGGACTATATATATGTAGTGCCTTATTTTATGTATCATCAATAGTTTACACGGCGCACGCCAAACAATTACTTTTATAGGCAAACTTTTGATACCATGGGTTACATTATTGTAAAATCGTAGGGATCTATAATTTTTTTTAAATAAAATACATCCCATGTTACTCGCTGATAATGTAGCTTTCAATAGATGAAATAATGTTTCAAATCAGTTAGGAAGCTTGTGAGTTTACTCATTACAAACAAACAAAAATTTGTTTTTTTCTGTTTATAATATAATATTATTATTTATTCAATAACTCAGTAATAAAATATTTACATCATATAAAAACTAACCGACTTAAAATAATAATATATAAGATAAACGCTAACAGACTTAACATAATACTATATGTACATGTAAAAAAAAAAAGGTGGGGGATAGAATCATAGGGCATCAAAAAATTCGTCCGCATCGCTGTCAACAGGAAAGGTGCCCAGAAGGCTGGCAGCATTGCCACGTTGTATGGCGATGCTGATTCTTTGTCCGAAAAATAGACCAGCCCTCTGGTCACGTGAAGAGTCGACCAACCGCTTGGCGATATCTTGAAAAACCAAGCGGGCACTCGGACCCCATGGCCCTAGTGTTTCAACCCCAAACGGCTCGAACATATAGCTCCCAATAAGATTGGAATATTTTCGCCGTTTGAGGTTTTCTGCACCTGCAGCAGCCGCCCCAGCACAGCTTGCCGTGCTAGGAAGATGGGATGGCGCAAGGGTGTCGACACATGTTGCATCCCACACCAAAGGCCGACCTAACTTCCAAGGCATTATGGTCATTCCGTCTGGTCTCTTCCCATCGTCGCGTGCTAAGCCATTGGGTTCTAAAACAGCTGGCACCCCGACGGTGACAAGAGCACGACGGATGATGTCATTAATGCTGGCGTGCCGTGCTATCCGGCCTGCGCTCTTACTGCAAGATAGGCCATGATGTCCAAGGCAGTCGACAGCTTCACCGCACTTCATATTATTATTAGTATAGACTATATTATTATTTAAACTTTTTATATTATTCAGAATCAGAATGCTTTATTTGTAAAAATAGGTCAAATTACAACAGTGTGGGAGATGTTATAGATCCTCTATATTTTGCCCAGAGGCGTACAAATATATTTAAATTTAATTAACATTGTCGAATTATTTACTTTTTTAACACGAATTTATTTTTTAAATTATCTAAGATATAAATGTGGTAGAATTATGTAAAATTTTTAACAATACAATCAATTTCAATAAATGTCAAATAGATTCAAGTTACATGTCTTATTAATGCTAATGTCAAACAAAATTATATATATATTTTTTTAATTACTTATTTATTATTTTAAATGTCCGTTTGGTGCCGGACGTAAAGAATAGCACCATCCCATTTCTTCCCGTGGGTGTCGTAAAGGGCGACTAAGGGACTCTTTCGGCTGGAATGATGATAAATGATGATTATATTATTATGAATTATTATTATTTAGGTACTTCTACGTATTGAAATCATTTTAAAGGGGACTTTATTGCTGGCAGTTTTTTTATTCAATTCGGAAGGTAATAATCACGCCGTTTGATGTCAACCGTCTGGACTACTATTGTGTACTTGTACAAGATTTGCAAAGTAACCGGATTGTGCAAGATTAGTGAGTCCCCTCTGTGCGAACAGGCAGGCATCTTTTCATTCTTTATCCAACTTTACCTTGAGTTTTATTATTATTTCTATAGTGATCAAAAACTCATCACCTTATCCATTGAACGTTAACCCCTCTAGCTGCTCTTCCGATATTTTTATTCCCTTGTCACCTTTTTTTATCCTTAGTTTTCGCTACCGTAATTTGATCGTTCAGCATTTATATTAAATGTTTTTCTTCTAAAAATAAAACCAACTCTAAAACCGTATATAAAACCGTTTGAATAAATGGCAGTACACGGAGGTATCAAATACAATACCTGTTTTTAATGTAGGTGGTGGAAAAATACTTCAGTTTACAGTAAAAATAGATTTCCTAGAACATGTTAGGTATGGTATAGACAGGTAGGTCTGATGAGTTACCTGGGTTGATGGGTTCACGTGTTAGGTCTCGTGGAGCACTCAATGTCGGGAACGAACGAGATGACATATTGACAAGCCATGTAAGGAGCAGAAGTTCCACTGTGAACGATAGCGTGTAGGTGGAAACATTCAATGTGGAATGTTCCGGTGAGGTGACGAATTGATTTTTTGGATCAAACTCAAACTCAAAACATTTATTTCAATTAAACCTATTACAGGCACTTTTGAATTGTCAAAGAGTCGGTCAGTTAGTCAGAACGTTGAAGCTATTTGCCCATTCCAAAACGTTGATCTCTATGGAGAAGAACAGGCAAGAAACTCCAAGGACACTCTTTTAAATCAAGACATTACAAAATCCTGGGTACATTATTCTTGTTGCTTCTATATACATATAACAATGTAAAATAAGCAAGTTATTTCCAATTGCCTCGTTTGTGTAGTGGTCGCGCTGCTTCGACTGCTGAGCAGGCCTGGGCGCGGTACCCAGCTCGGCAGTGTTATTAAAATTTGTTTTTTTTTCTACTTGGAATGTTATCAGCATCTTGGTAGTTCTTTCTAAGTTCCAATAACATGAATTAAAGATTATTTAAGTGGTACCAAGAAACCTTTTAGTTATAAGTGTGCTATTTACATGGTAGGTACTCTTATTAATTAACATGGTTCTTAAACATGACTAGAGAAATGACAAACCTAACCCAACCCCTGGGAATATAAACGTGATGTTGTTGTGAGGTCGCAGTGTCCTACGTGCGGCGCCTCTGAGAAGCAACACCGAAACTAACTCAAAGCACAAAGTTCTTTTAGTCTATACTCCATTTGAAATAAGATTAGACATTTAAATAAACTTGTTTACAGTCCGTTCAACCGATTTTGACTTCAATTCCGTAAGCATAAGGATGGCATTAAAACCAAAAACGTGGTTACAATGCCAACTATTTATTACAGCTGTCATTGGTCATGCCACTAACGCAATAGAAGTCAAAATCGATTGAACAGACTGTAAAAAAGGTTTATTTAAATGTCTTATCTTATTTCAAACGGAGTATCTAGATATCTACAATCTATCATCTAACTAATGAAGTTATAAAATGGTCAAATATTTTTTTTGTAAGAGGTAATCTCTGGAAGCACAGCTCCGATTACAACAATTATTTTACTGATAGAATGTTACACTATTGCTGAGAGTCGACCGACAAAGTAGCGGGCAGAAACTATAGTCTCTTATATTACAATCATGTTTTAGAAGACCACTGCAGTTTCTCATTATGTCTGAGTAGGCAGTGTGAGGAACTATGCAGAAATATAAAGTACCTACTTGTTTAGTTTGAGGAATAATACCAGTAGGTTTTTTCATCAGTTAAGCTGCAACGTTCTAATAGGCCCAGGGCCCCAAGTCTGATATTTTTATAAATTCAGTCATTCCAACACAATCTTATTTTCATTTTGCTAAAAGTTAGTAATCTGCTAAATTCATAATGGTCGATCATTGGTCGGTCAATGTTCTCGTTGAAGTAGGCTAAGTACTTAATTATAGATCTATGTTAAGTAGCACGATAAGTTACATATTGTAGATCAGTAATAAATGGGCCGTCGACACAGGAACACGTGTACATCATTTCTCTTCCCCGTTACCCCCGCACACCTCATCGTAATAGAATTGTGTTTTTATAATGGCATCTTCGTATTGCCCTTATTATAAAACCCATTAGTAGAAAACCATTGGAAAGTCAAAATGACGCCATTATAATAGTAGATTACCAAACTTGTCAAAATCAACAATTATGAAATCAATGATCGACCATTGTAATAGCAGACCCATTTGACCTGGGCCTTAGCCCAGGTCAAATGGGTAGGTATATTAAAAGAGCAACTGTGGAAGCCAGCCAGTAGAAATACATATAAAAAACAATCTCACAATAAACATATAAAAAACAATCTAGTTGCAACAGTTGTTGTGTTAAGGCATTTTCTCACGCTATCAAACTAACAGAGCTATCAGTTGATCTAAGAGCTGTGTATTTCCGTTCAGCGGCAGACACGGCAGGTTTCTTGTTAGGCAAGTAAGTACAGACAACAAAGAGATGAGTATACAGGTAACTTTTTTTTATGACATGTAAAAGTGATTCTGATATCAACTATTTACAGAATTAACAATTTCATTTAATTTTGTCATTTGTAGATCTTTGACAGTCGTTACGAGTAGTCAGAAGCCCAAAAGTGTGACAACCAGAGTCTTACCAAGGGTTGTGTGGTTTACCAAGGGTGTTATCCAGTAACTGTTATGAAAGTCAGATAGGCAGGTGCTCCATGTAAAATACCGGTATTTAACTCCATCCGGTTAGACTGGAAGCCGACCCCAACATGTTTGGGTAAAGGGTAGGGCGATAGACAGATTTGGACATATGAATTCCAGCACGTAACGTATAGCGCTCGGGCATTTGCTTTTGTTTAGAGCAACTAGGGCACGTTGCGTGCTCAAAAATTTAATGTAATGGACTATGCCTGTATTTTACCTTAATTGCCTTATTATTAAAGTTAAAGTATTTTTTTTCTATTATTGATGAGTTTGCGTGTAACTAATATCTCACCTGATGGTAAGCGATGGTGTGGTCAACGATGAAGCACGCTTGACTAGAATTAACCTATTGCCTCTTGACTTGAAGACACTCAGATGATTACTTAAAAAGTTGGATAGTAGAATTTTCGCCTGTAAGTATACCAAACTCTTGTGTTGACTGTACCCAAAGCAATCACACACCACTTATGATCTGATGGCATCGACTGTACCTACATTAATGTTATGTCCACTTTGCATTGTTTATAATAATGAAGTGACAGCTTGCTAATTACATTTGCATTCTGATAACATCGTGATTCATAATATTGTTTAATATGCACTCGTGTATGAATGTTCTATGAGAGCCGATACTGGGAATGCCTCGCCATCTTATTTACAAAAGACAGTGACATAAACTTTTATCATAACTAACTTAAACTTTTTATTACTTTTTACGTCCTCGTCATTTTTGTTAATCCCCTGCCTTTCCCAGAGGAAGGGGCATCTAAAACACAGGTTATATTTAAAAATCTTCAGTATGGCGTTTAATTTAGACTTTGGATCGAACAATCACACTATTGCTTACAACAATTCGTTCAACAGACGTCACTAGTATGTTCGAAAGGTCTTTTAAAATCATAATATCATCTAGCTAGCAATCCAATTTCATTAAGTCCTATATTTTCGTTGTCCTACTGCATTTGTTCTGCACAGTATTCGACGCGGGCGCACCTTGTCGTCGGCGCATTAGGCACTTGTTGCTGCCAATGTATTACTTCCCGGGACTCAAATGACGTTGCATTATCTCTGTCATACATTACATGATCAATGAAAGGACTTTTATCTTAAATGCGAGAGTGAGTGTTCCGCTTTCAGGGCTGATTAAACTTGGACAGTTACTCCAAGGCTCTAAGGGTATCAGCATCCGGAGTTTTAAGATTAACAGTTTTGGTATCTGGTGTCCTCTAAAAATAAGACATACCTACATCATGATCATCAGTATAACATAAAACATCAATAAAACTATGTCGTATCTCTTTGTATTTTACTGTATGTAATTGTACACACGGCTACACGTCAAGCTATACATCTCCAGTTTAGGCTGACCTCGCATTTTATAGGAAATCCGTACAATGAGAGGTCAGCTTAATTTGGAATAGTATAGCTTGATGTGTAGTCGTGTGTACATAAATATATATATTTTTTTTTTTATCAATTGCCCATCTAAGTGGTCTTGAACTCTTGATCACGGCTATTTTCTAATGAGGTTATCTCCAACTAGGGCTGTAATTTTGGTAATGTTTTAAAATCATGATTATTAAAATATTTATAATTATTTCATGGAATGAATTGCTTGCTACTGCTTTATCTAAGAAAATTAAACGAATTACCTACGTGTTTTCTATAATGTATGTTTTGCGCTATCGCCTTGAAATGAAGTATTATAAACATTTTCTATTAGAGCTGTATTATTATTGTTAGTAGTTTCACACTCATTTGAATTTAAACAAAAAACACATCACGAGAAAATATTTGGCAACGTTTGTTTTCTTTCAGTTTTCGTTTGAATAACAAATGAAACTAATGCATAAAAGCTTTGCTTGAATTAAAATTAATTAGGTGTTAGGTCATCGTATACCAAATATTTAACTTGTCTTACATTCAATCGCTAAATAGAACTCGAGCAATTACCTTCATTTTCTTTTGTGTGGATATCTCTCTGGTCTGTTTTTCCGCCGCCCAGATATCTTCTTTTGAAATATCAATTTCGCAGAAGTCTGTTCCGACATAATGACAGGAAAAATTAATCACACGGCTTCAAAGAAACAAATGTACTAACTGATCAATTGCATAGAATTAGATAGCACCCATCTGTTCTATTACTGTCTGAATTTTTAGATTTTCTTTTTAATGCATCTAGAGTGTCTCGCTTATTCTAATTGAGTCTACACACTTAACGAATGTTGTAAGAGAAAAGATCAAAATAATTAAACATGCATTGGCCCATGAGATACCAATTACAATAGTGTCAAAATTGTAGATTATTTTATTTAGATATTTTATTTCGTAAGTGTATAGAACATTACTTGATTTGAATTCGACGCTTGTATTGATATCTACCACAGTCTGATGGATATCGCCTTTTAGTCTATTGTTACCGCGATCTTCTCAGATGCTAGCCAGGTGTATGCAGCACCAACTGCTAGATAGCCTGCAGGTATTAAAGTCTCAAAATTGTATAAACTTAAATTGTTTCTTCATGCAATAACGCTTAGTGGAAGACATAACGAACACTATAAGAGGTACAATAAAATTGTTGGTTTGTTTGTGAGGGACACTATCTGAAAGTGCTGATCCGATTCGAAACATTCTTTCACTGAGTGCCATAGAATATGTTTTATAGTATAATTGACTTCTACGCGAAAGTCGCGAACAGAAGCTGGTTAACAATAAAAGCGTCTGGATGGCCATGCTCGAGCTTCCCATTATGTCAACAAACATGGCTGACCTCTCTAGCTGCTCAAGTCAATATTTACAACTCATTCTATAAAGTAGTTTTTGTCGAACCAAGAACACTGCAAGAAGTAACTCGTCGCTTACTCGTAGTAAATAAATAAATATAGACTCTGATTTTAGCTTAGACAAGTAACTGAAAACAAATATCTTTTTTTTAAACCGTACTTCATCGACTTAATAAAGCTGTAGACTTACTACTACTGTGGAGACGAAGACAATCATCACTTAGGTTCAAACATGCACCCGACCGTAGTACTCGCAAGTACATGACTAATACAGGGCAACCAAGAGATATTCCGTCAGCAGTTCATCACATTCCCTGGTACACAAACAGAGTTTCTGAAGTCATAATAAAGATCTTCTGCTAACAAGCAACTCGACCACTTCCTAGAAATAATCCGTAAATAACAATCAGCACGAACACCACGCCTCTACACGTGTCGTCCCACCTGATCACACCTGCCCCTCTCACAGCTACAATCAACTATTATCCACTAATTAGCAAGTCATACGGTAATGACACCCTGCTGTACTACACAGGGGTGTGGTCGGTGTGAGGGTGTTTAGCGGTTAGAGCTACACCTGTGATTAAAATCGATGTTTACGTCGTCGTGGTGATTTTGTAATTGCATGGCGTATTATTTGCAAGCGGCAGTTAAAAAAGGTAGATTTATTCCTTTCCGGATTAATATTTTCTTTCTGTCTTTAATGTAGTTTATTAAACCCACCTGTTATTTAAAATGAATCGAAACTGTGTAAGAAAATCTTTCAGAATGTTCATGTAGCAGCTATATCTGTTGGCAGACATGACCCCGCCAAGATTAAACTTGTGCAGTTGACAAAAAGGCACTTAACAATGTTTTAATAAATCTAATTATAAGATAAGAAGGCCTTTAGTTTAAGAATTGCGGAACCGAATCTCAGGGCACAGGGCATAAGGTCAGGGCCCAGATTTTACGTCAATGGAAGGTGTCAACCCTGGACGAGTACAAGCAATTGACCTCGACCGTGACTGCTGGGGTAGCCCTAGCATATGATGAAACGCAGTGGGTTAAGGCGAAGAGTCTACCTCTGGGGACCACCCATGTTATTTTTTGCCAGTGCATTGAAGAACCATAGAACTGCCGGGCATTATTACCATAAAGATTTATAAACTCAATGAAAATAAAACAAAGTAAGAAGTTTGTGTAATCTTTTGAGGCGTTTAGAGGTCAAAGTACGTTATGTTTGCGAACTAGACAGTTGACCTTGACATTGACCCCCATGAGTAAACACCATCATAAAATGGCGGTCACTGACCGTCACGACCGAACCGAAATCTCGAATCATCACAGTTGATTCCGAAATCAAAATATTTGCGCCAAGTACTCGATAAGCAATAAGTTTTTATAAGTCAAGTCAATTTCCTGAGATTGGAGAGTGTAATTAAGTTTTTCATCTAATTGTTGAGTCAAGGCAGGCAGTGGAGTGCGGCTTCCTTTTACACGTTCGCGTCGTTTTTGCGATGGTTTTTGTTTAGGCAGACTGGTGAAGTACTAAAATTAAGTTACTCTGTAAAATATGAGACCATTTTGTGAGCTTGGACTGCTTACTTACAAAGCTGTTAACAAAAGCCTTTTGTAAAGTTCGCAAACCTGTCAATGTACCCATTAGCACACAGCTGGTCATCCATCGCCTATAGGTACTACTCCCTATCAAATCTCCTTCAAGTCAGAGCAAGTTTTGAAGTACCTCCTAAATCAGATCCGATGACGTTCCGAGAGTCATCTCCAAAGAACAAAGTCACGTTAAACCAATATTTTACCTACCAAATGAGCAATGCAGGCATCACCCTATACGGCACCTTTCCTCTCATATCAAGATGTCTTATGACCGTTGTTCTATCGCGAGCTATAAGTGGGTGCTTCACGTGAAGCGGTGCGCGCCGGTAGCAAGCGACTCTTGCGCAGACGGAACTGCGACGCGTCGGATGGGTGACAGATTAGTTCCTTAGGGTAGCGCCTGGAGTGGGATGACGAAACGTGGTCTTCGTACTTAATACGTGTATCTATAAGATATAGGTAATCGAGCATAGTGGCGAGCAATTGATCCCAACAATATGTCTAGCAGTAGACTGTGATAGACTGTGATGATGAAGTGATATTAATTCCCACATTCTAATGAACAATCCTTTCTTACCACATCATTGATCTGTTGAGTCATTGGTGTGTTGTGTGTTGTCCTGATTCAAAAATAGACAAAATTAGAGGCGCCACTAATCATTTGACATTTTCTACTCACGCTGACTATAATTATTCAAGCAACTTACGGTTTTCAGAAACATGTACTCAATTTCAAAGAAAAACATTTTATTTTACAATACGTGGAAGTCTGAACTAACCTTAGTTCTGACTTTCAGATAGTGGAAATAAAAACTTTCTTGGAAACAGAGCTCATAATTCTCCTTACATAGTTCAGCGTCAGTGCCATGCGTCAAAGTGGAGGAATGTGTACCAATTTCACGAAAAACAAGTCTGTAGCAGTCGTCAGGTTACAGACGCAGCATTGTGCAGGTCACAGTGTTATTGTTACTGGAGACGCATGGCTGTTGACACACACGTACCTACACGGAACTGCGCCCGCGCCGCTCGCTCACTTGTACTGACAACTGCACTCGGCTTGACATAATACCGAGATCATAGCGGAAGGAAAATGTAGGGAAGTTGGCAATTATTTTAATAAAACAGATTTTTACGTCTTTAATCAAGACTAATTACTTTACTAACTATTCCCGCGACTGACACGCGAATACAAACAAAACCAGCCAAGTGCGCTGCGGACCACGCACAAAGAAGGGTTCCGTACTTGGGATGAATTTATCCGAAGAACAAACTTAACATTGTAGTTGAACCAGAATCAGTTCCCACATACATTCCAACAGCAAATGTAAGTTTGTGCGCACAATACTGAGTGATTTACCATGTTATTTTAAAACCATAGACTTCTTTTAGGTTTTCCTGTAATCTATAACTATTCTCTGTATTTTTTTTCTAAATTTTAGGCTGTTTTGTTTTTTGTTTATACAGATTAACTAATACAACTTGTTTTTTACTTTTAATTTCGTTTTTTGGTATGGCAGTCATGATTTTTTTTAAGTCAAAGTGCTGTATGTAATGGGCCTCTTTGTCAAACAATGAAGTAAGTTACGTCAAATGTGTAAGATCAGAAAGTCTCATTATTATGTAAATAACTCCCTCTATGGTTATTTATATGTTTTATTGAAAGAATTCTAGTCTCCGACAATAAACGATTGTTTCCATATATTCGCTTCATGTTCTGTGTCACCACGTATTAACATAAGTAGAAACTTGTGGCACACTAGGAACATTCGAAACCTATCAGCATAGGGATCGAGTCAGAACTACGGGTGTTGAGGCTTCCAGGGAGATAAATATACCACAGTAACTAAACACTAATATTAAGACTCAATGCTATGCTCTAAAGTGCAGATGCCGTGTTAGGTTCTGCACGAATTATAGTAAAAGCTAGACCATAGACCAACACGGGCCACCGGGCGGGGCCATCAGTGGCCGTGTTGCTCTATGGAGCTAGGCTAGCGTAGTCTGACGAGGTACGGACGCGGCTACGTTGTCGGAGCATACCCCTCCTATGAAAATGTAGATACAACGTATGTATTACGATGTACTCGTTTGTTAAAAGCGGTGCTTTAACTGAAATCGCGAAAACAACACCAGCTGTTCCCTACATTTATGTTCGAATAATTCGTTAAAATGTAGGGAACAGCTGATTTTTTTTTCGCGATTTCAGGTTTGGTCCCATAGTAAAAGTTGTTCATAATGATGAGTACAATGACCCCTTAAGAGGTTATTGACGTTTTAAAAACAACCCTGTATATTCTTCAAACATACTCTATTCATGCAACAATCATCTTCAATGCCGATCCGGTTACAAATAGTAGGTTTGCGAAACATTAGAGTCATTGATTTCTAGAATTGGACTTCCAAAGCCGGACTTTGACTGAATCAGGCTTCATGGACTGAAGGTTCACTGACTCAGGCTTCATGAACTGAAGTTGCGTCAAACCTACTGCAACTACATAGGTACACCTAACATTATCGATGGCTTGTGGATATACAGACAATCCATACACAAAGACACTGCATATGAATGTGTGTGTATGTCATTCGTGTCACAATTGATCCGTGAAAGATGGTGGCCATTACCGTGTGTCATGACGCACGGCCCTGACATGTACCGCAGCGGATTGGTGTAAGGTGCGCTGGAGCAGCTAAGCTGAACTAGTGCACTCCTAGATCAATGTTACTAGAAACATGAATAGGATATACAAACTGGACCAATTGGGACGAAACAGCATTATTTATTGTGTTTGTAAATAAGGTACCAAACACTATGCCAGAATTTCTTGCAGGAGTAGGCAGAGATGTATGGTATGGGATGTATGTCCTGGTTTCGCATATTTGAATCCCAGGAAGTAATTAGGGGGCGATTACCATTCAACCGGGCACAGATGCAGACTCTGAGCTGCTACTGAGAAAGCTCTATGATGTAAAATAAATAACTCTTTGCCAACCTAGGAATCGAACCCATGACCCCTGTGGACGTTCAGCAGTCGCGTATGTTCAATCTATTTTACATTTGTAACACGGAATTCTAAATCCCGAAATCCACAAAGTGAAATTCATATTATATTTCACTTAAAAAATAAAGAAGTGACAGATGTCCATCGATCTATTTATACGAGGAACCAACAGGCTATTTCTCAACCACTAACTTAAAAGGTGTCTGTCTAATATAATAATAATAATAATGCCGGTTTTCGGGCCACCGTCGAGCAAATCATGAAACGCCTTTCAAAGCTGTTCTTTGACTCAGCTGTAAAGCACCGCAATCCCCTGATTGGCGACCGCCCGTTTCACCCCCGCCCGCATTACGTTGCAAAATTCTCAGACCGAGGCATACTCTCACAATTTCCGATGACGATCCTGTAGGAGTAGTAGGGCTAGTAGAGTAGTACCGTTAGCAATTATTTTACAAAAAAACTACAGTTTTTTAAACTTAAAGTCGTCGTCGCATGCCATTATAATGTTGTAGGTGTTCCTGGCACCCACATGGTATACAGGCATGTGACGACGGCTTCACCTCGACCATTTTTGTATCTGTCTGTATTCTGTCTGAAATATTTTCTTGTTTCGTACTTTTTAGATCACTTTTATTTTAAACTTAATTATCTATTTTATACTTTTCCGTTTTAATGCTTGATAAAAGTTTCGACAAATATTTCGTTGTACTTGTTTTCCGGTTGGATTGGGCAGCGTTTGGAAAACTTCGTCAAGTCTTCTCGTCGCCAATCCCGCAGTGTTTGAAGACTAAGGTCTTCAACCAGTGCGTCCTGCCCGTTATGACATACGGTGCCGAAACGTGGACAATGAGAGTCGGGCTGGTCCACAAATTCAAGGTAACTCAGCGTGCTATGGAGCGGGCTATGCTCGGAATTTCTTTGAAGGATAAGATCAGAAATGAGGTTATCCGGAAGAGAACCGGAGTTACCAACATAGCCTGCAGAGTAAGCAGGCTGAAGTGGCAGTGGGCTGGCCATGTTTGTCGAAGGACCGATGGCCGGTGGAGCAGCCGAGTCCTGGAGTGGAGACCGCGTATGGGCAAGCGTAGTATGGGACGCCCCCCAGCTAGATGGACCGACGACCTTAAAAAGGTGGCTGGGACAGACTGGATGCGGAAGGCGGAGGATAGGGTGTTGTGGCGCAGCCTGGGCAGTCCACTACTGGACATAGGCCTCTGCCTATGTCCAGCAGTGGACTGCTATAGGCTGAGTTGATTGGTGGATTGTTGCTTATTTTTTTTGCTTAAGAGTGGTATTACAAATCTTTACTATTTATTAAGATATGGTTACTTAACACGTTCAGAACGGGACAACATGAACTGCTATATGCTGTCCTACTGGAAAATCTTCACATGGCTACCGGTGGTACACCACCGCTCCTAAAACCAAAAGTTCTGCCTAATAATGTCCAACTCCTGAGCTACATTATGAATATTTGACAATTTTACAGGGAGGGGACGTTAACTACAACACATTCTCTTGAGGCGGCGTGAATTTTATTTCTTTCTTTTATTTATTTTCTAGTGTGATGTGGCCACCGGTGGTACACCTCGTCGTGAACGTGTTAATTATGTTTTTTATTGTATGACTAGTATTCATTTTTCAGCCGCGCCGTACGTAACGCATACGTGTAAAGTCCATCATATTAAATTTAGGGAGAATTTATATAGCCTATGACACCCGGAACATTATTGTGAATCTATTGACACCTCATTCATCAAAATCCGGTCTGTAGTTTAGGCGCAATGGTGAAACACACGTAAATACAAACATACATACATACATAGACTGCTAAAATCATAACCCTGTCTTTTGGCATTACCGTAGTCGGGCAAAAACAGACGGCCGTCCTTCCGTCTGTCTCCGCCTCGACCCTTGGTCGAGCCAGCCCGCGCCACTGATTAGTCCCTAATTAATTACGATCCGATCCAGCCTGTCTCTTGCTGCCCTCCCCCAGCGCCACCCTAAGCCTAGTCCCGTACCCCACAGGGGGTGCCCTTAGCATGTAGTCGCTTAGTTGGATAGTCCGGTAAAACAGCCGACTACCTCCGGTTGACCTGTGAGATGACAATCACAAAAAAAAACTGTTTATTTTTTGTGCCCTTAGGAACCTTAGTCTTTCCATAGGTTCAGTCCACTATTTTTGTTTCAATACTCTGAAAGAAAGAAAGAAAGAAAAATATTTTATTCGGGACACGCACAAGAAATACAAATATAGCACTTAAAACTAACTTACAATAAAACAACCAAAACTTGTGCGATGCCAAAAAGGTCCCTATCTCAGCATAATGCCGCGATATTTAAAAAATAAATACCGCAGCGCTGGTATTCTGATAGGGCCCGTAATAGTCCGACACCAACCGGGGGTTGTCCTTGGGTACACTGCACAGTTCGTAGTACAGGGATAATCGTCGGTTGGTGTCTCATTTCATAAAAAGCGACTAACGGGCCTCAGAGATTTGGTTTCGGCCTCGTACGCCTTCCAAAGGACCGGGACCTCATGACAATCCCGAGAAATGTCAGAGCCAAAAACATATTATAATTATTCATTTATTTCAGAGAAAACTCCAAATAGGTTGAATCATCAAATCACATTCAAATTCATTTATTAATTTTGTAACATATGGTAAAATTATACAGATGTTATATAAAAAAATGTTGGTCCATCCATACTACATAAATGTCCCGCCAGAACGCATACAAAATAGCTTAGGTAATCGAATGTCACATTAACAGAATGAAAAAAATAAAGTCAATAGTTAGTTAGGTTTAGATGTCACAATTTTGATGCCAAACAGCAGTAATATGTAGTTAATAATAATATCAATTAAGATGGCACATAGTCACAATCTTGTATACAACAATAAATTAAATAAAAATGTCGATAAAGAATATCATTATCTTAATAAAAAAATCTATTTAATCAAAAGAACGGAAAAACATCATTGGGCTGTCTGTTGAACACTCCATTGAATAGTCCTGTGTTGAGTTTGATAAGCATACGTATACAGACCTCCTAGTTATCACAATTTATCTGTGTTTGATTCTATAATGGATCTGTTGATGGTTCTGTGATTACTAATAGTAAGTCAATAATTATAAGTGGTGATTTCAATATTAACTTAATAGGAAATAACTCGAATTATGTCAGATTATTAAGTCTTTTAGGTCATTTGATTTGTCAAATGTTTTTATTGAACCGTGACAGCTTCTTCTGCCACTTGTATAGATAATATTTATTGTAATTGTGATTACTTACACAAACAAATTGTAAATAAGTTGCCATCTGATCACAATGGACAAACAATAACATTTTGCTTCTATGTGCATTTACAAAAAAAACAAATAATGTTTAGGCCAATTACAAGTAAAAATTTATAAAAATTAAATAATTCTTTGGCCAGTAAATTATGCGTTCAGAGTTTTAATAATATTTGTGACCTAAATAAGTTCTACGCCGAGTTCTTTTCACTATTAAACACGCAATTTAAAAACACTTTTCCACTGAAGACTAAAAGTATTTACACAAAGTTCGTATTTAGTGATTGGGCGACTCAGGTATTCGTAAAAGCAAGGAAAATCTTATTGAACTTTATGGCCTAAAGCAACCTATATGAATAATACAAGCTCTATCATCAATATGTTGCGAAATATTCTAAAACTTTTAAAAGTGTGTGCAAAATAGCTAAAGCTCTTTATAAATTGCAATTAAATAAAATCAGCTGATGAAAAAATAAAAACTACCTGGCAAATAATAAATAATGAAACAGGTAAGAAAAAACAGCATAATACTAAATTAAATTTAGAGACTGCACATGGGCTCTACACTTCAGAGGTAGAAATAGCTCAGGAATTTGAAAACGTCTTTTTCTGATATTCCCCTTAAAACTACTGAAACTTTAAAATCCTCACCCGCGCTTTCTGCTGCCTTACTTAGAAATAATGTAAAGGTATGCACTTTAAAGTTAAGATTTCAGCATACAAAACCCCAGGCTGATATAAAAACTTTTAAAGATCTTAAAATTAAATCAATAGAAGATCTCTGGGGTATGTCTGTTTAAGTCTGTAGATCTATCATCGAAACCATTGCGCCCTATTTAGCTTTCATATTTAACACCAGTGTGGACCGTAGTGTGAAAAGTTTGTTCAAATTCGGAGATAGTAAAGAACACAAAAATTATAGGCCCCTGTCAATTCTGCCAGTTCTCAGTAAGGTGTTTGAAAAGTTGATGCTCAATCAAATGTTACGTCACTTCAATAAAAAAACCATCTTTCATGAACAACAGTACGGTTTCACTAAAGGTCGTTGTACCACTGACGCCGGTGTCACCCTAATAAAGAACATTTTTAACGCCTGGGAGGAAGCACAAGATGCCATTGGAATCTTTTGCGACCTCTAAGGCTTTCGATTGCGTTAACCATGAGACACTTCTGCTGAAACTAGAGCACTATGGGATTAGGAATACAGCTCTTGATTTACTAAGATCATACCTGAAAGATAGAAAGGTTAAAGTTCAAGTAAACGGCGTGAACTCATTGGGGTCTGAAATGGCAATGGGCGTTCCTCAAGTTTCGATATTGGATCCATTCCTCTTTTTAGTTTACATTAACGATTTACCCCAATTACCTACTTCAAAATCAACTGAAGATGGTGTTATTTGCAGATGACACGTCATTGATCTTTAAAATAGGCCGACGGTCACAAAACCTTGACGACGTGAAAAATTTTATGCTTCAGGTCCAAGATTGGTTTACGGTAAATAATTTGGTTCTAAATGAAAATTAAAACCAAATGCATTAGATTTAAATTACCTAATGTTAGAAGTAGCGAATGTGATATCATATTGAATGGATAAAAACTGGAATGTATTAATCAAACGGTTTTCCTTGGGCACTCCACAATTGTGGCAATAAGTTCCCTCTTTGAGGAGTGGTAAGAGAGGCGCCACGGCGCCCTCACCTTCCGCCTGACACAGGTCCTCACCGGACATGGTTGTTTCGGGAGGTTCTTCAGGATAAAGTGGGAGGAAACGCCCGGGTGTCACCACTGTGTGGATCGCCCGGAGGACACGGTGGAGCATACGGTGGAGGTCTGCCCGGCTTGGGCGGAGCACCACCGTGTCCTCACGGAGGCGATCGGTGGCGGCGATCTCTCGCGTCCGGCCCTGGTTCAGGCCATGGTTCGGAGTAAGAATGCATGGGAGGCCGTCACCTCCTTCTGTGAAGCATTAATGCTAGCGAAGGAGGAGGCGGAGCGCGTAAGGGAGAGGCAAAGTTCGCGCCCTCACGCCCCTAGTCGCCGCAGGAGACGCCCCGGCCGTCGGGAGTTGCAAGCCGATTTTCGGGCACCGTAGGCGCGGGCTTGCGACGGTGAGCGATGCGTAGCTCGCCGTCCGATAAGGACCAGGCCCGGGTCGACGGCGCGCTGTGTTCCACGCGCGCCTCATAGAGATGTCAGCACCAACTGACGGGGTCCGTTAGGGCCAATGCCTGCCAGGGAGGACGGTGCGGGGGGGGGGGGGGTTTGTCTGAAAGGGATATCGTGGCCCTGGCACACAAGCAACGGAAGGAACACGGGTGGGTTTTAGTCAGCAAAAGTCTGCCACGCCCTCCCGGTCCGCCCAGAGCGGGAGAAGTTTTCTTAACAATTTCCCAAAAAAAAAAAAAGGTACTATTAATATGACGGTACCTTGCCAATTCATTTATCAAAATATTATGTATGTAAGAAGAAATTACATCTTTTCAATAAAGTAAGTTATAGACATAATTTCAATACTATAAATAAAGATAAAATAGATCAGACATGTTTCAGGTTATCTAAAGTACATACATCTTTTATGGGGTACTGTGTTAAATGTTACAATAAAATACCTTGCGATATATTGCAATTAAATGAAAGAAAATTTAAGTACACTTTGTAAACAAGCTTATTACAAATTAGGGGATTATATCCAAGATAAGAATGCTTAGAAACATGCTGGTCCAGCTCCATTGGACAATCTAGCTAGAGTCTAGACAAAATGAAATTGGTTGCTATTTTAATTGTATAATTAGATTTTAGAGAATAAGTGTTTTAGAGAATAAGAGTTAAGTTTAATCACAGAAAATAAAATAAATGTCATAAAAATAATATTATGACATTTATTTTATATTCTGTGATTAAACTTAACTGACACACTGTTATTATCTTTTTTAGGAAAACGTTTTTTGTTTTTTTTATTTTACCATGTTTGTAAATATGTGAGCACCACCATCTATCACATAATTAATTTAATCTGTCATTGCTTTATTATTAATTATTTTTACCTATTGTGGTACCTATAGTCATTTTATTCTAGGTGCATCGTCTTCACTTACTTAATTATATAGTAGATGTACCTATACAAAATATTATAAAACATTTTACTTAATTTGACCACTACGTCTTTGAAATATGGTTTAGTCCCACTATAAGTAAACATTTGAGTCAAATAATGTGGCATAACTATAACTTTTTATCTCTTGCTAGAGAAGGTAATTAAATATTTCAATCCTAAAATTATACATTGTCGAGTAATAATCATATTTATATGACGGTAAGCATAGTGTTAAACACAAAACAACATAAAAACACATTTTTTTTTAAACGTTGGCCCACATTAGGAATTTCTCCTGTATTGTGGGTGCGTTTACAAACATTTAAACTCACACAAACAGCTAGACCCGGAACAACTACTTGTAGGTTATACAAATATTTGTTCCGTGCGGGAATCGAACCCGCGACACGCAGCGCAGCAGTCAATCGCTTAACCACTGCGCCAACCGTGTCGTCAAAATGGAGTAGTAACAATAACAACGACTCTTATGCGTGACACCGAAACAAATACAACAATTAGTATATACATGAGTTTGGATATCGGCGCTATGCTACAAATTTCAACGTTCCTAATTTCAAGGCCTATAATAATTTTATTACAACTAGCACGGCTTACAAAAGATTCTTATATTTATATTCACATTCTTTTTCGCAAATGTAGACACAGATTTATTTGTATTATTCTTCAAATCTTCACAAGTGTTTTCATAGCCGCTACTTGTAACACAAAACATAATGAGAACAATAGTACGAGTAGCGCAAGAGATAAATGTTATGTTCCTGCAATTGATTCATAAATAGACTATTTCTACATTATTTTCTGTTTAGAGATAATCTATTATCCAGAGCAAATTATAATTTCCTAGGTAGAAGTTTAAAAATCTTTACATGAAAAATAACTGATAAATATGAATACAACTACGTTCGGAAGACTAAAAAATAAAACCGGTTAAGTGCATGTCGGAGCACGCACACGCACAATGAAAGGTTCCGTAGTAGGGATGAATATTTACGCATGCAAAAGTATTGATTTTACCGACCGCAACAATAAGTTTGTATCACATTGTATTTCTCGAAAACCTATGAAAAATAATGTTATTTCTGCGGTTTAATCGAAAATATTCCATAATTATCTCAAATCCATTGAATTAAATATCAACTTAGCGACTTTCGACTTACGACTATCTTTTCAAATCACAATGGAAGAAAAGATAACCTCTTGCCATAATTATGGGATCCAACAACATCCCACGCGCTATGTGCATTGTTTTTTTTTTTAATCCTCGGTTACATAATCTTAAGAGGTGCCCACCCAAATTATTTTTTATAGTGTCACTGTACCATTGTTCAGCGATGCACAGAATACACAGCTTCTTTCCAATATTCATAAATAAAAATAAAACTATAACCTCCTTATTACAAAACAAGATTTATATTTTGACATGGCTTAAACCATGCAGCCAGTTTTTGTAATAAGAACGTATCAGTGATTGAAATACCGTTCTTTATACAAAACTGAAAACTTAGTTCGGTACTAAGTTGTCAGTTTTGTGTTTAGGAACTTTACCATAGTCAGAATATAGTTCGAAATTCAATAATGGCTCCATGTTTTAAACCTGGGTCTGAAGATAAACCTTGTTTTGTAATAAGGGGGTAATAGTTTTTTTTTTATTTTGTCTTTCTTTCGTGATTAGATTTTGTGCTAATAGTCTCCGAGTAAATAGCTGTGTCACATGACACATCCGGACAAACGCACAACATATTATGACGACATTATAAGGGTTCCGTTTTTGCCATTTGGCTACGGCACCCCAAAAATCGTTTAGCAGACAAATGTCAACATCATCATCTGCCCGCCTTTTCCCAACATTGTTGCGGTCGGCTTCCAGTCTAACCGGATGAAGCTGAATACCAGTATTTTCCACAACCCAGTTACTGGGTAACACGATACCCTTTGGTAAGACCGGTTGTCAGAATTTCGGGCTTCTGACGACCCGTAACAACTGTCAAAGATCTACAAATAACAGCCGGGACTTCTTCTCGGTATGTAAAGATGGTCACCCATTCTCGGACCAACCGTGGCAAGCGTAGCTTAACCTGATCGATCGACCCGTGCGTTATTACTTAGTCACAACTATATACTTAACATTATGTATTTAATTCAAATATCAAATTTCCAAAGCTACGGAAAACTTAAACTGTTATCAACAGCTCTATGATTGCATTGTTTATTTTACGAGTATCTTTGTAGAACGAGTATTTTTAGAAGCCAGAAAAAAAGAAGTTATGAATTCGCCCAATCTATGATTATCATAGAACATAGTTTACCTAATACTTCAACAGGAAAACGAAACTGCACTTAACGTAGATGTCATCAAAACTTGAAGTCGTGATGTTAATTTTTTTATTGTTATCTATCAGAATCCTAGCGGATTGTTCTCACGTCCAATGTGTGTTCAGCGATACAAGTCTTACAATTAAAAACAAGCTTTTAAACGGAACATAGACATATTTTTCTCGTAAGATGCAATGTCAAGGATTCAGCCATTGCACTATTATATGTATCTATCGTCAAAACAAAATGAGAGGATTTAAATATGCATAATGTAGGCTTTAATTACAGAATAATCATATGTGAGTTGTGCAGTCAGCGGTGCATGCCATGACGTCACGCGATCCACTCAGCTGTGTTGTTTGCTTACACACAAGCCAATTAAAATATTAGATGCACCGCGGGCGGTGAACGGGAGTGTGACAGGACCTCGTAGCACAGTCGGGCTTGGAGCGAGGCAAAGGCGCATCTAATGGCAATCAAAGGCTAATCGAAAGGCGCGAAGGCTTGATTAACCGTTATTTAGGTCGTATTTTATGGTGACATTAAACTCAATATTCTAATATTATTGTTCAGGAAAATATACATATGTAAGAATTGGTACTCCACCCGAAGCGAGGTACTATGGACTGATATATATTCTCCGCCCAAGTTAATATTGGTAAGAGATCAGAGTAAGGAACTTCCTCACAATGCATACCGTGTCTTAAGCTGTCTTCTATATTTACTCTTAACCCAGCTGAGCAGCGATAGCTTCTCAAGATGATGTTCGAAGCTTTATGCTTCTCACTATCAAACCATTTAGGTACTGACACGACCATCAATCAAAGAAAAGGTGTAGAACCTGTTAGTATAAGTAATGTAGTTAAGAAAATGCGCTCAAGCAATTAGACGCACGTCATGTCAAGTTGAAGCTCTTTGCACACGTAATGCGCTCCCTTCGCTTTGCATAGAAAGCTGGCGAGGCGTGTTGGCGCGAATTTCTCCGCACATGCGCTGTAGCATATAACAGCTGACGTAGGCGCTTCATTATGCTAAGGCGCAAAACATGAGCGGAGCTATTTTCGTTTTTTAATTGGAGATAACAGCCGCATGGGTCGATCTTCAAGGTTAAGCAACGCTTGCCGAGATTGCGATTGGTCCGTAGATGGGGGACCATCCAAAGCATGTTTTAAGCAACTGTCTTTTCGTATTTCTCTGTCTTCTGTCGATTCGTAGATCTTTGACAGTTTTTACGGGTCGTCAGAAACCCGAGAGTCTGACAACCAGACTTGCCAAGGGGTATCGTGTTACCCAGTAACTGGGTTGTGGAGGTCAGATAGGCAGTCGCTCCATGTAAAATACTTACTGGTATTCAGCTGCGTCCGGTTAGACTGGAAGCCAAACATAGTTAAGAAAAGGCAGATGGCTGGAGATTATTAGATAGATTAATTTAAAATATTGAAGATTTTATTATAGCACTCATATACACACCACACCACACCTCATCACAAAACACACACATACTAACATTTCACACGCTTAGTATATGTTAAAATATGTTTTCACCATAAAGTCCAAACCAGTCTCTATTGAATTTTTTGTACTCCTTTGGGAACCTGGGCTGGCGAACCTTAAGGTTACCATGTAAGCTAGCTAGGACGCCAGATTCAATTATGTTGTTACTTACTCTCTTTACGATTTTTCCCTAAATTGTTAAATCATATTTGTGTAACAGACTGAAAGTACCACACTATTTTGAAATAAATAAATAATAAATTATGAATGTTTTGTTCCAAGTTTCAAAAGTTTGTTTTAGAAAAAATATTTAAGTTTTTATGGAACACGTTCAAATAATACTGTTAAGTAAGGTAGAAGTGAGTGAGTGAGTATTACTAAAAGTGTTATATACCTATTATTAATTGTACCTAGTATCGAAAAATATTGTACCGCCTCTGAACTACATAGTTATTGCTCCTTCGACACCAAACAATACAAAACAACACCAATATCTCAAAAGAATCACATTACCATTTCTAAAGTTGTGATCTCATGAAGAAACATACATTCGCTGTCGCACCTTCTCTCTACGGCGGCGGACACAAGGAAAACTTTCGATATGTTAATACAATTAGCGTAGGTCAGGTTTGTATACTGCTCACTGATCACGCTGCGCACTACTCACGGCCCATCGCTTGACGCGCAGTAATTAGTGGAAAACTTTTAAAACACGAGCCTAATGCATTCTTATTAGCGGTGTTTGTTTTTATTAAGCTGATTGGAATGTAAGCCGCGTCAACAGATGGGGAAAGATGCTTCGTATAATTAATTCGTTTTCTTTAGATTGTATTATTAAATAACAATCATTCATCGCCAATTCAAACAATAATATTTAAATTACTGTTTGTTAACACATAATATTATAGTGTGCTACCTTTTAAATATTTAAAATAAGCAGCAACAAGTACAAAATGATTTAAAACTACTGCTTTTTTTTGGACACGCGATACAACAACCGAAAGTGACTAAGTAATTCAGGGGATAATTCAATTCAGTCTTTGAATCACAGTGGTTTTTTATCCAAGTCAAATGTAGACCATTTTAGGTATTTATTTTATTTATTTATTGTCTTGGGACTAACGTTAACAACGATTTAGTAACGTAAAGTGTTATTAAACACAGCTGAAATGTAACATGTTCTATTACTTACGTGGAAGTTAAACGCAAGTAGGTACCGCAACATGTGTGTTTTGACTAAGAATGCGAATAATAACCTCATTGTTAGATATTTTTTGCCAATTTGTATGCAAGGATCGTTTGGTTGTTTTTATAAACGTAACTTATGAATATTCCTAAAATATAAACCAAGCTTAACTTAGTTCAGTCAGCAAATAACATCGCGGTTTTATTTTACCTCTATTGTATTCAGATGTTCATCTTATACTTAAATATTAACAAAATCCTTACTCATGGAAACTTGCGTTTACTTAATAAAGTTATGATATGGATTTCAGCTCAACAGTTACAGAAATATTTTAACATAACTACAACCTGCGCAGATGAAGTAGGTAACTCACATACAGAAGCTTTAGCTTTAGCATAATCTGAGTAAATGAACGTACATATAGAGTCAAAACGTAATAAAAAAAAATTAAACAATGACCTCAGGCACTCTCACAGCACACAGATAATTCACCTGATCACAGATATTAACATAAATGTACCTTATACCTGCTGAAATGTAGCGATTTCATTATGAAGAAAGCGTTGTATGTAACCTTCTAGGCTTCTATTGGTAATCTGTCTTCCGAGTAGTGCACCATGGCAGGCTATCTCTTGGGACAAGCACATGCATCGGGAAACACAACTACTGACTGATGATTAGGAAAACCGGCCAATTTATAACATGTCGGTATCTTATCACAGGGCCATGATTTCTCAATTTCCAGAAATTTTACCGGTGGAAAAATTGTAACCAAGCCAAAAGTTAATACTTAGTTTATTTTTATTTTATTACATGGCTATTTTATTTCCTGCTCAGGGATTTCTATTATTATTTACAATTTGTGTTTGTTGTATCGGCATCCGAAGTGAGAATTAAGTCTATTCAGTGCAAAATCCCCGTGAAGCGCATACAATAATCGTAGCGAATTTTTGACAATAAATCAAACTACATGCTGCTAACAAAAGAGTCACCCTTCCATTCCCTTACTTACATTTGCGCAAACGCAATCACTTCCTAAAGTGTATTGTGTATCTGAACAAAGCCATGTTGACAATAGTGTGCAACATCCGGCTGCGCGCGCGCCGCCGCCGCCGCGCCGGTCGCACGCCGGCGGTCATGCGTGACAGGAACTACAGTCGGAGAAAATGGAGGGTTGGTCAGCAAAAATATCGCATTTGTTATTAATTGTAGATCCAGAATTTCTTAAGAAGTACCAGTAGGTACATACCAAGGGATTGCAAGTTTTAATAGAATTCGATGCCTTAATAAACACGGTTTCTGCATGGCCTACCTAGATTTACCACGAAGCTATCTAAGTAAGTTCAAATATTTAGCAAACCCTGTGAAGCGTGCTAATACTTTGCTGGTTCAAACAAAACATGACATGCTACAACTTAAAAACAACATGCGTTTTTGTGTTAAAGTTCAGCAATTAATTTATTTACTTAACGAATACAAGAACATAAACTGCAAAGCTACTGCATCGTTACATCACTTTGTAATTTCAGATTTGGCAACTCGATTATAACTTAATAGTTAATAGCGCGTTGATCAAATCTCAGGTCATGGCATGCTACGACAGACCTCAGAGGTCTAATTGTGTGCTTTGTTTCAGTGTTGTAACTTGTAATTTATAATAAATTAAATAAATAATAATAATAACGAAGTAAACTGAAAAATACTATACTGTACCGCTAGGTATTTCTCTGTAGATTTTGGTGGCAACAAGCTACTTATCTCTCGCGTTTCGTGCATCGATTAGTATTTCCCGCGCGGTCAAATCTACGTATTGCTCTTCTTCCCTACGTGAAGTCGACATTTTTAATAATAACTAACCGCACAAAATGGCGCACTGGTTTTGTTTTTTCCACGCACCGCGCTAGCGATGCGCGCGCAGGTGTAAATAAAGGCACTGGAAAAACCACTAAATAGCCCATAGAATAAATAATATAAACACAAAATAATGTTTTCAATACGCAAATTATGCCAAAAAAAAAGAAAAGAAAGAAAAACTTTTATTTCAGACAAAAGTACATTGGGTTAGTAACAATTTTACTTATTATCTAGTGTTAGTACAGACATAGATTAACAATAAATCAATTAAACTTCATATTCAGCGTGGAGCTGCATCCACCTGCGAACCACCATCTGCGAACACACTGAGAATACTGTTGGTTCTGCCGCAAACACGCGACATCAAGAATGCATGCACGTCTTTTACTGATAATGGCGGCAAAACCATCAATGTGATTATCCGCAAACATCCCTGACACACTGCAACGCCACGGCATGCAGCCAAAGCAGTACTCTCAGGGCGAATTTCACCAATGAAAACTGAACGCGATCAGCACATAAACTACGTTTAAGACCTGTCAGTGTCATTATTTTCTTTGTAATATTGACACTGACAGCTCTTGAACTCGGTTTAGAAGTGCTGATCGCGTTCAGTTTGATTGGTAAAATTGGCACTCAGTGCGTTATTATAATTAACGTTGTTCGTTGTTGTGCGTTGTTTTAATGGATATTAACCGGTTCGAAAAGTACTATTTTCGAGCAAAACAGCGCACGGATGGCGTAAACGCTCTTAATATGTAGTAAAAAATATATAATTTGATGAAATGATGATAGTTTTGATGATTCATATGTAACCTAAAATAGTTTATTTATTCACAAAAATAATAATTTTTTTTAGACATAAAAATTATTTGCAGAGATTGAAAAACAAAATGTAACGAAAAAACACTAGTGTGATAAATGATAAATGATTTATTTCTGTAAGTAGGTTTGTACAAACACTTTTACACGTCAATCATATTAACAAAAACTAGATGAGGTCGGCGTTTCGTATCTGGCTACTCTGAGAAGAAAGGCCGAAACAAACTCAGAGGTCACAGTGTCTTTTAAAGTCCAGACATAATCTTGGTCAGATCATGTGAAGACCATGTAGATTGGTGCCTGAAATGATCTTTTGATGAAAGAATCACACAGATTGAGGGGACCTGTCCAGTCAGTGCACGCATTTGTCAGTAGTCGTGCAGCTCAACTCAGAACTTAAGGAGCTCAACGATTGAACGAACAATGCCAAAGAAAAGACATTTGGGTAGGCCGCATAAATTACTCAAACTGCCAGACCATGATGAAAACTAACAGTAAAAAATAAACAATAATTAAAACAATATAATACCTACTTAACAAAGTAAATATTCATGTCATTGTATAGATATATAATGGCAATGTAAAGTAAAAAACACGAGTGTATAATAAGAAGTATGAACCTAAATGACAAGCAAGTGTGTTGAAAAATTCATTATCAAACTAGCATCACGGTCATCAATGATCACATTGCATTGCAGAATTACGTAGTATAGGTAATTTAACTCGTTAATTGCCTTTCAGAAGTTCACCAAATAATCTGATTTACTGCGTAGTCACTTTGTAAAATTGATATTTTTATGAATTATCTGTTCTCTTCTACATCTTATCTTCGAAACCTTTGAACTTTTCACCCCACAATTTTGACCTTTCTATCAAGTAAAATATCGGTAAATATTAACTCTAGCTACTTCTTCTAATATGATAACGACGTGGGAGGCATTTTTTTATTACCTATCTCTCTCTTACATTTCGATATCTGAAACTAAATAATGTAAATATTTAGTCATTTGCTGACCACGCGGTGTGGGCACGACCTGTACCTGCGGCGTAAAATAATTCAATTAAAATGGAAGTTAAATAACTTCCTCCTTTTTGGAAGTCGGTTAAAAACGTTCTTACTCCTGAATAAATTCTCACAGAAGTTAATAACAACAAAAATAATTAACCTACCTAAAACGAACAGTGATTTATAACAACTCGGTATGATCACAAAATCGCCCCTCTTATGGTTCCACGCCCCAACTATCACGCGAAAACTATCGTTGAGCCGACCAACTCCTAAACAAGATTTGCGACGCCAACGACCTCAGTTCCGTAGGCTTTAGCCATTTTTGTAATACCAATACTACTGGAAAAAAACTAATCGCCTCTCCTTAGTAAGTAACAAAAGACAATCGCATTTAATTTAAAACAGGTTGATCACGATTCCCGCTCAGTTCGTGATGATCACGATTAGATAATTATTATCAGAGATCCATTATTAACAGATTTATTTTTATTTATACGGCACTAAACGGTATCTTAATTAGCTTTCCAAGAGTTGAAGAAAAACTACTTGCGTCTTGGTTGGAAAAAATCGGGGTCAATCACATGCGAAATAAGACAACGATCCTCGTGGACTCTTTGCTTGTATATGGTAGGTATACTGGGATGAGGGGGCTTGTGGCTCAGTAATAAGAGCCGCACGGGTCGATCGACCAGGTTAAGCTACCCTTGCCGCGAATGGTCCGTGGATGGGTGACCATCTTTACATGCCAAGACCCCTCCATGCCTCGGAAAGCACGTTAATCCGTTGGTCCCGGCTGTCATTCAATCTTTGACAATCCTTACGGGACGCCAGAAGCCCGAAAGTGTGACAACAAGTCTTGCCAAGGGGTATCGTGTTACCCAGTAACTGGGCTGTGGAGGTCAGATAGGCAGTCGCTCTATGTAAAATACTCTTGAGCAAAATTCAGCTTCGACCGGTTAGACCCCGACAAAGTTGGGAATAAGCGGGAGGGGGGGGGTGAGGGGAAGTAGTTGGCTATTTAAATATAATATACTAATGCCAAGATGTTATGACCAATTAACATTAAAGCATGTAGGCAGGAAGTTAATGCTCAATTACAGATTATATGTACTGATTACCTTAACATTGACGTCATTAGGTATATTTTTTTTAACAATAGGTGATTTACCTCAAACTAGTTGAATCTGAAACAGGCCAGCGCATGAGCGCAGCGAATACCTCAAGCCCTCAACACATGTTCTTTTGTACAAACACAATGGCATTGATGCTTCATGAAAACATCCACACGCCGCAGTACATCCATCACTGTGTGACATTTGTTGCAAACACCTGCCACAGGCGTACCTAGGTACTGGAAATATTACCTAACGACGGTAGACTGTGGCGGTACTCTGTGGCGGTACACTGTGGCGGTACACTGTGGCGGTACACTGTGGCGGTACTCTGTGGCGGTACACTGTGGCGGTACACTGTGGCGGTACACTGTGGCGGTACACTGTGGCGGTACTCTGTGGCGGTACACTGTGGCGGTACACTGTGGCGGTAGACTGTTGCGGTACACTGTGGCGGTACACTGTGGCGGTACACTGTGGCGGTACTCTGTGGCGGTACACTGTGGGAGTACACAGTGACGGTACACTGTGGCGGTACACTGTGGCGGTACACTGTGGCGGTACACTGTGGCGGTACACTGTTGCGGTACACTGTGGCGGTACACTGCCTCAGTTCTGCAATCCTTGGGAAAAAAATATATTACCTCCAGACCAACACTTGAATGTCACAATGCACTGGAGCGTGTGACAGTGTGCAACCGTAACACAGTGATACTGCAATGGATAAAAGGACACAGCGGTTCACTAGGTAACGACGCAGCTGACGAACTAGCTAGGAGAGCATCCAGCGCGTCAGTCTGTGGACCCGGACCTATCGTACCCATCCCCTTTAACCAACTACGCAGGTGGCTACAGCAGTTCACCCACACACAAGCGGAGAACTGGTGGACCTCGACACCGGGCTGCAGGCAATCCAGGGAAGCCATGCCATCCTTAGATGGCAGGCTAGCCAGGCGTTTGCTACCTGCTACCTGGACAGAAACGGACTGCGCCCGGTGACGGGGACCATCACGGGACACTGCTCACTAAACAAACACTTCCACACAATAGGCATAACGGACAGCCCTCTGTGCAGGGCTTGCATGGAGGCTGAAGAAACCGTTGCGCATGTGCTCTTTGACTGCACAGGCGTCACCCAGATCAGAACAGTAACCCTCGGGCCACCCAGATCCTTCACAGATATCCTATACAGACCAGGAGACCTAATCAGCTTCTGGAGGGAGGTGGGCTGGTTGGAATAAACAACTGACGGCCGCCATGGCCCACGCACCACTAGAACATATGTCTGCTCCTTAACAACAACATCTTATCTATCATTCGAGATAGATTTCATAGAAACTTGTATTACAATAGAATAGAATAGAATAGAATAGAATACTCTTTATTATGTACACCATAAAAGTTACAGATATAAATGTTTAAATTTTACATAGGGTGACACAATGGGCGGTCTTATCGCTAAAAGCGATCTTTTACAGACAACCTTTGGATGGATTAAAGGGAGCAGGAGATACAATACTGCAGGTAGTCAGTGGTGTACCATTAACATATACAATAAATACATACATACACAAAGCATAATCATAATATTAGTAATGATTTGTTATCTCCGGGATAATATGGTGTTTGCATTGTTTACACCATCACCATGCATGTTATTTACGAGACTTTTCTAAGAACACCAAATTAATCTGTGATTAGTGGTTTGCGGTAACAATCTGTGAGCGTGTTATTAATTTTTAATAATGCGATATATTTTCCGGCTCGTGTAACAATTCCTCACCGACAATGTAATATCTGCCGGAAAATTTGCGTAAAATTTTACAACAATACTAAATTAAAATATTGTTAAAAAGCCGAGTAGTGCTACGTGGGAAGAACTATTGCGTAGACCTTACTTAAACAATAGTCCGGTTTTAATTATGGCCAGGAAAATGTACAGGGCTAAATACCTAAGTATTGGCTACCGCGGAAGTTTCCACTGACATCTTTAGAATATCATTCAGCTGATCAAATAGACTACTTACACTGAACTGTTATTCTTAATGTTGTGTTATTTAAGTATAATGTATCAATATTGAGGAGTTTAAGTTTAACAGTTTGTACAGCTGTTTCTTATAAAGGAAACCAAAAAACCAACATTATGTATAAACTTGTCTAAACGGATACGTTTAATCTGTCAGTTGGTATAGCTATGTTAGATCTTTGACAGACGTTACGGGTAGTCAGAAAAATAAAAGTCTGACAACCAGACTTACGCGGGAGTATCATCTCCCCACTCCACCCAGTAACTGGGTCGTGGAGGTCAGATAGGCAGCCACTCCATGTAAAATACTGCGTATTCAGCTGCATCCGATGAGACGGCCTTTTCCCAAGGGGTCGGCTGCCAGCCGACCTCTTGGGAAAAGGCCAAGCAGATTGAGTTGATGTGTGTAAATGAGCTGGATTCCAGTACTAAATACATCACTGTCCTTCCGTAACACTTGAAATACGCATATCTACATTAGGTACCGAGGCATTATTAAATAGCCAATAACGCTGGCATCTACATTATAAATCAAATGCGGAAAAGCGCGGATATACTCGTAAGTAATCTTTGTACACAATTTAATACTATGACGTCGCGGCAATAAACTCAAAATATTATTATTATAAGTTCAATTGTTTACACTAGTTGAATAATAGAAGGAATAATAAAAAATATGAATTAAGACGCTGACAACAGGTTAATCACTAACCGTCACTGTCAGACTGCACACAACAGAAAGAGAAGCGTGATGACACAACGCTTGTAATTTATTGCAAAATATGAAGCAATTATTTATTTACTCAAAAAGAGATGAGTAATCGAAAATAAAAAAACAACCAAGTTCTGCATAAAATAAAACGTTCTTGTTATTCAATAAACACCAATCGTACGTTGATACTTAATACAGATATTTTTGATTGAAACTCAAAGTTAAGGGTTAGTTTACCATTAATTTGTATCGATTTTTTTTTCTAAACGTATTTTGGTAACAACTAAGTTCTGAGAAATATTCGTATGCCGCTTGTAGCGGTGGATGTGTCTTGAACATAACCCAAATTATCCAACTCTGTACCTACCATATCCGACGAATAAATGTCTTTGTCTTTGTCTTTGTCTTTGTCTTCAAGAATAACATATATTTCTTCCGCTACCACAAACTATATAGATTTGGCAATTGTTTTGTTTAAGACAAGCCTTCTTTTTAATTTGCTTCTTGTCAGCACCTTAACGACGAGTTAAATATAAATAAGATTTAATTTCCATTTAATGAAGGTAATTAATTAAATCTTTTTTCTATGTTTTCCTAAGCACGTGTTCCTGTGACGAAAAAAAATATTTTTCTTTCTTTCTTTCTTTCTTTATAACTTATTGAATTACTTCCTAGTTAATAAGTACTTAATTGTTATAAAAAATTGAGAAATCCTAAATAGAAACGATAATAAAAGATGTTTATGTATGTATCACATAGTTCTGTTAAGCACAGTCAGCACAGAGGTATACAGTCAGCATCACCGTTTGTCATCAAATTCGTTTGCGTTTCACAAGCCCACCCTAAAAAATTCTTTGCTACCACTGAAAGACCTCGGTCTTTCAGTGGTAGCAAAGAACCCGAGGTCTTTCAGTGGTAGACCTAACATGGTGCGCTCCGTAACTCAGAGATCTGACGTAGGTCTAAGGTTCAAGGCGTCGGTCTACGGATAACGGCTCCAAAATGGAAGTGGGTAGGACGCTTGGCTATAGACGTGCTGATATCAGGTGGAGCAGAGCGCTAACGCAATGGTTGCCGAGAGATGGTAGAAGAAGCAATGGCCAGGTGGGCGGACGACCTACAGAAGATCGCGGGGAAGACCTGGATGAGACTCACACAGACAAGGGACGCATCGCACAAAAGGGAGGAGGGCTGTACCTTCTCAGTCATGGGTGGAACGAACTACGTTGTCTTGTTCCACCCACTACTAACTTACTGAGTATAGCCCTCCTCGCTTTTGTGATGATGATGATTTATTTTTTGATGTTTGAAGTTGGGAATGTTTGATTGTTATTACAATCAAAAATTCCCAACTTCATGTTTATTATTAGGCGTAATTTATGATTTCTCATGACTGTGGTTAGTTCAGCTGGACGGCGGCTGCCCTCCGTAGACAAAATCGCTAGCTACATCAATGGGCGCAACGCGTTCTCTTCTTCCATTCTCCCCTGTCAACATTCACAAAATGAATCAAAAGTGAAAAATTAATTCATTACTGGACCAATCCAACTAGGTTAGGGTTAGTTCGTGGGAACGTGGAATGAAAAAAAAATGATTCACCTTAGTGAAGCGTATATTAGTTGGTCCATCTTCTCGCGCCACAGTACCGCCGTAAGTAGTTGGTCCATCTTCTCGCGCCACAGTACCGCTGCAAGTAGTTATTTTTATTTTATTTTATTCAGGGACAATAAACAGCTACAATGTGTTGGTACATAGAAAATATAATACAAAATTTAACAATATTGCAGCCCACTATAATTGTCCGCATATTAACAAAGAAAATATGACAATGAGTGCCACTAGTTAGGCAATAAATAATTACATCACAAATAATAATAATTAATAACATCATGCAAAATGAAATTCAAATTGATTGCTTGGCAACATAGTAATAATTAACACAAAAAATTAAATAAATAATAAAATCTAGACTAAGCTAATAAACAATAGAGGGATGCTAAGTATTATAATTAAGCTTGTGAGTAACCGTTACGCTAAAGTAACAGGTATTTAGTCAGCCATTACTCACACGATACTTTACATCTACACTCGGAGTACTCAGAGCAACACTTCCATAAAGTGACACTAGCGGCTTTTCAGCGGCATTGCGTCGGCCATCATGCTCTTTTGGCTTACATTCCTAATAACATTATTGATTTATAATAATTTTCATAGTTGGTCTATCTTCTCGCGCCACAGCGCCGTAATTAGTAACTCAAGTTCAAGCACTACTGTTTAATTATTTGATAGATAATTGAATACACATCGTTTTAACATCCGTTGTTTGTCGGTGCGTCCGTGACCTTCGGTACAGTCAACTGCTACGCTCATTGTATTATCTAATCTTTAAACTCAAGTTCGACTGTTTGTGCGGTAACCATCAGTCTGTACTTCTTTAAAGATATTTAGGCAAAATTTGACAACACCAACTAACTTTTGTGATACATCCTTTTTATTTTCATTTGTTATTTTGGTTGCATTTGTCCTTTTTCGTAGTAAAATAGAAAAACTTCTGTTATTTGAAGCCTTAATTGAAGCCTTTTTCCTTTATTGAAGGAATGATGCTCCATGGCCTTGTATATAATAGATTTGATTGCTCTGAATTGATAAGTAAAATATCCTATGTTGTACCTAGAACAGTAATGAGACGTGAGGCGCGCTCTTATCCAGTGTTTGCTACAACTCCCTGTCGTACAAATGCAGGAAAGAGAGCGCCGCTCCAGAGATTTTGATTAGTTCAAAATCTCTGGAGCGGCGCTCTCTCTCCTGCTTACAATAATAATTTTAACGATATCGATGTCTTTGCCTTAACTAAACGTAAATTTAAAAAACAAATGATTCAGCGCCTTGCTCAATTTTTTTAATTATTATGTAGTATTTTAGTATTAACTTTTTGGTTATAGGATTGCGAAATAATTGTATTCTTGTTATATGTATATTGATTTTATTTAATTTTCCAAAACTGTATCTTTTATTATAGTAACATGTGGATCGTAGTGGATTGTACATTTACAGTATCTAGATTTAATATACAATGTACGATTGTTTGTCTTCCCAAATAAAATAAAATTTGTTTATAAGGGATGATCCAAGAGCGCTGGATTTAAATTTGCCGCCATTTTGTTAATACGAGTTGTACGGTGTTTTTTTTTTACAGTTGTCACGTACAGATCACGCGATAAGAATATGGAGAAGTATTCAAACCAACAACGTTTAATTATTATAAAAACACATTACAAAAGTAGTGAAACTTTTGCTAAAACAGTTCACCAATTACGTCAAGCGTTCCGTCGCAATAATGCGCCAAATGAATCGACAGTGAGGCGTTTAATTGCAAAATTTGAGACCAAATCTACGCTGATGGATCAGAAGATCATTGTTCGTCGTCATCCTTGTCGGTCACTCGTAAATATAGCCACACCCATCTGTGGCCGAGAATCCAGGAACTTCCATTCGGCATCGTGGTCAAGAATTAAATATTTCCAGAAGCACTATGCAACGTGTTTTGGTCAAAAATCTGCATTTGCACGCGTACAAGGTTCAATTGGTGCAAGAAATCAAGCCAAGGGAACATGCGCAGTCCCGTTAATTACCTACTTTAAAATTAAATCCAGCGCTCTTGTGGGGACACCCTTTACTATCAAATAGGTTCACAGTCACAGCACTACCAAAAAATAATGACTATGTATGACTGCGCTAGCGATACGATGATACTCCAGATCAAATGTCGGTAGTCTACGTGATTTATGAGTCGTTGTTCGTCAAGTAACGTAACACTATGTACCACATCACGCGCGCTCGGACTTTCCCGCATCATACATAACGAACAACGTGTGCCACAGGAGGCGCAGCTATAAAATTCCTATGCAGAGCAACTGATATGCAGCAGAATGCAGCTGCGTAATAATGGCATCAGTTCACCATGTTACAATACATTACTTAAGTGCAGTTTCCACAAAAGCGTGAAGACAGATTGCGAAAGGAAGACAGATTGCGAAAGGAAAACTCAGGTACACTTAGATTTAGGATTCCGAAACACTTACAAACCAATGATTTTCTTTTTTTATTGAATAGAATAGACATTTATTTTGCAAATATGGGTAATACATAATAGGTGATAGGATCGTTAGAGCTCAGCCATATTTCACCATTCGGCATGCAAACATTTATATTATTAGAGCGTTTACACCTTACGGCATTTCATACAAACTTTCAAGCCCTTGTTTTTCTAAATAAATAAAAAAAAAAAAACACTTTATTTCGGGTGGCATAGACCCACAAAAACCGTAACCTAATACATTTTTATTAGCTATGACTCGCTACACCCACACAAGACATGACCAAACCAAACAAAAAAAATACAAAAAATACGAACTAGATGACTGAACCGTTTTAAATGAAACTTCATACGCATAAGCAGAATACAGAGGTCTAAAAAGTTAGTTAAGAACATTTTCGAAATGTGTTGGCCTTGAAAATTTGTATGAAATGCCGAAAGGTGTAAACGCTCTTAAGTCTAACCAAAGGCAAATCCAATAATACAGAGCAATTCAGCAAAACAAATTATCCGATAAAAACTAAGTCACACTGTAACTTACGTCTTATGCATTAAACATTTACGTAGTCTACAGTTTATTATACATAATTGGGGCCGTACAGTAGACGCTTAAGGCCATACCAGCGCGACAAGCGCGACGCGACACGGCACAAAGGCCCCGCGTGTCGCGGGACGAGCGGTGCCTTTGTGTCGCGTCGCGTCGCGCGACAAGTCGCCCCGATATGTAGAAGCCTTTATGCGCACCAAAGTAGTTTGACACGCTAATTGGCATAATTTACTATTGTCACGCCTATTTCTTGGGAATACATCAGCTAGCTGCTAGACGTTCAAAACGAGTTGGATTTTGTTTAACAAACATAGCTAGCTACTTCTAAAATATAAATACAAGGAAGTGTCAAGATATTGTACTGCTTAAAATAAGGCTTGCAACTGTCTGTGGTTAAACATTGATCGGAGACATCTTTTTTGGGCCATAATATTATGCTGTGTCTTTATCAGTTCAGTTCGTCCAGAAAATGACACCATAACGTAATTAGATCCAAGTATACCGAGGTAAGCCTCACGAAGTGTGTAGTCTCCTACTGCGCAGGACAATCTATACATAACGTAATTGAGATCCAAGTATACCGAGGTAAGCCTCATGAAGTGTGTAGTCTCCAACTGCGCAGGACAATCTATACATAACGTAATTGAGATCCAAGTATACCGAGGTAAGCCTCACGAAGTGTGTAGTCTCCTACTGCGCAGGACAATCTATACATAACGTAATTGAGATCCAAGTATACCGAGGTAAGCCTCACGAAGTGTGTAGTCTCCTACTGCGCAGGACAATCTCATGAAGTGTGTAGTCTCCTACTGCGCAGGACAATCTCATGAAGTGTGTAGTCTGCTACTGCGCAGGACAATCTCTACAAAACATATGCAGATGCTTCATTTTTTACACATTAAATCTATATGTCTTTTCCAAATTAATTTGAATCTATCTGTAGTCCCAAAAATGTAGTATCATTTGCTTCGTCAATATTGTAATTTCTTTAAACATATAAAACTCACTAGCTTTTGCCTGCGGCTTTGCCCGCGTGGAGGTCGAGACATTAATAAGACCTATAGACCTGTAGTACATTATTTTGTTCTATCATTAATAGTTTAGGCAGCGCACGCCAAAAACGATTTTGGGTTTTCTACCTTCGGTTACAATATTGCAATTTTCTTATATTTATAGCCTTTATTATGTTCTTTCGTAATAATGTAGCTACTCGTATCTACTGCTGAAAGAATTTTTTAAATCGGTTTAGTAGTTTCGGAGCCTATTCGTTACAAACATAAAAACAAACAAACAAATCTTTCCTCTTCATAATATTAGTAAACTTAGATAGCTACCTACCTCATAAATACATAAGTTAGGTATCTATTAAGGAGGTAGGTATCTACTTAGTTTCCTAATAATACCATTTATCGTTTCCTCCTATACAAACCGCAACAGTGGTTTGGTGGTAACCGTGGTAGTGCGCTATGTACAGTACATTAGCTGTCTACCTGTGAAGTTGAGCGGACTTCCTTCCCCCTAGATAATGTGACACTTTGTAAACATCACACGAGAACTAAGAATATTATAATTTATGAGTATTAAGTAACTGTTATAGTACCTGCACTCTGTGAGAGCCGCAAGACGTCCTGTGCCGGACAGGGTCAGACCTTCAGAAGTAGGTACTTTTTTTAGGTATATTCGATTATAATAATTCTTTACCACCCTGAAGTTGAATGTCACTTGCTCGTCACCAAACGACGAGGTCTATTTTTGCTTTCAAGACCAATGTGATAGTTCGATTGTTTCAACCGTAGTGTAGTTTCAATATTCTGTGGTGTCTGTGTAGAAGTCTTGTAATATTTTAAAATGTTCCCCTGTCCTTCCAGACACAAACGGCACGTACAACGGCGAGCTCCCACACAAGGAGGGCGGCAGAGGGGGAGCGGCGCGCGGGTGGCGGCGGAACGCGGCCCGGCGCGCACGCGCCTGCTTCTCCACCAAGACACTGCTGCGGCGCCTGCCCATCCTGCAGTGGCTGCCCAAGTACACCCCTCGGAACGGCCTCGCGGATGCCATCGCTGGTGAGTCTATGCGAATTATCTCCTGGGAAACTAACGTCTAGGAAGAGACCAAGCTGACAACGTCCACCTTCAAGGAGCGATAATTAAATATAGGTACTAATAATTTAAGTACTTAGTGCCTCGTTGGTCTAGTGGTCGCAAGCGCTGCTGCTGACCATGAGGTCCTGAGTTCGATTACTAGATCGGGCATTCGGATTTTCCTTCAGGAATTTCTCAGTAGCCGCCCGGAGATTTGTGCCTGGTTTATGGCAATAGGCTCTTTTTTTTTTTTTTTTTGATACAAAAACCTTTGATATTGCTTAAGACTAGGATACATAAATTGGTTAACTAAAGGTCATACGGACAAGGTAAACCCTGACTCCTAAACTAGGTGATCCTGTGACTTAGGAGTCAGTGTTCTGCTGTCACTGTGATACCAAAAGCCTTTTATGTTGTGTTCTAAAATTACAAAAAAATAGTCATTGACATTAAAGGTTACAATTCCAAGTAAGTATGTATATTAAAATTAACAACGTACTAAGGGATACTGGAAACGACGTTTAATGTGTATATGTGTGAGTATGTTAGAGTGAGGGTGTGTATGTTAGAATGAGGGTATGTATGTGAGGGTGTGTTTGTAGAAAGTGTGTGTAGTAGTGTTAAGCGTTTGCGTGAGGGGGTGTGCGTGAAGTGTTTGAGATTGTGTTGTATGCTATGCTTCTGATATGTTCAAAATAAAGTGAAAATTGCAAAAGACAGATTTATTATATTTATAATTTTATATGCCTACTGCTGATGGTGTAGTAGTTAAAACATAACTGGCGATATGTGGGTGAACTACAATAGTTAGATACCTACCAGTCTGCCTATCCCTTCGGGGTAAACTGGCGTGATAATAATATGTTGTCAGTTTTGGTTAAGATCGCCAGATTTGTCAGTGAATGTAGTCCTGAAGTAGTATTTTACTATACTTACTGCTTATAATTTCGGCTAGCAAATATTTTCAACTTTTCATGAAGCATAATCTTGAAAATTGTAAAGTACTCGTATGTAAGGCGATGCGCTTGAGTGGCGATTTAATTATGCGCATTGTATGGCCGTGTGAAATTGAGCGAAATCGAAAACGGCGTGATAATCGCGCACTTAACATACACATCGTGTAAAGGTGAACGTGAAAAGTGATACGGCCGATTTGCGACGCTTAGGATTTTTTTATACCTACTTAGAAAACGAGCTCACCTGAAAATGTGTTATGTGATGCTTCAATAAAATGTTCAAGGATAATCCCCATAATCGCTCAAGTATGATTAATTACTACCGTCACAGGCTTTCCAGGAGTTTGGAATGTGGAATAGCAAATTGAGTTTATTCTGTCACACTTCAAACTGATTCCATTATGAACTAGGAAGAACCGAAGACTTCAAACAATTCCAGCAAATATTTCACCATTTCATAAGTTTGTTAGATGTTACCATGGCATGGACGTAGGAATCCTCGGTATTCAAGGTATTACCACAATAACTTACTTGCATTTGTTGCTCGCGATTGCTGCATTGTTATAGTATTGTGTCTGTCATTGTTGCAGTTGACACACTCTTGCTACATTGTTGCAGTTGACACACTCTTGCTACATTGTTGCAGTTGACACACTCTTGCTACATTGTTGCAGTTGACACACTCTTGCTACATTGTTGCAGTTGACACACTCTTGCTACATTGTTGCAGTTGACACACTCTTGCTACATTGTTGCAGTTGACACACTCTTGCTACATTGTTGCAGTTGACACACTCTTGCTACATACGTTTTCCTACAGTCGACTTGTACAAAAATTGGAATATGCTGACTTTAAGACACACTTTCGTTCTACATACAGTCCTCAAAAAACACTGGCAGCTAGTTTGATTCGGATCTATGGCAATATATACGAAGAAAGGGTACTGAGCAGTATTATTTTTTTCCGTTCAAGTCTGTCCCACAACTTTTTCTGTTACCGAGGGGATTATGTTTCCAATGTTATCGACAAGGGTCTAAATATTAATCCACTACACAAACCCAGTTGTAAGCAAAAAAAAACCATCTTCTTGAAAACTATTTCCTATGATGACACAGAGAAATTGCTCCACTCGATGAAATAATGTTCTTGCTACATTTTGCGTGAGTGCCTAGTAGGTAGATATGCTAGGTATGCAATGTATAAAGCCTCATTCGAACTATGGTGAAAGTCGCAAAACATTTTCATGATTTAAGGCTTCTACATACCGGGGCGACTTGTCGCGCGACGCGACGCGACACAAAGGCACCGCTCGTCCCGAGACATGCGGGGCCTTTGTGCCGTGTCGCGTCGCGTGACAAGTCGCGCTGGTATGTAGAAGCCTTTATGCCATTTTTGTAGATCGCCATGCCGGTACAAATATTGTTTTCAAATACATTTGTGGCAAGATGTAGGTATCAACTTGTGCTTGAGGTATTATAATTATAAACATGAATTACTTTCAAATTGACTATCCAAAGCAAAGTATACCTAGTGATGATTAATACTAAATAATATAACTCGTATTACAAAAACAAACTAGAATACAACCATTATTGTACAACAACTGATCTGTTTCACATTAAATTCTGAAGGCATCTGCCCACTAGTGTGCAACGTTCTCGCCGCGTCGCGGTCGCGTCGTACTATTCATGCTCGTGCTACCAGCGACCAGCGACCAGCACACCAAATGCATTTGTCTGACGGCCCGCCACTGGAATAGTAAAATCATGACGATACGCAACAGTGGACACGTCTATGATTTTTTAATTTGATGCAAAATGTCAGCAATACTTAATACAAAGAAAAATACCGTAACTAAGTGTTGGTATTGTGAGGTAAAGAAAACATTGAACATGTTATATATATTACTGAATAGCATTATGCATTGCACGATAATACAAATCATAAAACTGTTTAGAATTTATCATGCTCATGCATGAGTACATCTATGTATTTTTACGAATTTTGGTCTTTCAAGTATTTTTACCCGACTGCTCCAGAACCCCTTCTGGAGCAGTCGGGTAAAAAAAAAAAGTTATGTTTTTCGAGTGTATGTATGTATGTATGTCCATTTCTTTGGCACGCTCTGTAGGCTAAACGGCTTGATGGATTTTAACATATGAGGTATCCTTGACTCGTTTTAATTGCGGAAGTGACATAGGCTATAAAATTTTAATATGGCATCTGCGAATCAAAAAAGAGAGGGGGAATAAAAATAAATATTTTGTGATTATATTAATATGGGTATCAAATTAAAGCTAGTAAATAGCCAATTCCAAATATATATATATTATAACACTTTTAAGCTACTATTTTGACACGAACTACAAAAAAGTACATTTTCTTTAATAATAAAATCGTAGCGGAGTTAAAATTGTACATTGGCTATTTATGAAAAAAAGTAATTAGTGTGAGGTCTGATGATCATTCTAATGCCAAAAATATAGTTTTTATAATTTTTATCTGTTTTTCTGAATGTATATTATGTTCCAGCATCACGCAAATTCTATTCGGATACATTTTGTTCAAGTTTTGTGTAAATATAAGTCTGGTCACCCGGTAGGTTATAATATATTCAAACTCAAACTCAACTCAAACTCAAAGCATTTATTTCAATTAAACCAATTACAGGCACTTTTGAATTGTCAAAGAGTCGGTCAGTTAGTCAGAAAGTTGAAGCTATTTGCCCATTCCAAAACGTAGATCTCTGTGGAGAAGAATAGGCAAGAAACTCCAAGGACACTCTTTTAAATCAAGATACTACAAAATCCTGGGTACATTATTCTTGTCGCTTCTGTATGTGAGAACGATGTAAAAATATAAATTATTTAAAAAACAATATAAAATATTACAAATAAGCCCTGGCAGATAGGAGAAGACCAGTCACAACGACGGCGCCCGTTCACGAGCATGACGCGTGGATCAGCACCATCCAGCTCAACCATTTTGTAGGGAACCGAATGATCCAACACACGCGCCACCATCAGCGAGACATTTAAGTGAGCATGACATACTCTTAACTGCCAAACTTTTTTAAGTCAACATACATCATAACATAATAAACGGCTCCATGGTACTCACATTTACAAAAATTTAAAAAATGCTTTTAAATTATACAAAACTATAGGTTGCAATGCATTTCAAAGATTAATAAAATTTTACTAGCAAAAGGATAAACATAATTACCTATTGAAGTATTCAACAACTAAAACTTGATTAAGTACATTTTATATAATAAATATGATTGTAATGTCAGAACATAAAAAAGGGGGGAAGCATCTCTTCCAAATATTATAATTTTAACAAGTGAGCCCAAGTGGTTGTGGAGCAGGACCAGCATTAAGCCAAGCATTTTTATCTACGATATAATCATCCAACCTATAATATGCTTGTCTACATAGTGTGCGTTTAATGCATGTTTTAAATTTCTTCTCATTTAGTTGAAGAATATCGAGTGGTATTTTAGTATAATATTTTACACAATACCCCATAAAAGAAGTGTGTACTTTTGACAATCTGAAACGTGGTTGATCTAATTTGTTCCTATTTCTAGTATTAAAATTATGCCTGTCACTTATCTTACTGAAAAGATGTAGGTTTTTTCTAACATACATAATATTTTCATAAATATATTGGCAAGGTACCGTCATGATGTTAATTTCTTTAAACAGTTCCCTTAGAGAGTCGCGTCTGCGGAGGTTGTAGATGGCTCTGATAGCCCTCTTTTGCAGAACAAAGATAGAAACAATATCTGCTGCCCGTCCTCACAGCAAAATACCGTAAGACATGATGCTATGAAAGTAACTAAAATAGACCAGTCTCGCTGTATCTACGTCTGTTAATTGGCGAATTTTCCAAACAGCGTAGGCGGCTGAACTTAGCCGCCCTGCAAGTGATGTGAAGTGAGGACTCCACTGCAGCTTAGAGTCAAGCGTGATTCCCAGGAAAACAGTTTTTTCGACGAATTCTAGTATCTCTTTGTTCAATACAACGTGACATTCACTACTTCTAACATTCGGTAACGCGAATCTTATGCATTTAGTTTTCTTCTCATTTAATACCAAATTATTTACAGTAAACCAATTATGGACCATAATCATAGCGTTATTTACGTCGTCAAGCTCCTGTGCATGTCTGCTTACTTTAAAAATCAGTGATGTGTCATCAGCAAATAACACCATTTGTGGTCGGTTTTTCAGTAAATGAGGTAAATCATTTATATATACTAAAAAGAGGAACGGACCCAATATTGAGCCCTGTGGTACCCCCATTTTGACTATTAAACCCAATGAATTCACACCATTTATTTGAACTTGCTGCAATCTATCATTCAAATACGATTTTACTAAGTTAAGCGCAAGTTTACCCAGTCCGTAATGCCCAAGTTTCAAGAGCAGTGTTTCGTGATTCACGCAATCTAATGCCTTGGAAAGGTCACAAAAGATGCCTATTGCGTCTTGTGCCTCTTCCCATGCGTTAAAAATGTGTTTCAATAATGTGACACCGGCGTCAGTTGTACAACGTCCTTTGGTGAAACCATACTGTTGATCGTGTAAGATGTCATTACGATTGAAGTGATTGAGCATTTGATTTAACATTACTTTTTCAAACACCTTGCTGAAAACAGGCAAAACCGATACAGGTCTATAATTATTAGTGTCTTTGCTGTCACCGGATTTAAAAAGTGGAATAACTTTACTATACTTCATTAAATCTGGGAATATCCCTTGATCTACACACAAATTTAATATTAAAGCTAGATATGGTGCAATTGTCTCAATAATGGATTGACAAACTTTAGTAGACATGCCCCACAGATCTTCGGTAATTTTAATCTTAAGTTGCTTAAAAGTCTTTACAACGACCACAGGGTTTATATGTTTAAATTTAAATTCCACAGGGCAAGCTGAAACATTCGCTTTTAATAGATCAATAGCAAGTGAGGGAGAGGAATTTAAAGTTTCTGTAGTTTTAATTGGAATATTTGTAAAGAAAGTTGCAAATTCCTCAGCAACATTAATGTTATCGCTAACGAGACCGCGGGAAGTTTCCAGTGTGTAATCAGTATTATGTCTTTTGTTCCTGTTCGTTTCATTGTTAATTATTTTCCAAACTGTCTTTATTTTATTGTCTGCTGATTTAACCTTATTGCTAATGTATGAAGCTTTAGCCGCTTTGCAGACATTTTTAAAAGTTTTAGAATAAGTACCAACATACTTATTAAAAGTTTCCGTGTTTATATACGGCTTAAGGCCATACAGTTCAAATAATATTTCCCTACTTTTCCTGATACCTTTAGTTGCCCAGTCACTGAATAAAAACTTGGGGCAAATAGTTTTAGTAATTTTCTTAAAATAATATATTATCACGCTATTTACTATGGGGGATGAGCAATATTGCATTATGTTTGTATTTCTCTATGGTTTACAGCAAATTGTAAAAAGACGAGCCAAACGGTTAGAACATTGCAGATTGTTACAGATTTAACCTTATAACTGATTATCATCACGCTATATCTTTATGGGGCTAAGCAGTCAATCATCATGGCATATGCAGGGTGGATTTATAAGATGGAAAGTAAGGATATCTTAACCGTTGTAGCTACACAAAATCGGTTTTAGGAGACTATACTTAAAAATTTGGGACATTTTGATCTGCATTCACAGATTTAAAAAATAAATTACAGTCTGCAAGAAAACGAGCAATTTTTACTTTTTTTATGCCAATAGATCCTGTTTCATATGAGAGACTAGACCAACTGAGATTTGATGCATCGGATTTGGTACGCTTACGCGAATGACATTTCTGCTAAAGACACTTGTGCGAACCTATTTGCGCGAAAAGATGTGATTTTGTGATGTCTTTTCGTCATGGGTGTCGTTTTTATCGTTTAAGAGGTCTCTGATAACAAAACTGGGGTCAAAATCAAAATTCAACATGGCGCCACCGAAAATTTGCAAATTTTTTCGTCATGGGTCTCGTTTTCATGGTTTTTGAGGGCACTGACCACAATTATGAGGTCAAAATCAAAATTTAAAATGGCGTTACCGAAACTTTGTGATTTTTTTGTCATAGGTGTCGTTTTCATGGTTTTCGAGGGATCTGATGACGATAATGCAGTCAAAATCAAAACTCAAGATGTTGGCGAAGAAAAAACGGAACCCTTCAAGGATCACTTCGTTGTCCGTCCGTCTGTCCGTCTGTCTGCCTGTCGAAACCCTTTTGGCATTGGCAAGCAATGGGTAATTGCCACTGAAAACTGCTGAGTCGACCTCAGGACTAAAACTGGTTCTCACACGGACAACTGAACGTCACTAGCTCCCGCGTCACCAGTATTGAGTCAGTGTGTATTTTGGCTGTTGGGATCAAAACTACAAACGTAGTATACAGGGATTTTGTATAAAAAATAACGTAACATCATGCCCGTATAAGGATTAGGCAGAAGTGTACCGTAAAGTACATCCACATTTCGCCAGTTATGTTTAGGTCCCATGTAATAGGGGGCGAGCCTATTGCCACTAACCGGGCACAAACTCAGACTTCGGACTTTTTCGATAAATTTCAGATGAAAAACCCAATAACACTTTGCCAGACCCGGGAATCGAACCCAGGACCTCATGCTCAACATTACCGCTTCCAACCACTAGTCCAACGAGGCCGTTTTCTATAAAAATGTGGCTATTCTACTACTTCCACGCCAAGTCGCGGGCAGAAGCTAGCTTTTCTAAAACCTATCCTTTCTTATCTTGCTAAGTCGTATAGATTTTTAACTTACCAATACTAAACAATATGTTCATTAATAACACTAAAAAGCTTTAAATAAAACAAATTATTAAAAAAAAATAACCCGACTGCAAAAAAATGAACTGAAAAGATGGAAACAAGATGAAAAGAAAACCAGTATCCTTTAACGATACTGAACGCCCTAAAATTTGCCTCCGACTGCATTTATTTATTTTTGATATTAAAGTATCAAAAATAAATAAATGCAGTCGGAGGCAAATTTTAGGGCGTTCGTAACATCCTAGATGCCTCCGACTGCATTTATTTATTTTTGGTACTTAAAGGATACTGGTTTTCTTTTCATCTTGTTTCCATCTTTTCAGTAATTTTTTTTGCAGTCGGGTTATTTTTTTTTTAAATAATTTGCTTTTTATTTCTAAACCTTAAATACATTACTAGTTATAAAACGGCCGTTTAGACGCTCCTCAAGTCTAATGACAGCCTAAACGGCCACTTTTGTTACAGAGCTCTATTAAACATTTACTAAGGAATACTTCGCTAGAATTACAGGCAACGTGATAATCGAACCGAGTGCATTGACCTCAATTATATTATTTAAAAATTGCACCGTTATCGCAGGAATGCATTGCAATATCGTTCAAAAAACAAGGGACTATGAACTTTACGTCCTTGTGATAAAGTACAAAAAGTGTTTTGAGAGCAGATATATTGAGGCTCGATGGAGCGTGTAATGGCGCGTGGCGTCACAGGCTTTGTATAGCGGAGCAGTGTGTCGCAACCATTACCACTACAATGGCCGATTTCTTTTAATTAAATCTAGACTAGTTTCGTAAATCGAGCACTATGCTTCAGCGTTTAAATACTGATTCAGTTATGTTTTTCAGTACCTATGCAATTATCATTAGGTACGCGCACACTAAAGTTCTAAAACGTACGATCCACGTGGGGAAACGAAACCAGCATGTCGATTCTATAACCATCTTACCGTGAAAACATAAGTGAAGTGAGCGTGGAATAAGCTGTCTGTGTGGGTGATACACCTGATGCTAGGGCCGCACCAAATATTACATTTACAAAATCAAATTAAATTTTTTTTTTTTAATAATATTTTTATGCTAATTCTGTTTATCATTTTATATTATTTCACAGCTAGTATTTAAGTGTCTAAACATAGTAATGTTTAAGGACTATTCTATGAAAAAAAAAAAAAATCAAAATTGAGTTTCTGACTGATTTTCTGTTTTGCTATTTTATTTAAAAAACTCCTAATTAGTAATGTTTAGACACTTAAATACTAGCTTTGAAATAATATAAAATTATCATTAAAATCTCGATTATGATTCTAAATGTAATGCTTGGTAAATCCCTAGCATGAATGAGATGACACTGACAGTTCACTCCACGCAAGATTACACGGTGAGTTTTTCTGCAGAATAGCACTGCAGGTTTTTTTAACCAAATGAAGCTAAAAAAGCGGGCAAGTGCGAGTCGAACTCGTACACGCACGTACGTTCCGTACCACTGTAGATTTAAAACTATCGAGCAAAAAAACTTTTTTTTTCTTCACTTTATTTTTTTTTTTTTTTTATAGCGGCCGGCATACTACTTTGTGAAAATTTCAAATCTCCAACTTAATAGTTGGAAAGTTGAAATTTTCAACTATTAAGTTTAACAGATCAGTTATCATTTTTTTTTTTTACATTTTTTGCGGTAGTAGGTCGGGCGGTTCAAAAGATACAGCCCTGTGACAGACGGACGGACAGCGGAGCCTAATCTAATCTATTCCATCAATGGAAATTAAATGATATGCCAAGGTCTGGTGCTAGTTACTTGAATATGAAATTTAGTAAGAACAGGTTTAAAAGAAGATTGAAATATTGTCAAAATCACAAAGATCAAAATATAATATATCGATAATTTAGCTGTAAAATAAAGTCAGAAAAATTTCGTAAAGTTTTGGAAACAAACTAATAAGTTGAATCAAAAACCGGGCCTTCCTGTGAGTGTAGATGGGGAGACGGACGCAAAGTGTATAGCGAATATTTTTAAAGACCACTGTAGGGTGCGGTTGCGTTGACTCAGGAGCAAGGTGGGACAGTGGATGGTCTGATTGACTCGGAGGCTCCCTGGGGGGTCACTGCCAAGGATATTAGGCAAGACGGATTAGGTGTTGAGCACATGCTGTACGCTGGACCTCATATATACCGCATACTTGCGATGCTTTTAACATTTTGCGTCCGTCACACCTATCTTCCAGTGGATTTAATAGAAAGTGTGGTAGTGCCCGTAATTAGAAATAAAACCGGTGATGTCTCTGACAAAAGCAACTACAGGCCTATCTCCTTAGCTACAGTAGTTGGGAAGGTGCTTGATGGTCTGCTTGAGCGTCAGCTTAATAGCCATTTAACATTAAATGATGCGCAGTTTGGCTTCCGACTCAAATTGTCAACGGAGAGTGCTATCCTGGCACTGACGCAGACAGTAAGGTATTATACAGACAGAAAAACGCTAGTTTATACTGCCTTTCTTGACCTTTCCAAGGCTTTTCACCTCGTATCCTATGAAAAGCTGTGGTCGAAGCTCCATAGTTTAAATATGCCTAGAGAGCTAGTTAACTTGTTGAAGTTTTGGTACAGCTCTCAAACGAATCGTGTCAGGTGGAATAATGTGGCTTCCGAGCCGTATTTGTTGCAATGTGGGGTTAGGCAGAGTGGACTGACCTCACCTGCTCTGTTTAACCTGTACATGAATGACCTGATTGATGAGCTCAGCAGGACAAGTGTCGGCTGTTCAATAGATGGTGTCATGGTTAACAGTCTGAGTTATGCAGTCGATATGGTGCTGCTGGGCCCATAGTACACTCCGGAAATTGCTTGTTGTATGTTAATCCTATGCGGTGACGCATGAGCTTGCATACAACGTTAAAAAATCGTTAATGTTGGTTTTTAAAAGTAAACATGTATCGGTTGGTAATGTTCCTCTCGTGACTATAGGCGGAACACCATTGCAGCGTTACTCAGGTTAAGTACCTAGGACATGTGGTCATAGAGGACTTATCTGATGATGCAGATGTAGACAGGGAGCGTAGGGCGTTGGCGGTTTGGTGCAATATGTTAGCCCGCAGGTTTGCGTGCAGTAGTGGGGATGTAAAGGTGTATCTTTTTAAGGCATACTGCGAAACCTTCTACACGTGCAGCTTGTGGGTGAAGTATACAGGGGGCCTAGCGCCCTACGCGTTCAGTATAATAATGGATTTAGGATGTTGATGGGGCTTCCACGCTTCTGCAGCGCTTCGCAGATATTCGCGGAAACCCAAGTCGACGATTTTCATGGTATAATATTAGAAAGAGGGCAGCGTCAATTATGGGTAGATTGCGCGAAAGCTCCAACTGCATCCTTAAAACATTATATGATAAGGTGGACAGCCCCTTCATTAGGCACTGGGTGCGGAGGCACGTGCCGACATGTGTTGAGGAACGTAGTTATTAGTTGTTAAGTGAGTTTGTAAGTTTTACTAACATAGTTTTTAAGTCGTCGCTACGAATTATATGGAACATGTGCATTTTTATGTGTGATACCACCCTTTGGGTACGGCACCCTGAAATGCAATGTTTGTCTAGTAGTAAACTGCAATAAAATACGAAACAAACATCTAATTGTTATTTCCTCTCCGTATCTTTATGGGTACTTGACAACTTGGTAATAGCCTATAATCAGGGCTATCAATTAACCGTGGTCGAGATCACGACAGACTGACACGTCGTTCATTGTTCTTAAGGAAAGACTGATCTAAACAAAGGATCATGAATAAAAATGAACAAAATAATAATTATTATTATTAGAGTCCTCATCATTAACACTTTCTTATGCAACTCGAATTATAATTGCCAAGAAACATCGACAAGAACAATTGAAATAAAATGTCCTATACAGTACTAGATTGAAATTAATATGTTGCGCAAGTTTCAATGACGATGACGACCGCGATCATTTCTTTTACTTAACTTTAAAACCCATAACGAATCAATAAGTGAAAAGTTTACACAATCTACAGAACTAGCCTGCTTAGGTGCACCAAACCCTGTTTCCTGAAATTAGGTTTCTTCAATGCTAATAGCATTTCCTGTCAACGTGATGACATCGCCACTTTCGTCCACGACCATCAGCTTGACATTCTCCTTATACAGGAGACTTTTCTGAAGCCCACCAAAGAGACCCAAACATTGCTAACTATAAAAATAGTTCGCAACGACAGGTCTCGTTGTCACAAGGGCGATACCTTCGTTTACTACAGAAAGGCACTACATCCCCTTGATCCACCCCCTCTCCTCTCTCATCTAGAGAGCTCTCTCTGTCGGCTCAGCATGACTGTTTATCAAACAATCACCATCATCTCCGCTTATATCCCACCTACGGTACAATGGTGCGGAAGATCCCATGTCTCTCACTAAGGACCTCACTGCCCTCTTCGGTCTGAGTGACTCTGTCAGCTTGAGATTTCAATGCCAAACATCCCGCTTAGAACAGCAGCACGGCGCTTGAGCACCGTGCTCAACTTCGATGTCATCGCTCCGATGAATCCTACCCATTTCCTTAGTGATCCCAATTAGCTTCCCGATGTACTCGATGTAGCGCTGCTGAAGAATGTAAACCTCAGTTTGCCATCTATTGAAACGCTACACGAGCTTAATTCTGACCACACCGTCCAGTTGTCATGCATCTAGCCCCCTACTCGGTCCCGCTCGATCCCAACCAGCCCCCTCCAACCCAAGTAATAACCGACTAGAGGAAAGTAAGCGAAATACTCACTGGACACCATCCCTGACCACGTAGTATCAGTCGCAGACACGACGGGCGTGCTTAACTCGTTTACAGAACACAGAAGTTCCAGCGATGCATATTATTATTATAAAATTAAAGACTACGTTTATGACAAGGAATATAATAATTTCTTCTGCTCATATCATTTCCCAGTACCTCATTCGGCATAACTATGTAAATGTCTATTAACTGCTCCCAAATTACGATGTTAATTTTTGTACATACTTCCTTAACATAATCTTTTAGCATAAATTATATATATAAAGTTCGTCACAGACGTCACGGTAGCAATTATGATACATCCATCCAATGCATTCAGCAAGGGTGTTATTTGTGATTAAAAATTACTATTATTGAATAGTGTAAAAATTACTATTACTATTATTGAAAAACCTTTCAAGTGAAGGTGATGAACAAGTTAAACAAATTCTAAAGCTAAAACAAAATAGTTTTCTTGTAAAAACCATTTTTAAAACAAGCTTTTAATAAACTAAAAAGTAGTAAATAAAATATACGTAAACAGCGTGAGGCGTGAGCGTCCTTACACTTTCAAAGCCTCAAGCTTTTAAGAAAATGTTAAAGCTCTATGTTTACGTAGGTTTTATTTAGTACTTTTAGTTCATTAAAAGCTTGTATTTAAAAAGGTTTGTACTTAAATTTTATTTGTATCTCTGGCGGGGGCAGCTGCCCAACCCTGCCCCCCTTTTGTATCTCTGGCGGGGGCAGCTGCCCAACCCTGCCCCCCTTTTGTATCTATGGCGGGGGCAGCTGCCCAACCCTGCCACCCTTTTGTATCTCTGGCGGGGGCAGCTGCCTAACCCTGCCCCCCTTTTGCGACGGCCTTGTTCAGGAGTGTGAAGACTGGCACAAGAACAGAGAGGCCTACGCCCAGCAGTGGGTGAGGTCGGGCTGTGGATGATGACGAGGAGCTAATATTAACAACAGATCCAGTATGTCTGTTGTTTCATCGGCGGAGAGAGGGTCTGCCGCGGTCATCGGAATCCCTTCACCAACGAACCTTGGCTTATAATTGATGCATTTAAACACTTATCCTCAGGTCAATGTTTTTGTGACGCGACAATTACCCACTTTCGTCGACATTGCGATTGTTTGTTGTTATAAAAACTTTAGCGATCTAATTTATCTGTGACAACGCCTTCGGTAAGAAAAAGGCGAATAAATTAATCGTCACGCGCCAGGGAATCCGACGTGCACACAGAAATTGAAACGTTTTTCGTATTATAGATTTAATTCTTTGAAGAAATGGTTGTAAGTCCAATAAGTAGATATATCGCAGCCATCTGGTTAAATTTCTAAATGGACGCCTTATAGGCCGTTCATTAAACGCCGGCATCCAATTGGATGCCTAGGCCGATAGTTAATTGAACTAGAATCATTCAACATTTAACACTTTGGCGTATTGAAAGTTAGCCTTGTGAAGATGCAGTCATCTTGTTACTTGGCTGATTCTTGGTCAGTACCAAGACTCAGCCAAACGATTTTAGTTCAAAACAAATTGTTTGTGGTTGGTATGATACCATCTTCAGTTATTGAATCATTTGGGTTAGGTTAGGTTAGAACGATGCTTGGAAGCGAGGGGGCCTGGACAGCGGTCGCCTCCTTCTGCGAGGACGTAATGTCGCAGAAGGAGGACGCGGAGCGCGCACGGGAGGACGACCCTCTCGCAGCGCCGCTCCGCAGGTGAAGACGGGGCATGAGAAGGCGATTGTACGATCGTCGTCTTATGCCCCCTGGTGGTGAACAGCGGGAGACGGGTGCGAGGGCGCCTTCTCCTGCATTGCACAGTTCACCATCCATGTCGGGCGGGAATGACAGAGCGCTCGCGGTCATTCCTGGGCCCCTCCCCGATGGGGGGGGCGTGTCGGGCCCGCCTGCAAGGCGGGCGGTCGTCAGCGGGGGACTGGATGTTATGGCTCTGCCGGATTCCCAGTCCTTCTCCTTGCAGATGGGGTAGCGCCGCTGGGTCGTTTAGTGGGTATACCAAATTTTCCGGGGAGTCCCACATACCCCTTCCATCTCCCGATGGGTGGGTATGCGTAATGCATTTTTCCCAGCGTCAAAAAAAAAAAAAAAGGTTAGGTTAGAACAGTGATCATTATCGCGAGTTAAGGCGACCGAGCGATGCGAGCGTGCCGCGGCAGCGACCGCCGTATAATCTAGGTTGAGTCTCTAGATTATCACTGATAGCACACCTCCGCGTCCGCCGCGAAACCATAGCAAACAATAGCGAAACCGCAGTAGTTCAGTGGTACTGGTTCGCGTCATGTTCCGCTACTCAAATCGGATGTGAGTAGCGGAACATGACGCGAACCAGTACAATTGAACTATTGCGGTTTTGCTGCTATGGTTTCGCGGCGGAGGTGTGTAAAATTCTAGTAAAAACATAAAAACAATAAAAAAATTACAATACTTTCATGAATCCCTCTCACAGTATTTAAGGCATGCCAATAAAAAATCATCTATCAGCGTATAAGTTGTGAATTGTAGTTTATTGTCATTTAAACTATATATATATTACATATTTGTACAGTATAATAGTAGTTTATGAAACTATTGCATAATAAGGGGTATTAAAACACGAGTGTGTGTTTAAAAACCGATTCGGCCGCAAACGAATCAAGCTTAACTTTTTTTTTTTAACTTTCCCGTTGCCCTGCAGTGGGACAACACAGGCTAACAAGAACTAACTACCAAAAGTACTGCAATCTATACTAAATACCACAAAATGAGTTGAGCAATCATTTCTCGTAGACTCGTAGCCGTAGCAGCGGCGTGGCGGCGGCGTAGCGGCGGCGTAGCGGCAGCGTAGCGGCCTACGACAGAGGACTGCGTTTAACACAACTGCGAAGTGACAAAAATGTGCACCGTTTGAGTTTTCTTGTTTATATTGTTAGCACGAGCCACAAACTATATAACACAAACAAGTAAACACAAGTATCTAGCTAACATTAGCTTGTGCCCGGTAAATTGTGTGCAAACCGTTAAGCGCACGGTGTTTCATTGTGACGCTTCCTCCGCGCCGAACTTGGGGCGAAAACGTATGTATGTTTAACACGAGTTATTAACACTAGGATAATATTTAATTTTTATAGTTAGCTCGTTAATTATGTATAATGATAATTATGTAAGTTGGAGCTAAAATAAAATTAATAATACTGTGTTCATGAAAAACTTAGTAGGTACAATAGGGTATCTAAATACTATATGTATCTGTATATAAAAGGTAATGAAAATAATTGATTTGCGGATTTAAGACACATCTCCTGCGTGCCAGTAATTCAGCCTATTACATTATACGACTCAGTAGAGGCCTGTCTAAGAAACACTATGTATCTGAGCAACAAATCCAGGCTTATGTGTGCCATGGCCATATACTCGTATCGTTTCTCCCACAGCTCCACTATCCACAGCATGCTCAGTGCCCGGCATCATAATATGTATGAGACTCGTGACTCGACTTTTGGTTATAATTAAGTATGTAAACATGACAATGTTTTATATTCCGTCTCGCTCACACACAGTCGGAACCAGAAATTAAAATTGATTTCGTCTTCTAATAACTGCGTCTCGTTGGTCCAGTCAAGTTGCAAGTGCTATTGCTGTGAATGGGTTCCTGAGTTGGATCCTCATTGGGGTGCCCACATTAGAGCTCTTTCAGGTAGATTAAGTTCAGCTGCTTATGCAGTAAGAAAAATAAGGCAGTTGACAGATATAGCCACAGCTAGGTTAGTATACTTTGCTTATTTCCACAGTATTATGTCGTATGGCGTTTTGCTGTGTGGATCGGCAGCCGACGTGGATTCAATTTTCATTTTACAAAAGAGGGCAATCCGCGCGGTCTATAGAATGGGTCCTCGTGAGTCCCTTAGAATCAAATTCAAAGAAATTGATGTACTAACTCTGCCTTCTCTTTATATCTTAGAAAGTATTTTATATGTTCGCAAAAACTTAGGCCTTTTTAAAATAAGAAGCGATTTCCATAATATAAATACACGTATTAAACATGAAATTGTGATACCCAAATTTAGATTAACTAAAACAAGCAAGTCATTTCTTATTAACAGTATCCGCTTTTATAACAAGTTGCCAAAGTCTGTTACAGAACTTAGCGATGGAAAATTCAAAAACCACATCAAACGTGTCCTTATCAAAAAAGCATATTATAAGATTAAAGACGACGTTGAAGACAAGGAAGTTTGGCATTAATTCCTGCTGCACATGTGGCTTCCCTGGTACCTCATTAACGGCAAAAATATGTAAATGTCCATTAACTGCTCCCAAGTTGCGATGTTTATGTTATTTATTTTTTACATACTTCCTTGACATAATCGATGTTTTTTTATTTCAACAAGGCTCTAACTTTTATTAGTTAATCATATTTTATATCGTTTTTTTGTTAATGTGAGGACGTTGTAGGCTTAATATACTGTAGATCTGTAGACCATTTTCTATTTTGTTAATTACCTGGTACTTTTGACGGGCCTACGCTGTCCTCTCATACGAGTACTTTGAAAATATTGTAAAAGCCCATTTTTTTATTTTTTTTATTGAGTAACCGTGGAGTTTCTTGCTGGCTCTTCTCCATAGGAAACGACCAATTGGAACCGTGCACCTAGCTTCTGACGTTTCATAAGTGCCCATGTAGGCTTATGTGAAATAAAAATATTTTTGATTTGATCCCCAGGTCACCCGACTGATATTGGGTTTTGAATTAGGAAGTTCTCAGCAGTAGCAGTCCGGACAGCTGTAGCAGTCTGGACTTGTTTGCTTGCGTGTACGGCAATACACAGTATTGCCTTACACGCAAGCAAACAAGTCCAGACTTATTCTTAGTCCAGATTACTAAATTCCTGGCGAAATTAGAGTATATTAAATGATAAATGATTTATTTTCTGTAAGTAGGTTTGTACAAACAATTTACACGTCAATCATATAAAAAAAAAACTAGATGAGGTCGGAGTTTCGTAACTAACTACTCTGAGAAGAAAGACCGAAACAAACTCAGAAGTCACAGTCTCTTTTAAAGTCCAGACATAATCTTGGTCAAATCACGTGAAGACCATGTAGATTGATGCCTGAAATGATCTTTTGATCTTTTACTATACATCATCGCTGTACCTACCCCTTCTCGAAATGCAGGCATAATGTTATGTTGCATGCAATAATAACAGAAATCCTTGTTGTCGTGCAGGTATCACAGTGGGACTGACAGTGATCCCGCAGGCTATAGCGTACGCAGGCGTGGCCGGCCTGCCACCGCAGTACGGACTATACTCCTCGTTCATGGCGTGCTTCGTGTACACGGTGTTCGGCAGCGTGAAGGACTCCGCCATCGGGCCCACGGCTATCGCAGCCATCTTGACGAGGGAGAACCTGCACGGGCTGGGCCCCGAGTTCGCCGTCCTGCTCGCCTTCCTGTCCGGCTGCGTCGAGCTGCTCATGGGGATCCTGCAGCTTGGTGAGTTGTTACTATCTACGTGAGTTGTTACTATCGCACGTAACACGTTACTTAAACTTCAGAAACCGCCCTTGCTGCTACGAAATAAATACGCAATGTCTAATTGTGACGACGCGCTGTTAAATGTACCTACTTATTGTAAGTTGTTAGTTGTATTTGATGGTTTCATTGTTCGATGACAACAACCAAAATTACAACGGTACCTTAAGATTGTTCTGTCTTCATATTATTGGCAAAACTCCCCATGTGACATGTGACAGTGACACTCGTGTGACGTGACACAAACCAGCGCGAGCGCCGACCGACCCAACTGTGAAATGAGATGCATTTTGTTCAAAGTGGTTTGTAGTCGCAACAATTGAGCACAATTCGACAATACGCTATCTACGGGTTTCTCTCTATTGTCAGTAGGTATTCTGTTTTTAATTTACTATATAGTAAACAGAACGTTCATTGTTATTCATAGTCTGTTACAAAATGTTTATTTGAGTTCTAAAGAACGTTACCTTTAGTTATCTCTATGACTGAAGAGGTCTAGTTGAATACTCATTTCAATTAACAAAATATGAATACTCTCTACGCAATACTTAATCCACAGCATTCCACGATAGTGCAATAAATAAAAAAAGTAAACGTGAAGAAACTTCAAGATCAGAGGAACGCGAAGTTATGTACGGAGTACCTCAAGGCAGTGTATTGGGACCTCCGTTGTTCAACCTGTATATAAATGACTTGCCTAAAGTTACTGAACAACCGATGACACTTTTTGCTGACGATTGCACTATGACAATAGCTTGTAATGACATAAACAAGTATGAACATGACATTAATAATTCACTAATATCTTTTATAAATTGGTTAAATGATAATAATTTAATAATTAATTTAAAAAAGACTAACGTAATGCAGTTTAGACAACGTACACAAACAATCAACAATCTTAATATTCAATTTGATAATATAAATATCCATGAAGCTGACACAATAAAATTTCTGGGACTAATAATAGATTCTAGATTGAATTGGAAACCTCAAATAGAGGCACTTAGTAAAACATGTAGTAGTGCAGCCTCCGCTCTGAAACATGTAGTAGTGCAGCCTCCGCTCTGAAACATGTAGTAGTGCAGCCTCCGCTCTGAAACATGTAGTAGTGCAGCCTCCGCTCTGAAACATGTAGTAGTGCAGCCTCCGCTCTGAAACATGTAGTAGTGCAGCCTCCGCTCTGAAACATGTAGTAGTGCAGCCTCCGCTCTGAAACATGTAGTAGTGCAGCCTCCGCTCTGAAACATGTAGTAGTGCAGCCTCCGCTCTGAAACATGTAGTAGTGCAGCCTCCGCTCTGAAACATGTAGTAGTGCAGCCTCCGCTCTGAAACATGTAGTAGTGCAGCCTCCGCTCTGAAACATGTAGTAGTGCAGCCTCCGCTCTGAAACATGTAGTAGTGCAGCCTCCGCTCTGAAACAGCTTGCTGTGGTTCTCAACACAGATGCGCTAATTATTGCTTACTATTTTTAGCTGAATCAATTCTTAGATATGGAGTCATCTTTTGGGGGAACAGCACGGACAATGAAATAGCGTTTCAGGCACAGAAAAGGTGCATTAGATCGATGTTTAGACTGCAAACAACGGACAGCTGTAAATCTTATTTTATAGAACGTAAGATATTGACATTGCCCTCGTTATATATCCTGGGAGCATCTTTTGCATGGGTCCGGCCATCTTTAATAAATTGCCCAAATCATGGAGATCGTTAAATAAATCGATCGTGAAAGAGCATATTACAGTACAGCAGAGTTTATGAAAGAGGACAATTTTTCTTCGTTTTTGAGATGACGATATTGTATTGTAATCTATTGTATTTTTGTGAAATAATTGTAATTTGGATTTTTTTATGACAGCAATTCATATTTTTATTGACTAATTTATTTAATGACTACGTTGACATTTAATTTTATATAAAATATGCTTGCTGAATTGTAATGATACCTAATTTTTAATTAATAATGATGATTTAATAAGTACCTACATAATTTCTATAATGTAATTTTGTTGAATATTATCACGGTTTGTGCACCATCTCTTCTTACCAATTTGTACGTCACGATATGCGGCTGAACATGTTAGAACTTTCAGCAAAAAACATCTCCATTTTCAAGCTTTTCTGTAGCAGCTTAGTACTTGGAAGTGACAAGCACAATCTGATGTTAAGTGGCGAAACATTTAAAAACAAATGCGTTATCAGTTTATCACACTTGCTGACATGCACATTTCCAGTAAAATTTAATTAGTGTTAGTTAGTTATACAGTGGCGTAGCGCCCGCCGGCGGCGGCGGTTACAAGAATATCAGTGTGTTTTGTATTGTGACATAGTACGTTATGTCAGTGAGTCAGCATTATCTCAACAAAGACAAGCGGTTCAAACACTGTTATTTACTTAATCACTTGAATAAACAATCATGAGGTACATGCTATACTGTCTGTGTTAATGTTATTATTGTGTCAATAACCACGTCTTCTGTCTTCCGCGAGCTTGGCTCATTGACGTACGTCTCAACATAATCTCAACCGTTTGCAGGATCACTTGCTTCATAAACTTATTAATAAGTTAGTTAGTAAAACAGTGTTAAATAATTAAATCAATGACTAAGAGAGAATTATCCACATCATTGGTTACTAAAGTTTCTTAACAGTACATGTAATTTTTACTTTATACATCTTATCCTACAACTGCTTTATTTCACGAGGTGATTGGAAGGAATGTCAACAAGCGCATATAAACTATGTTGATGACCACTTCAGAAATACTCTAATGGGTGACGACCACCTGAGTCAGCGCTCGGCATGCCGCTGTTATTTTAATGATGTTATGTGCAATTATTTATGCGTTTCTTGTCAGTTTGATACTCACTTAGTCATTAAGTGAAACTTAATTCTTGTCTACTACCTACTTAGATTTTGGGCAGGTAATAGTAATAGACCGTACACTCGCTTCACGAAAAGATCGTATCACAACAACCAACCACCAACAACTCAACATCACCCATCTGTCTGAGACAGCAGCCTATGAAATTGGGTCATTAAGTCAACATAGTACTCTATAGCTTAAAATTTAAATAGCGCCAAAGACCCGTCTTAAATATAAGAAACCAAAGCAAATAGGAATATTAGCATTACCTGTAAACAGTCCAATGTTTGATAAAATATAAACTTACCTATAATTACATGCCCATTGCTCATACGCAGAAAATAGGGGTGAAGCATGTACCATTGTAGATTGTGAAACTGAAAATCATTGAATTTATGTTCAATCTGTAATAGAGTAAAAAAAAACATACGTTGATACGTAGAAACTATAGCACACAGCACTTCATGACTGGTTGTTTGGGCGCAGGTTTCCTAATCGACTTCATCAGCGGCCCCGTGTCCGTGGGCTTCACGTCGGCAGCTGCCATTATAATCGCCACCACGCAGGTCAAGGACATCCTGGGGCTCAGCTTTCCAGGAGGCAAGTTCTTACAGGTAACGTACTATTTGGACAAGCCACTCAACCCACGGTGTGATTTATTCCCAAGGCGGTTGAAAATTACTCCATGGCCTGGGGTAACCTTTGCAAAATGGGAATGTTTTCAGTTGAGTTAGTAAGTAGCAATAGTTGTTTCATACCAAGTGGAACAACGGAAATACATTTTGGTAGCCGATTCGAAGCCTATATCTTACTTAGGTAACTACAGGCTTTGCTTAGGCTACCAAAATGTAGTGTAATGATTCAGATAGTAGTTGTCTTTAAAGGACTTATACCAATGAGTAGGTTTGTCCGTCTGTCGAACGTGCTCACAGTGGAAGGTGATGTAAAAAAGTGTTTATAAAGTTTTTGTGCCATTAAAAAATAATTAAGAGCTGTTTTTATTGACATAATTAGAAACTTTTTGCATGTCTCGATTTGACAGCCCTTTCTATCGACCTTCGTATAACAACGACGTGCCTTCGTCTTTGTTTTCTACCGGTTCTTATTGATCTTCTCTAACCTAATTAGGTATAACTTAGCCCTATATCTAGGTTTATGTTATACCTGCCCGACCTACTGAGAAACTTCGTCAGGTTTGGGTTTTTGGCAGAAATTATATTCTGTTTTTTTTTTTATTATTGAGTGTCCATTTAAGTAGATACTGTATAGGTTCTATGATTATGCATCATACTGGCCGCTAGTTAGCATTGGCAGCTTAGTAAAAATAAATATAAAAATATGAATGAAGAATTGAAAGGATGAATAGTCACAGAGAGACAGACTTAGCTTACGAACGAATATGTATTGAATTTAAAAAAGATATAAATATAAATCTATTTATCCAAAAGGATTATTATTTAATAGCACTTCCCGCACACTACAATTGGTGGAGGCGCCGGGTATTCGAGCCACAGCGGGCTAAACCGTGCACCATATTCCATGGGCAAATTTATTCGACTCACGTCAAGACACGAGATGCAGACTCGGCCGCACTACAGTACCTAACGAAGTGTCAGTTCTGTTCGTGTTGCAAGCAGCGCAGTAAGTGCAACAAGTGGTCGTTGCAGGTGTGGACGGGGCTGTACGAGCACATCGGCGAGACGCGTCTGTGGGACTCCGTGCTCGGCATCTCCTGCATCGTCGTGCTGCTACTGCTCAGGGTACGTGTCAAGCTTGTTTGCACTAACAACGCTATGCTCTTACAGTCTGGCTACTGCACAGTTTTAACAAGGACTGTGGTTGCTAGAATATTGTGTCGCTAAACATCTTCTTCTAATCGCGTCGGTACACTGGTATAGTAGACTGCATGTCTACTATACCAGTGTGCCCTACAATTTGGAATCGTAAGGAAATCTAACGCGCACGTAGACAAAATGCCTATAAGATTTCTATACGATTCAAAATTGTCCGCGGTCAAAAGTCCCTCGTCTGCGCAAGCCTTGAAGCTGGCTTAGTTTAGTACGGAGATTCAATAGTATACCTAAGAGGCCAGCTCGTACCTACTGGGTTTGTGTGACTACTGATGAGTTATGTTACTTCCAGAAAGTGAAGGACATAAAAGTGAACCCCAAGCCGGACCCCGAGTCGGCGGGCGCGGACGCTGGGGGGTCGCGCTTGCGCCGCGGCGCTGCGCACGCGCTGTGGTTCCTGTCCACGACGCGCAACATCCTCGTGGTGCTGCTGTGCGCGGGGCTCGCCTACTACTTCGACACGCAGAGGAAGTCGCCCTTCGTACTCACAGGTGACCGCGTCATGCACATTCCGTGACAACCATTCTGGTCAGAATTTGACTGTCACACATCGATATCAATAGTCGCGATCCAGATTGGCAGCTACAACGTCAATCACCATCGTGAGGCGGTCTAATAAATCTCTGAGAATTCCAAATCAAATGTGTATCTATTATTTAGAAACTTTTATACACGTAACATACGTGCCTGCTCTTACCGAGGGTTGATGGTTAGTTTCCACTGTCAGCCGGATTTCATATTCTGCTAGTTAGCATGCCATTTAATGATACATATGATTTTGATTTTTCAGATAGAAAATCTACTTAATAATAGTCGTAAATTCACTGACAGACAACGCACAGCCTAAGCTTAAAAGCTTGAAATGCACCAACAAGAATTCATTATAATTATAATGACGGTGTTTACTAGGTACGGAAGGATTTTTGTAAATTCGTCTCTTGCCGTCTTATTACAAAACAAGATTTTTGACATGGCTGAAACCATGGAGCCAGTTTTTGTAATAAGAACGTAACTGTGATTGAAATACCGTTCTTTATACAAAACTGAAACCTTAGTTCAGTACCAAATTGTCAGTTTTGTATTAGCAACTTTACCATAGACGGAATAAAGTTCGAAATTCAATAATGGCTCCATTGTTTAAACTTGAGTCTGAAGATAAACCTTGTTTTGTAATAAGGCCCTTGGAGTTCAAATTTGTATGAAAGTTCGCCTTGGCGCATAATTTGTATGTATAAAAGCGCCGATGTTTACTTTCTGTTCTATTTACATATATCGGCAAGCTCTAACGGTAGGTACTATCATACTGTATGTTCCAGGCGAGGTGAAACCAGGTCTGCCGGAGCTGTCGGCGCCGCCGTTCTCGGCCACGGTCGGAAACCACACCTACGCGTTCTCGGAGATGGCCTCCACGCTGGGCTCGGCCATCTTCGTGGTCCCGCTGTTGTCCATACTCGAGAACATCGCCCTCGCCAAAGTGTTCTGTGAGTATCACATTTGTTATGTTTCTAAAGGAAAGAAGTTTCGATATTTATACTTCCTTGATGCTTAAAGGCTCGTACAGGCTGGACCGATATCGCGTGACAGGCAGCGCGACCCTTGTGGCGCCCGCGATATCATGTGAATTCCTATTAGCATAGACAGATTTGAAGTTAATAGTTCTATCACATCGAAGAAGGTCCTTCCAAACAATTTTAGATGTTGATCAGTGGCGATCTTGTATTAGTGCATCTGAATCGAAACAGCTTGAATTTAGACACATTTATAAGCTATCATTGGAATTAGCAAGACTTCCTTCTAGAGCGACCAGTAAAATTTATGAAGTCAAGTTTAATTTTAGACAAAGTTAATATTTTTTTATGTAGCGGAGGGCAAGTACGTGGACGCAACGCAGGAAATGGTGGCGCTGGGCGTCTGCAATATGGCGTCGGCGTTCGTGCACTCCATGCCCGTGTCCGGCGCCCTGTCGCGGGGCGCCGTCAACCACGCCAGCGGCGTCGCCTCCACCGCCGGCGGCCTGTACACCGGCGCGCTGGTGCTGCTGTCCTTACAGGTGACACACACACAAAGCTACACTACAACACGTCGCCTCCACCGCCGGCGGCCTGTACACCGGCGCGCTGGTGCTGCTGTCCTTACAGGTGACACACACACAAAGCTACACTACAACACGTCGCCTCCACCGCCGGCGGCCTGTACACCGGCGCGCTGGTGCTGCTGTCCTTACAGGTGACACACACACAAAGCTACACTACAACACGTCGCCTCCACCGCCGGCGGCCTGTACACCGGCGCGCTGGTGCTGCTGTCCTTACAGGTGACACACACACAAAGCTACACTACAACACGTCGCCTCCACCGCCGGTGGCCTGTACACCGGCGCGCTGGTGCTGCTGTCCTTACAGGTGACACACACACAAAGCTACACTACAACACGTCGCCTCCACCGCCGGCGGCCTGTACACCGGCGCGCTGGTGCTGCTGTCCTTACAGGTGACACACACACAAAGCTACACTACAACACGTCGCCTCCACCGCCGGCGGCCTGTACACCGGCGCGCTGGTGCTGCTGTCCTTACAGGTGACACACACACAAAGCTACACTACAACACGTCGCCTCCACCGCCGGCGGCCTGTACACCGGCGCGCTGGTGCTGCTGTCCTTACAGGTGACACACACACAAAGCTACACTACAACACGTCGCCTCCACCGCCGGTGGCCTGTACACCGGCGCGCTGGTGCTGCTGTCCTTACAGGTGACACACACACACAAAGCTACACTACAACACGTCGCCTCCACCGCCGGCGGCCTGTACACCGGCGCGCTGGTGCTGCTGTCCTTACAGGTGACACACACACAAAGCTACACTACAACACGTCGCCTCCACCGCCGGCGGCCTGTACACCGGCGCGCTGGTGCTGCTGTCCTTACAGGTGACACACACACAAAGCTACACTACAACACGTCGCCTCCACCGCCGGCGGCCTGTACACCGGCGCGCTGGTGCTGCTGTCCTTACAGGTGACACACACACAAAGCTACACTACAACACGTCGCCTCCACCGCCGGTGGCCTGTACACCGGCGCGCTGGTGCTGCTGTCCTTACAGGTGACACACACACAAAGCTACACTACAACACGTGGCCTCCACCGCCGGCGGCCTGTACACCGGCGCGCTGGTGCTGCTGTCCTTACAGGTGACACACACACATAGCTACACTCCAACACGTCGCCTCCACCGCCGGCGGCCTGTACACCGGCGCGCTGGTGCTGCTGTCCTTACACGTGACACACACATACATAGCTACTCCACAACAAACTGGCCCCTACGCAGCCTTGCGTATTATTCACAGTCCCCTCTTAACTCACTGACTGGGTAGTACCGGCGTTAGGGTAGGGCGCACCACATCATGTACTATGCTGTCTGGCAGTGCTAGACTAAGGGGAGAGAGGTGGGGACAGTTCGCCCCGAACCTACGGTCCTGGGGGGCCTCCAAATCTAGAGGAGTAATTTTTATTCAAGTCTCTTACAAGGCGAAAATATGTTCGGGAAGTAAGAGGCAAAATGCAAAATATAAGCGTAGGAAGCTAACATATTTCTTCGCTCGCTCTCGCACCCTAAATTCTTTTGTTTCTCGTATATACAAATTTATTGAATTTATTGAATGGGCAAAAGAACATCCCTAGCAGCCGAAGTGAGCATTAAACATTGTTGAGCTCGCTTCGCTCGTTTTTGCATCCTACGTTCTCTGAATTCTCAAACTTCTTTGCATAAATGAACAAAGTAACAGAGTAAGGCCTTGTATGAAAGTTCAAAGGAAAACCTAAGCCTTCCGTGGCGGGGTGCTAAAATATGCGAGCTCGCTTGGCTTGCTCTTGCATCCTGCATTTTCCTAATTCTCTAACTTTTCCGCATGAGTCGACGAAATAGGTATTTCTGTATGTGTTTCTGTGTGTCTGTGTTAAAAACAAAATCTAACATAATTATTCGAGGAGGGATCCAAAAATTTTCGAGCTCGCTGCACTTGCTCTTGCATCATCCCATTGCTGCACAAATTGACAAAGTATCTCCTATTAAACAGTATCAATGAACAGGACTAAAACCTAAAATTTCGCCCCTCTACTCTCCAAGAGTAGAGAGGTGCGGCATAGAAATCTCGCTCAAAGCCACAACCGGCACTGAACACACGAGAGTGCCAGTACTTAACACTCTGGACTATACCGACCGGATGGTGTCCAAGGTCCAAGACGTGAACTTTTGTCAACTATTTGGTAATTCTTGTTCCAGTACTTCACGCCATACTTCTACTACATCCCGAAGGCGTCGCTGGCGGCCGTCATCATCGCCGCCGTCGTCTTCATGATGGAGCTGCATGTGTTCAAGCCTATCTGGAGGACTAAGAGTTAGTACCTAACTTAACTAAACCATCATCATCCTTAGCACGACTAAGGATGATGATTCCAAGTTAAATACCTCTATGCTGAATATTATTAAATACAAACCGCCTGCTGTTTTTTAAGACCGCCTGCTTAAGAAAACTCCAAACCCTTGGACCCAAACAGAGGTTCCCTATAATAATCATACGAGGTAACCGAAATAAAAACCGGAAATCCGCCGGAATTTTTAAAATTCCCACTGGACAGGGAATAAATATGGCGGGCGAAGTCCGTTAATATTCCAGTTTAAGAGATCATCCTATACGGTAGTCCCTGAATATCATAAATACTAATTATTTATTTGTGTTTTCGCAGAGTTGGACTTGATCCCGGCAGTGGTGACATTTGTAACGTGCCTAATGCTGCGGCTGGAGCTCGGTATCGTCATCGGCATAGCTGTGAACCTCGTGTTCTTGCTCTACGCATCCGCGCGTCCCTCCGTCAAGGTCACCACGGCTGTCGTGAGTACAACACTGTTTGACGTACACACACACTATTCCTAGGTACACGTGTATACTTAAACAGCAAAAACCCTAAAGAATTGCATCAATAAATGCATAAACGAAGGAAGTACACATGTATACTTAAACAGCAAAACCTAAAGAATTGCAAAAACGAAGGATATTTTCCAAATTCTCTTAAACGTGCAAAAGTAAGTCCCAAATTTAAATCGGGAATCCAAATGGATACAAGTAATTATAGACCTATTAGCGTACTACCAGTACTATCTAAAGTCTATGAAAATGTTCTATATAACCATCTAAACCAATTTCTAACTGACACAGACTTCCTGTAAAAAAAACAATACGGCTTCAGACCAAAGTCCAATACTATCTCTGCGACTGTTGACCTAGTGACAAATATAAGGATCAATATAAATAACCGAAAAACAGGCCTAGGAATATTCATTGACTTAAAAAAGGCATTCGACACTGTCAGCCATGAAATACTATTGCAAAAACTGAATGATTTGGGTGTTACAGATATAGCGTACGATATTTTCAAATCATATCTTACAAATAGGACCCAAATTGTTAAAATCGGTAACCATCAAAGCACACCTAGACTTATTACCTGTGGCGTGCCCCAAGGCTCAACTTTAGGCCCATTACAATAGTATACACGAGATTGGGCTAAAGGGAGAAATTACTTTATACGCTGATGATACCAGTCTGTTCTATTTTGGTGACTCGATAAATGTGGTTATGAATGACGCACAACATGACCTGGAAATCTTACACACTTGGCTCCAGTCAAATTTGTTGACCATAAATGCAAAAAAAAACTAATTATATTATTTTTAACACAAAAAAACAAAAAAAAAATACATAATTATAGTCCATTGCCAATTAACAGTGAAATAATTAAAAAAAACTCTAAAAAATATCTGGGCCTACATCTTGACAGTGGACTTACATGGAATCCACTGTCTTATCGAAAAAATTCAAAGCAAACTATTATCCGTATCAGGTGCCCTACGGCCCATATCTCAATGCTTGCCCAGACATGTGCGGTACACAATCTATAATTCTTTGGTCAAGCCTCATCTGGACTACCTAATTGAAGTATAGGGATCAGCGGCTAAGAGCAATAAACTACAGAGATCACAAAATAAAGTAATTTAAACGTTATTTCGATAAGATTACCTAACACCGACCATAAAAATCTATAAGAAAACTGGACTAATGAATCGCAAAGCTATAACTACAACACCTATATCCTGATTAGAAAAAAATTATAACAAAGAACATTCACTCACAAATAACGTTTACCAAAAATGTAGAGCACCACAAACTTAATACTAGACAGGCAAATGATATCCGTTTGGTACCACCTAGAACTAACTACGGAAAAAAGAGCATTCTGTACGAAGGTGCCCAGAATTATAATAAATTACTTAAAGACACAAAAAAGGCTAAAAGCTTATCAACCTTTAAAAAACTACTGAAACGCCACATTTTGAAGCATCTTTCATTAATGGAACGATAAGGATAAATTTGGAAATCTCAAACTACGAAAACTAACCTTAAACTAAATAACCTACACCTGCTTACTCCCTACGAGAAACACCATTTTATTTGTAAAATCCTAGAACAATGTGTAAAACTGTTCAATTATCGCTTATTCAAACGCACTGTGCCATAGGCCTTAGCAAACAAACTTTGTTCGCACCGCAGCATAGACACAAACAAAAAAAAGCATAGACACAATCTCCGCTAACATTTTTCACATCTACCCTACCAAAAACACTAATCGGTTATTGTGTTTACTTATTATTGTATGTTCTCTAAGTGTTTAATGTAATCTTTTGAGAAAATAAATGTCATAAACCGTAATTATTAAAAGAAATACTGTAATTAATTAAAATATATATAATTTAATTGTATAATTTATTATTTTTCAACACACTTGCTTGTAAAGTGACTGTTATGGCAACGCATTTAGATTGATAATTCAGCTTATTATACACTCGTGTTTTTTACTTTATATTTTGATTTTTTTCAATCTCCACAAAGCCGCAAAGAGTTAACCTTAATTTGCGTTTTAATTTTTTTATTTTTGTGTTTATTATAATATTTTATATAGGCTGTTTGGCGGTTTTGCCAGTGCCTTTATTTAAACCTGCACGCGCATCGCTAGCGCGGGACACGGAAAAAACAAAACCAGCGCGCCATTTTTCATACATACAGGGTTACTGGTAATTCGACGTATATCCGGCAGGGACTGATAAGGGGGCCAAAATGCAACAAATTGAACCCCCCATATGTATGGCCGAAATTCAATAGTTTTCGAGATATTTGAATTTTAAGGGTTTTTCGATATTTACCCAAAATTTGACATTTCATTCCAAATTAAAAAAAAACTACATATTTGAATGGGTACCATTAAAAATGATGTTGTAGCTGGCACTTCAATTAAGCTATGGACATAATTAAAACTACTTAATTTAACAAAATAATGAAAATAATGAGCGATATAAGAATAATATCTTACCAATATTTTCTTTTTACGCTTCAAAAATGTTGTCTCGTCACAAAAATTTCTATGACATTAATCGTACAAATAACTAAAACAACTTGCTTATCCTGTAAGCTTTCCAGAAAGGTATAAAAGTCAATTTTAAAATACATAATTCGTGGCATGGCATGTGTTTGAACCGGCGCGGGGAGAGAAATTATCTGTGTTTTTAGGTTATGATCCTCGCTAAAACAACCGATTTTCCTGGCGAAATTATTCGCGATGGGGCGGGGTATGAGGGCGGGGTGTGCGGGCGGGGGAGTACACGGCGTCTGCTGCGCTCGCGTCGCCTTCCTTAGTAAGTTTTGACTCTCCGCCGCGCAAGCACGTGTGTTGTTATCTTGCTACCAATCTCTCATCCCGTTAATTTGTTATCGATCATTATTGTTAATTCTTGTTTCTCTTGTTATTCTTTTTGTTATCATTGTTATTTCGGATAACATGGCTTCGTATCCTAATAACGAATACGCAGACATAATGTTTTGTTATGGTTTTGCCGATGGAAACGCGGCTGCGGCTCGGCGAGAATACCAACGCCGCTTTCCCGATCGTCGACTTCCCCACGTTACTGTTTTCGGGAGCACCTATCGACGATTGTCTGAAACTGGCAGTGTTCAAAGAGCACAATTAAACGCTGGCAGACCTCGACGGTACACGGCTGACGAAAAGTACACCATTCTTCAGTGTTTTGTTGATGACCCAAACATCTCAACGAACATTGTTGCAAGACAGCTCGGTATGTCCCAGTGGAAAGTGTGGTCGGTAGTACATCTATCAGGTAGACACCCGTACCATTATCAACCTGTTCAAACATTGCACGAGGGAGATCCTGCCAGGCGACTCGAATTTTCTCGGTTTATGTTAAACGCTGACGCTGACCAGGAACATTTCCTAAGAAATATTTTGTGGACTGACGAGTCAAAGTTTGACCGGGATGGAATAACGAATTACCATAACTTACATTTTTGGGCACCTAAAGCAGGCAGGAATCCAAAAAAAATTAAAAGAAACTGCGTCGCAAATGAGATTTTCCCTGAACGTATGGATGGGTGTCGTTGATAATTATTTGGTGGGCCCTCATTTCTTGCCCCAAAATTTGAACGGCGAAAATTACGAGGAGTTTTTGAGAAACAACCTAGACGATTTGTTGGCGGATGTTCCCGAAGAAATAAAAAACAACCTCATGTTTCAACATGATGGTTGCCCAGCACATTACCGGATTACTGTCCGACAGTGGCTAGACGAGAGATATCCAAACCGATGGATTAGGAGGGGAGGGCCAATTCCGTGGCTAGCACGAAGCCCTGATATCACACCACTTGATTTTTACGTTTGGGGTCATATGAAGGCATTAGTTTATGTGACCCCAATAAATTCAGTCGAAGAACTTCGACAGCGAATAATAAACGCGGCGCAACAGATGAGAACAACGTTCACATCAAGAGTGACGAAAACCGAAGATAGGAAGAGAATTCGAACCTGCATTCGTAATAGAGGGGCTCATTTTGAACAAGATGTGTAAAATTTGTAATAAAATTTGATGTACATTTTTTTATGCATTTTATTTCATACAAATACAAATTACCCTTTCTCTCCCCGCGCCGATTCAAACACATGCCTTGGCACGAATTATGTATTTTAAAATTGACTTTTATAGCTTTCTGGAAAGCTTACAGAATAAGCAAGTTGTTTTAGTTATTTGTACGATTAATGTCATAGAAATTTTTGTGACGAGACACCATTTTTGAAGCGTAAAATGAAAATATTGGTAAGATATTATTCTTATATCACTCATTATTTTCATTATTTTGTTAAATTAAGTAGTTTTAATTATGTCCATAGCTTAATTGAAGTGCCAGCTACAACATCATTTTTAATGGTACCCATTCAAATATGTAGTTTTTTTTTTATTTGGAATGAAATGTCAAATTTTGAGTAAATATCGAAAAACCCTTAAAATTCTAATATCTCGAAAACTATTGAATTTCGGCCATACATATGGGGGGTTCAATTTGTTGCATTTTGGCCCCCTTATCAGCCCCTGACGGATATACGTCGAATTACCAGTAACCCTGTATAATATTTGTTTACGTTTTCGTTGAGTGGTAAATTATTATCAAAAATGTCGATACAAGTCTGTTTTTCTTCGCAAGTGTGTTGAAAAACGTCGTATGAAACGCGTGTGCATTGATCATTACTTATTAGTATTACACACTCGGCTCCCTTATCGCGCTCGCCTGCGGCTTGCGTTTGCACTAATAGTACCGCCTCGACAACATAGCACACAAATGTATGTATAAAGTCTAAAATAATAGGCCCGTTTTGACATTGAACTTGAATCGATTTATCGTGAGTATCGAGTACCGAGTCGTATGGTTACTTCACTAGTTAACTCGTAACTAGTGAAGTAACCATACCTACGATTAGATTAGATGTAAAAATCAGCTGTGTGACGAGAAATTCGAACATAAATGTATGGAACAGCTGATTTTTTTTCGCGATTTCAGGTTTGGTCCCAATAAAGTTGTCCATAATGATGAGTAGGTACAATGACTCCTTAAGAGGTTGTGCGTTAATTCTGGGACATGTTGTATAAGTGTAGATATAATCTATGGTTTGAACACTTTGAACGTATGGGTGGAATATTATGATAAATCATCTGTTACTTACCTAATTTTAAAATGTAACGTATGTTTTTTTTATTGTTTATTATTATTTTGTTTCTTGCTTTGTTTGTCAGTCAAGCGACGGCGTCCCGCACCTGGTGGCGGTCGTGGACCGCTCGCTGTCGTTCCCGTCGGCGGAGTTCGTGCGGCGCGCGCTGCGCAAGGCGGCCGAGCGGCACCGGCCGCACGCGCCGCTCGTGCTGGACGCCACGCACGTGCAGGCCGCAGACTTCACCGCCGCCAAGGTACCTACGCGAGCTTATCCTTTAATGGGGACGCTTGCTGACCGGTAATCCGGTCAGCGCACTCGACCTCTTTTCATAGATCATTTTTATAATATATAATATTAAGAACTTAATCACAACCAATTTCCCATACTCCATCATTATCATAATTATTGTTGCCAATATAATTGATTTGGGCTAGGCGCAGCATGTCTTGTTCAACAACTACAGAGATATTCAGTACCTAAGGTTAGGTGGGGTAAGTAAGTGGAACATAGTTAGTTTTCAAATTCTATGTTCGGTTCTTATTGCTACTAAATGTAATTAGTTCTCTCTCTGAGAGAGATTCAGACTCGCGTGACAATGACAACCGCGCTTCGCGATCCTCCATGCTCTCTGGAGTACGCAAAGTCGCTGTCCGAGTGTCATATTGTGACTTTGATAAACACAACCTATTATAATTATACCTACGTGTGTCATAGTTAACGTTTGCCGTAGTTGACCAATGAACAATGCTAATAGCAAAAAAATGGCAAACCGTTAGGTTAGTGCTATTGTTCCTCTTTCCCCGGTTTTTAGGGTAAGCAGAACAGTCGAAATAACTCTGTAAATACCTAGCCTGTGTGGTTCTATTTGGGACCATCTCATTTTATAAAATTGTGTTAGTCAAGTGTGAACTCCATGCCATTAAAATAACTTCTACAATTAATGATACAGAACAAAATTTTAATTTGGCGTAAGAGGAACATAATATGATTTCAAGTCAAGGGTAGGTACTAAACTAAAATCAAAGTGTTATGTATATTCTTATAAATATGTAATTATTCATCAACAGTGGCCGAGCGTAGGTACTGAGCGTACAGTTCAAGAAATAATTCGATGAAGTAACTTGACAGCTTCTTGACAAATAAAGTACAAAAACCACGATAAAGCAGCCTATAAAAGAGAAGTTCGTAAGTTACTGCAACGAATTATTTGTTGAACCCGAACAGTCCGCCCATTAAATATGTCTAAAATGGGTGCCTTTTCAGGCAATCCTACTGAATATTAGAGAATGAAATTACATTTAAAAAAATAATCTGCCCTCTTCGACCAAATGCAGGCGTAGGCAGTTTTGAGACAATGTAATATACACGTGTGCGTGTGCGTATGTGTTTGTGTGTGTTGTGTATAAGTGTGTTGTGTATGTGTGTGTGTATATGTGTGTGTGTGTGTATGTATGTGTGTTGTGTATATGTTGTGTTGTGTATGTTGTGTGTGTGTATGTGTAATGTCCTCCGTGTGTACTTCAGAGATATCGTCTAGTACAGGGAAAGTAAAAATGGTATCACCTTCTATTTTCGACTTCTTCCTTGTGTATTGTACTACAGGAGAACAGTTATAATTTAGGTATAATGATATTCATAATGTTTTACGTACTTTTTTATGCAAAATTTTACCAAAACTCAATCATTCTCACATAATGGTGCATTCGGATTGGCTTTCTCATTTTCTATCTCTTCACTCTCACCATCATCATTATCTTTTAATAGTTCATCCCAGAAATTACTGCTGTCATACTTTATTTCCGTCTCAGTCACTTGATTATAAGGAATGTTTTCGTTTTTCTCTTTTTTATCTTTTTTGTTTCCATTTTTAGAGCTCTGTGTTTTCTCTTTCTTTATTTCAGTGTCTTTTACCTTCGGTTTATCTTGCTGTTTAGTTAAAAGCGTATTTGTATTCATCTAACTCTTTTTCTCCTCTTTTTTGTTTTGAGATTTTTGTGCCTCGTAGAGTTCTTTTGTAGACGTCACCGCTCGTTATAACTTCTGCACCAGTGGCCATTTGTTTCAGTTTTGTTTTTGTGCTGGTTCTTGATTTAATTCTCATTAAAATCAAGTCCTCAAACGGGACAAGGCGGTCTTCCTATATTTGAATCTTAGATTTTTGCATTTCGACTATATTATTATGTAATTGGAAACCTACGGTATCTGCATTGGCTGGCGTATAGAATGAATAAAGGTTTGGCAACAAGACCATGCCTAAATTGATATTGATTTGTTTCAATGAAAGTTTGAGCGACGAATCCGGATTAAATCTTTTGGTTAGGTGGTCAGCACCGTGTGACGTGTCAGTGAAATGGCCGCGTGATATTTGTTGATTGATCACATAGTTGCAGATGACTGAGTCACTAGTAATGTGGATATTATGCGCTAATGTGAATAAACCAGTCAGCTATCCAGCTCTTTTTTAATTGACGTCCCATTTGGCGACGAGAAATTCGAATTCCAATTGCGTGTAAAATTTTTATTAAAAATCTTATTATATAAAATTATCGGCACTGGTCTATTAGTGCTATCGGTGGACAGCAGCGCGTACGGGTTGGCCGCAGTTTTGGCGCATCGCTTCCCAGACGGTGGTGAGCGACCGGTCAGCTGTTTGTCGCGCACACTCAATGACGCGGAGCTCAATTACTGTCAGATTGATAAGGAGGCTCTGGCAATATTTTATGGTGTCACACGACACACAATTTTCTATCAATACCTGTATGATAGAAAATTTGAATTACGAACAGATCATCAGCCTTGAAGTTACATCTTCGGAGCGAAAGTGGGTAGGTATACCCCAAACTGCCGCCAGTCGCTTACAACGCTGGGCTGCCCGATTAGCCGCATATGATTTTACAATAAAATAATTATATAACCTCAAAGCAACATGGACCAGCGGTCGCGATGTCACGGTTACCTTTAGCACACGAGCGCCGTCCCACCGAATCGAAGAGTTATGTTAACTTAGTAGGTAAGTACATCAATGTATGCCAGTTAATTTCCATGACATAGGAGAGGAAACTATTATGGATGCAATATTAACGCGAATATTGGGAATTATAAAATTTGGATGGCCATCCGTACCTAGTTACGAAGAAGAAAAACCTGCCTTGCCTGGATGTAAGAGCCCAAGGTTCCTGAGATATTTGTTGATTGATCACATAGTTGATGACTGAGTCACTTTTCCTGGATGTAAGCGCCCACGGTTCCTGAGATATTTGTTGGTTGATTACACGGTTGATGATCACTTTGCTTGGATGTACTAGCTAGAGGCTCTTGGGAATTCGTATTTGCACAGATCTGGCTAACACACAACGGCACATCAACAGCTAGCTAGCTGGTATGTTGGTCCTTAGACGGAATCACAGTATTTTGTTTCCAATCTCGCAGTTGCTCTTGGATGAACTGACAGTTTGTTTGTTATAAGGATAAATTCCCGCCTTTCGAAAACCAGCTGCACGGCTGTGATAATATCCTACCCAGATCTAACAGGGTAGTATGTTATTACTCAGTAAAATACTTTTTAAATGATATGAGTTTGTCCAGATTATGATTATTATAATTAATTGAAAATTTGACCATGATAAATATGTACCTGACTATATTATTATTGATTGACTTCATTTTAATTTCTGTTTTGTTTTGTTGGCATTATTTTGTTTGTATTAATATTTTAATTTATGTAATAATTTGCACACCGTAAGGTAGACTGTAGCCGATCTCATTAATTTATGTACAACATCTTATACCTGTACCTACATTCATATCAAATAAAGTACTGATTCTGATTCTAAACGAAAAGAAAATACCTGTCTTAGTAAAATTATTTTCTATTTTGACAATTTTTATATAAGTATGACTAAAAAAATATAAAAATATTTTTTATGTAATAATAAATATATACCTAATGCATGAAATAAACAGCACGTTTCGTTTGTGCCTAGGATTTAAACCTTCAATCGTATGCAAGGCAAGCTGTCTTGAAACACCCGATCTATTTAGACGTTGCTTATCCCTTCGTAAATGCCTAATATTGCTATATTCGTCCGTATCGTTCGTATAAACGTCCCTAATATTGCTTGTCGTAGTAAATCTACGCAATAATAACAAACCAATATGCTGCCAGTCTTCTGGGCACGTTTCCGGATGACAGCGATGCGGACGAGTACTTCGACGCTTAAAGCGCGGGCCACACCGCCAGCTGGCGGGCGGGCGGGCTAAACTAACTAACATCGTTTCACCTCTTTACATGGTTAGTCGGTAGCTCGCGGTGTAAACCGAAGTATGTAAAGAGGTGACACGATGTTAGTTTAGCCCGCCCGCCCGCTAGCTGGCGGTGTGGCCTGCGCTTTAGTGTCTTTTTAATTTTTTATATTTTTCATGTTGTAATTTTCTTTTTCTATCTTCTTGGTGTAAATAATTAGTAGGAACTATATTTTCATATTAATTTAACCAATATTAAAAATAGACTTTAAAAAATAAATACTTACCTATTAACTTAAACTTATTTGTTCACTAAAACATTAAGTAATTATAAAATGTTTTTGCAAATACAAAAACCAACTTGGCCATAGCACGGATTTGAACGCACATGGGTAACCACATAGTAGTAGCTGTGTGTACCTATCATACATTTACGGCTGAAATGGCTAGTATACCACAGAATAAGTAATAGTACTACGATTATACGATAATTTTTGTAGTTAATTGTTGTTCTTTTCAACAATTATGACATTAAACTTGGTATTTTCCAAAAACAATTAATTGTAATTTGGAAGAGCAACCTTAGACATTTTGATTAAGTAAATAATTTTACAGTAGGTATGTTGTATCTTTCTCTATTCTGAGGTATGTTGTACTCTCTTTGGTTTGTGTTTGTTTATAAGTAAATAATATAACCTCAGTCAGATACAAAGAGATAGTACCTATAATGAGTTAATGACTGTAACTTCTCATTCATTTTCAATTTCCAGGGCATAAAGGCGTTGATAGACGATTTCCACGCTCGCGGGCAGACGATAATCTTCTACAACGTGAAGCCGTCGATCGCAGAAGTGTTCCGAGGCGTGCGCCCGCGCGAGTTCCTGCACTGCTCGTGCCGCGCCGAGCTCGACCGTCTGCTGCTCAGCGCCGCGCGCTCGCACGACCAGCAGCGCCCGCGCGTCTGTTAGTACACTTACACACCTATTGCACAAGTTTTGTGAGCTCGCAATCATTTTATTGCGGATGATAAAAAAAAACGAATAAGTACTAGGTATTTCGTTTTTTTTATGATCCGCATTTATAAATTGATTTAAAACAAGTGAAGCTACATGTCATAAAAACCTTCGCATGTTGTTATACTTTTGAGTTATCATAGATCTATTATTATTGAAATAAAACGATTTAGGTTATCACAAAAATAAAAACAAAATCAGACAACTACTAGGTACTTTACTTAGGTTATTAATTTCATAGCATTTTTTTTTGTGTAGACAAATCTTATATTACCCAAAATTTTATTTTGTACGCCAGAAATGGCAAAACATGCAAATCTACCTGTTATTTTAAGACCCCGCACGTATTATTTGATGGATACTCATGTTTTACAATAAATATAATATTCTATTCTATTCAGAAAAAATTAGATGAGAAAACTGGATTTTCAAGGTCAAATTAAATGAACTGGCAAAATTCGACAACGGTAAGCGTCGGTCGGCACCTACTTGTCTAATGACACAACGAATAGCTTCTGAAGTAAGGTTTCCTACACATAATTTCATGTTACTACTCTAACAGCGGCCATCGACTTCGTAAATCGTCTGTGAAGTTTCGCTAGTTTACTTAATTTGAGCTTGTAGACGATGACGCGACCTTTTGATAACTTGTTCTTCGTTGGTAACTATTAATTAGTTTTCTCTTGGGTGTAATTCACTGCCCTAGCGGGCTCATTCCATCTACACATATTTCTCCTTTAAAACGGTAGGTACTAATGAAACATTGAATTTTCCAGAACATTCGGCGCCCACGGATTGGCAGCAACTCTCCTCCTTCGTACCTTGACACGCGAGACAGTATTTGTTAGTTATACCTGTGTATTTATACTAGCCTAGTTATTGCTAAGTAGCATAAATGTTGGCAGCCAGTGGGCGCAGGCAAATAAACGTGTTGGTTATTTTAACTATTTGTTTTCTTGGAGATTAATATTTTTTTTTATTGAGGTCGGTACTTTTGTGAAGTACTACTCTACAGTACTGCCTACCTACCTAAAGCAAAAGAGGTTGGAATGTATGCGGAAGCGATGTGCTCTAAACTTTACGACGGCGACAATATAGATAAGTATTATGATATGTATCGATATCTACCTACAACGTAGGTAATATTAATATGGGGTCAAATTGTATGCATGGGCAGCCTCCTAAGGGGTAATTGTACTCATCATTATGAAAAACTTTTACTATGGGACCAATCCGGAATCCCCAAACCAATCATCATGTATTGACCAAAATCAAATCAAATCAAAATAAAAAATATTTTAATTTCACTCAGGCCTACATGGGCACTTTGAAACGTCAGAAGCTAGGTGCGCGGTTCCAATTGGTCGTTTCCTATGGAGAAGAGCCGGCAAGAAACTACAGGGTTACTCTTTTAAAAAAAAATGGCTTTTACAATGTTTTCAAATTACAGTGTTAATATAACAGGTATGAGAGGACAGCGTAGGCCTGTCAAAGTACCAGGTACTTAACAAAATAGAAAATGGTCTACAGATCTACTGTCTATTAAGCCTACAACGTCCTCACATTAAGAAAAAAACAATATTAAATATGATTAAAATAATAAAAGTTAGGACCTTGTTTAAATTAAAATTGTAGGTATAAAATGTCAAAGGAAAAAAATAAAGAAGATTATGTCAAGGAAGTATGTAAAAAATAAATAACATAAACATCGCAATTGGGAGCAGTTAATAGACATTTACATATTTTTGACGATAATTAGCTACCCGGGAAGCTACATGTGCAGAAACTAAACTAAACTTGTTGTCTTCAACATAGTCTTTAATCTTATAATATGCTTTTTTGATAAGAACACGTTTGATGTAGGTTTTGATTTTTCCATCTCTAAGTTCTGTAGCAGACTTTGGCAACTTGTTATAAAAGCGGATATTGTTTATAAGAAATGACTTGCTTGTTTTAGTTAATCTAAATTTGGGTATCACAATTTCATGTTTACTACGTGTAATTTATATTATGGAAATCGCTTCTTATTTTAAAGAGGCCTAAGTTTTTGCGAACATATAAAATACCTTCTAAGATACATAGAGAAGGAAGAGTTAGTACGTCAATTTCTTTGAATTTGTTTCTAAGGGACTCACGAGGACCCATTCTTTAGACCGCGCGGATTGCCCTCTTTTGTAAAAATGTATTTTTTTTTTTAGAAACGTTGCCCCACACAAGGTATTTCTCCTGTATTGTGGGTGCGTTTACAAACATTTAAACTCACATACACAAACAGCCAGACCCGGAACAACTACTTGTAGGTCATACAAATATTTGTTCCGTGCGGGAATCGAACCCGCGACACGCAGCGCAGCAGTCAATCGCTCAACCACTGCGTCAACCGTAAAGTCAAAATTGAATCTACGTCGGCTGCCGATCCCCACAGCAAAACGCCATACGACATAATACTGTGGAAATAAGCAAAGTACACTAACCTAGCTGTGGCTATATCTGTCAACTGCCTTATTTTCCTTACTACTTATGCAGCTGAACTTAATCTACCTGAAAGTGCCCTAATGTGGGCACCCCATTACAATTTGGGATCTAGAGTAATTCCTAGAAATACAGTTTCCGTAAAGGCATCTAGTTTCTTTCCATCAAGTTTTAAATTTAGACCCACTTGGGGTACATTTAGTAATGAGAACTCAAAACATTTTGTTTTATTTGCATTAAGTAAAAGATTATTAGCTGCGAACCATTTCGAAAGAACAGCTAGACTATCGTTGCATGACGTGTAAGACATCCGAATCTTTTCTATCTATTTTAAAAATAAGAGACCAAGTGTCATCAGCGAATAGAATTATATCCGATAAGTTAGCCATCATGTAAGGAAGATCATTTATATAAACTAGAAATAGGAAAGGGCCAAGAATGGAACCTTGCGGCACGCCCATCTTTACTAGAGATCCCGAAGACGTCACCCCGTTAACGTTTACTTTTTGCTGCCTGTTTTATAGATAGGAAAGAACCAGATCAGCAGCTAGTCCACGAACTCCGTAGTGGTGTAATTTACAGATCAGTTTATTGTGGTCAACGCAGTCAAACGCTTTTGAGAGGTCACAGAACATGCCAATGGCATCCTGGGATTTCTCCCAGGATTCGAAAATGTGACTGATGAGTTTCACTCTTGCGTCAGTCGTCGACCTATCTTTCGTGAAACCAAACTGGCGACTATGTAAAATCCCATTAGAATTAAAATGTGACATCTGGTCTAACATTATTTTTTCGTATATTTTGCTCAATGCTGGTAGCACAGATATAGGCCTAAAGTAGTTCCAATTTTCAAATCGGGTAGTAAGAGTGGTCCCTCTAATTATAAGTAGAGGGATCACTCTTACTACCCGATTTGAAAATTGGAACTACTTTACTATGTTTCGTTAAATCAGGAAACGTACCGCTGTCTAAACATTGATTAAATATGCCAGTTAGGACAGGGGGCTATTGTGTCAATTATATCTCCAAGAACCTTAACGGAAATCCCCCATAAGTCTTCAGTGTTCTGTATGTTAAGACATTTGAATGCTTTTTTAATTGTGACAATAGAAATGGGCTTGAATTCAAAACTTGGAATGTCCTTAGAGTAGTTTGCTTTGAGAAGAACCTACATAAGATAAAATAGATCAGCCATGTTTTAGATTATCAAAAGTACATACATCTTTTATGGGGTACTGTGTTAAATGTTATAACAAAATACCTAGTGATATATTGCAATTAAATGAAAGAAAATTTAAAAATCATATTAAAAGTACACTTTGTAAACAAGCTTATTACAAATTAGAGGATTACATACAAGATAAGAACGCTTGGAAACATGCTGGTCCAGCTCCATAGGACAATCCAGAGTCTAGTCAAAAACTAATTGCTATTTTAACTGTATAATTTATTACTTTTATGACATTTATTTTACATACTGTGATTACCATAAATTCACACACTATTATTTTTTTTTGTAGGAAAACGTTTTATTTTTTTTACAATGTTTGTAAATATGTGAGCACCATGTATCTATCACATAATTAATTTATCTGTCATTGCTTCATTATTAATTCTTTTTAACTATTGTTAGTAATTTTATTCTAGGTGCATCATCTTCACATATAATTATATAATTGATGTACCTATACAAAATATTGTAAAACATTTTTAAAAGAGTAACGGTGGAGTTTCTTGCCCATTCTTCTCCATACGAAGCTACCTTTTGGAAGGGGCGACTAGAATCAATTCTATTTTATTTGTATTTTTTGACGTTCAAAAGTGCCATTTATGTGCCTATTTGAAATAAATAATTTGACTTTGACGACCTGTGACCGAAACTAATTTTCGGTTCACGCGAAGAGATTTCAGATGCCATATATTAAAGCTACATTCACTCTGTTGTGGTGGGCTGATATCAGTAAGAACATCTGCATTACAATGGCTCGGTATTCTCTTGTAACTTAGAATTGAAAAAAAAAAAAAAAAAATGTGGTCGACTTACATTCTGCCGACAGGTTAGTAAATAAAAACAGCTTATGAGATAATTAAATGTTGTTTATTTTACAATCGTCGTTACAGTCCGAGACGCGGATCGCACAGCCAGCGCGCCCTGCGGCGCGTTCTTACAAAACCTTTCTTTTTGGTTACATTACTACTTGACTTACTTATTTTTGATTACATTGGAATTACGTAAACTCTAGCTTAACTTAACATTCACTAACACTATCCAGTACGTCACCACTCTCTTCCAAAAACTCAATACAAAATGGCTAAACAATGTAATAATCCTAAGTCGTGCTGACAGCGAGCGGTGCTGCGAGCTAGCACCATCGTGCATCGACTCGACACAACTTTGAGCAGCGGCACAACATAAACTACAATATTTTCACAAATTGTTTCCAAAAGGAAGACCTCTACGGTAAAGTGAGCAGGAAAGATTAACGATTAAAATAATGTTCCCATTTATTTGACACATCCTCGGATAGGACAGGGTTACACAATTACACGCGGCCGGTCGACACAACGCTGTAGCGATCACATTTTGCTTAAAACCCGATTTGCCTAAAAGTTCAGCAGTCCATAAAATTGATCCTATCCTATCCTAACATGAAGGCGTGGCGGCTACAACGTTGCGTGAACAGTCCATTACACTTAAAGGTTGAGAATCCATTGAGATGTGCAGCACCCTCGGGCGGCAGGAACACAGCGCAGAGATCTGACACGAGCAGCGGGAGCGGCGAGGCACGCGGACACGAGATACTGTTGCAGATCATTTGCGACCTCGACTAAATATTATTAAATCGTTAGTGGCTTAATAATTGAAATATTGAATACCTACGGCTAATTGACTACACGCATACTGAGGGAACGGCGCCGCCAGTCACCGCTCGTCACCGCTGCGTCACTCCCAACCGTAGCGCTCCGCCGCGGACTGTGTCACACAGTGTCGCTGCGTATCACACAGTGTCACACAGTGTCGCACAGTGTCACACAGTGTCGCACAGTGTCACACAGTGTCGCTGCGTGTCGCTGCGTGTCACAGCGCGGCGGCTGGGGAGCTCCGGTACGCCCAGCAACAACACATATTTGGTATCACACTCACACTCGTACATACAACAAACGGCACTTACTAACGATATGACACATTATGTTTAAACAAATTAATCAACTACATATTTGAACATCTCGCACTCCCGAGCTTACAGATCAAATGTAAATGTCGAATAATCACTAAATTATACTAAATAGGATAATAATGCTAGCACTACGTTACGAACGTGTATAAGCCCGGGCAGTTTTATAAAATGCCCGAACTTAGAAATGTGGATAGAAAGCTACTGTTCGTAGATATAAACTAGCACAAAATTATATAAAATAATAAAAAACTTGACTTATATACTTACGTTAATATTTGAATTTTCTATAAAAAGTTATGCGTACATTGGTCAGTGTAAACGTTCCATTAGAATAATTGAACAGTGATGTAAGAGAACGTGCACACCGGCCGTGACGATCACGTGACGTTACAACTAAGTCGTGTAGTTTGGCATGTCGTGGACGCAAGTTACAAGTGTACAACTCAGTAATACTTGACGATATCAATTTAATATAAATGCATCACAATCTCGCGGCGTGATGTGTACGTGTGAGCGAGCGAACTGACGCCGCGCTCGCTCGGCGACACACTGCGGCGCGTGTGTGTCGCCAGGAACTATATACTATACTCTTTCGCTTTTTCACACGACCTTTGCCTTCACATCAAACGCTCGGTAAGTGAATGAAAAAACGAGAGAAAGAAACTTACTTAGCTACATAATATAATAATACATACATTCTAACTTAAAACTGAATCTCTTAGATTTCAAACTCAAACACATTTTGTGCGGTCGTGGTGATCCGCGAGTAACAACCCATAAAAGTAATATGATTGTGTAAATCATTTAAAGCCAACACGACCTGAGATCGCTATCAACGTATTCTACTATTAACGTTGAGCCGCCGTAGTTTGGTAGTGAGGACTGCGCGGTTTAGAGACTTGACGGACTTCATCAAACTATTACGTGAATAATAACGCATCAAGTTCGCTGACCGCGGCCGCGCCGTCGCCCCTGCCCACACTTAGACAGTCCAACATATGGCAGTGACTGTTACCGACACTCGCATTTGTATACTTATACATTTAAATAGTACACTAACACTGTTACAATAGTACTTGGATTAGAAGTAGGCGTATTACTGGAGTTGATCATCACCAGCGGCCGCTCGTCAGAGCCGCGCTGCCGAGCGGCCGCGGTACGCTCTAGTGTCTGTCTGTCGGTGTACCCTGTGTGTGCGGTCAAACAAACTGTGAGTATCCAGGCATCTCGCAACTACACACTTTGAACAATGCGGTGATTGTGTTGTGGTCAACTCTTCTACATCACTTAAAGTGTCTTGAACACACAATTAAAATGAATATTGGCAGTGTTGTGGATACTTATGCTTGTATACCTACACAACTGTTAGGTAGACACGCACGTGACACTCACAGTACAGAACACTCTCGACACCAGTTGTTAAAACATTTGTTCAAACGTGAGTTCGCGCCCAAGTAAACACTATAAAATGGATAATCTGGCATTTAAAACATAGTACTAGATTGCAATATATAGTATTTCTCTACTATTTGTAATCTGCGGCAGAGCGCAGTACGGAAGTATTCGCTGCTTCAACACGCAACTGTGTTGTAGTCATCATTTGTCGTACAAGACTGTCGAGATCAATAGCTAACTAATATATTATTATTATCAGATCCATGAGATGCTCAGCCAGCACAGGAGTGCGCCGTAATATATCGCAAGTAACCAGTACGCCAGTCGCGCTCACAACGTCGTGGCGACCGCGACGTGGGCGCCTCAGTACTTGAGCAGGTCTTCGTCGAGTTCCGTGAGCGCCAGTTTACTGTCTATCACTGTAACAGCAAAGAGTATAATGTTAGTACTGAAGCCGAGCTGGGATTACTTTTGCTTGGACTTTTTTATACACATAATAGGTGCAAGCGAGTTTATCTGTAAATATACAGGTTTTACAACTTGTCTACCCTTTCTTCCTAATTATTTTATGTCGCATAATATAATCATTATTATATTAAAACCAGACAAATTCCACTATTTTGCCTTTTTATGTAGGTACATCGGCAAAATCGTAGCCCCTACAAATAGCGGTATCCATCCAGAAACAAGCTAACGTCACGTGGACAAGCAATACCTAGCACCAACTCGCTGTGGGGGCGAGTTTCGAACCGTCTTCCTTCTGAAGTTGAACTCCGCACCCACTAGCTAGAGCATAAATCATAATCATAAATCATTTATTTGCATTAAGCAAACAGCGTCGATATGATATGAGAGTGAAAAAGTATGTAATTACGAGAAACATTAGCTTGGGGCAAGGGAAATATGTAAGTACGAGAAACACTAGCTTGGGGCAAGGGAAATATGTAAGTACGAGAAACACTAGCTTGGGGCAAGGGAAATATGTAAGAACGAGAAACACTAGCTTGGGGCAAGGAAAATATGTAAGTACGAGAAACACTAGCTTGGGGCAAGGGAAATATGTAAGTACGAGAAACACTAGCTTGGGGCAAGGGAAATATGTAAGTACGAGAAACACTAGCTTGGGGCAAGGGAAATATGTAAGTACGAGAAACACTAGCTTGGGGCAAGGGAAATATGTAAGTACGAGAAACACTAGCTTGGGGCAAGGGAAATATGTAAGTACGAGAAACACTAGCTTGGGGCAAGGGAAATATGTAAGTACGAGAAACACTAGCTTGGGGCAACGGAAATATGTAAGTACGAGAAACACTATTGTGTGCCTTAACCTGGTCAAATAAATATATTTTCTTTCTTTCTTTTCACTCGCATACCTATCGTCGCATTACTGTGTCCAGCTCCAGGCGGTGAGCTCAGTGGACTGCTCACGAGCTCTTTCTCTACTGCTCGCTTTTCAAACAACTAAACCGGGCTGCACTAGGGCTTAAAATAAAAATAAATGCAGTCTAAATAGACATGGGTGATATTAACCCGGATGACGCTACGTTCTGAAAATACACGCAACCATTTCACGTGATCCTGACAGCTTTTGATACTAAACAGACAAATGACAATGCTAGATCCTGCCCCACTCTTTCATTAATTTACAATAAATGTAAATTTATCAAAATTACCGCATGAAAATATAATCCTTTGTTACTTGTTATATTATTCTGATAAACCTGCGGATAAAAAAATTGTGTAAAAAGGAGTTTAAAAACCAAAGTCCTATTTCCTGTTTTTAATCGCGACCATCTGCGTTACTTGGACGCATACACGTGGAACAAAACGAGATTTTTAATTTAAAATGACATCTATTAATTAGTATGTACCGATTTTAATATGTATTTGGTCTAAATACACCCAGTAATTGAAAATAATGTTTTTTTTAATATATATTTATATAATAATTATGAATGATACTGTGTTCTAATCATTCTTTCGCATTTGAGCGTTAGGTGTAATGAAACGTCATTGACGATGTCAAAAAGTAATTAGAGATAGGTTGTACACGATATCTGTTATCACTGTTACCATTACACTAAAATAACAGATCCAAATTACTGTTATTAAATAACAGCCTGTTATTTATGTACGAACGATAAATATGTATTTAAATCTCTATTGAATATCTTCTTTGTTTCTTTTTGTTTAAAGTTGACATTATAGAATTAAGGCTTCTACATACCAGCGCGACTTGTCGCACGACGCGACACGGCACAAAAGCCCCGCGTGTCGCGGGACGAGCGGTGCCTTTGTGTCGCGTCGCGTCGCGCGACAAGTCGCCCCGGTATGTGAAGCCTTTACGTTAATTTATAAAAAAAACTTTAATAACCTTGCTATATTCCTTCATTTGTGAGTGTTTATGGTAAACGGTAACAGTCCGTATGGGAGCTGTTTTAATGACTACGTGCCGTGGTGACAGTATGTCTTTGAAATGATCTATTACTTAAAATAACATACCTTTGGTAGGAAAAAAAATAATAAATATATAAAATAAACTTATTGTTCAAGAGAGCAGTACAAATTCAAGACAGCGCTAGCCTCCTCACTAGGATTCCCTGTGTCGTGGAACAACAGATATTTGTTATTTTTTAATATCTGATCTGTTCACCCCTAAAAGTAATTCATTTTCATTCGCTCTGTTCTGTTTGAAGACAGTTTGTTTTTGACGCTCCATAATCTCTCCGTGATCATAATACTGTTTTATTTTCACAACAATTTTTGTTTTTATACACGGACTCGATTTTGCACTCGCCGACTTGTGCTACTTGTCTCGGATTCTGATCATTGCTTCCGACTTGGTTAACGACGCTAAGGTGCATAAATTGTCACTTGTGCGTCGACAAGATGCTTAGAGATTTTGTAAACTCATATCGGCACTGCAAACTCTTCTCGCAACATGGAAATCGTTGCAACAGGTATGTAGATACTAGGTTATTTATTGATCGTATTTGACCGTAACGAAAAATCCAAAATAATAATGATTGTACTAACTGCGGTTTTGCGTGGCTTGTAACCTACAAATGCTACAAATTATGAATGAATAGTATACTTAACTAAAAGTATCTTGAATAACTGGTAAGTACCTAAAGGCAAAATAGTCAAGTTTATGTTTTAGGGGTTATGTATGGAAGGTGTACATAATAATGAACTTGTTTATCTGAACCATAATTATTTTCTTACCTTACAGCTTCTACCAGTAGCCGTAATCTATCAAGAGTGCTTCTTGCGGCTATACCAGCATTGTAGAAATTGAAATGTGAATGCTGAAAGAGATCTAGGTCACACACACGTTTGTCTTGGATGTGGACATTCTGTTCATTCATTCTGAAGACAGTGATCCATTAATAACTTATTATAACTGCACTTAACCTAAGCTTAAGGTATCTAACCTAAATGTAATAATTGTTGTTAGATTTAAACAAAAACCGCAAGGTCTAATGACATTTAAACATATTTTTAGTTATCACTAATAAAGCAGCAATAGACTGCTTCATTCGACATGGTTGTAAACCAACTTTTATTTGATGGGTCAAAGTTCTATAGAGTTGCTGGCATTGTCCTTTCGGTGGATGCTAAAGGAGGGGGATCAACGTCTGTCTCATGGTGCTATCTCTTAGGGACACTGGACAAGTAGCTTCAGCAGTAAGTAGTTCCTGAGCGGCGACCGGCAGGTCAGCAGGAACTGGTACCACGTACGGATGGGTCTAACTGGACTTGTTACAAGGCTTCCTTAATGTTCTAGAATGCAAGTCGTATAGAAGTATAGAACCCTATGTTCCAATGTGCTTCGTGCAGAGTGATTGCGTGATGCTTTCGGTGTGATACTCACTGTGGTCCGGGATAGTAGTAGGGCGGGGGGCGCTCGTACTCAGTGGAGCCGAGGTAGCGGGGGGGTCCTTCTTCCCAGTGCCTGCAACAGACGCACCGTCACCACGGGCTCACGGGCTCGCGGGCTCACGAGCTCACGGGCTCATGGGCTCACGGGCTCGCGGGCTCACGGGCTCACGGGCTCACGAGCTCACGGGCTCGCGGGCTCATGGGCTCATGGGCTCACGAGCTCACGGGCTCATGGGCTCACGAGCTCACGGGCTCGCGGGCTCATGGGCTCATGGGCTCACGAGCTCACGGGCTCGCGGGCTCATGGGCTCACGAGCTCACGGGCTCGCGGGCTCATGGGATCATGGGCTCACGAGCTCACGGGCTCGCGGGCTCATGGGCTCACGGCCGCACCGCTAGTGGTGCACACCCCCGCTCCGAGTGAACACTCTCCGACACACAGGGGTCTCATACGCAGCGAAGAGTTTGGTTTTAGAGCAGAAAGGCACGCTCCACCGCACGTCACTAGTAACACTTGCAAATTCAAAACCAAGCTATAAAGGCGCTATCATATCAAATATTGTTACCGTGGATGTGCCGTTGACTGTACCTACGTATTTTATAGCAGGTACATCATTGTTAAACTGTAAGATGGTCACAGCGCTAGTTACGAAGCGTTTCGTTCGCGGCTATGGTATAGGTTGGCGGGGAACTTCCAGTAACAATAAATACCTATCAATGAGCGGACGTCGGAAATGGATAACGGAATAGTAGCCTCACCAGGCAACTGTTGTTCAGGTCTTGAGTATGACACGCTGCAGCTGGTGCAGCCCGCGCGGCATTTGCGCGCAGACACTTTCCATACCAGACTCAGTCCATTTCGTACTTTTGCGGTAAAAAAGGCTTATTATTACACTTTGTTTATTTTAGTCGTCCTAAACGTACACACTCAGCAAATTCTGAACGCGAGTACATCTCTTCGATATTAAATTCCTGACTCATTTAGGACGGCTAAATTAAGCAAAGTGCAATAGGTACAGTGGTACCCAATTGATAAGGCGCGTCGTGAATCTTCGTTCGCACAGAAAAGAAAGTATGGCCCCGAAGATTAACGAAAGAATGCTTAAAACTTACAATCAACCTTAGGTCACTATTATAAGGTTCATAATACACTGGAGCTGCTAGCGTGCACTCGATCAGAAGTATGGCGGCTGACAAACATGCCACGCGGCGCGCGCTAACATGGCTGCAGCTGCCGACCAATAGCGGTACAGGAAAAAGAACCGCGGTGCGTGGATCGTGCCGATTGGTCAATAACATTTCCCGCACTTTTAAAATTCACCTTCTGCGCAGGTACATCGGTAAGCCATATCAATTGGGTACTACTGTAAGCCTTTTGAACCGCGAACGATGAAGTGACTTGACTTTAAAGAATCTACGATACAACCGTTTGTTGGCGCCACTGTACACGGAAAAAGGCGCGAATCTTCACAAAAGATGGCCGACGTCCATCTTCTTTCTCGCTCGATCATCGAGATCGTGGTAGGAAATAACGGGAAGGATAATTATAAGGAATTGACGAAGCTCATCGAGTTTAACGTTATTTTTTTTTTGGTGTAAGTACCTACCCATATCCTCAGCCGCTTGGACAACACGCATTGTTTTAGAAGATCCACAAACGTGCAGTGTTCTCATGAGATTACTGGCGACTTAATAAAGTCAACAGAATCTCTAAAGTAATCTCCACATGCCGCATATTATGCACTGGCTTCTGCCCGCGACTTCGTTTGCGTGGAAGTCGTAAAATACACAATATTCTACAATAACAGCCACATTTTTATAAGCCTCCCTCGGCCCCCGCGTCGAATCCCATCCCGCGCTATTACTTCGATTCGTTCTTTCTGACTTTTTGCTCGGCTCCTAAGGGTCGTAGTAGCGTAGAATTGGGTTATCAAATGCAAAAATAATTTTCCAAACCCGACTGGTAGTTCCAGAGATTAGCGCGAAACTCATTCTCTAGGAACAATGATTGTCAGTGACGTCATGAGAGCGTGCACAGCGTGTTGCAGCTGCTGCCAGCGTGCCCGCGGCGTGACTACAGCACGGACCGGTGCGGCCGTCGTTCACTAACACTAACTTGGTCTCGTTATCATACCTTAGACAGTAACATTTATCGATAAAATCCGTTATATTTTAATTTCAATTTTATACTATAAAACTGTCGATGAAAGATGGTTCTCGCTGTAGGGATATTAAATAGGTATTTATTCATAATTAAACAAATCAATCAACGATGCAGATTGTAAACCTGGTGTAAAATAGTCGCCTTTTTCAAGGTCCAGTTAAAAGAACGGGTACCGCACCAGCCAGCGGAACACGTGCAGTCGTAAGTCAGCGGAGGGAAGGTGATACTTACTTTGGCGCCATATCATTATATCTGCGCGCGTGGTATGCGTCGACAGGCGGCGCCACGGAGGCGTCGCGGGCCGCGCCCCCCGCGCCCTCGCCCCCGCCCCCGCCCGCGCCCCCCGCGCCGCGCGCGCCGCGCCCGCGCCCCGCGCTCGCCGGCCGCGAGTCACGCGAAGAGCGCGCGGCCCGCTTTTCTGCCTTGTAAGCGCTACAACACGCAACACGATTAGTGTGTGCCAACCGTCGCCCGAAACTAATAATCTATCTCAATCGTAACCCTGATCCCGATCTTTGTCTGTTAACGATAAACTTGTTATAAGTTTAGCCATCTGGGATCTGAGAGAAATCTGCGAGGGCGAATCACAAGCAGACGTCAAACACCAGACTCGGATCAAGATTGGGATTGAGACACATTATTAATTTCGGGCGTAAATAGGTCGGTAGGGCAGTCGGCCGCGCCGCGCCCACCCGCGGCCACAGCGTGCCGCATTGGAAACACATTGATTGCAACATTATTTCAAAAGAGTATCAATAGTCAAAGTGAATTCTTAAGGAAGTTTGAACAATTTAAAAATAAATGTCTGGAACTTTAATGATGGACGTTTACTACATGCGAAATTTATTATCCGAATCAATGAATTAAAGAAAATCAAACAAGTTTTATTAGCCAGGTACACAATAACAAAATAAATCACGGGTAAATTGAGCACAACTCACAAGCGAAGCACGGGCGGGATGCATGCTACAATTAACAAAATAATAGAAAAGGCCACACTTTCCCATTTAGTCATCAAACATCTAGTAACAGCCAAATATGAGCTTAGGTAATGTTAGGGTGCAAATCATTAGTAATCACACAAATTAACATAGAAATGAATTAGCATTCAAACGTACCAAAAATGATTGCACGATTGTTGACGTAAGATTTACCAAAATGGAGGTTCATCAGTTTTATTGTACGCACGATGACACATATCATTGTACGGAGACACACATACCATTGTACGGTCACAAATATCATTGTACGGAGACACATATCATTGTACGCAGACACACTGCAGGATCCGCTTACATTTCCAGTACAAACTTAAGAACCGTAAGTTGTGCCGTAACGCTTGATGTGTCGCCGTGTGCACAGTCTTAAGGATCATTTGTTTAAACTGAAAACCACTTTTTAGTCTACCGAGCTAGTTCAGCTAACGAGTACTGACTAATGATCTTATTCCAAACATTACAGACAACACATTACACATCTAACAGGGATGCATCATTTTCGGTACGTTTAATGCTTTCATAAAAGAGGTAACCAGCAAATTATAACGTGAAGATAGCGGCGTAACATAAAGAAACATGAAACGTTTCATATTATTATGACGCTATTTCAAAAGAGCAATAATTAGGTTAGTTCCAAACGTGGCAGAAGAACACGCACAGTAACCAAATAAAGAAAAGAGTAGCACCAAATATAAAGCGAACTCAGTAAATCGGGTTACAGTGGTGAATGTTACCGCGGGCGGCGCGAGTCCGAGCAACCGCAGGCGGCCGGCGGCCGCACGTCACGTCTACGGTACGTCACACGGCGGCCGCACGTCACGTCTACGGTACGTCACACGGCGGCCGCACGTCACGTCTACGGTACGTCACACGGCGGCCGCACGTCACGTCTACGGTAAGTCACACGGCGGCCGCACGTCACGTCTACGGTACGTCACACGGCGGCCGCACGTCACGTCTACGGTACGTCACACGGCGGCCGCACGTCACGTCTACGGTACGTCAGACGGCGGCCGCACGCCACGTCTACGGTACGTCACACCGCGACCGGCGCAACGCACTCCGTTCTACGACACTCTTAACCTAATACTGCTACCTTACATACAATGTAGGTATAAATGTAAAAATCTGGATAGTATGTTGTTATATGACTAGACCTTACGCGTACTATTAAGATATAGGTATTAAATTATTAATATGTTTATAAATTTATCGTGATGTAGGTATACTTTAACAGCTGGTGGCACGACGCTGACCTCACAGTAGTGCTCGCGTTTGTTTTATATCAGCAATAGCATTCAATGTTCTTGTGCTGGGCTGTGTGAAACGCCTAAAATGTTATAATAGGTATCCTATAGTCAGTTCAGAAGCCAATACTTAAGGATTTTATTTCCGTTCGGAATCCTGGAGCTACCGCGAGTGCAGCAGTTCGTGCGGCAGTCCGCTGGGATCACTTGATATGTGCTGTTCCTTAACTATGTGACTAAGTCAATTCACTGCAGTGCGCAAGTTCCGATTACGTCATATTATTATTTTCATTGATTATTAAATCCTGATATATTCGGATCCTGTTCCCAATAACAATATTATATTTTATTTATTTAGGCAACCAGCAGCGATACGTATCTGTTACAGAGTATGTGTATTGCAGTATTGTATGGCTGGTAATAGGTTTCCCTGTATAACTAGGATACATATAAAACATGCGAACGGATTACTATAGGAAACGCCGACTTCATCTAGTTTTTAAAATATGATTGACGTGTAAAAGTGTTTGTACAAACCTCCTTACTTACATAAATAAATCATTTATCATTACCATTTATCATACTAAGAAATATTTAAATTCATAAGATGCAATTTTAGGTATATTAATAATAGGTAGGTATTTTAATTATAATTAATAGAATATATACTTATATAATATATTTAAATTAATATATTACATTAATTAATTATTGTTTGATTTTTTATTTTTAGGTAGGTACTTATAAGTAATTTTAAAAACAATCTTGAATATTAAGAGATTAGTAGTTATTCATTTGCCTTTGTTTATGGTTTTTATTATTTGTTTTGAGAATATAATTATGCAAATATGTATGTATAAATAAATATGAGCAGAAACAGGTAAAAAATCTATAAATACAATATTTTGTAGAAAATAGTGTATTCACCTACACACTACACACCTACACAACACTTTAATTCATGAAATATTCAAAATGCATAAAAATGACGATAAATATTTGCAAAAATTTAAGGAAGCTTTCGATTTTATAATCATTCTTATATAATATTTGCCTTTTTGAAAAGCCTTTTAAGTAATTTTAATTTGTTTACTTTGCCTAAACGTTGTATAGTACAATACATTCCTAGCTAGTGCGGACACGCGAGGCGCGCTCGTGACCTCGGCACAGTGCAGTACCTACACTATAAACAACGCATCCGATATCACGTCAGAGCACAGAAGCGGGCTCACTGGCCTGCACAGGGCAGTGAGCGCGCAGCTAGCGACACTGTGTCGCCCACCTTAGACTACGACGCTACAGTACGACCATATATAAAATAGAGAGATCAATATTACTTGTACCAGCGTTGCAATATAGTATACGGGTTCAACTGTTTGGACAAATATTGGCTAATCTATTCGATAGGCGGCCACTAACGAGTGTAATTCCGCTAGAATGTCAAGTTTTCAGTATCTAGGAACTGCGGGTGATATTTTCACAATATTTGAATAAAATCATGTACCGTGCGCGAGTGCCAAATAAAAAATGGATGTGAAATACCTTCTCAAAGCATGTAATGACCCGTTTCCCAATAGATTGTTTCTACTGTAGTAACTGTACAGTGTACAAACCCTCGCAATGTGTTGCCAATGTTTGTCACAGACAGCAGGGCGAGGCAGCAGCGGTTGTCTACGTAGCGAATGGACGTTCTCGTTCGACACGAGCGAGCGAAGCCTAGCTATGCTATATATACTATGTCGTGAGATATGGGTACAGAATGTTACACACTTATAGTTATGTAGAGATATTAACGATTGATATGAATTAATTTGTAAAATGGACAGTAACATTTTCGAAAGCCGCATTCATGCGGGCCCGGCTTTCAGGTTAAATATATTTTGGCCTAGATAAAATCCAGGATTTGAGAACATGTAGAAAGTTCTCAAAGCCTGGTTTTTTTTTAAAGTATATTAATAAAATGCACTAAAGTACAATCGACGCGACGTCTGAAAGTTGAACAATTTTTTTTTTATAAAAACTCCTAACGACGGAAGACAAATCCATTTTTTTTATAACTACAAAAAATTGGTCGAATTTCATGTGTGTTGGTTAAAATCAACCGGCGGGACACAAACAAGCTTACATACGTTATAAAACAAATGATAATAGCCCGGATGTAACGTGACTCCCAGAGATTCTAATAACGCGGAGCTAGCGGTGACACGATCCATCATCGCGTGTCAATCTTGCAATTTTCAACTTATATCAGTGATATAAGTCATACGAGTCGCACTCGTGACTTGCGGCGACTAATGAGTACGCGAGTCACGTGCCCGAGCGCCCGACTGGAACTGGAACGTTTTGGTGTTTATTATGGTAGGGAGGTGCGGACGCGCGCGGCCTAGCGGTTACTCGGACTCGTGGATGCCGGACTCGTTGTCCTCGTCCTTCTGGTCGAGGCGCGTCTTGAGGTCGTCCAGCAGCGCGGGCGGCGGCAGCAGCTGGCACAGCACCTCGTCGCCGGCCAGCAGCAGGCGCGTGGCCGCGGGCCCCGGCGCGGCCGCGGGCCCCGGCGCGGCCGCGGGCCCCGGCGCGGCCGCGGGCCCCGGCGCGGCCGCGGGCCCCGGCGCGGCCGCGGGCCCCGGCGCGGCCGCGGGCCCCTCGGGCGCCGAGGGCAGGCTGCGGCCGCGCCACTGCTGTATCTTGCCCTCGATGTCGAGCGTGCTGCGCTTGGAGCCGCTGCGAGCGCGCGTTAGTGCCGTCAGTGGCGCACGCCGGCGACAATTCGATTACCGGTAGATAAACCGACTAGATAAAGGAGCGACATCGTCCATCTCAACTGACACCCTTCGATGCGTCGTCATCAATAAACTAAGTTTGCAACTTGAGCACGAGTTTATCTACCGATAAATCTAGGCATTCGAGCCGACGTCGAGTCGTCGCGACTGTATGTGTGACCCTGACCGACCGTCGTTAAAATAACATGAACATAATGAAATGAACTGAAAGAACTGAACTAAACGCTAACAGAGCCTGCAGTAACACGATCATGCTCACACGGACGTCTGCCCACTATTGGTGCACTGGTACAATCATCATGCCACTTCCTATACATGCTGTTTAACGAATCCGACACTATGTACAAGATTATCTTAACTAAACTAAATTACAGCTAGGTTACTCGTTCATTCACCGCTATATCGTATTTACAAATGAGGTTGTTACAATAGGCACATACATATACGTAGAAGTAGAACCGAAAATAAAAAGCTGTATTATCATGCAGGCGAGCGCACACTGGGCTCGTGCGCGCACAGGGGCACGGGACCCATGGGACAGGTATAGGGGCACGGGACACGGGGGCAGGCACAGGAGCACTGGACACAGCGGATACGGTCAAGGGCACAGGGACACGGGACAGGTACAGGGGACAGGGACACGCGACACAGGCGACAGGCACAGGGGCACGGGACAGACACTGGGGACAAGCACAAGGGCACGGGGCACAGGGGACAGGCACAGGGGCACGGGGCACTTACTTGGCAAGGGGTACGTTATCGCGGTCCGCGTACGCGTCATACAAATACTCGCTGCAACAAACAGACAGTCAGTCTCGCGCGGCCCACTAGCGACTAGCTGCACTACACGCACATGCGGCCGCACCACGCGCCACGCGCACGAGCGCCAGGCGGGTGGCAGTCGACGAAACAAAAGGCTTGAGTATAATACTGTGATCCCTAATAGTTCTAGCGTGAAATTAATGTATTCTAAAACATAATACCCTATAGCTTAAATAATAACTCATCTGAATTCGATACTGTAAATATTTATTTAGAATACCTAACATCTAAGTTAGCACTACTATTATTTAATATGAAAATTACTTTCTAGGTACAATTTCTAAATATTATGAAGTGAATGTGACGGGTGATACAACAGAAATAATAAAAATAATAAAGGAACCGAAACTAATGAACTAAGAGGACACCGTCTGAGGAGCTCGCCCTGTGCGGCCCGCAGGCTCGCCGTGTGCTGTGACGTCACGCGCAGGTGCCACCGCGAACGTTCCCGGTCGACCACTTTTCGCCCTTATGCCCATAGTAATATGGTTGAAAAGTGGTCGACCGGGAACTTTCGTGGTGGTACAGTGCGCAGCTGAAGGATCCGTCGCAGCCAATCATGTTCACGATAATCTGTTCACGCGAATTTTGTGTCGCAATTTGAAACAATTGTTGACCAAGCTTGCAGTTCCTAAGCTTGTGTTTCAAGCAGCACGTCATGTGCCGGCGCCTGCTATACTTGACTGTCTACTGACGGGACGTATCGAAGCGGAACGACACATAAACAACACAACTAGTATATTTACAACATTGCAAATAAAAAGTGAACTCTACACGTTTCATTACACAGCGGGTTACGTTTAAGCGATACACCGAAGTAACCCGCGGCCGCAAGCAACGGATGCGATAGCGATGCATGCCTACCTCGCTACCTCGGACGGACACAACAGTACGCAGGCCTGCTCGCAGCCATACAACAGTAACACGACGAGGATACAGAGACTGCAGTGTTCATTGGAATATACGTTATCATTTTTTATATTTTTTTGTTGATAAAAATCTAATTTATTTTTTGTAAGTATGAATTTGTATTGCTTTGTAGGCGCCTATAAGTCCAAGGAACAGTGCGGTCTCAACGATACTACGGGGAACATCGTGCAAGCCGCTATCGGTCGAAGAGCACACGTGTGCGTGCGCGTGCGCGTGCGCGTGCGTACCGGGCAGCGCGCAGGGTCACCGCGGGCGCGCGCGCGGCGCGCTCGGCTCCTGCGGGCTGCCAACAACAGCGCACACTCTACACTCTATACGGAGCACTCTATACTCAACACTCTACATCACAAATTTTTTTTAATCATAATAATGTCCTTCGGAGTTTCTTTGAACTGCCCGAGCTCGGATAGAAAATTTATTAAATCGATTCCACATTGTCACAGACCAATTACATAAGTTAGCACGACTCGTTACTGATACACCCTCGATTTAAACTACGCTGGATGGCGGTGAAGTGAACAAACCAACTTAAAAACATAATAATAAAAAAAACTCTACGTACTTTTACATTTGTATTCGTTATGTCGGAAGAAACCCTTGAAGGTATATATATTTGCCATTGTGTTTATTTAAATAGTTGGTCTTTGTAATAGTTATGTAATAAGTTTCTCCTTCAGCACTCTGTGTACGACGCAGCGATAGCTCTTCAACCGCAGTACTACTGACTAGTGGAGCGCTACACTCGTCCTGTGTTGTGATGTACAAACGAAAATATTGAACCGTTATGCTCTGCTTAAGAAAGAAATAAGAACCACTATTGCTTGGCGATAGAAAAATAACAAATTAAACCAGTTTGTGTTAATGTCATAATCAAAATTGGACCAATACGAGCAGCGTTGGCATTGGTACCAACCTGTGTACCGACTCTATGATAACTAACATCTTGTAGATTTCACATTAGCAGGAAAATACACATATTTTACATAAAAAAGTATATTTCATTATAACTACCAGTGATCCAATGTCAATTATACGAGAACATAAAGTTGGGCTAAGTAAAGGTTCATATGAACACATAACACGAACTAGTGCGCGAGGAGCGTCGCCGCAGCGGCCGCGCGAGCCACACAGGACGCGGTGCACAACAAACCCAAACATAACGGACAGACACCGACAAACTCAAAACGAAATAATGAAATCAATGTTAACACAGCTCTCAAACAAAACCAACAAACTAAACGTTGAAAATTAGTTGAACTCAAACAGAAACGAAACGAAACAACAGAGGTAAGGGAGCCGCCGGCTGCGCCGCGTGACGTCACGCGCAGCGGCGCGGCGGGCGGCTCCGGGACTACATGACGATGGTCGATGGATGATCTCTTAGCTTTACATATCTCATTGTAATCACAATAAGAGCTCTACCGTCACAGCACGAACTTGTAAGTGGTACTGCTCCGTGTTCAGGTATTATACCAATAAAACTTCAACGACTACAATATCAAATACTGTGATTACAATGTGTATCAGAAAGAATAATATTGATAATAATATTCACAAAGTAAGTGCCATAATATGATTGCAGCACACCGAGCACGCGAGCACGCGACCTCGGCACCGCGAGTGGCACTTGCGAGTGTCGGGCACAACCATGTCTATGGCAGATACAATGTAATGCATGGCACTAAACCAATAAGGGAAGCACATTATACTATTGTTAATGTGTTTGCCTCATTTGTGTACTATTGAACCTTGATCCGTCTCAAATTTTATCAAACATTAGGAATATCTCTTAACACATTAAAACAATCAAGTTTGAATGTAACATTTCACTTTTATTTTAGTAATTAATGGCTTCTTCATACAATGTACAGATGGACGCATTTCACATTCCATGAATAGAACTGTTGATAAACTAAGTTTGATAGAAAAAATTATTTATGTACGTACTGTATTATATGGATAGACAAATAAATGTGGAAGTGGGTCCATTGCGTGCCATTGTGTGCGGGAGTCACAGCAACCTCTCAACGGTCGTTGCGCGTGTGTGTGTCGCATGTGAGTGTGTCGCACGTGTGTGTCGCACGTGTGTGTCGCACGTGTGTGTCGCACGTGTGTGTCGCACGTGTGTGTCGCACGTGTGTGTCGCACGGCGCGCGACTGTCCGACGACGTCCACACACACATCGATCGTTGAGACTGTTACTTTGAGAATTAGTAAGTTCATTCGTTTAGCAATCGAGAGTCACGTTTATTAAACACGTCCCTAAAGTATATAACACTGGAGAAGGATATGCACAATATTTTGAACAAAAAGTCTGTCATTTTTGGTGGGGGAAGCAGTAGCCATTAGAAAAAAAAAAAAAAAAACGAATTTATCGATATGTCCTGCTCTCATTATTATTTTTGTTAAAAGACATAAACGCATGTCAAGTGCATTTCAATTTTGTTGATTTGACGTATATTTCCGTTATGCAAAAGAAAAATATTTTGAATCTTATGAACACAAAAACGAGATTTAGCGAGACATGGTGACGTCACAAACGCTATGAGAGGAAAAATACTCGATTCATGCCAATCGAATGAAAAATGTATTATGAGGTTAGGATTTTCAATTTCAATAAAAACATGATTAATTTCATATACTTCTTGACAATTCAAAAGTGTCTGTCAATGGTTTACTTAATTGAAATAAATGGTTTGAGTTTATAAAAAAAAAATTACGGGAGAGGGCGAGATTGGTGGGTTTTTTATTTTCGGGGGTTTTATTTAGATTATGATTTACATATTTGAATGTTTTTTACGAGTTTTAACAGTACAACCAGGCATTTTTACGGAGCACTGAATTAGATTTGCGCGTCTTGAAAATGATTATCGATATGCGTTAGAATTGATTTGAAAGTAGTTCTTATGAACGTGCAAGAACATTTATTTTGGTCTTGTACTTTTACAGAGGGGAAGCCTACGTAAGGCTTCTCTAGTGTTGTATACTCTAAGAACATGTCGTTTAAAATAAGTTCAGTGAAAATTGATGAAGTTGGAATAGGAAATGGCGGTTGAAACTCACTTGTCGGCGCGCGGGCCGGGGTAGGGCCCGGGGTAGGGCTCGGCGCGCGCGTACAGGCGCGCCAGCCGCGCCGCCAGCGGCAGCAGCGCCGGCAGCAGCAGCGCGCACCAGCACAGCGACATCCACAGCCCGTGCTGCGTGTTCGGGAAGCGAACGTTCACTCAATAAAAAAATCAGCCCACGACGCGTTTGTTTTTGTCTTTCTCATGTTTTTTTTTAAATAATTACTAACACTAGGTCGTAGTTGCCTGAATAAAGTAATTGGTATTATATTGATATAAACGCAGCCAGCAGTCGACGTACCACGGGCATGAGTATCTTGTGGCAGAAGGAGTCGCGCGTGGCGTTGAAGGCGTTGGAGAGCGGGCCGCAGCGCAGCACGCGCTCCATGAGCGAGTGCTCCAGCGCCTGCAGGTACACGTCCACCGACTCGTACACGTACTCCGTTATCGTCGACGTTATCTGTAACCACCACAAAAACTCATTACTACACAAGCACTTAAAAACATGTAAGTACTTATACTAAATGGTCAGGACACTGACGTATCAAAAAAAATACATTTATTCTTAATTTAAACCAAAACGTGACCATGCGTAAAAAGAAAAAATAATCAACACGAAAGAAATAAATTACTACGCACACATTTAAATGAATATTGACTAGATAATGCAACATATCGGATGCAGCCCACACCATCCCGGACGACACTACATACGTGAGATACACTGAAAGTTCTTAGAAAATATAAACTGAATGAAGCATTAAATTGCTAGTCCTTTCTGAATAACATCGCATTCGATGAAACCACTGAGAGAAAACAGTGGGCGGCCCACTCTTATTTAGGGATCAATTCCACGACCATTTCGAACAAAGTCACTGCATCTTCAGGGTTCGTAAAGCAAATACCTCAAAGTTTATCTTTTATTTTTGGCAACATATAAAAACGCAAGGTGCCAGATCGGGACTGTATGGTGGATGACTCATTATCTCAACACGCCGTAATCAAATAGGTCATTGTCGTGGTAAAGTAGGATCCTGCTTCGAGGGCACTGCATTTCGAACTTTTTCTAAGACACCTGGGAAACAACTGTTAATATATACCAGTCTGCAGTAACTCTCCTTTTGTGTTCCAGCACAACTGCCGCGAAATGACCCGTCCGTCCAAAGAATGAAGCAATCATGTTTTTTCCTTCAGTTCTTCCTTTGTTGACAAATCCTCAAAAAGAAACACACACTGTGCAGATTGTCTTTTAGTTTCGGGTTCGTAACAATATATCCAACTTTCATCACCTGTGACGATGTTCAAACACAGCATTCGAGGCGGGGCGCCTCGAATGCGTTGTTGCTAGCATTTCGCGGCACCGTTCTACGCGACGGCGTTTTTGCTCTTCGGTCAAATTATGGGCTTCCCTCTAGTACATAGTACTACTCACTGTTAGGCAGACCTTCATACTGCGGACGGTGCTTCAACAACACTCATTGTTACATTACGATCCGAATCTTAGCCTTAGCCTTAGCCTTTTGTGTACCTGACTCATACCAATGCCTAAGCTTGCCCGAATCTGTAGGTAGCTCACTCTCTTATCAGCCTCCGTCGTGCTCCGCACAGTAATGATGTTGTCGTCAGTTGTCGCCGTTGCAGGACGTCCCTCACGCAGCTCGCAGGTCAAATGACACAGCGGACAAACAAATATTTGAAAATTTTGCTCCTACATGTCTTTACATTAAATTCAAATAAATTACGTGTTAAAATTTAGAGAAATTAAATAATTCTATAACCAATAAATTATGTGTTCAGACTTTTAATAAAATACGTGACCCAAATGAGTTCTACGCCGAGTTCTTTTCACTATTAAACACGCAATTTAATTACACTTTTCCACTAAAGACTAAAATGATTTACACAAAGTTCTTATTTAGGTGATTGGGCGGCTCCCAGGTATTCGTAAAAATCGAAAACATTTAAATTTTATGGCCTAAAGCAACATTTGAATAATACAAGCTTTCATCAGTATGTTGCAAATTATTGCAAAACTTTTAAAATTGTGTGCAAAATAACTAAAGGTATATTAGCAATAAAATAAAGTCAGCTGATGATAAAATAAAAACTACTTGTGAAATAAGAAATAATGAAACAGATAGGAAAAAGCCGGCCAAGTGCGAGTCGGACTCGCGCACGAAAGGTTCCGTACCATTATTTATAAAAATGGCAAAAAAAAACACGTTTGTTGTATGGGAAAAATAAATAATTAAATTAAAATAAAACAAATACTTAGGGCCCCCCTCTAAATATTTGTTTTAATTTAATTATATAAGTGAATATATAACTAAATATTCTGTGAACATTTCAAGCATCTACCTGTTGCCATTATCTTAACGAGCAGAAACGAGCAAAAAAATCACGTTTGTTGTATGGGAGTCCCCTTAAATATTTATTTTATTATATTTTTTTAGTATTTGTTGCTATTAGCGGCAACAGAAATACACCATCTGTGAAAATTTCAACTGTAACTATCACGGTTCATGATATACAGCCTGGTGACAGACGGACAGACAGCGGAGCCTTAGTAATAGGGTTCCCGTTTTACCCTTTGCGTACGGAAGCCTAAAAACAGCGAAATACTGAATTTAATTTAGAGACTGCACAAGTGCACATGGCGCCATCAACTAAGATGTAGAAATAGCTGAAAACTTTTTGCCTTTAACCACTAAAACTTGAAATTCCTCACCCGCGCTTTCTGCTGCCTTACTTAGAAAGAATGTAAAGGCTTGCCCTTTAGAATTTAGGTTTCAGCATTTAAACCCCCAGGCTGTTATAAAAGCTTTTAAAGGTCTTAAAATTAAATCAACAAAAGCTCTCTGGAATGTCTGTAGATCTATCGGGCGATATATATTTAATTTTCTCAAGTGACTCACGTTCTGCAAGGGCCATTTGTTCATGTTGTTGAGGAAGGCCTCGCCTTCGCTGGTCTCCTGCACCAGGTACGAGATGGCTTCCTTCAGCGACGAGTGGTTGAACCGCAGGTCGTCTCGGAGCTCTCGTGCGGTGTCCTGTAACAGTTACGGGTGTGACGTTCTTAAGTGTTTACACACCAACCTAATACAACTTGGAGGATGGCGCTCGGGGTGGTATTGTCGGGTCGTACAGTGTGTGTGTGGGTGTGTGTGTCAGTGCGCAGTACTCACGTTGAGCCGCGCGGAGATGTCCAGCATGGGCCGCAGCACGTCGGCCTGCAGCGCGGCCAGCGCGGCGGCGGCGCGGCGCAGCGAGGCGGCCTCGGCGGCGAACAGCGGCTGCTGCAGCGAGCGCGCCGTGCTGCTGAGCTGCTGCGCCAGCGGGTCCAGCGCCAGCGACGTCATGTTGGTCTCCAGCTACAAGTGATGATCACACGTAAGCGACGGCCCAGTATCATTTTTTTTTGTCGGGTGCAAATCCTCATTGGATATCTACCGCCCGGTGGGCAGAGGAGTCTGCCAGACTCTTACTGACTAATACCATCTCGGTGTTCCCTTGTACACTTGCGTCAAGGGGCTGCAAGTGCGAATGCGACTTCCGTTGCCTCGGACTGGTGACGGCCTGCGCTAGGCGGAGCCCGTCCCGTAGGAGTGAGGTGTTGAAGGAGCTCAACAACGTAACGGGACGTAACGGGGGGAGTCCCGTTACGTCTTAAAGAGGCGCGCGTGGAACACTACGCGCCGCCTTCTCGGGTTCGGTGGATTGGGGGGCGACGGCTGTCCCCGAGTCTGCTACCCCTTGGGCTCTTCTCCTTTGGGACGGGCCCGTGCCTTCGTTGACGGACATAGAATGACGGACATAGAAAGCAGACCCCCGGGACCCATTCAGGGGGGCTGGAAGATGGCATTATCCGCCTTCCGCCCAGTGGGCCTGTTACGGGACGGAAGAACACTCGTGATCTCCCTTTCGTTTTCTGCAGCTTCAGCAGAAGGACATCACCGCATATAGTCTATTTCCTAATCCAAAGTATCGCCGATAAAAATAACACACAAACCATGAAGATAATGCCTAGGTATCATTTATGTATTCAGTATCCAGTAATGATAGTTTGTGTTGATAAATAAATAAAGAAATAAACAAAGGAAAACAAAAAGGCTGGCGGAAACGTCGCAACATATGGAGGCGTTTTCATAGAGTTACACAGAAACCAGCCGTGTTGCTGCCGTATGTGATTGCGATAGGGCAACGGCGCCGCGCGCGGGTTGCGGCCGCCCTCGCCCTCGGCAGAGCACCGCAGTGCTCACCTTCGTTGTAGAAGGAGCTCTTGTGCAACATTTTACGCTTCTAGACCCAGCAGCGTATTTGAAACTGTTATCAAGCATAGAGGATATCTCCAATCACCATCAAATTGATATGAACGCATCGCAAGCTATAACACGTCTGCTAGTAGTAGTACTGACCGCAGAGAGGATCCTGTCGAAGTCGAAGTCGGACAGGCCGGTGTCGGCCAGCTGGCGCAGCTTGTCGCGCGCCGGGCCGCGCAGGATGGCGACGGGCGCGGCGCGCGGCGGCGCGGGCGCGGGCGCGCGCTGCGCCAGCTCGGCACGCAGCCCGCCGCGCAGCGCGCCCACGTCGAACAGGCGCCACAGGTGCAGCGCCTGCGGGGAGACACTTCCATACTACATCCGAGATCGTTATCAACTTCTGAACATATTTTTTATTTAATTACGAAATGAAATGAAATTATTTTATTACATAAAAATAATATAGAAATCACTCACGTCCTGTAAAAAAAATGCTAGGAGTCGACATTTCTTATCTAACTACTGAGAAGAAATGGTGAATCAAACTCAGGGTCGAGGTCTCTTGACTTCAATCCTAATTTTTGAAAACTTCAAGAAAATCAATTTTGAGAACGCCAATTTTTTTTTTCATAAATACACAATTACAAAAATCTGAAATAAGGACTAAGTTAATATTTTATCAGTGAACTTATAAAGCCAACCGGAAGGATATATCTAGAAATGAAATAACAGGAAACATTTAAAATTGGAGGAATATTAAGATAGATATATTAAACTTTGACATAAAAAATAAATACGTAAGTAACTACAATACTTTATTGAATATACAACAATATTAAAATACATTTGCAATTGTACCAAAACAAAAAGTTTACATGGCAGTTTAACATACTTCGTTTCCAACCAAGTCGAAACTATCATGGTTGGAGACGACCATTTCTTGACTATATTTTGACACCAAATTCAAATTCAAAAACGTAAGCGTTCCGCGCTAACCAGGTGAGGATTGTAGCGAGAAAGACTCACCTCGTAATCCTCACCAAGACACCTTTATATCTCCGGAATCCCTTACCCTCTTATTACAAAACAAGGTTTATCTTCAGACCCAGGTTTAAAACATGGAGTCATTATTGAATTTCGAACTTTATTCCGACTATGGTACAGTTCCTAAACACAAAACTGACAACTTAGTACCGAACTAGGTTTTCAGCTTTGTATAAAGAACGATATTTCAATCACGGTTACGTTCTTATTACAAAAACTGGCTCCATGGTTTAAGCCATGTCAAAATATAAATCTTGTTTTGTAATAAGGCAGTTAATGATTATTTTTGAGATTTAGCATACCGTTACGACTATTTCTTGACGATTTTTTGGAATAGTAACCAAGTCGGTACTCCCAGCCGTTTGATTGCACTAGAGGTGAAGATTGTGTGGAGACGTTCACACCACAATCCTCACCAACTTATAGCTTAAGGCGCTACCCTGACCAAATAACCTTGAGGGTTCGTTCCCTCTTTGCCGCACCTCACCTCTACAATACTTCGTAAAACATTACTAGCGTCATCTGGCGGACAACTTACAAACACTAGTAAAATTTAATGACCTTAGACAGACACAAACACGGCGTTCAATGAATTCACAGATACGAGTGTGCACACACACACGTATATTATTAAAAAAATCGGCATGGGTGTCGATTGCATGGTTTTTGAGGGCGCTGATAAGGGGTCAAAATTAAAAATTCAAGATGGCGCCACATATTTTTTTTATCTTTTTTATTTTTTCACCATGGGTGTCATTTTCATGGTTTTTGAGGTAGCTGATAACAAAACGAGGACAAAATCAAAATTCCAAGATGGCGCCACCGAAAATTTGCAAATTTTTCGTCATGGGTGTCGTTTTCATGGTTTTCGAGGGTACTAAGCCCGATAGTAAAAACAAAATGAAAATCCAAGATCGCACTACTTTCTTATACTTTGGCATTTTGAGTGTTTACACAACAGTGCGTCTTTTCGCAAAACTCAATAGTCCAAAGCACACGCACAAAGCTTCCTTTCGCAGTAAATAACTAACACATAAAAAACTATAACCAAAACAAACGTCAATAACAAACACAATCATCATTACAGCCGAAAGACGTCCACTGCTGGACATAGGCCTCCCTCAAAGGGAGGGTTTGCCATAATCGACACGCTTGGCAGGCGGGTTGGCGATCGCAGTATGGTGTTAAAATGCATAGAGAACGCTGCTGCCCATTCTCTAGTAAGTCTAAGGGACAAACACAATAAACTAATACTATTGTCTACTGATAATGTGAAGTGAGCGAGCAAGTGCGCTAGCGAACGCCGTGACAAACGACACAGATTTCACACTCGAGACCTTGCGGCACACTGAATCCTGGTACGGGCACATGAGTTAACAGTACTAAACACCCACATTTTAGAATAAATTCTTTATAAATATAAAATGTACGTGTTTTGAAAAAAGATTTCTTACGGAATATTCATTATTAAATTTCTATCCATTAGTGTCACTAGCAAAATTAAAATAATGCTTACTTCAGGAGGAGATGCATGTTATCAATCATTATTTCTCGTTTCTATGGTTTCGTTGTAACGAGGTTAAATAAACAAATCATCATCATCATTTCAGCCGAAAGACGTCCACTGCTGGACATAGGCCTCCCCAAGCACCGCCACTTCAACCGGTTCTGTGGTTCCCGCATCCAGCGGATACCTGCAGCCTTCACAAGGTCATCGGTCCTCCTTTTAGGAGGCCTTCCAACACTACGTCTTCCAGTACGCGGTCTCCACTCCACCTTTCGGCCCTGTTCGCCTACGGATCTCTTCATTTCCGATTCGATCAAGTAGGGAAACTCCAAGCATAGCCCTCTCCATTGCCCTTTGGGTGACTTTTAGCCTTCTGAGGAGGCCCATTGTGAGCGACCACGTTTCAGTGCCATAGGTCATCACTGGCAACACGCACTGGTCAAAGACTTTCGTCTTGAGACACTGCGGTATGTGGGACGAGAAGATATTGCGTAGTTTCCCGAACGCTGCCCAGCCGAGTCGGATTCGACGATTGACCTCTTTCTCGAAGTTGGACCTACCTAACTGGACAGTTTGTCCGAGGTAAACATACTCGTCCACAACTTCGAGTGTAGCGTCTCCGATCTTCATGAGAGTGGGTGTTCGAATCGAAGGCTTTCTCGTAGTCCACAAACGCTAAACAGAGAAGCAGGTTATACTCTTCGGTCTTCTGTATAACCTGCCGCAGCGTATGTATGTGGTCTACTGTGCTAAAGCCTTTGCCGAATCCGGCTTGTTCGGGAGGCAGGAAGTTGTCAAACCTGCGCGCGAGACGGTTCGTAATGACTCTTGAAAACTTGTAGACATGGCTCAGAAGTGAGATGGGCCTATAATTCTTAAGGAGGGTATTATCACCCTTCTTAAAGAAACATCTCATCACCACACCTCTGTTCCATGCCTGTGGCGTTTTGCCCTCGAGTATGACGGAATCAAACAGCTTCTGGAGGACCTTGAGAACGGTTTTTCCGCCGGCCTTCACGAGCTCGGCCGTAATTCCGTCATCACCCGGCGCCTTGTTGTTTATGAGCTGCTTCAGAGCCATCCTAATTTCGTACAAGCTGACGTCCGGGATATCTTCAGTGTAGTGTCAGGTTAATCTAGCTCTTGGGTCATTTGCCATATTCGTAATAAACAAATACTCCTATTAAAAAAACATTATGGAATCTAGATTACTTATGTAGAAATTTAATGTATTTATTAGATGATATTTCTTAAAAAATAACAACCAGCTAGAGCGGCGTTTTGTTTCGGGACGGGCCGTAACGTAAATGTCGGCTTTAATACCCTCAAAAACCATGAAAACGACACGCATGACGAATAATTTGAAAATTTTCGTAACCGCCATCTTGGATTTACATTTAGACATCACTACGACTTTAGCACCCTCGAAAACCATGAAAACGATACCCATGATGAAAATATTTAAAAAACATTTTGCCACCATCTTGGATTATAATTTTGACCAAATTCACACAAACTTTTCTTTTTTCTTTCTTTTCTTTTTTTAAAACGTTGCCCCACACTAGGAATTTATCCTGTATCGTGGGTGCATTTACAAACATTCAAACTCACATACACAAACAGCCAGACCCGGAACAACTACTTGTAGGTCATACAAATATTTGTTCCATGCGGGAATCAACCGCGCAACTGTTAATTAGAACAGTACAGTCGCAAGTATGAATGCGATATCTGCCAGTTTACTCCACTTCGTTCTACAAAAACAGTAACCAAAACAAATCCAATATACTAATATTATTTATTTACTGATAATGTGACGTGAGCGAGCAAGCTACTCGACACGCCGCCGCCGTGACAAATGGCACGTGTTTCACCCTCGAGACCTTGCAGCAGACTGAATCTTGATATCCGCGCATGAGTAACAGTAGTGAATACGCCCAGATTTTAGAAAAAAAATCCTTATTAATCAAATAGTCTGTTATCTTTGTTCTGTGTTACTATGAGTTTTTCCCGCCCGAGGGTGGAGCAGAGTCTCCCACCCGCTACTCGGGTCAAACAAACACTACTTTCCGAGTATGAGAAATGAAAAAGTTATTCTGCACATAATTTAAGATCTTCATTGCTCCCAAAATTCAGTTTTTTCCGAATTTTCCATTTTCCGGGCAACTTTTCCAAACTAAAACTCAAGCTCAAAGCAAAACTCAACCGCAAAGCATTTATTTAAAATAAACCAATTACAGGCACTTTTGAATTGTCAATGGGTCGGTCAGTCAGAAAGATGAAGGTAGTTGCCCATTCCAAAGCGTAGTAGGAGTTCCTATGGAGAAGAACGGGGAAGAAACTCCACGGACACTCTTTTAAATTAAAATATTGTTCCAAAGTATTGGTTACATCATTCATGTTGAAATTATACATTTTTTTTTTTTTTTGGGTGGGAAATATTCAAATAACTTCTCCCGCTCTGGGCTGAGCGGGAGGGCGTGTCAGACTTTTACTGACTAAAACCCACCCGTGTTCCTTCCGTTGCCTGTGTGCCGGGGCCACGATATCCCTTTCGGACAAACTCGCGACCCCGGCAGGCATTGGCCCTAACGGACCCCGTCAGTTGGTGCTGACATCTCTTTGAGGCGCGCGTGAAACACAACGCGCCGTCGACCCGGGCCTGGTCCTTATCGGACGGCGAGCTACCCATCGCTCACCGTCCGCAGGCCCGCGCCTACGGTGGCCGGAAATCAGCTTGTGACTCCCGACGCCCGGGGCGTCTCCTGCGGCGGCTAAGGGCGTGAGGGCGCGAACCCTGCCTTACCCTCACGCGTTCCGCCTCCTCCTTCGCGATCATTACTGCTTCGCAGAAGGAGGTGACGGCCTCCCATGCACTCTCGCTCCGAACCATGGCCTGAACCAGGGCCGGACGCGAGAGATCGCCGCCGCCGATCGCCTCCGTGAGGACACGGCGGCGCTCCACCCAAGCCGGGCAGACCTCCACCGTATGCTCCACCGTGTCCTCCGGGCGATCCACACAGTGGTGACACCCGGGCGTTTCCTCCCGCTTTATCCTGAACAGGAACCTGCCGAAATAACCGTGTCCGGTGAGGACCTGCGTCAGGTGGAAGGTGAGGACGCCGTGGCGCCACTCTAGCCACTCCTCGTTGTCCATGTTGAAATTATACTTGTGAGATCAATGTAGACGATGTACATAAACTAACGATCTCATGTAGTTATAAGCTATTAATTATAATCTCTAACCCTACAGTACAGAAACAATTACTTGATACCTGGAATTTGTATGCAGGCCAAAGTAAATTGTTGGTAAGATAAAAATGTCACTTGAAAAATATATTGACCTTGTAGACGGTAAGGTTGGCGTGGCAGGCGCGCACGGCGGCCGACAGGTTGAACCCGGGCTCGCGGCGCTCGCCGAACAGCGCCTGCTCGAAGTCCACCAGGCGGTCCACGTCCGCGAACAGCCGGTTGCCGCGCGGCTCTCTGCACAACACATCACTCGGACATTATGACACAGCAAAACTTCTACAAGTTTTGGCATGATGATAACATTCCCAAGTATTACTTTTGTATATTTACACATAATTATTCTCATATTGATACTAGACAATGTTTACGATATACAGTGATGGCCTGAAGCACAAGCTTCTAACCCTAGCCCGGGCAGGTCGCTACCTAACATAATACTTCTGACCCCAGAGCGGGATGTCTTTACCTAACATTCTAATTCCGAACTATCATTTATTTATTAGCTAGCCTCGATCTAAGTCTCGATTCCGTGGATATATCCATATCGGAATAAAAAATTGCCTTTATGTTAATCCAGGGTGTCAGCGTGGAGGTATCCATACAAAATTTTATCAAAATTGGTCCAGCCGTTTGAGCGTGAAGAAGTAACAAACAAACACACACACATTCACTCACATACTTTCACCTTTATAATATTAGTGTGATAACTTTCAAATTGGTGGGAAAGAAATTGTTGTTCTAGTCGACAACCATCCATAAGATAATGTTAAAAACCAGCGAAAAAAAAAAAAGAGTCATGTTAGCATGCTACTTGCACTCCCCAGTGGCGTCAGCGTAGTCTGCTACGCTGACGACACGCTGGTCCTGGCACAGGGGAGTTCACATCAGGCGGCGGCCGACCTGGCGGAACGTGGGGTTGCGACAATCGTCGATAGGATCCTGCAATTGGGACTCGAGGTGGCATTGCACAAGTCCGAGGCCATGTGTTTTTATGGTCCTCGGAACGCGCCACTGTCGGGTTCCCAGATAACGGCGAGAGGGGTTCACATCGGCGTCGAGGTGACGATGAAGTACCTGGGACTCATCCTCGACAGCCGGTGGAACTTCGTCGAGCACTTCCGACGTTTGGCTCCCAGACTGGAGCGGGCCGGGGCTGCCTTGAAGCGGCTCCTGCCCAATCTGGGGGGTCCAAACGCCTCCTGCCGGAGGCTCTACGCGGGGATCGTGCGGTCCATGGCCCTTTACGGGGCACCGGTGTGGGCGCGTTCACTGAGGCTGCGACCAGCCCAGCGGTTGAACGCGTCCCAAAGGGTCATGGACATCAGGCTGGTACGGGGTTACCGCACGGTCTCCCGTGAGGCGGCGAGCCTCCTTGCCGGACTGCCGTCATGGGATCTGGAGGCGAAAGTCCTCGCGCAACTGTGGGTGTGGCGCGAAGAGGCGAAACGCCGGGGTGAAACTCCGCTGCCGAAACAAATCGCGGCACAGCGGACGGAGTTCCGGCAGGATCTCATGGCGACATGGAAAGTGCGATTGTCGCAACCCAGTGCTGGGCACGCCACAATTGCGGCGGTAAGTCCCCTCTTTGAGGAGTGGCTAGAGAGGCGCCACGGCGTCCTCACCTTCCGCCTGACGCAGGTCCTCACCGGACACGGTTGTTTCGGGAGGTTCCTGTTCAGGATAAAGCGGGAAGAAACGCCCGGGTGTCACCACTGTGTGGATCGCCCGGAGGACACGGTGGAGCATACGGTGGAGGTCTGCCCTGCTTGGGCGAAGCACCGCCGTGTCCTCACGGAGGCGATCGGCGGCGACGATCTCTCGCGTCCGGCCCTGGTTCAGGCCATGGTTCGGAGCGAGAGTGCATGGGAGGCCGTCACCTCCTTCTGCGAAACAGTAATGCTCGCGAAGGAGGAGGCGGAGCGCATGAGGGTGAGGCAGGGTGCCCGCCCTTCCGCCCTAAGTCGCCGCAGGAGACGCCCTGGGCGTCGGGTATCGCAGGACGATTCCCGGCCACCGTAGGCGCGGGCTTGCGGACGGTGAGCGATGGGTAGCTCGCCGTCCGATAAGGACCAGGCCCGGGTCGACGGCGCGTTGTGTTCCACGCTCGCCTCAAAGAGACGTCAGCACCAATTGACGGGGTCCGAAAGAGCCAATGCCTGCCAGGGTTACGAGCCTGTCCGAAAGGGATATCGTGGCTCTGGCACACAGGCATTTGAAGGAACACGGTGGATTTTAGTCAGTAAAAGTCTGACTCTCGCTCCGCCCAGAGCGGGAGAAGTTATTTGATGATTTCCCACCAAAAAAAAAAAAAAAAAAAAAAAAAGCTTGCTACTTGCACAGCGGTAACATAAGGGGTTAAATTTCTGTAGTTTTTACCTAGGACGCACCGTTTTCGAGATATTTCAATTTAATTTTTTTTTTTATTTGTTAAAAAAACGATTTTTCTCTGGTTTTTATTAATGAAAAACTTGACGTTTTACACATTTTTTTCGATAAAGAAACGTAAATCGTAGAATTGTTTATCTACATCACTAGCTACCTCCCCGTTGCTAAGGAAAGAATAAATGTCTTTGTTTTCATAGAAACGCGAGTCTCGTGCTCGGGCAGAAGAGATATCGAGTTGGGTAGAAAGTTTATCTATTCTTGGTAGAATAGAGATAGAATTGGCTACGCGTGCTGTGAAAAAAACAAAAGATAAAAAGAGACGGCAAGCTTTGACTATTCTGGAAAATGAAAACATGAGGCGGACCCAGTTCTTTACATGAATTAATAACAATAGAAAACGTATCTACTTGTTTTTTGAATACGTTCTCCTTGTTTTTGAAGACGGTTGAAGACGGAAAGGAAAATGAATTAAATTAGTTTACTGTATTACTAACATTAATATTAAATGTAATTAAGTGATGTCCCGAAGCTCAAACTACCGGAAAAAAAATTTTGTCGTAAGGAAGTCTCCACTTTTTTGGTCGCTGTACTTTAAACTTTAGCTAATATGCCATTAGCTTTACCTATTCCGATCACTGCTTATCATGAAATGTGTTTGTAAGAATACAAAAAGCTGCAGCTTTAGCGGATCTGAGGTAGCGTGTTGGTGGTAGTGAGTAGATGCCGCGCGTACTCACGTGAGCGGGTCGCACAGGCCGCGCGTGGCGGCCAGGCCCAGCGCGAAGTGCAGCAGCATGACCAGCGCCACGACGCTGCCCAGCACGAACATCACGCCGATGCCGCTGCCAACAACACACCGCACATGAAGTTTTAATTAAACGGCATCTAATAGAAAAAACCACCACAACGATGGGTTCCGTAGATGGGAATTTGGGATGAATTTAGCCCAAGAACAAACTTAACATTGTAGTTGAAAAACATGTTCTCCCATGATGTAGGGAGAACATGTACACTCAAAACTCCAACTGCAAATATAGATATATTCATTTATTTGCCTGAAACCAAATGTAAGTTTGTTCGCACAATATTGGGAGATTTTGTAAGTTATTTTAAGACCATAGACTTTTTATATAAGCTTTCCTGTAATCTATAAGTATAGAACTATTTTCTGTATCTTTTTTATTATAGGCTCAGTAGTTGCGGAGACCTACCGAAACTACTGCAAATGTGTGCAAATCTTTTTCTTTCTTTCCTATTTGTATCCCAAGAGTGACCACCATATTCAAAATTCATTTATTTACGTTAGACGTCCGTGTTGGGGTCCCAGAAATTCATAAGTGTACCAAATTTCAACTTAATCGGTCGATTCGATTCGCAGCAAATTGGCTGTGACAGACGGACAGACACATGACACACGAGTGATTCTATTAGAGTTCCGGTTTTCATTCGGACATACGGAACCTTAAAAGTAACAAGCTTTTTGTACAACGTACAATGCCGCCAACTTAATAGAAAAGACGAGTGTGGTGTGAGCAGTCGTGAACTCGGTACGTACCACAGCAGGCACTTGGAGCCGGCGCCCTTGTTGCAGCAGTCGCTGGCGCCGTACGCGTCCGGCCGCTTGCCGCACACGCCGCACGTCAGGCCCAGCGTCAGCAGGCACGTGATCTGCAACACGCGGGCGTTACATTCTGCGGACGAACTACACTAAACAGTTCCATTGCTACGTAGAATGTGCACGCGAAGGCTACGCACGTGAGCTGCGTGACCTCTCTCCAAATCCTTTCTAGTGCAACGCTGCGCCCTGCGCAGGGCCGGCCGCCCACAACGCGCGTCCCACCCGCACGTGCCCCGGCGCAGGCGACGGGCTCGCCTAGTGCACAAGGGATGAGCTGACAGCGACGAGTACGCACCAGCAGCAGCGAGCAGGCAGCGGCCAGCGCGGCGGCGCGGCGGTAGGGCCCGTACTGCAGGTACAGCTCGTTGTACTCGTCGATGTACTTCTCGTATCCCTGTAGCTTCTCGGTGCAGTGTTTGACTACCTCGGCGACCTTCTTCGCCAAGCCCTTCAGTTTGTCACCTGCGACCAACAATATGTCACATTCGTCACTGTCTGGGTACTCTCGCTGAGCACGACGCTGCAACCAACACTTAGGTACAACAGGCCGGCTCCATACAGCGAGCGATAACGTTCGCACACACGAAACTGTCTCGAGTTAAAAGCTGTATTAAAAACAAACGTTGTAAAAATAGTACAATAAAATTCGACGTAAATTTTATGCAAAATCATCATTTTTTTTTACAATTTTATGTAGACATTGCTGAATATTATATACAAAATTGCATGAATATTTACTTTGAAAAGTATTAAGTAAGTATATTACTTTAATTATTGTGAATGTGAGCATTATTTGGGTAATTTTTATTTACTATCTAAATGTGTTTTTTTCTTTCTCAGTTAGTTTTAATGATGGTCTGAGTACTTTATGCGGTCTACCCAAAATTAAATGTCCTTTCTTTGGTATTGTTCGTCGAGTCGTTGAGCTCTTAAGTCTTGAGTTGAGCTACACGAGTACTGACAAATGCTTGCACTGATTGTACAGGTCCACTCAAATTTGTGTGGTTCTTTCCTCAAAAGATCATTTCAGACACGGGTATACATGGTACTCACGTGATCGGACCAAGATTATGTCTGGACTTTACAAGAGTCTGACCCTTGAGTTTGTTTCGCTATTTCTTCTCAGGGGTAGTCAGACAGGAAATGACGACTCCATCTAGCTTATTTTTTTTAATATGACGTGTAATAACGATTCCGATATCTTTGAGATCGCCGTACTTACGCATTTAAATTCAAATTCAAATATTTGATTTCAGATAAACATCATCATCATTTAAGTATGCGAGCGCCTGTTTTCGTTCGTGGTATCTTCTGTATCTATAAAAACGTTATTATAATTATAATGCCCTTGGTTTTCACCATATTTTAGAGATTTTATTCCGGAAGGTTTATGTGTTAAATTGATAAGTTAGAGCTTACAGAGATACTTATCACAAAACTTTGATGTTTTGACAACATGGTCGCCACATCAGTCGTGCAACCGTGGGAAGCAAGGACGGGTCGCTAGTGGAGACACAACTGTGGAGCGTTGGATGCCGAGCTGGACGTCGCTGAACACTTCCTGTCCCTCGGCACCTCGCCCTGTGTGTACGTGTACGTACCTATGCCTGAGAGCGAGCGTGCCACGTCGGGCATGCGCTTGTCGATGGAGCGCTGGATGCCGAGCTGGATGTCGCTGAACACTTTCTGTCCCTCCGCCATGTCGCTCTTGATGCCGCTGTCCAACAGCTGCGTCACGTTGTTGAGCAGATCCGTCACGTCTGGCATCTATTACAACATACTCCTCATTACTCCTTAGTCACAGTTCACAACTCGCCGATCGTCTCCGTACTTCCGTATGTTAAAATATTAGTGTAACCGACACAACATCGACGCATCAAATACAGCAGCTAGCGCAGTAGTAGTTAAGTAGTTGCGGTGCGGTCCGCGCAAATGTGCGCGAGCCTCAGTTAGAGGACTGGGTGCAGTACAAATGTGCGCAAGTCTCAGTTAGTGGACTGGGTGCAGTACAAATTCAAATTCAAAAGTTGAATCAGTCTGAAACAATTACTGCGTTGTGACGCGCCCCGAAGCAACTCCTAATGTACTCTAGCTGGCGCAATTTTGCAATGCGGCGCGGCTATAATGTCCAGTAGGTACTTACTTCGTTTTACGCTGCTTAAACCATAATTTAACTCAGATTCGCAGGAGTCGCAAGCTGAGACATTACTCTACAAATAATTGAATACGATCATCCAGGTGTCGAAATGACAAAACTGTCGCAACAAAGCGGCAACCAAAGCGACGTTAGTGTTTTACGAAACACCTTTTTAAGTTCCACTTCACCAAATGGTGCTTTCTGAGAGCAAATGCACGAGTTACTATGAAAAATACCCAAATCGCTATAGGTGTGCCTATAAAATTTGAAGATTTCCCTCGAATCCCCCTCAACAGATTATGATTTGGTGACAATGGGATCACCTCGGGAGCATACCCATTCAAACAAAAAAAAAAATTACCACGCTTTTACAGAATACCTTACTTAATACAGTATGTTGCTGCACTTTGAATAGTGAATGGGAGAACGGAAGCCCAGGGTTCGGGGAGGGAAAACGGTGGCAACACATCAGCAATAACCGCTTTCCATAGACATCCACAATACCGGGGTTATTGTGGATGTCTATGGGAAGCGGTGATTGCTTAACATCAGGTACCCACATGCTCCTTTGCCCCCTTGATGGTATAAAAAAAAAACATAGCGCCTCAATGGCGTGTCGAATAGAAGAAATCATTCATATACGCGATAACCACAATGCTTAGCGCCATCTCATATCGAAAAGCAAAGTTATTAACTTAACAAAAAAGTATTTTTATTTTTCTCAATTTCCTGATCTTTTAGACTCGTGAAACTTTTATACCTGTAAACTATAAAATACTACAATTTCAAAAATAAAACAATATTTGCTACACATTGATTTTGACACCTAAGCAGGCGCCCATGGTCCCACTGGTCATGTCCTAAAGCTAAACAAACCCAATTGTTCATCATCAGTGTAGTTTTCATAGTTTTCAAGGGTGTTAAAACCGTTAGTGATGTATAAATGTGAATCACAGAGGGCGGCTGCGAAAATTTTCAAATTTTCATTATAGAATAGAATAGAATTTTCTTTAATCGAGTAACCAAGACTCAACAAGCTTTGTTAGTAAAACTTACGACTGTTAGTAAGCAGAGACACTAAACAAAACAATACAAGAAGATTATGGCTATCGTTTTCGAGAGTGCTAAAGTCGATACAGTGAGATCGGGGGACCCCCGTCAGAAACGATGTTCCTTCACGCGTATGATTTAAAACAAAAACGAAATTTTGGCAAATTTTTGATTTACATTTTGACCTCACTATCAGCTGTAGCACCCTCGAAAACTGAAAACGACCCATGACGTAAAATGTGAACATTTTCGTAGCCGTCATCTTGGATTTACATTTTGACCTCACTATCGGCTTTAGCATCCTCGAAAACTATGAAAACGATACTCATGACGAAAAATGTGAAGATTTTCGTAGCCGCCATCTTGGATTTTCATTTTGAACAAATTCACACTTTCTCATTCTTTTTCTAAGTCTCGAGAGGGAGAAATTATGAACGCTTTTTCGCGTGACGATTTTTGCCAGTTTACGTTCCAAAAATACATACTAGAAAAATCATACAAAATAAACATACTTACTAATCAAAATGATTCTGTTCTGGGCCAAACAGGACATTTAAATTGTAATTGCCATCGACACACTAAGAAGAGAATTCAAGTTGATCTACTGCTTGAGTATAGTTATCGACGATTTTTAGGGTTCCGTAGTAAACAAGGAACCCTTATAGTTTTGCCATGTCCGTCTGTCTGTCTGTCTGTCCGTCCGTCCGACTGTCCCCGGCTTAGCTCAGAGACGCTAAGTCCTAGAAAGCTGTAATTTGGCATGGGTGTACATATCAATCACGCCGAAAAAGTCGTAAAATAAAACCATGAAAAACATTTTTTTTTTAGGGTACCTCCCTTGCACGTAAAACGGTGATGATATTTTTTTTTCTCGTCTAATACATGGTGTGGGGTGTCGTTGAATAAGCAGTCCAAAAATATTGTGGGTCAGACAAAAACCTTTTTCAATTCTGAGATCCGCTTGCGTAATATTAAGCTTTAAAGTGTTATTTTTGGTTAGAGTCAAGTCCCCCCCCCCTGCCAGCTAAATGGTTGATTTTGGATATGTGAAAAATTTCATGGCAGTAGTATATACATATAACGAAATTAAAAGGAAAACTATCGCAGGTAAGTAGGTTTTCCAAGTTAACGAGTAATCGTCGACCAACTTAAATTTGCAGTTGAAGAATTGACCGTAAAGTATATACATGTATGGGAGAGCATGTTTTTCAACTACAATGTTAAGTTTGTTTTTGGGATGAATTCATCCTAACTACGGAACCCTTCATTGTGCGTGGTCCGACACGTACTTGGCCGGTTTTTTATTTATTGGTATAGTGGCGTGTGCTAGCTAACATAATTATGGCAAATATTTAATGTTATGTGTTGCATAATGTAAATAATTTTACATACTATTGTATATAATCAAGTTTTTCTAACTGAACAGAGCGTCACGCAAAAAGGTAAGTATCCTTTAAGGCTACCGCAGACTGGCGGGTCGCGCTTGTCTACGGGAGCCTGTATGTTTTTACTAGGTACTTACATGGTTATTTATTGTTGTATATCGATATTTTATATATTAGTATAAGCTCCATTTAAAACTGAGTGTGTGAGATGTAGTCAGTGTTCAATGAGAAGATTTTGGCTCATATTCAGATGTTTTATATTCCCTGTGAATGTATTTAATAGATCAAAGATATGGGACAACATAGTGTAAAACTGTAGGATCTTTTGTCGTCCCTGTTTTATTATTATTACCAAAAATCTATTATTTACAGAAGTTTTGGGCGACAGGTCTTGGCCGCGTTCCCCGCATAAACATTGCACCATCTCCTTGCTTATTTTATAATTCTACAGGAACTCCCTTCCCTGGAGATCACAGGCTCCCCCGAGCTCTTTAATAGTATTTCTTTTCCATCTTCGCTCAAGTTTTTCTATGAAATGAAATTAAATGAAAATGTTTATTTGAGACCAAGCACACAGTAAATGATACAGGTCCATATTATGTTACTAGGTACATACTTACAGCTACGTTAGTAAAATGAACAATATTTATTATTTTGGACATGCGTGAGCGACCAATGCCACAGGATTTGGCTGTCCACTCTGTCCGACACAACGCTCTATACAGGGTGGATTTTTCAGATGGGGCAGTAAGGGCAGCTACCTTAACCGTTGTAGCTACAGGAAAACGGTTTCAAGAGACTGTCATTAACTTTTTAAGAAATTTTGATCGGCATTCACAGATTTTGAAAAAAAAAAAATTTACAGTTAGCAGGAAAATTTGCAATATTCACTAAATCTTTTTTTTATGCCAATCGATCCTGTTTTTTATAAGGATCAAAAACATCTGTAGGACCAACTGAGTTTGAGTACTAGAAATGTCAAAAATCGCAAAAAAAAAAAATCCCATACATTTCGTAGGAAATGAGACTCCAACTTATTTTTTTTATGACGGATAGATGGACCGCTACAATGAAGACTGGTCAAAAATTATCAAAATTAGACTTCGAATTTCGAACGAATACGCGTCATAATTGAATTTGCTTTGAAAACAGAATCTAGATAGGTAGTTTGTTGCTTGGTCGCTTGTAATATCTGAAAATCTGCAACAGCCGCCATAGTCGTGCCCGTTCTAATTTGAACCGGCAATTCGGAAGGCAGTGAATACAAACATAATGGTCCTATACCGTGACCACCTCGCAGTTCTGATCTCACGCCTCATATTTTTTTTATGTGCGCTATTTAAAAAAATTACTTTATAAAAAGTTATACGACAGTGTTCAGGAACTCATAGATTTACTTACCACGATTCTCTATGGAATTATTCCCAGCACATTATCAGCTGCTACCCGCTCTGTAGTAAAGAGAATAAACCTATACCTACGTCAAAACGGCTACCATTTTGAATATAAAATTTCTAGGAGAGTCCAAATGTAAAGTCTCAAGTTTTTAATTTTAAGGTGAAATAATACCCAAAGTAGAAAATATTGTTTTTTATTTGTTTTCCGATCTGTCTTTTTTGTAGCGGCCAGTTTATCGATGGTATAAAATTTAAGTTCGAGTTCCTTCGAAATGTACAAAGGGAAAAGTTTTTTGCGATTTATGACTTTTCTAGTACTCAAACCTCAATTGGTCGAATAGAGGTTTTTGATCCTTATAAGAAAGAGGATCGATTGGCATAAAAAAAAGTTTTTGTAAAAATTTACCATTTTCCTGCTGACTGTATGTACATTTTTTTTCAAAATCTGTGAATGCAGATAAAAATTTCTCAAAAGTTGACAGTCTCTTAAGACCGTTTTACTGTAGCTACAACGGTTAAGGTACTCGTAGCTGCCCTTACTGCCCCATCTCTAAAATCCACCCTGTATAAAAACTTAAATAATATCGGCAATTTGATCCCAACGTGTTAATTTCAGCATAATGGGTGATAAAACTAACAAATCACCCCCTAAAATTACTCGCCTTAACGAAAAAACAACTAACGAATATTTGTCTAGGTCCTTTTTTACGAGTATGTACTTACTTAAGGCCCGTATTTATGAAGCATTACTCAGTACTCAAGCATTACTTAAGACTAGTTGCAACCAATCCAATGGCTTGAATCTAGTCTTAAGTAATGCTTGACTACTGAGTAACGCTCTATAAATACGGGCCTAACACTCAGTTGCAGAAAGCTCACCATTAAAACTTCATTACCTAAAGCAGCATTATCGCTAATAAATTCATTACTTTAATGAAGTTGCACAAACAAATTTTAGATAGCATTAGACATTTTTAATGCCACTTTAGTTAAAGAAGACTTTAAACAATATTGCCAGGAACAAATTACCATATTGAACGAAAAGAGTGAACATTTGCGTTCTGTTAATATCCGTACGTACAAGTACACCACAATTTTAGCATAAAATAAAGTAAATGTAGTTGATTTATGTGTATTCAGTGTACTCTGTGGTTTAATGTAGTTTAAATAATCTGGTTTAAGGGGGATGCGCTAAGGTAGCCCGCGAAATTCAAATTTACCAACGTTTTTTGCAATTTTTATACTTCTGATTCATATTCTAATGATTATAATTCTGTAAAGCCATATTGGTTATGGTCGCGAATCATAATTAGATACGTGTTAATGACCTGCAAATTGCAAAAAACGTAATAAAATTTGAATTTTGCGGGCTACCTTAGCGCATCCCCCTTAATCTAATAATTTTAACATGTGTGCAGTCTGGAGCTCCTGCCACACGTGGAAATCCATCAATTTCATAAAAACCTTCTGCAACTCTACGTAGTTCCGTCCGGTCTGGCATTTTAATATAGAGGTGGCTTAATTTTGCTAGCTCACGGGATACTTTTTGTATAAACAAACTGACAAACAACCCGACCCAACCTGTTTCCGACAAACTGTTGATTTATTTATGTTTATTAAATCACCCAATACCTACTTGCTGGAAAGATCCAGTGGCGAAAAATCTCAAACATATTATAAGCTGTGTCAGGCCAATAATGGATTTATTTCTTTGCGTCACTGGTTCTAAATATTAATCAAATAGGTTACAAATTTGAATAACTGCCTCCTTGGAAATTCTATACCTTACACGAAACTCTTTTCCATCATGTTTTAAAAATGAATTCACTCGGTCTGGGATTCGACGGCGAGGTAAATCTACTAAATAAGAATCAGATAATGACGAAAGACTGGTTAAAAACATCTTTCAATTACAGAAATGCATTCAAGTACCGTAGAAAACACTAATGTTGCTCTTAATGGATGCTTTTCGGCCCATTAAAATTAAAAAATCTGAAATGTCAAACTTAAAGTTCACAACCTGCTAATGGGCGCTAATGAAGTTACGTGCAACGTAAAAGTGTTTAAAATGGCCAGTTTCATTAGGTTTGACATTTCATTAGTTAAATTTAATGGAGCATTAAAATAAAATAAAAATGGTTTTGTGCAATGATTTAATGCTACATTAGTGTTTAATGTAGTCTTTAAAATTTAAAGATCGTTTCTGCAACTGACTGTAAGACTATTTCGGAAGAAAGGTTTTTAGCAGAAACTGTCAACATCGGAGAAAATTGTCTCTTCACAAGAAGTCTCTTCACATTTGATTTTGTAATCACCGCGCTAAAAACAGTAAAAAACTTTTTACTGTCTATACGGAAACGTTTTTGTCTACTCTTCCGTCCACAAAATGGTTCTGTACGGTTCTCGAGCTAAGCCTGCTGGGGAGTTTTTTGCGTCATTTCTTCCCAGCTAAAGCACTAGGAAGTGGTGAAGGGCGGGCGTTTTTGGGGGCTGTCTTATGTATTTTGACGTTCGAAAAGTGCTGATTGTAAGCCTAGTTTGAATAGATGAATTTTGATTTGATTTGCAATGCTCTATTCTGTGATGCAACTTAGTAGCTACTCCAGTTCGTGGACTCTAGCGGTGGCGCGCGTCTCCCGCGCATCGTAACTTGTTATGTATCGCTACTCGTTGCGGCCTGAGGTAAGCGTTATTATGCCTACGGCGTTCGGGGAACTCGTCTTAAGGCGCTGACAAGAGGCAAATAATAAAAGTAGGCTTGTCTTAAACAAAAAAATTGCCAAATCTATATAGTTTGTGGTAGCGGAAAAAATATATTGTTATTCTTGAACATATTTCTCAGATCTTGGTTGTTACCAAAACACGTTTAGAAAAAAAATCTCGATACAAATTAACGATAAACTAACCCTTTACTTTAAGTTTCAATCCAAAATATCTGTATTAAATATCAACGTACGGTTGGTATTTAATTAATAACAAGAACGTCTTATTTGTTTGCAGAACTTGGTTATTTTTATTTTCGATTACTCAACTCATTTTTGAGTAAATAAATAATTGCTTCTTATTTCGCAATAAATTACAAGCGTTGTGTCATCGCGCTTCTCTTTCTTTTGTATGCAGTCTGACAGTGACAGCGGTTTACCTGTTGTCAGCGTCTTAACTAAGTTATTTCCATTTTGATAGCGTTTATGATACTTACGGTGGGGAAATACTTGTCCAGCATCTATCCATGTCAGCGTGAAACGTAGCACCATATTAATAAACAACACATATTATTATTAATTAAGTAGGTAAGCGACCGTAAATATGGCACATCGAGTTTTGGCAGTGTGGAGCGTCGTCTCGGTGTGACAGTCTCACTCTGAAGCTCGATGTGCCGTATGAGCGGCCGCCCGGTGTGAGCTCCCGAGTAGTGGTTAGGCTACAAGGTACATGTACCTGGCTGTATTGTATCTCGGTGTCCAGCTGGCCGATCTTGTACTTCTCCTGCAGCGCGCGGCACTTGGGCTGGTCGCACTTGGCCAGCGTCTGCAGCAGCTGATTCTTCACTTTGCGGAGACCTGCACCACACGGTCAGAACAGACTAAATTACACGTGCACCGCAACGTCCGCAACCAACCGATAAACAACATTATTTTTAGTTTATGCGAAACCTGAATATAGTTGGTTCAGAATAAGGAACTGAATCGGTTTCAATCATTTTTACACCATGTTATATTTTGTCCCAAAAATATTTAAGTGTGATGGAAAATGTTATCACCATTTAATTACATAAAATACAATCGCCGCCGCCGTACGGTTAGGTACCTACTGCAAAATTATTATCAATGAGCGCAAGACTACCCTGGAGATGCAGGGGCGCCGTTAGCATGTTGTTGTACGGACAACCCGGTAACATAACAACCTTCTAACTTTGTGATTTTTCATGATACAGTTTTGATATTTCGTACACAGATTCTTTACATAAAAATACTAGACACGTGTTTCGGGTTTCGCATATACTAAAACTAATATCCGATATCTATGTCGAAGTATAATCGGACAAATCGAATCTTTGCGAAAATCCTAGGACGATTACAAAGGACTGCATAAATTTAGGATGTAAGGAGTGGTACCGGAGTTGAGCTCTTCGGCCTTGACGCGCAGCGTGGCGGTGAGGGACTGCACGGTGCGCAGCTTTTCCTGCACGCTGTCCAGGTCCTGCACCATCTGGTTGAGCGTGGTCACGGACGCGGCGCGCGAGAACGCGCCCAGCTTCCACGATGCCCTCATGCCTAAACCTGTAACACGTTAACAATACTCATTTTACAATTACACACTAGATTATTTTTCAGCTTAATTGAAAAATCCTGAGAGGAATTAATGTGGAACCCCATTAGTTCCTCCCAGGGATGATCCTTTATACATTTACATACTTCTGTAACGTGTACACTTACTTTGGTGCTGCCTAGTGATACTAGTCTGCATCTCTTGGTAGTTGATGACGAGCAGCGAGTTGGTCCAAATGAGCGTGACGTTGAGGAAGGCGTGCAAGTCGCGCATGCCCGCCTTCAGCGAGGAGCTGGCCTCCGCGCCGCCCGACTCCACCTGCGAGTCGGTCGCGAACGCGCACACCACGCCGAACCTGACAATACGCACGTGATGCTAAGGTTCCAACTTTTTACTGTCATCTCAAGTCAATTCAACGCTGAATGCTTACAGGAAGAGCGTGAGCAGCCCGATGAGAATAATGGAGAGGACTCCCTTGAGCCATTCGTCGTACTTGCGGTCAAAGGGCCGCCGCCGCCGCCCCATGCGGCAGCAGTACCAGCAGCACCAGAACAAGCTGGAACATAACGTGCACGCTACTTTAAGGTGCGGTAAGAAGCAAATCTTTAGATATTGCAGGAGCTGAAGCGATAGTAGTGCATCGCGATATACAAATACAGTTAAAATGGCGATGGTTTGATTTTAGTTAAAATCTCGTGTCCGCCAATAATATGAAAGTTATTTTGCAGCATAAGACGAATTAAAAAAAAATACACTAATATGTTAAGATTTTTTTACATATTTCTTTAGTTGATTAAATTTCCTTTTTAGGGTTCCGTAGTCAACCCTTACAGTTTCCTCTGTCTGTCTGTGTGTCTGTCGGCAGCTTAGCCCAGAGACTTAGTACTAAAGTTGTCAAAAAGTAATAGGCCCGTTTTGACATTTAACTTGAATCGATTTATCATGAGTATCGAGTACGGAGTCGTATGGTTACTTCACTAGTTACGTCGCGATGGTCAATCGGTGCTCACTAGTTACATCTCGATGGTCTTCGGTGGCCGTTTAATTTTACATCATAAGGGCTGACACATGAGATCGTAGCGAAGTCGCATCGCAAAATCTTAATGACGAAATCTTAGCGACGTCACCCGAACACTTTCTGAAGGAAATTCCCGAAGCTTTTGCGTATCGACGCGAACCACCCCGTGGAAATTAACGACCAACAGTGTTCCTAAGCCAGAGGACTGGCTTCGGGATCAGCACCTTGCAAAGTAGGCAGCGTGGACTGGACAAGTAGAAGCCTTACCCAGCTAGCGGCAGCACGGCGATGAAGAGCACCGCCACAACGATGACGAAGGTGGGCCCCGCATAGTGCACGAGCAGCAGGCGCCACTCCTGCTTCAGCGGCTTGATGTTGGGGTGTCCGTCCGACACCGTCACTATACCTGCACACACACACATACTACGTCACTATACTGTACGATGAGCTCTCCACAAGAACGAACACACCAACTCACAGCGTGGCCTCTGTACATTTTTGTGTGCTTAAAGTGTTAAATAAATAAATAATAAATAAAAACGAAATAGACGTAGGAAGAAACCAAGGCTTCGCCTATACTCCGCTATCAGTTCTTCTGGATTTGGACATGATTTCCAGAAGCAATCTATCAAAAGTTCTGAGAATGTAGTTTTTAAATGAACCATCACTGTTTTTCTAAATATTTACATGTAAATATTTTACATTTTTGTAGAAGAAAGCTGCATAAACTTTGGATGCGCGAGCCAGTCACATCGCTAGGACAGAGGCGATGTTCCACGTCGCTTACGCCTAAAGCCGCTTCTGCCCCTAGGCACTTGACATGAATTTCAGCCCTGTAGTATGGAGATGATGTAATGAGACATACGGGATTATGGGCCCAGACTTAGGGTAAGATTTACAAATCACACCTTGACTTCACGAAGTAAAGTAAGCGTTCCATGTGAGCAAGCGTGTTGTGAGCAAGCGTTTCATTCGAACATGAACGTTAAGGCTAAATAGTCGTAGGCGACGCTTACGTAGCAAACTCAAAGTGCGGTCTGTGACTCTTGCATACAGAGATCCAGGCCCCCAAGGTAGTTGAAAATTTGACAGTTACGGTTGTATTGGTTGAAGTAATTTGTTTAATTTTTAATTCGGCTTATGGGTATGCCTTTATGGATTACGGTGCACTTTCTTCTTCATTTAAATGTTATTTTAAAACCATCTGGTCGACTGAGGCACTAAGCCAGTGCCTTTTTGGTTTGACAGGCCTCCGGGCCCAGTGGCATGCACGTTTAAATATTTATGTGATGTGTGCCAGCGCTGAGTGAGCCCCAACACCGCGGCCGCTAGTGACCGCACCACTTTGCACTGTAAAAGCTCTCGCAGGCAGGTGCGACGCGACACTAGTAGCACAATTTCTGTTCATGGAATCGTCGCACCCGCGATATCTTACGAGTCTGCACGAGCGTTAATAGTTACGTTACGCCATCGCCACTACTCTGGGGACCTTGGCCGTGCGTGCACCTCGCTCCGTTGCGCGCCTTAACTGCTCCGACAAACGTAAACTACTACGTTACGCGTACGTACGTTATGCGTAATTAATTTCCTGTGCGCTTCATAATCATGAATTTGTTGAAGGTTCCACGATTGCAAGTTTGCAACATGAATGATGTGTAAAATAAAATGCTATTTTCGATGAGAGTAGAGAGAAGAGTTCTTTGGAATCACCAGTCACCATGTTTTAAAGGATAAAAGATGCACGAGCCTATATCGTAAGCGTTAAGGCTTCTACATACTGGCGCGAGATGTCGCGCGACGCGACACCGGCAGAACAATTTTTCATAGAAATTGTTCTACCGGTGTCGCGTCGCGCGACACTTGTCGCGCCAGTATGTAGAAGCCCTTATGACCAAAGTAAGATGATTTGTACTATTTGCAACGCTGATATTGAATAGCATTCCTTCCAGTAAAGATTACAGGAATACCCGAGTTAGCTATATGCACTGTTAGCTTTTCATCCAGCTAGTAACGTGAAGGTCACGTTGCTGAGGAGTGTCTCGCACTCACTGAATAGGTGAGTATAATGCTTTTGCAAGTGTATAACACACAGACAGTGTGCAGGGTTGAGTAAGACTGTCTCGCAGCGTTCATGCTCGTAAGTTAAAAGCATATCAAACCACCTTTTTACATTTTCTTAACCTTGATTATAGAAATGAGACTTACCTGTTATTACAAGTACTATCGCGGACACTGGCGCCTAACCACTTTTCGGCCTTATTACTAGGAGCATAAGGTTGAAAAGTGGTAAGGCGCCAGTGTCCGCGATGGTACATACCCGAGTTAGCTATACGCACTGTTAGCTTTTCATCCAGCTAGTAACGGGAAGGTCACGTTACTGAAGTGTCTCGCACTAACTGAATAGGTACATATGTAATATTGATAAACGCATACCAGTTAGCTATGCACAGTACCATCGCTTAGGGCTTCACGAGCCTCCCTGGCAGCTCCTCATCCAGCTAGTATCGTGGAGATAACTATACTTGTGACATCTCGTGTGAGAGAGATAATGCTTTAGCAAACTTGCAGCAACTGGCAATATGTCCACCATAGTGCATGTATAAAGCGCTGTCATTATCAAGTACAAGGTGGTCAGTTAAAGCCAGGCACTCTCGCACATTAAGGTTGTGGGAGGCCTCCGGATCTTGGGTCAGGTTTAGGAGTCTGCCTCTGTCGGGTTCCCAGATAACGGCGGGAGGAGTTCACATCGGTGTCGAGTCGACGATGAAGTACTTGGGACTCGTCCTCGACAGCCGCTGGAACTTCGTGGAGCACTTCCGACGTTTGGCTCCCAGACTGGAGAGGGCCGGGGCTGCTTTGAAGCGGCTTCTGCCCAATCTAGGGGGTCCAAACGCCTCCTGCCGGAGGCTCTACGCAGGGATCGTGCGGTCCATGGCCCTTTACGGGGCACCGGTGTGGGCGCGTTCTCTGAGGCTGCGACCAGCCCAGCGGTTGAACGCGTCCCAAAGGGTCATGGCCATCAGGCTGGTACGGGGCTACCGCACGGTCTCCCGTGAGGCGGCGAGCCTCCTTGCCGGACTGCCGCCGTGGGATCTGGAGGCAAAAGTCCTCGCGCATATTTGGGAGTGGCGCGAGGAGGTGAAACGCCGGGGTGAAACTCCGCTGCCGCGAGAAATCGTGGCACAGCGGACGGAGCTCCGGCGGGATCTCATGGCGGCATGGAGAGTGCGATTGTCGCAACCCAGCGCTGGGCACGCCACAACTGTGGCGATAAGTCCCCTCTTTGAGGAGTGGCTGGAGAGGCGCCACGGCGTCCTCACCTTCCGCCTGACGCAGGTCCTCACCGGACACGGTTGTTTCGGGAGGTTCCTGTTCAGGATAAAGCGGGAGGAAACGCCCGGGTGTCACCACTGTGTGGATCGCCCGGAGAACACGGTGGAGCATACGGTGGAGGTCTGCCCGGCTTGGGCGGAGCACCGCCGTGTCCTCACGGAGGCGATCGGCGGCGGCGATCTCTCGCGTCCAGCCCTGGTTCAGGCCATGGTTCGGAGCGAGAGTGCATGGGAGGCCGTCACCTCCTTCTGCGAAGCAGTAATGCTCGCGAAGGAGGAGGCGGAACGCGTGAGGGTGAGGCAGGGTTCGCGCCCTCACGCGCTTAGCCGCCGCAGGAGACGCCCCGGGCGTCTGGAGTCGCAAGCTGATTTCCGGCCACCGTAGGCGCGGGCCTGCGGACGGTGAGCGATGGGTAGCTCGCCGTCCGATAAGGACCAGGCCCGGGTCGACGGCGCGTTGTGTTTCACGCGCGCCTCAAAGAGATGTCAGCACCAACTGACGGGGTCCGTTAGGGCCAATGCCTGCCAGGGTGGCGAGTTTGTCCAAAAGGAACACGGGTGGGTTTTAGTCAGTAAAAGTCTGACACGCCCTCCCGCTCAGCCAAAAAAAAAAAAGAGTCTGTCTCTGATATATTTATCTGCTTTCTGTTGATGTCGTTCATGAACGTCGTGGACTCGTGGCCGTCTCAGGTCTACACTAACGATGCACTCATTACACTTTCTATCACTTGGCATAATTGACCCTTTGTCAAAGATCATCATTTCAGTAGAGAGCACTGTAAACTTATTAAAAATTAACAATTTGACGAGGGAGATTTTTTTCTTGCGATGTCTTATAAGCGCGCAAAAAAAAAGTGAAGTTTCTGTGTTGCCACTTGCCAACGCTGAGATGAAATAATCCAACTAAAAAAAAATATATATTATTTTATTTAAATAAATGCGATGTTAATACGTGTGTGTAAGGAACACTACTCTGGTTAATTAATTATTATATTTCAGATCGCCAAAGACAAAGACAAAGACATTTATTCGTCGGATATGGTAGGTACAGAGTTGGATAATTTGGGTTATGTTCAAGACACATCCACCGCTACAAGCGGCATACGAATATTTAAAATATTGCACATAGGCATAAAACCTAACTTAAATACTACTTTTACTCTATTTTACAATACAAAACACTTAAGAATATAGACATAAAGATACTTAAAAACTCTATTAAACAATATAAAAAACACAACAATAACAACATTTGTATTACAAAACCTAAATAAATCTAAATTTTATTACTCTTATATTCAAGGAATTCTTTTACTGTGTAAAAATTATTTTGTAGAAGCCATGATTTTATACTTTTTTTGTAGAAATGAAATAAATGATAATTCTCTTATTCGTTTTGGAATATGGTTGTACATTTTTATGGACATAAGGTAGCTGTTTCTGTAGTGGAGAGTGCTGTTACAAAATTGTTTTTTTAATTTGGTGGGGTCCCTTTTTGTAAATCTATTGTTTTCAGCTACTGTGGAGAAGAAGTGTGAATTTTTCCTAACAAATATGCCTATTTCTAAAATATAAATAGAAGCTAGGGTTAAAACCTTTAGTTTTTTAAAAATTGGTCTACAGCTCTCATAAGGAGGCGCCCCAGTTATTGCTCTCAAACATTTTTTTTGCGCTATGAAAGCTCTTTGGATGTGACGAGTTACCCCATAAGAGTAATCCGTACCTCAATACAGACGCTACGTAACCGTAATAGGCGCTGAGCGCAGCTTCTTCATTTGCTGTTCTGCGTAGTTCTTTTAGAGCGTATACAAATCTGTTTATTTTTTTACATACATTTTCAATATGTATTCCCCAATTACAATTTTCATCTAGTATTAGACCTAAAAATGTTATACTATTTTCTTTGTTGATCATTTCGTTATTGTGATTTAAATTATGGGGGGTTTTGTTTATAGTTTGCAAATTGAATGAATTTTGTTTTAGATAAATTTACTTTTAAATTGTTTTCATTTAGCCAATTTATTATATCGTTGGTAGTTTGATTTACTTCCTGTTGATGTAATGTTTTGTTATTTTCTGGTATTATTACTGACACATCATCTGCAAATAGTACGCACTTATGTTTAGTTATACTTGGTAAATCGTTAATATACAAAAGGAAGAGAAGAGGCCCAAGGATGCTTCCTTGAGGTACTCCAGACTCATTGTAATAAAGATTTGTATACCATTGCAACAAGTTTATCATTAATACGGGATACCTCAAGACACTGTTGTCTATTGCTGAGATAGCTTTTTAGCCATTCTAATGCTGGACCTCTGATGCCGTAGAGCTCACATTTAGCTAGAAGTGTATTGTGGTTAACAAGATCAAACGCGTTGCTCATATCTAGGAAGATTACTGAAACAGAGCGTTTTTTTATCAATATTGTCTGTTATAGACCTGACTAGCGAGAATGCTGCTAGAGTTGTTGACTTACCTTTTTGAAACCCATTTTGTTCTTCATTAATAATTTTATGTTTGTTTATAAATTGAACTAAACGACTATGCATTATTTTCTCGTAAATTTTTGAGAATATTGAAATAAGAGTGATAGGTCTATAATTAGTTTTATCTAGTGTACTCTTGCTTTTATGAAGGGGTTTAACGATTGAAACTTTTAATTTTTCAGGAAAGATTCCCTCAAACAGCGATAAATTAATTGTGTGGCACAGTATTGGTGATATGATTTCAACACATAATTTGAGTATGTGCGTAGAGATCTCATCATACCCTACCGACTTTTTATTTTTTAGAGACACTATTATACGGAATACTTCTGTGTCAGAACATGGGTTTAAAAATATGCTGGAACTATTCCTAGAGGGTTGAGATGAACAGGTATTACTTGCAGGTTGAGGTTTAATATTAGCAATATCAATAAAAAAATTATTAAAAGAGTTAGCTATTTGACTCGGATCGTTTAAGATACAGCCATTGTGATCTATTGCATTTATTTGATTAAATGTTTTATGAGTGTCTGTTCTATTTTTGATGATGTCCCATGTAGCTTTGTTTTTATTTTTAGATTTTAGTATGTAGTTAAGGTTTGAATTTTTTTTTGAGTGGAGGACGCATGATTTTAGTATTTTATTATATTTTAAATACTTAGACCGTATATCATTATTTTTATTTTTTAAGTAACACATTTTTTTAAGCTGTCTTTTATAAGTGCAAGATTTCCTTAAACCTTTGGTAATCCATTTGGGTTATGAGTATTGACGTAAATTTTAGTTTTCCTTAAGGGGAAACATAACTTATAGAATAGTGAGAAGTTTTCATGAAATATATTAAAGCTATCGTTTGCGTCAGTGTTCTCGAGAACATCAATCCATGACAAGTTCCCAATAGCTTCCACACATTTTTTGATGTTATCATCTGAGTAATCCCAGTTTACTTTATACCAATATTTTAGGGCCGGTTTCCTCTCTTCAACTGGGAATGTTAATGTTTGGCAAGTGTTGTGATAGAAAAACTTCGTGAGTGTTTCCAGTTGCATTTTCTATGTTACTTATAATCTGATCTAAGCAAGAAAGCTGACGTGTTGGTTTATTAATATGTAGAGTAAGGCCATAGTTTGATATAAGATCTTTAAGTTTAGTTGTATCGTTGCTTTCTTTTAAGGTATCAATATTTAGGTCACCTGTAACGATAATACGTTTCTTTCGTTTGAGTAATTTGTGCAATAGTAGATCGAATTTTTCAAAAAATAGGTATGTTTGAATTTGGAATTCTATAAATACAAATAACAATACATTTTAAAGAAAGTATGTCTACTCCACAACATTCAAAAAAATGTTCAGTACACGCCGTGAAATAAAACTATACATAAACTTTCATTATCAGGTTTTTCAATGTTCTTTAGCTGGCATTGTTCTTTATGTAAAAACTTTTCTGTAACAATTTATAGGCTGGTTCTGTGTAATGGTTGCAATAAAAGCACTTTAATTATTATTTGGCTTGTTATTTCATCATTCCCCGTTATACGCGAATTTCGCTTAAAGACTCGTGCAGAACGGCGCGACTGACGCGACACCGGTATGACCATTTCCATTCAATTATTATAGAAATTGTTCTACCGGTGTCGCGTCGCGTAAGTCACGCCGGTCTGTACGAGCCTTAACGCGATTTGTCCAGAACGCATCCCTCGCATAAAGCCCATTACTGTATTAATGGACCATGATGTTTTTAAAAAAATAAATGCTTATAGAATCTGAATTGCCTTTCTCCTCTCTGAAGTCTAAATCCTGTCTAAGTCCTGATGCCGATTCTTCTCAATTGCTGAGGGTTAGATAATCTCCTTTGTGTAGTCAGCGTATTTTCCGTTTTAAATTTTGTATTAAAAAAGAACACAAAGTTCTTACAAAACGAATCAAGCGTATTAGGCTTGAAGCATTTGGTTGTGAGAGCAATTTGAAGAGGAGCACTCGAGGCGGTGGAGTTCGGGAGAGAGCCCTGTCGTACGATATCTCGGTGTAATGAGCGGCTCTCACCAGCCACCAGGCCCACCCTCGCTTCACTCGAATGACGAGAGACCCTTCACTCACTTCTTGTTTCCACTTTTTCAATTTAAGGACATGCTATTTAAAGCTTGTTTTTTTCACTCCTGCCTTGTATTTATTACGGAAGTAAAAGAAAAGCTCGAAGTTAATATTCGTTAAGTTGCTACTATAGATTAGCTTTTTGAATTTAATTGAGTTCACTATCTTCATAGAGTAAGGATATAAAAGAGACAAAGCTTCTAAAGAACGTGCAAAATGTACTCCTATTTTGGGTTAGCACAGGAGGATAAAATTAAAGAAATAGAAAGTTAATCAGCTTACGTGTTTTCCTGTCAGGGTTGCGGGTGAGTCTCAAAGGGATATCGTGGCCCTGGCACACAGGCAACTGAAGGAACACGGGTGGGTTTTAGTGAGTAAAAGTCTGACACACCCTCTATTTGATAATGTCCCACCCAAAAAAAAAAGCTTATGTGTGTTTTCATTTATAAACATAATTATTCAGTCACTAATAGGTCGGTAGGTATTACCTACGTATTTCAAATCATAAACAACAATCATAATGGCATTCATTGTAAAACAAACCGGCCAAGTGCGAGTCGGACTCGCGCACGACGGGATCCGTACCATTATGTATAAAAACGGCAAAAAAATCACATTTATTGTATGGGAGCCCTCCTTATTTGTTTTAAGTTTTTTTTAAAGTGAATATATGTCTAACTAAAGATTCTGTGACTATTTCAAGCGCATACCTGTTGCCGTTATCAATATCGAGCAAAAACGAGCAAAAATTCACGTTTATGGTATGGAAGCCCCCTTAAATATTTATGTTATTCTGGTTTTATTTAGTATTTGTTGTATAGCGGCATACAATATCTGTGAAAATTTCAACTGTCTTACTATCACGGTTCATGAGACACAGCCTGGTGACAGACAGATAGACAAACAGACGGTGGAGCTTTAGTAATAGGGTTCTCGTTTTACCCTTTGGGTACGGAACATTAAAAATGCTCTCAAATTGTCGTTATTTTTACTCTTGAACGCACCGTTTACAAGAAAGGTAGATACCTATTCCGTGACATATAAAGGCTCGTGCAGACTGGCGCGATATAGCGGGCGCAACAGGCAGCGCAGCGCCCCAGTCTGCACGAGCCTTAATAAAAAACCATTTACCATCAATACCAAAACTTTGTTGCACTCTTGGGTTGAGCTTTCTTTCGATGTTGAGGTATGAGGTAAGTATCTATCTACTACTTCGCCCGCTATCGCTAGCTGCACGTAAGTCTATTAATTCCCCATTAAGAGCAATGCTGACACTTTCTGCAACGTTCCGACAGATAGAGACAGCATTACTTTTAATCGGGAATTAAATTTAATGGACTTACGTGCAACAACCGGTTAAAATTATAAATTATGCTTCGTAATCTCGTTCTCATTGTTTACTATGTACGTATAGTTCGTACTTTCGTGTTACACGCTGTCACATTATTCAAAGATGAAGGCCTACTTCATCATAAAAATCTATTTTACATTCAGTAAATGGATTCCCTCAATAAAGGCTTCTACATACTGGCGCGACACGCGACGCGACACAAAGGCACCGCGTGTCGCGCGAAGAGCGGTGCCTTTGTGATTGTGTCGCGTCGCGAGTCACGCTGGTCTGTAGAAGCCTTAAGACGGTGCAACAAGCAACTCGGCCAACAATAAGGACAGCCCTGACGGACGGCGCGCGGCGGGGGCGCGCGTAAGTCGAGAGCACGGGGAGCGGGGCGCGGGGGGCGAGGTGCCGACAACGCCAGGCAGGCCCTTTGTGAGTCGGTGCAGCCGATCGATAGCTGGAGCGCCGCCGGTCCGCCACGCGGACTTTGCTTGTTACACACTGGGGACTGGGATACCCGTATACGTTCATATTGAACTACTATAGCAGGCTGTTACAGTGGCTATTCTTGATTTCGTCACAAAATGGTTCTGAGAAGCCCGTTATTATAACCACTGCGAGCTAGATAGTCCCATAGCGGGCAGTTTAGCCTTGGTATTCTTCAAGGGAACGATAACAGCAATACCACTACCATACGAATAAGTATACCAAAGAAATATATAATATACTAAAACGACTAGAAGTTCGAAAAAAAACGACGAAAAATTAAAACAATATGGTACAAATTGCGCATCGGGCCCAGTGCGCTTACGAGTCTTTGGTCAACTGGACCCACTCGAAATGGACCCGCGGGATCACTCAACCCAATCACATTTTGTTTATTTTGACTAAACCCACTGCCCAATTTCATTATTAGTACAGTCACGGAGTAAAGGCGAATCTTTTAGTTTTATTTTATAACTTAAAATCTGTCTGTGATTTATAAATAGTCCTGATTTATTCTGTATTATATTTGAGTATTACATTCAGCTAATATTCTCGTTATAAAAAGATTTTTTTTTTTAATTTGGGATGGGTGGCTCTTGAGCTTAGTCTAGGTCAGAGGTGACAGAGACAAAGTTGAAATAGTCGGTTTGTCTCGATTTTACTTACATGTACCTAATTTAGAAAGATTTTAGATTTTGATTGAGAATAAACGCACCTAATTGAATTGCGTTTTATTATATTTTGACTAACAAATTTTGCGGTCGACTGTCTCCACTGGTAGCTTTAAACAATTTTTTTTTTTTTTATGTTTGAATGTGGGTTCCGTTAACGAATAAAATTAAGAAAATAAACTATGTGGGCAAGAGGACCCATGGGTCCAGTAGCGAGCGGGTCCAGCTGACCGAAAACTCCGGTTACTCTTGATTTCAATTCCGATCGATCGACATTGGAATTTTGACGTTTCGTACTCTTGAGTTCGACGCTAGCACCAAATAGTTTTGAAATTGTGTCTCCATTTTGGGGAAGTAAGTGGAATCGGGATCGAGCTTGGCGTGCGGTAAACTCTAGGTACTCTTGAGTTTATTTTGACAGCTGTGTATTGCGCAAATATTGCGTTGGGATTGTTTGTTGATTGTGATTTATCCAATAATAAAAGTGTAACTTTTTAGAAATCGTTTTGCGTTTTAAGTGGTTTTCAGTAAGTAATAAGTGTATAATATGGCACGATTAGCAGTAATATACATTGTTTTATATAATTACCATTTAAAAAATTGTAACAAAGACGAATTTAAAGCAAATTATAGAGTGAGCTAGGATTTATTTGAGGAAATTTATGAAAACACCCTTTTAAATCCCTTGGAAAAAAAATATGTCAATAAAGGGACTTTATAGGTCCTCAAAAAAATATTAAAAAAAATATAGAAGACCATGTAAAAACGATACATAGGTAAAAGTAATTGTTCCAAATATGGAACGCCATGCATTCTAGTTTTATATTTCAGACGTTCCAAATTTGGTACAACATGCGTTGTGATCAATTATGTATAACTAATTGAAAAACAGGAAATTTAAAATTCAAAGAAACAACGTGAAACTAACATAAGTATTTAATAAAAAAAAATATGTGTGAAAGTTTTTAAAACAGTTTCACGTTTCTGTTTCTTCATTTATATGTAAAGGATCTTAAGTATTGTAATCGTCGTCGTCTGATACATTTTCATCCTCACTGCTCTCTGGAATTACGACGATTGATCGTCGAGGACGCATCTCCATTTTATCTACAATTAAAATAAAGCAAATTTACTAAAAATAATCACGTATAAACATAATTATCTATATATATAAAATTCAAAGTCCTGACTGACTGACTGATATATCAACGCACAGCCTAAACCGCTGGTCCTAGAGACATGAAATTTGAAGGGTGTGTTCTTTGTAAAAAGTATGTATCCACTAAAAAAGGGTTTTTCGAAATTCCACCCATAAGAGGGTGAAATAGGGGATGGAAGTTTATATGAAAGTCCGTCAGTTTTGAAGTTAGAATCTTAAAATTGGTGTATATGCTGACGGTTAAAAATTAATTCATACGTGTCTCAGCGTTTTTGATAATTCCACCCCCGAAGGGTTAAAAAGGGGGATTAAGTTGTGTATCAAAGTCCTTAATTTTTGAAGTAAAATACACTAAATATATTATCTAGGGTTATGGTTGGAAGCTAATGCAACGGTGTTGTTAGAATTTCAACCCTTAAGGGGTGAAAAAGGGGATAAAATGTTATTTTTAATGAAAGTTCTTTTTAAGTTAAAATCACTAATATTTCGGCTTATGGTTGGAAACTATAGCATCCGCTAAGAAGGAATTTTTAGAAATTCGACCTTTAAGGGGTGAAAAAGGGGGATAAATCTTATTCCTTGAGTTATCAAACCTGAAACTTGGCACGAATACTAACCTAAGTAAATTATAAAGTGTGTCATTTTTTTTTAACTACCCTCTAAAGGGGGATTTGCGGATGTCAGTTTGTATGGAAGAATTTTAACGCGCGATCCGATTAACTTGAAACTCAATGCTCATACTTTAGACAAAAAAAAAAAGAAAAAATATATGGAGTTTTCGAGAATCGGAACAAGGGGTAATTAAGTTTTCGGGACAATTTTACTGAGTACCTTGAATAACTCAAAAGTTGGTAAGTATATAAACATTATTATTTAAGAACAAAAACGTAAAAAAAATAAACAATACAAAATTTCTTACAAATAGACTTAGACATGAAATGGAGGACACGTATATTGAACAAGTATGTACAAAACGAAGTTGATATTTATATGCTATCTCTATCCTCTGTAAAGTTGTAAATCAAACTGCACTCCTATCTGCTTACCACGCTTACGTTGGTTCCAACTAAGATATGGTAAAATGTTTAGGGGGAATGCTGCTGATAGAGAAGCTGTTTTTTTTCGACATCCACGCGGGCGAAAGCTAGTATATTATATATACTCAGGGCTAGGAGGTCAGACAAACGCCTTAAATACAATTATTTAAATAAACTTCATCCTTCTTTTTAATAAGATTGGAGAGCATATTGTTCCATATTTATTGATAAAGAATAAGAAGAACATAAAAAGAATAAGTAGTCTAACACTGCATAATGTTCCAGATTTGGATTTGTCACACTATTGACTGGAATGCATAAAGTTCCATATTTGGTATTACAAAAAACATAACAACTGCATGGTGTTCCAAATTCGGAACATTTAAAAAATTATAATATTCGCTACATATTATGGTTTGAACTTACTTCTTTTGCCGTAGAAAGCCTGTGGGTCCATTGTTCTCTCAGGTGAATCACTATTTTTCTTCAGATATTAACAAAAAACCAATAAAAAATCGTATTGAAAACCTGCTAATTGACAATCTGTCAAATTTTGGAAACCAACTGACATAGCAGTCGATTTTAGTTCCTAGGCACCTCTGTAGAGGCGCCACTGGCGCATATTTAGGTGAGGTACACTCCCTACTAACGAATTAGTTCCAAGAAAAGATCATAGATGCCACTGGCAATAATATATTACATGAAAGCTGAATGTTCCAAATTTGTGACGGTATGCGATAAAGGGTAGGGCCGATTTCACCGATCGTATTACAAAACGCGTTTAAGAAAACTAAGTTCTGCATAAACGAGTTCAAATGTCAATATTGATCTCATTTTACGTCAAACCAATTTCACCAGCTACATTTTGATCACGTTCACGAAAACCAAGTTTTCATGGCATAGAATGTAAATGTAGTCACGTGATCGCAATTCGTTTAGCATTTGCAACATACGATAGCGACCTACTGGTCTTAAATTTTACTACCACGTTTTTATTAAGTCACTTTCTTGTTTGTCTGTCTGTCTGTCGTTCCGGGTGGATTTTTGCAACTCAAATTTCGAGCACTTCACAATTAGCTATCCGGCTGAAACTTTCAGGGTAGCTCACATCTCAATGACAATGCATTCTAAATCCATTTATTAGCATGCAATGCCGATCTTACCTTAAAAAAACCAGCCAAGTGCGTGTCGGACCACGCACAAGGAAGGGTTCCGTAGTTGGGATGAATTTATCCCAAGAACCCTAAAAACCATAAAAACCACTATAACTTGTAAAGGAAGCGAGATAGAGCAAAAATAACACTTTTGGGGGCTACCCAAAGAGGTTTCACTAATCATGACACATCGATCGAGAGGTTCGCAAACCTGAAAACATAACCTAAATACTTTTTTTTTTTTCTTTTAGCTTTCAAAGATCAGCAGCAACAATTACTGTTGTTATGAAGTTGATGATACTGCTCATTCTCATCCCAGTTTTCGTTCCTGTTTCGTTTTCGTTTGTTTTCTTAACAAGTTTTTCATTTTAATTAGCCAAATACTAACAAAATAAATATTAATAATAAAATACAACAAATTAATAAATAAATAAACAATATTTTCTAACACTACACACAGCTCATGAACTCGTTTAGAGACTTGAACGCCGAAAATCGGACGTTCAGACTTTATGTTGGTGAAATCAAAAGTGGAGTTCTGAACTCAGTTAAACGCTTGAACTGAGTTCAGCGTGAATTGATCACGTTTAATTTCGTTGGTGAAATCCGCCCTTAGTCGTTTATGCCAACTCCTCTAAGCTCCTAAGCTTTGTACGTATAACGCATCATCCGACGCTCATCTCATCTTTGTTTCAATTGTTTTTTATGGTAATTGTTATGTAAAACAATGTATATTAGGTACTACTAATCGTGCCATATTTATATTAGGTACTACTAATCGTGCCATATTTATATTAGGTACTACTAATCGTGCCATATTTATATTAGGTACTACTAATCGTGCCATATTTATACACTTATTACTTACTGAAAATACTTAAAACGCACACTTTTGTTATTGGAAAAATCACAATCAACAAACAATCCCAACGCAATACTGGCGCAATACACAGCTGTCAAAATAAACTCAAGAGTCAAGAGTAGCGTTTATCGCACGCCAAGCCCGATCCCGATTCACTTAGTTCGCCAAAATGGACACGCAATTTCGGATTCAAGAGTATGGTACGTCAAAATTCCAATGTCGATCGATCGGTTACTCTCGATTTCAATTCCGATCGCCGATTCCGATTTTATCGCTAAATGCCTACAGACAGGTCTCTGTAGGCATGTCTGTAGCCATGTAGCGAATAAATAGGAATGATATGAATTGGGCTATCACTTTGCATTTGTCCAAATCCAGCCAACCACGACCACGATCTCCCATCCCCTGCTGAGCCCGCACGGACAGAAAGCACATCCATTTCTGAGATCAACGAAAAAGCCCGTACACAGTAAATCTCGATCACGATCCACAATCACAACATTACACGTTCAATACGTCTTATTAAAGTGGTCGACGAACTCGCTATCGCTTGCTGGGAAGCTCTACCGGGTGTCCAAGTTAGTTACATTGCTGCAGCTCGTGTATCAATAAACAATTTGTTGAGATGCCGTTCACTTCAAGATAGCGACTTTCGAGTAGTTTGTACCTAACGTTCTTTAGCATCTAATTCCAGACGTAACCCTTACATGACTTTATTATTAAGTATTTTAATTATTTACAGAAAAACAACACGTCACTTTATTTTGAAAACATCATGAACGTGACAAATGTTGTAGTGACATTCTTTATTGCTTCTGTAAACCTTTGCCATGACCTCATAGTCATAATGAGTCAAGTTATCGGAGTGCTCGTTTTTGGCTCAGTAGAAATAGTGCCTATGGAATGGAACATAAAGGCTCGTGCCGACTGGCGTGACATCGGGAAGCGCGACACTTCCGATAGTTTTCATAGAAATTGTGCTACCTACTAGTGTCACGTCGCACCTGTCTGCGGGAGCCTTAATGCTTATCGAAAACAAAACTGCACCCGGTAAGTTAATTGATTTTCGCAAACGTTTCACATTACTTACTTGCTTTGACTTTAAGGCAAAACTTAAGGGAAAGCGTTCGACCTGGTTAGCTATGACATCTTGTGGCAGAAATTAAATAAAATCTCAATGCCTCTCGAGCTGATAGAAATGTTCAAGTACTGGTATCTTAACCAGGTCAACGTCGTTCGATGGTCTAGTGCTCTGTCGGAGCCGTACAGGCTGGAGTGCGGGGTAAGGCAGGGAGGCCTGACTTCGCCGGAGCTCTTCAACCTGTACGTGAACGCACTGATAGAGAAGCTCAGCAGTACCCGTGTCGGCTGCCATATTGACGGTGTTTGTGTAAACAATATCAGTTACGCGGACGACATGGTGCTGCGGAGCGCCTCGGTGTGTGGTCTGTCCAGGTTGCTAGGCATCTGCGAGCGTTACGCGCTGGATCATGGTTTGCTCTATAACGCAAAGAAGAGTGAATGCATGGTCTTTCGGGCCAGGGGTCGGAGCTGCCCAGAGTCTGTTCCCCCTATTAGATTGAACGGTGTCAAGTTAAAAAGAGTTCAACAGTTTAAATACCTCGGGCATATCGTGATCTCTGACCTGAGGGACGATGCGGACATCGATAGGGAGCGGAGGGCGTTGTCTGTGAGGGCCAATATGATCGCCCGCAGGTTTGTTCGTTGCTCGGGGGCCGTCAAAATAACTCTTTTTAGAGCGTTTTGTACGTCCCTGTACACAGCAAGCCTGTGGGGGTCATATACCCAGAAGCAGTACAACGCCCTCCGTGTTCAGTATAACAATGCGTTCAAGGTGTTGTTGGGGCTGCCCCGGCACTGCAGCGCGTCGGGGATGTTCGCCGACGCCCGTGTCGACTGTTTCTACACGACGATGCGGAAGCGGTGCACATCCCTGGGGCGCAGGCCACAACCAACACCATCCTGAGCGTATTTGCGAACAGGTTTGATTGTCAGTACATTAACCATTGCTATATGATTAATGTAATGACAAACAAACAAATGACTCAGAGGCAGGCGTAGTTATCATTAATCGTTTTATTCTTTTATTTTATGATTTTAATATAGTTATACAGGGTGTTTGGTGCATCGTGTGCCAAATTAAAATGGTCGACTGAAGGGGTCATCCGCTAGCCTTTCAGACCCCTTAACACCCCTCATGCTCTGTGGATTTTTTTTTATCGACTTTTTATTGTTTTCCAAAAAAAAGACCCAAATTTTACATTCAAATACAGATTTTAAAAAAAATATAAGGCGTAGTCTCTGAATTTTAATTTTATTTCGATGTGTATTGTTTAAGAATACTTTTAAATACAAAATTAGTGATATTAGTCACCTAGTTTTTTTTTTAATTCACTCGCAAAGGTAAAACTTAAATTAAAGCTGTACATGTTACAGCTATTTATAAGGCTACAAAAAAAAAACCAAAAGCGACCGGGATCTTCCAACTCCCTCATTAATTCTCCAGTCTATCCTCTTTCTAATGATGTGCCACATGCCATAAAAGTATTTTAACAACTTTGTGAATTCGCTAGAATTGTGAATCAAGTCATAAAACTACATTCCAAATTGTAATGAAAAAATATTTATTGCGGAACTGTTACTTGAGAAAGAGGTAAAATTTGTTTTCTCACTCTTTCACAGTAAAATCTATCTTCTATCTCTTTCTTGCATACCTTAAATCGGTTTGAACAAATCGCGCCGCCCGACCCGCCATTTTTTTAGTCGAGACATGACTGCCTCTGCTACCTAACGTGTGTGCTAGTTCACCATACTCCGCGATTCTTTTATTACTTTGTTATCGTTAAGTTTTGCTGGTTCTTGTTACATTTGTTTAATTTTTGTTGTTATTGTTAAACTTTGAGTTTTTTGTTATTGCAATGGCGACATTCTCTAACGAAGAATATGCGGACATCATGATGGCTTACGGAGCCGCTAATGGCGTCGCTCGTGCAGCGCAACGACTTTACCAGGAACGGAAGTCGGTGTCTTTGTGTCTTTGGTTTCGTATTTTCGTTTATGGCCACCGACTTCCGAAATTTAATTAAATATAATAGATATTAAATGTGGGTGTACTACAGGTACACCTCTGGCCTACCCTTCGAGGAAACAAGGCGTGATGTTATGTTATGTGCTTCCAAAATTAAAGTTATTTTTCACTTTTTAGTGTTTTTGTTGGAAGTCGGTTGTTTTTTTTGTAAAAAAGTTTTTTATTTTCACTTTTTAGTGGTACCTACCCCACACCAATTCGTATACCACTACTTGCTATGAAAACAACAGAGACAGGAAGTTTTATTTTACACCCCTTAAGGGGTTGAATCTTCAAAAATCTGATTTAGCGGTTACCACGTCATAATATCTATCTGTGTGCCAAAGGAGACGTTTCATTTTTGTATAGGACTCCGGCCATAACATGTACGCTTTAGAAAACCTGGGAAACGATCCCCGGAATACAATAAAGAATGTCTTTTTTCATAATAGGTACCTAATAATTTTTAGGCACTAAATAAAAACTGAAAATGTTTGACATTTGTCATGTTGTTACGAACATCGACAGCCAGCCATTTTTCGTCCAGAAATCCTACAAATCTACAATCTACAAAAATAGAATACATTTTTTTATCGATCAGTTTCTTATAATTAGCCAAAAAAGTTGTTTATGATAGCTATCTTATTATCTTATCTTAATAGCACATAAATTAATGCCTTTCATATTTATATAAATAACGTCAACGTGTTATTGTTACGTAACATGATTTCTGGACGAAAGCAGAATGCAAGTAAGACAACGCCATGATCAATAGAATATGGCAATAATTAGAAAAACTATTATTTTTTGTGCCGAAGTAATTAAGAAAATATTCAGGAAAGAATATTTTTCCTGAATTCGTGGATATTTTTCCTCTTTTTTCATTACCGTACACTTTATGGCCGAAAATGAAATATCTCCTTTTAGCCCAATCAATTCAGTGATTTGAGCTTTGTGTTGATGGATCAGTCAGTCACTGTTTCCTTTTGTATGTATTAAATCTATAGTGTAATTCGACATGTTACGACGATCCCAAATAAATTGGGATTAGGGCAGGAGACTGATGATGAAGTATTCAGGCTAAGTTTCAAGTTAATAGATCAACGAAAGAAGATTTTTTTCATACAAACTGTATCCATCCCCCCTTACACCCCCAAAGAGGTTAATTTTTAAAGTGGTTGCGAGTTTTCCATTATTTGACTTAGGTATAGGTTATACCTGCAATTTTCGAGTTCATCAAGCCACGTAGTAAAATCCTCTCTTTTAAAATAGACTACCCCTTTTCACCCCGTTATGGGTAGATTTTCGAAAAACCTTGATACAAGTTATTCTTTATTTTTAGTTTTAAGTATAAATACTAAGTTTCGAGTTGATCGGGCCGCGCGTTAAAATTCTTCTATACAAGCTTTGACATCCCATCCGTTGAAGTTAAGTTAACAAAAAAATATAAACTTTATAATTTACTTACGTAAGTATTCGTCCAAGTTTCAAGTTTATTAACCCTAGGAATAAGATTTTTCATGCAAACAAAACCCCCCGTTTTCCCACCTTAAAGGTAAAATTTCCAAAAACCCCTTCTTAGCGGATGCCTACGTATCAAACTTCAGGCCAATCTGTTCAGTGGTTTGAGCTGTGTTGATAGACCAATCAGTCACGGTTTCCTTTTATATGTACTTACATATGGCTAGATATATATACAGGGTGTTTGGCAGAACGTTGAACATACGAAAATGGTGGGTAGGTGGGGTCATCTGCTACTTACTCAGCCCTAATTTATTTGGCCCTGGCCGACTGGGTATTTAAAAAAAAAAAAAAAGTTTTTTTCTTGTTTCACCACTTTCCTAACTTTAAAGTGTATTTTTTTTATTAAAAATGGGCAATAAAACAGGCAATTTTTTTTTTTTTAATCTTTGATGTTGGCAGATTCTTATAAAATTATTGCTTTGTTCAGATGTTAGCTAGAAAAAAAGTTATGAGTCCTCAAACTTACAGAAAGATGTAAAAAATACTTGAATGTTAATTTCAACTTGCATTTAAAAAAAAACAAAAAATGATTGAGGAGTTCCAATTCTAGCAAAACATCCCTAGTGTGTGAGCTTTCTAATGGTATGTAATTTGCTTTTATAAAAAAAAAACTTTAAGAGTTATTTCATAATTTTATCAAGTAGGAAATTTTTGACTAAACTCTACCTTTACGGAAAGTTAAATGTTTTGCGAAATTTAATACTGCAAAGTTGGTAAAAATTATGGATCGACGGCTTGCCAGTAGCAGTGGTGCAAATTGACATTCACTATTCCCTTGAGATGGTTACACAAAGCAGGTAGAAATTTTGTTTCACTCTTGCGCAGTCATAGCGTATTTTTGCTCTCTTTCGCTCTCGTGGCACCGTGACGCGTCAGAATGAATTCTTGACGAAACTCTACCTTTACGGAAAGTTAAATGTTTTGCGAAATTTAATACTGCAAAGTTGGTAAAAATTAAATGATCGATTGAAATTATGCTGTACCAGTTAGGTGCGTTAATGAAACAATTAAATAATTTTAAATAATTTATTTAAATAATAAATCATATTAGATGTTCAAATTGACGCCCTTCATTCGCAATACAGGTGCGGCATCTACGTCTGATTTCTACAGTTGTTGTGCGCAGCAGCATCTCCTGTCGCATAACTTCGAAAGCAGCATTAATTCGATTTATCAAATCTTCCCGACTTTCTACTTCTGTAGTGTAAACTAGTTCCTTTGCCCTTCCCCACACGTGAAAATCGAGCGGAGTGAGGTCGGGCGATCGCGGAGGCCAGGGAATTGGTCCTCCCCTGCCAATCCACGAATTTGGGAAACAATTATCCAAATGCTCACGTACAACTAGACTAAAGTGAGCTGGGCAACCATCGTGTTGAAAGACAATAGGCCTGTTTATGTCTACTTGGAACACTTCTTCCACTAATGGTGGTAAATCATTTATCAAAAAATCCAAGTAGTTGTTCGCGTTGATGTTGTCGGGCAAATAATGAGGCCCTATTAGCTTATCGCCAATCACTCCTGCCCAGACATTCACACTGAATCTCCTCTGGAAGCCTCTTTGTCTCTTCACGTGTGGGTTTTGATTTTTAAGTGCCCAATGGTGAAGATTGTGATAATTGACAATCCCTTCTTTGTCAAATTTGGACTCGTCTGTCCACAAAATACTTTTTAAAAAGTTAACGTCGTCCACATCGGTATGCAGCAAATGGCGACAAAATTGCACACGTCTCCCAAAATCACTGTCATCGAGACCTAGAACAAACAAAACATGTCTAAGAATTGATTTCAATACTGAATCTTTTCTTCCTCCGAGTTCAAACTCTACAATTATCCAAATTTTTCATCTTCAATTTTTAAGTACACTAATTGGCTTTATGGCTTAGCCATAAAGACGTAAGACCAAATTCACAAAAGGGCGTGCGACTTTCCAATTTTGTTCTAAAAAGGACCCATAAGTGCTGGCAAGTTTACCTACGCTGACCACCTGCGCAAACCGAATCCGAAATCCGAATCCTGTAAGCGCTGGCCGCCTGATTGTTACGTGAATGCGGCCGAATAGGAATAGTTTATTGAATTTAATTTGAAATTAGAATTGAATGCGCTAAAAACAACATGAGGCAAAACAACTAATAAAGAAAGTGACGAAATCAAGGTTAAATGGAACGATCAATTGAACTGTCTCATAATTTACTACATTCCACAAAATCGTATCAGATGCAGTGCATAAACGGCTTAATCTTACCTTGCACTGGAGTGTAGTGAAAAGCATGTCTACCATCTTGCCGGAGAACAGACCACACTTTCCATATGCTTAAGCCAAGTATTGAAGCTATCTGTCTAATGCTTTTGGTAGGATCCGCGTCAAACTCGGCAAGAACTTGTTCGTCAATGGTAGCATCGGGTCGTGCTGCGTTCACTCGTGGTTCTTGTAAGTTCAGGTTACCGGTTTGTCGTAAACGTCGGTAAGTACTCGCAAACGTCTGATGACTGGGTACTCGGCGGTTGGGATAACGCTCTTGATAAATTCTTCGCGCTTCACGCGAATTTGTATTAGCGCTTCCATACGCTAACAACATGTCCGCGTATTCCTCACTGGTAAAAGCAGCCATTTCTTTACCAATAACAACAGGTAACAGTAATAACAAAAAACTTAACAAACTTAAACTTAAACTTAACTAGTGCTAACAATAAAAGAAAACGAAGTGAACAAAAACAAACGTAAGCGTAACGGGCACGTGAGATCGCAGAGGCAGTTAAGTCTCGACTGAATAAAAGAAAAGAATTCATTCTGAGGCGTCACGGTGCCACGAGAGCGAAAGAGAGCAAAAATACGCTATGACTGCGGAAGAGTGAAACAAAATTTCTACCTGCTTTGTGTAACCATCTCAAGGGAATAGTGAATGTCAATTTGCACCACTGCTACTGGCAAGCCGTCGATCCATAATTTTTACCAACTTTGCAATATTAAATTTCGCAAAACATTTAACTTTCCGTAAAGGTAGAGTTTAGTCAAAAATTTCCTACTTGATAAAATTATGAAATAACTCTTAAAGTTTTTTTTTTATAAAAGCAAATTACATACCATTAGAAAGCTCACACACTAGGGATGTTTTGCTAGAATTGGAACTCCTCAATCATTTTTTGTTTTTTTTTAAATGCAAGTTGAAATTAACATTCAAGTATTTTTTACATCTTTCTGTAAGTTTGAGGACTCATAACTTTTTTTCTAGCTAACATCTGAACAAAGCAATAATTTTATAAGAATCTGCCAACATCAAAGATTAAAAAAAAAAAATTGCCTGTTTTATTGCCCATTTTTAATAAAAAAAATACACTTTAAAGTTAGGAAAGTGGTGAAACAAGAAAAAAACTTTTTTTTTTTTTTAAAAATACCCAGTCGGCCAGGGCCAAATAAATTAGGGCTGAGTAAGTAGCAGATGACCCCACCTACCCACCATTTTCGTATGTTCAACGTTCTGCCAAACACCCTGTATATATATTGAGAACCTCCTCCTTTTTTTTAGTCGGTTAAAAATCATTTATAGCCAGAGTGTATCTCATGACAATTCCAATAAGACCAAACACGGGTAGGATACATTGTTTTTTAACGGAGTTTCAGTGCCTACCATCCGGCTTCATCATCAGATCAATTTAATGGTACCATTTTGATCAGAACTATTTATTTAAATTTGCTTCGCTTAACTATCTTAATCCAGATATCTGATCTACCCGTGAATTACGTATCACTGAGATGTTCCGGTGGCCATCTGTGGCCTTCTTCATCTGTTCCACTTCACCAAATTATACTTTCTGAATGCAAATGATTGACTTGTTGATGAAAATATAAAAATCGCTATAGGTATGCCTATAATATTTGAGGAGTTCCCTCAATTACTCATGGATCCCAACATCAGAACTAGATTTTGAAAAAAATGGGACCAATCTGGAAGTATATCCTTTCAATTAAAAAAATAATTTTCCAAATCGGTTCATAAACGACGGAGTTCTGAGGTAACAAACATTAAAAAAAAAATACAGACGACTTGAGAACCTCCTCCTTTTTGTGAAGTCGGTTAAAAACTGTTATTATTTTGCTTTAATACGATAAATTATATCTTACCGGAGCATAATCATAACAGGGGTTTTTGAATAACTTCAAAATTGTTTGAATAGCGTATTTATAATTAAGTATATGAATAACTTGTTGGGGCTAGGGTAAAGGCTATGTTTACAGCCGTGTAAAGCTAAAGGTGGCAGAAAAGCTTAATGACGTGCGAACAAACTAAAAAGGGGTCAGGGAGGGTCACCCTGACCCCTTTTTACTTGAGACGAGCACGAGCCAGTGGCTTGCGAACTTGGGACCAGTTACTTCATTGCTTGCGCGTGTGGAGCATATTTTGGACACTGGGCAAAGGATTACTGAAGGGTGAATACCACGATCAATGTGTAATTAATGGAAACTGGGTTAAGGTAAACTAGTGAACATTAGGCAGATCGTGTTGCTAGCTAGGTCACTGGATTAGTTCCTGAAACTACAACGTTCAGAATTGCATACTATTATAATTTATATTACGTCTCACATGCTGATTTATTCCGGTTCTGATTTCTTCAAAGCAATAAAAAAATTACGTTCTGAATTTCGGATTAGAACATTTTGCATTCGTTTTCTTAATTAAATTAATATTATTAAAAAAGTTTATTATTTTTCACTTTTTAGTGGAACAGTGTGTATTTACGTTGTTGAGCAGACAAATGTTTCGAACATAAGAAGCAATGGGTTAGCAATATACTTTTCTTTCAACTACGTAGTAATGTTATCATTAATCACTACAAAACCGATCACAAAGCACGTATTTTTTGCTTAGAACCAAAACAGTGCAGAAACGTTGTATGAAATCTCATTGTTGCACTGTTTTTCAGTGCAACAATGAGATTTCATACAACATTCCTGCACTGTTTTTATTTAGATATAAATTTACCACAGAGGTTTACTGTCTGCCATTAAGTTTAATATAAAATGTGTACATTAGATCAAAAAGATACTGGCTGAAAATAAAAATCGGCTGAATAAAACCCACTTGGTGAAAAAGTTTGTTTTCATTAACACATATTATGACGTCACAGATTGTTTGGAATTTATTGTAAGGCAAAGCTGTTTAGAGTTTAATGAAACTTATCATTGCATAAATATTATGTTTCTTCTCAACATAAACTATTTGTTTGAAGAAAGCAGTCTTAGATTTTGCCTTAAATAGTAAGATTAGTAAGATTTACGTACCTCCTGTGTGTTTTACCTCTATCCCTTCAGTACGACAGGTCACACAGCAAGCTCATCTGTCACTGTCAAGCAAGTGTCATTCATAGAAGTCTTCAAAACTCAACAGCAAGCACATTGCTCAAATAGTTTATGTTGTTCATAACATAATAACTGTTTTGTTTTAATGCAAAACAGCTCTATTATGTTTCTTCTCAACATAAACTATTTGTTTGAAGACCTGTTTGATATCTGCTGGTGAAAGAATACCTGAAGGATGTAGACGCTATGTGAATTATATATTATGTGGGATAAATGAATATTTTTGTATTAATTAAATGTTCATATAAAAATTACGAGTTTTCAATCTATTTATCCTAGAAAATGCAAAAAAGAACACATCTTCCATAAAAAGTTATATGTTAGTGGCAATTCTCTTTACCTTATTTAAAAGGTGAATATAAAATATGAAGCTTTAATGATAATTTAAAATCTGAATTAAAATAATAATCTCATTACTAAAGGATAATTATTGGATCACTCATATTATCCTTAATTACTTAATACAAGTCAAGTTATGTTACTGGGAAGTTATGAGATCCATCAAAAGTACAAATATTTTTGAATGTCATAGATAATTTTATAAAGAATTGGGAAGACAAAATTTTGCCGCCAACGTACGCCAAAATTTTTCTCTTCATAATTTTCTTAGAAAATTAATAAAGTTTCAGGTAAAACTTTATAGAAAGTGAATAATAGTGCTTGTGGTAAGTGATTTATAGTGTTACGCTGATCGTGAGTCAGCCAAACGAAAGGAAATCGAAAGCTCGCATTATTTATGTGGTCGCTGGTGCCTTCGGAGACAAACCTTTTGGTTAGTGGGTCGTCTCAGGAGCGGCTTTTGCAGCGATCTTGAGCGACGATTCTCCTAAGTGAAAGAAGACACCCTTTTTCCCATCGCCGATCGACAGGGCAAAGAGATCGATACGATTTCCTGTAAGACGGACCTAATATGCATTTTATATTTGAATGAGTAGCCAAGTAAGTGTTTTAAATCTGTTAACATGACACATGTGTCCACATTTTATCACTAACCTTACTCAGAAACATTGTCAAAAAACGTACAACCTGCTACTTGCTAGTAGGTATCTACTTAAGAAGCGCATTGTTGTTTTCTAAACAACCCGGTTGTGTCTAAACAGATAGTAATATTTCAACGGAAGTTATGATGGTTAGGTTATTATTATTGAATACTTATTCCTAAAGCAATACATACTGTTTTGAGCAATGAGATGAAAAGCTATCCGTTATAGAAAACCTTGCATTTATGCTTAACCATGTCATGTATTTCACACACTGAATTAGAAGTGAAGGAGTACTTATGCTGCTAAACAAAACAAAAGACTAGCCCCCTCGGAGTGAGATTTAGCGGGGATCTCTAATGTGGGTCTAGACTCTAGAGCAGAAGGAGCTAGCTTCTAAACCAAGGTCTACAGGGACTTGGGGCAGCAACCTACCCACTAGGATCGTATCCTACTTCCCTTTTTTGGAAGTAGTCCAAACACTCATATCCAGAAGTGTATTAAAATTAAAATTGTTTATTGCTCTCATGTTGCATGCAGTTGTTACACTACAGAGGTTCAGCACCTCTTATGAACTCTAATCTGCAATTAGAATATTAAAATTACTAATTAAAAATTACAGTAAGTTTCATAATTATGACCAATAAGAATTAATGCTAAATATTTAAACAACATTATAATATAAAATACTTTTTTGTGGTATTTTACAATCATTAAGGATATAGTTATGATCAGGACCAGAACCATTACGACCATTCCCATTCCATGCTCTATCAAAATTAGAAATGGAACAAATAGAGCCACTAAACCATTTAAAATTGATACTGTATTATTTAAAGTCGGTTCTTTAAGAAATAGTTCTTTTATTTTAAAAACATGATACATGAGGATCATGGCAAAAATAACTAGACCAAGATTATTTATTATAGATACATTAGACAAAATTCAGACTGCCTAAAAACCCATGACTAATTTTAGGATTAAAAGACTACAAACCTGTTTCTGTTCGTACTGAAGATCATAACAGGAAATCAAATACTGAAAATATTAATATTCAGAACAATTCTATTTTGAGATAAGTAGTAAAGCTACTAGTGGTGGATAAGGAATGCAATATTCTATTACTTATATTAAAATATTAATCTATGCGGATTTCTAAGATTATGATATTATAATCAAATATCCTATTGTTTACACTCTGTTATTATAAAAAAGTAAAGAGGAAGTAATGATATATCAATGAAGGGTAGCTGTTCAAGGAATAGTTCACCCTAACGACTCTGTCCTAAAATCAAGAAAAATATGGGATATGACCCTTTTTTTTTAGGAATTTCTTTAGTACCCTGGACATTTGCAGCAGGAGCCAATTGAGTGGCAGAGAATTTGGGAGGCTGTGGTCTCTGCATTTTTGTTTATTTAGTTTAAAAAATTGCTGGCCTAATAGGAAAAGTAAATTTTGTATTTTTGTCTCTGAGACTGTGTCCTTACAAAGCAGATACAAGTGAACTTCCGAAGCTAATCCTAAATCAGAATCCGGAGTTAGAAAATGTAGGCCTTCTTTTGAAGACTGCTACCAATCACAAGGCCCTGCCTGCATGCAAGGAGTATGTTGCCTGAAAGAAGTTCATATGTAGCTTATTAACAACAAAATTTTGCTATCCTTGTAAGGGAATGCTTGTCTTCAGAAAAATAGTTGAGAAGGGCAGACCAAGACAAATGAAAAAAGGTTGCTCCACTGGTTTGCCAAGAGCTAATGTGGTGGCCAGAGGCTATTGGTAGACCACAGCTCAGTTTCTCTACACATGAGTAAGGTAACCCACTTCCTGTCTACACATGCCTTGGAGGAAGGGTAAGGAGCCCACATGAACGGGCTACTGTATTCCAAAGGATGTCTATAGAAATATAGCTTTTAGTGATAAGAGCAACCATTGTGTAACCCTATGTAAAATTTTATACATTTATATCTTGTAACTCGTATGGTATACATACATGATAACGAAAATTGCATTCTATCCTACTCTAGACAGGAACTTGACCAAACCAAAAAATGGTACTTGAACTGAGAGAGATGTTTTTGCCATATATGCAGTAATAAGCAGCCAAAAAAGCCAGTCTTCAGAGTGCACATTTAGCTCCTGAACCTAACTTGCAAAATGACGAAGTTAGCAGATTAGCTTAATATCACTCTGTCAGCGGTTTACCTCCCGGGGAGTTTGAAAAGTGTTATAACGGCAAACAGCCGACCGCTTATCTAAGAACAGGCCAGCCGGATTGACTCCTGTTGCTCCAGACCCCAGGCCTCGGAGGCCATGTTTCAAAGTGGGGCGTCCCCAACGTCGACCTTTTTGCGTCAGATAAGTCGGCCGTTGTGCGACAGTACGTCACATGGGACTCAAATGATGGCTTGGCAAGCTTCTGCGATGCATTCAGTCAGAGGTGATAGCATCAACTAGCATGGGTGTCCTCGAGTGCTCAGTCATCTGAACTCGGAAAGGGGACGGGGACGTACTATGTATAAATCGCCCCATACTGGACCCAGCGTGCTTGACTCCCGTACTTGGAGATGAGTGATCTCGGAGAGCCAGTACCAATACAAGATCTATGTAATAAACTCTTAGACCTGACAAGCTACAACTCCAGCTTGGAAAGTTGGGGGGGAAGGGCAGTCAGGTTGCAAGAGACGGTGGTCCATAGAATTTGGAGATAATCCACACTAATTACATTAATAGCTCCTATCCAGAGGTGAATGTCATAGTGTAGATTGCGTGGCAATGAGAGTCCAAAATAATTCTGATCCCATTATATATATATATATATATATATACAGACATACTGTAAGTACAAACAGATGTTAGATCCAAACTGGTTTTTATCAATTTAGTGTTTTTTTTTTTTTTTTCAAAAACATTATCCTTAGCTAAACTACTACCTACCAAGAAAGTCAGTGTATGGGTTAGTAAATTACCCCTTGATTGGCAGAGATTTACATACCATTATATTGTAAGATATCTTACAACTTTTAGATATTGAATAACAGTGCGGCCGAAATGCAGCTCAAAGACACTGACAATCAAGATGGTTACTTAAAAATGTACCTGAATCGTGGTTCATTTTGGTTTACAATAACAGGTTAAGCTTGTTTGAATGATTTTTGAACGGAATAAGATAGAGGAGCTTCCAGGAAGTATAAGGCCTGTGGTGCCTGTGGTAGCCTTCGGGAGGCTGACTGGAGAATAGTTCATCAGATGAAATTGAACTGGAATAGCCACATAGGCTTACAGAATGATTACTTTGTAGTTTTGTAGTAAAAGAGAACTTAGAATGATCAGCCTATAACGTTCCCACTGATGAGACAGGGATCTTCACTCTGTGAAAGGGAGGATATAATTATCATGATAATTTTTAATTCCCTATGAAAATATTAAAATATGTTTGTGTACAGGATTCACATTTCAAGTCATTTTAATTGACAAATGAAGTGACATACTTAAAATTATACTAGAACCCCTGAGACCATTTACATGCATCACTACTTAGACATTAATCTATTGAACATTCAGCTTCAAGGGAATTTTAACTTTGTCACATATGACATTGAGTTTGTCTTCCCAATTCTTTATAAAATTATCTATGACATTCAAAAATATTTGTACTTTTGATGAATCTCATAACTTCCAAGTAACATAATTTGACTTGTATTAAGTAATTAAGGATAATATGAGTGATCCAATAATTATCCTTTAGTAATGAGATTATTATTTTAATTCAGTTTTAGATCTCATTGATTTTAAATTATCATTAAAGCTTCATATTTTATATTCACCTTTTAAATAAGGTAAATAGAATTGCCACTAACATATAACTTTTTATGGAAGATGTGTTCTTTTTTGCATTTTCTAGGATAAATAGATTGAAAACTCGTAATTTTTATATGAACATTTAATGAATACAAAAATATTCATTTATCCCATATAATATATAATTCACATAGCGTCTACATCCTTCAGGTATTCTTTCACCAGCAGATATCAAACAGGTCTTCAAACAAATAGTTTATGTTGAGAAGAAACATAATAGAGCTGTTTTGCATTAAAACAAAACAGTTATTATGTTATGAACAACATAAACTATTTGAGCAATGTGCTTGCTGTTGAGTTTTGAAGACTTCTTTGAATGACACTTGCTTGACAGTGACAGATGAGCTTGCTGTGTGACCTGTCGTACTGAAGGAATAGAGGTAAAACACACAGGAGGTACGTAAATCTTACTAATCTTACTATTTAAGGCAAAATCTAAGACTGCCTTCTTCAAACAAATAGTTTATGTTGTTTATAACATAATAACTGTTTTGTTTTAATGCAAAACAGCTCTATTATTGATTCATGAACATGCTCATATTAAAGAACTCGACTGTACAATTTATAGGTAACTAAAACAAGACAATTCAATTATTTTATAGTTTTATGTGCGTGACAAAAGCGTGTTTTTAAGTTTGTTTAGACTACATATTTTAATTTTTTAGTCTAGTACATATATTCTTCATTTAGTTAATAAGTCTAATGTCAACGAAGTTATGACTTAACCGGTTTACTAGTAACCACTAAAGAGCTCGACTATCCGCCTCCTGGCTGCACCATCAGACCCTCGTTACTAAGCCCAATCTTATGGACTCGTCTAAACGAATCATATGAGCTAAAACTCGAGGGGTTTACTAGTAGCCCCTGAAGAGTTCCACTATCCACCTCTTGGCTCCATCATCATCATCAAATTATAGTATTGTCATCGGTCCTTGATACATGTGCAAATTTTCAAAATAATCGGACGGCTTGAAGTTGGTTAAAATTACGTTGAAAGATTCCGTTACCTACATAGACAGATAGACAGATTAGATCGATACATACAAGTCAAGCTTATAAAAGCGTGTTAAAAAAAGCGCCATAAACCAAATCCAACCACCGGACTGGAAAGTCAAGTCATTGTTCAAGTAGTGTGTCGGTCAGTCGCGTGCCGCGTGCAATCAAATTGCCTTATAAGGTGGTCAAAAACTCGCATAATACGGCGTAGAAGTGCTTTCCGTACCAGGTGGCGACTGGTGGTCGACTTCAGAAACCCTTCCGCTAAGTAAGAAGCAAGTGTAGCAGGAAAGCCTACGAGCCTGCGATAGTGCAGGCACTGCAGGCAGGGCAGTGCTGGCAGAGGTCAGCGGACGATGAGCTGCACGGAACGCGATCGATACCATCCTCTACCAATAGCGTGAGTGAAGACAGTAACACGTTTTATGAGCATCAAACTGTTCGTTTTGGGGCGTTCCATGTTATCGGGGACACGTGTTAACCCAGACATAATCTATTAACAGCCTACATTTGAAGTATGGATTGAAAATTATCGAGGTCTGGTTGCCGGTTAGGAAATACACAAATAACTTTAAATGGGTGCTTAAGATATTTTTTATTTTGTATTGAGTGCTTCTCACTGTTAGCAATTAGCATGAAATGAAGATGACACACAAATTACATTTTTCAATACACTTCCTCGAAAACGGGTTCATATCGCACTACGATTAGGTTCACAATGCAATGTATTTCACACGCGTGCGATTTTTTATTTTCCAACACGTGTGCGGGAATAAAACTTGCCACAGATAACTTATACCTTCTATACTACAAGATTTGAATTTCGTCTCATTCAGTTGAAATATGTGGGGAGGGATTTTATTATAACATTTTAAACAGTAAGTACCCCATGAAAGATGAGTCTACTTTTGCCAGTTTGAAACCTAGTAATGAGCTAATAGATCCCTACTTCTAGTACTATAATTATGTCTTTCGCCTCTTTTACTAAAAAGATGTAAATTTTTTCTTACGTACATGATGTTTTCATAGATATATTGACAAGGCACCGTCATGATGTTAATATCCTTAAACAGTTCCCTAAGAGAATCGCGCCTGCGGAGATTATATATGGCTCTGATGGCTCGTTTCTGCAGAAGCTCTTTTAAGCTCTTTTCTTTAGTTGTTGAATACTTCAATGGGTAATAATGATTTTCCTTTTGCTAGTAAAATTGTATTAATCTTTGAAATAGTCTGTGGTAGAGAATCCCAGGTAGCGCTTCTTACCAAGCAAGATCGGAAAATTATTCTTTTTCAATAGAGGAGTGGTACCTACACTTCACTTTCTCTCAATACATTATTGTTTCCCGACATGCACGCGAACGAAGTCGCGGTACGGCTAGTTGTAACCAAGGCTTCAGAGATTGAGAAGAGAAAATTAATCAAATTATTGAATAACATCGGTCTTGTTGATTAAACCATTAAGTGCGATTAACGTGGCCAGACCACGTAAGCCGTAACATATCGATAGGCACGAAGGTACATTTAACGAGCGATACAGAGGAAGACTAAACAGTGAAGCTGCAAATGTTGTCATCGTTAAGTAACGAGGTAATGGCTAGCACTCGCACCACGTCACCACAGCTGGCGGCGCATCACGGTCATCGCGCGTCATACGGCGTCACACTTGTGTAAGCAACACTCGCTCTAGTAAACATAAAATTAATTTACATGATTATTTAATTAACATTATTTGCCATTACAAAACGATTAACGTCACGGTGTGTAAAGAAAGTAAAAGGGGATAGAACCTTAGCGGCATAGCCACTCGTCACCATTTTGCTTGCGGCGCACGATTCTACTGGAATATGGCTGCGTTGATAGCCTATTATTTCTTAATGATAAGAACAGACCTAGCTCCCAAGAAAGAAACACGGCGAGCGATTTCAACGACCTTCCAATACTTTCAAATGACTGTGCCCACAGGTATGATCTGTGACTGTGCCTAACGGCGACCTAGTTCTTACTCTCGTTTTTGTTCAACACATCGAATTTGCATCTTATTCCTTAAAACTTAAGGTCCTTTTGAGAGTATGTACGAAACATTGAGCATGAGTCACTGAGGGGGAGGGACGATCTCGAGCCGTAACTGTAAACTGTAACCCAATGAGCCACATAGCACACGCAACAGATGCTCCGGTTACCGCTTTGATATTCGCTAGAATAACAACATTTACCAACGCCTAAACTGTTTCAGCAATGTGAACGCGCCGAACAGTTGCAACACAAAAAGAATCCGTCAATTAAACGTTGTCAAACATTACATAATTATGTATGACAACATTGTATTGAAGTATTCTGTGATGATTATGCTGGAAGCAGATATCACCCTCACCACAGTTTTACAATTCATTCAATTGTGTCCTGTACCCTAATTGCGTAACACAGTTTGAATTGGAATCGGAATGATTTTGAAGTATATTGCTAATCCATTGCTTCTTAAGTTAGAAAATTCTGCTCTACAACTTAAATAAAGCAATGAATTTTGTTGAACTGTCAAATTGAAATCGATTCCTACTGATAGTGTGTTACGCAATTACCCTGCTGAACTCCCGAGTGCCTTAAGAGGCCGGCGGACGGTGGATGTATGATATAGATGTAGATAGTGGATGCGTAGTTCATACAAACGTAAATACCAAAATAATTTGTAAATCATACATATTCTTAAGATAATGTGTATTTATTTCGATTGGATTACATAATATCGACATGGATGGCGCAGTGGTTAAGCGATTGACTGCTGCGCTGCGTGTCGCGGGTTTGATTCCCGCACGGGACAAATATTTGTATGACCTACAAGTTCAAGCAGTTGTTCCGGGTCTGGCTGTTTGTGTATGTGAGTTTATATGTTTGTAAACGCACCCACAATACAGGAGAAATTCCTAGTGTGGGGCAACGTTAAAAAATAAAAAAATAAAAAATATATATAATATAATAATATCTATGTTCCCAAATACATATTATTATTTTGAAAGGCCAATGATATAAAGACGAGTTATGAGGAATTTAAAATTTCTATAGAAAACTTATTTTTCTCATAACTCTTGTTAAAAATCCGTGTCCATTCAAAATATATATTTGGGAACCTAGATATTCTGTATTCCAATCGAAATAAAGACACCTTAATAATATGTTTGATTTACAAATTCATCCATACGCGGCCTCTTAAGGGGACGATAACCGACTTTTAATGATTTTATACTGAAGATCACGTCTACACGATTAGTGTTAATGATTTGAAAAAAATATATGATAAATAAGAGCATTTCCTCAATAATTTAATATGTGAATATTTTAAATTATGTTTATATTACATAGTGAAATTCATTTGTAAAGTTATAGTAAGTTTTTTATCCGCGTTAGACACGCGGATAAAAAACTGAGAATGGCGCTAAATCTACCAAGCGTATTTTTATGGAACCTTCACCCATTTAAGAGGACTACAAGACCTAAGTGGCCTTGAAAAACGCACGCACACATTTACACAATCGACGTGAACTCCATCTAACGACGACGCCCAAAGCAAAACGGTTTAGCGAGATTACGCCCGAGTATTCTAATAGATGGCGCGGCAACGGCGCACAGTGGATCGAAAATCGGCTGTAGAAGACATAGGATCTCGATTTCTTAAATGTTATTTTTTTTTATGGAAATGACTTCTGCTGATCATTACTGTTCTATAAAATGTCATATGAAGTAATTGTGTGCACAAATGGAAGTTATAATTTTTATAAGAAAAAAATGTATGGAGCTGACATGAAAAATGAGGATATCTCTGGAATCGCAAGGTTGGCCGTTATATCCTTGCACACTGTTATAGTACTATTTATTTGTGAATTTTTGACATACTTAATATCGCGGCATCACTTGCGATTTTTTTTTTTAAATCTTCAAAATTAAAAAAAAAAAAAAGTATATGATACATTTTAATGCTTAAATATGGCTATACCAAGTGTAATTTACAATATTTTTTATGCTTAGACCAAAACATTCTAAGAAATCACAAAGTCGTATTACCTACTTTGTGATTTTCATTTGGATGACATTTTATAGAACAGTAATGATCAGCAGAAGTCATTTCCATAAAAAAAAATAACATTTAAGAAATCGAGATCCTATGTCTTCTACAGCCGATTTTCGATCCACCGTGCGGCGCGCAGTAAGCTATAGACCTAACAAAGAAAATAGATATGACAATAAATTATTTATATTTGTTTTGAGTGTTACTTGAAAAATGTTGGATGTGCGTGATTTTGAAATAAAACTGATTCATTGAAACTTTTATGGCAAGGTGCCCTGCAACGTGCGGCCGATTTGATCTGTTTGTCTGTCGTTCCGGGTGGAATCTTGCAATTTTCAAATTTCGAGCACTTCCCGATTAGCTATCCAGCTGAAACTTTCAGGGTAGCTCACAACTCGATGACAATGCATTCTAAATCCATTTATTAGCATGCAATGCGACCTCAAAAAACCATAAAAACCGCTATAACTTGTAAAGGAACGAGAAAGATCAAAAATAACACTTTTTAGCGGATTTCTAAAGGGGTTTCACTTAATCATGATACATCGATTGATAGGTTCGCAAACCTGAAAATTAAAACTAAACTAACAAAATTTTTCAAATTTTGCTTTCTCTATAAAAAATCAGCAATTAATTAATATTAATGTCTGAAGGAAATATTGGACTCCAAAACAGACTGACAGGTGTATAAGAAAACGAACAAGAACACCAAAAAAATGTGGTAATATTTAACTAATTTAGCCCCAATTTTTTCGATTTCCCCTGTATGCATGTACTATGTGGTGGTGGTGTGTGGTTAATGTGTGTATCTATGTCCTCTTGGGTCAATTAGACCCCGGAGGTTTATTTTATTACTTTTAAGGCGCATAAAAACGTGGTTTTTAGTTTAATTATTTAATCTATATTAAATATTGTCACTTTTTTTTTTTTTTGTTTTCTTTTTATCTTATCTGTCATCCACCCGGAACGACAGACAGACAGAGAAACAAACAAGAAAGTGATCTATAAAAACGTTTTAAATTAACACTGTACGTAAAATTAACAACAACCTTAAAAATAACACAAATGTATCTAGGTTATAAACGATACATTCGATATATTTTTATTTTAAGACATTAAAATTGTATTGTTTTTGGTAGCTATAATTATTTTATGGTGACGTCATACAACCGATGAAATGGCGAATCTACTGATGTCCGTAATCATTATTAGAGACAATCCATTATGTAGTTAAGAGTTATGAAGACACATACATACTTATTTATATACATACAAACATACTAACCAAAAAAGGCGATAAAAAAACACTATTAACGAAATAAATATTTTTGTAAACCGATATTCCTGTTTGTCAAGGTTTTGTGTTTCAATATGTCACTAACATTAACACGTAAAATAATATCCAAATAGAGAAATAATCAATATTTAACTATGAAATGATACTCCATCTTCTTTCTTTTGTTTTTGGGAACAATTTTTACAATGTTTAAAAACACAAGACGGCATTAATTTATTCTGAAATTATCTGTTAGAGGTTAGAACCCGAGACGTACGAGTATTAAAGACTTCTACATACTGGGGCGCGACGCGACACCGGTAGAACAATTTCCTTGAATTTTTCATATAAATTGTTCTACCGGTGTCGCGTCGCGCGACAAGTTGCGCCAATATGTAGAAGCCTTAACGATGCGGCTGCGGCGGCGGCGGCGGCGCGGGGCTTCGTGATATAGTGACTCAGAGATTGTATTAGCTTTTAAATATATTATGTATTTGATTTGTTGGCCGCACTCTCGGTGTTCCGCGCGGTCTATCTGCTTCTCTAAATAATCTGAGAGATGAATATGTACTTTAGTCAATAATTTCACAATCGTGCTCTTTCTGTGGTACCGTTTCCAATCTATAAAAAATAGAAGATTTTAAATTACGTAGAAATGTCAATTCTAAATATTCTAGTTCTATGGTTCGCAAGATAGGTAATTACATTTTGTTTATTTTTTGTACGAGTATTTGACTTTGAAAAATAGTTAAGCTACAAGTACCAGAGATTAGATACCTTATATTTAACATTCATAATTATTATAACTTTAAATCCTATTTATTATAAACAAAATCAATAAAACTGAACTCTTACGCATTGGAAATGACTTCCGTGTTGATATTTTTGACTTTCTTGCTCATAATTACCTTTTAAACGGGTTTTCCTAGTTATTTATAAAAGTATTTAATATTTATAAAAATAAATAAAAAAGAAAATATTGATTTTGAAGTCCTTGGGATTCGAACTCGGGCACCCAAATCAATAAAACTGAACTCTTACGCATTGGAAATAACTTCCGTGTTGATAGTTGATATTTTTGACTTTCTTGCTTATAATTACTTTTTAAACGGGTTTTCCTAGTTATTTATAAAAATAAATTATTATTAAAAAAAAAAAAAATTGACTTTGAGGACCCTGGGGTTCGAACTCGGACATCCTCCAATGTGAATCCAAACCTCTACCTAATAAACTACTGTGACAGTTAAGTAGACGATTGAAAAAACTGAAGGTATGCGAAGTGACTGTGCAGCAGTTCGCATTCGGTTACTCACGTTTCCAAAATTCAAGTTTTATTGATATAAAAACCAATATTTAGTACAGACCTAATAATAAATGCCTAATGCCTACCTTATACGTAACATCGTTCTTATGTTCGGCGTTTGATATTTATGAACGTTTTTTAGTCCTTGTAACAGGTTTAATTTTATTTCCCATACTCGTATTTACAAATGATAATTATTAATAACAAAGTACCTTATTTATTACGCTATTTTAACTCAAAGTATTTTATATTTACACGAAAGAAGAATATTTACGGAAAGAATATATGAAAAAAACCATTTTAAACATTTTTTTTTTTTACCCGTTCACAAAATGAATAAATAAATAAATAAGCCTACGATAACAGTAAACAATCTTAGCGGAAATATTGCGGCGAAAAGAGCGACACGTCCTTCTAGCATCAGGCCTCGGCCGGTACTGTCGGTACACAGACGTTTACGCACACATGCATACGTATTATGTTCTGAAATAAGAATATGCGATTTGCAAAAAATCTATTGATATGACAAACAAATTAATACAGCAATAAATTAGCATTTTGCTTGTAGAATAATCAGACAAAAAATCAGAATGATTGCATGTATACGGTTTTTAAGCGTCACAAGAAATTTTTAGAGGTATCTTCGTGATTTTTTTCTATCGTATCAAATTAGTTACGAGTATATTATTTTTTGCAATACAAAATCAAAATAGCTTAGATCCTGAAGAACATCATATATTTTTCTGATTTTGTTTACTGCAGTGGATCATAAACTTTTAGGCAATATAAAACTTGCGTTTAGCTCCTGTAAGCCCCTTAAAGATAATTTAATTATTAATATTTTAGTATACGCGTTTTATTCAAATACCTTTTGTTTTGTGTATACTAAATTAATAATGCGTCAAATTGGGGACAGCGCTCCTTGATGGACGATTCCTATTACTGGCTTAAACGTGCGACGCGTTGCGTGAGCTCAGTACAGAACACGCAAGCAAACCAATCAAGGTCACTGGCATATATCTGCGTCTTAAGTAAACATTAAACATGGACAACCACCTTACGGAACCGTTGACCAGTTTTGGACTATGTTACCAAAGACAGTCAAAGCTGCGAACTTGTCGAACGTACAACTGTTGTCCGCAAAATGCACGCACACTAGAAAAACACAATGTCAGCACAATGACGTGGTGCGAGTGTACAGACTCGAGCTAACTGCCGCAATATCGCGGGCACGGCAGGCAGGGCGACCCTTGTCGCGCCAGTCGGTAAGAGCCTTTACACGTAGGTTTCACGCACACCAGCACAACAACACTCTATCTAGACATATAAATAAATCAAAGTATGCCACATTAAACTCGTTAATTGCCATATTTGTCAAAAACTGTAATTTTCAGTGTGTTACGTCATCAGCGTTTCATTTTTATTGCGACATGGTTCTCTAAGTATGAATAAGGTTTTATTTGACCTATTGTCTAACAGCATCCGGCCTTGCATCAGCTTTGGGTTACTCACCAAAGCTCTATACTATAAAGTTTTAGGTGAGGCCCACAGAAATATGTTGTAACTCATAGAAGTAATAGGCTTAGAACCGCAGTACTCGTATGCAAAGTAAAGCCATTTTATGTTAGCCTTTAAAGGCTACCTAGTACTTTCGGCACGTCAGTAATCAAGACCAAGTATTACAGTAAAGAGCTCGCACATTTAAAAAAAAATGACGTACTGTCAATGATGTATTACCTTTAGATGCGTTACCTGTGCTCAATAATGGCAAAGTAAATGCCAGGCAATTGCCTGACATTTACAATAATTCTTTCAAAAAACACTACAAAGTGAAAAATAACTTTAATTTCGGTAGTCGGTGTCTTTGGAACTGTATTTTAGTTTTTTGCCACCGATTTCCGAAATTCAAGTTACAACGAGAAGGCCTGCTCCACACGTTGCCGCGTTGGTCTTAACGTACGCGCGTACCCATCTAAAAAAGTTCGTGGCCTGAATATAAAGGATTTGACAGATTTACGGAGCTTAGTTTGAACTATTTCGACAACAATGGTGTGTGCTCTCTGTAATACATAGGGACAGTTTCACGTATTCGTGTATGCGTGAGAGTTGTGCAAGTAGCGCGAGGCGATGGCGAGTTGGCGAGCCAGCTCGCGGGGCGCGGGCGCCGCCACCCCGCACACTTCTAGTTGATTGGAGGATGCCACGTCACGCGTGAACACACACACACCCTGCTTTTAACGATATTATTACAGTGAACACTTCTGCCAACATCATGTTATTGGTCGCGAGTCGCGACATCTAAACGATGCGCGGCGCTGGATAAATCAGCATCCACATAAATTGATTATTTCGTTCTTCTACTTGCTACATACTGGCATGTGTTTAGAACGCTTGGCTGTCAAAGTATTCACTGTTCAAAGCCTGCAAAATTAAGTTTAGTGTAATAACAACTGTAAGTGCATGTGTGTGATACGGAATAGATAAGTGCTGGCCGTGAACTAGACGAGCTGTTGTTAGTGCTAAATGTATGTGATTTTCGTTATGTAGTTAGACATTTAGAAGTCAATTATTGATCTCTTATCTGGCAACTATGGCTATGCTATTGATTGTCAATTAATTACTAAGTGAGCAAAGTCATTTTTGACCTATTGCTGGTGATTAATGGTAGACCATTAATAATGAATACAATATTAGGTCTACGTACAATGAACTTGTTAATAGTCTAGCTATGCATATCTTGCAATAATACACAGAATCTAAGCGGTAGTGACGTAGTACACCCCATGTCCCCAAGCAATTGCCACAGTGACCCATTTACCGCGATAACAACCACATTGTAACAGCTTCCAATGTTTTACTTCCTTTTTGGGTCAGGTATTTGTTCGGCGTGACTCGGCACTCATAGCTGATGTCTGGTATATCTGCACATGTAGAAACTATTGCGCAGGGAGCAACAGGTCCCCTCGACGCATCCCGCTACTAAAATAGCATTACATGGAGGGAGCGGCACCATTCTGTTACGCGTGCAATTGATTCAACCTTCCGCTCCTACACACTAATCACAGTAATATCTGAACATTCAATATATTACGCAGATTTTTGGAAACAAGTAAGTGTTGTGATTGATTATGCGTGAGCAAACAATTAACTCATAGAGACAAGGTGCGTGGACACATCCCGGACATCGGTCACAAGACATCCCGGACGTCAGCTTGTACGAGATTAGGATGGCTCTGAAGCAGCTCAAAAACAACATTGCGCCGGGTGATGACGGAATTACGACCGAACTCCTGAAGGCCGGCGGAAAACCCGTTCTCAAGGACCTCCAGAAGCTGTTTGATCCCGTCATACTCGAGGGCAAAACGCCACAGGCATGTAACAGAGGTGTGGTGATCCTTTTCTTTAAGAAGGGTGATAATACCCTCCTTAAGAATTATAGGCCCATCTCACTTCTGAGCCATGTCTACAAGTTTTCAAGAGTCATTACGAACCGTCTCGCGCTGGTTTGACGACTTCCTGCGTCCCGAACAAGCCGGATTCAGCAAAGGCTTTAGCACAGTAGACCACATACATACGCTGCGGCAGGTTATACAGAAGACCGAAGAGTATAACCTGCCTCTCTGCTTAGCGTTTGTGGACTACGAGAAAGCCTTCGATTCGATCGAGACATGGGCTGTACTGCAGTCTCTTCAACGGTGCCAGATCGACTATCGGTAAATCGAGGTGCCGAAGTGTCTGTTCGAAAACGCCACTATGTTAGTCCGACTTCAGGACCGGATCTCGAAACCTATCCTTCTGCAGCGAGGTGTGAGGCACAGAGACGTTATCTCTCCGAAACTGTTCACCGCTGCACTGGAGGATGTCTTCAAGGTTCTGGACTGGAAAGGGCTAGGCATCAAGAACAATGGCGAGTAGATCACTCACCTTCGGTTTGCAGTCGATATAGTTGTCATGGCTGAGACTATGGAAGACCTCAGTACAATGCTCGATGACCACAGTAGAGCTTCCGAAAGAGTGGGTCTTAAAATGAACATGGATAAGACAAAGGTCATGTCAAATGCCCATGTAACAACACCCACTCTCATAAAGATCGGAGACGCTACACTCGAAGTTGTGGACGAGTATGTTTACCTCGGACAAACTGTCTAGTTAGGTAGGTCCAATTTCCAAAAAGAGGTCAATCGTCAAATCCGGCTCGTCTGGGCAGCGTTCGGGAAGCTACGCAATATCTTCTCGTCCCACATACCGCAGTGTCTCAAGACGAAAGTCTTTGACCAGTGCGTGTTGCCAGTGATGACTGAAGGCACTCAAACGTGGTCGCTCACAATGGGCCTTATCAGAAGGCTAAAAGTCACTCAAATGGCAATGGAGAGGGCTATGCTAGGAGTTGCCCTACGTGATCGAATCAGAAATGAAGAGATCCGCAGGCGAACCTATGTAACCAACATAGCCCGAAGAATTGCCAAGCTTAAGTGGCAGTGGGCAGGGCACATCATTGCTCGCAGAACTGATGGCCGATGGGGCCGAAAGGTTCTGGAGTGGCGACCGCTTACCGGAAGTCCTAGTGTTGGAAGGGCTCCTACAAGGTGGACCGATGACCTTGTGAAGGCTGCAGGTATCCGCTGGATGCGGGAAGCACAGAACCGGTCGAAGCGGCGGTGCTTGGGGGAGGCCTATGTCCAGCAGTGGACGTCTTTCGGCTGAAATGATGATGAATGTGCGTGTTAACTCGCCATGCCCAATATGAAATCAAAGTTTGTTTATAAGTCGTTATTGACCTGAATGCTCTCAAATATTTATCATCAACAATCCGCAAGGCCAGTACAGTCGCAATCGCAAGCGGACCGGATGAGGCAGACTGTTATGAAAAGGGAAAGTTTATGTTCACTCCGGTCTCCGTGAGATCTTGGAAACTATTGAACCGATTGAACTAACAATATATTTTATTGAAGGCCTTATAAATCAACGCCATTTTTTTGAGACATCACGTCGTCGATGTGTTGCTATAATTTAATTTCCATCGTGGCGGAAATCGGCAACTTGGCCAAAGGGCCGGAAAAGCGGATATACATCGCATTGCACCGTTCGGGAAAGAGGTCGAGAGTCGGGCGACGCACTGCAGGTGCGACCTACATCCGCGCGGGCTGCACTGCAACGCCGCCGCGTCGCGCCGCTCAAATAGCTGCCTGTTGGCAACACACTGTGGTTTTATAATAAACAAAAGACCACTTGACCTTACTGCCTCTGTTACTATAATATTATCTCTTAGGATAAGAATGTATTAACTGTGAGAAATCTAAGTACGCTTTGCGTTAAGTATTGTCGGTGGATTTCAAACTTGAAAATAACGTATGATGACGTACTTTTTTTCCTCTTTTATGTAGTTTACAGTTACTAATGAGCAGTGATTTTTTAAATTAAAATGCCAATTATAACAATTTACAGTTTGAATAGGTTAGTCTGGTTATTATTCTGAACGGCCAGCCCATTGACACCTTCAAAACCCTTCCGAGAAAGAATTTTTGATTGGGTTTACTAACCCGTTCATGGTTGGGATTCCCTTCTGCAATAACCGGCTTGTAGGAGTTTACTCCCCGTTCACAATCACAATGTATAAATATTTGGGTAAAAGATAACCGGTACATATAAACGAAGCCGTTCAGAGTGTAACACAATCGTAAGGGGTTTTAAAAACCTTTTGCAGAAACCCAATCGAAAATAAATTAACCGAAACGGTCCCGAGTCCCGGTCTCGCTAATCTTGTCTCAGCTAACACATTAGTCCCATAAACCGTGATTACTCACACTAATATTATAAAGGCGAAAGTTTGTGAGTGTTTGTTACTTCTTCACGCTCAAACGGCTGGACCAATTTTGATAAAACTTTGTATGGAGGTAGCTGACTCTCTGGATTAACATTATGCTACTTTTTATCCCCATATTCCCACGGGATCAAGACTTATGCGGGTGAAACCGCGGGGCGCAGCTAGTATTAGATAATATTAAGTATATTCTAATCTCAGAATTTAAATGGATCATGGTCAGTCGAGCAAGTTGAAACTTAGGTACTTACTTATTCAACTTTTAATTAAAAAGTCTGTACTTTTATTTCAAGAAAAAATAAACTGTGGGTGAGGTAATGGTTCAGTGAACAGCTGTTTAATGAATAATTACTCCGACGCCCCGGCGCGTGACGTGGTGTCGCGCGCCGTGCAGTTGTTGTACGCGGCACCTAGCTCATTCATAGTGTTACAGACTTACATGTTATTCCCTCATTGAAGCAGTGACGGCCGGGGCGCGGGCGCTGCCGTGAATTACACTACTTATCGCCTCTGAAAATATTGGTGGAAGTACCTATTATCTACCGTAAAATCGATACCGCATAGGACTTTATAATAAGGCTATCGCGCGCACAGCCTTAACTTTGTTTTTATCTTATTTGACCCTAGTCAACAATTTTCGTCATTAAAGCGTGTACTTTCAGTTTTATTAACCTAGTGCTGAAATTTTATGAGGTGACGTCACGAAGAAAAACACTTTCCTCTGCGTAAGTCCTGAAAAAGTACTAGGCGAGCATGAACCGATAGAAGTTATTGTTATCAGTGACGAATGCGGGGCGCGGACGGGTGCGGGCGGAGCGAGGTGGCCTTCGTGACGTCGCCGCATCAGTGTTAACGTCAACTACAACACGCCACGATACCTTATCAGTGTCGTCGGCCGAGTAAAAAGATCATTGTCACTGATAACTTCTGCGCAAATATGAAAACCTAGTACAATATGCGAAAATTTATCAAAATTCACCAAATTCTATGGATCTTGCTAATAATTAATACTTTAAGTAAGTATTTATTTTTATCATTTCTAGATAAACATTATTGTCCAGTTATGAGCAGGTAATCTCATTTATTAAATGGTTTACTATTTCCCTGTAGATCTGACCCCCAACGCTTAGAAAGTGTACTTCAATTACCTATCACACCTTCAGAATGGTATGGACTTAACTCAAAAATCTAAGAAATCGAGTTATGGTCATAGAGGGTCACTAAAAGGTACGCACTTTTAGGTGAATATTAAAGAAGCGGCGTTTTTATGGTAGAATAAAGATTACGATACTTCGGTCTCTTTCGCACTCCCTCCCTCTACCCGCGCCGCTCGGATCGGTAGGGACGCGATTAGTGATGCATCGAAAGTGAAGTGAAGTATTTATTAGTGAACTAACCTAAAATAATAAGTCGCTTGTGTACTGAACAAACGGATAAGTAAACATCTCAATCTACAGTTTTAAGAGAGACTCTTTTTTATATTAGGTCTTTTTATTAATGATTTTGGTTTTTACTTCTAGGACTTATTGGTAATTGGGTCCCTTTAATACTTAAAACTGAGAATAGCGATAAGGACTAAACAGAATGGAGTCCCTTTAAAAAACAATTTCAGTATAATACTGACTTAAAATGGGAACCTTTTTAATAAACTTTTTGATCACATTTCACAAAAGATAAACTCGTCTTAATACAGAAATCAAATAATTGTTATGTTTTCATACAAAATGAATTAATTAAAACAGTTCAAAGTTGAAAGTTTGCAGTTTCAAAACTTCATTTACGTTTTTCCAAAAACATGCTTTTTTGAGATACGTCACTACTATTCTGAAGGTGCGCTATGTTTATTTAATGAATCATGAAATAGTCGAAATGGTCTAGAAAAAACCCTTACGTTATTATACTTAATACACTGTGATAACTGTAAACGTCTTATCTTATAAGAACCAGTTACTTTTAACCTAAACATATTATTATGTATTATAGTAGCATTAGTAAACCCCTTCAATCCAAACCGCCCATTTACCCGTGAACGGGTTAGTTAACCCTTTAAAGAACTCTTTCCCTAAAAGTATAATAAGGTCAAAAATAAGGCTAACCCATTCAAAGGTTATCGTTATAATTGGGTTTCCGCTTCATGGGGTTAGAAGGAGGAGGGATCCTTAAACCATACAAGATGATACGTGCTCCGCACTAAACGCGGGGTTGGAAAAGGCCTGTGGCACACAGCAGCCTGAGCACCGAAACAACTCGCTCACACCGGAACACCGACGGATGTAAGTACCGACGTCAATGTGAAGGTGGCCGCTGAACAATCGCTCTGTGCCGCACTGCCGCCCATTGTGGCTGATCGCAAGCAAGCAACTCTGTTTACACTCTACGGTAGCAGCGGTGGAGGACAGAACTAGAACAGTGACAATGACAAACTGCCATGCGGGTGAACACATTTTATGGTTGAGTGCATCGTTGTGTGCTAGCTAAAATGTGCATCGACGAGGATGGTTGCTAGTTCTGTTCATAGAGTACAAGTGGCCACATGGACACAGTGGTGGAGACATGTGGTCTTGACGATGTGGTATTGAATTTATCATTCCAAGAACCAAGAATGATTGGCCGACTGGCACAGGAATGCAGGACGGCACACTCTGTCTTTAGGACAATTACTGCTCCTTATTTAAATCTGGTATCGGAAATAATAAGACGCGAGGCTGTTGACCCTGCGTCGACGCATCCCGGTTCACGCACAACTGTACAGCGCTAGTAAACAACTTGTATTAGTAAACCTATAAATAAAACTCTTATTGTGTGTGTGTCCTGTGTCATCCACTATTTAAAGGGCCTCTGTTGGACTGATTAATACCCGGACTGCAAGTGAAAAGGATTATTTACACAAGAATCTTTCCCAAAAACTGGATCACTTCACTAAACCGCATCGAAAAGGTACTCTCCATTTAATTTATCATTAAGTTGAGTCGTGTGCTGTGCATCACAATTAGCGGCCTGCATTGTGCACGCCACGCCACAGCCGCCAGCTGTATAAACAAGTTGCGTCCCTGTGTGCTAACCACAGTTAATCATTACCTAATTCATTATCTTCAGCTTCAGATATGCTTTACCGTGACGTTGTGGCTGTCACATTCCGGTGTACTACATCACGGTATCGGTATTACTCACGGAATAGATAATGATACGAGTCAGTTGTGCTTTTTTTTTTCATTTAAATTTGTCTGTATTTTGAAACAAGAATGCATCCATAATCATAACAGTTTATTGAATCTTTATATACAATAGTTTTTTGTATATCAATGACACAAATACCAATAGGCAGCTGCGAGTGCGCTATCATATTACTGCGACATCCTTCACGACACTGTTGGCCGATCGCTGTAGCTACTACTAGTTACTCTGGTTACGACGAGGATGTGTAGTAATTTGCTCTCAATCTGCACGCAACCAGCACTCCAAACACTTTTGGACTTTATAAGGAATGGCATAAGATCTAGTTTGAACTGTGAAAGCTGCAAAATGATTAGCGAACATTTGAACACTGGAGTTCGGGACAGAGCGCTTATCTTATTCGTGTTGGGGTCAACCAGTTCAGGCGCCCACGCGCCGCCTGCCTGGCAACTTGCTGCTTGTCTTAATATCGCACGTACTGTGATGTGAAACAAAAAGATTTATATAATAACGTTACGGGGAACGAACACAAACAACCTACTAGGAGGAGCGGGCCTCGATACTCCATTGTCATTTCATATGAAGTTAATTTACGGCTCTAACAATAAGTAAACTCTAAACTACACACATCAAAAGTGTCTTGGGATCAAGCACGTTTTTGCTAGTTACAAAAAAACAGGTTTTTAAGGCTCCGTACCTCAAAAGGAAAAATGGAACCCTTATAGGATCACTCGTGTGTCTGTCTGTCTGTCACAGACTCACAGCCAATTTGCTGCGAATCTACTGGACCGATTAAGTTGAAACTTGGTGCATATATGAATTTCTGTGACGCAAACACGGACGTGTAACGTAAATAAATGAATTTTGATTATGGGGTTACTTTTGGGGAGCAAATTAGAAAATTAAAAAAAAAGTTTTATTAACGGTACCGTATGACATATCAAATGAAAGGGCTTATTGTAAGGATTTCAGATACATTTTTTTAATAATTTTAAAATAAATACTTTTAAGTTATAGCAAATAGATGAAAATTGTCCATTCCCCCGTTATCTCCGAAACTACTGAGCCTAAAATTTTGAAAAAAATACAGAAAGTAGTTCTTTACTTTAAATAGATTACAAGCCTATAAGAAGTCTGTGGTCTCAAAATATAATGGTAAATCACTCAATATTGTGCGTACAAACTTACATTTGCAGGTTGAATGTATGAAGTTAAGATTGTTCTAGGGATAAATTCAGTAAACTTCGTCATTTGAAAAGAGAGAAGTATTTAATTGCGGCCAAAAGATGAAAATCCTTTGTCAAGTCGTATTCCTATAATCCTGCAAAGGGTTTGAGACCATATCAGTCAAATTTCTACCATACTTCTGAGTGGAATCAACACAAAAGAACGTTAAAACAAGAGAAAACGTCATTTGAGCCGAGAGGTTCTCGACAACGTGCTGTGGCAATCGCTCGGGGAACTACGCAGAGTGTTATAAGTCGACTTTGGACACGTTACCGCGTCACTGGCAGCTGGCGGAGCGACGTGCAGGACGAGCTCGCATCACCACACGCAGACAAGATCGTTACATACTAATTACTGCTCGACGAAATCGTACAATGACTGCGATGATGTTGGTAACGAGGCTTCATAACTGGATGTTAATAAACGATCAACCCATAAGAAATCGCTTGCTGGTTACGAGGCTTCATAGCTGGATGTTAATAAGCGATTAACCCATAAGAAATCGCTTGCATGAAGTCAATATCCGTTCCCGAAGGCCGCTACGTGTTGAGCCTATTGAGCCCCGCAATCGCAGAGCTCGTTTACAATAAGCAGAAGAAGAGTGAATTAATGAATAAAGGAAGTGCAGCAACCCTAACGTGGTTGTACCAGACTCGATTGCTCGAATGAATCCAAAGATTCACCCTAGTCCCTGAAGCCTCATGTTTCATGAGACTACAGAGACCATTGTATAAAGAGCAGACCGGGGCGCGCGATAATGGTAGTGAAGACGTGCCCTTGGGATATGGAAGGATTATTAGAGCCTACCGTATATGCACCCTTGAGCAAGCATTGGGATAGTGGAGAGACGGATGATATTTATTTATGGGGCATCTTTTAATAGCATCGCCGCCTGGTTGGCTCAGGTCCTCTTGTCTCTTTTCTGTGTCACTGCTATACTGTATTACACGTTGCTGATTCCAAAATCTTTGAGATCTCACTATCCGTTTCAGATTTCTTGTAAATCTCGCTAGTAGCTTTCTTGATATTATCTGTCTTCAGCCGTATCCATCTAAAAATTTATTTCCTTGATGAAGTATGTCATGTCCAGTTAGAAGCTTTCGCTTTTCTATGTCACTGCTATGCTGTTTGCTGTTGCCTAAGTCTACATCCGAGGTTTCTGGTTTTTTGGTGCATTAGGACGAAAAATTGCGTAGACTTCGCACGTATCATATAATATAATAACGTCTTACTCAGAGTTCCCCGAATCCTAAAGTAATGTCTTGCCCTTGTTCTATCCTTACGACCCTTTTTTGCAGTGGTTCCGGTGCTGCGAACTATCTGACCACTTGCAGTGGTTCCGGTGCTGCGAACTATCTGACCACTTGCAGTGGCTCCGGTGCTGCGAACTATCTGACCACTTGCAGTGGTTCCGGTGCTGCGAACTATCTGACCACGTGCAGTGGTTCCGGTGCTGCGAACTATCTGACCACTTGCAGTGGTTCCGGTCCTGCGAACTATCTGACCACTTGCAGTGGTTCCGGTCCTGCGAACTATCTGACCACTTGCAGTGGTTCCGGTCCTGCGAACTATCTGACCACTTGCAGTGGTTCCGGTCCTGCGAACTATCTGACCACTTGAAGCTCGTCTAAGACAATTTCTAAAAATAGAATTCACAAAAACAAAGGATTTTTGGCCACTTTAACACTGCACTGCTCATATTAATATTATAACTGACGCACTTATTGTTAAAGTTAGGTACCAACGCTATTTGTTTAGCACTTATAACAGATCAAACTAGTAGGGACAAAATAAACCAATGACTTAAAATGACAAAAGGTTATCCCTGAAGGATACGGAAAGATCTCACCAGATTAGCCCGCAAGCCATGTCACACTGGAGCAGCTATGCATCGCTTCAACGACTCCCTCACTAACTACATTCACACAGCAACACAACGCACTTTAAAGATTCACCACAACAAAACAAAGAAACAATGTTCGATTGGCAACGCAGATGTTGAACGCAACAGACGTTTAGCATAAAACTGCCGCAGTTTCTGGGACTCAATGTTATAGTTCTAAAGTTCAAGGAATCAGTTAGAACAATTATATTATCTTCTGATAACAGCTTAAAGTAGTAAAGAAGTTATGGAAATATCTCACCAGCAGGCTAATTGCGTAACACACTAGCAGTAGGAATCGGTTTCAATTTGACAGTTCAACAAAATTCATTGCGTTATTTAAGTTGTTGAGCAGACAGAATTTTCTAACTTAAGAAGCAATGGATTAGCAATATACTTCAAAATCATTCCGATTCCAATTCAAACTGTGTTACGCAATTAGGGTACAGGTCTGCTCGCTCGGGGACAAAACCATGTCACTCGAGGCGCCGTGCTCGGGAATGCGATCGTTCAGTTCGTATGTTATACACACGTATATGTCCAGTCCACAACTCCACCACACTTTGCACTGATTTAATAAATTTTTCACGGCATTAAGACACAACCAAATCAAAAAACACTGATCGATTGCGAAAACGATGAGTGTTTAAGAGTAACTCAAGCATTTTCAACTCTTACTTAGTTTTTTTATTTTTGTTATGCATATTGTTTAACTTCGACTCTTGCACGGTATTTCCGCTGGTGACAAAATTAACAAGAATGTGTGATACACCAACCAGCCACACGCAATGAAGTTGTTAAAAAGGCGCTTTTTGGAGAAGTGTTGAACGAACAATTGAAAGAGAACAACGCCAGTTTACAAACGTTTCTAGAAAACGATCTTTTTCCTCAAATGATCTGACCAAGATTATATCCGTATTTTATATACACATTGACATTGATGAATTTTATATATACTATGACATGAATATTTACTTTGTTAAGTATTATATTGTTTTAATTAAGTATTGTAACTGTGAAGACTATGTGGGTTATTGTTTATTTTTATTTTTACTCAGTTAGTTTTCATCATTGTCTGGCAGTTTGAGTAATTTATGCGGCCTACCCGAATGTCCTTTCTTTGGTATTGTTCGTTGAATCGTTGAGCTCCTCAAGTTCTGAGTTGAGCTGCACGACTACTGACAAATGCGTGCACTGACTGGACAGGTCCCCTCAATCTGTGTGATTTTCATCAAAAAATCATTTCAGGCACCAATCTACATGGTCTTCACATGATCTGACCAAGATTATGTCTGGACTTTAAAAGAGACTGTGACCTCTGAGTTTGTTTCGGCCTTTCTTCTCAGAGTAGTCAGTTACGAAACGCCGACCTCATCTAGTTTTTTTTTGTTTTTTTTAATATGTTTGACGTGAAAAAGTGTTTGTACAAACCTACTTACAGAAAATAAATCATTTATCATTTAAACAATTTTTTTGAAAAATCGTTTCGTCAAATTACGTGGACGGAGGAGTATGAAATTTGGCACAGTAGTTTATATGGAGGAGGAATGCAGAAAGCACAATATAAAATAATCATAATCATCATTAGAAATAATTTAAAACAATAAATAAACATTACACACACTACCATGCATTTGACACACACCCACACAAATCAGTATCAGGGCCTCATGACTTGAAACTAAATAGGTGACAGAAGTGACAGCTTGAGTATGGAACAAGTATGTACGTACTCTACTAGCATTGAATTAGTAAGTACTTTATAATAACATAAGTGGAATTAATAAGTACTATACAGGAAAAGTTTTTAACCAGTGCGCAATTTGTTTTTGGTGGTTCAATATCAGTAATAGAACACATTTACATTATTTATTCAATACTTTTTTTTAATTTTTTATCCTACTTTAAAGCAGCAAAATATGGACACAATCTATTCTTAATATCAATGGGCGCGCGCGGCGGCCGGCGCAAGCGGTGGTGTTGCACGGCTCCCGGGCGGCAGGGGGCGGCAGGGCGCGCCGGGCGCGCCGGCCGACAGTTCACTCATCGCACGCGCTGTCGTGTGACGTCGCGTCTAATCGCTTTCCCGCGCAAGCGCCGCGCTGTGTCGTGCTTGTACCTACCGGTCTCGATGTCGGACTTCAGTAACCGCGAGTTTTACGAGATGGTGCGAGTGTATGTACTGAGTGGTGAAAGTTTGCGAGCAGCTCGCCGAATGTATGCGACGGAGAGCATACCTCGAATGCGAGCCCATGGAATCCTTAAGCCCGCGGTCCCTAATGAAAGGACTATTTTAGCGGCCACTCAAAGGCTGCTTGATCACGGACAGTTCAGAACCCCGAATCATGCACGAGGGTCTGGCAGACCCCGACTGGCGATCGAAATCGAAGAAGCCATCCTAAGCCCGTTAAAGTATGATGGAAAATTTGGAATTACTCTGCAAATAACTTCAGGTCACGGTCTAAACATAAAAAAGTCTAGTTCGAACCTGATAAAATTAGCGATCAGTACATTGTAACCCACGTAAATACCTACGCCGGCGAATCGAGCGAGCGCACAGCTGATAGGTAGGTACTTTAGCGCGTTACGCTTTGCCGCGCGCCGCCGGGTAGCCAACCACTTTTAAAATAAACATCTTTCGTTAACGATATTTTTTGTTTTTTGTACTAAGACGTATCAAAATAAAAAATATATGTTTAATAAAATTCGTTTAAGTTTAATTTGTCAAAATTTGCGCAGTGGATAAAAACTTTTCCTGTATAGATTAGTAGAGGGGGTCTAACTTCGACCAGTGGGCGACCACTAGTATAATTAAACCGATTACGCGGAAATACAGTAAGTTTTGGATTAATTAAGAGGCCACAGAACAGAACAGCGGGCTAAGTCTACTACTGTACAAACGTTACAATGGTCTCTCAACGTCACATTGTGAATTTATGACGGATTTTCCATGCAAAATCTGTCAAAAACACACACCTGACGAGACCACTACTACTATAAATTTGTAGACTTAGGCCGTAGGTAAGAGTACCGGTAAGGCTATTTAGGAAATCAGGAAGTCTCTGATTGTGTATCTGAAAATGTTAAATAACAGCATGCGTGACCTTGGCACACAATGCACCGCAAACGCAAACACCCGTTGGCCCGAATTAGAAAGTGTACAAGCGCACTGCACTTACTCGAGCACTAGCTCGCACGGCTAGCAAGCCGCTGCGAGCCATGGCGGTTGTGACTAGTTGGTGCAACCGTTACCGAGTCGACGGCGTCGCATCCCTGCGCCAAAACATTATAAAGATTTACATTAGCATTAATTTCATCTAAATCCCAAAAACAACTCAAGGGGACGATGACCGACTTTTAATGACTTTAAACTGAAGATCACGTCAAAACGAGTAGGGTACATGATTTGAAAAAAAATTTTGATAAATTAGAGCATTTTCTCAATAACTGAATATGTGAATATTTTAGATTATGTTTATATTACATAGTGAAATTAATTTGTAAACTTATGTCTAACGCGGATAAAAAACTCAGAATGGCGCGAAATCTAACAAGCGTACTTTTCTGAAACCTTCACCAATTTAAAGATAATTTAATTATTGATCTTTTAGTATACGCGCTTTATTAAAATACTTTTTATTTTGTGTATAATAAATTAATAATGCGTCAAATTGGGGACAGCGCTCCTTAATGGGCGACTCCTATTTTTTTTTTTTTTTTTTAATAAAACGTTGCCCCACACTAGGAATTTCTCCTGTATTGTGGGTGCGTTTACAAACATTTAAATTCACATACACAAACAGCCAGACCCGGAACAACTAATTGTAGGTCATACAAATATTTGTTCCGTGCGGGAATCGAACCCGCGACACGCAGCGCAGCAGCCAATCGCTTAACTAACTGCGCCAACCGTGCCGTCATCTATTACTATTACTGGCTTACTGGCTGTACGTACGACGCGTTGCGTGAGCTCAGTACAGAACACGCAAGCTAACTACTCAAGGTCACTGGCATATATCTGCGTCTTAAGACATAGACAACTTAATCTTTACTAAAGATAGGTGCGGCAGGTGAGGTATCACGGGTCAGGATGGAAGAGTAGAACATTGTGTCAACTCCAAGGAACAGGGCAGACAATAGAAGAAAGCCTAAAACATAATATTATGCAACGGAAAAACACTGAATCTAAAAGGAATCGGATCTAAGATCCGAACAGAATCCGAGAAATGTGCTCGTTTGTTAGTAATCTAATGTGCAATCGCGTGTAATGAGCGATGGTTAGATTGATTAAACAAAGAGTCGATATGTGCGCCAAGTGGGTCGCGGCCGCAGCCGGCACCACCGCGTCAGCAATGAATTAGCCAGAGATGACGGGGCCAATACCCGTGCATCACGATTGTAAACATTTGACTCGTATAAGCAAACGCAATTTATTTTATGCTTAAGGCTTCTACAGACCGGCGCGACTCGCGACGCGACACAAAGGCACCGCTCATCGCGCGACACGCGGGGTCTTTGTGTCGCATCGCGTATCGTGCCAGTATGTAGAAGCCTTTATCTGTTGATGGCCGTTAAAGGCTTCTACTTACTGCCGCGACTTGTCCCGCGACGCGAAACCGGTAGAACAATTTCCTTGAATTTTTCATAAAAATCGTTCTACCGGTGTCGCGTCGCGCGACAAGGTGCGCCAGTATGTAGAAGCCTTAAAGCTATAAAATAACATGTGCCGCTTAAGGATTGTCTGATCAAACCGGTTGTGGTAGATCTAACTAAGGATTGTCTGATCAAACCGGTTGTGGTAGATCTAACTAAGGATTGTCTGATCAAACCGGTTGTGGTAGATCTAACTAAGCTCTTAGAACGGTGTAAAGGTACAAAAACTGGAATTGTGTTCCAAAGATAACAGAATAACGGAACACAGAAGCGTAGTGTAGTGTAGCGTTTATGAAAGCTGTCAAGTTACTATAGTGCTTGCATGTCTTGTTACGTATCTAATGTCTAACCATGCTACCATGGGGTCATTCCGTGGTTACGGGTGTTACATTTGCATGCATTCAATCTGTTATAATTCCTAAATTAGAAGAAAAAACCCGGCCAAGTGCGTGTCGGACCACGCACAATGAAGGGTTCCGTAGTGATGAATCTCTCCCAAGAACAAACTTAGCATTGTAGTTGAAAGACATGTTCTCTCATACATTCCAACTGCAATTAATGTAAGTTGGTACGCACAATATTGAGTGATTTACCATGTTATTTCAAGACCATAGACTTCTTATAGGTTTTCCTGTAATCTATAAGTAAAGAGTTTTTGTTTTGCGTGCTCAATTGGGTTGAGGTCTGGCGATTGAGCAGGCCAGCCACGGCAGAACGTTGATGCGAGCATCGGCAAGAGTGCGTGTTACGACCCTAGCCGTGTGGACGTGCCTTGTCGTGCAATCGTCGAAACGAATCACCCAACCGGCTTCGCAAAGGGATGATCACGTCTGATACAATCCTCTCCGCATAAATCTGAGCATTGAGGTTGCCCCTGATCCAAATGAGATCGGTTCTTCCACCGATCCAAATACCGGCCATTATTGTTCCCCTTCCATATGAATGAACTTCCTGACAAAATTTCAAACGTTCTTGACGTACAGAGGTCCTGCAAACTCGAATACGTCTTGTATCCGGCCTCATACCGAAACGAGATTCATCTGAAAAGCAAACACAACGCCAGTCTTTTTCCTCCCAATTTCTGTGTTCGCGAGCCCATTGTAAACGCGCCCTTCGATTGCGGGCTGCTATAGGTGGAACCGCTGAGAGTTCCACCTATAGCACCCCGCAATCGTGGGCCTTCGAGAACGCAGACCCACTTCACGTGAACAGTTTCGGATGGTTTGGTCGCTTATCAGCAAGCCTGAACAGCTGAGGAGCCTCGTAGCCAACAACATGGCGGTCATGGTACGATTCCGTCGAGCAGTATTTTGGATGTACCGGTCCTGTCTGCGAGAGGTGATGCGAGATCGTCCTCCATGTCGCTCGGCCACGCTGCCCGTGATACGATAGCGTGTCCAGAGGCGGCTTGTGACGGCCACAGTACGTTGCCTGGAACCAGCTTGCAACATTCCGACGTCTCTCATCATCTCTTGTGTTAAATGATGTCGTCGCTCCGTATCGATGCAATTTTTCAGTTCCGTTCCGATGCAGAAATTGTAATGGTTTTGTAAACACGCTATTACACACTTTTACAGAAATGCTGATTGACAGCTGATTTTTAATCAAAATTTAAAGAAAATTCTTTATTTAAATAGCGAAATCCACTAAAAAGAATCAATAACGATCCAAAAAGTTAAAATAATAATCCTCGATTGCGGCGATACTCTAACGGCCGAACCCAATAACCTATCTATCATCAGTTTTGGCATACTGGAATGACTGATTGAATGAAATGCACCGATCCCAGCGTGGTTGTACCAGACTCGATTGCTCGAATGAACCCAGAGATTCACACTAGCCCCTGAAGCCTCATGTTTCATGGGACTACAAAGACCATTGTATATCAAAGAGTAGACCGGGGGACGCAATAATGGTAGGGAAAACGTGCCCTTGGGATATGGAAGGATTATTAGAGCCTACCGGATATGCATCCTATAGAAAAATCTATCTATCGATGGTTATAACGTCCCAATAATCTATAAGACATTATGGAATATTACCGGCCCACGCTACCTACTGATGGGAGGGTGTATCGCCTACAACGGATAGCTATTTGTATATGAATATGCCAAAGTATGCGTCCCAATATACGATTTGTTTGACAGGACAGTAAAGATAACAGATTGGTCTATTCCCCGAATTGCAGGGATAAACGTAATGTAGCCAAGCTAAAATGGACTCTTTAGTACATGCAATAATAATAACCATAGATGTTTTTTTTATTTAAAGTAATAAAAAACATAACAGAAATTTTATCCCCCATTTTCCTCGAAGCATTTGACAGTTGCCAAAATGGCGCGTGACAGTTAAGAGGATAATTAGAGGCTAGTGTTCGTGTCCGCGTGACCATTCAAATATACAATATGAACAAAGCGGGTGGCCGATTGATAGCACATCCAGCCTAAAAGTGGACGTAAAACAATTTAGATCATTCCGATCTCATACCGAACACTTCGATTGTAGAGGTTTAAGGAGCAAGAAGGCGCTTGGTTGTTGTCGCCATCGCGGTCGCCTTACTGGAAAGGTAACTGGGAATACGTTTATTTTCCTTCCTGTTGGCCCCACTCAAGTAAATTAGAATGCATTAAATAGATCGGTTGCGTATGGAACACGGCACGGAATCAATAGCACTTGTGAAAGCAATCAGAGGCACAATGCAGCTCCAACTCCAAACCAACACGAGTGCACGACGGACGCGCGGACGTTGCCGAGTCGGCTCTCCTACCAGCTGCATTGCGCCACCGCCCGCTTTGATCACATCTCGTTACCACAGATAATGGACCCAACGAGTTATGAGCACAATTAATTATTACCGAATTCAACTGCGCTTGAATAGCCGTCTGCCTGTCTCACTCACGATGTCAAGGAGAAGTCTGATGTGTTGATCAAAGGACGATGATGGTTGATCATATTCATATTCATCATTTATTGCGATCAAAGATGCCATTCGAGTGTATTAAATGGGGCTATCGATTACTCTCCCATCAAACATATATGTGGGCGTCCAAGCTACGTAATAAAATGATGGGTGAATGAATAACATAAAGCATTTCTTTTAATATTGACGTGTAACGTAATTTCTTTTTATTGTTTTGATCTTTTGGAAGTCAAATAAGGTCAATTTGAGTAGGCATTTTGAAGATTTTGTACGCTTACGGTTAGTTCGCTTGGTATTGATAATTCCAATAATTCGATATTATGATACGATTAAGCTGGTTGCTTGATGAATACGGGAGACAGACGTAGTAGTTGTATAATTGCACTTTTATTAAAGTGTATAGTCGGCAATAAGCACATTTTGGTTCCACTGCAGTTTATAACCCGCTCGGCGAAGATTCACAATTTTATAGCGTATAGAGATGTCTTCATATAAAATAGTTTCGCAAAATCTCACACAGCGCAAACGTCTAGTTTTTGAGGAAAAAAATCCTTTAGTTTCAGAAAATTCAACTTATTTACATAGTAAAATTGTCATTTTACCACAGATAATGCACGACCTTCATCTCCTAGGATGTTCCGTTTTACGTTCAGCCCATAGAAATATAAAAAACAGCTATGGTTCAGATAAAGTGAACAGCGGATTTTAATGGTTTTTAGTATAAATATTGTAAGTTTTTAACTTTAATTCGTTTTTAAATAGCTACTACCGCAATGAACTCATTAATGAAGCAAAATAATATAAGTGATGAAATTATAAATAATAGTTTTATTTGTACTCTTAAAAGATCGTGGGTAAAGAAACGTAATCGAATGTAAGTGATAAAGTGACCATGACGTTAACGTTTGACAGCTATCGTTCATCGTATTAAAGGCAAGGCAATGTTACTACTGTTACGAGGAGAACTTAGGATGAAAGAGCGAGCGAAACGAGCTCGGGACCTGGGGCACCCCGACTCGGACAGGTTCGGTTCGTTTCCCTTCGTGGTTATTTTTTTTTTAACTATTTAAAAATAGGAACCCCGCGAAGCGGGTTTCCGTCGACCGCGCCTTGTTATTGTTTGGTAACAACTTTAGACCCATCACTTGATCTTCCCCATCCTTAATACTCCGACTGTCCGACAAATCCTAAAAGAAACTGTTTTTTTTTCTCGGCACCAATGCTTTTGCGCACTTTGGATTTTAAAAAATACACTAAAAAATAGCTAACTATAAAAAGCGATGGGTTATAAACTGCAGTGGTTCCTACATTTTTCTCAAGATCTAATTAAAACGTTAAATTTGACATATCATTTTTTTAATTGATAATTTTAATTGTGTTCGTGGGTGGTTTTCAATAAAAGGTTCGGTTTCGGCCGAAACTATAATCAAAACCGAACCTTCGGTTTAGGCAAAAAAACATGGTCGGTCACTACTTAAAATGACTGATTAAAAAATAAAAACAATTGACTATTCTAGATACCGAATCAGTACTGGAGCTATTTACTTGGACGACCACATCAATGATTATTGATTAGCTACGACTTGTTGAGATTAACTACTCCCGTCTACAGTCGGAAACTTCCGTACCCAAAGGGTAAAACGGGAACCCTATTACTAAGGCTCCGCCGTCTGTCTGTCTGTCTGTCTGTCCGACTGTCTGTCCGTCTGTCACCAGGCTGTATCTCATGAACCGTGATAGCTAGACAGTTGAAGTTTTCACAGATGATGTATTTCAGTTGCCGCTATAACAAAAAATACAAAAAAATTGAATAAAATAAATATTTAAGGGGGCTCCCATACAACAAACCTGCGTTCGTGCGCGAGTCCAACTCGCACTTGGCCGTTTCTTTTTTGATTTGTTTGATTATGTAATGTAGCTATGCCCCATACACAAGTAGCTACTCGCTGTGCATTATCAGTCTTGGAACGCGTTGCCGTTGCTTATTTTATTATGAACAAAATATTGCAAGTGAATCATGTTTCAAGTCTGGCATCAGTGCATCACGGGAAAAGTTCACATCAACCGATCAACCGTAAAATTGGTAACGAGATCTGTCTTACGGAACTATTCGTTTGCATGTAAAAAATAAAAATCAAATGGAGTGAATAATAACCCTGCACCGAAAATAACAGTAAAAGTGAAACTTTAGAAGACCCGAGGTCCAGAGTGCTGTCGCGTTATCTACGTTGTGAAGCAGTCACAGTAGTTCAACAATATTCATTGCGTTATTTACGTTGTGGAGCAGACACATTTTTCTAACATATGAAGCAATGGATTAGCAATTTACTTCAAAATCATTCCGATTCTGATTCAAACTGCAATTACAATACAATAGTAGTAGCTGCAGTAGCCGCTGCTGTAGCTGCTGTAGGTGGTAGCTATAGTTGCAATTAGGGTGCTGGGCTAACACGCACTGGACTGATCGATTGCAAGCGATATGCTATGAACCCATTGAATATGTAAGCTGCCAGCCATGTCCGGAATGTATTACAAATGGTTACACGTGACCAATATGCAGTCTCCAATCTTGTTCTACACCCTAATTGCGTAACACACTATCAATCACAATCTGAATGATTTTGAAGTATTTAGCTAATCCATTGCTTCATATGTTAGAAAAATGTGTCTGTCCAACAACGTAAATAATGCAATGAATGTTGTTTAACTGTCAAAATTAAATCTGAGTGTGCTACTGACAGTGTGTGCACAATGTGTGTGTGCTACTGACAGTGTGTGTCACAATGTGAGAGTGCTACTGACAGTGTGTTTCACAATGTGAGTGTGCTACTGACAGTGAGTGTCACAATGTGAGTGTGCTACTGACAGTGTGTGTCACAATGTGAGAGTGCTACTGACAGTGTGTGTCACAATGTGAGTGTGCTACTGACAGTGTGTGCCACAATGTGAGTGTGCTACTGACAGTGTGTGTCACAATGTGAGAGTGCTACTGACAGTGTGTGTCGCAATGTGAGTGTGCTACTGACAGTGTGTGTCACAATGTGAGTGTGCTACTGACAGTGTGTGTCACAATGTCCCCGATGTTCACTATTCAAAATACAAACGTAAGCGCTCGTATTTCATCAATTCAGTTTTCTCTTCAGTCTCGCAACAATTTATTTGATTAATAAATCTTCCAGATGTAAAACGGAGAACTGGCTTGTTCTAAACCAAGAACTAGTAATTATAGAACTTACAGAATTGATCATGTTAGGCGCCGAGCTCGGCACCTAACGGTATGGCAGGACGTGACGTCTCAACATAGGCAGTAGCGTCCACGTGTACAGGCCATGTCCTCTCGTTGTGTGCCCTGCGGTGCGGCCTGTGTATGTGGAATTAGAACATGCGTGTAGGAAACACGTGTGCTACTAACAGTAGCGCACGGGTTTCACACAGGTCACAGTCGCAGCCATTATGATGAACTATCCAGTACCTACAGGCGGTCAGTCAGCAGTCATTTGTGAGACATTAATAGTATCGATCGCTTGCGCAGAAAATCTTGGGGCAGTATAAATCCGAGCTCATCAATTTGTGGGGCGTGTCGGCTGAAGAAAGTTGATCGACTGATGAACTAGCGACAGAATGTACTATTTTATTAGAACTGATAATGTTGTCACATAATTTACTTAACTTTACTTATTTGATGACTGACTAAATCAGTACATAGGTATGTAGTACCATTACTGTATATGAAGTCTAAATAAATAAATACAATAGCTAACCGATATCGAAGCTGCTGACGGCAGGAGTCCGTACCCCAAGTGTTAGTTTGCAAGTAAGTACACGTAACTAGCGCGTTCGCGTTAAGATTTTTATTCTCACCCTTATATTCTTAGCATTATGATCTATCGGTCAAATTTTAACGCAAACGAAATAGTTACGTTTACTCTAGTACAGAAAGAGGAACGTCCTAGGAAGCTGTTTTCGATAGTATAGGTACTACTTACAGATTTCCGAGTAAAACCGGCTGTTACAGTGAGTAGTGGGGAGTTAGGGACGGCGACGATTGCAGAGCTCACTTCACCACATTTCTACAATCTAGTACCAACTCGTGTACAAAGCCAAGACACATTAAAGGCTCCTGCAGACCGGTGCAATATAGCGGGCCTATCGCGCCCGTCTGCACGAGCCTTCAAACGACTGTTAATTATTGACAACCCTATGAAGACAGAAGTCACGAGAAATTGTAATGTGTAGTGAGTAGTGAACAGAGACATTCATCGCGGAGAGCAATTCGAGAGTCGTAAAGTGAAGGCTAATCGTTGAACGGTTGCCGGGCAAGATCTGCGACTGTGCGACGAGCAAGGCGTTCAATGTGTGCCTCGGCTTCCTTAATCAGCCGGACTCCACAGAGCTGACCTACCTATTGTAAGCTAAATGAGGATAATGTTAGTAATGTAATGTAAATGGTAATTATGTTGCGGCACAATGCTCTATCTATGCAAATAAGTAGACAATTGTGCCTCGTCCATTATCGCACTGTAAAGCTGTCAAAATAGAACCTAAATGACATGGAACTAAGAGCATGTTAAGTTTGTTTTTGAGATAACATCATAATATTATAAAAGCCTGAGCTGACCTGCGTGTGATGACGTCAGCACCGTTCATAGTAAGAATGTGGAGGCAAGGAGTCGGTCCATACTAAACTCGTAACAGGTAGTATGAGTCAACCGCCGAGCGCAGGCGCACTGACCGCTACCGAGCGGTTACTAGTAAACACCAATATCATACTTGTCATATTATAATTCTTCTGCACCATGGGATCTTAACTTAAATATTATAGAGTTATGTTCTGTTTGCTGTTGCCAATGAGGTTCTGGCTGGAATATTAAACAAGACGAATCAAACTGTAACATTGTTCATGTAGGTTTCAAAACCCGTTTCAAAACTTTGTGGCGAATAACCCGTTTCAAATCACTGAAATTGATTCAGCAGAACTGATATAATTAACAGTAGTCATCAAAATGAACATTCAACATGGAAGTCACCGTGTAACAAGTATTAATCAGAAGGTGATGCAGAGTAGTGTTACTGCAGTGACCAGTGCGACCGTTATCAATGTCAGTATATTAAATCAGCTTTTACCGTAAGCTCCGGTTCGAATAAATTACCGGCCGTTTGAAATAATACTCTATGTAATTCGCTTAGGTACTTTAAATCCAAGTCAATGCACAAGACTGCATTTTAACTTTATTAATTGCATTTTTAACTGCAACCAGAACTTAAAACTAAAAAAAAACCTAAACAGAACGTAGCTAAATAAAAGCCTCCAGGCATAATGGACGTGGGCGTGTTTACAATTTTACATATAATAGCTGTAACTCGAAGTAATAAATGAACGGTACCATATAATTATATGTTAAAAGGAAAACTATCTCAGCTAAGTAGGCTTTACAAGTTAAGGAGTAATAGTCGTGCGGTTGGAGCCGAGACGTATTATATATCGATGAGAACACGTTATTTAACTACAATGTTATATGTGTTTTGGGATAAATTCATCCCAACTACGGAACCCTTCATTGTGCGTGGTCTGACACGCACTTGGCAGGTTTTATTATCTTGTTATGCTACCACTTTATTTGATGTTTTCTGAACAATAGCAAGAAGAACCTTTATCTCGCTGGCTCATAAACTCATAACTTCATAAGCTAGTGAAATTAAAGCAGTTAATTCTTCAGTTGCATGTAATGTATAAAGGCTTCTACATACCGGGGCGACTTGTCGCGCGACGTGACGCGACACAAAGGCACCGCTCGTCCCGCGACACGCGGGGCCTTTGTGCCGTGTCGCGTCGCGCGACAAGTCGCGCTGGTATGTAGAAGCCTTTACTTTAGGCTATGTTATACAGGGACAAATCAAATTAGCTAGCGAAACTCCACAGACGTGATGGGTAAGTATCAATATTTCTAAACACGACAATTTTTTTTTATAAAATTGATGTGTTTTTTTGGGATCATCGATCGCTGGTGGTATTTGTTACTGTTAGGTTGAGATATTTTTATTTTTTGTTTTATCGTCTTTAGATATCGATTCACATCACGCCTGCGGAGTTTCGCTACCTAATTTAATTTGACTGTGTCTAAATATACAACATTATTTTACTATACGCTAAACCCGAATATAGTTTTGTTCAGAATAAGGAACTGAATTGCTTTCAATAATTTTTACACCATGTTTATCTTGTCACAAACATTTTTAAGGGTGCAAACGTTTTTCGTCAATTTCTTATCTATTTATGAGAAAGCTTGAAATAATTGAAATACATTAACAGTCTTACCACAAAAAAGATAGACACGCCTTAGCCACGTGTTTAGCAGTTGTTCAGCAAAAGTGATACCACAAAACCATGTTTAGCCGTTGTTTAGGGTTAAACAATGTTTACACGTTGTTTAAATTTAAACAACATCAAGCCCCTGTTTAACACACCTTTAAGCCTCGCCATATTGCTTTCTCTCAGTACGTAATTTGCAAATTGCAATGCATATCTTCGATTATCCTGATTTTAATGATTTGGACGACATGGAATTTATGAATAACTATCGTGATCAAGTGTACCGACTGCGGGTGAATCTTTTCGAACATATATAATAATGAATATAACTTCAGGAAACGGTACATTCTCAACAAAGCTTTCGGAAAAAGTTATAAATGATTATTTATAAAGTGTTATTTTTTAAGGAAACAATGCTTAGTTAAATACGTTTATCCCTGCAATTCTAGACCAATCTGTCATCTTTAGTAACTGTCCTGTCAAACAAATAGCTGGCTACAGGTTATTGGGACGCATACTTTGTTATTTTCATACAAATAGCTATCCGTAGTAAGCCACACACCCTCCCATCAGTAGATAGCGTGGGCCGGTAAGATTCCATATTGTCTGATAGACTATTGGGACGTTAAAACCATCGATAGATAGATTTTTCTATCTCCAATATGCCAACACTGGTGATAGATAGGTTATTGGGATCGGCCGTAAGTGGGGTGCTGGGCCAGCAGTCTCAACATAGATATCAATCGCTTTACGACCGAGTTCGGTCGCAGTCCTAATGGGGTCCCTAGACAGCCATAATGCTTGACAAGCACGAAAAATTGACAATCTTGTCAAAAGCAATTTTAACCGTCTTGAGACCACATTACGACTTTGCGATAAAATTCGGTCGTAAAACGATCGCTATGTATGTCGAGACTGCAGCCACTGAGCGGCAGGGAGAAGTCTCTAAGGCGCCGATAGTTTACGTAATTTATTTTTACGGTGAAAATAATGGTAATATAACAAAAAAACTAATTATCTGCTTATGTTATTAGGCAAAGTTTCATGATTTAATTTGAAGTATTTTTTTAAGATTAACTAGCGGTTTATTGTTTGTTTTGAAAATTTTACGGCATCGTGTTTTCGTCAAACATAGTACTTACCTACTTAATTAATTAAATAATCCTCAACTTTAACATATATTTATTTCAAAATTAATGCTCCAGTATTTTCGATCTAACGGAGGATCATGCTAGCTAGCAATTTGAGGTATTATGGACTCTTAAAGTGGATTCCAACGACACGGGGGCGGGACGCGCGCGCCCTATCGTACTACCGTCTACCACAGACAGACCACCATAGTTGATGGGACTGTTTCTAAATTCCTAAATTAGACTAATAAAATTGGCTTCCGCTCAATGCTAGCAGTAGTAGGTACTTATCATCATGTGCCTAGAGGAAGAGCAAGCTGATGATTTGAAATAGAAGAAGAGTTCCTTCGCACCTCGACCGCCTCGCAAGCGTAGACGTGCGCACAATACCTCATCAGTTCTTAAAAGAATGAGTTTGAATGAGCTGTGATATATGTGTATCTAACTAAGTGATAGCTTTACTGATTTCCTTGAGTTTATGATCGGGCGCTGGGCAGCCCTAAGTCGTCAGTCGGAGCCGCAAGGTCGACGGCCGCGACATGCGACTTGCGCGCGCGCACCCGACCATCAACGCTCGCATTATAGTAAGTACCTACCAAAAATAAATGCAGCCAGTGTATCAATCAACAGTGCGAGCGCTTCAACGAGCTTACTTGTCAAGATGATCTTCTATACTAGGTACATACACAACACAAGGCTAGGGGAAGCACTTTCTTCTTAAAGTTAACAAAGTATTTTTATCCTTTAAGGGCCCCTTGTTCGAAATTTACGTTTCTAGATCGAGTTGTTTTCAGAGAAATCACCACATTTAAATTCTTAAAAAATTATATAGTACAGATACATGTTTTATCTAGTGACTTTTTTGGTTAAATAAACAATATTTTGCTTAATGAAAAAAAAATCAGAAGTAAAGTCGATTTTGAAAGTATTTTAAGTTGTATGAGACTTGGGGGAACGCAATTTTTATGAAAATTTAACATTTAATTTACTAATCGGGTTTCACAGGGATATTATTGGATAGATTTATAATATGGCACTTATTTTTTTTATATTAAATAAATACGTGAAAAATGGGTCGCGCGCACCGCGCCACTCCACGCCAGTGTCCTGCCGGACGTCATCGAGGGAGGACCTATGCAATTTTTGCTCGCGACCACATTATCGTCGCAGTGCGCGTAGTTTTACCTACTTACCTGCATAAAAAACGTGTTGTATTTATAAGTAATTAAAATGGCGAATAAAAAAACAAAATTAAGAAAAAAACGGTATCTGAAGTGAAGAAAATCCGAAAGTGTATTGCGTAAGTACTTATTCTATAATACTTCTCTACACAGACTAGCGAAGTCAGTATGACTAGAATTTCTTTAATGGGAACATTCACCTTTACAAGGTGCAGTTTTGGAAAGCACCATTTGGTGAAGTAGAACTGATGATGGAGACCACAGATGGCCACTGGAACAATATAATAATAAGTATTAACGGGTTGCGATTCGATTATGTACTCCGGTCAGGCTCTACTGGCACCTAAAAGGTGCCGGAAGTAGTTTCTCGAAAAAACGCTCACCCTTAACGGAAAGTGCCGTTGACAGCTGTCAGTTGACGAAACTGACAGTTGGCAGTTGACTTGACGTAACTAAATGCTGTCCACTCGTATCGATAGATGTTATCGATGATGTGATTTAAAAATATGAAATAGGTTTTTCAGGTTTGTGAACCTCTCGATCTATGTGTCTTGATTAGTAAAACCCCTTTATGAAAACCCCAAAAAGTGTTATTTTTGCTCTATCTCGCTTCCTTCACAAGTTATAGCGGTTTTTGTGTTTTTTTTTGAGGAATCTTGGTACGAATTTTTTATTTTGAAATTGAATCATCATTTTATCGATAACATTGTTTTATTGATACGACAGGACAGCATGTATAAATGTCAAAGCAACTGTCAACTGTCACCTGTCAACGGGGCTGACGTTAAGGGGGAGCACTCTATCAGACTATATCCGGTTTAACAGGCCAGGGCTTGAAAGGTTAAAGTCAAAGTCAAATTGTTTATTTCAAATAGGCACATAAAAGGCACTTTTGAACGTCAATATTTACAAAAAAAATAGAATTGATTCTAGTCGCCCCTTCCAAAATGTAGTTTCGTATGGTTTACGGTTCGTTACCAAAGATCTTTTATGAGTACACACGGCTTCACATCAAGCTATGGCTAGCATTTTCAGTATAAACTGATCTCGCATTGTAGGTATAGGATTTCTGTACAATGAGCAGTCAGCGTATACTGGAAATGTATAGCTTGATGTGTAGCCGTGTGTACAAATAAAACTTTATTGATTTGATTGTGAAACATCTTTAGGCGGGCGTAAAACCGATTGCTGGCGGGGCGACGCATGCCGCGCGGCGATCGGCCACTATACAGTCTATAAGTAGTAGTGTGTGTAGTGCGATGTTTCACATATGCCAGTAGTCCCGTGACGGCTCAATTTTTAATTTTTTGCGGTAGCAGCTAGGTATCTAAAAATGAATTAAAGTTAAAAACTTACAATAGAATCTAAAAACGATTAAAATCCGCTGTCACTTTGTCTAAACGTAAAACGGAACAAACTAAGAGTGAAATTCGTACATTATCTATGGTAAAATGTCAATTTTATCACGTAGGTTCTTGGCGGGAAAGTGAAGTGACATGTTTAGCAGTTTTGTTATAATTTCTATTTGTGGTTAGCCGAATATGAATGGTAATAGTGGTGGATTATTAAGTATTCGTGGATGTGCATTAGTGTAGGCAAATGAAACAAAACAGTGCAACATCACTTCAAGTTCTCTCAAGAAGCCCGCGTGAGGTCTCAGTAAAGTGCCACATCTTTACTAACTCAAAGGGAGCGGGCGGAGATATCATCATCATGCATTAAATATAATTAATTTCATCAATATTTAAACAAAGTTTGTAACTAAATAAAGACTTGGCTAAAAGGTCCCAGCAACCAGGCCATTAAAATATTTAATAAAAATATATATTACGTAATTATGGTGAGGGACTTCTTGGCGGGAAAGTGAAGCGTCATGTTCAGCAGTTTGTTTTATTTTCCAATATTTGTGTTTAGCCGAATACTAATGTGTAATAATGGTGGATTATTAACCATTAAGTGTTTGTGAACGTGCATTAGTGTAGGCAAATGAAACAAAACAGTGCAACTTCGCTTCAAGTTCTCTCAAGAAGTCCGCGTGAGGACTCAGTAAAGTGCCACATCTTTACTGAAACTCAAGGGGAGTGGGCGGGGATATTATCATCATGCATTTATAATTCATTTCATCAATATTAGACAAGAACTAAAACTTGACATTGGCTAAATGCACAAACCGTGCGAAGCCAGAAGGAAAAGAAAAAAAAAAAATTATGGTGAGGTTTTTGAAACTAGGATTTTTTTATGTTCAGACTATAGTTGGAACTAAATGTATATTTTCTGAACTTGTATAGGTACCTATTATGTTCCACACTTTAATTAAACTGTTGATACCTATATCTTTATTTTTTTTTTCTGCTTGAGTAGGTACCTACCTTTTCAACGTTTTTTTTTTGTTGGTATAGTAGCGTGTGCTAACATGGCAAATAATTTAATTTTATGTTTTGTGTTGCGTAATGTAAATTATTTTGCATACTATAGAATCAAGTTTTTCTAACTGAACAGGCGGCTGTGCTACTGAGGAGTTTGTTGCGCCACTTCTTCCCAGCTAAAGAAAGCACTAGGAAATTGTGAAGGGTGGGCGTTTTTGGGACTGTTTTGTGTATTTTGACATTCGAAACATGCTGATTCTCAGCCTAGTTTGAATAAATGAGTTTTGATTTTGAATTATGATTGCATTACTTGTTCATGATGATGTTCCTATCAGCCTCATTAGGTAAGACCATACTTAGCTGAGCAACAAACAGCTACAACATATATATCGACGATGAAGTGACATGAACTCCTAACTGACATTTTGGCGATTTTAGTTTTTTTACGTAGATAGACTTTAAATAATCGTTTACGTGAGCTGGCAATAACAGATAACTGATTATCTTATTTTTTAACGAACTATTGATAATTGACAATAACTATTAAGCAAATGTGCGTTACATTTGCTGGCAGTATCACCTAATGAACTAATAACAATAACACCTAAATAACGTTAGCGTAATTATTTCTGTCAAGACCTCCTATCTTCACTCCTGCTAGATTACGTCTTTACTCTCGCGCTGCTCCCGGCCGACTGGCTGGTCTTGCTGACATCTAGGAAGGATAATTTCATAGGCTAATAATGCGTGAGCTAGACGGTGATTTGTGGGAGTACGAGACGGAGATAGAATCACCATGCGATATTCGTTTTACCTATTTTCTTCTGTCATTTCGTTTAAATTTGGTGCAAGTTGCAAAGTGAAAGTTTGCGGAAGGAGTGTTTTTGTTGTTTTTAGTGTAAAAAGTGGGATTTTTATTATACCAGGTAATTATTTTATGTCTAACAGTACGCTAATACAGTTAAAACCTATACAGAAGTATTGTTTTTTTTGAATTTATTATTTACGACGATTATTGAAATCGTTAATAATGTTCAAATAACAGTGTTTTTTATCACTGATGTTTTATTGTTTTTTTTTCGTCCTGTATTAATAAAATAGTTGCTTTTGTTGTTTATTTACTTATATAAAGTTGTATACTTAAATAATATCATAATATTTTTGTGTAATCTTAATTTTTATTTGTATGTTTCAAGAAGATAGAAGTTATTGTTTGAGCGTACAATTTTTATTTGTATATTTTAAGTAGATAAGCAATTGTTCTCGTTTAATCAGTATGGAACCATAACTTCTATTTCGCACTGACAAAAAATTACTGATGTTTAATCATCAATAATAATAATAATTATTATAATTTTTATAGAGAAACAAAATTACCGCTATGGCTCGATTTCTTCAAGGAGTGAGAGGTAAAAGGATTCTTAACGAACTTCAAAAAGATAGTTTGGTAACAAACCTAAGACATTCTACTGCTGAGGAATATGAAGAGATATTTGGAAATCAACACGAAATGGTAAGATATTAAAAGTCAGGCGAAAATATTGCTTGTAAAGTTCTCCCGCTTTGCAGGACGTTTGTAAGAACTCATTTACTGTACATTTTATAAAGATTACAATTTTTCTTTTTAGCCTGAAGAAGATTTCAACACGCCTTTTTCTGGCAATTGCTGTAGTCCTAATCAAAGCGATCTCACCCCTAATGCTAATCCAAAGGAAGCTATCATCACCAACGTTGATGTTTTAAGTCCACCAAATGTCTGTAACTTTGAGCCCACAGAAATCCTTGACAATACTTACTATGAATCTACTTCCTTACGTTCATGCGGCCGTCGTCGTCTCGAAGTAAGGTCTTGGTCATTATCTGATTTAACACAGGATACCAACAATACGATTAATTCCTTAAAAAAATCGCCGTCGGTCCCGGCGATGTTGGACATGACCATTAGTCTTGATTTCATTGCGTTTGCCAGACCGGATCGGATCGAATTTATATCGGATGATGTTTGTCAAATTCCTGATGACAGGAGTTCTGCTGAAGAATTGGTGACTGAGAACCTACAAGATTATGGAGATATGGAAGAAGGTCGAAAACGTCGTCACATTGCTGATCCTAAATCTTGGAAAAAGAATAAAGCCCTATTGAAGCGAATGCGAGGTGAAGAGTATCTAGGCTACTCTAAACCAAAAGATAGGAAGTTCCAGCAAGATACTATAAGACAGGCAAGACAAATGGGACCAACATGCGTTTCCGATTTTTGTAAGAAGAGTAAGGTAAGAGGCTGTGATAGGTTTACCGAGGATTGTCGAAAGGACTTACATAGCAGTTTTTGGAAGAAAATGACCTGGGACCAAAGAAGAGTTTATGTTACGGGATTGGTGACACGATCCATTACATCTCGGAAGACAAAATCAGCTAGTGAAAGATCTAGGCGGGAAGGAACTCTATCATATTTTTTGCCAATTGAGAAAGACTGTTCGAATAAAGTACAGGTATGTAAACAAATGTTTTTAAACACTTTTTCACTGGGATCGTTCACTGTTCAAGCATGGGTCAAAAAGAGTGAGTTTGGTATGACTTCAAACCATGAGGCAATTTATGATTCAAAAACCAAGACTCCAAGAGCAGAAGTAGAAAGAAAACTTTCAATTTTAGATATTTTTTTTACAAGTTTGCCGAAATTGCCATCTCATTACGCTAGAAAAGACACATCTAAACTCTTCATAGAACCAAACTATCGTTCACTTACCGATTTATACAAAGCTTATCAGAAATATTGCACTGAAACTAGTCAACCACATGTTAGTAGATTTACATTTGAAAAGAATTTTCGTGAAAAAAACTTGTCACTATTCACGCTTAAAAAGGACATGTGTGACACCTGTTCTAGTTACAATTCAGGTAATTTAAATGAACCAGATTACCAAATACATATAATTAAGAAAGAAAGGGCTAGAAAAGAAAAAGAAGAGGACAAGAAAAAAGCAGCTGCCGGAGAATTTATTCTTTTGACTATGGATTTAGAAGCTGTGAAGGTTTGCCCTTACCTTACTGCTAGTGCTTTGTATTTCAAGACAAAGTTAACGTGCCATAATTTTACCGTTTTTAATTTGGTAACCAAGCACTGCAGTTGCTATTGGTTCGACGAAACTGCTGCCGATTTAACATCTAGCACTTTTGCAACATTTCTAATTGATTATTTAGAAAGACATTGCATTCCACATCAGTTACCAATTGTTATTTACTCTGATGGGTGCACGTACCAGAATCGTAATTCTGTGCTTGCAAATGCGCTGCTCCTTTTGAGCAAAAAATATAACGTAATCATTACGCAAAAATTTTTAGAACCAGGTCACACTCAGATGGAGTGTGACTCTGTTCACAGTACTATTGAGCGAAAGCTCAAAAATCGGGAAATACATTTGCCCAGTGATTATGTCACTATTACTAAAGAGGCACGAAGCCCTAACCCCTATGAAGCAGTTCATGTTGATCATGACTTTGTTAAGGATTATGCCCGACTTCAAAATTTGCTTTATAAAAGCATTCGACCAGGCCGCAAAGCTGGCGATCCACAAGTTGTAGATATCAGAGTAATAAAGTACAATACGATGACAATCGAAGTTAAACTGGATTTTGACGGAGAGTGGATTCCTCTACCGAACAGACCTAGGTTACTAGCTTCGGAAGCGACCTATCCTCAACTGCATCCCAACAAAATTCCAATTAAAGCAACGAAGTACAACCACCTGCAACAACTTAAAGCAGTATTACCTAAAGACTGCCATAATTTTTATGACACTTTGCCATTTGTTTGAAATATTTCTTCTTTTTCATTATAAAACTTAATTTGTTATAAACTGATTATTCTCTTGTCTTTTAATTACGTGTCGAAAGCAATGTAGCCATTTTTATGTTCTATCACCTATTGTAATAGTACGACAATACGCCACTATTATTTTGTAAACATTTGAAATAATGTTAAAGTTCATTAAATGTTAAAAAACTCAAAATTTCTATAAAAATCACGCCTTTTATTTAAAATATCTTAGCATTTCCTTACTAGAAAGATCTTCTATCTTGGCTATTAATATGTATATTTTTAAAGCCTAGGTTGCCAATATCACCTATCTACGCCTAAATCATAAAGTTGATTGGATATCTACAAGTCTCACACATCCCTCGATACACGCTTCTTATATAATATACAACCAATATTAGTTTTATTCATACCTTGTGTTTAAAAAAAATGAAACGTTTTTTTCGTTTCCTGTAAAATTATGTTTTGGTAGATAGAGGTTCATGTCACTTCATCGTCGATATAAATAATTTTCCAGTATGTCACTCACGACTACCATAATTAAGAAGATTAGTGCATTTAATTTTATTACCATACATACAAAAATGGATAGAATAGTTAGGCGGCAATAAACATCATCCTTGTGTTTCCCTACCTACCATAATGTGTATTATTATCCTGTGACTGTAACACTTTGTATTTTAACTATTGTGAAAATATGCAGCTTATTTTAATTGTTATATTGTGTGGGAGTACCTATAGTTAATCAAGTCTAATTATTGACATTTTACCTATTACTACGTACTTGATGATTTCATTAAAATCATCCCATTTACCTAAATGCAGATGAACCAAGAGTGTTGGTACCTATATTTACAGGATTTTTTTTTCATTGATTCACTACACTGCCAATAATAATTTTAAATTTAATTAACATTTATATAACATCACACAATCATGTTTTCCCTGAATAGAATAGACATTTATTTTGCAAATATGGGTACATTAAATCTCAGCCATATTTCACCATTTGACACGCAAATATTTAAATACTATAATTATTCACTTAATTCTAATCAAAGGCAAATCCATTAATACAGAGCAATTCAGCAAAAAAATTTATGCAATAAAAACTCAGTCACACTGTAGTATGTCATAACCATGAACAGTTAGACAGAGGTGCACCTATAGTACTAACTCAGTCACACTGTAGTATGTCATAACCATGAACAGTTAGACAGAGCTGCACCTATAGTACTAACTCAGTCACACTGTAGTATGTCATAACCATGAACAGTTAGACAGAGGTGCACCTATAGTACTAACTCAGTCACACTGTAGTATGTCATAACCATGAACAGTTAGACAGAGGTGCACCTATAGTACTAACTCAGTCACACTGTAGTATGTCATAACCATGAACAGTTAGACAGAGCTGCACCTATAGTACTAACTCAGTCACACTGTAGTATGTCATAACCATGAACAGTTAGACAGAGCTGCACCTATAGTACTAACTCAGTCACACTGTAGTATGTCATAACCATGAACAGTTAGACGGAGCTGCACCTATAGTACTAACTCAGTCACACTGTAGTATGTCATAACCATGAACAGTTAGACAGAGCTGCACCTATAGTACTAACTCAGTCACACTAGTATTTCATAATCATGAACAGTTAGACAGGTGTACCTATAGTACTAACGCAATTCACAAGTTATTTTTAAGTCCTGTATAATAGGTCCGAGCCTATTGCCACTGAGAAATTCCTGATGGGGAAACCCAATAACATTGTAACCAATTAGTGCATAAAACTTTTTACCCATAACACACAATACCGATAAGGTGATGTAAACACTTCACGAGTTTGATTACACAGCACACTCACCCAACATTATTCAAAGCAGTTGTAAATTAGCTGCCTGTACCCCTACCTCCTTGTCGCACCAAACTCATGTTCTGATAAATGGGCAATAATCAAGCCGCAAACATCAGCTTTCAAGTACAAGTAAAAGCAAAGAGGTCAGTCAAAGCAACAGGTCAGTTGTACGACATGGTGCAGTGAGTGAATGAGTGAGCCCAATTCAGGTGGCCACCGAGCATTGTTACCAGCTGAAGCACCATTGTGTGGAAATGTATCATCCTAGTTTACTCTTTGTACATTTTAGAACTAATAACAGGTAACCAGCTTGGAATCAATTTATAAGAAAATCAAATAAGTAGGTACCATATTTTAACATCCAAATTAGTTGTAGTATCTACTTGTAGTTATAGTCATACCAATAATTGATCTGACAGAGGGAAATTTTGAGTGAGCCTCAGTCAGTTATTTGTAAACTTACTCTTGTACCAAATTTTAAATAAATCCAAATATAATTAATTATTATAGTACCTAGCAGTACCTACACCACAAGAATTACATTGAGCCCAGGCTATATTGAAGATATAGGACAAATGGGTAAGTTTAGTATTGATTCCCTCTCTAACTGATAACTACCAGCAGGTCAGGAGAGAAGGAAAGATTAGTAACTACAGACTGTGACTAGTATTGAGAAGTGTGTGCTTACCTTCAGGGTAGGCCTGCTTCTTGGCGATGACGTCGATGACGAGGTGCGAGCTATTGTACAGCAGGCCCATGGCGCGCATGTCGAACTGGACGCTGGCCGTGTACATCGACTGGTTGATGTGCGGTTCCGAGAAGCGGACGGGCTCGCTCCCCATCGCCTCCGTCATCTCCTGCAGCATGCTACGCGTGATGTTGTGCACGTTGCGGCCGAGCTGCGCTGCCGCGCCGCCCCAGCACATCAACGCCACACAGACACACAGCACCACCGCACGCATTTTGGCCATGGCAACCATCTCAAAGCACTAACATCACTGATACGACGCGACACACCACGCAACTAATGCACACTATTTATAATTCGATTGACGGTAAACTGTCTGTTTGCAAAACAAACTTTGAGATACCAGTAACCCGTTTACTAAACATAAACAGCCGAATGAGGTCGATAATCACTTTGGAACTATCAAAACATTACGCCTAGTTTTTCCGTCAGACTTTAAGTTAAACTAAAGTTCATGAGACTGTCTTAAAAAAATCTGCGTTCTATGTTACGATTCACATATTTTTATCTTGAATCTTTTGTTACAAAAATAAAGTCAACCGGCCCGAGCCCAACCAACGAATCGGTCGATGGGTAGCGGCGAACGGCGAACGAACCGAACGAACGCCGTTGAACCAGGGGGGGCACACTTAGCACTGTCATCAATTTCCATGGGCGACAGCGACATCTGGAGTTTGGTGGGTTAACAAAACTTGGCAGCCATCTTGTCTTGTTTGTCAAATTGTCAGACAAATGTCATTGTCGCCATTCGGCCATTGTCAGCTCCGGTTTTACCAAGGTTTTACCGGCGTTGATGCGCTTCCCGAGTTAAACTCACTAACTCAGTTATTTCTAATAATTGTTACTTGTTAGTCTTGTTACTGTTATTTGTTTTGTTTTTATTTCATATTATTGTTATCACTTTGTTTTTTGTTGGTCATTTTTGTTGTTTTGTTAATATGAGTGAACTCCGAAGAAGATATTGTATTTTTGGCTGTGATGCTTTAGGTGAGTGTTTATTACCATACCGTACCGTATTTACTAGAAGCAAGAAAACAGTTTTATGTTATTCCATAATTTCATTTTATTTAGTCATACTCTGATATTCATAAATTTCGTTCCATTTTCAGTTGCATACGGTGTACCCCTTCACCGGTTTCCAAACCCTGAAAACCGACCTGATTTGTTCGCTGCTTGGATAGCGGCTGTTGGCAGCAAGGTTACAGAAAGGGACCGTACGAAGATATACAAGAACAAAAGAATATGTGATCACCATTTTGATCCTACATTCAAGACAACTGGAGGTCATCTTATTTGTTCAGCCATACCATCAGTTAATTTGAATCGTAAGTAGAATTAAATTAGCTCAATATTTGTGAGAAAATAACATTTATAACAATACCAAATTGATTCAGATTATCAATTTTATTGATTTGTTGTACTCGTCAGAGTAACATAAAAGTACTCTGAAAATAAAATTGTGGAATAAACAGGGATTTGGGATCTATTATTTTTGCATTTGAACCAAATCCCTGTAAGACTAGTGAGCTGCTGCTGTACAAGAGATTTGTCAACTTAACCTGTCAGGTGTCATGGCAAAACTTTGATTGTGTTTTTTTTGTTTAATAATAAAAAAGTTAATCTGAAGGTTATTATAATGAATGTAAGGGATCCCTGTTTTGCTCTATTAATACAGAAACCAATTAAATTATTATTTTATTTACTCAATGGTGGGTTTTCATTGGGATCAAAATAAAGGCACTTTTTGTTCCTTTACTTAAATTCTCTAATAAAAAAGAATTAAAAGACTTATTTCTCAAAGTATCAAAGGTACAAAAAGGCAACATAGATATAGTTTTAATATTTATGTTACTGAATTATAAACAACTATTTTATGTAGTAAAAATGGAACATCTTAGTTACTTCACACAGACTGAAGTTGCATCAAAACACAGAAATATCAGAAAAAAAGTAATTCAACTGATTATAATATTGCAATGTTATGTTACAGGTGTTCAGCAAACAATCAGTACCTTTGTGGAGACAGACCATAGCTACTGTCAACCTAGAAGACAATCTGGTCATGGCGGACCTATGATTGATATCACCAACGTGGCTGGGTCATCGGTTCAAACTAAACACCTACCTGGTCCATCCAGATCTGGACCTTCATCCGCTGTTGGTTCTACAGAATTCTCAGGGCCATCTGGATCTACCTGTTTAATGTCAAGTGAAAAGTGCCATGCTCCCATACCATTGACAAAATTTGATGCAGGTACTTTGTTTTTTTTATAATTATTATTATAAATGTGAACTGGTCTGTCTGCTTGTTTGTTATATATTCACATAGCACTACCTAACTGGTTTAATTTATCATTTGCATACATAATTTCTTTTCCAAACGGTGGAATGTTTTAGGCTGTTTATCCATTTAACATGATGTGTGTATTGTTAAGTTTATCCAAACTCAATTAATCTGCCCAGCCTTTTCCGAATTATGTTAGGGTTGACTACCAGTCTAACCATATGCATATATTACATAGAACAACTGCCTATCTGACCTCTGCAATGTTACTGGCTCAACACTATACCCCTTGGGTAAGAGTGGTTGTCAGACTTTTGGCCTTCTGATTATCCATAATAGATGTCAAAAATCTACAAATGATAGCCGAGACAGAAGGCTTAACATGCTTTCCGAGGCACAGAGGGGTCTCGGTATGAAATGGATGGTCACCCATCTACGGACCGACCATGGCAAGCGTAGCTTAACCTTTGATTGATTGACCTGTGCGGCTGTTTCCTAACCACGAGTCCCTCGAGCTCGAGTTTATCTAAACTTTTGGTAGATAAGGATAGTGCAACACTGACCTTGAGGTTTATTATAAGTCTCACATTTTAAATATGTATAATAATAAATATGGTGGTGGGCAGGCAAGAGCAGCAGTGGGAAACTGCACAAGATAGTGAAGTTTGAAAGGCAAAAAAGGAGGCCTTTGCTCAGCACTGGGACATACCATAGGCTACAAAAAACGAACAAATTTTTATTTCCATCCATTATACATAATTCATAGAATTTAGCAAATCTTTAGTCTCAACATCACACATCAACAGAACATCTTAAATATGTATGTTTTAAAATTTTAAATTTAATCTTTCAGGTAAAACTGTCGAGTTTCTGCAGAAAAAGGCTGAAACGCAGTGTGCTAGAAAAGCAAGACAAACGCAAAATGAAGTCAGGAGATTGCGCCAAAAACTTAAAACTTTCAAGTTGCGCATTAAACAAATCCAAAAGAATAGTGCGAACAGAGATTTTGAGAAATTAACTCGTAACATGTCCGAGTCGGCTAAATTGTTTACTCGAATGCAATGCATAGAAGGACGGAAGAAAAAGAAGGGGCATAGATTTACCCAGGAAGAAAAGATTTTATCGCTTTCAATTTTTAAGAAAAGTCCTAAAGCCTACAAGTTAATGTGTAAACATTTTACATTACCATCTAAGAAAGTCCTGAAGTCATTGCTTGCTCAAGTAAAATTGACTCCAGGCATAAATGAAATCGTTTTTAAAGAGTTAAAGTCCACAGTGTCGAAAATGTTGCAACAAGATCGTCTGTGTACGTTAGTATTTGATGAAATGTCCATATCTCCCCATATCCATTACAATGTATACACAGACGATCTTGTTGGTTTTGAGAACGATGGGAAATGTAAGATGCCAAATTTTGCCAATCATGTTTTGGTGTTCATGGTCAAAGGGGTGAGGAAAAATTACAAACAACCAGTAGCTTACTACTTTACCCAAACATTAAAGACATCAAAACTTAAAGAAATGTTAGTAGACGTTATAGCCAACGTACAAGCTACTGGTCTAAAGATAATCGCAACTGTATGCGACCAAAGCTCGGCAAATGTAAGCACTATAAATAGCTTAATCTCCGAAGCCAAAACTGCATATTTCCAAGCAGGAAAAGAATGGCGAAAGGACGTAATACGTGTTAACAAATATGATATAATCCCGCTGTTTGATGTTCCCCACTTATTAAAAGGAATTAGAAATAATTTATTAAATAAAGAAATGCATTATATTCACGAAAATTTATTAAAAATAGTAAAGTGGGAATACTTTCAGCGGGTTTTTGAAGCCGACAGGTCGCATGGAGAGTTGCGTATGCTACCCAATTTGACCAATGAACACATAGATCCTGACAAAATAAAAAAAATGAGGGTGAAAAATGCGGCTCAAGTATTAAGTTATAGTATGGCAGTTGCTACTGATAATGTAATTGCAAGAGGAGATTGTCCCTCAGAATGTCGGGATCTAATACCGTTTATACTGCTAATAGACAAATTGTTTGACACATTTAACGCGTCATCTTTTACGCCGCCAAATGGAAAAATATACAGAGCTGCTGTAAAGCGAAATTCTCCTCATCATATGTTATGGCAAGATGCGTTGATAATGTTAAAAACTGCCAAATTTATGGTGAAAAAAGGTGATGAGAAAATTGAAAAGTCTGTCCCAACTTTAAATAATTTTATTAGAACAATAGAAGGTTTTAAATCGATTTGGCAATTATTATCAAAAAAATATTCCTTTGACGCGATGCTGACACGCAATTTTAACCAAGACCCACTCGAAAATTTCTTTGGATGTGTTCGAAGTTTGGGTGCGCGAAATGTTACACCCAACTGTGTGGGATTTGAGGGAGCATTTAAAACATTATTATTAAATAATTTCAGCACGAATCATTCAGTAGGCTCCAATTGCGAAGAGGATTCTAATGACTGTCTACAATCTCTCTCCTTTTTCCTTAAAAATAAGGAAAAAGGTAATGCTCCCTTGCAATCCCAAAGTATTGTAATTGATCAGCCCCTAAATGTTATGCAAAATACAAGAAATATTTCTGATTCAGGGGCTGATCAAAGAACTTATGTCTGTGGGTGGGCCTTGACGAAGTGTCTACAAAAAGTCGTCAAAGGTTGTAAAGATTGTAAAAGCAAACTACTGGGCAATTCGAACAATGAAATGTACAAATATATACGTGCCAAAGAATATTGCCAAAATAAGAAATGGCTTTGCTATCCCTCCGACTGCCTAGTAGCTTGTTTTCAAGAAATACAAGAAACAACCGTTGCATTTTTGAATAACGATTGCCACGAAAAGAACATCAAAGAAAGAATAAAAAGTTTCATTGAATTATTCACCGATTTTAGTTTTATAGACTGTGAAATACATCATGAAAAAGTAAAACAATGTTTTGTTGACACTTCCATACATATAATTATTTATAGTTGGTGCAGGTCTATAAATAGAATATTAGAAGGAAAAATCACCTACGAAGGTGGAGATGTGACAAAAAACGCAGCTCAGCTGTATTACAACAAATACAAAACGAAAAAATATTAAGTCGTTTGATGTTAATAAAATGACACTAATCTGAACATCTTATGTGTTTTTTTTAATTAGGTGAACCCACCCCCAGCTGACCCTAAACAGACTCGCTCTACAGATTGTCCTAATTTCTCAGTTTCTGGTACTTTTGACTTCGTTCACTATTGAAGACAAAAGTAATTTGTAAATAAGAGAAAAATACTAGGACAACAAGTTGAGTAAGATGTCTGTAAATTGAATAAGAATAATAAATCCTCATTTGTATACACCTACCTATAGGTATACATACTTATTAGTATACATACCTATATGTATATTAGAGCCTTAGTTCACCCACCAAACTCAAGGTGGCACCACTTTCCGTACATGCAAATTTTACCACAGAGTTGTTACTCTTTCCGTATATAGTTACTCTACTCTTTGCGTTGAACGATTGATTTGATTCTGCTCATTCTGCTGTTAGTGACCAGTGTTGCCGTATGAAGAAAAAAATATGCACTAAACCCTTATCAAAATTGCGCAAGATTTTACGATAATCCTGTTTCTAAAACCCACTAAGTTTTGTTCTGTGTTTTAAGAGAAATAAGAAAAAAAATGCGATAATTTAAAGTACTTCTTCGCTTATCAATCATCTTTCTTTTGTAGAGCGCTATCTCATTTTTGCAAATGATGCCAGCATTGGCAGCTAAAAAAGTTGACTCCCCCTGGAAAGAGCCGTCGCGTCCGTCGCTAAATCACAGGAAATCTGTTGAAGTAGCTGGGAGACCCGAGCTCAAGGTCTCTGCAGTGTAGCGAGGTTGTGGAGTTTCAATAATATACGACTCACTCTCCAATAAACGGTTATATTTATTCATAAATATCACACGGGTTATTGTCGTCAACAATTAGTATTAAACAATATAAGATTGCCAAGATAACGTTAAATTATTAACACGGGGAGAATACAAAGGTATGCTTACAGCTAAAGGCTTAGGTCAGAAGGGAAGAGTCTTAGCGAGTGACACCTGTCAAGCCGGTGTCACAGATACTTCAAACTAAGTCGCTGATGTTAATCATAGATTATAAATATTAATATCAATTAATAATTCCAACAAAATCTCCTGTAAAAGTGTAGCAAAGTATTGTGCTAAAGCGTTTTGTTGCTTCCCGCGTAGCTGTGTTTTCTTCTGCGGTATTGAAAAATCATCGCCGCATGATCGCTATTTAATGTTAGATAATAAGTGCTTTATGTTAGATTTCAGTGCTATAATACCTACTTATGAAAATAGTTCTAGATCTAACACCGAAACTGTTGAGTTGGAACAGTGCCGGTCTGCGTCGTGGGATTTGTTTTAGGGGCTGAGGGTGCCGCTTGCATAATTAACTTTTTTGTTTAGCGAACAACGCAATAGCACATCTGTGACATTTTGGATCCTTTAACTATTTCTTTTAGTTTCATATTTCACATTTTGGCAACGAAAAAGAGCGAGTGACAAAAAAATAAACAAATCAGCTACAGACTTTTAATCACATATTGGGTTGCCAACTATTATTCAATTTTCCGCCAGATTCCACTAAATATTTTTTAGCGCTTAGGTATGAAAAAAAAAAGCGCTATAGACCCTAGAATTGCACTTAGATCTAGCGCCAAATGCGCTAAAACGGCAACACTGTAAGTGACTAGTGCTGAACGACAACTTCATACAAATAATAAGCTTACACGAAAGCACACTAGTGCTCCAGTGTATTCCATCAGGAACTCGTGAGGCGCAGGAATTATGAACAGATAGGTACCTCCCTACCATTTAATTTTAGTTTTAAACTTACATACTAACAACGAATTCTCATTTTGCAGTTTGCCTTTGACTAAAACTGCACAATTAAAATTCTCTGTAATAGAAGCGTGCTCCAAGTCACCAAATTGTTTGTCCCAAGTAGCCTAAAGTCGCATATTTTTTTTTTCTCTGTAATATGCGGTATTTCAGCGAAATTGGGCAATTTCGCCGAAATATAAGTCTGATGTCACACTTTTTGTGTTAAATAATAAGAATTTCATATTACAGTTGCTAATTATAACGGAAAAAATGCCTGAAACTATAAATGAACCACATTAATGTAGGTACCTACTTATTTTAAGAAATTGGTTATTTTTTTCCATTCGTCCCTGTATTGTTTGTTATATTTTCCACGTTTTCCCATTTTGATATCACTATAACCTGACCACCATACACTCAAATCACAAGAAAATCCTCTCAACGTATGCAGAAACTTTTATTTTAATAGATTTGTAGCGTATACAATATCTATAATTTCTGTGAATTTGGATGCAATTATACAATTAATAAACGTAAACCCAAATCCGCTGAAATCCATGAATGACCTGACATCATTCAACACTTTACAAGCCAATGTCAACTTTATTTTGTTAGTAAAAACTTTTTTTTGACATTTCTCTATTTTTCCTCTCTGATTGACGTTAAAAATGTTGATATTCCGTTAGTTAATACATTTTTAGTACTTGACTACCAGTAATATATAGTGCTCTGTGTACTGGACATTTTCATTGTTCGTCAGTTAATCTGGATGGAGCATAAAATCACCTAATTTTTTTCTGAGGTAGCCTAAATGGCGACAAGTCGGCGCCTAATCTGGCACCACTGGGGCTGGACGGCTGGCTGTTATTTGCTCACTCAGCTCACTGACATGTCAACGACTGATAGCAAATCTACCATTCGGTCTATCCTTATGTTGCCATCATCAAATTATTATTTACCAACAATACAGCAAATAAGAACCTGAACTTAAAAATTGAGCTGTCACGTGACGCCTGGCAGATGTGAAACATCGAAATTATTTACACACTACTACATTATAAACTGTATAGTAGCGACGCGTCGCCACGCAGCATGCGTCGCCCCGCCAGCAATCGGCTTTACACTGTTTCACATCAAAAACATGCCATAATTATTTTTGTATTCGCAGTTTAGTTATTCGGTAGGTACACTGATTGCTACAAAAACTGTTTCGAAAGTTGTTACAGATAACCAAATTTTGTGTCAGAATTTAAAACAAATAGAAGTAAATTTATATTTTTTACATTATCTAACAAGATGTTCGTGATAAAATTATTTATAATTGGGATAAAAAATGAGAAAAAGCAATCCCAACCTTGAAGCTTGCTTACTGATTTCTTCGCGTTTTTGAAAAAGAAATTTTATTCAATTATAGCGCGATCATTTTTCTGACGAGCCCGATTATGTAATGCGCGCGATGATCGCTTTTATTAGGCAACCGTGCACCGTGAGTGAAATCCACTATTTAAAAATATTATAAAATACATTTATTCTCCTAGGCTTGGCCTTAACTTATTACCATGGCAACTCCATTGAGAACTAATTGAATGAATGAATTTGTATGTGAATGACTGACTTTCATTATATCCACAGAACATATACTCTACGAGATTATATCTCTTCAAAATCGGCTATGACTCTGCTTCTAGATGCATTTTTGAGAAAAAAAAAATTAACAGCATGAGACCTATTGGAAGAGTAGCAAAAAATGGTTCGAATGACGGGAAAAATAAAGTGGAGTCGACAAAAGTCAAAGTATTTATTTTTGGTGATACAGTAGGTCTTAAGACGCAGATATATGCCAGTGACCTTGAGTGGTTAGCTTGCGTGTTCTGCTCACGCAACGCGTCGTACGTTCAGCCAGTACCTAAAGTCCATTTCACGAAAGAAGTCCCGCAGACGTGGCGCTGCAGGCATGGGTTATTTTAGGAATGTTGCTAACTTAGCGTATAATAATAATTAGTTCCACTTATTTCCGCGGGACTTCTTTCGTGAAATGGACTTTAATAGGACTCGCCCATCAAGGAGCGCTGTCCCCAATTTGACGCATTATTCATTTATTATACACAAAACAAAAGGGATGGAAAAAAACAAAACGCGTATAATAAAAGATCAATAATTAAATTATCTTTAAATTGGTGAAGGTTTCAGAAAAATACGCTTGGTAGATTTTGCGCCATTCTGAGTTTTTTATCCGCGTTAGACATAACTTTACAAATTAATTTCACTATGTAATATAAACAATCTAAAATATTCACATAACAAGTAATTGAGAAAATGCTCTAATTTATCATATATTTTTTTCAAATCATTAACACTACTCGTTTAGACGTAATCTGCAGTATAAAATCATTAAAAGTTGGTTATCGTCCCCTTAATGTTAGGTTATGGTAACTCAAAAAACTACCTAATAAGGCATAGCACTATTTAACAATACAAGAATTTAAAATCAAAATTACATACATTTAACAAACATTTTTAACGGCACGGTTGATTGACTGCTGCGCTGCGTGTCGCGGGTATGATTCCCGCACGGAACAAATATTTGTATGACCTACAAGTAGTTGTTCCGGGTCTGGCTGTTTGTGTATGTGAATTTAAATGTTTGTAAACGCACCCACAATACAGGAGAAATTCCTAGTGTGGGGCAACGTTTAAAAAAAAATCTATACCATCAATAATAATTTCTCTAATAAACATTCAGAACACAATAAAATTATTATTTTCAAAATCAAAATCAAAAATCAAAAGTCATTTAATCAAACTAGGCTGAGAATCAGCACTTTTCGAACGTCAAAACTACATGAGACAGTCCCCCAAAAACGCCCACCCTTCACCACTTCCTAGTGCTTTTGCTGGGAAGAAGAAGTGGCGCAACAAACTCCCCAGCAGCACAGCTTTAAAAACTTGAATCTATACAATAAAATGTAAAATGCAACACAAAACAAATTATTTGCCATATGTTAGCTAGCACACACCACTATATACAAATAAATATAATTTATATAATAATCGTCTAAAATTATACTCAAGCACAAATAACGTAAACAAAACGTATCTAAATAAAACCCTCCAGGCATCATGGGCGTGCCCGCTTAAATAAAGCTATATCTATAACTCGAAGTCACAAATGATAAACTAGCACCATCGAAGTAAAATAAAAAAACAGTTAATTATTAATAACAATAACAAAACCATGGTCAGCAAGACGACCAGTCACCACAAGCAGCACCCGTTCACGAGCATAACGCAAAGATCAGCCATCACCCCCTCGCCATATTTGAGGGAAGGAGGCAACCCGACCCCCGACGCTACCGCAAGCAGTGACATCTAAGGGAGCATGACGAACTTGCTGCCGGGTGCTCAGGCAATAATAAAGTGATCAATTTGTTGAGGTCGCTAGCTAACCACTTATTGCAATGCAACTCATAAAAGAACACGTAATGAGTAGATTTTGTCATTAATAAATTAAAATAAATTGACTTAGATAGTCAAATAAAATAAACAAATATACTAACTCATATAACCTGTCAGTAGGTAATCTATATTTGGAGAAAGAACATGAACATTGTCTTGAGTTAATCACAGCGACCAACTATTCTTATCGTTTAAGTAGTCGTTGATAGAATAGTATGCCTTTGAACAAAGATTAGATTTAACTTTAACTTTAAACGCATTAAAAGGCAAATCTAGCAAGGAAGAGGGTAGCTTGTTATAAAAAGTTATACCAAGTCCAACAAATGAGTTATGAACCTTATGAAGCCGGTGAAATGGAGCACGTAATTTGTCCTTATTTCTGGTATTGCGGAGATCACTGTTTTTAGTGTATAAGTGTATATTTTGCCTAAGATGTTGGCGAAGATGAATTGTGATGCCACCGTGAGAATACCAATATCTTCAAAAAAATCTCTTAGAGAAACTCTGGCACCCAGCTGGTAAATTGCTCGTACAGCTCGTTTTTGAAGTACAAATATATTTTTAATGTCAGCGGCTTTACCCCACAGCAGAATACAGTAGGACATAACGCTATGAAAATGACTAAAATAGACTAAACGGGCTGTATCAACGTCAGTGTATTGTCTTACTTTCCTGACGGCGTATGCAGCCGAGCTGCGCCTTCCCGCTAGGCTTGATATATGTGGTCCCCACTGAAGTTTGGCATCTACTGTTATACCCAGAAACACTACAGAGTCTACAGTTTCAAGCACCTCTTTATCTAAGATGATGTTGGGACCTAAATTAACATTCGGTAAGGCGAACTTTATACATTTTGTTTTCCTGGCATTGAGTACTAAGTTATTTGTCGTAAACCAATCCGTAACCATTGAGAGTGCAATGTTTACGTCGTCAAAATCTTGTCTATTCCTTTCTACTTTAAAAACTAGAGAGGTATCATCTGCAAACAGTACAACGTCACAGATACCCTTTATATAGAATGGTAAGTCGTTGATATATACCAAGAATAAGAATGAACCCAGTATTGAGCCTTGAGGTACACCTAACTGAACTGGTAGCTCGGAAGATTTCACACAGACAGACACACAGACAGATACAGATTTCATTTCATCTAGACATTGGAACCTATTCTCATTATCATTTTCAAGATGATGAACTCAGATTATAGAAAGAAGCAGATAGACCGCGCGCAACAATAACGTGAGGCACGTGTGTGCGTAACAGCCACGTGACAGCACTATGAGAACAGGTGCCTCTATGTGTGTGTACGGTTGCCAGGATAATGAAAAAATTACTCACAGTATTTCATTACATGAAATAAATAATTTAATGTCTCAGAAAAATGCAGAAAAGACTTATAGGTACATAGATTGTTCTCAGGTAGAAGAAAGCAGATAAAATAGAAACAAGATTCCTAAAAAACAATGAAGAATGGCTGCCGAGATGGAAACCGAGAGTGCAGAAAAGCTTGGGTCGGCCAACGGAATCGTTTACAGAATTTAGCGAAAGAAGTAAAAGAAGAGAAACTTACCACGTTTTTATTAAGTCAATTTCTTGTTTGTCTGTATGTCTGTCTGTCTGTCTGTCGCTCCGGGTGGAATCTAGCAACTCAAATTCCGAGCACTTCCCGATTAGCTATCCGGCTGAAACTTTCAGGGTAACGCACAACTCGATGACAATGCATTCTACCTAATTCCAATTATTAAACATAAAAACCGCTATATCTTCTAAAGGAAGCGAGATATAGCAAAAATAACAAAAATAACGTTTTAGCGGTTTCCTAAAGGGGTTTCACTTAATCAAACACATCGATCGAGAGGTTCACAAACCAGAAAACATAACCAAAATGTTTTGCTTTTCATTGCGTATTCTTTTATACCTATCAGTCTGTCCTTCTTCACAGACATTCAATTATTGATTTATTGCTGATTTCATTTAGTTAAAACAAAAAAAAAAAATTTGGTTGTTTTCAGGTTTGGGAACGACCTCATTTTCAACTGAAAAGTTTCACCTTTAAAATTCGTCTTTTCAAACTCGCAAACCTTTATATTAACGGTTAAGGTTACATAGAAAAATAAACCGGTTTCCAAGCCTTCCCTGACGGACACGAATCACACTGCAGGCGAGCGTACGGAGGCTCGTAATCCGAATATTAGTGCACATCTACACGTAGTAGGGTAGGAGCCGTAGGACTGAAACTTCTTGCCTGAGGCTGTATTTTCCGATAGCTATACCTTATAGACATGACACTATGTAACTAAAAGTAATTTCACTTATCATGCCGCCGAGTGCAGACAACGCTGCCGCGCTGCAGGGCTCAGCGTTGTCTGCATTCGGTGACTATTCTCCGTTTGATCGCCTACATGTTACAGACACAAAGCGGCGGCAATAATGCAACTGTGTGGCCGTTGCTCAAGTACATTGTACTACTTAGTGTGTCTGTACAAACTGTAGCAAGTCTACTAACCTACTAAAATAAAAAGAGAAAAGTAGCCATGTACATTATTTTAGACTTATGTTCAGAAAATACAATAAGGATTAAAAAAGATACCAAACCTACCTACCACACTCTCAGAAAGAAGGAGGAGGGAGTTTTATAATTTATAACTTGAAACGGAGTCAGGCCAGGTTAGACGTCAGGCCTCGTCAGCTCTGAGGCGTGAAGATCCGCTTCCCAGTTCAAACTTGAGGATCACAGGCAGTGCAGGTCACTCAGGTAGTGAAGAGTATGGTCATCGGGCCCTATCAGAATACCAGCGCTGCGACATTTATTTTTAAGTGCCGCGGCATCATGCTGAGATACGGGCCTTTTGGCCTCGTACAGAACTTTGTTTTTATTTTCTTTTTGTTTACTTTGTTTTATTTTTGGTTTTGTTCTTTTTTTTTGTTTCTATGAGTGTGTTTTATTTAATTTGTGATCTGTGCGAGTCCCAATAAATGTTTTTTCTTTCTTTCTTTCTTATCTTGGCGTCAGCGTACACGGAAAAAAGGTTATATCAATTATTGGTTAAACAAACTTTGTGTATATGTCGGGATAGGTTCAGACATCAGAAGTAATACTCAGATATGGCAATACAGAAATCTATTTCAATCGAACTATCAGTTATTTTAAATCGAGAGAATATAGAAATGAAATTAATTAAATAACTAATAATGGTAGTGGCGGTCACATAGGGCAGTACTGACTGTCAGGGACAGTGGCCCATGTACCCACCGCAATAAGGATAGTACTAATTTGTCGGAGACAACGTTCCACATCCAATAACCGGGAAGTACTGACTGTCGAGAGACAGTGGTCCGTGCACCACGACGCATCCGTTCAAAGTGCGTACCGAATCTCGTAGCAGACCTAGAGAGGTCGTTGGTACTTAACCGGATATTCCTGTGGCTGCCCTAAGGTTTTTAATCTTAAAGCCTCCAGCCAGGGCGCAAATTATATATATTAAAACTAAACGACAGCGCACTAAGGGCACCCCCTGTGGGGTACGGACCTCGGCTTAGGGCGTCGTTGGGGGATCACAAAATTAGTAACAATTTGGGGACGGGCTGGATCAACATTTTGATCATGATTATTATCGGGGGATATTATATTTATTGCTACGGCGCTCTCAGCCTCAAACCGGGCGGCTGGCGCATCGACATTCAAGTGACGGGGGGAGGACTTTTATTAACAGTTACTCGGGAAGTTCGCGTGGTACCTCGGCGGCGAGGACGGAAGGTCGGTTTGTGCGTACCGACTCAACAGCGTAGCTCCTTATAAAGGCGATCCGCTAGTGGGGGGTAACGTTACAATATTTCACTCAATTGACAACAAGTCAAGTCTTTTAAGTCAAATGACCGATAGAATGAATGATTTGTTCATGGTGCACGTTCCATCTAGTCGCCGCCTCTCGCAGCTGTTAAACAATATGGCTTCCGTCATAAATGTATGACGTGCTTAAGAAGTAAATTTTGTTCTTTTGTACTTTTGTCAAGTGAAAGTTGCCTGTCACTCTCTATAAATTTCTCCGAATATATTTTTGCTACGATCTATTTCGTCTATTTCCCCCAGTCGTTTCTTTTATCTTACATTGGTTATGGGCCCAGGTACCCAGACCATAGATTATACACTTATATACCCAGACATCCAAATCACGAGACCCAGTGTGGATACAAGTAGCGTAGTTCCAGTAAGAAGCCTGGAGAGTTAAATAACGAGTTGGTTACCAAAACCAGAAATAGGAGAAGCTAAGAATTGGGAAGCAGAGGATGAAAAAGCCAAAGCGGATATAATTTTGTCGATGTGTGGTACTTAACTTCGACATATTAGGGGCTGTAACACTTCGAGAGAAGTTTGGCTGAAATTGGAGTCTATTTTCGAAAAGACCTGCTAAGAAGGCTACATTTCTGAAGCGACTATGTTGCACAAAATGTCGGAAACAGGTGATGTACGAGATCATAATAATAATTAAGTTAGGATAAGCGCATTTACCGCATTGGGTTACCCTGTAATGGTAGATGTGAGAAGAGAAAAAAAAAAAAAAAATCATTTGAATAGTTTTTTCGAAGCTGTTGATAAACTAGCAGAAATGAGTATTCATATCTACGATGATTTGCTATCTATAATGTTGTTATATAGTTTACCTGAAAAAGTTGAAAGCTTTAGAATGCTATTGAGTCAAGAGACGAGTTGCCGAAACCAGAGGCAATCAAAAAACAAATTCTACTTACTTATCAGTAAAAATGTATGGCTTCGCCGTTTCGCTACCGTCGTGGAGGTGATGCGAATATTTAGTTTCTGAAGTAAGTAACGAAACAGCCAAGCCATACATTTTTACTGATATGTAGAATTTGTGAAGTTAGGGTCGGTAGAGTTAGGCCGGTTTTCATAGCCCATTCTTTGTCTTTGCCTTTTTTCTTTGATGGTTTACTGATTACCATAAGCGATAAATCAGGGCGATATTTCGCTCTTAAGCGATTATATTCAACTATAGCTGACTGTTGTGCTTTAATACTAGCAAAGTCTATATTTATAAGGTAAACACCTTGTAAATTGGTCACTCTAGAGAGTGCTACATAAGCCTGCCCACAAGAGAAAGTGGATGACACAATATCAATGAGAGCATTATTCAAACTTAGACCTTGACTCTTATATAGTAATAGCGTAAGCGACACAGATTGGAAACTGTTCACGGTGAACGAATGCTCTAATAATAATTTCAAATTTAGATTTTACAGGTGCTAGTTCGTGTTTAAGACCATTATTAAAAAAGATCACAACTCTCCTTGCCTTCTTCTTGTCGTCCTCGTCGTCAAGGGGCGTAAATAACTGAGACCTACCATGAGACTCTTGATACTTGTTTACAGTCGATTTGCTCACCTCGTCGTCAAAGGGCGTAAATAACTAAGACCTACCATGAGACTTGATTATGGTTGAGGTTCTTGTAAGTACTTATTATAATTGGTTTTTTAGTTAATTCATAAAATTGGTGAAAGTTTCATTCAAACTCCCCCCCCCCCAATTTTAGAGGATGGGGGGCGAAAGTTATAAGTTTATCTGGGGGCACGGTAGTGTTTTTTTGTATACTGAACTTTGTTTACATACCAAATTTCGGCTTTCTAGCACTTCAGGAAGTACCCTAACATTTTGAAGTCTCATACAAACTTCCACCCCCCCATTTTACGGGATGGGGGGCGAAAGTTATAAGTTTATGAATTTTTTTGTTGGTTGTATACTAAACTTAGATTACATACCAAATTTCAGCTTTCTAGCACTTCAGGAAGTAGCCAAACATTTTGATGATCATCAGTGTGTCAGTGACGAAATCGGTGTATTTTAGATATCAATAAAATCTAAAGTATTAGAGCTATTCAATTGAGACTTTGTATGTTTAATTAGTCTATTATTGACATCATATCCTGAGAATATGAACTATCTGGTACATTGGAAACCAACTCTATGAGGGTTCAAAAAAACGACGAAACACTTCGAGAAAAGGTAGGTAGTGCCCTTGCGCTTCGCTTGGCTCGTCTTGGCGTTTTCTTGCAACATTACAGTTTGCTTGTGTGCGTGCCGGCAAACAATGTTGCTTCAACTTTGAACGGAATTTTGAATGAAACTATCACTAAAGTCTAATTACTCTAAGGTTAGAATTTAGTTGAAATGAGGTAGGCTATTGATATTCTTTTTCCTTTAATAATAAGAACTAAATTTATTACAATCTAGCCTAATAAGTTTTTTTAAGCAATTTAACTGTAACTTATTATTATAAGTGACAGATTACGTTATAACTAATAATAGTGTCAATTTGCTGTTTTATACAATTCCGTAGCACTTTAGGGTCTGATAATTAATAAGAACACTTTGTTCTCGTGTTACATGTCTACCACAGCATTGTTACTATTATTACTACACCATCAGCAGCAGGCGTACATGGACATATAACTTTTTTTTATACGTCAATGTAGGCGTATAAAATTATAAATACTTATATACTTTAATCTGTCTTTTGCAATTTGTCACTTTATTTTGAACATATATCAGCAGCACATATACAACTAAATCTCAAACACTTCAACACTCCCGCACGCAAACGCATAACACTACACACACACACTTCTACAAACACCCTCTCATACGAGTACATACCCTCATTCTATGTAAGTTGTTAATTTTACTATACATGCTTTGTAACTTGTTAGGTCAATGACTATTTTTTTGTAATGTTAGAACAACATAAAAGGCTTTTGGTATCACAGTGACCGCAGAACACTGACTCATAAAATTTATGTAGATATGACCGCCAATGGCTAATTCCATGGCGGCGGCGGCGGCGCGGCGGCGTCTCGGCGGCGTGGTCGTGGGACTTAGATATTTTTTATCTGGGATGGAGTCCTTTGAAATCTTAAAGAAAACAATATTGTTTTTACCAAAAACCGGCCAAGTGCGTGTGGAACCACGCACGATGTATGACTCCGTAGTTGGAATGAATTTATCCCAGTAGTTGAAAAACATGTTGCCGCATACATTCCAACTGCAAATGTAAGTTTGTACGCACAATATTGAGTGATTTATATACACGTCAACTAACGCTCACTATCGCCGCACTCAAACCAGTCAGCAGTCAGACAACATGGGCAAGCTAGCTAGCTAAATTCGCAGAACAGAGCAGCCGCCGCTAACAAAGACTTGGTGGAAGATAAAACCCTTAACATCACCCACAAGATGTCGCTAGCCGCAGTCATCCTAGTCGGCACAGCGGTAACCCTATGTATACTCTACGTGGGGTGGAGCCATTGCAGGCGCCGCATCAAAGCCGCCGTCGAAACAATAGTCACCCGCGAGATCACCCAACGTGCTAACGGCGTACCACCAGGGATGCCCAACCTACAAAGATTATCGCGAGAGCAAACCTCAAATAACTTATGGTGGCGTGTCACAGAGTAAATAGTGTAGTAGTAGTGTGGTGTAAACAATTCCCGTCGAACGACCGCGAACGCTCTAGTATATGCTTTGATTAAACAGGGTGTTAAAGAAATTGCGTGCCATAGCTTAAGGGTAGGTTCACTATCGATAAAGGAACCAAGGACAAATAAAAAAAAATTCAAAAAATAAAATAAAAATAAAAACAAAAAAATTATTGCAAGCTCGACCTAATTTAGTACCTACTAACGATTGCTATTTTAAGTTAGTAGGTAGGGTCAAGTGTCCAACAATGAAACATTCGTACACATTAAAACACTGTAATATTTCTAAAATGCGGCGTTGTTAGATCGTGCATTATATCGCGTAAGGACACTCTCGAGAACTCTCCGCCCTACCCCAGTTTGCAGCGGCGCCGCGTGAGAGCAGACGTTTCTGCGGAGCATTTTTTATTTTTTCGACAAAAATGTAAGTATTTTTAGCATTGTTTATAGATTTTTCATTAAATGATGGTTGCAAATTTCATGTTTTTCATGATTACCTAGCATTAAACATATTTCGTAGATTAACGTGAAATAGATCTTAGATTAAAGTGTTACAATTTAGTGGTCTTTTTTTTGAGGTTTTTAAAATAAACCATAGGTGGTCGACAATGAAACAGTTGCACAATGGACACAATGAAACAGTGTTTCATTGTGTCCATATAACTTCATATACTTACTAATATTTTTGTGGCTAGAAATTAATCTTAACATTTGATATTTGTTTTTCTTTTAAGATGGCGCGTACTAAAGCACTTCAAAGAAAAAAGGGAGATCATTCAAAAGAAAATATGCTTCGAGCTATACTTATGTATAGAAAGGGAAAGAGCCTGAGAAAAGCTGCACAAGAGTGCGATGTTCGGTATCCTACGCTGTTTCGCTACCTAAAAAAATACAAGGATATGGATGATGCATCCCTAGCAGCTCAAAGATTGACTCCAAACTATGAAGTTAATCAAACTTTTACAGTCGAACAAGAAACAGCACTTAAAGAATATATTGGAGAATGTGCATTAAAATTTTACGGATTAAGTACCAAAGATGTGCGCCGTATATCTTATCAAATGGCGAAAATTAATCAAATTAAATGTCCCGCTAGTTGGGAAAAAGACCAAATGGCAGGCATTGAATGGCTTCGGTCTTACAAATCAAGGCATCCAGAATTAACACTGAAGAAGCCTGAAGCGTGTAGCATAGCACGTGCTACCGCATTCAATAAAGAAACTGTCAGGGTTTTCATTGATAACCTGAAAAATGTCATGGAGCGTCATCCTTCCTTTGGTAACGGTTGTAGAATCTACAACTTAGACGAAACTGCAACAACAACCGTTCAAAAGCCGCAAAAAGTTATGGCGCCTAAAGGCAAACACAATATTTGTAAGATAACTAGCGGTGAACGGGGTATATTAATAACAACATGTGCAATTGTATGTGCATCAGGACAAGCGGTACCTCCAGCTCTTGTTTTCCCGAGGAAACTTTTTAAAGATTTTATGATGAATGGAGCTCCACCAGGATCTCTTGGACTAGCAGCTCCAACCGGGTGGATGAATGCGGACCTATTTGTAAAAGTTATGGAGCATTTTATTAAACACACGTCTGCGAGCCCAGAAAACCCTGCTCTAATTAAAATCCAGAAACTCAACTTATGACTTTCCTGTCCGTGTGACACCAAATATGAAGTTGCGTTAATTTTTCAATTTCTTTTGTTAATTTTCGTATTATTTCTCTTGTTATTATTTTTTAATCGTGACTTTAACTGTCGTTTTAAACTGACATTTAGTCATTACAATGTAGCCAATTATTCATAACTTTCTCCTATTACTTGTGATTTTCGTAATTTTAAGACTTGTTAGTCGTTAAGTGATATCTTAATGCAAAGTGATCTCTGTCAATTTTTATAGTAATGTAATGGTTGTGATTTTATACTTCTGAGACTGATTTAAGTGCCTAAAAAGTTGTAAGTCATTATTGCTTAACTAGAGTTTAATTAACAAGTGCCATAAATATAACATATTATTTAGTAATTTTGTCGCCTATAGTTTTTTATAAATTGTAAGGCGTGAAGAGTCTGATTACGGTTAAATTAAGAAAGAAGTAAACCTTTTTTGATTGAAGCATTTTTTGTCATTCACCTACTCCATAAATTACACAAAATATGAGACAGACACTATTCATTATTATGTTTCATTGTTGAATTTGTGGTGTTTCATAGTGTACACCACAGTGGACACAATAAAACATTTCCCATTTCTTAGTTTTTATTTTTTTGTTGATTGATTACACATTAAATTAAAAAAATATAAATGACATCCATTAACCAATAAAATTGCCTGTATACCTGTAAAAAATTAGACATAAATCTGTAAAAACAAAAGGTGTATGAGACTTTGAATTTTTAGTGTTCCATTGATGGACACTTGACCCTACCTACCTACTAAATAAGGTTAATCTTGCAATAATTTTTATGTTTTTTATTTTTATTTTCTTTGTGTTTCTTTATCGATACTGAACCCTAAGCTATGGCACGCAGTTTCTGTAACACCCTGTATACTTGTCAATCAAAGAGTATAAGTAAAACGATTGTCCGTAACTCAATTTGTTTATTTTTAACAACTCAATTTGTTTATTATTAACAACTCAATTTGTTTATTATTAACGTTTGTACTTAGTTAGTTCATAATTTTATATTCTCTTGGAGAGTAACAAATTAAAACTGTTTAATCTAAGGGAGGAGGATTGTAGCGCGTAGGCAAGTCCTCTCAACTTCTGTTTACAACATTAATTGTTCAGTAAACCTTAAACCGAGAACACATTTTTTCATTTGCCGAATCTTCTATACACTAAGTGTACGTTTGCAAGAGAGTCAACGTAACTATTTCGTTTGCGTTAACATTTGAGCGATAGATCATGAGCTAGAGTATGAGAGTGAGAATAAAAATGTTTCGCAAACGCACTCGTTACGTTACTCTCTTGCAAACTTACACTTGGGTACTCATCACGTGAGTGATCATCAAAAACAGTGTATGTTTGCCCATCTTCCCAAAAAAAATGTATTATTATAAAATTGAAAATGTGTCATTTATTTCACAATTAATAAGTGACAGAACTTATGACCCGACTACGTAATAGCTGAATAAGGTGTTTCGTCTTCATTTCCAGCAGTTCCACTCCAGCAGAATCACTTTAAAATAACGGTTATTTCACTTTGATTATGCACAGGTCTTATTAGAAACAAATGTATATTTATTGTAGGTATATCAAGATATCTACAATTTTAGATAAATAATGTTTTATCGGAATGCGCCTGCCATGAATTTCATAGCAAATAACAAGATTAATAGATACATACATACATATACAACATTCGTTTTTGTTTATACTAAACCCGAAAGGGGGTCATTGTTTATACTAAACCCGAAAGGGGGTCATTGTTTATACTAAACCCGAAAGGGGGTCATTGTTTATACTAAACCCGAAAGGGGGTCATTGTACTCAACATTTTGACCAATTTTTTCTATAGGACCAACCTTGAAATCACGAAAAAAAAAATCAGCTGTTCCCTACATTTGTGTTCACTTAAATCGACAAAATGTATGGAACAGCTGATTTTTATTTCGCGATTTCAAGGTTGGTCCCATAGAAAAAATTGGTCAAAATGATGAGTACGATGACCCGATGTGTAAAAAAACAATATTTTTCTGCGTTATTAGCTTCCAAAATCTCTAGATACACAATTCATTCGGTAAGTTTACGTAAATAAATACATTTTACTTACTATACAGAACAATAATATATCCGTCGAGTCCGAGGAACTTTTTTAAGATTGCTAAATTTGACGTAAAAACAATATTGCTAGTTGTCAAAAGTCACGTCGTGGTACGAATTGAATGAACTTTTAGAGCTGACGTCACCAAAACCGCTAAGAAAATAACATTGTTTTAATATTATAGTAAGCTTATTTTAAGGACGTCATGGTACTAAAAGTCAAAGTAAGATTATAATAATATTGTTAAAAGAGTTGGTGGTAGCCCCAGGACTTAAACTAATAAAACAAAGAGTTCCACAAGGTCCGATATTAGGACAAATCTTTTTAATTTTATTTGTTAACGATTTAATTAGCTACGAGTATATGCTGGAACGAAGTGATACAGAACTTGTGCTTTTTGCTGATGATACGAATGCTATTATAGCCGCTAAAGATATTGATACTGTCAGTAGTAAAGTAAATATAATGCTCTTGCTCTCTTTCATCATTGGCTTACCATCAATAATCTCAAATTGAATGTCAGTAAAACAAATGCCATGTTACACGTATTTAGGACGACGCGGACGTCGAGAAACAAGGAAAAAGTTGACATAGTATTAAATGAAAATACAATAACATTGGTAGACCGCGTAAAATTCTTAGGTATTCACATTGACGAAAGCCTAAACTGGAAAAAGGAATTGACAGCTATAGAAAGTTCAATTAGCTCAGCTTGCTATGCCCTGAGAAGTCTTCGAGATGTGATCGCTATTAAGCAATTAAAAGTGGTATATTACTCGCTAGAAGAGTCAAAGCAGGTACAGCCGGTATATTCTGTAAAAATCTCACCGTGATAACTCAGGTGAAGTGAGCCGTCATTCTATTGATGTTAGGGATTGACACTATCTATGTATTGATGCTCACTTCAAGCTCACTTCACTTAACTTTTCACGTTGAGATTTTTACAGAATAGCACAACAGTATCACTCTATGGGGAGGTAGTTACGCGTACAATATAAATACAGCTTACATTATACAAAAAAAACTGGTCAAGAGCGAGTCGGACTCGCGCACCGAGGGTTCCGTACGTATATATGATGTTGATGATTTCTGAAAAACTGTGCTATTTAGAGACATCCTTTTTGTTTTCCTGTAATCTTTACATAAACTTCTATCACATAGAATAATTTCAGATTTTTATCTATGCAAACTTCGGAGATAAGGGGGCGAAGGTATCTTTTTTTAAATTTTTCATCAAAATTCGAAAACTATGCTGCCTAAAAAAAATCAAAAAAATGTTTGAGAATGTGCAAACAGCGTTCTTTCATATGATACTCCACGTGTCCTAGTAGCCTCATTTCTAATTTTTAAGACCCCCTTTCAGTCCCTTTTGCAAAAAAGATATCTTTTTTTAAATTTCTTTCTTGTTTGTAAAATAGTTGGGCAAACTCATCTAAACCTATTCTAAATTTCAAGTTGATATTATTAGTAGTTCTTGAGATATCCAGGTGTGACAGACAGACAGACAGACTTAGTCTCACCATAAGGGTTCCTTTTTACCATTTTGGTACGGAACCCTAAAAAGGGCAATAAGAACCATGGTGAGAATTCCACAGTGGGTATCGTGTAAAGAGTGCTTTAAAGAACTTTACAGATACTAACGGTCCCTTGTTTGTATATTTTAGTTCTTCTCACGGATCTTATGAAACAGCTGCAGAATTTCGAAACACCAGAAGAAAGAAGTAAGCGGGAAGCTACTAGGCGTAGGGACTTACAATCTCATTTAAATGTAGTGAGTCATGCTGCAGGTTATCAATCAATTAAACTGTTTAATAAACTACCGGTACACTTCAAGTCATTATACAACTTAAATCAGTTTAAGCAGCAGTTAAAATCATTTTTGATAGAAAAGTGCTATTACACCCTTGATGAGTTTCTCTGTGACACATATAACTAGGCTTAATTAATTATTGGTATAATATTTATAATGACATGATATTTTGTATTTTAGACATTGTGTAATGGATGAATTTGATTTGATTGGTTTTTGTATTCTTTATTTGACATAATTATATAATTTATAACATCACTATATCTATCACATAATTAATTTATCTGTCATTGCTTCATTCTTAACTCTTTTTATTACCTATTGTGGTATAGTAATTTTATTCTAGGTGCATCGTCTTCACATATTATAATATATATAAATAATGTACCTATAAAAATATTGTACTAGATTTTAAAAGAGTACCGGTGGAGTTTCTTACCCATTCTTCTCCATACGAAACTACCTTTTGGAAGGGGCGACTAGAATCAATTCTATTTTTTTGTAAATAATGACGTTCGAAAGTGCCTTTTATTTGCCTATTTGAAATAAACAATTTGACTTTGACTTTATTGATATTAGATTATTCAAATTCAAATTCAAAATATCTTTATTGTGGGCACTTAAGTTTGTTACAGGTCTTAACAATATATTATTATAGTTCCAATATGTCCTGCCTAATAGGCATACAATAGTATATAATAATATTTTACATGTCAAATTTAGTTATTATAAATGTCATTAATACAGTGAAATTAAGAAATAAATACATGGTCAAAAAGTCAATAAATTCAAGAAATCTTGTAATAAGTAATAAAAACAGTGTCATTAATACAGTGAAATTAAGAAATAAATACATGGTCAAAAAGTCAATAAATTCAAGAAATCTTGTAATAAGTAATAAAAACAATAAATTATTAAGAGCAAAATAAATTATTTGAATGTCATCCTAGAATTATTATAATACGTTAGTGGATTAATTATTTAAAGATACATGCACAGTTGTTCTATTACTTGATGTCCCTGTGTCACTGTGTGGTCTTGAATTTGGAAAAGTTATCGTTTAGGTACTCATTCAAGTTATAGTAACATTTATTAATTAGAAGGCTCTTTAGATGTTTCTTAAATAAGGCAGTATTCATAGCCCTTATTTGTTTAGGTAATTTGTTGAAAATTTCAGTAGCCATGCGAAACACACTTTTGTGCATTAAAGTAGTATAGGTTGGACGCACACGGAGGCGAAGTGCGTCACGTTGTGGCCTATTATTGACTTCTGAGGCTAATGTAAACAAGTTTTGATTGACCTTAACAAACATTGACACCTCGTAAATATATAGGCTTGGGAGAGTTAAGATTTTGAACTCCTGGAAAAACGGTTTACAGGTTTCAATTATTTGAAGCCCAAACATAGCCCTTATGCACCGCTTTTGTGCTTTAAAAATTAAGTCAATGTCAGTCGAGTTTCCCCAAAAAATTACACCATACCTCAGGACTGAAGCAACTAAACCATGATATGCAGTTAACAAGGTATTGATATTTGAAATCTGTTTTAATTCATGTAGCGCATATACTGATTTATTAATTCTTTTGCATAGTGTCTCAATCTGGGGTTTCCATTTTAGTTTGTCGTCCACAGTAAGACCAAGAAATGTTGTTGTTTGCACTTCAGATACAGGTTCACCCTTATAGTTAATCTGAGGCATAATTGCATTCACACGCTGTTTAAAAGTGGATTATTTTAGTTTTTCCTATATTTACCTTCAGATTATTAATATCTAGCCATTTAATGATTGCATTTAGGGTACTGCTTATGTCATGCTCATAGGATGTTCTGTCATTACACTTAATTGCAACGGTGCTGTCGTCAGCAAAGAGTGTCATTGGGCTTGTAATCGCATTTGGAAGGTCATTAACATATATTATAAAGAGTAACGGTCCCACTACACTTCCTTGCGGGACACCATATTGTATTTTACGTCCCTTTAATAGGTATGTATCCTCCATTTTAGTTCTAATATTAAGTCGGCTAATTTGTGTATACTGAGTGCGATTTTTGAGGTAAGTTTCCATTAGTTTTAAAATGTTGCCTCGTATGCCATGTCTCAAGCTTATGTAATAGGATGTCATGGTCCACGTAATCAAAAGCCTGTGTCATATCCATAAAAATGGCACAGGTTGGTATTCGCCTGTCGACATTGGACGTTATAATTTCCAGAAATTCATATATAGCCAGATTGATACTTTTTTATTATATATTTATTTAATTTTAATTTATTTATTTATTTTTATTATATTATTTGATTATATTTTTGACATACGTAATAATCTTTAGTTTAATTGTTTTGGTACTAATCTTAGATACTATTTTTTTTTAACATTTAACATAATATCAGGGAATTGCAAATGTTTTACTTTTTTATTTGGTTACTGTTTTAATAAAATAATGATTTATATTGTAAATCTTTTAATTTTTAATTGTTATAATTTTGTGTAAAATTTCGATACAATGTAAAAATTGTTACAAGAATAAATAAATAAAAATAAATAAATAAATAAATGGCACGCCAGAGGTGTAGGTAGATCACGCGATGTCACCAGTGGCGGGCTTGATTCGTTACTTGTCCGTACTAATGACCGGCTCCGACACGGCCATCCTGCGATGCACACGTCCTCGTGTGTTGTTAATCTGGAAAATACAAAATCTCGCCACAGTATCTGCTCGTCAAATCCTGACTACTATGAAGACTGGCTCTACTCTTTAACTTGGACTTTACTCTGAGTAAAGTCCGTTTTAATTTCAAAGCAATTTGAACCAACAATTTAGAAACTTTAAACTAGACTAACCTACGAATTGGAACTATCTAGTTTCAAGATTACCGAGACCAAGCACAACGATTCCACAATTAATTAATCAAAGAAAACAAAACCTCAGGTATCTATTTCGCGGTCAACATGCACAGCTATAACATAACTCACATACGCACTTCCCGCAGGAATGCGGCAGTCGTCCTTGACTCTACGGTCTTGGCTTCGAGGCTAGACCCGACCATACTACCCAGAGCTACCGCACTACCACGTACCCACGGTCCAGCAAGCTACGATACTCTGGTACGGTCTCCGACCCAACAAAGACCATCTACCCAGAGCTACCGCACTACCACGTACCCACGGTCCAGCAAGCTACGATACTCTGGTACGGTCTCCGACCCAACAAAGACCATCTACCCAGAGCTACCGCACTACCACGTACCCACGGTCCAGCAAGCTACGATACTCTGGTACGGTCTCCGACCCAACAAAGACCATCTACCCAGAGCTACCGCACTACCACGTACCCACGGTCCAGCAAGCTACGATACTCTGGTACGGTCTCCGACCCACCGAATCGGGAACCTGTTTACACAAACTAAAGTGATGCCAACTCGATCTTCTATTTCATCTACAATCTCAATAGGTACTTGGCCATCGGGCATCTTCCGAACACGGTCATGAGCGTATTCGTAAGTACGCTTCTTAACTAGAGATTTAAAACATACCGATCGCCCTCTAACACTTCAACAATTTGAAACGGCCCTCTTATACTTCACGTCAAGCTTAGTTTGATTACGCTTCTCGTTCATAATAAGCACGAATTTACCGACAGAAAAGCTACTCACGCTTGCCTTTGTACTATCAAAACGACTTTTACCATAACGCACAGACTTCTCAATGCCTTCAGATGCCATAATGTCCTAAATTAAGGTCTATAATGTTGTCATTGTCGTTAGCCATTAAATGCACTCGTTACCCTGGTCCCGGTGGGTCGACCCATTACTGGGTCCATGGGTAATTTTAATTACCCATGGACCTATCCTTGGAACAAAAACATACTCATACCTGAACTACAACACAACTATATTGAAAATGATGAACTCATAACCGATACAATAATGACTTATAAACTATCTTAACATTTCTAACGCGTATCCAACTGATATTTCGCCAGTAATTAATTCCATTAGTGAACTGGTTATGAATTCATCATTTTCAATTGCTATTTTTGTTCTAGTTCTAACTGGATTAATCTTTTTATTTTTCGATAATTTGACCAAAACGTTCAGGAGACGCATTATGTTTGTGAATTTTTTTTAAATTTAATTTTGCTATGCCAAGACTCCGACACGTTATTGGTTCGGTGCCTTTAGCCGAAGACAGTTTCGACAGTTTTAACAATATCATTCTTCAGCCAAAAACGTTGCAAGTAATTTTTAAAAATTTCTGGACTTTAATGTTTTTGGTGTTGCACCGTGATTTAACATATTCCCACCCCTCCAAAAGTCGTTCACTTGGTAATAATGGCAATACTGAACACCGTGACACAACTTTAGCTTGAGGTTTACTTTTTGTAATGCCGAATATCTTTTTGCCCATCCTCCACATAGCTTGCTGCCAGTGATAATAGCACCCTATAATCTCAATGTCGGGAAAAACATTATGTATGGAATTTAAAGCTACAAGTTCAAAATCACATTGATACTTTATACTGGTCCCCAGTTTGAAACTGGGATTATAATATATTGAAAAGGGCTGTACACGTTTCGGTTTTCTTATCACTCAGTAAAGCGTAAATTATTGGTTTTGTTTTAGTTGTACTAGCAGTACCTACTGCCTAATTCAGCGTGTATTGTAAAAAATCAACGAATGAAAATGGGCTACAATCGAATATTGCGTCACCAAATATTTCCTTTGTTTGCTCAATTTTAGCTCTATTTTCTTCCATACAGAACACCAAATTTGTTGTGTCTTGATAATAATATTCTGCCAACACTAAACTTCGGTGTTGCAGTGGAACTTGTACTTCATGAAATGTTTTAAAATTATTTTTAGTAACTCCAGCTTATTCATTCCGCGCGGTATAAAGACGATGCTTGACACTGTTGAATTCCGGAAAGGGATTTAATAGATACAATAATAGTTCCATTTATCCATCCAGCTCTCTTTCGCCTCTTCATATACCTAATTGTGTAATAGAACGATCAGCCTCCGATCTTAAACTGTCTAGAGATTCGGTTAGTTCATTTGATATAATATCCGGACATGTATGAGACATGTTTTTTGTTACAATCTGTTCCTGTAAGAATGGGAATACAAACGTTAAAGCAAATGATGAATTTAAATTATACTACTTTTACGACAGCCAGCATAAAAATTTCAGAAAAAAAACGATATTTACTTTGTTAATAGTTAGGTATACTCGTAGATCTTTGGCACCATCTTGGCACTGATTTTTCCGTTTCAAATTTTTTTATACGTCCATGGTTTCCAAGAACAGTTCCAAAGAGATGATTCATTTCTTTAAACAGTTTGCTTGTAATACTGATGATTTTTGAACAGCAAAACACTACCTTTCTTTCTTTTAATTATTTTTACCTTATTTTACATGTTAGCAAATTAATTAACTAAACAAAAAAATATTCAATTTCAGTGCGTACTTGCTTGTAAATAATTATGTCAAAATGACAAAGAGAACAAATGAATAAAGATTACATTACATACTATTTGTGAAAAAATTATTAATACAGGAAAAAGCTTGGAAAAAGTATGTGATACGCTGACGTATGCTGTTATTATGGATTTATATTTTTCATCGATTTATTCAGAAGTCCAGGAAACAATCCCTAATGCCATGGAACCACGGGTAATTAAAATTACCCATGGACCCGGTAATGGGTCGACTCACCGGTACCACGAGTGATTAAATGAAGTGGACGTCTGAATTATCAAAATTAAATAAAGTCGAAATTTTACAGAACTCTTTGTTTCATTTTGAACTAAACTAGAGTACCTTATTACTAACAATTAACGAAAAATGAGAAGAAAATTAACATCTTATCAATAATCAGGAAATTCAAAGTCAAAGATAATAAGAAATTCAAAATACAACTGACCACACATTCATCGCGCATCTCGCAAAAGACACAATCAAACTAAACATGTGAGGTCAATTCAAAAATCAGCATTAGAGCATAACAAAACACAAAGCAGGAATCTTATTCGTGGCCTGTGGCTTTTCACTAAGCCCCATCAAGAAACCCCATGTTTGTTTCACTGAATTCTCCTGAATTCCGAGTCCCACGGACTCTATGGTCTTTAAAAGACCCAACCTCCGCCAGTTCCACCCGCGCACCGCGCATCCACGGACTACTATAAGCAGATACTGACTTCTAATGGACTACGGCTATGAAATGGCTACTGATACGGTTCGACCAGCCGAACCAAGATTCCCCACTATCACTCGACTCAACGTCTTCTACTTCAAGTGGCTATCATGCATGTACTTGTAAATACGCTTGAAATTTAATGCTCTCAATGTGTAGCGATCACCGTCTAGAACCTCTATGACCTCAAACGGTCCCTTAAATTTTGGATCTAGCTTTGTAAAGTAATTTGGTCAGAAATCAATGGTAATGGATAACGATCTGTCACTGTATTATTATTAAGCTCTCTATAATCTATGCACATACGGTCTGATCCATCACACTTTTTAACCAAAAGGGCTGGACTAGCAAACAGCGAACTACTGGGTAGTGATTGATTAATTAGCATTAGCATTCATTTTTAGCATGCGAATGCTAATTTATAGCCTTTAGCAATTAGCTTGCTAATAATAAAGAATTCACATGGTATGAGATTTATGCGAATTCGCATTCATTTACATTACTACTACTGGGTCTAATTATTTAGGCTTGCAACAGTAAATTAACCCTATCGAGCATGATTCGACGTTCGTCCGGAGACAGTCTGTAAAGACGTCTTTGCACTGTACGATTAAGTTCTATCAATCTTACTTCCAAGTAGGCATTGCAATCGAATAGTTGAACATCATTCGAATACTAAAAATTATCGAATATTTGCAATCCCTAACGCACCAGTGTTAAGACGCGTTGTCGGAAAACCGTTAATAAAAAGTCAGAGTATAATTCTAAGATGTTTACAAGATCACGTCTTCTATCAACTGGTAAATCTGTGTCAATTTTATCAAAATTATTATTTATTGTCGTAGTCTGATTAGCTTTACACAGTTTTCTCTCTAGTCAAAGTTAATTCAGTTGCAGTCATGCTCACACAAAAACCGTTATTCAAAATGTCTCGACCTAATAGGATGATCTCCGCCATGAAATAGTAAATTTTTACCTGACACAGCAATTGCAGTACTATTCACATTTTTATTGCCTATACTAACTAAAGATACCACATCATTTACTTTTCTACCTCTAAATTGACAAGTAATACCTACTCTCCTTCATTAAAGAACATTTGGCACCAGAATCAAAATCAAATTTGATACAATCACCAAAATGCTTTAATGTTCCTGATTGAGGCTCGACGATGCATAGGTCAACTCGTCTCTCCGCCGGTACAGCAGCGCTAGACCCGCCCGCTGTGGTACAGCAGTGTCCGCCCTGGAGCCGCCCACCGAGCAGCGACCGGCGATGCGGCCCGGCGCGCCACACCCGAAGCACACCAGCGAGCCGCCGCTGGCTTGTAATGCGCCCATTTTTTTTTGTAGCTGAAAATATGAGAAAACACCGCGGTTAGTAACGCAAATTTTTAAAAGGGCATTTAAATTTGTATAGGTACTGAAACGGCCTTCCCTGTATAGGTTATCTGCGTCAGCCATGTAGATGCGGAGATGAAGGGCTTCCCTTCAACGCCTTGCTTATTGTCAAAATAATATTGATCAATATGGCTTTCAAAAAAGCAAATTCACTACACTAGCCGTCTTCTCTCTAGGACTATTCTTTGATTTGTCTAAAGCTTTTGACCTAGTGTCACATGACTGATTACTACAAAAGCTGGAGATAAGCGGGATAAGGGGACAAGCACTTCAGTGGATATCGTCATATCTTAAGAACCGACAGCCACGTGATATGATTACAACATTAGATAAAAACAACGTCATGATGCAATACTCATCCGAGTATAAATGCAACAATTTTGGCGTTCCACAAGGAAGTGCCTTGGGCCCAATATTGTTCCTACTCTATATAAATTCAATCACAGATATAACAAATCATAAATGTATACTATTCACCGATGATATTTACATTATAGTGACGTCCGATAAAAAGACTAATACAATTTACGACTATGAAACAGAAATTAACAACACGATTGACAAATTAATCGTATGACTTGATATGAATAATTTACAAATTAGTTTAGATAAGTCTGTTTATATACATTTTAATAAATCTAATAATAATAAATACAATTTGAAACTTGACATACCAAAACTTAAACGAAGCGACAGTTAGGCAATCGCCTGAGTAGCGTAATCGCTGACTAATGCAGCGGATGCGCCCGTGCGTCATTAACAAACTGCACACTTGCACATTTGCGGATTATAGTAATAAGTTTACTTAATAGAAATATAATAATTGTAAATTAGTCTTGTAGAACATTCCAACCAATAAACATTGTTTTAATTCAAATAAAGTATTTTTTAATAGTAATTTCGTTCACCGTAACTTAACTGGCGCAGTCGGTAGGATCGCGACACTCTAATTAAAATACAACTCTTCGGTAAAGAGTGAACGGTATCTATCGTTATCTTCGCGATCGCAAATTGAATCTACGAAGGCGAGCAACCTGCGGGAGTCCTAGAGAATTGGGAGACCTGCTGTTCTACAAGGCCCGGCTAGAGATGCAGAATGGTGAGTGCTTGTTGTGTACCCAGTTTCCCATGCTATATTTCCTGCTGTATTTTTATAAAAGTTACCTGTGTGTTTGTTTATAGGCTAAAATTGCTATAGGCAAATAACGTTAGTTAAATGAGTTTATTATGTTCATTTTAATTTAGGTCTTTATGTATGCGTGCTAAAATCGCGGTATACATTTTGCATTCCACAGCAATTAATTCTGTAACAAGAGATATTTACTCGTTTACGTATTCGCTATAATCGTGATTCGTATAAAATAATTAAAATAATTTCAAGCTGACTTCTTAGGGAGTAGGCAGTATTAGGTATTAGACATAATCTCAATAGTATTTTATATTGAACTAGAATTGATTTCCTTTTGTATTCCGGTTTTATAATTAAATCAAGATGGCTATGGCAAGCATTGATCTAGCGACTTTTAAGTTCGTTTCGGAACTGTTGCCAAAATACGAGGGCAATCCTAAAACATTAAATTACTTTATTAGAGAAGTTGAAAATGTGATGCTATTACTGGATCCACAAGTTAGGGTGAACCCTGCTATTGTAAGTTTAATTAAAAGCAAACTAAGCGGTTCGGCGATCAATGCAATAGCATCCGAAGAAACTGTTGATAGCTGGCAGACAATTAAGGCTGCGCTGACGCGTAGATTAGGCGAACCACGTAACGAAATACAACTGATGCAAGAACTAACGCGTTTACGTCGTAATTGAAATGAAGACGCTGAGACGTTTGGTAAACGACTAAGGGAAATTTTAGACACCTTAAACGTAGTAGGTAGGCATACGGATAAGTCATATTATGAGAGTATGGTCATAGACCAATACGTTAACCATTTGGACTTTCACGTTTCTATTGGCGTGCGGATTGCGCAACCTACGACTCTTGAAGCAGCTATAGTAACGGCTAGGCAAGAGGAAGCACGTTTGGCATTCAATAGATTCAATAATAGTTTTAATGCACTTTCCATCCAAAACAAACCGAAAGAAATACCCAAGCCAAACCAAACGGTACCCCAAAATAATAACTTTCCCCCGCGTAATAGCTGGAACATAGATCAGAGACAACAGAGGGGTCAAGGCTTACCCCAAAGAAGACCCGCTTCAGGTAACGTAAGACCTAGTGGTTCTGGTACTTTCAGAAACTCAGGTAATTTTAGATTTCAGCCGAATATACCTCGCCAGCAGGTGAACCCGCCGCAAAAAGTGTCTGACTTCACCATGAGATCGATAAGTAAGCCCGAAGCACCGCGTTTTGCTTCTGAAGAAATGTTTTATACACAGCACAATCAAGACCAGTGTTACCCGGACTACAATGCCTACTCTGAAGGTGAGTACAATAATAATTTACAACCTAGTGGTGAAGACTACAGTTACACGCAGGAGGTGCCCGTGGACGAACCAAACCATCAGGATTTTCCCCAGAGCGAGCAACCATTGAACCAAAGCTAGTAAAGACTGTTCACCTCAACAACCAAGGTAAAGACCATCTTCCTTATATAGAGTTGCCGGAATTTCAAGGTAAATTCTTATTAGACACTGGAGCTTCGCGTTGTATGATATCACCCGATGTAATAGCCAATACCAATCTTAGACACTGCGTCGAGCGCGAGCCATTTCAAGTAAAAACTGCGCACGCTGTTACTCGTCATGAACACGTTGCTATTTTACCTTTACCTCCACAGTTTAAGACAGACATATATCATAAATTCTTACTCTTCGATTTTGACCCAAAGTATAAAGGACTAATAGGGATGGACCTGTTAAAAGAACTAGGGTGTAACATAGATTTTAAAAATAAGTTATTGCGAACTTATAACACCGAAATACCAATTTATTTTGACTATCCAGTAAAAAAACTCAAAATTTAACCTAATTGTGAAAAGTTTATAACAGTAAAAACAAATTGTATGGACGGTAATTATATCTACGATGACTTTAATTGGTTTAAAGGATTAAAATCACCCGCCGCTGTAGTAACGGTAAAAAATGGAATTTTTAAAACATCTGTAATTAACTTAACCGATAAAGAACAAGTAATTAATAACAATTGCCACTTACCCCTTGAGCCTTTACCACCACAATTGATAAATCAAAATAAAACACACAAAATTAACACCCTTCAAACTAAAACTGACATTGACAAAGAACTTTACGAAAACTTAAAGAAAATTAGAATCAGCCACATGAATGAAGAAGAAAAACGTGAGGTTACCAAAATTTGTTATCAATATCGTGACGTATTCTACTCTGAGAACATACCGTTATCTTTCACACATACTGTAAAACATGAATTAAGACTAACTGACGACACACCTATTTTTGTTAGAAACTATAGATAAGCCCCGCAACAACGTACAGAAATTAAAAAACAAATAGATAATTTATTAAAACAGGGAATTATACGGGAAAGTATTTCACCCTGGTCTTGCCCTGTCCATATCGTCCCAAAAAAACCCGACGCCTCAGGGAAGGTCAAATGGAGACTTGTTAGATAAATTGAACGATAGAATTGTTGAAGACAAGTACCCGTTACCGAATATCAACGATATACTTGATAGATTACGGCGCGCCCAATATTTTACAACCCTTGATCTAGCAAGTGGCTACCATCAGTTGGAAATGCACCCCAACGACACAGAAAAAACAGCGTTTACTACAGAAAGAGGTCACTATGAGTTTTTAAGAATGCCGTTTGGGTTGAAGAATGCTCCGAGCACTTTTCAGCGGCTTATGGACCATATTCTTAGAGGAATAGATAACGTATTCACATATTTAGATGACGTCATAATAGCAGCCACCTCACTTCAGAATCATAACGAAAAACTCAAGTTAGTACTTCAGCGATTCAGAATGCATAACCCCAAAGTACAATTAGATAAGTCAGAATTCCTACAAAAACATGTGAATTTTTTAGGACACGAATTGACTGACCAAGGACTACAACCCAACAAAGACAAAATAAAAGCAGTTTTAAATTTCCCCGTACCACGAACACAAAAGGACATAAAGTCTTTCCTAGGATTAGTAGGTTATTACCGAAAATTCATTAAAGATTTCGCGAAGCTTACAAAACCGTTAACAGCCTGTCTTAAAAAGAACGCAAAAATTGTCCATAGTAACGAATTTTTAGACGCAGTTAACAAGTGTAAACAAATTTTGACCAATGCCCCAAAATTACAATACCCTGACTTTGACAAACCATTTATCTTGACAACAGATGCATCTGACTTTGCGTTAGGCGCAGTTTTATCGCAAGGCAATGTTGGTGCTGATAAACCAGTAGCTTTTGCTTCAAGAACGTTATCAGAAACCGAGACTCGTTACTCGACAATAGAGAAAGAACTACTCGGGATAGTTTGGGCTATCAAATATTTTAGGCCTTATTTGTACGGTCGGAAATTCACCATCTATACAGACCATAGACCTTTGACATGGCTGATGTCTTTAAAAGACCCCAACTCAAAGTTAACACGTTGGAAACTAAATCTAGCGGAGTACGACTATAAGGTACTTTATAAAAAGGGTAAACAAAACACTAACGCGGATGCATTATCCAGAGCCAAAATCTTTCACAACAGCATAGATTCTCTAGCTGTCAATTTTGATGATAACGACAATGACGAGATTATAAACAGAATATTTGAGAACGCCCGTAGACAAGCAGAGACAAATAACGACCGAAACGACAACAATGACGGACTTAACAATGATAATACCGATGTACCTATCGACAATAGTAACTACCCTGGTAATAATAACGACGTAGAAGAACACGGAACAGACTCAATGAGCATTGTTACAGTAGACCCTGACCAATTAGTCTCGACAAATCATACCCAACCCGATAATGAAAACAATGGCATCCCGATTTTATCTGATGCAATAGATAAACAACTGAAACAATTATACAGGATGATTGGAAGATGGGTGCAAAGCTTTAAGGTGAAGATAGTATAGACAATTTAGAACCATTTAAGCCATGGTTGTCTTAGACGAAGTCTTACCAAATTTTTTTAACCAAATTTTTAAGTTTTTCTTCGGAAATTCTCAAAATTTAATGTAAACTGCATAATTATGGCCAAATTGAATGATAAATGAATTAATTTTTTATTTATTTAATTAAAGTAATGTGTAAGCAACCAAGCAAAACATGTTTTAGGCTTCTGTGTCATTAGATTTTTTTTTACAGATATTTAAAGCTCAGAAAAAAAAAAATTGTACAATACGTCTTTTAAACCTTATTTTTAAAAAAAACGGAGGGTGCTTTTTTTGTTCAAACCTTTTTGAAGACATGCTTGATAATCGCTCTTTATTTTGAGGTATTATTTATGCGGATATCTTACAAATTATTGAAATTAGGCCCTACAAACCAATTCGAGGGAGAAATTTTAAATTTTAGGCAGTCTAACAAAACACAAAATTTTTGCTTAAAAGAATACTTTATGTGCTCGAAATGATAACATTGTTCAATTCTAAGAATTTTTAGCACATGCAGGAACCAATTGAGGGGAACGCATTGAGGGGATTCTCTAAACAATGGCCACCGAGCGCGGTGCGACGGCATTTCCAGGTAGAACGCCCAATGAATAGCAAAAAGCGATAAGAGTTGGTTTTTACAGCAAAATGGTCTTAGTTACTGAGGGAACAAAGTCGTTTTTCTTTAGTCAGGGTCAGTCGGTCTGTGATGAAGCCGTTACATCTTTTAATTATTAGTCAAACTACTGCCCTTGTGAGTGGACGTTGTCGTGTTGATTCACAATTTACCGTGTTCAGTTGTAGCCCTTTGCGTTCCTGCACGTGTTGTTTGCGTTAGTTTTGAACTTTTTTGTTTCACCGTGTCCAGTCGTAGCCTCGCGCTCCTGCACGTGTTGATTTTTGACTTAATTGTGTTGAGTTGACATTTAGTGCGCTCCTGCGCCGTTTTTCTTAATTGTTAAGTGACTATGGCTACTTTTTCCAATCAAGAATATGCGGATATCGTATTTATGTACGGTAGAGCAGACGGCAATGGATCTTTGGCGCGACGGATGTATCAAGAGCGCTATCCGAATCGCAGGATACCGAATGTCCGAGTGTTTTACAACACGTTTCGTCGTCTTGCCCAAGATGGGTTTCACCGCGTGGAACCTGGAGTCAACCCGGGCAGACACGAAACTGCCGTCGACGAAGACATTTTAGCAGCATTTCAAGCGGATCCTACTACCAGTACTAGAGCAGTAGCTCGAAATTTAAACATTTCTCAATGGAAGGTGTGGCATACAATGCACCAAAATGATAAGTATCCGTTCCATGGCAGGAGTGTGCAAGGTCTAGTAGAGCAAGATCCTCAAAGAAGAATTCAGTTCTGCCGTTTCCTCCTCAACAGAGACATCGAAGATGCGTGGTTTCTGAAATCAATCTTGTGGACGGATGAAAGTAAATTTTCAAGGGAAGGTATTACAAACTTTCACAACATCCATGAATGGGCTGACGCAGACAACAATCCACATTTTAAGAAGCAGGTGTCATTTCAGATGAAATTCTCTGTGAATGTATGGGCTGGAATAATTGGCAGAACATTGATTGGGTCCCACTTTTTGCCTGATCCATTGAATGGGGAAAATTATTTGCAATTTCTGCAAATTGATTTACCACTGCTGGTAGAGGAATCAGGTGTCCCGATCTTCGAAAGAGACCGAACAGTCATCTTTCAGCAAGACGGCTGTCCAGCGCATTGGACTTTAAATGTAAGGGAACACCTCAACAATTGCTTTCCTGATAGCTGGATCGGCAGGGATGGACCCATCCCTTGGCCCGCTCGCTCCCCAGATCTGACCCCGTTGGACTTTTTCGTGTGGGGCCGGGCCAAGGAACTGGTGTATAACAACATAAAAATAAACACTAGAGAAGAATTGATACAAAGAATAAATTCAGCGTTTGAGACAATGAAGCAGGAGATGATGTTGAAAATAACGACTACAGAAGTTAGAAGACGGGGCCGTGCTTGTATTAGGAATCACGGCCGTCATTTTGAACATGAAAAATAAATAATTTTAATTCAAATGTTGTTTTAATTAGTCTGCCTAAAATAAAAAATTTCTACCTCAAATTGGTTTGTAGGCCCTAATTTCAATAATTTGTAAGATATCCGCATAAATGATACCTCAAAAGAAAGAGCGATTATCAAGCTTGTCTTCACAAAGGTTTGAACAAAAAAAGCACCCTCCGTTTTTTTTTTAATAAGGTTTAAAAGACGTATTGTACAATTTTTTTATTTTTTCTTAGCTTTAAATGTCTGTAAAAAAAATGTCTAATGACACAGAAGCCTAAAACATGTTTTGCTTGATTGCTTACACATTACTTTAATTAAATAAATAAAAAATGAATTCATTTATCATTCAATTTGGCCATAATTATGCAGTTTACATTAAATTTTGAGAATTTCCGAAAAAAAACTTAAAAATTTGGTTAAAAATATTTGGTAAGACTTCGTCTAAGACAACCATGGCTTAAATGGTTCTAAATTGTCTGTACTATCTTCGCCTTAAAGCTTTGCACCCATCTTCCAATCACCCTGTATATTAGATCTACCCCGGGTTCCGGGTATATGATTGCAATTTGGCTACTTGTATTAGAGTGTGTTTTTTTTTTTTTTTTTCGTCAATTTGTATTTTATTTTTGTAATGTGTGTTTTGTTTGTGCAGAATAAACAGTTTTTCTTTCTTTTTCTTTTCTTTCTAACATATAGAGTAGACAATAGATCAACTAATTCTAGGACTGTTATTAAAGACGTTTTCATCCCTGTAAACAATACGGAACCCGAAATCATCAGGTTCCTAAAAGAGCACACAATAGCAGACCATATCTTCCACTGCTATTTCTACGATGAAAATCTATACTTGGTCTTCTCGAGAGTCTACACTACAATTTTCAATAACAGAGGTCCTAAACTTATAAGATGTACATCACGAGTTACCCTTGTTGAAAACAAAACTGAGCAACAAGAACTCATTAAGCGATATCACGAAGGCAAATCGTCGCATAGAGGTATTCAGGAAACGTATAAACAACTCCACAGAAATTACCACTGGCCCAATATGCTATTGTCAATTCAAAGATACATTAATCAATGCGACATGTGTTTAAGAGCTAAATACGAAAGAAACCCCCACTAACGTTAACAGAGACACCTACGAAACCGTTTCAACATCTGTTTATGGACCTATATTCCACTGGAGGTGCGACGTTCCTGACAATTATAGATAATTTTTCAAAATTTGCCCAAGCTGTACCGCTAAATGCTTCAAGCAGCGTTCATATAGAAGCTTTATTACAAATATTTTCCATATTAGGATTACCTCTGAAAATTACCACAGACTCAGACTCGAAATTCGACAACGACACGAAATATGCGCGTCTCACGACATTAACATACACTTCACGACTCCTTACAATCCGAATTCAAACTCACCCATTGAACGCTTCTAGTCTACTATTGCTGAAATAATAAGAATTCAGAGAATGACAAATAAAGATGACCCTATACAATTACTGATGAAGTACGCCATTATTGCCTACAATAATGCCATTCATTCTACGACAGGCTATACACCGCGCGAGCTCTTATTTGGTCATACAGCATCTAGAAATCCACTAGAACTATATTATCCTAAGGAGTTCTATCAGGACTATGTCCTCAACCATCGCAAAAATGCAGAAGCAGTACAGGAGTGCATAGCAGCCCACGTATCTAAAAATAAAGAGCAGGTGATAGAAAAACGGAATCAGGCTGCTGAGGCGATCACGTTTAAGGTAGGTGAAATTGTATATAAGCAGGTTGCAAAGACTACGAGGAGTGACAAAACGAAGCCAGTATTTAAAGGTCCGTATAAAATCAGTCACTTTTATCCTAATAATGTCACTGAAATCATAGGAAGCCACCCCAACTCAAAATCCATCAGAGTTCATTTCAAACTTTTACGAAGACAACATCTTGTTCCAGGACCCTCGTCACAGGAACCTTCCTGTTCTACACAACCGCCAACCTGACTCTTAACCCCGTAGATAACGTCAACGGCATCCTTTTATTAGTTTTTTTAGTAGCAGTTTGGTATGTGCTAACTCTCAGACTAAACATGCTTTTACTAATCGATTTTATTTATTTTTAGGGCCCTACTTGTATAACAAGTTTAACAGAGTGCTTAAGATTTATAGTTTAAATTATAATAGGTGTAACTTACTAGTACAGGAATATTTGTCAAAATTTAATTACGCAGACACGGAAAAACTACTAGAAATTTTAAAATAATAGCTCTCTCGACCTACTCTAATATAAGTCTATTCCTTTAGCTAATTAATAATAGTGTCTACTTTATCTACTTTAATATTATTTGTTAATTTATTTAAACATAATATTATCTTACATAATCTAGTTTTAAAAATAATATCCCCAAAGAGTTACTTTTAAGTCATTGAAAATATTATGTCTCCTTTTTAATTTAACTTAGTAATAAACCTATTGTTGTCTTCATTTTAAATGTTTGATGTAAATCGATGGCCTGAAACACAGGTTTTTCATAAACCTAGTTCAGGCAGGTCTACATTACAGTTAGAATTACATTTTTCCCTGGTTGTAATAAATCTAAATTATAATTTTACTTTACTTTATACTTGAATAAATTTTATTTTATTTTATTTATTTATTTTATTTATTAAAACAAGGTCAAATTTTGAAGCAAGTAGATACGGTTAGTTTGGCCTGCGTATATAACATATCCTATTTACATGAAACCACTTTAAAACTTATATCCTTATATGCCAATACTAAAGCTGCGTAATAAAAAATAACGGACAATTAAATAGGGCGTACAAAGATCAAATAGATAATAGCTTAAGTTCAATAGGTAAGAAAATAGTGTTTATTGCACCGCACCATAGGTTTAGACGTGGTTTTATTAACGGCCTAGGCTCCATCGTTAAAACCATAACAGGCAATTTAGATTATGAAGATGCTATTAAATTCGAAAATGAAATATCAAAATTACAAAATTCGGTAAATAAAAGTAATGTATCTCAAAAGCAATCATTATTCATAGCAAAACATGCATTTGAAGAGTATAGTAAACAGATTAAGCTTTTAGACGACAACCAGAAAAAACTAAGCCTAACTTTAAGAAATACCACTTTTAATAATAATATTATTAATATTATTTATATAACACCAACGTCAACAAAAGTCACAAATTTCGTTTTCATATTATTTTCAGTTCTTTTAATTTTAGACGCAGTTTATTTTATTTTATTTGGAACTCTACACTACCTTCACCCCCAAAATAACCACAACATGAAAAAATAGCAAAATGAACCATTATCTAGACTTTCATCAAAAACTGCCGAGGTGACATCTGTCATGTCACCTCCGATAAAACATGGATTAAGAAAACGGAAAAATGTTGACGAGAGCAGCTAAACGACGAGCACGCCCACCACCTCCGGACTCTTCGCTCAGCTCCGCCTCGCCGCCGCCGGTACCCAGCCCCACCGTGAGCGCTGTGACGACACCGGCCGTGGTAGTTGCGTCGAGCTCGAGCGATGAGTATTTTTCCCCGCCGACGTCGCCAACACCTGTACGTCGGCAGGGGAGAGGCCGGCCACCAGCGAGCTTGGGACCTCGAGGCAATCAGGCCCCGAACAGGGTCCCCGCTGCCGGTGGAAATGTGTCGCGCATACGATGGACCCAGTCCATGAATGAAAATGTGATGCGCGCATATTATGGGGCTACAGAGGGAGGAATTAATCTTACAGCGTACCGGGGTCGGATGCTCTCTCTGTTTCAGGTACTTGAACCAGCCATCAACGTCACGGCCCAACGATTGTCGGATCAAGTGCGCGTCATTCAACACAATCATAGATTGGATGACGCTACACTTGATCGGCTACGCTCGGAAATGCAGAGTAGCTCTGCTAGTAACCCTCCCCCATCCCAGAATGTCGTGCATGCGCCTGCTGAAGTTCCACTGCGGGAAAATCAGCATGCTGTGGAGGAGGACACCAGGGCTATATCTGCAGATAACCTATGCAATGTGGAATTAAGGAGCGTACTGGAGGATGCAATCCGTGAGTACCGGTTCACATTACCTGACCTTAGACCACGGCTACCACGTTTGCCCATGAATAAAAAAAACAGAGCACTGGTGTGTGCCCTGGATGCGCTGTTACCAAATTTCATTGAAAGTAGCGCAGACCTTTGCGATACACACTCAATCTTGTATTGTACGGCTGTTGCGGCATGTCGTATAGCTCGTGTCAAATTTCCAAATACTGACCAAGCTGTACAACCGAAACCCGCCGCACCAGCCTGGCAGTGCAGGATTGAGCGTCGTATTAATGAGGCCAGGGTACTCATCGGGAAGCTTATCTGCTTCAGGGAGGGCAATACACGCCCAAGGGTGATGCGCTTTGTGAGGCGGGCGTTCTCGGGAACTAGTATTAGTCCTCTAGAATATGTATCCCGTGTCACAGAGCGCATCGACTTCCTGAAGCAGAAAGTTTATGCATGGGCAAACCGTATCCGTCGGTATAAGCGAAGAGTGGATCGGTACACTCAGAACCGCATGTTCCAGAGCGATGAAAGGTGGGTATACAGAGCATGGGAGCGGCCCATTCCCACTCAAGGTGTGACTGACGTACGTCTGCTGGATAAAGAAGCCATGAGTGCTTTTTGGCGAAGCATTTGGTCGGTGCCCGTTAGTCACACTGAAGGTGATTGGATGCGAGTTGTTGAACAGACGTGTGATTCAATACCAGACATGGAGGCTATTACAATTAGTCCTCTGGATGTGGCCCGTGCAGTCCGTCCGTTGCCTAACTGGAAATCTCCAGGACCGGATGGACTGCACAATTTTTGGATTAAATGGCTACAAATGTCACACGCCTGTTTAGCCTCGCAATTCCAATCATCTTTAGAGACTGGGTCGCTTCCACTGTTCTTTACGACAGGAGTTACCCACCTGCTCCATAAATCAGGTAGTATTGCGGAACCTAAAAACTATAGACCAATCACATGTTTGCCAACGGTCTATAAAGTCCTTACATCCATTCTTAGAGCTAAAATTGCACATCACATTGATTGTAACTCAATTATGTCTGTGTCTCAGAATGGATGTAAGAATAGGTCCCGTGGTACTAAGGAGCTACTCCTTATAGACATGGCCATAAGCCAACAGGTTCGTAGATCCCGTAAGGATTTGTCGACATGTTGGATAGATTATAAGAAGGCCTATGACTCGGTGCCACATACATGGCTCATTAGGGTGCTGGAGTTGTACAAGATAGACGCAACTCTACGCACCTTCTTGATGTCGTGTATGAGGCAATGGAGGACGGTCCTTCTCTATCCAGGATGTCGACGGATCCAGGGGACCGATGAACCGATCAGGATTGAGCGGGGAATATTTCAGGGCGATAGTTTGAGTCCACTTTGGTTTTGCTTAGCCTTGAATCCTCTTAGCACATTGCTGGAGGATTCAGGTCTAGGCTATCGGTTGAAAAGAGGTGGTCAGGTGATATCTCACCTCCTTTACATGGATGACTTGAAACTCTTTGCCCCCAACAGTTTGCGACTGATGGAGCTACTGAGAGTAACAGAAACGTTCAGTAGCGCCATCAGGATGGAATTTGGTGTGGACAAATGTGCGGTCATGCATGTAAAGAGAGGGGGGATTACGGAATCCGTGGGAATCCAACTCTCGGATTCCATACACCTTAGATCCCTCTCTTCAACCGAAACCTACAAGTATTTGGGTATGTCGGAAGCATTAGGCATCAATACTGCCGATATGAAGCAATCGTTGAGGGAGCGCTTCTTTGGCCGCCTGAATAAAGTGTTAAATAGTCTTTTATCAGGCGGAAACAAGGTGCGTGCCTTCAACGGTTGGGTCATGCCGGTTTTAATGTATTCTTTCGGCATACTCAAATGGACTCAGACGGAACTTGACGCTCTGGATAGGAAGGTCCGTACATTGCTGACGGCATATCGGATGCATCACCCACGGTCATCAGTAATGAGACTGTACCTCTCGCGGAAGTGTGGGGGTCGCGGCTTCTTAAATGCTAAAACCCTCCACAACCGCGAGATTTGCAGTCTCAGAGAATATTTTCTTCAAACTGACGTGGAGATGCATCGAGATGTGGTCGCAGTGGACAAGGGCCTTACCCCACTCTCCTTGGCGAAAGAGAACTGGCGCAAACCTGCAGTACTTGATACCAACGATCGTCAGGAAATATGGCAAGGCAAAGAGCTTCACGGACGCTTTTTCCGGGCCCTCCATGGGCCTGATGTAGACTTTTTGGCGTCTGTATCCTGGCTACGTTTCGGCGACCTCTTTGGGGAAACCGAAGGTTTTGTCTGTGCAATTATGGATGAAGTTATTATGACGAATAATTATCGGAAATACATTGTTAAGGACGGTACGGTTGACATCTGTCGGGCATGCCACCGTCCCGGTGAATCAATCCGACATATTGTTTCCGGTTGTTCTCGTCTTGCTAACGGCGAGTACTTGCACAGACACAATCTAGTGGCTAGGATTATCCACCAGCAACTTGCCTTGCAGTACAACCTTGTGGAAATCGAAGTACCATACTACAGGTATGTGCCCGACCCAGTTCTCGAGAATGGGCATGCCACATTGTACTGGGATCGATCTATCATCACTGACAGGACTATTGTAGCCAATAAACCTGATATTGTGGTGATAGATCGACGAGAGCGCCGTGCAATGATTGTTGATATCGCTGTCCCTCATGACGAGAATCTCGTGAAAGCTGAGAATGATAAAAAGATAAAGTATCTTGACTTAGCACACGAGGTTGTCGACATGTGGGATGTGGACTCTGCAATCATTGTACCGATAATCATTACGGTCAATGGCCTAATAGCGAAGAGCCTCGACCAACACCTCAGGAGGCTCTCATTACGCGGCTGGGTCAAGGGCTTGATTCAGAAAGCAGTACTCCTCGACACGGCACGCATAGTGAGGAGGTTCCTCTCTCTAGAGCCCTAACCACCGGCAGCTTGGACCTTGTTCCTGATGCCGATGGACTACTGTTTTTTGTATTTTTAAATGTTTTTCTTTTTTAATGTTTTTTATAAAAAATATTTAAAAATATAATCAATATGTATGTTTAAGTAATAAATGAAAATAATATTATAGTAAATAGGTTGCACTTTCTAGATTTATATATACAAATAGAATTCAGCCTGCAATTGCTGTTAGACAAGCTAACAATTTTAGAAGACGCCATGACTTTTGCTCAGTTAGAAGTCATGCATCCAAGCGTTGTATCCCCACACATTCTTTTAAACGAAATATTAGTTATTCAAAAATCATACAATTTTAGACCAGTGGATAGCGCTACTATTAGCAATATACATAGCTTAGAGAAGTCTATTAGTGTAAAAGCTTATAGCACAGATCACACATTGACGTTTATATTAGATATTCCTTCCATCGATACAAACCAATACGACCTAATCCATCTCTACTCCATTCCCGACAAGCAAAACCTGGCAATCATTCCTAAATCCAAATACCTGGTACTGGGCACCAACGATTACTCGTACCTAGAAGAAGACTGCAAACAGATCACACAAGATACACAACTCTGCACGTCGTTGAACACCCAGCCTGTCGATAAATCAGAAGACTGCATAATATCCCTTGTGAAACACCAAAACACAAACTGCACACGAGCCAAGATAGACCTCAAACAAGGAAGAATCCAGAAACTCCAAGACAACAAGTGGCTTATCATCCTGAAGGAAGAAGAAGTCCTAAGAAGTAAATGCGGAACTAAATCTGAATACAAGAGGATATCAGGAATACACATCGCCAGTATTACAAGTGATTGCCAAATGCAAGTACTTAACCGAACACTAACGACAAACATCAATACGGTCGCAGTAGACGAAATCATACCACTTCCTAGTAAAGCCGTCATTACAAAGGAGAACATCCATTTCAACCTACATTTAGAAGATATATCACTGGACAGTATTCACGAACTGATAGAACGAGCCGACAACTTACAAGAACCTACAATTGATTGGCAGACTATGATGGCTACGCCCAGTTGGTCAACACTAGGACTGTACCTCATCCTGATGACAATCCTTCTATGGAAGTTTTGGCAGTGGAAACAGCGACGACCAATACAGAATCAACCTCGCACCGAGGACGCTGCGGGAAGCTGCGGGACGCGCTTCCATCTTAAGGAGGGAGGAGTTAGGCAATCGCCTGAGTAGCGTAATCGCTGACTAATGCAGCGGATGCGCCCGTGCGTCATTAACAAACTGCACACTTGCAGATTTGCGGATTATAGTAATAAGTTTAGTTAATAGAAATATAATAATTGTAAATTAGTCTTGTAGAACATTCCAACCAATAAACATTGTTTTAATTCAAATAAAGTATTTTTTAATAGTAATTTCGTTCGCCGTAACTTAACTCGACGCAAAAGAAATTTCTTGGAGTAATAATAGATCAAGTCATAATAGATAAAGCACAAGTAAATGATATATCTAAATGAATAAATAAATTCGTATACGCACTCAGAAAGGTTAAAAATATAACAAACATAAAAAATGGTATCACTACGTATCATGCTTATGTTGAATCAATAATACGTTATGGGGTAATAGTACCGACAAAAATAGAGTACGAGTATTTGTTGCACAAAAAAAGTGTATTCTTGCAATGTATGGGCTTCAACCTGATGAATCTTGCCGGCCAATATTTAAAAAACTTGGTTTATTACCGCTACCCTCTGTACATATTTATAAAGTATGCATGTTTGTTAAGAAGCATAAAGACTTATTTAAAAAGGCAGAGGATGTATTTACGTTGCCCCACACTAGGATTTTCTGCTGTATTGTGGGTACATTTACAAACATTTAAACTCACATACACAAACAGCCACACCCGGAACAACTACTTGTAGGTCATACAAATATTTGTTTCGTGCGGGAATCGAACCCGCGACACGCAGCGCAGCAGTCAATCGCTTAACCACTGCCACCTCCGTAGTCACCTCCGTATATCCTCGATACCGGCGAGATCCTCACAGGCTTATATTAAATCACTTAGAATTTTATTATAAATTCGAACACACATGGCTAAACAGCCTTTATTATATTTAGCCAGTCTTGGTAAGTCATTTAAAAACTTTAGATTTTAGATTGTTGAAAAATGTATTACTCAAATGGTTAAACAACAATAATTTTTACAGCATGAAAGAATTTACTGACGGGAAACATTTTGTAATGTAACCAATAATATTTGCATGCTATGTTAAATGCAAAACATGTATGCTCTTTTAATGTATTTTTAAAACAACTTTATACACCATGTTTTATGCAAATAAATATTATTCCTATTTCTATTAAGAGCGGGGCGATGCATGAACTGCCCATACAAACGTAATACCAAAATCATTTGAAATTTGAGCATATTTCCACCATATTATGCTAATATTCGGATTTAGACAGTATTTGTCTAGGTTCCTACATCTTTTTTTTTCGAAAATACTTACCTAGTGTGAAGTTTTAGCGAATTGAATTTCACACATTTTTACAGCGTAAATGACATGTTTTCATGTATTTTTTTCTGTATTATAATCAAAAATATTTGAAATAATTATGCTGTATGCAGGAACATAGCTTATATTATCAAGTTACAAATTAGCGAAAAAATATCCGAAAAACATTAAGTTTTCATTCATCATTTTTGGTATTACGGAACACATCCAAATTTATCATAAATTTTCAATAGCTACGAGTAGTGCCATCGCGTCAAGCTTTCAATGTGTGCGCGGTCGTACTGCGCACGGTAGCTGTGTGAATCGCTCCGACAGGCACTCACACAAGCGCAACGACTCGGATTGTTTGTTGTCATCATCTATCTACTACGGCTTTCAGTGAAATTCTGTGTTTTATGATTACTTTACGTACAGTAAAGTAAGTAACGTATTTGTTTGCGAAATCGAAGGTATTGCAATAATTTTCTAACACTATTGACCTAAGCTATGAACTTGGATTTTGATTTGCCTTGTGATTTGGTATCGAGCTTATGTACCTACATTCTTACGAACTTTGTTTTGTTTACGGACTTGGAATATTATTTACGATCTTGGTTGGGATGTACCTCACAGTAAGTATTACCCAGTGATATATTATTATAAGTTAGGTACCTATCTGCCTTCATAGCTACTAATTGTTTTGATACTTTTAAACTCGGCCCAAGAACATAAAGAAAATTTTTTCTTGGGCTGTTTTGTACACACGGCTACAAATCAAGCTTTACGTTTCCAGTTTACGCTGACTTCTCATTGTAAGGAAATCCTATACAATGCGAGATCAGCTTATACTGGAAATGTATAGCTTGATCTGTAGCCGTGCGTACTAGTAGGTACCTAGTTATATTTTGTATAAATTAGGATTTACCTACCTATCTTTAGATAACATTAGACCTAACTAAATTTAAATGTGTTGAGGAGCAGTAAAAAGTCTAAGTTATACACACGGCCGAAACAAGCTGCTAACTGCGGGAAAGACGCCCGACCTTTTCTTTTGCTCTTATCTAGTTTGTACCTTACGCAATTGACATAAAGTTAATTATGCTTTGACCCAATTTGTAAATAAGTACCAGGGCTTCTAAGTACGTCCACCTGTAGCCAGCGCCAAAAACCAATTCTCAACATATTTTGAAGTATTTTCTTCCTGCGTCGAGATAAGGACTACAATCGCGTATGCAAAATAGATACTTCCATACGTACGTAAAAATACTTGCATAGGAAATTGTTCCGTGCGGTCTTACCGATAATGATCATGATCGCATTTGCGAAAAAGTAATGCAATCATTGAAAATATGATTGAGTAGTAGGTACTCGGTAAGTAGTTTGTAAACATCGCTGTCGCTCAGTGGAAAGCACAACCGACCGAGAGCGATGTATCATATTTTCTTATTGCTTCGAGAAGGCGCGCGCCGTGTCTTCTTTCCTAGAACATTGATCCGTAACGTAATGTAAATAAGGATCAAAATCACGTAGCGTCGACGGAGCGAGTAGCCGACTTCATCTAGTTTTTTTTTAATATTATTGACGTGTAAAAGTGTTTGTACAAACCTACAGAAATAAAATCATTTATCATGTCACTGTTCTGTTTCTTTACTCATATGACCGACCGGGCTTAGGTAATATTATCACAAGGACACTGCTGAGACTTACTGGAATTACTGGTACTGTGATGTTTATTCTGCACACCCGGTAGGGTGACCATACGACTGGATTTGTCTGGACAAGTGTAGCTTTATGGTTTCGGCCCGGTTTTTGCACAGATTTTTTTTGTGATATTCCGTTATTACACAAAACATTGATATAACTAAAATGAAAAGTTCAAAGTCTTTCTAGTTTATTTAATAATTCTGGGATTTTTATCTGGACTTTGGTGACCCTGGGGAGGAAGCTCCGATAATAACTGGCTAACTTTTTTTTAAACGACAGAAGCTATTCAGATATAGGCAGCTTGTGTCGATAAGAACTGGTAAATCGACTTCATTATAAACTGCATAAATATTTACAGTCTTCTAAATCAGTGTTTAGTGTGGATCTTAGACACTATGTATTCTGATTACCAGAATTGTATTTTTTGTCATTCGTTCAGTCGTTATTATATGGTCACCCTACACGACTATATATCACGTTGCGAGTTATAGATGAATAAATCCAAATTCAAATCGTTTATTGCGAACTACGTGTACAATGTTGGTGTTATGTTATCTATAACTATGGTGTTAGAACATAACTAAAAAGGCTTGGGATTGAGCTGCTCCAATTTTTGTACATATTGAGGTAGTTTATTTTTATTGTTTTTTTTTTTTTGTTTTTGCTAACTTTATTATTTTATAAACAGTGACATTTAATTATTATTTTATACACAATGACAGGAATATTTACTTGTAAAGTATTATATTATTTTAATTATTGTGAATGTGAAGACTATGTGGGTTATTGCATAATATTTTTTTTTCCCTTTCTTTTATTCTCAGTTAGTGTTAATCATGGTCTGGCAGTTTGAGTCATATAAGTGGCCTACCCAAATGGCCTTTCTTTGGTATTGATAGTCGCATCGTTGAGCTCCTTATATTCTGAGTAGAGCTGCACGATTACTGACAAATGCGTGCACTGACTGGTCAGGTCCACTCAACCTGTGTGGTTCTTTCCTCAAAAGACCATTTCAGACACCAATCTACATGGTCTTCACATGATCTGACCAAGATTATGTCTGGACTTTAAAAGAGACTATGACCTCTGAGTTTGTTTCGGCCTTTCTTCTCAGAGTAGTCAGATAGGAAACGCCGACCTCATCTAGTTTTTAAAATATGATTGACGTGTAAAAGTGTTTGTACAAACCTACTTACAGAAATAAAATCATTTATCATTTATCATTTAACTAAATAAATGTTTATTCAAAATCGTTTTTTATTATTCTTAGCTCAGAACTACGTTAGTATCTGTATTTACGGATATCGTCGATTTATAAAGTCTTTTCAGGGTTCCGTACCCAAAGGGTAAAACGGGAAGCCTGTTACTAAGGCTCCGCTGTCCGTCCGTCTGTCTGTCTGTCTGTCCGTCCAGGCTGTCTCATGGATCGTGATAGTTAGACAGTTGAAATTTTCACAGATGGTGTATTTCTGTTGCCGCTATAATAACAATAATACAAAAAAAAATAATAAAATAAATATTTAAGTGGGCTCCCATACAACAAACGTGATTTTTTTGACGTTTTTATAGATAATGGTACGGAACCCTACGTGCGCGAGTCCGACTCGCACTTGGCTGGTTTTTTAAATTTGTGACCATCATATAGGAAATAAATTGAAATAACATAAGCAGGTTTAAAATAAATATCCCAATAATTTATATTTACGCGACGTGCGTGTGATGTGTGATCCCTTGGACGATATAATATGGGTATAGGTACCTTACCTTATGTATGACGTATCTACTAGATTTTCACTACAAGGCCTAGATATCCTAATATGTTGAGATATCAACATTCTAAAGAAATTTCCAAAAAACGCATTACTAGTCTGTACATTTACTAACAATTCCCTGAAGTAGTCAACAAAAATAAAGCAAATAATGAACATACCTAATTACTAATAAGTAAATATAAATGCCTCCGAGTTGTTATGAATGAACGATAAGTACCTACAGCTTATAATAGCTATCTATTCACTCATGTACACGCACAAGACTGCACACCGCGTCCACCGCTCACATACTCAGAGAGGCAAACAGAGATAGCAATATTCCGATCGAATTTTGCGCTCACCGCGACTTGCAGTTGCGGATGTGGGTGAACTTGGCAGATCATTTTCCAGCAGTGCATAAAAAAATGTGAGTTCTATTCGCATGCTGCAGAGTTCTAGAGTTTCTGATACTTAAAAAAATTGTTCTGGCTTTTTTTCCTGAAAAAAAGCGAATGAAAATATGCTTTGCTAACTTCCGTAGCAGATCATTTCTTCAAAAATTTAAATTTTAAAATTGATTTAGGCGCACAATGGTGAGTTCTATAGTTCCTCATACTTTTCCGAAAGAGTTCTGCTGACCTAAAATAATAAAAAAATAAAATAACAATATTGACCTATTTCTAGAAAAAGACAATCATTTTGATAAAACAGCCGTGAATTACATAATTTGTGGATTTTAGTAGATTCTTCGGGCCACGATTGGTAAGCAAAACCCTAGTAACAGAAAAAAAAGGAAATGAAAGAAGAAGTCTCAAAAACGTATCAGCAGAGCCTTATGAAAAAGTAGAGTTAGAAGACATCGAGAATTCATACAGTGATTCAGTGAGAAGGATGCGAAAAAAAAAATTCAGTGAGCTTTAGGAGACGGAACTCATCGTTTTTAGATGCATCTATAACAGAACTATCCTAAAAAATGCAACAGTAACCCAGAACTCTCACTCAAGTATTAGCAGAGCATGGGTAAAGGTTTGAGTAAGTTGAAATCAAGATTTAATACAGTGATTCAGTAAGAAAAATTCATAAAAAATTGAGTAAGCCTAAGGAGCTAAAACTTCTCTCTTTCTGATGCATCTATAACAAAACTGGCCCCATCGTGGCCCAAAGAATCTACTAAAATCCACAAATTATGTCATTCACGGCTGTTTTATCAAAATGGTTGTCTTTTTCTAGAAATAGCTCGTATTGTTATTTTATTTTTTTATTATTTTAGGTCAGCAGAACTCTCTCGGAAAAGTATGAGGAACTATAGAACTCACCATTGTGCGCCTAAATCAATTTTAAAATTAAAATTTTTGATGAAATGATCTGCTAACGGAAGTTAGCAGAGCATATTTTCATTAGCTTTTTTTCAGGAAAAAAAAGCCAGAACTATTTTTTTTAAGTATCAGGAACGCTAGAACTCTGCCGCATGCGAATAGAACTCCCTTTTTTTTATGCTCTGCTGGAAAATGATCTGCCAAGTTCACCCACATCAGTTGCGGGCGATGGTAGTCGGCCTCTTAAGCTGGCTTCCTTCCACAGCACTCCCGTCGAAACACAAGTCAGCGTTAGCGCACCATGATTGCGCATCGGAATCTGGTTTGTCGAGGTCGAATTCCGGCAACACCAACTTGCTATTCACTGGCTGGGTTTTAAGAGTTCTTTATCAGCGCGTGCATTTATCGGTTATGCATTTCAAAAAGTAACCACCACTATTGTTATTGTCACTTTCCCCGCGTGTGATCTCATTAGCACGATTTGATACCACTTCTGATGTCGGATCGACAGGATTTTACTCTGTTAGATTTAGACATCATGTGGGCAGAAGTTGGGTTTCGTGCAATGAAAACACACTGGGTGTGATACACAACGTTTAATGAAATTACAAATTGACACAATCACTACAAATTTAAACATCCATAATAACCGAGCATAACGAATCGAGTACAGTTTCGCGACGTCTTAACTCCGATGCGATCAGACCAGACACTGAATCTTGAATGTCCTCCTGGCCATCGGCTCAAAACATCTCGACTCTGTAGAACCGCGCCAGAGGTGTGGGTAGATCACGCGATGTCACCGGTGCAGCGGTGGCTTGATTCTTTATTTGTCCGTACTAATGACCGGCTCCGACATATATTTATTTACAATAAATAAATGTTAAATTGTGTATCTAGGAAATGGATTCATAAGCTAGCTATAAAGATTAAGCAAAAATAGACAAAAATGTAAACATAATTCGTATACAATTTATTAACTTATTTATCGTAAAGAAATATATTATATTCTTATGTATGTATCTATTAATCTTGTTATTTGCTAAGAAATTCATGGCAGGTGCATTCCGATAAAACATTTACATGTTACTAAAAATCAGTAAGTATTTTTGTAGATGTTTATTCTATTCTATTTTTGTTGTATGGCAAGCAAAGCCGGTGTCGACTATTCTGCCAATGTCTAAAGTGAGTTGAGAAAGCAAGTGTGCATGAAAATAAAAATAAAAAAGAAAACCAATTAGATGAACTAATCTATCTCTTCGATTGATACAGTTGAATACAATGTAGATCTTGTAGGATTAGTACGGGACTGAAACAACAAAAAATAAATAAATAAATATTATAGTTGTTAAAACAAGGTAAATTAAACATAAAATATACGCATACCACAACCACACTTACGGAATAGTTCATAATTTCATGTTATTGTGACGGATGAAGGTCATCAGCGCCACAAGTAGATCTTGAGAGGAATATGTTAGTAAGGAGGGGAAATTAGTCGGAAGAGGGATCTTAAATTTAGGGAGGCGACTATATAAATCTAAAAGTGGAATGTTGTTCGAGCACTCAAAGAAGATGTGATCCAGAGTGCCCTCTTCCAACCCGCACTCGCAGAGAGAGGAGTCCCGAACACGGATTTTGCGCAAAAAAACGGGAGTACAACTAAAACCTAAACGTATTCGACAAAGAACAGATATAACGGTTTTGGAGACTTTTTTGTAACCGTGGAACCAAGGCTTTGTTCTTATGACTGGTTGAACTGCATAGTAAAACTTTCCCTTTCTTCTTCCAGTGGTATTCCACTGTTCCTGCCATGAAGATTGGAGCTTAACTTTTGGAAGGCTCAACAGGTCATATCCCTGATGAGTATTGTGGGTGAGATCAGCTACTGCTGATGAGCAAGCATCTTTGGCCAAGGCATCAGCGAACTCATTGCCCTTAATACCACAATGACTAGGTATCCAAACTAACTGAACCTCTCTTTGACTATTAAAACAGGTTAATAAAGACTTTTTAATTTTTAAAACAAGGGACCTGTGCAATTTACTTTTGAAAGGGTTTTGTATTAAGGCTTGCAAAGAGCTAAGAGAGTCTGTGAAAATTACGGCTTTGTCAATATTGTGGTGTGACTCTATGAAAAGACAAGCTTCCAATAAAGCCACACACTCGCCCGTGATCACAGAAGACTCCTTAGGGCATTTGTACTGTAAAATGATACTGGAGCTTTGGTAATAAACCGCAGCGCCAGTGTAACTCAGATCATTAAATTTTGAAGCATCTGTAAAACCTCTGAAATCCAGTCCATCGTTCCCCCAACGCCGCATTGAAAGCCGAATCCGCTGAAGGGGACTTTTTGGAAATACCAACATCAAAGAAGATTTTTGGAATGAAACATAGGACTTTATAGGGAAAGTTAAAAAGAGGTAATCTGGGATACTGTTCTATTGGACATTCCAAATTGTTAATTTGACGAATTGCTTTTAGAATTAAGGGAATTTCTTTGTTTTTCCAGTAATTTGAGCTTCTGCATAATGTATCTAAGTCGTTCAATCTTGCTAAAAGAGGATGGGAAGATCTAGATGATAACCTAGCCACAAAACGGGAGCATAGATACTGCCGTCTTAGGGCCAGGGGAGGTTCAGCACACTCAACCTGCAACGCGTTAATGGGAGAAGACTTCATACAACCAGAGATGATCCGAAGGCATTTTGACTGAATTCTATCCAGTCCAGACAAAGCACCCTTGTTGCATGGAACTAAATGGAACGTACCATAGTCTAAAACACTCCGAATTAAAGTGTTATAGACTAATTTCATAGTATAGGGGTGGGCACCCCACCAAACACCCGCGAGAGCTTTTAAAAATCGAAACAACCCTTTCACATTTTTTATTAATAAATTTATATGATGTTTACCATTTAATTTTGAATCTAGAAAGACGCCCAAAAACTTTACTTTATTAACTAGTGGAATATTTTGCCCTAAAATGTCGATTGAGATGTGGGGGATCAGTCTTTTGCGAGAGAAAATTATTGCCGCACTTTTCGGTGCGGATAATGACAGACCATGGCTTAAAAGCCAATGGTTCAAAGAGTCCAAAGAGAGGCATAGAGATGACGCTGCGTCTACGATGGAGGAATCTGTCACGTACAAGACTAAGTCATCGGCGTATTGGAGGATGTGACAATTATTATTTAAACAGGAGCCAATGTCCACTGTATACAAATTATATAGAAGGGGGCTCAGAACGAATCCTTGCGGTAGACCCTTCCAAGTCTGCCTTTCATCGAAATCCTCGCCCTGGACTCTCAGAACCAAAGAACGAGACAAAAGAAGTGCACAGATGCATTCGATCATCTTAACCGGGAGACTCAGCTGGTGCAGTTTCTGCCTGAGAACGGGAAGAAGAACGTTGTCGTATGCAGAGGTAATGTCTAAGAAGGCGGCAACAACGGATTCATTTTTGGAGAACACTATGCGGATATCCGCAACTAAAACGCCAACACTATCCATTGTGCCGAGCCCTTTCCTGAAGCCAAACTGGTAGTTCGGCAGTAAATCCCTCGATTCGACTATCCATTCAAGTCGATTTTTAATCAGGTGTTCCAATAATTTTGCCAAGACTGAGGACAAAGCAATTGGTCTAAAGCCGTTCGGATCATCTACATGTTTGCCTGGCTTCAATAGGGGAATAATGATCTGTAACTTCCACTGATCTGGAACCCAACCATTGCTATAACAAAAATTAATTATATTGAGGAAGTAGAGTTTAGCCTTATCTCCAGAATGACTGATAAAAGAATATGGTACTCCGTCAATACCGGGGGCTGAGTCCCGGACATGTCTGAGCACCACCTTCAGTTCCTCTAAAGTAAATGGAACATCAAGAGGATCCTCTGAAATATTTTGCAGGGGCATATTGAAACATTCAGAAGAGAAAGGAACGGGTTAGAAGCGTTATGACTACCTCTCGATAAGACTAAATAGCAGATATGACTAGTTCGCTATAGGACTTAATCTCGATATGACTAGATCTTGTTAGGACTATATCGTGTTTGGACTAGATCGCAATAAGGCCAGATAGCGTAACGACTATATTTTCGTTTGTTTTTTGGAGTACAGTTATCGAGTATAGCATTAAGTTTTTTCCTTGGTACCTATACTAAAATACTTAAAATGAAAGCATTTCATTGTAACATAATTATTTATTTATTTAAAATATGCCATGCAAGATAAAAATTCAAAAAGTGACAATGACAACTATTGTTTCAATTTATTTTTAATAGTGGAATCATAGATAAAGTGGAACTTCATAGTGTATTCACACTTTAGTAAAGCTAAGTAGGTACTCCATGAAGTTCCTATACTAATGCCACTTTTAGATACGATTGTAGAGTAGTACCCAACTGATTTGGCTTACCGATGTACCTGCGCAGAAGGTGAATTTTAAAAGTGCGGGAAATGCTATTGACCAATCGGCACGCTCCACGCACCGCGGTTCTTTTTCCTGTACCGCTATTGGTCGGCAGCTGCCGCCATGTTAGCGCGCGCCGCGTGGCATGTTTGTCAGCCGCCATACTTCTGATCGAGTGCACGCTAACAGGTCCAGTGTATTATGAACCTTATAATAGTGATAGATCACTATTATAAGGTTCATAATACACTGGACCTGTTAGAACCTTAGAAGGTTGATTGTAAGTTTTAAGCATTCTTTCGTTAATCTTCGGGGCCATACTTTCTTTTCTGTGCGAACGAAGATTCACGACGCGCCTTATCAATTGGGTACCACTGTACGTCATATCGATAATGAGTAATTTTGATAACAGGACTTATGCATATGTAGTCAAACAGCTAATTAGTTTTACAGCGATCTAGTCATATCGAGATTAAGTCCTATAGCGAACTAGTCATATCTGCTATTGAGTCTTATCGAGAGGTAGTCATAACGCTTCTAACCCCTTTGAATTGATATTTTCCAGGAAACTAACAATATACAATTTTTGATAATAAACTACATGCTTGTTAGGGCGTGCGCTTAGTTCTTGAAACTACACGATGGATTTTGATTATTTTTTTAACATCAGCATCATTAAAGATGTTTTTCCGGAACGTTAGCACAGAAATCTTGATGCTTAACCATACCATCACATCGGTAGATCGCACAAGTGCGAGGCAGGGGCGGGTCGCTAATTAATAATACATTTCTGTTTTCTTTATTGAAAACTTATTTTTTTATTAGAAATAAAAATATACATGTACGACTAGTTATTATTAAATCTAGGGCCGCGGGGAACAGATGTAGCAGGAATATAGTCGAATTTCATGTATACTACAAAATCACTCCCCGCAATGTTACCTTTTAGCAATACGGCACCAACACTCTTAGGCCCGTATTTATAGAACGTTACTCAGTACTCAAGCATTACTTATAACTAGATCCAAGCTATTGGATTGGTTGAATTGGCTTGAAGTGGGTAAGTAATGCTTGAGTACTGAGTAACCGTCTATAAATACGGGCCCTACGACTAGAGTCTATGCATCATTTTATAACTATTATATATAAAAACGTAACAATCGGTGATCCATAACAGTCACCTGTCACCAAGCGCTGACAATACATGAGGCATGACTCGTCAACACAAAAATTGCACATGGACTACTTGGCTAGAGCAGTTACGAGTAAACAGATTGCATCTGGCGCTTGTCTATCCTTGACAGTGCCCTAATGACAATGTGTCACTACTCAGTAGCACGCGAGGCGCGTGCGCCGTCACACGAGCGGGTCGTGCGCGTCGTGCGCGTCGTGCGCGTCGTGCGAGTCGTGCGCGTCGCGCTCCGTGCCGGCCAGCAGCGTCACGCTGTCGTGGGCGTCGTGCGCCACGCAGGCCAGCGCGCCGGCCACGCTGCAGGCGCGCAGGGCCCGCGGGTCCACGCCCTCCAGCTGCTCGTACTTGTGCAGCAGCTCCTCCGGCACGTTGTACACGACCAGCAGCTGCTCGTCCGTCTTGAACTTCTTTATCAGCCGTTCCAGCACCTGAGGAAGATAAGTCTCGTTATTAGGTTGCCTATCGGTGGGCGCGGTGCAGTACCCGGTACAGTACCCGGTACAGCGCACCTTCGCGGCGGCGTAGTCCAGCATGGCGAGGTGCTGGCAGTCCAGCAGCACGGCGCGCGGCGCGGCGCGCGCGGCCGCGGCCTCCAGGCGGCGCGCCAGCCGCTCGGCCGCCACGTAGGCCAGGCCCAGCGCCGGCCGCACGCGCACCACGTCGCCCGCCGCCGTCTTCAGCGCATGCACGTGCACGGCGGGCCGCATGAGCCGGCGCAGCAGCACGGCCAGCGAGCCCAGCGCGCCCGCCAGCACGGCCAGCTCCACGGTGCGAGCGATGCTAACGCAGAACGTCAGCGCCAGCACCGCCAGCTCCAGCCGGTCGCGCCGCCACAGCCGGAACACGATCCGCAAGTCGATCTGTAAAGATAAAAATGTGTTTATTTGCTTAAACATGTGTACATCATTCTTAAACATGTGTACATCATTCCAGCCGAAGGACGTCCACTGCTGGACATAGGCCTCCCACAAAGGGCGGGGTTTGCCATAATCACCACGCTTGGCAATCGCAGTATGGTGTTAAAATGCATAGAGAACACTGTTGCCCATTCTCTAGTAAATCCCTTAGTCGCCTTTTACGACACCCACGGGAAGAAATAGGGGGGTGCTATTCTTAACATGTGTACACATACAATGAATGAATGAATCAATGAAATGCACCGACCCCAGCATGGTTAAACCAGACTCGATCATTCGAATGAACCCAAAGATTCACACTAGCCCCTGGAGCCTCATGTTTCATCGGACCACAGAGACCATTGTATATCAAAGAGTAGACCGGGGGGCGCGGTAATGGTAGGGAAGACGTGCCCTTGGGGTATGGAGGGATTATTAGAGCCATACCGGATATGCATCCTTAAGTAAGCATTGGAATAGTGGAGAGAGGGGTTATATAAAATGTATCTATGGGTGGGCATCCTTTAATGACGCCGCCAGGTTGCTTCTAGTCCAGTTTCACCGTGCTTCTTGAATTATGAATCTTTTGGCGGGGTTAGGTTAAATTGCTGTCTCGACGCTTTTCTATGTCACTGCTATGCTGGTTGCTGTTGCCATTGTATTCATTCGAGGTTTCTGGTTTTTTAGTGTTACTTTTTGTCCTATTGGACGAAAAAATTGCGTATACTTGGCACGTAGCAAATTATAATAAATAGGGTCTTACTCGGAATCACCCGAGCCCGAAAGTAATAACTGGCGCCTTTGTTCTATCCTCACGACCCTTTTTTGCAGTTGTATTGTTGTATAACTGACTAGGATTTCATAAACAAACAGATTAAATGTTTATTTGACCTTAATAAAAAACAATGAAACATTAAATACGGCTAAACAATTCATAAAAAAAAAATCAAACCAGTCATTGCGTAGGTTCCGTTACATACAAGTATTCAATGTCCACGTCTTCGACGGTAAACTAAACAAAAATAATTTTACAAAAAAAAACTAAAACTAAAAAAAAACATTACAAAAAAGTAAAAAAAATATATTATTCAGAGACAATTTTTTCAACTTTATCACTTCGCTAAATAAAGTACAAAATACTATATATTTTTCTTCAAATTTAATTTATTAATGAGTGTCCTAATTTTACTCATATCTGTTATTCTACTCTGATAAGCTATTATTTAATATTATTTCCATGGCAATAAATAAATTTGATAAACTGGCAAAATTAGTTCATTAGCTTTCATACAACATGACGTAACAATAAATACTCGGCCATTTTTTCAATACAGTTTTGCGGATCGTTTAATTGCGTAAAGAAAATTTGACTCCTAAAAGTTATATTCACTGTGAGACGTTTAAAATAGCGGTAATTACTTACTGTTTTATTAGTCGCACTAAGAGATGGCTTTGTATTGGGATATTTGCTATGAATATAACGTATTTGTTTATCATGTGAATTGGTGTGGAAATAAATAGATTTGTGGTTTAGACACGTGCAATTAATTCATATAAGTTATTTTATCTGTTACTTTTTTCGGTTACGCAACAGATATGAATTATTAGGCGGTTTCGTTTTGTCTCATGTAAGTATGAATTTTTAGTTTGTTTTTTTATTTTGGTTTTTGTTACTTATAAGAAAAATATCAAACTCTTGTAGCGTGAAAAGTTGTATTTTATGAGTAGTTTTTTGGTAGTTTTTGTTTTATTTCTATCTGAGAAACTTTTTTTCATTCAAATGTTTTAAAAACAAAAGATGGCTACCGTTCAAAATATAACATTCATACAGAACTCTAATTATTAGAATCATGCAGAAATTTGTACTGCTTTACGAATTGTTCAATGATTTTTGTCAATTATACTATTATTTGTTTAAAAAACGTGTGCTATTTAAACATGCCCTAATAATTCCTTTCTGTTATTTTTCTGTTACAATCAAATAATATTCATATTCGTTTCCTATCCGTTACGTACAAAGATTTTGAATATATTATGACCCTTAAACATGGCTCTGAGGCAACTCTTTTGCGCTTTAAATGCAACTTTCTTATGTAAACAAGACATGTCTACGGGATCAGTGCAAAAGACATTAAATGTATAAAAAAGTTTATCCTCGATCACTTATCTACATGCATCTAGAAATATCTTGAATTAGGAAGGTTCCATAATAGATTAAAAGTTGCAAAATTAACGCTAATCTACAAATCTGTCCCGGTAATTACCGACCGATATCTGTCTTACCTGTACTATCTAAAAAAATTGAAAAAGTTATTTATAATCGCCTGATGAACCGTGTGAATGGTATTGATTTCTTTTACACTCAGCAATACGGTTTCCGTCCAAAATCTAACACCCTATCAGCAACAATAGATTTAATCACTAAAATCAAAACATCGACAGGCAAGAAACTTATAGCTTGGGTATCTTTATCGACTTGAAGACGGCATTCGATACCGTTACTCATTCTCTCTTGATCAAAACCCAACAATATCGGAATAACTGGATCTGCATACAGAGTCATGGAATCATACCTTACTGACAGACTTCAAATTGATAAAATAAAGAAAAGAAACGACGATACAATTTGAAGGTATTTAAAATAAAACATTCTAACATATTATATTTTACAATATTTTGTACTGAACTATTAAAACATATAAACTTTAGAAACATATTACCACCAAGCTAAAATACAAACGCATTATCAAAATACCGGTAGGTATCTTAAAAAAACGTTTAAAACTCACTTTTCACGATTTTTGTGACGTGGCAGCCACACACAACGTGGCAGCCACACACAACGACATCACCGCGCGTCAGAGGCACGGACGCGAACTGCGGGGCCCGGGGCGGGTGGTGGGGAGCGGCTGATTTGTGTCGGTATCTGCGGCGGTGCCTGCTCGCTAACGGTTTTAAATTTCGCGAAATCAGTGCTGTTTTAAATCACCTCTGTGTCAAAACCCCTCGGTCTCCCCTACAGTAGGTTTCCTTTGGAAGGAAACAACTCTCAAATGACTTTAAAAACAAAAGAAATCCCGGATACTACACTAGAAGTCCTAATAAACTCGAAACTCAAACCACCTGGAACCAATTACGGCAAGAAAAATATTTTGTACGGAGAATGATAATAGTGCGGTGAAAATATTGAAAGAAGCCCTATTATGATTGACACTACCGATTGGTGGCAAAAATATTGAAAAAAAGCCCTATTATGATTGGTGGCAAAAATATTGAAAGGAGAGATTTGATCCTTATTACGATTGACCCTATCGATTGGTGGCAAACAAACTGGATGGTATTCTACACACATGCACTTGTATCGTACGATTGAATAATGAATTAAAAATTCTACCTTAGGTTTTCGGAATTTCGGTTCGTTATAAAGGAACTCTTGTGCATTTCATGTTCTAAGACTCACCGGTTTAGGCCATGCGTTGTCTGTCAGTAGATGAATAAATTAATTTAAGATTTTTGTTAAATAGATCTTTGAAGTAATTAAAAAAAAGGGAACTTTTCCTGGAAGTGTTTGCTATCATAGATATACGACGGTCACGACTGGACACCTTTTAGTTTAGTATAAGAAAGAGCAGTCAACCACGTCCTGGCATTATTCTAATTTGTAACTTATCTACATGAATTGTGCAAGGTTGTTATATTGATTAGGCAATTTTTTTTTTTTTTTGCTATCATCGGTATATTTTAAGTACATGGCCCTTTTTTTTACGACCCTGTGTAGGTGATTGTTATTTTACAAACAAAGACGATAAGAAACCAATATCGTAGTGTAATAACACAATCAAGTGCAAGTACACACTTAACGGGACACTGGAAAATCTCTGCTTAATTGTTCTACAAGAGCGTCGATGCGGTAGATTCAATTAAACCGTGAGAGGTTATCGCAAGTTATTGTAGCGTCTCCCCGGCACAGATTATATACTGTGTTCCCGGGCAGAGGTGCAGCGGAGCAGCGGGCATGCGGGGCGTTGCACTCAGATAACTGTGTGACTTGTCATTCATATCATATCCGATGCCTTGTTGTGAATTACTCGATATTTACTATGTTTATCTGTTTACTATTTACAATCCTACTATACAGTGTCTTCATAATGTGCATGAAGGCAGAGGGTCCAACATCTTAAATGAAAGTAAGAGATAAAGCAGAAGTCAGCTTTTATTTCCACAACTTATTAATTCACTGTAATAATAGTTTAATTCAGACTACAGTATCTAAGCGCTACAACATGTGCACCGGGCCGAGCCTGCGACAAGAATGATCCCCTCCTTGCTGCGCGCTCGCTTATGTAGAGCGGCTCGAGTAGTGGGGAGAGTGGGGAGGCCTAAGTGACACATTGCAGTGCGTAACTCGGCCCGTTGCCCGTGCTGTTTACAATGGTGACGCCGTCACGGCCATACTGACGTGCGAACGTCCTCGTGCGCATAGTCTCATCAAACAGTGTCTAAAAAGACAACGATGCTATTCATGTTCGTTCATCCTGACTAGCAATCTGGTCCAGTTATCCTTTCAGGGTTTGCATAGAAATCTGGACCGCTCAACATTGAGCCTTACTAGCTTACTGATCCGGTTCATCCCTTCAGTGCTACTTATTCTGGACCCCTCGTTACTGAGCCTTCAGAACTTATCTTATTTTTTTTCCTCATTTTTTTTTCTTATTTTTTTTCTCTTATTATTTTTTTTCTCATTTTTTTTTTCTTTTTTGTTCTTATCATTATTTTTTTGTTTTATTTTATTGGTCCGGCCATTAACACTTAATGACACTGCAAAACTATTATCCCCTGGACCAGACATTGCCGACTAAATCAAAAGTAATTTATTCAAACTAGGCTGAGCATCTGCACTTTTACATGAGCCAGTCCCCCAAAAACGCCCACCCGTCAGCACTTCCTACTGCTTTAGCTGGGAAGAAGAAGTGGCGCAACAAACTCCCCAGCAGCACAGCCGTCTGTTCACATATAATTCTTGAATTTATATAATAGCAATTCACAGACATTGTATCGCTAAAGTATTATATTTACTACTTTAATTTATTGTGAATGTGAGCACTATGTGGGTCATTTTTTTTTTTCTTTAAATGTTTTCCTTTCTTTTCTCAGTTAAGTTTTAATGATGGTCTGACATTTTGAGCGCTTTATGCGGCCTACCCAAATGTCCTTTTTTTGGTACTGTTCGTCGAGTCGTTGAGCTCCTTAAGTTTTGAGTTGAGCTGCACGATTACTGACAAATGCTTACACTGATTGGTCAGGTCCGCTCAAATTTGCGTGGTTCTTTCCTCAAAAGACCATTTCAGACACGGATCTACATGGTCCTCACATGATCTGACCAAGATTATGTCTGGACTTTAAAAGAGACTTTGACCCCTGAGTTTGTTTCGCCATTTCTTCTCAGGGGTAGTCAGATAGGAAATGTCGGCTACATCTAGATTTTTTTTTTATTTTTTATATGACGTGTAAAAGTGATTTTAATATCCTATTTACAGAATAAACGATTTCATTTCATTTCATTTCATTTCATTTCATTTAATAATCGACATAGAATTGCTATTCAATGATATTTTATTACTATTAATCGATGTAGGATTGCTATTCACAGACAGACATTATTAATCGACACAGGATTGCTATTCACAGACATGGTATCACTAATTGCCAAAGTTATATTGCTGTTAGGCATGGCATTATTCTCGTGGCTTGTTTCGTGAACAAGGATATCGTCATCATTACTGCCCGTCGTCACGTCATCATAATTTTCCACGATATCTACCAGAACTTTTTGACCACGAGGTACTGCTGTCAGAATATTTATAGACCTTATTATTTCCATTAATATTTCAAAACTCGTTCCGGTTATTTTCTTACACGGTGGTAAAAAAACTCTTAAAAGCTGAATTTTCATACTATCGCCCGTGATCAGCCATTATTCATTTCGCACACCAAACAAATAATTTGGATTTTAACTGCCTCAAAAATACGAAGTTTGTATAACGCTTGTAACCGCCCGACTAGACTAACTTTAAGATCGTTTTTATCAAAGTTATTGTAAGAAAGATCACCCTTATATCAAAAACGCGTTTATCTTAAATGGGCATGGCGCAATAACGCGACCACCAACATGAGTTTTAGCCAACATGATCGCCTGTGGTGTTTATAATTTAGAAAAATCGGAAGTAAATTTATCATATAATATATCCGGTATTCGTCCGGGAATACAACGTGAATTATTTCAAGCTTGTGGTTTTTTTTTACCATGGTTGGACATTTAATTTGTAATGGGCACGCTACTTTACTCACACCTATACCTTTTAGGATTACTTGCTCATGGAATTGCTCACCATTATAAGATTTCAATTACTATTCATTACAAAGCTACATTCTGATCCCGAGTCAAATATAACAGGGAAATTTGTACCACCTATGTGTCACACACACACTCCACCAGCTGCTCTGGAGCACAGGTTCACTTGCTTGGTGCTGGTGCTCGGTGTGGAGTCTTCGTACTTTCAGCGCATGGGGCAGACGTTGGCCATATATTCGTGCTTACTGCAAACATAGCACGTTACGGCTGGTTTCAGTTGTTCAGTTTTGGGTCGAATTTTATCATCACATTGAGATTGAGACAAAACTAAAATGGTAAATCCCGTCACCATTTTTCTGACCAATTTGCTTCTGGAATCTTCTCAATGAGTTGACAATGACATAGACACATACCCGCTCCAGCTGCAGTTTTCTTATTATCAATCTGAAATTTGATAACCTGGTAAAAATAGTCTTGCATCATCATGGGTTTATAGAATTTTTGACCAATCTGATATCGTCGCGGCGATTAGGTATGGGTCTTAAGTGTGGTAAAGCCTCTGGCTTAGACGACATCTCAGTTGAGCAAATCAAACAGCTTGGCCCAGTTGCTGAGTTGTGGTGGCTGCAACTATACAACAACTGTCTGGAATCAGCTTCAATACCCCGTCTCTGTAGAACATAAAAGGTTGTAGCTAATCCGAAGCCAGGTAAAGCACCAGACGATCCAAAAACTTTTCGTCCAATATCACACATTCTTCCATACTCGTTCTGCTATACATACAAACTGTTTGAGAGCCAGTTGCTAGATCAACTAACGAGTGTTATTGGCCCGAAGTTAATCCCGGAGCAAGCTGGTTTCAGACCGTCAAATTTTGCTGCAGACTCTCAAACTCGTTCAACACATTGAGGATGGTTTCGGGACAAGGAACGGTTACAGGCGCTGTATTTGTACCTGTCAGCTGCATACGATATAGTCAACCTCAAACGGTTGCTGTGTAAGGTGGAGACATTGAAAGGTCCAGGTCCATCCAAAGGTTGTCTGTAAAAGAACGCTTTTAGCGATAAGACCGCTCATTGTGTCACCCTATGTAAAATTTAAACATTTATATCTGTAACTTTTATGGTGTACATAATAAAGAGTATTTTATTCTATTGATCAGCGATCAGAATTTTGTTCGAATACTTCGAGAATTTCTCCACAACCACCGTTTTCTGGGCCACCTTCTCTCACAAAAAAAAGGAAAACGGCCAACCTCGAGGTAGTGTCCTGACACGTCCTCTTTTTTAATATCCATACCAACAACCAGTTATCCAGCCCGAACATATCACGCTTCCTCTATGCAAGCGACCTTGTCACATTTGAGGAAGTTGAGGTCCGTAATGACCTTGTGAAGGCTGCAGGTATCCGCTGGATGCGGGAAGCACAGAACCGGTCGAAATCGAAGTGCTTGGGGGAGGCCCATGTCCAGCAGTGGATGTCTTTCGGCTGAAATGATGATGATGATGATGATGAGGTCCGTATTACCTCGCTAACTGACTCAGGCCCCATCCAAACCGAACCCAGTCTTACTTAATTCATCTCCGCAATAGAGACTCGTGCCGCGAACTTAAAACCGTTTGAGATGGGGTGTCCATCGAGCACAGCAACGACCAACAGTATTCTTCAGCGACTCGTCTGATCAAAGTGGGGTTGTTTGCCTAGGTGCCTACCATTATGCGGACCACTGGCTGGTACTATCTTTTCCTGCGGGTGAATTCGCGTGGCCCGTGTCGAGTCGTTCTGCCCATGCAAAATCAGTGGACACAGCTTTGAATGAAACGTCACGTCGACGATCATCACTGGTTACCTAAAACCAACTCAAAAGGAATAGTGGCACTAGTAGTTCGCAGAGTGGTGGCAAGCTCTAGCGGAAGAGCCAATTTGGTATCGAACACACGACACCCTTTGCACGACAACATCCTCGTGCCACAAAGGCCGTGCACTCTCGCTCCAAACCATGGCCTGAACCAGGGCCGGACGCGAGAGATCGCCACCGCCGATCGCCTCCGTGAGGACACGGCGGTGCTCCGCCAAAACCAGGCAGACCTCCACCGTATGCTCCACCGTGTCCTCCAGGCGATCCACACAGTGGTGACACCCGGGTGTTTCCTCCCGCTTTATCTTGAACAGGAACCTCCCGAAACAACCATGTCCGGTGAGGACCTGTGTCAGGCGGAAGGTGAGGACGCCGTGGCACCTCTCTAGTCGCTCCTCAAAGTGGGGACTTATCGCCACAATTGTGGCGAGCCCAGCGCTGGGTTGTGACAATCGCACTCTCCATGCCGCCATGAGATCCCGCCGCAGCTCTGTCCGCTGTGCCGTGATTTCTCGTGGCAGCGGTTTTACCCCGGCATTTCGCCTTCTCGCGCCACTCCCATGCTTGGAGTAGCTTGATAACTAATCATGGCATCCGCATTTTTTTTTTTTAATATAGCGTCCATGCCAGCAGAAAGCAATGAAATTTGGTGTTGTATTAAATTACTGTGGCTATCATTAGTGGACGGTGGAACGTATCCCACTTCTGATGAAGGCAGAGGGTCCAACATCTTAAATGAAAGTAAGAGATATAGCAGAAGTCAGCTTTTATTTCCACAACTTATTAATTCACTGTAATAATAGTTTAATTCAGACTACAGTATCTAAGCGCTACAACATGTGCACCGGGCCGAGCCTGCGACAAGAATAATCCTCTCCCGTCACCCGTCAGTGGTCGTCTCTGCGCCCCCATAGGGGGCGCGAAGAATCGGTTTTGGGGCTTTTGGGCCCCTTGCCCGAGGCATTTGTCTCTCGGTCCCCATAATTGGGGACCCGTCATTGGGTTCTCCTCCCCCTCCTGTGGAAGGGGTGGGAGTGCTTTATTGCACACCTAGTCGCTGGGGGGGGGGAGTTCCCCCTAGGCGGTCTCAAGTGTGTCTGGTGTGTGACTGTAGGAGCGCCCTAAGTTCTTCAAAACGCCCGTGCGACCAGACCCCTACTAGATGAGATCCCCAGTTCCCTGGGGAAGGCCCGGCAAGGATCGATCTAGCAACGAGGGCGTCGGTTTTGGGCGGCGCTCACCTACAGTGGGTGCTGTCCTCGCCTCCTACTACGTAACTAGATCTAGCCGGTAGGCGTTGCAGGGAGCGGGGCGTTGTGGTGTTCGAGCGCCTAATAATCCCCTCCTTGCTGCGCGCTCGCTTATGTAGAGCGGCTCGAGTAGTGGGTAGAGTGGGGAGGCCTAAGTGACACATTGCAGTGCGTAACTCGGCCCGTTGCACGTGCTGTTTACAATGGTGACGCCGTCATGCACATATCGCACATATCGAAATGAGGGAAATTAAGCTTAATTTTATCGACAGAAAACAATTAAATTTTTATAACGTTTTTTAAATTCTTGTTCGTTGCTGTGACCCTTGTGTAAGCAAATCGGTATAACTTTTAAACTAAACGATCTATCAGATGAAACTAGCTACAGGGTTACTGGTATTTCGACGTATATCCGGCAGGGGCTGATAAGGGGGCCAAAATGCAACAAATTGAACCCCCCATATGTATGGCCGAAATTCAATAGTTTTCGAGATATTAGAATTTTAAGGGTTTTTCGATATTTACCCAAAATTTGACATTTCATTCCAAATAAAAAAAAAACTACATATTTGAATGGGTACCATTAAAAATGATGTTGTAGCTGGCACTTCAATTAAGCTATGGACATAATTAAAACTACTTAATTTAACAAAATAATGAAAATAATGAGCGATATAAGAATAATATCTTACCAATATTTTCATTTTACGCTTCAAAAATGTTGTCTCGTCACAAAAATTTGTATGACATTAATCGTACAAATAAATAAAACAACTTGCTTATCCTGTAAGCTTTCCAGAAAGGTATAAAAGTCAATTTTAAAATACATAATTCGTGGCATGGCATGTGTTTGAACCGGCGCGGGGAGAGAAATTATCTGTGTTTTTAGTTTATGATCCTCGCTAAAACAACCGATTTTCCTGGCGAAATTCTTCGCGATGGGGCGGGGTGTGAGGGCGGGGTGTGCGGGCGGGGGAGTACACGGCGTCTGCTGCGCTCGCGTCGCCTTCCTTAGTAAGTTTTGACTCTCCGCCGCGCAAGCACGTGTGTTGTTATCTTGCTACCAATCTCTCATCCCGTTAATTTGTTATCGATCATTATTGTTAATTCTTGTTTCTCTTGTTATTCTTTTTGTTATCATTGTTATTTCGGATAACATGGCTTCGTATCCTAATAACGAATACGCAGACATAATGTTTTGTTATGGTTTTGCCGATGGAAACGCTGCTGCGGCTCGGCGAGAATACCAACGCCGCTTTCCCGATCGTCGACTTCCCCACGTTACTGTTTTCGGGAGCATCTATCGACGATTGTCTGAAACTGACAGTGTTCAAAGAGCACAATTCAACGCTGGCAGACCTCGACGGTACACGGCTGACGAAGAGGACACCATTCTTCAGTGTTTTATTGATGACCCAAACATCTCAACGAACATTGTTGCAAGACAGCTCGGTATGTCCCAGTGGAAAGTGTGGTCGGTAGTACATCTATCAGGTAGACACCCGTACCATTATCAACCTGTTCAAACATTGCACGAGGGAGATCCTGCCAGGCGACTCGAATTTTCTCGGTTTATGTTAAACGCTGACGCTGACCAGGAACATTTCCTAAGAAATATTTTGTGAACTGACGAGTCAAAGTTTGACCGGGATGGAATAACAAATTACCATAACTTACATTTTTGGGCACCTAAAGCAGGCAGGAATCCAAAAAAACTAAAAGAAACTGCGTCGCAAATGAGATTTTCCTTGAACGTATGGATGGGTGTCGTTGATAATTATTTGGTGGGCCCTCATTTCTTGCCCCAAAATTTAACGGCGAAAATTATGAGGAGTTTTTGAGAAACAACCTAGACGATTTGTTGGCGGATGTGCCCGAAGAAATAAAAAACAACCTCATGTTTCAACATGATGGTTGCCCAGCACATTACCGGATTACTGTCCGACAGTGGCTAGACGAGAGATATCCAAACCGATGGATTGGGAGGGGAGGGCCAATTCCGTGGCCAGCACGAAGCCCTGATATCACACCACTTGATTTTTACGTTTGGGGTCATATGAAGGCATTAGTTTATGTGACCCCAATAAATTCAGTCGAAGAACTTCGACAGCGAATAATAAACGCGGCGCAACAGATGAGAACAACGTTCACATCAAGAGTGACGAAAACCGAAGTTAGGAAGAGAATTCGAAACTGCATTCGTAATCGAGGGGCTCATTTTGAACAAGATGTGTAAAATTTGTAATAAAATTTGATGTACATTTTTTATGCATTTTATTTCATACAAATACAAATGACCCTTTCTCTCCCCGCGCCGATTCAAACACATGCCTTGACACGAATTATGTATTTTAAAATTGACTTTTATAGCTTTCTGGAAAGCTTACAGAATAAGCAAGTTGTTTTATTTATTTGTACGATTAATGTCATACAAATTTTTGTGACGAGACAACATTTTTGAAGCGTAAAATGAAAATATTGGTAAGATATTATTCTTATATCGCTCATTATTTTCATTATTTTGTTAAATTAAGTAGTTTTAATTATGTCCATAGCTTAATTGAAGTGCCAGCTACAACATCATTTTTAATGGTACCCATTCAAATATGTAGTTTTTTTTTTATTTGGAATGAAATGTCAAATTTTGAGTAAATATCGAAAAACCCTTAAAATTCTAATATCTCGAAAACTATTGAATTTCGGCCCTACATATGGGGGGTTCAATTTGTTGCATTTTGGCCCCCTTATCAGCCCCTGACGGATATACGTCGAATTACCAGTAACCCTGTATAATAAGTAATACTAGCAGAAGATAGTATTATTAATTTATTATACAGTGTGAGTCTTCATAATTAAAAAAAAGAAGAATGAAGAAATTTCACGCGGACGAAGTCGCGGGCAGCTGTCCCCCACTTCATTTAATTTCATTTATTTATTCATTAACAATTAACATTTTGTGAAACATTACATACTTATTAATAAAATTATCACATGCAGAAACAATACATATAAAGGCCTAATTAAAATTGATGTGAAAGAGAGAGAGTATATTAATTTAAAGTTAGTCAACAAATTAATATAATGTCAAATTAGTAGTAGGTAGGTATAATGTCAAAATTTCATGTCAAAAATATTGAGAGTACAACTTTACTTAAATTCTGATAACGAGTATAAACATTTTTCCAACAAGAAGGCTTTTAATTTAGTTTTAAACGAGTGAGAGCTATAAATTAATAATTTTAAGTCAGTCGGTAACCTATTTTATAACTCCACTGCTTGGTATCCGGAACAATGCTTAGCTATGTTAAAATTTGGTGCCATTTTGTGTTTAAATTCCTTCCTTCTTGTGCTTTCTCTTATCTTACGTTCATCTTGTGATTCATACTCACGAATATACTTAGCAAAGTGATTTAGGACCTAAATTTATACTTGGTACTGTTAAAATGTCTAATTCTTTAAAGTGCTACATGAGTCTCTTTGTGAGATCCTTACCATAACGTTTCTGAAAAATAAACGCTTTCTGACAGTTAGAACTATAGCTGTTACCCCAAAGCATTATGCTGTATCTTAATCTAGATTCTACCAGCGCGTAATATATATATATATAGTAACCTTTAATTTAATACCTTTAATTTAATAACCTTTAATTTAGTAAAATTTAATGTAATAACCTTTAGTTGCTTTAGATGTGGGTGGCAAACGATTAAACGGGACAACGATTGAGACAAAACATTGATAAATGATAATGATAAATAAATGATAAATGATTTATTTTCTGTAAGTAGGTTTGTACAAACACTTTTACACATCAAACATATTTAAAAAAAAAAACTAGATGAGGTCGGCGTTTCGTAACTGACTACTCTGAGAAGAAAGGCCGAAACAAACTCAGAGGTCACAGTCTCTTTTAAAGTCCAGACATAATTTTGGTCAAATCATGTGAAGACCATGTAGATTGGTGCCTGAAATGATATTTTGATGAAAGAATCACACAGATTGAGGGGACCTGTCCAGTCAGTGCACGCATTTGTCAGTAGTCGTGCAGCTCAACTCAGAACTTGAGGAGCTCAACGATTCAACGAACAATACCAAAGAAAGGACATTTGGGTAGGCCACAAAAAGTACTCAAACTGCCAGACCATCATTAAAACTAAGAGAAAAAAAAATAAAAAACAATGACCCACATAGTCCTCACATTAATAATAATTAAAATAATCTAATACTTTACGAAGTAATTATTCATGTCATTGTTATTGTAAAATGGTATATAAAAAAACAAGAAGAAAAATATAAATAGTTGGCAAAAAAAAAATCAAATCAAGATTCACAGTAAATTTATTGGAGCAGCTCAGTCCCAAGCCTTTTTGTCCTCAATATACTTATAATATATTGTACACCTAAAAGAGGTAGAAGGAGAGTGGAAAGTGATGTGTGAAGAGGAGACGGAAGCAACAACAAGGGAAGAAGAGGATTAGAGGAAGAAATGTATAGGAAATCGAAGTAAGGTAGAAGCAAAGAAAATAATAAAAACAATAAGGCTGCGTTCGGACGACACGCGCATAACCCGCGCCGACCACGCGCATGACCCGCACACGCGTTGCGCCCGCCTTGCACCCGCGTTCGCCACGCGCATACCCGCGCCCGCCCCGCGCCCGTCTCGCACCCGCTAATACTACTTATTATTTAATCAAAAAACGCCCTTGATCACAGTCAATACGGCACTAGCCGAAGTGCGGGCACAAAGCGGGTGCGGGACGGGCGCGGAGCGATCTCGGAGCGGGCGCGGGGCAGGCGCGGAGCGGGCGCGGGGTGTCTTCGATAAATGCAATTTGAGATCTATTGATGTGTCATAACTCATAAGACTCATATTATGTACAAAAAAATTCAAAGCGAGCGGGGCGGGCGCGTATCGTCTGAAAGTCTGTACTTATATTGTTATGAAATAAATTACTTATGACTTAACGCAGCCATATGGAGGATAGTGGAGGACTAGATGAACCTAGTAATGAAATAGAGGTGAAGGAAGGAAATTATTAATATAATGAAATAGGTAAAGGAAGCGTGTTGATAATTTACAATACGTAATAATAAAGGAAGTAAAGGAAGAATAAGTAGAATTAGGAAATTAGTTGATGCTATTTAAATCAGGTATTTGAATTATTACTGAAGTGATTAATGTCCTATTCATAATGTGATTGTCAGCAGTCAATCATCATGGCATATGCAGGGTGGATTAAGCTGGAAAGTAAGGATATCTTAACCGTTGTAGCTACACAAAATCGGTCTTAGAAGACTGTCCTTAAAATTTTGAGACATTTTCATCTGCATTCACAGATTTAAAAAATAAATTACAGTCAGCAATAAAATGAGCAATTTTCACTTTTTTATGCCGATAGATCCTCTTTCATAAGAATGAGTAGACCAACTGAGATTTGATGCATCGGATTTGGTACACTTGCATGAATGACATTTCTGCTAAAGACACTTGCGCGAAAAGATGTCGTGATTTTGTGATGATTTTTCGTCATGGGTGTCGTCGTTTTTATCGTTTTCGAGGTCTCTGATAACAAAACTGGGGTCAAACTCTACATTTAAAATGGCGTTACCGAAAATTTGTGAATTTTTTGTCATAGGTGTCGTTTTCATGGTTTTCGAGGGCGCTGACGACGATTATGGAGTCAAAATCAAAACGCAAGATGTTGCCGAAGAAAAAACAGAACCCTTCAAGGATCACTTCGTTGTCCGTCCGTCTGTCTGTCTGTCAAGACCCTTTTGGCATTGGCAAGCAATAGGGAATTGCCACTGAAGACTGCGGAGTCGACCTCAGGACTAAAACTGGTTCTCACACAGACAACTGTACATCACTTGCTCACCACGTCACCAGTCTTGAGTCTCTGTGTATTTTGGCTGCTGAGATCAAAACTACAAACGTAGTATACAGGGAATTTTTATAAAAAAATAACATGACATCACGCCTGTATAAGAGTTAGGCAGAAGTGTACCATATAGTACATCCACATTTCGCCAGTTATGTTTAGGTCCCATGTGATAGGGGGCGAGCCTATTGCCATTAACCGGGCCAAACTCAGACTTCAGACTGTTACTGAGAAATTTCAGATGAAAAACCCAATAACGCTTTGGCTGACCCGGGAATCGAACCCAGGACGGCCTCGTTGGACTAATGGCTGTTTTCTATAAAAATGTGGCTATTCTACTACTTCCACGCCAAGTCGCGGGCAGAAGCTAGCTTTTCTAAAACCTATCCTATCTTATCTTGCTAAGTCGTATAGTTTTTAGGGTTCCGTACCAAAATGGTAAAAAGGAACCCTTATGGTGAGACTAAGTCTGTCTGTCTGTCTGTTTGTCACACCTGGATATCTCAAGAACTACTAATGCTATCTACTTGAAATTTAGAATAGTTTTAGATGACGTTTGCTCAACTACACCCGCACCCGCTTGCTTGCGTTTGCTTCTGTTTGCTTGCAAACAGAAGACATAAATTAAAAAAAATATATATTTTTTGCAAAAGGGACTGAAAGGGGGTCCTAAAAATTTGAAGTGAGGCTACTAGGGCATGTGGCGTATCATATGAAAGAACGCTGTTTGCACATTCTCAAACATTTTTTTCTTTGTTTTTGGCAGCATAGTTTCAGACTTTTGACGAAAAATGTAAAAAAAATACCGTTCCTCCCCCCTTATCTCCGAAGTTTGCATAGATAAAAATCTGAAATTATTCTATGTGATAGAAGTGTATGTAAAGATTACAGAAAAAATAAAACGATGTCTCTAAATAGCACAATTTTTCGGAAATCATCAGCATCATATTTTATATACGTACGGAACCCTCGGTGTGCGAGTCCGACTCGCTCTAGACCGGTTTTTTTTAACTTACCAATACTTAACTAAACAATATGTTCATTAATAACACTAAAAAGCTTTAAATAAAACAACTTATTAAAAAAAAAATAACCCGACTGCAAAAAAATTTACTGAAAAGATGGAAGGCAAATTTTAAGGCGTTCGTAACATCCTTGATGCCTCCGACTGCATTTATTTATTTTTGATACATAAAGGATACTGGTTTTCTTTTCATCTTGATTCCATCTTTTCAGTTAATTTTTTTGCAGTCAAGTTATTTTTTTTTTAATAATTTGTTTTTTCCTTTACTTGTGCTGTCATACCTTGCTGCTTGCCAAATTTTCCTTTACTTGTGCTGTCATACCTTGCTTCTTGCCAAATTTATTGATTCTAGGTCAACGGGAAGTTTGATTTATTCGCGAGTATCGAAATATAATATGTCGCAATAATGTCGCATAAATCTCCGTATTTTTTTATTGCGTTGACTTAGAAGCTTGCCTTTTTTAGAGCTCTACGGGACCGTAGACCTACGTATTTGTTATTAATTTCAACTTGATACCTACACGCGTTCCTGAGAAAAATGGTCTTGACAGACTGACAGACAGACAGACGGACAACGAAGTGATCCTATATAAGGGTTTTTTTAATATCGTGCGGATTTAATCACGCATGCGGGATCGCCCCGCAAATGTCCTTTTCATACAAGTATTTATTGTAAGGACGCGGGGTGTGAACCTGGGCAGCAGTTACGCGTGCGGGGCAATCCCGCATGCGTGATGAAATCCGCATGATATTAAAAAAACCCTTATATAGGAGATAGGAGGGGACATCATTGTTTGTTTTTAGGGTTCCGCCTAAAAACAAACAATGATGTCAGTTTTAATCACGTGTTATGAAATATAGAGATTAGGCGCTCACCATAAATATGACTGCACATATGAGCACGGAGGAGAGACATGCCTTCGGGATGAAGTAGAAGTACTGCGTGAGGAAGATCAGCGCCAGCAGCGTGATGATACCTGCAACCGCACAAACACACGTCACCACAGTGCTCCAGTGTGACGTGTGGAACAGTGCTAGTGTGACGTGTCACACAGTGCTCCTGTGTGACGTGTCACACAGTGCTCCTGTGTGACGTGTCCCACAGTGCTCAAGTGTGACGTGTCGCACAGTGCTCCTGTGTGACGTGTCGCACAGTGCTCTAGTGTGACGTGTCGCACAGTGCTCCAGTATGACGTGTCCTGACCGGAGTAGAGGCCGGCGGCGGGCGTGCGCACGCCGCTGGAGTGCGACACGGCGGAGCGCGTGAAGGCGCCGCACGTGGGCATGGCGTGCACCAGCGAGCCGGCCATGTTGCACAGCCCGAGGGTCACCATCTCTTGCGTCGCATCCACCCGCCCGCCGGTCGCTGTAACAAAATACACACTTCAAATAATATGTATAGCTCATTATGTTACAGACATATAAATGATAAATGATTTTTATTGCTGTAAGTAGGTTTGTACAAACACTTTTACACGTCAATCATATTTTAAAAACTAGATGAGGTCGGCATTTCGTATCTGACTACTCTGAGAAGAACGGCCGAAACAAACTCACATTCTCTTTTAAAGTCCAGACATAATCTTGGTTAGATCATGTGAAGGCCATGTAGATTGGTGTCTGAAATGGTCTTTTGAGGAAAGAACCACACAGATTGAGTGGACCTGACCAGTCAGTGCACGCATTTGTCATAAGTTTGCCTTTTTTGCGGAATCTCAATTATCTATACGTATAATAAAATCGTAGCGAAGTAAGAATTGTATTGACAATTAATATTTTTGAAAAAACTCATTACAACAAGATGAACGATTCTATCGAATTTTTGTCTGTTTCTCGGTTTATCTGTTTGTCTGAATGTATGTTCCAGCATCACGCAAATACTAACCGGATAGATTCTGGTAAAATGTTGCATAGATAATTTCCTATGGATTTGGTATGATAACTGATTAAATTAATTACAGTACACTATTTGCTACGGAGAATTAGCAATACTGGCTCGCAATGACGGCGAGGGAGGAGACCATGCTACGTGAAAAAGATGAGGAGTGAGAGTGACATGGGAAAGGAATGGCACTCAAGTCTAAAGAGGATTTTTTTAAATTGTTTTTAATAAGTAAGTATCAAAATAAAATTGTTTTCTATCAAATGTCTCTTGATAATTGTGTGTGCCCTCGTGGCGCCTTACGTGATTTCATTTAGTTCTGGGCCTTAGAGCTGACTTCATAAGATGAGGGAGATGGGAGACATGGGGGACATGGGATAACACATGCGACAACCACTATTTCCAATGAGTTTCCTCGTGACGTGACCTTATTCTCTTCATAACTCCTGAGACTCGTGACTGTAACGAGCGTGAATACAGGGTGGTTTTTTGATATGGGGCAGCAAGGACAGGTACCTTAATTGTTATCGCTACAAGAAAACGGTCTTAGGAGATAGTCCGTTACTTTATGAGAAATTTTGATTTGCATTTACAGTTTATTTTCGGCGTCGTTTATCCGTAAAAAAGTAGTTTACCGAGTTTCATTTCCTACGAATTGTATGGGAAAAGTTTTTGCGATTTCTGACTTTTCTAGTATTCAAACCTCAGTTGGTCTTATAAAGATTTTTGATCCTTATAAGAAGCAGGATCGATTGGCATCAAAAAAAGTTTTTGTGAAAACTGCCCATTTTCTTGCTGACTGTAATTTTTATTCAAAATCTGTGATTGCAGAACAATATGTCTCAAAAAGTTAAGGGAAGTATTCTAAGGCCGTTTTCCTGTAGCTACAACGATTAAGGCACCTACCCTTATTGCCCCATTTCAAAAATCCATCCTGTATAAAATGCTGCTTAATATATTAGGTCTTTATGCTGCCCGTGTGTTGTCAGATATTTTCGATCACAACGAAGTATCACATTCTTCTGAATTTAACTGAGTATGCAGATATTTATGACGCAACACATGGCCTATATTGCATTGACACATAAGTATGTATTTTTGAAGCCGATGCAGTATCTTATATTTTGGAGTCGCTAGTCTCACCAGATAGTTTTGGTGTTCCATCGATGGCACATACCTATTTGTGCTGCCACTTGTATAATGCCTTCCACAGATGATCACAGGTATTTGCCCTCATAAAAGAATGGATGAATAATTAAATCAGATGTTATTGCCGAACTGTCCATAGTAATATACCTATTGCTAATATATATATGCTCGTGACTGTACCTACTGACCCTCCTCCTGAATGAGCTTTCTCTACAAATCCTTTCGTCATGTGTAATTTGAATGAAGAATTTCCTGCCTTTTTCTCGTCGGTCGTCGGCACTTAAAAATAATGTCATTATTTTATGTGTGTCTTAGCAACAAAATAAACTGGAAGCACACAATAGTCCTATTGAGTAAGTATATCAGCTGATTCAATGCAAATCCGCCATCTTGCCTCTCTGCAAGGTTTCGACAGGTGGTGATTAATTTTGACAGCTATTAATCAACTAGCGACCTCTTGACGCTAAATAACATTTAAGATTTTTTCTAATCAGTTGACCAAGATGGCGGCCGCGACATTTATACAATTTTTCGTCATGTCGTTTTCATGGTTCTCGTAGGCGCTCTAAAACATCAAACAGTTAAAAGTTAAAGGAAGAAGTGTATTAACCATTTTAACCGCCTCTGTAGTCTAGTGGTAAGATCACCTGTCTCAGACTCAGAGATTACGGTTCGATTCCCAGCGGGGGCTGATAGTGAGTGAGGTCAAAATGAAAATCTAATTAGAGATTTGGTTATTCCCCATTCCGTTATCAGCGACCTCGACAACCACGAAAATGGTAAAACAAGACACGGTTACGTAAGGTCTGTAAAACTATTTAGTAAAACTGTAGTTACTAATAGTTGTGCAGATCATAATGGACCAATTTTTGGGTGGGAAATTATCAAATAACTTTTCCCGCTCTGGGCGGAGCGGGAGGGCGTGTCAGACTTTTACTGACTAAAACCCATCCGTATTCCTTCATTTGCCTGTGTGCCAGGGCCACGATATCCCTTTCGGACAAACTCGCAACCCTGGCAGGCATTGGCCCTATCGGACCCCGTCAGTTGGTGCTGACAACTCTTTGAGGCGCGTGTGGAATATGACGCGCCGTCGACCCGGGCCTGATCCTTATCGGATGGTGAGCTACCTATCGATCACCGTCCGCAGGCCCGCGCCTACGGTGGCCGGAAATCGGCTTGCGACTCCCGACGCCCGGGGCGTCTCCTGCGGCGAATAGGGGCGCGAGGGCGCGAACCTTGCCTCTCCCTCACGCGTTCCGCCTCATCCTTCGCAAGAATTACTAATTCGCAGAAGGAGGTGACGGCCTCCCATGCCTTGCATGGCCTGAACCAGGGCCGGACGCGAGAGATCGCCGCCGCCGATCGCCTCCGTGAGGACACGGCGGTGCTCCGACCAAGCTGGGCAGACCTCCACCGTATGCTCCACCATGTCCTCCGGGCGATCCACACAGTGGTGACACCCGGGCGTTTCCTCCCGCTTTATCCTGAACAAGAACTTCCCGAAACAACCATGTCCGGTGAAGACCTGCGTCAGGCGGAAGGTGAGGACGCCGTGGCGCCTCTCTAGCCACTCCTCAAAAAGGAGACTTATTGCCACAATCGTGGCGTGCCCAGCACTGGGTTGCGACAATCGCACTCTCCATGCCACCATAAGATCCCGCCGGAGCTCTGTCCGCTGTGCCGTGATTTCTCGCAGCAGCGGAGTTTCACCCCGGCGTTTCGCCTCCTCGCGCCACTCCCAGACGTGCGCGAGGAGTTTTGCCTCCAGATCCCATGGCGGCAGTCCGGCAAGGAGGCTCGCCGACTCACGGGAGACCGTGCGGTATCCTCGGACCAGCCTGATGGCCATGACCCTTTGGGACGCGCTCAACCGCTGGGCTGGTCGCAGCCTTATAGAACGCGCCCACCCCGGTGCCCCGTAAAGGGCCATGGACCGCACGACCCCCACGTAGAGCCTCCGGCAAGAGGCGTTTGGACCCCCTAGATTGGGCAGGAGCCGCTTTAAGGCAGCCCCGGCCCGCTCCAGTCTGGGAGCCAAACGTTGAAAATGCTCCACGAAGTTCCACCGGCTGTCGAGGACGAGTCCCAGGTACTTCATCGTCGACTCGACGCCGATGTGAACCCGTCCTGCCATTATCTGGGAACCCGACAGTGGCGCGTTCCGAGGGCCATAAAAACACATGGCCTAGGACTTGTGCAAGGCCACCTCGAGTCCCAATTGCCGGATCCTATCGACGATTGTCGCAACCCCACGTGCCACCAGTTCGGCCGCCACCTAATGCGACCTCCCCTGCACCAGGACCATCGTGTCGTCAGCGTAGCAGACTACGCTGACGCCGCTAGGGAGGTCGGCGCGCAGCACCCAGTCGTAACCGATGTCCCACAGATGCGGCCCCAGGACCAATCCCTGTGGGACACCGCACGACATCTCTCGCCGGTTCCACTCTCCGTGGTGACCGGGGTAAACGACGGCCCTGTCCGTCAAATAGGCCTCGACCACTCGACAGAGGTAGGTCGGCAGGCATCCGGTGATACCGGAGTGCGATGGACCAATGGCTAAACTATAATTTACAAGAGCTCATTTAAGTCAAGACTCAAAGCGGTCCTATTGGAGAAATGTCTGTATTCGATAGACGATGACACAAACTGCGGGTAATACTTATTAGTAGGATGTAGTAGTGTTCGCGACTATAGAATAGTAGATTTTAAGTTATCTTTAATGTTAGTAAAATAGCGCTAGGAAAAAACCCACCGGCAGTTCCCACACCCTTATTTTACGACCAACATGAAAGCGCTCGGTGTTTGGGTAATTCGCATCGTGCGAACCATTGTAAAAGTAGCAAATTAGCCAGATGTTAGGTACTTTACGGCGCACCAAAAGTTTGGGTCATGTATTGTATTTGCCATATGGCCGAGCGTCGTAGTTAAAATTCATTGTTTAATTAGTTTCTTAATGTTTTTTATTGGTAGTATAAAAACTTTTTACAAAAAAGTAATAACCGACTACCAAACATAACACTACAAAGTGAAAAATAACTTTAATTTCGGAAGTCGGTGTCTTTGGATCTGTATTTGAGTTTTTGGCCACCGACTTCTGAAATTAAAGTTATTTTTCACTTTGTAGTGTTGTTTGGTTGTCGGTTATTATTTTTTTGTAAAAAGTTTTTTATTTTTCACTTTTTATTGGGTCAGTTTCGAATTTATCTAAGTTACAATAGCCTAATGTTAACTGCTCATCACCTTTTACAAAATATTGCATTTTACGATGCTGGGACGTTGATTGTTGAGGAGTTCTCCTGGTAAGAACCAGGAGAACTGCCACTCACCATTATGCATAGTGTATTTTTACTACCGAGGGGTCCGTAATTTTGGCGGGGTAAATGATTTAATAAGACAATTCGGTGTCTAATATATATGTATATTATGTATAACAAATGCTATTACAGTTGCTCGCTCAACACAAAATTAACAAATTCCATAGTACTTAAGTAAATGCCGGTAACGAAACCATAGCGAGATCTAATTCGACACCAACGCCATCTATCGAGCGATGCAGAACTATATTATCGAATTAGATCGCGCCATGATTCCGTATCCCGCTCAGACATACCGCCCACCAAGGACATACTGCCCAATGTCCTTCAACCGCCCACCGTGCCAAAGTAAATTGGATTGTTTGAACATAGGGTGTGCTAATGTCATTGGTGAGGAGCTTAACCAAATTAACAATAAATAATAACATCTAGGCATTACCTATGCTAGAAATTAACACAAGAATAGATAACACAAAATGTATTACATAAAGACAAGGTTACTAGTTTAATCGGTTACAGGGAGCACACATAATTTGGACGTCGGTCTTTTTATGGTCGATGACTGTGTACGTAGAGTTACGACAAGAGTAAGACCATCCGAACCAGGGTGTTTCTGTTCAATCCTACCTAGCAACCATTTGCCAGGAGGCATATCGTCCTCTTTCACTAGCACTACTTCACCTACAGATGGTTCCGGAATTTTATAATGCCACTTATTTCGTTGCAAAAATTGGTGAAGGTAGTCGTGTGACCAACGTCGCCAGAAGTCTTGCATCAATTTTTGATGAAGTTGCCATCGCCTTAAACTATTAACGTTTTCCCTTTCATAATTTAAATCAGGAGGTAAAACTAGTGGCTCCCCTACCAGAAAATGCCCAGGAGTTAGTATAGTTAATTTATCCTGATCCTCCACATACGATAAAGGCCTCGAATTAAGACATGCCTCAATTTGAGCCAATACGGTGATCATGTCCTCAAAAGTAAGAGTCGATTTCCCTATTACTCTCTTAAGGTGATGCTTAGTGGACTTAATCCCTGCTTCCCATAGACCTCCGAAATTTTGCGAATGAGGGGGGATGAAATGCCATTCCGTACCATTATTCCCTAATTCTTCTGCTAATTCAGGGTTACAGGCTGACTTTTCATTGTTAAATAAATAAAGTAATTCGCGCGCTGCCCCTACGAAGTTGGTCCCATTATCACTATGTAGCTCCGCACATCGCCCACGTCTAGACACAAACCTCTTAAAACCAGCCAGAAAGCCTCTAGTGCTTAACTCACTAACTGCTTCTAAATGCACAGCCCTAGTGGCCATACATACAAATAAAGCAATATAGCCCTTGTAGGACTTATTACCACGACCCTTTGACACTCGAATATTTATCGGACCCGCGTAATCTACTCCGCTACACAAAAAGGGTTTGTTCGGGATTACACGAGAGGAAGGTAACTGCCCCATAATTTGGGTCCTTACTTTAGCTGTATATCGGATGCACCTTACACAGCTTCTTACATACTTCCTTGCCAAAGCTTTTACTCCCATGATCCAATACTTGGAGCGTAAGTATGTAATCATTAATTGTGGACCACCGTGCATTGTTTTCTCATGTGCGTCCGCTATTAATAGATTGGTTAAAAATGGTTCCCTTGGTATTAGTATAGGATGTACTCTTTCATAAGTTAGTTGTGACATTTCAAGCCTTCCTCCAACGCGAATTATTCCTTTAGGATCTAGAAACATGTTTAATGAATCCAATTTTGCATTTTTTCTTCCTAGCTTATGATTTTTTAATTCCTCCAATTCATTGGTAAATCCTTCTTCTTGACACCTCTTTACACACATTTCGGTTTGGATAACTGTCGTGAACTAGCACCAACACCTATCACTATATTTTTTCTTAAATTTAGAAACCTACGGCAATAAGCCATAACTCGAATTAACCTTGATAACGATGAAAATTTGTCAAAAAATGAAGCTTCAAAAATGGTTGTATGCACCTTAACTTCTTCGAGACGTGTAACAAGATGTTTTGGTCTTTTGTATTCTACTACCGGTTCTCTTAGGAAATTTGAACCTTCCCACCAAAGCGAAACATCTTTAAGTTCCAATGGTGAAACTCCGCGTGAAGCACAATCTGCTGGATTTTGCTTGGATGCTACGAGCGCCCAGTGATGTGTATCCAAAGTGGTCAAAATGTCAGAAACCCTGTTGGCAACAAAAGTTTTCCACCTACTTGGGTGACAATTCAACCAAGCTAGTACCACCTCACTGTCTGCTGTCCATGCATGCCAGTCAGTCTTTGGTATAGTCGTTACCTCGCCTACTTCCGCAATCAACTTTGTTGTGAGAACCGCCCCACACAATTCTAACCTAGGGATGGACACCTGCTTAATAGGTGCCACCTTTGTTTTAGATGTGATTAAGGATATATGAACATTTCCCAGGTCATCAATCATTCTAAGATAAACCGCGCCTGCATAAGCGTTTTTAGATGCATCGGAAAATCCATGCAACTCCGACTTCCAAATATTGGAACCAATATGTAACCATCGTGGGATTTTAATGCTAACAAGAGAAGCCAAACTATTGCGGTAAGTCGCCCATTCTCGTAATAAATTATTTGGAATTTCTTGATCCCATTCCAACCCTGCTAACCATAATTTTTTAATGAACATTTTTGCTAGGATTACGCTTGGTGCTAACCACCCCAACGGTAAAATTGTATTGAAAACAATCATCTCGAGCGTCCCAGGTAAGTACTAATATTTTAGTTACTTCGTCTATTTTTATTCTTAATTCTTCATCGTTTCCATCTCTAATTTTGCAATTGGAATCCTCCTTTAGCTAGCACTTGAGATAATTCAGTGTAAATTTTAAACCCATCTTCTATATTTTCAGCTCCTGACATCAAATCATCCATGTAAAAATCCTTTAAAATTACGCTAGCTATTCCTGAATTATCCCCGCACTCATCGTACGCTAACTGTTGTAGCGCCCGTACAGCCAAGTATGGAGCTGAGGCCGTACCGAATGTAACGGTTATCATTTCGTATTCCTGTAGTTCCCTTTCAGGACTCTCTCTCCAAAGTATCCGTTGATATGGCGTATCTTGCCTATCCACTAACACTTGCCGATACATTTTAACAATATCCGCCACTATACATATCCTATGTGCTCTCCAGCGCATTACGGTATGACGGAGTTCGTCTTGCAAAGATGGACCAATCATTAGATCATCATTTAGTGACCTGCCATTAGTTCCCTTACAAGAAGCATCAAACACAACACGCACCTTTGTAGTGTCTTTATCCTCACGAACTACTGCGTGATGAGGTAAGTAAACAGCCTCTTTATTATATTTTTCTTGCTCTGTTACTTCTACCATGTGGTTAAGCCTTAAATACTCTTGCATGACACTCTCGTAGTCTGCTTTTAATTTAATGTTTTTACCTAACCTTACTTCTAACCCCTTTAACCTTTTTTCAGCAATCATTTTGGATTCACTGCACCTGCCGCTCAGGTTCGGTTCGCGTAGCGGTAATCTTACGATGTACCTGCCATCTTTATTTCTTCTTGTGGAAGTTGTAAATAACCTTTCACATTGTATTTCGTCCTCCGTTAGCATCCTTTTTGCTCCAGATGGTTCCTCTAGTTCCCAAAATTTTCTCAACAATTCATCATCTTGAACGCTGGCATGCATCACGGTAATTTGTGAGTGAGTATGTGTCCTATTGTCAACTTCCAATGCACCCGACAATATCCAACCTAAGGTGGTTTCTTGCGCTAAGAGCGTAAAGCTTCTATTCTTCTTAACTCCGTTCTGAATGACTTGGCTGTATACATCAGCACCCAATAACATATCAATTTTGTTAGGCCTGAAATATTCCGGATCAGCCAAATCATTATCGCTCAAGTCGACCCATTCTACCCGGCTTACCCTTGAAGACGGGAGAAGAGTTGTTATCGACTTCAGAACGTAAGCATTGACCTCTATTTGAAAAGAAGGATTAGCTCTCGAACGAAGCTTAATCACCACCATGGATGTCGAAGTTGTACCTATATTTCCACCCACACCTAACACCGTATTTTTTGACGGTCTTTTATTTAAACTTAAGTACTGAACCATGGATTCTGTAATAAATGAACCCTGGGATCCCTGATCCAGTAAAGCCCTAACAACCAAGTCCCATGCTTCGACTCAGCCTTTACTAAAGCTGTAGTTAATAAAACAGTTTTCTTACTGTATCCTGTCGCAAGACATGAGACTAGTGGTTTGTCCTCCGCCTGATTGGCGGCCTTGATCCTCTCATTTTCTACTGATGAGGTTTCCGCGCGAGCAGCACTACTACCTTCACCAATATCCGACCCTATAACACCCTGTGGGTGTAACAATGAATGGTGGCGGCGTTTACACACCTGGCACCTAAGAGTGTTTCTACAATTTTTTGCAGAGTGGTTACTATATAAGCAAACAAAACATAAATTATTCTCTTGGGCAAACTTACGGCGGGCTTCATTGTTTAACTTGCTAAACTTAGGACATAAACTAATTTTATGATCCGCTGCGCAATATGCACATGATACCTTTTTATTATTAATTACATGCAGTGCCTGAGTAGCTTTTGGGATCCTGCTGTCTGTTTTAGTTTCTATGCTTTCCAACCCCCGATATCGACTTACTAAAAACTCTCTAAATGTATCAAAAGTAGGTAAGTCATCCGTTTTGTCCGCGGCTATCATCAATTCCCAAGCCTTTCTAGTCTCTCGATCTAATTTAGCACGGACAATGTGTATAATTAAGATATCCCATGATGACACATCTATTCCTAAATTTTTTATTGACCCTAAACAATCGGATGTCGTACTAATGAGTCTTTTTATGTCTGTAGCGGACTCGTTAGTTATACCCCTTTGATTTAAGAAACTTTTTAAAATTCCGTTCGCTAGAAATCTTTTATTAATATACATAGATTCTAATTTATCCCAACTAGCCTTGTAATTGTAAGAGGTCACGTCGACACTTCTCAACAAGTATTCCGCATCCCCGGTTAAATACCCTTTCAGATAATACAACTTCTGTGCATCATCTAACCTACTATTGTTGTGTATTAATCCTACGAATAAGTCTCGAAATGTTTTCCATTCAATATATTTACCCGAGAAAACTAGTATTTTGACCTCTGGTAATTTAAAATTTATCAATTTATTACCATTATCTGGTCCTGGATTACTGTTAGGTTCACCAGATTGGACGTTACAATTCGCTATTAATTCTTTTAATTCGCCTTTGAATTGTATATACAATTCTTCAACATCATCATAAACACAATTTTTATGGTAACTTGAACTATATAAATCTGACTTTTTTATTTCGCTAATTATTGTAACGTGGGTCTTACTAAATAATTGCCACTGTTGTTCTAAACTTTCTAAACGTGTTTCAAAGTATGACACAGTACGACGATCCTTTGGGCATTTTTTAAAATTAGTAATAGCCTTGTTCATCTTTGCCTTCACGTCTTCTTGGGTGTCATTTAATGAATCCATTTTGTAGACAATAATCAAAATTACAAGAAAACACAACACACCGAGAAATGGAAATACAAAATACTGAGAAATGGCATACACAAATGAAAAACAAGCAACTAACAATCCACACAAACCAAAAATAATTAAAGATAAATAACTTAATGTCCACTAGAAACAATCTTCTTGCACTTTTTACGTTCACAAGTTATTATAAGTCTGATATGATTTAAGTTTCAGTCTTTTTTTTATTCACTTTATTTCTATAAAATCGGCCTAGATTTCTCGTTTGAACCACTTTTCTTTAAAATTTTATAAGTTTAACTCACTCACGAATGTCAAGTTAGTTTTCTCTTGATAATAAAGTTCAAATTTAACTGTACTTTTAAATCTTCAACTTTAATTCTTCCTGACAATAAGATTGCAAATTGTACTCACGATTTTTTTCACCAACTCACTCACTGACACGACACCTTGTGACGCTGCGTCGCGATGTAATACCCCACACAAGTGGCGCCCTCTGCTTGCCCACGATCTGCAGTCCTTTTCCTCCCTTGCGTTGTTCCTCCGGTTGTAGTTGCTACCAGTAGTGCTGCACCACGCTCCACTGGCTGCTCCCTGCTCCAACCGGTTCCACCTCCAGCTCCTGACACCTCTCACCTGGTGTACCCCACTTGAAGGGGATGCTCTGGACAGCGATCCACTGCCCAGTACTGACGCGAAGGGTGGTAATCTCTACCACCACCGGAGACCACCAAAAACACTCCCTACCGACCCGACTCGAAGGATCATGTATTTTTACTACCGAGGGGTCCGTAATATTGGCGGGGTAAATGATATAATAAGACAATTCGGTGTCTAATATATATGAATATTATGTATAACAAATGCTGTTACAATTGCTCGCTCGCACAAAATTATTTTTTTTTTTTTTTTAGGTATGGCATCTCGTAGCAGACCTAGAGAGGTCGTTGCTACTTAACCGGATATTCCTGTGGCTGCCCTAAGGTTTTTAATCTTAAAGCCTCCAGCCAGGGCGCAAATTATATATATTAAAAACTAAACGACAGCGCACTAAGGGCACCCCCTGTGGGGTACGGACCTCGGCTAAGGGCGTCGTTGGGGGATCACAAAATTACTAACAATTTGGGGACGGGCTGGGCACAAAATTAACAAATTCCATAGTACTTAAGTAAATGCCGGTAACGAAACCATAGCGAGATCTAATTCGACGCCAACGCCATCTATCGAGCGATGCAGAACTATATTATCGAATTAGATCGCGCCATGATTCCGTATCCCGCTCAGACACATAGTGACGAGCATAAATTGCTTAATCGCAACACGTTAAATAGGTACTCATTATTATTCCGGTGGCCATCTGTGGTCTCCATCATCAGTTCCACTTCACCAAATGGTGCTTTCGGAGAGCAAATGCACGAGTTACTATAAAAAAATACCCAAATCACTATAGGTTTGCATATAAAATTTGAGGGTTTCCCTCAATTTCCATGGGATCCCCTCATCAGATTCTGATTTGGTGGCAATTGGACTACCTCGGGAGAATACCCTTTCAAACAAAAAAAAATATTTTCAAAATCGGTTCATAATTGACGGAGTAATCGCGTAACAAACATACAAAAAAAAGAAGAAGGGAAAAGGAAGTCGGTTAAAAACTAGGATTATTGTCTGCTTCACAGAAATGTACATTTAATATTTGTTGTAACAGTTTTACGCGGGCATTGTTATCCGCACCAATGTAATTTCAATAGTTTAAATAAACAATAGAGTAGCCAATAATGTTGCTAGACCCAACATGTGAAAAATGGTAGGGTGAAACTGACGCATATAAAAGGCCTTGCTTGTCAAAATAAAGGCAGTAATCACTCCCCGGACATATTGGACATAGAATATCAACCTACGGTTGGATTCGATAGAGGCGATGGACGAACTCACTTCTGACCACCGCCCAATCGTCTTAAGACTGGCCCCTCGCGACCGGACTCCCTGACCCTGACCAACCCCCTCTCACGAAAGTAGTCACGGACTGGCGCAAAGTTAGCGACCGACTGAAATCCACCACATCCCCGATACTGGATTCGATCCCCGATCAGTTCGACTCGATCGCCGACACGACGGCCGCGATCGACTCACTCACGGAACACGTACAGTCAGTCCTTAGCGATTGCTCGAGGCAGGTTCCAGCGATGGACAACCATCGCCAGAAGCTGCCGGACGATGTGCGTGAACTGCTGACTGAGAAGAACGCGGCCACTCGTGCGTACAGTGTCTTTCCCTGTGACACTAACAAAGTCTTCATGCGCCAATTACAGAGATCTGGCATGGCAGAACTGCGTGACGTCTACTGGGACAAGATGCTGGGCGAACTAGAGCCCACTCATCATGCCTTCTGGGATCTTCGGAGGACACTCAGGTCCCAGCAAGCAGTTTCTATGCCCCCCCTGACACGACCCGACAGGACGATAGCATTCGACGACACCGACAAGGCTGAATGCCTGGCTGACACTCTCGAGACTCAGTGCTCGCCCAGCTTTCAACCAGTAGACCCAGCTCACCTCGCTAAGGTCGACGCTGAAGACGAACGTAGGGCGTCTCTCCCTCCGGTCGAAGACCCTGATTGTCCTCTGGCTCCCGTCACCCCAGAGGAAGTGCACGACATCATCAAGGGTCTGAAACCCCGTAAATCTCTCGGATCAGACGGAATCACCAACAGGGTGCTCCAGCTGTTCCCCGCTCACCTGATCATGCTAATGACCACCATCTTCAATGGCGCTCTTAGCAACAACACTTTTCCTCAAGCTTGGAAAAGTGCCACGGTCATCGGTATCCCGAAGCCCGGCAAGCCTAAGACCGAGCCTTCCAGTTACCGGCCCATCAGTCTGCTCAACGTCTTCGGCAAAGTCTATGAGAGGCTTATTTATAAGCGTCTCAGAGACTATGCCGAGACGAAGGGCCTCATCCCAAACGAACAGTTCGGGTTCAGAACCCAACATTCGTGCGTACAACAGGTCCACCGTATCGTCGAGCATATAAGCGCTGGCTTCCAGCGCGGGCTCATGACGGGTGCTGTGTTCTTCGACATTGCGAAAGCGTTCGACAAAGTCTGGCACAACGGCTTATTACTCGTATATAAGCTCTACAAACTCGGTGTGCCCGATCGTCTCGTGCTTATCTTACGAGACTATTTGTCGGACCGTACCTTCCGCTATCGCATCGAGGGTGCGCTATCCTCCCCCCATCCGCTCCGCGCAGGCGTCCTTCAGGGCTCTGTGCTGGCACCGCTGATATTCACTATATTCACTAGTGATATCCCCAAATGTAGAAAGGCGCAGTTGCTCTGTTCGCAGACGACACGGCCATCTACTACACCGGCCTCAGGCAAGACAAGATCGCCCGCAACCTTCAGGCCGAAGTCAACAGACTCGCGGCCTGGTTCAAGAAGTGGAGGATCGAAGTCAACCCTGATAAGAGCCAGGGGGTCCTATTCTCTAGGCCCCGGCGATCACCCGCCCTCCCCCAACCGATCACCATATTCGGCAAGCCTATCCCTTGGGAGAAGCGAGCCAAATATCTCGGTGTGGTCTTAGACCATCACATATCGTTCGCTGAGCACATAAAACAGGCGCGTGCGCGCGCCGGTTTTGCTCTCGGCAGACTACATTCCGTACTCAACCCGCGCAGCAAGTCGTGCATTCGACCGATCATGACTTACGCCTGCGTAGTCTTCGCTCACGTTAAGCCATATCACATCCATAAGATGCAGACGCTTCAAAACCGATTTCTCCGTAGAATTACGAAGGCTGCTTGGTTCGTTCGGAACGAACAACTTCACGTAGATCTTAATATGCCTACCATCAAGCAGTTTATGAAGCGCATTGCAAAGCGCTTCTTCGAATCCGCGGAACGTCATCGCAACCCCTTGGTTGTGCAGGCCGCTAGTTATAGGCCTTCTGCCATTAGTCAGACTCGCCGACCGAGGCATACTCTCTTAGATCCAGATGACCCCATTACTCTCCTCCAGGAAAGCAATAGGGCCACGAGTACAGTGCACACATTACACAAACCGACCTTCCGTCCTCGCCGCCGAGGTGCCACGCGAACTTCCCGACTAAATATTAATAAAAGTCCTCCCCCCTCCCTTGAATGACGATGCGCCAGCCGCCCGGTTAGAGGCTGAGAGCGTCGCAGCAATAAAAATAGTAACCCCTGTTAATAATCATGATCTAAATATTGATCTAGCCCGTCCCCAAACTACTAATTTTGTGATCCCCCAAAGACGCCCTAAGCCGAGGTCCGTACCCCACAGGGGGTGCCCTTAGTGCGCTGTCGTTTAGTTTTTAATAAATATATAATTTACGCCCTGGCTGGAGGCTTTAAGCTTAAAAACCTTAGGGCAGCCACAGGAATATCCGGTTAAGTAGCCACGGCCTCTCTAGGTCTGCTACGAGATGCCATTCATAAAAAAAAAAAAAATAAAGGCAGTGGATTAGCCCGTGGTCATCCGCCGCTAATAGCCTAAGTGTTTTATTTAAGTGATAGTGTGTGTTTCCGTGCGGACCGCAAATTTTAGACTGTTTTCTCTGTGTGTGTACAGGATACCACTTCGGTACCTGTGCAGACACAAGGGAAGTCGCTCCCGTGCTGCTCGGTGAGCAATCACCGCAGCGGTCGCGGAGGCCACGCCCAGCACGATGCCGAAACCGCGCGTCGAAAACACGCGCAGCTCGCTGGGCCGCGATGCCGGGGAGAAGCATGGAGCCCGTCCGGCGTTGGACAGGACGACGTCGATGCCGAATATCGGTGACGCGTCGTCCGGTGCGCCGCCAGCCGGCCCTTCACACCAGCAGCAGCCTCGCAGCGAGGAGAAGTGGAGGAGAGAGGGAGGGGGTGCGAGCGCCGCTATAGCGGCCGGCCCACCAACGACATTGGCGCCTGCGCGCGTTGCGCCTTCGCCGTCGTCGAGCCGGCCGCATGCGGTGGCGCTGCGCCCCACCGCCTTCCGCCCGGTGCCTATCCAGGCTCCGGGTCCAGCCGCGACACAGTCCGGCCGCGCTACGCACATGCGTGCGCCCGCGCCCACGCGCCCCCTGCGCCGACTGCGCAGCAGGTGCCCCCCGCACCTACTGCGCGCACCCACGTGCCTACAGCGCGCGCCCACGCACAAATAACGCGCGCCCCCGCGCCTACCGCGCACACCGCCACGCAGCAGGCGCACCCAGCTCCCACTGCGCACGCTCCCGCGCCCCCGCGCCCAACGCGCGCGCTCCCGCGCCCACTGCGCGCGATTTCGTGACTGCAGCGCGCCACCACGCCCCCCCCACCCGCGCCGCCGCGCCACCGCCGCGGTTCGCGACGCCGCTCGCGCCCCCTCCTGGGGCTGCGCAGAACAAAGCTGTGCCAGCTTCGAGCACCGCCGACGCCGCTCTCCGCCGCTCGCTGGTGGGACCGGCAATGGTGGAGCACGAGCGGCCAGCGAGTGTCGGCTCATTCTATGAGTCGACACCCACGCCACCCATGGTGCCCGCCTCGCCGGCACCCCCTCGGACATCGGCCTATGATTCGCCCGCCATGCTGTCGACATGCTCCTCACGTGCGGGGTCGAGCAAGTCGCTGGCATCCGCGGGCTCGGCCGCCTCTGGTCGCGGAGACGTGTCCCCGGACACGACACCGCGATCCGTACAGCGGCCCAACGTAGGTCGAGCCGCCGGCGCCATATTTACGGCACCGGGGTCACCAACACTGCCGCTGAGATTCGACTTCGAGTTCCAGCTCGAGACTAGACCCCAGCGGCGAAGGAGGAGCTCCGGCGAAGCCGTGTCGGAGGAGGCCAAGCGTTACTGCCTCAACCCCCCGCGGCCACAGCGCGATAGCGCACCGCGGGGTCGCGGCGCCGCAGCACCTACTGGGCCCACCTTCTCCGACGCGGTGCGCCGCTCGCCGACGCTTTCACCGGACGCGATGCCAGCGGGGGTTGCCCCCTCTGCCCCCACTGCATCTACCGCCCCCCCTGCCGCCCTCCCCGGCGCCGCATCAACGAAGGAAAAGCCGGGGAAGAAGCTGAGATTTCCGCCGCTGGTGGTGGAGCGGCTACCAAACTGGGCCGCATATTTTCGGGCCCTCAGCGCCAAGCTGGGCCGGCCTCCTAACGCCCGCCCTTTCGGGAGTGGAGTCCACTTCACCCCCGACAGCCCGCGCCCGCGGGAGGAGCCGGCGACCTGCAGCAACTGTGGTGGCCCGCACCCCCCGTGCAACATAAAGTGCCCCGTGTTCCAGCGTGAGATCCGGAACAAGCGAGCGGGGACTGTCTCCATCACAACCACACGCCAGCCACAGCAGGCGACTATAGAGGCCGAAGGCACGACGTTGATGGCGGCAGCCAACGAGCCCACGCAACGTAACCAAGCCATCTCCTCCGGGCGGAGGAAGGTACACAGACGCGGGGGAAAGGGTAGGAAGAAGAAGCCTAAACCGCCCCCGGCGACACAGGAAGAGATTCCCGAGGCCGCCCCTGCCTTAAACATGACGCAGGCTGTAACACAACAGCAAGCCACAGAGGCGATCGCGAGCGCCGGCATAACGCAGCGGTCGACGACTAACAAAATCAAACTCGCGTCTAAGCCGCGAGGCGACGCCACCGCTGCGGGTGGCGCCACCAAACCACAGCGGCATAATGTCGAAACATCAAGACCGAGACATGCAACCGAGAGTGGCGCCACCGGCGCTCACTCAACATCAAGAAAGGATTTAAAAGCCTGCGCCATCAGACTACTGATGGACCTTATAAAAGCAATAAGGCAGGGCCAAGATGTGGAGACGGTCATCCTCGATGGCCTGGCCACTTTACTGACCATGTATAATGGCTAGGCCACTGAGGGTGATCCATTGGAACGCCCGCGGCCTCCGGAATAAGGTCACCCCCCTCCGCCATCTCCTGAGGGAACAGAACATCGACGTGGCGCTCATAAACGAGACACACCTGGGACCCGAAGATAGGGTTAGGTTCCCGGATTATCTCGTTTACAGGAAGGACGAAAGGTCGGCCAATAACACCTGGCGGTCATTGTGAGGCGAAGAGTCGTCCATCAAGAGCTCCCCTTGCCGTCGCTCAGTTCGTTTTACAGCGACGACGACGCTGCCGCAGGGGAGAGGGCCATTGCCGCCCCTGCCGGCGCACATCAACTCGATGATCGCCGTGAAGAGGCGCCTTCGCAAGCAGTGGCAACAGCTCAGATGCCCAACGCTGAAGACGCAGCTGAACCGTCTCGCGGAGAAGGTGAAGGCCGAGCTCAAGGCGCACACCGCCGCGGGCTGGGAGGAAAGAATCGACGCCACGACGGACAGTTGGCCGTCGCTACACAAAGTCTGCAGCCAACTAACGAGTACCCCAGCCCCAGTGCGCCCTCTACTAAACAGCGACGGGGCGCTTAAGTACGTAGCGGAGGACCAGGCGGAGGTCTTCGCCGAGCACCTGGAGCGTCAGTTCCGCCCTAACCCGACCGACGACATAGAACATGTCGCAGCAGTCGAGAAACACCTGGGAGACTATTTCGCACCGCCGATAGCTCCCGATGAAGATGCTATCTTTTTCTCGCCGGGCGCAGTCAGACGCGCCATCCTTAAGACGAAGCCCCGGAAGGCCCCCGGTGCTGACGGTATCGCGAATACAGTGCTGCGCCACCTGCCGTTCCATACAGTAGCGGCGCTGGCGCGCCTGTTTACCGCGATACTGCGCACGGGGGCCTTTCCCGCCTCGTGGAAGGAAGGGCGCGTCGTTATGCTGCCCAAGGCGGGGAAAAATATACTGAAGCCGGAGAGCTATCGGCCGATCACTCTGCTGCCGACGGTCTCCAAGGTGTTCGAAGCACTCCTGCTGCGACATCTCCAACCACATATCGCGCCGCGCCCTGAGCAATTTGGCTTCAGGGCGGAGCATAGCACGACGCTCCAGCTGTCGAGAGTACTGCACCACCTTGCAGCCGCGCTCCGAGGTCCTACTGTACCAGATGCCCACCTCGGACGCGCCCCGTCGCGTTGTAAGGGTGGTCGCTAGCTTTCTCTCCCACAGGACTTTCAGGGAGGTGGTCGACGGGGCGCTATCCGGCGCCCGCCCGGTGCTGGCTGGTGTGCCGCAGGGCAGCTGCGTGTCGCCGGCGTGTTACTCGCGTTACACCGACGACATCCCCATCACTGCCGACGCCATTCTCGCGCTATATGCCAACGACGCCGCGTACATTACTGCATCGCTCAATGCGAAGTACGCGGCGGTCAATATGCAACGCGCCCTGGAGCTCCTTCCCGAGTGGCTGTCGAAGTGGCGGCTGTCGGTGAACGTAGGTAAGACGCAGGCGATAATCACCGGATTCGCGCCTCTCCCGCCACCCTTGAAGCTGCAGGGGGCCGACATCGATTGGGCGCCCCGGGTCAAATACCTGGGTGTGACCATCGACCGTCGGCTCACTATGGGGCCACATGTCCGCATGGTCGCCGCACGGGGTAGGGTCGCCCGCAACCTGCTCAAACCCGTGCTCTCATCCCGCATCCCGGCGCGCGTCAAGTTGAGCGTGTACAAGCTGTACGTGCGCCCAATCTTGACGTACGCTGCCCCCGCTTGGTTCGCCCTCACTTGCGAGTCGAGCCGCAAGCTGCTCCGCGCGCACCAAAGTCTTGCGCTGCGGACCATTGTTGACGCTCCTTGCTTCGTGAGGAACGATGTGATCCAGCGGGACCTCGGGATCGAGGGCCTGGATGAGTTTGTGCGGCGTCTCGCGAAAGGGATGTTCGCGCGTTCCGACGCGTCTGACTGGCCTCACATCAAACAAATCGCGCCCTGGCATACGCGCCCCGCTGATGCGAGACCCCTGCCCCGCGACCTGATAGCGGACGAGTGATCTCATCACCGGACTGGACGCCTCGGGTAAGCTGCACTCAGGTTACACGCGGCTTACCCGACTCAATAATACTCTGCAGATGACTCATACATCTGTTACGTGGCATGTTCTAAGTTAATATAGGCACGTCACGTAGCATACCGGCACATCGTCCTGCTCGATGAGGTCGGTAAAATGTTCGAGGGGATAGTCGCTGCTCGCCTAAAGAGCCATCTGCGGGATATCGGGCCGGACTTGTCGGACGCTCAGTTCGGTTTTCGGGCTGAGCGTTCCACGGTGGACGCGCTGACCTGCCTTAAGGGGCAGGTGAAGGAGGCGATGGAAGCGGGGGACGGATTGTTAGCCGTGTCATTCGACATAGCCAATGCCTTCAACTCCGTTCCCCACTCCACCATCCTAGAGGCGCTCCGATTCCACGGAGTGCCTCGATACCTGCGCAGTCTGCTGGCCAGCTACCTGGAGGATCGGGCGATCCTCCTGGTGGATAGAACTGGCCAAGTCCGGCGGTATGCCGTTGAAGCCGGCGTCCCACAGGGGTCGGTCGTAGGACCTCTCCTCTGGAACGTCGGCTATGATTGGCTCTTGCGGGGAACTCTCCTCCGAGGCACGAGTGTCATCTGCTATGCGGATGACACTCTCCTCACCGCCCGGGGGGGGAGTTTCAGGGAGGCGGCCAACTTGGCCTCGGCGGGCGGATCCTTGGTCGCAGGGAGGATCCGCCGCCTAGGATTAGCGGTGGCGCTGCACAAGACCGAGGCCGTGTTCTTCCACGGGCCTCGGCAGCGCCCCCCACCTGACGCCCACATCTTCGTGGAGGGCGTCAGAGTTGAGGTGAAGGCCCAGATGAAATATCTGGGCCTTGTACTCGACAGCAGGTGGCGCTTCGGCCCGCATTTTAGCGGGCTGTCGTCGCGCCTGCTGAAGGCCGCGGGCGCGCTCTCCTGGCTGCTTCCCAACTTGGGGGTGCCGAGCGCGCGATGCCGGCATCTCTACGCCGGCATCTTGAGGAGTATGGCGCTCTACGGCGCTCCCATCTGGGAAGACTCCCTTCATAGGAGGGAGAACGCCGCGGCCTTGCGGGCACCTCAAAGGGCCATAGCCCAGCGGTTGGCGCGAGCCCACCGCACGGTGGGCTTTGCCACAGCATGTGCTCTGGCGAGCACCCCTCCTTGGGAACTCGAGGCGTGGGTGCTCGCCAGAGTGTATGAATGGACGGCGGGGCGGAGGGCGAGAGGAGAACGCCCTGCCCCGGAAGAGCGGGCCGCCGTCCGGCGGGAGGCGAGGGACGCCATCTTCGTCCATTGGACGGGCGACCTCGCCACAGCAGCCTTCGGCCGCCGAACCCTCGACGCGATCGGGCCGGTCCTGCGAGACTGGCTCGAGCGGTCGCATGGGTTCCTCTCGTTCCGTCTGGTGCAGGTGCTGTCCGGACACGGTTGTTTCGGAGCGTACCTGCACCGAATCGGACGGGAGGAGACACCGTCGTTCCACCACTGTGGCGGAGGACACGGCGCAGCACACCCTCGAGGTGTGCCCGTCGTGGTTCGAGCCGCGCCACAGTCTGAACGCGGTGAACGGACCGGACCTCTCACTCCCCGGCTTGGTTAACGCCATGCTGAGGGATGAGGGGACCTGGGCGGCAGTCGCCTCCTTCTGCGAACACGTCATGTCGCAGAAGGAGGAGGCGGAGCGCGTGCGGGAGGAGGACCCTGCCGCTGCGCCGCTCCGAAGGCGGAGGAGGGGTTGAAGAAGACGTCACTTTGAACGTCATCTCCGACTCCTCCCAGGTGGAGGCCAGCAGGCAACGGGTGCGGGAGCACCCTTGCCTGTATTGCACAGGCCTCCACCAGTGTGGAGGCCAGGTGTTCCCAGCCATTCCCGTAGTCCCCCGGTAACGGGGGGGCATGCGGGGCCCGCCAGCTAGGCGAGCATGCGCCGGGAGGGTCGCGGAAGAAAAAGTTCAACCGTTATCCCATGGCCCTCCCAACACGGCGATGCGGGAACACCGCTGAGTTTTAGTGGGTATACTGTCGTCATTACCGACAGGGAGTCCCACATACCCCGTCTCGTCCCCCACGAGCGGGCATGCGTAATTGCATTTCTAAGCGAAAAAAAAAAAAAAAAAAGGCACGTCACGTAACTAACAACAGACCTCCACTACTACACATGCGACCTAACACACACACGCAGGCGTGGCGCGGGCCACGGTGCGGGTAGCCACTGGGCGGTGTCACACAGTACAATGCCCCCCACTCACACATGACAGTCCCTTAGCTCGGACCGAGTTAGTATTCGTGCCAAGTTTCAGGTTTATTAACTCAAGGAATAAGATTTTTCATACAAACAAAATCCCACTTTTCACCCCCTTAAAGGTCTAATTTCCAATAACCCCTTCTTAGCTGGTACTCACGTCATAATTTGGGGTTAATCAAGCCACACAGTAGAATCCTCCCTTGTAAAATTTACTACCCCTTTTCACTCGGTTAGGGGTCAATTTTCGAAAAACTCAGATCAATTTTATTCTTTATTTTTGGTTTACAGTATAAATACTGAGTTTGGAGTTAATCGGACCGGGCGTTAAAACTCTTCCATACAAACTTTGACATCCGCAAATCCCCCTTTAAGGAGTAGTTTAAATAAACAAAAAATGTCACACTTTATAATTTACTTAGGTTTTGCATTCGTGCCAAGTTTCAGGTTTATTAACTCAAGGAATAAGATTTTTCCCCCTTTTTCACCCCATAAAGGTCGAATTTCGAAAAATCCCTTCTTAGCGGATGCATAGCTTTCAACCATAAGCCGAAATATTAGTGATTTTAACTTAAAAAGAACTTCCATTAAAAAGAAAACTTTATCCCCTTTTTCACCCCTTAAGGGTTGAAATTCTAACAACACCGTTGCATTAGCTTCCAACCATAAGCCTAGATAATAAATTTAGTGATTTTACTCCGAAAATTAAGGACTTTTCATACACAAAATCATCCCCCTTTTTAACCCTACGGGGGTAGAATTATCAAAAACGCTGAAACACGTATAAATTAATTTTTAATTGTCAGCCTATACACTAATTTGATGATTCTAACTTCAAGACTGACGGACTTTCATATAAACTTCCATCTCCTATTTCACCCTCTTAGGAGTGGAATTTCTAAAAACCCTTTCTTAGTGGATACCTACTCTTTACAAAGAACACACCCTCCAAGTTTCATGTCTCTAGGATCAGCGGTTTAGGCTGTGCGTTGATATATCAATCAGTCAGCCAGGACTTTGAATTTTATATATATAGATAGATAGATTTCAAACACGTCATTTAATTATTTTTTCAATACACTTCCTCCAAAACTGGTTCATATCGCACTACGATTAGGTTCACAATACAATGTATTTCACACCCGTGCGATTTTTTATTTTCCAACACGTGTGCGGGAATAAAAATTGCCACAGATAACTTATACCTATACTTAGTCCAAATTGGTCTCGCGCCAGAGACGGTCCTCTCTATTCGGAGGTGATTTTTTTTTTAAATCTCGGCTAAGATACGTCTTTACGGCGTTAATATTTTTGGAATATTCAAATAATATTTATAAATAGAATACCATGATTATTACAATAAAAAAAAACGTTTATGAACAAATTAACATTTATTTGTGTTCTAAACAAAAAATAATTTGGATTTTCACTTCATATCACTTTCATATTAGGCTGTTTACCTACTTATGTATATTATACCTTTGCTTCTCCTTCAACCTGGCGAAAGCAAAGCGCGGAAAATAAAGAAAATAAAATCATAGTTTCATAATAATTCATGACAAAAATATTTTTCTTTATTTTATTTTATTTCTTCAAACGTGTATTGAAAAACGTCGTTTGATACACGTGGACATTTGTTATTGCAGTTCTCGGCACAAAAACAACCTCGCCTACGGCTCGGGTATTAATTCCGCCTCGAATAAAATAACAAACATTCTCCACTTGTATCAAAATATACTATTTCAAAACTACCCCTCAAAAGGATTTAAGGGAGTGCTAAAGTTTGTATGGAACAATCTTAACGCGCGGTCCGATTAACTCGAAACTCGGTGGTCATACTTTAGAAAGAAAAAAAGAATTACACACACATTATATTGAAAAGTACCTATGTGCAAAACTAAGTCTGTATTCTTATGCTATCTGTACGAGCTACGCTGTACGTGCAACTAACTTGTCCTACTTACAGTGCAACGTTGCAGTTTGTTTTTTATGTATAAAACCTTATAACATTTAATTTTTAGTAGCAATAAAACTTTCATACCAATCGGTTGTTCACTCGTTCAACATAACATCCCAATACACAACATCAACATAACATTTTCACTGTTGGGAGTTACGCTCCAACATATATTATGGTCCTTCGAGCAACTTAGTGTAGTGTGATTTATATCTTTTACGGTCGCGAATTGGTTGGACTGGTCTCTCACAAGCGAGTCGCCCCAGTAACCAATTGAGAAGGCGCATATCGTAGAGGGGAAAGGTTGCACAACACAAAGAACCAGGAGTGTGGAGCAACAGTCGACGCTCGGAACAGAAGAGTTCATCTTGAAGTCAACAAGAAAAACAACATAGAGGAAAGTGGTCTAAGATGGCATAGTGGCTGAGATGGCATAGTTGCAATATCTTTGCCATTTGTTATGTAGTCCAGTGGCACCCCTACATGCACCCATGCGTCCCTAAGGGAAACTCATCGCGACCAGCACGGCGCCAGTGCGCGACATCAATCGAGGTGATCACTATGACGGTTTTGGTAAAAACTGCCCTCCAGAAATTTTATTTATGATGTAAAATAAAAAATATATATGAGTAAAATAGCGCCTGCAGTTTGGGTATGCCATCTTACCTATAGGGGTTGGGTGAGAAAACATTTTAATATTTAATTAAAACCCAAAGAAAAAATTGGTTACTTCGTTTTGTTGATTGTTTTTATGATGATCATAAACCGTCTTTTAACACAAAATTGCTATTTATTTAAATTTTGTTACGAGTTTCCTAAAAATCAAACTTTTCAATATTTATGCCATCTCAGACCACCTTCCTCTAAACAACATGTCGTCAACTGATTTATACCAGAAACAGAATGAACTCTACGACAGCATAAAGAAGATAGGAATAAATATCAAGAAAGATGGTTGGGACAGAAACAACCCCGACTATTTCAAACGCCGAAAGGCAATGTTTGAAAACTTGTGGTCAGAATAGCAATTCAATCAAAACCGCCTGTCTACGGAACAAAGTGCAAGTCATGTCTACTTTACGAATGACTGCTATATATATCCTTCGTAAAGTTGTAAATCAAAGTGTACTCCTATCTGCTAACCACGCTTGCGATGGTTCCACACTAAGATAATGGTAACTACCTACAATGTTTTGGGGGAATGCTGCTGGGAGAGAAACTGTTTTCAAAGCACAAAATAAATGTATCCGGGCAATATGTGCATTATAAAACCAATGTAGGAGATAACTCACAGTTTGTAAATCTGTTAATTATTATTAACATTCCCATCACTATGTATCTATGAACTAGCATTAGAAATCTTTACGTATCTATACAAACAAATAGTAACGAACGTCAGAACTGTACATTGAATATTTAAAAAAAAAAAAAATTGCTACGAAGTGTGGGAAACTGGGAACACGTTTGATGCGGAAAATATCGTTTTTAGTATTTTCGTCCGTCTGTCTGTTTGTCTTTTTTTTTTTTTGGGTCGGAAATTATCAAATAACTTCTCCCGCTCTGGGTTGAGCGGGAGGGCGTGTCAGACTTTTACTGACTAAAACCCACCCGTGTTCCTTCCGTTGCCTGTGTGCCGGGGTCACGATATCCCTTTCGGACAAACTCGCAACCCCGGCAGGCATTGGCCCTAACGGACCCCGTCAGTTGGTGCTGACATCTCTTTGAGGCGCGCGTGAAACACAACGCGCCGTCGACCCGGGCCTGGTCCTTATCGGCCGGCGAGCTACCCATCGCTCACCGTCCGCAGGCCCGCGCCTACGGTGGCCGGAAATCAGCTTGTGACTCCCGACGCCCGGGGCGTCTCCTGCGGCGGCTAAGGGCGTGAGGGCGCGAACCCTGCCTTACCCTCACGCGTTCCGCCTCCTCCTTTGCGACCATTACTGCTTCGCAGAAGGAGGTGACGGCCTCCCATGCACTCTCGCTCCGAACCATGGCCTGAACCAGGGCCGGACGCGAGAGATCGCTGCCGCCGATCGCCTCCGTGAGGACACGGCGGTGCTCCGCCCAAGCCGGGCAGACCTCCACCGTATGCTCCACCGTGTCCTCCGGGCGATCCACACAGTGGTGACACCCGGGCGTTTCCTCCTGCTTTATCCTGAACAGGAACCTCCCGAAACAACCGTGTCCGGCGAGGACCTGCGTCAGGCGGAAGGTGAGGACGCCGTGGCGCCTCTCTAGCCACTCCTCAAAGAGGGGACTTATCGCCACAATTGTGGCGTGCCCTGTCTGTCTGTTTGTCTGGATATATGTTCCGGATGGGCGCAAAAACAGCTGAACAGATTTGGATGCAATTTGGCACATATATAATATACAACATTAGTTCTTGTTTGTACGAACGCTTACACACCCACAGACACCCCAAATCACTTTCCCTCTCTACACACACACGACACACATCACATCACACACTCATACACACATTACACACTCATACACACATTACACACTCTTACACGTTTCCCATTACACCACATCACACGCGCACACTATTGCTGCTGTTACACGTTTTGGCTTCCCTAATTTTGTTAAATAATTTAAGCGGACGAATGGATGGCCCCTATAACACAGGATTTTCCTAGCATCGGGGTCATTATTCACAAAAATTGAGCACAAATAATGTAATATCATATTATATCATCATGTATTTCTTCTTTTTGCTAAATAAAAATTATTCTTATTCTTATTCTTATGCTTACTAAACCCGAAAAGGCGTCATTGTACTCATAATTTTGAACAATTTTTTCTATGGGACCAACCGTGAAATCGAGAAAAAAAATCAGCTGTTCCCTACATTTGTGTTCACTTAAATCGACAAAATGTATGGAACAGCAGATTTTTATTTCGCGATTGCAAAATCTCCAAAATCTTTATTTCGGACTACACATACAATACACGCAATCCATATAGTATTAGTAACAAAATAATGCAATAATTAATGCGTGAGGTAACATTAAATACGTCCCAGAGCGGGAGAAGTTATGATAATTTCCCAACCAAAATAAAAAAAGAATAAATGACGGACTGTTTTGCATAACACTTATTAATAACTCCGGCTATACGTAAACCGAAAAAAATCGACGTCGATGTTTTGTTTATTATATACCATAGTTGGAATTTTTGCAGTAGTTAGGTTTTCGGTTTTTTGCTTAAAGAGCAATGCGATAGTATGTCTAAAGTGGTAAAGAAATAACGAGGTCAGGGCGGGTAGTTGAAGGAACTCACAGAAAGCCTTGGCGATGGCGATGTTGGCGAGCACCATGACGATGGGCATCATGATGACGGCCGAGCCCAGCGTGTGCACCATGTCCACGAACGTCACGGTGCTGTTGTCCAGCACGGCGCTGAAGGGCGGCGCCGCCAGGCGCGGCAGGCCCGGCTCCACGCGCCCTGCCGACATACTGCTATAATCCCAGCCTCCCATTGTCCCACAGCAGGGCAACAAGGCCTCTTACAAAGAAGGCATTGATCACCACCCTTGCTCGAGACGGCTCGGCGATTCTAGACTTGTATTAACTATAAGTCCAGGTTTCCTCTCGATGTTTTTCCTTCACCGAAGTTTTACTGACATCGGTGAATGTCCAAGATAAACATAAATAAGAATTGAAAAAATCACATTGGTAGTTGCTCGGATTTGAACCCACAACCTCAGGCATGAGAGGCGAGGCCTTAACCACTGGGCCATCACGGCCTTATACTTGTTGTTCTTTGTTTATTATACGTGCAATGGTCACGAGTCACTACGCCGATGTAATGTATGAAAAGTCAGGGAAAACCTATGCTTAGAAAATTGATTCTCAACTTAAATTGACTTTCAACTTAAATTGGCCGAAAAATCAATTCACAACTGGCATTCTTTGAGAATTTCTTTTAATGATTCAATATTTGTGGGTTAACTGAGTATAATCTATAAATGTTTTTTTGATTGATATAAATTTAAAATCTCTTTGGTCCAGTGACTGCGTCCGTGGTCAAGTGGTCGCAAGCGCTACTGCTGAGCATGAGGTCCTGGGTTCAATTCCCGAGTCGAGCAACAGTGTTATTGGATTTTTCCATCTGGAACTTCTCAGTAGCAGCCCGGAGTCAGCAGTGCTATTCTGTAACCATCTCACCGTGAAAACTTAGATGAAGTAAGCTTGGAGTGAACTGTCGGTGAGGGATTGACACTATTAACTACTCACTTCACCTACGTCTACACGGTGAGATATTTTCAGAATAGATCGGCTGAATCTGTGCCCGGTTGATGGCAATAGACTCGCCTATTACACGGGACTATACATAACTGGCGAAATGAGGGAGTACTATAGGTACAGCTCTGCCTGCCCCTGCGGGTGACACAGGCGTGATGTTATGTGTGTACAATGGCTGCAACTTATGACACTGGCATGGTGCAGATAAAAAAAAAAATCCTGACTGTATTGGCATAAAAAACGCGGCAGGTAGTAAATATCGCTCACCGGATAGTTTGAAGAGCGGCTGGTTGGGGTGGTGCGTGAGGTAGGCGAAGGCCGACGCGGCCAGCACCACGAGCGCGTTGCGGCTGATGCTCAGCAGCCACAGCGCGCGCGCCGCGCGGCCCGGCCGCACGCGCACGTCCGTCAGCTTCTGCGCATCCCACACGGACCAGGTTATTACGAGTATATATCGATCTGCTGCTTTACCCCTTTTTTGGGGTTTCGTAGTCTCAAACTCAAACTCAAAGCATTTATTTCAATTAAACCATAGACAGGCACTTTTGAATTGTCAAGAAGTCGGTCAGTTACAAATATGAAGCTAGTTGCCCATTCCAAATAGTAGGTTCCTATGGAGAAGAACGGGCAAGAAACTCCACGGACACTCTTTTAAATTAAAATATTGATACAAAATATTGGTTACATCATTCATATTGAAGTAAACATGTGAGAACGATGCAATACGTCAAAAGCGTCCGTGATAATAAAAAACTTTTTACAAAAAAATAGTAACCGACTACCAAAAACAACACTACAAAGTGAAAAATAACTTTAATTTCGGAAGTTGGTGTCTGTATTTGAGTTTTTTGCCACCGACTTCCGAAATTAAAGTTATTTTATACCCAAAGGGTTTTATACAAAACGGGAACCATATTACTAAGGCTCCGCCGTCTGTCTGTCTGTCTGTCCGTCTGTCACCAGGCTGTATCTCATGAACCGTGATAGTTCGACAGTTGACATTTTCACAGATGATGTATTTGTGTTGACGCTATAACAAAAAATACTAAAAATAGAATAAAATAAATATTTAAGGGGGCTCCCATACAACAAACGTGTTTTTTTTTTTGCCGTTTTGTAGATAATGGTACGTAACCCTTCGTGCGCGAGTCCGACTCGCACTTGGCCGATTTTTTTAAGTAGTTGCATGACACTCAATACCAGTTGTGTGCCATCATATCTGGAGGAACATTGACTCCTAAAACACAGGCTTTTGGCCTAGTTTAGGAGGCATCAGTTTTTTTTTTTTTTTGGGTGGGAAATCATCAAATAACTTCTCCCGCTCTGGGCGGAGCGAGAGGGAGTGTCAGACTTTTACTGACTAAAACCCACCGTGTTCCTTCAAATGCCTGTGTGCCAGAGCCACGATATCCCTTTCGGACAGGCTCGTAACCCTGGCAGGCATTGGCCCTTTCGGACCCCGTCAATTGCCTGCTTTGCTTTGCTGCCCGGCCTGGTCCTTTCCTTATCGGACGGCGAGCTACCTATCGCTCACCGTCCGCAAGCCCGCGCCTACGGTGGCCGGGAACCGGCTTGCGATTCCCGACGCCCAGGGCGTCTCCTGCGGCGACTTAGGGCGGAAGGGCGGGCACCCTGCCTCACCCTCATGCGCTCCGCCTCCTCCTTCGCGAGCATTACTGTTTCGCAGAAGGAGGTGACGGCCTCCCATGCACTCTCGCTCCGAACCATGGCCTGAACCAGGGCCGGACGCGAGAGATCGTCGCCGCTGATCGCCTCCGTGAGGACACGGCGGTGCTCCGCCCAAGCAGGGCAGACCTCCACCGTATGCTCCACCGTGTCCTCCGGGCGATCCACACAGTGGTGACACCCGGGCGTTTCCTCCCGCTTTATCCTGAACAGGAACCTCCCGAAACAACCGTGTCCGGTGAGGACCTGCGTCAGGCAGAAGGTGAGGACGCCGTGGCGCCTCTCTAGCCACTCTTCAAAGAAGAAGAACTTACCGCCGCAATTGTGGCGTGCCCAGCACTGGGTTGCGACAATCGCACTTTCCATGTCGCCATGAGATCCTGCCGGAGCTCCGTCCGCTGTGCCGCGATTTGTTGCGGCAGCGGAGTTTCACCCCGGCGTTTCGCCTCTTCGCGCCACACCCACATGTGCGCGAGGACTTTCGCCTCCAGATCCCATGGCGGCAGTCCGGCAAGGAGGCTCGCCGCCTCACGGGAGACCGTGCGGTAACCCCGTACCAGCCTGATGGCCATGACCCTTTGGGACGCGTTCAACCGCTGGGCTAGTCGCAGCCTCAGTGAACGCGCCCACACCGGTGCCCCGTAAAGGGCCATGGACCGCACGATCCCCGCGTAGAGCCTCCGGCAGGAGGCGTTTGGACCCCCCAGATTGGGCAGGAGCCGCTTCAAGGCAGCCCCGGCCCGCTCCAGTCTGGGAGCCAAACGTCGGAAGTGCTCGACGAAGTTCCACCGGCTGTCGAGGATGAGTCCCAGGTACTTCATCGTCACCTCGACGCCGATGTGAACCCCTCCCGCCTTTAATGTGACTATTGTACAACATTTAATTAATCCTTTTGTGCTTATCATTACTTAAATGTATGTTTTCAAACTGTACAAATAAACATTTTTATTTATTTATTATTATATAACGAAATTAAAAGGAAAACTTTCACACCTAAGTAGGCTTTACAAGTTAACGAGTAATTGTCAACCAACTAAGATTTGCGGTTGGAGAATTGACCGTGACGTATATCGATGTACGGGAGAACATGTTTTTCAACTAATATATTAAGTTTGTTTTTGGGATAAATTCATCCCAACTACGGAACCCTTCATTGTGCGTGGTTTGACATGCACTTGGCTGGTTTTTTTTAATAAAAGTTACAACCGATGGTTAATCTAAAGCCTTAACCTTCAAATTAACCATGCGTTTTTCGAGTTTAGGTTGGCCTTAACATAACTCCGAGTTAATTTATAAGGGTGTAGCGCGTAGGCATATTAAATATCTTTAGTCTTAGACAATGCATGACGTAGCTTGTAAGTTAATGAACACGCTCTTCCATTTGCCGACCTTCTCATCACTCACACCATCAAAACCCTTATCGGCGAAAGGGGTTAGGGCTTGGTTTTGTCAGTTTAGTGGAGCGCTGGGACTGGTCCGGGGAAGAGCTACCACTGTACCTGATATTGTAGCCGCTCTGCAGCGTTGCGTGGTTGCAGAGTGAAGCGTACCGGGGCATACCTGAGCGCTTGGTGCCCATGAGGCGCATGTTGCACATACCCTGAGCAGCAGCAGCACGCAGCAGCACACGGCGCCGAGCGCGGCGTCGGCCGGGCGCACGTCGTCCCAGTTGGTGACGATGAGGCGCACGTTGTCTCCGACGGACTCGGCCGTGAAGCTGAGCCCCAGCAGCCCCTTGAGCTGCGCCGCCACGATGATGAGCGCCGTGGCCGACGTGAATCCGCTCGTCACCGATGGGGAGATCAGGTCCACCAGGAAACCTACCACAACCTAATATTTTAACAAGTTCTAATATTACACATAATTTATATGCGTTAGGTTAAGGAGAATGCTAAGATCGTAGCAAGTAGCGTTTGAAATTTCTGCCCACCTCCGTGGGAAAAATTCGAGTTTATTTATGTGTATGTTGTCTTCATTCAGTTTATATTTAAGTATGTTATCTTCATTCAAAATTCATAAATACATCTGCTTTAGGTTAAGTAGCTTATGTCCTGCTCTAGGTTAAGGCTTAACTGCCAAACATAACGATCGGCTCCGTGGTTTAGGCGTGAAAAAGTAACGTCATAAATTTAAATGGTTCAACAGCGAGAACATTTTTAAATTGGCTACTCGCATTTACTAAAACGACAACATTCAGACGCACATCGGCCATCCACGTGAACATTAAACAATAAGGTGTAGACCATAAACAACTTTAAGATATGGATTTATTACTAACGACTTAAATTGACCGTTGTAAAGTAGGAACATGTTTGATTGAAAACTCGATCGCTGTTCAAACAACGTTTCATAGTGAACCTAATTAGGTATCTAAACATTTGCACAATATTTATACGGCATTGGGTGAAGTTAAAATGTTCGCGCGCGTCACACACGTCACGCGATAAGGGTGTTTAGTTAAAATGTTACCTAATCGCAGCAAGCCCATGATGAGCACGACGCAGCCCGACAGGAAGGTGAGCAGCACCACGAACTCCACGGGCAGGCCGCGGCAGATCTGCAGCGTGAACAGCGCCATGAGGCTGGTGGGCCCGATGGACACCTCCTTCACCGTGCCCAGCACCACGTACAGCATCGTGCCTGCGGAAACCTTCCCCATACAAACTGCCCCACATAGCCTAGGTCTCCCTCTGCTGGGACACACGCAGTAATACAAACTTCACTAGGACAAAAATAACGTCTCTAAGTACATACTCATCAATAAATATACCACATTTTAAAGAAACATACAATTATGAATTAAACATTTTTTATCTTCTGGATGATTAAACTATTAGCAGCTTATAGACACATCAACACCGTCTAGGGATATTTTGTATAAAGTTCTTAAACTCAAAAAATACTGGCCACTTTTAAATTCTTTTGTAGGAAGCTTATTTTGTAAACCTTTTTGAACAATTCTAAATTTGAATTTGAAAAAATAAATTAAAACCAAAAGAATTACGCGGCATAATGGTAGCGAAGTCCGAAGGTTTCATTTAACTACAGTAGTTTTTGGCTATTTTTTTGTGTCAAATTTAAGTTTTATAACAAGTTATCGGTTAATTTCAAATTAATGTTATTGTGTGCCATTTAACGAGAGAGGAAATGTTAAGGGCAGTAGGCATGCTCCAAGCTGGGGCTACTCAACGGAGTATTGCTGAGGAGATTGGAACAAGACAAAACGTGATATCAAGGTTATGGTCACGTTATCGTGCTACTGGTGAAGTGGCTGAAAGACACTCAGGCGGTAAGCGCATAACCACTCAACGACAAGACTGATTTTTGCAAGTTGCCGCGAGAAGACAACCAAATGTTACGGCCATGCAGTTGGTTCAGACGCTCCAGTCCGAGCACCAGTTGCTTGTGAGTGACCAAACTGTGAGGAGAAGGCTGCATGAAGTTAAACTCTCTGACTACAACTACTACTACTACAACAACTAAACACTTTCTGACTCCTGACATACAGCTACACCTAGTTCAGGAGTCAGAGGCTTCAAACAAATTCTGTTCTTATCCTATTATGTCAATAAAGAATTATTTGTCAATATTTGTCAGTTAAGGTAATCACAGAATTTAAAATAAATGTCATAAAAATAATAAATTATACAATTAATAATAAATAAAAACTTCATGCTCGCACACCGTTTCGTACTCCAGCACTACGCTGAGGAAATCGTGGACGACGACTAGAGTGGGCCCGTGAACATTTGCTCTGGGAAGATTACCAGTGGTCTGTTGTGCTGTTTACCGATGAGTCCCGGTTCGGTTTCCATCCCGATACACGTAGAGTAAGTGTTTGGCGAGTTCCTGGTCGTGAGATCCATCTGCTACATCCTCAGGAAGTCCATTCATACCACGGCGGGACAATTATGGTTTGGGCGGGAATTCGTGTTGGTGGAAGAACAGAGCTCGTTCTGATCAGAAACACCATGACGGCTGAAAAATACCGTAACGAGGTGCTAGTACCAATAATCTACCCCCATCGACTACAAATGAGCCAGGAATTCACGCTCATGCACGATAATGCCCGTTAGAAAACAGGACATGGGAGGTTGCGCCAGAATGGACACCAACTGATCAAGACTGGTCATGAGCCCATAATATAGCAACAGAAGATCGTATAAAGTTACGCTGGCCGCCTTCATTGATATCGAGGGCGCCTTTGACAAAACCATGTTCAACAGCATCAACATGGCTCTAGATAGACACAATATAGACTCGACCCTGAGCTCGATCACCTCTGCTCAAAATGAGAGCTGTACAAGTCACCGTAAATGACACTACAAGGGCCATCGTGTCAAAAGGCTGCCCGCAAGGAGGCGTCCTCTCGCCGCGTCTATGGAACCTAGTAGATAGCTGATTCTCTTCACAAAAAAGAGGAAGTTGGCGACGCTACAACTGCCACGATTCTTTGGAACTACCCTAAGCCTGTCAACTGAAACCAGATACCTGGGCATCTATTTGAACAAACAGCTGAATTGGGCAAAACACCAAATACATCACCACAAAAGCCAGCATATCCCTATGGCAGTGTAAGCGACTGCTTGGTAGGAATTGGGGTATCAGCCCCAAGGTCACCCACTGGCTATACACCACAGACATTCGACCAATTATCACATATGGCTCATTGGTCTGGTGGCCCAGGACGGACCTGAGCACAGCCCAAAAAGACCTCGAAAAACTGCAGCGGTTCGCTTGTGTAGCAATAACTGGCAGTATGAGGACTACACCTACTGCCGCACTACAGGTAATGCTAGGACTGCCACCCCTACACCTCATCGTGCGAGAGGAGGCAGCCCTGGCCGCCTTCAGGGTCTATATATCGGGAACCCTAAGCAAAGACTCTTTATAGGGTCAAGCACACAAGCATAAAGGAAGATGCAATCAAACGAAAACTGATGATAGCATCACCCTGCGACAAAGCCCCGAAGCAACACTTCTTTCAGAAGCACTATAACATTATACTCACAGAAGAACGGTGTGACTACTCAGGCCCGAAAGAGATGATAGTATACACCGACGGATCAAAAACCGACTCCGGAACCGGAGTTGGAGTTTTCTCACACGACCTCAACATAAATATATCCAGCCCGCTGGGACTGTTCAACACCGTCTACCAGGCGGAATGTGTGGGCATTATACAAGCGGCTAACGCCATAGAAGCCAGGAAAATTACGGACACCCGTATACGTACACTCTCCGATAGTGCCTCAGTTTTGCAATCCTTAAGGAAAAATTATATTACCTCCAGACTAACACTAGAATGTCACAACGCACTGGAACGGGTGACAGTGTGCAACCGTAACGCAGTGACACTGCAATGGATAAAAGGACACAGCTGATCACTAGGTAACGACGCAGCTGACGAACTTGCTAGGAGAGCGTCCAACGCGTCAGTCTGTGGACCCGAACCTATTGTACCCATCCCCTTCAACCAACTACGCAGGTGGCTACAGGAGTTCACTCACACACAAGCGGAGAACTGGTGGACCTCGATACCGGGCTGCAGGCAATCCAGGGAAGCCATGCCATCCTTAGATGGCAGGCTAACCAGGCGGTTACTACGCCTGGATAGGAACGACCTGCGCTTGGTGACGGGGACCATCACGGGACACTGCTCACTGAACAAGCACTTCCACACAATAGGCATAACGGACAGCCCTTTGTGCAGGGCTTGCATGGAGGCTGAAGAAACCGTTGCGCACGTGCTCTTTGAATGCACAGGCGTCACCCAGATCAGAACGGAAACCCTCGGGATCCTTCACAGATATCTTAAGCAGACCAGGAGACCTAATCAGCTTCTGGAGGGAGGTGGGCTGGTTAGAATAACCAACGACGGCCGCCATGGCCCACATGAAGGACTAAGTGCGGAAACCAAACCCGCTAACATAGAACATAGATAACGCCCGTCCGTACACAGCGAGAGTGGTGACGAGCTGGTTGCAGGAGCACGACGTATCGGTCTTAGGCTGGCCCGCTCAATCGCCTGACCTAAACCACATAGAACACGCATGGGACATGCTCCAAAGAAGGGCTTTGAGGAATTTCCCTGCAAACATTGCGACGGAAGAGCAACTTTGTATGCATCTTATCCGGACCTGGGACAATATACCACAGCAGACTTGGATAACTTAATCCAAAGCATGAGAACCCGTTGCAGGACCGTTGTTAACGTCATGGGTGGTTTTACTGAATACCTACTGATTTTTCACATAACTGTTAAAAACAGACACATAAACTTTTCCTTAATTTTCACTTTTTCTTAAGAAACACATTCATTGTTAGTTTTACCATTGTTTCACGTTTTTTCTTTATTTGAATAAAAATTTGTTTACGCAAAAAAAATTGTTTTCTTTTATTCTGGAGTGTAGTCTGATAAATGGGCTTTATAAAAATATATGCATGTTGAATGTTATTTTTAATAAATTTTGAGGAAATTGAAAATATCCCTAGACAGTGTTGATGTGTGTACATATTTTTTGGAAACCACATTAGCGTTGACAGCGAAGAAAAACGCTTGCAACAACGAGGTTATCTTAGAAGTTATCCACTCTACAACAACAAGGTAATAGGGGATCCTCGAGAAGCCTGCTGTTAGGAGGAAAACGCTTTATCATTTATAATTAATTATGTAATAGTACTTACATAATTAATCATAATGATAAAGCGTTTAAAGCTACTAAAAATAAAAAATATAGGTACATATGTAAGGATTTTCCGAATCCGCAGATGTAGCCCGCGAAATTCAAACTCAAACTCAAAGCATTTATTTCTATTAAACCAATTACAGGCACTTTTGAATTGTCAAACAGTTGGTCAGTTAGTCAGAAAGTTGAAGCTTTTCGATCTATGCAGTTCAAATGTTCTTACGTTATTTTCTACGGCTGATTTTTATGATTATGATGACACATAATTTTGTTAGGAGCGCATCTCACTTTTATCATCATACAATAAAACCTGATACTTACTAAACTGGAAATTCTAAGAAACGTAAGAAAATTAGAATTCCGCGAGCTACCCTTATTTTCCATTACATTCCAAAAGTGGTAAATTTTCGTAAGGTGAACAAACATATGGCAGACTCAATGCAATTTGTGGCATTATTATCTACAAGCCAGTTTTCGCGTGAAATATAGGTATATTTGCGGGTGACCTCTATCGTTACACCTCTGCCTAATCCAGCGGGGAAGACAGGCGTGTCGTTATGTTATTACATAATGTCGAACGTGACGTACCCACGAACGAGGAGTACAGTCCGTACTGCACGGGCAGGTTGGCGAGGCTGGCGTAGGCGATGCTCTGCGGCACCAGCGTGAGGCCCAGCGTGACGCCGGCCACCAGGTCGGCCAGCGCCGCCACGCGGTCGTAGCGCGGCAGCCAGCGCAGCAGCGGCACGCGCCGCCGCAGCGCGCGCCGCCAGCCCGCGCCCGCGCCCGCGCCCGCGCCCGCGCCTCCCTTGCCGCGGTGCCACGCCAGTGGCGTGCCCAGCTCCGACTCCATGCTGCGAGCTTACGACGGCCCAAGGATTCGAAGATTATGGCTACTGTTTATCGATCAACTTCGTGAATGTATTTAATTAATTAATTAGTATTATAATGATCGGTGCGTCGCGCGTCCGAGTCCACCGCGCGAGCCTCACTGTGCTTTCGGATGAGCGAGCAGCTCCGCCGCCCGTTATAATTTAATTCATTATCTCGGTATCAGTAAACCTTTCCGATGTGTAAGTAAACAGCACGGGACAAACACCGCTCTGCGCTCGTCGCAGCGCCGTGTTCGCAGCGCTAACTGCTCGTGGGTCGCCTGCCGCCGCACCACGGTACGAGATCACACACGTGTATTGCACTAACACTATGTTACTGTATTTAGGTTCAATACAACTGATGTCTTCCACTCAGACTGAACTCACAATTCTCACTCCACTGCCGAAATATTTTGCCGCAAACTTCAGAGGAAATGCGGTCGGCGTTCTACTCACACAAACGTACCTATTGTTCAGTTTTTTCCTGGATAATGATAGGTCTACAGCACACTATCACAAACACAAATCATAGCTATTCCGCGCCACACACTGACTCACTCACTGCTAACTGCCACAGGGATTCATCAAAGTTGAGGACTTTCAAAGCTGTGAAACACTGACAGATAAGCGATCAATCTTTGTTTGAGCTATTTGGTTGCGATAATCTAGCTAGACTTTCAAATGTATAAGCGTACAAGTGCAAGCGGCGCAGTGCTCGCACACGGTATGGGCAGGCAGCGCCCGCGCCGCGCGCCGCGCTGTCCGCTGACCACACGAACACACAACACAACAACCAGTGTAAAAAAAGCTACTTCAATGACTTCAATATTGTACGCCGGAAACGGCAGAATATTATGATCGTAATACATAATGCACATAACAACTTTGTACAATATTCTGACAAATAAATGCATTCTATTCTATTCTATTCGTGGACGAATGAAGTTTCGCATCCGATAGTGCATCGTCCTCGCAGCAATCACGAATAAATTTAAACCGAACGGGCAGTTCCTACTTCCTATCTACAACAAACACTTTTCCCCGCAGCCAAGATGGCGTGTCTTAGGCCCGTATTTTAGAACGTCACTCAATATCATACTTAAAACTAGATTCAAGCCTTTTGATTGGTTGAAACTTAGTTTTAGTAATGCTTGAGTATTGAGTGACGTTCTGTAATACGGGACTTACAGAGCCACCAGGTTCCATTGGGTGACGATACTAAAGTAAGCATGGTATGTCCATGGTCAGTAAGTCTTGTTTATTTTAAAGCTGGGGCTTACATAAATGGGTCTGTTATGGAAATTCAACATGAACTAGACTGAAGAGTGTATTCCCGTTGTCCCCGTTTGCCATATCCCTGTCACGGGGACAGCGGGACGTGATTAAATTTATTTCCAGTTGTCCCCTTATCGTACGAAGTAAACCTTTTTTAAATCGAAACAGCTAGGTTAGGTTAGAACTGTGACCACACAACGCACGAGCCGAGCGAGCGAAGCGAGCAGTGCCGCGGTAGCGGCCGGCGAGTGCCAGAAATATATTTTTGAATGTAAAACCAAACCACGGGGACAACGGGAAGTATTTTTAAATATCTAATTGAAGTACCGCTGTCCCCGTAGGACGGGGACACGGTGTACGGGGACAACGGGAATACACGGACTGAAGTACTTAATGTAATCATTTCATGAAAATAAAATACAATGCAACTGAAGGCACCTCCACCTTACGTACGCACGGCGGGCATTGCGGAACACGCTTACAGTACAGTAGCAGTGGATTTCATTTTCACAGTTCAACAACATTCATTGCGTTAATAACGTTGTTGAGCAAATTTTTCAAACTTATGGAGCAATGGACTAGCAATAACCTTTTAAATCATTCAAATTGTGTTTGATAGTGTGTTACGCAATTAGGGTGCGGGTTTATGATTGAACACGATCGTCACCGTCGTAACAATGCCGGAACTACTTACTCGCCGGCTGTGATAAAGTCCGTCAGATGTTGTCAGATTCCAGCATGGCAGCGAATTGGGTGCATTATCGCGATCTGCTTCAAAATATGAAAAACCGTAATAGGGTGCACAAACATTCCACACGCCTACTCCTATGTTAAATAACGCTTGACCTAATAATTTTGTACTGCTACATGCTTCCATCGCTTTCTTGTTGGACTGGCTCTGGCACAGGACAAGGCTGCGCGACCACACCTGGCCACAGTGACGGGTCTCCAGGAGAGGGCTGTTGTCGTGTCGGCCACTTGTCCTTAGTACCGGCTCTGGGCACAGGACAAGGCTGCGCGACCACACCTGGCCACAGTGACGGGTCTCCAGGAGAGGGCTGTTGTCGTGTCGGCCACTTCTCCTTAGTACCGGCTCTGGGCACAGGACAAGGCTGCGCGACCACACCTGGCCACAGTGACGGGTCTCCAGGAGAGGGCTGTTGTCGTGTCGGCCACTTGTCCTTAGTACCGGCTCTGGGCACAGGACAAGGCTGCGCGACCACACCTGGCCACAGTGACGGGTCTCCAGGAGAGGGCTGTTGTCGTGTCGGCCACTTCTCCTTAGTACCGGCTCTGGGCACAGGACAAGGCTGCGCGACCACACCTGGCCACAGTGACGGGTCTCCAGGAGAGGGCTGTTGTCGTGTCGGCCACTTCTCCTTAGTACCGGCTCTGGGCACAGGACAAGGCTGCGCGACCACACCTGGCCACAGTGACGGGTCTCCAGGAGAGGGCTGTTGACGTGTCGGCCACTTCTCCTTAGTACCTAGGTACCTATCTATACAGCTATTTCATGAACCCATTAGCGTTGCATGAAACCATTAGCGTTGCATGAAACCATTAGCGTTGCAACTAAATATGAGCTCTCCCTGTGCCAAGTTTCATTTGACTTGGTTGTTATGCTGTCACGGTTATAGACAACTTAAACAATAGTAAATTGTTATACAAGGGGCTAAAATTACCCATTATATACGAGGTAGTTTTACTCCCGAGCTTTAGCGAGGGAGTAAATAGAAGCCGAGTTATAATGGGTTTTTAGCGCCGTGTGTTACACTTTACTATACTTTCACTACGATTAAGATTGCGAGAAAATAAAATACGTAATCCATTACACTTTGACGGCAACAGATTGAAAATTATTTATTTTCCTCTCTTCCGTCTGCAAATACCCCGATCCTGCGAAAAGATTTTGATAAAATTTCACTACCAAAAACAAATTGTATCAACCTTATTAAGTTATTACCTACTAAGTTTTATACCAATGCAATATTTGGAATGGTTTTAGTACGCACATTTTCATTTGGTCAAATGTTTATTTGGCAGAATATTACCAGGAATAATGTCATTAAGACCCAGATATATGCCAGTGATCTTGAGTGATAAGCTTGCGTGTTCTGTACAGAGCTCACGCAACGCGTCGTACGTTCAGCCAGTAATAGGAGTCGCCCATCAAGGAGCGCTGTCCCCGATTCGATATTATATATATAGAATTTGGTATTTTAATAAAATGCGTATACTAAAAGATCAACAATTAAATTATCTTTAAATTGGTGAAGGTTTCAGAAAAATACGCTTGGTAGATTTTGCGCCATTCTCAGTTTTCCGCGGTAGACATAACGCGTAGAGGAGGGTAATGGGGTCATCTGGGTCTGTGAGAGTATGCCTTGGTCGGCGAGTCTGACTAATACGAGAGGTCTGCATAACCAGAGGGTTGCGATGTCTATCTGCGGAATCGAAGAAACGCTTCGTGATGCGTGATCATGAACTGCTGGATGGTGGGGATTTTTAGATCTAGGTGGAGGGCTTCGTTCCGAACGAACCAAGGGGCACCCGTGACTTTATGGAGGAATCGGTTCTGTAGTGCCTGCATCCTATGGATGAGGTAGGGCTGTGGGTGTGCGAAACCTGCACAGGCATAAGTCATGATGGGCGGATGCACGCTGTGTAAATACGCAATTTTCACTTAAGGGACAATTTCCTGCGTGTGTTAATGACGGAGTGAAGTCTATCGAGAGCAAAAGCGGCGAACGCACCTTCTTTATGTGCTCCGAGAACTAAATGTGGTGGTCGAGGGTCACACCTAGATATTTGGCTCGCTTCTCCCGAGGGACAGGCTACCGAACATGGTGGTCCGTCGGGGAAGGGGGGGCTACGTCGGGGTCTAGAAAATAGGACTGCTTGGCTCTTATCAGGGTTGACCTTGATTCTCCACTTCCTAAACCAGGCACTGAATCTGTCGACTTCGGTTTGGAGGGTGCGGAAAATGAGGGGAGCCATCACAGAGCCCTGAGGGCCACCTGCACGGATGGGATGGGGGTGGGAAGGTGTGGTTCGACAAAAAGTCTCGCAAGATGAGCACGAGACGATCTGGCACACCGAGTTTATAAAGCTATATAATTATGCCGTTGTGCTAGACTTTGTCGAACTATCGAAGAAAACAGCACCCGTCATGACCACGTTGGAAACCACGAATTAACTGAGGGCAGTTGTCGGTTTTATATGAAACATTGCGTGACAGTGTTGCCATTATCAGAAAGTAAGAATCGATTCATTTTTGCACATACAAATCGACTAAATACCAACACGCCCCCACAAAAATGAATTATTAATCACAAATGAAACATAAGCTAATTTGTTACAATATAAAGTAACCTAAACAATCAGAGCACAAAAGCCTTCCAAGTGATTCCTGGGAGAATAACAATATATTATGGCTCAACAATTGTGTTGCTACGATTAGGAAAACCAGGAAAACCTAATCAGACCATTTCATTAAAATCAATAAATTAATGCTATTGATAATTAAACATAAACCAATTGTATCTCTATACTGGTTAAACGTGACAGCTGGTACTGGTTTTGTCCGCACATCCGCTATTTGTTTACCTGTGGGTACATAATACAATTTTATTACATTGTTTTCAACTTGTTTTCTAGAAAAGTGATACTTGATGTCAATGTGTTTAGACCGTTTGTGATTAGTCGGTTTATTTGCCTTTTACAGCTTCAAATAATGCCATGTACTCAGTCTCAGTAGAAGAAGCTGCTACTGACATTTGCCTCTTTGTATTCCAGGCTATTGTATAAATATTAAATAATTTAAATAAATAACCCGTTGTACTTTTTCTATCACTGACAATCTGAATCTACATACCCACTTATGATATTATCAAAATTATTACACCTGTTTTATGTTAGTTTTGATTCTATTGTGCCTTTAAAATATCCATGTATTCTTTTGAGACATTGCCACAACTCATTACTATTGTTGTTTGTATCTGCTCAAAATATGAACACTTGCACTTAAATCTGGACGAGTACACAACATAACATACATTAAACATCCAATAATATTGCGACAAGGTGCATTATATTCACTGTCTATGTTTAGAGCTTCGTAATTAGGTTTAATTTCTAATGGGGTACTATCAGACGTACCAAATTTGTCTAACATCGCCTTCATATATGCATTTGTGATCTAGTTATTTTATTTTGATAACTAGTAATTTTAATGCCAATAAATAATTTGATCTCATTTAAATCTACCATTTTAAAACTCATAAGGTAAATCTTTAGGCTGTTCATTACTTGCTTGTCAGAACACATGAAAACCAGATCATCGACTGAAAGTAAAACATATATATATTGACTAGTAAATAAAAAGAAATATAAATGCATATATCAACTGAGGGATTTACAAACACCTTTTTTGAGACATTGATCAAACAATTCAAACCAACATCGAGCAGCTTGTTTTAGCCCATATAAAGCTTTATTTCGTTTACAAACATAATCGTGTACCAAATTATTTACTGTAAACCAAACTTGGACCTGAAGAATAGAGTTATTCACGTCGTCAAGATTTTGTGACCGTCGGTGTTTTTTAAATATCAATAATCTAAATACTTCAAAATCAACCGGTTGATTTTGAAGTACTTAGTTGAGGTAAATCATTAATGTAACTTAAAAAGAGAAATGGACCCAATATCGAACTTTCGCCCGCCATTTCAGACCCTAATGAGTTTATGCCGTTTACTAGAACTTTAACCTTTTTATCCTTCAGGTATGATCTTAGTCAATCAAAAGCTGTATTCCTAATCCCATAGTGCTCTAGTTTCAGCAGAAGTGTCTCATGGTTTACGCAATCGAACGCCTTAGAGAAGTTGCAAAAGATTCCAATGACATCTTGTGCTTCTTCCCAAGCGTTAAAAATGTTCTATATTAGGGTGACACTGAAACCATGCTGTTGTTTATGAAAGATGGGGTGGGGTTTTTATTAAAGTGACGTAACATTCGATTGAGCATCAACTTTTCAAACACCTTACTGAGAAGTGGCAGAATTGACACAGGCCTATAATGGTTGAATTCTTTACTATCACCGGATTTGAACAAAGAAACTAATTTACTGTGTTTCATGAGACCTCACGCCCTAGTCACCGAGAGTCACAGGCCGATTCCCAGCCACCGTAGGCGCGGGCTGGCGGACGGTGAGTGATGGGTAGCTCGCCGTCCGATAAGGATCAGGCCCGTGTCGACGGCGCTTTGTGTTCCACGTGCGCCTCAAAGAGATGTCAGCACCAACTGACGGGGTCCGGTGGGACCAATGGCTGACAGGGTTGCGAGTTTGTCCGAAAGGGATATTATGGCCCTGGCACACAGGCAACTGAAGGAACACGGGTGGGTTTTAGTCAGTCCCTCTCGCTCCGCCCAGAGCGGAAATTGTCAAATAATTTCTTATTTGAGAATTTCACACACCAAAAAAAAAACAGGCCTAACTTGATTCACAGATCGCCCTTTGAATTTACTTTCCTTAGTAAAGTTAGCGTTTAAAACGATAAACCTTATTTTAAATCGAATGAGGTTTTTATATTCCTTCAGAACGCTAGCTCACATTCGCTTATTTATAAGAATAGGAACATTAGAAAGTTAATGAATGTCTCAATACAAAGGAGCTCTGCTTTCTTCGATATCTGATTTTATTTTGGTTTGATTGCTTCTTTTTTATTTCTCAGTGTTTTTAATGAGCTATGTACTTAAGGTAGTGCAAAGCGGCACTGCAAGACTTGCACAAGTACCGAGGCACTTAAGTTTATACCTGAGAGTGAGTATCATTCGCTTCATTACCTATTAGCGTTAACCTGAATACTTGACCACATACCGACCACTCCTACTAGTTTTTAATGAAGCTCCTTAGCCGGTGCATTAGCGGGAAATGATCATACCTACATATATTACGAGCAGCGAGGCGCCTGCGCCATTACGAATACCGCGAATACCGGTAGCTCTCCGCACATTGGGTGACACCAGGTACATGCCAGCTCCGCGCCTTGCTAAACTGACTATTATTTTGATAAATGCATCTTCTTTATTTTACTTTGGGCTCATCGATGTAGCTACCGGGGGGTCTACTCCGAACATAAATCCGAACTATCGGCCGTTGCTTAACTACGGCTAACTATGGCTGTCTACGGCAAAGAAAAAAAAACCGACAAACAAAGAGATAAGTCAAAGTCAAAAATGTGACTTTAACTCGGGTCAGGATTCAAACTCAAAAAAGGAAACTATGGAAGTTAGAAAACGGCCGAACATTCGGCCGATACTTCGTATTAACGCTTCGGAGTAGAGCCCTGGTAATGAACTTGCTATACGGCCGGATAATTTGTGGGTAGTTTTATTTTTGCGAATAGTGTATAAATCTAATAAAAATAATGAAATCTGTAAATTTTCAGTGGACACGAAAGATTTGATAGGGACGTTCACCGTAGTCATAACAAACGACGAATTCATCTGGTTTAGATAAATGTACTGGTTCACAGAAAATGTAAGCTGTTTATTTACTGATGATTTTATAACATGGAGAGATGACACTCGGAGATAGCGAATGTTAATAATTATAAAGATTGATGTCACCGATTACCGCAGCGTGTGTCAACATGGCGGCGTGCGGGTGCGGGTGCGAGCGACATTGACACGTTTTCAAACGACGCGTCGGGAACATCTCGCTGATATCTCATATAATATGTTGTATCTATTGTTTGTTGAAATTCTTATCTATTGATAGGCTTTAGGTGATAGTCGGTGACATTACTACTACTGACACGGATGCCTCGCTGCCTCCGAGCGTCGTTTGTTGCACCTTCACATAAATTATAAAGGTAAACAATAAAAACATATCTTTCAGATAAAATAAATAATTAATCACGGCATGACATACCTACATCATGACATGATACATGATTTCTTCTATTCTAAACACAAATGAATGTTTGTCTCGTAGTGATGCCATCAACTTACAACGGACTCGCTGAGGTTGCATCATGGCACCACGATGCAGCTTAAAAGCACTACCTAGCCCTACAGTACCTAGAACTCACATAACGTTGAGATGAAATAATCTACGCTGTAATAGCGACTCTCAGTTCCGCAAGATAATGTAATAAATTAAAACTTAATTTTAATCGTTGTTTATAATGAGCGAACTCGTATGAAATCGATACGCTATCGATTTCGCTATAAATAAACGAAAACGGGCGCCTGCGCAAACAAGTCAGCCGAGTGTAGGTACTTATCATCATATCATGAAATAAGATAATATAGCAGAATAATAAGTGAAGGCTGTAATTCCTGCGCCCGCGCCAGTACGTCGGCATCAAAAGGGACAATGTCTGAGCAGAAGCACCTCTACAACAGCCTGTGAAGTAACTCAGATGCTCTTAATTTTAATGTCGTAACGCGCGCAATTTACTGCAGTACGAACTCCTCGTAATACTTTCTGGACCAGTTATTCCTACCATTATCTCGGTGAGTCCCGTACTCCTGTGAGACCGATTCGATGTCTAGTATGTAATTTTCTTACGCTTTTATCTGCCTTCCTCCCCCATGTTACTTAGCGAAGCGTTAAATGTTTTTCCCCTCCATTCTCATTGTAATTACAAAAAAAGTACCCTTAACGATATACTTAGTAAAATAATAACCTGGATGAACAAACACAACCTCGAAATCAACTTTACAAAGACTAAACTAATAACTTTCCATCCCCATCAAAAAAATCCTCTAAATCTTGTTTTTCCTTTTAATAATCACGTATTAGAAACAGTTAACGAATTCACATTGCTGGGAATAACCTTGGACAAAAATATAAATTGGAAATCACACGTACAGAAAATAAAATCTAAGCTTTCAAAATTCTCTTATGCTTTTCGTGAAGTTAAAAAAACCACAAATTTACAGACAGCCCTGGTAACATACTACGCTTATGCTTATGCATGGCTTAGTTACGGAATAATAATGTGGGGAAACAGTAGGTACTGATGCGCCGGCACTGTTTACAGTACAAAAGAAATTGGTCCGTATCTTGGTAAACATTCAACAGATAGATAGCTGCAAACCCCATTTTATAACAAAAAAAGACTGAAGCTTGCAGAGGGTCTGCCTGATCCAATGAAGTTCTCCAACTGGGACCGACTCCGATACCCAACAGCACGCGTTCTACAATTCATTCAACTCTGCAGAGCTACTAAACAGAGAGTAAATTACATAAGAACGAAGAAGAATAAAGAAGCTGACCCCGTTTGGAAAAAGAACAAAACTACAGTGAAGAAACAGGCACCCATGACGACGAAGAAATCACCACAAGAAGGAAAAAGACTGCTACCAGTAACAGCTGCTCAATATAGCTGAAAAACTCCTGATGCGGTCTTCGCAAGAAGAGTCATTCGCGGAATAAATAGACAGTCTGAACAACGGGAGGCCTATCAACAAAGAAAGCCACCTCCACCAGCTAAGCGCGTCGCGTCCATAAACGGCGAAGCCGTCAAAGTCAAATTCAAATTGTTTATTTCAATTAAGCACATATAAGGCACTTTTGAACGTCAATATTTGCCGACAAGGAACTACGACAGGCGATCGACGCAGCGACTGCAGAGGAAGCAGCAAAAAGGACTATCTCCTGGCGTCACATACCGCCTGGGGCTCCATTTATGGGAGGAGCTTGGGAGCGAATGGTTCGCTCCGTCAAAACGGCTCTCACCGAGACGTTACATGACCGAGGAGTTCCTCACGACTCTGCATGCAGAAGTAGAGTACACCGTCAACAGTCGCCCTTAGACCCACGTCTCAGTCAGCCCAGAGGATCCAGAAGCACTCACTCCCTATCACTTCCTGTTGGGAGGACCAGGGCGCGTGCCACAGCCAGGCACCTTCACCGAGCAAGACACCATCTCAAGATCCAGCTGGCGAGCCGCGCAGAGGCTGGCGGACGTCTTCTGGCTGAAGGAGTACCTCCCTCATCTCCAACACCGGCGGGAGCCTCATGGTCGAGGCCAAGCAGCGCATATCAACGACCTAGTGCAGATCGTCAACCCGAACCTGCCCCGCAACGTGTGCATCCGAGGAGGAGTCGTCGCTACGTATCCAGGTCCCGACAACATCGTGCGGATGGTGGATGTGCTGACCAAGGGAGGAATCCTGCGCCGGCCAGTGAGGAAGTTGGGTGATCCTGCCCCTGCCTACGAACGTCGAGCCCGCACCGGGAGCTGATGCGACGCGGTCCGCGGCGGGAGTGATGTGCGGGACTAGTAAACAGTGATAGTGCATAAAAACAGGACATAAGTGATTACGAGAAACTTTCAATCAATAGTTTTAAGTAAATAGTGCTATACAATTATATTGTATAGATAGTAGACTTATGGCCGTTTTCACCATCGTTCCCTCAAACCCCTCCTTACTAAGGGTCTCTTAACCTAAGAGACTCCTTAAATCAGCCCCTTACCTAATTTTGTTTTCACCAGATTAAAGGGGTCCTACGTAAGGACCACTTACATAAGTTTTTTTTTTTAAATCAGGGAGTCCGACGTAGATTAATGTAAAATAGTACGAGTTTTCGAATATAGCAACAATTTCTTTCCAGAAAAGATTTTCATGCGAGCTACCATTTTGGAAATATAGATCGTTTAATATAAAATAAAATAAAAAATGTAAGGCACATATCTCAGAAACGGTGCGTCGTAGGGCCATGCGACTCGGAACCTAAATGGTTTTTATGGTCAAGGTTAACCCGATACTGCAATAAAATTGGAAGTTTTTGAAAAAAAAACGATTTTTTTTTTAAGTCCTCGCGCCATGGTGCCCCCCCAAGGCTATACTACAACCCATATCGGAGGTACTAACTTATTCCTGCAAATATTAAATACATAAAAATTTGGTATTACGAGTCGTAATATTAATAATCACCCGTGTATTATGTAAGTAGGTACCTGTGTTTAAAACACAAAATATGAAAAACAAATAGAAGTAAACAAGTAAATACTTTGTAGGTAGATATTAGGTAGCTAAAAAAATCATCTGTCGTCTGTGTATTCTAATAGTGTTCTATTTTTTTCTAACAAATATAACACACTGGCCTTGGATAACCTAAATCTTTTGAAGAAGTCCTCATTGTCATATTTCGTGAAAAAATTCGGTCTTTCGCGATAAATATGTGGCCGTCTGAATAAACTTTGATTCGTAACTAAATCCACAGTTTCGATAGCTTCTAAACTGTCAATAAAATCTTCCATTTCGTCTTAACTATTCTCTTTCAACAACAAATAAAGTGTCACTTAGCGCTAAGATGCCAAGTATCGGGCCCCTATTTTAAGGGACCCCTTAGGACCATAGGTGTCCCTTATGTGATGGTGAAAACGAAACTAACACTTACAATTTCTTAGGTGCCTCCCTAAATTTAAGGAACGATGGTGAAAACGGCCATTAGTGTTAGGTTTAGGCAGTAATAAGTGCCCAGTGTCCAGTTGGGTTGGGCGGCATTTGGAAAACTGCGTCAAGTCTTCTCGTCGCCTATCCCGCAATGTTTGAAGACTAAGGTCTTTAACCAGTGCGTCCTGCCCATCATGATATACGGTGCCGAAACGTGGACACTGACAGTCGGGCTGGTCCACAAATTCAAGGTCGCCCAGCGCACTATGAAGCGGGCTATGCTTGGAGTCTCTTTGAAGGATAAAATCAGGAATCTGACGAGACGAGCCAAGCGAAGCGCAAGGGCACTACCTACCTTTTCTCGAAGTGTTTCGTTGTTTTTTTGAACCCTCTTAGAGTTGGTTTCCGATGTACCAGATAGTTCATATTCTCAGGATATGATGTCAATAATAGACTAATTAAACATACAAAGTCTCAATTGAATAGCTTTAATACTTTAGATTTTATTGATATCTAAAATACACCGATTTCGTCACTGACACACTGATGATCATCAAAATGTTTGGCTACTACCTGAAGTGCTAGAAAGCTGAAATTTGGTATGTAATCTAAGTTTAGTATACAACCAACAAAAAAAATCATAAACTTATAACTTTCGCCCCCCATCCCCTAAAATGGGGGGTGGGTGGAAGTTTGAATGACCACTCACCAATTTTAAGAATTAGGACATGAAAGTTTACACGGGACTGTAGACAGTAACTAAAAAACCAATTATAATAAGTACTTACAAGAACCTCCGCCTAAATCAAGAGTCTCATGGTAGGTCTCAGTTATTTACGCCCTTTGACGACGAGGTGAGCAAATCGACTGTAAGTACTTAATTAATACGATAAGATATAATACTAAAGTTAGGTATATAATTAAAATAATTTTATGACCAATTTACAAGGTGTTTACCTTATAAATATAGACTTTGCTAGTATTAAAGCACAACAGTCAGCTATAGTTGAATATAATCGCTTAAGAGCGAAATATCGCCCTGATTTATCGCTTATGGTAATCAGTAAACCATCAAAGAAAAAAGGCAAAGACAGAGAATGGGCTATGAAAACCGGCACTGCTGATGTGCAAGAAATACACCCCAAAAAAGAAGAAAAAAATAAACACTAAAAATACTGCCTAGCAACTTACAAAAAGAACTGAAATCCCACCAAAAACATTTCATGTAAAATGTTGCCAAGACGACCTCATATGGTTTGCCCTGTGAAAAAGATATCAGATCGCATGTAGAGCCAAGCTTCTGAATCTACACGGCCTAACTCTACCGACCCTAACTTCACAAATTCTACATATCAGTAAAAATGTATGGCTTGGCTGTTTCGTTACTTACTTCAGAAACTAAATATTCGCATCACCTCCACGACGGTAGCGAAACGGCGTTGAAGACCTTTATTCGCTAAAGGGCAAATTCTCATACGGGCAAATTCTTATAAAGGCAAATTCGCATAAGGGCAAATCTAGTACAGCGACTTACAAAAGTTTTAGGTACCTACCTACACTATGTTTTCCTACCAAAAAGTGTAAACCTTGCGGTTAAGAGAACTGTAAAGAGGAAACCTCCTTCAAATCTAAAAAGGTTTGATTACACTGGCCACTTCATGCATTATTATTGTCATAATAAAGTAATTTGAAAAAATAAAACACCCCCCCGCCTCCCCCAGACTTGAGGTGGCCCGCAGAGGCTGGCCGACACTAGTCTGGGATTGCGGAAGTAATAACAGATCCCAAGATCCTCGGAGCAAGTGTGGGATGGAAACACTGGGGTGGTTTTTAGTCAGGAGGATTTTCCAACCCGTGTACAGAAAAACAAAAAGGGTGTCGGCTACCTCCATACAAAATTTTATCAAAATTGGTCCAGCCGTCAACACACACACACACTCACAAACTTTATCACAACTGAATTATTTGACTGTTATGGAGAAGATCACAAAACCACAAACGCCGTTGAGGGGTGGCATAAAAGATTAAATACTAAAATACCACCGAAACCTTCTTTATTTCATGCTATAACCTTATTAAAAAAGAGGCATATATACAAGAAACCAAAATCATACAAAATTATATTCACTCTAGCAAACGCAGGTCGGCGGAAATAATTAAAAATACAAAAATTAATAAAATTATTAAGGACCAAATTAACAATTTAATTACAGTTAAAAAATGCTTTAGTTTAAGTTGAAGAATGCATAGAACGAATATTATATAATTTTCATTATTTTAAAACGACTTTCATTTTAACTGTACTTTTGCCCATATGCGAATTTGCCATTAAAAGAATTTGCCCTTGTGGATAATTTGCCGTTTTGAGAATTTGCCCTTTAGCGAATAAAGGGTTGAAGAACCGTTCCACCGAACCAGAAAAGAACCGTGTTGAAAAGAGTAACTGACATAGCTTGCAGAGTAAGCAAACTGAAGTGGCAGTGGCCTGGCTATGTTTTTCGAAGGACCGATGGCCGATGGAGCAGATGAGTCCTGGAGTGGAGACCGCGTATCGGCAAGTGTAGTGTGGGACGCCCCCCAGCTAGATGGACCGACGACCCTAAGAAGATGGCTGGGTCAGACTGGATGCGGAAGGCGGAGGACAGGGTGTTGTGGCGCAGCCTGGGAGAGGCCTATGTCCAGCAGTGGACTGCGATAGGCTGAGTTGATTGAAGTGTTCATGTTATGTTTCATGTTTAATTTCTACAGAGTGTTTTTATTGATTTTATAATATTCTTAGATAGTCCTTGATACATAGATACTAAATATATATATTTTTACATAATTATGTAAAAGTAGTCAAAGTTAGCGAAAAACGTAAATATTGTCACGCGGCTCTCATTACGGTAGTTCCGCTGTACTAAAGCAAATGCACAAACATTCTGCCTCGCTCTGATTGGCTAATGCTTTTAATGTACCTTTTGTGATTGGTCGACTAGTTCTGATCCTCGAGCCCAAAATTGTATAAAAATAGGAACATTGTCCGTTCGACACCAGTCCGCCCGATCATGACCTACGCCTGTGCAGTTTTCGCACACGCCAAGCCCCATCTCATCCATAGGATGCAGACACTGCAAAACCGATTTCTCCGTAGAATTACGGGCGCTCCTTGGTTCGTTCGGAACGAAACCCTCCACTTAGACCTCAAAATTCCCACCATCAAGCAGTTCATGAAGGGCATTACGAAGTGTTCTTCGATTCCGCATATAGTCATCGCAACCCTCTGGTTGTGCAGGCCACTAGTTATAGGCCTTCCACTATTAGTCAGACTCGCTGACCAAGGCATATTCTCTCAGACCCAGATGACCCCATTACCTTCCTCCAGGAAAGGAATAGGGCCACCAGTACAGTGCACAAATTACACAGACCGTCATTCCATCCTCACCGCCGAGGTACCACGCGAACTGCCCGACTAAAATGTCCCCCCCGTCCCTTGCACGTCGAATCGCCAGCCGCCCGCGCCGAGGCTGAGTGCGCCGTAGCATTAATAGTAACTCCAGTTAATAATCATGATCTAAACTTTGATCCAGCCCGTCCCCAATTTGTGATCCCCCAACGAAGCCCTAAGCCGAGGTCCGTACCCAACAGGGGGTGCCCTTAGTGCGCAGTCGTTTAGTTATAATATATATTTTACGCCCTGGCTGGAGGCTCTAAGCTCACATTGAAGGCAGTCACAGGAAAGTCCGGTTAAGTAGCCAGGGCCTCTCAAGGCTAGAGAAGACCTACGAGATACCATAAAAAAAAAAAACCCGAAACCAGTCGGCGGCGAGCTATCTTGAAGAACACTACAAAATAAAGAAGAAAGCATCCTCCAGTGGTTTTTATTCCCACCAACCCAGCAACAAATGAGGCTGCATGCCACATTTTGATGTGAACACACGCAATTGTTCAGGTTCTCACCGCGCACGAGGCACCACGTATCTGCGTTTGCGTCAATGTGTGTCTGTTACTTGTGTGTTGCGGTATAACGTGAGCTTGTGTGAACTGGCGGAACTTCTTATACAAAATAATACTACGGACTCTCCAATACAACAAATAATTTATTACAATTTTTGCAACTATAAAACATAACTATACAATACGTAAGTAAATCGTGTAAATGCATCGCAGCCACGTGTTAGTGCTAGCAGCAAACATAAATAAATACATACGAGTGTACCACATCATTTACATAATCCAGGCTCGTCATAAGCTCAGGTACTTACGCTAAAGTACGCTTAAAATACATTAGTGCTAACAGGTCACGTATTATTTACAAGGGATGCGTCGGCGCCACTGCCCGGCCGCCGCACGCCGCGCACGTTGTGACTCAAATCTACATCACTTGAGCACCGACTGTCGTACTTAATATGCGATAAAAAACTATAAACAAAAACAAAACAAAATGGTAACCATGTCGTCGCAGAGCTGCGCGAACAGTTGTAGCGGCGCTATTGTCCAGGAACAAGTGCCCGCAGCTACTTGACCTTCTTCATGATGAGGTCGATCTGCTCGTCCACGCGCGGGCTCGTCCCTCTGCAACAAACACGCGACTCACTATACACAAACACGAGTACATTTGCATGCAACTGTCAGCAGTGAATGTCTTTATAATATTCTGGATAGTCCATTCTGTTGGCTATATTATGTTCGGGAACTGTAACAAGTCTACTAAACTATAAAAAAATAAAAGGGAAAGTAGACTAGTCAACTATATATTTTAAGAGAATTTAAAAAATACAGAAAAATAATTTAAAAAAGTTAAGGGAGGTTATAAAAAGATGGTACGGTACGGCGTTCAGGCTCGATACGTTAGGCCTCGTCAGCTCTGAAACTTCCAGATCCGCTTCCCAGTTATTTAGGTAGGTTCAACAGGCAGTGTAGAAGTCGTCAGGCCTCTTTAGCTTAGAGGCCTGAAGATCCGCTTCCCAGTATCACTGCCAGTCCAGTCCAGGTCTCATAAATAGTGGATGGTCCTCTTGGCAAGTATGTAGTTCCGAGAAGACTGAGTATGTTGCAAGACTTTTGTAGAGATGATTCCTTGAGCGCTATCAGATCAGATCTCCCGGGAATGTGTCAGAAATCCCTTTTATATCCGAGTCTCGGGTGATTTATTCACATCATCTGTTTTTCTGTTCTTTACAGAATTTAATTTCAAATTCAGTGTTCGAAAAGGCCAGACATATTCGTACCAAAAACCTCTTTGATGAATTCTGAGAGCGTTTCAATTATTATTATAAATGTAAGTTAGGATACAAATATTATACAGTAAACAATTATAATTGTCTTTAAAATACAATATTTGAGCTAAACATATTGATAAAAATAATTTAAATTATATAAATCAAAAGTAACCTTCATGGACTAAGCCAGTAAGAAAACTATGAGAGAAAATTAGAAGAAAAAATAATGACAGCTTGACAGCCTGACGTAAGTGTCATAACATTGAAAAATATGAAAATTAAAGAAAACTAATCGTTTTAGAACGATTCGCAAAATAATATTGCAAAACCAATAGAAGAGGATAATACATCATATTAAATGAATGCAAAGTGTAAGTATATGATGTAGTGTCTGTAGCATGTAGATACTATAGAAGCTGTAGGGGCGAGGACTCGTGTCGCCGGAGACGCTCATTGTGCGCCACAGGTGCTCCTCGCCCGGCGCCACTGAGCAGGTCGGACGCGCTCACCTGAAGGCGGAGGGGTCGGGCCCGACCATGGCCACGAGCTGCGGCACGTCGTGCGAGTGCGCCGCGAAGCGCGCCAGCGCGCGGCAGGCGCGCCACAGGTGCTCCTCGCCCGGCGCCCACTGCAGCAGCTGCAGCAGCGCCATCGCCAGCTCCACGCACACCTCGTCGAACACCTGCCGCGAGATTAGACACAATACGCGCACACAGGTGCACCCTCACCGCTTAGTCTATCCGCTCAAATAGTGATAGTGCACTGAACGACACGCAGGCATTTAATGTAATGCATGTACGAGTATGTCTAGTAATAACCTTTCACGTTTCATGGCAGGCTACTAGTTAAGCGGATGGACATTCCTGGTGAACAAATGTTGGCAACATAATTCGCGGCAACAAGTGTCGCTCTACAGCTTTATGATATGTTGCAGCGACATCTTACAGTGCTGAAACAACGCTGTGCTACTTTATGATACGTTGCAGCAACATGTTACAGTGCTGAAACAACGCTGTGCTACTTTTCTTTTCCATGAATCCTGACTTAAACAGTATTTTGTCACTGCCTTAGTAAAAGATTGCCATGCGCCGCGCGCCGAGTAGGAAATAGACAGATTCGTTCCTTAGGTCACAGATAATTGAATACGCCTTACGTTTAAACGTATGACTCTTCGATACTTAACACTTTGATAGATTATTATTGATTGTGTATTTCTGTTTGTTTGTTTGCTTGAGATTTACTTAAAGTTGCTCATCTCATACAAATAGAATCAGCACTATGGTGACAGTGTTATAATGAGAGCTTATGTCAACAGCATCAGCACTAATGAGAATAAATAATGGAAATAATTCGCCGCGTAAGTAATTGTCGCTGAAAACCAGCGCTGGGGCTCTGTCTCGCATAGGGTCGCAGTACAATGCTGAGCGATAGCCGTTTTGCGTGGATGTGACGCATGTTTCCCCCAACCTTTTCTTATTTTTGTTTTTATGTTCTTTTGTTGCTTCATGTTTACCGCAAATAAACGTATTTTCTTTCTTCTCATTATGGAATATTGTATTTATAATTTAATCTAGATAATAACAGGCAAATCTGAAACCAGCCCTAATATAGAAATATCGATGTAAATATAATATGAATGGTCGACTGTAGCGAGGCATAGCTCACTATACTATTAGGGATTACAGAGGGGGTACCTATTACGAAATTATAAGGGTTCCGTGTTTGCCATTTGGCTCCGGAACCATATGTAGAGCTTTTCATTAGGTAATGACACCCTCAACAGAACATTTCAAATGAATAGGTGTAAGTTTTAATTATCTTGTTACCGGTGCACGATGGCAATCGTACATAAGAAACAAAAATATTGTTAGTCAATAATATAAACTGCAAATGGGGAAAACCGAAACAGAATGAATGAATTAATTCTTTATTTGCCAGAATATAGGTACATTGTCTATGGTAAAAATTTTATATGGTTTCACTATATTCGACTTTCTAGTCGTGTAAATTTTTAAGTATACATAGTCGAAGCTTTTAAAATAAAATAAATAAAATTTAAGAAAAAAACGCAAACAACTGTAAGCAGTCGTTTAACGAGTTGTGAACATGTCATGATGGATCTTACGTATAGAGACATCACAGGCATGGCCTGTGCGGTTATTTTCTTTTCAAATTAATTAGTTATGTTAAGGATATTTTTTAGTTTTCATTGTTTTTTGTCCAAAATATTCTTTTTTGTAAGTGGTCCTCATTTGCTCAATTTTGATTCTTCAGCAATCGTTAAAACTGTATCATATATACCACTTAGCTCGACCGAGTTTATTTTATTTAAGATAAGTTGTCCCACTGCTGGGCAAAGGTCTCCCCCATACATTTCCAGTTCTCCACAAGTTGAGAGCATTCTTAAAAATAAAAAACCGGCCAAGTGCGTGTTGAACACTTGGACCACGGACAATGAAGGGTTTCGTAGTTGCGATGAATTTATCGCAAGACTAAACTAAACATTGTAGTTAAAAAACAGGTTCTTCCATTTATTCCAACTGCAAATTTAAGTTGTACGTACAATATTGAGAGGCTATAATCTTTTAGTAAAGAACAATTTTCTGTATTTTTATTTTTATTTTAGGCTCAGTTGTTTCGGAGATAAGGGGAAGAGGAAATCTTCAATATTAAAACTGTAAAAAGTAACTTTAAAAGCATTTATTTTTTAAATTCCAAACGCAAGACTTTTTTTCCGTGGGGAAATCCTCATTGGGTTATGTCGACCTCCTACCCCACTGTTCCTTCTAGTACACAAAACTGCGTTCCTCGGGGACACTCATGTTTCCTTGATCCTTATTTATATAATAAACTGAACTCTCTTTTATATATATTTCCTAAAATCTCGCATGAATGTAAATCTATTATCCAAAAATATCTTCTAAATTTAAATTGCAATGACACGGAATCCTTATGTCTGTACTGTGTTTTGATTAGTGTGGAAAAATAAAGATTATTATTACTTAGTACACACTGCGTCAGTATGTACCAACCCCTCAAGTTTTAAAATGTTACACTGCTACAACATTGAAATCGTTACGAATAATCTAAATACTTAAAAAAAAAAAGTGTTCATCGTTTCGACTTGGATTCGAACCACGAACGTCGTCATACTCTTAGCTGCAGTTTGACGAACTAGCCAGCAAGATTTGATACTCGCAAATCAATCAGAACCTACAGGGTACTTTCCGTTGACCTAGAATTATGAAATTTGGCAAGAAGCAAGGGCTCACAGCACAAGTAAAGGAAAAAGTCCGAAAATCGTTAATTTATAAGTAGTTTTATCACAAACTTTTTTTTGCGATTACAAACTTGGAAAATTGACCGTGGCGTATATCGAGATATGAGAGAACATGTTTTTCAACTACAATGTTAAGTTTTTTTTTGTGATAAATTCATCCCAACTACGGAACCCTTCATTGTGCGTGGTCCGACACGCACTTGGCCGGTTTTTTTTAATATTACACAAATCGGAAGATGTTGTCGTCCCAACATTGATAAATATTTTCGTTGTGTTCAAATGAGACTTAGAGAACAGTGATGTCGGCACACAATGTCAAATTAATCACACGACAGTCACAGCCACATCCGACACAGCAAGCCGCGCGCAAACACGCGGCAGGGCGCGCCTGTCACACACCGCGCGCCGCCCGTGTCCCAACACCATTCAACTGAATTCAACAACGTAATCAGAGTAAGCTTGGAATAACATAAGATTGCCTCCTGACATTATTACCCACACTTCATAAGCTTTATGTACACATTTCTTTTTATTTGTGATTTACATATTTACACGAAGATCGGTTGCATTATTTTATAATAAATAACTACTTACATACAATTTATAATAAATACCTCTTTAATTCTCATGTCTTTGTCAAGATAACATTTTCCGCCAATTAACATTTAACACCAAAATTTGTATGTACGGATGTGCTGAGACTGTTGTCGTGAGAACATCTCCAGCAGCTTCCCGCCGCGCTACGGCTGCTGACTATAGGGCAGGGGCGACGGCTTCACACGACCCCATTCCTACCGGCTTCCCTTCGGAACAACGACGTACTTGAGTTTACTATTACTAAATAATATAGTACTATATACTACTCTAAGCCTTATTTTAGCCGAAAGTCAGTCTTGTCACGTGCTTTGATTTCTTCTTTTTGCTGAGGTTTTTGTCTGATGTCTTACTTTGACTGGAGACCCCTTTTTGACTTAGTCCCGATTTAGACAGAAGACAAAAGTGGGTACTTGCTAGTTAAAAAATTAGAACTTGGAGTCCTAATTTTTTAACTTGCAATTATCCACTTTTGACTTAGCGAGAGACTCTTGACTTGCAAAGTCCCTATTTTTGACCTGCGGCTGCAACTCCTTATTTTTGACTTGAGTCGCACTTTTCACTGAGTTTCACTTTTGACTTTCAGTCAGCCTTAAGCCTTTTAAACCTGAACTTTTTCTTTCGTCGTAGCCAGTCGTAGCCAGCCATCTTCAGCCGTAGTCAGACATTTCCAAAGCACTTATACCCTTTATTTAGTTCTTATCTTAATCATGTATTTGTTTTTAATTCTGGGTTACTATTGGACTAGGTTCACTAAATAAAACAAAATTTTGAAAGAGGGGGTAGTATTATCAGACCCAGAATGTGTGACGGAATTTGCAAAGTATTTCTATTCTGTATATAATGAGGAGCCGGCGCGGCTTGACATGAACGAAGCGGTTCAGGTGGGGGCGCAAGCAGCGCGCGTGTGCACATCCCACGATTGACACTCGACCGAGTTCGAAGCGCTCAGCAGGCCCGGATGGTATTCCGCCATTTATTACGCGAAATTGCCGCTCGGTGTTAGCAAAGCCGCTCGTACACATGTCTAACTTGTGCCTAGAAATATCGTACTTCCCAGAACGCGCAGTAGCAATTTGGGGCCGTTAGAATTCATAATAATGATCAATGACTTGCGTGACAAAATAAGAGATGCCAGGTGTCTGTTAGTTGCAGACGATCTCAAGTTGCTGCTGGCTATCAAAAACGAAGACGACTGTCACCGCCTTCAGCAAGACATTGATCGAGTAGTTGATTGGAGTCGAAACAACAAATTGCGATTGATTTAATGTTATGAAATTGTCAATTCTAACATTGTCGTTCAACATAGCGTCTTTTCGGTTCTACTACTTGACCATAGATAGCGTTAAATTAAGAAAAGTAAATGAATGACTTACATTTTTGAGGTAATTTATTGTTGATGTTGTTGTTGTCTGACATAAATAACTGTAGGCCCATATCGTTGGCTACGATCATTGCTAAAGTATTTGTCAGTGTGCTTGACAAGCAGTTAAATAAACATCTGTCTTTCCACAGAGCAAGCTGTTCTTTGTCTCAAGCACACTGTCAGATACTACAAGGACAGGAAAACCCCCGTGTACGCGTGTTTTCTTGATCTTTCAAAAGCCTTCGATCTGGTGTCCTATGGTGTTTTATGGAAGAAGCTGTATGATGATACAACACTTCCGGGGTAGATGATCGAGTTCTTTAGATATTGGTACGGCCATCAGACTAATATGGTGAAGTGGGCAGGCTCGCTATCCGACCCGTACGGGCTGGAGTGCAGGGTCAGATAGGGCGGTCTGACCTCGCCGAAACTCTTCTAGATCGGCTGATTCGTGAGCTCAGCGGCACTATGGTAGGCTGTTCAATTGACGGAACACTCGTCAACAACATAAGTTACGCGATGACATGGTGCTGCTGGCGCCATCGATCAGCGCCCTCAGGAAACTCAAGTCTGTGAGCGATATGCGGAGGCCAAACCGGCCAAGTGCGTGTCGGACCACACACAATGAAGGGTACGGAACCCTGGGTTGGGATGGGTTTATCCCAAGAACAAACTTAACATTGTAGTTGAAAAACATGATCCCCTATACATTTCAACTGCAAATGTAAGTTTTTACGCACAATATTTAGTGATTTACCATGTTATTTTAAGATAACAGACTTTTTATAGGTTTTCCTGTAATATATAAGTAAAGAACTATTTTCCGTATTTTTATCAAAATTTTATGTTCACTAGTTTAGGAGATAAGGGGGGGGGAATGGTAATTTTTCATCTATTTTCTTAAATAATTAAAAGTATGTATTTTAAAATTATAACAAAAAAATATATGAAATTCTTAAAACAAGCCCTTTTATTTGATATGTCACACGGTACAGACAGAAAAACTTTATTTTTTTATTTTCTAATTTGCCCACCAAAAGTCACCTTTGCGCCTCAAAATTAATTTATTTACGAAACACGTCCGTGTTTGGGTCACAGAAGTTCATATGTGTACCAAATTTCAACTTAATCGGTCCAGTAGATTCGGAGCAAATCAGCTGTGACAGACGGACAGACAGACACACGAGTGATCCTATAAGGGTTCCTTTTTTCCTTTTGAGGTATGGAATCCTAAAAAGAGCGAGTGTTTGTTGTTCAAGGCAGGCACTAAATGCTATACTCGTAGTGAAGTGCCGCCTGTCACACTCGGTGGGACTGCGTTAGAGTGGGTACAATCTTTTAAATATCTGGGGCATTGGGTTACTGCAACGCAGACAGATCAGATATACTGACATGGAGAGGGAGCGTAGGGCGCTGTCAGTCAGGAGCAATATGTTGATCCGTAGGTTTGTAAAGTGCTCGAGGGGTGTGAAAACTACTCTGTTTAGGGCATACTGCCAATCTTTTTACACCGGCAGTCTATGGGTTGACTACACGCAAAGGGCTTACAGCAACTTACGTGTCCAATACAACGACGCATACAGGGCACTGCTGGGGTTGCCACGACGCTAGCGCATCAGGGATGTTCGCAGAGGCACGTATAGACGACTTTTACGCAATCATGCGTGCGCGTGTCGCCTCCCTGATGCGGCGAGTGCGGGGCAGCGCCGACAGCCTCTTGGTTACCGTGGCTGATAGGGCGGAAGGTCTAATACTTGGGCACTGGACCAGGACACAAGTATTTCCTTCAAATCGTGCCTTGAAATAATGTTGTTGCTTGTACCTATTGCTTTTTTGATCATTTTTGATTTTAGACTATTTTGATTTGACTAAATGAAATCAAATCAAACTTTATTTGTGAACATAGTACATAAAAGGTCTTAAAATATACATTTTCGCGAGATCTCTATGTTCCACCAATGCAATTGGTATACAAATAATTTGTTATATCATTTTAATATGTAGGTCTAATGATTTGGAACATGCAATAATAATAACTATTTTATTATTAATGATGTTGACACCAAGTTGACACTGTTAATGGTGATTTTGACATTATTATTGATTTTTCTGACATTATTAATAATATTAGTAATAATTACTAAAATTTGCTAAATGTATGTTACTAATACTAGTGTTGATCTGATATTAATAGATTTGATTTTGATTTTGAGTTTATGAGAACTGATAAATTTTTGCTTCCCCCTAATGTAAGTTGTAGCTTCGCTTCTGTTATTAAGGCGACGATAACCAACTTTTAATGATTTTATACTGAAGATCACTTCTAAACGAGTAGTGTTAATGATTTGAAAAAAAAATGTTAAATTAGAGCATTTTCTCAATAATTTAATATGTGAATATTTTAGATTATGTTTATATTACATAGTGAAATTAATTTGTAAAATTATGTCTAACGCGGATAAAAAACTGAGAATGGCGCAAAATCTACCAAGTGTATTTTTCTGAAACCTTCACCAATTTAAATATAATTTAATTGTTGATATTTATAATAAATTAATAATGTGTCAAATTGGGGACCGCTCTCCTTGATGGGCGAGTCCTATTACTGGCTGAACGTACGACGCGTTGCGTGAGCTCAGTACAGAACACGCAAGCTAACCTCTCAAGGTCACTGGCATATATCTGCGTCATAAGTTTAACTTAAACTGATGGTAATTGTAACAGCCTTACTGCGGCAACAACAGCCCCTTTTTAAATCCATGCATCTGTTCAAGCTAATTAGGTTGTAACGGTAATGATTAAAAAAATAAAATAAAATACCTAACGGAGTTTAATCACAGTGTTGAAAATGGCCAATACGAATGTATGTAAAAGGTTTACATTAGATACATTCGTATTGTATGTAAAAGGTTTACATTAGATACAATCGTATTGTATGTAAAAGGTTTACATTAGATACAATCGTATTGGCCGTTTTCACCTTTTGGAACCACTGCAATCAATAGGCCCTGTGTGCTGTGACGCCAGGACGTCGGTACATCTGTGTGTTATAAAAATCAAGGAGATACGACGTATGAGCACGTATTATGTACACGTCCCATCTTCTTTATGACCACTTCTTAGATAACGACGTTCCTATATCAGGTGTTTGAGAAAGATACCAATCGGTTCACGTCTACGAGCATTACAAACATTTTAAAGTTTTCTTACTAAATTATTATTCAAACTCTAATTTATTATTAGAACTGATTAAAAGACAACAATGTTATAATATCTACCAATTCTGGGTACATAATTAAAAGAAACGAGTTCGGAGATGATTAAGATAAACAAGGTAATTAATTCTTAAAACTGTTTAGTATATTATTTTGTTCATTATGGAAAACATGTTGAATAACTTTTTTTTTTTTTTTTAACAAAACGGACAACAGGAGTAATGTAAATGTGAAAACCTTTGAGGAAGGTTATTTAATGAGGGACGCACCTGACAACTTACTTATTGTGTATAATTGTGGCAAAGGCGTCTGGCACACGTGAGTGTTGGCTTATTCCTAAAACCCCCTGAACGTCCCCCTTGAGGGGGAAAAGTGGACTCAATAAAAATAGTCTTGAATTCCCCCTGATAATCCCACTCAGGGGGGAAAACTGGAAACTAAAAAAATACTTATTCCACAGATCCCCCTGCGGGGGAAAAGTGGAAAAGAAGAAAAGTCTGGAAGTCCCCCCTGATAATCCCCCTTAGGAGGGAAAACTGGAACTTGGAAAAACCAACGTCCAGAAATCCCCACTGAGGTCCTTAAAATTTAAGGAGTGCCTCTGCTACCGGCGCTCGATGGCAGATTCCAGACTGGCAACCACAATTATACAAATGTGATTTTGAAATCGCAACAATGAACGCCATTCGAACTGTATTTCCAAACTTTACAGTAAAGGGTGCTATTTTCACTACTTTCGAGCGATTTGGAAGAAAGAGCGTGTATAAAATTTGACAAAATCTAAGATCCAGAAAAGACAAAGGGCACTATCCGCTGTTCTACCTCTCTTACCATAAGATCAAATTATAAATGGGTGGTTTTATGTAGCCAGACAGAGCCAAGACGATAATAACGATAACAACAAAATATTTCGCCATTATATGTTACAACAATGGCTAAATGATGAGAACTTTATCAAAATCTGGTGCGTCTTTGGCCAACGTCACAAGACTACCAACCTCTTAGAAGCGTGGCATAAAAAAAAATTGAATTTTATCGTATACAAATTAAATTAATTAGCGGGAGCATAACAATTGGACATTTCCTAGAAAAGTTAAAATAATTTGCATTTTATTATTTTAATCCTCTTTGATTTAGGTGATTTATATTTTCTAGATACTTTGAATTGTTAGTATTTTTTATTGTTATTTTTTTTTTAAAAACGTTGCCCCACACTAGGAATTTCTCCTGTATTGTGGGTGCGTTTACAAACATTTAAATTCACATACACAAACAGCCAGATCCGGAACAACTACTTGTAGGTCATACAAATATTTGTTCCGTGCGGGAATCGAACCCGCGACACGCAGCGCAGCAATCAATCGCTTAACTAACTGCGCCAACCGTGCCGTTTCATAGCATTACTTACATAGTTTTTTTTTTTATTGTTGTACGTATAATAATTTTATTTTATTTATTTATTGACACACAACGACTTATTCACTAAATCATTACATTAAATTCTATATCAACAGCTTTGCGATGAATTTGTCACTTATAGGTGTGCACAGCACTTGTATAATCAATAATAAAAATTTAATGGAAATATATGATCATAAGAAAATTAAAATTTACTCAGTTTACATTGAATTTAAAATGACAAGTAGTTAAATTGAAATACAGTATAATTCAAAAATTAATATAAAAATAATGTTTTTTTTAGTATTCGTAAACTGTCTAATCGAGAGCAGTGGTGGCCCAGTGGTAACGGCCCCGACTTACGAGTCATAGGTCGTGGGTTCGAACCCAGGCAGGCGCTTTACTTTGTGTAAATAATTTCATCACTACTGCTCTCAAAACGGTGAAGGAAAACATCGTGAGGAAACCGGCATGTCCCAGAACCAACAATTCAAAGACATGTGACATCTACCAACCCGCACTGGGCCCGCGTGGTAGATTACAGCCCAGTCCCTCTCGAAGAGTGGAGGCCTGTGTCCCAGCAGTGGGAACATTATAGGCTGATTATGCTATGCTTATGCTAAACTGTCTAATTACTAGTCAACCGTGTGTGTTTGTCTACAAGATATTAATTAATTAATTATTATTGTAATTGATTAACAATAAAATATTACAAATAGAGCTATACACTAAAAACAGTGATCTCCACAATATTAATACCAGAAATAAGGACAAATTACGTGCTCCTTTTTACCGGCTTCATAAGGTTCATAACTCATTTGTTGGACTTGGTATAACTTTTTATAACAAGCTACCCCTCTTCCTTGCTAGATTTGCCTTTTAATGCGTTTAAAGTTAAAGTTAAATCTAATCTTTGTTCAAAGGCATACTATTCTATCAACGACTACTTAAACGATAAGAATAGTTGGTCGCTGTGATTAACTCAAGACAATGTTCATGTTCTTTCTCCAGATATAGATTACCTACTGACAGGTTATATGAGTTCCTATATTTGTTTATTTTATTTGACTGTCTAAGTCAATTTATTTTAATTTATTTGTGACAAAATCTACTCATTACGTGTTCTTTTAAGAGTTGCATTGCAATAAGTGGTTAGCTAGCGACCTTAACAAATTGATCACTTTATTCTTGCCTGAGCAACCGGCAGCAAGTTCGTCATGCTCCCTTAGGTAGCGTCGGGGGTCGGGTTGCCTCCTTCCCTCAAATATGGCGAGGGGGGTGATGGCTGATCTTTGCGTTATGCTCGTGAACGGGTGCTGCTTGTGGTGACTGGTCGTCTTGCTGACCATGGTTTTGTTATTGTTATTAATAATTAACCGTTTTTTTATTTTACTTCGATGGTGCTAGTTTATCATTTGTGACTTCGAGTTATAGATATAGCTTTATTTAAGCGGGCACGCCCATTATGCCTGGAGGATTTTATTTAGATACGTTTTGTTTACGTTATTTGTGCTTGAGTATAATTTTAGACGATTATTATATAAATTATATTTTTTTGTATAGTGGTGTGTGCTAGCTAACATAAGGCAAATAATTTAATTTAATGTTTTGTGTTGCATTTTACATTTTATTGTATAGATTCAAGTTTTTAAATGAACTGACAGCTGTGCTGCTGGGGAGTTTGTTGCGCCACTTCTTCTTCCCAGCTAAAGCACTAGGAAGTGGTGAAGGGTGGGCGTTTTTGGGGGACTGTCTCATGTAATTTTGACGTTCGAAAAGTGCTGATTCTCAGCCTAGTTTGAATAAATGACTTTTGATTTTGAGTTTTCCCAAAGCCAAAACTGTTCTTCATAAAGGTGTATCTATTCATACACGAAATATGTTAAGGGGCCATTGTACTCATCATTATGAACAACTTTTACTAAGGGATGACATCTTAAATCGCGAAAAAAAAAGTAGCTGTTCCCTACATTTGTGTTCGCATAAGTCGTCAAAATGTATGGAACAGCAGATTTTTTTTTTGCGATTTCAACTTTGGTCCCATAGTAAAGTGATTGTTTTATTTTATATTTTCTCTTTATCTTTATACTTAATGTTTATATTATGCAAATTGTCGAAAAACTTGATAATTATTTTATATGCTTTCAGGGAGGATAAGCAAAATAATTTAGTTTTTCTGGTTAGGTACCTTGTTTAAACTGTTTTAATAATTATTTTTATTAAAAACAACCGATTTCCCACATCGCTATTTGTTTGTGATTGTTTTTCCTCTTCATCACATTTTATTATAACAAAACTCTGTGAAAAATAAAAGAATGATGATATATTATTATATCGTCGTTGTTTGTTTATTACATTGTATCTAATCACTATTTTTATTTACTCTAAGAGCGTAGAAGTCTAAATCTAATCTAAAAACTAAAAAGAAGGGGGAAAAGTGGAATGATCTAAAAAAAAGGAGGATTTCTTGATTTTTTTTACTTAAGAGTTCAGTTTTCTCCCCTGATCGGGATTCTCTCAGGGGGGAATAGTGGAATAACTCAAAATGAAAAGGGGTCTTTCTGGATATTTTTTACATTAGGGTCCAGTTTTCCCCCCTGAGGGGTATTCTCTCAGGGGGGAATAGTGGAATAAGCCGTGAGTGGGCTGTGAGTGTTGAGCACATCTTAGCTTAGGTCCGGTTAAATAATTAAACGGAGATTGTGTCTCTCTGCTGTTACTAATGTAGGTAAGTACAAGAATTGATTCTTATTACTACTTGCAAATAATAGATAAGATATGTACGCGAGTAAGTGCAGCCGAATTATATTAGTTCGGTATTCTACCCATCACAGTGTCATATGTGATGCACGCTGCGCACCTTGTACAGACGCCAGCACATCAAGCCACTACAATCTGTCAGATTTCTTTAATCGATTTTCAACTTTATCCCAACAGTATAAGGTTCAAGGTTGATTGGGAAAAGTTGACAGTTTCGGGTAGCTTGACTTGCTGGCGTCTGTACACGCGCACTTGGCACGGTACTTACTAGCACCACACACGGTCGCACGCCGCGGTCAGCTGCGTAAAACTGTAGACCGTTCCGTTTTACGGTCTTGCACCGGCGTACAGTGGATTGTCTCCTTTATAAGAGGTTGGACGTAGGCAGCTTGTGCCATCGAAATCGACTTTAAAAAAATTTGATCATGTTATCCTATTCCTTTATCAAAAACCTATAAATAATATGCTTAGACTTTTTCTAATTGGACTCATATTTCAGAAAAAAAAAAGTTTTCTTAATATGGAAATGGACACTTCCACCGCCGAGTTTCGCCTTGTTTCGGGTAGCCGTTTCTATAATTGGTATCTATCTACTAAGTGCCACATGTAGTCCAAAGCCACTTGGTGCCCCAATGGTGCACTTTCTGAGATATACCTAATCGATTCTCGTTTTATTATAAAAAAATACAATAGCAAGACAAAAATACTATGAAAACCATGAATTTTCATTTGGCTTGAATCAAAATTAGTTTACTGCATGCATGGATTGGGTCCATGGAATGATAACTGCAAATCTCTTATTTATAAAATTGAGTTTAAATCATGGCAGGCTTTTTTTTTTGGGGTGGGATATTATCAAATAACTTCTCCCGCTCTAGGCGGAGCGGGAGGGCGTGTCAAACTTTTACTGACTAAAACCCACCCATGTTCCTTCCGTTGCCTGTGTGCAAGGGCCACGATATCACTTTCGGACAAACTCGCAACCCTGGAAGGCATTGGCCCTAACGGACCCTGTCAGTTGTTGCTGACATCTCTTTGACTCCCGACGCCCGGGGCATCTCCTGCGGCGACTAGGGGCGTGAGGGCGCGAATTTGCCTCTCCCTCAAGCGTTCTGCGTCCTCCTTGCGAGCATTATCGCTTCGCAGAAGGAGGTTACGGCCTCCCATGCACTCTCGCTCCGAACAATGGCCTGAACCAGATCCGGACGCGAGAGATCGCCGCTGCCGATCGCCTCCGTAAAAGCCGGGCAGGCCTCCAGCGTATGCTCCACCGTGTCCTCCGGGCGATCCACACAGTGGTGACACCCGGGCGTTTCCTCCCGCTTTATCCTGAACAGGAACCTCCCGAAACAACCATGTCTAGTGAGGACTGCGTCAGCCGGAAGGTGAGGACGCCGTGGCGCCTCTCTAGCCACTCCTCAAAGAGGGGACTTATCGCCACATTTGTGGCCTTCCCAGCGCAGGGGTTGAGGCAATCGCACTCTCCATGCCGCCATGAGATCCCGCCGGAGCTCCGTCCGCTGTGCCGTAATTTGTCGCGTCAGCGGAGTTATACTCCGGCGTTTGCCTCCTCGCGCCACTCCCATATGTGCGCGAGGACTTTTGCCTCCAGATCCCATGGCGGTAGTCCGGCAAGGAGGCTCGCCGCCTCACGGGAGACTGTGCGGTATCCTCGGACCAGCCTCATGGCCATGACCCTTTGGACGCGTTCGCAGCTTCGTCGTCGTCTCGTTCGCGCTGGTCGCAGCCTATAGGACGCGCTCACACCGGTGCCCCGTAAAGGGCCATGGACCACACGACCCCCGCGTAGCAGTGGCAAAGGGTGATTTTATGAGAGAGGTAAGCCGGAGCAAAAAAAAATGCTTACCTAGTGTATGTCACCTAGTGAACAATATTTTTACCTTTGAGCCTGCAGGGCCGGTTTACATTCCTTTCCCAACTTTATTGGTAAAACAAAGCTTTTGTAGGTCAAGCAAGGTTCAAAGCTTTCAGCTATACATTTCACCTTGATTTTAGTGGCGTGCGTATTTCAAGATTTGCAGGGTGGGAGTTTAGGATGCAAGAGCGAGCGAAGCAAGCTCGAAAGGTTTAGCTACGGGCGGCTAGAAGAGTGTAGTGCTTGTATCAAGAAAATAAGGCAACCCCGCTGCTTAACAGCGGCGGTCTTAAGCATTGAGAGGCTCCGGGCGGCAGATCTTTGCGAGGCCCTTGTCGTTTGCGTAAAGTGTGCTATTTCTTTTGATAAATTAGAAATGAAAGGCCCACCCGCCCCGATATGCAAAAAAAAAATTTGAGAATACAAGATGCCAAAGCGAGTGCGAAAATAGTAGCACCCCGCTTTGGAAAGGTTTGGTTTTCTTTTAAGCAATATCAATCACTGCTGAGAACTACTGACTGTCGTAATTTCCTAAGGGAAGCCGACAGGAATCAGCTTATTAGCTAGCTCCGCTACTGCCGCGTAGAGCCTCTGGTAGGAGGCGTTTGGACCCCCTAGACCCCCAGTCGTAACCGATGTTCCACAGATGCGGCTCCAGGACCGATCCCTGTGGGACACCGCACGACATCTCTCGCCAGTTCCTCTCTCCGTGGTGACCGGGGTAGATGACGGCCCTGCCCGTCAGATAGGCCTCGACCACGCGACAGAGGTAGGTCGGCATCCGGTGATACCGGAGTGCCTTCCTAATGCAACTCCAGGGCAGGGTATTGAAAGCATTATAAGAGGAAGTCTGGGAGTGACATCGGTGACTGAAAAGTTGTGTGGAAAAGGTTGTCATGGTCTGGGCAAGTGATGCTGACGCCACAAGTAAATTGGGACAAGGGCAGGAGAATAATGACTATAAGTATAATTTATAACTTACTTTATTTTACGTTCTGATCGTTTGTCGTTTTATTATTATTGATTAAGACGTATTATTATTTAAACCACCTTTTTATTAGTAAACCAATTACTCTAGTCAATATTGGTAACTCGTTGTTATTTCTAACGCCGTTATAAATTGATTCTCTGTATCAAGTACTACATTAAGTCATCATCTGCCTTTTCCCAACTACGTCGGGGTCGGCTTCTTACAATAAGTAATAAATAAAATTATATTATAATCATGCGCACTATTTTGATTTTGGAAGTAAATGTACCTAGATACACATACAGTCTGCCACTTTAATGACGACATTAATTTAACACAGATAAATGGTTTCACGTTTTCGTTTTATTAAGTTATTTAAATTTAATTAAACCTTATTATTTATTGATTTAAGGTAAATATTTACAATTTACTAAACTAGCATCTTAGAGCAACCTGTACTTAAGGAACTGTAGCGCAGAGGTCATTTCGCATCAATGAAATTAAAGCGAATAACATGCAAAAGTAGGTGAATTGAAGTAAAGAGAGAGCGCTACGTCGGCGAACGGGCGCGCGGCGGCGCGGCTGACGCGCGGGTCCGCGGGCTCCACCCGCTTTTAACGCAAGTTCTTCTTTCTAGTGCTAGCCGGGCCCGTGTCCTTGACACACTTCTTCTTACTCGTGCGCGTATACATTACGACGGCATAATGTTTTGAATGTTTCCTAGAGGTACATTTAGGTACATATTCTGCGACCAACACATTTTTATTTATATTATTAGTGCTTGTGTAAACCGTGATCGTGTATTCGTGATGTCTTGTTATTAAAGACGATGTGTACGCGGAAAACATTGATGCAGTGAAACAATTACACCTTCGAATAACGAACGCGCTTGAGAAATAAAATAAAGGGGCATTCAAAAAAAAGCGGGAGAACATGAAATGCCGCACGCCGTTTAGCCCTTTGTATCTACCAACGCGGTGGACACATATAAAAGAAAATTTTAAATTTTTGAAATAAAGACAATTTAATAAAAAGTAGTGATTAAGAGGGCTATCACAATTTTTCTTGAATTTGCGCGTTTTACTCGAGTTTTGATGTGTGATTATGGTTTAGATATAGCCATAAAATAATAAAATAAAATATGCCCAAGCAAGTTTAATTATTTATCTTGGGAGCGCTTTAAATAAATATTTCAATTAATTTACATAAATCAGTAAAAACCTTGTCTCTGCAAAGGATGTTTCATAAAATTTTACTTTTGGGTATCTTTTGATGCTTTTTTACACCGAAGATAACGTAATTTAAGAAATTATAAAAATGTCCATGGTACTACTGTATTTTATACTTGGGAGCGCTTTAATCAATTTATTATATTTCGTACAGTAATTCACCAAAAATAATTCTGTAAAACAGAGAGTTACTGACCATTTTTCATCCGAAGTTTTATTTTTTATCTACGAATATAAAATCCAAATTTAAACAAAAACTATTTAATAACTAAGTTAACTATGTTACCTTGCTCGAAAAAAAATAAAATAGTCTATTTAAAAGTAAAATAACGGCGTAAATCAACGGCGAAATAAGCTATATTTTCGAGAGCGCAAAAGTGATGAAACTATTAACGGGTGCTGAGACTGACACGAACTGTTTATCACCACGAAAACTGTACTTTTTCAATTACACAGACTTATTGTTTCGATTATTTCACGCTTTCTCACAATTAGATAAGAAATTGACCAAAAACTTTTTTTTTGTGATAGCACCCTTAATGATGATATTGGCTTTTTAGTTTATTATTCTTGGTAGTTTTAGGCTTCTTTCTAGTTACGACATTATCATTGGCTCCAGACAATGACGCAAGTTTGTGTCAGTAGATTATACAATTAACTTTATTGAGAATGCAAGGACATAATGTTTATAAAGGTTATTAATTAAGCCTACAATGATTAGTTCGCGAATGCTAGGCGACGACGTCACGTCGCGGTAGACCAGGGTTTAGAATGGAGGGACGAGCTTGACTCCTACCAGAAGGACTAGCCCGAACAAGCAGAAAATAGAAGTGTGTGGTAAAGGGAGGTAGGTGATAGCCCTGCGGTGGCACAACCCAGGGTAGACAAAGACGAGTGCGACATCGACTGAGCGGTGAGCGACGAGCGCGATGTACCTTGGACTTGGCGCCGCTGGGCAGCAGCTCGCGCAGCGCTTTGCCCGCTTGGAACCGCTGCAACACACGCACTAGCGCTGCACCACATCGCTCGCACGCACGCGAACACGTCCGCATCGTATCTCACAACAACACACATCACTCTACTTCTCAATGTATGTTTTTCCTTTTTGTATATTGGCACCTTGTTTTTATTCCTGTTATTTGTTATCTATTAATTGTGCTATTTGTGTTGTGCTAGACATAAACATGTATTCAGTGCACACAAGACGTTTTGTGCGCACTCAATAAATGTTTTATCTACACATCGCGCGCCCGATCAACGATAGGTATTATGCGTTATATTTGTTGCAGTACCCTAAGGTCGACTGGCATATACAGGATGTCCTGTGGCAGATTTAGGATATAGAATTTAAATGAATACAAAACTACAAAGTATATACACTTATTTCAATAACTATTAAAAAGAAGAAAAGTGCGGATTTCATTTCTTAAAAATTGTTTCGTCTAAATATTGTCCGTCACGTCGGACACACTCACTGAATCTGGCCTCAGTATTCCGTGCCACTCGTTGGAGAAGGGAAGTCGGGATGCCATTAACTTCCCGAACGATATTTTCTTTTAGTGCTGAGATGGTCGCGGGATTTGTTTCATAGACTTTGCTTTTGAGGTACCCCCACAGAAAAAAGTCCATGGGAGTGAGATCCGGCGACCTGGCTGGCCAGGAGATGTCACCGAAATGACTTATCAGTTGGTTAGGGAAGAAATCACGAAGAAGCGCCATCGAGTCTCTAGCAGTGTGTGGCGTGACGCCATCTTACTGGAACCATGTATGTGAACTGAAGGCAGGATGTTCTCTCATTTTTGGCAGAAAATAATCGTTTAGCATGCGCCGATAAGAAACACCGTCCACAGTAAGGGCTTGACCACGACTTAAAAAAAATAGGGTCCGATTATCCCACTACTTGACAATGTGCACAAAACCGTTACCTTGGGACTGCTGAACGTGGGTTCTGTCCTTAATGTGAAAAATAACGGCAATTCTGCTTATTTACACTTCCATTTAAATGAAAATGGGCTTCATCACTCTAAAAGATAGTGTTTACCGTTCGGAATCGCTCTAACATTGTCTCATATAATTTTTTACGTAAATTTAAGCACTTGCACAATTTGAATCTTAAAAGGGTGAAATCTAAGATCCTTCTACAATATTTCGTGCACTATCGTTTTTGGAAGCCCCTAGGGTAGCCGCTCTCTTCCGCACGGACTGACGTGGATTATCGTGCAAACTGTTCGCGACGAGTTCAATGTTTTCGTTTGTTCTCGACGTCCGACTGGGTCCCGGCCGTGGGTCGTTTGTTGTTAAACTTGTTGCCCGGAAACTCCGGACCCAAGATCGAATCAAATCTTCACTTGGCGCTTCACGTAAACGTCGAATATTGTAACGCGTACAAAACTGTCGACGCGCAATTGCACACGAATCGTTCGCTTTGAAAAACGCTTCTATTGCGAACTACCGTCCACTGCGACATCGTGACTAAATAATGCGCACGAATGACGAAGCTAACGCGGCCCCGCCCCGCTCCTCCGCTTAGCCGTTATCGAGAAATTTGAAATTCAAAACCTAAATCTGCCACGGGACACCTGTACCTAATACCTAGGTCCGCTTTTGTGCATAAAGGTTTTTATAAACACTTAATTATACAATACAAATACAAAAATACAAAATGTTTATTTCTGTACCAATCGTGTGTTTTCGTTGTGATTGGAGCCTCCTTTTAAGCATGATGACGCCTGTGTTAGGAGACTCCGCACTTCCATCGCATTGGCTGTTGAAACATTATACTGTCACATTTGTAGTACATGTGTCGTGGACATTTGTTTCAGCTAATGTATTTTGTACATATTGCCTGGCGTACACCTAGAAATGTTCTCTATTTGAGAACATTTCTCGGTGTACGACAGGCACGACAGGCAGGCTACAATATTATGATATACTTTAATTTGTTATTATGATCGAAATGAAAATACCTAGGGTAGATATTCAGTGTGTTGTTGTGAAATAAATATAAGAAATAATAATACATAAATTAAAATGAAGGAATTATTACAACAAATAAACGAAATGATGAGCAGCATGTTTATAGAACAGGAAGCGAAGCGTGGGCCGCCGCGCCGTTGCAAATTGGCAATGTTAGAAGGTGGGGAGGACCGGCTTTGTTAGGTTAGCACATAGTGAAGAGCGTCAACAAACGAATAAAAGATTATTTGTTAAAATATAGCACAATAATGCAAACATTTGATCTGTGTTATTATAACTTTGTACAAGTCTGACAAGGTGACCTAAAATCACATGCGTCATGTTCGTGAACGGGCGCCATCAGTAGGGACTGGTCATCTCTTAGTGGCCATGGCTTATTTTAATTTAATTTTAAAATTGTTTTTTTTTATCTTTTTATTACGGACGCTTTTGGTGTTTTGCATCGTTCTCACATGTATAATTTCAACATGAAGAATGATGTAACCAATAGGTATTTTGTTACCATAATTATATTAATTTAAAAGAGTGTCGGTGGAGTTTCGTGCCCGTTCTTCTCCATAGGTACCTACTACGCTTTGGAATGGGCAACTAGCTCATCTTTATGACTGACCGACCCTTGACAATTCAAAAGTGCCTGTAATTGGTTTATTTAAAATAAATGCTGTGAGTTTGACACCTTAAATACGGGATTTGTTATTTTGCAGTATTTTCTCATAACTTCTACACAGCACCGGTAGCACGCAATATATCCATACTAATAATCCCCACGAATAACTAGGAACTTATGTTGTGCGTAACCGAAATTGCACGCTCATCGAATTGAAACTTAAAAGCTGTCATTTTGAGACATCAAACGAATAGTTAAAGAATACCGATCAAGAATAATCAAGATGCGTTCTGCACTAATGACGCGCAGCAGTAGAATGTTATTGCGCTCGCGTGACGCGAACTTGGCGCGAGCGTGTCTGACAGCGGTACAGAATACGGAAACCGTTGTTTTGATCGAAACTTAACTGAAACTGAACTTATTTAGTTACGTAAATTAGCCTACAGGCGCAACAGCTTCATAACTACGAGCTGCTTCTGAGAAATACCTAGTGAAAAACCTAATATCACACACTCAGCAGTTGCGCATGCGCGGGCGCGGGCGCGAGCACGAGGCGGCGCGGCCAGTGTCGTGAAATTGATATTAGGTAATTATAAAATTAACTTCATTAAAATAAGAATACGAATATTTTAAGTATCTTTTTAGAATTGCAGATTAACTAACTTAGTATGCACATAAATGATTAAATAAAATTAGTACATGTTCAAATGTATAAATATTTGCGTCTCATGTTTCTAATATTAGGCTTACCCCGGCTAGTAGCGCGAATCAATTTCTGTAAAACGTTTAATGGCCGTATTTACTCATTTGAATAGAACGCATTTCATTAGCATCGAGTCAGCAGTGGTCTGACAGCCTCTGACAGCCCGACGGGACAACGCGGCTCGCCAAGCAAGAGCACCGCATTCGCAATAGCATAGCTTATGGCCATGCTTGGGACTTAACATTATTGTATATATGTATATAATTATGTATATTTACGAAGATAAGTAGGTATGCATATATCTTGTAAATGCATTTATTGTATAAGTAAATGCAGTATTGTTTCTCCTTCTCCCTTTAATCCATGTAAAAGGTTGACTTTAAAATATCGCTGTTAGTGATAAGACCACTGTGTACGTAACATGGCTACATTTATTATTTGTTGTTTATACAGGGTACACAATAAACAGTATTTATTTATTTATTTAAACTTCTCACACATTATGGTACAAAGGCGGCCTTAATGCCTTACGCATTCTCTACCAGTCAACCAAGGGTGGTGAAGAGATCAGATGTATGGATGTATGTGTAACATGTATGTTACCATCTACATACACGATCTAAGGACATTGACGGACAACTGTTGCCCTGTTCTGCATGATTCTAGACCCGCACGTTAGAACGGTATAACAAATCTGTAGTTTCGTACAAACATACGTACACGGTCACAATGTATATGGAACAGCCGATTTTTTTAAAATAACCGAAGAAAAATTGCACGCTGCGCTGGTTAAAAGTTGGTAACAGTTTGCGCGTCAATGTTCCTTACAGCCGTATTTAATGGACTTAGTGTAAGTAAAAACGCGTATTGCTAATAGTCCACTACAACTGGTGCCTGTAAGCCTAAGGCTAACTGTTAGCTATACTACTTAAGATATATTGCGTACGGGTCACCCTTGTTTCATCGAAAAGAAACTGACAAATTATCACTTCCCAAACAATTTTCCGCATAATTTCATTTGCCAAATTATTACCTAGCAAAAAATCTTTCACAAATAATTGTAACGCAAACCTAATGTTTGAAAAGTGAACGTAAAACAATAAATTGTTTACCTACTAGTACTTTTACCAATTTTAAGTAGTCAAATACTTTAGTTGGTATAACATATTTTACGCAAAATAAAATAAGTCAAATAGTATCGCACCGTAGGGGGTCGCACGTTTAACCTAACCTAACCAATTTTTTTTTAGAAATTAACCTTTATTTTTGTTCACGGGGTGGAAAATCCTCATGAATGTCCTCCGCCCCGGGGCGGGCGGGGGTCTGTCTGACTCTTACTGACTAAAACACTTAGTATTGGGCACGGGTGGCGAAAATATATTGACAGTTATCAAGGGTTTTGGACGTTGGTGAATATCAATACACAACTGACAGTTGTTCTGTGGCTAGATGTTCACTGCGACACCAGCCGGTGTATTCTGTAAAAATCTCCGCGTGAAAACTTAAGTGAAGTGAGATTCAACATTCAAGTGAGCCATCAATTGTCCAGGGCATTCGATTGCGTTTTTCATGAAACATTAATCAGGAAACTCCGCCACTACGGGATCCGGAACACCGCTCTGGATCTTCTTACTTCATACTTGAGTAATAGGATTCAGAGTGTTGACGTCAATGGGAAAAGATCTACAGTAACAATGGGAGTCCCACGGGGCTCAATTCTTGGTCCTTTCTTGTTTCTTATTTATATTCATGATATAGTGTTGTTTGACGACACTTCACTTTTTATTTTTTGATGTAAATAGCGCGATCTCAAAAGTAGTTCACTGGTTCAATGTTAATAATTTACTTGTATATGAAAGAACAACCAAATGCATTAAGTTTACGCTACCTCACGTTAGGCAGGTGAAATTTAGGTGTTGATAAAGGGCGAAGAATTGAATCCTGAAGATAGCACAGTATTCTTGGGCTTGACTTTGGATGCTAAGCTTCAGTGGAGTCCACATGTAGATAAACTGTCAAAAAAGCTAAGCTCCGCAGCATATGCTGTTAGAAAAATTCGTAATTTAACTGACATAGAGACAGCTCATTTAGTGTATTTTAGCTATTTTCATACTGTAATGTCGTACGGTATTCTGTTGTGGGGAAATGCCGCCGACATTCAGACTATCTTTGTTTTGCAGAAAAGAGCTGGTCGATCAGTTTATAAATTAAGTCCAAGACTCTCTCAGAGAGAAATTTAAGGAGATTAATGTAATGACAGTGCATTTTCAGTATATTTTTGAAAATCTTTTATATGCCCATAAAAATATAAAATTATTTAAAAAATACAGTGATATCCATAATATAAATATTAGGAACGAACACAAATTTGTTGTACCTACAACAAGGCTCAAGAAAATAGGTGGCTCGGTCCGATGTCAATGTATACGCTTTTATAATAAACGTCTAAGCCACGTTCAAGATCTAAGCCCTAATAAATTCAAATCATTCATTAAACGTAAGTTGTGCCAGAAAGCCTTTTACACCGTTAAAGATTATATTGTTTTTTTTTTTGCTAACTTTTATTATTTTATAAACAGTGACATTGAATTATTATTTTATACACAATGCATGAATAATATTTCCTTACTTATAAAGTATTATATTATTTTAAATTATTGTGAATGTGAAGACTATGTGGGTTATTGTTTTTTTTTTCCTTTTCTTTATTCTCATTTAATGTTAATCATGGTCTGGCAGTTAGAGTTATTTATGCGGCCTACCCAAATGTCCTTTCTTTGGTATTGATCCTCGCATCGTTGAGCTCCTTAAGTTCTAAGTAAAGCTGCACGATTACAGACAAATGCGTGCATTGACTGGTCAGGTCCACTCAATCTGTGTGGTTCTTTCCTCAAAAGACCATTTCAGACACCAATCTACATGGCCTTCACATGATCTGACCAAGGTTATGTCTGGACTTTAAAAGAGACTGACCTCTGAGTTTGTTTCGGCCTTTCTACTCAGACAAGTCAGACAGGAAACGCCGACCTCATCTACTTTTTAAAATATTTATTGACGTGTAAAAGTTTTTGTACAAACCTACTTACAGAAATAAAAATCATTGATCATGTATCCGTGTTTGTGTTCTATAAATGTAATTTATTTAATTTCAGAATTCCTTAATTTGTTAAAGAAGGAAGTTTTGGAAGTCGGCAATCAAGCAAATTGATAGAATGGTGGCATTTAGCAATATGAACTGTAACTTGTGATTTGAACATACAGGCATACCACTCCTACAATATACAGTACAGCTGGTTGAACGAGGGACCTGCTCAAGGGCATAACCATTTAAGCTCAAAGGCAATATTTTTCTCATAATTAGGTACTTATTGAGTAAGTATTAGGATAACTTGTATCCATAGTTTAACGAGTCAAACTGTTTATTGAAGTTAAGTGTGTCATACGTAGACCACGCAATGTTTTCAATCTCTTGAATTACTTTTTATAAATATTTTTAGTATAAATCTTCACGTAGATCGTCACATCAGTTGAACATTGCGTCATGAACGTGTGACTACTTCACCAGTTGAGGGTATGTGTGCTCTCATCCTAAATTATCTGATAAAAATGTAAACAAATGGACCTGAACACGTCCCCGCGGACGCTAGTCTGTAACGCTACTTAAGCTTTGGTTTCCTAAAAAGGCGGTGAACGGTTGTCGGTTACTCAATAACGGCTGTTCAAACACGGAGCGTTTTGACACCTTCATGTCAAATACTGGGGAAAATGACAGATTTTCATGACGACCGTTATAATACGACATAACCGCCTTTCTAAGGAAACCAAAAACTACAACCCGACATTCTAATTTATATCACATTAAAGATGTTATTCATTTTACAATGGAGGTTAATTTTATAACCTCACTTTTCGCGTAATGCAATTCAAGCAATAATTGTTGTAAAGTGGTGAATATTAAATTGAAACCTTTCAAATACAGACGTGTTAGTAATTCCCTTTAGTGAGTGATTGCGTAAGAATTGAACCTGAAGAGGTTTTGTTTACACTCTCATCAGATATTTTTGGAAGAGAGTATAGTGAACAGCGAGAACAAGTAAAGCGGATACAGACCACGGTCTTTACCTCCTTGGTGGCGATGTTGTGCATGAGCGCCGTGCCCACGTCGCGCAGCGCCGGCTCGGCGCTCAGGCAGCTGTGCACGCACACCTGCGCCAGGGCCATGTTTGTACAACAGTTCGTTCATCATCGTTTCAACGTTCCTACCAACACTGTTCCGATATTTAGGCATTTAAATAGCTATAGATCATCTAATTTATAATTCGCCTTCACTGAATTTGCACACACTTGCGAAGTATACACGCAATACCAGAAAAAGAAACAGCATGCGCTTCAGCAATAAGTTAGTTGATCGTTTATGAGAAACCGATTGTTTATTAACTAAGATAATATACCCTCCGGTTGAATGCCGTTATTTCAGCAAAATAGTGACATAAATAAAAACTACTTTTACATTTTTATAAAGCAAAACTTCATTCACTCTATCTAAAATTCATATTGAATTTTACCAATTTTGATTGTTTTTTTTTTATTATTATTTATCTGTCGGAATATTATAACGTAAAGTAAAGTAAACATTTATTTGCTTTGATTGTAGGTACAGTAAATAAGACCATTCGGTACCTAGTGTACATAACAACGTTTTTAAATATGGAAAATATATATTCAATGCAGGCAAATAATGATTTGTGTTTTACATACGACGACGGTCAGTGTAAATTAATATTAACACAAATCATTATTTCTAGATTTGTTCCCCAATGTCATGATTTCATAAAAAAGTCCTTCAATTGAACAAATCTAACTTAGAGAGATGTAGTAATGATTATAATTCTGTAATACTTAACTGATATAATCGCGAATCATATTTTGATACAAATAAAACCTAATTCCTGCAAATTGCAAAAACAAATACCTCAGAACAGTTTAATTTGTGGGCTACCGCTGCGGATTCACCCTAACAATTGTATGCGATAAAAAAAACGAATATTTAACTTTTAGTGACAACGTTCGTGCTAACTCGGAAACACAAACATTACAGAAGCCCATAACTTTTTAGGTTTAACTGTAAGTACAATCAAATTCGTTATTGAGTTAGTTACTGCCTGAGACGGACACTATGGAGATCGTAACAATTGCTATGGGTTAGCACAATCCCTGCCACTGACTGGCAGTAACCAGCCAATCAACTGAATCTATTAAACAATAACCAATGAGGATGGTGAATTCAAATGTATTGCGATTACACACAAACTTTGCATGTGTGCGCAGTGCAGTGGTGCAATTATTATTTAGATGACGTTTACTGTACCGACACAAGCCGAGCTCCCCAGCGCGGCGTACCTTAGTGGTGGCGCGGAGGTTTACTGTACCGACACAAGCCGAGCTCCCCAGCGCGGCGTACCTTAGTGGTGGCGCGGAGGTTTACTGTACCGACACAAGCCGAGCTCCCCAGCGCGGCGTACCTTAGTGGTGGCGCGGAGGTTTACTGTACCGACACAAGCCGAGCTCCCCAGCGCGGCGTACCTTAGTGGTGGCGCGGAGGTTTACTGTACCGACACAAGCCGAGCTCCCCAGCGCGGCGTACCTTAGTGGTGGCGCGGAGGTTTACTGTACCGACACAAGCCGAGCTCCCCAGCGCGGCGTACCTTAGTGGTGGCGCGGAGGTTTACTGTACCGACACAAGCCGAGCTCCCCAGCGCGGCGTACCTTAGTGGTGGCGCGGAGGTTTACTGTACCGACACAAGCCGAGCTCCCCAGCGCGGCGTACCTTAGTGGTGGCGCGGATGTTGGACAGCGGCTGTCCGTTGTGCTCCCACTCGCTGATGTACAGCAGCCACTCCGACGACGAGATGTTCTCGAACAGGTTGCACAGCTGCGGGACAAACGAACACAATGTTACTGTGGGACAGGGTAGCCCGGTCGCTGTCCATATCTATAGTTCGACCTCGAATACGTCTTTATTTCATGAGTAGTTCCCGGCTCTAGTGATGCGAGTGTTATCGATGACATGCGGCCGCACTGACCAGCTTTAAGGCCTGCACTGACGAGGGACTATTGTCCGCGGACAATTTGGAATCTTATAGAAATCTTGGCATTTAGTCCTACGTGCGCGTTAATTGCCGTACGATTCCTAATTGTCCGCAGACAAAAGTCCGTCGTCTGCGCAAGACTTAGGTTTTGTTTATGTAGGCATCTTTTATGACATTGGCGATGTCAAATCCTCACGGACAGTGCTATAAAGATTGTCTGCAAAGGGGAATGTTAGAGCCCGCAGACGCGTCAGCAGCGCGATACGTACGAAGAGCGCGAGCGCCAGCTGCTCGGCGGGCGGGTGCGCGTCCACGGCCGCGGCGTAGTTGAGCAGCGCGTGCGCGCGCCGGTCCTGGTGCAGCAGCAGCGCCACGTCGTCGCGCAGCGCGCCCGCCGCCAGGCAGCGCAGCGCCGCCACGCGCGCGCCGCCCAGCGCCGGCTCGCGCAGCAGGCGCCCTGCGGGACACGTCGTTGCCAAAGTCGGTAATAGAACTTTGAGATGGAAAGTTCAAAACCCACATCAAACGTGTCCTTATCAAAAAAGCATATTATAAGATTAAAGACTACGTTGAAGACAATGAAGTTTAACTGCTCCCAAATTACGATGTTTATTTTAATTTATTTTTTATTTTTTACGTAGCTCGACACAATCTCATCATTATTTGACACTAAATACCTACAATTTTAATTTAAAATATTTTTATGTGACTTGTGGACAGAATATTAATTCAGATTTGTTACAGTAGTAATGGCAATCTTATCATTTGGTTTAAATAGGTTTTTATTTTAGTAATATTTTTAGATTCTTTTTTTCATTTGAGAACGTTGTAAGCTTAATAGACTGTAGCTTTGTAAACCATTTTCTATCTTTGTTAAGTACATGTTGACAGGCATACACTGTCCTCCCATTAAGTGTAACTTAAAGACATGTGTAAAAACCCATTATTTTTAATCTTCTCCATAAGAAACGACCAATTAGGACCATGCAGCTTCTGACGTTTCATAAGTGCCCATGTGTGCAATGTGTTTATGTGAAATAATATATTTTGATTTTTATCCGTCTGTGTCAAAAACGTCAGTTCCGAATGTTTGGTCGAAGCTACCCCTTTCACTATTGATGGACTCGTCGACAACTATCTATAAATATAATAAAATAGTAACGAAGTCAAAACTGCACATTTTATTTTTATATAAGTACTTAATTGTTACGAAGTATAGGACCGATTCTCAAACCGATTGTTCGGTGTTTTCACCGAACACCTTAGTTAGCAATATCGGCGTGACGCGTTGACCTAATTTATTTAATAACTTATTACTTATTATTTTATATTATATTCAGTGCACTTTTGTCTACCGCGTTAACCGGGTGTATTCAAACATTTCATTAACATTTTAACTCTAAGAACAATTTGTGAGTGAGTCATTAAATAGTATTCAACATAAACATTTGTTTCTCCTCAAAACACCGACACCTTGCTACGTACCCCGACATATTTTGGTCCTTCGAGCCGGATCACGCGTCGCGTAATTTCGGAAATTGGGTGTGCGAGGTCTGAACTATCGTAACAAACAACAGTGTGTGTACGACGTGGGCTGTCGGAGCGAACATTGGAGCAGAACAGTGAAGTAGCAGCAAAGGCTGAGTACCTACTAACAGCGGAGAATACAAGTAATAAATTTCCTTATTTTTAGTCAGTAAAGACTGCATTTTAACATCCTATAAAAATGTCGGAACTCATTGAAACGCAATCAATGATCTATGATAGCATCATAAAACTAAGCATTAACTTGAAGAAGGATAGTGCTGATCGGAAAACAGTAGATTACTTTAAGCGTAAGCTTAATACTTTGGATAGTTACTGGAAAGATTACCAAGTTAATCATGAGCGCATTGAGGAGGAGGTAAGTAAAACTGCTACTTATTTTACCGACCGAGAGTACGAGAAAACAAGGCTGGTTTATGAGTCAACCAACGCGTTGATCAACCAACAGTATCAGCAGCGGTTCATGAAGATAGGAAGCCTTTCAACAGGTGAGCAAACAACAGCTCGAGACAGATCACCATCGGCATCAGGTTCGCGTCCAGAAGAAAACGCAGGTGAGGAGGCGGGACCAAGTTTCTCAAGGCAGCTGAGAGACCGACCAGCTCAGAAGTCAAACACGGAGCCAAACAACAAGCTAGACGATTTGTTGAAAAAACAGTATGCGAATTTTAAAGCTTTTGTGCGTACAACCGCAAACATAGATGTGGACTCGTATCTCAGATAAGTGGAAATTTGAGGACGTATTGAGGTCACTACAGGCTAGATGGTCAGCTATCGACAGGCTACATTGGGACATCGAGATCGAACTGGAAGGAGAGAACGAACAATACACCAACATGTACGAGATAAGAATGAGCAAAAATTCAACAACCTGAAAAGGGCTATTAACACAAAAATGTGGTCAGTCGCACACAGAACAAAATCAACACCTCAACTGGAGATACTGAACTTGAACGGGAACTACAACCAATGGGTATCGTCCAGAGACCTATTTACTGCAGTAATACGTAACAATCAACACCTCAACTGGAGATACCGAACTTGAACGGGAACTACAACCAATGGGTATCGTCCAGAGACCTCTTTACTGCAGTAATACGTAACAATCAACACCTCAACTGGAGATACCGAACTTGAACGGGAACTACAACCAATGGGTATCGTCCAGAGACCTCTTTACTGCAGTAATACGTAACAATCAACACCTCAACTGGAGATACCGAACTTGAACGGGAACTACAACCAATGGGTATCGTCCAGAGACCTCTTTACTGCAGTAATACGTAACAATCCCTCGTTTTTAGAATTATTATCCGTTTGTCTGGATGTATGTTTCGGATTGGCGCAAAAACTACTAAATAGATTCTGTTTAAATTTTGCACAAATATATCATAAAAATCATCACGTGAGAAATGTGATAATTCACATTTATCACGCTTTTTAGGATTCCTAAAAAGCGTAATACCTATCCTTTTCAGCCAACCCGCAATCCTGAAAAGGATATCGTGGCCCTGGCACACAGGCAACTGAAAGAACACGGGTGCGTTTAGTCAGTCAAAGTCTGACACGCCCTCCCGCTCCTCCGATTTATCATTCATCCTATTTTTATAATTCCAATATTCCTAACGTGTATAATTACTATTCTCAAAATACCGAGTTTCAATAGATCTAGGTTATCTAGGTTGAAATCGTTTATTCTGTAAATAGGCTATCGGAATCACTTTTACACGTCATATTAAAAAATAAGCTAGACGTAGTCGGCATTTCTTATCTGACTACCCCTGAGAAGAATTGGCGAAACAAACTCAGGTGTCAAAGTCTCTTTTTGAAGTCCAGACATAATCTTGGGTCAGCTCATGTGAGGATCATGTGGATCCGTGTCTGAAATGGTATTTTTTGAGGAAAGAACCACACAAATTTGAGTGGACCTGTCCAATCAGTGCAAGCATTTGTCAGAAATCGTGCAGCTCAACTTCCCAACAGCCCAACAACAAAGACTTAAGACGATGACAAGAGCCAAATTATAAAAGTAGGCTTGCTTAAACAAAAAAATTGCCAAATCTACTATGTGTAACTAAATATTATACTAAATTGAACCACAATCAGAATCCTAATTTTAGCAGTTTATTCGAAGTATTAAAAATCGGAATATCGTTTTTCGGACCCAGATCCCATCGAGCATTTGATTCTTCGAACGTATGAAAATCGGAAAACAAACAAATCGCATTTACTACTTTCGGTAAAATAAATTTCGTGATTTTTAATAATAGACATCATAATTCTAAGGCATTATGAAATTCGGACTTTTGAAAATCGGAACATCGTAATTCGGAATAAAAAATTTCCCCAGCTGAATGGCTGTTATTAGATATGTGAAACATTCATGGCAGTAATATATACAAACGAAATTAAAAGCAAAACTATCACAGCTAAGTAGGCTTTACAAGTTAACGAGTAATAGTCGACCAACTTACATTTGCAGTTGGATAATTGACCGTGACGTATATCGATGTATGGGAGAACATGTTTTACAACTACAAAGTTAAGTTTGTTTTTGGGATAAATTCGCCCCAACTATGGAACCCTTCATTGTGCGTGGTCCGACTCGCACTTGGCCGGTTTTATTTATTGTGTTTGGTTTACAGCTCAATAAAGAAGTAATAGTGAGTTAATTCATGAAAAGCCATTTACAAGCGTCTACATGGCAATAGAGTAATGTTGTACGAGTTTTGAAAATTGAAAAACTACTCATTAAGAAAGAAAGAAAGAAAAATTTTTTTATCTGTCACAGAAAAAACGTGGGTACGAAAACAATAATGTAATAAACTCGAAGGTTACACAAAACAGATCTAAACAAATAAACAAATAGTCGGAAGCTGCACGTCATGACTGTGCCAAGAAGGCTTGCACTCAGCATGATGCTGTGCTATTTAGCACAGCGCTGATTTTCAGTGGTCACCCGAAAAATACGTACGGAACCCAAGTCAGGTTTTATGAGTTGTACATAAGTAAATAGGTAACAAAATAAAATAAAATAAACAGTACTTAGAAAGCACAACACTAACTAAGCATAACACTTAACTAACTTAAGTATAACATTAACCGCCAGTTGCACGTTAGTCCATTTTTAATTCCACATAGAAAGAAATGCAGTCTTTATCTATCGCTAAAAGCTACCTTACCCATCGACAACTTGGTGATGGGATATTAACCATGTGTTTTGATTTTAAAAACATGGTAAAGAAAAGTAATAAGTAAAAATTTGTAGGCCAGCTAGAAAAATTAAGTAATAGATTTTAATGGGAAAAGGTAACGCTGCAGCCTAGAGAACGGTATATTTTAATGGGAAAAGGTAACGCTGCAGCCTAGAGAACGGTATATTTTAATGGGAAAAGGTAACGCTGCAGCCTAGAGAACGGTATATTTTAATGGGAAAAGGTAACGCTGCAGCCTAGAGAACGGTATATTTTAATGGGAAAAGGTAACGCTGCAGCCTAGAGAACGGTATATTTTAATGGGAAAAGGTAACGCTGCAGCCTAGAGAACGGTATATTTTAATGGGAAAAGGTAACGCTGCAGCCTAGAGAACGGTATATTTTAATGGGAAAAGATAACGCTGCAGCCTAGAGAACGGTATATTTTAATGGGAAAAGGTAACGCTGCAGCCTAGAGAACGGTATATTTTAATGGGAAAAGGTAACGCTGCAGCCTAGAGAACGGTATATTTTAATGGGAAAAGGTAACGCTGCAGCCTAGAGAACGGTATATTTTAATGGGAAAAGGTAACGCTGCAGCCTAGAGAACGGTATATTTTAATGGGAAAAGGTAACGCTGCAGCCTAGAGAACGGTATATTTTAATGGGAAAAGGTAACGCTGCAGCCTAGAGAACGGTATATTTTAATGGGAAAAGGTAACGCTGCAGCCTAGAGAACGGTATATTTTAATGGGAAAAGGTAACGCTGCAGCCTAGAGAACGGTATATTTTAATGGGAAAAGGTAACGCTGCAGCCTAGAGAACGGTATATTTTAATGGGAAAAGGTAACGCTGCAGCCTAGAGAACGGTATATTTTTTTACATGTTTCATCAAGTCAGAAACTACGCTGCATAAAAACAAATGTTTGAGAATGTGCAAACAGCTCTCTTTCATATGATAGGTACCCCACATGTCCTAGTAGCCCTACTTCAAATTTTTAAGACCCCCTTTCAGTCCCTTTTGCAAAAAATGTATATATTTATAAATTTATTTCTTGTTTGCAAAATAGTTGGGCATACGTCATCTAAAATTATTCTCAAGTTGATAGCATTAGTAGTTCTTGAGATATCCAGGTGTGACAGACAGACAGACTTAGTCTCACCATAAGGGTTCCTTTTTACCATTTTGGCACGGAACCCTAAAAAAGAACCATAGAAATCGGATCTCATAAGGCGGAGATATCCAGTAGCCCCCTGTTTGGAAGAAGTACCCCTCCAACCAAAAATCCCCAAGCCCGACGACAAAAAAATTCTATAAAGTCTAAGTAAAAGAGAAATTTGGTATACAGGTTATATACCTGTATACCAAGTTTCGTCCAGATCGGTTGTAAAATACGATCTGTAGAGCAGTAGCAACAAACTGACAGAGGAAAAAATTTTTGCCGGAGTTGAGGCCGAGACGCGGCGCTCGCTCGGTCAATAACATAAGATTTACTTTAAAAGACTGATAACCGATAAGTTAAGCTTTAAAGCTTCTTCTCTCCTACTTTGCTGTGCCCGCCAGGATCCATAATAATCTCAAGTACAAACAAATAAGTTACCACCTAACTATACATTGTACAATGAAATAAACAATTGAGTATTGAGAACTATTCGTGCTACGCTCACGCTCGTTCCTGTTCCCGCCTCATACCTATGAAGGCGAGGAAGTCGTCGCCCAGCACCCAGCTGCCCTCACCCTGCACCAGGTACTGCTGCAGTTCGTCCAAGCTCTGCCGCTCCTCCGCCGACAGCTCCACGCCCTCCAGCTCCTTGGCCAGCATCTCAAACTCCTGCACAGCCTGTGCCAACAACAGTACTTTCACTCATGTTATGTTCTATTTGAATTGAACGGTTCGGTTAGGTGTGATCCGACAAGTGCCGATACTCAACACCGCGACGCAGACACACGGCTACAACGCGAAAGCGAGCTCGACGCTAACACGACTAGTCCCTTTTAACGCGTTTTGAATTGGCATTGCTTCCAATCGCTTCTCACGCTTCCAATCACTTCGCATCGACGTTTTGAGTTTCGGCCCTAATATAACTGTCACAACATCAAAATGCTAGCTGATTTCATCGTCTTAAATATTATCCTACTAGTACTCTATGCAGAACTAAGAGGTCCTATTAAACGTTATGATGACATTGTAGATTATAATAACATCTAATAACATATAACGGCATATATTTATGTAGTCAGTTCTTTCAGTAGTAATCTTATAGTCAGCATCTTTTGGAACATGATGAATTAGTTTGTAATGCAGCATTACATCCTACGGTCCTACTTCTGATATCATTATCCCCTAATAACACAGGCAAGCCAAAAACATGACATCAGCGTTGGAGTGCTCATAATTTGGCTCCCTATGGCAGTGACAATGACGAGTGCGGAACGTAAACATTCCTTCCAGGACAACACCCGGCACCCACACGCCACGTGTGACGTGCGCGACTCAGCCGTGTGGCGCTGACTGTATCTTGTTCACGCACTGGAAACTTCTAGAAGCATTTTATGCTCATACATTTTGCATGATTGTAATAAAGCTACACTAAGCATTGCTTGTGTAGCTTTGCTAAACATCGAATATTATATTTACAGCTTACAGCATGTGTGAGTCATCGGGTGAAAAATCAAGTTTATTTACAGAAGCTTTCCGCTCAATAAAACTGCCGTCTGTAAGTATTAAGTTAAGTGTTACGAGAATGTTCATTCACGACCTTGGACATAGCTGCATGTCTCACATGTTCAGTTATAAGCCCAGGCGTACGCAGACATTTATGTATGGGTAAATGAGGTGATGGTTCTGGATGTGTTTAGTGGCGACCGTCAGTAAACAGTATTAACTTTCGGCCAAACATAATTCGTTACAACAAACGAAACGCGGTGAAGTGCCCGGGCTTTTGATTCGCAGCATTTGTGTAGGAAGCACGAGGCTAGTGCCTCATCCGCGCGCGGTACTCACGTCGATGTCGGTGAAGACGATGGGTGGGTCACGGTTACGCTTGCGCAGCTCCTCCTGGCGCCGCTCGTCCGCCTCGGCCGCCAGCACGTCGGAGCTGGGCCCCGCGCGCGACAGCTCCTCGGGCGCGCCCGCCGTCTCCACTGCTTCTGCCATGTCTGCACAATAACACCGACTTACGTCAACATCGCAACATTCACTAACGCACGCGCAGCGGCACGCTAGCTCTCACTGTTAGACGGCCTCTCGCAACCGCCGCGAGTTCAGGGAACTAAATTAAACCCGGAAGCGAAATAAAATGCTAACTGCTTGGCACTTGGGCACTTGTGCACTTGTTATAATATGGATTTGGAGAACAGTCGTATATTCGCGTTTGAGGAAGATGTAAAACAATTAGAGAAAACTCGTATCTTCTTCAACTTCAAAAGGATAATTATCTACTAACCTAAAACTTTGGCAACCCGCGCGACTTAGACGAGAATGTTTTGATACCGCGTCTGACAGAAGTGTTTTAGGATTTCGAATAGATCACTAAGACGTAAAAAACATTAAATTTCAATCTAAACACAAAAATGTTGGGTTCGCACAACGTGGCGCACGCGCTCCGTCCAGCGTGGAAATAGACTCAACATAAATAAACTGAAGAAGGCGCGGCGCGGCGTCGGCGCGGGACCGCTGTACGCGCCTGCGAGCTGCGCTGCGGCGGCGCCGGCCGCGAGCTGGCGCCGCGCCAGCGAGCCTCCGCAACTCTATTATAAGTATTTATAATCACGCCGGGCGCGGGATCGGGTACCGCTCTACTCTTCACATGTTGGTATTCGTTTAGTAAACACGCCGTCTTCGCGATCTCCCGAGTCCCAGTGGCGTGCATAATATTAGCGAAGATCTCAGGCCATAATGACATGCTCTTAGGCAGCGGTCCTCATGTTGATCGAGTTACTTTCATGGTATGTACCATGAAAGTAACTCGCTAAAACGATGGGTTCGTTCATAGGAGAGGTGTGTGAGGTATTTAAGTTCTAGTTTCCGATGGTGACAGATTCATTAGCATCGAGCTCTCTGAACACGTCCATCAGCGCAGCATGTGGTGGCCGTTGCCCTTAGTGGTCGGTTGGAGCCCGCGTCCTGACCTACTTGTGGAGCGTTCAACTACCCGCACTCACAATAGATAGCGCGTTCGATCACTTGAGCACGTTTAGGGTCAAATTCTCTTTAATTAGTCAAGGGTTACATTACCACATGATGGATACGGAACGAGTTATAAAATGCCACACAGAGATGATACACCACACATAAATCATTTAGCGAATCTGCTGATCCGCTAATCAGAATCGGAAATCAAATTAAAGATCGTTATATTTATAACAATTTAAAGCCAAACTTTGCTCATCCTGTCAGCCTGAAATCACGCACCCATTGCTGGGAGCCCTTTCACATTTATTGTCACCAAAATGAGTAACTTTGCTTATCTTCTTCATAGTGATGTTACAATAAAAGTACTGAAATGAATAAATTGATTCTTAAACTTTCAATTTAATCATTTAGACAGGTTGTAAAAAACTCATCACATATTCATCTACGCATCCTTTTCATCCTATTTGGATAGTACAACGGGCTGGTGTCCGCCACTAGCAAGTCCAAGCGCGTATTTTGTGTACTGGTGGGAAAACGATCATTCGATCCACCCCACCTCCTCAAGGAAGGCCGGCAACGTCTTGCTATTACTGACAATCTCACGGAGGTTACCTGGGTTTCAGAAGTACTTTGTCCTGTATGTGGCAACCACCGGGCAACTAAGAAGCACAGGAGCTGCTCTCTCGTCGTCCACCATGCAGGCCATGCACGGTAGACTGTCTGTGACTCCTATGACAGAGAGGTGTTTGATAAATGACCCGAGGCCAGTTCTGGCTGCAGTCACTGCACGCAGCTGTTGTTTAGTTAGTCGGACCCTGTTTTGTGAGGCGGCCGTCAATTATGGAAAGTGCTTTTTTGCCCGGCCTGGACTCACCTTGGTGAAACCATACTTTGTGATGTTGATCCCTGGTGCTTTTCACTACCAGAGTGCGTAAGTACCCGAAGGGGAATGGCGCATTGTTTCAGGTCCCCACTGTTGTCATACTCGACTCCATTCTGGAGAGTTCGTCAGCTGCATCGTTGCCTCGCAAACCGCTGTCCTTTGATGGTTACCCAATTATGTAACATTGTACAAAAATAATTGCTGGCAAACAACTTTTTTTTTTGGTGAGTATAATCGCTGTGTAGGTACGGTAGCGCGCAGTCAAACGCGCGCAACCCAAGGGGCATTTCTTATAAGCCTTAAACCTATTATATCCATAAACATTCTAACTGTGGTATGTGTTTAGATAGCTGTCTAAAGATGTTTTTAGGGAAAACAACATTTTCTAATAGGGTAAATTAACTCAAGTCAATAATTTTAAACCTCCATAATACCTAAGTACCAATCAGTTCGCTTAAGTGTGAAATATCTAAAGGCGAATTCTTATAAGTTCTTATTTTAAATCCTTCTGTAGCTGAACCAAATTGTTTAGTCTATAGGTAGTTAAATTATTCGATTAAGTCTATTAGTACCTACCCTTCAAAATAGTATTCACAAGTGTGTTCTAGATAAAATCATTAGTAGATATTTTTCAGCGTTCATCTATTGATACACACTAAAAGTACGTCTTTAGAGGTTTTTACAATAAAAAAATTATTTTGAAAATCAGAATGAAACTCTACATTCTATTGATTGGAAAATGTTATGCAAAATGGACAAAGTGAAAAATATTAAAACGTGTCGTGGATGTCGTAGTGCACCAATATTTAAAAAAATACCAAAACCCAGCGGACCCCCCGGAAAGTTCTCTTCGCGCAATAGTACCTACGTACCTATTGTACCTAATACAGCTGAAGAACCTTCACTGTATCACAATCTGCACCCCAAGATCTTGCTAGTAAATCGAAAATTTCCAGTGATACGGAATCTGAAGATATATGAGAGATAATATGAGAATAAACTTACGACAATGGTGCATCTGTCACGGAATTATACTCGAAGTGCCATGAATGATTTCTTACGTACCTATATTAATGAATTTCAACCCGCCACGATAACGAAAGACGCAAAAAAATTGCTACCGAGTGCATTTTTTTTTAAATACAAAAGATGAGTACCAGTATATTTACTGTAGTGGCGAATACTGGCACCATGGTTTGAATACAGATCTACAGATTAAAAAAAAAACTAAATTTCGCAAAAAAACACTCTAAATATTGATGTAAATCTTGGCGAAGTTAATAAAGTGTAGCTACGGTAGGACGCAATCAAACGCACGCAAAACTGTGTAGGTACGGTGCCGCGCTATCAAACGCACACAAAACATTGTGCTTACTTATGGTTTGGTTTAAAACTTGTTTTCGTAAAAAAACGTTAAAAAAAAGCATTAGATTTGACCTTCAACATCTCCGTCACCAGAAGGTTCCGAACTTTCTAGAATGGACCAGTACAAAAAAATATAAGTATATAAAAACACGACTGTAATTAAAAAGTTTGATGCAGTTCGTTTCAGTTATTTTAGTTCAATCGCAGATTTAATGCCACCAACTGAGCTTGTTTTGAAGTCGGGTTTTTTGAATGTTAGAAAAAACCTACATCTTTTCAGTAAGATTAGTGACAGGCATAACTTTAACACTATAAATAGCAACAAATTAGATCAACCACGTTTAAGATTGTCAAAAGTACACACTTCTTGGGTACTGTGTAAAATGTTATAATAAAATACCACTAGATATTTTTCAACTAAATGAGAAGAAATTTAAAACGTATTAAACGCACACTATGTAGACAAGCATATTATAAGTTGGATGATTATATCGTAGATAACAATGCTTGGCTTAGTGCTGATGCTGGTGCTCCACAACCACTTGGCCTCACTTGTTCAAATTTAAGCAAAAATAAGCATGTGGAAGAGATGCTACCCACTTCTTTTTATTTTTGTTCTGACAGTATAATCTTATCGTTTATTTTTATGTACTTAGTCAAGTTTTAGTTGATTTTAATAATGATTTTCCTTGTGCTCGTAATTAATCATTGACATACATTGCAATTTGCAAGTTATAGTTTTTTTTTGTGTTTTGTGGGTTTGTACCCGGTTGATGGCAATAGGCTCGCCCCCTATTACATGGGACTTAAACATAACTGGCGAAATGTGGGTGTACTGGAGGTACACCTCTGCCTGACCCTGCGGGGATTACAGGCGTGATGTTATGTGTATGTTAGTTTTGTATAATCTGTGCCTCGGTCACTCGTATTTGCCCGAATCGCTTATGTTGACGACAGTAGTACCCATTGTTAAGAACAAGACGGGCGACACGTCCGATATAAATAACTATCGACCCATCTCACTCGCCACCACCATGGCTAAGGTGCTTGACGGTGTGTTGAATGGCTGCCTTTCAGAACATGTTGAAGTGCATGATGCTCAGTTCGGGTTTAGGGCGGGCCTGTCCACGGAGAGCGCCATACTTAGCTTGAAACACACAGTCAAGTACTATATCAGTTGTTGTCTACCTAGTATAGTGCACGGACGTACGATCGCGCGCGCGAGCTCTTTCGCGAGAGTTTCTGCTGACGGATCACAACAACGTCGCGTCGCGGTGTACCTACGTCAATATATCGGGGTCAGTGTCATGACCTAGTTACAAGTGCGGAAATCATGAAGTGTTTACAATAACTTATTGTATAGGTGTTAAACTCGCCCTACAACTTAATAATGGCTACAAAAAAGTCTATTACTATTAAAACTGACCTAGAAAGGCAGTTATATGACTGTTATCTCCAAGAGAAAACAGATAGAGAAAACCTGCAAGTCATGGTACGTAAATTGAATGTACAAATTGATGCCCTGCAGGAACAAGTTCAGACACTTCAAGGAGAATTGAACTGCATCAAAGAAACAAAAGGGACTACAGAACCTGCTCAGACTACAAAAAACGACGTGGAATACTGTACAGACGAGGATGACCTTGCTAAAGAGACTGAGTGGATTAGGGCCAAGAGCAGGAAGAAAAGGAAGCTTAACACCTCCCTCTCTCCAAAACAACAACCCGGAAGCGCCCAACAAGACAATCAACAAAAAAATGAGAAAGTGACTTCGGTCAAAAAAGTGCCCTTACCACCGCCAATCATAATAGACGGAATCAAGAACTATCAAACGTTCTACGATTCGTTAATTGAAAGCCAACCAGCGGAATCATTTACAGCAAAAATGATGAATGGGGATTGTGTGAAGGTTAACGCCAAATCAGAAGACTCATATAGAGTAATTGCTAGGTTCTTGTCTGAAAAAGACTACCACTGGCATTCATACGAAAACAAGCAGGCTAGACCAATTAGAGTTGTGGTAAAGAAACTGCACTCTTCTTGCCAACCAGATCGAATTAAGGAAGATTTAACAACCCAAGGCCTAAAAATAGAAAAGGTAGATAGTAAATTGAGCTGGAAGACCAAAGAACCACTCAACATGTTCGTTTTATCATTTTATAACGATGAAGATGTCAACAAAATCTACGGCATTAAGTACATATTAGGGTGTAAAATTGAAATACATCCACTCAAAAATCCAGCACTCATTCCCCAATGCAAGAGATGCCAAGCTTATGGGCATACACATAAATATTGTCAAAAAGAGCCAAGGTGTGTGAAATGCACTGGCAAGCATCTTACAGCCAATTGTACCAAATCTCCGCAAGAGAAACCAAAATGTATCCACTGCGGCCTACCTCACCCTGCCAATTATAGAGGGTGTGAAGTAGCCAAACAGATGCAAATTATGAAAAATAAAGTTTTAAAAAAGAAACCTACGGTGCCTAATACCCAACAGTTTCCTCCTATAACACACCCTGGTAAACAGGCGCAGAAAGCAAGTGTCCAGTCAACTGCAAAACAACCAGCCATGCAAGTAACCAACATTGGTACTTACGCACAAGCTGCAAAACAAGGATCTCAACCTCTGAACTTAGAGGATAAGATTAACCAGATCTTGAAGTGCATTACCTCATTTGATAAGAGATTAGAGAAGCTAGAATCCAGCACTAAAACAGCTGTCTTGAATAATCAAAAATGAATAACACACTCAAAATAATGGCGTGGAACTCCAATGGACTCCTCAAACATCAGCATGAGTTGCAGGCGGTCCTAGATACAGAAAATATAGACCTGTGTTTAATCTCCGAAACGCATTTCACAAAGCAATCTTTTATCAAATTTAGAGGATACATGATATATAATTCCCTCCACCCTAGCAACTCTGCCAGGGGGGGTAGTGCGGTTATAATTAAAGAAAACATTAGTCACTACGTGCAGTGTAAATATGAAGAAGAAGACATTCAAGCAGTGGCAGTATCTGTTAAAACTAAGTTTTGTCAAGTGTCCATTGCAGCCATATACTCGCCTCCTAGGCACATGATAAGAAAAGAGCGATACTTACATCTTTTTGAATTATTAGGCCAGCGATTTATCCTAGGCGGCGATTTTAATGCTAAGCATACGCATTGGGGTTCAAGACTTACTACAACTAAAGGAAGACAGCTCTTAAGTGCAGTTAAAGAAACACATTGTGAAGTAATGAGTACAGGCAAACCTACATACTGGCCCACTGACCACCAGAAAATACCGGATCTTATAGATTTTTTCATCTGCAAAAATATATCCACCAATTACATCAGTTTGGAGGAAAGTTTTACTATGAACTCTGACCATTCTCCGATTATACTAATGCTAAGTCAAAAAATCCTATTAAAAGAAAGCCACTTAACCTTGGTTAATAAGTCCACAGATTGGGACAGTTTTGCTCTTGATCTAGATAATATTATCGACCTTAAAACTCCGATAAAATCGCAAGATCAGCTTGACTCAGAAGTAAACAAATTTATTATTAATATTCAACAATGTGCGTGGAGCAATACACCTCAGCTAAAACGCAAATATAAGGGATTTATCCATCCTAAAGAAATTGTGGATTTACTATCAGAGAAAAGAAAACAAAGGAAGTTGTGGCAGCAAACAAGGTTCCCGCGTCATAAAACAACACTAAATAACCTAACTAAACGACTAAAGAGAAAAATTCTACAATTTGAGGATGAATCTCTGAATACCAACCTTCTTCAGCTTACCAATGACAAATCAACGGATTACTCACTTTGGAAAGCAACGAGAAATCTAAAAAGGCAGATTATACAAATACCGCCCATCAGAGATAGCAACGGAAAATGGGCAATAAGCAATGACCAAAAGGCGTTCCGATTTGCTCAACATTTAGAAGAAACCTTTCAACCCAACGAAAGCTCTGTAGAAATACATGAGAGTGTAAATTTATCACAAAACCAAAGAATCAAGCTTGTGACTCCTAAGGAAGTAATGAGAGAAATTCAAAACAACATTAGCTCAAAAAAGTCTCCCGGTTACGACCTCATCACAGGGGAAATTCTAAAACGCCTCCCACGCAAAGCCATAGTAAAGCTGACCAAACTAATAAATGCTTCATTTATCTTAAAATATGTACCTGAGCCATGGAAGGTTGCTGAAGTCATTATGATTGCGAAGCCTGGGAAACCTCCCCACGAAGCATCATCATACAGACCCATTTCTCTGTTACCCGTACTATCAAAGTTATTTGAAAAACTGTTATTAAAACGGATAAAACCAGTAATAGAAGATAAAAACCTAGTTCCAGATCACCAGTTTGGCTTCAGAGAAAAACACTCAACGTTAGACCAGGTACATAGAATAACTAATGTTATTGAAAAAACGCTAGAAAATAAAGAAGTCTGTGCTACCGTGTTCTTAGACGTCGCGCAAGCTTTTGACAAAGTTTGGCATGAGGGTCTCATATTTAAGCTCAGACGCATGCTACCAGAATTTGTAGATATCCTAGAGTCGTATTTAACTAAAAGAATGTTTAGAATACGCCAAGAGGACGCATATTCCGAGCTAAAAACCATAAAAGCTGGGGTGCCTCAAGGAAGTGTGCTTGGCCCAATTTTGTACTTGTTATACACTTGTGACATCCCAGAGGTGGAAAACAGCACCATAGCGACCTTTGCAGATGATACTGCTATTATGGCCACCGGATCAAGCCACAGAGAAGCGATAGAGAAAGTTCAACTAGCTGTGAACAAAGTTTACGACTGGACACAAAAGGGGAAGATCAATCTGAATGAGTCAAAATCAGTTCACATTAACTTCACAAACAAACACAGTGACTACCACCCACTCTACATAAATGGTATGCAAATACCTTATGCTAATACAGCCAAATACCTTGGCATAACTCTCGACGCCAAGCTGCGTTGGAAAGCCCATATCAAAAAGAAAAAACAGGAACTCGATATTCGTTATAAACGTTTGCATTGGTTACTGGGAAGGAAATCCTGTTTATCAATACATAATAAGCTGATAATATACAAGCATATTCTGATGCCAATTTGGACGTATGGTATCCAACTTTGGGGCTGTACTAAGCCAACCAACGTCAAAATAATTCAACAGTTCCAAAATAAAGTACTCAGGGCTGCTGTAAATGCACCCTGGTACATAAGAAACGATGACCTCCACCGTGACCTCGACATGGAATTCGTCACCACCATCACACAAAAATTTGCTGAAGCCCACGAACACAGACTCCATCGACACGTGAATGTTGAGGCAATCCAGCTGTTAGACAACACAGGCATAGTGCGTAGACTAAAGAGAACTAAACCATTTGAATTAGTGTAGTGTAAGTGAATCAATAATAGTAACAATGTTGTGCTATTTATATAACACATGAACAAAGTGTTTTATCAATTTTACCAGACTCTAAGGAAGTGTTACGAACGTGTGTAAAAGTGCATACCTAATTATGGACACTATTCTTAGCATTAACATAATTTATAACGTAGCATAATAAGTTAGATTTAAATTGTTTATTAGTCTTCTTAGGCTAGATTGCAATTAACTAGTAAGAACTTGGTTCTTACTAATAAGGAAAAAAAAAAAAAAAAGTACTATACCTCGAGGGTCTACGCGTGTTTCCTCGACTTGTCGAAAGCTTTCGATCTCGTTGCCTATGATGTGCTGTGGGACAAGTTGTGGGGCGCGGGCGTGCAGGCGGAATACACAGCGCTCCTCAGATACTGGTATGCTCACCAGACAAACAGGGTGAGATGGGCCGGTACTCTGTCGGATGAGTACAGAATGGAGTGTGGTGTAAGGCAGGGGGGGGGGGTTAAGCTCACCTCTGTTATTTAATGTTTATATGAACCAGTTTATTGAGCGACTGAGCAGCACCCATGTCGGCTGTCACATAGACGGCACTTGTGTCAATAACTTAAGTTACGCGGATGACATGGCGCTGCTCAGTCCATCGATGAGTGGGTTGAGACAGCTATTATCGATCTGCGAGACGTATGCGGAGGTGCACGGCCTTAAGTACAACTCTAAAAAGAGTGAGATTCTGGTGTTTACAACACAAAAACAACAGCCCCGCCGTGTACCTCCGCTATATCTCAATGGCGTGGTACTAAATGTGGTTGAGAGTTTTAAATATTTAGGCCACATTGTCACTAGTGACCTACGCGATGACAGCGATATAGAGAGCTAGCGCAGGGCGTTGGCGGTGAGGAGCAATATGCTCGCCCGCAGGTTTGCTCGCTACACGGCAGACGTCAAGGTGACCTTATTTAAAGCGTTCTGTCAGTCCTTTTATTCGAGCGGCCTGTGGGTGTCATATACACACCGAGCCTACAGCGTCCTGCGTGTTCAATATAATAACGCCTTCAGGATGCTGTTGCGGCTGCCGCGGCGTTGTAGTGCTTCGGGCATGTTTGCCGAAGCTCACACAGACAGATTTCACGCTATCATGCGTAAAAAACCGGCTTCCTTGCTACAGCGCTTGCGTAACACTCGGAACGGCATCCTGAAAATGATTGTTAACAGGCCAGACTGTCCTATACAACGGCACTGGGTGGAAGTAGCTATAGGTACGCGTCAAAGACTATATAACCACTTGACTGCGGATACAGTGCCCCGACGCTCGAAAACTATTAGTATTTTGTCGCTTATGTTAGGCCACGGTACTAGTAACCATTTTAGTTGTGCCCAAGTGTTAGACCTGTGTGCACGCTAAATTATCACAACTTTTTTTAACTGTTTATGCAATTATAACGCATCAAAATGCCTTCATGCGCGGTGAAGTGGTGTGGGAAACATTCCAAGACCTCAAGTTACAACAAGGATGGCATAACTTTTCATCGGTTAGTAAAATATATTTATAATTTCATAATAATAGGAATAATTGCAGGGCTCAAGCTAAACTGGTTGGTTACGTAAAATTGCACAAAAATGTATAACGCGTTGATGTCTTTTTGAAAAGTCCCTTTCTCTCACTAGGGTATTGTCAATACATCTGTCCCTTTCTATCTGTACGAATGCTGCAGTGTTGTGACAACTTCAAAACGAATCGCTAATGACAATTCAAATTATCGATATTTCCTAATGGTAAAAAAGTTATATTACTTAATGTTTACATTTTAGATTTCCAAATATTCCGGAACTGAAAGAAAAGTGGATTTAGGCAGTTCACAGGGAAAATTGGTTTAAAAAAAAATATAGCGTTGTTTGTTCAAGGCATTTCACAACTGATTGCTTTGAAACTTTAAAGAACCGACGCCGTTTATTTAGTTCAGCAACAGTTTCATATTTTTCGTTTTTAGTAAAAAAAAATGCAGGATGAATACCCGTCGATTTTATCGATATCGAAAATATAGTTGCAAAACTGACTTGTGCATCACTATGTTTGGAACATTCGTCCTGACATTGTTGCATCAGCCAATCACAACCGCTGTATTTTCTTCGTCTCCCGGCCCGCAGTGGTGAGTCGTATCCCTAGACGAAATCGGCCTATACGCTCTCTAGTGGTTATATACTCTTTGGTACGCGTAGATAAGTTAGTTCATCACATTACGTCCCCTGTGATTCCCGCTGTACCTGTGGTGCTACCACACTGAGCCTCGCGGGCGGGCGCAGGCAATTTAGCTGTGTTTGTGTCGCTACTAACAATACTAATATAGACTATAAGTACTTTCTGTTACTAACTCATCACTAAACAATCTATGGACTGTTCATGTAGATGTGTTCATGTCTGAAATAAAGTTTTATTTTTATTTTTTTATTATAATTTAAAAGCATTTTTTCAATTTTGTAAATGTGAGTACCAAGGAGGCCTTCAATAGGTTAAGATGTATGTTGACTTAAAAAAGCTTGGCAGTTGAGGGTATGTCATGCTCACTTAAATGTCTCGCTGATGGTGGCGCGCGTTTTGGATCATTCGGTTCCGTACAAAATGATTGACGATGTCCGCCGTCAGTTGAGAATGGTCATCTCTTAACTGCCAGGGCTTATTAGTAATCTTTTAATCTTATATTTTGAATTGTTTTTAAATAATTTATTTTTTTTGCATTGGTCTCACGTATAGAAGCGACACGAAAAATGTACCCAGGATTTTGTAATATCTTTATTTAAAAGAGTGTCCTTGGAGTTTCTTGCCTGTTCTTCTCCATAGAGATCTACGTTTTGGAATGGGCAAATAGCTTCAACTTTCTGACTAACTGACCGACTCTTTGACAATTCAAAAGTGCCTGTAATTGGTTTAATTGAAATAAATGCTTTGAGTTTGAGTTTTGATGTCTTCACAATTATTTTTTCAACCTTTGATTGTTAAAAGCCAATGCAACCTTTTGCATAGACCCATGGCATCATTTTGTTTTTCTTTCCACAGTAATTAAACTTAGATCATTATTAGAGGACTATCTGAGAAGAACATAGAAGAAAAAACTAACGACCTAACCCAATAACCAATTTTCAGTGAAAGACAGATCGCTATTGATGATAGACAGTATAATTATATCTATCCTTGAATATAGTCTCACAATCATTGATAAAGGCTATCTATCTAACGAAAACAAAAAGTAGGGTTCTCTACTTGTCCCTTCGTGCGTTCCGTTACAACCAACATCACTTTAAAAATCAACGTGTATTTTTAATTTAAATTAAAACCCTGTAAGTAATAGAACATGATACAAGATTGTATTGCATTTTGCTGAACAAATAGTTAACGCTGGAGAGGAGTAATGAAACGTAATTGACAGTTTGACATAAGAAACACCACACGTTGCTATGGTTACTAGACGAAAATTATATTACGGTGATGAAGCTGTCGCCAGCGAAATTAATTTTTTCTTACGTTTTTTTGCAATTTGCAAGTCAGTGTCAGGTTGTTTCTTGATAAAAATATGATTCAAGACTTTATCAGATAATTATGATTGTGGACACATGGACGTATAATAGAGTCAATAATACATCTCTCTAAGTTAGATTTGTTCCCCAATGTCATGATTTCATGAAAAAGTCATTCAATGGAATTGATCAAGATAAAACCTGACACTGACCTGCAAAAAACGTAAGCAAATTTGAATTTCGCGGGCTGCAGCTGCGGAATCACCTTAAACTACCCACAGCTGTTTTATAATTAATACTTACCAACTTAATTTGCTCATATGGTCGATGCGGCGTTTATAGGTAAGTTCTCTGTGAACCAAGTGAATGGACCCCAAAATCACTTTCAGAGTCGATAACTACTGCCACCATTTCAAAATCACCTCCAGTTATCGTACTTTTACTTGAATCGGACATGTTTTTTATGATTATTAATAAAGTGTTATTTTTTTAAGTAAACAATGCTTAGTTTAAATACGTTTATCCCTGCAATTCGGGTAATATACCAATCTTTCATATTTAGTAACAGTCCTGTCAAACAAATAGCTGTCAACAGGTTATTGGGACGCACACTTTTTGTGTATAATCCGAACGCGGCGAATCGGAAAGTCGGACAGTTTGGTTTGGGGCGCAGGAATCACTGGGGGCAACCCCAAAGGAAGTGGACCTGGCAGAGCCGCGATAAAGTGAAAAGGAACGAGATAGACTTCATTATGACGGATAAGAGGCACATATTTAGAGATGTCTCAGTGATCAGCAGGTTTAATACCGGAAGCGATCACAGGCTTGTCCGAGGCACTCTAAATATCAATTTTCGAGCCGAGAGAATCCGAATGATGAGGCCTACCCTTCTAATAATAATAATAACAATAAATAAATCATTTATTTTGACCAAACACTTGTACACATTTTATAAACCTGCCAAACTGCGTGACAGTTTGTCGGCAGGATTAGCGCTCGTCTTAAAATATTTGGTTTACCCAATAAAATAGCATACTTCTTCATCTAAGAAGGTAGATCCAGGTAGTTTTTAACTGGTTCAGTGATCGATTAATTACTGCCATATGTTGCGACCATTTCATTCAGCAGTTCAGCCTTTAATTTATTCCCCACTGTTCGCCTGCTAATTACACCATTATCCGTTCTCAACCAGTCGATACTATTGTACAGTGTAGGGGTCAAATACTTATTGGTTCTTTTGCCATAGTAATTTTTTACTGGTGCTCGCACGAATTTACGTTCTCTAACACTTCTAGTATTGTAAGTGTTTTGCATCAATCACACGCAGCGTTTTCCTACTCAACGGTGCTTTCAGCACATAGAACTTACTTAACACTGACCTAAGCTTTGCACACACTGTGTCAACCTGTGTCTTCCAGTTCATGTTACGGTCCACCCACAGACCTAGATATTTAAATTTACTGACATACTCCAGCTTTTGACAGACACAGTTGATATTTCTCACGTGCATGCAGTCGTAGGTGTGGCCCACGATACCTATATCCACACTGTCGACTTTTTTGGCCACAAGGTTGTGCGGCGAGTGCACATGCACCACCGGGTAATATTGTTAAAGTCAGCTTGCAACACAGCCCTGACGTCCTGTATATTCTTAGAGGAGTACATAAGGCACATGTCGTCTGCATACATATAAACCCGACACTTCCTAACTACATTACTGACGCTATTGACATGCATGACATAACCAACTGGTCCATATACGGAACCAGTCGGAACGCCAAGGTTTACCGCAGCTTCTTTACCAGCCACACCAGAAATGCAGATCTGTAAAGTTCTGCCACTTAAGTAGTTCCGGAACCACCTGTTCGTGGGCCCCCTGATCCCACTCATCCATGGCCTGCAACAGCACCTCGTGGTCCAAGGTATCAAACGCCTTTTTATAATCAATGAACAGTGCCAGGACCTGATGACCCTGGTCCAGACTACTATTCATGTCTTCCGAGAACTGTGATAGTGCTGATGTTGTGCTACGACCGCGCCTAAAACCGTGTTGTGCATCTGCTATTATACAATTCTGCTCTAAGAATTCGCGAACCTGACCGACTACAATTTTCTCCACTATTTTATTAATTACTGATAAAATAGCGACCCACCGCTCTTAGATCCGAAAAGTTCCAACTGGAACTTCAAAATCGATTCGCCGTACTGGAAACCGCAGGCGCTGTCGACGAAAAAGCCGACGAGGAGGTCGAAGCACTACGCGATATGTCCCGCAGACTTTTCCCGTCGCAGCGGAAAAGTAAGGTGTCCAAACATTCCTCGGAGACTCGCGGACTTATGAGGGAAAGACGAGAGTTGCCATCCACGCAGCCGTCTTCGTCAGATAACCTCTTATCTAAAACTTAAAAATTTGAAAGCTGTCGCGCCGCGACCTTCGGTGCTCCAATACCCGTGACATTAAGGTCGCGATTGAGCAGAACCGTGGGTCGAAAGTGTTCGCTCAGCAAATTGTGCAGAAGACCAAAGAGTACAATCAGCCGCTGTGTATGGCATTTGTGGACTACGAGAAAGCCTTCGACTCCATCGAAATATGGGCAGTTCTGGCCTCTCTGCAACGATGTCGAATTGACTGGCGCTTCATCGAAATGTTGAGGTGTTTGTATGACGCTGCAACGATGACTGTCCAGATCCAGGATAAGGAAACCAGCCCCATCCAACTACTCAGGGGGGTGAGACAGGGGGATGGGATATCCCCGAAACTGTTCACCACTGCGTTGGAGGACGTCTTTAAGACACTGGACTCGCCTGGACAGGGTATCAACGTAAACGGCGAGTACATCTCACACCTTCGTTTTGCCGATGACATCGTCATAATGGCAGAGTGCCCTCATCTCAGTAGGCCTAGCCAAGTTACAAACGTTTCGTATCGAATTCTTTTCTACAATCGTCAACGCCACGGCGTTAGCAATTGTAGAAAACGATAAGTTGGTAGCCAAATTGACACGACTGAGTCGATCGCTCGTTCTCAAACGTACTTAGTAAAAACCTATACTTTAGTCTATGGTGAGCGTTCCTACAAACGTCAAACTAACGTCAAACTCACAGTTGTTGTACTTTGTGCGCGGACTGAACTTTGGTTTTGAATTGTTTTATTATTAATTGTTTTAAGTGATAAAAAAGTAAGCAAAATAAGGTAAAGTTCTTCTTATAATTGGTTTGTTATAATATTACAGTGCGGAATGTAATTTTAAACATAAATGTGTCTCTGTGTCTCGAAATGTTGAATGATCCTGCACATGAAAGATACCTTAAAAGAAGTGATAACTTTTATAGGATGGAATCTAGATCTCGAGCAAGCCCAGAGCAGTTCGCAGCTTTATTGGAATTCATGGAAAGGTACGTAAATTATTAGTTATTTCGTGAATATCTTCCTTTGTTATCTGAGTCTTTCATACTTGGGCACTTGAAAGTTTGAAACATAAACAATGACGTGATACGCGACATGAACTAATATTTCTACTTACGAAACAAACAAAACAATTGTGTTTGACCCTATACTGAATCAATAGACCCTTTGTTTCTCTGAAATAGTTTTAACTTATGTTCTAGTCATGGCGATATAACGAGGCCCCAGCAAGGGCCTCAAGGCCGAATAAAAGCTGACTGTTGGCGCCTAGTGCTACATTCATAGCAACAAGCTTTATTCATTCATATGAGACGCTGTAAATAGTTAGGAGTTTACTTTTTTTCTTAGTTTTTGTAAGGTACCCCACATTACCTTTTGTCATTATATTCATTTTGCACGATTGATCGCTCCACTAAAATATTCTAAAAAAAACCTATTCTGTGTCGAAATACAAAGTATAAAACTATCTTGGGATTTCATTTATGTCCAATTAGAGACATAAAATTGGCGACCGTGACAGGACCTTTCGAATAACGAAAAATATCAAGAAATACGAAGCCCGGTCAGCTTGACCACCTTTTTTTTTTTTTTTTTTGGGTGGGAAATTATCAAATAACTTCTCTCGCTCTGGGCAGACTTTTACTGACTAAAACCCACCCGTGTTCCTTCCGTTGCCTGTGTGCCAGGGCCACGATATCCCTTTCGGAAAAACTCGCAACCCTGGCAGGCATTGGCCCTAACGGACCCCGTCAGTTGGTGCTGACATCTCTTTGAGGCGCGCGTGAAACACAACGCGCCGTCGACCCGGGCCTGGTCCTTATCGGACGGCGAGCTACCCATCGCTCACCGTCCGCAGGCCCGCGCCTACGGTGGCCGGAAATCAGCTTGCGACTCCCGACGCCCGGGGCGTCTCCTGCGGCGGCTAAGAGCGTGAGGGCGCGAACCCTTCCTCACCCTCACGCGTTCCGCCTCCTCCTTCGCGAGCATTACTGCTTCGCAGAAGGAGGTGACGGCCTCCCATGCACTCTCGCTCCGAACCATGGCCTGAACCAGGGCTGGACGCGAGAGATCGCCGCCGCCGATCGCCTCCGTGAGGACACGGCGGTGCTCCGCCCAAGCCGGGCAGACCTCCACCGTATGCTCCACCGTGTCCTCCGGGCGATCCACACAGTGGTGACACCCGGGCGTTTCCTCCCGCTTTATCCTGAACAGGAACCTCCCGAAACAACCGTGTCCGGTGAGGACCTGCGTCAGGCGGAAGGTGAGGACGCCGTGGCACCTCTCCAGCCACTCCTCAAAGAGGGGACTTATCGCCACAATTGTGGCGTGCCCGGCGCTGGGTTGCGACAATCGCACTCTCCATGCCGCCATGAGATCCCGCCGGAGCTCCGTCCGCTGTGCCACGATTTCTCGCGGCAGCGGAGTTTCACCCCGGCGTTTCACCTCCTCGCGCCACTCCCAAATGTGCGCGAGGACTTTTGCCTCCAGATCCCACGGCGGCAGTCCGGCAAGGAGGCTCGACGCCTCACGGGAGACCGTGCGGTAGCCCCGTACCAGCCTGATGGCCATGACCCTTTGGGACGCGTTCAACCGCTGGGCTGGTCGCAGCCTCAGAGAACGCGCCCACACCGGTGCCCCGTAAAGGGCCATGGACCGCACGATCCCTGCGTAGAGCCTCCGGCGTTTGGACCCCCTAGATTGGGCAGAAGCCGCTTCAAAGCAGCCCCGGCCCTCTCCAGTCTGGGAGCCAAACGTCGGAAGTGCTCCACGAAGTTCCAGCGGCGAGTCCCAAGTACTTCATCGTTGACTCGACACCGATGTGAACTCCTCCCGCCGTTATCTGGGAACCCGACAGTGGCGGGTTCCGAGGACCATAAAAACACATGGCCTCGGACTTGTGCAAGGCCACCTCGAGTCCCAATTGCCGGATCCTATCGACGATTGTCGCAACCCCACGTGCCGCCAGTTCGGCCGCCGCCTCATGCGACCTCCCCTGCGCCAGGACCAGCGTGTCGTCAGCGTAGCAGACTACGCTGACGCCGCTAGGGAGGTCGGCTCGCAGCACCCAGTCGTACCCGATGTCCCACAGATGCGGCCCCAGGACCGATCCCTGTGGGACACCGCACGACATCTCTCGCCGGTTCCACTCTCCTTGGTGACCGGGGTAGATGACGGCCCTGTCCGTCAAATAGGCATCGACCACGCGACAGAGGTAGGTCGGCATCCGGTGATACCGAAGTGCCTCCCTAATGCAACTCCAGGGCAGGGTATTGAAGGCATTGGCGATGTCAAGAGACACCGCTAAGACGACCCCACCCCGGGCAACAGCATCCCCTGTCGTGAGGGCTCGAACGCGCATGATGGCATCCACCGTAGAGCGCCCCTTGCGGAAACCAAACTCTCCACCAAATCCGGCCCCACCCGCACCAGCCGCCCGACAAGGCGGTCTGCAATTACTCTTTCAAAGAGCTTGCCCACCTCGTGGAGCAGCACGATGGGCCGGTAGCTTGACCACCTAAGCTACAGATCTTCTACATCAAGAAACTATATTTTGGAGTATTTGGAGGTTCAGCCATTGCAGCCTACACCTGATTTACGGTCTGGACACAGTGATAGCAACCAATGTCGCCGTACAGCAGCCTGGCCAATGCAGCTAAGTGACCTTTCCTTGACCTCCTCACACATACCTACGTTTTTTCCCTACTGATCCTTCTTAATTCATAAACCCCGAGATTTTACATGTGCTTGTTTCATACAGATAGGTACTTAAATAACTAAATAAGCAGTGATTAATATCTACACATAGTTAAAGAATTAATTGATCTTTTATTGTGTTTTTGATCTAAGTACCTACGTCAATGTCTTACCGGTTTGAATGACCTACTTATTTTACAAGATTCATTGCATCTTTCATCTATAACTTCTAAAGTATTATCTATTATTACTTATCAATGAAATTCAAGCCTAGGTAAATAATAATATTTTTTGCATTCATTAAGATTGTTTCGCCGAACATTCCAGGGACGGTGACGTCATTTGAGACGGCCAGAGCCTACAATATAGTGACACCTCACCCACGGAGTACTGGCGGGTTCCGCACCGGGGCTTCCAGACCACACGTGACACGGGAAGAGGGACGTAACATAAATATAGTCACACCTCACCCACGGAGTACTGTCGGGTTCCGCGCCGGGGCTTCCAGACCACACGTGACACGGGAAGAGGGACGTAACATAAATATTTTATTAATAGTTCATTGTGTTCTAGCATAGTTACCGTGTATAATTCTTATTACTACAAAATACACATTTATTTACTTTATTTATTGTTACAATGGGCAAGGATGACGGTTCTGTGCAAGAATTACAAGATCTCATTGTTAAGCGTAGTTCAATAAAGGGCCAAATTACTAAGTTTAGGAATTACATAACGAGTCTGTTGTCAAATGATTCTGTTACACGCATTGAATTAGCCGAGTTATCACTTAAACTTAGTAAATTTGAGTCACTGTCCGTTCGTTTCGACGACTTGCAGAATCAGATTGAGATATTAAATTCGAGTAATTTATCGATCGAGATTGACGAAAGGGATGATATCGAACAATTATTCATAACAAACATTGCGAATGCTCAAAAATAACCGCCACGATGAATCTAGCAACATGCTCAATTCTAGCCGTGGTTCAGCTGCTCCTTTGAATTCTGATAATCACGAGGTAGGGTTCAAACTGCCACAGATACAAATTGCTAAATTCAACGGAACATTCTTCCGTTGGCTTGAATTTCGTGACACATTTAAGTCTGTCATACATAATAATGAGCGCATTGCACCTATTAATAAATTCCATTATTTATTATCATATTTGGAGGGAGATGCAGCTAGAATAGTGAGTAACTTAGAAGTTTCCAATTGTAATTATAGTATTGCTTGGAAATTGCTATGCGACAGATATGATAACAAGCGACAGTTAATAAGCCATTATTTGTCTTCTTTGTTAAACATAAATCCAATGTCTCGCGAGTCAGATAAGTCACTTCGCTTTTTGGTGGACCACGTTACCAAGAACCTGAGAGCGTTTTCTGGTTTGGGGCTACGTGTTGATAATTGGGATGTTTTATTAATACATATACTGTGTTCTAAACTAGATAACCGTACTCTTACCAAGTGGGAAGAATGGCGTGGCACTTTAGCTGATTTAATACCTAACTTAAAACAATTGAATAAATTTTTAATTGATCGAGCAGATGTCCTTGTCTCTCTAAACCACTCTTCATCAAGCCATAATAATAATAAGGCATCGGCTTCTACATCATCTAAAGGTACCAACAATAAAGCCGAACGTCAGCATAATAAATCTGTTACATGCCAATCTGCTTGTTAGAGTAACTCTTCTTCTTCTTCAGGTTGCGTTGTTTGTCAGGGTGAACATAGAATCTACGATTGTCCTATTTTTAAGGCCAAGAGTGTGGAAGATCGTATAAATGAAGTGAATAAATTAAATCTTTGTTCAAATTGCTTAAGGTCCGGGCACATTACACGAAACTGCTACCTCAGACCTTGTCGGGAGTGTAAGAAGAAGCACAACGCTCTTTTACACATTCCGGTAGCAACCGAAACCGCTGCTGCAGGCACCACAACCTCTGCTGCAGGTACCAAAACCCCTGCTGCAGATGCCACTACCCCTGCTGCAGTTACCACATCATCATGTGGAACGATAGCTAATCATACTACACAGGGTTCAAAATATATTCTACTATCTACTGCCTTAGTTGGGGTGTGTAACCCTACAACAAAAAAAACAGAACAAGTACGTGCCTTGTTAGATTGCGACAGTCAATCGTCTTTTATGACGCAATCACTTAGAGACAAATTATTTTTATCAGGTAATTCACTATTTAACAATCATATTAACATTGTCGGCATCGGCAATCATGTCAATAGTAAAGTCACAGAAAGTTGTGTGGCGCAGTTAAAATCGTTAATTAAACCGTTTCACGTCACAACAACTTTTCTAATATTACCGGAATTAACAAGGAACATTCCCAGATACACAATAAACACTCAGCAACTGCAAATACCTACTGAGGTACACCTTGCTGACCCTAGTTTTAATCAATCCTCCGCTGTTGACCTACTCATCGGAGCAGATTTGTTTTGGGATATTCTTGGCTGCGAGCAGCGTTCTCTAGGCCCTAATAATCCCACTTTAAGAAATTCCCAATTTGGTTGGCTCGTTTCTGGCCCAATCAAAATAAACGATTTAAATAATATATCCAATATTCAATGTCATCATTCTTTGACTTCAGTTAAATCGGAAAATGATTTTAATGTAGAAATATCAAAATTTTGGGAGCTTGAAGAAGTGCCATTAAAATCGCCATTGAGTCACGATGAAAGATTATGCGAAAAACATTTTTTAACTCATATGACACGATTAAATACCGGCAGATTTTCTGTCCGATTACCACTTATAGATTCACCTAATTGTCTTGGAGAATCATTTATACTAGCAAAAAAACGTTTTCATAATTTAGAGAAAAGATTCCGAAGGAACCCACAACTTAAATCACAATATGTCAACTTTATAAAGGAGTATGAACAGTTGGGTCATCTCTCACAATCTGATGTATTAAGACCCAATCTATCATATTTTTTGTGTCATCACGCCGTATTTAAAGAAAGCAGCGAATCCACTAAAATTCGTGTTGTTTTTGATGGATCAGCTCCTACTTCATCTGGATTGTCAATCAATGATATTCTTATGATAGGTCAAAATATGCAGGACTCTCTATTCTCCATTCTAGTACGGGCTAGACAACACAAGTACCTCCTGACTGGTGATCTAGAGAAAATGTATCGCCAGGTGCAAATTGATGAGGAAGACCGAAATCTCCAGCTCATACTGTGGAGAGAAGATCAAAACGTTAAAACTCAATACTGTAACTTACGGCATGGCAAGCTCCAGCTATTTGAGTACACGTTGTCTGTGGCAGCTTGGCGAAGAAACTCCAGATGAAACCATTAAGAATGTAATTCAGCATGACTTCTATGTAGATGACCTGATAACTTCAAGTGACAGTGAACACAAACTAAAACATATTCTTCAAGGGGTTACCGCGGCACTTAAATTAGGTTGCTTTAATTTAAGAAAACTTAAAACTAATATAACTAGCATTTTTGATTCATGTTCTTTAGATGTTAACGAAAGGTTAACACTCAGTGAGTCTTCTAGCACCCTGGGTTTGGGCTGGGATCCATCGACGCATACACTGCATTTTCCAATGCAATTCCCAGTTCCTTTGGATAGCAATCGTCCAACTAAACGTTCAATATTATCTAATTTATTTAAAATATTCGACCCCTTGGGTTTGCTCAGTCCGTGTGTAATGCAAACAAAGGTTATATTGCAACAGCTGTGGCTGGAGAAATTAGGCTGGGATGATACGATTCCTGAAAATATTGCTTTCACCTGGGCTAAGTTTACTGATTCTCTATCCGCACTTGGGAACATAAAAATTCCAAGGCATGTACTCTGTGATGAGCCAATGTTTATAGAACTTCACTGTTTCTGTGACGCTTCCCAAAGTGCGTATGGAGCTTGTATTTATGCACGATCAGTTAACGCTGCTAATGAAGTCACTGTAAAATTATTGTGTGCTAAATCCAAGATTGCACCTACTAAACCTACAACAATCCCGCGCTTGGAGCATTGTGCTGCGCTCTTGGCCGCTAGATTGTGTAAGGCGGTCAGAGATTCCTTGCGGTATAAGGTAAATAGTGAGGATTATTGGAGTGATTCCAGTATTGTGCTGGCATGGCTTCATTCGAGTTTTAAGAATCTTAAAACTTTTGTTGCGAATAGAGTTTCAGAAATTTGTGAACTGACAGACGTAAATTCTTGGCGTTACGTTCCAACATCAGTTAATCCGGCTGATCTCATATCTAGGGGGGTCAGCCCTAATCTTATCAAAGATAATTTGTTTTGGTGGTCAGGTCCACAATATTTATTGCAATCAGAAGACACTTGGCCTGTCTTAAATAATAATGAGGTTAATGTGATTAACTTACCGGAAACCAAACAGAATTCTGCAATTGTTAACTTAGAGACCTCAACAGAATACTTTATCAATTTTCAAAACTATGAAAGTTACGATCACTTAAAACGAATATTTGCATACGCGATACGATATATTAGTAATTTAAAATTAAAGACTTGTAATAAATCTATAGTCTCAGGTACTTTAAAAACAAGTGAGTTACATAAGTCATTTATTAACTTGTGTCGTTTGGCACAGCAAGAGTCATTCCCAAATGAATGTAAAACACTCGCCAACGGCCACTCATTAAAATCGAAATCTAAACTTTTATCATTGACTCCTTTTTATTGCCCCAATGATAAATTAATTCGAGTAGGCGGTCGTATTCATTCTTCAAAATATAATTATGATAAAAAACATCCTGTGTTCATCTCATCATCTCACGAAAATAATATTTCATTATGAACATATTCGTAATTTACATGCTGGCCCACAGTTGCTGCTGGGCATTATTAGAGATTACATTTGGCCTATTAATGGTAGACGTCTCGCTAGACAAACTGTTCCTCATTGCGTCAAGTGTCGGCGGTTTCAAGCTAAGCCGTTAGAACCTATAATGGGTAATTTACCTTCCCAAAGGCTTACACCAAACTTTCCATTCACTACTGTGGGCATAGACTTCGCCGGTCCTTTTTTTATTTTAAATAGGAAAGGACGCGGTTCGAAATTAGTTAAAGGCTATCTTTGTCTTTTTGTATGTTTAACTTATAAATGTTTACACCTGGAAGCTGTAAGTGATTTAACTAAAGACGCGTTTATTCTTACCTTTCGTCGGTTTGTGTCACGACGTGGAAGGCCATTGGAGGTATTTTGCGATAATGGACGCAATTTTGTATCTGGTGCTAAGGAGCTAAATGATTTTTTTAAGATTAACGCGGACTCTCTTTCTGATTTTGCAAGCGGGGAAGAGATCAATTTTATTTTCTCGCCTTCTTACGCCCCTCATTTTGGTGGAATTTGGGAGGCCGGTGTGAAATCGGCTAAGTACCATATCAAACGTGTGATGGGCAATTCCCATTTAACTTTTGAAGAGCTGTCTACCCTTTTTGCACATGTAGAATCCATTCTGAATAGTCGTCCGCTTTGCCCGTTATCCTCCTCGCCTGATGATCTTCTTTGCCTCACCCCTGGTCACTTTCTTATTGGCCGGCCCCTTACTGCTCTTCCATCACCTGCCTTAGAAGACCGTAACTCCAACAATCTACAACGCTACCAACGAATACAGCAAATTCATCAACATTTTTGGCGTCGGTGGCAGCACGAATATATCGCTGACTTACAGCAACGTAGCAAATGGAGAACCGATAAGTCAAGCCTGAACATCGGTGATTTAGTTCTTCTGAAGGAGGATAATGCGCCGCCTGTGTTGGAGACTGGGACGAGTGCAGAAATTATTTCCTGGATCAGACGGAGTTTCTCGAGTGGCCGATGTGAAGACCCAACGAGGAGTTGTACGTCGTCCTTTGGTTCGCCTCTGCCCTCTGCCTTCCTCAGACGAAATAAAGGGTTGAAAACTGAAGATTTCAACGGTGGGAGGATGTTGGCGCCTAGTGCTACATTCGTAGCAACAAGCTTTATTCATTCATATGAGACGCTGTAAATAGTTAGGAGTTTACTTTTTTTCTTAGTTTTTGTAAGGTACCCCACATTACCTTTTGTCAATATATTCATTTTGCACGATTGATCGCTCCACTAAAATATTGTAAAAAAAACGTATTCTGTGTCGAAATACAAAGTATAAAACTATCTTGGGATTTCATTTATGTCCAATTCGAGACACTGACCGTCTGTGGCAGGAACTGGGAGAGTTACTTAACTCCATTGGTGGAGGAGTAATAAAGTCATTGGACAAATGGAAAAAGGTACAATACTCACAATAATCGGTGTAACTAACATTTAGTGTTCTACAAGATGAAGTACAAACAACAATCAGATTACTTCATAGACTAGAAAATGTTTGATGAAAACATGCATGACAAAAATTAACAGACAAATATGTTCAGGTGTGGGCAGACTGGAAAACCAAAACAAAGAAAAATGCCTTGGCAATACGTCGTGAGGCTTCTGGTACTGGTGGTGACCCAAGCAGCAGACAAACTCTCACTGCTTCAGAAGAGAGGGTGTTGTGCATAATGGGTTTGACTGCTGTCATTGGTCTAGCTGGACTCGAGGAGAGAGGCTTTGATGTTAGTATTTTTATTTGCTTGTGGTTTTAGCACACACACACACATATTACATATTCTTTTATCAACAAGTGTAATTTATCTAATTGACATTTTTCATATTTTTCAGGCATTACCATCAGAGAGAAACTCTGTACCACCACAGACCAGAGATTCTGTTCATACTGTCTCTCCTCCCCAAGTTTCTGCCACAGATGAAATTATGTTGGATTGTATTCCTTCTCATTCAATACAAGGTACCTACCTTTTTTTTAAGATACAATGATCCGTCTAAATAATTCATTTGGGCATATTTTAAAATATGACTGTTGTTATTTATTTTCAGCAACAACAGCATCCACCACCACCAGTGCTAACGCCGCCACCCGGCACTGCGTGTACGCCGATGCCGTCAGCGACGTCGCCTACCACGTCACGGGGGGCTCCACAGCGGCATCGGGCAAGCCCGTCGCCCGCGGCGTCACCCAGCACATCCTCGCCGCGCACACGCCGGATACAAACGCCCTTCGAACGAGCCACAAGCGAGTTCGTGGCTGTCGAGCATCGCCGGCTACAACTAGAGGCAGACCGGGACAAAAATTATCACGAGAGGGAGATGGAAAGGCTGCGATTGGAATCAAGAAGAATTGAAATGGAAGAAATCTGTTTTCTTTCTTTCTCAGTTACTTTTAATGGTGGTCTGACATTTTGAGCACTATAAGCGGCCTACCCAAATGTCCTTTCTTTGGTATTGTTCGTCGACTCGTTGAGCTCCTTAAGTCTTGAGTTGAGCTGCACGATTACTGACAAATGCTTGCACTGATTGGACAGGTCCACTCAAATTTGTGTGGTTATTTCCTCAAAAGACTATTTCAGACACGGACCTACATGGTACTCACATGATCTGACCATTATTATGTCTGGACTTTAAGAGAGACTTCGACCCCTGAGTTTGTTTCGCCATTTCTTCTCTGGGGTAGTCAGATAGGAAATGTGGCTTCATCTAACTTCTTTTTTTTATTTATAATATGACGTGTAAAAGTGATTCCTACATCCTATTTACAGAATAAACAATTTCATTTCATGTGTATGTATCATTTTTATTTCTTTTATAATTAGTATATTTAATATTTTTATAGGAGGAGCTCGTGGCTAAGTAATAACAGCGCACGGGTCAATCTATCAGGTTAAGATACGCTTGCCAGGGTCGGCCCGTGGATGGGTGACCATCTTCACATACCGAGACTCCTCCGTGCCTCGGAAAGCACGTTAAGCCGTTGGTCCCGGCTGTTATTCATGGATCTTTGCCAGTCGTTACGGGTCGTCAGAAGCCCGAAAGTCTGTCTTATCAAGGGGCATTGCATTACCCAGTAACTGGGTTGTGGAGGTCAGTTATAGGCAGTCGCTCCATGTTAAATACTGGTATTCAGCTGCATCCGGTTACACTGGAAGCCGACCCTAACATAGTTGGGAAAAATCTAGGCAGATTGATTTGATCTTTTTATAGTAAACCTATTTAAATTTAGACTTGAAATGTAAGAATAAAACCCATATTTATGTACAGTAACTGTAGATAATTGATTTTTATGTAAAGTATTTGACAACAATAATACCTAAAATATAGGTATTGATTGAGTTAATTGTAAATACCAAGTATTGGATAACTGATAAACCCTTCCTTCTTACCTACCGTGCACGCCCCCACCGAATTATTTTGAATACAACATATTTAAAGTATGCATTTTAAATGCTAATAGTAAATAAAGTCCACAAATATGGTAAATAAACAAAACACTTCTCGGTCTCAACACAGCTGTAGCATTAAAACGCCATTTTTTATCGTTTACTCTTGGGTCTCGGCGATCGCTTCGTTGGCGTTCAAAAACTTCGACATCGTTTCGTTTTCTCTTGTCAAAACTGTAACTTGGCTACCATTTATACGGGTGTAGCGATCAACGTTGTAGAAAGGATTACATTTCATTCTAACATTTTGAACGATTTGATAAGTTGTAAACTTGGCTACGAATTTTCTATTCGTTTGTTCTGACCACGTGACTTAACGTTGAGATGATGTCATTCCCATACATTTAATTCGTTTTCTATTAGCGTTATCGATTGTAGATTGTCAACTTGGCTAAGCCTTCAGGAGTAGGCAGTGACCTATCGCTGCCGGCCGTGGTCGAGTCGATGGCCGGCAGTGAGGAGTCCTGGGACGCGGTGGTGTCCTTCTGTGAAACAGTCGTGTCGCAGGAGGCTGCGGAAAGGGAGCGCGAGATCTCGTCCGCTCACCCGGCCCGCAGCAGGCGCACCGGGCGTCGGCGGAGGGCCGATAACGCCCTCTTCCAGACCCCATAAATGGGTCCAGGGACGGCGGACTTGGGGACGTCCGCCACCCCCTATCACATTGGGCCCGAGGTGGCGGCGCGTAGTGTTCCACGCGCGCCCCTATCAGACGTCGCGGGGGGGGTCAGACACCTCACCCCCCCCCCCCCCCCAGACTTGAGGTGGCCCGCAGTGGCGGGCCGGCACTAGCCGGGGATTGCGGAAGGAATAACAGATCCCAAGATCCCCGGTGCAAGTGTGGGAGGTGAACACTGGGGTGGTTTTTAGTCAGTAAGAGTCTGACAGACCCCTCCGCCCGCCCCAAGGCGGAGGACATCCATGAGGATATCCACCCCGTGAACAAAAAAAAAAAAAAGGCATGAATTTGGACAAGACGAAAGTCATGTACAATAAATAAATGAAAATAAATTTGTAAGATTTTTATATTTGAGACTATATGGAGTATATCCTTTTTACCCGCTTATGTATCCAACCTTGTTTATTTTAGGCATGGTTGGATACAATGAGCTGAGAGTTAGGCGTGAGTTTGCACTTGTCTCATATTTATTTAAATTAATTAGAGGCAAGATACATAACGCAAACATATTACAGTTGGTGTGTTTGAGTGTACCCGATAGATATGTGTGGCGGCGGCGGCGGCCTCAGCTGCTGGCTGTACCTTGTGGCCGCACTAATCTGGTAAATGAGGCGCCCCTGACGCGGGCGCTTTGCACTCTTAACCTTGTAGCAGAGGATATTGATATTTTTGCTTGTACACGGAGTGAATTCACAAGGATAACATTGTAGAAAATAAGTGTTATTATTAAGTTGGCTTCACGATTGCATTGGGTTTTACCTGTAAAAATAGTTGTAAGTGATTATATAAATAAATAAATAATAAATTCGCACGTCTTGCCGAGTCCAATCCACATCGAAGGGTCGCTTCTCGAAGTTGTGAAGGAGTACGTCTACCTAGGGCAAGTTTTCCAGCTTGGTAGGCACAGCTTTGAGAAAGAAGCCGACAGAAGGATCCGGTTGGGTTGGGCAGCGTTTGGTAAACTTCGTCAAGTCTTCTCGTCACCAATCCCGCAGTGTTTGAAGAGTAAGATCTTCAACCAGTGCGTCCTGCCCGTTATGACATACGGTGCCAAAACGTGGACACTGACAGTCGGGCTGGTCCACAAATTCAAGGTCACTCAGCGTGCTATGGAGCGGGCTATGCTCGGAGTTTCCCTGAAGGATCAGACTTTCGATTCGCCGCGTTCTTGTACTCCCACTTTGGCATTGAAGTCTCCCATAACAACGTTGTAGTGGGCCTTTGTCGTACTGCGCATTGCCTTGGCCATGTCCTCGTACATGGCCTCGGCTGTCTCGTCAGAGCATGTCGAAGTCGGCGCATATACCTGTATCACTTTCAGGTAGTACCTGTCAGTGAGTCTTAGTACAAGGTACGTTACCCGTGTCGACACACTACCGATTTCTACAACGCTGCTAGTGAGTTCCTTGTTCACAAGAAAGCCGATACCGCCTTGGGAGAGCTGATCACCTTCGTGGAAGTAGAATAGGTGGCCTGACTCCAGGGTTATCGTGTCCTCCCCCTGTCTTCGGACTTCAGATAGCCCCAGTATATGCCAGTTAATGCGATCTAACTCTACCTCAAGTTCGGCGAGGTGATGGTCCAGCCTCATCGAACGTCCATTGTACGTAGCCAGATGTAGTCGTAGTTGGTAGCCTGCCGTAGCCCGATGATTCTTCGCACCCCCCGTCCCGCCGCTACCGTGACTGCTACCTTGACCAGGAATAGCGGGACCACCGGGAACTGGGGCCCGTTGTTTTGGCACTTTTATCATGTGGGAGGTTTAATACCCGCAGTCACCACGCTGGGCAAGCGGGTTGGTGACCGCAGTGCCAATCCTTTCGCAACGATGACGCTGCTGCCCGTCATCGCTCTGGTGAATTTAGGTTGGCTTGTTAGATGGTTATACCGCCATCGGTCGGTCGCCAGCGCCTCGTCCGTCAGTAGCAGGGTGTACCGCGCGCAGGTGAGGTTGACATTATTTTGGGGATCCTGGTTGATGTGTGATCCCCCTTACACCCCCTTATATATGACATTTAATATTAAATTTATATAAATATGGAATTTTGACATTATAAGATAAAAATAATTTCTAATTTATTAGGTTTTTAATCGTTTAACTTTGTTAGTGCCTATTCTAGGTAAATTTTCGATTTTTGTTATTGTTAATTATTTTCAATGCTAAGGAAATGAAGGGAAGGAAATGTTTGTACGCCGATCCTTAGTTTCATTAATTATACTGAAACCAGTGCATTTGCTAACCTATCTTTTGTAATTCATGTAATCTGTCGAAAGAGACTGGATTCTGTGACACAGGGTATCCTAGTGCGGGTTCCAGTGTCATACCCAAATTTTAACACTTGTTTATGAATCAATAAAACTTTTTTTTTACTTTTTTTTTTTACCTTTCGGCTAAACATGATTGGACTCAAACGATGACTGTAATATCTTGCATGCTCTTGTATGTACTTATACAAGGTTTAAAAAAAAAAATCTTATCATATATCTTATACTATCTAGATTCGTATTGTGTTGCTTATTTCTAGATCTTCTGTGCAACCATCTTACCGAGATAATTCCAGTACTTCTAATTTGAAGGCCACGTCTAGGAAGTACAAAGATCAGCAAGTTTGCTGATGCGCTTAATCTTGATTTGGTGTTTTCTCTTAATTTTTCCGTAATATTATTACGTTTTAAGGTAGTACATAATGCGTAGGTACTATTCTTTAGTGCGAAACTCTTTATAGCGGACGGATAAGAACAATTTCGGTAGAATTCTTTAGTGTAAGTATACTATGTCCGGGTACGCATTAAGGCTCTTACAGACCCACGTGATATCGCGGGCGCGACAGGCACCGACAAATAAATTGTGCTACTAGTGTCGCGTCGCGCCCGCGACATAGCACCAGTCTGTACAAGCCTTTATAGTTTACGAAAACTGTGGTGGCGCGGCCAGGGCTTCATTATATTTTATTATTCGTTGAGGTACATTTTTTTTCATTACACGTACCGGATAAATGGTACAATTTATCTAGAAACATGTTTTTTTTTATTTTCCACTGTGGCGCGGCCAGGGAGTATCACACCTTTCATCTTATATGCCTCCTCCATCACAGTCACCATGTCTTGCAAATGTTCTGCTGACGATGCAAGTAGAACTTGATCATCTGCGTAGAGAAGGCATTTGACAGTCAACTCATTCATTCTCAATCCACACTCACCCTCTTTCAAATCCGTCAGACAACAGACTATCCATCTACAAGTTAAACAGCCACGGTGAGGTTACGCAACCCTATCTAGCACCCCTTGAGGTGCAGAGCCAGCCCGTGTATGCCCCATTTATCCTAACACAAGCACTGGAATTCTTGTATGAACATTTCAGAGCCAGTCCATACCATGGCTAGTGTCGACCTCAGAATATCAATGATAAATGGTGACAAAATGTCTGCCGTAGGCGATGGAAATAACAGTTCAGTGTCACTACTTCATAACGGAATGAGTCTGAATGTACGTGGATGGCGGCGCTGCATGTAGAGGAACTCTAAAACATGTCAAATACTTGAAGTTCGTTCATTCAGCCCGCTGGGTGCGCTCACCGTCGTCGTCGTCTTCGTTGGCGCCACCGCGCTCGCGCTGTTGTTTCTTGCGCTTCTTGTCGCGGCGCCGGTCCTTGCGCGCCAGCTTCTCCGCCAGCGTGGTGCGCCGCGCGTCCAGCTCCTGCGACGTCACTCTGCGACAACACACACTGTCATTTCCAATCAACGTTAATCTATTATCGGATTTTTGAAGGATTTTAGGAGTTACTGCATAGCTGTTTTGAGCTATAATATAATCTACACAATAAAACCAGTGCATTTGTTAAGCACCCGCAGAGGAACTCTGGGCTTTGTGGTGGTGTAAGTTGGCGAGATTTGAGTTCATCTCGGAGTGAGAATGAGAACCCTACCCTGGCAAACGCAAGCACAAGCCATATCGTGTGCTGTCGTCCCGGAGCTCGCTCGTCGGATGTACCGATCTCTCAACTGGATGTTTAAAGGGTAGTCAAACTGTGTGCGTTACCCCAGCCAGAAAATGTGAAATATCGCCATTCGAGTGTAATAGATAGGGATCATGACGGAGGATTAGGACATCAGCTTCTATAATGGTTGCGTAGATTTTTTAATTTTAAAACAAAAATTGAATATATCACTAATAAATTAAAACAATTTCTAATAAATAAATGCTATTATAATATAAATTAATATTTCATAGACAAATTTTAAATTACTTAGATTCTTATAAAATAATTACAATATTTATTACAACAACTAAGTAGTCAAATAAAAGCCCTCTTCCTCTCTCCTACTTTTTGCTGTGCCCGACAGGGTCCACAATGATCATATTTGTAAAACCTACCACCTAAGTTCACATGTGGAAGCAATAAATATATTGAGTATTGAGTTTGTTGTTTTTTAGTTAATGTGACAAAAACAGTTCTGGCTGCGGTAACGTTACCGTAGCCAGAAGTTTTGTTTATTAATGGGTAAATTGAAATAAATTTTCGCTACCTAATTAGCTGGTTAGACGGGGTCAAAGTTGCGACTTAATTTGTATCTTTTATTGTTGCGAAGATATTCAAGGTCCTGCAGGTGAACGTTCACTTACGTGTTTGCTGGATCTCTGCAACTGTTAAGCGCACTTTTATAATCTTTTGCACACGACTTCTTATGAATTAGCTTGAATTTGCTTATCAAATTAAAAAAAACAAAACTGCACCGTTTAGAAGTAATTAAAATAATAGAAATATGCTTTAATCGGTCTTAGCACTTCTAATAGGAGCTCTGAAGACTTACTTGCACGTTATGTTATAGCTTATAGCTGCCTACAAATGTTTGAGGAGTTTCATTAGTATCCTCTAAGTAATTAAGAAATTATGATGAAATTTAAATTCAGTTTGGGCCAAGCGCAACGGAGTATTTTAACCACCGATTATCCGAGTTTCTTGTGGATGTGTTAAGTGATGTTTTATTAATCATTAGTACATTAGTTGAATTGTATACCTGAAAATTTTTAAAGTACATTTAATAATTAATGTACTTTCTTCATTTTCTGAAGAAAGCTGCCGTATCTGTCGTATGAAGTAATTAAAACACATAAATTTCAAAGTGAGTGGCGCGTGAGCGAAGGGCTGTTATCAGTGCAAACGCTATTAAATTGTGGCGGCCCAGATATGGGGCAGAGTGACGACAGGGGAAGGGCAGAAGTGGTATTTGGCAGAAGGATTTTTTAATGACTAACATCTGGTGAACGAAATATATTTATTAGATGTCTTAAGAAGAATTTCTATAATCACGGAGCTTTGCCGATTGTTGATGTTTTTACGCGGCGCCCTAGGCCGCCAACGCGACTTCGTCAGTCCCGTCACAGCTCCCGTCTTTGTCAATATTTTGTCATCAGTGTCACATAGACGTTTTAGATTTTATATTAATTTAGTTTGTTATTATTTTATTAAGTTTAATATATTTAAGTAAAATTGTTCTATAGATATAGATGTTTAGTGGCAGCAGCGATGTGTTGGATGGTAGTGGTAGTGCCAGTCAACCTTCAACATCGCTGAGCATCCTGGAGAGATGTCCGCTGTGTACCCAGGCACGGTTTTTTAAAGGTAAGTGGGGTCTGAATGTGCATATTGGAAAGGTACACAGACCCAAAAATTCACTCACTTCAGACCCACTAACAGCTACACCTACAATACCAGCTACATCCACTTTTGACCCGTTTTGGAAAACCCTTTCAAAATTCAAAAACTCTGTACCTGTTTTGAAGCGAGTTCCCCACGGCGCCCGACCTCTTGTGGCACAACACCTAGCAGGTTGCGTTCGTCTTGCCGCCAGGGAGAACTCGCAAAGTGCTTGGGAACAGCTGCTCACCTTCCCTTACAGAATTCTACACGTACAAAAGAATTTGGCAACCAAAAAGACATTGACTGCACAAATTAAAGAAAACTGTAATATTTCGGCTCATAATTTAGATTCAAAATTACCGACACAGATATACACCTCTTCAAGAGGTATATCACATCTTGTTGAATCTAAGTTAGAGGAAGGTGACATAAGTGGAGCAGCCAGGATTCTTTTTAGTAGCGATGTGGTGGCACCGTGTTCTCCAGAAACACTCGCAGCTCTGGAGAGCAAACACCCTGCCCCAGCGGATGGTCTTTCTTTTCCCGACCCCCCTGATCTGGATAATCACTTCCTCACCATTACAGGTCGAGAGTTGGTCACAGCCGTTTGCTCCTTCCGGAGCGGTTCCGCTGGCGGCCTCGACGGCCTGAGTCCTCAGCACCTTAAGGACCTTATCAGTTCAGGCGCCGGGGCAGCTGGTGAGTTGCTCTTGAAGGAGCTTACGGCTTTGATTAACCTTATGCTCTCCGGCAAGGTGAACGAGGCCGTCATCGACGTTCTGTACGGGGCCAATCTATGCGCCCTGCGTAAGAGGGATGGCGGCATTCGTCCTATTGCCGTGGGAACTACATACCGTCGTATGGCAGCCAAGATTTGCTGTAAATTTTTTGGTGAGGTTGTTTCGGAAAAATTTCAGCCCCTGCAGCTAGGTTACGGCTCGAAAGGGGGCTGTGAGGCTGCCGTACACGCTTTGTCGACCTACCTAAATTCTGGCAAAGGAGAGGTCATCCTGAAGGTTGACATAAAGAATGCCTTCAATTCTGTTAATAGGGACACCTTGCTGGCAGAAACTAAAAAAGAAATACCTCAAATTTATAGTTTCTTTTGGCAATGTTACAGACACTCTTCTAAATTACTTTATCGGGATAACCTTCTGGAATCTGCTGTTGGCTGTCAACAAGGTGACCCTCTCGGGCCAGTGATTTTTAGTTTAGCAATTCACCCAATCATTCGACAGCTAAATTCCAAATTTAACGTTTGGTATCTTGATGATGGAGCTTTGGGAGGCGATGTAGAAACTGTTTTAAAAGACTTTCAATTCTTAAAACATAAACTATTTTCCATTGGCCTTAATCTCAACCTTTCTAAATGTGAGCTTTATTTAGCGGACAGTACTGACAGACATCTGTCAATTCCTAAATTTAACGCAATAGCCCCAGAAATCAAAATTATTGAAAAAACCTCTCTTCGTCTCCTTGGGTCTCCAATCTTTGAGAATTCCTTTCCCGATTTTATTGAGGAAAAAATACAATTTTCAGTGACGTTTCGGAAAGATTGTTCCAAATTAACATGCATTGGGCTATAACCTTAATCCGTTACTGCTGTTTCGGCCCTAAATTAACATATTTCCTTCGCGCTTCTCATTTATGGAAGCACACTCACCTATTAGACAAAATGGACCAAATTATCCGGCATACAATATCTTCGATCTTAAATGTGGCCATGGACGACCGAGCTTGGGCACAAGCTACTCTTCCCATTCGTATGGGATACCTCGGCGTCCGCAAAATTTCAAGTATTAGTTTACCGGCTTTCATATCCTCGGTCCACGGCACTGAGAAATTAATCAGGAAAATCCTAGCCCCCACACTGATTGATTTTGATGTGCCGTGGTTCTCCGAGGCTATGGATGCCTGGAGACTCGCTTGCCCGAACTCAGATCCACCCGACAATCCATCTTCCCAGAGACAGTGGGATGAGCAGCTCTGCAGAGTAGTACAGAATAATTTACTTGACACGTCTGCTACTACTGCGGAGCGTGCGCGCTTGCTGGCTGTGGGTAAATGGGAGTCGGGTCTGTGGCTTCATGCACTACCATCGTCGATCATAGGTACTTTGTTCGACGACACTACTTTCCGCCTCGCTGCTTCCCTCCGACTAGGAGCTCCTTGTTGTTCTCCTCATCGCTGTCACTGTGGCGAAGTTTTCAACAGCCTCGGACACCACGGCCTGTCTTGCAGCCGTAGTGCAGGTCGCTTAGCGCGGCACGCGAATATTAATGACATTATCCGACGAGCTCTTGTCACCGTCGGCGTTCCAGCTGTATTAGAACCTAATGGCTTGGCACGTGACGATGGCAAGAGACCGGACGGCATGTCTTTATTTCCATGGAAGGTGGGTAGGCCTTTAGTGTGGGACGCAACGTGTGTCGATACTCTTGCGCCATCCCATCTTCCTGACTCCGCGTGCTGTGCTGGCGCTGCTGCTGCGTCTGCGGAAAATCTCAAGCGGCGAAAGTATAATAACCTTATCTGTAACTATATTTTCGAGCCGTTTGGGGTTGAAACCCTCGGGCCGTGGGGTCCGAGTGCTCATGATTTGTTCAAAGATATCTCCAAACGGCTGGTTGACACTTCCCGTGACCCAAGGGCTGGCTTTTACCTTGGCCAGAGGTTAAGCATTGCCATACAACGTGGCAATGCCGCCAGTCTCTTGGGTACATTACCAGTCGACAGCGATGCGGAGGAATTTTTCGACGCTATATTTTAATGTTTTATAGTTTTAGTTTAGTTAGTATATAATTTTGTTATTTTTATAAATTAATTAGTTATAAGTTGTTATTTATGTACATAATATTTTAATTCTAACTAAATAAAAAAGTATAATTAACGAGATAATCGAAAAATAGACCTTAAGAATTGCGCGACCGCGGTAACCCGACCAAGTTTAGATGGTTACAGAAAAGCGACCGCGTAATACCCCACACTAGGAATTTTTCCTGTATCGTGGGTGCGTTTACAAACATTTAAACTCACATACACAAACAGCCAGACCCGAAACAACTACTTGTAGGTCATACAAATATTGTTCCGTGCGGAAATCGAACCCGCGACACGCAGCGCAGCAGTCAATCGCTTAACCACTGCGCCAACCGTGCCGTCAAATCGTCGCCGTCGTCGTCGATCATTGCAGTCGGGGAACCACTTAGATTAAAAAAAGGTCCACAGAACGGTCCCCCGACAGCAATGACAATTATCTGTTTAGTCAACGAGTAGATGAGTGACCTTTCGCTTTATTTATAGCGTGCCGCTATGATGTGACATTAATTTAATACACTTATTTATGGATTTATTACAATTTACAACAAAAAAAAATAGCATCTTGGCGCAACCTGTACTTAAATAACTGTAGCGCACGGATCATAACATCGCATCCATGGACGTATAAAAAAAATCGCATCATTGAAATTAAAGCGAATAACGTGCAAAAGTATGGAATAGAAGGAAAGAGAGAGCGCTATATTGGCGAGCGGCGCGACCTCCGAGCGCCCTTCCTTCCACCTGCCACGCGATTTGACGGCACGGTTGGCGCAGTGGTTAAGCGATTGACTGTTGCGCTGCGTGTCGCGGGTTCGATTCCCGCACGGAACAAATATTTGTATAACCTACAAGTAGTTGTTCCGGGTCTAGCTGTTTGTGTATGTGAGTTTAAATGTTTGAAAACGCACCCACAATACAGGAGAAATTCCTAGTGTGGGATAAAATTGAAAAAAAAAACATCTTTCTCTTTTCTAGTGCTAGCCGGGCCTGTGTCCTTACAACAAGTATTCATACTCGTGCGCATAAATATTACGCCGTGTAATGTTTTTGTAAATGTTTCCGCGAAAAGACGCCTACTTATTGTTTTATTTTTGTGTAATTAGGATAGTAATTAGATTAAGGTACTGCGAGGACGCTTTGATTTGCTTTCGTTAGTGTTCTACCTAGTAGATAGGTGTCGCAGAAGGTCGCAGACATCTTCTGCGACACCTATCTACTAGGTAGAACGCCTAAGGACGCTTTTATTTGTATTATTAGTTCTTGTGTAAACCTTAGATCGTGAATTCGTGATGTCTCGTTATTAAAGAACTTTAAAGTTTACAATAAAGACAGTTTCATTAATATTATGCCGATCGTAAAAAACGCGCTGCGGCTTAGCCAGCGCGCGCATTGAGCCGTTGCCGCTCCGAGTAGAACGTAAGCCAGCTAGTTAGTAGTTATGCACAGTGATCCCAATTTAAAAAAAAAATATAATAATAAAAAGTTTTAATAATTCAGAAACAAGTGTTACAATATTGTAATATACAATATTGTTTTTTGTAAGTTTATTATTACTTATTTACTTAGTTATTTAGAAAATAAAATGGGTTATTATTAAAATATTTGATTTTCAGTGTTGCAAAATTCCTAATAAGTACGCTGGTTCTAAAGCAAAAAAGAAGTTTTTTTTTTAAGTTAATTTATTGATTTTAATGTCGTAATTAAAGCATTTTAAAAATCCGTGTTGTCTTTAATTGAGCTCCAGTTTTCTAAACCTTGAGGCTTGGACTAAGCATACATTATGTACATAATGTCCTACGATCGGGAAAAAAAAGTTCCGTTCGTCAACAGTAGGAACGAACGGAACTTTTTATTCCCGATCTTCAACAGTGTTAACGATAGCGGTATTACTGATCGGGAATAGTCGAAAAATAGTCCCGTTCGTCAACTCTGTGAACGAATGGGACTTTGTTTCCCGATCGTCAACATTGTTGACGACAAGGTGTTACTCATCGGGAATATTCGACTAGCCCTGCCAGCGTTTTAAATTAATGTCGCTATTGTAGCGGCACGTTGTGTACAAATGAACTAATACAACTTGTTTTTTAATTTTTAGTTTGTTTTTTTGTAGGTTCGTGTTTTTTTTCTTTCTTACGTCTACTTCACAAATGTCAAAGTCGCGATGACATAAAACACCGCTCACGAGCGCGAGTTTGTTTCGGTGTCTCTTCCGAAAAATCCTGTCTTTCGTCTCTCTGCCCTTTGTTCCACATTGCTGTCAAATTTTTTAAAGTGAAAACTTCTTTAGGCGCACTGAGCTATTTTGGTAGGGGAAAATCTTATATGGGTGCGCCTCAAACGACATACTAATGCTAACAGTATATCTGTAGCTATGAGTATGAGACGTGTTGCGCTTGGTCAGCAGTGAAGGCATATATTATATTTTAATTAACATATTAGGTTGGGGAAAAAGTCTTTTCGCATTATACTCGTAGTATGTATGAACTTGTACTAAAATCTCTTTGGCTATACTATTTGTATCTGGCTGGTTTTGGTATCATTGAAAGTTTAAATTTTATAGAACATAATTCCAAATTCAAATTAGGAAAATGTGTGATTTTCATTTGTTTTTCGTACTGTCAAGATGAGTGTATCTAATGAAGAAATTCGATACATTTAAAAAAAGCGAAGTATTCCCATCGTATTATTCGCGGAAATATACGGAAGTATTGAGTAATATGTATTGAGTAATATTCGGAATTATTCGCCGAGAAGAATAATTAAGGCTAGTGCAGACTGGCGCGATATCGCGGGTGTGATGTGACACTAGTAGCACAATTTCTATGTCACTGCCTGTCGCGCCCGCGATATCGCGCGAGTCTGTACGAGCTTTTACAAGGAATATCTAACTAAGTACATGTTCGGTCACTCAAACTCAAAAACTCAAACTCAAAACATTTATTTCAATTAAACTTATTACAGGCACTTTTGAATTGTCAAACAGTCGGTCAGTTAGTCAGAAAGTTGAAGCTATTTGCCCATTTCAAAACGCATGGAGTAGTCTCGGGGCGATGTGCCACTGCCAGTTATTCCATTCATAAAACTGAGTACCTAAGTACCTATATCTAATACCTACGATTTGAAAACTTCCCAATATTTCTTTCATCTACTTAGATAAGTACTTACGTAATATGTTTTTGTATGCAGTTTAGGTGTGAACCATTTATTTTGCGAGAATACCTACTATGTACAGACGTCAGCACATCAAGCTACTACAATCTGTCAGATTTATTTAATAGATTTTCAACTTTATCTCTACAGTATAAGGTTCAAGGTTGATTGGGAAAAATTGACAGTTTCGGGTAGCTTGACTTGCTGGCGTCTCGTCTGTACCTACATATAGAGGTAAATACATAGATAAGTAGTTACTAAGTTATGCTTATATATAGCGAGGTACCTAATAAAACGGTAACTATTATAATAAGTATTTCAATTGTTTCCGTAGGTGCTTATGAGTAAGCTTATTGTACCTTTATGGTAAAACCTCGTCGTAATAATGTACATAGCTACTACTACTTACCTACCTACCTAATTACTTTTATTTTTCCGTCGTAAACCAAAAACATTTTTACGTAATAAACTAAGCTTGTATCTCTTTAAAACATCCGCACAAAATCGGCGCTTTTTATACTCAACTCAACCATATAAAAATAAAATAATAAGTACCTATCTAGTCACAAGTAGATAACTAGGTACCTACTTAAGCGGAAATATTCCCGTCCGCATAGTACCTAAGGCATCGAATAATACTTTTTAGGGTTCCGTAGCCAAACGGCAAAAAACGGAACCCTTATGGATTCGTCATGTCTGTCTGTCTGTCCGTTCGTATGTCACAGCTACTGTTTTCCGAAACTATAAGAACTTTATTGTTAAAACTTGGTAAATAGATGTATTCTGTGAACCGCATTTCGATTTTCACACAAAAATAGAAAAATACAATAAATTTTGGGGGTTCCCCATACTTAGAACTGAAACTAATTTTTTTTTCATCAAACATTACGAGTGGGTTATCCGTGGATAGGTCTTCAAAAATGATATTGAGGTTACTAATATATTTTTCTTCTAAACTGAACAGTTTGCGCGAGAGACACTTCCAAAGTGGTTAAATGTGTGCCCCCCCCCTGTAACTTTTAAAATAATAGAATGATAAAACTAAAAAAATATATATGATGTACATTACCATGTAAACTTCCACCGAAAATTGGTTTGAACGAGATCTAGTAAGTAGTTTTTTTTAATACGTCATAAATCGTAAACCGCAATTTACCTTTCATTCAATCAATTCAAATATTTAAAAAAAATAAACCATGTCTCTAAATAGCACAGTTTTTTCAGAAAGCATCAACATCATGTACGGAACGCTCGGTGCGTCCGACTTGCTCTTGACCGTTTTTTTTGTTGATTTTATGAATGAAGGGCAGCGGGCCGATACGTGCAAGCGAGCAGTATCGACGACTACAGCTTTTACCCGCTAGAGGGCCTAATGCCAGTGACTATATTACTACTACTACACGGTTCATTCATATAACTGAGTATAATACGATTTGAAAACTTCCGAATATTTCTTTTCATCTACTAAGATATGTACCTACTTAAGTAATAAGTTTTTGTATGCAGTTTAGGTGTGAACGGGATAGAGAGGTAAAAACATAATAGGAAGATAATGAGATGAGTTTATAAAATAGTTATATTATATTAGGTATCTATCTACCTACTAAAGAGTAGGTAATTCTAATCGTTATAATATTATTTAAAGTGCTTCTATAATATGTACCTACTTATTTGAACTATTAATTTCGGTTATACACTATTCTACAAAGAAAGTTTTTTTTTTGTAATACGTCCTCGTAAAAAAGTACCCTACCTACTTCGGTAAGTACGTACTTACCTAATTATTTAATTACATTTAGAAGTAAACTAAACTTGTACTTAAATTCCGCACAAAATCGACACATTCTATAAACTCAACCAAAAAAAATAAAATAATAAGTAGTCACAAGTAGATAACTACTTACGCTCAAATATTCCCGCATAGTAGGTATAGGTACGTAGGCATCGAATAATACTTTGTTGATTTTATCAATGAACGGCTGCGGGCCGATACGTTTAGGCGAGCAGTAGCGTCGCCGAGCGTACAGCTATTCGTCGCTAGATGGCGTTAATGCCAATGACTTCATATTACTACGCCTTACCGCCGTACCGCCACTCTCAAATCTATCTCCTATACAGAGCCCTAATAGGCTGTTTAACAGCATTATAATACAAATTACAATTGTAATCTCACAATTTATTTATATGTAGTTATGTGTACTAAAGCATATTAAAAACAAATGTTAAAATAAGATTAACAGTAGTAACTTGTATTGTGTCAGGCAGTCTGATTAAATATTCTGAATTGTAAAGACGTCCCGTTTTATTTACTTTAGACCCCTTCTGTCATATTTACATAGAAGTACGAAAATAATCTTAATGCTGAATATTGACTGAATAACTGAATTTGAACACTGACATTAACTAGCCAACTATGTCAGCTTGAAGTTTCCAGAAACGCTTTTATGCAGTGATTATTCTGCCAATCTGTGTTGCTTGGGTTCTCCTTCTTATCTCCGCTACATATAGATAGTCTTCTTTTACACACAGGTTTTACCTTATATCTGTAGATTTCTTTTTACGCAAACATTTCATCTAGCTAGCTACATACAATGTTACAAACGACATACATGATTATTTTCATATTTCTGTTTATTCGTCAGTTAAAGAAAAAAAAAAAGTAGATAGCAACACATTTAGAAGGGGTGTCTGGTCTTGTGGTGGTGCGGGCCCGGGTCGTCGCGGGGCGGGCGGCAGCGCGGGCACGGGTCTCGCGGCGTGCGGCGGGGCGGGCGCGGGGCGCGGGGCGGGCGCGGGACGCGGGGTGTGCCGTGGGGCGGGCGCGGGGCGCGGGGCGGGCGTGCGGTGGGGCGGGCGCGGGGCGCGGGGCGGGCGTGGGACGCGAGGCGTGCGGCGGGGTGGGCGCGGGACGCGGGGCGTGCGGCGGTGCGGGCGCGGGGTGCGGGGCGGGCGCGGGACGCGGGGCGTGCGGCGGGGCTGGCGCGGGGCGCGGGGCGGGCGCGGGACATGCGGCGAGGCGGGTGCGGGACGCGGGGCGTGCGGCGGGGCGGGCGCGGGGCAGGCGCGGGGCGTACGGCGAGGCGGGCGCGGGGTGCGGGGCGGGCGCGGGACGCGGGGCGTGCGGTGGGGTGGGCGCGGGACGCGGGGCGGGCGCGGGGCAGGTGCGGGGCGTGCGGCGGGGCGGGCGCGGGGTGCGGGGCGGGCGCGGGACGCGGGGCGTGCGGTGGGGTGGGCGCGGGACGCGGGGCGGGCGCGGGGCGCGCAGCTCGCACAGCGCGCGCCAGCCGCCAGCAACGCCGCCCCGCGCCGCACGCGCGCCGCCAGCCCGTGCTCCGACGCCGACCTACAGCGGGACACCGACCGCCTCGATCACTGAGCTCCGACACGCTACGTCTACCGTTTGTCTAAACTACGACTCTATCGAGCGGATTACCCTTCTATCGATATCCAGCATTTCAGGATCGCGAGTTCGTACGCAGTTCTGTGCAGACGGCGGGCACTGTTCGGGCGTGGCGGTAGGTGGACGTGAGGGCTCACCTGGCTTCTTCGATCTGCGAGTTTAGCGTGAGGTAGTCGGGGCTGTCCTGCCGGCTGTGGCGCGTGCCGCCGTTCGCGTACGTCATCTGCATAACAAACATACACTTTCTGAACTATTTAACAATGCTAGTGGGCAAACACCGGAAATCCCTAAACTGGAAGCCCGGAAATCTAACATAATTTCACTTTTTTACATTTTCAGGCAAATATATAGTGCGTTCAGGCTCAGAATGTCCGTTTCCCAAAATGTCCCTCGGTTTCAAATAGTCCCTTTCCCGAAATGTCCCCTCCCCATAATGTCCATTTCCCAGAAGGTCCCTTTCCCGATAAGTTCATTTCCCAAAATGCCCCCTTCCCCAAATGTCCCTTTCCCGAAATTACCCTTTTTAAAAATGTCCCTTTTCTACGACAGCTGCACGTCTAAACTAGCAATATTTAAATAACATAACCCAAGTAGTCAATCAACTTTTATTCACATATAATATAAAACCAAAACGAAAACAAACAGTCAAAAGCCTTTTAATTACATACCTACTTATAAATCAAAACGTCAAAAGCCAATAATGATTGGCTATAGGATAATTAATAATTAATTATGCCGAAATGTCCCCACATTTCGGGAAAGGGACTATTTGAAACCGAGGGACATTTTGGGAAAGTGACATTCTGAGCCTGAACGCCGAAGAGAAGCACACGTGCCGCCATGGATAAGACGCAAAAAGTGCCGCATCTCATCCCAGTCCGCTGACTCGTATCGCCACACTCGTCTCGTGCCTCTAGGGGAGTGCCTCATCTGGGGGAGAGCAGGTCGATACGGATTTCACCAGAGAGTGGTCAGACGTTCCCAGTGGGGCCGAGACCGATACTGAATTATTGTCCGGATCAGATGCCAGCAGAAGGTCTAAACAATTGGGTGTATGGCCGTCAACATCGGGTACCCGCATTGCCACGTTCACCATCTGGATTAGATCTAACGTAATAGCAAATTTGCGCACCTCTAACCCAGCGCATGGTCAGTTTTTTGGTACGGGAACAACTATTCTTTATGATGGGCATTGAAGTCCCCCAGAAAAATGAGCAACGCTGTTGGGTACCGTTGTTGGGCAACGTCAGTCGTCTCCACGAGGAAATTAAAGAGCGTTGTTGTATCCTGGTCACCGCTGTGCGATCGGTAGACGCCGATGTTGAGAGATTTCTCCACGCATATGGCAGAAAAACCCGATTTCTCAAAGCAACGGAGTCGACGACAACAAATGTCATCGCGGACGTACACAGACCCCAGCTTGCTTCTTGAACTTGATCAAGAGAGTAACCCGGGTAGTTGAGGTACGCCACGTCCGACGGGGTTGTTATCTTCGTCTCCGTTAGGAAAAACAGGTGCGGCTTCTCGGTCTCAAGGTGGTGATGGACCGGATGTACATACCTGCGCGGCGTGCGGCACCAGGTTGTCCAGCAGCGCCTGCACGGCGGCGCGAGTGCTGGGCGCCAGCAGCTCCTCCGGCTGCGTCACGATGTGTTTAGGAATGTGAGCGCCGCATAAAAACTGTGCTACTTCTTCGCTAAAATGATTGCAGTTGTGCTCCAGCAGGTTATACGCCGAAGGACTGAAATAAAACACAAATAATATTTCAAAATTAAAAATAAACAATTCTTTAATTTTTTAACCGACTTCCAAAAAGGAGGAGGTTATATGTTCGGCTGTTTGTTTACCGATATCTCCGTCAATTATGGGCCAATTTTGAAATTATTTTTTTATTTGAAAGAGTATGCTCCTGAGGTGGTCCCATTGTCACCAAGTCACAATCTGATGAGTGGATCCTGTGGAAATCGAGAGAAATCCTCAAATTTTTAGGCACACCTATAGCAATTTAAGTTTTTTTTATAGCAACTCGTGCATTTGCTTTCAGAAGGCACCATTTGGTGAGTGGAACTGATGATGAAGACCACACATGGCCACCGGAACTAAACTAACCGGTTTTCATTGTACGAAACCCACCTTCTGCCCACATGATGACCGAATCTAACTGAGTAAATCCTGACGATCCGCAAAATATATATATAACTAGCTTCTGCCCGCGACTTCGTTCGCGTGGAAGTCGCAAGACACACATACATTTTTATAGAAAACTACCTCGTAGGTCTATTGGTCGCAAGTGCTTCTTTTGGGCATGAGGTCCTGGGTTCGATTTTCTGATCACGCAAAGTGTTATTGGGTTTACCATCTGGAATTTCTCAGGTACAGTACGAAGTCTAAATTTGTGCCCGGTTAGTCTCGCTCCCTATTACATGGGACCTTAACATAACTGGGTTTACTGTAGGTAGGTACACCTCTGCCTAACTTTTCCGGGAATTTAGACGTGATGCTGTGTTAGTTTTATAAAACATAAATACATACAAAAACTCACGCTTTCTTCCCATGATGGTAGGCAGAAACTATAGAACGCCAACCTGTACGCTACTTACATTCTCTTTTTGCTTCGTTTACGTTCATACATCTGGTCATATACGCACGCCTGTTCACGTTCAGAATACTACGCACTTGACCTTTCTGAAGAACATCACCAATTAGGTCACTATATGTCCTAGGGCGTTCCACTCACAACTGCCTTGTAAATTCCTTTTGTTAGTCGCCTTTCATTAATACTTTCAACATGACCAAACCATCTAAGCATAATCTTTAAAAAAAATGCCCCTACATCTTCTTTTAAACCACACCGTTGCCTTATCACATAATTTAACACATTTTTCAGCCTATCATTCATAGTAACGCCACACATGCTTTGCAAGGAACACATTTCCACAGCTTTGATTCTACTTTCATGCTTCTTTTGCCAACTTAACCCAACATTCACTTCCATGCATAAGCGTGGGTACCAGCACACCATTGTGAACAGCCAGTCTAGCCTTTTTGGGCATCAACTGGTTCGTCACAATCACATGTAGAAAATAATTCACTTTATTTCCCGCATTTACTCTTTATAAAACTTCCCTTTATACTACTTTTGTAATTATGGTCTCAATAGCCAAAATATACAGAGACTCAGGACTGGTGACGCGTGAGCAAGCGACGTATAGTTCTCCGTGTCAGAAGCAGTTACTCCTGAGATCGACTCCGCAGACGTCAGTAGTAACATCCCACTGCTTTCCAAGTTCTTCGTTTTTAGTGAATTAATGAACTCCTGCTTATAAAAAGTAAGTATTAGGTACTACCTAATGTCACAAAACTGATACACTGACTGATGCATTCTTACAGATTATTCCTGACGAACGACTATCACTAAAATAATATAACAGTAAATTATGCAGAACAGATGGCCGATAGGGCCGAAAGTTTCTGGAGTGGCGACCGCGTACCCGGAAGGCCGCTCACAAGGTGGACCGATGACTTTGTGAAGGCCGCAGGAATCCACTGGATTCGGAAAGTACATAACTGGTCGAAGTGGCGATGTTTGGGGAAGGCTAATGAAAAAGTCCGATAATCGTTAATTTGTAGTATTATGATAATACTACTTTTTCCTTTACTTGTACTGTGAGACTTTGCTTTGTGCCATATGATTCTAGGTCAACGGGAAGTACCCTATAGGTTTTGATTAATTTGCGAGTATCAAAATATGTCGCGTTGTATGGCCGTAGTTTTTAATGCGTTTACTTAATAATAATAATAAAGCCATTTATTTCCCAAAATTATAACATTACACTTTAACTTTAACATATTCCTTAAATATCTATTTCATGCAAATAACAAAAACACATGCAACAAAATAAATTAACTAAATGTAACAAATAAAATTACATATTCAATTTAAGTTCTGACGTTAAAATAATGTACTTAATTATCTAACGTTTGAATTAACTATATACATATTTTTATTTTATTTAGTATCATTCATTACCATTTATTTACCGATACATTATTTTAAATTAGCAAATAACAACTAATAAATTCAAATCTTGTTAAAAAATTAAAATTATGCTAAACAAATAAAAATTAAATTAATTAACAACAATTGATCCGATTATATAGATTAACGTTATCAGTATAGTATAATTCAAATAATAATATAATAACAATTAGATCAAATTAGATTTTTAGTTTTGGGGTACCCAGTTTTGGGCAAAGGCCTCCTCCATGCATTTCCATAATTTCCTATCTTTGGCGATCCTGGTCCAAGTGGGTCCCGCAACTCGCGCGACGTCGTCGCCCCAACGGCGCACTATGGAAAATGGTAGAACAAGCGCATATCAAAAATGCTTTTTACGAATATCATAATTTGGCTAATATGGCTATTCTTTTAGGTTTTCTAATATTCAAATTATAATATTCATTACGATTTTTTTTCTTAATACGCGATTTTTTTTTTTTTTTCTTAGTTAGAAATACATAGAAGACAGAAGTGCCAAACTCAAGTCTTTGCGTATACATGTTTCAATACCATATTGTGAAAAAAATACTTGGTACAGATATGCAGTATTATACATTTTTAGAAAGGTTATTTTATGCTTTTTGCGATACAGCTTAATGATTTTAAAAGTAAAGAAAAATATTTCAGTAATTACTTAAAAAGTGACACATGTTTTTCACTTGTATGTTTTTTCGTCGAAGGTTTTCAGTATTACCCACGTTTGCCCAAGCGCTACTTTTTGTGTCGACTAGTAGTCTAACTATTCATAAATAGAATGCAAAAAAAATCAGCTGCGGATATTTGCGGTTTTAGAAGATATGAGAAAAAAACTGATAAAAGTCAGAACCCGAAAATTAGTATCTTTTGCGGTTTACCGCTGACACCATTCACATGAACAATATAGAACTTTTTGGATATTTTCTTCATTATTTCGTGATAACAAAGGGACCTTATCAAATTTGCACTCGGTTTGCGTGGGAAATTACAAGATAATAATGATGTAGGTACCAATTCGATATTGTAAAATGAGTATTTAAAGGGAAGCAAAAACTATTCGAACCATCTACATCAGTGTAACTTCAAGTGAAGCAAATCTCATCTACGCCTATTATTTCTGCAGATTGTGAAGTGTTAAAATGTCTTCCTTCAGCTGTACCAAACGAGACTTCATAATCCTCTATATAGAGGGCGGCAAGACCATGGAATCATTATCCAAAGTTTTAGTGGAAAAGCTGAATGTTTCTGAAAACAACTTGTGTTTTATAATTAGTGACATACAAAGGCACATTCTTCCTATTTTCAACAAACGCTGGGCCCTGGCATCTCGGAAAAAAGAAACATTTTTACAGAAGTATTGTACTTGGTTGGACTCAAGGTATTCGTTAAATTTACCGGATTCTGAACAATATTCTACGCCATCAACATCTGGCCAACGAGGACGAGCATGCGTGGCTTATGGAGACTCCTCAGAATCTACCAAGAAGAGGAAAAACACTCTTCTACTCCAAGACTATGGCTTCGAGCATATAAAAAACGCCTATCTGCAGGGACTACGGGCTTTACGTGAGTACACAGAAGCTCATCTTGTCGAAGAATTAAGAACCGCTGACACTCAAAAGAAATTAGATATCTCAAGTAAGTGGAACGACTCAGACCAGATGAAGATTCTTTCCGATACGGAAGCATTGAGTGCTTTTATAGATTTAGATCTAACAAAAGCACAATATATGTACCTGAAAAACTTAACCAACGAACGAAAGTGTTGTATATTCCCGCCTTACTACAAAATACAAGAAATAAAAAGATCCTTATTATATTGATATTTGTGCCAAATTTCATCACGATACAACAAAAATTCATGAAGTTACAGATTTTTGATCCGATACCGACCTATATTTTCCATAGTGCGGCGACGCGGGCGACCCCGACGGCGTGCTTCGCCGCGCGGCCACCAGTGCAGCACACGCTCGCTCCAACGTCCGTCGTCCGCGCGCGCCGCGTGACCTGCCCATCGCCATTTAAGCCTACAGGCTAAGTCTGCTACGTCTATCAGTTTGGTGATCATTCTGATTTGAGAGTTTCGAATTCGGTCTCGCAGTTTCAATCCCAACATACTTCGTTCGACGGCCCGCTGGAAGACTTGGAGTTTGATGAGTACTTCTTTTGTTAGTGCCCAGCTCTGGCATCCGTAGAGTAGTGTGGGAGACACGACAGTTTCAAATGCTTTTTTCTTTAATTTGATCGAGAGCTTAGATTTGAAAATGTGCTTTAATGACCAATATCTTTTCCAAGCAAGTTTTATTGTACGCTCTACTTCGCCTGCAGTTTGCTCATTAAACGTGATTCTCTGACCTAAATATACATAATCTTCCACGTATTCTATTTGCCTTGATGCTATTTTTACTGGTATGTTTTCTCCGTTGGTCATTATGCGAGTTTTCTCCAGATTCATAGTCAATCCACATTTCCTACTCTCTTTATCTAAAGATTGCAGCATGTATTCTAGGTGTGTGTGGTTGTCGCAGATTAGTACGATGTCATCTGCGAAGCGTAAGTGATTCAATGTTTCTCCATTAATGTTGATCCCCACAAAGTCCCATTCTAAGTGACGGAAAATGGTCTCGAGAAGAGCAGTAAAAAGGTTCGGTGATATCGGGTCACCTTGTCGGACTCCACGTTGTACTTCGAAAGGTCTTCCTTGTCTCTAATTTAACTTTCGCTTTACCCCTTTTATAAATTTCCTTTAATATTTTTATATACTTTTGTGGCACTCCTTGTTGGTCTAAGGCTTTCCACAGAGCCAAGTGTCCTATTGAGTCAAATGCTTTCGAATAATCAACGAAAGCAATGTAGAGCCTTTTCCTGTATTCTTCGTACTTTTCGATGATTTGTGTCACAGTAAATATATGATCGACTGTAGAGAACCTGGGGCGGAATCCAGCTTGTTCTTTAGGTTGATTGAATTCCAGAGTCGGCATAATTCTTTTTAGCAATACTTGTGTGAATACTTTGTATGTTGTCTGTAATAAGCTGATTGGCCTATAATTTCCGATATCCTCAGGATTTCCTTTCTTGTACAGTAACGTTATGATTGATGTCTCCCATTCGGTAGGTATGTTTTCATATGCTAAGATATTATTGAACAATTTCGTAATAATAGGGGACAGTGGTTCAATTAGAGTTTTAAGTACATCATTGGTAACCCCATCTTCTCCCGGGCTCTTTAAGGATTTAAGAGACGAAATTGCATTGACTATTTCACTTTCCATAAATATTGGCACTTCTATGTTTACCTCATCGAGTCTCAATGTTGTAAAAGTGTTGTTAATTCCGTCTCTACGTTGGTATAAATCTTCATAAAACTCTGTAGCAGTCTCCACTAGCTCTTTTCTATTGGAAGTAGTTCGTCCGTCTTTGGATTTTAGAGAAGGAATCGATTTTCGCACATCTTTTAGACGTTGTTGTCCCTTTTTTACTGAACTATTAAAAAATATACTAAAAATAATTGAGGAAGAGTTATCTTCCTCAATTATTTTTAGTCTATTTGTGTGTTTCTTTCTCTTTAGCTTTCTCTTAATTGTTCTATACAGCTTGGTGAGTTCCTTCTTTTCGGGTTTCGTTTTCATTTTCTTTCCTTTTAAGAATGTTCTACGTTCTATTAGTTTGGCAATATCTCGCGAAATATCTGTTTCGGGTGTTGGTTTCTTAGAGTTCTTGTTTGATGATGTAGTCACATTCTTAATAGTTTTTATAATTGAAGAGTAACATTCCTGTACGTCAACAGTATCAATCACAGATGCAGACGCCTCAATAAATTTGGTTTTGAGTATTTCTTTTTCCAATTGTGTCAAGGCGCAGACTGTACCCTTGAAAGATTTTCTTGCGTTTACTTAGATTCTTAGAAGTTTGTTTTTTGAGCTCCAGGAAACCGAACAACAGGTGTTTGAAATGAATTTCAACTTTATACCTCCATGCGTTCCTGAGAAAAAGGGTCTTCACTGACAGACAGACGGACGGACGGGCGAACAACGAATCCATCCTATAAGGGTTCCGTTTTTTCCTTTTGACGTAGGTACGGAACCCAAAAAAGTAAGTTGGAATCTCATTTCCGACGATATGTATGGGAAAAGATTTTTGCGATTTCAGACTCATCTAGTACTCAAGCCTCAGTTTCTACTAATAGAGTGTTTGATCCTCATATGAAACAGGATCTATTGGCACCATGTTTATTTTTTAATGAAAATTGTCTTTTATTGATGACTGTACATTTTAATCAAAACCTATGTCTGCAGATGAAATTGTCTCAAAAAGTTATAGATAGTCTCCTAAGACCGATTTCACGTAGCTACAACGGTTAAGATACCTTTACTGACTCATCACAATAATCCACTCTGTTTAGTCATGATCATTGACAGCTTAGCCCCATAAATATATAGCGTGATGATAAAATTTATAAATGTTCTAACCATTTGGCTCGTATTTTTACAATGTACTATAAACTATAGCTGTAAACAAACATAATGCAATATTGCTCATCCCCCATAGCAAATAGCGCGTTAATAATGTAGCCTACCGACTGACCAGGCTTCTATGGAATATGTATGCAAAATTCGAACAGAATCTATCCAGTAGAATTTGCGTGATGCTCTAACATACATAGAGGAATACAAACATAATGCAATATTACTGATCCCCCATGGCAAATAGCATGATAATATATAGCCTATCAATTGACCAGGCTTCAATGGAATGTGTATGCAAAATTTGAACAGAATCTGTCTAGTAGAATTTAGGTGATGCTCTAACATACATACAGACAAACAGACAAAAATTCTAAAAATTATATTTTCGGCATTGGAATCGATCCCAGACCTCGTAGCAATTATTTTTTCTCAAAAATATTCAATGTACATTTTTGACTTCTCAGTCAAAAATGTACATTGAATATTTTTGAGAAAAATAAAAAATTAAAATTTAATCACTAAATTACCTAAATGTCATAAATATTACAATCAATAATATACAAAAGACTTAAAACCGTTTTCAATAAAAGTCCTGAATTAAAATTATTACATGTTTATTTATCAACAACGTTTATTTAAGGTTAGTTTTCAATTTGTTTATTGCTCTATTTACAACCTCATCTAACCCAAATAATTCACCAAGAATAGAGGGAATCTGGCGCTCGGCGGCCGCTGCCGCGGCACTGGTATCTGACGCATTCCCATCGATTTTAAATAGGTATTGATTCTACGTTTGAAATAAAAATAATCTAATTGCCCGGGCATTTTTTATATTGTCCTAATAACCACTGGACCATAACATATGGAGAAGAAGAATACACAAAAAATTATAAATATTGAGGTCTTTCGATGTCACTTTTGTAGATAATTCGATTTAAAAAAAAATACAGACGACTTGAGAACCTCCTCCTTTTTGTGAAGTAAAAAGGAGGAGGTTCTCATCTGTATTTTTTTTTTTTTTTTTTTTTTTTAATATTTGTTACTTCAGAACTCCGTCGTTTATGAACCGATTTGGATTTATTTTTTTTTATTTGAAATGATATACTTCCAGATTGGTCCCATTTTTATTAAAATCCAGTTCTGATGTTGGGATCCATGAGTAATAGAGGGAACTCCTCAAATATTATAGGCATACATATAGCGATTTTTATATTTTCATCAACAAGGCAATCATTTACATTCAGAAAGTATAATTTGGTGAAGTGGAACTGATGAAGAAGGCCACAGATGGCCACCGGAACTTCTCAATGATTAGTATTTCACGGGTGGCGATGAGATATCTGGATTAAGATAGATAAGCGAAGCAAAATTAAATAAATATTTCTGATCAAAATGGTACCATCAAACTGATCTGATGATGAAGCCGGAAGGTAAGCACTGGAACTCCGTAATAAAACAATGTATAATGCCCTAAACAAAAATACAAAACCAAAGACACCGACTTCCGAAATTAAATTAAATATAATATTTAAATGTGGGTGTACACAGGTACACCTCTGCCCAACCCTTCGAAGAAACAAGGCGTAATGTTATGTTATGTGCTTCCGAAATTAAAGTTATTTTTCACTTTTTAGTGTTTTTGTTGGAAGTCGGTTGTTTTTTTTTGTAAAAAAGTTTTTTGATTTTATTTTCATTTGATTCGGAATAATACCTACACATTATACAATAATACAATAGGTACTTAAGACACATGACTTTATTTCATGCAAAATTATGAGATTTAATTATTATAGTACTCGATATTATGACAAAATAGTTTTAGAAGTAAAGACAATGATGTAAAACAAAAAAAAATCGAATTTTTGAACATTAAGTTTACTGAATTATAAAGCAAACGTGTTATGGATAATGATTTTCGGACAAACAACTTTAGGAGAAGAAAGGGAGTACCTCTCTAAAATGCAGGTTAGTAGTTTATAAAATTATATTTCCATTTCGCTTTATAATCCTGGGACTGTCCCCAGTCTTCCCAATCTTTAATTACCCGAGTGCAGCTAGGGCGAGCCATAACTTTATAAAATGCGTGGAAGCTGAGCTTGCATAGCGAGTTATCACTCATCCTGACCTGTATGTGGTGGTGGAGAGTCCCTGCAAGTAGTCCACGAACACCTGGAACGGCACGAAGGTCTGTCCGAGCTGCTCCACGCGGTGCGGCGCGCCCAGCTGAGTGCCGCCCTGCAATCGACAACATTGACGAATGAAAAACACTTATTCGCGGTATTCCTTGTGTGGTTTTTCTGGATGACATTTGCACAACGGGGGCGAATGATAAGGAACACATTAGTAATTTACGAGCTGTACTCGAAAGGTTGCGCGAGGCGGGTTTAACAGTTAAGTTAAGTAAGTGTAGCTTTTTAAAAGACAGTGTAAAATATTTAGGTTTTGTTATTGACAAAATGGGTTTACGGCCAGATACTGCGAAATTGGATGCTATTTCCAGCGCACCCTACCCAGAAAATATAACTCAACTTAAAAGTTTTTTGGGAATGTTAAATTATTACGGCAAATTCATTAGTAATTTGAGCACATTGTTGTATCCTTTACATAATTTACTTAAAAAAGATGTTCGCTGGAAATGGGATGCCAGTTGTGAGCAGGCGTGCAGAAGCTAAGCGAGTTCTCCTGGGCGAGCGCGTTTTAGCTCATTATGAGGAGGGGCGGCCGCTCGTGCTCGCGGTGGACAGCAGTTTGTATGGGCGCAGTGTTGGCACACCGCTATTCCGATGGCAGCGAGCGCCCGGTTAGCTGTGTCTCGCACACTAAACGCGGCCGAGCGGGGTTACAGTCAACTCGATAAGGAGGCGCTCGCGATAATGTTTGGTATAACAAAGCACCATCAATACTTGTTCGGTAGGAGTTTTATATTACGCACGGACCATCAGCCATTGACGCACATTTTTGGTGCTAAAGGTGGCATTCCACAGACCGCTGCCAGCCGGCTACAGCGATGGGCGGCGCGCTTGGCCGCATACGACTTCACTGTAGAATTTGTCCGCTCGGCTGATAATGGGCCGGCCGATGCTATATCGAGGCTACCGCTACCTCAGGAGGGTCACTTAGTGGACGCAGTCACTTACATAAATTTAATAGAGGAAACAATTCCAATTAGCTTTAAGGATATTGCTAAGGAGACGGAGAAAGATAAATTGTTATGCAAGATTAAAGGTTATGTCACTTTTGGTTGGCCGTTGACAGTGTCGGATACTGAGAAACCATATTGTGCAAGGAAACAGGATTTAGCTATAGAATTGGGTTGCCTCATCTATAAATACAGGATCGTTATACCGAACGCGTTACAAAAACTAATTTTAGATGAAATTCACGATGGGCACTTAGGAATGAATAAAATGAACAATTTGTCAAGGAATTATATGTATTGGCCCAGTCTAGATAGGGACATAGAGGACGTTTGTCGCGCGTGCGGCGGCGGCGTGCCGCTCCGTGTGTGACGCGCCGTCGCACGCGCCACTACACCCCTGGGACTTTCCGCTGCATCCGTGGCAGCGAGTACATGCAGACTTTGGAGATTGTGGGGGAAAACGGTATTTAATTATGGTGGACGCAAACTCGAAATGGATAGAAGCTATTGCTATGAGTAGAACGGACGCGCAGGCGACTATCACAGCAATGAGAACAATTTTTGCCCGCTTCGGCTTACCGTCATTACTCGTCACTGACAACAGCCCACCATTTTTCTCACACGAATTTAAAACGTTTTGTATTAAAAATTGTATAAAACACGTGACCACAGCTCCTTACAGACCGCAGGGAAACGGTGCAGCAGAAAATGCGGTAAAAACAGTTAAGAAAGCGATCAAACGTGCTTAGTACGAGGGCGAGGACGTCGCCACGGCACTTTGTAAGTTTTTGTTCCAGTATCGTAACTGTCAACATGCAACCACTGGTGTCTCCCCTGCGGTGGCGTTGCAAGGGCGTAGGCTCCGCGGGCGTCTCGATACGCTTCGGCCCGACGTGTCGGCGGTAGTGCGCGCCGCGCAGGAGCAACAAGTGACCGCTGCGGGCGGCACGACGCGCACACAGGCGCTAGGTGACGCGGTGCTGGCCCGCGACTACAGCGCGAGGGGGGACAAGTGGTTGTCAGGAACAATAGTCGAACAGACTGGACCGGTCTCGTACAAAGTAGACGTTGGACGTGGTGTCGATTGGCGTAGACATGTCGATCAAATTGCCACCATGCGCCCCCCGCGCAGACTGCGCGCGCCTCCGCGCCGACAGCGCGCCACCACGCGCCCCCTGTACGTGCCGCAGCGCCACCGCCACGGTTCGCGACACCCCCCCCCCCGGGGCTGCGCAATACCGGCCGCAAACCAAAGCTGTGGCAGCTCAGCGCACCGCCGACGCCGCTTCCCGCCGCTCGCTGGCGGGTCCAGCGATGGCAGAGCGCGAACGGCCAGCAAGTGCCGGCTCAATATACGGGTCGGCACCCATGCCGCCCATGGTGCCCGCCTCACCGGCACCGCCCCGGACATCGGCCTACGACTCGCCCGCTGTGCTGTCGACATGCTCCTCACGTGCGGGGTCGAGCATGTCGTTGGCATCCGTGGGCTCGGCCGCATCTGGTGGCCCACAGGGCTCGCACATAGGGCCTTTGTTCTTCCTAATCTTTATTAATGATTTGGCAAGTAAAATAGAATGTAATTTTAATATGTACGCCGATGATCTAAAATTGTACCAAACAGTAAACTGTGCTGAAGACTCAAAAAAACTGCAAACTGAAATCGATAAAGTATCCAGATGGTGTATCGATAACCACATGATTGTAAATGTTAATAAATGTAAGCATATTAAATCTACAAGAAAGAGACGCCCCACTAACGCAATTTACTCAATTAACAGTGTAGCCCTGGAAGAGGTATCTTGCATTCGCGACTTAGGCGTAATTATGGATTGCCAACTTAAGTTTAGACAGAATATAGATAATATAGCTCAGAAAGCCTCGCGTCTGTCGGGTTTTGTTACGCGACAACTCAAAGAATTTAGGGTTCCAAAAGTCACAATACTAGTTTTTAACTGCATCGTTCGCAGTGTGTTGGAATATGGAAGTCAAGTATGGAATCCTACTTATGATGTCTACTCTCGTAAATTGGAGCGAGTTCAAAACCGCTTTCTATACCAACTATCTTATGTTAATAATCAATGTAGAAACCTCCAATCGTATGGATCAAAGTTAGAATACTTCAATATGACCGCTTTATGCTCTAGAAGAAAAGCTGCGGATATTGCATACTTATTTAAGTTGATCAATGCCCACGTAGATTGTGAAAGTTTGCTGGAGAGAATTCAACTTGCTGTTCCACGCCAGAGCAGTCGCCGCGTGCACGGCCACACGCCAGCCACAACAGGCGACCATAGAGGTGGGGTCAGGGTGGTGGTTGACGGGGCGCTATCCGGCGCCCGCCCGGTGCTGGCTGGTGTGCCGCAGGGCAGCTGTGTGTCGCCGGCGTGTTACTCGCGTTACACCGACGACATCCCCACCACTTTCGACGCTACACTCGCGCTGTATGCTGACAACGCCGCGTACATTACTATATCGCTTAATGCGAAGTACGCGGCGGTCAAAATGCAGCGCGCCCTGGAGCTCCTTCCCGAGTGGCTGTCGAAGTGGCGGCTGTCGGTTAACGTAGGTAAGACACCGGCGATAATCACCGGATTCGCGCCTCTCCCGCCACCCTTGAAGCTGCAGGGGGCCGACATCGAGAGGGCACCCCAGGTCAAATACCTGGGTGTGACCATCGACCGTCGGCTCACTATGGGGCCACATGTCTGCAAGGTCGCCGCACGGGGTAGGGTCGCCCGCAACCTGCTCAAACCCGTGCTCTCGTCCCGCATCCCGGCGCGCGTCAAGTTGAGCTTGTACAAGCTGTACGTGCGCCCAATCTTGACGTACGCTGCCCCCGCTTGGTTCACCCTCACATGCGAGTCGCAACAGTCTTGCGTTCAGACCATTGTTGACGCTCCTTGCTTCGTGAGGAACGATGTAATCCAGCGGGACCTCAGGATCGAGAGCCTGGATGAGTTTGTGCGGCGTCTGGTCGGCCCCACGTCAAACAGATTGCGCCCTGGCATACGTGCCCCCCTGACGCGAGAACCCTGCCCCGCGATCTGATAGCGGACGAGTGACTTCTTACACCGGACTGGACGCCTCGGGTAAGCTGCACTCAGGTTACACGCGGCTTACCCGACTCAATTGTACTCTACAGATGACTCATACATCTGTTGCGTGGCATGTTCTAAGTTAATATAGGCACGTCACGTGACTAACAACAGACATCCATTACTACACATGCGACCATACTCACACACGCAGGCGTGGCGCGGGCCACGGTGCGGGTAGACACTGGGCGGTGTTACACAGTACAATGCCGCTCACACACACACGACAGTCCCTTAGCTCGGACCGTGATCGGCGAGCTCTGACATCGAGACGAGCGGGGACTCATCACCTATTCTGTAGGAGCGTCGAGTCGGCACTCACGCCGCTGGTCGCGTTCACTGGGCCTCCCCCGGGTAACCGGGGGTCTCACTTGGTGGGGGTTGACCACCGTGGTGCCGTAAAGAAAGCGGCGCTAACGTATTAGCGTCGCGGCGCCCTTACAGAAACACACTTGCTACTACTCACATGGGCGCGTTTTAATAAACGCTCCTGTCTGCGTCTTTAAAACGCGTCCGCTGCTACTAGCCGCGTTAGGCAGACAAAGTGAGGGGTACGTATTAGCGGGCCACCGTGGACCCTCCGCAGCTGGGGTACAATGTTCCGGTACTGCATGCCACGCCCCCTTCCCCCTTCCGGGGGCGTAGCGACATCCAGATCGATGCGGTCATTCCGATTGTAGCAAGCGTCCCGTCCACAACTCTAATTGTGACATGGATCACGCCTGAATCAAATTACTATTATTAATTATTATATTATCTTGGAAATAAACAATATGAATTTACTTCAGCACCCTCCCGAGCCAACACTACGTCTAACTTACTCCCACGCATATTCACTACTTCATTCATCTCAGCTAATTTAAAAAAATATATTTTTTAAATTATTTAAGAATATCGATGAAAATTGACCATTCCCCCCATATCTCCGAAACTAATGAGCCAAAATTAAAAAAAAAAAATACTGAAAATAGTTCTTTACTAATAGATTACATGAACACCTATAAAAGAAGTCTATGGTCTTAAAATAACATGGTAAATCACTCAATATTGTGCGTACAAACTTACATTTGCAATTGGAATTGTATGAGGGAACAACTACAATGTTAAGTTTGTTCTTGGGATAAATTCATCCCAACTACGGAACCCTTTATTGTTTGTGGTCCGACACGCACTTGGCCGGTTTTTTTTTTTTCGCGTCTACTTATTAGTTTTCAGTACATTGACTTTTTAGTAGATCTCAGCGTACCTAAATAACCGAGACACCATCAAGAACATCAGCAAGATAAATATAAGAGGTGTTCTACGACACTTATTTATCGAAAATAAACTGCGTGATTTCCATGAACAAAAATGTCCAAACTATTTTAATGGGATGAAGCTAGAAAACACGTAGAAATGTGCTATAAGAATAGACGCGGGCGCCGCCCGAGTGGGCGGGCGTAAGGCCACCGGCACATTACTGTGTCGTGTTGTGTCGTGTCGTGGGAGAACCAATCAAACGAATCTATTCAGGACTACGTCAAATCACAACGAGTGTTGATTGGCTAACACTGCGGCAGAAGGCGTCACGACACGACACAACACAACACAGTAATGTAAATCCGGCTTAAGCCTACGTACGCAATGGCGCTCTTTAAAACGCGACTTTTCTTGCCGTGCACTGGATATTCAACGCTCGGCTTAACGGCGTGAGTTGAAAATCCAACTGTGCACTTTTTCAACACGGATGTGAGTTCACAGAGAGCGAGCATCCCTAGGGATGCTCGCTCTCTGTTGGACGCTCGGTTCAACGCCGAGTTGAAAATTCAGACCACGGGCTAACACTCCGCGTTAAATAAAACGCCCGTGCGTTGTGATTAATCTAACGAGAAACGTTTTTGTAACTTACCATCATCTGTGCCTTGAGTACCTATCAGACAAGTAAAACATGGCTACTTTTCATTTTTTTCATTAATTCGTTCACCAAGTAAACATTTAGTGCAGTTACAAGTCTATTTACAGTGGATGTCGTCGAAATATTCGTTCGTTTACAGAAACTCCTCACGTAGCTGTTGATTAAAGTCCCGTTGGCCGATGTGAAGGCGTACTTTGCCAATTCACATCGTCACTTTGGAAATGTTATGTTGATTACGTGCTTTGTTCTGTTGTATGCTTCATACCTATCGTTAGCGAAAGTGTAGTTATTAGCATCCGCCAACATTAGCCTGAGTAGTTGAGCTCTGCCAGAGACGTACCTAAATCAAATCGTTTTTTTTTCTATTTGCAGTTCAAAAAATCGTACTGAATGATTATTACAGAAATTATCATTCAGTAGGATTTTTTGAACTGCGAAACTGCGAACTTTTGAGAGTTGTAATGCTGACTCTAATGATTATAATTCTGTAAAGCTATATTTGTTATGGCCGCGAATCATATTTAGATCAACATACAACCTGTTACTGACCTGCAAATTGCAAAAAACGTAAGGAAATTTGAATTTCGCAGGCTAACTTAGCGCATGCCCCTTAATTTTTTGCACAAAATTCACTCGCTAGACTCAAACTCAAAACCTTTATTTCAATTAAACCTATTACAGGCACTTTTGAATTGTCAAAGAGTGGGTCAATTAGTCAGAAAGTTGCAGCTATTACTAGAGTTTAGGCATATTCATTGCGATGCTATGTTTGTGAGCACCGTTCACGCACACGCCTGGAAATCGAGCGCAGTGATCGTTTAAACAGTTTTAATCCTATAGATCATATTTTTTAAGTTATGTAGGTACGGTTAAGAAATAAAAGTGTGGATTTTTTGTGTATATTCGTTTAGTATATTTATCACAACCAACATAAAAATGGTACAATTTGGTGTTAAATCTAAGTACATTTAGACTTTCAATAACAATGACGCAGATAAGCATTTTACATAAAAACGAGTAGTATGCATATTTAGGTACCTAATTAAATGTTAACCTTCACCGACGTCGATGCAATTTTAATTTCAACAAGGTTCTAACTTTTATTATTTTAACCATATTTTATATTGTTTTTTTGTTAATGTGAGGACTTTATAGGGTTAAAAGACTGTAGATATGTAGACCATTTTTCTATTTTGTTAAGTACCTGGTACTTTGACGGGCCTACGCTGTCCTCTCATACCTATTAACACTGTAATTTAAAAACATTGTAAAAGCTATTTTTTTTTTTAAAGAGTAACCGTGGAGTTTCTTGCCGGCTCTTCTCCATAGGAAACGGCCAATTAGAACCGTGCACTTAGCTTCTGTAGTTTCATAAGTGCCCATGTAGGCATATGTGACATAAAAATATCTTTGTTTTGTTTTGTTTTAATGATGCCTAAGATAAACTTAGAAAGTACAAACAAAATGGTATAAAACGATTATGGGGTCAAAATTAAAATTCAAGATGGCGCCACTTATTTTTTTTTACTTATTTTTTTTTTTGACATGGGTATCATTTCCATGGTTTTCGAGGTAGTTGATAACAAAACTGAGGTTTAAATCAAAACTCAAGCAAGATGACGCCACCGAAAATTTGTAAATTGTACGTCATGGGTATCGTTTTCATGGTTTTCGACGGCGCTGATAACTTTTATGGGGTCAAAATATAAATTCAAGATGGCGCCACCAAGAATTTGCAAATTTTTCGTCATGGGTGTCGTTATCATGGTTTTTGAGGGCGCTGATAACTACTATGGGGTCTAAATCAAAATTCAAGATGGCGCCACCGAGAGTTTGCAAATTTTTCGCCATGGGTATCGTTTTTATGGTTTTTGAGGGCAATGATAACGATTATGGAAAAAACTAAAATTCAAGATGGCGCCACTTATTTTTTTTTACCTTTTGTTTTTTTTCTACATAGGTATCATTTCCATGGTTTTCGAGGTAGTTGATAACAAAACAGGTTTAAATCAAAACTCAAGCAAGATGACGCCACCGACAATTTGCAAAATTTGGTCATGGGTAATCGTTTTCATGGTTTTTGAGGGCGCTGATAACTATTATGGGATCAAAATCAAAATTCAAGATGGCGCCACCAAAAGTTTGCAAATTTTTCGCCATGGGTATTGTTTCCATGGTTTTTGAGGACATTGATAACGATTATGGGGTCAAAATTAAAATTCTAGACGGCGCCACTTATTTTTTTTATTTTTTTATTTCTGTTCGACATGTGTGTCATTTTCATGGTTTTCCAGATAATAAGAATAATAATACTAACACAAAAAAAATACCAAAACAAACGTCAATAACAAACACAATAAACTAATATTATTATCTACTGATAATGTGACGTGAGCGAGCAAGTGCGCTAGCGGACGCGGTGACAAATGACACTGGTTTTACTCGAGACCTTGCCGCACATTAAATTCTGGTACGGGCGCATGAGTTACCTACAGTACAGATTATACCCCGATTTTAGAAAAAAACTTTATAAGTAAATATAAAATGTATGTTTTTTGAAAAAAGATTTCGTACAAAATATTCATTATTAAATTGTCTATCCATTAGTGTCAGTAGCAAAATTAAAATAATGCTTACTTCACGAGGACATGCATGTTATTTCTCGTTTCTATGGTTTCGTTGTAGCGAGATTAATTAAACAACTTCTCCTATTAAAAAAAAAATACCATTCGGAATCTGGATTATTTTATTAGTTGATATTTCTTAAGAAATAACAAGTAGATAGCTCATAAAACTGGACAGAAACCAGCTAGCGTGGCGTTTTGGTCGGGGCCGGGCCGTAATGTAAATATCGGTTTTAACACCCTCAAACCACACATATTCAATATCATTTTAGCCCTCAGAAGCACGAAGAGTGTAGGTTATGATGGTGTTAGTACAAAGATTATTAAAGCTGTCGCTGACATTCTATGTGGCCCACTATGTCATATAATGAACTTGTGTATTTGTGAGGGAATGTTTCCTAATACTCTGAAAAAATCTGTAGTAAAGCCATTACATAAGATTAAGAAACAAGAGAAAGACTACATAATTACAGACCAATATCATTACTACCCATTTTCTCAAAAATATTTGAAAAATATATTTCTCGAGAACTAAGCACATACAGGGTGCCCGGTAATTAATGGATAACCTTAAAATGGGTCATGGTACAACTAATCACCATTCAGAAAAAAAAAATCCATTAAAATGAAAAAACAAGTAGTACCAAAGATATGATTTTTTTAATAATAATCGGTGTTGCTACCCTATTTTACATTTTTGTACACCACGATCACAAATTAAAGAATTCTATCGGTTTTTTATTGTTATAGTAAATTACGTTAACTAAGCTGATAGATAAGCAATAAATAGTATGACTACTATTACACTGTTTTTTTTTTTAAACAACTTGAATGTTTGTTCTGGGGAAAAATTTGTGAAAAATATTCATTTTGACAAAGTTTAAGAATCCACAGCTTAAAAAAAAAGTATGCAAACACAAGTGACCAATTATTTTAAAATATTATGCGCTTAAAGCAGATTTCAAAATGGTATTATTCATTATTGTATCTAATGTAAATTGTGAATTATTGCTATTTGTGCAGAAAAGGGTTGAATTTTGGTTTAACAACAAAATTTGCAATATTGGAAAATTTATTTACATTAAATGTACCTGACTATTGGGGTTTAATAAAAACAATATTTGACATTATTGACACTGTATTCGTTATAAATTGCAATAAATGTTCAAATTGTCGGCCACCCCGTCTGATACAGGCTCTACATCTACGAATAAATGATCTCCTGAACAGTCGCGTGTAGCGTCGTTCACGTATTTTCGATGCGGCTGCCCGGACACGGCTACGTAAATCTTCCAAGGAACGGATCGGCTTTGCGTATACTTCTTCCTTAAGACAGCCCCAGTAAAAAAAAATCAAGTGGATTTAGATCTGGTGAACGTGGGGGCCACAAGATTGGCCCCGGTCGGCCAATCCATCTGTTTGTTATGTGCTATTTAAATATGCACGAACAGATACAGCATAATGTGCAGGACAGCCGTCATTTTGCAACCATTAAGATTCTCTCTCCTCCTCAGGCACCTCTTGCAATAAGTTTCGAAGATCATTTTGAAGGAATTCTAAGTAACTTTGGCCAGTTAGGTTACCCGGTAATTCAAATGGGCCTATTATTTTTACGTTTAGAATTTCAGTGCAATAATTTATTTTAAATTGGTACTGTGACCTTTCTTCACGCATAGCACGAGGGTTCTCTAGTTGCCAGCTATGGAGATTGTGTAAATTCATGTAGCCATCTCTTTAAGTGTTGATTCATCACTCCATAGAATTTTATTAAAAAACTGCGGGTCTTCTTCCATCTTCTCGAGCATTTTTCGGCAGAAACGCAATCTTGCATTGTAATCTCTTGGTTCAAGAGTTTGCAAGCGCGTAACGTGGAACGGGTGATATTTGTTCTTTTTTTAAATATCATGCACAGTCGATTTCCCTATTCCCGTGCGTCGAGCTATTGATCGCGTAGAAATTGAAGGATCTTGCGCAATTTCCTCAAGCACCACGTCTTCTACATCAGCACGAGCGTTTCTTCCACCGCTAGTACCACAACACTTCTACCAGGGATTCTTCCTTCTGAGTAACAACCGTGGACTCTTATAAATACGCGGTAATCTGGATGACGCGCATTAGGATATCTTTCCCTATAAAGAGCTGCGGTTGCATTTCCATTGCCTCTGCAATCCCCGTAAATAAAATGCATGTTTGCATATTCTTGTGGCGTATACTCAATACGTGGCGTTTTGATTCACAAAGTAAACAATCCAGTTACAAGCCAAGTCGTCGCAAATATCACCACACAAAAAAAGTACAAATCAGTAAACAAAACGAATAGTCCAGTAAAATAGCCAGGTCGTCGTTTTAACACTGATTCACAGTAAATTGCAACAATAGCAACCAGGAACGAAATATACACATGCGAAGTCGAGCAAGTCGAGTGATGCACTAAACTAGTAAGCTAGCTAAGTCCCTACCGGTTTTTTTCACATTTACTATCTCGCTCGCATTCATCTAACTCATATCCTCTTTGTCTAACATGTACAAAAGACGGGTGGTGCGCGGTGCGCGAAGGTAGCCAGAATGACGGTCACACAACTCACACACACGACATTTATTTCAAACCCAATTTGTATTTGCTAAAATATTTCTGGTTTTAAAGCGACTTTATTTAAGTATTACTATTCTTTACTAACCTCTATTAATGTTTTTATTAAACCGCAATGGTCAGGTACATTTAATGTAAATTAGTATTCCAATATTGCAAATTTTGTTGTTAAACCAAAATTCACACCTTTTCTACACAAATAGCAATAATTCACAATTTACATTAGATACAATAATGAATAAATACCATTTTGAAATCTGCTTTAAGCGCATAATATTTTAAAATAATTGGTCACTTGTGTTTGCATACTTTTTTTTTAAGCTACGGATTCTTAAACTTTGTCAAAATGAATATTTTTCACAAATATTTCCCCAGAACAAACGATCAAGTTGTTTAAAAAAAAAACAGTGTAATAGTAGTCATACTATTTATTGCTTATCTATCAGCTCAGTTAACGTAATTTACTATAACAATAAAAAACCGATAGAATTCTTAAATTTGTGGTCGTGGTGTACAAAAATGTAATATAGGGTACCAAAAACACCGATTATTATTAAAAAAATCATATCTTAGATACTACTTGTTTTTTCTTTTTTTTTCTTTTTTTTTCTGAATGGCCATTAGTTGTACCATGACCTGTTTTAAGGTTATCTATTAATTACCGGGCACCCTGTATATAAATAAAAATAATATACTTTGTAATGAGCAAAACGAGTTTCGAAAAAGTAAAACTATCATTATGGCGGTTTACGAGTTTCTAAACAAAATAATGATAAATATGGATAAAAATACACCCGTCTGTGCAATTTACGGCGACATGACGCAGGCTTTTGATTGTGTTCAGCATAATATTCTATCAAAAAAGCTCGAAGCGTATGGTATAAGAGGAAATGTGCAAAAGCTCTTTCAATCATATTTACAAGAAGGGAAGCAAACAACAGAAATAACGACGATTAACTCGGACACTAAACGTGAAGTAATTTTTACATCTGGGGAGCGTAACGTCAATTATGGCGTACCGCAAGGAAGCGTATTAGGACCTATTACTATTTACCCTTTATATCAACGATTTTCCTAAATGTATAGAACACAGTATGACACTTTTTGCAGATGACAGCACGATAACCATTCCTTGTGATAATAAGCATATGTATGAAACTAATATAAATAATACATTAAACAAAGCTATTGTATGGTTAGAAAATAATAACCTGAAGATCAACTTAAATAAAACAATAATAATGCATTTTAGCCAAAGGCAATTATAATTTCCACTTTTTAAAGTTAATTATAATAATAATGTAATTGACGCAGTAAATTCCACTAAGTTTTTAGGATTGACCATAGATCGTAATTTAAATTGGAAGGCTCACATAGAGGTAATTAGCAAAAAACTAAGTAACAGTGCATTCGCATTATATAAACTATCGCGGATACTAAATACCGATGCCCTATTAACCGCCTATTATGGCATAGCAGAGTCTATTATCAGATACGCCATTATTTTTTGGGGACTCTCTACGGATAGAGATGTCGCATTTAAAGCCCAAAAAAATGCCTTAGATCCATATTTAAATTAAAAATGACTGATAGCTGCAAGTCGTTTTTCATAAGCCACAACATATTGACTTTACCATCAATTAATATTTTGGAAATCGCGATATTTGTTAAAACAAATCCGAATCTATTTCCCCGCATGGCAGACCAGTTTTCTAGAAATAGACGTGATAACAGTCAACTCTATCAACATAGGTCTCGGACTGCACTTATGCGCGCAGGAGTGTTTTTTGTATGGCTCCCATTATTTACAATAAGCTTCCCAATAGCTGGAAAGAGCTAAGCGTAGAAGCATTTAAAAGGTCATTAAAGTCTTTTTAGCCAGTAAAGCATATTATGATGTGAATGAGTTTTTAAGGGAATCATTTTAAATTGACATGCTCTTTTATTTATAAATTAATTTAATCTGAAATGTATGTAATGTATTAATGATTTTGATTATGATGTTTGTATTGAATATTTTGGACCTAGCTACGTTGACATTATATTATTATGTTTTTTTATTATTGGTAATTTAATATTTGACAATTTTGTATGTAACTCCTATCTATTTCTATATGAATTAATTATACAGGGTGTTTGGTGCATCGTGTGCCAAATTAAAATGGTCGACTGAAGGGGTCATCCGCTAGCCTTTCAGACCCCTTAACACCCCTCATGCTCTGTGGATATTTTTTTATCGACTTTTTATTGTTTTCCCAAATTTTACATTCAAATACAGATTTAAAAAAAAATATAAGGCGTAGACTCTGAATTTTAATTTTATTTCGATATGTATTGTTTAAGAATACTTTTAAATACAAAATTAGTGATATTAGTCACCTAGTTTTTTTTTTAATACACTCGCAAAGGTAAAACTTAAATTAAAGCTGTACATGTTACAGCTATTTATAAGGCTACAAAAAAAAAACCGAAAGCGACCGGGATCTTCCAACTCCCTCATTAATTCTCCAGTCTATCCTCTTTCTAATGATGTGCCACATGCCATAAAAGTATTTTAACAACTTTGTGAATTCGCTAGAATTGTGAATCAAGTCACATAAAACTACATTCCAAATTCTAATGAAAAAATATTTATTGCGGAACTGTAACTTGAGAAAGAGGTAAAATTTGTTTTCTCACTCTTTCACAGTAAAATCTATCTTCTATTTCTTTCTTGCATACCTTAAGTCGGTTTGAACAAATCGCGCCGCCCGACCCGCCATTTTTTTAGTCGAGACATGACTGCCTCTGCTACCTAACGTGTGTGCTAGTTCACCATACTCCGCGATTCTTTTATTACTTTGTTATCGTTAAGTTTTGCTGGTTCTTGTTACATTTGTTTAATTTTTGTTGTTATTGTTAAACTTTGAGTTTTTTGTTATTGCAATGGCGACATTCTCTAACGAAGAATATGCGGACATCATGATGGCTTACGGAGCCGCTAATGGCGTCGCTCGTGCAGCGCAACGACTTTACCAGGAACGCTTTCCTGGTAGACGATTACCTGGCCGCAGAGTCTTCCAAGACACATACCGACGCATACGCGAGACTGGCAGTGTTACTTTTAATGAACCAAAGGGCCATATTGTGCGACATAATGTTGAAGTAGACGAGAGAATACTGGCACTTTTTGAGGAAGACCCTACAAGAAGCATTAGAAATGTGGCATCACAAATTGATATTTCAATATGGAAAGTGTGGAAAGTACTTCGTCAAAACAAAAAGCATCCATTCCACTACACTCCGGTGCAAGGTACGTAATTTTAAACTAACTTTAAACCCGTGCAAGCTTTGTTTGACCTTGCCTTTGTTTAGCAGGTAATGGGTATGGTATGGCGTCACTTCCAGGTAGTGAATCTATTAGCACGAACAGCGGGTCCTTTCTTGTGCAATTACTTATTGCCCAAGAGAAATTTAAAAGAGTTTTTGTTTGTTGCAGGTCTTGAGGGTGGCGACTTTGAGAGACGAGTGGCTTTTTGTCGGTTTCTTTTACACACGGATGTGGATGATCCTGATTTTTTAAAAAGAATACTGTGGACGGATGAATCCAAATTTACCAAGGATGGGATCCTCAATTTACACAATTTGCACCACTGGACAACGAAAACGCAAAACCCACGTGTTAAAAGACAGAAATCTTCTCAAAGAAGGTTTAGTGTAAACGTTTGGGCAGGAGTGATTGGGAATCAGGTAATTGGACCGCATTACCTGCCCGATAATCTCAATGGCGAAGACTACCTGGAATTCCTACAAAATGACCTGCCCGAATTAGTGACCGATGTGCCCGTATTTAATGAACGTGTGCCCATTGTATTTCAAAATGACGGCTGTCCCGCGCATTGGCGATTGACTGTGAGGGAATATCTCGACAATGTGTTCCCCAATGCATGGATTGGACGCGATGGCCCTATTCCATGGCCGCCACGTTCCGCAAATCTAACTTCGTTAGACTTTTATGTCTGGGGACGTGCCAAAGAGTTGGTATATGCCACGGAGGTTCCAACTAGGGAGGTATTAGTCCAACGCATAGAAGCGGCATTCAATACTATTAAGGAGGAAATACGACTTCGTACAACAACTGTTGAAATACGAAACAGGTGTCGGGCCTGCATTCGCAACAGAGGCCAACAATTTAAGCAAGATTTGTAACAATGATTAAATAAATGTTAAAAATGCAATTTTGTTTTTTTATTTCAAGTAAAATAAATCCCACGAAAGATACAGATATGAGACACGAATTTACCTAACCATAAGAATGAGATAGCAGATTTATAGGTTTGACAGGTATCATTTAAGAGATTTTTTTTTAAATCATAATTTTGAATATTAGCCTTAGGTGACTCGATTCACAATTCTAGCGAATTCACAAAGTTGTTAAAATACTTTTATGGCATGTGGCACATCATTAGAAAGAGAATAGACTGGAGAATTAATGAGGGAGTTGGAAGATCCCGGTCGCTTTTGATTTTTTTTTTGTAGCCTTATAAATAGCTGTAACATGTACAGCTTTAATTTAAGTTTTACCTTTGCGAGTGAATTAAAAAAGAACTAGGTGACTAACTAATATCACTAATTTTGTATTTAAAAGTATTCTTAAACAATACACATCGAAATAAAAATAAAATTCAGAGTCTACGCCTTATATTTTTTTTTAAATCTGTATTTGAATGTAAAATTGGGGTCTTTTTTTTGGAAAACAATAAAAAGTCGATAAAAAAAAATCCACAGAGCATGAGGGGTGTTAAAGGGTCTAAAAGGCTAGCGGATGACTCCTTCAGTCGACCATTTCAATTTGGCACACGATACACCAAACACCCTGTATAATCAATCAATATCTTTTATTTTTATTTATTTATGTCAGCATTGGAAATATTAATGAATATAGTATATATATGTCGCAGAATCACTATTGATTATCGTTAATTTAGAACAACGCCATCTATTATCGTTTATCGGAAACGTCAAGCAGTGTGCTTGGGTGGGGTCGATACAGGCGTGGCAGGTTTGACAGCTGTCAGTTGTCGTTGGACATTGGACAATTGAGTCGAAACGGCACTTTTTGATCAGACACGAGCGCGTGAGGTCGTTCTGCTAGCCTGTATCGAACTTACCGCGTTTCCGTACATTAATCCGTTTCCATCAGCCTGATTATTTGTAATTTTGTTATTTTGTGATCGCGAGTGATTAAATAGACGGTTGTAATCAGTGTGTGTGTTGTGATTTCGTACCTACACCATGTCGAACTTGAACTCTGATGACGAGGTACCCCAAATGGGTGAATTACCTTCGTTATCAGAAGTGGGATGCAACTCAAACGCCCCACCTGGTGTAAGTGACAGTGTTAGCCAAGAAAAGTGCAAAGACAATGCGCGCGCGTTTGAAAGTGACACAGAAACTGAAAAATGGCGTTTTCTGTTAGAGCAGCAAAATAAAAACTTTATGGCTATCGTGCAAGCCATGAAAACACCTTCTGCGATTATGGATGTTCGCCTACCAGATTTTGACCCTGAAAAACGGAATGTTGACCCGCGTGCTTGGCTGGCAACAGCAGACATGTGTGTTATCGAACCGAATAGTCAAGGTGCATCGTTGATGATTGCTTTGAGCCGCGCGCTCAAGGGAGAAGCTTCGTCATGGCTGTCTTCCATATCTTACCCAGGGATGAAATGGAGCGATTTTAAGGAGCTGTTTATAGCCAGGTATGATTGTCCAGAGACTACCGCTTCTTTTCTTATCAATCTGCATGGTAACAAACCTAAAGAAAATGAGTGTTTGGCCGCATATGCAGCGACCCTCATGACAAGCATTATGTCGAAATGGAACGGCCTCACAACAGAGCAGATTGTTATCGCGACGGTGCTAGCTCATATCGCGAAGAACGATACGCGAGTCCAACGATTGTCTTTCACTACGGATATCAAAACCCGCAACGAGCTACAACGGGAACTGAAGGCTGTTTCGTTTCTGAAAAGGAGCGCCCCATCTGGTGGTGACGAACGTGAAGGTCCAGACGCGAAGAGGAACCGCCCCAATTGGCCTTACCCTGGACCCAAATGTTACAACTGTGGGAAACCAGGACACAGATCGATGCAATGTCACCTGAAAAAAAGACTCGACGGCATATGAAGAGCAGTCGAGATCGATGGCGTCTGGCTGTGGCAAGAGCAACCAGGCAGCGGGTAAAGCCGACTGGATCACTTGCTTCAATTGTCGTGAACAAGGACACTACGCTTCCAACTGCCCTAGGAAGAGCAATAAGGACGCCAGCAGTAGCAGGTCGGTTGATCCTGTCCAGGAAAAACGAGTTGATGTGTGCCTTGTGGACGCACCTGCTGGATCTTTACGGCATTCTGGTGAGCAATTTGATTTTTACTATGACTCTGGTGCTGAATGTTCGCTTGTTAATGAATCTGTATCCTGTAAATTTAGTGGCAAACGACTTCATGAAAATATGACATTAACTAGTATTGGACAGACTTCTGTGAGGTCAACTGTACAAATTTTGACCACTGTTGAGATCGATGGAATTGTTTTTGAAATGCTTTTTCACGTTTTACCCGACCGTTATTTGCGACATGAAATCATGATTGGACGCGAAGTATTATCAATTGGTTTAGTAGTTCATATGTCGTCAGATAAGATACGATTTGGAAAAAATGCGGACAGTTCAGACATGTGACGTGATTGATGACAATAACTTTGACTTTAACACAATAGACACTGACATCCCCCCTGAAAGAAAAACTGAACTGCTAGATATTTTGCTATCTTTTAAACTTAGTTTTATTTCCGGTGTACCGACATCCCCTGCAGACACTGAACCCATGCATATTCACCTTATAGACCCTCACAAGACCGTCAATCGTCAGCGAATTATATCGACCCTATAGGTTGAGCCCAGAAGAGCGACAGGTTGTACGAGGTAAAATTGATGAATTGCTTAAGGCCAATATAATTCGCTGTAGTTCATCGCCGTTTGCGAGTCCTATCCTTCTCGTTAAAAAGAAGGATGGTACAGATAGGATGTGTGTGGACTACCGCGAACTAAATGATAATACAGTACCTGACCGTTTTCCGCTACCGCTTATTTCTGACCAATTAGCTAGGTTGTATGGAGGCCATTTCTTTACAATCTTGGATTTGGGAATTTCACCAAATTCTAATTTCAACTGAATCTATAGAGCGGACAGCTTTTGTGACGCCCGACGGGCAGTTGAATATTTGACCATGCCGTTCGGTCTTCGAAATGCCCCTTCAGTGTTCCAGTGAGCTCTCATTCACGCGCTTGGGGATTTGGTGAATACTTACGTCGTAGTCTATATGGATGACGTGCTCGTCGTTGCAGAAAACGTCGACGAGGCACTTAAGCGACTCCAGGTAGTACTTAGGGTCCTTTATGAGAAAGGGTTTTCTCTTAATTATAAAAAGTGTGCCTTCCTAAAACAGAAAGTAGAGTACCTCGGGTTTGAAGTCAGTGAAGGGCAGATAAGGCCGAATCCTCGCAAGGTTAGTTGTTTGACTTCGTTGCCACCACCCCAGACGGTGACGCGATTGCGCCAATTTATTGGCTTAGCGTCATATTTCCGTCAGTTTGAAGCGAAATTTTCGCAGATTATGGCCCCGCTACGAGTATATGCCCTGACCTCCGGCAATGGTCGCATCGAATGGAAATCTGAGTATGAGACCATAAGACAGCAGGTAATTTCTATTCTAACTAGTGAGCCAGTATTATCGATTTATGATCCAGCTCTAAGAACGGAGCTGCATACGGATGCGAGCGCTGTTGGATACGGAGCAGTTCTTATTCAGCTAAAAGAAGGTAAATCTCATGCTATTGCTTATTTCAGCAAGCGTACAACTGCTGCAGAGTCCAAATATCACTCGTACGAGTTAGAAACTCTCGCTGTTGTCAACGCGGTAAAACATTTCCGTCATTACCTGCATGGTCGCAAATTTGATGTGATGACTGATTGCAGTTCATTGCAGTCCACCCGTAAGAAAACAGACTTAACGCCACGTGTTCACAGATGGTGGGCATTCTTGCAAGCCTTCGACTTCAACATTGTTCATCGTAGCGGTAAGCGAATGTCTCATGCAGATTTCTTTTTAAGAAATCCGTTGCCAGACGATGAAGAGAGCGCTTCTTTTGAAAAGGTAAGCTACAAACAAATTAATTTAGCCGAACTCAATGACCACTGGCTAATTGCGGAACAGCAGAAGGATGGGGAACTTCCGAAACTCGTGTCCGACTTGAAGGATGGAAAGCTTCCTCTTGATGTGGCTAAGACCTATGAGCTTCGGTCAAGCGTTTTGCATCGGAAAATTCAGCGACGTGGTAAGACTTTATGCTTGCCAATAATTCCTAGAACGTTCCGGTGGTCCGTTGTGAACAATGTACACGAAGGTTTGCTGCATTTGGGATGGGAGAAGACTTAAGAAAAGGTTTACGAACTTTATTGGTTCGACAAAATGACGAGGTTTGTACGAAAGTTCGTAGACAGCTGCGCCACGCGCAAAATTTCCAAGTCACGCTCCGGCAAGGTACAAGCAGAACTGCATCCCATTCCTAAGGTAGCTATACCCTGGCACACCATACATATCGACGCCACGGGAAAATTAAGCGGCAAGAATGACCGAAAGGAATATGTGTTTGTGCTCATAGATGCCTTCACTAAGTACGTTTTACTTCATCATACGCTTAACATTGATACAGCTAGTAGTATCAAGGCTTTAAAATATAGTGTTTCACTATTCGGTGCGCCCAACCGCGTAATCGCCGACCAAGGTAGGTGCTTCGCTAGTAAAGATTTCAAGGACTATTGCGAGTCTGTTAACATTAAGCTCCATCTGATAGCGACAGGTAGTTCAAGGGCCAATGGCCAGGTAGAACGCGTCATGAGCACATTGAAAAACATGCTCACTGCCATAGAAACAAGTAGTCGTTCGTGGCAGGATGCTCTGCCCGATGTGCAGCTAGCTCTCAACTGCACGATGAATCGAGTCACGAAAGCTAGCTCATTGGAACTTCTCATTGGTAAGGTTGCGAGGCCTTTAGATGACCTATCAATGGTTGATGACGAACCCGAAATTGACATTGATCAAGTCAGGTTACAGGCTGTGGAGAATATGGAGAAAGGCTCAGCTTATGATAAAGTACGTTTTGATTCTACCAAAGCTAAACTAAACCCGTTTATTATTGGAGACTTTGTATTGCTGCAGAACGAAGAACGAAATCAAACAAAGCTCGATCCTAAATACAAAGGGCCTTTCAAAGTTATAGAGGTACTAGAAGGAGACCGGTACGTACTTAAAGCTCTCAATTCGAATCGAACATACAAGTATGCACACGACCGTCTTCGAAAAATGCCTGACAGCGACAATTTTAACGACAATGACTGTGATACCGACTCTGACCCTGACCGTAGCCAGACTGACGAGACGAGACCGACTGATGATGGTGTCACGCCTTAAGCGAGGGGATAAAAGATGCAAATGTAGTATGCAAATGACTCAGATTGCATGCATCCCGATGCTGTTCGTGACTTATGTCCAGCATGGCGATGTAAGTAATCGCCAAAGGTGCTTAATAAAGGCAATGTATTGTCTTGATGTTGGGTACCCGATGGAGGTCCCAAAGTTGCCGGATAGAGGCAATGTGATGTGTTGTGTGTGGAAGCCGGGTACCGGATGGAGGTCCCGCTGGTTTGCTGGATGGAGATAATGTGATGTGTTGTTTGTGGAAGTCGGGTACCGGATGGAGGTCCCGCTGGTTTGCTAGATGGAGGCAATGTGTTGTATGTGACGAAGCTGGGTTCCAAACAGAGCATTGCATAATAGATTTGCTTTCATGAATTGTTTAGAAAACTGATGATTCTTGAAGAGTGGTGATTTCAATGTTGAGATTTCATTATAAGATTTGATGAGAATGTGAATCACAATAAAATTGTTTCGATTGTATTGTGACTTTATTTTTCAATGCCTTGGTCAGGAAGGCCGAGCAAAGGACGTATTATTTTCCATGAATTCTTGTTTCAGATGCCTCACACGAGGACGTGTGAATTGTCAAGATGGCCGTGTCGCAGAATCACTATTGATTATCGTTAATTTAGAACAACGCCATCTATTATCGTTTATCGGAAACGTCAAGCAGTGTGCTTGGGTGGGGTCGATACAGGCGTGGCAGGTTTGACAGCTGTCAGTTGTCGTTGGACATTGGACAATTGAGTCGAGACAGCACTTTTTGATCAGACACGAGCGCGTGAGGTCGTTCTGCTAGCCTGTATCGAACTTACCGCGTTTCCGTACATTAATCCGTTTCCATCAGCCTGATTATTTGTAATTTTGTTATTTTGTGATCGCGAGTGATTAAATAGACGGTTGTAATCAGTGTGTGTGTTGTGATTTCGTACCTACACCATGTCGAACTTGAACTCTGATGACGAGGTACCCCAAATGGGTGAATTACCTTCGTTATATATTTTTTCTAAACTGTATTAATATTTGCACACCATGAAAATATGGTAAACATGTTAGCACAACTCCATGTACCTACTTACAATAACTTGCATCCATTTATAATTGTATGTACACACATGTTTGCGCAAATAAAGTTATCTGAATCTGAAAAAAATCATGAAAACGACACGCACGGCGATAAATTTTAAATTTTTCGTTTCCGCTATCTTGGATTTACATTTTGACCTCACTATTGACTTTAGCACCCTCGAAAACTGTTATAACGATACCCATGATGAAAAATTTTACCATTTTCGCAGCCGCCATCTTGGATTTACATTTTGACATCATTATCGACTTTAGCACCCTCGAAAACTATGAAATCGATACCCATGATGAAAAATTCTAACATTTTCGCAGCCGCCATCTTGGATTTTAGTTTTGACTTCACCATCGGCTTTAGCACCATCGAAAACTATGAAAACGATAACCATGATGAAAAATTAGAACATTTTCGCAGCTGCCATCTTGGATTCAAAATTTAGACTTCACCATCGGCTTTAGCACCCTCGAAAGCCATGAAAACGATACCCATGATGAAAAATTTGACCATTTTCGCAGCCGCCATCTTGGTTTTAAATTTTGACTCCACCATTGGCTTTGGCACCCTTGAAAACCATGAAAACGATACCCATGATAAAAAATTTGACCATTTTCGTAGCCGCCATCTTGGATTTTAATTTTGACTTCACCATCGACTTTAGCACCCTCGAAAACCATGAAAACGATACCCATGATGAAAAATTTTCGTTATTCGTATACTTTTTTTTTGTTGTTCAAGTGTAATCAATTTCTTGACTTATTGTCTTGACTTATATAAATTGTTGACTTTTACGTGATCAACGTCCTGAAAACCCTTGAAAATGACACCATATTGATTTGTAGACTAATTTACCTCTTTGCAACCCCAGAAGGAGCTGTTAAAAAAAAAACATCTCATCACATCAATCTGTTTTTAGCGGTTACCTACGTCATAATAACTATCTGTGTGCCAAATTTCAGCCCAATCTGTTCAGTGGTTTGAGCTGTGTTGATAGACCAATCAGTCACGGTTTCCTTTTATATGTATTTAAGACCTCTAGAAGACTCCTCCTTTTTTGAAGTCGGTCAAAAATTATTTGTAGCCAGAGTGCATCTCATGACAATTCCAATAAGACCAAATACGGGTAGGATACATTGTTATATTACGGAGTTCCAGTGCCTACCTTCCGGCTTCATCATCAGATCAGTTTGATAGTACCATTTATATAAATTTGCTTCGCTTAACCATCTTAATCCAGATATCTCATCGCCACCCGTGAAATACGTATCATTGAGAAGTTTCGGTGGCCATCTGTGGCCTTCTTCATCAGTTCCACTTCACCAAATTATACTTTCTGAATGCAATTGATTGACTTGTTGATGAAAATATAAAAATCGCTATATGTATGCCTATAATATTTGAGGAGTTCCCTCATTTACTCATGGATCCCAACATCAGAACTAGATTTTAATAAAAATGGGACCAATCTGAACGTATATCCTTTCAAATAAAAAAAAATATTTTCCAAATCGGTTCATAAACGACGGAGTTCTGAGGTAACAAAAAAAAAATTAAAAAAAAACAGACTGACAGACAGACGGACAACGAAGTGATCCAATAAGGGTTCCGTTTTTTCCTCTTGAGGTACGGAACCCTAAAAATCATCAAAATCGGTCAAGTTGTTTAGGATGAGAAGAATTACGAACACGCACACCGGAAGATTAGCCATGCAAAATGTTTACGTTCTTCCTAAAAAAGTTAAGTAACTAAAATAAAATGAATACGTATCGGATCAAAATTTGGTAGTCGGCTTAGAATTTCTGGAATATGTTAACGTAGAACAAGCGCGTACCTACGATGCAAAGTGATACGTCCTCTCGCTGGGAAGGCCCGGCCCCGGTCGCTAGTTACTGCCGGGATCGGTTTTGCTGCGCGGTCGATATTATAGTTCACTTTGCCTTTTATTTACGAAATGAATTTATTGTTTATTTATAAAATAATTTTAGATTCTAATAAATGGTTAACTTAAGATTAATATGCAATTTTTAAAATGTCATAAAAGTGTTTTAACTAATAGAAAAAAATACTTATTTGTCTCGAACTTTTACAACAATTACGTTTGCAACATTTTTTTTCTGTTATATTTTGTATGGAACTTGAAAAAAGTGGTCCCGCCACGTGCAAAGTATTTTTTAATGTTCAAAATCAAAAGTAGTTTCTTGTAAAAAGATGATCAAACGTCACTCTAGCGTAATTTTTTGGAAAACCTGTTGCGAATTTTTTGTAATTTTCCAGGAATTCTTAATGAAATTGAAAAAATCCTTTCCGCCACATGCAAAACAAAGAACTGGACTTTACAAATCACAAATAATTTTGTTTATATTCATTTTGCCTTTCCCACAAACAATGAACAAAATTGATCAAAATCAGTCGATTTCGTACACGGCCCCGACGTTTGTACTCAACATTGACTCATTGTAGCAATGGCTGGTGCACAGCTGACGCTTGCAATGAAATCTTAATATGTTTTATACATTTTATTAGTTGAATGGTTCTTTGTTAAATTGGCCTATGTTGAACACAGCAATCTCCCTGCATGTGACGTGGGTGGGTATGTGTATACTGACCGGCGCACAGCTGCTGACGCCGCCGCCGCCGAAGAAGAACTCGCGGCCGTAGGCCACGATGCCGGTGTGCCACACGCCTTCGATCTGGCGCCCTGCAACGTGACAATCGTAGAAATATAAAAACAGGAGAAGTGGCAAGGCAAGGGGGCGTGGCTGTGTCCGCGCGACATGACCGCAACGCTCATGTACCAGGCAAATGGTCGTATGAATATCTGCGAACTAGTGCGATTTCGACTGCGGTCGTGACAACATATACGAATGCCGTGTTGTTCGATGGTTTCTTGTAAAAACCATCACTGTCACTTTTGTTTTCATATAGCGCAGGAACTGTACTATCTTTGCATGAATACATTGCTTCTTAACCTACCTTACCTAAATAAGTCGCTGACTGGACAATCAATGTAAACATCACAAAACGATACTTTGTTTATGCGAATGCATCGCGTAGTACGGGCGCTGTATCTTGCGACGAGTTAGTGATGTCCTTGTGCAGATCCACTAACGTAGGCTATCGACAACAATGTCGATTGCCTAATGAATATATTGCTATTATGTTTCTTCTAACATAAACTATTTGTTTGAGAGAGAGCAGTCTTAGATTTTGCCTTGAATAGTAAGAATAAACGTACTTCTTCTCTGTATTACCTCTATTCCTTCAGCGTGTTTCCCTTTCCGTGTTCAACTGGCGACACCGGTCTCGCGAAATCTACACGCTTTTGTTTTACTACGGAATCCTACGATCCCGTGTTCAATTCGCGTCAACTGAGCACGCTTTTGCGATCAAGCAACGTTAAAAGAAGTTTTACAAAACAGTGTGTAATTGACTACGGGGCAGCGGTACTTCAATTAAATATTTAAAAATACTTCCCGTTGTCCCCGTGGTTTGGTTTTACATTCAAAAATATGTTTCTGGCGTGGTGTGGTCACAGTTTTAACCTAACCTAACCTAGCTGTTTCGATTTAAAAAAGGTTTACTTCGTACGATAAGGGGACAACGAGAAATAAATTTAATCACGTCCCGCTGTCCTCGTGACAGGGATATCGCAAACGGGGACAACGGGAATACACTCTAATAACAGCTACATTGCAATGAGAAGCGCGCGAATCCAACTTCGGGCGCTCTCGCCTGCTTCGGCCCGCACGATTTATCCCGAACATTTACGAACGCGCTAAATCAGTACGGATTTGTTTCGAATAGACAGGTTAAAAAACCGTGTTCAATTCAATTACACACTGTTTTGTAAAACTTCTTTTAACGTTGCTTGATCGCAAAAGCGTGCTCAGTTGACGCGAATTGAACACGGGATCGTAGGATTCCGTAGTAAAACAAAAGCGTGTAGATTTCGCGAGACCGGTGTCGCCAGTTGAACACGGAAAGGGAAATACGCATTCCTTCAGTATGACAGGTCACACAGCAAGCCCATCCGTCACTTGTCAAGTGTCAAGTTCATAGCGTCTAAAAATTTTGCCGCTAACGTACGCCAAAATTTTTCTCTTCATAATTTTCTTAGAAAATTAATTAAGTTTCAGGTAAAACTTTATAAAGTGAATAATAGTGCTTGTGGTAAGTGATTTATACGAGGTTACGCTGATCGTGAGTCAGCCAAACGAAAGGAAATCGAAAGCTCGCATTATTTATGTGGTCGCTGGTGCCTTCGGAGACAAACCTTTTGGTCAGTGGGTCGTCTCAGGAGCAGCTTTTGCAGCGATCCTGAGCGACGATTCTCCGAAGTGAAAGAAGACACCCCTTTTTCCCATTGCCGATCGACAGGGCAAAGAGATCGATACGATTCCTTGTAAGACGGACCTAATATGCATTTATATTTGAATGAGTAGCCAAGTAAGTGTTTTAAATCTGTTATCATGACACAGTGTCCACATTTTATCACTAACCTTACTCAGAAACACTGTCAAAAAAACTTATAACCTGCTTCTTGCTAGTAGGTATCTACTTAAGAAGCGCATTGTTGTTTTCTAAACAACCCGGTTGTGTCTAAAGAGATAGTAATATTTCAACGTAAGTTATGATGCTTAGGTTATTATTACTGAATACTTATTCCTAAAGCAAATACAGAATGTTTTGAGCAATGAGATGAAAAGCAATCCGTTATAGAAAACCTTGCATTTATGCTTACCCACGTCATGTATTTCACACACTGAATTAGAAGTGAAGGAGTACTTATGCCGCTAAACAAAACTAAAGACTAGCCCCCTCGGAGTGAGATTTAGCGGGGATCTCGAATGTGGGTCTAGACTCTAGAGCAGAAGGAGCTAGCTTCTAAACCAAGGTCTACAGGGACTTGGGGCAGCAACCTACCCACTAGGATCGTATCCTACTTCCCTTTTTTGGAAGTAGACCAAACACTCATATCCAGAAGTGTATTTAAATTAAAACTGTTTATTGCTCTCATATTGCATGCAGTTGTTACACTAAAGAGGTTTAGCACCTCTTATGAACTCTAATCTGCAATTAGAATATTAAAATTACTAATTAAAAATTACAATAAGTTTCATAATTATGACCAATAAGAATTAATGCTAAATAGTTTACATTATAATATAAAATGCTTTTTTGTTGTATTTTACAATCATTAAGGATATAGTTATGATCAGGACCAGAACCATCACGACCATTCCCATTCCATGCTCTATCAAAATTAGAAATGGTACAAATAGAGCCAATAAACAATTTAAAATTGATACTGTATTATTTTAAGCCGGTTCTTTAAGAAATAGTTCATTTATTTTAAAAACATGATACATGAGGATCATGGCAAAAATAACTAGACCAAGATTATTTATTATTATTTTCCTTTATTATTATTATATCATTTATTTCAGGCAACGCCCATAGTGTTAGTAACAATGATCTTAAAAACTAGTGTTAGTAGACATACAAGTTTTATTACGTGTGGAGTTTCATCCAATGTCGCAGCATTGGAGACTCCCATCAATCTGCGAATAAACTCGCGTTGCGTTGCGTTGGTACTGCCGCGGAGACGAGCAAGCAGAGAAGCGCTTCTTTTACGTATGATGGCCGCAAAACCATCTTTATGCCTTTCCGCAAACATCCTTGACGCGCTACATCGCCACGGCAGCCTCAACAGTATCCTGAGTGCGTTATTATAGATACATTAGACAAAATTCAAAAACCCATGTCAAATTTTAGAATTAAAAGACTACAAACCTGTTTCTGTTCATACAGGAAATCAAATACTGAAAATATTAATATTCAGAACAATTTTATTTTGAGATAAGTAGTAAAGCTACTAGTTAAAATGGAATGCAATATTCTATTACTTATATTAAAATATTAATCTATGCGGATTTCTAAGATTATGATATTACTAGCTGACCCGTGCCCACTTCGTTGGGCGGTAAACATTTTATCGTCTTTTCATTTTTCGGATTAAATTATGGCCTTATGTTATGACACTCACAAAATAATAGGTAACGTGGCTTTCAATGGGTAAAAGATCAAAATCGGTTCAGTAGATCCAGATATTACCCCTACAACCTCACAAACTATAAAATATTAATATAAGTAGATGAAGCAACGGTTTAGCAATATCCTTAAAAAAAAATGACTTGCATTCCGTTTGCTCACTATAGGCAAGTGACTTCTCGACAAAATCAATAGCAGTGAATCGGTACTGGGATTGTGAATTCAACTGCACATTTACCGCTGAATCGGTGACGGTCGGTGATTCTTCAATTTTGCCGGCGTGAGGGGTCAAAAGATATTTTTAGAGTTCCGTACCCATAGGGTAAAACGGGAACCCTATTACTAAGGCTCCGCCGTTTGTCCGTCTGTCACCAGGCTGTATCTCATGAACCGTGATAGTTAGTTAGACAGTTGAAATTTTCACAAATGATGTATTTCTGTTGCCGGTATAACAACTAATACTAAAAAACAGATTCAAAAAATATTTAAGGGGGCTCCCATAAAACAAACGTGATTTTTTTGCTCGTTTTTGCTAGATATTGATAACGGCAACAGGTAGACGCTTGAAATATTAACAGAATATTAAGTTATACAGGGTGTTTAGTGCATCGTGTGCCAAATTGAAATGGTCGACTGAAGGAGTCATCCGCTAGCCTTTTAGACCCTTTAACACCCCTCATGCTCTGTGGATTTTTTTTTATCGACTTTTTATTGTTTTCCAAAAAAAAGACCCAAATTTTACATTCAAATACAGATTTTAAAAAAAATATAAGGCGTAGACTCTGAATTTTATTTTTATTTCGATGTGTATTGTTTAAGAATACTTTTAAATACAAAATTAGTGATATTAGTCACCTAGTTCTTTTTTAATTCACTCGCAAAGGTAAAACTTAAATTAAAAAATTGTACATGTTACAGCTGTTTATAAGGCTACAAAAAAAAATCAAAAGCGACCGGGATCTTCCAACTCCCTCATTAATTCTCCAGTCTATTCTCTTTCTAATGATGTGCCACATGCCATAAAAGTATTTTAACAACTTTGTGAATTCGCTAGAATTGTGAATCGAGTCACCTAAGGCTAATATTCAAAATTATGATTTAAAAAAAAATCTCTTAAATGATACCTGTCAAACCTATAAATCTGCTATCTCATTCTTATGGTTAGGTAAATTCGTGTCTCATATCTGTATCTTTCGTGGGATTTATTTTACTTGAAATAAAAAAACAAAATTGCATTTTTAACATTTATTTAATCATTGTTACAAATCTTGCTTAAATTGTTGGCCTCTGTTGCGAATGCAGGCCCGACACCTGTTTCGTATTTCAACAGTTGTTGTACGAAGTCGTATTTCCTCCTTAATAGTATTGAATGCCGCTTCTATGCGTTGGACTAATACCTCCCTAGTTGGAACCTCCGTGGCATATACCAACTCTTTGGCACGTCCCCAGACATAAAAGTCTAACGAAGTTAGATCTGCGGAACGTGGCGGCCATGGAATAGGGCCATCGCGTCCAATCCATGCATTGGGGAACACATTGTCGAGATATTCCCTCACAGTCAATCGCCAATGCGCGGGACAGCCGTCATTTTGAAATACAATGGGCACACGTTCATTAAATACGGGCACATCGGTCACTAATTCGGGCAGGTCATTTTGTAGGAATTCCAGGTAGTCTTCGCCATTGAGATTATCGGGCAGGTAATGCGGTCCAATTACCTGATTCCCAATCACTCCTGCCCAAACGTTTACACTAAACTTTCTTTGAGAAGATTTCTGTCTTTTAACACGTGGGTTTTGCGTTTTCGTTGTCCAGTGGTGCAAATTGTGTAAATTGAGGATCCCATCCTTGGTAAATTTGGATTCATCCGTCCACAGTATTCTTTTTAAAAAATCAGGATCATCCACATCCGTGTGTAAAAGAAACCGACAAAAAGCCACTCGTCTCTCAAAGTCGCCACCCTCAAGACCTGCAACAAACAAAAAACTCTTTTAAATTTCTCTTAGGCAATAAGTAATGGCACAAGAAAGGACCCGCTGTTCGTGCTAATAGATTCACTACCTGGAAGTGACGCCATACCATACCCATTACCTGCTAAACAAAGGCAAGGTCAAACAAAGCTTGCACGGGTTTAAAGTTAGTTTAAAATTACGTACCTTGCACCGGAGTGTAGTGGAATGGATGCTTTTTGTTTTGACGAAGTACTTTCCACACTTTCCATATTGAAATATCAAGATGTGATGCCACATTTCTAATGCTTCTTGTAGGGTCTTCCTCAAAAAGTGCCAGTATTCTCTCGTCTACTTCAACATTATGTCGCAAAATATGGCCCCTTGGTTCATTAAAAGTAACACTGCCAGTCTCGCGTATGCGTCGGTATGTGTCTTGGAAGACTCTGCGGCCAGGTAATCGTCTACCAGGAAAGCGTTCCTGGTAAAGTCGTTGCGCTGCACGAGCGACGCCATTAGCGGCTCCGTAAGCCATCATGATGTCCGCATATTCTTCGTTAGAGAATGTCGCCATTGCAATAACAAAAAACTCAAAGTTTAACAATAACAACAAAAATTAAACAAATGTAACAAGAACCAGCAAAACTTAACGATAACAAAGTAATAAAAGAATCGCGGAGTATAGTGAACTAGCACACACGTTAGGTAGCAGAGGCAGTCATGTCTCGACTAAAAAAATGGCGGGTCGGGCGGCGCGATTTGTTCAAACCGATTTAAGGTATGCAAGAAAGAGATAGAAGATAGATTTTACTGTGAAAGAGTGAAAAAACAAATTTTACCTCTTTCTCAAGTAACAGTTCCGCAATAAATATTTTTTCATTAGAATTTGGAATGTAGTTTTATGTGACTTGATTCACAATTCTAGCGAATTCACAAAGTTGTTAAAATACTTTTATGGCATGTGGCACATCATTAGAAAGAGGATAGACTGGAGAATTAATGAGGGAGTTGGAAGATCCCGGCCGCTTTTGGTTTTTTTTTGTAGCCTTATAAACAGCTGTAACATGTACAGCTTTAATTTAAGTTTTACCTTTGCGAGTGAATTAAAAAAGAACTAGGTGACTAATATCACTAATTTTGTATTTAAAAGTATTCTTAAACAATACACATCGAAATAAAATTAAAATTCAGAGTCTACGCCTTATATTTTTTTTTAAATCTGTATTTGAATGTAAAATTTGGGTCTTTTTTTTGGAAAACAATAAAAACTCGATAAAAAAAAATCCACAGAGCATGAGGGGTGTTAAGGGGTCTGAAAGGCTAGCGGATGACCCCTTCAGTCGACCATTTTAATTTGGCACACGATGCACCAAACACCTTGTATATTTACTTTAAAAATAAATAATTAAATTAAAATAAACCAAATATTTAAGGGGGGCTCCCATACAACATACGTGATTTTTTTGCCATTTTTATAGATAATGGTACGGAACCCTTTGTGGGAGAGTCCGACTCGCACTTGGCCGGTTTTTTTATTATTTAAATTAGCCAACTAAAATGGTCCTTTCATTAGGGACCGCGGGGTTAAGGATTCCATGGGCTCGCATTCGAGGTATGCTCTCCGTCGCACACATTCTGCAAGCTGCTCGCAAACTTTCACCACTCAGTACATACACTCGCACCATCTCGTAAAACTCGCGGTTACTGAAGTCCGACATTGTGGCCGGTAGGTACAAGCAGGACACACGTGCGGCGCGGCGTTTGCGCGGGAAATCGATTAGACGCGACGTCACACGACAGTGCGTGCGATGAGCGAACTGTCGGCCACAGCGCCCGGCGCGCCCTGCCGCCCGGGAGGGGGTTTCACCCCCGTGCAACACCGCCGCTTGCGCCGGCCGCCACGCGCGCCCATTGATATTATTACGAATAGATTGTGGCGATCCAAAACATTTACTTAACACATACATAAACATTACACAATTATACACTTAGATCGACAAAACATATTTACATTTATATAATTATAACATAGTTTATACTAATACGACATCAGTTACACACTTCAATACCGTGCAGTGGAATCGCACAGCGTCTACGTCACGCGGTGACGTAGTTGATGCGCAGGAGTGGGGCCGCGCTGGTCAGCGCGCGTCCAACCACTTTGAGTGACCTTTAGTCCGATCTCGCTGTCGCGACGCGAAGCCCGCGCAACTCTGAGCATTTCCTACTATCAAATTGTGTTTACCCATCGGGATTAGCATAGCTTCCTGTTTGCCTAACGGTCAATGTGTATGTCGAACTATTGTGCCATCCTTCCGTCAATGTTTGTGTCGAACTCTTGTGCCTTCCTTCTGTATATATGTGTGTGTTTGTGTATGGGACAATACAACCGTAAGTAAGAACTATATCTTTCATTTACCACCTCACTCCATACAAATACAATAATTAGTGTATCGATAACACTAAATTGGTGACCCCGACGTGATACGCCAGAAAGGCTCGATAACTACGTTTACCCTGAAAAGGACGTCGAGTATTGAAGGTAGCAGACGGAAAACACACTAAATTAGCACGATGAGTGACAGTAGTGACTCCGCAAAATCATTCGGATCCATCCGTTCGCGTCAACAACCTCGTCGCGCAAAGTGCGTGTCCATTGACGAGCCCTCCGACATTTGCCGTATCGCGGTACGAATACCACCATTTTGGCCGGACGACCCAGAGGTTTGGTTTGCTCAAGTTGAGGCTCAGTTCGCGAACGCGAACATCACCAGCGACGCGACGAAATTTAACCACGTCATCGGCAACCTTGAACACCAGTACGCCAAACAAGTAAGGGATATTTTTCTTAAACCGCCCGAGCACAACAAATACGAGAAGCTCAAACGCGAGCTCATTAAGAGACTGACTGCATCGCATGAGAAGAGAGTGAAGCAACTTCTCATACACGAAGAGCTTGGAGATCGCAAGCCTTCTCAGTTCCTGCGACATCTCCAAAGTTTGGCCGGACCGAGCGTCCCAGAGGACTTTCTCCGGACAATATGGAGCAGTCGCCTACCGAGCAACGTCCAGACTCTGCTGGCTTCACAGCCACAGACTTCCATGGAAGGACTAGCAGACCTGGCGGACAGGGTCCAGGACATCGTGACCCCATGCCAAGTCACCGCAGCATCGGCGTCGGGACCTAGTATGCACGAGATGGCGAACGAGATCGCCGAACTAAAAAAGGCCGTGAGGAACCTGACGAAGCAGCTGAGTAGGAAGGAGACCTCGTTCGCAATCGCGTTCTAACCACCAACAGCGTCATCGATCCAGACAGCGGTCCGAGTCCAGCCACCAGCAGCAACCGTTCTGCTTTTACCACTCCAAGTTCGGGGCCAAAGCTCACAAGTGCATTAAGCCATGCGACTATGAGAAGTCGGAAAACCCCAAAGGCAGTCGATAATGGCGGCTGACGACTGTCTGACGTCCTCCGGTCGCCTCTTCGTAACGGACCGAACATCAAAGACACAGTTTTTAGTGGACACTGGTAGTGATTTGTGTGTGTTTCCGCGGCATGGTCTACGTGAACAGCGTGTCAAGTCGAACAATCAATTATCGGCCGCTAACGGGTCTATAATTGATACTTACGGCTACCTCCAGCTAAATTTAGATTTTGGTTTGCGCCGTAACTTTCCATGGCGATTTATTGTAGCTGATGTCACCAAGCCAATCATTGGCGTAGATTTTTTAAGCTTTTACGATTTGCTTGTTGACATCAGAAATCAACGTTTGGTGGACAAAACCACCTCAATGTATGTAACAGCTTCCGTTGCAAAGGCTTCAGCGACGTGTTCAGTGAAGGTCTTGGTCGGGGATTCCAGGTATCACTTGATACTTAATAAGTACCCTGAGATCACGCGACCCGCTGGCACACACCGCATCACCACACACCACACAGTACACCACATACGCACCACACCGGCCCGCCCATCTCTTGTTCCCCTCGCAGGCTAGCTCCAGACAAACTGCAGATCGCTAAGCAGGAATTTGAAATCATGCTTAGCAACGGCACTGCTCGACCATCTGAGAGCCCTTGGTCTTCACCCCTGCATTTAGCGCCGAAGAAGGACAACAGTTGGCGACCCTGCGGTGACTACAGGCTGCTCAACGCGAGGACCATACCTGACAGGTATCCAATTAAACATGTCCATGACCTTACCCACAGCATAGCTGGTTGCAAGGTCTTCGCAACTGTTGACCTGGTTAAGGCCTATAACCAGATACCGGTCAGTGAGGACGACATTCAGAAGACGGCGATAACAACTCCGTTTCCCCCGTTCAAGATCTAAGCCTTAATAAATTCAAATCATTCATTAAACGTAAGTTGTGCCAGAAAGCCTTTTATACTGTTAAAGATTATATTGAGGACAAAAAGGCTTGGGATTGAGCTGCTCCAATTTTTGTACATATTGAGGTAGTTTATTTTTATTGTTTTTTTTTTTTTGTTTTTGCTAACTTTATTATTTTATAAACAGTGACATTTAATTATTATTTTATACACAATGACAGGAATATTTACTTGTAAAGTATTATATTATTTTAATTATTGTGAATGTGAAGACTATGTGGGTTATTGCATAATATTTTTTTTTCCCTTTCTTTTATTCTCAGTTAGTGTTAATCATGGTCTGGCAGTTTGAGTCATATAAGTGGCCTACCCAAATGGCCTTTCTTTGGTATTGATAGTCGCATCGTTGAGCTCCTTATATTCTGAGTAGAGCTGCACGATTACTGACAAATGCGTGCACTGACTGGTCAGGTCCACTCAACCTGTGTGGTTCTTTCCTCAAAAGACCATTTCAGACACCAATCTACATGGTCTTCACATGATCTGACCAAGATTATGTCTGGACTTTAAAAGAGACTATGACCTCTGAGTTTGTTTCGGCCTTTCTTCTCAGAGTAGTCAGATAGGAAACGCCGACCTCATCTAGTTTTTAAAATATGATTGACGTGTAAAAGTGTTTGTACAAACCTACTTACAGAAATAAAATCATTTATCATTTATCATTTATCATTTGGCTTGTTCGAATTCCCTTATATGACCTTTGGTCTGAGGAACGCAGGCCAAACATTTCAGAGATTCGTCGATGAAATGACGCGTGGCCTTGACTTCTGCTATTGCTACCTAGATGACTTTCTTATCTTCTCTAAGGACCAGGGGCAGTTGCCCACCAGACACGACACCCGTCTGGTCGAAGGATCCTCCCTTTTGTATGGTGGATGAGTGAACTTTACACCCTGTTCCTGATACCACCAAAGATTGTGTCCATATTTTGATGATTTAAAGCAGGATAAAAAATTTAAAAAAAGTATTGATAAAATAATTGAAATATGTTCTATTACTGATATTGAACCACCAAAAAAAATTTGCGCACTGGTTAATTATACAGGTATAATGGTATATACAGTATTAATGTAGTAATGTATGGTATATACAGGAAAAGTTTTTATCCACTGCGCAAATTTTGACAAGTTAAACTTAAACGAGTTTTATTAAACATATATTTTTTATTTTGATACGTCTTAGTACAAAAAACAAAAAATATCGTTAACGAAAGATGTTTACTTTAAAAGTGGTTGTATGGCTACCCGGCGGCGTGCGGCGAAGCGTAACGCGCTAAAGTACCTACCTATCAGCTGTGCGCTCGCTCGATTCGCCGGCGTAGGTATTTACGTGGGTTACAATGTACTGATCGCTAATTTTATCAGGTTCGAACTAGACTTTATTATGTTTAGGCCGTGACCTGTAGTTATTTGAAGAGTAATTCCAATTTTTCCTTCATACCTTAATGGGCTTAGGATGGCTTCTTCGACTTCGATCGCCAGTCGGGGTCTGCCAGACCTTCGTGCATGATTAGGGGTTCTGAACTGTCCGTGATCAAGCAGCCTTTGAGTGGCCGCTAAAATGGTCCTTTCATTAGGGACCGCGGGGTTAAGGATTCCATGGGCTCGCATTCGAGGTATGCTCTCCGTCGCATACATTCTGCGAGCAGCTCGCAAACTTTTATCACTCAGTACATACACTCGCACCATCTCGTAAAACTCGCGGTTACTGAAGTCCGACATCGTGACCGGTAGCACGGCACACGTGCGGCGGCGGCGGCGCGCCGCTTGCGCGGGGAATCGATTAGACGCGACGTCACACGACAGCGCGTGCGATGAGCGAACTGTCGGCCACAGCGCCCGGCGCGCCCTGCCGCCCGGGAGGGGGTACACCCCCGTGCAACACCGCCGCTTGCGCCGGCCGCCGCGCGCGCCTATTGATATTATTACGAATAGATTGTGTCCATATTCTGCTGATTTAAAGTAGGATAAAAAAAAAGTATTGAATAAATAATGGAAATGTGTTCTGTTACTGATATTGAACCACCAAAAAAAATTTGCGCACTGGTTAAAAACTTTTCCTGTATATATACAGGGTTACTGGTAATTCGACGTATATCCGGCAGGGGCTGATAAGGGGGCCAAAATGCAACAAATTGAACCCCCCATATGTATGGCCGAAATTCAATAGTTTTCGAGATATTAGAATTTTAAGGGTTTTTCGATATTTACCCAAAATTTGACATTTCATTCCAAATTAAAAAAAAACTACATATTTGAATGGGTACCATTAAAAATGATGTTGTAGCTGGCACTTCAATTAAGCTATGGACATAATTAAAACTACTTAATTTAACAAAATAATGAAAATAATGAGCGATATAAGAATAATATCTTACCAATATTTTCATTTTACGCTTCAAAAATGTTGTCTCGTCACAAAAATTTATATGACATTAATCGTACAAATAACTAAAACAACTTGCTTATCCTGTAAGCTTTCCAGAAAGGTATAAAAGTCAATTTTAAAATACATAATTCGTGGCATGGCATGTGTTTGAACCGGCGCGGGGAGAGAAATTATGTGTTTTTAGTTTATGATCCTCGCTAAAACAACCGATTTTCCTGGCGAAATTCTCCGCGATGGGGCGGGGTGTGAGGGCGGGGTGTGCGGGCGGGGGAGTACACGGCGTCTGCTGCGCTCGCGTCGCCTTCCTTAGTAAGTTTTGACTCTCCGCCGCGCAAGCACGTGTGTTGTTATCTTGCTACCAATCTCTCATCCCGTTAATTTGTTATCGATCATTATTGTTAATTCTTGTTATTCTTTTTGTTATCATTGTTATTTCGGATAACATGGCTTCGTATCCTAATAACGAATACGCAGACATAATGTTTTGTTATGGTTTTGCCGATGGAAAAGCGGCTGCGGCTCGGCGAGAATACCAACGCCGCTTTCCCGATCGTCGACTTCCCCACGTTACTGTTTTCGGGAGCACCTATCGACGATTGTCTGAAACTGGTAGTGTTCAAAGAGCACAATTCAACGCTGGCAGACCTCGACGGTACACGGCTGACGAAGAGGACACCATTCTTCAGTGTTTTATTGATGACCCAAACATCTCAACGAACATTGTTGCAAGACAGCTCGGTATGTCCCAGTGGAAAGTGTGGTCGGTAGTACATCTATCAGGTAGACACCCGTACCATTATCAACCTGTTCAAACATTGCACGAGGGAGATCCTGCCAGGCGACTCGAATTTTCTCGGTTTATGTTAAACGCTGACGCTGACCAGGAACATTTCCTAAGAAATATTTTGTGGACTGACGAGTCAAAGTTTGACCGGGATGGAATAACGAATTACCATAACTTACATTTTTAGGCACCTAAAGCAGGCAGGAATCCAAAAAAACTAAAAGAAACTGCGTCGCAAATGAGATTTTCCCTGAACGTATGGATGGGTGTCGTTGATAATTATTTGGTGGGCCCTCATTTCTTGCCCCAAAATTTGAACGGCGAAAATTACGAGGAGTTTTTGAGAAACAACCTAGACGATTTGTTGGCGGATGTTCCCGAAGAAATAAAAACAACCTCATGTTTCAACATGATGGTTGCCCAGCACATTACCGGATTACTGTCCGACAGTGGCTAGACGAGAGATATCCAAACCGATGGATTGGGAGGGGAGGGCCAATTCCGTGGCCTGATAAACAACAAAGCCCTGATATCACACCACTTGATTTTTACGTTTGGGGTCATATGAAGGCATTAGTTTATTTATGTGACCCCAATAAATTCAGTCGAAGAACTTCGACAGCGAATAATAAACGCGGCGCAACAGATGAGAACAACGTTCACATCAAGAGTGACGAAAACCGAAGTTAGGAAGAGAATTCGAACCTGCATTCGTAATCGAGGGGCTCATTTTGAACAAGATGTGTAAAATTTGTAATAAAATTTGATGTACATTTTTTTATGCATTTTATTTCATACAAATAAAAATGACCCTTTCTCTCCCCGCGCCGATTCAAACACATGCCTTGGCACGAATTATGTATTTTAAAATTGACTTTTATAGCTTTCTGGAAAGCTTACAGAATAAGCAAGTTGTTTTAGTTATTTTTACGATTAATGTCATAGAAATTTTTGTGACGAGACAACATTTTTGAAGCGTAAAATGAAAATATTGGTAAGATATTATTCTTATATCGCTCATTATTTTCATTATTTTGTTAAATTAAGTAGTTTTAATTATGTCCATAGCTTAATTGAAGTGCCAGCTACAACATCATTTTTAATGGTACCCATTCAAATATGTAGTTTTTTTTTTTATTTGTAATGAAATGTCAAATTTTGAGTAAATATCGAAAAACCCTTAAAATTCTAATATCTCGAAAACTATTGAATTTCGGCCATACATATGGGGGGTTCAATTTGTTGCATTTTGGCCCCCTTATCAGCCCCTGACGGATATACGTCGAATTACCAGTAACCCTGTATATATTTTTTTTGCATTAATGACATACTGTAAGTACAAACAGATGTTAGATCCAAACTGGTTTTTGTCAATTTAATAAGTTTTTTCAAAAACATTATCCTTAGCTAAACTACTACCAAGAAAGTCGATGTATATACCGTTGGGTTGACTCGCTGCGCGCAGTAACTAACGATGTATGGTATTTAATTTTACACACATGAACTACGACGATCGGTTGGTGATTGTGTTATTGTTTATACGTAATAATTATTGAACATTGCAAAATGTGACTTTTAGTGAATAATAAGTGAATTACACGGACAATTTAGAACATAGTGAAAGTGGAAGTAACTCTCCAACAATGGAGACGGACCTATTAGTTGTGCAATTGGAACACCAAGTAACGTGCGAAACATTGAGAGAAATCTCAACAAATTTAGACGGAACCTTTACCGTGCAGTGTAACCAGTGTACCCACAAAAATTAAATTAAAAACTTTCTAGAATGGACCAACGAACAGACTAAAATAAAAACAATGAAATGCAAAAAGTGCACCCAAACCAGTGTTATAAAGATTTGCACATTCGTGAACCATCGTCACGCGAATGCTAAGTTCATACCAGATGTTTATTATAAAATCTACTCGTGCGCAAACACAGTAGTAAGAAGCGTATTCCACAACTGTGTGGAATGTAAAAAACAAAGGAATATACAAGCGATTCCCCAAACGGAGTTCACAGCTCAAGAGGAATATGTATGCAATTGCCTAAAAAGAAACACAGTACATATCCAGTCGAGTGAACTAAACTTAAAAACTAAGAAAAATACGACACAGAAACAAATCGAATTCCCTAGAACAACCGAGGCGGTGGTTGAGGCAATACCGACTCATAATCGGTTTGAGCTGCTTCAAAATAGTTCGAACCAAGAAAAGAGAAGAGTGATAGTGCCATCTCGCTCATACTCTGCGTTATCGACAAGTGACCACTCTCTGAGATCGCGATCGATGAGCCCATCAATTAAGCGCCCACACCCTTACGAGGGAGAAGGCGTATCTGAAGCGAAAAAAGTTACTAGGCGAACAGGAACATTCAACAGTTGACCTAAAGAATCTGTACCGACGGGGAAAAATATACCAAAAAAGAATAGCACTCATGTACGAGTACTACCGATACTAATCACGGACGCGAGATACAAATACAAAGATAACAAGGATACGAAAAAGATGCTGAGCGACCAACTCGTAGGAGATCTAACCAAATTAATGAATAAACACCATGGCCGCATAGTCAGAAACGAGAGAAGCAAAAACATTCTCATCACAGTCACCGACTTAGAGAAAAGAGCAAAGGCAATCGAGGACATCAAATGCTTCAAGCCAGATCTCGCATTCATAGCGCTGAAACCCAAGGCGGAACAAATAAAAACGACGAAAGTCATCATAAGAAATATGGTTCACGACTATCCAGTCGAAGAACAAAAAGACGAAATGGAAAAGTGCATCGGTATTCGCCCTCTCAATATCAAAAAGATAACGAGCGATGTACAACTATGCATATTCAGCGGCGACCTCTCATACAATGAAATCGCTGAACGTATGAAAAACGCCACAGAAGCCTTTTACTGTGCACACAAGCTAAGACCTGAAAAATACAAAGTTGGCTCAGACAGAGTGCTAAAATGCAACAACTGTTTTAAATTCAACCACGCAACTAGTGCATGCCATGCACCGAAAAGAGAACCTACCATACTGATCAAAAACAATCAGGATGAATCGGTGAAAGTCTGCTCAAACTGTACTGTACAGGATGTACAGCCAGAGCAGCACAGCGCAACACAGAGAAAGTGCCCACTATTCAAGAAGGCAATAGAGAGACAAAAGAAAAAGGCTGAACGAGCAGAAAAGGAACACATAAACGTCCCATCTACAACTAAACCAACACCACAACCAGAAACAAATAGAAGATCGAGATCTCCAATACGCAGACCGACGATTCAAAAGGGCATATCGTACGCACAGGCAACGAATAGTGAGAGTGAACTCACTCAGACACGCAGGCAACTAACCAGGGAAGAAAAAGTCTCCATATTCGATAAAACTATGGAAAAACTCATGACACTAATGAAAGAACTCAAGAGATGTTCTACTCTACTAAAGGCAGTAAGAAACACACAAAGATCCTGCAGATCAACGCGCAGGGTATCAGAAACAAATTCACTGAAATAAAACAACTGGTCCAGAAATGCCATGTAGACATAGCCATCATAAACGAAGCCAAAATCAACCTGATAGATCAAAAATTCAATATTCTAAACTACGACAAAATATATGAACAGAAAGCCAACCACCTAGGCACCATAATGTACGTCAAAAGAGGCATGAGGTGGGCTCAAACCAAACTCATCGACTCCTTCAGTGATGAGGAGAGAAAAATCGAAGGATGCAGCATTCGAGTCTTCACCGATCACAGAACTGGAGAATACATCACGGTAAAGGGCCAATACGTCCCAATACCAAATCAAAATGAAATGTCTGACGAATTCGAGCAACTGCTAAGAGAGGACAGTGCCCTCATCATAGGAGACATGAACCAAAGGATGCAACTGCTGGGCCGTTCAGTCGATAGAGGTCTCGGAATTCAAGTACGAGAAATACACAACAACGGAGACTGTAGAATTTTACATTCCGGTATGCCATCTAGACCCGCCAGTATTGGAAACAACAACATACTGGACATAGCAATCACAACATATAATCATTCAGATTTGGAAATAAAATCATGCAAACAGACAGAATCCATAGGGTCCGATCATATACCATGGATAACCACAATAAACTTGGAAAACGACTACGAGATCCCACTAAGTCGAAACCTCAAAGACATCAAAACGAGTAAGGATAAGCGCGACGAGTTTGAACAATCTCTGGCAACAAAAATAGATCCAAACACAAAAATCGAAACAGACACAGACTGTGACAAAATGATTACTAAACTAGAAAAAGCCGTAATAGAGACACTAAACGAATTTGCACCTCTCAAACAAACCGACAACAGACAAAATCTTCCCAAAGAAATTCAAAAGTTGATACACAAAAGAAATAAAGCGAAAGACATCGCATGGAGTCTAAGATTCACATACAGATACAACGGACTAAAGAGAGAATACAACAGACTACGTAATTTAGCTAAGAAACTCATAGAACACGGAGAAGAAATTTTTAACAAAGTTTTAAAAGATGTGGAGTATACAGAGAGCGATGAAAAAGCCACCTCAAAGGCTCCCCCTTATAGAAAACTGCAACACAGAGCTAGAGATTATCGACAATCTAGTGGACACGGCTATCATTCACACATCCGATATCTCCCATGAAGACGAAAACACGGAGAAATACACACCATTCCAACCATTGGATGCAACATCACACGCAGAGTTAAAAACAGCCCTTCGAAAATTCAAGAATCAGAAAACACCTGGCCCTGACGGGATAAGAGCGGACATCTTGAAAATGGGAGGTGATACAATGATAGCCATGTTCAAGCGAATAATGGACTACATTATCAACACTGGATACTTCCCAAAAAGATGGAAAGAAAGCACATGCATCTTTCTGCACAAACCAGGGAAAGACTACACACAACCCAAGTCATACAGACCCATTAGTCTACTCAATATCATGGGCAAATGGGCCGAACGCATTATTCTCTCGAGAATAAACACAGTCAGCAACGAACTTATCCCCGAACACCAACATGGATTCGTCCGCCAAAGAGGCACAGCAACACAAATACTAAGGACCGGCAAATACATCAGCGACGCCCTGGAGAAAGGGCACAGTGTGGCCATGATATCGACCGACCTCAGTAAGGCATTTGATTCTATAAATCATCAGGGCTTAATAAAGAAACTCTACGAAGCTGGAGCCCGAAATAACATCATAAAGATAATAGAAAATTATCTGTCGAACAGAACAACCAAAGGCAGATTCAGAACAACCACAGGAACAGAAAAAAAGGTACCACACGGTGTACCCCAAGGCTCGATCCTCGGACCAGTGTTTTTTAACTTGTATGTCGTGTAACAAGTCTACTGCAACTATTAAAAATAAAAGGGAAAGTAGACTAGTCAACTATATAATTAAGAAGAATTTTAAAAAATACAGAAAAAATAATTTAAAAAGTTAAGGGAGGTTATAAAAGGATGGTACGAAACGGTGTCCAGGTTCGATACGTCAGGCCTCGTCAGCTCTGAAGCATCCAGTTATTTCAGTAGGTTCAACAGGCAGTGTAGAAGTCGCCAGGCCTCGTTAGCTTAGAGGCCTGAAAGATCCGCTTCCCAGTTTCACTGCCATTCCAGTCCAGCTCTCATAAATAGTGGATGGTCCTCTTGGCAAGTATGTAGTTCCGAGAAGACTGAGTATGTTGCGAGACTTTTGTAGAGGAGATGATTCCTTGAGCGCTACCAGATCAGATCTGTCACAGGAATGTGTCAGAAATCCCTTTGTTTAATTTCAAATTCAGTGTTCGAAAAGGCCAGACATATTCGTACGAAAAACCTCATTGATGAATTCTGAGAGCGTTTCGATTATTATTATAAATGTAAGTTAGGATACAAATATTATACAGTAAACAATTATAATTGTCTTTAAAATACAATATTTGAGCTAAACATATTGATAAAAATAATTTAAATTATATAAATCAAAAGTAACCTTCATGGACTAAGCCAGTAAGAAAACTATGAGAGAAAATTAGAAGAAAAAGTAATGACTGACAGCCTGACGTAAGTGTCAATCATTGAAAAATATGAAAATTAAAGAAAACTAATCGTTTTAGAACGATTCGCAAAATAATGCAAAACCAATAGAAGAGTATGATACATAATATTAATGAATGCAAAGTGTAAGTATATGATGTAGTGTCTGTAGTATGTAGATACTATAGTCGCTGACATACCAAAGCATAAAATCGCAGGTCAGATGCTCTCTCAGTACGCAGATGACCTGTGCATTCTCAATGCAGCGGAGAAACCAGATCACGCCACCAGGCGTGCAGAATGGGCAGCGGAGGAAATTATAGACTACTACAAGAGATGGGGCATCCAATGCAACGTGGATAAAACGGAGTGTATCATGTTCTCTCACAAAAGACCTAGGCTGGGAAATACAAACAGCGGATAAATAAACTCGAAACAATTTGAAATACAACAGTAACAATGATCACGAACACAGAACAGTAACAACATTAATTAAGAACAACTCAACAAAATAGTATCAAATCTATTGCAATTTACTACATAGACAGGAAAACGCGTGCTCACAATGGACATCAAAGTGGCAAACTGAAGAGTGAAGAGTGACGCAACGGACGGGCGCACAGTGGGCTGAAACGGGCCGGTAAAAAACTTAGCATTTAAAAAAAAAAAGTTTCTTTTTCTGAAATTTTAAATATTGTGTTGGATTTATCAATCGATTATAAGTAATTATTTCTATGAGGGTCGTTCAGATAACTTAGTATTCTCGGAGTTATAAATATCCAAAGTAATTTTTGTATGAAGCAAAAGAAAAAAATGTGAAAATCTCGAAATTCTCAAATTTTCTCAAAGAATTGACTCTACGTATGCATAGTACGTATATTTGTCCTATTTTAGCGCCTATTCTCGGGTTGCGATTTTCTGCGATTTGGTCGCAATTTCAAAATTTTGTTCTCTATTCCACACCACCATAGAGGTTAAGAACTAGGCGCGTTTTTTTTTTATGTAGTGGTCTCCCCTTTAAGCCTAATCCACTAAGGACTAATAAAATAAATAAATAAATAAGTAAAAATCACAATCACTACTGGCCACTGCACTGTTTTAATTTAATCACTGTCAAGGGTATCCACATTAACGAATGCAAAATTTTCGTATTCGTCATCATCAAATGTTTCCGCTTGTTCAATTACTAATAAACTTTGTGCTTCTACTGACAAAGTTTCATGTTTTCTGCGAAGTTTGTGACGTTTCGCTGAGATGAGTGGATCAGAGCTGGTCAATAAATTATTTAAAATGTCTTCATTTGTAGTTTTTCTACTGCATTTCCTGGAATGGTGTTGGCGGTACCTACGAAAGTCTTTATTTCTAGCTTCAGCAGCTTCTTCAGATAGCTGTCCAATTGGTATTAGACCAAAACTTTCAATAATAGCTGCACCATGCATAAGAACTTTATGAATACTTGAAGGCATATAATACCAGCTATATAATTCCAAATACAGTTGCATGGTCACTTGAGCATATTCGTGAAATTTCGCTATGTCAATGTGGTAACCTGATGAAATTGCCTCTAAAATGATTGCAAATCGCCTTATTAATTCTTCACTAACACCAGTTATCTCAGCAGTCATGTTTGGATTTGCAAAAAATCTTCTAGCAGTATTTCCGTCATTCGTGGAGCCGTGCCCTTGTTTAACGGGTGTGTAATGTATGATATAATAACAAATGCTCTAATTTCACTTGAAATAACGTTCAATTAATATAATTTTCATATGCTATAATATCATATAACCTAATTTCATATGACCTAATGTTTTATATGATATAATTTTCATTTAATATAAAACATTTAGTATAACGTTCATTTTATATAATTTTCAATATGTATAATATTCTTTTTATATAACATTCATTAGACCTAATGTTCTTTTGACCTAATTTTCATGTTTAATGGTCACAGTTCTAACCTAACTAGAACTCTAATTAGTCTAATATAATAAAACATGCAAGCAAGCATGCAGCATGCAAGCAAGCATGTAGCAAGCAAGCATGCAGCAAGCAAGCATGCAGCAAGCCTGCAACATGCAGCAGGCATGTTTTCTGTCACGGCTCCGGTGCTGCAGGGCTACAGCGGTCCCATGCAAGCTTATCGTCACAGATGTGTTTCACGCTCACCACCGTGGCTTCGGCTTGCTGGCCGGCTCAGCCGGCCAGCCTCAGCCGCGGCGGCAAGCGTTGAAACCACCTGCTCCTCAGCTCGTGGGCCGCCTCGCCCCTACGCACCTACGCGATTTTAAATAACACTCTAGGGGTAGGGCAGACAAGACTACGTGGAGTCGGTTTTGCAGCGATTCGTTTCTGTCACGCCGCTCCCACAGCACGCTCAATCAAATTAATCGCAATATTATATATTTTAAACGATAGGCCTAATGATTTTCGATTACCTACAGGTTATATCAAACAACGTTATGCTGTTGTAGCGGTATGCTTATGCGATGCATTTTTGCTAGCACCATACTAGCAGGCGTTTAAAATCGTATCAGATTTTCTAAATTATATTAAAAGTTATTAGAGATTATAAATATTATAGTAAATGAATAATATACTACATGAATATTATGTCACATGTGCATTATAGGAAATGTTTATTATATCATAAGAAATTAGATAAAATGAAATTATATCAACAATTCATTATCTCAACTGATCGTTATATTAAACAAAAGTATATTAACTGAAATTAGGTCAAGTGAACGTTAGATTTTTTGTTATTATATCAACCGTTACACACCCTTCTTTAACAACATCAATCAGAAGTCCCATTCTATTTTTAAAAGCGTCTTGTATGTCTTTATTTCTTCTTTCCATGATGCACTTGTTGTCTCCCTTTACTGTCCATGTCTGTATCGTGAATCTGAAGGCTATATGCAGAATGCATTCCATCATTCGTATCCAGGTATGCAATGATGACAATCCGTATTTACAGAGATCTGGATCAGTCGGTTTTGATGCAATTAAGGGCAAATTATTCATCTCTGTTGGAGTGGCTTTACAAATGTCGCATCTCTGAGATGAAGTATCACATAAAATTGATGTTGCTTTTCCGTCTATCATAGTCATTAATAAAGAGTGTGAAATTTTTATTTCTCCAACTTCTGTTTTCACTAAATTTACAATCTCTTCCTTAATAGCACTTTTTTCCCGCAATATCGTTATTTTATTTTCTTTCACAAATTCGAAAAAGATTGGACGACACCAGTAAGATGAATTTGGTGAATCGTTTTGCCAGATAACTTGTTCGCCGCACACTAATTTTATTGGCACTAAACTACCCATAAATATGCTTGAATCGTCAAGTTGACTTTCTTGTTCATCGTCTGTTTGCATTTTTTGTTTGTAATTGGCTTGATTAGAAGCACCTTCAAATCCCCACTTACTGATTAGTGTAAATTCTTTACAACCACTATCTATGACGAGTGACGTCATTATTCTTGTTGTCGTTATATCCAATAGAGCTTGTAACTTTATTTTAGCTGAGGTTTCTGTCACTGTAATAGCATCTTTTGGTGGATAGCATTTCTGTTTCGCATGTTGCACTTGATAATAAGATGGAAATGTATTACTGTCTTTTTCGTTAACACTTTTTCTTAAAGTATTGTATTGCCACTTGGTCAGCTTAAGTGATAAAAATAACCCTAAAGCCTCATCCGGAGAAAACACAGGTTTTGTTTCTTTAACAGATATGCACTTTTTAACTTTTTTTACATCTTGGGGATTCTTTAGTAAATGTTCTAGTATTTTAGCAACCTCCTCATTCCCATCCGCTTTCAACTGCTCAAAATATGCATATTTTATTTCGTCCGAAGATAAATTAAAGTTTTCTGCACGTCTTTTTTTCTGTTTAGGCGCTAATTCACAAAAAGGTTTTCTTGGGCTTTGTTCGGTGGAGACACCGACAGAAACTTTTGATGGTGATACATACTGAGTTGATGTACTCGGTGCTGGTTGATCTGCATTACTGCCTATTAAACACTTAATAAAGTCTGGCCATATTATGTTTTCTTGTAACCATTCACTATTTTTAGTTCTGAATATATTTTCTTTACGATAAGCGTTTTCCCATCTTCTATTTAAATTATAACAAAATTTTGCACAAAACAACTTTAAGGTCTTTTCGTGATCATCACTTAATTCGACTAAAAATTTAGACCTTATCTCACTACACAAACTGTCATTATTTTTAATACTGCCACTGTTTTTTAAAATAACGAAAAGATCAAGGTTTGTCACTAAATTTTCAAACATTTTCACAAATACAAAATAACAAATAAGTAAGTAATTAATGTGTGGGGGTAGTGCGTCTATTATGGTGGGTAATAGAACACTGAAGTACGTTTGAATGCAACCGAACATTCCGTAGATACCCTATCGTTGCACCAATCACGTTACGACACGTCATAACTTGTTGTTGCGCTCGCGCACTCTTATCCCTTGATTCCCGGAAATAAGTCTCAAAACAAATTACGTCATACCTACCTATGGTGGTGGAAAATGTCGAACATTGTTTTTTTTTTAAAGAACTAAGTAGGTATTGAGGTTTTCAGGCCGTTTAGTATACATTATTTTCAATTTCAATTTAATTGGAATAAATTGCTTAACTAAAATAACATGACTCTTCATACAAATTTGATATGGCTATATCTCCGAAAGTACTCGTTAAATTAAAAAAAGTCAAAGAATAAAAACGTTTTAAATTTATGCCTAGATACCAAAAAAATACATTTGATCTCTTAACCTTCGGCCCGTCGCATGGGGTCTTTGAAAGCCTAGGTGTTAGTAAAATGTAAAAATAACACATTTAAAATTATCCAGGAGTTTTAGTACTTCAGGTACCCTCCGGAATTAGATTATAGTTACCGTGCATCGCCGCTAACTTCAGTTCGCGCGCCAGCGCAGTGAGATACAGGACGTGTTTTGGGCGAGAGGGTCGTAAAAGACCCCACGCGACGAACCCCGTAAGTAAAATCGAATTGTTTAATTTCTTTTGTAACATGTGTTTTATTTATTTTTTTATTGTTTTACATCATAGTTAAATTATAATTGTCTTCTATAATGTGTGAAGAACAACAACGACGTATTATATTGAGTTGGTTAGAAGATGAATCTGAAGATGTTTGCGGTGGCGAGGAGGAAGAAGATGAAGTCGCTACATGTCTGGATGAAAGAAGTGACTTAACACGGATTCGGAGCAAGAATGTGAAGATTTGGTGCCTACAGAACAACATGAGGCACCTTCGGAGAAACCGGATCAGGTTTTAGAATCGTTGGATGAACATCACATGGAGTTGGAAAGTTCGTATAGTGATGATGATGAAGAGCCCTTGATAAATATATTTATAGGCATTTGAATTGTGCCGTCCGTCCTCCTTTGCAATCGCGGGCCACTATTTCAACTTTGCCTCGGGAATTGAAACAGATCATAAGGCGATTCACACCCCAGCATCAGAATATTCAACCTGATAGAAACGACATCGCTCCTATGAGGAAGCGCTGCATATATTGTCCAAGACGAACAAATAGAAAATAAATAGGGTAACATAAATGCCCTACACATACTAAACTGGTATGTACTGACTGTGTCCAAACGGAAAATTAGTCTGATTTCGTTTGATAAAAGTTGTGTTTTTTTTTTTTTGGTGCGAGCCAAATTTTATATTACAATGTTGATTGTTCTTATGTGATCTCTTAAAGGTATAATAGTTATAAATTAAAATTAATTGATTTAGTTAGAATAAAAATATTATTTCTGTGATGTGATCTCAAAGAGATAAATTTATGTTCCTAATTTTAGATTGGAAGTTTAAACAGTAAATAAATGAATTATTTTGATATTTTTTTTGTAATTTTATTGTCATTAAATAAATAAATAAGATACTGCTAGAATAGTTCGAAATATACAAGTTTTATGGGTTTTGAGGGACCCCACGCGACAAACCGCGTTATTAAAAGATGCGCGACGGGCCGAAGGTTAAGACCCAACCTTGTAATCCCAGCCCACTGTGGGGCGGGTCGTCGCGGGGTGTCCTCATTCGGCGGGGGTATACTTTTGTCTCTTTCGCTCATAACTAAAATATTACCTACACATGATTCAATTATGTTTTCATAGTTCAATATGCTTACCTGAAGGGAAAAAAAACAAAAAATCCTGTTTCTTCAAGGTTCAGTTTTTTACTTATATTTCGGTGAATAACTCCAAAACCTGACTTTTTAGGATATTATGTTTCATTAAATTTTTTGTTTGTATACGTGTCCTATAACTAAATATATAACTTTCGTTGTGCACCGCGATTTTTAAAAAAATTCAAAATGGCGGCCGACGTTAGGGCCACCCTCCATACAAAAATCTTCAAACCCCTTTAAGTAAAGTTTGTTTTAACATTTACGTCTAACTAAGTTATGTTACCTAGTTGATTAGACACTGGTTTTTTTATTTTTATTATATATTTTCTTTTAATTAAAAGATATTAACGCTAGGCCTATAAAGGTGTATCATTAAGTAAGAGTTTAAAGGCTTTTACTTTGTTAAAAATATATTTGTTAATGTTTATAACAGATTTTGAGGCAGAGAAATTTATGTTCGTTTATTTAGTTGATTGTTGGACTGCATTTGTTATAATCTCAGATTTTTCTATAATATGAGGTTATAATATTAAGGATTTTCTGTATTATTAATTAAACAAAAATAGTGTTAATTTAGTGGTTTTATTTAGTTCATTTACTAGAAAATTTCGTTCATTCACTGGGGTTTTAGGGTATTTTTTAATTTATTGCTAAATATCTAACAAACCTACTAAGCTAATCAACAACAAACAAAGCTATTTATAGATTCGATCAATACTATGCACCATATATCTCATTATGTTAATTTTTTTCCTAATCAAGTGTAATTATTTTGGGTTGAATAGTCTAAACCATACAGTTCACTGCTAGCCATGACCATGGCCTACTTCTAGCACTGACGAGCTAGAATCATATAATCATCACTTATAATCAGTGATCGGAGTAGGTAGATTGATTTTTGGTACTTATGATATTTGGAATAACATGGATAAGCCATTTTTCCGGAAAGTAATTCCGGTATTTCCGGATTCAATTAAATATTGTTAATGAGAAGTCAGTATGTACACAAGCCAGGGTCAAGTAACGTTTTCACAACACAGTAACAAACAAAGATGCGCACTCTACGAACCGAAGTAAACGAGTGAGCTACCTGGCATGTCGTCGACGGGCGTACGCATTGTTCTGATAACCGGTTATTGTACCACCCATGATCCTTTGTTCTGATTGGTCATTGGGTTTTGTCAAATCGTGACTGTGTGCCATCAAAAAAATATGAAGAATATAATATTGCTCATTTTATTGCAATTCCTACCCTTTTTTTTTTGAGGATGGCAAATCATCAAATGACTCCTTCCACTCTGGCAGAATACAATTCCTACATAAGTTCCGGTTTTTTTTAAATAATCCACCAATTCCGGAGGAATGTCCATATTAATATATACGTTTCGGATCAATGGCCCCAGTTCAATCTACCTACTCCGATCACTGCTTATAATATATGAATGCTTACCTAATATAGAAGGTGAGAGCAAAGAGGCAAGTCCATTCGTGAGCTCATAGATGTACAGCTGCACTGCGGTGCCCTGCTCAGCCATGCTGCGGGTGCCACCGGCCCACTTCAAACAACATCATTAACACTCAGTATGTACTCACTAAACCTATCACTTATTCCTAACTTGCAACACTTGCATAAATTAACATGTAAAGTTTATTTCTAGTATAATTGATAACAGCTTTTAACATTCAATAAGAATAGTATTGAACAGACTTGTTAGCACTGTTTAGGTTCCATAATTGGTCAGTGTCATAAAGACCACTTCCATGCTGAGTAGGTGCTGTTTTGATTGTTTCAAAAAACTGTAAGTACAGCATATTTTACTATCTTAGTAAATAGCACAAACAAGAAATATTCATGAGTATTAGGCACATGAAAATGTAATTTTTGATTTGAGTTGAGACAAAGCATAAGTCTGTGCAGTAGGTACGTACATTTAAGTTGTAGACCAGGTGTAAAAGAAAGGTAAGTGTAGTTGTGTTCAGTATTAGGCGATAGAAGATACGAGATCGCGTGCCGCAGCCAACAGTGCAGCACTTGCAGCAGTGCAGCGACCGGCGGGAGTCGACCCACAGCTTCGGTCGACGAGACGTAAGCTCGACCGCTCACGAGATGCAGCGACTTGCGACCACTGAGCACTATCTTGCGTGCGACTAACCCACACCAGAAATATAATTTATAAATAACACACCGCCAACACAATCATACTACACGACATTCCCACACGTCGTATTAATCTACAGGTAGATATAGGTACAGATTTCTCGGATTATTGCGTCTAGTTTATTTATGTAGTGTAAACAGAACTGTCAACCGCTATTCGCAATACAGAGGCAGTAGGTACATAGTCGGTTTTACGCTACTCGCTCATTGCTGGACAAACACAAAAGACCTAACTAGTTACCTACCTAGGTACCTACTTATTACCACGACTTAGGCTTTGAGAAAGTTTTCTATTCTTAATCTCAGAAAGAAACTCACCTTTCCTAAAATATTTTCTGGAGATAGATGCAATTATTCATACTATTTCTGACTTGCTGCTAATCCATTCACGGGTCAGTTGGTCGTCCAAGGCCGGGAATATAAGTCAGATTTTTTCATCAGATAGTCGGATCCGATAGTCTAATCCGGCTATAGCTTTGAGTATTTATGGCTATCGGATCGGAAAGAAGCTTTGAGTAGAAGATCGGAAGGCGTTTTGGAGCCAGTATTATGTTTGAACATAAAACACACGTCCGATCCGATAGTCGGATCAAACTCGAACGATATACAATGTACTCTGTGCTTGAACGTCTGAGTCGGAAACTGGCGCGAGGCGTTTCAGATTTTTACAATTTTTAATTTCGTTTTTTTCTTCTTTCACGTCAACACGAGCAATGGTTATATAAATATATATTTATTGTAACAGTAATTCGTCGTCCATCTTTTCTTTTTACTCCATACGCAAGGACTAGGGATGATAGCTCGTGTATGCCCAGCCTTGATTATCTGCTCAGACTATCTGCAATTAATTCTGCATAGCTATTCATAAAGGTTCGATACGGTTTCGTGCCGTATCGAACGTCAGTGTTATCGACAAAGTCCTCCAAACGATATTCAGACTATTCACAAATCCGAAACCGTACAATTTTGACAGTTCAAATACGTTATGAACACATCGATTCTTCCGACAGGTATTTTGCTGTCGGAAGTGATATCGAACAATAAATATTGTTTAAAAAAAACAAATTTAGGCAATATCTGAAGTAAGTACCTCTACATAATGTAGGTTCATAAAGTTTTCTTATTGTTTTGACCGCTGAACAGATCCAAGTTATGTATAATTTGTAAAGATGTATAACACTTTAGATTTTTAATGATAAAAATATTTTGATTCATATCTCAGATTCATATTTACTTACTTGATTTATTTTAGATCATGCTTCTAGAATAATTATATTTCAAAGACAATATGGAGGACTATTATAATAAAACATCTATGTACTAATTGCCCATGTTTGCAAACCAATAAATGATTTGATTTGAAAGATAATACAATTTTAGGTGGTTACATTCGTCCGTAACATGGGGGGAAGCGCTAAGGTAGCCCGCGAAATTCAAAATTTCTTACGTTTTTTGCAATTTGCGGGTCAGTAACCATGTTTGCAAACCAATAAATGATTTGATTTGAAAGATAATACAATTTTAGGTGGTTACATTCGTCCGTAACATGGGGGGAAGCGCTAAGGTAGCCCGCGAAATTCAAAATTTCTTACGTTTTTTGCAATTTGCGGGTCAGTAACAGGTTGTATGATCTAAATATGATTCGCGGCCATTAAAAATATGGATTTACAGAATTAAGTATAATCATAAGAATCAGCATTAAAACTCTGTTCAAAAAATCCTACTGAATGATTATTTCAGAAACTATCATTCAGTAGGATTTTTTGAACTTAGAGAGTTGTAATGAAAATTTTGCGGGCTACCTTAGCGCATCCCCCGTATAATGTCCTTGCATGAATGCAATGAGCACCTGCCACTGCTCCCCTGACAATCTTGTCTGCAAATAATGCATTTTTAACTACGTTTTAGAACATGAAAATGAGAAATGGTCATTGTTACATACTGATAAAATACCCACACCCATTAACTAGTCAGAGTTTTTTTGTTCAAAGTTATTCAAATACCAAAATGAACTCAAAAGTTGAAGTTTACAAAGCAAGTTAATAGAAATCAGGTAAATTTTATTTATGTTAATAAATCATTGTTACTTTTTTTGGTTAATAGTTACTCGATGCATATTCTATAGTTGCATTTAGTGAAATACCCAATAAAAATCATATATGTATGAAATATGAATAGCTATGCAGGTCTAACCATTGTTTTATATGTATATCTTCCCCATAATATGTTTATGGGGAATGCGAGAGTCGCAGTCGCATTTATATAGGTTTATAATTATGTCAATGCTTTTATACGTCAAAGGTCAGTGCAGTCAACACACAGAGTACATTCTAATACATTAGTCAACAGACAGAATGATTTTCAATATACCAAATGGTGCGTTCCGAGTTGTGCTGTAATCGATTTGAGCGTTCCTTACCCGTGGTCCCTCCCGTAGTCCCGCTGGAAGGCACCACGGGTATTTTTTTTCCCGAATTAAAACGGTAATCCCTCTTGTAGTCCCTGGAAAGTACCATCCCTCCGAAAAATACAATGCTGCCGAGCATTCGCTGTACAGTGATATAAATAAAGAAGGAGTTAGTAATTTATAGAGCAAAATTGGGAAGTTTATTGTATATTAACTGAATGTTTATGCTTAAATGCCCGATAAAAATGTATATACATGATATTATGCTTCAAATTATAAAATCACAGCTTCCACAGTGGATTATGAAATAGGTGCATTAAGGCGACGATAACCGATTTTTAATGATTTAATACTGAAGATCACGTTTAAACAAGTACCTAGTGCTAATGATTTGAAAAAAAAATATGTTAAATTGGAGCATTTTCTCCATAACTTAACAATTATGTGAATATTTTAGATTATTTTTTTATTACATAGTGAAATTAATTTGTAAAGTTATGTCTAACGCGGATAAAAAACTGGAAATGGCGAAAATCTACCAAGCGTATTTTTTTGAAACCTTCACCAATTTAAGCTAATTTAATTGTTGATCTTTTAGTATAGGTACGCGTTTTATTAAAATACCTTTTGTTTTGTGTACATTTAATAAATGCGTCAAATTGGGGACAGCGCTCCTTGATGGGCGAGTCCTATTACTGGCTGAACGTACGATGCGTTGCGTGAGCTCAGTACAGAACACGCAAGCTAACCACTCAAACTCACTGGCATATAATATCTGCGTCTTGCTTGACGCAATTTTATGAGAAAAATAAGTGTTATAGAAATTTTAAAGTCCATTTCACGAAAGAAAGAAGTCCCGCAGACGTGGCGCTGCAGGCATGGGTTATTTTAGGAATGTTGTTAACTTAGCGTATAATAATAATTAGTTCCACTTATTTCCGCGGGACTTCTTTCGTGAAATGGACTATAAATTCATTGTTGTGAAATTGTCTTTGATACTTTTTAAAAAGAAGTTGTTTTTTCTTACATTAATTAAGTATAGAAAAATATATGAAGGTCTACATTTTTTCTGCGATCCTTTTATTTTCCAAGTAAATCGTTGTACGTAATAGAGAAAATCCCGACACATACACTTTTAATATAAAGCCAACGTCCTGTACGTTGGCGTTATATTAAAAGTGTATGTGGTGATCTGAAACAGCGTTTCCGCAGCGAATACCTGGCTCTACTTACTGAGAAATCAACGGCTAATATTAATCCAATAGAAATCGGGGACATAGGCCCCCTTATTACAAAACAAGGTTTATCTTCAGACCCAGGTTTAAAACATGGAGCCATTATTGAATTTCGAACTTTATTCCGACTATGGTAAAGTTCCTAAACACAAAACTGTCTACTTAGTACCGAACTAAGTTTTCAGTTTTGTATAAAGAACGGTATTTCAATCACTGTTACGTTCTTATTACAAAAACTGGCTCCATGGTATATGACATGTCAAAATATAAATCTTGTTTTGTAATAAAGCGGAAGTAGTTTTAATAGGGTCTGATGATGTAAATAGGGTTAAATGGCCATTAGGTATTGTTGTTGAGACCTTGCAAGGGGTGGATGGTCAAAGGCGTGTAGCGCGAGTTAGAACCGCAAAAGGTGAATTAATCAGACCACTACAGCGCCTCTTCCCTTTAGAGGTTCGTCATAAGGATGTACCAACCGCTGTGCCTGCACAGCAGCTGCCCACTAAAATGCATGTCACTCGTTCCGGTCGGCTGGTGAAACTGCCCACTAAGTATTTATAAATTTAAAGATTTTATTTTATTCGCGAACAGTGTTATAATATACTTATAGATTTATTCCGCTTTCTCGCGGGGCCGGAGGATGTTGTGAAATTGTCTTTGATACTTTTTAAAAAGAAGTTGTTTTTTCTTATTATAAAACTGTCATTGTAGAAAAATTTATGAAGGTCTACATTTTTTCTGTGATTCTTTTATTTTCCAAGTAAATCGTTGGTTGTACCTAATAGAGTAAATCCCGACCCATTCTGTATTATTCCTCATATCTCGTCTTTATATCATTGTCCTTTCAAAATATAAATTTGGGTACTTATATAGGTATTCTGTAATCCTATTCAAACTCAAACTCAAAGCATTTATTTCAATTAAACCATTTATTGAATTGTCAAGAAGTCTGTCAGTTACAAATATGAAGCTAGTTGCCCATTCCAAATAGTAGGTTTCTATGGAGAAGAACGGGCAAGAAACTCCACGGACACTCTTTTAAATTAAAATATTGATACAAAGTATTGGTTACATCATTCTGAAATTATACATGTGAGAACGATGCAAAACGTCAGAAGCTTCCGTGATAAAAAGATTAAAAACAAAAAAAACAATTTTGATTCTGTTGCACGCTTTAAATTACTCACTGAACTAAGACTGAACTGGCTCTCGTATTATCGCGCGTAGTATATTTTATCTCAATCTTTGAGCATTTATACAATACTCAAAGATCTCAATGGATCCAAACGACTAATCCCCCTCTCTGCTCTCTGAGTATAAGTGTTCTGTGCGACTAATCGACTTTTCCGATCCTGAGATCCGAATACAAATCACATGAAATCACATGTCTTGTCAGTTGTCATGACTGTGTCATTGTGCGAAATATTGTGTTTCATAGACTGGCGCAGCCTAAATAAAAGCATTAAAGCGAGAGATGTTACTTCTTTTCACACTGAAGAAAGGGATAAAAAGTCTAAAATGTTGAAAAGTTAATATACATGGAACACTCATGTCATGTACTGTCAAAGTGTCAACAAGTCAGGATTGTTATGTCAGTCAATTGTTGGTGTTTTGCGATTATTTTACTTAGACCAAGAAAATGTCGGGTTCAAAGAAAATGGTAATATTATTCAATACTCTAATAGAAATATCAAGCTGTCGTACTGTGATAAGCGAGTCAAATTCACGTACGATATTCGTTTACTCAGTCTAAAATATTCAAGTTGTCTGTTGATCCACTTGTCAACTTTTTCAAATTTAAATGTTTCCTAAAGTTTCTTTATTATTGGAACTATGGCTAAAATCTTCTTAAAGTTAGAACTGAATAGCTACAAAATATCAGCAAGTTAAGAGAGGTTACAATGACGAAGCTATTTTGATACCTAACTAAGTTAGTAATGCTTGCCCCTTATTTTGATGGCCTTTATTTGAATGTGTCCAGATACTTCGGGTGCAATCACCGGAGGGTACCGCTCGCGTGGAGATGTCGGAGTCGGACGTGACGGCGCAGCTGTTCGAGCGCGTGCATGACAGCCTGCACCTGGGCACGTTCGCGTTCGTGCTGCACAAGGACCGCCAGCGCAAGGACGAGGTCACGTCCAGTAAATCGCGGCGTCTGCGTGACTCCGGCCTGCAGCACGGCGACATGCTCTACCTCAGCCCCGTTAACGGAGCTGTGCTGTTTGATCAGCCCACTACCAGTGGAGAGGTAGGCGCTCACCAAACTCGAATCAAAACCTTTGCTGTTGCTCTCTTTGCTTGGGTATAACAAGACTTGTGTAAATATCACAATGATATGTTTTGTTCCACATTTGTTTGCAGACTAATGAGAACAACAAACCATTTGAAGAGCCAGTTGACGCAGGTCCCTCAACTTCAGGCACAGCAGTAGATGCTGCAGCCACAAGTCCAGCAGTACAGCCCACAGCAGTGGAAGAGGACGAAGTGGACCTCGAGTTGTACCGCATGTCAGGCAACATTCAGAGACAACGAGATGAGAAACTGTGAGTACTTTATTTAATTATTTAATCTTATTAAAAATGGGTATCCAAACAGGATTTTAATAGTGTAAATACACTTAAAGTAACCGTCACGAGAAGCTATAAATACATAAAATTGCAAATTATACAACTATCAACTTTAAACTCAAGATATCTAAGTTGATTTATGAATGAAGAAATTATCGCTAAACGTCATAAAATAATTTTAGTTGCAATGGAAACTGAACCATACGCAATTTCAGTTAAAGTTTTAAATCCCAAAGTATGAAATTTATCTCGTCTCATGGCGTTGACTTTAGGTCTACTTCTTGTTCCACATAGATCTATGGGTCTTTTTTTTCTCTATAATATAAAAAGAGAAAACAACTGACTAAACAACAAAATCCATGCGGACTTTTTAGTTTTCCGGACTTGGTGTTTTTGTAGTTGTGGAAGTTAAAATAAGAATTGTTGTTACAAAGAGTTTGTTTGCTTGGCTTGCAGATGCCGACATAACTCCAAAGGTTGCTGTGTGCATTGCTCACCACTGGAGCCCTGGGACGAAAGCTATCTCAAAGAACATAACATCAAGCACATCTCATTCCATGCTTACTTACGCAAGATCACATCGGGCAATTTCATTTCACTAGATGAACTGTCATGTAAAATTAAACCAGGTGGGTTTTGTGGTGCTGGTTGGTATATTACATTAAATTAGGAGGAACACATGCGCGGTCGGGGAGTCTGGAATGAAGTTTCGCACGCACACACATATGTAATAGAAAGAGACAGAGAGAAAGGCGCATGGAGGGAGCATAATATCTCTCTCCTTATGTGACAATTTCTACTAGTTGAATCTTACTGTAAGTTGTGTTAAGGAACTTTGTTCTAAAAAATTTATTATTTAATTTTCTCATCAAACAACATAAAGATCTTAATGGAATTTCAAAATCGCCATGTTGATGCTGAAAGCTGAGAGACAAGTTTCACGTCAGTTTTTACTGAGAGGTAGCATTACTATTATGTTCAATAAAACACGAATTAGGTAATTCACAGTTTTAATATGTGTTTGGTATAAGCGCTAGGTAGCCTTAACCTGAAGTGGTATTTGTTACACATGTAGGGTACTTGAACAAATCTTATTTGTCAAAGAAGATTGCAAAGTACCTTCATTTAAGATATACAACAATTACACAACAACAACAATGTTTGTATGTGTAGGTTGTTCAGAGCACCCGCCGTGGCCGCGCGGCATCTGCTCCAAGTGCCAGCCGGGCGCCGTGACGCTGAACCGGCAGCCCTACCGCCACGTGGACAACGTGCTGTTCGAGCACCCGGCCATCGTGGAGCGCTTCCTGGCCTACTGGCGCGCCACGGGCCACCAGCGCGTGGGCTTCCTGTACGGCCGCTACGAGCGCCACCCCGACGTGCCGCTAGGTGAGTGTCGCGGGCCGCGCCGGGTCCACTCCCCTTCCCCGTAGTGACGCTCGTGTTGCAGGCGTGCGCGCGCGCGTGGCCGCCACCTACGTCGGGCCGCGCCGGGTCCACTCCCCTTCCCCGTAGTGACGCTCGTGTTGCAGGCGTGCGCGCGCGCGTGGCCGCCACCTACGTCGGGCCGCGCCGGGTCCACTCCCCTTCCCCGTAGTGACGCTCGTGTTGCAGGCGTGCGCGCGCGCGTGGCCGCCACCTACGTCGGGCCGCGCCGGGTCCACTCCCCTTCCCCGTAGTGACGCTCGTGTTGCAGGCGTGCGCGCGCGCGTGGCCGCCACCTACGTCGGGCCGCGCCGGGTCCACTCCCCTTCCCCGTAGTGACGCTCGTGTTGCAGGCGTGCGCGCGCGCGTGGCCGCCACCTACGTCGGGCCGCGCCGGGTCCACTCCCCTTCCCCGTAGTGACGCTCGTGTTGCAGGCGTGCGCGCGCGCGTGGCCGCCACCTACGTCGGGCCGCGCCGGGTCCACTCCCCTTCCCCGTAGTGACGCTCGTGTTGCAGGCGTGCGCGCGCGCGTGGCCGCCACCTACGTCGGGCCGCGCCGGGTCCACTCCCCTTCCCCGTAGTGACGCTCGTGTTGCAGGCGTGCGCGCGCGCGTGGCCGCCACCTACGTCGGGCCGCGCCGGGTCCACTCCCCTTCCCCGTAGTGACGCTCGTGTTGCAGGCGTGCGCGCGCGCGTGGCCGCCACCTACGTCGGGCCGCGCCGGGTCCACTCCCCTTCCCCGTAGTGACGCTCGTGTTGCAGGCGTGCGCGCGCGCGTGGCCGCCACCTACGTCGGGCCGCGCCGGGTCCACTCCCCTTCCCCGTAGTGACGCTCGTGTTGCAGGCGTGCGCGCGCGCGTGGCCGCCACCTACGTCGGGCCGCGCCGGGTCCACTCCCCTTCCCCGTAGTGACGCTCGTGTTGCAGGCGTGCGCGCGCGCGTGGCCGCCACCTACGTCGGGCCGCGCCGGGTCCACTCCCCTTCCCCGTAGTGACGCTCGTGTTGCAGGCGTGCGCGCGCGCGTGGCCGCCACCTACGTCGGGCCGCGCCGGGTCCACTCCCCTTCCCCGTAGTGACGCTCGTGTTGCAGGCGTGCGCGCGCGCGTGGCCGCCACCTACGTCGGGCCGCGCCGGGTCCACTCCCCTTCCCCGTAGTGACGCTCGTGTTGCAGGCGTGCGCGCGCGCGTGGCCGCCACCTACGTCGGGCCGCGCCGGGTCCACTCCCCTTCCCCGTAGTGACGCTCGTGTTGCAGGCGTGCGCGCGCGCGTGGCCGCCACCTACGTCGGGCCGCGCCGGGTCCACTCCCCTTCCCCGTAGTGACGCTCGTGTTGCAGGCGTGCGCGCGCGCGTGGCCGCCACCTACGTCGGGCCGCGCCGGGTCCACTCCCCTTCCCCGTAGTGACGCTCGTGTTGCAGGCGTGCGCGCGCGCGTGGCCGCCATCTACGAGCCGCCGCAGACGTCGGGGCGCGACGGCGTGGCGCTGGCGCCGGACCCGCGCGCCGCGCTGCTGGCGCCGCTGGCGCGCGCGCTGGGACTGCGCCGCGTGGGCTGGATCTTCACCGACCTGCTGCCGCTGGACGTGGGCGCCGGCACCGTGCAGCACATCCGGTGAGCCCGCGGGCTGCCTTTACTATGCAGATTCGCATAGTATATAGCTAATACACGAGCATCCCGTGCTGGGTGTGTTGACTCGTTTGCGTGTCAACTGATAGATGTTTCGCACTAACGCGCCGCGCTTGTGTGCAGGGGCGTGGACTCGCATTTCCTGTCTGCGCAGGAGTGCATCATGGCGGGCCACTACCAGAACCAGCTGCCCAACGCGTGCCGACACGCCTCCTCGGGTTACTTCGGCTCAAAGTTTGTCACAGTGTGCGTTACAGGTGAGCACACTTGCATCTGGCTAACACTGATACATTCCGGGTTGTCTTTGTGACGGTGACAGTTAGATAGTTGCTTCGTTAGTGAACAGATACTCTTATTTCTCTGTTTGGCAGAACTTTAACCAAATTTTTAACAGATTTGATTAGTTAAGGCTCTGTTAAGGAAGACACTCTGGGAACGTAACATGGTTGTGTGTGGCAGGCGACAGCGACAAGCAGGTGCACCTGGAGGGCTACCAGGTGTCGGGGCAGTGCCAGGCGCTGGTGCGCGACGCCATGCTGCTGCCCACGCGCGACGCGCCCGAGCTGGGCTACATCCGCGACTCCAGCGACAAGCAGTACGTGCCCGACGTGTACTACAAGGTCAGAAATAATCCCACAGCCAGTTGTTCTTGTGACGCGCACGTGGCGCCCGCCGGCGACGCAGCATAACATCTATCAACTTCAGTTTCATTTAAACCATAATACCGGAGGTTCTATGGACAGTTATACACGTCAACCAGTAACCCCGTTATAAATCTGGCAAACGACCCAAGAGCTAAACTGACCCGACACTCACGACAAATTAAATTTTCAGTGTTATTACTTGTTTATTATAAACAATATTTGGCATTTGAAACAATTTTGTCCAGAATTCGGTATTCTTTGAAAATCAAAGTAAAACTCCTGGCAGCTGTATTTCAAATTACAAAGTCGCTCTACATAATTATGATGACCCTCAAAGTAGTCACATTTATTGATTTATAATTATAATATTTGAAAATAAGCCTGTAAAAGTAATAAATCCGAGCTCGCCACATGTGTACGACGCTTGCGGCTGCGGGATTACTTATGTGTTTTATAAAATATCTGTACCTAAATATTAAACATTATTGCGCAATTGTTTGTTATCCTGAAGAAATAAAACAAAATAAATAAATAATTATTCAAGGTTCAACTCACGATTTTCTAACGATGCAGACAGAAGAAAGATTCGGCCACCTCAAATATCTTATCCAAGTGAGTGGGTGATAGTTACAGAACACGTCACTTGCAAGATATCCGAAGCGGCCTTTATAGGCTTTATTTCATGTGATTCGCATGTATAAATATATTTAATAAATTAACCACGGGTTTGAAATCAATGAAAAAATTAAATCTACTCGCCTATCCTTTTTCAAATATGATTTTAAGACCTCGTCATAAAAAGTAGGCTTGCGTCGTAGTTCGACCTCGGATTAATTTTCTATAGAAATTAAAGATAGATTTGTGAGTCTTTGCTGACTTTGTGTGTTTCGTAAATAGGTGAGGATACGTTTTAAGGACGAAAATGAACGTTCTGCCGATGCGCTGCTTGCTGGGATAGTAACAGTAAACTTCGCTAAACGTAAAACTTCTGAATAAACTTTATCTAAATTACTTTTATAAAAAAAATTAATGATACTATATATGCTACAATTCGCAAATTCAGGCGATCTATAAATACAGCGCAATTCATTTTTTAATCTATCAAAATTAAAATTTGCCTGATAAGTATTAGTGAACTCTGATTTCTTTTCAGGGAATTGTTCACTATATTTACTAAAATTCTCACAAGAAAGTAACTCAAAGAATTTCAAATTTTTAATATTCATATAACGATCTCTTAATTTGCTGAGTACGTTATCAATTATTTCGTTAAAAATTCGCCGATAGTGTATTTTTATATCATTGACATTGCGCTTTCTTTTGGGTGGTCCGGTTATGAGGTCAGTTGCATGATAATTGATCTCGAACTTGTATCTGTAACGAGCTAAAAATTACTCGAATTGTTTTATCTTTTTATCACAATACGCGATGTCACAAGTATTTTTTTCAGTATAATCTTATATATAAAATTCTCGTGTCACAATGTTGTTACCATACTCCTCCGAAACGGCTTGACCGATTTTTATGAAATTTTATACGCATATTCAGTAGGTCTGAGAATCGGCTACTATCTATTTTTTATACCCCTAAGTGTAAAGGGTGGCTTACCCACGGGATCGAGACTTACGCAGGTGAAACCGCGGGGCACAGCTAGTATCGTATAAAACATCGGTTTCAGCAAAAATATCCGCGAATGTTTAAAAAAAAAATTAAATTCAAAGTCTTTCATGTGAAATAAAAAGAAGTGAGTTGTGACAATGTATCACCACACTGGGGAGTGTGTAGTTTCATTAAATTCCTCAAACAACTGAAGGAGGTGTGTGGACTCGTTTTTAATTATATTTAACGTGCGCGAGTGATACGTCCAGGGCTTGTTAACGTTAACAAATAACGAAATAATAACCGTTAAGTAACGTTAATTTCGAAATGATACCTCATTAACGTTAACAAAAAATAACGTTACTTGATAACAGTATCTGTTAAGGTGATAAGGTTGAGGTTTGCTTATTTGTATTTTGAATAAAACGACGTGTGGTTTAAACAAAGATCTATTGGACACTGCTCGAATGAACGAGTAACTTGAACTTGAACACATCAATGTATTTATAGCTATATGCAATAGTATTTAGCCAAACATACCGCCCACCAAAAGGGCTTAAAGGCCTTTTATAACATAATAAAAACATTAAAGTTCGGGTATTTTAAACATGAATATATATGACTCGACTATATTAATTATAACAAACCAAACATTATAACTAAAATGATATAAACAACGTGGGCTTACACAGAAAGTTAAATAATTAATTTAGTCTTTAGTACTAATCGGTAGCTCACATAAGTATGAGATTGATCTCTTTGACATGAGTTCCTTCATTTGCCAGATGATCAGCTATAGGACCGGGTAATTGTAGTCCCGCGTCTTTCCACATTCTACATAATTCTTTGTTGGATGCCACGAATTTCGTGCCATTATCGCTCCAGATCTCATTACATCTTCCTCTTCTGGCCACGAAACGTTTGAAAGCTGCGATTAATGCATCGGCCGTCAGATCGCTTACTAGCTCTAGATCCTCTGGCTCTGGCCTTCACCGCCATGCAAATAAAGATGCAAATGTATGCCTTGCGGGTTTTTGCCCCTCTTCTTTTGGAATTTAATACATACACAGGGTCAGCAAAATCCTTTCCACTTCGAGCAAAAGGACGCGAAGGAGTCACCCGAGCTTCAGGCAAGTCACCCATTATTTGTTTTCTACTAGCAGCTCGTTGCCGCGTACAGGTAAGACATCCGTGAATGTATTTCTTGACCAGACGTTTGCAGGCAACAATCCAGTATTTACTCACCAGGTAAGTAATCATTATTTTTATTCCACCATGCATTATTTTCAGGTGTGCATCAGCCAACACTAGTGATACAAAGCTGCTTTTTTTGCCCAGTATTAAAGGATATTTTACGTTCTCATCGGCGTCTGCGTTTCTCAACCTTCCGCCCACCCTGAGGATATTTTGGTTATCTAAGAATGGGTTCAGTGACTTCAGGATGCTAGTGGGTTTTACATTCCCGTTTTGTTTTATTATTCTTATTTCAGGTTCTTTTTGAAGTCTTCTTTCTTGTTGAATCAAGCGATTCACTGCAATTTCTCTCGTGTTCTCATCCGCTGCTTTTGGTTCATTGGTACGAAATGGGAGTCTCACAACGTATTGTCCATTGCTGTTTCTTCTGTATGTATTTTCATAAAAACTTTCACATTGGTTCTCTTCTTTTGTGTATGTCCTCTTCGAATCTGGTTCTATCTCCCAGAGTGTTTTCAATAAGTCTTCTCCTATGATTTGATGATGCATAACAAGAACCGACTCTGTTTGTTGTATTCTATTTTCTACATTTCCGAATAAAATCCAGCCAAGGTTTGTTTTATGTGCACATGGTGACCCTGGCGGACCTTTGATTAGCTGGTTCTGTATAATTTGTGCATACACATCGACACCCAGAAGCAAATCAATAGACCCAGGCTGACAGTAGTTAGGGTCAGCCAGGACGTTCGGCTAGTCTAGCGGACCAGTCGTTCTAGATGAGGCCAATAGCTTGTGTTGATTGCGCGGGATGGTATTTTAGTAGTCAGTGGCTTTGACATAATATATGTTCTAACTTCCAAGTTGAAATTATCACATCTTGATTCTACATTGATCTGAACTACTTGTTTGATATCTTCTCTCGTTGATCCCACGCCTATAACTGTCCCTTTGATAGGATATCGCTTGGCCATGAGTTGCTGTGCCGCACCTTCGCTAATGAAATTCGCTTGTGAGCCTTGGTCGATTAAAGCTCGTAATATCGTTGTGTAATTGTCTTCACTTCTCACTTTTACGATTGCAGTTGCCAGCAACGATGTGCTGTGTTCCGTAGAAACGTGTGATGTCACCATTGTAATGTCCTTCTCTGTTTCTTCAATCTTCTCTACGTTGCTATTTAGTGTCACTTCGGGTTGGTTTGTCTGTTTGCTTTCAGTGTTGCCCGTCGTGGTTGGTTTTATTGTGCTATCTTCCTTATTTTCTTGAAGAAGTGAATGGTGACGTCTTTTGCATATTCTACAGCTTGTTGGTATGCGACAATACCTCACAGAGTGTCCGGGTGCGAGGCAGTTGAAGCATAAATTGTTGATTTTGATAAACTCGCTTCTTTGTGTTGGTGATTGTTTTCCAAATTCCTTACAGTGGCCAAGTGTGTGGTTTTCTTTACACATTTGACATATTTTACTATTCTCCACATTAGTTGTTGCGTGAAATGAATTCTCTCGAACATGAACTAAACTTGCCTTTTGTTTTGTTGGTTCTGTCAGTTCTAACGTACGGAATCGGCGTTCCAGAAATTTACGAAACATATCGAGGGATGGGAGGCTGTCAGGTTCCTCACAATTGCTGCTCACATAGTCTTCCCAATCTTTGTGGGTTTCATAGTCTAGTTTTTGCACTATGACGAATATTATCACAGGATCCCAGTTACCAGTCTGCACATTCATATTTTTAAATTGATGTAAACATTCAAAAACTCAAACATTCAGTTTTTTCAGAGAAAAGAATCTTTTCATAACTGCGTCGACATTTATACGTTTGTTGCCATACCTTGCTTTTAGAATGTGCCATGCTTGATCGTAGTTCGAATCTGTCACTTGTATATGTTTTAATATCGATGCGGCTTCTCCATTAAGACTTGTTTTTAAATAATGCAATTTTTGTACATTACTTAATGACGCGTTCTTATGTACAAGTGTATTAAATAAATCATGGAACAATAACCACTCTTCATATTGTCCACTGTACGTAGGTAGTTGTATTTTCGGAAAAACCACTCGTGTTTGTTGATTATCACTAGGTATAGGCAACGAACCACCAACGTCAACTGGTTGAGAAACCAACAAATCCTTTAAGTCTGTCATCAAACTTAAATACAGCTCTTCATGTTCAAAAAAATCTTCATTGAATAAGTAAGGTATTTTGTCGCGCTTCTCCTTCGGCACGCATCGCATTATTTCACCGTAAGCTTGTTTATATTCAGACCAGTAATCTTCTACTTCTCTCTATCTTCACTTAATTCGGGATTCAACATAATTCTTTTGGGTTAATCTAGCCTTCGGGCACTTCTTTAAATTGGTCTGGGTCTTCTTCAAAGTATGTGCAAGGTTTTCCATTACATTCAAAGCTTCTTGCATTTCCATAGCCATCGTACGTAGGTATGTTATAAACTTTTAACTTCAATTGTAGCAAACGTAATGAACTGAATAAGTTTTAATAATTAAAAACTTTACACTAAACAACTCGAACACTTGGGTCGCCTTATCTTATCGCGATCTCTTTGTTCTCGGGCGGCCGGCCATGTCGGCAGCGAAGACTGGTATCCGGCTCGATTATGGACCATATGTTAAGGTGATAAGGTTGAGGTTTGCTTATTTGTATTTTGAATAAAACGACGTGTGGTTTAAACAAAGATCTATTGGACACTGCTCGAATGAACGAGTAACTTGAACTTGAACACATCAATGTATTTATAGCTATATGCAATAGTATTTAGCCAAACAGTATCAGTAATATAACGTTAATTAACATTAACGCAAAATACTAAAGTAACGTTAATTTTACCGTTAATTTAGCTACGTTGCCGTTCCGTAGGCTTACATTTTGTGCGCTCGCTTAGCATTAGATCACTTTAAATACATTGTTGCCGCTCCGCCGTTCGCTGGCTGTGACGCCATCTGCGCCATAGTGAGTTGGTTTTTTCGAGAAACCTCCAAGATTGAATAGTTCTTTAGATTGCAAAAGTACACTGTAGGCTTGTAGGGCGGCTCGACCGGAGAAGTACTACCCTCTCATAGAATATTTATTAATTCATGGAGTTCGTGTGAAGTTCAAAGACTTTATTATTATATATTTTATTTCTTTATTATTTTGTAAAATAATAATTTAAAGTTCCTAAGATTTAACATTATTTTTTTATTGTTTTTGTTTATTTATCGCTTTTTTGTTTTGTTGTTTTACAGAACGAATAATTAAAAATACGTTTAAATCTAAATGTATTTTCCAAACATCGTGCTTATCATCGTACAATGAAAATTACAGCACAATGTTTTAGATTTGTTCTTACAATAATTAGTCACTAAGTTGATTTTTGTTATTTAAATTCATATTGAGTCCTTAATTGTGATCTAACATAGTTTTAATTATGGATGTTGATACAAGCCGGAATCCGTAAAGACTAGCACCGTATACCACATACATAAGCTACTGCAGGTTATACAGAAAACTGAACAGTATAACCTGTCTCTCGGCTTAGTGTTGTGGACTACGAGAAAGCCTTTGATTCGATTGAGACATGGGCTGTACTGCAGTCTCTTTAACGAAGCTAGATCGACTATGGGTACATCGAGGTGCTGAAGTATCTGCACAAAAAAGCCACTATGTCAGTCTGACTCCAGGAACAGACCTCGAAACCTATCCTTCTGCAGTGAGTTGTGAGGCAGGAAAACGTTTTCTCTCCGAAACTGTTCACCGCTGCACTGGAGGGTGTCTTCAAGGTTCTAGACTAGAAAGGGCTAGGCATAAACATCAATGGCGAATACATCACTCACCTTTGGTTTGCCGACGATAAACTTGTCATGGCTGAGACTTTGGAGGACCTTAGCACAATGCTCGATAACCTCAGTAGAGCTTCTGAAAGAATGGGTCTTAAAACGAACATGGATAAGACAAAGGTCATGTCAAATGCCCATGTAACACCCACTCATGAAGATCGGAGACGCTACACTCGAAGTTGTGGCCGAGTATGCTTACCTCGGACAAACTGTCCAGTTAGGTAGGTCCAACTTCGACAAAGAGGTAAATCGTCGAATGAGACACGTCTGGGTAGCATTCGGGAAGCTACGTAATATCTTCTCGTCCCACATACCGCTGTGTATCAAAGTCTTTGACCAGTACGTGTTGACAGTGATAACCTATGGCACTGAAACGTGGTCGCTCACAATGGGTCTTATCCGAAGGCTAAGTCACCCATACGGCAATGGAGAGGGCTATGCTTGGAGTTTCCCTACATGATCAAATCAGAAATGAAGAGATCTGCTGGCAAACCAAGGTAATCAACATAGCCCGAAGATTTGCCAACCTTAAGTGGCAGGGGGCAGGGCATATTGCTCGCAGAGCAGATGGCCGGAGAGGCCGTAAGGTTCTGGAGTGGCGACCGCGTACCGCAAGACTTAGCCTTGAAAGGCCTCCTACAAAGTGGTCCGATGACCTTGTGAAGGCCGCAGGTATCCGCTGGATGCGGGAAACACAGAACCGGTTGAAGTAGTGGTGCTTGGGGGAGGCCTATATCCAGCAGTGATGTCTTTCGGCTGAAATAATGATGATGTTGATATATTGTTGTTGATTTGAAATATTATTAATGATTAAATTATAAAATGGGTAACATTCACATTTTTATAGTGATTTTGGATCGTTGTTGATTTCACGTACCAATATTGAAAACAAGACTAGTTTTACTTATTTTTAGTAGTACTACTATTGTCTATACAGGAAAAGTTTTTAACCAGTGCGCAAATTTTTTTTTGTGGTTCATTATCAGTAATAGAACACATTTCCATTATTTATTCAATACTTTTTTTAAATTTTTTATCCTACTTTAAATCAGCAAAATATGGACACAATCTATTCGTAATAATATCAATGGGCGCGCGCGGCGGCCGGCGCAAGCGGTGGTGTTGCACGGCTTCCGGGCGGCAGGGGGCGGCAGGGGGCTGCAGGGCGCGCCGGGCGCGCCGGCCGACAGTTCACTCATCGCACGCGCTGTCGTGTGACGTCGTGTCTAATCGCTTTCCCGCGCAAGCGCCGCGCTGCACGTGTGTCGTGCTTGTACCTACCGGTCACGATGTCGGACTTCAGTAACCGAGATGGTGCGAGTGTATGTACTGATACTGAGTGGTGAAAGTTTGCGAGCAGCTCGCCGAATGTATGCGACGGAGAGCATACCTCGAATGCGAGCCCATGGAATCCTTAACCCCGCGGTCCCTAATGAAAGGACTATTTTAGCGGCCACTCAAAGGCTGCTTGATCACGGACAGTTCAGAACCCCGAATCATGCACGAGGGTCTGGCAGACCCCGACTGGCGATCGAAATCGAAGAAGCCATCCTAAGCCCGTTAAAGTATGAAGGAAAATTTGGAATTACTCTGCAAATAATTTCAGGTCACGGTCTAAACATAAAAAAGTCTAGTTCGAACCTGATAAAATTAGCGATCAGTACATTGTAACCCACGTAAATACCTACGCCGGCGAATCGAGCGAGCGCACAGCTGATAGGTAGGTACTTTAGCGCGTTACGCTTTGAAATGAAATGAAATGAAATGAAATGAAATGAAATCGTTTATTCTGTAAATAGGATATTAAAATCACTTTTACACGTCATATAAAAAATAAAAAAAAAATCTAGATGTAGCCGACATTTCCTATCTGACTACCCCTGAGAAGAAATGGCGAAACAAACTCAGGGGTCAAAGTCTCTTTTAAAGTCCAGACATAATCTTGGTCAGATCATGTGAGGACCATGTAGATCCGTGTCTGAAATGGTCTTTTGAGGAAAGAACCACGCAAATTTGAGCGGACCTGACCAATCACTGTAAGCATTTGTCAGTAATCGTGCAGCTCAACTCAAAACTTAAGGAGCTCAACGACTCGACGAACAGTACCAAAAAAAGGACATTTGGGTAGGCCGCATAAAGCGCTCAAAATGTCAGACCATCATTAAAACTTAACTGAGAAAAGAAAGGAAAACATTTAAAGAAAAAAAAAAATGACCCACATAGTGCTCACATTCACAATAAATTAAAGTAGTAAATATAATACTTTTCAAAGTAAACATTCATGTAAAATTGTATACAATATTCTGCAATGTCAATATGTATATAAAATCATGCATAATAATTAAAATGTCAAGTTTTATCACAAGGCTAGCAGAGCGAGCAGCTCAATCCCAAGCTTTTTTGTCCTCTAAATAATCAGAAATCTTATAGTACCCTTTTTTACAAAGTTTAGTTTTAATACAGATTTTAAATCGTTTAATGGGTAAGTTCCGAATGTCAGTAGGAAGTTGGTTGTAAAAGCGTATACATTGACCCATGAAAGAGTTGCCTACTCTGTGGAGGCGAGTGCGATGTACAGCAAGATTGTGTTTATTCCTGGTATTTAAACTATGAATATCGGACATTTTCTTAAAATTTGATTTATTTTTGTGTACATATAATAGATTTTCAAGTATATATTGAGAGGCTACAGTCAGAATATCTATTTCTTTGAATATTTCACGAAGTGAATCTCTTGGACCTAGATTGTAAATGGCTCGAACAGCCCTTTTCTGTAAAATAAAGATATTATTAATGTCCGCACATGTTCCCCAGAGAAGGATCCCATACGACATAAGACTATGAAAATAACTAAAATAAACAATTCTGGCAGTATCTACATCAGTAATCTGTCTAATTTTTTTAACAGCATAGGCGGCCGAACTAAGCCTTCCTGACAATTTTTCTACGTGTGGGCCCCATTGTAATTTACCGTCAATAGTTATTCCAAGAAAAACTGTCGACTCAACAGGGTCCAACTCTATTCCATTAAGTTGAACATTAGTAGTTAGCTGCCTGACATTTGGCATTGAAAATTTTATGAGTTTAGTCTTTTTCTCGTTCAGGAGAAGATTATTTACATTAAACCAATGGACAACTTTAGAGAGTGCATCGTTAACATGTTCAAAATTGACTAGCTGACGTTTGATTTTAAAAATGAGTGAAGTGTCATCTGCGAATAATACAATCTTGTGATTATCCCTTATGTGAAAAGGTAAGTCATTTATATAAATTAGAAACAAGAATGGACCTAGAATTGAACCCTGCGGAACGCCCATAGTGACCGCAGATCCTGCAGATCTCTTGCCATTAACATCAACCCTCTGAATTCTGTTGTTCAGATAAGAAGTCAGAAGGTCGAGAGCACTGTCCCTCAAACCATAATGGTGCAGTTTTCTGATGAGTGTATCATGATGAACGCAATCGAAGGCCTTAGACAAGTCGCAGAAAATGCCAAGAGCATCCCGCGACTCCTCCCAGGCCTCGAATATGCTCTTCAGTAATTCCACACCCGCGTCTGTAGTTGAACGACCCTTAGTAAAACCAAACTGTTTCAGATGTAGTAGATTATGTTTATTAAAATGTCCTAACATTTGTTTCAAAATTAATTTTTCAAAGATTTTGCTCAATGTAGGTAATATCGAAATAGGCCGAAAATTCGTAGGATCAGTTGTGCTGCCAGATTTGAACAGAGGAATCACTTTGCTAAGTTTCATCAGATCAGGAAATACACCAGATGCAATACAAGAATTAAAAACAATTGCTAAAAAGGGTGAAATAACATTAATTATTGAAGACATGGTATGTACTGATAACCCCCAAAGGTCCGCAGTTTTTTTTATATCAAGGTCTTTAAAAGATTCTATAATGTCTTTAGCGGTAACGACCGTGAATTTAAGGTGTTTATCACATTCTGGTACACATTCTTTTAATATTGAGTAAGCAGAAGTGGAGGACGACGATGACAGAGTTTTGGTTGTTAAAATAGGAATATTAGTGAAAAAAAATTCAAACTCAGTTGCCACCTCCATGTCTGCCTTAATATCTACATCATTGATTTTTAGATGGAAGTCACGATTCCGTACTGTCGTTCTTCCCATTTCTGAATTAATAATATTCCAAGTTGTTTTAATTTTATTTCCAGAAGATTTTATTTTATTTTTAATGTGTATGGCTTTTGCCGAGGAACAGGCTCTTTTAAAAGTTTTAGAATATTTTTTAACAAATTCTTTAAAAGTTTCATCATGGTTATATGTTTTTTCATCATACAATTCATATAACCTCTGCCTACTTTTGTAAATACCTGGTGTTGCCCAATCACTAAATATTACGTGGTCACAAACAGGCAATGTTTTTGAGGTGAACACCTTCCTAAATTCACAATTAATGAGATTAAATAGTAAATTATATGCTTGATCTGGGTCGGTGTGATAAGGCAAACCCGGTAGTTTTTCCATTAAATTATTTTTAAATTGTTCTAAGCGACTTTTGTTTACAGGAATATAACTCACTAGTTTTCTTTGAGCTCTGACTATTTTCCGAGGGAAAGTTACTAACTGGCCACAGTGATCAGAGTCCAACTCGTTTATAATTAAATGGCTAGAAGGTCTTAAGTTTGTAAAAATATTGTCAATACAGGTAGCGCTAGTGGCAGTTATTCTAGTCGGCTCAAAGAATGTATTGTACAAATTATATGACTTTAATAAGGTTATAAATTTATTTACTGTAGCAGATTTTTCCAGTATATTAATGTTGAAATCTCCACAGACAACAACTGTTTTATTACTGTTACAAGTCTTTAATAATACTTCTTCCATATATTTCTCAAAAATATCATATGAAGCACATGGGGGCCTGTATATGCTCATTACAATGAACTGCTCAAGCTCAATGCAAGCTATTTCAATAACTCGCTCAACAGAGAGGCTCACAATATCCTTACGTTCTTTAAATTTCATATTGTTACGAACAATTATTAAAGAGCCACCGCGTATCATATTAACTCTGCTGAATGAGCTGGCAACCTGGTGGTTGTTAAAGCTGAACATGAACTGGTGGACTTTTAACCAATGTTCAGTTACACATAAGATATCGATATAACTACAGTTCATGAACAGCTCCAGTTCTAATTCCTTACCTATCACACCCTGTATATTTTGATGAACAATTTTTAAAGTATTATTATTATAATTACATTTATTTAAATTACTACAATTTAATGGGTGTGATAATAAAGAAGTTTGTGTAACATTTTTTAAGCAAGAGGTTTCCTCTGTTGTCCTAATTTCTAATTTAAATGATAATCAATGTCATTAGTCGTTGCCAAATTATTGGCAGAATTATTTAAAAAGTCATTGCATTGCTCAAAAGAAGCAAGTTGTTTAGCCAAATTTTTGGCTGAAATAGAAAAAAAATATGATAGCGACACAGCTATCTGTCGTTTATAATAGTTAGAAAGATAGTACATATCAATATTATATCTATCTTTTGTCAAATACAAATTGTTACCTACATAATTGTTAATATCCACTAGATGGAATAAATTATTGTTAAATGTCAAATTATGCAATGTCAAATTAATTTCAAATCTTATGTTATTTTCTTCCTGTGGCAAACTGTTACTATATGGGAATGTAAACAATACAATTTTTCTTAAACTAAGATTACTCAATGTTCTATAATATTGGAGCAGTTCTCCTTTGTTCACATTCCCTATTTCCCATAAAAATTAATAATGTTGTTTCCTGTCTAAAGTTACATTTAATAATTTCTTTCATAATATCAAATAAAGAACAACCAGGCATGCAGTAATTTATTATTGAGTGTCCTGGGTATTCATCTGTCAGCAAGTGGCCTAAGTCCTTGCCAATCTCATCACAAAATAATACAATATCATTATTTACAATTTGTTTACATTGTTTAATGGAGCAATTAGTAAAAGGAATTTTCAAATCAACACAAGGCAGCGGTAAGGTGGTATGGCATGTTGCCAATGAATGGTCTGGTGTAGGTACATCGGATGGTGTTTGACAAAGCTCACAGTTGTTTTGTTTGTGAATTTACCAGCTCATTCATTGCCAACACATATTCCCTCATTAGATCTTCAGAGGTATTATATTTGTTAGTCATTGCAGTAAGTTTCACTTGTAGGTGGTCAAGTTGTGATTGCAAGTCCCTGTGTGTCAATGTTGTATTTCCTAGTACTTTGCTCCAAATTAAAAGAATACATATCTAATTGTCTAAGTAAGTTTAACCTTTCTCTATTGAGTTTAACATTTTTAATAAAGAACCTCTGTCTTTTTACCATTTTTTGTGTTTGCCGCGCGCCGCCGGGTAGCCATACAACCACTTTTAAAATAAACATCTTTCGTTAACGATATTTTTTGTTTTTTGTACTAAGACGTATCAAAATAAAAAAATATATGTTTAACCGCTCAGGCCCGACCTGCGGCGTTGCCCATACCGTCAGGCCCCACCCCGCCCTGCGGCGTCGGCGAGTACACGCTATTAAAAGTTCAAATTTTTCTAAAGAATAACGTTTAGTATTGTTTGTGGCGATTTTAGTCGATTGTCTGGTAGATATTCTCAAAAACTGAAGGTATCCGAACGTAAAATATGGTATGACAACATTTTAAAAAAGTATTGAATGTCAGTTTACTTTTCTGTGGTCGTGTTTGTATTGTGAAAATAAAGTGAGTGAAAAGTGCTTTTAAAAGTGTATTTTATATGGGTAAGTGGATACATTTTCATTTATCTGTTGTTAATACATCATTGTAAATAATAATTGCACGAAATTGCATCATAAAATTCGAAATTTTTGAACAAAGAAAAGTTTCGACAAAAATCCGTTCTATCGTCGGAGTTTGGACTTATTTTGTGTTTTATCGACTGCAAATAATCAATAATAATCATAAATAAGTGCTTGAAACATCGTTTTAGATAATATTTGCACTAAATACTTGTGAAAAGTTTCAAAATATCATATTTCAAAAATTGCATCAAAATTGTTAAACTTTGAGGTTAAATTAAATTAAATTATCTTTATTTCTTTCCACAAGAATGACTAAGTGTTAAACTAATATGACAGTATAGTTCCCACTTGTGCATTCATCACAAATATTCAAAAAAAAAAAAAAGGTAATTTATTTTTTAATTAATTAATAAATAAATCAATTAACCCCCCCCCTTTTCTTCAAGAAAATCTTTTATTAATTAATTATGGTGGTATATTTTTACAAGATATAGGTAGCTATCAGTCAATAAAGGTTTATGTAGTATTTTAGTAACATTTTTGTATAAGAAACTACTCGGTGTTACTCCGATGTGAATTTTCAAAGTTTCAAAGATATCATGAGGCCGGCCTCAAGTGCCATGAACTTTGTGATTTATTATTACAACAATGTTACATAGACCTCTCAAAGAAACGCTGTTGTTAGATTTCTTATCTATTCATAATGTAACTTGCAAAATTTTGTGTAAATTGATACAATAGTTTTATCAGAAATAGCCATAACATTGGACCTAAACAATACAGCTGTTATCTGTAATTAGTGGTAATTTTAAAATACAAAACTTGTTCCCAGAACCATTTTTTTTATTGTTAATTACACTCACTCTATTCACAAAGCCAAATCTGCTTAACAAAGTATCCTAAGCTCTAAAAAAACACTTGAAATGTTTATTGTTTACATTAGCGGCGGAGGTCATAAATCTGTCGGCCATTACGATAAGGAGGCGGGAACGATGGTTTTTTGACGTTTGTTATGTCACAGGGCATGAAAGGTTAATAAAATTCGTTTAAGTTTAATTTGTCAAAATTTGCGCAGTGGATAAAAACTTTTCCTGTATATCATCATCATCATCATTTCACCTTGGTTCGCCTGCGAATCTCCAAGCATAGCCCAATCCATTGCCCTTTGGGTGGCTTTTAGCCTTCTGATAAGGCCCATTGTGAGCGACCACGTTTCAGTGCCATCACTGGCATCACGCATTGGTCAAAGACTTTAGTGTTGAGACACTGCGGTATGTGGGACGAGAAGATATTGCGTAGCTTCCCGAACGCTACCCAGCCGAGTCGGATTCGACGATTGACCTCTTTTTCGAAGTTGAACCTACCTAACTGGACAGTTTGTCCGAGGTAAATTTACTCGGCCACAACTTCGAGTGTAGCGTCTCCGATCTTCATGAGAGTGGGTGTTATATGGGCATTTGACATGACCTTTGTCTTATCCATGTTCATTTAAGACCCACTCTTTCGGAAGCTCTACTGAGGTTATCGAGCATTGTGCTAAGGTCCTCCAAAGTCTCAGCCATGACAAGTTTATCGTCGGCAAACCAAAGGTGAGTAATGTACTCGCCATTGATGTTGATGCCTATAGCCCTTTCCAGTCTAGAACCTTGAAAACCCTCCAGTGCAGCGGTGAACAGTTTCGTAGAGAAAACGTCTCCCTGCCTCACACCTTGCTGCAGGACGATAGGTTTCGAGGTCTGTTCCTAGAGTCGGACTGACATAGTGGCTTTTTTGTGCAGGAACTTCAGCACCTCGATGTACCCATAGTCGATCTGGCACCGTTGAAGAGACTGCAGTACAGCCCATGTCTCGATCGAATCGAAGGCTTTCTCGTAGTCCACAAACGCTAAGCTGAGAGGCAGGTTATACTCTGCGGTCTACTGTATAACCTGCCGCAGCGTATGTATGTGGTCTACTATGCTAAAGCCTTTACTGAACCCGGCTTGTTCGGGAGGCTGGAAGTCGTCAAACCTGCGCGCGTGACGGTTCGTAATAACTCTTGAAAATAGCTTGTAGACTCCGTAAGTGCTGAGTTGAGCTACATGATTACTGACAAATGCTTACACTGTCCAGACAGGTCCACTCAAAGCTGTGTCGTTCTTCCTTAAAATACAATTTCAGACACTTATCTACGTATACATGGTCCTCACATGACCTGACCAAGATTATGTCTGGACTATAAAATAGACTTCGAAAACAAACTCAGGGAAGTTTATTTCGCCATTTCTTTTCAGAGGTAGTCGGATAGAAAATGTCGGATGTATATGTGGAATGTCGATCTAGCTTATTTTTAACTTTTTTTTTTATGTCACTATTAAAAGTTATTCCGTTATTTTATATACCGACCTGGAGGACACGGTGGAGCATACGGTGGAGGTCGGTCCGGCTTGGGCCGAGCACCGCCGTGTCCTCACAGAGGCGACCGGCGGTGGTGATCTCTCACGTCCGGCCCTGGTTCAAGCCATGGTTCAGAGCGAGAGTGCATGGGAGGCTGTCACCTCTTTCTGCGAAGCAGTAATGCTAGCGAAGGAGAAGGCGGAACGCGTGAGGGAGAGGCAAGGATCGCGCCCTCGCGCCCCTGGTCGCCGCAGGAGACGCCCCGGGCGTCGGGACTCGCCGGCCGATTTCTTGCCACCGTAGGCGCGGGTTTGCCGTCCGATAAGAACCGGGCCCGTGTCAACGGTGCGTTGTGTTCCACGCGCGCCTCTAACAGATGTCAGCATGAATTGACGGGGCCCGACAGGGCCAATGCCTGCCAGGGTTGTGAGTTTATCCGAAAATGATAACATGGCCCTGGCACACAGGCAAATCAAGGAACATGGGTGGGTTTTAGTCAGTAAAAGTCTGACACGCCCTCACGCTCTGCCCAGAGCGGGAGAAGTTATTTGATAATGACTCACCCAAAAAAAGAAATCATATTAGGTACCGAAAAAAACAATTTCATTTCAATAACGATTACTATAGTTACGACTCATTAACAAATCATATTAACGAATCATTAATTACCTTGATTATTGTCTTCACTCATCCTGATAATGAATAAATTATCAGCTATCAGACTTGTCTTATCATTGACTAAATCAGCTCACTATACTACCAGCACTTCTCACGCATAAGAATCAGATGAAGTTTGGATCCGCACGGCATCAGCGCGGCGCGACAACGGGCGGCCTACCGCGCGCTTCGGGCAACGGTACCGCTACCTTACCCGTTAAAAAGTAACGATATTTAACGTTAAAATACAAGTAACGATAAAATTAACGTTAAAATACCAGTAACGTTAACGTAAATTAACGGTAAAATGTGGCATAAATAACGTTAAATCTATTACCGTTATTTTAATATTAACGTTAACTCTGTCAAATGAAGGTAACGTTACGAAAATTGTACCGGTATTCAAATACGTCCACCTTGTTTCCGCGACACGAGGCAGCTTTTTCATAACGGCAATGTCTTTATAATACGCCATTCGTTTCGAACTACTGTGAAAAAAAACCGCAATTGATTTTATTATACTAAATAAAAACTTTTTACAAAAAAAAAAAACCAATCGACTTCCAAAAAATAACACTAAAAAGTGAAAAATAACTTTAATTTTTGGAAGCACATAACATAACATCACGCCTTGTTCCCACAAAGGGTTGGGCAGAGGAGTACCCGTAGTACACCCACATTTAATATTATATTTAATTTAATTTCGGAAGTGTTATGTCATTATGTGTTATGTGCTTCCGAAAATTAAACTTATTTTTCACATTTTAGTGTTATTTTTTGGAAGTCGGTTGTTATTTTTTTTGTGAAAAGTATTTATTTTTCACTTTTTAGTAGTGCTACATACCTCACACAAATTGTAATCATATACAACGTGTTTTTTTTGATATCCCATAACTCTAGGGTATGATTGAGGCCATATCAAAAAATCAACTGGCATATGAGTTATGTTCCAATCCTTCGTTTTTTTTTTTTTTTCATTTTTATACAAAATAATTCGGCAAAGTCACGATTATTAATGTAAAACACCCTTACGTGAAATATGACAACGTCGACAAGGTAGCTTTCCCTTCACTAGCTGCCGCCGGGAAGCCCCGATACCAGCATACCTTCATATTTTATTTTACTATTTATTTTACTACACTACTGCGAAGTTTGGCAACCTCGCAAAAGTAAAGATTCGTCATACTGGTGACAATTTTTGACCTAATTTAATTATGATTGATGATATCTCCGAAACGATGCGTTTTTGGACCACCTATTCTAGGAGTTTTAGTATTATTTTTACCTACAGAATATAACCCTAGAGTTATGGGATATAAAAAAAAAACAGGTTGTATATTCTTTTAAGCTGACTTGCAAATGCAGGAACTTAGAAAGGGCGTTAAAATATTTTTTGCATCGCAGTTTGACCTATCAAGATACACGCAACGACATCTATTGGTATCTGTGTGGCAAGTTTCAGCCCAATCTGTTCAGTGGTTTGAGCTATGTGTTGATAGACCAATTAGTGACGGTTTCCTTTTATATATATGGCTAGGTAAGTACATATATTGAGAACCTCCTCTTTTTTTGAAGTCTGTTAAAAATCATTTATAGCCAGAGTGCATCTTATGACAATTTCAATAAGACCAAACACGGGTAGGATACATTGTTTTATAACGGAGTTCTAGTGCCTACCTTCCGGCTTCATCATCAGATCAGTTTGATGGTACCATTTTGATCAGTACTATTTATTTAAATTAGCTTCGCTTAAAGAGATAAAGACATATTTATTTGTAAACATGTGTAACATTATACATGACGGAGGAAGGACCTCCGTAGTGTTTTTAAAAAGTGTGACGTCAGCATAGCTGACGTACCTGATGTCATCTTCATGGTGATTACTCATCTTCGGATTTCAAATGAAAACTTCACGACTTGTTTCTAGGCTTCGTTTATTTAACTGACAGCGTAACGACGTCACAGAGAGGTCCGCACTGTCGAGCGGCTCGAACAAGAATGAGTCAAACGCATCGGGGAAGTCGCCTTGCCACGTCAGGGGGCGTGGCAAGCGGGGTCGGGGCGGCGCCCCTTTCCCGCGTATGCAGCACGGTGATTCGCCAATGCGAGCTCCTCAATGTTTTGGCCTATGGCGGCCTTTCAGAATATTGGGCGCAGTTGTGCACCCATGTTAGTAACAGCAGAGTATTTCTGTAAGGGCGCCGCGCTTCACGACACCCCGGCGGTGAACCCCCACCAGGTGAGACCCCCGGTTCCCCAGGGGAGGCCCAGCGAAGGCTACCAGCGACGAGAGTGCCGACTCGACGCTCCTACAGAATAGGTGATAAGTCCCCGCTCGTCTCGATCTCAGAGCTAGCCGATCACGGTCCGAGCTAAGGGACTGTCGTGTGTGTGTGGGCGGCATTGTACTGTGTGACACCGCCCAGTGGCTACACGCACCATGGCCCGCGCCACGCCTGCGTGTGTGTGTTAGGTAGGTCGCATATGTAGTAGTGGATGTCTGTTGTTAGTTACGTGACGTGCCTATATTAACTTAGAACATGCCACGTAACAGATGTATGAGTCATCTGTAGAGTACTATTGAGTCGGGTAGGCCGCGTGTAACCTGAGTGCAGCTTACCCGAGGCGTCCAGTCCGGTGATGGGGTCACTCGTCTGCTATCAGGTCGCGGGGCAGGGGGGCGCGTAGGAGAGTCAAACGCTCACAGTGCGGCCGTATTTATTATAGTAATCGTCCTACGTGCACATTTTTAGGTTAAGTATTGAACTATCTAAATTACAATTATTTTGTTAGTTAAGTAGTAACATGTTGTTCAATGTAAATTTTACATTGTAATAATTAACCAAAGTTTTGTGAACTAATTTCAATCAATCAAATTATTAAACTTAATGATTTGAACTCTTATATTAGACGAACTATTGTAGTTGACAGGTGGTGCGCTCTCTGCACCAGCCTCGTTAATTTTCGTTGTGATACTTGATTACCTAAAACAATAGAAGAATTTTTCGGGAGTAGGATATCTGTTAAGCAACTATCGTTGCTTTCTGTTGGTTGTTACAGAATCACACAACTGTCTTGTATGTTGTAAATATTAAGGTTTGTAGGTTCTCGGAGGGTCTCGAAGGGTTCTCGGAGGGTCTCGAAGGGTTCTCGAAGTGTCTCGTAGGGTTCTCGAAGTGTCTCGTAGGGTTCTCGAAGTGTTTCGTAGGGCTCTCGAAGTGTCCCGTAGGGTTCTCGAAGTGTCTCGTAGGGTTCTTGAAGTGTCTCGTAGGGTTCTCGAAGTGTCTCGTAGGGTTCTCGAAGTGTCTCGTAGGTTCTGAAAAGGTTCTCGTAGGGTCATGTGGAATTATTAATATTGAATTGAGTTTCGTACCGTTATTCTGATGGGTTGTCTTCAACCTGTAGGTCGTAGGTTGGCTGTACTAGCAGCTTTTCTCGTAAGGTCGATAGAATAGGCTCGGTTGGTGCTGCAAAGTCTCGGTGAGTAGGTGATTAATTTCCCGCCGATACGGTCAACTGTTCACCAAGTTGTGGAGCACGGCGCAGCTGATCATGGGTGTCCTTGCCGACAACTTTCTTTACCAAATATCGGTAATTTTCCAGCATTCTACAGACTTCATATGGCTCACTGAATTTAAGATCTAGTGAGGTTTGGTTGCGAGGATTATTCTTAATTAATACATTTTCTCCCCTTTGAAAATTATAAATTTTGGCCTTACGTAGATTGAAGCGCTGTCTGTCTTGTTCGCTAGAACGAAGTATTTTCTGTTGTACCTGTTGAGTAAGTGCTTCGATATTATTGGTTTCGTTGTCAATGTCCACCAAGTGGCAAGTGGCAGAGACGTTGGAACTGTTAGATCAGATGCTGCACAGCCTAAATAGAGCCTCTGGGTGGGTTGGCCTCGGCATGAATTTGGACAAGACGAAGTCATGTACAATTCGCACGTCTTGCCAAGTCCAATCCACATCGAAGGGTCGCTTCTCGAAGTTGTGAAGGAGTACGTTTACCTAGGGCAAGTTTTCCAGCTTGGTAGGCACAGCTTTGAGAAAGAAGCCGACAGAAGGATCCGGTTGGGTTGGGCAGCGTTTGGAAAACTTCGTCAAGTCTTCTCTTCGCCAATCTCGCAGTGTTTGAAGACTAAGGTCTTCAACCAGTGCGTCCTGCCCGTTATGACATACGGTGCCGAGACGTGGACACTGACAGTCGGGCTGGTCCACAAATTCAAGGTCGCTCAGCGTGCTATGGAGCGGGCTATGCTCGGAGGTTCTCTGAAGGATAAGATCAGAAATTAAGTTATCAGGAGGAGAACCGGAGTTACTGACATAGCCTGCAGAGTAAGCAAGGTGAAGTGACGGTGGGCTGGCCATGTTTGTCGAAGGACCGATGGCCGGTGGAGCAGACGAGTCTTGGAGTGGAGACCACGTATCGGCAAGCGCAGTGTGGGACGCCCCCCAGCTAGATGGATCGACGACCTCAAAAAGGTGGCTGGGACAGACTGGATGCGGAAGGCGGAGGACAGGGTGTTGTGGCGCAGCCTGGGAGAGGCCTATGTCCAGCAGTGGACTGCAATAGGCTTAGTTGATTGATTTATTGATATGATCCACCAAGTCGACAAGCTCAGGAGGTACGCAGTGCTTCCGTTGTATAATGAGTGTCAGTGGAGCAACACCGGTGACACGATGAGTTGTACAGTTCATTGCCAGTTGAAGTTCTTCAAGTGCAGTGTGCCACTGCTCTGTTTCGCTATTTTTGATCTTCACCAAAGCATTCTTGATGGTTGCAATGACCCTTTCAACTTGGCCATTCGCACGGCTGACTCCTGGAGCTATAGCGTGGATGTTTATTCCGATTTGGTCACAGTAGTCTTTTAACTCGCCAAGGAACTCTCTTCCTCCATCGACTATGATTTGGACTGGTGCGCCAAATAGATACACAGTACGTTTCAGAGCAGCTGATGTACTTTGTGGGTTTTTGTTGCTGGCGAAGTAGAGTAAAACGTACTTCGAGAAGGCATCAATGGTGACTATGACGTATTGCTGATCATATGGAGTGCTCAACTTCCCTGTTATGTCCATGCGAATAACTTGAAAGGCAGCCGTTGGTTTTTGTATTGGATGTAATTGGGCTTGAATGGCACCAGATCTTCCTTTGGATGTTCGGCATATCAAGCAGTTATCCACAAATCTCCGAACAATAGAACTCGTTTTCTTGAACCAATCAGTTTGTCTGTTCTTCTGCAATGTCTTTTCCCAGCCGGAATGTTTCAATGCCATGTGAAAAGAATGTACGATACACCATTGAAAGGACTTGGGAACGACGGTACTAAGCTGCTGACCGAAGACAGGATCATTGACGTTCTTCTTTAAGACGTTGTCCTCCAAGACATAGTCCTCTATAGGGTTATTGTCACAGAGGCTGTCCTTTATTGGTCGCAGTTCCTCGTCCCATCGCTGTTCAATTTTGAGCCAGTTCAAGTCTTTAGTCATAATAGTAGACTGCTAACTCAGTTGGGTTTCTACTGAAAAAATCAGCATGCTGAAGACCTTCACCTTTGCGGTACTCAACCTCGAAGTCGTAGTTTTGCAAGAACGCCCACCAGCGATGAACCCTCGGCAGTAGGTCCTTTTTGTGTTTGGATTTGGATGCTTTTAATGCGTTGCAGTCCGTTATCACGGTGAATTTTCACCCAAACAGATACTGGTGAAAGTGTTTTATAGTACAGCGTGCTTTTGCACGGGGAATCTTTGGGTCAACTATACCAAAAGAACGCTAGATGACCTACGCATTCAGTATAATAATATTTTTAGGATGCTGTTGGGACTGCCACGATGGTGCAGCGCTTCTACCATGTTTGCGCAAAACCAAACTGACGGCTTCCACGCGGTCATTCAAGTGGACAATCACTACAAATTAATTTGGGGATGTCCTTTTAACAATACTATAAAAACTGTCTTCTCTATTGTATTTTTTGTAACTACTAACACTAGTAATAAGTTATATTATTGTTTACTAACACGTTGGATCATTCTTGTCCGAAGATTATAATAATAATAGCACGCACCACTGCCAGTGTCTCGCAACTCATAGGAGTGGTAGCGACTTTCGGCCTCCATGGTTCTCATACTCGTAAAAGCAACTGCATGTTGACGTCCATCAATTACCGGTACAAGTACTGCACCAAAACCGTACTTGTCCATCAGAAACTGTTTCCAAGATATTTGATGGATTGTTTGAAGAAACTGCATTTGTCAGCGTTGATGGATAATTCAACGTCTTGTAGTGCTGTGATTATTCGCTCCAGGTGTGATATTCCCTGAGGGAAATCAGTGCCTTTACTCAGCACGTCATCCACGTAGACCTGTGCAGCTGTTCCCAGCAATGATGTCAGAGCTCTGTTGATGCATCGCTGGTAAACTGAACAGAACAAGCATTGCTCAAACCAAACGCCATGGTAAGATATTCATATAAACCATCTGGAGTGACGAAGGCAGTCTTCTCTATGGAAGTTTCACCAATAGGAATCTGGTGGAAACCAGCCGCCATATCAAAGCTTGTGTAGAAATGACCGTTTGCCAACTGGTAAATCTGATCGGAAATCAGCGGAAGCGGATAATGGTCACGTAGAGTATTCAAGTTAAGTTCTCGAAAGTCTACTCAAAGTCGATCGTCACCATTCTTCTTCTTTACTAAAATGATGGGGCTTAATTAGAGAGATTTCAGGAATTGTGGTGGTATCCCATCCATCTGCAGTCCATAGTGAGCGTATGTTTGTGCATTTGTGGCGAACACAGGCTCATGCCGCTGTGTGATGGTTGTTGGTTCTGTTTGATCAGGTGGTGAACAAGCTAGTGAGGAAACGGCATGGGTAGGAGCTTCGTTCGTATCCCACTTATGATGACGGAGGAAGGACCTCCGTAGTGTTTTTAAAAAGTGTGACGTCAGCATAGCTGACGTCACTGATGTCATCTTCATGGTGATTACTCATCTTCGGATTTCAAATGAAAACTTCACGACTTGTTTCTAGGCTTCGTTTATTTAACTGACAGCGTAACGACGTCACAGAGAGGTCCGCACTGTCGAGCGGCTCGAACAAGAATGAGTCAAACGTCGTCAGTGGTCGTCTCTGCGCCCCCGAAGTGGGCGCGAGGAATCGGTTTTGGGGCTTTTGGGCCCCTTGCCCGAGGCATTTGTCTCTCGGTCCCCATAATTGGGGACCCGTCATTGGGTCTCTCGGTCCCCATAATTGGGGACCCGTCATTGGGTTCTTCTCCCCCTCCCGTGGGAGTGCACATTTTTAGGTTAAGTATTGAACTATCTAAATTACAATTATTTTGTTAGTTAAGTAGTAACATGTTGTTCAATGTAAATTTTACATTGTAATAATTAACCAAAGTTTTGTGAACTAATCAAAAAATCAAATTATTAAACATAATGATTTGAACTATTATAATAGACGAACTATTGTAAATGCGCCGATATACATATTAAATTATACAGTTAAATCAATTGTTGTAAATAGCTTAGAACCATTTAATTTAACCAGCAAGTCGTTTATACGTGGTAAGGGATATTTGTCCACCAATAGTACCGGATTTAACGTTAGTCCCTGAGTCCACCATCAGCCTTACGCACCGGTACAAGTGGAGTCGCCCAGTCCGCGCATTCCACGGGCTCCATGACTCCGGCGCGCAGCATGCCTCTCACTCTGCCTCAACGCGCTCTCGGAGCGCGTCCGGCGCGGGCCGCGCGCTACAGAACACCGGTGTTGCTCCCTCGCGTAGTCGTAACCGAGCCTTGCCTCCCGTGAACCGGCCCAGTCCCTCCGTAAACAAATCCTTAAACCTGTGAAGTAATAATGTTAATTGTTCAGTACATGAAATATTACTATTTAATTTGTCAGTGCTCATTGTGACTATATTTTGGTACAAAGGTATTATAATGCCTAGTTCTGTAAGCCATTGTCGACCTAATAAATAGGTGGTGCGACCCTCTATTACAAACAACTCCATTTGTTTGGACTTATTTCCAAACTTAACAATTGGCTTAATCACCCCCATAGGTTTTCTAATAAAATTCAAATTCAAATCTTTATTGCTTATCACATGTGTGTACAAGATCTTAAAAATAATGATATAGTTCACATGGACCCTGTCTGGTACAAAATTTTTACACAATAATACACAATATGAAAGTAGCATAATTTAAAATCATCAAGTAAATGGAAATAAATTTGTACGTGCGTCATAATACAATAATAGGTTATAAGTATTTGGCTAACATTTTTTTTTTTTTTTTTTTTTTTTTTTTTTTTTTTTTTTTAACGTTGCCCCACACTAGGAATTTCTCCTGTATTGTGGGTGCGCTTACAAACATTTAAATTCACATACACAAACAGCCAGACCCGGAACAACTACTTACTTATAAATAATATCACATTGTAGTAATATACGTCAATACAAATTGTAGAATTAAAAAATCAATTAAATTATACCATTATCAATTCAATTACCTGATTTGAATATAATACATAACATAACAATAAATGGCATCATTGAAAATTCAATAAAAATAAGAAATAAATAATAATGTCACAGATTAAAAAAATATTAAAAATTGAATTAAATTAATACAAGTAATAAAAATCTAATAAATGTCTAAAATAGTAGTCATCCCATTTTGATGTCATCATTAAAAAAATCATTCAATGTGTAATAGCATTTATCCACCAGTAGTTTTCTGAGCCGTTTAATAAATATTTTATCATTTTGTTCCATTTTTATGTCGTTAGGTATTTTATTATATATTTTAATTGATCATAGAATCTAAATACTAAATTTGTATTATCTAATGGTCTATGGCTAAACAGTTCATCATAAGTGTTCCTACTAATACATGATACTAAAGACCCCGTATCAACTTCCATAGACAATTGGGGTTGATCCACAAAAATAGTTGAGCTCACCGGTTTGTAGCTATTCAAACTAAGTTGATGCAAATCCTCTACCTCCCATTCCTCATCGTCTGACAAAGGAGGCTCATCCTCCCCTGACTGGTCCCAGGCTGCCCTGCCTGCTGCTTGCACCTGCGCTACCATGTTGTTGGTGCCACATCGGCTGTCTTCCACCAGAACGCACCACACAAACCCGACGTAGATGTCCTTTCTGTCTACACCTACCGCAGATGAACCGACTCTCTACATCCTTCCCTCTGGTGATCCGAAGCCCCGCAAGCCGAACAATTGTTATTTGAAAAGTCGACGGTGCACTTCAGTCCGCGTGCCGCCAGTAATGCGCGTGATCCACCAACCCTCGGCGGCCACCGACGTCGCCACCGCATGCAACGCTCCGGCCGCGGTGTCACCGCCACCGCCCGAGTCGCTAATATTATACTCAATACTTTTATTGCATTCCACATGTAGATTCTTAGGTGGTAAACTTATAATTAGATCATATGGACCCTGTCGGGCACAGCAAAATAAGTCAGTTAGTTAGGAGAGAGGAAGCATTATATAGGTACTATTAATTAATAAAAACAAGTAAAATTTTAAGTTATGACGTTATATTATTATGTCTATCACTTAGATACTCGTTTATCGAGTAGTAGCTTTTATTTAGCAAATAAGTTTTTCAAAAATATGTTAATTTTCTCTTCTTTTTTTATTGTTGCGGGTATTTTAGAGTAGAGTAGAGTGCATTTTTAATCGAGAACTTGGTAAGTTTAGCCTAGATCGGTGTCTGAGTAGACAGCGTAACGTCTGAATGTCTTCACGTTTTGAATAAAATTCTTGATGTTTCCGCACGAATTTGCACGTTTCCAAAATGTATATACAGGGAAGGGTTAAAATATTATGTTTTTTAAAGAAAGGTTTACAACTATCTGTTTGTTCAATGTTTACCAAGATTCTAACCAATTTCTTTTGCAGGGTGAAAAGTGTTTGTGCACCTGTGCTGTTTCCCCAAAGGGTGACACCATAGCTAAGCCATGCATAGGCATAAGCGTAATAGGTGGAGAGAGCTGTTTGTAAATTGGTGGTCTTTTTTATTTCACGAAGGGCGTAAGAGAATTTAGAAATTTTTGAGTGAGTTTTCTGTATGTGTGATTTCCAGTTTATATGTGTGTCAATAACTAGTCCGAGTAAGGTAACTTCGTTAACGGTTTCTAATTTTGAATTGTTGAAAATAAAATATTCCCGACTGTCCGTTGCATTGCCCCTGCATCCCTCTCCGCCGCTTCCATAGCGCATTAAATTTTTACGGCGTTTGCATATTGCAAATTTTCTTCGGTAAATAATCGTTGCCTGATCGACTCGCTTCGCAACCTGCATACTAACTGATCACGTAAATTCTCTTCCAAAACAGACGTAAATACGCAAAATTTTGACAATTTCATCAATTCCGATATAAAATGCAAGATCGATTAACCCGCATTTTGTCTTTGTCGGAAACCGTACCTCTCTGCCATGAACGACGGCTTGGGTTGCAAATGATCCGTCCTAACCTTCACCACCTCGGCATAAGTTTTTGCACTCGGTTTGTCCGGACTTGTTAGGTTGCTTGAAAGTTCATAAGCCTCGTCACCCATCGCCGCAATCAAAGTGGGTAACCAAAATTCCTCCTTAACACCGTTGACCTGAAGAACATTTCCAAGCGTTCTATGTACATTGTCCAATTACCCGATCTTACATTAAACTCGTACCGCCTTATTACAAAACAAGATCTATATTTTGACATGGCTTAAACCATGGAGCCAGTTTTGTAATAAGAACGTAACCGTGATTGAAATACCGTTCTGTATACAAAACTGAAAACTTAGTTCGGTACTAAGTTGACAGTTTTGTGTTTAGAAACTTTACCATAGCCGGAATAAAGTTCGAAATTCAATAATGGCTCCATATTTTAAACCTGGGTCTGAAGATAAACCTTGTTTTGTAATAAGGGGGGTATAGTTTTCCGACATTCGGAACTTATCCATTAAACGATTTAAAATCTGTATTAAAACTAAACTTTGTAAAAAAGGGTACTATAAGATTTCTGATTATTTAGAGGACAAAAAAGCTTGGGATTGAGCTGCTCGCTCTGCTAGCCTTGTGATAAAATTGTGAGAAAACTTGACATTTTAATTATTATGCATGATTTTATATACGTACATATTGACATTGCAGAATATTGTATACAATTTTACATGAATGTTTACTTTGAAAAGTATTATATTTACTGCTTTAAGTTATTGTGAATGTGAGCACTATGTGGGTCATTTTTTTTTTCTTTAAATGTTTTCTTTTCTTTTCTCAGTTAAGTCTTAATGATGGTCTGACATTTTGAGCGCTTTATGCGGCCTACCCAAATGTCCTTTTTTTGGTACTGTTCGTCGAATCGTTGAGCTCCTTAAGTTTTGAGTTGAGCTGCACGATTACTGACAAATGCTTACACTGATTGGACAGGTCCGCTCAAATTTGCGTGGTTCTTTCCTCAAAAGACCATTTCAGACACGGATCTACATGGTCCTCACATGATCTGACCAAGATTATGTCTGGACTTTAAAAGAGACTTTGACCCCTGAGTTTGTTTCGCCATTTCTTCTCAGGGGTAGTCAGATAGGAAATGTCGGCTACATCTAGATTTTTTTTTTTTTATTTGACGTGTAAAAGTGATTTTAATATCCTATTTACAGAATAAACGATTTCATTTAATTTCGATTTCATTTCACTGACATTTTGGATTTTTTTTTAAGCACTGTATGAGTAAAATTACGTTTAGCTAGTAATGGGTTTATTTCGGAGCAGCCATGACAGACCAGCGTTGTGTCTGGTCGCCCACTTGGCAGATCATAAACAGTAAAAAGGTTACCATACATTACAGAAACTATCATTTAAAAAATCTTTAACATAATAGTAACATTTTTCAGTAAGTAACTTTTTAAGTTCTCTTTTAAATAAGTTTGGCTGGTTTATATTTTTAATAACCTCAGGAATCTTATTATCTATTAATGGTGCCATACAAAACACACTTTTATGAAGGAGTGCTGTTTTCGCAGAGTGACGCTGTAAGAAGTTTTTATATTTAGTTCGTCTATTTCTAGTGACATTGACAAAAGAGGAAACCAGTGAGGATTGCTTCTAACAAATAAAGCTATTTCCAAGATGTACAGTGACGGAAGTGTCAGTATATGGTATTTTATAAACAGTGGTTGACAGCTGTCGGTGTTTTTGATCTTAAACATAGCCCGAATACAACGTTTTTGCATTTTAAACACAAATTTGGTTTAAGCGTTTTCAATCCGGAAATTTTGATATCAAAGATGGTCGCCCTATTACGGATAAAATAAATGCCATTTTTGAAAAAGTGGAGCAAGTTCGGCATATCAGTAGTTACGACGTAGCTGAAGAACTGGGAATTGACCACAAAACAGTTATGGCACATTGGAAAAAAACTGGGTACACAAAAAAGCTCGATATTTGGGTACCTCACGAGCTAACTGAAAGAAACCTAATGAACCGTGTACGAGTACTCAATTGTGATTCTTTATTACGACGTAATGAAACCGAACAATTTTTGAAGAAGCTGATAACTCGTGATGAAAAGTGGATCACGTACGACAAGAACGTGCGAAAAAGGTCGTGGTCACAGGCCGGTCAGGCTTCACAGACTGTGGTGAAACCCGGGTTAACTCAACTAAGGTGATGCTGTGTGTGTGGTGGGATTGGAAGGGCATTATTCATTATGAGCTGTTACCACCAGGCAGGACGATCGATTCTGAACTCTACTGCGAACAACTGATGAGGTTAAAGCAAGAAGTTGAGAGAAAGCGACCGGAATTAATCAACAGAAGGGGTGTGGTTTTTCATCACGATAACGCTAGACCTCACACATCTTTAGCCACTCAGCAAAAATTAAGAGAGTTTGGCTGGGAGGTGTTAATGCATCCGCCGTATAGTCCTGACCTTGCACCTTCAGATTTCCACCTGTTTCGGTCTCTTCAGAATTCTTTAGGCAGTGTCAGGTTAACATCACGAGAGGACTGCCAAAACCACTTGTCACGGTATTTTGATCAGAAGTCCCAAAGTTTCTATAGCAATGGGATCATGTCCCTATCTACAAGATGGCAAAAAGTTATCGAACAAAATGGTACCTACATACTTTAGTTAAATATAAATAAACTATATTAAAAAATGTTTTGAATTTTCTTAAAAAATGCGAAGAAATTTTTCCCCAACCTATTAGTATAATAATTATTTTTCACGTGAATATCTAGTCTATTATACGATTATACATATAAGAACTTTGTCACAGCTTTATTATAAATTTTGAAAATTTAAGTGAGAATGGTTGCTAACCAACTTTAAATCGTTATATATCCTGAATGGTCATTCAAAATGAAAAATTATTGGAGAAACCTACAGATGTATTGACTTTTGATTACTCATGTTTTTAGTGACACTCACAAGATTAAGACAAATCGATTGACGTAAGAATCATCAAAATCGGCCCACGCGTTTGTCTCTATAGTACCACAAAAGAACAAACATACATACATAGGCTGATAAACACATTACCCTCCTTTGCGCCACGCAGTCAGGTAAAAACGGATTCTACCATAATGGAATCAAGAATATGTAGAAATTTTATGTATTTTTTATTCGTTGATATTTCTTTTATGTAACGAGTAGATAGCTCCCAAAAACTGCACAAAAACGGCTAGTACGACAATTTGGTCAGGGACGGGCCCTTGATAAATTAAAATTAATAATCTGAAGTGCTCGAGTATTTCTTTGTGCCAGTTTTTTTACACGCTCCCACCACCTGTGAAAGGGTATAATCATATAAACTTTTTTCTTTTTAACCGACTTCCAAAAAGGAGGAGGTTCTCAATTCGGCTGTATGTTTTTTTTTTTTTTGTATGTTTGTTACGCGATTACTCCGTCAATTATGAACCGATTTTGAAAATTCTTTTTTTGTTTGAAAGGGTATACTCCCGAGGTGGTCCCATTGCCACCAAATCAGAATCTGATGAGGGAATCCCATGGAAATCGTAGGAAACCCAACCCAACTCAAATTTTATATGCAAACTTATAGCGATTTGGGAACTTTTTATAGTAATTCGTGCATTTGCTCTCGGAAAGCACCATTTGGTGAAGTGGAACTGATGAAGAAGACCACAGATGGCCACCGGAACAATATAATAATGAGTACCTATTTAACGGGTTGCGCTTAAGCAATTTATGCTCATCACTATGCATATGGTGAGTGGCAGTTCTCTCAACTCCTCAACAATCAACGTCCCAGCATCGGGAAAAGCAATATTTTATAAAAGGTGATGAGCAGTTAACATTAGGCTATTGTAACTTAGATAAATTCAAAACAGACCCACTAAAAAGTGAAAAATAAAAAACTTTTTACAAAAAAATAGTAACCGACTACCAAAAATAACACTACAAAGTGAAAAATAACTTTAATTTCGGAAGTTGGTGGCAAAAAACTCAAATACAGATCCAAAGACACCGACTTCCGAAATTAAAGTTATTTTTCACTTTGTATTGTTATTTTTGGTAGTCGGTTACTATTTTTTTGTAAAAAGTTTTTTTTAGCGTCTAACCGTCACAATCCAATGGGTCCCCGCGGCGCTCGAGTGAATTCCTATTTAGCCTCTTGGGCTCTCTTACTGTAATAAGTAATTTAGTGTCGGTTCGTTCTCCGCAGGAGCGCGACGCGTACGGTAACGAGGTGGGCGTGGCGGCCAAGCGCGTGCCCGTGGCCTACCTGCTGGTGGACGTGCCGTGCGGCGTGGCGGGTGACGCGGCCGCGCCCACGTTCGCGCCGCGCGCGGCCTTCCCGCCCGCCAACCGGCCGCTGCAGCACCAGCTGCAGTCGCTGCGCGCGCTGCACGCGCACCTGCAGGCGGCCGACGGCTTCCTGCAGGCCGCGTCCGACCTGCACGTGCTGCTGTTCCTGGCCAGCAACGACGCGCTGCCGCTGGGCGCCGAGCTGCTGCGCCCGCTGCTGCAGGCCGTGCGCGCGCAGGACGCGCCCGCCGCCGCCGCCTGGCGCGCCACGCCCGCCGCCGCCACGCTGGACCAGCTCACGCGCGCTGCGGCCGACCACGACGTGGACAGGTAACACGCACAGCCCACACTTTTAGACCAGGGCTGAAGCCTTTGAAAATGGTAAAAAGTGAAAAAAAATAGTAGGATGAAACCCATTGGAAAAGGAAGAGTATTTTTAAAAATGAAAGGCAAAATAATTTACAGGTGATCTGAGGTCGGGAAGTGAATGGGGGTGAGTTTTTAAGGGTAAGACATGTAACAAACATGTGCCCAACAATAAAAAAAATTTTTTTTTGATAAAATTTTTTTCTCGATTTCCGGCAAAACTAAAAGTCCTATGGAAAAAAGTTAGAAGGCAAAGTTGTAGGTAATAAAAAGATATACAACTTTATACAGCAGCGCTGGTCCCCCCGGCCGCTGTGGTACAGCAGCGCTGGTCCCCCTGGCCGCTGTGGTACAGCAGCACTGGTCCCCCCGCTCGCTGTGGTACAGCAGCGCTGGTCCCCCCGCTCGCTGTGGTACAGCAGCGCTGGTCCCCCCGCCCGCTGTGGTACAGCAGCGCTGGTCCCCCCGCCCGCTGTGGTACAGCAGCGCTGGTCCCCCCGCCCGCTGTGGTACAGCAGCGCTGGTCCCCCCGCCCGCTGTGGTACAGCAGCGCTGGTCCCCCCGGCCGCTGTGGTACAGCAGCACTGGTCCCCCCGCTCGCTGTGGTACAGCAGCGCTGGTCCCCCCGCCCGCTGTGGTACAGCAGCGCTGGTCCCCCCGCCCGCTGTGGTACAGCAGCGCTGGTCCCCCCGCCCGCTGTGGTACAGCAGCGCTGGTCCCCCCGCCTGCTGTGGTACAGCAGCGCTGGTCCCCCCGCCCGCTGTGGTACAGCAGCGCTGGTCCCCCCGCCCGCTGTGGTACAGCAGCGCTGGTCCCCCCGCCCGCTGTGGTACAGCAGCGCTGGTCCCCCCGCCCGCTGTGGTACAGCAACGCTGGTCCCCCCGGCCGCTGTGGTACAGCAGCGCTGGTCCCCCCGGCCGCTGTGGTACAGCAGCGCTGGTCCCCCCGGCCGCTGTGGTACAGCAGCGCTGGTCCCCCCGGCCGCTGTGGTACAGCAGCGCTGGTCCCCCCGGCCGCTGTGGTACAGCAGCGCTGGTCCCCCGGCCGCTGTGGTACAGCAGCGCTGGTCCCCCGGCCGCTGTGGTACAGCAGCGCTGGTCCCCCCGGCCGCTGTGGTACAGCAGCGCTGGTCCCCCCGGCCGCTGTGGTACAGCAGCGCTGGTCCCCCCGGCCGCTGTGGTACAGCAGCGCTGGTCCCCCCGGCCGCTGTGGTACAGCAGCGCTGGTCCCCCCGGCCGCTGTGGTACAGCAGCGCTGGTCCCCCCGGCCGCTGTGGTACAGCAGCGCTGGTCCCCCCGGCCGCTGTGGTACAGCAGCGCTGGTCCCCCCGGCCGCTGTGGTATAGCAGCGCTGGTCCCCCCGGCCGCTGTGGTACAGCAGTGCTGGTCCCCCCGGCCGCTGTGGTACAGCAGCGCTGGTCCCCCCGGCCGCTGTGGTACAGCAGCGCTGGTCCCCCCGGCCGCTGTGGTACAGCAGCGCTGGTCCCCCCGGCCGCTGTGGTACAGCAGCGCTGGTCCCCCCGGCCGCTGTGGTACAGCAGCGCTGGTCCCCCCGGCCGCTGTGGTACAGCAGCGCTGGTCCCCCCGGCCGCTGTGGTACAGCAGCGCTGGTCCCCCCGGCCGCTGTGGTACAGCAGCGCTGGTCCCCCCGGCCGCTGTGGTACAGCAGCGCTGGTCCCCCCGGCCGCTGTGGTACAGCAGCGCTGGTCCCCCCGGCCGCTGTGGTACAGCAGCGCTGGTCCCCCCGGCCGCTGTGGTACAGCAGCGCTGGTCCCCCCGCCCGCTGTGGTACAGCAGCGCTGGTCCCCCCGGCCGCTGTGGTACAGCAGCGCTGGTCCCCCCGGCCGCTGTGGTACAGCAGCGCTGGTCCCCCCGCCCGCTGTGGTACAGCAGCGCTGGTCCCCCCGGCCGCTGTGGTACAGCAGCGCTGGTCCCCCCGGCCGCTGTGGTACAGCAGCGCTGGTCCCCCCGGCCGCTGTGGTACAGCAGCGCTGGTCCCCCCGGCCGCTGTGGTACAGCAGCGCTGGTCCCCCCGGCCGCTGTGGTACAGCAGCGCTGGTCCCCCCGGCCGCTGTGGTACAGCAGCGCTGGTCCCCCCGGCCGCTGTGGTACAGCAGCGCTGGTCCCCCCGGCCGCTGTGGTACAGCAGCGCTGGTCCCCCCGGCCGCTGTGGTACAGCAGCGCTGGTCCCCCCGGCCGCTGTGGTACAGCAGCGCTGGTCCCCCCGGCCGCTGTGGTACAGCAGCGCTGGTCCCCCCGGCCGCTGTGGTACAGCAGCGCTGGTCCCCCCGGCCGCTGTGGTACAGCAGCGCTGGTCCCCCCGGCCGCTGTGGTACAGCAGCGCTGGTCCCCCCGGCCGCTGTGGTACAGCAGCGCTGGTCCCCCCGGCCGCTGTGGTACAGCAGCGCTGGTCCCCCCGCCCGCTGTGGTACAGCAGCGCTAGTCCCCCCGGCCGCTGTGGTACAGCAGCGCTTGTCGAGGTCGGATTCCGGAAACACCACCTTGCTATTCGCTGGCTGGGTTTTTGTCGTTGCCCCGGCGCCCGTAGCAGGCACAGGCAACGGCTTCTTAAAGTCTTTCTTCTTCGTTGGTTTTTCATTTCAAAAAGTAACCGCCACTATTGTTATTGTCACTTTTCCCGCGTGTCATATCTCATTAGCACGATTTGATACCACTTCTGATGTCGGATCGTCAGGATTTTACTCAGTTAGATTCAGAAATCATGTGGGCAGAAGTTGGGTTTCGTGCAATGAAAACACACTGGGTGTGATACACAGCGTTTAATGAAATTTCAAATTGACACAATCTCTACACATTTTAACTTCCATAATAACCGAGCATAACGAATCGAGTAAAGTTCCGCGACGTCAAGTCCGATGCGATCAGACCAAACACTGAATCTTGAATGTCCTCCTCGCCGTCGCGTCGGCTCAAAACATCACGACTCTGTAAAAGCGCGCCACTGGTGTGGGTAGATGACGTCATGTCGCCAGTAGTGGCGCGCTTGCGACTCGTTACGTGTCCGTACTAATGACCGGATCCGACAAATATATATTTTTTTGTATTTTATTGAATATCCCCTATTTTTTTCCTATTTATCTATTATATATACTGTACATAGTGGTAGCCCAAAATCAAACATCTGCTTTATGTTAAAAATTCAAATAACCAAGTTTTTGGTTTTTATTTTTATCTGTTGTAGATCTTTTTATTACCTACAAGTTTGCCATATAACTTTTTTCCATAGAACTTGTAGTTTTGCTGGAAATCGAGATAAACCGTTTTTTACCCTTAAAAACTCACTCCCATCCACTTCCCGACCTTAGATCGCCCGTAAATTATATTTCCTTTCATTTTTAGGGTTCCGTACCTCAAGAGGAAACAACGGAACCCTTATAGGATCACTTCGCTGTCTGTCTGTCAGTCTGTCAGTCTTAGAAGACCCTTTTTCTCAGGAACGCGTGTAGGTATAAAGTTGAAATTAATATCAAATACGTAGGTCTACGGTGCCTTGAACCTCTAAAAAATCAAGCTTCGAAGTCAACGCGATGTGTGCGACATTATTGCGACATCATATGTCGATACTCGCGAATAAATCAAAACCTATAGGGTAAGTACTTACTTCCCGTTGACCTAGAATCATGAAATTTGCCAAGAAGCAAGGTTTCACAGCACAAGTATAGGAAAAGGTCCTACAATTGTAAATTTGTAGTTTTATCACAAAAAAAAAAAAACGTTTTATTTCGATTACAAACTTATATTTGCAGTTGGAGAATTGACTGTGTCGTATATCGATGTATGGGAGAACATTTTTTCAACTACAAAGTTAAGTTTGTCCTTCAATCCTCCTTAACTTTTCGTCAGAGTAATGTTCGGTGCTTTCATAGTTTATGAACTTCAGTAGGTAATGTTGATTATTTTGGTGACAGTAGCTGTACAATTTTGCCTAACGGCTTACTTACTTATAATTTCAAAGTAAATGAATATCTTTGTTAATTTACGGCAGTCGGATTCGTTATGCAATAGAAACCGAATTTATTCAAACACGTTGTAGTCATGTTGTAAGTAGTAAGTACATACATAACTACTCCATACTAATTTAGGGATATGAAAAATCTAATTTATGCTTTTGGTAACAAATAGAGAATTACGTGTTACATCGTTTTTTCTAAAATCATCAAGAGGGTAAAATATGACATGTAAATTGATATTTTTGTATGACTCTTTTCAAGAGATTTAAGGAATTGGAAATATTATTATAGTCATAGTCCGCATCTGAAAGCACATTTAGTCTTTATTTCATTAAAATCGGTCCACTCGGTTAATAGTAGATTGTTATACAAGGGGCTAAAATGACCCATTATATACGAGGAAATTTTACTCCCGAGCTTTAGCGAGGGATTACTCCCATAGAAACCGAGTTATAATGGGTTTTTAGCTCCGTGTGTTACACTATACTTTTCACTACGATTGCGAGAAAATAAAATATGGATTATTGACTTAAACACCTTAAACACCTTGACGGCTACAGATTGAAAATAATTAATTTTTTTCTCTTCCATCTGCAAATACGGATCTCCATTCTCACTAAATGATGACATTTTCACTGTTGCAAAATAAATTACGGTCACCAATTCAAATTATAATTAGAAAAAAAATCTAAAGATTTCGCGCCAATGCCTTTTTTTTAATTTCTTCTGTAGACCCAAGGAACATTTATACGCAACGCAATTAACGCATTCTACCGAAGAGTACGCCGCGCGTTTAGTTGCATTTTCCAAAATAACATGTTCTTCTTTTTTTACGAAACAATTTATTGACATATTTATAATCAATAGTACAGCTACAGCTACAACTGCGGATTCACTTTAAGAATAACTACTTTTTGGTTTTGTAGGCTCGTTGGTAGCAAACAAAAAAAAAATCCCCTAGAGGATGATACGCTAAAATGACGGACTTTTTGAGCAAGAGTAGTGAAAAAGTTATTACTACTTTTGAAACCGAGAGTTTAAGTTTACCAGTGTACTCGATAGATGGCGTTGTGCAAATGACGCGATTTTCTGAATCACGACGCGTTTCACGGGATAGTGACACTCAGTGATACGACAGTTTTGAAGTCGTGTTAGGTTGGTCGTTGTTCGTATCGTAGATAGTTGAAGTTGAAATAATTGATTCAATTGGGTATTTTATTATTTAGTTGGTTCAAGTCCGTAGACCGTTCTTCGTTTTGCATGTGTCCCTCTTACCCTATTCTATCCTCGGCATTTCTTGGGAGTAGCAAATAAAATAATAATCGGTCTAAGTTTTCTTTGGTTAATGGACGTATAGGATACACATAACAACTTTGTACAATATTCTGACAAATAAATGCATTCTATTCTATTCTAACATTTAATAGCTTTTTTGTAATTTCATCTGTGTAACTGTAATTAAACGCACCAATAAACATCTGGCATGATTACCCTGCTGTACCGTGCCCCTCACCCCGCGCGATCATTGATTGTCTGTGGTTTTTAATTACTGAACGCACCTAAATACTAAAAATACGAAAAACAGCATTTAAAATTCATGAAATTTCTACTTTTTTGCCCTTATTTTGAAAACGACCCTTTAGTACTAGAAAGCTGTGATTTCGCATGGGTATGCGTATTAATCACGTCGACAAAGTGGTAAAATAAAATCCTTCCTCTTCCTTTTTAATCCTCGCTTTTAGCGATAAGACCGCCCATTGTGTCACCCTATGTAAAATTTAAACATTTTTATCTGTAACTTTTATGGTGTACATAATAAAGAGTATTCTATTCTATTCCTTTAGGGTATCTCCCTTACACGTACAGTGGGGATGATATTTTTTTTCGTCATCCCATAGTGTGGGGTATCGTTGGATAGGCCGTTCAAAAATATGGCGGATCTCTCAAGATCATTTTTCGATTTCAGGATCCGTTCGCGTAATATTAAGCTTTAAAGTGCTAATTTTTGTTAGAGTCAAGTGCACCCTGCCAGCTAAATGGTTGTTTCTGGATATGTGAAAAAAATCTTGGCAGTAGTATATACAGGATGGAAAAAATCAATGGGCCCTGAAGGAAAACCACATTAAATTCTTAAGATAGATTAGTTTACTTATAGGAAACATTCCTTTATTTTTAGAAAGAAACAAAACTGCATTCATAGATTTCTCGAAAAATTTACCGAAACCGGGAATCGAACCAGCTGAAAATTAAAAAAATAAACACTCGCTATTTTATTTCACTAATCGATACGGTCAATGTTAAAGAAACAATTTCTCCAAGAAACATTAGGTCTTACACTCGTCTGTCGTAAAAGATATCCATGAAATCTAATATTTAGTACATAAGAACTTTTTTTCTAATTATAATCTATTCGTTTCTGGCGTCGTAGAAGATCACAGTTTAGACCTAACCTAACCATTTTTTTTAAATAATTAAACCTCATCTAACTAGTTCGGTTCTTGAAGCCTGCTAAAAATAATCTCTTTTTTCCATATTTTCTTTCTATATAATCTAGTCGTTTCTGGCACTTTCCGGCCGCTACCGCGGGACCGCTCTCTTCGTTCGCTCGGCTCGTGCGTAGGAGATCACAGTTTTAACCTAACCTAACCGAACCATTTTTTTTAAATAATTAACGTACTCTAACTAGTTCCATATATAATCATTTGACCAAACGTTTATTGTCTAAACATTGTTTGCTGTAATAAATCATTAGATTAAAGACCAAATGCCTTAATGACATTGTCCTTGGTAATATTCTGCCAAGTAAAATTTTGACTAAATGAAAATGTGCGTACTAAAATCATTCCAAATATTGCATTGGTATAAAAAAAAAAAACTATTTGTTTGGCTAGTGAAAATTGGGCAAAATCTTTTCGACAAAACGACAGGATCCCCACTTTGAGACTTCCTCTTGTATAATCATTTCCTATTCTATCCATTCGCCCCAGAACTGGAGAGACCGCCGAAATCGCAGAACGTATATTCGGTTTTGTTCTGCTGATTTTCAAGCCAACATTATCCAGCTTCTGTTGCCATTTTTCCAATCTGCCCTGGATGGCTGGATCTCAGGTTCATTTTCACCGACAAGAACAATGTCATCGGCAAACAGCATGACCCATGGTGCCTCTTCCTGTAAGTCTAACGTCGGAGCGTCCATAACCACCAGAAAGAGATAAGGCCTTAAAGCCGATCCTTGGTGCAAGCCACACTGAACTCGTCGGTGTTGCCAGCAGCCGACCGGAAGTAGGTACGAGATTGACTGTAGCTACATAGCACGAATTAACTCTTCATACTTCCCGAGCTGAGAAACTGGGCCCATCACCATTTATTTATGTCGAAAGTTGGTATGATAATTATGCGCTTTAAAGTCGAAAATATGTCCCGACCCGTGCCCTCTAACTTTATACTTACAATGACTTTATACTTAAAATTTGCTAAGGCGGAAGCAATTTGGATTCAGGAAAAATAGCACCACCTCTTTAGCTTGTTTTAATTGAATAAAAATAATAATTGGGGCAACTAATGACAACATACCTGTAGTAGCAATTTTTCTAGACATGAGTAAAGCCTTTGATTTCGTTTCTATTACTAAGCAAATTGGATAAATATGGCATAAGGGGCCAAGCAAATGACTGGTTTAAATCGTACCTAAGTGATAGACGTCAATGTGTGCAAATATCAAAAGTCATTGATGGCAAAAAAATTGAATATAAATCTCATTTTAAAACTAACGCAGTAGGAGTTCCCCAAGGCAGCGTGGTGGGCTTGTTTTTATTTCTGCTATATATTAATGACCTTCCCGCCACGAAACAATGTTATTTGCTGACGATACGACACTAATAATAAAATGTAATGACATAAGTAAATTGGAACAGGATTAATGAAGCAATCAAAGACATAATAATTTGGCTTAATGAAAACAATTTAAAGATCAATATAAATAAAACAAAAATAATCCAATTTCAAACTTATAAATCAAATTTTCAGTCTTAGTATAAAATATGAAGACAGTATCCTAGAACAAGTAGTAAACACAAACCCCCTTATTACAAAACAAGGTTTATCTTCAGACCCAGGTTTAAAACATAGAGCCATTATTGAATTTCGAACTTTATTCCGACTATGGTAAAGTTCCTAAACACAAATCTGACAACTTCGTACCGAACTAAGTTTTCAGTTTTGTATAAAGAACGCTATTTCAATCACAGTTACGTTATTATTACAAAAACTGGCTCCATGGTTTAAGACATGTCAAAATATAAATCTTGTTTTGTAATAAGGCGGAAAATGCTTGGGCATAATAGTGGACCAAAACTGTAACTGGAAATCACACATCAATTACGTGTGCTATAAGCTAGACAAATTCATATACGCATTAAAACGTCTACGATCAACAGTGTCCGTAGACGCAGCAGTCACTGCATATCACGGATACGTATCGTCTGTGCTGTCATATGGTCTGATACTGTGGGGCAATTCGGTTGAAATTTTAATGGCATTTCGGGTACAAAAAAAGTGTGTTAGAGCTGGTTTTTGGACAGTTGTAAACCTTTATTTAAAAAACTGCATGTACATCAAAGAACTATGTATGCTAGTAAACAATATCCGCACTATTTGCGCATGCAACCAGAAGTGAGCCACAAAAAGGTTTCTGCTAGAAATAAGTATAAATACGAATTAAATGTACCTCAATGTAGATTGCAAATATTTAGGAGGAATGTTTATGTTAATGCCATTCAGGTGTATAATAAGTTACCAAACTCATATTTTATGTAAGTTATTTATCAAACAGGATTGTTATTCGCTTTGGAAGGAGTACTTCAATAATTAAGGAACTTCCCATCCTTATGTTCAAGAAAAAGCTGACAAGTTGGTTATTGGATAACTGTTTTTATGACATTGGCGAATACATGGAATATTGTAAAAATTCAAGATGACATTTATACTTAATATTAAATTAACGATTACTTACCTAATTATTAATTCTTATTGGACTTATAATCACAAATCTTAAAATTAATTGTTCTTAGATAAGAATGACATTTGAATATTTGTACACCTGTTGTGGTAGAATGTATAGAAGTTAAAAAAATATGAACACCACACTATGTAAAACTACATTCTTACAAATAAATAAATTCTTATTCTGATTCTGGAAAATTCTGAAAAAACTGAAGTTGATAGAACTTAAAAAATACTTTCAGTGAAAACTGTTTTGTACAGGTAAAATACCGTCGTTTAGTTTTTGTCATATGGGATATTTTCGGGTACAACTGCAGAAGCAACTTTGAATTTGAGTTTCTTTGAGAAATACAAAGTTAGTTTTGCTGTCGATAAAATGAATGTTGCGTGTGTTGCAGCGCGGGCGCGGGCGGCGTGTGGACGTGCGCGCTCTGCACCTTCCACAACGCGCCGCGCCGCGACGTGTGCGAGATGTGCGCCATGCCCAGGTACGTGCCGCAACACGCTCGGGATATCCCAAGCTCCGCAAGGCATCTCCCAGAGTTTCTAGCGGGCCTAGAAATGTTTCGGTTACTATACTATTCCTTGTTTGTTTCAGAAGCAACGCGATGTAAATATGGTGATGTGCGTCGAAGTGTACCTACGTCTTTTATAGAGATAATAATGGCGACATCTTGCGCCGTGGATGATTAATTTATTTTTGTATCGATATCGTGAGTCCCGGGCCGCCCGCGGGACACCGCACCTACATCTTAGTGATTCTCGTATAAGTGGATGAGTCGGTCTGAACTTGCTGTAATTACAATAATAAATTCCAGCAAACCATAATGCGCTGTTTGTATACATTTTTTTTATTCAAATAAAACTGTGTCCTGATCTCATCGATTACTTAGGTAGGTACTTACTGTTTACCTACTTAATAATAGTTTTCTTGACTCGATCATAAAACAGATTTTTGTTTGGCGTACCGCGTAAGGGACTTTTAGCAAGAATCAGTTACATTTTCCATCGGATTCATAATTTTAAGGTCTATTGTTTGGTAAAAACTTGCAAACTTAGGTAACTTAAATACTTGCAAAAATGGGTCTAATTAAACGTGTACCATATGTCCATAACAAATAAAATGTTTCCGATTTTACTTTGCGACCAAACATTATTAATGTTGTGTGCGCCATCTATACAGCGTGTGACGGATAAGGTATACATATCAACGGCACGGATTCTTTTGGTGATAACAAACTACATGCAACATTTTGGTGATAACAAACGACATGCAACATTTTTTTAATACCTATACCTACATAAATATAAAGTTACAAACATTTAACTAATTTAAATCAAATGTTTCCAATTGAATTCTACACATCACTAGACCAAGTCAGCTGATCGGTGTCAATAAACTACACACAAAGAAACAAGTCTGTAAAAGATGTACTATTTGCAAAATGGGTTCCGCATGTTAGTTTTATTCCACAAAATATCAAACACTTGAACACAATTGAGTTAAGTACTACAAAAACCTTATTGTAACTTGCAAAATTGTTTTTTGTTTTTTAGTAAAAAACGTACCGCCGAGTATGTAACTAATAGTACAGTAGGAGTATTTTTTTTCTTTCATAAAATCATACTTAAAATATCAGATAATTGGCACTACTAAACGCTATAGCCCACATTTTCTATGAATTAAATGAATACACTCAACAGTTATCCAAGTTCAATAAATTTTATATTTCAGCAGTAATAACAATTTTCCTGTAAATCTCCTTTATCATAATCATCCTTTTTTTGTGTTTTTGACACTGTAACTAAATGGCTGACAAAAGTGTGAATTGCAATAATAGGAAACTACAAAAGTACTCAATACAAATAAAAAGGTTTCATTTATTTGAAAATGAACCCTAGAAAACTTTCTTACGTAACTTATGTTTGTCCTGGTACAAATAATGCCAGAGGGTTCAGTACTTAATTTTGTTTCAGTAAATGTTCATTGATTAACTACATATTCAATGAAAATTTACTAGCGGTGTAAATAAAATAACATAAACACGTCACTTTGTTTACAGTTGTCCCGTTGTCCGTTCGTCGACGACAGTGCGCGTGCGCCGCGCCGTGTTTGTTTAAATTTTCCATAATCAGCGAATGTCTCAAATATGCAAGAGAAGTTAAGTATTAGGACTTCTTACGCAATTATCTTAATACGCAACCCTAATTTCTGTACTTTTACAATCATGTAGGATAGGTTACCCACAAAGTAATGTTTAGGGTCAATGAGGCAATTTTCGGCACTTTACTTATTTTTCTGATTTTTCTGAAATTATTTTTTTGTTTTGATATCCGGCCTAAACAAAGTGCTTATGTTTGATGCTCAGAACTTTTGTTTATTTCCTGATTATCCCCAATATCCAAGTACCTAAGCAAAGTTTAGCAACTAAGACTTAACTTGTTCATCTCAAAATAAACTAATTAATTTTCAAATGGATTTATAAATTTCGTGTAACGCATGAGAGATGGTTCTTATGACGTGTTTGGCGTCGTAAAGTCGGTAAGTTTACTTAATTTTAAAGGAAAAAATTACGAAAGGAATAGTTAGGACAGTTACCGTAGTACTAGGACAGTAGGCTAGGATGACCGACTTTTTTCGTGTGTTGTTAGTCGCTCTCTGTCCGTATCGGTGCGAAGTTGTGTATCAGATCAGTGATCGTTGTGTAATTGTCGTGAAAATATCGTCACGCGCTGTAATAGCGAATACTGAGATGATGTTCCGTCATGTGTGTTGGAGGAACGGAAGGTAATCTGCGAGCTGCCCGAGAGCTGTATCGATGTCAGCGACAAACCGACGGAACAGCTGGGCCTCGCCCGCTGCCATCGAGGGCATGTTGCATGATGGTACAACGTCTGTACTCCATCCTGGGGTTCATTCCATGAGCCTGCATCGAAAGGTCGGCCAAGCAGGAAGGATTTGAAAACGCTGTGCTAGAATATTTTGAACGTACTCGACGCACTAGCACAAGGCGAGCTAGATTATTGCTTATAGCTAGATTCTTCTTAATTTTTTTTACGTAATTATTACGTTTTCCTTAAAATCGTAGGTAAAGGGCGCGCGGCGTGGCAGGGGCGGCGCGACACCTTTTTAAGGCTTTTACATACCGGCGCGACTTGTCGCGGCGCAAAGGCCCCGCGTGTCGTGGGACGAGCGGTACCTTTGTGTCGCGTCGCACCGGTATGTACAAGCCTTTACGTTTCGCAGGTCAAAGGAAAGCCGCCGTTTTTACGATAAACTTATTATTTTCTTTAGTGATTGTATGATGGTAATTTAGGTGTAATTTAATTTAAGAAAATCTTCTACGTTGCTGTACCTATCACGACAAAGTTTAATTTATGTTTCATACCTAAACAAAAAGCGGTCAGAACTGCGGCATGTGTGTACCAGGCGCACAGACTTTCGGAAGAGATGGGTTCCGAGTTCGTTTGATCCGCGCCGCGTGGTGCAGAGCTGTGCGCAAGTGTGTGCGCGTGTGTACTAGGTGCTCAGACACAGATAATGGATATTGACCCTCGTAGTGCGGTGAGACGTTTGTTATGATTTAAATTTTAAAAATCTATGTGTACGAGTCATATATATCGTACATGGCACGCGCGCATTGATAGATCAGTACTTTTCCGTCGCCTTGCACAAAATATAATGTAACGCGACAGTATACGAACAGCGTTCATAGTCAGCTGTACTCATTCATACAACATTAGTTACGTGGTAGTTAAATATATTCAATAAACCATCATCTTTGGCTATCCGTGACTTATCATTCAAGCTACCATCCAAGGTGTGTGCGACCCATTCAGCAGCGCATACATCTTTTTGGTCCTTCGAGCCTCAAGATTATAAGTGTTCCGTGTTTTTTTGTGCGGTGGCGATTCGGTTGGACTGGCCGACCAGAAGCAGAATTTCACCAGCTCAACAGACGAAGCATCGCCTGAACAGAGGATACGGACCGCGGAGATCATAGCACCAGCAGCAGCCAATACAAGAGATCACCGAAGCACATCAGCAGTATCGTCAGAAACATATTGGTAACTCGAACTATTTATCACTAATTCTACTATTATGGAGAGAGTTATTCAAACTCATTATCAAATCATGGAGGCAATGCAAAAACTCCTGATCAATTTCAAAAAAGAAGGAGGAAGCCGTAATACTCCCGACAGTGTGCAGAAGAAAATAGACGTTCTCGACAAGTATTGGGCAGAATTTCAAAATAACCACGAGAAGATTTGCGAGAGCGAAGATCCTTCTCATCAATGTGCAAGGTTCCCATGAACAGACAAGACAATCTTACAGAAGCACTAGGGAATTCTTAGTCAAGTATTTAACTCAAGAACGAAAACCAGCTTCACCCGTATTAAAGCCAGCCAGTCAGCCTTTACTTTCGAGCTGGCGCCGTCGACCTCGCAGCCATCGGAGCCAAAACTCCTTCAAGAGCAAGGTGCAGGTGGAGCTGGACGAGGTAACCAATCGCCCCTTTCAATAAAGGTGCCTCAAATAGCTGAGATCGCGAGTAACAGCAAAACAGACGAGATGCTACGGAAACAAAGGAGAATATTAAAGCGTTCCAAAGAACCGCATCAAACATCAATGTGGACCTCCTCAAAGAAAATTGGCAGTTTGAAGACGCCTTAAAGGTGTTAGAGTCAAGGTGGAAAGCAGTTGATTCACTTTATTGGGACCTTGACAGTTTGCCCAATGAAGCCGAGGTGCAATATGAGATGTCATACAATACGTGCGAACTCGTTTACAACCAAATGAAAGCAACCATCAACTCAAAAATGTGGTCAGTTACTCACCGAGAAAGGTCGATGCCGAAGATCGAAATTCCATCCTTTAGTGGTAGCTACGAACACTGGACAGCATTTAAAGATTTGTTTGTAGAGACCATCCATTCTAGTCCGTCTCTTACTATCGCACAGAGAATGCAGTTTCTCAAAAGCAAAGTGAAAGGCGAAGCTGAGAAACTCATTCAGCATTTATCAATCAGCTCTGAAAATTATGAAACTGCATGGGAGATCCTCAACCACAGATACAACAACAGAAAACGAATCTTCACGTCACATCTCAATTCATTGCTCGGTGTTCCTATCACTCAAAATTTATCAGCAGCATCAGTCAAAAAACTCCACGATACGACGAAAGAATGTATCAACGCAATCAAGAATCTTGGTGTAGACACGTCATCATGGGACCCAATATTGGTTCATTTGCTGTCACAAAAGTTGGATACGGTGCCTCATAACGACTACTTAGGCCCGTATTTATAGAGCGTTACTCAGTACTCAAGCGAGTGACGCTCTATAAATACGGGCCTTGGAGGCACTGGCGGAGCCGCGTGTGCTACCCAACTTAGCAGATTTTCTCGATTTCTAGAAGGAAAATTTACATCATGGGAATCATCTCGTCGTAGGCCAGAAACAGCAAAAACATCTCAGTCGGAGCCAGCACTGATTAACAAGAAATTTCATTCATATAAAGCATTTAGCGCTAATCAGAACAAAAGTAATAAGTACAAATCAAACTCATTGACAAAAGACAATGCAAGTTCAACAAACTGTCCACATTGCAATCAAGAGCACAAGTTGTTTTCGTGCAAAACATTTCTCTAATTCTCTCTAAAAGCCTGACGCAAAACGGAAAGCAGTGGCAAAATACAATTTATGCAAAAATTGTCTAAATGTACATACGAATAGCAAGGAATCTGCGTCAAGAAAAAACTTTTCTACAAAAAAAACAACCGACTTCCAACAAAAACACTAAAAAGTGCAAAATAACTTTAATTTCGGAAGCACATAACATAATCACGCCTTGTTCCTCGAAGGGTTGGGCAGAGGTGTACCTGTAGTATACCCACATTTAATATTATATTTAATTTAATTTCGGAAGTCGGTGTCTTTGGTTTTGTATTTTCGTTTATATGGCCACCGACTTCCGAAATTTTAATGGTACCTACCCCACACCAATTCGTATACTACTTGCTATGAAAACAACAGTAACAGGAAGTTTTATAACATCATCAACATACACCGAGTGGATTAAATACGTATTATTGAAGAGTTAGCTGTAAATCTGTAATGTATATGAGACCGCGCAAGTTTCCTCTACCAAATAAAAGAATTATAAAATCAGTCCATAAACAAATAAGTTATGCCTGAACATATATAATACTAGCTTTTGCCTGCGGCTTCACCCGCGTAGATGTCAGAAAAAATCTCACGGGAACCGGGATTAAAAGTACCTACCCTACATAAAAGGACCCCTAGTGCAAAATTTCACGTCGCTCCCAGTAGTTTGGATTGTGCGTTGATACGTCAGTCAATCAGTCGGTCAGTTTCTCCATTTATTTATACAGATAGATTTGTTATTTAGACCAATACAAAATAATAATAAATTAGGACATATTAGTTTTTTTTTTGTTCTTTGAGTGTAATATTTCAAAATTGTTGACCTTTACGAGAACAACGTCCTGACAAACCTTGAAAATGACACCATTGATTTGTAGACTATTTACCTCTTTACACTTTTTTTTTAAAACGTGAAACAAGTTTTATTTATTTGTTGACACGAGTAACCCTGCGAATTGTCGAATTGATACAATTCAAATGTTTTTCCATACAAGATGTGAAACCCCGTTACACCCCTTTAGGAGTTGAATTTTCAAAATTCTGTTTTCAGCGGTTACCTACGTCATAATAACTATCTGTGTGCCAAATTTTAGCCCAATCCATTCAATGATTTGAGTTTTGTGTTGATAGATCAGTCAGTAAGTCAGTTACTGTTTCCTTTTGTATGTATGAAATCTATAGTGTAATTCGACATGTTACGAAGACCCTGAATAAATTGGGATTAGGGCAGGAGACTGATGATGAAGAATTCAGTCTAAGTTTCAAGTGTAACAGATCAACGAAAGAAGATTTTTTCATACAAACTGTATCCATCCCCCCTTTACACCCCAAAGAGGTTAATTTTTAAAGTGGTTTGCGACTTTTCCATTATTTGACTTAAAGGTTATACCAATTTTCGAGTTAATCAAGCCACGTAGTAAAATCCTCTCTTCTAAAACTGACTACCCCTTTTCACCCCGTTATGGGTAGATTTTAGAAAAACCCTGATACAAGTTATTCTTCATTTTTGGTTTTAAGTATATATACTGAGTTTCGAGTTGATCTCTCTGGTCTTTATAATTCTTCTATACAAGCTTTGACATCCCATCCATTGAAGTTAAGATAACAAAAAAATACTAACTATATATTTTATTTACGTAAGTATTCGTCCAAGTTTCAAGTTTATTAACTCTAGGAATAAGATTTTTCATGCAAACAAAATCCCCCGTTTTCCTCCCTTTAAAGGTCAAATTTCCAAAAACCCCTTCTTAGCGGATGCCTACGTGCCGAATTTCAGCCCAATCTGTCAGTGGTTTGAGCTGTGTTGATAAACCAATCAGTCACGGTTTCCTTTTATATGTAGGTACCTTTATACGGCTAGATATATATATATATTGAGAACCTCCTCCTTTTTTGAAGTCGGTTAAAAATCATTTATAGCCAGAATGCATCTCATGACAATTGCAATAAGACCAAACACGGGTAGGATAGATTGTTTTATTACCGAGTTCCAGTGCCTACCTTCCAGCTTCATCATCAGATCAGTTTCGATCATCAGATCAAATTTGCTTCGCTTAACTATCTTAATCCAGATATCTCATCGCCACCCGTGAAATACTTATCATTGAGAAGTTCCGGTGGCCATCTGTGGCCTTCTTCAACAGTTCCACTTCACCAAATTATACTTTCTGTATGCAAATGATTGACTTGTTGATGAAAATATAAAAATCGTTATATGTATGCCTATAATATTTGAGGAGTTCCCTCAATTACTCATGGATCCCAACATCAGAACTGGATTTTGATAAAAATGGGACCAATCTGGAAGTATATCCTTTCAAATAAAAAAAATATTTTCCAAATTGGTTCATAAACGACGGAGTTCTGAGGTAACAAACATTAAAAAAAAAAGAAAAAAAAAGAAGATGCACACGACTTGAGAACCTCCTCCTTTTTGTGAAGTCGGTTAAAAACATACCGCGTCTGCAACTCAGATCATAACACACTGCTTCACGACGCTTACGGCAAATGGGGTGGACAGAAATCAAACAGCAACTCAGTGCAACAAACGACAGCTGCCACGGACAGTAAGAAAACAACAAGCGGCAGCAACAATCACGTGTCTCAAGAAGTTGTATCAGAAACTCTGCTTACCACAGCATTGATCAAAGTGCAAGCATATGATGGGTCCCTGATAACTTTAAGAGCGCTTCATGATCAGGGTTCACAAACATTCCTGATAACGGAAAAAGCAGCACAAAAACTACGATTACCGCGTGGCCGCTGCAAAGGTGTCATATTCGGTGTCGGAGTGAAAGAAAATAACTGCAAAGGTGTCGTGTCATACGAATCACGTGCAGTGCCATTCACGGTGATTATACATTTGACACCGATGTTTTCATTATGCACAATTTGATCAACAATTTGCCCAACAAATCATTTACAAGACCAAAATCATGGACATTTATAGAAAATATCCCAATGGCTGATCCAGATTTTCATGAGAGTCGTCCAGTAGACATTTTACCCGGGGCTGAGATATACTCAAACATAATCCAAGAAGGTATCATCGGGCACAACAAATCACAACCAGTCGCACAGCAAAAACGTTTGGGCTGGATTTTATGCGGAAACGTTCAAACAACATTTCAATGCAACGTTGTGATGAATAACATTGAAGACATCCAACAATTTTGGACAGTAGAAGACATAGCAGAAAACTCGGGAATGTCACAGGATGATCTGGATTGTTTGCAGCACTACTATAACACAACAACTCGCGACGAAGAAGGTCGTTACATTGTTGAGCTACCGTTCGAATCTAATTTTCATGAAAAGCTAGGAGCTACGAAGCCCATCGCTTTGGCACAGTTCAGGCAACTTGAGAGAAAATTTAGCAAACAGCCACAATTAGCAGAAGCATAAAGACAGTTCATTCATGAATATCAAACAGTAAATCATATGGTCGAGTGTACTAGTAACGTGACACCGACTTGCTATTTACCTCACCATTGTGTTCAGCGCGCCGATTCCACAACTACGGCGTTAAGAGTAGTATTCAACGCATCGGCGAAATCATCCACGGGCCACACTTTGAACGACCTTATGAAGCGTGGCCCGAATTTACAGCAAGACCTCATGTCATTGACCTTGCGATGGAGGCAATATCAGTTCGCGTATACCGCGGATATAGAAAAAATGTATCGACAGATACTTTGCAACACTGAACATCGAAACTATCAGAAGATACTATGGAGGAATTGTCCTGACCAACGTTTACGTGAGTATCAGCTGACGACAGTCACTTACGGCATGAAAGCAGCTCCATTCTTAGCAATGATGACGTTGAAACCGTTAGCTGCTGATGAAGGCCACAAGTATCAGCACAGCAGGGCATCCATAGCGTTGCAAGAAGAATTATATATGGATGACCTAGTAAGTGGAAGCTTCACGTTATCTTCAGCCAAACAACTGCAAGGCGATTTGATCCGGTTACTAAGGTCGGGTGGTTTCAACTTACGTAAATGGTCTTCTAACAACGAAGAATTACTTGAAAACGTCAGCAGAGCGTCCTCAAATCAACCATCATTCATTTCAAGCAAGCAGAATCAACTAAGACGCTTGGGCTGAAATGGAACCCCCATGAAGATACGTTCTCGTTCGAGCTAAAAATAAGCAAAACAAAACCAACAGAAAAACATACAAAACGTTAATTACTATCAGATATTTCAAAGATATTTGATCCACTCGGTTGGTTAGCTCCGATTACAACCAAATTAAAACTTTTATTCAAGCTAGTTTGGCTCTCCAACATTCAGTGGGACGACAAGCTTCCGGTTGAATTAAGCACCGAGTGGGAAAAAATTAAAGCAGAGCTACAAAACATCAGCCAGTTTAGAATTCGAAGATGGTATCAGATAGAAGAGCAAGACACAATTCAACTGCACGGATTCTGAGATGCGTCAATAAAAGCATATGCATGTGTCGAGTATTGTAAACTTGATACCAACATTACACTCGTCGCTGCAAAAACAAGACTTGTGCCAGAGAACAAAAAGCTCACTTTACCACGTCTAGAGCTGAGTGGGGCGCATTTACTTACAACACTTATGCGAAAAGTACAGCAAGCCCTCAACGGATGCAAAATCAAAGTTTTTGGTTGGAGTGACTCTACTGCAGTTCTTGGCTGGATTCAAGGCAACATCAATCGCTGGACACCATTCGTAGCGAACAGAGTCAAACAAATCAAAGACTTCATACCATCAGATAATTGGCATTAGATAAAATCAGCTGACAACCCAGCCGATTGTGCCAGCCGTGGTATCACAACAGAGCAATTGAAGCAACATAACTTGTGGTGGAGCCGCCCGCAATTTCTACCTGGATTCGATGAGTCATCAGTAGCAAAGAAATGCCTGTACGTCACGGATCAAGAGGAGCGAAAATCAAAACAAAGCAACGTCACAATTCGTTAACCTCATAGCGATGATGTCAATCCACACTACAAAGCAACAGTAATTTGACGCGAACCGTGCGCGTACTTGCATGGGTGTTACGTATCACACGATTCACACGACGTCACAGCGCGCGCACTGCTTAATTGAACGGAAATGAATTAGAAACCGCAAAACATATGATTATAAAATATGTACAAGAAACGGAATTTTTTGAAGAAATTAGCATGCTACGAAAACAAAAGCAAATACATAACAAAAGCCAAACTTTGTGCCTCAACCAGTTTTTGGACAAGGATGGACTTTTGAGAATGGGAGGCAGACTCAAGCATGCTAATATCGACAAATGGAAACTCATCGTGTATTACGACATGAACCCTTATTGGGACGGTTCGGCAACCTTTGACAAATACCTCAAACAAATAAACAGCGTGTGTGAAAGAGAAACCAACAAAGTTCTATGTGACATCATCCTACTGCAGCTACGTCATTCTCATGACGAATTGAAGTACTACAATGGAATGTTTCTGAATCAGCATTTCGAAGAACGCACACGACGGCGGCGAGGTCTCATCGACGGTGTGGGTTATGTTGCCAACAGTTTATTTGGAGTTTTAGATCAACGTTTCGCTGATCAACACAAGCAAGATATTTCGCTTATCACGGAAATGAAAATCACTTAGCACTCTTGTGGAAAAACCAGATATCAGTAGTAGAAGCTGAATATAATTTACTCAAGAGAACCGAAGAGTCAATCAATCGACAACACAAGGCCATCAATCAACATTTAAATCTTATCAATCAATCTTACAAATGCCACCAATACGTTAAGCAAAAATTTGCAAGAACAAGAAGTGATGAACGAGCTAGCACTTTCTACCATCATAGCTACGAATATGCTCACGAAGCTAAAATCTATACAAGATACAATAATCGACACAATAACAGATATCCACCATGGAATGTTCAGCGTCCATTTGCTATCGCCGAAGCAATTACGAGATCAACTCATCATAATCTCAGGACAACTATCGCGAGAGGTATCCTTACCGATAGAAAACATACAGACTGGACTACCAAAAATTTACCACCTTCTGAATGTCAGAACAAGGGTAACACAGCAGTATCTCATATTTGAAATTAGAATACCACTGGTCAACAGAGAGAGTTATGACCTATAACAACTCGTATCAATACCACAACAGCATGGAAACACTACAGTTGCCGTCGTTCCGATATCAGATTACATCGCGATTAACCTACGCAAAGATACCTATCTGACAATGACGCCGTGAGACATACAACAATGTGTGCAGTACGACGAGTCTACTCGCCTCTGTCACTCCCGAAAATCCATTTTCCAGTTTAAGTCAGAAGACAGCATGTGTATCAAAGATAAGAGCACAAACAGATGTATCACAAACATAGCTGCATGCCGGCCCGCAATAATTGGATGGAATTGAACAAAATAAATACTTACCTTTATTATTGTTGCGGGCAGTGTGCACTTCGTGTCATATGCGAGCATCAGATTACCGCAATACAAATCGCTAAGGCCGGGGTCATAGCACTGGATTCAGATTGCGTAATTAAAGGACAAGACTTTACCGTTTTTCCACACAAACTGGGATACTCAGAAATTAAAATTACGGTTGACTTGGAATCACAGCAAATCGCACCTATCAACCACATCATCAACGTGACCTTGCCACAAGTAGAACTCAACATCACTGATCACCAAACCTCATTGCGGCACATCAAAGAACAGATCGAGCAGATGAAATCAGAAAACGCCTTGAACTCAGGAATCTCAAGCCACGATATCCATCAATATTCAGCAATATACCTATGTATTGTTGTCGGCTGCTGTACTAGTAGTTGCAGTTTATCTGTGTCGGTGGATTTGTCGTCGTCGGCAGAGGAGGGCCAACTTACAGTTGGACTCCGAGACGCAGCCTCCGGCGCGTGGACAGCACACGGCTCTCGTCGTTGATCCGACGCCACACACTAGAGACTCGAAGCAGCCACGAGAAGAGGGCGTGGAATTAAGAAACTTTTCTAGGTTACTTAGCAGCATCAAGCGCCATAAGCGGACACCTCCTGCTTTCGTCACACCGGTGTCTGGTGACAGTGACTAATTCAATTTACGGCTAAGAATAGATTGAATTCATGTATTGTAACTTGGGTAAAATTTATAAGTTTAGCATTTAAGCATTCTGTTAACTCATTATCATCATCCACTCGCATCTCTCTCGCCCAGGAATATGTACGAGTCATGTGTCGTACATGGCACGCGCGCATCGATAGATCAGCACTTTTCCGTCGCCTTGCACAAAATATAATGTAACGCGACAGTACACGAACAGCGTTCATAGTCAGCTGTACTCATTCATACAACATTAGTTACGTGGTAGTTAAATATATTCAATAAACCATCATCTTTGGCTATCCGTGACTTATCATTCAAGCTAACATCCAAGGTGTGTGCAACCCATTCTGCAGCGCATACACTATGGAAAAACAAAATATTAAGCATTTTCAAAGTTATTACTTTTGAGCTGAAATTTTGTACAGAACTTCTGAACCAGATGCACTCTTCACCCCGTTTGTATGGCTATACTCTTTCCGTAACACGTTGTATAACATTTGCAAAAAAAAAATATTGTTTCCACGTACTGTTGCTGTGACTACTTTTTTTTTTTTTGCTGGGACATTATCAAATAAGTAACTTCTCCCACTCGGGGCGGAGCGGCAGCTAGGGCGTGTCAGACTTTTACTGACTAAAACCACCCGTGTTCCTTCAGTTGCCTGAGTGCCTCAACACACGCAGGCACACACAAACCAGCTTCCAGTTTCCTGGTATGCTTCCAAAAACGCTTGAAGTCCTTATCCTTGTGGTATGTGGCTAAGATGTCCATTTTAATGTGCTCCACAATATTCCGGATGTCGATATTTTTTCGATATTATGGCAAAAAAAATATCAAATTGGTTTTAATGTTGTTAGGGTGTTAGGTGTGCATACGGTGGAGGTCTGCCCGGCTTGGGCGGAGCACCGCCGTGTCCTCACGGAGGCGATCGGCGGCGGCGATCTCTCGCGTCCGGCCCTGGTCCAGGCCATGGTTCGGAGCGAGAGTGCATGGGAGGCCGTCACCTCACCTGTAATGCTCGCGAAGAAAGAGGCGGAACGCGTGAGGGTGGGGCACGGTTCGCGCCCTCACGCCCTTAGCCGCCGCAGGAGACGCTCCGGGCGTCGGGAGTCGCAAGCTGATTTCCGGCCACCGTAGGCGCGGGCCTGCGAACGGTGAGCGATGGGTAGCTCGCCGTCCGATAAGGACCAGACCCGGGTCGACGGCGCGTTGTGTGCGCGCCTCAAAGAGATGTCAGCACCAACTGACGGGGTCCGTTACGGCCAATGCCTGCCAGGGTTGCGAGTTTGTCCGAAAGGGATATCGTGGCCCTAGCACACAGGCAACGGAAGGAACACGGGTGGATTTTAGTCAGTAAAAGTCTGACACGCCCTCCCGCTCAGCTCAGAGAGGGAGAAGATATTTGATAATTTCCCACCCTAAAAAAAAAAAGGGTGTTCGGGGAATAGCTTTCACTGCAATCTTTAATAAGTAATTAGAACTTAAAAAGAAAGAAACATAAAAAATAAAACAATTTCTTAACGTACAAAATTTTTAGTAATATGTAAATAAATTTCATCCACCATTTCTCGGAGTTTTGGAAACTTGGTGGTAGCAACTTCACTGAAATATGTTTCAGGATTTTGGAGATACTGCAAAGTAGATGCAATAGAAAGTCGTCTTTGGGAAGTACGCACGCGCAATGTTTTAGCGAGAAGTCTTAACAGTCTACAATTTTGACTAAGTATATGATCTTAACCGATTTAATAGTGTGCGTTACGTCAGCGGAATGTTGTCGCTTTTCAGGATTTCGGCTTGACAGATAATTAGTACCCCATCTCGTGTAAATGTGCCCGAAATTTAGAAAGCTAAATTGAAGAGTACAACTGTGACGTATTATGACAACTGAAGTGACATGTATTACGTTTAGTCGGTTACTTGACAGCTCTTTCGTCACGTGATTTTTTTTGTTTACCTTTATATATCTACCTAAAGTCCTAAACCAACGGAATATAGTTTGTACTCAGCTACGACCACCGGCACCGGTCAAAACATGCCGCTGGGGTAACGTTACTCCAGCGGAATCTGTTTTTCGTGAATCTTTGGATCGGCTGGTCGCACAAATTCTAAATTTCGAGCACATTTACACGAGATGGGGTACTAATTTTCTGTCAAGCCGAAATCCTGAAAAGCGACACATTCCGCTGACGTAACGCACACGTTCTTTTTGTTGCAATTGTAGCGCAACACTTTTTTTTTTTTTTAAACTGCCCCGCATAAATCTAAAGCAAATCTAAGAGCACATTATATCTACCCATCTGAATCATTTGGGAGGAAGCTATGCCCCGATTCAAGGAATCTTATATTGATTTTTAGGGTTCCGTACCTCAAAAGGAGAAAAGGAACCCCTATAGGATCACTCGTGTATCTGTCTGTCCGTCTGTCACAGCTGATTTGCTCCGAATCTACTGGACCGATTAAGTTGAAATTTCGTACACAACATAGAAAATGTTCTTTACTAACTTTTTAGACCTTTGTATTCTGCTTATGCGTATGAAGTTTCATTAAAATCGGTTCAGTAATTTCGAAAAAAAAGGGCTTGAAAGTTTGTATGAAAAACTGTAAGGTGTAAACGCTCTTAACACACATGCACAGCGAAATGGGTCGCTAGGAAACTATAATAAAAAATAACTTAAAAACTAATAATACTACTCAATGCATTCCCAGTTCCAGAACTGCGATGTTTGTTATATTAGTTGGAGCGATATCGCAAAAATTGGTCAAACAATCATAATATTTGCTAATTAATTTATATTTACTATTTAATTCTGTTTTTATTTTATAAAAAATACTTGTGAAAAAACTTAACGAAAAAAAGAACCAAACCAAACCAAAATCTTGGTGTTAAGGTGGTTATTTACACAACTTTTGAACGCGCACTGCAGCATGTTGACGTCATAACGTTGGCTATGATTGGACCATACTAATTTGAAATAAGACCAGCAGGCTAATTCACGTAACTAAAGAAGTGCAGCAGCAGTGCAGTTGCAATTAAGTTTCGATCAAAACAACGCATTTCGTATTCTACTATTCTCTACGGCTGTCAGATACTATACATATTCAGCTATCACTCAAACTTAAACTTCATTGCACCTGCACTGCAATTTGATCGGCGCGTCATGAAATTACGTGAACAGAAAAGAATTTGTGCTCTTATTTTTCGGGCCGTTTTTGAAGAGCTCATCGGGACGGGAATCTAGTACTATTATTGATCGAAGGGTTATAGAGATTTTGCATTTCTTGATGCGCTACCCGCTTCTGTTCAATGTCGGCTCGATTTTCTTCCGACGCGACGCGCGACGTGTTATTTATCTTTAAAAAAAGTCGCACTTATGTACATACTACAGCTACACGATTCAAAGGACATGACTTCTAAATAGACTTAGATCAACAAGGAACCAAGTAATTTTGAGTCTTTGTAAAAATGTACGATTATGCCATTTTTAAGGACCGACCGAGTTGGTAATATGCAAACAAGAACCAAGCCGCATAGTTCTACATACCTAATTGAGACTTCTTGGCGGGAAAGTGAAGCGTCATGTTCAGCAGTTTGTTTAATTTTCCAAAATTTGTGTTTAGCCGAATATTAATTTGTAATAATGGTGGATTATTAACCACTAAGTGTTTGTGAACGTGCATTAGTGTAGGCAAATGAAACAAAACAGTGCAACTTCGCTTCAAGTTCTCTCAAGTCAAGAAGTCCGCGTGTGGTCTCAGTAAAGTGCCAGATCTTTACTGAAACTCAAGGGGAGCGGGCGGGGATCTATAATAACAAGTTTTGTAACTAAATAAAGACTTGGCCAAAAGGTCCCAGCAACCAGACCATTAAACCATTATATATATTTTAAAAAAAATATACCTAATTGATAAAAAAGAAGTATTTTACAAGGGACCATGTGGAAAGAGTCTGACCAACGAAAGCTGTCCAAGAATAAAAGCGGCAATTTAATAAATCAAGAGCTTTGAACCCTTCTTAAACACACCTAAAAAATACTGATGTATCGCAGAACATTTATATAATTAGTATCAACACCGTAATATACAATATCTAACAAAAACCCTGTTGTTCCTTCTACCTACGTTTTAAGAATCTGTATACGTAATATAGCAAGTCATTTGTACCCTGCTTGGTCATCTTCTGTGCAAAGTGCTTCAAACTCTATTATTAATAATATTACTTTGATTACTTTATATTACTTTGCTTACTAACACTAGCTATATGGTATACTAACAATATGGATCTCAGTTGTCTTTATGAATAAATTTTGATTTGATTTATAAAAACTGTTCAACAAAAATTATTAAAATAAATATTTAATTATTAATATTTGTAATGTTAAACTGATTTCTAACCTCTTTCATTCTTTGATTTTGACTTCTCAACTAGCCAATACTTATTTTTTTTTAATTATAATTCCACCAATGTTGTGCTTGTAGGTAAATGTATACGTCCCTAGAAGTGACAACAAGGTTTTTGTTATATACTATAAATAGTGTTTAACAAGGGTTGAAAGCTCTTGATTGTTTTAAATTGTCGCTTTTTTTCTTGGTACCTAGGTACAACTTTCGTTGATGGGTCTTTAAGAAAAAAAAACAATGTTTTTTTGGATTGTCAGGTTACAGGTTAGCATCGGGTATGGATCTGGTTAGTTTATTGAGCAACTGTTGCTAAGTGGGTTGATAACTTTGTCATAGATTTATTCTACCAAAATTGTCAGATTATTTTGATCTTTACAGGGTTGATAGGTGCCTTTTTAAAAGCTTTAGTACACTTATCTTGATTTTAGCATGTCTGTGGATTGGTTCCTGTTGGCATATGTAGGTCCAATTATTAGCATTCAAGAGCATTACCTAGAACTAGTCACTTCCTTGTTTACGAACTTATTGCATTTGACCGAACTGTTTATGTAGTTATGTTTTATAGGGAAAATAAAATTGCCAGTTTCTCATTGTCACGTTTAATATTTTTGATTATGTAAAAGTGTCCGACATTTTTCAGACGAGAATTTATTACATAAATAATAGTATTAATTAGCTACATAGCTGTCCTTTGCTCCGCGAACCACCCGCGCCACGTCACGCGGGCGCGGCTCGCACCGCGGCGCGTGCGCAAGCTGCTGGCCGGCTGCGCACTGCCCTGTGCACTATACAATGTCATTTTTCATTGAATGTCCTATACATTTATTTACAATATAATTTTATTGGTTTTCCAATTTATTTATTTTCCTATCCTTTATTTGTAGCAGAAAAACGCCACAATAATTAATTTACACACAAAGACGCAAGCTCTCACGGAGTCATCCGTCGTCAGGTATGATATCACATAAACATTGTAAATCTAAGTTTATTTTAGTTTATCTATCATATTATACAGAGGGTTCCTAATTTACACATATGTACAGAGCACGTGTCGTCCGGTCGCTAGCGCGCGGCGGGCTCGCTGCGGGCTGGCTCGCTGCGCGCCGGCTCGCTGCGGGCCGGCTCGCTGCGGGCCGGCTCGCTGCGCATGGGCGGGAAGTGCTTGGGGTCGCGCAAGTCGAAGGGGCCGCGCGCCGGCGCGCCCTCCAGCGCCGCGCCCAGCTCGCTGGCGCGCTCCGACTCTGTTCGCACACACACACACGCGTCACAGGGGCCCGGGGGCCCGCCGGCACTCGCACGCCGCGCCCAGTGTTGCCACGGATGGGGACGAACCTAGAGTGCTACGTCTGCCTAGCGTTACTTTAGTTCTTCTAGTGATCTTGTCATATAGCAATACGTATTTTCACTCTTGTTTTGTCCACTTCCATATTTACACACGAAGAATTCTGTCATTTTTTTTTTGCTTGAAAATTTAAGCTTTATAACCAAACGCTGTTATCAAAAATAGATACCATTACAGCCATGCAAAATTCTTCGTATGATGAACCAGTCAATAATAAAACAGAATAAAAACATTCCCATGTTTTAAACCAATCAACACTTGGACATGCTCGGTCGTGTGAATGTACCGCACAAAACAAAAGCTATAACACAACAATAAAACACAAAATATCATATCACAAAATAGTGAGCTTGCCGTCCACGTGCCCCATAGAGACGTGCTAGAAACCGGAACACTAATCTCAGCTCGTATCGTACTCGAGAGCACACTTTTGTCGGCGCAGCGCATCGTTGTCGCTGTGAAACCGCGTCAGCCTGGAATGCCGATCATTTAAAACGAATTATTTGTTGTGAAATAATAGTCGCGGCAGCGCCAATGTTTGAGACTAGTCTATCGCGGGTGACGTTTATGGGGGTCATGGAATGGGCTGGCTCTCAATAGAGAACGCTGGAAGGTGCTGCACTGACAGGATCGTAGTTCTTAACTTGAACGTAAACGCGGGTGAAGTCGACAGTGACCCAGAAGTCGTCAGATTGACTATGATTTTTTTGATGTGAAACATCTATAGGCGCACGTAAAACCGATTGCTGGCGGGGCGACGCATGCCGCGTGGCGATCGGCCACTATACACTTATACATTGTTTAAGTAGTAGTGTGTTGTGTGTGTAGAGCGATGTATCACATTGCCAATGGTCCCGTGACGGTTCAATTTTTTTTTTAGATATTTACCTGGCTTTTGTATTCACTCATAATTAGATTTTTAAGACTTATTGTGTTCCCTGTGATGTAAACTTTTTTGATTGCCGTTTTTTTTCACAATTTCGAGCAAATTTACAGCCGATACGAGGCGAAAGCTTTCGTATTTTATAGATTTTTATTGAAAACAGTCTTACGGTTTCGATGCAGCCGTAGCCATTGTATTTGCTTGACACTGGACTTGGTAGGCTCATTGCATTCCTTAAGTACCTTTCCACCGTATGTGACATTTTTCAGTTCGGTGAAGATTTACGGGCAATATGAGACGACATCTTAAACTTTTTTGGTACTTGCTGCAAATTTTCGTTCGGTTTCTGATACCGTCGTAGCCATTGTATTTGTTCGGCACTCGACTTTTGAGGCTAATCGCATTCCTTGTGATGTAAGCTTACTTCGATTGAGATTTTTTTCATTTGGCCAGATTTACGGCTCATATGAGATACATCTGAAATTATTTTGCTGTTGTCTACTTTTTAATGCATTTTTAACACAATTTCGGCCAATACTTCTGTGGTTTCTCTTTAGGTTCAGTACCCCAAGTGTAAGTTTGCAAGCTAGTAAACGTAACTATTTCGTTTGCGTTAAAATTTGACCGATAGATCATAATGCTAAGAGTATAAGAGTGAGAATAAAAATCTAAACGCAAACGCGCTAGTTACGTTTGCTCACTTGCAAACTTACACTCGGGGTACTGATAGTGCTTTGTAAACTCTTGACGTTCTAGCGCTGTACCCATTGGAACTTCGACACATCGTGGAACATAGAGGGTCGACGCATGCGCCTGCTCTTGCGATGTGACGTCTTTGGAATGCAAGAAATATTGAACTTGCGAAATCTGTTCAGTATGCTAAATTCTATTAGATTGCAAGATGGCGATCCGGTGACATATCTGCGGCACGAGATAGGAGCTGATAGACTGCTACTAAATAATGAAGATCATTACGGAATGTTTACACGCGTCGAGTCATAAACATTGGACGGCCGCTGCTCAGCGTCGCGACAAGACAACAATAAAAACATCACGACACAACGAGAACGATGGCAGTCGAGTCGTAGGACTTACCTGCGGCCTACGCTACGGCTGAGGGAAGTGCTCCGGCGCCTGTTCAGAGAACACGCTCTACTGGGGGGGGGCGGGGCCTAGGTCGCCAGGGGGTGGGGGGCGGGGAGGGGGCGCAGGGGGGGGCGAGGGCGGCAGTACCTGTCATCCGCAGCGGGTCCCGGCCGCGCAGAGCGCCCGCGTAACTGTTGCTAGTGGAGAGCGCCGCCGCTGCGCGGGAACAATACGTTAGTGGGCGACGACCCGCCTTATACATACATAGATAGATACGTGGCACGCGCCGAGCGCGGGGCGAGGAGCGAGGACGCTTCCTGTCCGCTCGGAGGACGCGGAGCGAGGACGCTTCCTGTCCGCTCGGAGGACGCGGAGCGAGGACGCTTCCTGTCCGCTCGGAGGACGCGGAGCGAGGACGCTTCCTGTCCGCTCGGATGTCAAGGAATCTCAACTCGTTCATATTTACAAGTTCAAGACACAGAGTATTTCGATAAGTATCATCATTGAAGCTGACAGTTTAACTTTGTTTATTGTTGATATATTTAAGGATTACAAATGTTTATTCATACTATATTTATAGATAATTAAAATAAAAAAACGAGCAAGCCTTACAATAGTCGCTTAAGATGTGTAACATCTGACATCTGACCTTATTAATAAGCAACTGAGCAGAGACAGATACTAACCTCAGAATTTAAAAAGTTACTCTGTACTGAAATATTTATTGAAATAATAGGGACTATACGCGTAATTCAAAACGTATCCATTATTTGAATATTCACTGTGTAGGAATCGAGAAACTAATTCCATTTTTTTTAAGCCCTTGAGTACATATTTTGATATAATATTATGTATGTATGTATCAGTGGCGAATGCACCGTATAACACGATTCCTACCGGCTTCCCTTCGGAAATTCGGAACACAACCACTCTATCGTTATTTAAAAATGGCACACAGTCAGTAGTGTTTAATAATGCCAATTAATTATAATAATCACATTGTAAGTATATAATACACCATACTATTAAAACATTACAAAACACCACATTACATTTTTTGACTTTTTATCCCAACAACAAAACATTTTGCTCTAAAATAACTCAGTGAGTTCAATTTCTATACAAAATCGACGTCATGGCGAGTTCATTTTGTATGGAAAAGATTTTTTTTCTCCGGCTTAACTCTCTTATAAAATCCCCCTTCGCCACTGGTATGTATCTATACATACATACATATAATATACCAAAATAAACTTTAATTACGTGCTATTAAAAAGTACTTACTTATTCCATGCTCAAGCTGTCACTTCGTGTCTACACACGTCCGTCCCTTTCCATAAATCACTCTCACATAAAGCGAGGGAAGATGTTACACATCAAAAATATAATACAGGTTCGGTTATTACATTTTTATTTTAATATGAGCTGAACAATAGCTCAACCGAAGTTATTATGTGAAGTCAAACTGATTTTGATGAATACTACAACTAACAAAATGTTAAACTGTTCATGACATGGAAGTAAATGTGATGCTATGGTTTTTAATGTACACTAGCTTTTGCCCGCGGCTTCGCCCGCGTGGAGGACGTAAACTATTTCATGGAAACGTACTACCAGGATCACATATCCTTAATCCAGGTTATCTATCTGTGTGCCAAATTTCATTTAAATCCGTTCAGCCGTTTTTTCTGTCGTAGTAATAGCCGAGGAAAAGGTCAATAAGTCCCGCTGGCCCCGCGCCGCGCCGCCGTCTACCATCATTATTTTGTTACTCTTCATTTTGAATATGTAATATCTTTTATAATAAATCCACTCACTGGTCGTAAGCGCTACTGCTGAGCATGAGGTCCTAGGTTCGATTCCCAGGTCGGGCAGTGTTATTGGGATTTTCCATTAGGAATTTCTCAGCAGCAGCCCGGAGTCTGGATTTGTGCCCGGTTGATGGCAATAGGCTCCCCCCCGATTACATAACTGGCGAAATGTGGGCGTACTATTGGTACACCTCTGCCTAACCCTGCGGGGATTACAGGCGTGAAGTTATGTTATGTTTTATAATAATAATAACAAGCTGGCAACACCAACGCCAATAGACTCGAATTCGGGATTCGGTCGTGGTCCACCTGCTTTTGATCTCATAATTTTCATATATTTTAACAGTTTTAAACCATTTTCAACGCAATATTATAGTTTTGAATGTGCTTTTAAAAAACCCACAAGAAACCCTTTTATCCCAAAAAACAGGAAGCACGCCCACCACCTCCGGACTCAGCCGCGCGGTGACGACACCGGCCGCGGTAGGCAACGAGTGTTTCTCCCCTCCCCGCCCACGACGCCAGCACCTGCTCCGCGACGGGCAGGAAGCCGGCCGCCGGGCGGGGTAGGACCTGGAGCCCACCGGCCTCTGATCGGGTCCCAGCTCCCGGCAGAACTGTGCAGCGCATGAGATGGACACGAACCATCAATGAGAACGTCATGCGCTCATACTATGGGGCTACAGAGGGGGGAAACAATCTGACCGCGTACCATGTTCGGATGCTCTCTCTTTTTCATTTTTCAGGTGCTTGAGCCAGCTGTCAACGTTCCGGCACAACGACTATCGGATCAGGTGCGGGTCTTCCAACGTAATTGTATCGCATGCGAAGTGCAATGCAGAGTAGCCATGTCATCCCCCTGTCGCAGACTGTTGTGGTACCACCACAGTCCAACACAAGCCAAGCTGACGAGGGGAATTATGACAGGGCTACAAACGTAAGTACCCAGTGCAATGAGAAATTGAGGAGTGCTTTGGAGGGTGCGATTCGGGAATATCGGTTTATGTCACCCGAACTTGGACCACGCTTATCTCGTTTGCCCATGCGTAACAAAACTAGGGCGCTGGTGGCGTCTCTGGATTAGCATTTGTCAAACTATTTTGATGACTGCGAAGACCTCACTGATACTCATTAAATTCTGTACTGCGCGGCTGTAGCGACATGTCGTGTAGCTCACATAAAATTTCCAAATGTCTCTATAGCTACACAACCGAAACCAGTCGTACCAGCCTGGCAGTGCATACCAATTGAGCGTCGTATTGGTGGGGCCAGAGCGCTCATCGGCAAACTAATCTGCTTCAGGGAGGGCAATACTCGCCCAAGAGTGATGCGCTTTGTGAGGTGGGCGTTCTCAGGGATTGATACCAGCCCGCAGAAAGTGTATGCTTGGGCGAAGCGTATTCGTAGGTATAAGCGGCGAGTAGACAGATACACTCAGAATCGCACCTTCCAGAGCGATGAAAGGTGGGATTATAGGGAGGGCTTGGAACCAAGATGTGGCTGACATGCGCCTGCCGGATAATGATGCCATGTGTTCTTTCTGGCGCTGTATCTGGTCGGTGCCTGTCAATCACACTGAAGGTGATTGGACTCGGGAAGTCGAGCGACCCTGCGATCCAATACCAGAAATGGGGGCTTTTACTATCTACCCCCAAGATGTAGCTCGTGCAGTCCGTCCGTTGCCTAACTGGAAGTCTCTAGGACCGGACGGTCTGCACAACTTCTGGATCAAATGGTTTGTTGGGTCACACACTCGTTTGGCGGCTCAGTATCAGAGTGCTTTGGAGTCTGGTTCGCTACCCCAGTTCCTAACGACAGGAATAACACACCTGCTCCATAAATCAGGTAGCACCGCGGAACCCAAAAATTATAGGCCGATCACGTGTTTGCCGACGGTCTATAAAGTTCTTACATCCATTTTGAGAGCTAAAATTAACAAACATATAGACACCAACTCCATCATGTTTGCCTCTCAAAATGGATGTAGGAACGGGACCCGCGGTTCTAAGGAGTTACTCCTCATTGACAAGGCCATTAGCCAACAGGTTTGTCGTTCCCGAAAGGATCTGTCGACCTGTTGGATAGATTATAAGAAGGCACATACATGGCTCATGAGGGTGCTGGAGCTGTATAAAGTAGATGCAACTCTGCGCACCTTCCTGGCGTCATGTATGGGGCAATGGAGGACGGTCCTTCGCTGGGCGCAGAATGTCGAAATATCCAGAGCAATAACGAGCCGATAAGATCGAGCGAGGCATATTCCAGGGCGATAGTTTGAGTCCACTTTCGTTCTCCTTAGCCTTGAATCCTCTAAGCACATTGCTAGAGGATTCAGATTTAGGCTATCGGTTGAGGAGAGGTGGTCAGGTTATATCTCACCTCTACATGGATGACCTAAAACTATTTGCCCCCAACAATTTGCAACTGATGGAGCTACTGAAAGTACCTGAAACTTTCAGTAGCACCATCAGGATGGAATATGGTGTGGACAAATGTGCGGTCATGCATGTAAAGCAAGGGAAGATTGTGGAATCCGTGGGAACCCAACTCTCCGATTCTATAAACCTTAGAGCCGTATTAAGTAGAAGTATTAAATAGTCTTCTATCAGGCGGAAACAAGGTGCGCGCCTTCAACGGTTGGGTCATGCCAGTTTTGATGTACTCTTTCGGCATACTCAAATGGACTCAGACTGAACTCGATGCCTTGGATAGGAGGGTTCGTACGCTGCTGACTGCATATCGAATGTATAACCCACGGTCTTCAGTAATGAGACTGTATATCCCGCGAAAGTGTGGAGGTCGAGGCTTTTTTATAGAGGCGATATGCAGTCTCAGGGAATATTTCCTAGAAGCCGACGTGGGGATTCGAGTTGTGGTCGTGATGGACAAGGGCCTCACCCCGCTCTCCTTGGCTACAGAGAACTGGCGGCAAGCCTGTAGTGCTTGACACTAACGATCACAGGGAGGTATGGCAAAGTAAGGAGCTTCACGGACGCTTTTTCCGGGCCATACATGAACCCGATGAAGACTTTTTAGCGTCCGTAGGCTAGCTGCGTTTCGGTGACCTCTTTGGGGAAACCGAAGGTTTTGTCTGTGCAATTATGGACGAAGTTATCATGACGGACAATTACCGGATATTTATTGTGAAGGACGGTATGGTTGACGTGTGTCGGGCATGCCACCATCCGGGAGAATCAATTCGACACATTATCTCCGGGTGTTCTCGTCTAGCTAACGAAGAGTAATTGCATAGACACAACCTTGTAGCCAGGATTATTCATCAGCAACTTGCTCTGAAATACAATTTTGTGGAATCGGAGGTGCCGTACTACAGATAATAATATGTGCCCGACCCAGTTCTCGAGAATGGAAATATCACATTGTACTGATCCATCATCACTGATAGGACTATTGTTGCCAATAAGCCTGATATAGTGGTGGTGGATCGAATAGAGTGGCGCACAATGCTTATTGACATAACGGTCCCTCATGATGCCTCGTGTAAGCCGGGAAAGATAAACAAATCAAGTATCTTGACTTGGCTCGCGAGGTTGTCGACATGTGGGATGTGGACTCAGCAATCATTGTGCCAATAGTTGTATCAGCCAATGGCTTAATTGCCAAGAGCCTCGACCAACACCTAAGGAGGCTCTCGTTGGGCAGCTGGATTAAGGGCCTAATTCAGAGAGCGGTACTTCTGGACACGGCTCGCATTGTTAGGAGGTTCCTCTCTTTGGAGCCCTGACCGCCGGTAGCTCGGACCCTGTTCCCGATACCGGTGGGCTACTATTTTTATATTTTTAAATGTTTTTTTTTTATATTTTTTATATTCTAATATTTAAAAATATAATTGATATGTCGTTCGATATTGGTGGCACTTTGGGCTTTTTTACAACAACAAAACATATAAAAGGGTTTATAGGAATTTTGCAACACAAAATTCCTAATAAATACGCTGATTGTAAAGCAAAAAAATAAGTTTTTTTTTATGTTAATTTATTGCTTTGAGTCATATTTAGGCATTTTAAAAATCCGTATCGTCTTTAATCGAACTCCACTTTTCTAAACCTTGACTCAAGGACTAAGCATACGTCGGTACGGAAAAAAAAATCCGTTCGTCAACACTGTAAACGAACGGAACTTTTTTTTCCTGATCGTCAACAGTGTTGACGACGAAGTGTTACTCATCGGGAATATTCGCCCTAACGGACCCCGTCAGTTGGTGCTGACAACTCTTTGAGGCGCGCGTGGAACACAACGCGCCGTCGACCCGGGCTGGTCGTCGTCACCGTCCGCAAGCCCGCGCCAACGGTGGCCGGAAATCACTTTTATTTACCTAAGTTTTAATTTTTACTTTATACTAATTGTTAATTTATTACAATAAGCATTTATGCACTTTCTAGCCTGAAGCACAGGTTCAACCTAGTTCAGGCAAATAAGCAACTGTGCTCTATTTTAATTGTCAAGGTATTTAATGTACATGTGTACCCTTTTATAAATAAACGATTATTATTATTTATTATCATCCTTAGAAAATAGATATGGCATATGTCTATCTTCTAAAAAAAGTCTACGATAGCATAATTATGACATAATAATATGCTATCGCTGTTTTTTTTGTTGAACTTTTTAAGATGTACAATCCTATAGATCATTCATTTATGTACATATCTACTACGATTGACGCGGCGCACGCCAGTAAAGCTCCTAGGCGACATGATGTTTTCAGACATCATCAACGATCATCTTTATATTTCAGCCAATTTACATAAAACCTTAATGAATTACACAATTAAGCCTTCCTCATGAATCGCCCCGTCCGTTGGTGAAAAGCGTATGAAAATCCATTCGGTAGTTTTTGAGTTTATCGCGCTCAGACAGACAGACAGATGCGACGCTTTGTTTTATAATAAGTAGTAAACATAAAAAAAAAAAACAAGACAAACAAAATTTAAACATTTATATCTGTAACTTTTATGGTGTACATAATAAAGAGTATTCTATTCTATTCTACTTCACGAAGCCGCGAGCCATTTATACTTAACGAAGCCTAAAGTCACTTAAGACGCACATATCAAACCAGTGACCGAGTGGTGCTTGCGTGTGCTGTACGGAGCTCACGCAACGCGGCGGACGTTCAGCCAGTAATAGGGCTCGCCCATCAAGGAGCGCTGTCCCCAATTTGACGCATTATTATATTATTATACACAAAACAAAAGGTATTTTAATAAAACGTGTATCCTAAAAGATCAGTAATTAAATTATCTTTAAATTTGGTAGATTTTGCGCCATTCTCAGTTTTTTATCCGCGTTAGACATAACTTTACAAATTTATTTCACTATGTAATTTAAACATAATCTAAAATATTCACATATTAAGTTATTGAGAAAATGCTCTAATTTATCATAATTATATTTTTTTCATATCATTAACACTACTCGTTTAGACGTGATCTTCAGTATAAAATCATTAAAAGTCGGTTAACGTCCCCTTAAACTTCACGGAGCCACGCGTCACTTTTTTTATTTAATTTTTTATTTACTTCACGAAGCTGCACGTCACTTATGCTTCACGACGCCGCGCGTCACTTAAACTTAACGAAGCCGCGAGTCACTAATACTTAACGAAGCCGCGCGTCACTTATACTTAACGAAAGCCGCGAGTCACTAATACTTCACGAAGCCGCGCGTCACTTATACTTCACGAAGCCGAGAGTCACATATACTTCACGACGCCGCGCGTCACTTATACTTAACGAAGCCGCGAGTCACTAATACTTAACGAAGCCGCGCGTCACTTATACTTCACGAAGCCGCGCGTCATTTATACTTCACGAAGCCGCGCGTCACTTGTACTTCACGAAGCCGCGCGTCACTTATACTTCACGAAGCCGCGCGTCACTTGTACTTCACGAAGCCGCGCGTCACTTATACTTCACGAAGCCGAGTATCACTAATACTTAACAAAGCCGCGCGTCGCTTATACTTAACGAAGCCGCGCGTCACTTATACTTCACGAAGCCGGGCGTCATTTATACTTCACGAAGCCGCGCGTCACTTGTACTTCACGAAGCCGCGCGTCACTTATACTTCACGAAGCCGCGCGTCGCTTATACTTAACGAAGCCGCGCGTCGCTTATACTTAACGAAGCCGCGCGTCACTGATACTTAACGAAGCCGCGCGTCACTTATACTTCACGAAGCCGAGTATCACTAACACTTAATGAAGCCGCGCGGCGCTTATACTTAACGAAGCCGCGCGTCACTTATACTTCACGAAGCCGCGCGTCGCTTATACTTAACGAAGCCGCGCGTCACTTATACTTCACGAAGCCGCGCGTCACTTATACTCTCCATCTTTGTGATATTTTTTTTTGTACTGGACAATACCTGGGAACCTTCTGGTTACGGAGTTAAGGGCAGAGTTCCATAGTATTTTATACTTTTTTTTCACGAAAACAAGTTTTAAATGTACAACTTAATGTATGACTTAACTTTAAACACCCGCCCAAATTATAGCTGGGAAACAAAATAAGTTGTTTCCCAGCTATAATTTTTGCTCAATGTTACTTAGTTTCATGTACAGAATGCGTAGATAACAGCTATGTGATGGGTCTTCTTACACCGTACATAACATATTACGCAAGTTATTCAGTATGTACTTACTTTATTGCAACATATCATTTGAACGACAATACTTATCGAGTGTTCGGTGTTGGTTTGGTTTGAGTAACAATAGAACTAAGGTCACGTTCTATGAAACAGAAAAATATACAAAATATATGCAGTTACTGTGAATACTTTGTGTAATTATTATTAATAAATTTACCTAACATTAGTTTAAGATTTATGAATAAAATAAGTGTGAAACAAGAGATTTATGACGATTAGTTAAATTATTCGCAGAATATTTTATGAACAAAATGTTATCTAACGACTGTCGTGATATGTGACGATACCATTCGAATGTGGGCGGCGATGAGGAGGCGTGATCAAGGTGAGTGCGGGCGACGGGAGGGGAGCAGGGACAGAAGGAGAAGCAATGTACGGCCGGGGCGGCCCGGGCCGGCCGAGGGCGGCCGGCCGGGCCGCCGGGCCGGTTAGTGTGTGGCGAACTGTGGCGCGGACACGGCCGTGCCCGCGCCGGCCGGGGCTGGTCGCGACCGCGGCCCGCGCTTACCTTCCAGCGGCCGGGCCGCCGCCGGGCCCTCCAGGAACTGGTGCTGGCGCAGCAGCGCGCACTCGCCGCCCTCGGCCGCGTCTAGCGCGTACACGTACAGCACGCCCTGCGCCGTCGCCACCAGCAGGCGCGGCGCGCGCGGCACGCTGCGGGCACAGGGGTCAGTGTGGGGGGCGGGCCGGGCGCGGGCCGGGCGCGGGGCCGGGCGCGGCCGGGCGACACTCACTTGGTGATGGCGGCCACGGCGCGGTAGCCGGTGTGCGGCAGGCGCGCGGCGGCGTAGGCGCGGCCCTGCGCCAGCACGTCGGCCACCTGCGCCGGCAGGTAGCCCGCGCCGGCCGACACGGCGCTGGACAGCCAGCCCATCCAGCCGGCCGGCTCGTCGTCCGGCCCGGCCGCCGGCTCGGCGGGCGCCGGGCCGGCCGCCGCCTCGCCCAGCCGGAACACGTGCACGGTCTCGGTGTTGGACGTGGCGGCCAGGTAGGCGCCGCACGCGCTGAAGGCCAGGCACGCGATGGCCACGCAGCGCTTGACGCCGCGCCGGAACTCGTACAGGCGCGCGCGCTCGGGCACGGCGAACACGCGGATGACGGTGCCGCGCTCGGACGCCGTGGCCAGGCGCCGGCCGCACATGGACCACGCCAGCGCCGCCAGCGGGCTGTCGTGCGCGCTGATGACGCACTTGGCGTTCTGCGGACAGGCGGCCGGTCAGCGGGCGCGGGCCGGCGCACACTGCTCTGAAAATCGAGCTCCATGCTCATAGAAACTTAAAGGAATTTAAAAAAAAACATGTCTCTGGTATTAAATTGATCTGTAAGTCACTTCATTAAACCACGTCAAAGATTTGAAAAATCACATTATCGAAAATTCAAAACTGGTGCATGAATTGTATGTCATTTTGATTGCCTTGTATGGTACAATAGCTCGTGTGAGCACCTATAGTTCCATTCAGTTTCCAAAAACTTTTATTCTCACGGGTAGAGCTACTAATACCATCCATACGTTAATATAACGTAAAGAGAGGTATACCAGAGACATTAAATATATACTTTTTTTAATTCCTCTTTCAGTTTCTATGAGTATGGAGGTCGATTTTCAGAACAGTGCTTGCGGTGCGGGCGCGACACTCACCAGGTGCACGGCATCGAAGATCTGCACCTCGCCCACGGCGCTGGAGCCGGGGTAGGCCACGTAGCAGTGCTCCACGCACGGCGACAGCGCGCACAGGCCGCGCGGGTTGGGCGGCGTGTCGCGGATGGTGTGCAGGATCTTCATGTCACGGATGTTGTGGATGTGCAGCGACTCCTCCAGGCACACGATCAGCCTCTGCAACAGACGCACACAGACAGGTCAGCGCGGGCGGCGCGCGCACGAGCCTCACGGAACTGTACTCACGGATCGGTTGAGCTTTACTGCGAGGATGGTGTTGCTGTAGCTGTAGTTACATATCTCGGTACCCTTCTTGTAATGGCATACTATCAGCTTTCTGTAAACAATCATATTTTAAGCATTCCATCAAACTGAATACGCTGGCCGAGAAACTTAACAAACTGTTGTATTGCTTATCTACACATCTAAACTTGACTGACAGTTGATAATTCATTATTAAATGTGAGGACTGCCACAGTATAGTTTTTTAAGCATTTAGAGGTATGAGGAACGTGTGTAAAGTTCCTTCATCCTCTATAGAAAGGGACGATCCTCCGACCAGACGGGTGTTGTGTCTGCTGGGCAACTGCCCGACGGCTGATGTCGGGACGTTGTATACATGCTAGTCGCGCGGTAAACTCTGCTTGCGCGATGCAGGATGTTGTATACATGCTAGTCGCGCGTTAAACTCTGCTTGCGCGATGCAGGATTTTGCGTGACGTCAGTATAACGCGTAGTTTGCATGTGGCGATGTTGATGCCGCTACAAGCAATCTCCAACTACCTGACCATTACCGCAGGTAGGTACGGTACGGAAAAATTATAAAAAATCTATAATATTTAGGGACCATTTTCGTTACCCATTGAAAGGGTTTTTCTAAGCGGTTAAACAAAAACCCATACGATATGGGTAACCCTTATGAACGGCTTAAATTAAATTTTGGTAACCCATTGAAAGGGTTTTGAACGGCTTAATTTAAGCCATTCAAAATTACCCACACCGTATGGGTTTTTGATTAACTGCTTAGAAAAACACTATAGAAAACCCTTTCCATTGAAAGGGATTTCGAGAGGGTTTCGTAGGGTGACGTAGATACTGGCACACGTGGACACAGGCGCGGCTTCCGAGGCTTGTTTACATCACTGATCGTACTTCTGTGCTCATATTACACACTCCTCAGTATATAATGTGACGTAGATACTGGCACACGTGGACACAGGCGCGGCTCGCGAGGAGCTCCCGAGTGTTGTGTACATCACTGATCGTATTTCTATGCTCATATTACTTACAGCTACTTCCTACTTCTATTCAAGTGTTTATTTATTACAACATTGAAGGCGAATTCGACCACTTTTATACAACAGTAGCTTTTACCCGCGACTTCGTTCGCGTGAAATTACCTTATTATAGAGGCACATTTTATAGAGACCGCCTCGTTGGTCTACTGTCGAGCATGAGGTCCTGGGTTCGATTCCCGGGCAGGCAAAGTGATAAACCATTGAATGGGTTCTTTACTTGTAACCCAGCGAAAGGGTTATAATATAATACTTACATGATAACCCATTCAATGGGTTATCATGAAGTACTTGAAACCCAGTGACATGAAAAAATCATAATATTATGTAATTTCGATATCCGCCCAGCAAAGCTACAATGAACTCCTTATTACATGCAATAATCATCAATTGATTATAGATACCTGTTTAGAAGCCGCTCGCTAAGTAGACACAGGCGCCGGCCGCCGCGGCCGCTTAAGGGGACGATAACCGACTTTTAATGATGTTGTACTGAAGATTACGTCTAAACGAGTAGTGTAAATACCTACTTTGGTGGTATGAGGAACAGGGTGTAAAGTTCACTCATCCACCATAGAAAAGGGAGGATCCTCCGACCAGACGGGTGTTGTGTCTGGTGGGCAACTGCCCGACGGTTGATGTCGGGACGTTGTATATATGCTAGTTGCGTAGTAAACTCTGATTGCGCGATGCAGGATTCGCGTGACGTCAGTGTGACGCGTTGTTCGTATGTGGCGATGTTGATGCCGCTACATCACTCCCCTCCGGAGACCGGAGGTCGATAGTGGGCTGAGTCGTGTATCTTGCGATACTTGCCAGTGCCAGTTGAGGGTTCCAGTGAGTCGGAACCTGGTGCCGCATAGTTCTCGGTGAGTCGGAACTGTCTGCGGTGATTCCCCAGTGAGTCGGGGTGGCGCTGCGGTATGCTCCAGTGCGTCGGATGTAGTACAGCGCCGGGTTGTGGCTGGCTGCTGGCGTCGACCAGGAGAGGCATGTTCTCTGCTTGTGGACCGGCCGAAAGTGCAGTGTGCTGTGCCAAGGTTGCTGATGAGGCTGTGGGTGATGACCAGGAATGCGCGTCCGCTGCATGCTGGTGGTCAGGATACCCGTTGAAGCCGTGGGTGCTGGCTGGCTGTGTGACTCGCCGCTCGAAAGCTTGAGGAAGTGATGATGATGACGTCACGCTGAAGTAGTTGCACGAAGGCTGCGCTGACGTTCATACTCGGGGTCACCAGTTTGGTGGTATGAGGAACAGGGTGTAAAGTTCACTCATCCACCATAGAAAAGGGAGGATCCTCCGACCAGACGGGTGTTGTGTCTGGTGGGCAACTGCCCGACGGTTGATGTCGGGACGTTGTATATATGCTAGTTGCGTAGTAAACTCTGATTGCGCGATGCAGGATTCGCGTGACGTCAGTGTGACGCGTTGTTCGTATGTGGCGATGTTGATGCCGCTACATACATCATTATTTTAATAAAGTTGTTTAGCTAAGTAATGTTTGTATAATAACAAATGCTTCCTCTCTCCTAACTCACTTATTTTTTCAGAACAAAAAAAGTGAGTCTGATGATCTAATTATAAGTTTACCACCTAATACACAATCATATATCTACATGTGGAATACAATAAAAGTATTGAGTATTGATATGAAAAAAAAAATATGATAAATTAGAGCATTTTCTCAAAAACTTAATATGTGAATATTTTAAATTATGTTTATATTACATAGTGAAATTAATTTGTAAAAAAAAGTTTAAATTTATTTATTTGCTAGAATGTAGGTACAAATCAAGAACTTAAGAATATCGTGGCCCAATTACATTCTACCATTACATAATTATGATGTGCAAATATGTCATATTAACATTTAATTTATTAATAAAAGGTAATTTAACAATGCGATTTAAATTATTAAAATTCAGGTTAATTAACGACAAAATAGAAAAAGAAAAAAAATAAAGAAAATTAAATTAAAAAAAATCTATTAAAATGTCAACTTACAAATATAATGCAAAGTCCATATTAATGTTATGTCTAACGCGGATAAAAAACTGAGAATGGCGCAAAATCCACCAAGCGTATTTTTCTGAAACCTTCACCAATTTAAAGATAATTTAATTATTGATCTTTTAGTATACGCGTTTTATTAAAATACCTTTTGTTTTGTGTATAATAAATTAATAATGCGTCAAATTGGAGACAGCGCTCCTTGATGGGCGAGTCCTATTACTGGCTGAACGTACGACGCGTTGCGATATGATCTTCAGTATAAAATCATTAAAAGTCTGTTATCGTCGCCTTAACGCGTGCTATTCTATTTTGCAACCTATGCCCATCATCGAGAGATCATGTTCTCCGATTCGGAATGTTACGCTGTTACCGTATGGGTTTCTATCGAAAACCCTTTTCAACGGGTAACCAAAATTTTTATTGCTTATAACTTAAGCCGTTCAAAAGGGTTACCCACGTCGTATGGGTTTTTGATTAATTGCTTAGAAAAACCCTATCGAAAACCCTTTCAATGGGTAACCAAAATGGTCCCTGATCGTGACACACCGATCGAGAGGTTTTTTTTTTGCTTTTTTTATTTTTATTTGCTTTTAATTTTCAAAAATCAGCAGCAAAAGCTGTTGTTATGGAGTTAGTCAAAAGCTGTTGTTAAACGGAGTTACTCAAAAGCAACATTTTACAAAATCGTCAAATGATTTGTAAGGTGTTGCTTTTGAATAACTTCTTATGATTCTGCTATTTGTTAAACTTCACTATAGCAATTCATAATTTGTGGACCATTTTAGAAATCTCCATAAAAAACTGTCAAACAGATGAATTGCGTGATATGAATTGTGTACGCAGATAATAATTTATGAATTGTCAGTTTGTGACCATTTTACGTTTTTTTTTTTAAACATTGATTCATACATTATATTATACTATTATGATTCTGCCGAACCGGCCTTTTTTAGATCCCCCTGGTCCCAGTTAACCTATGCGGCGCAGGAGGCGCGGATTGTGGGGTGCGGCGCGGCGGGCGGCTGGCGTACGCCAAGTTCACGTTCACGGCCCAGAACCGCGCGCACACAAATAGATTAGAACGTCATGAATGCTCTTGACGACAACCGATGCTATTCTCGGTGGTGAGTTGTGTTGTGTGACACAGGGCGTAAGCGACCAGCTGCGGATCGCTTGAGGTTACTGGGACATGTACCCATAGCAGACATCAGCCCAGCCGCCACTAAAGGCTCGTAGGTAGAACAATTCCATGAAGTTTTCATAGAAATTGTTCCATCAGAGTCGCGTCGCGCCGTATATAGCGTCGCGCCTTTCTGCGGGAGTGCAGCTGCTGGCCGAAGCGCAGCACGGACTAGTGACGCAAGGCAAACTTATCGTTTGCGCTACCTGAGTCCCTTTAACTTTAGAGTTGTTTTGATTTTGTCTTTATCAAGTTCAATATCACACCAACCTCTGCTGCTAGCGTTTACACCTTACGGCATTTCATACAAACTTTCAAGCCCTCCTCCCAAAAAGTTAGTAAAGAACATTTTCGCAAAATAGTGTTACAGCCAAATTAGACCGATTTTAAATTTTCCATGTTCTTTACTAACTTTTTAGACCTTGCTTATGCGTATGAAGTTTAATTAAAATCGGTTCAGTCATTTCGATAAACCAGAGGGCTAATTGCGTAACACACTATCAGTAGGAATCGGTTTCAATTTGACAGTTCAACAACATTCATTGCGTTATTTACGTTGTTGAACAGACATTTTTTTCTACCTTAAGAAGCAATGGATTAGCAATATACTTCAAAATCATTCCGATTCAAACTCTGTTACGCAATTAGGGTGCAGGGCTTGAAAGTTTGTATGAAATGCTGTAAGGTGGCTGGTAAAAAAACTTGTTTAACTTAAATATGACTAGGTACTTAATGCAATTGTTGCACCATTGTGACCTTCACCGGAGCATTCTATCAAGCACATGTGAATACAGACGACTCGCGTGTCGTGCTGTGTGGCGCTAACCGGTGTCACAATAGACTCGCGTGTCGTGCTGTGTGGCGCTAACCGGTGTCACAATAGACTCGCGTGTCGTGCTGTGTGGCGCTAACCGGTGTCACAGACGACTCGCGTGTCGTGCTGTGTGGCGCTAACCGGTGTCACAATAGACTCGCGTGTCGTGCTGTGTGGCGCTAACCGGTGTCACAATAGACTCGCGTGTCGTGCTGTGTGCCGCTAACCGGTGTCACAGACGACTCGCGTGTCGTGCTGTGTGGCGCTAACCGGTGTCACAATAGACTCGCGTGTCGTGCTGTGTGGCGCTAACCGGTGTCACAATAGACTCGCGTGTCGTGCTGTGTGGCGCTAACCGGTGTCACAGACGACTCGCGTGTCGTGCTGTGTGGCGCTAACCGGTGTCACAATAGACTTGCGTGTCGTGCTGTGTGGCTCTAACCGGTGTCACAATAGACTCGCGTGTCGTGCTGCGTGGCGCTAACCGGTGTCACAATAGACTCGCGTGTCGTGCTGTGTGGCGCTAACCGGTGTCACAATAGACTCGCGTGTCGTGCTGTGTGGCGCTAACCGGTGTCACAGACGACTCGCGTGTCGTGCTGCGTGGCGCTAACCGGTGTCACAATAGACTCGCGTGTCGTGCTGTGTGGCGCTAACCGGTGTCACAATAGACTCGCGTGTCGTGCTGTGTGGCGCTAACCGGTGTCACAGACGACTCGCGTGTCGTGCTGTGTGGCGCTAACCGGTGTCACAATAGACTCGCGTGTCGTGCTGTGTGGCGCTAACCGGTGTCACAATAGACTCGCGTGTCGTGCTGTGTGGCGCTAACCGGTGTCACAGACGACTCGCGTGTCGTGCTGTGTGGCGCTAACCGGTGTCACAATAGACTCGCGTGTCGTGCTGTGTGGCGCTAACCGGTGTCACAATAGACTCGCGTGTCGTGCTGCGTGGCGCTAACCGGTGTCACAATAGACTCGCGTGTCGTGCTGTGTGGCGCTGACCGGTGTCACAGACGACTCGCGTGTCGTGCTGTGTGGCGCTAACCGGTGTCACAATAGACTCGCGTGTCGTGCTGTATGGCGCTAACCGGTGTCACAATAGCGGCTTCCGTCAGCGTGCGCACAGCTGTTCAGGTGAAACAATGTCAACAGTCAGTTTTATGATAACCTATTTATACTCAATACTGTGCTCGACATCTTTTCCCAGTGAACAAATTACTGACTGATAATTTGGGACTGGGTGGTGGAGGTCAGAAAGGCTCCATGTAAAATACTGGTATTCAGCTGCACCCGGTAGACTGGAAGCCGACCCCGACATAGCTGGGTAAAGGCATATGACGAGTTTCGGAAATAAGGGGGACCAATTTTCAGCTATTTTCTTAAATAAATTTAAAACTAAATTAAGATTAAGACCCCACTGTAAGCCCTTTCATTTAATTTATTTATGATCTTTATATATCCAGACTACAATGGGGTCTTAAAAATCTTAGCCTATGTTAGTAAGTACTTAGTAGCTGAAACAGATCGGTTTGCAAGCGCCCACACTAGCGGGCTGTCTGCCCAGGCGGCTATCGATTGCAGGATAGTGTTGGTCTACCACGCAGCCTAAGGAGTATTCTTTTATTTTCTAATTTGTTCCAAGTGACCCCATATTATTATATTATTCAAAATTCATTTATAAATTTACATTTCACATCCGTGTTTGGGTCACAAAATTCATAATTATGTATTACCAAATTTCAACTCGGTACATAACATTTGGAGCCAGTTGGCTGTGACAGACAGACACACGAGTGATCCTATAAATAAGGGTTCAGTTTTGTTCATTTGGATGTATGTGATGTACAAAAACATGAAAAATATTTTTACCTGGGAGCGGATACTGTGACAACAGCCACCAACGAGCTGCTGAAGAGACGGTCGACAAGGCAGGTCTCCTGACCTGAGCGACTGGCGTAGATCTCTTCAATGCCATCATCGGGGGTCAGTGCAAACAGGTGGTAGCCACTGCTACTGCCCGCCACAAGAGACCTACATGACAAATCACACCTGCTACAATCACAGCATTAACCCCTTGATTACTCGCGCCAATATACTTCCAGTATCAGTCGCGCGGGGTCTGATAGACCTTGATTTTTTATTACTAATAAAACACTGAATTCTACAAAAAACCGCTATTTAAAAAAAAAAAAAACGTAGATATTAAAAGGCGGTAGATATAAAAATCTCAGATATATGAATGCTTCCGAGGTCAGTTAGACCTCGCGTGAGTAATTCAAGGTTAAATTGATCATGAAAAAGACTTTTCCTTAATAGCAAAACTTATGTGTAGCCTGAAGAGAAAATGAATGTCTAGGAATCCAAGGACAGTGTTATAGAGCAGTATTTGATTATTGTAATTAGAAAGAAACAAACAAATGTTATGACCAGCTGATTCAAAATACCTAATGGCTTATTAATTGTCATCCTCATCACATACATACTTATCAAACTGTAATTGCAATTATTACTGAAATGATAGCTGATCATGTATAATAATTTATAATAGACCTGAAGAAGTTGTGCAATATTTTAGCTAGGTCATAATTCACACTCAGGCAGCAGCCATCTCACTACTGCTATAATTTGCCAACATTCTCTATTTTAAGAAATACAACATACTGTAGTTTCAGCTTAACCCCATGGGAAAAAGGTGTGAGTTTAAGTATGTATTTATAAGACACTCAATTACCATTTCTCTGTTTTGTTTTGTAAACAAGCCCAACCTGTAGTAGTAACTTGTGGGAGTTATTGTGTTGGATTATATTGTTTTAATCTAAATTGTATTTGGTAAACGGTTTCATTGGTCATATTAAGCTTGACAACAGAGCAAAAGGATTAATGATTACATTGGAAGCTGAGCTATTCCAAAAATTCTAAGTAAAATGAATATACCAGCAGCTGTTACAAACAAGACAATAAGTATGTACAGTTGTGACTAGTTGTTGTGCAATTAGATCTCAAGAGACGGGATGGTGTTATCAGAGGCATGGCTGACAGTAGCTGGTGTCCACTACAGTGCACTCTGTGGTAGCTGGTGAGTGGCGACTGGGCGAAATGAGTCCAGTGATTACACAAACCTCGTAGGCGCATAAGAGATGGTTTGGCTTGTCCTCAGACGCCATGTTTGTTTACAGCCAATGCTACGGAAGAAGACATTACGAAACAGCTGGCAATGACATATTGCATCATCACGCTGAACAACGAAACGCACTTGTAACAATAACGATGTTAATTCGTGACATTGTACACTTTCGCAACAGCCGTTCTCGGATATCTTGACGCCCAACCTTATCCCCAGTATAATATTTCAAGCAGGATATCAATACTGCTCCCAATCTACAACCGTATAATCTGCTACTTACGTGCAATCTTGGTTGAATTGAACAAATATTCCTCCTGCATTTGAGCCCTCAGTGTTTTGACCGCCTCCCAAACTCATTGGAACGTTCGAAATGTACGGATTGTTTTAAAAACTAAGATCTACAAACAATGGCACACACGCAAGACAGTTACTTTAATCAAGTACAAAATAATCACTCACTGAAATATGTAAATACTTGAAACTAATTGTTCGTCACAAGAAGTAGAATTTTGACACAAAGAACGACCTTGCTGCTAAAAACAAGCATAGATTATACACCACACCACAGAGTCCACAGATAACTATATACAAGCTCGCTCCCGTCCCGTCCCGCACACACACTACCTTCATCGTTCACTCTCTACTCTAGCTAGTTCGCTCAACACAACAGATCAAGCTTGTCTACAATGTCTTTGTCTACGGTCCACGAACGAAAAGTTGTCAAGGTGGATCCGTAGTCGCAGCCCGCGAAAGAAGAACGGTCATTGCTTGTTTGTGATCCAGACCCGACACGCCCGACACGAAGGAGACATATAATCTCAGATTTTTTTTATTTGAAATATAGCTAAAATATATATTTTTTATATTCGAAATCAATGGCTAACACCAACACCCGTTTATGTTCAGGCGTTATACAAAAAATATTGTTCATACCTACCTATTTACCTTCAAAATTCATAATTGTATGCAACTCAATCAGCTGATAAATAAGATAAAACCTTTAGAATAAATGGTTTTAATCAGCAAAATACAAGGAAAAAGATTACAGTCGTATTGACAGAATGAAATTATGAAATTCAGTTTTATTTTTAAAACCATAGAAACTTTAATGAGTTTCTATATCATCACATTCTTCCAGGCGTAAAGAGAACGATTCAGTATAGAACGTAGTCTCCGTAGCGGTCTGGAAGCCTTCGATTTCTAGTGGACCTTCCTTGAACAGTAGCTGGATTGTCAGTAGCCGTGTGATCGGTTTCTACTGCTATGTGATCTGTCAACTGTTGCTGTTCCTTCGTTCATATTTCGAGAATCGTAGAAGTCGTCTTCGTTAGTGTTGACTGAATCTCGGGTGTCATTAAGTACTTCTGGTGTTTCCTGGATTATCTCACTATCTTGTCCTAATGGTGCTAAGTGTCGATTAGAGATAGTTGTTTCTCGACCATCTGCAAGACGCACATAGGAATAATCCGGATTTACATGAGGTTACGTCACTTCCTCAACGACTGGTTGATATTTATTGTTACGGTTGAATTTTCGCATTAGCACATGTTCTGATTCCGTCAACCAAGTAGGTATAGAGTCTTCATTCGATGATCGCCTAGTATGCGTAAACATCTGTTCATGTGGCGTACATTGAGTAGCTTTACACAGTAAAGACCGTATTGAATGTAAAGCTTGAAGCAGAACTTGTTCCCAATTTTCTATACATTCAACACTTCCACGCACTGTAGTACAGCTCCCAGTACTTACGCATTTTAAAAATATAATAATGGCCCAGAAGGCCCTTGAAGGTGTAGTGCGCGACCTACATAAATTAGTTAGTGATCTCGCGACAAAAATCAGTGCTCTCGAGTGTAAAGTGGATGTGCAAACCACTTTGATAGTTAAGCAAGAGGAATCGTTGAAATTGTTAACATTAGCTATTGAGGGTACACCGAAATCAGTCCCTCCGAAAGTATTGGATGCCGACGGCGGCGGCGGTCAAGAGCAGCCAGCGGTTCCAGCGACTACGCAGCGTCCCATGCGTCAAGCGCGAGTTAATTCTATCGCTAAAGCTATAAGTGGATACGCAGCCGCTGCTAAAGTGTCAGCCGCTGCAAAACTAAGGACCGATTTTGACGTAAGTGACACCGATAGCTTGTCGAAGATATCCACTGTGACTACTGCGAGTGCAATTCCCAATCTACCCACAAAAGCAACTTTATCATCGTTGGAATGTCGGGCTACTAATTCAGCGGAAACGCGCACGGTTGACACAAGAGATAATTGCCACGAAAACATTACATCCGATGAAGGGTGGCAACTGGTGCGCAAAGCTCGTAATTCTAAACGGCGAGTGGTCACTTGCAGCGGACAATTGGATGACGAGCTTAAAACGGTAGAAAAGCTTAAGTATTTGCAGGGTTGGTCTTTTAACCCGGAGACGACGGAGAAAAACGTGCTCACCTATTTGAACAAGCTTCATGATTGTGACCAATATATTGTGGAGAAACGTTTAATTAAGACTACTAGACACGCTGCCTTCGTAATTGCTTTTCCTGAGAGCTTAAATGACCGCATTAACACGCCGGCGGCGTGGCCCGCAGGTGTAAAGATGTCTGACTGGTTTCCGAGGCGTCCCCGCGGGCAGCGGGGGGACACGAGCTCCGAGATTCACACCGGCGACGGTGCACGGGCAGTCGTTGGGTGATTCTCCCAGTGAACACCGTACTGAACGACGAAATAGGAATGTTTTACAGTGTCGGTATGCTAATACTAGTGTTTTGAATAGTTCTCACTCGCAAACGTCGGAACTGGTGTGCTCGAATGGTGTGAATGTGGTTCAAGCTAGTGTTAGGAAACCTAAGTGCTCGTTGGATCTCTTCTACCAAAACGTTAGAGGCTTACGTACGAAGTTAAAATCATTTTATAATAATATTATAGGGTCTATGGCTGATTTGGTTGCATTAACCGAGACTGGAATTAATGACTCGATACATGATGGTGAACTGGCTCCAAGCGGATACACGATAATTAGATGTGACCGCACGGATGGCCGCAAGCACGGAGGGGTCATGCTGATCGCCACACCGCGTAGCACTCTCGACTTACGCAAAGTACCGTTACCTGATAACGCTAACTTGAACCACCACCCGTTCGAAATTGTATGTGCGTCGGTATACCGTCAAAATATTTTTTTGTATTTGTGTTGTGTTGCGTATATTCCACCTAAAACTATTGATAGGGAATATATGTTTATGTTCCATTTGCTGGAGCAGTTATGTGTTAGCTGTGACAAAGTTGTTTTAGTAGCTGATCTAAATATGTATTCAACAAGCCAAGATATACAATGTTACTATGAATACTTTGTTACCTTCTGTGGGTTTCGCCAAAGTAACAATGTTCTTAATTGCAACAATCGCACGCTCGATGTTGTCTTAACTACTTTGCCCGTAGGTGATATCGTTGTAAAAGAGGAACGTGGGGAGTGTTTGTCATGCATAGACCCACAGCATCCACCGCTACGAATAAGTATAAGTCGTGAGCGGGTGACTTCTAGCCCTGGTTACCCTGTACCGCAGGTTTCCACCGCCCTACCACGATGGAATTATAGTAAGGCGGACTTCCGTGCTTTGTATTCGGGGCTTGCAGGGGTGGACTGGAGCGTCTTGTATGAAGCGAGTAATGCCAACGAAGCATATAGGATATTTTACGATATTTTTTACAGGATTTTGGATGATAGCACTCCAAGAAGGAGCTCCAAGTTTGATTGCTTTCGTTATCACTACCCTGAATGGTTCACTGCTGACTTAATAGACCATATTAAGAAGAAGGCTCTGTGGCACAAATCTTTTAAGAAGTCTGGATCAGACAGCGACTATGTTGAATTTTCTCACTGCCGTTCTATTGTCAAAGACAAAATCAGTGCCGCATACCGCGATTATCAGAGGCGTACGGAGCAACAATTTGTGAAAGAACCGAGGTCTTTTTGGGGTTTTATCGGAGGCAAGCGCTCGAAACGCAGTAGACCGAAGATAACTAGGGATGGCGAGCCGTTGCCAGAGTATGAGTGAGCTCAGGCGTTCGCTGACTACTTTTTTTCGGTTTATGGGGTGGTGGCGCCGCGGTTGGATGCGGCTGCCGCTGGGCTGGCGGCGCCCGAGCGCGGCGCTCGGGTTCACGTGGGGCAGCTGTCTCTCGGTGAGGTGGGAGCCGCGCTCACGCGCCTCAAGCCCAAGCGTTCGGTTGGGCCAGACGGGGTGCCACCCTTCCTTGTTAGGGATTGTAGGGCAGTACTGGCCCGGCCGCTCATGCATTTATTTAATAGCTTTTTACGAGAATGCTCGTATCCGGATGGTTGGAAATTGACCAGGGTTACTCCGGTACCGAAGGGGGCCCCTAGTTCGGATGTTAGCGGATATAGACCAATAGCAGTACTGTCAGCATTTGCTAAAGTCTTTGAGTCCGCGTTGTGTTCAACTATCCACTCGCAAGTAGCCTCACAGCTCAACGACGCACAGCATGGTTTCCGTGTGGGCCGTAGCACGAACTCTAATTTAATGTGTTTTTTAAATCAAGCCACCACAGTGCTGGACTCGGAGTCTGGTGCCCAACTGGACGTCGCTTACTTCGACTTCAGGAAGGCATTTGACAGTGTGGATAATGATATACCTACTTTTAATGAAATTTGCGAGGGCTGGTTTTACCCCAGCCCTCCTAGAGTTCTTTGCTAACTATTTGGGCAACCGCAAACAAATGGTAGAATATGCAGGTTACACCTCGGACCCGTACTCCACCCTTACGGGGGTAAGTCAGGGGACAAATTTAGGACCTTTAGAATTCATAATTATGATCAATGATCTTCCAGAAGTCATTAAAGACGCTAGCTGTTTGTTATTTGCTGACGATCTCAAGCTATTTTTGCGGATCTCAGACGAGTCACACTGCATAATGCTCCAGCGAGACATCGATCGGGTGGTAGCGTGGAGTGAAGAGAATAAACTACTCTTTAATGTGACGAAGTGTAGCGTAATGTCCATCACGCGTGCCGTGATACCCCGACGACATGATTATTGCATGGGCGGCCACGCCATAACGCGGGTGGGGGTAGTGCGAGATCTCGGGGTTACTTTCTCTGGGGATCTTTCGTTTCGTGCTCATGTAGTGCACGTGTGCAAAAAAGCGTTTAAAAATCTTGGTTTTGTCATGCGTGAAACCCGTGACTTCACTAATATGACGGCAGTGAGAGCACTTTACAATGCGTTAGTGCGAAGCAACTTGGAAACTAGTGCTATCATCTGGAATCCTTATGAAGTGAAGTATTCTCAGATGTTGGAAAAGATGCAGAACAAATTTACCCGATACTTGTACTGGAAGCAGTTTGGTGTCTACCCTTTCTACCCACTTATGTATCCAACTCTCTTTGTTATAGGCATGGTTGGATATTATAAGTTGGAAGTAAGGCGCAACCTCGCTCTTGTAAAATATGTGTTTATGGTTTTTCGTGGGATACTGAATAATCCACAAATATTGGAATCGTTGGGATTGCTCGTTCCAGACAGGAGGTTACGGTTGGGACCGAGGGGAGAACTTTTTAAAGTTCCGGCAACCCGTACGAACTTATTCATGTTTGCGCCAGTGATTCGTGCAATAAAAATACTTAATAGTATCTCTCGTCGGTTGGACATATTTTCTTGCTCTTTGGCGGAATTCCAGAGGGTGACACTTAGTGTGTTGTCCACTGTGTAACTTGTGCTTTACCCGGACCCGTCATTAGGGACCGAACGATTAGAAAATAAGACTACCTTTGTTAGCTTGGGTATTATATTACCTGTTAAAACAAATGTATGTGATGTTGAATAAATAAATAACAAAAAAAAAAATAACTAGATTGCGTGAACGTAGAGCCAATTTTATTGATTTCCTTAAAGTTCCATTAAAACGTTCCACTTGGCCATTTCCTCTTGGATTGTACGGAGTGGTTCTACTAGAAGCAATGCCTCGTGAATTCAAGAAATTCTTTACTTCTGCCTATACGAATGAAGTTCCTCGATCCGAATGAAGGTAAGATGGCATACCAAACAACACAAATATCTCATTCAAATGTTTTGACCGTTGTAGAACTCATATCGGCGCACGGGAACGCAAACGGGAAACGTGAATATTCATCGATTACAGTCAATTTAAATTTATTTCTTGTATTAGATGGTACAGGACCTATAAAGACAATGCTTAATCTTTCCATATGAGAAGTTGCTTTTATTAAAATTGGAACTGGTAAGTCAGATCTATAGAATTTCGGTTTTATTTCAGAACATATCCGACAGGAATTTGTCATATTCCTAATTTCTTCACTAGAATAAAGGAAATTTTTAGACTTTACCCAGTGATTCATGCGCGTTATTCCTGGGTGACACAAAGCTTCATGCAATGATTTTAGTTTCTCAGTTCGTACCGGTACCGAAGCACAAACTCGTGAAAGTGCGTCAGCCACATCATTCTGCTTTCCGGGACGGTACACTAAGTCGTACTTGAAAGGTGCTAAGTCCAAGCGCCATCGCTGTATTTTCTCATTCTTTATTTTGCTTGTCAGTTTATTATCAAACATGAATGAAACAGATCGTTGATCAGTAATGAAACGAAATGATTTGCCAATGAGAAAATGACGCCATTTCTTTGACGATTCGACTATAGCGTAAACTTCTTTCTCTATAGCTGAGTGGTTGAGTTCGCTATTATTTAGCATTCTGGAAAAAATGCAACCGGTCGATTGCATTTTGACAAAGTTGCTGCGATGGAATGATTGGATGCATCTGTTTCCACAGTGAATGGTGCATTGTGATCGATAGCGTGAACAGCTGATTTTGCAATATCAGATTTTAGTCTTTCAAAACTTTGAACTAATTCATTTTTCAATGGAAATATTTGTGTATGAGCGAGAGCATGAATTCTTTCTGAGAAATTTGGGATCCATCTACTGTAATGTGCAAACATTCCTATTGCTCTTCTCAGTGAAGGGACGTTACATGGTGGTGGCAAACTCAACAGTGGTCTTAAGCGTTCCTCATCTGGCTTAATAACGTGGTTCTCTACATTGTATCCCAGAATATTAATAGACTTTTGAGAAAACTTACTCTTTTCTTTATTGAGAGTTAATCCATATTTTTGAGCTGCTGCTAAAAATCTGTTAAGGTTTTCATCATGTTCCTCCTGCTTTATTCCACATGCCGTGATGTCATCTAAGTACGCATAAGTTCCTATAAGCTCTTCTTTGCGAATAACCCAGTCTATGGTTCTTTGGAAACTTGAAACTCCGATAGTGACACCAAATCGAATACGCCGAAATTGGTAAAGATTTCCAAGTGCTTCAAAAGCAGTAAAGTGACGCTCCGTTGGCAACATCGAAACTTGGTGATATGCGTTTTGTAAGTCAATAGCGCTAAACACACGATATTTTGAAATCTGTGTCACCATTTCTTCTATGTTTGGAAGTGGGTATGCATCTAAATTTGTGTATCTATTTATTGTTCGAGAATAATCGATAACGAGACGTTTTATGATTAGTACTCTGTGAAATGAGGACTTGAGCTCTCCAGGGTGACATACTTTCTTCAATAATTCCTTTAGCCAAAAGTTTTCTTATTTCATCTCCAATAAACTTTTTATCATCCTCACTGTATTTTCGAGATTTTATAGCGACAGGCTTGCATTCGGGAGAAATATTCGAAAACAAAGGTACAGCAGGTACAGTTGCTGCAGCAACACTGCATACCTTAATTGGATCGTTTGATCCTCCAAAACAGAACTCAAGTGAAGAATGCTTCTCTAGTATGTCATGACCAATGATAAGATCAGCGCACAGGTTTTTTACAATAAGTAAATTCAGACCTTCATAATTATGATCTCCAATTTTAGCTGAGACGCAGGTTTGTCCCTCTACTTGAGATGTCAGTGTAGTCGAAGCCATTGAAATTGTTTGGTTACAAGGTCTCTTCTTTTATCGACACAATTTAAAGAAGGCTTCATTCATAAAGCTGATAGAACTGCCCGTATCAATTAATGCTTGGGCACGAATTCCCTGGATGTAAGCTGTTACAGTTGCTTTCTTCAGAGAATCCGATGATGCTGCTACAATACATGCAGAACTGTTATGATTTGTACATTGCTTATCTAGAACTGCAACAGTATTAAGTTTCTTGCTTCGACATACATTAGCATAGTGTCCCTTCTTATCACAAATCTGGCAGTTGGCATCGACAGCTGGACCATCAGAAGAAACACTTTCGCTTAGTAAACGCTGCTGCTATAGGTTCCTTGTCTTCTATTAAACTTTGAACAGCGCTTATATTTGCAGTATTGTAGTTCTGTGAGCTCAATTCGGCCATTTCCAACGACAAGGCCTGATTGTAGGCTTGGTTGAGTGTTAATGACAGATTTTCAAGCAATCGTTGTCTTATTTTGTTTGACTTGATGCCAGAAATAAATGCATCTCATAAACTATCATGTTTATTCGTTTCAGTATCCACTTTTTCAAATTTGCAGTCTTTTGCCATTAATTTTAGTACCTGAATATATGCATCGATATTTTCTTCACTCTGTTGCTTTCTTGTTGCCAGCATATGTCTAGCATAAATTATATTTTTTTCTTTGATAAAAATTTGATTGAGTGTGTTAATAGCTTTTTCATAAGTGGTGCTCTCACTGATAAACGAGTAAATTCGAGCGGATACATGATTTATGAGTAAGTCTAGGATAATTTTACTATCATTCGTACCTTTTTCGCAATGTGACAAAAAGCTTTCGAATGTCCTCTTCTAGTGTTCCCAATCCTTCGAGGCGGAGCTGTCAGACGGATCAATGTCTAGTATTTCGGGACGCTCTCCATTTTATTTAGAACATTTTGCTTTTGATGATATGATATGATAGAGCATTTTGATTAAATTGATAAATAAGATAAAACCTTTAGAATAAATGGTTTTAATCAGCAAAATACAAGGAAAAAGATTACAGTCAGACTATTCAGTCAGAATATTGACAGAATTAAATTATGAAATTCAGTTTTATTTTTAAAACCATAGAAACTTTAATGAGTTTCTATATCATCACAACAATAAAAATGGATTTATTCAGGTGACCTGAGCTGGATTATGTAATTTTTAAACTTATAGTATAAAAAGCGAATTAGGGTTCATTAAATACAATGAGAATGTTGTAGCATGGTTCTCTAGAAAACAAAACTGTGTTGCATTGTCAACTGCAGAGGCAGTGTATATAGCAGCATCATTAGCATCAAGCGAAGCAATAAATTTAAACGGAATATTAAAAGATTTTGGAATAAATCTAACGAATATGCTGTATGTCGATAACAAAGGAGCAATTTTTATTTCAAAGGATTATGAAAATACTCCATATTACAGTGCAACATAAAAGAGTAGAAATTAATAAACAGGACAATACAGGAACTAAAAAGTTTTCATTTTCTGGCAACAGCTAAAATGAGTACTTCAGCGTCTTCAGCGGTCAGTTCTTCTCGATCGGTTTCGTTTTGCGTTAGAATTTTGGTTTGTGTGTTATTTCTGAGTGTGGACAAGAAACCAGTGGACTCCGCTACTGAATGTCGAAGTTTGAAATGTCGCCGTATGTTAGTTCTAAAGTACAGGATCTCGATGTATGCCAGTTCGAAAGTTCACTGAAGCGAAGTATGTAAGGCCGACGTATCATTAGTTAGAAAGCATACGAGTGCGATGTACGCCAGTTCGAAATTACCCTGTTACGAAGTATGAAATGCCTCCGTACTGTTAGTTAGAAAGCATACGTGTGCAATAGGACTATTCGCACTCGTATGCTTTCTGAGTTCGATATCGACACTATCGCTATTGGAACAATTGTAATAGGTAATAAACAAAACACATTCATAAATAGATATATATCTATATAGATATATAAATATAACATGAATAAGGTCATTCGTGGTGGTGCCCGTGAAATAATGTATAAAGTTTTCATGCGGTGTATGACAGAATTTCAAGCTGGAAAGCTGCTATCCAACTTCGAAGATGTTTACAAATGTACAGCAGATTTTACTGGTAAGTAACTATTGAAAGTTGCACCAAACGTTAATTACAAACGTTTAATACATTCAGGGAGCAACATTTTCGAACTAGATATTATTTACAAATGATTTGTCTACCAGTTTTGAGGTTATGCTAACATAAACAAATACCATTGTACTTATAGCGCGATTAAACAACTTTGAAACTTGAATGTAAAGCAAAAATAATTTGATTTATTGTATATTACGAAAACATTTTTTGCTATACCATACTCGTTGAAAAAACAGACTAAATGTAAAGAAACATAATTTTAAAATGATTTCACATTATTAACATATTTTCCGTGGGACCGCTTTAATGATAATGATAAATGATAAATGATTTTATTTCTGTAAGTAGGTTTGTACAAACACTTTTACACGTCAATCATATTTTAAAAACTAGATGAGGTCGGCGTTTCCTATCTGACTACTCTGAGAAGAAAGGCCGAAACAAACTCAGAGGTCATAGTCTCTTTTAAAGTCCAGACATAATCTTGGTCAGATCATGTGAAGACCATGTAGATTGGTGTCTGAAATGGTCTTTTGAGGAAAGAACCACACAGGTTGAGTGGACCTGACCAGTCAGTGCACGCATTTGTCAGTAATCGTGCAGCTCTACTCAGAATATAAGGAGCTCAACGATGCGACTATCAATACCAAAGAAAGGCCATTTGGGTAGGCCACTTATATGACTCAAACTGCCAGACCATGATTAACACTAACTGAGAATAAAAGAAAGGGAAAAAAAAAATATTATGCAATAACCCACATAGTCTTCACATTCACAATAATTAAAATAATATAATACTTTACAAGTAAATATTCCTGTCATTGTGTATAAAATAATAATTAAATGTCACTGTTTATAAAATAATAAAGTTAGCAAAAACAAAAAAAAGTCTTTCGTCCGACTCACAGTGATTATAACAAAAGAAATAAATTATGTAAAGGTAAAAGCACTAATTTCACGTTGTATCAATATTTTATGTTAATACCATGCTTTGTTTGTTTTAGGTGTTTCTGTAAGCACAGTGGTGGTTAGGTTAGTGCAGACAGCAGTGACGATGAGATTGGTTCAGAAAGCAGTGACGAATTAGCCACCCATAGAATTTAGCCTCAGGCAACTCAACGCTCTGCTACCATGTTAAAGTTATAGAAATAGAGGCATAAATATCATAATATGTTTAACTAAATTGAAGACATTTTACAATGAAAAATATAAATCAAGAAGTGACACCATTCTTTTTATTGTTTTGAAACGATGTCAAGTATTATTCCATATAAATCTATGGAGTTTCCATAGCTTCACTTCACAAAGAGTTTTGATACACAAACTCTAACAAAGGGGTGTGGTTTTTCATCATGATAACGCTAGACCTCACACATCTTTAGCCACTCAGCAAAAATTAAGAGAGTTTGGCTGGGAGGTGTTAATGCACCCGCCGTATAGTCCTGACCTTACACCTTCAGATTTCCACCTGTTTCAGTCTCTTCAGAATTCTTTAGGCAGTGTCAGGTTAACATCACGAGAGGACTGCCAAAAGCAATTGTCGCGGTATTTTGATCAGAAGTCCCAAAATTTCTACAGCAATGGGATCATGTCCTTACCTACAGGATTTCAAAAAGTTATCGAACAAAATGGTACCTACTTGTACATACTTTAGTTAAATGTAAATAAACTATATAAAAAATGTTTTGAATTTTCTTAAAAAATGCGAAAAAACTTTTTCCCCAACCTATTACATCATTGTGTTCAGCAGTTTGTTTCCAAAATTTGTGTTTAGCCGAATATTAATGTGTAATAATGGTGGTTAATGTTTGTGAACGTGCATTAGTGTAGGCAAATGAAACAAAACAATGCAACATCGCTTCAATATAGTGCCTCATCTTTACTGAAACTTAAGGAGTGTGGGTGGGGATATCACCATCATGCATTGAATATAATTATTCAAGTTAATTATTCTAAACAAGTTTTGTAACTAAATAAAGACTTGGCTAAAAGGTCCAAGCAACCAGGCCATTAAAATATTTAAAAAAAATACAAATGAAGTGTCAGTCTGTCAGAATCAGAAGTGTGTGAAAACTAGTGAAATCATAGAAATAATATTTGAATTTTGAAGACTTGCATTACGAATTAATCGATTTTTTATAAAGTTGGAGTGAGTGGAAAGAGAGTGTATAACTACTGGGTATCCCTCCACAAAAGCTACTAAACAAGATTCGACGCTACATCTAAAGTAACCTACAAGTTGTACATAGAACCAATCTAAATAATTATATTTTATAGATAGAAATAATAACTTTTAAATTAGGTAAAAACGCTTTAACAAATGGGTCGTAAAATACCAGCAAAAAAACATCGTGGCGTTAAAGATCCCATAGTGCAACAAGCTAAACGTTTAGCAAGGTATGTACCGTGTTGTAACAGCCGCACGCTCTCCTCTCGATTGCCTGCATTTACCTATTTCGTTTCTCAGTTGTATTTTCTTGCATATTATTAGTCCGTTTGGTGCCGGACGTAAAGAATACCACTATCCCATTTCTTCCCGTGGGTGTCGTAAAAGGCGACTAAGTGACTTACTAGAGAATGGGCAGCAGCGTTCTCTATGCATTTTAACACCATACTGCGATCGCGAACCCGCCTGCCAAGCGTGGCGATTATGGCAACCGCCTCTTTAGGGGAGGCCTATGTCCAGCAGTGGATGTTTTTCGCCTGAAATGATGATGAATGATGATGAATATTATTATTCGAGCTGTGGCTCACAACTTCCTTTGCGTGTATTTTCTATTTCATAATTTTGTTGAAGCAAGTATCCAGAAAAGTAATTAATGACCTCCAGGTCCCAGGACTAAATTTGAAAGATAGGTAGATCTGTCAAATTTAAATCAATTGATTCTGTGGTTTTAGTGTGAAAAGGTAACAGACACATCGATTGAGTTACTTCTGTATTTATATTATCAGCATGGATTTTTTACATTATAATAATTTATTAGACAATTAATTATTTTATTTTAGTTTAAAAGGCAAAATTAATGCTCCACCAAAGGACCCTGATGAGCAGCCAGTGCCAAAGTCGCTGACAAGGCTTTTTGCATTTCGGGATCCAGATAGTAGAAAAAGTATAACAAAGAAGAAACTGTACACCAGCCAGCTGCAGACACAAGGTTAGCAAGGCATTGTGTCATCTAGCTAATTAGTTAAAATATTTGAATCATATTACTGTGTACAACATGTTTCGGGGGGCTTGCTGCCCTAGGTAAGGCCCTGTGTGTGTAGTGTAATTGTCAGTTTCATGTTACATATTATAACAATTCAGATAGATGTAGATTCTAGACCTTTAGAGATTGCCATGTGTGTTAGAACTGTAATATTGTAACACATGGCAACATTCACATTGTTGTTGTTTAAATGGCTTTAGTTCCTTATATTTTTATAGCCTTATATTTCATCATTCTTTTCAAGGTTGTGTTGTAATGTATGACAGTGGAGCCTTGTTTTCTATTAGACGGCTGTCCAAGTGGTGCCGCTCACAACCCAATATCTCGTCTCCGCAAGCTGCCGGGAGAATCAGGTCGTGGGTTTTCTCTACGCATCAACAGTGCTGTCAAGGCTCTCCACAACCCAGCTGAAGAATTACACTACCCTGTATGTTTCGTTATTTGTTTTTGTTGTATTTTTATATAAAATACGAATGCATATCATAACATATTTCACTATAAGTAGGTAGTACACCCCATTTCGCCAGTAATGTGTAATCATGGGGTCCAGATTCCTGAACGCCATGATGACACATTACGAGGGCCCTGGCCCAGACTCACAAGACATCTGGCGGCACTAGACTACCCAATAGGGATGATGACAATGTTGTTTGTAAATAGTGCAAACATATTTTAAAAAAGTGTGAAAATTTAAAAATTGCCAAGTTAAAAATGGTTAGAGACAAAGACGGCAGTATCACAAGTGACGGAATTTCTACGAATCCATAGAGACAAATAATGAAGCTGTAAGGATAAGGAAGATCCTATCAACTGACCAGGACCAAACTCTTGGCGTGCTGAAGAAAAGCTCTGTGAACTTGGCACCCGACATTGAAAAATCTTTTTTTATTTTTGTTATTCTCATAGGCTTTGGTATGTAGTTGATTGTAGTGAACTTTTTTCTCATCTCCCCGTTTTGTCGGCACTCAAGTTTAGTAGTTGATTCTTGTACAGAATCGTTAGTAGTTGATTGTAGTAAAAACATTTTCGTTCGTAGTAGGTCCAAAAAAAAAAAGAGGACTGTAAAAAACTCATTCCCCGTTTTGTCGAAACTCAAGTTTAGTAGTTGATTCTTGTGCAGAATCGTTAGTAGTTAATTGTAGTAAAAACATTTTCGTTTGTAGTAGCTCTTAAAAAAAATAGAGGACTTTGAAAAAACTCATCTCCCCGTTTTGTCGCCACTCAAGTTTAGTAGTTGATTCTTGTACAGAATCGTTAGTAGTTGATTGTAGTAAAAACATTTTCATTTGTAGTAGGTCCAAAAAAAAAATAGAGGACTATTAAAAAAAACTCATTCCCCGTTTTGTCGAAACTCAAGTTTAGTTGTTGATTCTTGTGCAGAATCGTAAGTAGTTGATTATAGTAAAAACATTTTCGTTTGTAGTAGCTCTTAAAAAAAATTAAAGGACTGAAAAATACTCGAAGTATCAATCAATGTATATTTTTTTTGTTTTTTTTTGTACGACATACGAAATAAAGTTACTACAAACGTCCTACAAACGAAATAAACACTGCTACGAGTAAAAAACATACAACAAACGAAATTACCGCTACTACAGACGAAATAAGCGCTATTACAAACCAAATCACGTTACTACAAACGAAAAAGAGTAACTACACACGAAATAAAGTTACTACAAACGTACTGCAAACAAAATCAAGTTACTACAAACGAAAAAGAGTAACTACTAACGAAATGAAGTTACTACAAACGAAATAAAGTTCCTACAAACGAAATAAAGTCGCTACAAACGTGCTACAAACGAAATAAAGTAACTAAAAACGAAATGAAGTTACTACAAACGAGCTACAAACGAAATAAAGATACTACAAACGAAATATAGTTACTACAAACGAAATAAAGTTACTACTAACGAAATGAAGTTACTACAAACGAAATAAAGTTACTCCAACGAAATAAAGTTGCTATAAACGTGCTACAAACGAAATATAGTTACTACAAACGAAATATAGTTACTACAAACGAAATAAAGATAACTACTAAAGAAATAAAACTACTACAAACGAAATAAAGTTACTACAAACGAAATATAGATACAACAAACGAAATAAAGTTACTACAAACGTGCTACAAACGAAATAAAGTTACTACAAACGCAAAAGAGTAACTACAAACGAAATAAAGAGACTACAAACGAAATATAGTTACGACTATATTTTGTTTGTAGTTACTTTATTTCGTTGTTAGAAACTTTATTTCGTTTGTAGTTACTCTTTTGCGTTCGTAGTAACTTTATTTAGTTTGTAGCACGTTTGTAGTAACTTTATTTCGTTTGTAGTAACTTTATTTCGTTTGTAGTAACTATATTTCGTTTGTAGTACCTTTATTTCGTTTGTAGCTCGTTTGTAGTAACTTCATTTCGTTTGTAGTTACTCTTATGCGTTTGTAGTAACTTTATTTCGTTTGTACTAACTATATTTCGTTTGTAGTATCTTTATTTCGTTTGTAGCTCGTTTGTAGTAACTTCATTTCGTTTGTAGTTACTGTTTTGCGTTTGTAGTAACTTTATTTAGTTTGTAGCACGTTTGTAGTAACTATATTTCGTTGTAGTAACTTTATTTCGTTAGCAGTATCTTTATTTCGTTTGTAGTAACTATATTTCGATTGTAGTAACTCTTTTGGGTTTGTAGTAATTTTATTTAGTTTGTAGCACGTTTGTTGTAATTTTATTTCGTTTGTAATAACTTAATTTCGTTTGTAGTAACAATATTTCGTTTGTAGTTACTTTATTTCGTTTGTAGAAACTTTATTTCGTTTGTAGTTACTCTTATGCGTTTGTAGTAAATTTATTTCGTTTGTATCACGTTTGTAGTAATTTTATTTCGTTTGTAGTTACTCTTTTGCGTTTGTAGTAACTTTATTTAGTTTGTAGCACGTTTGTAGTAACTTTATTTCGTTTGTAGTAACTATATTTCGTTAGTTGTAACTTTATTTCGTTTGTAGTAACTCTTTTGCGTTTGTAGTAACTTTATTTCGTTTGTAGTAACTTTATTTAGTTTGTAGCACGTTTGTAGCAACTTTATTTCGTTTGTAGTAACTTTATTTCGTTTGTAGTAACTTTATTTCGTTTGTAGTAACTATATTTCGTTTGTAGTACCTTTATTTCGTTTGTAGCTCGTTTGTAGTAACTTCATTTCGTTTGTAGTTACTCTTTTGCGTTTGTAGTAACTTTATTTCGTTTGTACTAACTATATTTCGTTTGTAGTATCTTTATTTCGTTTGTAGCTCGTTTGTAGTAACTTCATTTCGTTTGTAGTTACTGTTTTGCGTTTGTAGTAACTTTATTTAGTTTGTAGCACGTTTGTAGTAACTTTATTTCGTTTGTAGTAACTATATTTCGTTGTAGTAACTTTATTTCGTTAGCAGTATCTTTATTTCGTTTGTAGTAACTATATTTCGATTGTAGTAACTCTTTTGCGTTTGTAGTAATTTTATTTAGTTTGTAGCACGTTTGTTGTAATTTTATTTCGTTTGTAATAACTTAATTTTGTTTGTAGTAACAATATTTCGTTTGTAGTTACTTTATTTCGTTTGTAGAAACTTTATTTCGTTTGTAGTTACTCTTATGCGTTTGTAGTAAATTTATTTCGTTTGTATCACGTTTGTAGTAATTTTATTTCGTTTGTAGTTACTCTTTTGCGTTTGTAGTAACTTTATTTAGTTTGTAGCACGTTTGTAGTAACTTTATTTCGTTTGTAGTAACTATATTTCGTTTGTTGTAACTTTATTTCGTTTGTAGTAACTCTTTTGCGTTTGTAGTAACTTTATTTCGTTTGTAGCTCGTTTGTAGCAACTTTATTTCGTTTGTAGTAACTTTATTTCGTTTGTAGTAACTTTATTTCGTTTGTAGTAACTTTATTTCGTTTGTAGTAACTATATTTCGTTTGTTGTAACTTTATTTCGTTTGTAGTAACTCTTTTGCGTTTGTAGTAACTTTATTTAGTTTGTAGCACGTTTGTAGCAACTTTATTTCGTTTGTAGTAACTTTATTTCGTTTGTAGTAACTTTATTTCGTTTGTAGTAACTATATTTCGTTTGTAGTACCTTTATTTCGTTTGTAGCTCGTTTGTAGTAACTTCATTTCGTTTGTAGTATTTTTATTTCGTTTGTAGCTCGTTTGTAGTAACTTCATTTCGTTTGTAGTTACTGTTTTGCGTTTGTAGTAACTTTATTTAGTTTGTAGCACGTTTGTAGTAACTTTATTTCGTTTGTAGTAACTATATTTCGTTGTAGTAACTTTATTTCGTTTGTAGTAACTTTAATTCGTTAGCAGTATCTTTATTTCGTTTGTAGTAACTATATTTCGATTGTAGTAACTCTTTTGCGTTTGTAGTAACTTTATTTAGTTTGTAGCACGTTTGTTGTAACTTTATTTCGTTTGTAATAACTTAATTTCGTTTGTAGTAACAATATTTCGTTTGTAGTTACTTTATTTCGTTTGTAGAAACTTTATTTCGTTTGTAGTTACTCTTATGCGTTTGTAGTAAATTTATTACGTTTGTATCACGTTTGTAGTAATTTTGTTTCGTTTGTAGTTACTCTTTTGCGTTTGTAGTAACTTTATTTAGTTTGTAGCACGTTTGTAGTAACTTTATTTCGTTTGTAGTAACTATATTTCGTTTGTTGTAACTTTATTTCGTTTGTAGTAACTCTTTTGCGTTTGTAGTAACTTTATTTCGTTTGTAGTAACTTTATTTAGTTTGTAGCACGTTTGTAGCAACTTTATTTCGTTTGTAGTAACTATATTTCGTTTGTAGTACCTTTATTTCGTTTGTAGCTCGATTGTAGTAACTTCATTTCGTTTGTTGTTACTCGTTTGCATTTGTAGTAACATTATTTCATTTGTAGTAACTATATTTCGTTTGTAAAAATGTTTATTTCGTTTGTAGTAACTTCATTTCGTTTGTAGTTACTCTTTTGCGTTTGTAGTAACTTTATTTAGTTTTTAGCACGTTTGTAGTAACTTTATTGCGTTTGTAGTAACTATATTTCGTTTGTAGTAACTCTTTTGCGTTTGTAGTAACTTTATTTAGTTTGTAGCACGTTTGTTGTAACTTTATTTCGTTTGTAATAACTTAATTTCGTTTGTAGTAACAATATTTCGTTTGTAGTTACTTTATTTCGTTTGTAGAAAGTTTATTTCGTTTGTAGTTACTCTTACGCGTTTGTAGTAAATTTATTTTGTTTGTATCACGTTTGTAGTAACTATATTTCGTTTGTTGTAACTTTATTTCGTTTGTAGTAACTCTTTTGCGTTTGTAGTAACTTTATTTAGTTTGTAGCACGTTTGTAGCAACTTTATTTCGTTTGTAGTAACTTTATTTCGTTTGTAGTAACTTTATTTCGTTTGTAGTAACTATATTTCGTTTGTAGTACCTTTATTTCGTTTGTAGCTCGTTTGTAGTAACTTCATTTCGTTTGTAGTATTTTTATTTCGTTTGTAGCTCGTTTGTAGTAACTTCATTTCGTTTGTAGTTACTGTTTTGCGTTTGTAGTAACTTTATTTAGTTTGTAGCACGTTTGTAGTAACTTTATTTCGTTTGTAGTAACTATATTTCGTTGTAGTAACTTTATTTCGTTTGTAGTAACTTTAATTCGTTAGCAGTATCTTTATTTCGTTTGTAGTAACTATATTTCGATTGTAGTAACTCTTTTGCGTTTGTAGTAACTTTATTTAGTTTGTAGCACGTTTGTTGTAACTTTATTTCGTTTGTAATAACTTAATTTCGTTTGTAGTAACAATATTTCGTTTGTAGTTACTTTATTTCGTTTGTAGAAACTTTATTTCGTTTGTAGTTACTCTTATGCGTTTGTAGTAAATTTATTACGTTTGTATCACGTTTGTAGTAATTTTGTTTCGTTTGTAGTTACTCTTTTGCGTTTGTAGTAACTTTATTTAGTTTGTAGCACGTTTGTAGTAACTTTATTTCGTTTGTAGTAACTATATTTCGTTTGTTGTAACTTTATTTCGTTTGTAGTAACTCTTTTGCGTTTGTAGTAACTTTATTTCGTTTGTAGTAACTTTATTTAGTTTGTAGCACGTTTGTAGCAACTTTATTTCGTTTGTAGTAACTATATTTCGTTTGTAGTACCTTTATTTCGTTTGTAGCTCGATTGTAGTAACTTCATTTCGTTTGTTGTTACTCGTTTGCATTTGTAGTAACATTATTTCATTTGTAGTAACTATATTTCGTTTGTAAAAATGTTTATTTCGTTTGTAGTAACTTCATTTCGTTTGTAGTTACTCTTTTGCGTTTGTAGTAACTTTATTTAGTTTTTAGCACGTTTGTAGTAACTTTATTGCGTTTGTAGTAACTATATTTCGTTTGTAGTAACTCTTTTGCGTTTGTAGTAACTTTATTTAGTTTGTAGCACGTTTGTTGTAACTTTATTTCGTTTGTAATAACTTAATTTCGTTTGTAGTAACAATATTTCGTTTGTAGTTACTTTATTTCGTTTGTAGAAAGTTTATTTCGTTTGTAGTTACTCTTACGCGTTTGTAGTAAATTTATTTTGTTTGTATCACGTTTGTAGTAACTATATTTCGTTTGTTGTAACTTTATTTCGTTTGTAGTAACTCTTTTGCGTTTGTAGTAACTTTATTTCGTTTGTAGTAACTTTATTTAGTTTGCAGCACGTTTGTAGCAACTTTATTTCGTTTGTAGTAACTATATTTCGTTTGTAGTACCTTTATTTCGTTTGTAGCTCGATTGTAGTAACTTCATTTCGTTTGTAGTTACTCGTTTGCATTTGTAGTAACATTATTTCATTTGTAGTAACTATATTTCGTTTGTAGTATGTTTATTTCGTTTGTAGTAACTTCATTTCGTTTGTAGTTACTCTTTTGCGTTTGTAGTAACTTTATTTAGTTTTTAGCACGTTTGTAGCAACTTTATTGCCTTTGTAGTAACTATATTTCGTTTGTAGTAACTCTTTTGCGTTTGTAGTAACTTTATTTAGTTTGTAGCACGTTTGTTGTAACTTTATTTCGTTTGTAATAACTTAATTTCGTTTGTAGTAACAATATTTCGTGTGTAGTTACTTTATTTCGTTTGTAGAAACTTTATTTCGTTTGTAGTTACTCTTACGCGTTTGTAGTAAATTTATTTTGTTTGTATCACGTTTGTAGTAACTATATTTCGTTTGTTGTAACTTTATTTCGTTTGTAGTAACTCTTTTGCGTTTGTAGTAACTTTATTTCGTTTGTAGTAACTTTATTTAGTTTGTAGCACGTTTGTAGCAACTTTATTTCGTTTGTAGTGACTATATTTCGTTTGTAGTACCTTTATTTCGTTTGTAGCTCGATTGTAGTAACTTCATTTCGTTTGTAGTTACTCGTTTGCATTTGTAGTAACATTATTTCATTTGTAGTAACTATATTTCGTTTGTAGTATGTTTATTTCGTTTGTAGTAACTTCATTTCGTTTGTAGTTACTCTTTTGCGTTTGTAGTAACTTTATTTAGTTTTTAGCACGTTTGTAGTAACTTTATTGCCTTTGTAGTAACTATATTTCGTTTGTAGTAACTCTTTTGCGTTTGTAGTAACTTTATTTAGTTTGTAGCACGTTTGTTGTAACTTTATTTCGTTTGTAATAACTTAATTTCGTTTGTAGTAACAATATTTCGTTTGTAGTTACTTTATTTCGTTTGTAGAAACTTTATTTCGTTTGTAGTTACTCTTACGCGTTTGTAGTAAATTTATTTTGTTTGTATCACGTTTGTAGTAACTATATTTCGTTTGTTGTAACTTTATTTCGTTTGTAGTAACTCTTTTGCGTTTGTAGTAACTTTATTTCGTTTGTAGTAACTTTATTTAGTTTTTAGCACGTTTGTAGTAACTTTATTCCGTTTGTAGTAACTATATTTCGTTTGTAGTAACTCTTTTGCGTTTGTAGTAACTTTATTTAGTTTGTAGCACGTTTGTTGTAACTTTATTTCGTTTGTAATAACTTAATTTCGTTTGTAGTAACAATATTTCGTTTGTAGTTACTTTATTTCGTTTGTAGAAACTTTATTTCGTTTGTAGTAACTTTATTTCGTTTGAAGTAACTATATTTCGTTTGTAGTAACTTTATTTCGTTTGTAGTAACTATATTTCGTTTGTAGTTACTTTATTTCGTTTATAGAAACTTTATTTCTTTTGTAGTTACTCTTATGCGTTTGTAGTAAATTTATTTCGTTTGTATCACGTTTGTAGTAACTTTATTTCGTTTGTAGTAACTCTTTTGCGTTTGTAGTATCTTTACTTCGTTTGTAGCACGTTTGTAGTAACTTTATTTAGTTAGTAGTTACTCTTTTTCATTTGTATTAACTTTATTTCGTTTGTAGTAACTTTATTTCGTTTGTGGTAACTATATTTCGTTTGTAGTATCTTTATTTCGTTTGTAACTCGTTTGTAGTAACTTCATTTCGTTTGTAGTTACTCTTTTGCGTTTGTAGCAACTTTATTTCGTTTTTAGTAACTTTATTTCGTTTGTAGTAACTTCATTTCGTTAGTAGTTACTCTTTTTCGTTTATAGTAATTTGATTTTATTTGCAGTACGTTTGTAGTAACTTTATTTCGTGTGTACGAGTAGTTACTCTTTTTCGTTTGTACTCGTAGTAACGTGATTTGGTTTGTAATAGCGCTTATTTCGTCTGTAGTTGTTCGTAATAGCGGTAATTTCGTTTGTTGTATGTTTTTTACTCGTAGCTAGTGATGGGTCGGGGAAATATTCTCGCACGGAGAATGTTCTCCGATCGAGAATATTCTGTAATATTCTGCAATATTCTTTTTGGAGGAGAATTTACGAGAATTTAAAATTCGAAGTTTTAATTGCTAAATTTTAATACAATATATTTTGATTTCAAGGTCTAAAGTCAACTTCTTTTGTTGTTATTTTATACTTTACTCGAAAAAGGTTACTGTATGAAATTTCGGAGTGGAAATTGCGAATATTTCTTTAGTTAAGAGATATTAGTTGCGGATATCGTTGCGCGCTTTGCCTTTCCTGCCCGTTTGGCTAAAATCCCACCTTATTGTGTGAACACACACACAAGAAAACCGGTCCGCGCCCGCGCCGTTCTCACACTGCGCTGTGCCTGCGCCGCCATTTTGTTTATCTGATCAGGTACTTGTCGCCTGTCCGACTGTGTAGCTGTGTTAAACAGCGCTTTTAAAGATAGTGCAATTTGTAATCGCCGCCGTGTATTTTCACAATGAAACCAAAAGGAAAAGTGTACAATTACTATAAAGAGAAATTAGAGAATGGGATAACAGTGTATATATGTGAATTTTGTGGCCAACGTTACAAAAATCGTAACGCGACTAGAATGACTACTCATCTGATTAAAAACTGTTCTCGAGCTCCTGAAGTGTTAAAAACAATATTGATAAATAAAACACCTATGTCAGACATTACGAATATAAGCAGATTACCTAGTGATAGTTCTGAAAGTAATACATTACTACAAGAAAGACGTCAAGAACCATCCAATGCAGAGAACATTGTCAGAGAAAGACAAACCAATTTTGATCAGGTAAATAATTTATAATCAAAACTAGTATTTTTGATGCTGGTAGTAGTAATAATACTTCATTCAAGAGCTTTTTTCCTTTTGTCTTCACAGGAAAACGTGCAACGTGCGCTGGCTAAAGCGATTTATGTATCTGGGCAACCCCTAGCACTAGTAGAACACCCTTTATGGAGAGAGTTCTTCAAATTACTAAAACCAGATTTTAGTCTGCCTACTAGAAAAATACTTGGAACGAAACTTCTAGATGAGGAATATTTCAAAATCAAAGCGGAAATTGATTTAAAAAATAATGAAGCTCGAGTCATTCACATTGCTTTGGATGGAAGGACTAATATAAGAAACGAGCCCATAGTCTCTAGGGTCAAGTACACACGCATAAAGGAAGATGCAATCAAACGTCAACCGATGTTGGCATCACCCTGCGACAAAGCCCCGAAACTACACTTCTTACAGAAGCACTACAACATTATACTCACAGAAGAACGGTGTGACTACTCAGGCCCGAAAGAGATGAGAGTATACACCGACGGAGTTTTCTCACACGATTTTTCATAAATATATCTAGCCTGCTGGGAATGTTCAACACCGTCTACTAGGCGGAATGTGTGGGCATTATTTATTTATTTAAACTTTATGCACAAATAAAAAATACACTACAAAGGCGGACTTAATGCCTGAGGCATTTTCTACCAGTCAACCTTAAGGTGTTGCAGAGACAGAACATGGCGGGTGCAACGTACGGGATAGATAGCTCGGAAATTACTATAAAATACAAGCATAAATACAAATACATGGATAGATAGATACATACATAATGTACGAAAATAAACTTTGTCAGGAGAAATAACGACCGGTAGCGATGAAAACGACTCCAGTAGATCACCGCTGGGTTGTTTCGGCCAACTTCTGACGAATATGTTCACTTGCCTCCACTTTAAAAGATAACCGGCTGGTTGCCGTCTTGATGTTCAGAGGGAGCGCATTCCAAAGAAAGACCGCCTGGACAAAGAAAGAAGAATGAATGAAGCCAGAACGGTGTGAAGGACATCGTAGAAGACGATTTTTGGTGGAACGAAGATTTTTACTATGGGCAGAGTATAAGTATTTAATCTGGGAAGTCAGGTAAGAAGGAGAAGTGGGTTTGTCGAGAATAGAGAACAACATAGACAGAGCCCTCAACTTTCTGCGCTGACGAATGGGTAACCATTTAAAAGCAGTCGGTGCGCAGGGACATATTTACGAAGGTTGAAAACGAATCGAATGCAGTTATTGAGAAGGCGGTTAAGTTTATTGAGGAGATGTGCATTCAGGTCATAGTAACACACATCACCATAGTCAATCATGGGAAATAGTAGGGACTGTACAAGCTTTGCCTTTATGTGTGATGGGAGAAGATTTTTTAACCGATAGAGCGATCGCAACGTTCCGGTGACTTTTTGACTTACAGTCGTGACCTGCTTTCGCCAGTCAAGACAATTGTCGACATGCAGACCAAGATTGAAGGAGCTAAACGAGATGACTGAATTGTCGAAGATTACAGGTGGCACAGTTAAGCCATTCAGCTTCCTCTTACTATAGGGGCTCCCTACTATGATAGTCTGACACTTGGTTGGGTTAACCGGTACCCCGAATCGATCAGACCAGTTTTTAACGACATCTAAATCCCGGTTTAGCCCCTCAATCGCATCGGATATGTTGTCAACACTTGCCCGACAGTAAAGCTGAAAATCGTCAGCATAAAGATGATACGCAGTCCGAAGCTCGGTAGCATAGCGAGTGAATGCGGTTAGTAAAAATGGAGAATAAAAGAGGAGATAATATACCGCCTTGAGGAACGCCAGCTGCAAGATCACACCAACTTGACGAAGAGTCTCCAGCATAAACAGGCTGCTGTCGCCCCTGAAGATATGAGGAAAACCATTCCAATACCTCCGGAGAGACCATAAGATAGGAAAGGATGGATAAAAGGACTTCGTGACTGACGGTATTAAAAGCATTGGCAAAGTCAATTAACACTAAGACCGTAACTTTATTGTCTTCCATTCCCCGCCTTATATCGTCGGTCATTTTAAGGAAGCCTGAAACGGTACTGTGCCCGGGCTTAAAACCGGATTAAAATGGACTGATGAGGGAGTTGTGGTGAATAAAGTGGGAGAATTGTTTGTGAACACTGGCCTCGAGCACTTTAGATAGAAAAGGAAGGATGGAAATTGGGCGGAAGTGACTAGGAAGAGAAGGATTGGGTATCTTTGGCAGGGACCGAACAAGGGCTTTACGCCACAGGGAAGGAAAAACACCGGTGGAAAAGCTTATGATGTGGGAGATTGCAGGGAGGATTTCATCAAGAGCCGTGGCGATCATATGGCGGGTGATATTATCGCAGCCCACGGCTTTGGATTTAATAGATAGGATAATCTTTTTGATCTCTCCCGGGTCGACTGGGGTGAAGCGAAAGGCGTTAATATTGGGACGCGTCAGACCAGCAAGGTAGTCGAGGGTTTGACATTTGGTTAGGCTATCTAGAGTTAGAACAGTGGAGAAATGGCGATTTAGATCGTCAAAACCAATTGTACTAGGAAGGTCTGAATGTCGCGATTTGCCGATGCCTAAAGTTCCAAGGAACTTCCAAATATCGACAGGAGAAGAAGTTATATTATTTGAGATGTGGCGGCGTTTAGCGTTGCGTATCATCTAATTACACCGATTCCTAGCAGCCATAAAGAAGGTCCAATTGTCTTCCGTGCGATCTTTTATAAATTTCCAAAACGCGCGGTCCCTCCGTCGCATTGCCATCCCAACTTCCGTGTTCATCCAAGGCCCAGGCGGACGCTTTAACTTTATTTTCTTGACAGGTGCATGGGCGTCATATAGCTTGACCACAACATCGTTGAAAAAACTAACTTTCTCGTCAACTCAAGCAGCTGCTTCCAGGGGTGACCAGTCAATATTCGATGAATCTTGCTGAAGCCTCTCGTTATTCATACGTGCTAAGGCGCGCCTGTACTGAAACATGGGCTTAAGTTTAGGGGGTTTAAGGACATAGGATAGGAAAAAAAGATCGTGATGGGAAAAGCCAGCAACATGTTGACCATGTAAGGAAACTCGGGAAGGATTAGAGGTGAGGATCAGGTCAAGCCGAGTGTCATCACCTATTTTATTATGATGAGTGGGTTGGAGAGGCAATACATGCAGACTGGCTGACTCGATGAGATGCAGGAGTTTACGGCACCGAGGGGAGTTGTGGGCAATGAGATTGGTGTTAAAATCCCTCATAGCGACGTGGTGTGCGTACTCCGAACCCAAAGATTCAAGAACTGATTCGAATTCAGTTAAGTAATTAGTGGAAGGCAGGCAATAGACAACGCCAAGGACGGTTTTAGCTCCTTTGACACAAACCTCGAGAGAAAGAAATTCTGAAGATTCATCGGGAGAGGAAGAAGCTAGAACTTTAAAAGAAAATCACCACGAAGGGAGATGGCTACACCACCCCCCCTTCTACCGATCCGGTCATTCCGAAGAAGTACAAAACCAGGGAGTGGGTAAGTGGTTAAAAGCAGGTTAGGTTTGAGCCAAGTCTCGGAAATCAGGACGGCGTGAACGTTGTGGTCGGTGAAAGTATCATAAAGTTCGTTGAAGTGACTGGGAATGCCCTGAGAATTGAGGTGGCATACACGACGGCTTACGCCATAGAACTCAGGAAAGTTACGGACATCCGTATACGTATACTATCCGATAGTGCCTCAGTTCTGCAATCCTTAGGGAAAAAATATATATTACCGCCAGACTAACACTAGATTGTCACAATGCACTTGAACTGGTGACGGTGTGCAACCGTAACACAGTGACACTGCAATAGATAAAAGGACACAGCGGATCACTAGGTAACGACGCAGCTGACGAACTAGCTAGGAGAGCATCCAGCGCGACAGTCTGTGGACCCGGACCTATCGTATCCATCCCCTTCAACCAACTACGCAGGTGGCTACAGGAGTTCACCCACACAAAGCGGAGAACTGGTGGACCTTGACACCGGGCTACATGCAATCCAAGGAAGCTATGCCATCCTCAGATGGCAGGCTAACCAGGCCTTTGCTACGCCTGGACAAGAACGGCCTGCGCCTGGTGACGAGGACCACCACGGGACACTGCTCACTAAACAAACACTTTCACACAATACACATAACGGACAGCCCTCTGTGCAGGGTTTGCATGGAGGCGGAAGAAGCCGTTGCGCATGTGCTCTTTCAATGTAAAGGTGTCACCCAGATCAGAACAGAACAGGAAACCTCGGGTCACCCAGATCCTTCACAGATATCCTAAGCAGACCAGGAGACCTAATCAGCTTCTGGAGGGAGGTGGGCTGGTTGGAATAACCAACTGACGGCCGCCATGGCCCACGCACTATGGTCCACATCCAAATGAAGGACTAAATGCCGTTAACCAAACCTTATAACATAAAACAGATAGATCACAAGTGACGTCACGACTGTGTAACTTCATGCTAGCGCCATACATTGTCCATAAGGCGCGACAAGGACGACAATAATCCCATTCAAAAACTTTTAATCTTTTACATTATTTCCATCGATTTTACAGATTTTTTTCGATTATATCATTTCACTATGGAATTAAATTATTTGTTCGAACATTTCTAATATTAGTCACCATCCCTAATTAGTAATTGTTGCAAGTGCCAATGATCCTTTCAAATTGCTAATTTTGTACTTACAAAACTAACTTTTTCGTCACTTCACTGACTGGAATGACGACCATAGATATAAGAAAGTTGTGACCTTCTAACATGCAATGAGCAAATGAGGTGATCAGTGATTGATCTTCTAGAAGAGGCCTGCGCCCCGCGTCGGTCAAATGAGTTGGCTGGTTTTTATATCGTTACTGTTCTCAGCTGGACGTGGAGGCGGAAGATGAGAAAGGTTTGCGCATGAGTGACCAGCGCGAGCGGCGCGCGCGCAAGCGGCGCCGGGCGGAGCGCGCGGCGACGGGGCCCGGCCGCGAGGCGCCGGGGCCCCGCGAGGCGCCGCTCACCCGGACACAGAAACTCGCGCTCAAGAAAAAGGCCAAGAAGATGAGAGCCTCCGAGGTAACGGGATGCTGTGCCTGATGGCGTTAACTCATTCTATTCCTTTGAAATGTAAGATTAGTCATTAAGCTTGTTGTTGTTGAGTCGCCATAGACTAAATAAAATCCATAGTCATTTACCTAAAAGATGGCTCGTTGGCTGTTAAAAAATACAAATATGACGAGGATTTATTTCAGAAGACAAAAATAAAGATGCTTTATGTTCAAACATAAAGCATCTTTATTTTTGTCTTCGTAGTAGGTAGGTAGGTAGTATGTAGTAGGTATCGTTTGCCAACGTTCAAAGGTTTCGTCATTGATCTTCGGACAAGCCGGAAGACCAGTCAAGGGTAGCAGTAGTGATATAGGTCGTGGGTTCGAACCCAGGCAGGCACTTTGTGTAATTTATTTCATCACATCACTAGGAAAACATTGGGAGGAAACTGCATGAAAACTGGCACTTCATTCTTAACCCTTTTTACCTATATTATAGTAATTTTATTCTAGGTGCATCGGTAGGTAGGTAACCCTACCTACCTACCCTACTTACCTATCCTACCTACCTAAAAAAAAAAAACTTCACATAAACCATCTACTAAATAGTCCGAACAAAGCCTAAACATTTGGTTTTGATAGGTGAGCCCGTTCTTGAGTTTTAAAATTACAACGAAAAGTGTTATTGATTTAAAAATCAATAAAATATATATATATAAAAATATAAATAGATCAGATATAGATGTGAAAACGATGCGCCTAGAATAAAATTACTATAATATAGGTAAAAAGAGTTAAGAATGAAGTGCCAGTTTTCATGCAGTTTCCTCCCAATGTTTTCCTAGTGATGTGATGAAATAAATTACCCTACCTACCTACCCTACCTACCCAGGTAGGTAGGTAGGTAGGGTAGGTAGGTAGGGTAGGTAGGTAGGTAGGGTAGGTAGGTAGGGTAGGTAGGTAGGGTAGGTAGGTAGGGTAGGTAGGTAGGTAGGGTAGGTAGGTAGGGTAGGTAGGTAGGGTAGGTAGGTAGGGTAGGTAGATAGGGTAGCTAGGTAGGGTAGGTAGGTAGGGTAGGTAGGTAGGGTAGGTAGGTAGCGTGGGTAGGTAGGGTAGGTAAGTAGGTAGGGTAGGTAGGTGGGTAGGTAGGTAGGGTAGGCAGATATGGTAGGTAGGGTAGATACTTAGCGCTACCCGTCACGCCTTCCCGCTCCGTCCAGAGCGGGAGACGTTATTTGATAATTTCCCACCCAAGTAGCCGGGCCGGGAAAAGCTAGTATAATTGTATAATTATGTACCTATAAAAAATATTGTACAACATTTTAAAAGAGTAACGGTGGAGTTTCTTGCCCATTCTTCTCCATACGAAACTACCTTTTGGAAGGGGCGACTAGAATCAATCCTATTTTTTTGTAAATATTGACGTTCAAAAGTGCCTCATATGTGCCGATGTGCCTTTGAAACAATTTTTCTTTGTCTTTGACTTTGGCATGTCCTAGAAACAAAGATTCTAAGCCAAGTGTAACATGACCAACCCGCACTGTCCGCGTGCTAGATTAAGGCGCAATCTCTCCAATGGGTACAGACTGTCTGTGAGCACAATTTTTAGGGTTCCGTACCCAAAGGGTAAAACGGGAACCCTATTACTAAGGCTCCGCCGTCTATCTTTCTGTCTGTCTGTCTGTCCGTTTGTCTGTCCGTCTGTCACCAGGCTGTATCTCATGAACCGTGATAGTTAGACAGTTGAAATATTCACAGATGATGTATTTCTGTTGCCGCTATAACAACAAATACTAAGAAATAGAATAAAATAAATATTTAAGGGGGCTCCCATACAACAAACGTATTTTTTTTTATCGTTTTTGCTCTATATTGATAAGGGCAACAAGTTAGACGCTTGAAATATTCACAGAATATTTAGTTATATATTCACTTGAAAAATGAATAATTAAATTAAAATAAAACAAATATTTAAGGGGGCTCCCATAAAACGTGTTTTTTGCCATTTTTATGGATAATGGTACGGAACCCTTCGTGCGCGAGTACGACTCGCACTTGGCCGGTTTTTTAAAGTATTTTTCCATGTGTATTGTGTATATGTTTTTTAATAAATAAATAAATAAAATAAAATAAAATTTATTCAAGTATAAAGTAAAGTAAAATTATGATTTAGATTAATTACACCCGGGGAAAAATGTAATTCTAATTGTAATGTAGACCTGCCTGAACTAGGCTTATGAAAAACCTGTGTTTCAGGCCATCGATTTACATCAAACCTTTAAAATGAAGACAACAATAGTTTACTACTAAACTAAGCTAAATTAAAAAGGAGACATAATATTTTCAATGACTTAAAGAGTAACTCTTTGGGGATATTATTTTTTAAACTAGATTATGTAAGATAATATTATGTTTAAATTAACAAATAATATTAAAGTAGATAAAGTAGACACTATTATTAATTAGCTAAAGGAATAGACTTATATTAGAGTAGGTCGACAGAGCTATTATTTTAAAATTTCTAGTAGTTTTTCCGTGTCTGCGTAATTGAATTTTGACAAATATTCCTGTACTAGTAAGTTACACCTATTATAACTTTAACTATAAATCTTAAGAGGCCGACTACCATCGCCCGCACCTGCAAGTCGCGGTGAGCGCAAAATTCGTTCGGAATATTGCTATCTCTGTTTGACTCTCTGAGTATGTGAGCGGCGGACGCGGTGTGCAGTCTTGTGCGTGTGTGTATGAATGGATAGATAGCTATTATTAGCTGTAGGTACTTATCGTTCATTCATAACGACTCGGAGGCTTTTATATTTACTTATTAGTAATTAGGTATGTTCATTATTTGCTTTATTTTTGTTGACTACTTCGGGGAATCGTTAGTAAATGTACAGACTAGTAATGCGTTTTTTGGAAATTTCTTTAGAATGCCGATATCTCAACATATTAGGATACCTAGGCCTTGTAGTGAAAATCTAGTAGATACGTCATACATAAGGTAAGGTACCTATACCTATATTATATCGTCCAAGGGATCACACATCACACGCACGTCGCGTAAATATAAATTATTGGGATATTTATTTTAAACCTGCTTACTTAGAATAATAACGCCTGCTTATGTTATTTCAATTTATTTCCTATAAGATGGCCACAAATTTAAAAAACCAGCCAAGTGCGAGTCGGACTCGTGCACGAAGGGTTCCGAACCATTATCTATAAAAACGGCAAAAAAAAAAAGTTTGTTGTATGGGAGCCCACTTAAATATTTATTTTATTAAATTTTTTTGTATTATTGTTATTATAGCGGCAACAGAAATACATCATCTGTGAAAATTTCAACTGTATAACTATTACGGTTTATGAGATACAGCCTGGTGATAGACGGACAGACAAACAGATGAAACGGACAGCGGAGTTTTTACGGTTTCCGTTTTACCCTTTGGGCACGGAACCCTAAAAACTAAGGCTTCTTCCGTCTTATTTCTATATTCCTTTTACTGAACTTCAAATATTGTTATTACTAAACAATGAATACAACTCAAGTCAAATAATAAAAGTGTTATACAAAGTATTAGTAAAGAACCGGCCAAGTGCGAGTCAGACTCGCGCACGAAGGGTTCCGTACCATTATCTATAAAAACGCCAAAAAAACATATTTATTTTATTCTGTTTTTTAGTATTTGTTGTTATAGCGGCAACAGAAATACACCATCTGTGAAAATTTCAACTGTCTAACTAGATCCATGAGACAGCCTGGACGGACAGACAGACAGACAGACAGACGGACGGACAGCGGAGCCTTAGTAACAGGCTTCCCGTTTTACCCTTTGGGTACGGAACTCTGAAAAGACAACTATTCCAATAATTTATAAATCGACGATATCCGTACTAACGTAGTTCTGAGCTAAGAATAATAAAAAACGAGGATTTTGAATAAACATTTATTTAGTTATGTTCTAACATCATAGTTATAGATAACATAACACCAACATTTTACACTTAGTTCGCAATAAACGATTTGAATTTGGAATTATTCATCTATAACTCGCAACGTGATATAGTCGTGTAGGGTGACCATATAATAACGACTGAACGAATGACAAAAAATACAATTATGATAATCAGAATACATAGTGTCAAAGATTCACACTAAACACTGATTTATAAGACTGTAAATATTTATGCAGTTTATAATGAAGTCGATTTACCAGTTCTTGTCGACACAAGCTACCTATATCTGAATAGCTTCTGTCGTTTTAAAAAAGTTAGCCAGTTATTATCGGAGCTTCCTCCCCAGGGTCACCAAAGTCCAGATAAAAATCCCAGAATTATTAAATAAACTAGAAAGACTTTGAACTTTTCATTTTGCACAAAACATTGATATAACATCAATGTTTTGTGTAATAACAGAATATCACAAAAAAATCTGTGCAAAAGCCCGGGCCGAATCCATAAAGCCGCACTTGTCCAGGCAAATCCGGTGGTATGGTCACCCTACGGGGTGCGCAGAATAAACATCACAGTACCAGTAATTCCAGTAAGTCTCAGCAGTGTCCTTGTGATAATATTACCTAAGCCCGGTCGGTCATATGAGTAAAGAAACGGAACAGTGACATGATAAATGATTTTATTTCTGTAAGTAAGTAGGTTTGTACAAACACTTTTACACGTCAATAATATAAAAAAAAACTAGATGAGGTCGGCTACTCGCTCTGTCGACGCTACGTGATTTTGATCCTTATTTACATTACGTTACGGATCAATGTTCTAGGAAAGAAGACACGGCGCGCGCCTTCTCGAAGCAATAAGAAAATATGATACATCGCTCTCGGTCGGTTGTGCTTTCCACTGAGCGACAGCGATGTTATACTCAATCATATTTTCAATGGTTGCATTACTTTTTCGCAAATGCGATCATGATCATTATCGGTAAGACCGCACGGAACAATTTCCTATGCAAGTATTTTTACGTAGGTATGGAAGTATCTATTTTGCATACGCGATTGTAGTCCTTATCTCGACGCAGGAAGAAAATACTTCAAAGTATGTTGAGCCTTGGTTTTTAGCGCTGGCTAAAGGTAGACGTACTTAGAAGCCCTGGTACTTATTTACAAATTGGGTCAAAGCATAATGAACTTTATGTCAATTGCTTAAGGTACAAACTAGATAAGAGCAAAAGAAAAGGTCGGGTGTCTTTCCCGCAGTTAGCAGCTTGTTTCGGCCGTGTTTATAACTTAGACTTTTTACTGCTCCTCAACACATTTAAATTTAGTTAGGTCTAATGTTATCTAAAGATAGGTAGGTAAATCCTAATTTATACAAAATATAACTAGGTACCTACTAGTACGCACGGCTACAGATCAAACTATACATTTCCAGTATAAGCTGATCTCGCATTGTATACGATTTCCTTACAATGAGAAGTCAGCGTAAACTGGAAATTGATGTGTAGCCGTGTGTACAAAACAGCCCAAGAAAAAAATATCTTTATGTTCTTGGGCCGAGTTTAAAAGTATCAAAACAATTAGTAGCTATGAAGGCAGATAGGTACCTAACTTATAATAATATATCACTGGGTAATACTTACTGTGAGGTACATCACATCCCATCCCAACCAAGATCGTAAATAATATTCCAAGTCCGTAAACAAAACAAAGTTCGTAAGAATGTAGGTACTTATGCTCGATACCAAATCACAAGGCAATTCTAAATCCAAGTTCATAGCATAGGTCAATAGTGTTAGAAAATTATTACAATACCTACAATTTCGCAAACAAATACGTACGCACGTGCACTTTACTGTACGTAAAGTAATCATAAAACACAGAATTTCACTGAAAGCCGTAGTAGATAGATGATGACAACAAACAATCCGAGTCGTTGCGCTTGTGTGAGTGCCTGTCGGAGCGATTCACATTCACACAGCTACCGTGCGCAGTACGACCACACACACATTGATATTTGCTTGACGCGATGGCACTACTAGCTATTGAAAATTTATGATAAATTTGGATGTGTTCCGTAATACCAAAAATGATGAATGAAAACTTAATGTTTTCGCTAATTTGTAACTTGATAATATAAGCTATGTTCCTGCATAAAGCATATTTCAAATATTGTTGATTATAATACAGAAAAAAATACATGAAAACATGGCATTTACGCTGTAAAAATGTGTGAAATTCAATTCGCTAAAACTTCACACTAGGTAAGTATTTTCGAAAAAAAAAAGATGTAGGAACCTAGACAAATACTGTCTAAATCCGAATACTCGTATTAGCATAATATGGTGGAAATATGCTCAAATTTCAAATGATTTTGGTATTACGTTTGTATGGGCAGTTCATACGTCGCCCCGCTCTTAAGCACTCTGTTAAACTTGTTATACAAGTAGGGCCCTAAAAATAAATAAAATCGATTAGTAAAAGCATGTTTAGTCTGAGAGTTAGCACATACCAAATCTTTTCTTCTCCTATCTGAAGGTACTGGGTTAAAGTAGAGTTCAGTGTGTTGGAATAAAACTACATTAAAAACAAATAATTGAAGTACTGTTAGCACCTTACATGCCATATAAAGCTGGTCTGTAGGAAATCTAAATGGACGAAAAGTAGCAACCTTTAAAACTGCTCTTTGGGCACGTTCTAGGTGCAGTAAAATTGATTTAGCGGCACCACCCCAGGACGTTATGCAGTAGGTGATAATAGATTGACACAACGCCAAATAAACCTGTCTAATTAATTTAAAGTCGGCAATGTTACGTAAATTAAAAAAAATGTATATTAGTTTACGCACTCTGGTGCATAACAAATCGATGTGTTTGCGGAAATTCAGGTTTGTGTCAATCGTGACGCCTAGATATTTGATATGATCGGTTTTAGCTAAAGTGGGACAAGTGCATGCAATGTCAGCATAATGTAAATTACAATTGTTATGCTCTTGAATGTTTAGATTAGTAAGCGTTGGATTAGTGTTTCTCATTGCAAATATTAGGTAGTTGTAGTAATAACATCATCATCTGCCTAGCCTTTTCCCAACGATGTTATTATTGTTATTACTTATCTGACCTCCACAACCCAGCTACTGGTAATACGATACGGGATACCCCTTGGTAATACGGATTGTCAAACTCTCGACCCATAACGACTGTCAAAGATCTACGAATGACAGCCGGGGCCAACGGCTTAACGATATTTAATGGATGGGTATCCATGGACTGACCGCGACAAGCGTAGCTTACCCTTCGCTCGACCGGGTGGCTGTTATCATTTAGCCACGAGCCCCCACCATTTTTTTAATTACATAATTATTTTGCGGCATTAATTATAAATTGTAACTGTTAACCAAACATTTTTGTATTGGGAAAAACATAATATACTTAACTTTTTTTTAATAAACATTATTTTCAGTTTTATTCAACATGGTCAATGCCTAGAAATACAATAATAATAATAATAACCCCACCGCCGTATCTCTACGTTGACGTCGTGGTGGGGCTTGCGTGCTCCAACAATCCCTAGGTCTGTGCCGGTAGAGTTTACTTTGCCAAGACAGATCTAGGGTGAGGAGCCAGACCAAGAGAGATACAATCCAAGCCAAGGTAGCACATGCCGAGGGCTTCATCTGCTGTGGTCGACTTTTTAAGTCCCTAGCTACTCGTGGGAATAACATGAATACTCGATCTAAAACAACAAAATGACTTCAGGCGAATCTGCCTCAGTTAGATGACGAAACTTCATAAATCTCTTCGTCATCTCCTTCTCTTTTTCCATCAATTCCATCGTCATCACAATCTTTCCGCGTCACCCCGACGCCATCTTCATCATCTATCAGTATACAGTCAGCGGATGTTGTACAGGAGACAAATTTTGTCGACGATACTGTACCCACCGCAAGAACTGCAACAACTCGTAGGAAATGGAGCATTGAAATGTATAAATTCATCCTACGCACTTACCTACATCTTACTAGTATGGAAACAGACAAAAATGCATACCTTCCATCGCTTCACACAAAGTTTCTAGAAAAATACCCGGCTATGCAAGTAAGCCAACAAAGAATAGGTGACCAGCGGCGAGCCATAGTCCAAAGGAAATTATTACCACAAGACACAATAGATCAGATTTATGAGGAAGTCAGAGCCGAACTACAAATAGTACACACTCAAATACAGCAACACTCTTCACAATCTCTTACGCAAACCGGTCAGCGCATGAAATGGACGAACGAATATAATGAAACAATAATTAAAATATATTACACTGCTACAAAATTAGAAACAGATAAAACAGCCTATAGGAAATATTTACATGAGGAATTCATAAATATATATCCGGAATTAACACATATAACAGAGCAAAGATTATCCGATCAAGTGAGAGCGATTTTAAATAACAAATATATACACCCCAAAAGATTAGAAGAAATTAAAAACCAGATAGCTGCAGAATTAAGAGAAAGTAACATCAATACACAAAATATTGAATACATAAATATCGATGACTTGAATACGCAAGCCCAGAAAGACTTAGAACAACCTGATCTAAATACTAACTTCACTGACACACCTACAAATACTCTTAGAACTCATATATTCCTAAGTAATAGCACAGATACTGACATCGTATCTCAGACATTGGTAAATACAGATGAAGGCAATTTCTTGAACGATATACATATTGATCAATTAAGACCTACGCAAACTTACTTTGAAGCTGCCCCAGAATTCAACACAGAAGTTGAAGCCACATTTCAACAAGCTGAACATAATTTTATTGACACATTCCCCACTAACAGGCCATACATCCCCAAGCAGAAGACATCTAGAAAGTTTTCTGCCATAGTTACATACATAAATACTGTCATTCTCCCAGAGTACGTAAATGTCGACACCGAATTCATGAAATTGCAGACCATAATTTACTGTGCAGCATGGACCGCAGCTACATGCAACGGAGCTAAAATAATATCAGACTACACAAAATGAACGTCGTACTTGTAAACAGCGAAAGCCAAAATGGCAAACTAGATTAGAAAAGAAAATTGTAAATTTAAGAGCAAACATAGGTAGGCTGACACATTTCATTAACGGCAGTAGAAGTCAAAAATTAATAGCTGCAGTAGAAGTAATAAAGAAAAAATACCAACTACACGCACAGCACGAAAACTCAAATACACAAATAGAACACTTTTTGGACACTTTAAAACAAACATTAAGTGCAGCATCCAGTAGACTTAAAAGATACATAAAATGCACGAACCGCAAAGTAGAGAACACAAAATTTATTAACAATGAAAAAATATTTTATAGGAACCTTGCATCTAATAACAGAGACACCACTAACCAATCCTTAGAGACACCTTCATCCGAAATACTAAAGGAATTCTGGGCCAACATTTGGGAAAATCCAGTACACCATAATAATCGAGCAGACTGGGTCAACGAAACAACACAAGAAATTCCAGAAATGGAATTTGAATTTATACCAATAGATACATTTATACAGGTCATCAAACGCACACACAACTGGAAACCGCCTGGCACTGATAACATCCACAACTACTGGTATAAGAAATTCTCTAACATACATCCATTCTTACATAACCATTTAAATACATTCATTCAAAACCCAAATTTACTTCCAACATACATATCACACGGAGTAACTTATATGATGCCTAAAAATATGAATGACACTATAAACCCAGCGAAATACCGACCAATTACTTGTTTACAAACCTTGTATAAAATCTTAACAGCCTGTGTAAGTGAAGTAGTATACGAACATTTAACTAAAAATAACAGTCGAGCAGAACAACAAAAGGGCTGCCGTAAGAATAGCCAAGGGTGTAAAGAGCAACTTACCATTGACGCGATTACTATGAACAGTGCTGTTAAAAGCAGAAAGGATATTCACACAATGTTTATTGATTACCAAAAGGCTTTCGATTCAGTTCCGCACAGCTGGTTGTTACAAGTCCTAAATCTGTATAAAATTCACCCAACACTGAAACTATTCTTAGAAACTTCCATGCAGAATTGGCAAACAGTTCTTAAAATTAATTCATCCTCCTCAACAGTAGCTACTGAACCAATCCGTATAAAACGTGGAATTTTTCAAGGAGACGCCCTAAGTCCTCTGTGGTTTTGCATGGCACTCAATCCACTTTCACACCTGCTTGATAAAATAGACGCTGGATTCACCCTGGCAAACAATGATACACAATACACACTTACACACCTTATGTACATGGATGACATAAAGTTATACGCAGCTGACAAAAAAGCTCTTTTTCAATTAGCTGACACAACACAACAATTTTCTGACGATATTTGCATGTGGTTCGGAGTAGATAAGTGCAAAATCTTATCAATTTTAAAAGGAAAAATCTAAAATAATAGTTACACACTCGCATCAGGTGAATCGATCGAGCCAATGGATGAGCAGAGTACATACAAATACCTAGGTTTTAAACAGTCCAGGCAGATACAACAAAAGATGTCAAAACAAGAAATGCAAAAAAAATCTCACACCGCCTCAACCTTATCTCCTTAACTCTAGAAACACAATTAAAGCCATCAACACATTTGCAATACCTATTCTCACATACTCTTTCGGAATTATACGATGGTCAAAGACTGATATCAAAAAAATACAGCGCACTGTCAATACACTTCTAACCAAACATAGAAAACACCATCCAAAATCATGCATACAACGACTTACACTGCCACGCCAAGAAGGAGGAAGAGGATTAATAGACATACACAATTTACACAACAAACAAATCCTTTCACTCAGATCGTATTTTCATAACAAATCAGAACATTCATCACTACACAAACATGTAACAGAAGCAGATAAAAAACTTACACCACTCAACTTACAAAATAGAAACACTCAAGTTAATGAAAATCTCTTAAGCTACACAACAAAAAATTGCATCATGGTCTGTAAAAGCGCTACATGGAAGACACCGAGCCATCCTGAGCCAGCCACACGTCGATAAAATGAAGTCGAATGAATGGCTCAAACGAGGCGAATTGTTTCCCGAAACTGAAGGTTTCATGCTTGCAATCCAGGATCAAATAATAGCAACTCGTAACTACAGAAAGTACAATATAAAAGACCCCAATCAGCGGACTGATACATGCAGGCATTGCAACAGTGCCTCTGAGACCATTCAACACATAACAGGGGCCTGTAAAACACTCGCACAAACAGATTATAAACATCGACATGACCAAGTTGCCGCAATCATACACCAACACTTAGCTCACAAATATAAACTTATAGGTGAGATGGTTCCATATTATAAGTCCAAACCTGAAACCATTTTAGAAAACAACAATCATAAAATCTATTGGGATCGAACAATAACTACAGACAAAACTATACATTACAATAGACCTGATATCACTGTTCACGACAAAATAAATAAAACAGTTTACTTGATAGATATAGCTATACCTAACTCGCACAACATTCAAACTACAATATCTGAAAAACTTAGTAAGTACCAAGACCTCGCCATAGAAATAAAAACCCAATGGAAAGCACAGACCGTACATATCGTCCCTTTAGTACTCTCATCTACCGGTGTAGTGCCGAAGGTTCTCACACAAAGTCTTAACACTCTACACATGCCTTCTCACACACTTTACATGCTCCAAAAAGCCACCATTCTCAACACCTGTCGCATCACCCGAAAGTTCCTGACCTCTTCTACAATATCATCCGCCTTTTCAATTTAAATTTCCCCTTACCCACTTGGCTCTGGCCCGTGGGTAAGGTTGTAAAACTCTCTGAAATGAGATGAAAAATAAAGAACTCAATATAATAATAAAAATAAAACACTTTATTTCGGGTGGCATAGACCCATATAAACCTTAACCTAATATAGTCAAATCGTAGAGCTATTGCGTTCAGAATGCCGTTGTTGCTATACACGGCATTGTATACGGGCCAGCAGGGAAGCTGCTTTTTTGCGCATGATGGCCTGGAAACCATCAGTGCGCGCTTCAGCGAACATCCCAGACGCGCTGCACCGCCACGGCAGACCCAACAACATCCTGAACGCGTTATTGTACTGAGTGCGCAGGGGTCTGTAGGCTCGCTGCGTATATCTCACCCACAGGCCGCTTGAGTAGAAGGACTGGCAATAAGCTTTGAATAGCGTAACCTTCACTTCTCTCGTGCATTGCGCGAACCTGCGTGTGAGCATATTAGCTCTCACCGCCAGAGCCCTGCGCTCCCGCTCAACATCCTCATCGTCCCTGAGGTCACCTGTCACAATGTGACCCAGATACTTAACAGCTTGAACCTGATTTAGGGCCATCCCATTGAGAAATACAGGAGGCACATGGGTAGGCTGTTGTTTGCCTGATTTAAATACTAAAATTTCACTCTTATTAGAGTTATATTGTAACCCATGAGCCTCCGCGTACTTCTCGCAAACAGACAAAAGTTTCCTCAGCCCGCTTATGGAGGGGCTCAGCAGCACCATATCGTCTGCATAACTAATATTGTTAAAACAAGTGTCATCAATGTGGCAGCCGACATGTGTGCTACTGAGCCGCTCGACAAGCTGGTCAACATAAATGTTGAACAATAGAGGTGAGCTTAAACCACCTTGCCTAACGCCACATTCCAATTTGTACTCATCTGACAGCGCCCCTGCCCACTTCACATGGTTTTTCTGGTTTGCATACCAATACCTTAGGAGAGTGATACAGTCCACCGGCACACCCCCACTGCCCAACTTGCCCCACAGAACGTCGTATGCGACACGATCGAACGCCTTTGACAAGTCTAGGAAGCACGCGTATACCGGCGTCCTTCTGACTGTGTAGTACCCGACAGCATGCTTTAGACTTAAAATGGCACTCTCAGGAGACAACCCTGCTCTGAACCCAAACTGGGCATCATGCAGATCGACTATTTTCGCGAGGTTCGCATTAAGCACGCTGTCAAGTACCTTGGCCACTGTGGTGGCCAGTGAAATATGCCGGTAGTTGGCCCTATCAGATGAGGCCCCCGTCCTATTTTTTAAAATAGGTACTACAATAGTACGCATGAGCGGCTCTGGTAGATGTGAATGGAACATACAAAAATTAAAAAACATTGACAACACACGCGGCAAATGAACACCAGCATATTTAAAATGTTCAATGCTGAGGCCGTCATGAGCGGCCGATTTTCCACGTTGCATATGGGTTATTATGTTTCTGATATCATTAGCAGAAAAGAACGTCTTACGCTCAGTCATCAACTCATGACGATCATCATCTAAAAAGACAAGTTCTTGATGTCTGGCTCAAGGTAAAAAATAAACCAAACTGGCTATATGCGCGCAGCTTCCAATGGTGCGGCGCACTGTGGATCGAAAAAACAACCGAGTTTCAAACATTTTACACTACATAGTCATTTAATAGGACTATGAACTTAGCGAATTGTTGATTCTAATGATTATAATTCTGTAAAGCCATATTTGTTACGACCGCGAATCATATTTAGATCATAATACAACCAGAGGGCCTAGACAAATGGCATTCGCTTCGGAGCGATTCTATTTCTACAGTCGCTATCGTTATTTCACTTTTTGACAAGCGTTATAGCTAGTTTTCGATTCGAATTCCTTTACGAATTGAAAACTAGCGATAACGCTTGTCAAAAAGGGTGATTTGGCTACGCATCTCTATGGAAGTTATCGTTCGACGCTGTCGATTCGTTTCATGGAATCGAATGATGATAACATTGTCTGTCTAAATTCTATTCGTTAAACTATGATCACGTGACATTTCAATAGCTTATGTCAACCCAAAATCCAACATTTTGTGGATTTTCTACTAGCGTTATCGCTAATCGAATGTTACTTTGTCTAGGCTCTCAGCATAGCTATTCACAAAGGTACGATACGGTTTCTTGCCGTATCGAATGTCAGTGTTAGTGACGAAGTCCTCCAAACGCTTTTCACAAATCCGGAACCGTACAGTTCAAATACGATAATGAATACATCGATTCTTCCGACAGGTATTCGCTGTCGGAAGTGATATCGAACAATCAATATTGTTTAAAAGAACTAATTTAGGCACTATCTGGAGTAAGTAAGTTGTAGTAATGTAGGTTCAGACTTTTCTTATTGTTTTGATTACTGTATAGATCCAAGATACGTATAATTTGTAAAGACGTTATTATTCATTGTAATTTTATTAGATTAAATATTTTGATTCCTATTTACTTAATTGATTTATTATAAATCCTGCTTCTACTCATATTTGATTAAATTGGTATGCCCGACGGGTCCATGTGATCTTTTTATCTAATAATTATTTGATTTCTCTTGTGAAAGTGTTGAATTCTGAATTTGAAAGTATATTTACCTATATAATTTTAGGTGGTTAAAGATCACGTCTAAACGAGTAGTGTTAATGATTGAAAAAAAATATATACCTATGATAAATTAGAGCATGTTCTCAATAACTTAATATGTGAATATTTTAGATTATGTTTCTATTACATAGTGAAATTAATTTGCAAAGTTTTAAATTCGTACGTAACACTTAAATTGGTTCTAGACTTTGATTTAAATTATTTGGGTAGATGGAGTAGGTACGTGATTCTATTTTGATGACGAGATTCTATGTTTATGTGGTTAGTCTAGAAGATATTTTTTTTTGCGGGCTGCGTCCGGTGCTGAGACATGGCCCTGGGTAAGGTCCTCGTGCCCTTGCATGAATGCAATGAGCACCTGCCGCTGCTCCACTGACACAGTCTTGTTTGCAAATATGCATTTTTTTTTCAACTACGTTTTAGAACATGAAAATGGGCAATTATAAATAAATAGTAATTGTTCATACTGATAAAATATTACACCCATTTTAATAAACTAGTCAGTATGTTTTGTTCAAAGTTATTCATTTTTAAAAATTAAGTCGAAGTTGAAGTTTACAAAGCAAGTTTAAGAGGCCGTGCACAAAGTTCACTCGCTAGAGTTTAGGAATATTCATTGCGATGCTATGTTTGTGTGCACCGTTCACGCACACATGCCTGAAAATCGAGCGCAGTGATCGTTTAAACAGTTTTGATCCTATAGGTAATATTTTTTAAGTTATGTAGGTACGGTTAAGAAATAAAAGTGTGGATGTTTTGTTCAAAGTTATTCATTTTTCAAAATTAAGGCGATGTTGAAGTTTACAAAGCAAGTTTAAGAGGTCGTGCACAAAATTCACTCGCTAGAGTTTAGGCATGTTCATTGCGATGCTATGTTTGTGTGCACCGTACACGCACACACGCCTGAAAATCGAGCGCAGTGATCGTTTAAACAATTTTGATCCTATAGGTAATATTTTTTAAGTTATGTAGGTACGGTTAAGAAATAAAAGTGTGGATTTTTTGTGTATATTCGGTTAGTATATTTATCACATACAATCAACATAAAAATGGTACAATTTGGTGTTAAATGTATCTAAGTAAATTTAGACTTTCAATAACAATGACGTAAGCATTTTACATAAAAACGAGTAGTATGCATATTATTTAGGTAATTAAATTTTATTTTAAAAATTGCGGCACACTGAATCCTGGTACGGGCGCATGAGTTACAGACCAGTACAGATTACACCCCGATTTTAGAATAAATTCTTTATAAGTAAATATAAAAAGTATGTTTTTTGGAAAAAAATAACCATTATGGAATCTGGATTATTTTATGAGTTGATATTTCTTAAGAAATAACAAGTAGATAGCTCATAAAACTGCACAGAAACCAGCTAGCGTGGCGTTTTGTTTGGGGACGGGCCGTAATGTAAATATCGGCTTTAACACCCTCAAAAATCATGAAAACGAAATGCATGACGAAAATTTGAAAATTTTCGTTTCCGCTATCTTGGATTTACATTTTGACCTCACTATTGACTTTAGCACCCTCGAAAACTATGAAAAATATACCCATGATGAAAAATTCTAACTTTTTCGCAACCGCCATCTTGGTTTTAAATTTTGACCTCACTATCGACTAGCACCCTCGAAAACTATGAAAACGATACCCATGATGAAAAACTTGCACATTTTTGCAGCCGCCATCTTGGATTTAAATTTAGACTTCACCATCGGCTTTAGCACCCTTGAAAGCCATGAAAACGATACCTATGATGAAAAACTTTTGTTGTTCGTATACTTATTTTCGAAAACCATGAAAAATTTAAATTTTCAAACTAACTAAAAGGAACCGGTAGGCAGACGTACTGCGATAACAGCGTCAAGTGGGTCCAACTCTAGCTAAGAATCATAAACATGACAAAAAAAAAATAAAAAAAAAGGGCCTTGACAGACTCACAGACAGACAGACGGACAACGAAGTGATCCTATAAGGGTTCCGCTTATTCCTCTTGAGGTACGGAATCCTAAAAATCATCAAAATAGGTCAAGCTGTTTAGGATGAGAAGAATTACGAACACACGCACACCGGAAGGTTAGCCATGCAAAATGTTTACGTTCTACATAAAAAAGTAAACTAACTAAAATAAAAATAATACTTATCGGATCAAAATTTGGTAGTCGGCATATAATTTCTGGAATATGTTAAACGTAGAACACGCGCACCTGCGTGTGCGATGCAAAGTGATACGTCCTCTCGCTGGGAAGGCCCGATCGCTACACCCGGGATCGTTTTTGCGCGGTCGATATTATAGTTCACTTTGCCATTTATTTACGAAATGAATTTATTGTTTATTTATCAAATAAATTTTAGATTCTAATAAATGGTTAACTTAAGATTAATATGCAATTTTTAAAATATCAAAAAAGTGTTTTTAAATAATAGAAAAAAATACTTATTTGTCTCGAACTTTTCCAACAATTCTTTCTTTCTTTTCTTTTTTTTTAAAAACGTTGCCCCACACTAGGAATTTCTCCTGTATTGTGGGTGCGTTTACAAACATTTAAATTCACATACACAAACAGCCAGACCCGGAACAACTACTTGTAGGTCATATAAATATTTGTTCCGTGCGGGAATCGAACCCGCGACACGCAGCGCAGCAGTCAATCGCTTAACTAACTGCGCCAACCGTGCCGTCACGTGATTACGTGATCAACATTTTTTTTCTGCTATGTTTTGTATGAATGTTGAAAAAGGTGGTCCCGCCACGTGCAAGTAGACCATATAATGATGTTTATGATATTTTTTAATGTTCAAATTCAAAACTAGTTTCTTGCAATACGATGATCAAACGTCACTCTATCGTCATTTTTTGGAAAACCTGTTGCGAAATTTTGTAATTTTCCAGGAATTCTTAATTAAATTGAAAAAATCCTTTGCAAAAACATGCAAAACAAAGAACTGGACTTTACAAATCACAAATAATTTTGTTTAAATTCTTTTTCCCTTTCCCACAAACAATGAACAAAATTGATCAAAATCAGTCTATTTCGTGCACGGAGCCTTAATAGAAATCAGGTAAATCTGATTTATTAATAAAATCATTGTTTACTGTTTCATCAACTGTCTAACTATCACGGTTCACGAGATACAGCCTGGTGACAGACGTCCCGTTTTACAAAACATGTCTTAAGTTCTCATTACCAAATGAAACAAGGGTTTTGGACCAAGTGGTCGTCAGAATACCTGCAACAACTTCAAGTTCGTAGTAAATAGCTAAACAAAACAGATAACTAGCCGATAAAAGCCAAGTGGGTCTAAATTTAAAACTTGGTGGCAAGAAACTAGATGCTATTACGGAAACTGTATTTCTAGGAATTACTCTAGATTCCAAATTGCAATGGGGTGCCCACATTAGAGCTCTTTCAGGTAGATTAAGTTCAGCTGCATATGCAGTAAGAAAAATAAGGCAGTTGACAGATATAGCCACAGCTAGGTTAGTATACTTTGCTTATTTCCACAGTATTATGTCTTATGGCGTTTGCTGTGGGGATCGCAGCCGACGTGGATTCAATTTTCATTTTACAAAAGAGGGCAATCCGCACGGTCTATAGAATAGGTCCGGTGAGTCCCTTATAATCAAATTCAAAGAAATTGATGTACTAACTCTGCCTTCTCTTTATATCTTAGAAAGTATTTTATACGTTCGCAAAAACTTAGGCCTTTTTAAAATAAGAAGCGATTTCCATAATATAAATACACGTAGTAAACATGAAATTGTGATACCCAAATTTAGATTAACTAAAACAAGCAAGTCATTTCTTATTAACAGTATCCGCTTTTATAACAAGTTGCCAAAGTCTGTTACAGAACTTAGCGATGGAAAATTCAAAACCCACATCAAACGTGTCCTTATCAAAAAAGCATATTATAAGATTATAGACTACGTTGAAGACAAGGAAGTTTGGCATTAATTCCTTCTGCACCAGCTATAAAAATATTTTTTATTTGATTTGATACCCATTGGGTACGAAACCCAAAAAAAAAGAAATAATAGAAAACATGTGTTTTAGAGGCACGTATACGTTATCTTTTTTTATACCAACGACTTCACAACCGATTTCGAATTACAAATCAATGTTGAAAAAGCTTGTTAATTGCAACTTTTTCCAAATGGTTTATTTTAACGTTACAGACGTTCAAAAGTCGTTTTGAGTGCGAAATGGTATGAAAAGTCTATCCTTACAAATTAAAAGGGAACGGGTTTCGTAAACGTCACTGCTGCATGCTTGCTAATAAGATGTCATAGTACAAAAGTCTATTCTTACAAATGAAAAGGGAACGGGGTTCGTAAACGTAACTGCTGCAGGCTTACTAATAAGATGTCATAGTACAAAAGTCTATCCTTACAAATGAAAAGGGAACGGGGTTCGTAAACGTCACTGCTGCAGGCTTACTAATAAGATGTCATAGTACAAAAGTCTATCCTTACAAATGAAAAGGGAACGGGTTTCGTAAACGTCACTGCTGCAGGCTTCTTAATAAGATGTCATAGTACAAAAGTCTATCCTTACAAATGAAAAGGGAACGGGTTTCGTAAACGTCACTGCTGCAGGCTTCTTAATAAGATGTCATAGTACAAAAGTCTATCCTTACAAATGAAAAGGGAACGGGTTTCGTAAACGTCACTGCTGCAGGCTTGCTAATAAGATGTCATAGTACAAAAAAACACGGCAGTTCAACTTCTGTCCTGCTATAAGAGCACGTGGTTAGCCCCCTGCAAATTGCAAAAAAACTTAAGAAAATTTGAATTTCGCGGTCTACCACTGCGGATCCACATCCATGAGGAATCATAAAGTTCATAAACTGGTCACGTTTCAAATTTGAATAGTAAGTAGTCGACGAAGTTAAATTGTTATCGATTTCATTACCTATTCGACTAATATTATGTTCTGTAGTATGGTAATAATTTTTATAAAAGGTGTCATACGACGGTAATCTCACTTTTTGTTCGGGCGTCTGCAGGCTTAGCACTAGAACCCTCTCTACGCGTTTTGTCGACGGAAGAATAGACAAAAATGACGTTTCAGTGTAGACAACAGAAAGTTTTCTACTGTCTGTAGCACGGCGATTACAAAATCAAATGTGGAGAGACTTGTCTTCTCTACCCTAGACAACTGTCTAGAACGTCGAACACGACGTACAAATCTTTCTCCGGTTTTGACAATTTGGGATAGAAAACATTCTTTCGAAATAGTCTACTAATAGAAGGACCTAGACAAGACAAGGATTTGTTAGTTGTTTTTTCGAGTAATTTTAGGCGGTGCTTTGTTGCTTTAACATTGTTGGGTTCAAATCGCCGGTATTATTTAAGTTTTTAGAAAAACTTCAGCGATGATGGGAAGAGAGCTTGCTTTGCTTGTTTAGCCTTTGGTCTCCCGGGAAGTGAGTTCCTGTAGAATTATAGAATAAGCAAGGAGATGGTGCAAATGTTTAAACGAGGAACTCGGCCAGGACCAGTCGCCCAAAACTTCTGTAAATAATAGATTTTTGGTAACTATCAACAATAAAATGAGAAAAACAAAAGATCCTAAAATTTTTACACTATGTTGTCCCTTAACTTTGATCTACTAAATACATTCACAGGGAATATAAAACACTGATCTGAGTATCAACCAAAATCTTCTCATTGAATATTTATCTCACTGACTACATCTCATAGACTCCGTTTTAAATGGAGCAACTAATAATTACATAAAATATCGATACACAACAATAAATAACAATGTAAGTACCTAGTAAAAACATAAAAGCTCCCGTAGAAAGGTGGGGCGCGACCCGCCCGTCTGTGGTAGTCTTAATGGATACTTACCTACTTTTGCGTGATGCCATCAAAATAGTATAGTTATGGCACTCTATTCAAATAATGGCTGTAAATTATACGCAATACACACAAATGAGTTTTAAAACTTGGTAGCTTTAACTTGTATGCGCCACAGCCATAAATCAAAATGTATAACTTTAAATAGACCATTTGCGTTTTGTTATTGAAGAAACATTAATTAAATAGACCATTTGCGTTTTGTTATTGAAGAAACATTAATTAAATATACCATTTGCGTTTTGTTATTGAAGAAACATTAATTAAAAACACTGCTTCATATATTTGTTTGAGAACGACGCAAAAATACGGTAAAATTGGGAAGTAATACACACCACTAGCGAATACTCCGCTGCTATGGACAAGTCACTGTCTACGAAGAAACCAGAGCCTAGGCGTGACCTCGTGCTCGGGAAAAAGAGATTTCGAGAAGTGTAGACAAGCGATTTCTATTCAGGGATCGTACAACCCCGGTTAAGGGTTAAGCCTTTCGAGGGGGTAACCCATTCAATGGGTTACCTTTATCATAGTGTAACCCATTGAAAGGGTTTTATCCTAGAAACCCATTGAAAGGCTTACATGATAACCCATTGAATGGGTTTTATACTTGAAACCCAGTGAAAGGGTTACATGATAACCCATTTCAATGGGTTCTATACCTACTTGAAATCCAGAAACATGAAAAAATCATAATATTATGTTATTTTTATATCCGCCCAGCACACGTAGCATGACCAATTCTATCTCTATACTACCCAGGGACCATTTTGGTTACCATTTTATAAAAACCCTATCGAAAACCCTTTCAATGGAAAGGGTTTTCGATAGGGTTTTTCTAAGCAGTTAACGGCTTAAATTATCCCATTGAAAGGGTTTTCGATAAAAACCTATACCCACACCGTATGGGTTTTTATCGAAAACCCTTTCAATGGGTTACCAAATTTTATTTAAGCCGTTCATAAGGGTTACCCATATCGTATGGGTTTTTGTATAACCGCTTAAAAAACCCTATCGAAAACCCTTTCAATGGGTAACTAAAGTGGTCCCTGGTTTTAATAAATGGTTGTAGAAAATCGAAAGTCACCAAAATGTATTTTCAGCAGGTAAGCAGCGAGCGGCGTGAGGTGGTCTACGAGCGCGTGTCGTTCGGAGACGTGACTCACGCACCGCCCACGCTGCACTTCAAACACAAAGGGAGCGCGGGAGTTCCGCGGGTCAGTATTATTATATGTTTCTTACATTCATTATGTTTCACACATACCATACATTTATTTAACATGTTTCGACGATTTTCTGATGTAAGTACTAAAATAACTCCTAATAAAGGTATAGTAATTTATTTATTTATCACAAAATGTTGTTCTGGAGAGGAAGTGCTTTATCTAAAAACCGGCCAAGTGCGTGTCAGACCATGCACAATGAAGGGTTCCGTAGTTGGGATGAATTTATCCGAAGAACAACTTAACATTAAGTTAACTTAACAGTAAGAAAAACAAGTTTGCTATACATTCCAACTGCAAATGTACGTTTTTTTATGTTATTTTAAAACCATAGACTTCTTATTGGTTTTCCTGTAATCTATAAGTAAAGAACTATTTTCGGTATATAAAAAAAAATAGGCTCATTATTATAAATTATTAATATGTGTTTAGTTGGGTGCATAATTATGTGTAGGTGTATATATATAATATTTATATTATTAGGTTTGTGTATACAGATATAGTAAGTATATTAGTTATTTTTGTTTTATCTATTGCATAAGAATAATGTAGGTAATTATTATGAAATTATTATTATTAGTTATTATTATTAGAAGTATGTTCATTATTATTTAATTATGTTATTATTTATGTATATAAGATATACGCTAACAGACTTAAAATAATAATATATGTACATGTATATAAAAAAGGTGGGGGACAGAATCATAGGGCATCAAAAAATTCGTCCGCATCGCTGTCAACAGGAAAAGTGCCCAAAAGGCTGACAGCATTGCCACGTTGTATGGCGATGCTGATTCTTTGTCCGAAAAACAGACCAGCCCTCTGGTCACGTGAAGAGTCGACCAACCGCTTGGCGATATCTTGAAAAACCAAGCGGGCACTCGGACCCCATGGCCCTAGTGTTTCAACCCCAAACGGCTCGAACATATAGCTCCCAATAAGATTGGAATATTTTCGCCGTTTGAGGTTTTCTGCACCTGCAGCAGCCGCCCCAGCACAGCTTGCCGTGCTAGGAAGATGGGATGGCGCAAGGGTGTCGACACATGTTGCATCCCACACCAAAGGCCGACCTAACTTCCAAGGCAATATGGTCATTCCGTCTGGTCTCTTCCCATCGTCGCGTGCCAAGCCATTGGGTTCTAAAATAGCTGGCACCCCGACGGTGACAAGAGCACGACGGATGATGTCATTAAAGCTGGCGTGCCGTGCTATCCGGCCTGCGCTCTTACTGCAAGAGATTATTATTTTAAGTCGGTTAGTTTTTAGATGATGTAAATAATTTATGTATTTGAAGGCAGAGGGTCCAACATCTTAAATGAAAGTAAGAGATATAGCAGAAGTCAGCCTTTATTTCCACAACTTATTAATTCACTGTAATAATAGTTTAATTGAGACTACAGTATCTAAGCGCTACAACATGTGCACCGGGCCGAGCCTGCAACAAGAATGATCACCTCCTTGCTGCGCGCTCGCTTATATAGAGCGGCTCGAGTAGTGGGGAGAGTGGGGAGGCCTAAGTGACACATTGCAGTGCGTAACTCGGACCGTTGCACGTGTTGTTTACAATGGTGACGCCGACACGGCCATACTGACGTGCAAACGTCCTCGTGCGCGTAGTCTCGTCAAACAGTATCTAAAAAGACAACGATACAACGACTCCACGCACAATGGTCCACATGAAGGACTAAGTGCGGAAACCAAACCCTATAACATAGAACATAGACAACGATACTATTAATGTTCGTTCATCCTGCCTAGCAATCTGGTCCAGTTCATCCCTACAGGGTTTGCTTATAATTCTGGACCGCTCGACATTGAGCCTTCAGGACTTATACTAGCATACTGGTCCGGTTCATCCCTTCAGTTGGCTATTACTTCTGGTCCGCTCGTTATTGAGCCTTCAGGGATTAACAATCTGGTCCGGTTCACCCCTTCAGACTTTGCTACTAATTCTGGACCGCTCGTCATTGAGCCTTCAGAACTTACCTTATATATATTTTTTTTCTCTCTTTTTTTTTCTTATTAATTTTTTTGCTTATATTTTATTGGTCCGGCCATTAACACTGAATGACCCTGCAAAACTATTATCTCCTGGACCAGACATTACCGACTAAATCAAGTCTTTTATTCAAACTAGGCTGAGAATCTGCACTTTTACATGAGACAGTCCCCCAAAAACGCCCACCCGTCACCACTTCCTAGTGCGTTAGCTGGGAAGAAGAAGTGGCGAAACAAACTCCCCAGCAGCACAACTGTCTATTCACATTATAATACTTGAATTTATACAATAAGTACTACTTATATAAGAATTTATATAAGACTACACAGGATCACGTCTTTTGCTAATTATTATGACTGTTTTAGTAATAATAGCATTTCACAGATATTATATCACTAATAATCGACATAGGATTGCTATTCACTGACATTGTATCACTATTAATCGATGTAGGATTGCTATTCACAGACAGACATTATTAATCGATACAGGATTGCTATTCACAGCCATGGTATCACTAATTGCCAAAATTATATTGCTGTTAGGCATGGCATTATTCTCGTGGCTTGTTTCGTGAACAAGGATAACGTCATCATGACTGCCCGCCGTCAAGTCATCGTAATTTTCCATGATATGATATCTACCAGATTTTGTTTGACCACAATTTACTTTACGTAAATTTTTGTCAGAATATTTATAGACTTTATTTCTCCCATTAATATTTAAAAAAAAAAAAACGTGCCGGTTTTTCTTACACGGTACAAAAAAAAAATCTTAATAGCAGAATTTTCATACGATCGCCCGTGATCAGTCATTATTCATTTCGGGACCAAACAAATGAACTTTTAACTGCCTCAAAAATACGAAATTTGTATAACGCTTGTAACCATTCGACTAGTCTAAATTTAAGGTAGTTTTTATCATAGGTTCTATTGTACGAACGACAACCCTTACGTTAAAAACACGTTTATCTTAATCGGGCATGGCGCACTAACGCGACCACCAACATGATAGTCTGTGGTGCCAAGTAATAGTGGTTTCTTTAATTTAGAAAAATTGGATATTAATTTATCCTGTAATATATCCAGTTTTCTTCCGGCAATACACCGTGCATTATTTCAAGCTTGTGGTTTTGTACCATGGTTGGACATTTAATTTGTAATGAGCACGCTACGTTCCTCACATCTATACTTTTAAGGATCACTTGTTCATGAAATTGCTCAACATTAACAAGATTTCAATTACTATGCTCTATGCGGCATTCTGATCCCGAGTCAAATATAACAGGGAAATCTGTACCTCCTATGTGTCACTCCACCAGCTGCTCTGGAGCACAGGTTCACTTGATTGGTGCTGGTGCTCGGTGTGGAGCCTTGGTTCTTTCAGCGCTTGGGGCAGGTGTTGGCCATATATTCGTGCTTACTGCAAACATAGCACGTTACGGCTGGTTTCGGTTGTTCAGTTTTGGGTTGAATATTATCATCACATTGAGATTGAGACAAAACTGAAATGGTCAATCCCGTCACCAATTTTCTGACCAATTTGCTTCTGGAATCTTCTCAATGGGTTGCCATAGACACATACCCGCTTCAGCTGCAGTTTTCTTATTATCAATCTGAAGGTAATGTCCTGGCACCGCTCCTTTTTTTTTAATATCCATACCAACAACCAATTATCCAACCCGAACATATCACGCTTCCTCTATGCAGGCAACCTTGTCCCAAGCCACCAAACTCAAAACTCAAAGCATTTATTTCAATTAAACCATTTACAAATTGTCAAGAAGTCGTCAGTTACAAATATGAAGCTAGTTGCCCATTCCAAATAGTAGGTTCCTATGGAGAAGACCGGGCAAGAAACCCCTCGGACATTCTTTTAAATTAAAACATTGATACAAAGCAGGGTACCACTTGAGAAGGTTGAGGTCCGTATCACCTCGCTAAATCACTCAAGCTCAATCCGATCCAAACCCAGCCACATATTTCATCAACAACAACATATTTCATCTCCGCAATAGAGACTCGCACCGCAAACTTAACACCGTTTGAGGTGGGGTATCCATCGAGCACTAGTCTGATCAAAAGTGGGGTGGTTTGCCTACCATTGTGCGTACCACCGGGCTGGCACTATTTTTTTTTTCTGCAGGTGAATTCACCTGCCCCGTGTTCTGCCCATGCAAAATCAGCGGACACAGCTTTGAATGAAACGTCACGTCGACGACCTTCACTGGTTGCCTAAAACCAACTCCAGTACAAATACTGTATCCACTAGCAGGAATAGTGGCACCAGCAGTTCGCAGAGTGGTGGCAAGCTCTAGCAGAAGAGCCAAAATGGTATCCGACACACGACACCCTTTGCACGACAACATCCTCGTGCCACAAAGGCTGAAAAGCCAAAATAGTTTTTTTTTTTTTTAAGTATGTCGTCCCACTCACTGGCGAGCATTCAAAAGAAAGACTAAAGCTGTGGCGAGACAGTGCTGCATTACTCAAACAATTCGTCCCACTTGCTATAGATTTCCCACCCGGACATGAGTTGCCTCGACCACCCTTTAAGTATTTAAATTGACTTTGAACCCTGGTTGGCTGAAGCAAGGAAAACCTGTTCAGGTGGAGATTCATAGACTACTCCGCCTTGGAGTGTTAATATGGTGCTGTTCCGCAAAAGATGGGACACTTAGTATCATCTCTTGCATGCCCTGTCAGCTGCACGTTACAGGAAACGATGGACGCTAGTGATGGCGCCAAACACGAGTCGAATTCTGGGCTGAGTCCATTTAGATTGCCATCGACACGCTTAAATGAAGAAGAAGAATTTTGGAAACCAGCATGCCCTTGATTGTTGCCCAAGAGATCTTGTCAGGTTGTATCTTGGTAAGATACATAGCGGCACGGCCCTTCAGGGAATCAGTAATCGCCAACATCAAGCCTACACCCTCCAATTTCCTTTTATCAATTTTGGGTGGGAAATTATTTATCAAATAACTTCTCCCGCTCTGGGCGGAGCGGGGGAAGGCGTGTCAGACTTTTACTGACTCAAACCCACCGATATCCCTTTCGAACAACCTCGCAACCCTGGCAGGCATTGGTCCTAACGGACCCCGTCAGTTGGTGCTGACATCTCTTTGAGACACGTGTGGAACACAACGCGCCGTCGACCCGGGCCTGGTCCTTATCGAATGGCGAGCTACCCATAGCTCACCGTCCGCAAGCCCGCGCCTACGGTGGCCGGAAATCGGAACATCACAGAAGGAAGTGACGGCCTCCCATGCACTCTCGCTCCGAACCATGGTCTCTACCAGGGCCGGACGCGAGAGATCGCCGCCACCGATCGCCTCTGTGAGGACACGGCGGTGCTTCGCCCAGGCCGGGCAGACTTTCTCCGTATGCTCCACCGTGTCCTCCGGGCGATCCACACAATGGTGACACCCGGGCATTTCCTCCCGCTTGATTCTGAACAGGAACCTCCCGAAACAACCATGTCCAGTGAGGACCTGCGTCAAGTGGAAGGTGAGGACGCCGTGGCGCCTCTCTAGCCACTCCTTGGCTTATCGCCACAATGGTGGCGTGCCCACTGAGTGCATACCAATTAACAATGTCGAATTCTGGTTTATCAAGATCAAAAGCAACGAGTATAGCTTTGCTTGGAGTAGCTTTACAAGTAGTCATGGCATCCGCAATTTTTTTTTAATATAGCGTCCATGCCAGCAGATTTGGTCTTGTATTAAATTACTGTGGATATAATTAGTGGACGGTGGAATTCATCCCACTTCTGATGAAGGCAGAGGGTCCAACATCTTAAATGAAAGTAAGAGATATAGCAGAAGTCAGCCTTTATTTCCACAACTTATTAATTCACTGTAATAATAGTTTAATTCAGACTACAGTATCTAAGCGCTACAACATGTGCACCGGGCCGAGCCTGCGACAAGAATGATCCCCTTCTTGCTGCGCGCTCGCTTATATAGAGCGGCTCGAGTAGTGGGGAGAGTGGGGAGGCCTAAGTGACACATTGCAGTGCGTAACTCGGACCGTTGCACGTGTTGTTTACAATGGTGACGCCGACATATTCATATTTTTATTTGATTTTCTATATTCCTATTTATTTATATAGATTTCATAATGTTTGGTTTATAAGGAGAATTAATTTTATTTTGCAATAGTTTTGTCATCTAAAAACTCATTTACTGAGTAGTATGACTTGGATTCCAGACCAAGCAGGGCAGACCTCCACCGTATGTTCCACCGTGACCTCCGGGCGATCCACACAGTGGTGACACCCGGGCGTTTCCTCCCGCTTTATCCTGAACAGGAACCTCCCGAAACAACCACGTCCGGTGAGGACCTGCGTCAGGTGGAAGGTGAGGACGCCGTGACGCCTCTCTAGCCACTCCTCAAAGACCCCACTTATCGCCACAACTGTGGCGTGCCCAGCGCTGGGTTGCGACAACCGCACTCTCCATGCCGCCATGACATCCCGCCGGAGCTCTGTCCGCAGTGCTGTGATTTCTCGCGACAGCGGAGTTTGGCCCCGGCGTTTCGCCTCCTCGCGCCACTCCCTGATGGCCATGAGCCTTTGGCCTCCCGGTCCAGCTGCTTCAGCGCCCACCGCGAACCACTCGGGGTCTGTCGGACCGGCGCAGGTCTGGGCGGAGACGTCAAACCGGATGTACCGATGATCGGAATAGGTCTCCACCCCCTCCATGACGCGCCAGTCAATGACACGCGGCGACAGAGCGGGGCTGACGAACGAGATGTTCACCACTGATTCACCCCGCATCCGCGCACACGTGGGGACAGAACCCCGGTTAGGACGACCAGGCCTGTCTCCAGAGCCTAGTCCTCCACCATCCTGCCCCGTGTATCCGTATACCGGGAACCCTAAGCCACGTTCTTGGCATTGAAGTCCCCGAGGCCGAACACAGGGAGGGGATGAAACCCGACGACGACGACTCTCAACTCCGCAAGGGAGTTGTGGAACTCTGCGAGAGTTCGGTTCGGGGACAAGTAAACTCCTACTACGACTATGTCCGCGAACCGTGCTGCCACACAACCCCGTCCCCTCTTGACGGACTCGAGGGACGGGGTACCGGCGGTGGCTGACGAAATTAGGGTCACTGAGCCCGCAGGCGCAGTTGTTGGTATTCGCCTGGAGGAGGCTTAATGGTGCCATTTATTGGCATTCCATATCAGCCTCCTCCCGGGCCCTCTGGGATGGCCCTGCCGCGGTGTTAGTGGCGACGACGGTAGGGGTGGCAGCGGCGGCGGCGGCTGTGGTGGCGGCTGCGGCGGTGACGGCGGTGGCGCAGGCCTCGCTAAGCCCGGTCATCGGCCGGCTCGCCAGCCGCCGCACCTGCATAACAGTGAGGCGTGGCATTGCACGAGCCGGCCTTGTGACCCGGCTGACTACAGCGGAAGCATTCCTCGCTGCGGTCCACCTCCGAGGTGCACTGTACCCCTACGTGGTGACCCACCCGGCAGCGGAAGCACCTCAGAGGTGTGAGTTCCAGCAGTTTCACCTGCGCATCCGTGCACGTGAAACTGGAACCCAGCCAACCCGGGCCTTTGGCCCTCCCCGGCCATTTTTTGGGCCGCCGATACGGGGCAGCTCACCGTAATGGTTTGCATTCCCGTGTTGTCAGGACAGATGGTGCCCGCCCTCACCTGCTCGGCAGAACACCCTCCAGTCCTAGCCACGGCGGCCACAGCGTCTTCCGCCGTCACGCAGTCGTCCAGGCCCAGGATGCGCATGTCAGCGCACTTGGTGGGCCTGAACACTCGGGCCTCCTCAGCATTGAGGGACGCCCTAAAGCTTTCGGCCAGGGCGTCAGCGGTCAGGCCGCTGACCGCACCGGGGATCTCGAGCATCTGGGCCCCAGTTGCCGTGACTTTCATTCTGAAGCCCTCGGCGACGCCGATCTCCTCCAGGTTAACCGCCTTCCACGCCGTGGCGAGCACTTCGCGGTAGGTCACGCCCTTCTTCTCCGCTTCCGGCTGTAATGTGATCACTACAGCTGCGGAGTTCGGGGCGCGGAGCCTAGCCGCGACGCTACGCTTTTTGCGCTTCTGCCGCCTCTCTTTTTTTTGGCCGCCCTTTTTGCCTACCCGCCTTCCTGCTCTCCCCGGCTACCTGCCATTCGGCGTCGGCTGGAGAGGAATTAGGAGGTGGGGGTGGGGGCAACCGTCCCGCCGCCATGGCTGGGGCCCTCGCCTTCTGCGCAGCCGTCCCGCCCTTCTTGGGCTTGGGTGGCGCCGATATTGCCGGTGCGGGTTTGGCCGTGGGCTTGGCCTTGGGTTGGGCCGCGGCAGTCACGGTGGCGGCAAAGGAGACTGGCTTGCTCGCCGCCAGCGGGGGGCGCAGGACAATGCCCTCCAGAACGGGAAACCGATTATGGAAGGCAGCCAGCTCCTGCCGCACCAGGGTCAGAACCCGGCCTTCCGCAGGCACGGGCAGCCCCTGCCCTTGCTGCACCCCCCCATGCGGCACCTCCCGAGGGCCAGCTCCTCGGAGCCGGGCCAGGTCCGCTCGGAGCTCCTCGGAGCTGCGCCAGGTCCGGTTGGAGCTCCTCGTTCTCCTTTCGGAGAAGCTCCATAGTGGCCGTCAAGCGGCTGACCTCCGCTTGCATCTCGGACATTTGGTCCGATGGAGGCCCAGCATTTATTTCAAATAAACTAATTACCCTTTGAGGCCCTATGACTTAACAAACGTCAAAATGCTCAGGCCCCACCCCTTATCTTAATGGCCGACAGATTTATAGCTTCCGTCGGCAATGTAAACAAAAAACATTTCAAGTAGTTTCAAAGAACTTAGAATCCTTTGTTTAAACAGATTTGGCTTTGTGAATAGATTGAGTGTAATAAACAAATAACACAATGGACATAGGAAGGGTGTTGTATTATGAAATTTGATTACAGATAACAGCTGTATTGTTTAGGTCCAATGTTATGGCTATTTCTGATAAAACAACTGTATCAATTTACACTAAATTTTGCAAGTTACATTATGAAAAGAAATATAACAACAGCGTTTCTTTGAGAGTTCTATGTAACATTGTTGTAATAATAAATCACAAAGTTCACGGCACTTGAGGCCGGCCTCATGAATTCTTTGAAAGTTTGAAAATTCACATCCGAGTAACACCGAGTTGTTTCTTATCAAAATTTTTAATAAAATACTACAAGAATTTTTATAGACTGATAGCTACCTATATCTTGTAAAAATATACCACCATAATTAATTAAAAAAAGATTTAATTGTACGGGGGGGCTGATTAATTGATTTATTTATGAATTAATTCAAAAATAAATAAAACATTTTGTTTTTGAATATTAGTGAAAACTACACAAGTAGGAACTATATTTTCATATTAATTTAACACATACTCATTCTTGTGGAAAGAAATAAAGATATTTAACTTCAAAGTTGGACAATTTTCATGCAATATTTGACATTTGATTTTTTTATACTTATCACAAGTATTTATGATATATTTAGTGCAAATATTCTCTAAAACTCTGTATTATGCACTTATTTATGATTATTCATCTATTTGCAGTCGATAAAACACAAAAGTAGTCCATACTCGGACGATAGAACGGATTTTTTTCCTAACTTTTCTTTGTTCAAAAAGTTGAATTTTATGATGCAATTTCGTGCAATTATTATCTGAAACGTTGTATTAACAACATACAAATGATAATGTATCCACTTACCCGTGTTTTTATCACTAAAACTACACTTTTAACCTAAAAACACAACACATCAAAACACAACCACAGAAAACGTAACTGACATTCAATATTTTTTTTAAATGTTGTCATGCTATATTTTACGTTCCAAATCATATTCATATTCATTTATTTGCGTTCCACAAGGTAAAAAAGGTGTTAACAAAAGGCTTACAGCTAAGATCCGTTGTAGACCCTGTCAGGACACAGCAAAATTTATATAGCTAAAATCAAAATATCAAAATATAATTAAAAAAACAAAATAAAATAAAGAAGTCAACATAAAATTAAAAGTAAACAAAATTAAAAAAAAAACAAAATTAAATTAAATAAAAGAAAAATTAAAACAAATTTAAAAATCAAAATTTAAGATAATCAAAATAAAACTATACATGAAAACATCAATTACATTCACATAGAATTAAATAACAATAACATAAATAAGTCTAATATTGGAAAACGGTAGGTATTTGCTTAATAATAATAAGAATCAGTTAATTAAGAAAGGGAATAGGTCACGAACGTCATTTTTTTCAGGAGATGCAAAAAACCTTCAATATCTTAAATATGAATGGTACGTTATGTTTTTTTTTTGTTCTTTATGTTAAATTTGTATAAAATACGTAATTTACAATACTTTTCTTCTTGTTTTGACATTTAATAGTTTACTAAACAATGCTTCAAAAGTAGTTGACTTGTTCCTTTTCTTACTCAACTGGATAAAGTAAGGAAAAATAAAGAATAACTCACTGCTAATCTGTATAACTTTATTCATTATCATTATTTGCGCTAGTATTAGACCAGTTTTCGACAATTTTAACAAAATAGTCCTTATGAGTATGTGGAATGTACTGCAGAGTGCGTCTCAGATCTTCGATCTTTTTGATGTTGATGGGTAGAGGACCAATATACGCCTTTTCTTCTGGTAAAGCTGGAATAACCGATCGGTTCCTTTGTAACTCGAATGTATTAACTCGCCCCATGTTTTGAATGAATGGGCGACATATCACACACCCTTTATGATCTGCAATATACTCAAACTCCATGAAGTGGGACACTAAGAAATGCTGCTTTTGATTCCGTGGAATCTGACGAAATTGTGTTTCAATAGATATGGCATCTCTCTGATAAAACTTCGTTCACCAACCCTTAAAGTCCAATATGTCTTCAGTTTTCACTATTAAAACAGTGAAATTTGAGTGAAAAAAAAACTATCATTTGAGGAAGAAAGGGAATAAGTCAGTGACTTGTTCGGTTTCTTACTTACACGGTAATTTCATGTGCCCTATATTTTTTAAACGAATCGACTGACATATTCCTTTTCTTAACTGATTTATAGGTCTTGCCATAAACAATTGAAATTCATTAAAATCGCCATAAATGAAAAAACCTGACCTGTTCCCTTTCTTAATTAACCGATTCGTTTAGGTAGCATTATATTATTTAGGTAGTTAATATTATTACAAATTATTAAAGAGAGATCATATTTTTAGGCACAAGTTATTAATAATAAGATAAGTTTAACATGTTGTATCACAATTTGAGATGAATTGTGTATTTAGTAGTCATGTTATGTTCCATTAAATATTCTTCTTGATAAAATTACACACATGTTTATATTTAAGAATGTATTTATTACAATTAAAGTCTTTCATTCAAGTATTCATTCACATTATAATAGCTTTTGTTTAATAGAAATATTTTTAATTTATTAATAAAGATGTTGTATTTATTTATATTTCTTATTTCATCCGGTAACTTATTATAAATTTTTATCGACATGACATAGGTACTTGAGGAGTGCATTTTTAATCGGGATGTAGGTATGTTTAATCTATTTTTATGTCTCAAAGTTATTTTAGTTTGTATGTCTTCTCTTTTTGTGTAGAATTTCGGGTATCTACGTACAAATTTACATATTTCAAAGATGTAAAGGCACGGTAGGGTTAAAATTTTATGTTCCTGGAAGTGGGGCTTACAGCTATCCGTTTGTTCAATATTAACTAAAATTCTAATAAGTTTTTTTTGTAGGGTGAATAGTGTGGGTGAGTCTGTACTATTACCCCATAATATGACACCATATTTAAGCCATGCATAGGCATATGCGTAATATGTTACCAATGCAGTATTTATATCTGTAGTTTTTTTGATTTCCCGAAGTGCGTAAGAAAATTTAGATAATTTTGTTTTTAATTTTTGGATATGTGACTTCCAATTTATGTGTGTGTCTATGTCTAGTCCTAATAGGGTGAATTTATCTACTTTTTCCAACTTGTAATCTTTAAAACTGATGTTTATAAGTATAGGTTTTTTTTGTCGTGGGTGAAATGTCATTATTTTTGTCTTGTTATAGTTAATTTCTAGGTTATGATCCATCATCCAATGAGTTGTAGCGTCAAGTATTGAATTTAATTTATCATTAAGGTTGAGATTAGTTTCGCATGAGGCAAGAATGGATATATCATCCGCAAACAAAACACAAGGTTCACTGATATGCTTCGGGAGGTCGTTAATGTAAACTAAGAATAGGAAGCAGCCTATTACAGTACCCTGTGGGATTGAAGCGTTTATTGGTATGCTTTCCGATCGGAACAATTCTATTTCGTTAGTTTTTTGGTTAAAATATTCTAAATCCACTAATTGCTCTCTATGTTGTAAATACGATGTGAACCATTCATGCCATTTACCACGGATCCCTATGCCATAAAGTTTGTTTAATAAGATGTTGAACTGTACTTTATCGTAAGCTTTCGTCATATCCAGCAGTAATCCTATTGCATATTTTTTGGAGTTAATGATATCGAGGGCTTCTTGTATGTATTTATAGATGGCGAGGGTTGTGGATCGGTTTTTTCTGAAGCCATTTTGACAGTTAGTAAGAGAGCGATGGGGCGGTAGTTATTAGGGTCAGTTTTTGCATTTTTCTTATCCAATGCCAATGCCAATGTTCCAATGGCTTTACAAGAGGTTGGGAAAAGCACCTTCCTCGAAAGATTGATTTACCAGTTTATAGAACGGAAGAGTTAAGTCATCTGCACATTGTCTCAGTAATGTAGGTGGAAGTTCATCAACGTCGACTTATTTTTTAAGTTTTTTAATAATGCATTCACCTCGTAAGGATCTGCTGGACTCAGAAAGATCGAATTCTCTGTTGTAGACATTATAGGTGTTTCTTTTGGTTTACTGCCATATGGGCTCGTACTAGTTTTCCCAATGGAAGTAAAGAAATTATTGAAGATGTTAGCTACCTCTTTAGGCTCAGAAGTCATATTATTATTGTTTGTTTGTATAGTTATATTCTGTTTTTCGCGTCTCATTGTTTTGTTTGTCCGTTCATTTATTATACTCCACATTGTTTTAACCCTATTGCTGCTTGCACTCTGTGTGTGTGCCTACACACAAGGTATCTTTTTAACCGTATTAATGTAATTAATGTTGTTGTACTCGTAATTAAGGTTATTAAATTGTTTTTTTTTTAAAGAATACCTGTAAATACAATGCATTATGTCGGTGTTCCAGCCAGGGAAGCGAGACCTGCTGCTCAACAGTTTGTTGGCGGGCAGTAATAACAACAACAACAAGGCCGAGCTGCAGCGGCGCGAGCGTGCGCGCCTTGACGCCGTGGCCGCGTACCGCGCGCTCAAAGCTTCCAAGCTTAAAAACAAATAAACTATTTCTTACAATTTTGGGGCTTTTATTTTTTTTATTTAGGATGGGTTTGCTCTTGACTCTTGACGTCTAGTCTAGGGCAGGTGACAGAGACAAAGTCGACGATCGAGTGAGCTTACCCAGAAGATGCCTGTTTACTCTAACTTTGAAGAGATTAGGGTTGTATGCGTTCGGAAACACAGACGCAGGCAGAGAGTTCCACTCTTTCGCTGTGCGCATTATAAAAGTCATTTGTAAACGCTTAGTCGCAGGCCGCGCTGGCGCGACGCGTCTTGCGTCTGCGATGAGCGGCAAAAATAATAATACGGGTGGAACGGGGGGCGCCATATTGGTGCGACTGGCGTGCGCGTCAGGCGACCGCGAGCAGTGGAGGGAATAGTACGCCGCAGGCCACCACAGAGCTACTGCGGTGAGCGGGGGCGACCTGCGGGGGCGGGAGCAGTAAAGACGCTGCGTCTTGCCGCTGTAGTGTGCCACGTTGAAGCGGCCGTGTAACACGTTTTTATCTATCATCGCGGATAATTCAACAAAAATTAATAAATAGGCAGGACGCGCGAACTCGTACTATTCCCTCCGCTGCTCGCGGTCGCCCGACGCGCACGCCAGTCGCGCCAACATGGCGCCCCCCCCTTCAACCCGTATTATTATTTTTTGCGCTCATCGCAGACGCAAGACGCGTCGCGCCAGCGTGGCCAGCGACTACGAGTTCGCGCCTCCTGCGTATTTATTAAATTTTGTTGAATTATCCGCGATTGTAGATAAAAACTACGTGTCACGCGGCCGCTTCAACGTGGCACACTACAGCGGCAAGACGCAGCGTCTTTACTCCTACCGCCCCCGCAGGTCGCCCCCGCTCACCGCAGTAGCTCTAGCGTGGCCTTAGTGCGAATTGGTGGAATAGCAACAAGGAAGGGATGGTAACATGCAGTGCGTCTAGATGTCCGATAATAGAAAAGGGCCGGTGGAAAGAGGTCGTGGAGTTTTTTGGCACACTCACCGAAGTACAATCTGTAGAAGACCGACAAGCAGGCAACCTTGCGGCGATGGGCCAAGCTGTGAAGATTGGTATCCACCAGTTTTACGTCGCCAATGAACCTCTTAGCTCTGCGTTCCACCGAGTCAAGCGCGGCAAGTTGGTATTTTGCTGAGCCATCCCAAAGGTGGCTACAATACTCCATGCAGGATCGGACCTGCGCTTTGTAAAGGGTCAAAAGCTGTCCAGGCGTAAAGTATCGCTTCACCCTATTTAGGATGCCCAGTTTCTTGGCCGCAGTTTAGGCTTTGTACTCGATGGTGGCGCCGAAGTTGAGACTAGATGTCAGCTCCATGCCTAACAGCTCGAGCCGACCAGTTACAGGAACCGATCTACCCCGAAAAGTAGGAGTTTGGTCGAAACGACTCCTTTTAGCGGTAAAAAGACACGCCTGTGTTTTGGTGGCGTTAAAAGTGCTACTCTCACTGCTTGCAATTTGCTACAGTACAACTCACATCGTAATGTGAACAATAAGATTCTTGATCTCGTCTTATCTAACAGTGTAGTAGCTGTCACTTGCAGCCTGGATCCCCTAGTGAACGAGGACACATCATAAGGCACTCTGCATTTCTGCCGACTTCGTTCAACTTCATCAGCTGCATTCTCGGCCTCGAGTCAAGTTCTTGTATGCTCAGGCGAATTATGACGCCATAATTGAAGAAATTATGGCAATTGATTGGCCATTAGAGCTAAATTGTAGGCCTCTTGAAGAAGCTGTTAAGTTCTTTTATGACACTATTTACTTGCTTCATAATACACTTAATCCATCTAAAACTATCGCTCCAAGGGGTAAGTATCCTCCTTGGTACAAGAGCCCTCTTATTAAAATAAATATAGAAAAGTCAAAATCTCACTCAAAATTTAAAACCTATGGAAATCTTTCGGATCTTTTGTTACCTTACGTCAACGGGCTAAAGACCTGGAGAAGGAAATATTTGATGACTTTATAGCATACATTGAATTAGCCATTTCTAAAAATCCTCGGGCATTTTGGCAATATGTTAAATCTAAACAGCAAACCAACTGTTACCCATCTGTATTAAGTTTCGGTGAAGTGTCGTCTGGTCACGGGGAAGTAATCTGCAATATGTTTGGCGACTATTTCTTTTCGAACTTCCAAGAGCGACGCGACGCAAATGAATTCTTAGCCTCTGCGAGAGTGGATCAGCCTACTGGGGGCCTAAAATGGACGCTTTCGCAGAATCATATTATGATCTGCGTACAATTCATATCCCGCAATTTATCTGTTTGACAGTTGTGTATGGAGTTTCGTAAAATGGTCCACATATTAAGAATTACTATAGTGAAGTCTAATGTTAAATAGCAGCTGTCAAACAGATGAATTGCGGGCTGTATGAATTGCACGCATGATTCTGCCAAAGCGTCCATTTTAGGCTCCCAGGTCTCGTATCGGAAAAAGCTCTATCGATGTGCAGGAGGAGGAGGTTTTTCGCTTGCTAAAGCAAGTGGATATTAATAAATCCGCTGGTCCAGATAATATTTCACCAATTATTATAACCAAATGTGCCAGATGTCTATCCATTCCATTGACATTATTATTCAAACGATCATTTGACACGGGAGTGGTGCCTACAATCTGGAAGTCAGCGTATATAACGCCGATTCATAAAAAAGGCCCGAAGGAGACCGTTGAAAACTATAGACCGATTTCCAAACTCTGCGTGTTCGCAAAAATTATGGAGAAAATCGTACACGTACTCGTACAACTTTATTCTTCACTTAAATTAAGTTTCTCCGAACACCAACATGTATTTTTAAAGGTCGGTCCACCACTTCCAATCTCGTGGTCTGTAGTGACTACCTTTCAGAGCACATGTCCAGGAGGTCTCAGGTCGACGTTATATATACTGACTACAGCAAATGTTTTGATCGAATAGATCATGCGCTTTTATTGCGCAAATTACTAGAGATTGGTGTGAGGGGTAGCTTGTACAGATGGTTTGTATCATATGTTAAAAATAGATGCCAGACTGTAGTCCTCAACGGTTATACCTCGAGAACGATGTACGTCGGGGGTTCCCCAAGGATCCTTATTAGGACCTCTTTTATATACTATACTAGCTTTCGCCCGCGGCTTCGCCCGCGTGGATTGCGAAAAAAAAACAGCTTCTCTATCGGCAGTATTCCCCCAAAACATTATATACCATATCTTAGTTGGAACCAAGGTAAGCGTGGTAAGCAGATAGGAGTGCAGTTTGATTTACAACTTTACGGAGGATAATAATATAGATAGCAAATAAATACCAACTTCGTTTTGTACATGTTCAATATACGTGTCCTCCATTTCATTTGTTTATTTTTTCTACTGTTTTTGTTCTTAAATAATAATTGGTGTATACCAACTGTTGACTTATTCAAGGTACGCAGTAAAATTCTCCCGAAAAGTTATTTACCCGATTATTTCTTATTTTATAAGTTATAACCAAATTATTTACCGTAAACCAATCTTGGACCTGAAGAATAGAATTATTCACGTCGTCAAGGTTTTGTTACCGTCGGTCTATTTTAAAGATCATTGACGTGTCATCTGCAAATAACACCATCTCCGGTTGATTTTGAAGTAATTGGGGTAAGTCGTTAATGTAAACTAAAAAGAGGAATGGACCCAATATCGAACCTTGAGGACCGCCCATTGCTTTTTCAGACCCCAAAGAGTTCTCGCCGTTTACTTGAACTCTAGCCTTTCTATCTTTCAGGTATGATCTAAGTAAATCAAGAGCTGTATTCCTAATCCCATAGTGTTCTAGTTTCAGCAGAAGTGTCTCATGGTTAACGCAATCGAAAGCCTTAGAGAGGTCACAAACAATTCCAATGGCATCTTGTGCTTCATCCCAGGCGTTAGGAATGTTCTTTATTAGGGTGACACCGGCGTCAGTGGTACAACGACCTTTAGTGAAACCGTACTGTTGTTCATGAAAGATGGAATTTTTATTGAAGTGACGTAACATTGGATTGAGCATCAACTTTTCAAACACCTTACTGAGAACTGGCAGAATTGACACGGGCCTATAATATTGTCGGGTTCTTTACTATCTCCGGATTTGAACAAAGGAACTACTTGACTGTGTTTCATGAGATCCGGAAAGACTCTTTGGTCCACACTGGTGTTAAATATGAAAGCTAAATAGCGCGCAATGGTTTCGATGACAGATCTACAGACTTTTACAGACATGCCCCATAGATCTTCTGTTGATTTAATTTAAAGATCTTTAAAAGTTTTTATAACAGCCTGGGGGTTTGTATGCTGAAACCTTAACTCCAAAAAGCATACCTTTACATTATTTCTAAGTAAGGCAGCAGAAAGCGCGGGTAAGGAACTTAAAGTTTCGGTAGTTTTAAGGGGAATGTTAGCAAAAAAGTTTTCAAATTCCTGAGCTATTTCTACCTCTGAAGTGATGGGCCCATGTGAAGTCTCTAAATTAAATTCAGTATTACGCTGTTTTTCCTACCTAATTAATTATTTATTATTTGCCAGGTAGTTTTTAGGGTTCCGTACCCAAAGGGTAAAACGGGAACCCTATTACTAAGGCTCCGCCGTCTGTCTGTCTGTCTGTCTGTCCGTCTGTCCGTCTGTCACCAGGCTGTATCTCATGAACCGTGATAGCTAGACAGTTACAATTTGCACAGATGATGTATTTATGTTGCCGCTATAACAACAAATACAAAAAAATAGAATAAAATAAATATTTAAGGGGGCTCCCATACAACAAACGTGATTTTTTTGCTCGTTTTTGCTCTATATTGATAACGGCAACAGGTAGACGCTTAAAATATTCACAGAATATGTAGATATATATTGGCTTTAAAAATAAATAATTAAATTAAAATAAAACAAATATTTAAGGGGGCTCCCATACAACGAACGTGTTTTTTGCCATTTTTATAGATAAATGGTTAGGAACCCTTCGTGCGCGAGTCCGACTCGCACTTGGCCGGTTTTTATTTTATCATCAGCTAATTTTATTTTATTGCTAATAAAAAGAGGTTTAGCTATTTTGCACACACTTTTAAAAGTTTTAGAATATTTTGCAACATATTGATAAAAGCTTGTATTATTCATAATTATGTTGCTTTAGGCCATAAAGTTCAAAAAGATTTTCCCTGCTTTTACGAATACCTGGAGTCACCCAATCACTAAATACGAACTTTGAGTAAATACTTTTAGTCTTCAGTGGTAAAGTGTCATTAAATAGCGTGTCCGCTCATGGGTCACAAATATTATTAAATTAACTTAGAATTTATTAGATTAACTAATTAATAAAAATTAATCCATAACCGGATGCAGTTGGGCATTTGCAATTTTATGGTACACTTATAATTATACGTATGTTAACGAAGGTATAAACTGGAATAATAAAATAAATAATTAAAAAAATCAAAAACCCGACTGCAAAAAAGACATAGGATAATTTTATTTATTTGTTTCGTCAGCGAGTCTATGCTCAATCTTGTTTCGGTCTTTTTAGTGCATTACTTTTAAATTGTCTTTTCTGCAGTCGGGTTTTTGATTTTTTTAATTATTTATTTTATTTTAGACTTTTTAGTGTCCAGGCACACTCTTATGAACAAAAACTGTGTTACATATATAAGTCGGGCAAAAACAACTACACACATCCCAAGGCTTAAAGGCCTATTAGCCCCACATCTTTCCTACTGAAAACCCCTGAAGAGACTCTGTGATAGACACATTCGAGACGGACCTCTTCGGGTAATCCCACTTCATAAACAACAGCATGCGTATTCCACAGGCAAATCAACAGAATCCGCGTTACACAGTGTTGTCTCCAAGATGGAATGGGCAGTAGACCACAAATTCTCATCACTGGCCACCTCCATTGGTATCGAGGGCGCCTATGACAAAACCATGTTCAACAGTATTAACATGGCTCTAGACAGATACAACATAGACTCGACCCTAAGTGGCTGAATCATCAATATGCACAAACTGAGAGCTGTACAAGTCACTGTAAATGATACTACAAGGGCCATCGTAGCGAAGGGCTTGCCGCAAGGGGGCGTCCTCTCGCCGCTTTTATGGAACCCGGTTGTAGACAGCCTCATCAAAATACTCAATGACAAAGGAAGAAGATGAACATCATCAACAACTGCATGACCCTGCGACAAAGCCCCGAAACTACAATTGTTTGAGAAGCACTACAACATTATACTCATAGAAGAACTGTGTGACTACTCAGGCCCGAAAGAGATGAGAGTATACACCGACGGATGAAAGACCGACTCCGGAATCGGAGTCGGAGCTTTTTCACACGATTTCAACATAAATATATCCAGCCAGCTGGGAATGATCAACACTGTCTACCAGGCGGAATGCGTGGTCATTATACAAGCGGCTTACGCCATAGAAGTCAGGATATTTACGGACATCCGTATACCTCAATCCTTACCCTCAGTACTTCAATCCTTAGGGAAAAAATATATTACCTCGAGACTAACACTAGAATCTCACAGTGCACTGGAACGGGTGACGGTGTGCAACCGTAACACAATGACACTGTCATGGATAAAAGGTCACAGCGGATCACTAGGTAACGACGCAGCTGACGAACTAGCTAGCAGAGCATCCAGCGCGTCAGTCTGTGGACTCGAACCTATCGTAACCATCCCCTTCAACCAACTACGCAGGAGGCTACAGTTCACTCACACACAAGCGGAGAACTGGTTAACCTCGACACCAGGCTGCAGGCAATCCAGGGAAGCTATGCCATTCTTAGATGGCAGGCTAACCAGGCGTTTGCTACGCCTGGACAGGAACGGCCTGTGCCTGGTGGCGGGGACCATCACGGGATACTGCTCACTAAACAAACACTTCCACACAACAGGCATAACGGACAGGCCTTTGTGCAGGGCTTGCATGGAGGCTAAAGAAACCGTTGCGTATGTGCTCTTTGAATGCACAGGCGTCACCCAGATCCTTCACAGATATCCTAAGCAGACCAGGAGACCTAATCAGCTTCTGCAGGGAGGTGGGCTGGTTGGAATGGCCAACTGACGGCCGCCATGGCCCGCACAATGGTCCACATGAAGAATTAAGTGAGGAAACCAAACCCTCTAACATAGAACATAGATATAAGTCAGTAAAATGTAGAGATGATTGATTGCATGCCAAACAAAACAGACAAATGGAAATTACAATTTACGTAAGCGGTTCAATTCTTCAAGAGAATTTCGATCAACACACCCACATTTCAATGAAAAATAAACAATTTTTTTTTTTGTTTCGTTTTAAATATGATTGGGCTACGGAATATTTATAATTATTCTAAACTTCATTATGATACGAGTAGAACGAGGTCCGACACAAACGGTCCATTTTTACGCTATCAAAAACTTTTTAAACGAATTTATTATTCCTATTTAAATTTAAACAATAATAATAATAATTTATTAATAATCGAGTACATCATACATATCTATTTTAACGGTGATCCCCAAACTAGACGTGAGTCTGTATCTTGGGAATCAGAGTTGTACATTTTCGTTTTATCCAAAAAGATCGTACACGGTTAATAATAACAAAATCAAAATAAAAGTTAAGTTAATGAATTAAAGTTAATTAGACAAGAAAAATATTGTTAAAAGTGAATAAAAAGTAAAGATAAAAAATATAATAATTTTGGCAATAATACTCTTACGAACAAGTTTCAACTTAAATGTGTGAGTGTGTTGTGTCTGTGTGTGTGTTTGTGGTGTGTGTGTGTCAGTGTGGCTCTGAGTGAGATTAGGAGTACTGTCAGTTTGTGGAGTCTTACTTACTTCTTATTTATTTATTTATTTAGGTTAGCCAACAATTGTTTACACAATACATTAACAATATTTTACATAATAAATACATTTATAAGCGCAACAATCACTTACAGGCTAACACAACATGCACCATTTTATGGTTTTACATACAAAGCCAAAAAGGTGGTAGCTATTTGTGGATAATCCTTTCTGTTTCGTCGTAGGAGAGTGTGAGGAGCCAGTTCTTTAAGATCTTCTTACACAGGGATATTTTGAGGTCTATTATGTTGCAGTTCTTAACAGCTTCGTTATATATGCGCGGATGTAGGTAGTTTGCAGAACGTCTTGCCATAAGAGAGTTTGCTTGGGGAATGGGAATCCTAAATGTACGTTTTGAGATTATCTCTGTGTAGTCTGGTCTTGATTTTAATGTTCTGTGTGTTTGAAGTACTGCATTGAGGATGAAAAGCTGTCGGACACGGAGGACCGGGAAATCCCTATAGAGATTATCAGTCGGATACATTAAAGGTTTCTTGAGCATTACTTTAATGACGGCTCTTTGTGCTCTTTCGGCTTCCATAAATGCGGTCTTACCTGCGCCACCCCAGACAGAGATACCATATTGGAGGACGGACTGACATAGACCAAAGTAAACAGTACGCAGTATAGCAGTAGGTGTGCAGTCACGTAGTTTTTTTATAATGTAGATAAGTTTCCTGACTCTGCCAGATAGTGCGTGTATTTGTGGTTTGAAAGATAAGTTCTCGTCTAAAGCAATTCCCAAGTATTTCATAGATTGTATACGCTCAATTACATTGCACGAAGAGCCCGCAGTTCGAGGGTTAGGGTTATGGGAGCAAGTATGAAGTGTGAGAGTTAGATGTTGGGGGGGTCTTGATCTCTTGGTTTTGTAGAAAGTAATAATTTTTGTCTTTTTAACGTTTAAGGTCAGTAAGTTCCTATCAAGAACTTTAGCTATTGTGAGTAGTCCCTCTTCGGCAAAGCTGTATGGTGTACCTGGTCCCAATTCTTACCATGAAAAATGACCGCTGTATCGTCTGCATAGGCTATTATTTCAGCGCTGGTAAGCGAAATGTTCAATATATCATTCATATAAAGTAAAAAAAGCGTCGGACCAAGTGTACTACCTTGCGGGATTCCGTAGTTGATAGGAAGTATGCTGCTAGTGACATCACCGAGCTTGACAAATTGCATTCTATTGGACAGGTAGCTTTTGAGCCAATATTGGGGAGTACCGCGTACACCTGCTGCTTCCAGCTTCCTTAGAAGAAGATCCATTGAAATAGTGTCGAAAGCTTTAGCCAGGTCTAAGAAAACGCACATAGTGTGTTCTCCTTTATCGATAGTTGACGACACAGTGTTTGTTAGAAGCCTGGCTGCATCTTCAGTTGACCTACCCCTTCTAAAGCCAAACTGCCTATTGGAAATCATGTTGTGTTTTTCGAAAAAAATTGTAAGTCGTTTGTTTACAACTTTTTCGAGCAGCTTAGATAGTATAGGCAATAAGGCGATAGGTCGATAGTTATCAGGTACATCTGTTGCACCACTTTTGTGGATTGGGCTGACAGCTGCAACTTTCCATTTGTCCGGGAATATTCCAGATTCTAAGCTAAGGTTAAATATAAGAGTTAGCGGATGAATAATAGCTGTTTTGATTTTTTTTATTAGTCTTACATTAAGATTATCGGGCCCGGGTGCGCTGTCATTGTTGAGTTGGGTTATTAGGCTTTCTATTTCAGTTTCGTCTGTAGGGTGTAAGAAAAATGTATGTGTACAGGTTATATTTGGGGTATATTTATTGGCAAGAGAAGCTTGTGTTTCCGAGAGTCTTGATAGAATTAAGTCGGATAGTTTTTTTCCCAATGAGGTGAAGTAAGTATTGCATTTGTTAAGTGACTCTGTTGGGTTCTTATTAGTAAGTAATTTATAAGAGTCATTTGACGGCTTATTGTTGTCGCTGTATATGGATTTTAACGTCTTCCAAAGTTTTTTTGCGTCAGCTTGGCTATTTTCAATTAGGTTACTGTGGTAGTTGGTTTTTAACTTATGTAGTAGGCTGTTGCAAAAGTTCCTATATCGGGTGTAAATTAATCGTTTCATTTGATCATCTGGGAGCGCACGTGAGGTTAGATGCAATTTGTCGCGGTGGCGCATGCATCATATTAAGCCTGGGGTAATCCAGGGCTTGATGTTATAAATACTTTTGCCTACTTTGACTTTGTGTGAGTGTTTTTTTAGTGATGTCGTGATGATTTCCATAAAAATATTAACGGCAGAGTTGGTGCAGTGTTGGTTCAAGACTTCAGTCCATGCAATACTATTTAACTCGGCAACAACGGCTTCCTCGTCTATTTTAATTTTCCATTTCGGTCTGATGGAGCTGGATTGATTATTGTTTAGGCAGGTAGCGGCCATCGCAATGTCATGATCAGTGACAGAGCATTTAGAAACTGCTCCCATAGATTTATTTCTAGATTTTATAAATATATGGTCCAGACAAGTATTGTTTCTCGTTGGCCTGGTTATTGCTGGAAGAAGACCGTGTGTGGCCATCATCCGTAGATAGTCCGCATTTTTGTTGTTAATTTCATTGCATATGTCGATATTCATATCTCCTGTTACAAATATTTTGTCATAACTATTTAACTGGTTCAGTGCGGCATCTAAGGACGTGGTAAAGTTGTCTGAATTAGTATAGGATGGGGATCGATAGATGCCTAGAATAGCAATATCGCTGTTTATTTTGATTAAGAGACTATCTGCGTCTGCGATTGATGGTTCACTGACGGTAAAATTCCAAGAATTTTTTGTATAAACGACTACACCACCGTTTTTGTTTGACTGTGAGTGTGTCCTAGAGCCTGTGTAGCCTGGTAATAGTTTCAGCAACAACCCGTCGCTCAGCCAACACTCGGTTAAGACGATGACATCGAAATCGCAATCGAGACGTTGTAGAACCGAGTAAAAGTTATCAAAGTTGCGTTGGTAACTCCTAATATTAAATGTTAGTATTTTAAAGTTGTAGTCAGTATGTAGTAGCTGTTTCCTGCAGCTTTCTATCGGGTCGCAAGAGTGACATTCAATTTCGAGACATTCATCAATATCGTGGATTATGTTAAATAAAGCCATCTATATAGGTACAAAAAACTGATACTGTAATAAAAATCGTTTTATGGAATGTCACTGATTGATTACCGGAGATTGCTGGCAGGAGAATAGTAGGTATGTGCATGAGTGTGCGTGAGTATGGGTGTGTGTTTATTTTTAGTGTGATTTTCGAAAAAGGCATAATGTGGTCGAATGAAAGTATGATTGTGTTGTTATGAATTAATTGTGAGTAAAGAGCTCGTGTTAACGTAACGAGAGTATTTAAACCAATTAAAAATAAAGTAACAGTCAATGAATGCTTAGTTAAGGAAATAATATCATAACAATAAATCGTTAGGTAAGAGAAATCGAAATAAGATTTGTACTGATCTGTAGACATTTTAGACGCTGAAGTCCCGATGCAGCAGACCTTTTGGTGAGCGTTAACAGGAAGTAGCAGGGGTCGGCAAAACATCCATCGGGATGTCTGATGGAGGCGCAAATTCAAAGAGGCGATGTAAATCATTTGTATTTTTGATGTGGATAGACGGGTTCCCTTCTTGTTTGCGGATAAGGATTGATCCGTTTTTAATCCACGTAAATTTGAAGCCATGCTCCTTTGCTGAAAGTTTCGCAGTACGAAATAACTGCCGGTTTTCTCGAGTAAGCCGAACACAAACCGAAACATATCACTTATATATATTTTTGTAATCCCCTTTTAATTTCCTTTATTTTGATACCCTACTCGATAAGTTTGGTTAAACAATTTTTATGAATGTATTATACTATTTCGCGCAAAAAATCAGCCATTTTTTTTTTTTTTTTTAACACCTATCTAAGGACACTTGGGTTTTTAAGATGAATATAACGATACCATATCTGTCGAAATCCATACAGCAGATTGGAAGATACGAGGTAATAAAGAAATTTACAAACAAACAAACAAATATACATACAAGATACGCGCGAAAAACATAACCCTTCCTTGGCAGTCGGGTAAAAAAGGCTTTCAAAATAATTAAGAGTCGTCTTTGAAGATTTTTTTGAAGTATTAAATTATGTTTAATTATGTTTTGAGTTCCATCACCTTATGCACAAAAACTTGAAAATATCATACTGTTTTTGTTTTGAAAAAAATATTTACGGTTTAAGAGATACACTGCTTTAAAAACCACATTTTTGACCATTTTTAGAAATCTTCACCTTAAAGAGTAGTTAAAAAAAAAAACCGGTTAAGAGCGAGTCGGACTCGCGCACCGAGGGTTCCTTACGTATATATATGATGTTGATGATTTCTGAAAAACTGTGCTATTTAGAGACATCGTTTTATTTTTCCTGTAATCTTTACATAAACTTCTATCACATAGAATAATTTCAGATTTTTATCTATGCAAACTTGCAAAGTTCGGACATAAGCGGGGAATGGTATTTTTTTTACATTTTTCATCAAAAGTCGGAAACAATGCTGCCTAAAAAAGAAAAAAAAAATGTTTGAGAATATGCAAATAGTGTTCTTTCATATGATACCCCACATGCCCTAGTAGCCCCACTTCAAATATTTAAGACCCTTTTTCAGTCTCTTTTACAAAAAAGAGATTTTTTTTAAAATTTATTTCTTGTTTGCAAAATAGTCGGGCGAACGTCATCTAAAACTATTCTTCAAGTTGATAGCATTAGTAGTTCTTGAGATATCCAGGTGTGACAGACAGACAGACTTAATCTCACCATAAGGGTTCCTTTTTACCATTTTGGTACGGAACCCTAAAAACAAAAAATGTCACACTTTATGATTTACTTAGGTTAGTATTCGTGCCAAGTTTCAGGTTTATTAACTCAAGGAATAAGATTTATTCCCCTTTTTCAACCCTTAAACGTTGAATTTCGAAAAATCCTTTCTTAGCGGATACCTGCGTCTAGTTTCCAACGATAAGCCGAAATATTAGTGATTTTAACTTAAAAAGAACTTTCATTAAAAATTAAATTTTATCCCTTTTTTCACCTCTTAAGGGTTGAGATTCTAACAACACCGTTGCATTAGCTTCCAACCATAACCCTAGATAATATATTTAGTGTTTTTTACTTCGAAAATTAAGGACCGGATACACAACTTAATCCCCCTTTTTAACCCTTCGGGGGTGGAATTATCAAAAACGCTGAGACACGTATAAATTAATTTTCAATTGTCAGCCTATACACCAAATTTGAAGATCCTAATCGAAAATCCTTTCTTAGTGGATACCTACTCTTCACGAAGAACACACCCTCCAAATTTCATGTCTCTAGGACCAGCGGTTTAGGCTGTGCGTTGATATATCAGTCAGTCAGTCGTCAGTCAGGACTTTGAATTTTATATTTATAGAAGATAGATTGTCACTTAAAATGTGTCTCTTTTTCACGCTAATACACTAAAACTAGGTCACTGTTTATGCAAACGTTAATTTATTTTACTTATAATGTGAAATGCGTGTGTGTGTGTTGTGTGTGTGTGTATGTGTGTGTGTACTTGTGTGTGTGTGTGTGTGTGATGTGTGTGTGTGTGTGTGTGTGTGTGTTTTGCTTGTAATGTGAACACGTCTATACTTTGAATGCTACGAGTACGAACGTAAATCAGTCACTGCAAGTGGTCTTCCTGCTCACAAAATTATTCTTAAAGTCGGTGTTCCAATAATGCTTCTGAGGAACTTTACGCACCCAAAATTCTGCAACAAAAAAATACAACAAAATGTAATTGCTTGACAAAAATGGCGAAGATCCATAAAAACAATAATGGTATCTACCGCTCTTTAACCCCTTTAGTGGCTGAATTTTGATTTTTATTAAGTAGTAAGAATGTGCTAAAAATGGTCTGACTGTTTCGCATAATTATACTGTAACCATATTCTTTTCTTTTTGATGTTTGCCACCGCTCACGAATATTCGTAAATATTGCTGTAAGTCAATAATTATTGCCGTAGGTACTACTTTATTGTTAAGTGACGTACCTACTGCTAGATATATAATTAGCGAATCTATTATTTTAGGAAGGAAGGAATTTTATTTAAGCTGAGATTCTTACTGAATGTGGCTCAGGTGAAACGGTTTTTATACCGCGTATACCAATAATTATCTATCCCCAATAAATTCCCGTTCCAGTTCAACTGCACACCTACAGTTCCGGTAGCCATTTGCTTCGCGATGACACTAAACAAGTCCCAGGGTCACACCTTTAAGGGTGTCGACTTAAGGTCTGATTATTTTTCCCACGGCCAACTGTATGTTGTTTCCTCGCGGGTCAATAATTCAGAGAATCTTTTCATACTATCTCAAAACGGGAAAACAGTAAGTGTATCAAAAAATTTGAAAGTAGAGTAGAAGTAGGCTTATTCGCCCAAAATATAGACGGTAACCTTTTGTTATCGCAAATATTGAAATAGAGGCGGGCAGTTTATCATTAGTGAACTTATAAATAGAGGCGGGCAGTTTATCATTAGTGAACTTATAAATAGAGGCGGGCAGTTTATCATTAGTGAACTTATAAATAGAGGCGGGCAGTTTATCATTAGTGAACTTATAAATAGAGGCGGGCAGTTTATCATTAGTGAACTTATAAATAGAGGCGGGCAGTTTATCATTTGTGAATTTATAAATAGAGGGGGGCAGTTTAATATTTGTGAACTTATAAAACATTACAACTGTATTAACTGTCAGCTAATAACATTTAAATTTCTAAGTGGTGCAAGATAAAATAAAATTCCACGCGGGCGAAGTCGCGGGCAACAGCTAGTTTAAAATATTAATTGGATTTTGACTTCACCAGCTCGTCGGGGGACGAGTACGAGTGTGAGTAGTATCACGAATCGAGCAGGTAAAGAAGCTGGGGCCATATCGCTCATATTATCGAGTCGTTTTATATTCAAAACGTGCGCTAACAAATGCATGCAGTCAGCTGCGCGCGCACGCGTACGTGACTTAAACATTTTACAACACATCAGCGTGTTTTGTTGTTATGTTAGGCGCGCGTCCGACACGATCATGTGCTTACACTGTTATTGCGAGCATGCGCGCCGACGCCGACGCGATCATGTTCTTACACTGTTATTGCGAGCATGCGCGCCGACGCCGACGCCGCACGTCGGTCCTTTTTGGTAATCTATGCGTGCAATAGGCTTAAACATAAGGCAATACGAATGGATTATATCCAATTTTAATAAATACCTACTTAGATAACCAGGCAAATCAAAACACTAATTGTCTAAGCAGATCGTGTGATTAGGAACGAGCAAATAAGTATACAAGTTACAAATCACGTGTCTGAGCGCACTTCGTGTGTCTGGCAGTCAGCAACGAATTTTCTAGGCAGCTATAGCTATACCCTAACGGCCGAACCCAATAACCTATCTATCACCAGTTTTGGCATACTGGAGATAGAAAAATCTATCTATCGATGGTTTTAACGTCCCAACAATCTATGAGACATTATGGAATCTTACCGGCCCACGCTATCTACTGATGGGAGGGTGTATCGCCTACAACGGATAGCTATTTGTATGAAAATGCCAAAGTATGCGTCCCAATATACGATTTGTTTGACAGGACAGTACTAAAGATGACAGATTGGTCTATTCCCCGAATTGCAGGGATAAACATAAAGTAGCCAGGCTAAAATGAACTTTTTAGTACATGCAATAATTATCACCCACCAAAAACATTTCATGTAAACAAAAATGTGTGTTACTTTTTTTGTTTTTCTTTTATGTATTGTTATAAAATATAAAAATGTATGGCTTCGCCGTTTCGCTACCGTCGTGGAGGTGATGCGAATATTTAGTTTCTGAAGTAAGTAACGAAACAGCCAAGCCATAAATTTTTACTGATATGTAGAATTTGTGAAGTTAGGGTCGGTAGAGTTAGGCCGTGTAGATTCAGAAGCTTGGCTCTACATGAGATCTGATATCTTTTTCACAGGGCAAACCTTATGTGGTCGTCTTGGCAACATTTTACATAAAAAAAAAGAAGAAAGTTTATTAACATAGGTATTAATTATGTAAATTACATTGTTATGTTTGGAGTCACCTTTTAAGCAAAGATTTGTTTGTATTAGGTGGTTCCGCTCTTCCAGTTTACATTGACTATACATGTGTGTGAGAATAAACAATAGATAAATTTGAAAGCGTGCCAAAGGTTTTTAACAATACATAATAGAAAAACAAAAAAAGTAACACACATTTTTGTTTACATGAAATGATTTTGGTGGGATTTCAGTTCTTTTTGTAAGTTGACGTCGTCGTCAAAGGGCGTAAATAACTGTCACACTCACTGATACACTGACACACTGATGATCATCAAAATGTTTGGCTACTTCCTGAAGTGCTAGAAAGCTGAAATTTGGTATGTAATCTAAGTTTAGTATAAAACCAACAAAAAAAATCATAAACTTATAACTTTCGCCCCCCATCCCCTAAAATGGGGGGGTGGAAGTTTGTATGTAAGTACCAAATTTCGGCTTTCTAGCACTTCAGGAAGTACCCTAACATCTTGAAGTCTCATACAAACTTCCACCCCCCCATTTTAGGGGATGGGGGGCGAAAGTTATAAGTTTATGAATTTTTTTGATGGTTTTATACTAAACTTAGATTACATACCAAATTTCAGCTTTCTAGCACTTTAGGAAGTAGCCAAACATTTTGATGATCATCAGTGTGTCAGTGTATCAGTGAGTGTGTCAGTGACGAAATCGGTGTATTTTAGATATCAATAAAATCTAAAGTATTAGAGCTATTCAATTGAGGGTCAATCTCCAAAACGGGCGTATTCGTGGGATCGCTCTGGTGCTTTTCAGATATTGATATTTAATGGTAATTATGTATCTCATTAAAAAGAATGATATTCAAATAGTACATTTTTACTATTGGCCTTCAATTTACTCAAACAGTTATGGAAATATTTAAGTTCAACAAATTTCGCGACTAGAGCAATCATTATTGGTACCAGAGCGATCATAAATGGAGAAATCAGTGAAAGAAAAAAAATAATATTGATAAAATATTATTTATTTAGCCGTTTTCAGTCATATTCAGTGTACGTGTAACAAGACTATATGTAAGAGAAATGTATTATTTTAGAAAAAGGTCAAGGCATATTATCAGTCATACATATAAAAAATACGGAATATTTAATACAAAATAATTGCTAAAATAACAAAATAACATAATTATAAAAATCAACTTTTGGCTTAGTTTCATTTATTTGGACTTAGTTAAATCACTTCTAGGTAAATGAGATAAAATTAATGCTAGGATATATACTTGTAAATCTGTAGCCTTGTTTACATGACATTAGATCGTACTAGTCTAATCTGTGGTCATTGTTATATAGCCAACTCTTTCTTTATGTGCTAGCTCGCTCTTCTCTTCCCCTTTTTGCACGTCTGCCATTGCATAGTTCGCATGTGTCGCTCTTTTATTTTTACTTTTATTAAATCAACCACTGTTATTTTATCAAAACCTCGTTTAATTTAACAGGTTATGGGCCCAGACATGCTTTAACATAAAAGTCCGCGAGTTTGTTTCCGTAAATTCAGTGATTGATAAGTAATTTAGTAAAAAAATCTCAAACGTATCTGACGCCGCGTGTGAAAAAATCTTTCAATTGTTTTTTCTTTAAAGTTGAAAAATGTCTTCGAATAACCATATGACTCTTATCGAGAAATTGACCGGCAGAAATAACTTTGCGAGCTGGAGGTTTGCCGTACAAACATACCTCGAACACGAAGAACTCTGGGAATGCGTGGCGGGCGCCGGCACCGTAGATCCAAAGAAGGATTTAAAAACAAAAATCTAAAATCATCCTTTTAGTGGATCCGATAAACTATATCCACGTGCAGGATGCCAAAACCGCTAAAGAGGTCTGGGGCAACCTCTGCAAGGCGTTTGACGATTCAGGACTTATGCGTCGAGTTGGGTTGTTAAGAGACCTGATAACAATTACACTAGAAAGTACCCAAAGCATAGAGGACTATGTTAATAAGATAATGACAACAGCACTCAAGCTCCGCAACATAGGGTTTCAGGTTGATGACGAGTGGTTGGGTACATTATTACTCGCCGGGCTCCCGCATCAATACAAACCCATGATTATGGCTATTGAAAGCTCCGGTGTCAAAATAACAGCTGATTTGGTTAAAACAAAACTGTTACAGGAAGTCAAGATCTCCGATTACTCTGATACTAGTGTACTGTTTGCTAACCAAGCAAAGAATAATCAACCTATCAAACCATCCAATAAAAAAGGACCGAGATGTTACACGTGCAATAAATACGGGCACGTCAGTAAAAACTGTAAAGTGAAGACTAAGAAACAAAGTGATAACTCTTATGTAGCCGTTTTTTCAGCGACAAGTAGCAACAACTCCGGGTGGTTCATTGACTCGGGTGCCTCAATGCACATGACAATGAATCAGGACTGGATATATGATGAGTTTCCACCATCAGTCAAAACAATAAGAGTTGCTAACAATAAAGAATTACATGTCAAGAGCTGTGGTAAGGTGAACATAAATGTTATACAGAAAGATGGCTCCGCAAGCACCGTACAGGTAAAAGATGTACTTTTTGTACCCGAGTTAGCCGCTAGTCTTCTCTCCGTCAGTCAGATGATTAAGAATAAATGTAACATAAAGTTTGACAGTAAAGGTTGCAGTATATTCAACAAATATAAGGTAGAAGTAGCTATAGCAAAACTTGTTGATAATATGTACAAGTTGAATATTGCCTCCGTTCAGGCGTTTATATCTGAAAGTACTAATAATGATTTTTATCTATGGCACCAAAGGATGGGTCATCTCAACTTTGCTGATCTGAAGAAGCTGGAAGACAATACTGAGGGTGTGAAAATATCTCCGAGCAACAAGATGACCTGCATCTCATGCATCAAAGGAAAACAGGCCAGGTTTCCGTTTAAAAGTGAAGGTTCCCGAGCAACTCAACTGCTAGAACTGGTACACTCCGATGTCTGTGGGCCTATGGAGGTGAAGTCACTTGGAGGTGCAAGGTATTTTCTCACATTTACCGATGATTACGCAAGAAAAGTATGTGTATTCATATTAAAATCAAAGTCTGAATGCCTAGATAAATTCAAAGAGTACAAAAGGCTTGTAGAAAATCAGCTTGATAGAAAAATTAAAACTCTAAGAACCGATAATGGCACTGAATATGCCAATAAGAATTTTGCTGAATATTTAAAGTCTTCTGGAGTTATACATCAAACATCAAACCCTTATACACTTCAACAGAATGGTCTATCAGAGCGTATGAATAGGACTTTAGTTGAAAAAGCTAGAAGTATGCTACTTACAGAAACATCTGTGGGCTGAAGCTATCATGACTGCAGCATACATAGTCAACCGTTCACCGACACGAGCCCTAGACAACAAAACACCTGAAGAAATGTGGAGTGGCAGTAAATCTGACATAAGTCACATGAGAGTGTTTGGTTGTGAGGTAATGATGAAAATACCTAAGGAGAAGCTTAAAAAGTGGGACTCCAAATCAAGTAAGATGATTTTAATAGAGGTTGTATACCTACATGACAGTGATTCAAGATTCGAGTAAGACTGTTTAGAATATGTCACTTAGAACTGTGCCGTCAAGGAGAAAAAGTCGTTGTTCAATATAATAATTGTGGTGTTAATAAATGTGTTCGATCCAAATAGCTTCTTGATTTCAATAGGTTATGGGCCCAGCCCCAGGCTCCAAAAACGCCTAGAAGCTAGAACACAATACATTCGAGTAGGTATCTTAAAAAGGTGACAGTTGTAAAATTCTCGTCATGGCAGAAGAACATTCAGGTTCAATTTGTGGGATAAGAAAATTGAATGGTGCTGAAAACTTCGCTAATTGGAAATTTGTGGTGAGGAATTACTTAGAGTCCAAAAACTGGTTCAAGGTAATTGAAGCTACAGAGATAACAGCTGAATTGAAAGATACTGACAGGAAGGCACGAACGACGTTATGTCTGCTACTTGAGCCTGCATGTTTCGCACATGTGTATAGTGCGAAGACAGCACGTGAAGTTTGGGTGAGTCTCTGCGAGGCTTACGAAGACAAGGGTTGGGGCAGACGAATCAGATTGCAACGAGAGTTATGGCAATGCCGACTGGAAAATTGTGAAACCATGGAAACATATATTTCCAAAATAATTTGTTTGGCGCAACAACTTGCAGACATTGATGCAAACATTTCTGACGAGTGGATAATTTCTATATTATTAAGCGGTTTATCGTCAGATTACAACCCATTTATAATGGCGATAGACAATGGCGGAAAAGAAATTAAACTTGAGCAGTTAAAATCAAAGTTGATGCAAGAAGCAAGTCGACAGATTGAAAATGGTCAGAATAGAGAGCAAGCCCTAGTTACAACGGCGCAAAATAAAAAGAAAAAGGCAATGATTTTCAAGTGCTTCAAATGTCATAAAGAAGGTCATAAAGCATCTGAATGCAAAGTCATTAAGAGAGCGAATCCATGCTTGAGTATGGCGAACACGGTGAAAAAGGACCGATGGTACTTGGACAGTGGGTGCTCGAACCACATGACGAACGATGCCGGAAAATTGTTAAATTACAAAAGGCAACAGAATGATTTAAAGATAAAAGTTGCAAGCGGGGAAGAAATGAAAGTTATAGGAAGAGGGAATGCCACCCCGAAAGTCAATAATACCACTGAACTCCTATTAACGAATGTTTATCATGTTCCCGGACTTTCTATGAATTTAATTTCAGTAAGCGATCTTGTAAAGAAGGAGTTCGCTGTAGAATTTGACAAAAAAGGTTGCTCTATTAAAAATAAAACTAATCAAATAGTAGCAAAGTGCAAAGAGGTTGATGGAATTTTCGAGTTAATTGAAAAAGAAAATTGTGTTGTCAACTTGATTTTGTCAAATGACATTTTGTCAAATATTTGGCATAGAAGATTAGCACATTTGGGACAAAACTATATGAATTCATTGAAAAATATGGTGACTGGATTGAATTTTAAATCAAGTGATAAAATTGAACCATGTGTTCCGTGCATAAATGGAAAAACTTGTAAGAGCTCTATCAAAAATCAAGTTACACGAGCGAAAGAGGTTTTGGAAATTGTACATAGTGATTTATGCGGACCGATGGAAGAACCATCATTCAGTGGATCTCGATATATGCTGTTGTTTATCGACGATTATACGCGTAAGACGCATGTTTACTTCTTGAGAAATAAGAGTCAAGTGCTCGATAAATTTCGTGAATATAAGGCGGAAGTAGAGAAGCAGACAGGAAAGTCGATAAAGTGTCTCAGATCTGACAACGGTAAAGAATTCTGTAACCAAGCCATCGATAAGATTTTAAGATCAGCTGGTATAAAGCACCAGAAGACGGTTCCTTATACACCTGAGCAAAATGGTGTGGCTGAGAGGGCGAACAGAACTATCATAGAAAAAGCAAGAACTTTGCTTTGTGAGGCCAAACTTAGTAAAAAGTATTAGGCTGAAGCGGTATGTAATGTACAGTGGTATATTTAAAAAATAGAAGCCCAACTAAGGCTGTTATGAATAAAGTACCTGAAGAACTTTGGTCAGATAAGAAAATTGACTTGAGTCATTTGAAAATTTTTGGTTGTCAAGCATATGCATTGAAACCTAAACAGAAACGGCAAAAGCTTGATATGAAGACTGAAGAAATGATTTTCATCGGCTATATTGAAATTACTAAAGGTTATCGACTGATGAGTCCAAAAACGGGTCAGATAACATTTTCAAGAAATGTTATATTCTTGGAAAATGTTTTTCCTGGAGATGGTACCGACATGAAGAAGAACACAGTCGTTCCTATTGATATAGAGGAGGAACGGATAGAACCTGTGGTTGAAAATGGTGCGTCTAATAATAATATGCAAGATGAAGAAGAGTTTCATGAAGCGGAGTGTATTGACACTGAGGAGGCTGCGACGCCTGATGAAACGGTTGCTACCACGAGCAGAACAGCAGAACCAGAACGAAGATACAATTTTCGTGAGCGCAAGCTTGTTATTTATAATGCTATCGCGCAAATTGATGGCGATCCAATTACAATTGAAGAAGCATTGGCAAGGCCTGATTCTAATTTATGGCAAAATCATTAAACGAGAATCAGACGTGGTCACTGGTTGATTTACCACGAGATAAAAAGCCAATACATTGCAAATGGATCTTCAAAATTAAACGAGACAGTGACGGTAAGGTGTCAAAATACAAGGCCCGGCTAGTAGCTAAAGGATTTACACAGGTACGTGGACTATACTACAATGAAACGTATTCTCCGGTCGTAAGAAGCTCAACCTTACGATTACTATTCTCATTAGCTGTAGAATATGACTGGCTCATTGACCAATGGGATGTGACAACTGCTTTCCTGTATACCAAGCTAAAAGAGGACATCTACATGCTTCAGCCTAAGGGGGCGATTGTTAAAGATCAAGAGGCAAAGGTATGTAAATTGCAAAGATCGTTGTATGGACTCAAACAAGCGTCAAACGCTTGGTTCCATGAGCTAGATCAGGAGATGTACAATTTAGGTTTTGTACAATCAAAAATAGAACCTTGTCTTTATCAAAAGGTGTTTAGCGATGGAAATAGAATAGTGGTAGTCATTTACGTTGATGACATTTTTATATTTTATTCCAAAAATAATGAAACCGAGAAGCAGAAATTAAAAAATGGCTTGCTTGAAAGGTTTAAAGTTAAGGATTTAGGTCCTGCTAGACACGTGTTAGGCATGAGACTTAGGAGAGATAAAAATGCCATTTACCTTGATCAAGAACAGTACGTTCTTAATGTTTTGAAGGATTTTGATATGATGAATTGTAAATCAGTCATTACCCCAATGGAAGTAGGTCTCAAATTAGGAAAGCTTCAGACTTTGGTTGTAAGTTGCCATATCAGATTCTCATAGGTTGTCTTAATTATTTAGCTCAAAGTACTAGGCCTGATATCGCGCACGCTGTTAGTGTTTTATCACAATTTAATTCATGTTACGATGAATTACATTTTAAATGTGCTAAACGGGTGCTTAGATATTTAAAGGGGACGTCGAACTTTGGACTAACTTTTAAGAAAACAGGTAATCTAGAATTAAATGGCTACGTAGACGCGGATTGGGGTGGGTCATATGATAGGAAATCCTGTACAGGTTTAATTTTTAGACTAGGAGATAATATAGTATCTTGGGAACGTCGTAAGCAAGGGTGCGTGGCGCTGTCCTCCACCGAGGCAGAATATATAGGCCTCAGTCAAGCATCGAAAGAAGCTATTTATTTAAGAAATTTGTTAAAAAGTTTAACAAAGGGGACTTGTATCAAACCGGTGGTCATTTACAATGACAACCAATCAGCACATAAAATAGCAAAAAATAAGATGAACCATAACAGGACTAAACACATCGATATTAGGTTTCATTACGTTCGCGAAGCTATAGTCAATGAGGCGGTTGAGGTAAAATATATGCCTTCACAAGAAATGGTAGCAGATATGTTAACAAAATCTTTACCAGGCCCTAAACTAAAGCAATTTTTAGAAAAATTATCTATTAAGGGGGCGAGCAATGTGTGATGTAATGATGTTAGCTAATATTGTTTTTGATGTGCTTTTGTTTTGAGTTGTTATGATTTGTAATAGATAATTTTATTTTGTTTGTGTTTAGTAATTTTTGTTATAAAGCTGTGTTATGAACAGACTTAAGTAATAAAGATAGATTGTACATCAGTGAACGATAGCTCAAGCTGAATATACTGTGTACTTAGGGTGTGTGCACACTGAGCAGTTTAAGGGTACACATGTAGGTAATATGTTAGGTAGGTACTTAATGTAATCTTGCGCATGCATCTGCTATAGATTAAGGGTGCGAAATGGAGGTTGTATACCTACATGACAGTGATTCAAGATTCGAGTAAGACTGTTTAGAATATGTCATGATACTCAGTAGCAGGTTTGACACAATTAAACACGAACTATAATTCACACTCAGTCTGTATTTTGGGCAGAGTAACGTCCTTATCAATAGTTCACAATATAATAATCGTTAAAAAGGATTTGCCTCCCTTTTTATACACATAACCGCCATATTCAAATCAACTGTCAGTATTTACTCAATACGTAATGAAATACTAAATTATTGTTATAAAAAACAAATAAATGACTAATTACAAGAAAATAAATACAAAGAATATTATTTAGATATTAATGAGGATATTTGAAAGTAATTTAGGAATAACTAAGCAACTACTACGTCATAACCGTCGAGTATCTATTAGGTACTTGTTAACAGTCACTTAGAACTGTTCCGTCAAGGAGAAAAAGTCGTTGTTCAATATAATAATTGTGGTGTTAATAAATGTGTTCGATCCAAATAGCCTCTTGATTTCAATAGATTTTCCTAGGTTATTGTGAGAATACTAAAGGTTTTCGATTGTTTGATAGTAAAACAAGTTCTGTTACAAAAAGCTGGGATGTCATATTCTTAGAGAGTTCTGTAAAAAGAGACATGGTACCAGTTTATTTGTCAAGCTCCGAAAAGCAACTAGTAAGTGATGATTTATCTGACAATGATGATTGTAGTTCCGACATGTCCATACACACAGCTACTGAATTCAGTGACGCTTCTAACTCTGATACTTCTGAGTATGTACCTGAGAAGCCAATTGAGAGTCCTCAAAAATTAAACATGAAACTTCGTCCTCGGAAACCAATGAACACAAAGTCTGAACCAAAGACTTATTTTTCTTCTTTTTTTTTTTTTTTTAAACGTTGCCCCACACTAGGAATGTCTCCTGTATTGTGGGTGCGTTTACAAACATTTAAGTTCACATACACAAACAGCCAGACCCGGAACAACTACTTGTAGGTCATACAAATATTTGTTCCGTGCGGGAATCGAACCCGCGACACGCAGCGCAGCAGTCAATCGCTTAACTAACTGCGCCATCCGTGACGTCAAATCAGTCTTTGTAATAACGATGTGTTGTCTCATGATGTTCCACAGACTTACACAGAAGCGCTGTCGTGCAATGAATCTCAGCTGTGGACTGCAGCCATTCAGGAAGAGTTGAAGGCACACAGTGACAACGGCACCTGGCAGTTAGTGGAGAAGCCACCCGACGCCAGAGTTATCGGATGCAAATGGATATTTCGTGTGAAGGACGAACCGACAGGACCAAGGTACAAAGCAAGGCTCTGTGCTAAAGGATTTTCACAGAAAAGTGGAATTGACTACACTGAAACATTCTCACCCACAGTCAGGTATGACTCCATTCGCTTATTGCTATCTGTTGCAGCAGAGAAAGGTATGACTATGATGCAATTTGATATAAAGACTGCTTTCTTATACGGTGAATTGCATGAACACATTTACCTGACGCCGCCAGAGGGCCTTTCTGTTCAACAAAACAAAGTGTGTAAGCTTATAAAATCATTGTATGGCTTGAAACAAGCACCCCGGTGCTGGAATGCTAAGGTTGATTCTGTGTTGAAGAAATATGGCTTTGTGAACAGTCATGCTGATAGATGTGTGTATAAAAGCTGCATCAGAGGAACAGAAGTTTACCTATTACTTTATGTTGATGATGGATTGTTACTATCAATAGATTCAACCATACTACTACTACTGCTACTACTTTTGTTAGCTTGGGTATTATATTACCTGTTAAAACAAATGTATGTGATGTTGAATAAATAAATATATATATATACTTACTGATGTTCTGGATGAACTGAAGAATGAATTCTGTGTTAAATTTGCAAAGCATCCAACTTCATCGGAATGCAAATAGAACAAACTGCTGATTACATTTTTATTCATCAAACAAAGTATATTGAGAACTTACTCATAAAATTTGGTATGTGTGATGCCAATCCGATTAGTGTACCTGCAGATCCGCATGTAACACTTGTGAAAAGCTCCGTGTCTAGCAATGAGACAAAGATGCCTTACAGAGAAGCTGTAGGATCTCTTATGTTTGCTGCCATAGTAAGCAGACCAGACATGTTTGCAGTAAGCACTGCAAGCCGCTTTCTTAATAGCTATGACGAAACGCACTGGAATGCAGTCAAGCGGATCTTCAAATATTTAAAACAAACCAGTCATTTTGGACTTTGTTTCAGATCTAACTTAGGTGGCATTTTAGAATGTTACTCAGATGCTAACTATGCCAACGACCCAGTTACAAGACGATCCACTACGAGATACGTCTTCATGAAAAACGGGGCCGCCGTGACGTGGAGCAGTCAACGACAACCAACTGTCGCACTATCTACCACCGAGGCCGAGTTCATGGCCTCCTGTTGTGCTGCCAAGGAAGCTCTTTGGGTTCGACAGCTGATGCTCGATTTTAACCATTTTAAACAGGGTTGTATTACTCTTAATATTGATAACCAGAGTGCTATATGCCTTATTAAAAAAATAATGATCATCACAAGAGATGCAAACACATTGATGTCAGATTTAATTTTATGAGGGAGAAATATGTAGAAAAACTAATTGACCTAAAATATGTTTGTACCGACCAGCAACTAGCTGATATTTTTACAAAACCGTTGAATAGGGTCAAATTTATCTCCTTAAGACAACAAATTGGTGTTGTTGCATATCCAAAAATTAAATGTTAGGGTTACGTGTTTTTGCTATTGTTGTTATTATTGTTTAGAATAAGCAAGGCTAAAATTTAGAGGGAGTGTTAGAATATATACTTGTAAATCTGTAGCCTTGTTTACATGACATTAGATCGTACTAGTCTAATCTGTGGTCATTGTTAAATAGCCAACTCTTTCTTTATGTGCTAGCTCGCTCTTCCCCTTTTTGCACGTCTGCCATTGCATAGTTCGCATGTGTCGCTCTTTTATTTTTACTTTTATTAAATCAACCACTGTTATTTTATCAAAACCTCGTTTAATTTAACAATTAAAAACCTTTTGAAATCAATCATTCATACCTACAGTCTTTTATAGTTATAAAATGACTTTGACTCATTAAATATTAGTTTTAAAAAAGTAATTAAAGAAAACTAACGTTTATTAATAACGAGATAAAATTCTTAAAAATAAACAATTTGAGAAGAAAGGGTTACAGTTGTGGTTAGCTAAATGCCAATATGATAATATCATCAAGGTAAAATACGTCAAAATCTGTTTATGGGTTTAGGTTACCCAAAGAAACCCAGGAAAGGTTATACATTATAGGTTATATGCATAGTTCATCGTTTGTCATTGTTACAGTCCGGTACTACTACTTAAAATAGATTTATAACGTACAATTAATGCAAAATATCATCGCTCTGGTCTTTTTGGACAGAGCAATCACAGCCATAGCGATCAGAAAAAGTCACAAAATCATAAATATAGCCGAATTTAAAAGCGAAGTAGAAAGTTGTGATTACGTCTCATAAAAAAACATCATATCGATCACTTAATTCACATAAAAAACACATTCACAAGTTTACTATTTAATTTAAATAACGTGCCATAGCAATCATAAAATTGGATAACCAAATCCAGAGCAATCATAAACTTACCTTCGTAATGTTGGAGCGCGGGAACGTGGCACACAGGTATCCTCCGCAGCGGTTAGACCACTACTGATGTTGCCCCGCGGGAGGGGAATAGAGTGTCTATAACGCGTAACTAGGGATGAGCGCGATGTTTTACCTCAGCGCAGAGCGATGAGATAAAATGCCCGGTCACGATTTTAAATTCAAATTGTGGCAAAAGTATTGTTAATATATCTAAAAATATTTTATTACTATGAAGATTAACTATTTATTATGTAATCTAAATAAGTTCTTTCATATGAACCTTCTCATTAAAAAGTTAAAGAATATTTTTTCATTTATAATAGTATATTGTCACAAAGAAACATACATTAGTATACACTGATTAATAAGATGCTAACTACGCTGCAGAAGTCTGTATACAGATATTGCGAGCCCTGCCTCTTAAACTAGGATAACCTGTATCTTAAGAGACAGTGTTCAGCTGTGAGGTTACTTAAAAATAAGGGTTATACAACTGCGGACTGTGCCAACCTATTGTTAGTGTTAACAGTTAGATTATTTAACTTTTAACCAACAATTTATATTCTAAGACAAAGGAAAATAAAATTAAAAATATAAAATAATAATTAAATACCTATATATTATGAATGGGTGAATGTGTGTGGGGATGTATTTATGATGTATGCGTGGTGAGTTTTTGTATGAGAGTAGTGAGTGTGAGGTGTTATACGTGATGAATATAAGTGCAAACAAAAAAAATGCAATATTAGGAAATGTATTTGAGTAGTGATTCAGTTTGTGCGTAGTCCTGTTCAAGTAGCCATTCCATAACCTTAGATTTAAATTTAAATTTATTGCAATCGAGTATATTCAGTTCTTTATGATTTTTTTGTAGATTAGGGTACAGTCACGAGCACCAATATGTATACACTCAGCAACTTTTAAAAGTGATTTCCTCCAACTATATTGATTGAAATTTTATTTTACTACGAACATAGTATTTTGGAACCCAAAATATTATTAAATAGACCCTATTTTTCTCAAAGTTGCAATCGTTATTCCATGAGAAAATCATTTTTGAACTCTGCTAAGCGTTTACATATTAGTGCTCATGACTGTACTTAATGTGAAGTATTGGTGTTTGGCAAAAGCTGTTTTGTGTTCGCTTGTTGGGATCAGACGGAGGGACACTGGAGTGTCTTCTGAGAACGGATTGCAACACGAAGAGCTGACGAACTGTAAGTACCTTACAATCTAAGTAGAGTTGAGTTGTTGGATAGCGATAAGGTTTTCGTAGCATCACTTTCAGTATTGCTCTCTGGGCTCTCTCCACTCTAAGAAAAGTAGTTTTAGCTGCACCACCCCATAGCCCATACATTGATGCAGTACCCAAGAACGGACTGACACAGAGCATAGAACACCATGTTTAGATATCAGGGTTTGCAGAAACTGAAAGTGACTTGAAGGTATTTAATAGTCTCAGCGTTCTCGAGGTTAGTGCATCAACGTGTTTATTCCAGCGTAACCCGGTATAATAATAGGTATTTGACGTGATCGGTACGCGTAAGTGTTGGACATTGGCACGAGGATGACAATTGTGAACAAGTGTGCGCTATTATAGAGAGGGTGTGGTCTAGTGCGGAGCTCTGACGGATGAATAAATGATGTCTTGTTACAGTTGAGTGTAAGTAGGTTTAAGTTGAGCCATTTTATTATTTCACGTAGTGCCAATTCCGCGCTACTTTTAACATTTTCCCATGTAGACCCGTCAACTATAACCACGGTGTCATCGGCATATACAAAGATCCTCGAGTTGGGGAGGGACATTCTGCATAAGTCATTGACATATATTTGAAACAGGACCCAAAATGATACCTTGGGGCACTCCGTAGGACACGGTTTCTTCATCACTTTTTATTACCTATTGTGGTATAGTAATTTTATTCTAGGTGCATCGTCTTCACATATAATTACACTAGCTGACCCGTGCCCACTTCGTTGGGCGGTAAACATTTTACCGTCTTTTCATTTTTCGGATTAAATTATGGCCTTATGTTATGACATTCACAAAATAATAACGTGGCTTTCAATGGGTAAAAGATTTTTCAAAATTGGTTCAGTAGATCCAGAGATTACCCCTACAACCTCACAAACTATCAAATATTAATATAAGTAGATGAAGCAACGGTTTACCAATATCCTTAAAAAAAAATGACTCGCATTCCGTTTGCTCACTATAGGCAAGCGACTTCTCGACAAAATCAATAGCAGTGAATTGGGACTGGGATTGTGAATGCAACTGCACATTTACCGCTGAGTCGGTGACGGTCGGTGATTCTTCAATTTTGCCGGCGTGAGGGGTCAAAAGATATTTTTAGAGTTCCGTACCCAAAGGGTAAAACGGGAACCCTATTACTAAGGCTCCGCCGTTTGTCCGTCTGTCACCAGGCTGTATCTCATGAAGCGTGATAGTCAGACAGTTGAAATTTTCACAGATGATGTATTTCTGTTGCCGGTATAACAACTAATACTAAAAAACAGAATTAAAAAAATATTTAAGGGGGCTCCCATACAACAAACGTGATTTTTTTGCTCGTTTTTGCTAGATATTGATAACGGCAACAGGTAGACGCTTGAAATATTCACAGAATATTAAGTTATATATTCACTTTAAAAATAAATAATTAAATTAAAATAAACCAAATATTTAAGGGGGGCTCCCATACAACATACGTGATTTTTTTGCCATTTTTATAGATAATGGTACAGAACCCTTCGTGGGCGAGTCCGACTCGCACTTGGCCGGTTTTTTATTATTTAAATTAGCCAACGGAATTAAAACATCAAAGTGACCTTCAATAAACTTTCCTGAGAATCGGATTATTTTGACTCCCTGCCGTGCTTCCCTAAAACCAGCAATAAAAATACCATCCTGAAACACCTGGAACTCAAATGAGAATAGTTCTGCCGCTGCCAATTTTTTTTTTGGGTAGTAAATTATCAAATAACTTCTCCCGCTCTGGCCGGAGCGGGGAGGGCGTGTCAGACTGTTACTGACTAAAACCCACCCGTGTTCCTTCAAATGCCTGTGTGCCAGGGCCACGATATCCCTTTCGGACAGGCTCGTAACCCTGGCAGGCGTTAGCCCTTTCGGACCCCGTCAATTGGTGCTGACATCTCTTTGAGGCGCGCGTGGAACACAACGCGCCGTCGACCCGGGCCTGGTCCTTATCGGATGGCGAGCTACCCATCGCTCACCGTCCGCAAGCCCGCGCTCACGGTGGCTGGGCATTGGCCTGCGATTCCCGACGCCCGGGGCGTCTCCTGCGGTGACTAAGGGCGTGAGGGCGCGAACCCTGCCTAACCCTCACGCGTTCCGCCTCCTCCTTCGCATGCATTACTGCTTTGCAGAAGGAGGTGCCGGCCTCCCATGCACTCTCGCTCCAAACTATTGCCTGAACCAGGGCCAGATGCGAGAGATCGCCGCCACCGATCGCCTACGTGAGGACATGGCGGTGCTCCGCCCAAGCAGGGCAGACCTCAACCGTATGCTCCACCGTGTCCTCCGGGCGATCCACACAGTGGTGACACCCGGGCGTTTCCTCCCGCTTTATTCTGAATAGGAACCTCCCGAAACAACCGTGTCCGGTGAGGACGTGCGTCAGGCGGAAGGTGAGGAAGCCGTGGCGCCTCTCTAGCCACTCCTCATAGAGGGGACTTATCGCCACAATTGTGGCATGCAAATTATTTGCCAAATAGTAAATATCCCTGGAGATGGCGCATGCTTATTTTCATCTCTCTCCTATTTGGTGAACAGTAACGTGGCCATGTCATTGTCTTCTCAAATTTGAGACAGCATTGTGCGCCACGTGTCTAAAAACTGGGAAATATTCCAACCTTTCACCCAGGATCGGTCAGGAGGAGCTGTTTATGGTTTAAAGCGTGAATACGTCGCTGAAATGTCTTGTAATGGCACCTACGGAACCACCTGTGAACTCATGGCAGCGGGAGAACTATTCCCATTTGAGTTCCAGGTGTTTCAAGATGGTATTTTTATTGCTGGTTTTGGGGACGCACAACAGGGAGTAAAAATAATCTGATTCTCAGAAAATTTCAATGAAGGTAATTTTGATGCGTGTCAGACTTTTACTGACTAAAACCCACCTGTGTTCCTTCAAATGCCTGTGTGTGCCAGGGCCACAATATCCCTTTCGGACAGGCTCAAAACCCTGGCAGGCATCGGCCCTTTCGGACACCGTCAGTTGGTGCTGACATCCATTTAAAATGGGAATAGTTCTCCCGCCTTTTTCCAACCCTTACAACATCAGCCTAAACCAAAGATACTAAGCAATAAAATTAAAATACGAACGTAGGTATTCAAGGACACTTTTTCTAGTAAGAACGACTAATATAAACTATTATAGTAATACCACAGTGTGAAATACCTACACAATAAGTAATTCGCAAAGAAATAGAAATAACAAAATTCCAACCCAGCAATAGGTAAAAACACATTTATTATACTCTAATTTAAAATTAGGAAGCGAAACAAACCAAAACAAAAACCAAACAACGACGATGAAAAATATTTCTAAGCAAATTAGTAGTAAGTAATAACAAAATATCGCAGAACAGAAATTTCGGTAACTATAGCTTGAACGTGTATCGCTTAGGTTTGTATTATGTGATAGATACATGACTTCGTTTTTTGATACGATCGGCTTGCAAGCCGCGATTAAGGTTAAACATTGTGAAGTTTTCCCCTTGGCATTCTCGACTTTAATGCTATAATTGCAACGTTCAAATTACCTGAATACCAATTAGAACCTCATTTCATTATCTTTTAGCAGATGCCTGCATACTGAAAAATACTGGCCACCTAGAACTGGCATAAAAACTTTAGAACGTTATCACGCCTGCACTGAAACATACTGGCCACCTAGATAAAAAACTAAATATAAACCTCAAGAAACTTCCAAAAATTCTTATTTCAATGTAAAATATGCATTAACGCGTTGTCGTAAAATTCAATTTAGATCTTTACGTCGTAAAATTCAATTTAGATCTTTATCGGCCTCCGAATTCTAATTTCAATGTAAAGTATGCAATAACTCGTTGCCGTAAGATTCAATTTGGATCTTAACTGCATTTGGTACATTTTTCATACAAACATTAAAAACCCTTACTTTCACCCTTAAGCGCCGAATTTTGTAAAATCCTTTCTTAGTGAGCACCTAGAAGTCGAAAGGAACAATCAGGCCAACATTCATGTCTCTAACTTTAAAAACATAGGAGTTTCATACAAACTTTGACACCCCTTTTCAACCGCTTAAGGTGCGAATTTATAAAAATCCTTTCTTAGTGCGCGCCTGCACCCCATAGAGAGTGCTTGTGCCAAATTTAAGACCTCATGGCCCAGTAGTTTCCGAGATTTCGTGATGAGTGGTCAGTGAGTGGACTTCTCTTTTATATATATAGATAATTAATGTACCTATAAAAATATTGTACAAGATTTTAAAAGAGTACCGGTGGAGTTTATTGCCCATTCTTCTCCATACGAAACTACATTTTGGAAGGGGCGACTAGAATCAATTCTATTTTTTTTTGTAAATATTGACGTTCAAAAGTGCCTTTTATGTGTCTATTTGAAATAAACAATTTGACTTTTACTTTGACTAGAGTAATTTTCAATTTTGGTTCTTTGGGTACGGTTGTTCAGGTAATCGTTGAAGATTTGCAGTGCTATGCCTCTAACACCAAGCAGCTCTAATTTGGCAATAATTATGGGAACAGAAACTGTGTCGAATGCTTTCGAAAGATCCAGAAATATTCCTAGACATTTAGTTTTCCTATCGAGATTCCCAGCAACCAACTGTGTCAAATCAAGTACTGCATCTTCAGTCGAGACACCGGAACGGAAACCATACTGATTATCTGCTATGATCTTGTATCTATCGAATTGCGAAACAAGAGACTCCACTTCAGATTCGTCTATATCTAGCAGTACGAGGTAGTTGAGGAGACTGTTCATGTTAGCAGGACACTGACCCTGTGATAGAATTTTATTCGCTAAGTTTTTTCCTACATTACTGAAACATTTACCAACTTCATTTATGGAAGCTTTAGGACTGTCACATATTTTCAATAGTTCAACAGGACTGGTTTTTATTTTTACTGTGTTTGTAACATTTTTAATAGTGTTCCAAAGAGCCTTGGGGTTATTTTTTGCTTTCTCAAATTCGTTATTTTCGTAGGCAATTCTTAGTTTTCTAAGCAGGTCATTGCAAAAATTACGGTAGTGTGTATATGTAGTTTTAATAATTAAACTATCTGGTTCTTTGTTTGAATGTATATGCATTTTGTCCCGAATTTGGATACACCTCAGTAGGCCTGGAGTCATCCAGGGTTTGATGGTCCTTTTTTTTACTTGGTATCTTGATATACTTGGTGTGTTTAGCAATTACCGATGTTAACATAGTTATAAAAGTGTCCATCATTGTGTTTGGGTTATCAAATTGATATATTGCCGTAAAATTGAGGTTTTCTACCTCTAGCTTAATTGCCTCATAATTTATGGAAGTAGAATAGTGACATGCTTTGCGACTGGGACTTGCGTTAGCCATAGTAAGGACAAGAGGTTTATGGTCTGTGATGTGTGATTCAAGAACTAATGTAGTGGTAGGCAAGCCAGATTTTATGAACGCGTGGTCAAGACAATTTCCAAGCCTAGTAGGTAAAAGATGGGATGGTAGCAGCCCATGCCATGAATTTAGTATGAGGTAATCTAGACTTCGATCATTTCTACTGCTCATCTTAATATCAATATTCAAGTCACCAATAAGAGCAATGTTCTGTCATGTGGAAAGTTTAGTGTAAATATTATTTAAACTATCTAGGAACATATCAAAATTCTCTAGAGCTGTGTGATGGGGACCGATAAACTACCGCTATACCAACTTTTTTGTCATCTATTTGGCAAACTAGGCAGTTTCCACCCATAAATGTAGGTTCCCACACTGACATTTGCAGACTCTGTTTCGCATATATAATTATTCCATCGTTCTGGTTCGAGTTTATGTCCGTACGATATGATTGGAAGCCCTGCAATATAGGTAAGTTAATTGCCTTACTTTGCCAGCATTCGGTCAAAACGATGATATCGAAGCTAATGTTTGTTAATTGGAAAAGTACCAGCAATTGTTCAAAATTTTTGTTTATACTTCGTATGTTTAAATGTAGGATTTTCATAGTGCCATCAGAATTCTTAACAATCTTCAGGCAGTCTTTTGGGTTACAAGTCAGTGAATCGCCTACACTTATTGAGTCTAGTTCAGAATTTATGGTATTTATTATTGCCATTAGAAAACAACATAAGATCCAAAAACGTGACCTGATTGCGTGATATTTGAATGGGTATGCAATTCGGGTGAGACGAAGCTGGAAGATGTTTTGCCTGTTTTTGCATAAAATGTTGTGTATTGATAATGAACTCGTGTGATAATGTAGGTGTGAACTGTATTTATTGTTGTAGTGTGAGTTGTATTCGGGATATTTTTGTATATTGTGCAGTGTGTGTAAATTTGAAGTGCCTGAATTACAATATGAGCTAACTTATTTATATAAAACGTAATGAAAACGGTAAAAAATGGAACAAGAAATACGAAAGTAAATGCTTAGGACTAAGGGATAATTTATACTGGATAGTCACTTTTTAACACATAGTTTCTCTAAGCACTGCTTGGATTTTATAGTGATGGATTTCAGGCCCTCTTTCTTGCGTAGTAGGACTTTACCATTAGCCGTCCAGCAGAACTTGAAGCCATTTGCATTGGCAAACGCGCGGGATTCAAAAAGGAGTTTTCTTGTGGTGCCAGACAATCGATCCGAGATGTAAATTGGTGTTCGAGTTCCAGAGAGACCGATGTGCTCAGAATTAAATTTTTCGCGGTTATCCCTGTTTTTATAAAATTTTCGTACTGCAGCGAGGACATTATTTTTGAGAGTGACCGTCTGAAATTCAGCAATGGTAGACCTCTTGTCGCCTTCCTTATTGGGAATGCTATACACATTACGTACGTCGGATGGAAGAATATCTACATCTAGAGCCTTGCAATGGAGGTAAATGTTTCTCAGCTGGTAGCATGTTTCTTATTTCAATAGTTGAACTACGGGAACTAACCTACATATCCATAATTTTACGCTCCTTTAATCCTAGAATGTTGTATTCTCTGCCTCCAACCTTTACACACTCAAGGCTTTAAGAGAGATTATTCAAAAACTCTATTTATGTTTAAGGGTTCGCCAGTTCGCTTTAACCGACTGAGTGCATCCTAAGGTCATCGATATGATTTAATAGATACATGCGTTCCTTACCAAGATCCGCGACATTGGACTTAATTGCCTCGTATTTTGCATTTATAAACTTGATACTTTTTTCCATTTCCAAGTAGCAATTGTGGATCTTTTCATTTTGCAACTTCACTTAAGCTACATCCGAACCAAGTTTATGCAGAATTTGTTCTTGATCTTTTTTCCACGTTGATAACATTTCCTTAATTCATCTTTAAATTCTTGCAGCTCGCTGGAAGGTACCCCAACTCGTGGTTTTTTTGCACGAGAAGTGATATTTAGAAATTCCAAGTCCTGAGAGGTATTAGTAATATCAGGGTTGGAAGCCGAGTGTTGAGACTCTTTTGGCGGTGAACGTAATGTTTTAGGCATGGTAATTAAGACGCTCCAGTTAAGTGTTTATAAAAATAACAAGTGAACGCGTCGCCGTCGCAGTCGATAGGCACGTAGCACAGTGATTTGATGCGAGTTCAGTGTCGCGTAGCACTCGTAGCCGCTCTGCACGTAGTCCAGTTGTTGGTTTTGCGTAGCACAGGTGGTAGGGATCCGATATTTCACGGTGATGCGTCAGCGCAGCTTGGCGTGGCGGTCTACGTTACCGACTCCCGTGCGCGAGATGGACAGTTCGAACCCGACCCAAACTTCCAATCGCGGCGGTCCTTGTCACTTTGTTTATTAAGGATAATGACCGTAATATTGTTGTTACTTTCGCGGGGAGTGGCCTACTCGTAAAAACGCTTTAGGAAGAAACGAGAATTTGAATATTGGTCCTAGACCAATCAATTTAACGTAAAAAATTAGCCGTAGATGCACGCGTCCGCTCACTTCGGCGCTCGACAGCCGAAATCATTCAATCGGGAGTTGGGTCAACCCAGAGCGATCAGGATTGAAGGGTTTAAGATTTTTTTTTAAACATGTAAAATAAACTTATTCATAATACTAGTCTTGTTTCACGTAGATTAGACACCGAACTGCATATAAAAAAATTGTTTGAAATCGTTTTTCGATTTTAAAATGGGTTTATCCAGCCCGACACGAAAAAAAATGCCTCTGGAGATCGACCCATGAGACTTTGTATGTTTAATTAGTCTATTATTGACATCATATCCTGAGAATATGAACTATCTAGTAAATCGGAAACCAACTCTATGAGGGTTCAAAAAAACGACGAAACACTTCGAGAAAAGGTAGGTAGTGCCTTTGCGCTTCGCTTGGCTCGTCTTGGCGGGGGCACTACCGTGCCCCCAGATAGAAGTTTTATTATAAGTAATAAAAAAAAATAGCAATTCAAATATCTCGAAAACGGTGCGTCCCAGGCAAAAATCTGCGCTAAGGTAGCGAAATTCAAATTTTATTACGTTTTTTGCAATTTGCAGGTCAGTAACAGGTTTGTAAGTAGTGTAATATATAATCACTTTTATATTTTATTTTATTTTTTATATTTTTCACACGATTAAAAATCATTCGTAGGTAATTAATTTGCTAATTACAAGCTTCCACATGTATACATCCAATTACAAGTACTTGCGTTGACTAATGTACGTTAACAGCGATTTGCAATCCAAGTGAAATTAAAAAAAAAAACATTTTTATATTGGTAATAAAAGAGAAACGTAAATAAAGAGAAAACACAAATAAAAAACAAAAAAAAAGTAAGCAGGGCCTATTGAGAATTAGTCGAGTCGTGCAACATCAAAACAGTTAAATCATACATATACCCACATAACATTACATAAGATATCACAAACCGAACCATTTGGCAGTTAATCATGAAAATCTCTAAAATATTCCTTGCCTAGGATCTTCCTAATAATGTGTGCGTTGGTGCAAAAAAGATCGATCTCCAGGTGCGATGGTAAACTATTGAAGGCTTTAACACTACGAATGGAAAAGGCGTTGCGCCTGTAGTTAGTCGATGCGCATGGTGCCTGCAGCAGAGGTCTTCTGCGTAGGTTATTTAGATTAGTGCGAAGAAGGATTTTGCTGAGTAGTTCCGGACAATCAATTGAGCTATTTGCTATGCCTGCCAAAAAACATATGTCACTAATATTACGTCTTATGTCCAGCGGTAAGAAATGGTATCGCTTGCAACGGTGTTCGTAGTCCACCGAGAATTGCTTTGCCTTAAAGTCTAAGTAACGCAAAAATTAATAATACGAGATTTGTAAATCTCGTATTGAGGGTTCCAGACTTGAGAAACGTACTCGAGGTTGCTGCGCACGAGGGAACAGTAGAGGACTTTTACTGGCTTTAGAGACCGAAAGCTAGAGCAAGCTCTAATAATAAAGCCCAGGGCCTTGAATGCTTTCCTGACAATGGTTTCTATGTGATCGTCAAAAAGTAATTTCCTGTCGTGTACTACACCAAGATCCCTGATACTGCTTGTCTTACTTATATACGTACCATCCAGTGTATATCCTGAACCGATAGTCGTTGTCTGGCGCGTGTATACTACGTGAAAACATTTGGATACGTTAAGTTGTAACTTATTGGTTTTGCAGTATGAAAAGAATCTATCAAGGTCTGACTGAAGTAGCTCGGTATCAGATAATGTACGTATAGAACCTTCATAATTATCATCTGCGTATAGTAAAATATGTGAATTAGTAAAGCAGTTCTTTATGTCAGAGATAAATATTGTAAACAATAACGGTCCTAAGATCGAGCCTTGGGGCACTCCAGATGGGACAGTTTTCCAACCGGACGTGTATCCACGTAAGACCACAGCCTGCGTTCGGTTATCTATGTATGAAGAAAACCAACGAAATAGGTCACCGTGTATTCCTGCAGATAAAAGCTTCTGAAGAAGCACACGGTGATCTATTCGGTCAAAACACTTGCTGTAGTCCGTGTAGATAACATCGACCTGGCACCGTTTATCCATCCCAGTGGTTATTAATTCATTGGACAATACCAAGTTGGAAGCAGTCGATCGTTTTCGGAGGAAACCATGTTGTTCATCGCCAAAACAGCGCTGCAAAGCCGAATAAACTTCCGTGTGCACCACTCGCTCCAGAATTTTAGAGAAAAGACATAGTTTAGATATGGGGCGGTAATTGTCTATCTTCGATTTATCCCCCTTTTTAAAAATAGGTGTGATGAACGCGGATTTCCATATCCTCGGGACGACACCCTCTCTCAACGACCGTTCAAACAACAAGCAGACTGGCTCCACAAGGCTCTCTGCGCAATTACATATGAAAATAGGGGGTATCAAATCCGGCCCACCAGACTTAGTTAGGTCCAGACCTTTGAGTAGCTTGAGTACCATGTCAGGACACACACTAACGGTACTCAGGTTCACTGAGCTAGAAGAATGAGTGTCTACATTAGTATCTAGATCATCATAGTTTAAGTCTGGTTCTTGGAAAGTTGAATTAAAGTAAGATGAGAATAGCTCAGTGATACCCTCGCCGGTATCTGCAGACAGTTCCCTATAATGAAATACGTTAGGTAGTGAGTTACCACTTCTTTTACTTTTAATATAAGACCAGAACGACTTAGGGTTTTTGGAGATTGAAGATTCTATTTTTTCCATATAAGCATCAAAACAAACCGCCTCTATTTGCTTAACTCGGTTTCGCAAGATAGAAAAAGAGTGATAATCAGATAAATTGCCGTAATTTTTATATTTATTATGATATTTGTGTTTTTCTTTTAATATTTTAATTAAAGCACTGGTATACCAGGGCGGGTGTTTCGATTTCTTTAATGGTTTAACGGGAATGTGCAAGTCCCGTAGCTCGTAAAGTTTTTGATAGAAAAGGCAGAGAGCTTGGTCTAAGGATCCAGCAGACAACAATGTATTCCAGTCAATAAGATCTAGTGCAGAAGTAATTGCAGGGTAATCAATCACCTTGATAAAATATATATTTTACACTAGGTTTTTCAATATGTTTATGTACTTCGACGAAATCAGCGGTAATAATTAGTGGTTTGTGGTGTACATCGACAGGTACCGCCAAGGGGTCAGCACACTCATTTACTTTTACTTCACCATTTGAGAAAACAAGACCTAATAACCTGCCGTTGACATTACGCTCACCATTAAACTGGGACAGGTTACTCGTATTTATTGTGTCAAAGAAATCCAAAATACATCGAATAGTTACTTTCTCAGGGTATAATTCCGGGCTGACGTCAGAATGTTTCCATTCCACATCGCCACCAAAGTTAAAATCACCAGTTACTATAAACGTATCTAACGGGTGGGCGGTTACTAAATGGTTAAGTTTATGGTGGAAGTTTTCTAATTGAGCTAAGTATGAGTTACCAACATTTTCTTTGCACAAATACAGGCCGCAGATATTAATGTTATAACTTACCGCTGGTCTAGACCTTTTCAGGACGATGGATACCCATATATCCTCAGCGGAGGTACGCCAGTCACATCTTTCCACAACGGTCAGATCATTTCTCACCGCAATCAAAACTCCACCACCCCGTGTTTGTGCCGTTCGACAGTAATCCCGGTCCCGCCTCCACACAAGATATCGTCCGTCAAATAACTCACTGTTACTAATATTGTCCACTAACCATGTTTCCGTAAATATCCGTTTATTTCACAACTAATAATAATATAATATAATTAATCACAATAAGACAGTATTTAACAATAGAGTCGTTGTTTCTACGGCGAGCGCGAGTGAACTAAACCCCAGCCGCTTGTTCGGGGTTTTTAAAGACTTGGTATCCCCACCGAAGTCACGTCAGCCGATGCGGGTAGCCGGTGATTCGCCGGCAATATTCCAACATCCGTTGCGACGCAGGTAGGTACCCACAGTGCGTCGCTTGACTCGCGATACTGGCGCTATCTATGTTTGGTCGCCGGAAACAGTGGCGCCAACATCCGGCCCTCCTGAACTGTGTCTGTCCCTAGACACACCGTCATCTGTATTGTGAGAGTAACATGTTAGCTTTGAAGACAATAATACATATTATGTTACGTATGTTGAATGAGTTCCCACCACTGAGCCAATGAATAGCACATGCAAAAGTGTGATCCCTGACTTCGCACCACCATGCTCAGACTTGCAGTCCACATGATAGCCGAAGCTTTCCAGTTCATCCACTTTTATTTGCATGAACCATATTTTTGCCCACAACAAGCTCAAGGTCGAACCTCACTTGTTTCTGTAGTGGAAACGCCATTACATTGCAACATTTTTATTCCATAAAGTGTATAAAATATTGTACAAGTGTTATTCTCATATTAGTAATTATTTTGAACCAAAATGTAAAGCTGTATTATTAAATTATAAATAAACAATAATTTTACCTTTAGATGTTTTATTTTAAATTAGTCTTTTGTACGTACCAACCACGCCAACATCCTCATCCCAATCGGTTATCTTAATCGATGGTTTCATGTTTTCTACACAGGTAGTTCGTTCAGCAGAGTAAATGCTATACACGGGGGCTCATTAATTTTAGTAAGTAACCAGCTTAAATTTAAAGACCGTAAGGATATTGTGAGCCTATCTGTTGAGCGGACAGTTGAAATAGCCTGTATAGAATTGGAGTAGTTTATTGTATTAAGTGTGTACAGACCCCCTTCAGGATTGTATGACTGCTTTGAAAGGGTAATGGATGAAGTGTTGCACAAGATTTGTAACTCGAACAAGTCCATTATCACTTGTGGTGATTTTAATGTTAATTTGTTAGAAAACTCGGGTTCTTGTAGTAAAATAATAAGTCTGTTTCAGTCATATAATCTTGTAAACCTGTTTTTGGAGCCCACAAGAATAACCCCTACTAGTGCCACATGCCTAGATAATATTTATACAGATATTATACCAAGCCACAAAAAAATTATAAATTTACTAGATTCTGATCATTGTGGGCAAAGGATTACTATCCAAAACCAAAACAACAAAGTGGCTAAAAAGGATATCACTGTTAACCCCAAAACTGCAAGGCGCTTGGAAGCTTTTAAAGGTAAACTCAGTAACAAATTACCAGTTTCATTTATGCATGCTGATCATAATAATCTATATAATGATTTTTTTTATATTTACTGTCAACAATTTAATTCCACGTTTATTCCCAAGACTATCTCGGTTAACAGTAACGCATCTTTCAGTGATTGGGCTACCATTGGTATTCATAAAAGTAGAACACGGCTTTATGAGCTGTACAATGAAAGGTATTATGTAAACACTGATGAATTCAATTTGTATTTTAGAAATTATTCAAAATTATTTAAAAAAGTTTGTTGTATGGCAAAGTCGCGTTATTTGAGTTCGAAGGTTAAAAACAGTAGTAACGTAATTAAAACGACTTGGAATATTATTAATAGTAAAACGGGAAGGTCTAGTAACCGAAATACTGACTATAGCCTGTCAATTAATGACAACATAATAAAATCAGGCTCACAAGTCGCCGTGGCCTTTGAAAATTTCTTTTCAGATATTCCCGTTTCAACTACTAAATCCCTAAACTCATCACCTTCTGTTGCTGAGTCTTTGCTTAAGGAAAATGTTAATGTTTGCGAGTCGGAATTTCATTTTGAACATATTACCTGTAGAGATATAATTAAAACCTTTCACACTTTAAATGTAAAAAAGACTGCAGATCTGTGGGGTAATTCTGTAGAAGTTGCTAAGTCTATTATAGACATTGTAGCACCTACTTTAGCTCTTATCTTTAATAATTGTATTGACTGTGGGGAGTTTCCTGACCTTATGAAAAATAGTAAAATAATACCGTTGTTTAAATCAGGTAGTACATCAGACCCCTCAAATTATAGACCTATTTCAGTACTACCTACCTTTAGTAAAATTTTTGAGAAATTAATTTTAGACCAATTGCAAAGATTTTTTAATAAACATAAATTACTACATAGCAAACAGTTCGGTTTTACAAGGGGCCGTTCGACTACTGATGCCGGGTGTTGAACTGTTAGGACATATTTATAATGCATGGGAAGATAAATGCGATGCCTTGGGCATTTTTTGTGATTTGTCCAAGGCATTCGATTGCTTTTTTCATGAAACGTTAATCAGGAAACTCCGCCACTACGGGATCCGGAACACCGCTCTGGATCTTCTTATTTCATACTTGAGTAATAGGATTCAGAGCGTTGACGTCAATGGGAAAAGATCTCCCGGATCTATAGTAAGAATGGGAGTCCCACAGGGCTCAATTCTTGGTCCTTTCTTGTTTCTTATTTTTATTAATGACTTGCCTTACCTCATAAAGGATAATCATGATATAGTGTTGTTTGCAGATGACACTTCACTTTTGTTTAAACTTAAACGTCAGCAGTTGGTTACTGACGATGTAAATAGCGCGATCTCAAAAGTAGTTCACTGGTTTAATGTTAATAATTTACTTCTAAATGAAAAAAAACCAAATGCATTAAGTTTACGCTACCTCACGTTAGGCAGGTGAAAACTAATGTGTTAATAAAGGGCGAAGAATTGAATCCTGAAGATAGCACAGTATTCTTGGGCTTGACTTTGGATGCTAAGCTTCAGTGGGGCCCACATGTAGATAAACTGTCAAAAAAGCTAAGCTCCGCAGCATATGCTGTTAGAAAAATTCGTAATTTAACTGACATAGAGACAGCCCGTTTAGTGTACTTTAGCTATTTTCATAGTGTAATGTCGTACGGTATTCTGTTATGGGGAAATGCTGCCGACATTCAGACTATCTTTGTTTTGCAGAAAAGAGCTGTTCGATCAATTTATAAATTAAGTCCAAGACACTCTCTCAGAGAGAAATTTAAGGAGATTAATGTAATGACTGTGCCTTCTCAGTATATTTTTGAAAATCTATTATATGCCCATAAAAATATAAAATTATTTAAAAAATACAGTGATATCCATAATATAAATACTAGGAACAAACACAAATTTGTTATACCTACAACAAGGCTCAAGAAAATAGGTGGCTCGTTTCGATGTCAATGTATACGCTTTTATAATAAACTTCCAAGCCACGTTCAAGATCTAAGCCTTAATAAATTCAAATCATTCATTAAACGTAAGTTGTGCCAGAAAGCCTTTTATACTGTTAAAGATTATATTGAGGACAAAAAGGCTTGGGATTGAGCTGCTCCAATTTTTGTACATATTGAGGTAGCTTATTTTTATTGTTTTTTTTTGATTTTGCTAACTTTATTATTTTATAAACAGTGACATTTAATTATTATTTTATACACAATGACAGGAATATTTACTTGTAAAGTATTATATTATTTTAATTATTGTGAATGTGAAGACTATGTGGGTTATTGCATAATATTTTTTTTCCCTTTCTTTTATTCTCAGTTAGTGTTAATCATGGTCTGGCAGTTTGAGTCATATAAGTGGCCTACCCAAATGTCCTTTCTTTGGTATTGATCGTTGCATCGTTGAGCTCCTTAAATTCTGAGTAGAGCTGCACGATTACTGACAAATGCGTGCACTGACTGGTCAGGTCCACTCAACCTGTGTGGTTCTTTCCTCAAAAGACCATTTCAGATACCAATCTACATGGCCTTCACATGATCTGACCAAGATTATGTCTGGACTTTAAAAGAGACTGTGACCTCTGAGTTTGTTTCGGCCTTTCTTCTCAGAGTAGTCAGATAGGAAACGCCGACCTCATCTAGTTTTTAAAATATGATTGACGTGTAAAAGTGTTTGTACAAACCTACTTACAGAAATAAAATCATTTATCATTTATCATTTAACATTTATCAGGTAGTACCAGAATATGACAATTGCCCTTTGACGATTTCACAAATGGACCCACACCGCCTTATTACAATATAAGATTTATATTTTGACATGGCTTAAACCATGGAGCCAGTTTTTGTATTAAGAACGTAACAGTGATTGAAATACCGTTCTTTATACAAAACTGAAAACTTAGTTCGGTAGTCAGTTGTCAGTTTTGTGTTTAGGAACTTTACCATAGTCGGAATAAAGTTCGAAATTCAATAATGGCTCCATGTTTTAAACCTGGGTCTGAAGATAAACCTTGTTTTGTAATAAGGGGGACATGGTCCATAAGGACGGTATTAAAGGGGCGAGCTTTTGAATTGGAAACACACTTTTAATTTTATTTTTTATGCAGTGTAAACAATTATTTATGTATTTAGTTACCTACTGTATTTTTTAATTTTAGGGAACCAATATTTATGTTTAATTCTTTCCAATGTTTTGTCTACAGCGAAGTGACCTATTTTTTCATGATTGTACATAATTACTTGCCAGATACAATTTATTGGTACAACCCATCTACGACCTATTTCAGTGCGGCGGTAGATTTTGTTTCCAAGCAATTCGAATGTAAAGTAAAAATTAACCTATGCCAATGCCAAAACCATTTCGAGATTTTAAGCTTCCAAGACTTGTTTTCTATTAATAGGTCTTAAAATTATAAGATCGTATTTATTTGACCTCTAAATGACGTCACAAAGCAGCCTGAATGCGAAACTTTCTGTGCATCTTGTAATTAAGTTTTGTATGTGTCAAGTGGCAATATCAACGTCAATTTTACATGAAGCACTTAATATTATTCTTTTCAGATAGGTAAGCATGTAAATATTGTAGTTTTTCACCAGCGGCCGACAGTACAAGTCGAATCACATCGATGTATCGCCTCAGGCAAACTTAACTTACGTTCAAATGATCTTCACAATAAAACAGTCGCCACCCGGACTTGTACAGTTGTACTCAACATTTACTTCCTCGCACCATTTCCTTTTTAAAGTTTCTTTTACTAACAATCAATTTGCGTTGGCTATTTGCTGTGGTGTTTATACTTGACGGCATCAAGCACTTAGCAAAAGTAGTATTTTGATCCATTCATTTTATTAATAAGATATAACTTTACACTAAGGTACGGAAATCGCTAAAGTATGAAATGTAAACAAATTAACTGCCCAATTTGACAGTTTAACTTTACTGAATTTAGGTTTTAACTATATGTTAAACGTGGCAAATACCCTAAGCTATTCAGCATATTTTAGACGTCAGCACGAAAAATACTTAAAAAAAATAACTACAGCTTGTAAATACAAAAAGATGAAATGATGTGTTTCAAATACTCATCTTTAATATAAAAACCATACCTGAAAGATACTTTACATACCGATCGATTTGCATCGGCCTCTCCTGATAATAAAATAGCTCCGATTTTACATAAATTTGGGTCTTTGTTCCTGAACACTCAAAAGCCAGTCAGCTTCGGTGATGGACATTACTCAGATCTTGTACTCGTACGTTTCCTCCTTTTCCGCTCCCGTTGACGGGCACTTGACTTTCGGCCCATTTGTAGGCTTGAATTCGAAGCACTTCTGATGTAAGTAGTGTCTACTTAAACGACGAATAAATAGATGGATAACACTATAGTCACTTTTATTTCACAACTAATAATAATATAATATAATTAATCACAATAAGACAGTATTTAACAATAGAGACGTTGTTTCTACGGCGAGCGCGAGTGAACTAAACCCCAGCCGCTTGCTCGGGGTTTTTAAAGACTTGGTATCCCCACCGAAGTCACGTCAGCCGATGCGGGTAGCCGGTGATTTGCCGGCAATATTCGAACATCCGGTGCGACGCAGGTAGGTACCCACAGTGCGTCGCTTGACTCGCGATACTGGCGCTATCAATGTTTGGTCGCCGGAAACAGTGGCGCCAACAGGTTGTATTTTGATTCGCGGCCATAACAAATATGGATCTACAGAATTGTATCTTAATCCAGTTACTTATTTAGAAGTAAGAAACAAAGAAGTTTCATAGTAAGACTAATTACACACATGTTGTTTTTTAAAGTGATGTTGGTTGTAATGGAACGCACGGGAGGGTGAAGTAGAGAAACCTACTTATTGGTTTCGTTAGATAGATAGCCTATAACAATGATTGTGAGACGCCATCCGAGGACAGATAGAATTATACTGTGTATCATCAATAGCGATCTGTCTTTCACTGAAAATAGGTTATTGGGTTCGGCTGTAACGCTGTACCTATTATTATTATCTATAGCTATACCTACGTTGTCTATAAGATATTAGTTTTTTTATATATAGAACCTTAGCTGACGTATCGTTTATTATTCCGTAACATGTATTTTAATAACATTTTGTATTATCGATATACTTATAAATTGAAAATATAAGTAAATATGTAGTAGTACTAAAATAGAGAATTAAATTAAATTATGCTTCAATGTTGCATCCTCGATTTTTAACTCACATGGTAGCCCGTTACCTAATGCACTACACTGCACACAATTGAGAGACTAAAAAAAAAATATATAGCCTGTGTCATCTGTCAAATGTCACCCAAACCTCATTCGTTCTTCGTGTGTTGCACCGTAACGCTGTGTATTTCAATAATTCAATCTACATCCTTAAAAATCTTTATATTTTCATTGCGAAAAGAAAAAAGGCAAAGTCAGAGAATGGGCTATGAAAACCGGCACTGCTGATGTGCAAGAAAAATACACCCCAAAGAAGAAGAAAAAAATAAACACTAAAAAGAGTGCCTACGACTAGCAACTTAGCAACTACTACTACTAGCAACACAAAGAGTGCCTAGCAACTTAGCAACTACTACTACTAGCAACACAAAGAACTGAAATCCCACCAAAAACATTTCATGTAAAATGTTGCCAAGACGTATGTCAGTATGGCTTGGCTGTTTCGTTACTTACTTCAGAAACTAAATATTCGCATCAGCTCCACGACGCGCGACGGCAGCGAAGCCATACATTTTTACTGATATGTAGAATTTGTGAAGTAAGGGTCGGTAGAGTTAGGCCGTGTAGATTCAGAAGCTTGGCTCTACATGAGATCTGATATCTTTTTCACAGGGCAAACCTTATGTGGTCGTCTTGGCAACATTTTACATGAAATGTTTTTGGTGAGATTTGATTTTACAAAAACAGCTATTTTGAAAATGTAAAGTGATGGGAAAGTTATCAAATTTAGGGACTTGAATACAGGTACAGTCACGAGCACCAATATGTATACACTCAGCAACTTTTAAAAGTGATTTCCTCCAACTATATTGATTGAAATTTTATTTTACTACGAACATAGTATTTTGGAACCCAAAATATTATAAAATAGATCTTTTCTCAAAGTGGCAATCGTTATTCCATGAGAAAATCGTTTTTGAAGTCTGCTAAGCGTTTACATATTAGTGCTCATGACTGTACCCAACTATCTGTTACTTTCATGTTACAAATTGCCCATAAGCATCGTTTTTGACCTACCTGTTCTCTCACGACCGAACCCAATAACTTATTTTCATTGAAAGACAGATCGCTATTGATGATAGACAGTATAATTATATCTATCCTCCCATTGATAAATGCTATCTATCTAACGAAAACAATAAGTAGGTTTCTCTGGGTACGTATTTGAATATCGAAGATTAAAATACCTACTGTTAAAATATCGATGTTCAAAACATCGAAAATGGAAATATCGAACGACCTTATAACCGATAGTTAAAATAACGAAAGTATATACCTAGTATCGAATAGTTAAATAACCTACGTCCAATATATCTAAAATCTAAATATCTACAAAAGTTACATCGAAAGATCCAAATATCGAAATACAGATTATCCAATGTCCTAAATATCGAAGTACAAACTATCGAACGTCCTAAATATCGATGGGTACATATATTATTTGAACATCGAAAATTAATATACCTACGTGTAAAAATGGGTTAATTTTCAACATTTAATACATTCATTAATTCACCCTAAAAATACGTACAAGTTAAAACTTTGCCCTCCCTTCGCGCCTCCGGATTTTTATATACACTCTAGGGGTAACAGCCAAAAGACTACGTAAATTCGGGGTGCCCAAATTCGCTTTTGGAACAATTTCAACCTATTTCATCCATGAAAATCAGTGTCTAGTGTACAAGCATAGGTCAATCGTGAAGGTATTATTTAGGTCTTTAAATTAAAATGTTTTCTTGAAAGTCAATATGTTTATTTATTTATTTCACACCTGTGTCATGCTACACCATGTCATGTTTCATGTTGTGCTACTAAAGTTAGTGACAGAAACGTATCGCTGCAAAACCGACTCCACGTAGTCTTGTCTGCCCTACCCCTAGAGTGTAATTTAGAATCGCGAAGGCGCGGAGGGGCGAGGCAGCCCGCGAGCTGAGGAGCAGGTGGTTTGGTGAGCGTTTAGACCATCTGCGACGTTAAGCTCGCGTGGGACTGCCGGAGCCCTACAGCGCCGGAGCCGTGACAGAAACCATGCTAGCTTGCATGTTGTATGATTGCTGCATGCTTGTTTGCTAGACGGTAATCAGTTACTTGGTGGGTTTAAAAAAAAACAAGGAATACCTCATGTAATGTCTTGCTTGTTTTTTCGGTATTTCAACTAGTAGATATTATGAACTTAGATGTATTAAATGTTGATATTTTGAACTTAGGCATAATGTCATTCGGTATTTTGAATCATTCGAAATTTTAATCACTCGGCATTTCAATCTTCGAAGTTTTAATTCAAATTCAAATTCTTTATTTCAGACATTTAGTCCTCTTTGTTAGTAACAATTTGACTTAAACACTATGTTAGTAAGAACTTAGCATAAATAGAAAATTATAAATTTAAAAACGCATTTAGGACGATTCATTTTGGTTTCGATCGAATATCCTACTAAGAGGTTATTCGATCAAAACCCGGACGAACGCCTTCATAATTGGAGAATCGAATTTCTCCGCAATAACCTGCAAGATGCTGTTGGAACTACTGCGTAACCTGCTCAATAATGACGCAGTTCTTTTACGTCTGATGGCGTGGAAGCCATCAACCCTTGCTTCCGCAAACATATTTGAAGCACTACAGAAACGCGGCAGCCCCAACAACATCCTAAAGCCATCTCTGAGTATATGTGGTCCACAGGCTGCTCGTGTAAAATGTTTGGCAGTATGCTTTAAACAGGGTGATTTTAGCCTGTGAACTGCAACGAGCAAACCTGCGTGCCAACATATTATTCCTGACCGCCAGCGCCCTGCGCTCCCTTTCAATATCCATTTGATCGTCAAGGCCCTCGGTAAGGTAGTGTCCTAGATATTTAAAAAGATACACTCGACTGAGCTCCACTCCATTCAGTCGAATTGGAGGCACACTGGATAGACCTTTACCGAAAGCCTTGAAGACCAAAAACTCACTTTTTTTTACTATTGTATAAAAGACCATGTTGACTTGCGTAGTTTTCACAAACGGCCAACAGCCTCCTCAACGCACTTACTGTTGGACTCAGCAGAACCATGTCGTCCGCGTAGCTGACATTGTTTATGTCAACCGAACAGCCGACACGAGTACTGCTGAGCCCAACCTTAAGCTCGTTTACGTACAAGTTGAAGAGCTTCGGTGAACTCAAACCACCCTGCCTTACCCCGCACTCCAACCTGTACGAGTTGGAAAGGCTGTTAGCCCATCTGACGCTGTTTGTCTGATTACCGTACCAAAACTGGAAAAGGCGCTGCACCTGTGCATGCACGTTCGTAAGCTTTAACTTTTGCCATAAAATATCGTAAGAAACGAGGTCGAAAGCTTTCGAGAGGTCGAGGAAACATGCATACACAGGTGTACGCCTCCCTGTGTAGTACTGCACAGTGTGCTTGAGACTCAGTATAGCGCTTTCCGTGGATAGTCCGCTTCGGAAGCCGAACTGAGCGTCATGAATATGGAGTTGTCCCTCCAGTTCAGAGTTAAGCACACTGTCCAGCACCTTAGCCACCACCGTAGCCAAAGATATTGGCCGGTAATTTCCCATGTCAGACAAGTCTCCGGTTTTGTTTTTAACAATAGGCACAACTATGGTTTTCATGAGCTCCGTGGGCAAGTATGAGTGACTCAGGCACAGTGTAAAAAACATCGCAAGAACACGAGGAAGAGATTAAGCGTAGGTATAACAATTTTAGACATTTTGATATAATCGATATTTAAATTTTCGATGTTTTGAACATTGGTATTTTAAGCGTAGGTATTTTAATCTTCGATATTCAAAAACGTACCCGTTTCTCTACTTCGCCCTCCCGTTACAACCAACATCACTTTAAAAAACCGGCCAAGTGCATGTCGGACCACGCACAATGAAGGGTTCCGTAGTTGGGATGAATTTATCCCAAAAACAATCTTAACATTGTAGTTGAAAAACATGCTCTCCCATACATCGATATACGTTACGGTCAATTCTCCAACTGCAAATTTAAGTTGGTCGACTATTACTCGTTAACTTGTGAAGCCTAATTAGCTGTGATAGTTTTGCTTTTAATTTCGTTATATGTACTATTGCCATGAATTTTTTCAACTATCCAAAACCAACCATTTAGCTGGCAGGGGGGGGGGGGCACACTTGACTCTAACAAAAAACTTTTTTACAAAAAAAACAACCGACTTCCAACAAAAACACTAAAAAGTGCAAAATAACTTTAATTTCGGAAGCACATAACATAATTACGCCTTGTTTCCTCGAAGGGTTGGGCAGAGGTGTACCTGTAGTATACCCACATTTAATATTATATTTAATTTAATTTCGGAAGTCGGTGTCTTTGGTTTTGTATTTTCGTTTATATGGCCACTGACTTCCGAAATTAAATTAAATTATATAATATTAAATGTGGGTATACTACAGGTACACCTCTGCCCAACCCTTTGAGGAAACAAGGCGTGATTATGTTATGTGCTTCCGAAATTAAAGTTATTTTGCACTTTTTAGTGTTTTTGTTGGAAGTCGGTTGTTTTTTTTGTAAAAAAGTTTTTTATTTTGCACTTTTTAGTGGTACCTACCCCACACCAATTCGTATACTACGTGCTATGAAAACAACAGTAACAGGAAGTTTTATAATTCATCAACATACACCGAGTGGATTAAATACGTATTATTGAAGAGTTAGCCGTAAATCTGTAATGTATATGAGACCGCGCATGCTTCCTCTACCAAATAAAAGAATTATAAAAATCAGTTCATAAACAAATAAGTTATGCCTGAACATATATAATACTAGCTTTTGCCTGCGGCTTCACCCGCGTAGATGTCAGAAAAAATCTCATGGGGACCGGGATTAAAAGTACCTACCCTACATAAAAGGACCCCTAGTGCAAAATTTCACGTCGCTCTCAGTAGTTTGGGTTGTGCGTTGATACGTCAGTTAATCAGTCGGTCAGTTTCTCCATTTATTTATACAGATAGATTTGTTATTTAGACCAATAATAAATTAGGACATATTAGTTTTTTTTTGTTCTTCGAGTGTAATATTTCAAAATTGTTGACCTTTACGAGAACAACGTCCTGACAAACCTTGAAAATGACACCATATTGATTTGTAGACTATTTACCTCTTTACACCCCCAGAAGAGGCTGTTTTTTTAAAACATGAAACACGTTTTATTTATTTGTTGACACGAGTAACCCCGCGAATTGTAGAATTGATACAATTCATATGATTTCTCCATACAAGTTGTGAAACCCCGTTACACCCCTATAGGGGTTGAATTTTCAAAATTCTGTTTTCAGCGGTTACCTACGTCATAATAACTATCTGTGTGCCAAATTTTAGCCCAATCCATTCAATGATTTGAGTTTTGTGTTGATAGATCAGTCAGTAAGTCAGTCACTGTTTCCTTTTGTATGTACTAAATCTATAGTGTAATTTGACATGTTACGACGACCCCGAATAAATTTGGATTAGTATATATACTGAGTTTCCAGTTGATCGGACCACCCTTTATAATTCTTCTATACAAGCTTTGACATCCCATCCATTGAAGTTAAGATAACAAAAAAGTACAAACTTTATACAGGAAAAGTTTTTAACCAGTGCGCAATTTTTTTTTTGTGGTTCTATATCAGTAACAGAACACATTTCCATTATTTATTCAATACTTTTTTTTTTTTTTTATCCTACTTTCGGCAAAATATGGACACAATCTATTCGTAATAATATCAATGGGCGCGCGCGGCGGCCGGCGCAAGCGGCGGTGTTGCACGGGGGTGAAACCCCCTCCCGGGCGGCAGGGCACGCCGGGCGCTGTGGCCGACAGTTCGCTCATCGCACGCGCTGTCGTGTGACGTCGCGTTTAATCGATTCCCCGCGCAAGCGCCGCGCCGCACGTGTGCCGTGCTACCGGTCACGATGTCGGACTTCAGTAACCGCGAGTTTTACGAGATGGTGCGAGTGTATGTACTGAGTGATGAAAGTTTGCGAGCAGCTCGCAGAATGTATGCGACGAAGAGCATACCTCGAATGCGAGCCCATGGAATCCTTAACTCCGCGGTCCCTAATGAAAGGACCATTTTAGCGGCCACTCAAAGGCTGCTTGATCACGGACAGTTCAGAATCCCGAATCATGCAGGAGGGTCTGGCAGACCCCGACTGGCGATCGAAATCGAAGAAGCCATCCCATTAAAGTATGAAGGAAAAATTGGAATTACTCTTCAAATAACTTCAGGTCACGGCCTAAACTTGAAAAAGTTTAGTTCGAACCTGATAAAATTAGCGATCAGTACATTGTAACCCACGTAAATACCTACGCCGGCGAATCGAACGAGCGCACAGCTGATAGGTAGGTACTTTCGCGCGTTCCGATTCGCCGCGCGCCGCCGGGTGGCCATACAACCACTTTTAAAGTAAACATCTTTCGTTAACGATATTTTTTGTTTTTTGTACTAAGACGTATCAAAATAAAAAATATATGTTTAATAAAACTCGTTTAAGTTTAATTTGTCAAAATTTGCGCAGTGGATAAAAACTTTTCCTGTATTTTATTTACGTAAGTATTCGTCCAAGTTTCAAGTTTATTAACTCTAGGAATAAGATTTTTCATGCAAACAAAACCCCCCGTTTTCCCCCCTTTAAAGGTCAAATTTCCAAAAACCCCTTCTTAGCGGATGCCTACGTGCCGAATTTCAGCCCAATCTGTCAGTGGTTTGAGCTGTGTTGATAGACCAATCAGTCACGGTTTCCTTTTATATGTAGGTACCTTTATACGGCTAGATATATATATATTGAGAACCTCCTCCTTTTTTGAAGTCGGTTAAAAATCATTTATAGCCAGAATGCATCTCATGACAATTCCAATAAGACCAAACACGGGTAGGATAGATTGTTTTATTACCGAGTTCCAGTACCTACCTTCTGGCTTCATCATCAGATCAGTTTCGATCATCAGATCAAATTTGCTTCGCTTAACTATCTTAATCCAGATATCTCATCGCCACCCGTGAAATACTTATCATTGAGAAGTTCCGGTGGCCATCTGTGGCCTTCTTCATCAGTTCCACTTCACCAAATTATATTTTCCGAATGCAAATGATTGACTTGTTGATGAAAATATAAAAATCGTTATATGTATGCCTATAATATTTGAGGAGTTCCCTCAATTACTCATGGATCCCAATATCAGAACTAGATTTTGATAAAAATGGGACCAATCTGGAAGTATATCCTTTCAAATAAAAAAAGAATTTTCCAAATCGGATCATAAACGACGGAGTTCTGAGGTCACAAACATTAAAAAAAAAAAAAAACACACGACTTGAGAACCTCCTCCTTTCAAGTCGGTTAAAAAATAGCACTTTAAAGCTTAATATTACGCAAACGGATCCCTTAATTGAAAAATGGTTCTGACAAACCCACAATATTTTTAAACGGCCTATCCAACGATACCCCACACTATGGAATAGACGAGAAAAAAAAATTCCTTCCCCATTTCACGTGTAAGGGAGGTACTTACCCTAAAATAAAAAGTGAAAAATAAAAAACTTTTTTACAAAAAAAAACAACCGACTTCCAACAAAAACACTAAAAAGTGAAAAATAACTTTAATTTCGGAAGTCGGTGTCTTTGGATGTGTTTTTTTAGTTTTTTTCCACTGACTTCCGAAATTAAAGTTATTTTTCACTTTTTAGTGTTTTTGTTGGAAGTCGGTTGTTCTTTTTGTAAAAAAGTTTTTAATTTTTCACTTTTTAGTGGTACTTACCCCACACCAATTCGTATACCACTAATTGCTATGAAAACAACAGTGACAGGAAGTTTTATAACATCATCAACATACACCGAGTGGATTAAATACACTGGACAGCAAATAAACCGAGCCACCCGCTACCTAGGCACTCTAATTCGATTTTCTCAAAAACTAAAAAACCTACAATTATCAAAGTTGTACCTACAGAAAGTGCGTTTCATGGTGATTAAAATGAAAGGAAACTCAATCCGTCTTATTCCAAAACACGATCTAAATTTAGTACTAGGTTAATTACTAGGTTTGCCACCATGACTAAATAAAACGTTATTATAAAATGAAGTTTATCACTAGTTCATGAACAAGCTATGGTACTAAAGTTAGTCCGCCGACACCCCTAGTTTTTCTATGGACTAACTTCGGTACTAATTCATTTGAGGTTAGCGTTTATTGTTATTGTGTGGCTTTTTATTTACAAATCGACTTGATGGATTTGGAAGATTTGGATAATTATGCTGGAGACGTCTCCGCGATCTTACAGACATCGTCATACGTAGTACGACGTAATATTTCCTATAATAATATGAACATTCGCGTTAGGCAGTCGAAATAAGATGATACAAAGCATTGCTTACCTAATATTAATTAAAAATCCATGTTTTGGTCAGTGGTTCGTCTTAGGGTTTTACTAAGTTTATCTTCCACGGTTTAACCAGACACAACTCACGAACAAACCACATATTATCAACAGTACCTAATACTAAGATTTATTTTTTATATGGACGGAACATAAACATTCGTCTCAAATTACGAGTGCCGCGCCGTACATAAGTAATTCACTCCACTTCACGCTAGAGGTGTTAAAAAATATCATAACTTGACTATAAAAAGCACGTCAAAAGTACAAGTTGTGCTTGTTCATTATATTGTAACCTAAACAAAGAACGATTTATGACATATTTTTGTATTGATTAATAATTATTTATGCATTTCAAGTGTTATTATAATATCAATATTTAGAGAAACGAAACGTTGCTTCAAATAGATGCAGAATGAACGAATGAAAGAATGCCATTTTTGTTTTTATCTGTGGAACCATGAACCTTCTTTGGTACTAACTGATCTTCGAAAAGTCTTCGTTTTGTAATAAGAACACGTTTTGAGCCTGATATTAACTTGAATACCGTAACAATCCTAGACCTTGTGGTCTTGGTATAAAACAGTACTTAAGCATTTTTTTGTAATAAGATGGATTGGGTTTAATCAATATTTCAGTGTTTATTAAGGATTTTACAAAGAAGAGTCGTTTTCCAGTCGTGACAATCGTTAGTAATGATAAAGTGAAAAAAAAAATTAAAGCCAAAAACAAAGATAAAATCAAAAAAAAGTTTTTGATCAATATTCCGTATTCCCTCCCCTTGCTCGGATAACTGCCAGCATCCTTGTATTCATCGACCTTACGAGCCTGACGATAAAATCTTGAGGAATTGTATTCCACTCCTCTTCAATTGCGATTCGCAGCTCTGGAAGCCTTGTTGGAGCAGGTACCCGGGCTCGAACCCGACGTTTCAGCTCATCCCATAAGTGTTCTATCGGATTCAAGTCCGGGCTTCGAGCTGGCCAGTCCATCGTACGAATGCTGACGTCGCGTAGATACTGGGTCACCACATGAGCAACATGAGGCCGTGCATTATCATGCATCAATTGCATATCCTGTCCGATATATCCTGCGTAAGGTACCACATGGTCTGCGAGGATTTCAGTAATGTAGCGATGAGAAGTCAGTCCACGTGTACGGCCCGTCGGTTCGATGAAAACTAACGCTGTATGTGCTGTTAACGAGATGCCGCCCCAGACCATTACAGATCCTCCTCCATAAGCAACAGTTTCCTTGATGCAACACTGAGAATAACGTTCTCCAGGGCGACGATATACTCTCTGACGTCGATCACTTCCATGTAGACTCACCCTGGTCTCATCAGTGAAGAGTACATTACTCCACTGCTCTAATGTCCAATCCCTATGCTCTCGAGCAAATTCAAGTTGTGCTCGACGGTGTGCTACCGTTAATGCTGGGCCTGTTGCAGCTCTTTTTGGGGTCAGGTTCCGTTCAGCAAGTCTCCTTCTGACGGTATCTGAACTTATGACCACTTGGCGTTCGTCACGCAGACTTTGTTGGACTTGAACTGCGTTGAGGTGGCGATTTCGCAGAACAGTAAGGTGGATATAACGATCATCTGCTGCTGATGTAGCCCTAGGTCTGCCCGTACCTGGACGGCGATCGAATGCTCCAGTCTCTAGGTATCGTCTGTAAACTCGTTGCACCGAAGATCTGCTGATTCGAAGCCTTCGAGCGACTTCACGTTGCGCAATGCCTGCTTGAAGTAATGCTACAGCTTGAGCTGCTTCCTGAGGTGTTGTATCCATTATTAATCGAAAAAAGTAGCAAAAACACACGCGTCTGAGCAAACGATGGACAAAAACTAAAGAAATGATAAGAAATATCCAACTACCCTCATTGTAGAGAAAAAGAACGCTAATTTCAAACTCTGGTGAAAACAAAGCAAATCGTTAGCATTGTGTTTGTTGCTTGATTACAAAGTGAGTTGAGGGTACTTTCGAATTAATTTGTAGTCATTTTAATCACCATGAAACGCACTTTTTGTAGGTATAACTTTGATAGTTGTAAGTTTTATACTTTTTGAGAAAATCGAATCAGAGTTCCTAGGTAGCGGGTGGCTCGGTTTATTTGCTGACCAGTGTACGTATTATTGAAGAGTTAGCTGTAGATCTGTAATGTATAAGAGACCGCGCAAGCTGCCTCTACCAAATAAAAGAATTATAAAAATCAGTTCATAAACAAATAAGTTACGCCTGAACATATATAATACTAGCTTTTGCCCGTGGCTTCACCCGCGTGGATGTCAGAAAATCTCACGGGAACCGGAATTAAAAGTACCCCCTACATAAAAGGAACCTATGTATTCGTCCAAGTTTAAAATTTATTAACTCGACGAATAAGATTTTTCATGCACACAAAACCCCCCGTTTCCCCCCCCCCCTCTTAAAGGTCAAATTTGCAAAAACCCCTTCTTAGCGGATGGCTTTTTTTTTTTCGCCTACGTGCCAAATTTCAGCCCAATCTGTTCAGTGGTTTGAGCTGTGTTGATAGACCAATCAGTCGCGGATCCTATGTATAGGTAGCTAGATTTATAATATATGGATAGATATTTAAATATATTATATTGAGAACCTCCTCTTTTTTTGAAGTCGGTAAAAAATCATTTATAGCCAGAGTGCATTTCATGACAATTCCAATGAGACCAAACACGGGTAGGATACATTGTTTTATTACGGAATTCCAGTGCCTACTTTCTGGCTTCATCATCAGATCAGTTTGATGGTACCATTTTGATCAAAACTATTTATTTAATTTTGCTTCGCTTAACTAACTTAATCCAGATCCATCGCCACCCGTGAAATACTTATCATTGAGAAGTTCTGGTGGCCATCTGTGGCCTTCTTCATCAGTTCCACTTCACCAAATTATACTTTCTGAATGCAAATGATTGACTTGTTGATTAAAATATAAAAATCGCTATGTGTATGCCTATAATATTTGAGGAGTTCCCTCAATTACTCATGGATCCCAACATCAGAACTGGATTTTAATAAAAATGGGACCAATCTGGAAGTATATCCATTCAAATAAAAAAGAATTTTCCAAATCGGTTCATAAACGACGGAGTTCTGAGGTAACAAACATAAAAAAAAAAAAAAATACAGACGACTTGAGAACCTCCTCCTTTTTGTAAAGTCGGTAAAAAAAATGGTTTTCATGGTTTTATTTGACGACTTTTTCGTTTTCGCCAAATTACAGCTTTCTAGAACTAAGCGTCTTTGAGCTAACCCGAAGACAGACGGACGGACGGACGGACAGACAGACAGACAGAGAGACAGACAGACGGACATGGCGAAACTATAAGGGTTCCTTGTTTACTACGGAACCCTAAAAACAACATGTGTAATTAGTGTTATATTAAAACTTCTTTGTTTCTTACTTCTAAATAAGTTACTGGATTAAGATATAATTCTGTAGAGCCATATTTGTTATGGCCGCGAATCAAAATAAAACCTGTTACTGACCTGCAAATTGAAAAAAAATGAATTTCGCGGGCTACCTTAGCGCATCCCTTAATTAATGTTGGATTTTTTTAAACTTAAATTCATGTTGGCATGGTGCTTGCACGGGTGGTGTCACTAAGGGAGGGGGGGGGTTAAATTTCTGTTATTTTTGCCTAGGGCGCACCGTTTTCGAGATATTTGAATTTCAACTTTTTTTTATTACTTTAAATTAAAAAAAAAACATCTATGATCATTATTGCAAGTACTAAAGAGTTCATTTTAGCTTGGCTACTTTACGTTTATCCCTGCAATTCGGGGAATAGACAAATCTGCCATCTGTAATACTGTCCTGTCAAAGAAATCGTATATTGGGACGCATACTTTGGCATTTTCATACAAATAGCTATCTGTTTTAGGCGATACACCCTCCCATCAGTAAATAGCGTGGGCCGGTAAGATTCCATATTGTCTCATAGATTATTGGGACGTTAAAACCATCGATATATATATTTTTCTACCTCCAGTAGGCCAAAACTGGTGATATATAGGTTATTGGGTTCGGCCGTCAGACTACAATTTCCCCAAAATATTATTCCGAATTTCAGAATTGACGCTATCAAACCATGGTAAGCAACTAATCTGGTGAGCATATTCACTTTCCTGCATAGATTAGAAAGCACATACGCTGCTGTACTTAATTTTTGCATACTTTTTCTGCGTGTGGCTTCCAGGTTAGTTGGCTATCTAACATTACACCTAAAAATTTTGCAACTTGCCCTTGATCTAGTTCTTGTCCGTTGTAATTTAAGTTAAAAGTTTGTGGAGGTATTCGTTGATAAAAATGCATAACCTTAGTCTTAGGTATATGAATCGTTAAATTATTTTGATCAAGCCAGTGTATAATGTCCGTTAAAGTATTGTTTATGTCATATTCATACGTTTTTAGGTCTGTACATTTAATCAAGGCAGTGCTATCGTCAGCGAATAACATATCAACAGCAAAGCAACTGACATAGTTATCGTCCCGTATTGGCCTAGCCAACCATGGTTCCCCTTGTTCAGTAACCTAATTGATTCTGAAATAATGTTTTTCAAACTTAATGTGAATAATTTATTACCCCTTCCCAGGGAACCCCATCCGATCTCATGTGGAGAAAGCTTATCCTGTCGTGCGCAATATTGTCAGGAAATCGTACATAAGGCGAAAAATTCCAATTGAAGAAATATAAATTATGGTTAAATCTTTATCTATTAATACCATGAGCCAGTATAATTTTGCTCTTAAACGGTATTGCTTTGCCTATAGTATTCCTTTTGTATAAGTAATAAAATTGACCATTTTGATAGCTCAATAATATACCTATACCTTAAAATTCTTAACTGAGGAATTTAATAAATGTAAAAGTTATGGGACGTTAAAATCCTTTTCGCTTTGCATTGAAATTAATTTTACCAAAAAGACAAACAGAATATAATTATGTTCATAGATTTTGAAAGGTGTTTTTAAAAATCAAGCCTACCTTTCTTAAATATTGTATTATTTGGAATCCTAATTTGGTCTTAAATCACCTTTCTGAGTTATATCCTAATTAATGTCTATCCCTTAAAGACAATTTTTTTAACTTGTAACTTTGCTTACATTGTCCACAGGCCAACGGATGCAAACCTTATCTTTGATCGAAGTTAATGGTATCCATGTAACTGAAACAGGAATAATAATCACCATTAACAACATGATTAAAAATTTAAAACTTCAACACCAAACAGAAAAAAATCCCCGCTTGATACTACCTTTCTATACTAACAAGCAATCTTATGTCCAGCAAAAACCCTAACTTCCTATATCGAAAAATTTTGCCCACTTAGAAACACTTATAATTGCAATAATTTAATCCAAACTTATAATAAACACTTTCCCCTCCTTTGCGTCACGCAGTCGGGTAAAAAACCAATACACAATAATTGTACCTCCCAGTCCATCAGCCGCTGAATCAAAGAAACGCTTAGGCGATTAACACACGGCACCGCGCACCGCCGCGGTAGGCGGTGAAGCGGATCTCAACGTCGCTTTAGCCTCTAATAAATCCGTTGATGCCTAACACACGTACACCGCCCGACCGCGCGGTTGAGCGGTGCTCTCACCATATGAAACCGCGCACCGCCGCGGTAGGCGGTGAAGCGGATCTCAACGTCGCTTTGGCCTCTAATAAATCCGTTGATGCCTACACACGTACACCGCCCGACCGCGCGGTTGAGCGGTGCTCTCACCATATGAAACCGCGGCGGTGCGCGGTGCCGTGTGTTAATCGCCTTAGTGATAGCGTCGTGGATGTAAATATGTTCACTGCCTACAGTACTAGGCATGCATCTACGTCAGCGGCTTTCAGATTGGGCGTCTCAATGGAAATAATAAAAAAGACTGCTGGCTGGACTAGTAACACAATTTATGCTTTGCAAAATTTTACAACCAACCTGCTATCGAATCTGTAAAAAGACAGGGCGTTTGATGATGGCATATTCAATTCATAAACCTGTAAAAATAAATTACTCACACATAAACATGAACATACAGGTTTTCCATTCGATAATAAAACATACTCTAAACATCTACCATGTGAGTTAAATCTCGAGGATGCAACATTGAATTATAATTTATAAATGGTTAATTGAACTTAAGTGAACTTCAACCAAAAATATACGAGATGTTGCATCCGAAGAGATTTAACACCCTACCCACCCATGTACATAACACCCCATATTATTATGGAATGGAGTAAACAATGAGCTCTAAACCGAATGCGGTTTGGGTGACATTTGACCTTAGAATAATAACTAAAGCAATTTAACAGATGACACAGACAATTTTTTTTTTTTTTTAGTCTCTCAACAGGATTCTTGCCACGGTGTTCTTGACTAGCACGTGTGTATAGAATTTATTGCTGATTTTAGTGATTGTTGATACTTTTGTGACTTGTTTTTCTTTATGTGTGTGGTCCTTGTGTTCGTAACCAGGTTTGTATTGTGATTGTCTTATTTTATACTTGTTTTATCCAAGATGGATGTAAACAAACCCCCCGATCCTGACCCTCCCGACATCCCAGGTCCAACTCCTTTATCTCCGAATCCACTATCCCAATTTGCCGATGTTGTCTGCAGCATTACAGAGATGAATGTATCCCAATCACCACAAACATCACGCAAACGTCGCAGTGACGAAGTAATTCTGACACCCAGTCCTCCAAATAAACTACAAAAAATTCAAATTGGTCGTACCAAGTATTCTGTATTGGATAAGGCCCCATATGTTGTTCACGTCTCCCGCATAGAGACCCAACTAAACGCAGGCACCACCCTTCACCCCGTAAATTTTGGCAAGTTCCTTCTAAACTACAACATTGCGAACATTGTTTGTGGTGGTGTGAATCGAGTTGGCAGACACCGTGTGTCCGTTGAGTTTGCTTCCCCTCAGGATGCTAACTCTTTCTTAGTTATCCTATTGTTGTCCAAATATTCAATTCCAACGTTTAACATTACTAGAATCGGTGTTGTTACCGGGGTTCCCTCTGACATTACTGAAGAAGAGGCCATTAATTGTGTCAGCGAGGACGTTGATGTAACATGCGGCGTACCCCAGGGAAGCGTTCTGGGGCCTACCTTATTCCTAATATATATAAACGACCTATGTAATATGTCAATCAATAATGCAAAAGTTCGACAAACGCTCGTCTTTCTTATACAATAAAATAAATAAACAAATAGATATACATACTAAACCATATAATTAAATAATGCAAATCGAAGCTGATTAAGTGGATAAACAAGTTAAGCTACGATGAAGTAGAGAATATTCTACTAAATATAAGGTAAAACCCTTTCCGTACAAAACAACCACACACACACATACATACATACAAATACACATACACATAAACACATACACTTAAACACATTCACATAAACACATACACATAATCACACACGCACCTACACAAATACACACACACTAACAGACTAAATAAAAATAATAAATTCATTATCTTTTAACTTTTGTTGTAAGATATAAAGGAGCGGCGCCTCCTGGCACAGGCATCTATATGCTTAAAAGGGGACGCCACCAACTGTATAACGTATGTACATTGTGTAATATTGAAATACACATTTTTGTATTTGTATTGTATTTTGTATTACATATTTGTCTGTGCCCTCAGGATGTGGGAAAATTCTCAAAGTCCGCCGTATTAACCGGAAAAATCAGAAAGATAATATTAATGAGTGGAAACCCACTGAAACTTGTGTCATCACTTTTGATGGCCAAGTCTTACCCCAAAAGATTTACTGCTGTTACACATCCCTTCCTGTTGGACAATACATAATAATATACCCTACAATCCAATGTCGCAATTGTTGCAGATTCGGACATGTTGCAAACATTTGCAGATCTAAACCACGCTGCAGTAAGTGTGGCCATGATCACCCAGGTGATGGTTGCAGCCTTTCTGAAGCTGAGGCATTCTATGTGCTTTGTTCGGGTAATCACTTCGCTAATAGCAAGTCATGCCCCGAGCATCGTAGACAAAAAGCAATTAAGACTGCTATGGCTGAAAAATTTATCCCATACGCTGAGGCTAGCAAAATTATTCCTACAGCTTCCCGAAATTATGTCAATGTCACCAAGACCCCAATTTCTCAGTCCTATCGGAAAACTGTAACTCTGAAGCCCAGGACCATGCCCCCCTTTCCCCATCATATGATAAAGCTGCACATCAACAGATAACTAGTTATCCCCAATATTCACAGCCTAATGGCTGCGCTCTAAATTATAATAATGATTCTTCCAATAATAGTACTTCTTCTATTATTGACCTACTGATAAAACTCTTACCTATTAATATATCTTCTTTTACTTCTAATTCCCAATCACCGTCCAACCTTGCCGACCAACTTATAACTCTTCTCTTAGATATTAGAAATGGCGTCTCGCCAAGTATTCCTACAGTGGAACGTGAGGAGCGTGTGGCATAAAAAGCACGACCTCATATTTTTTTTAAATAAGTACAAGCCATTGGCTTGTTCTATCGCTGAGACTTGGCTTACCCCAAGTCTTAGCATTCGTATGCCACATTTCAACATTCTCAGATGTGACAGACCAGATGGCTATGGAGGGTCGGCTCTCTTAGTCAACGACCGGGTCCCACTTTTTCCTTCTACTTTGCCTTCATTAACGGGTGATATGAGCATTGCCGCAGGGAGGGTTCAGGGCATCACGGTGTTTTCCATTTATATTGCATATCCTCACCATGATTTTTTAATAATTTTAAAATATATTTTTTCAAATGTTCATGGTCCGATACTGGTCATGGGTGACTTTAACTGCCACCATTATAGATGGGGGTCTGAACGCTATGATGCCTTTGGTGTAGCTCTAGTTGATGTTTTGGATGACTTGGATCTCTGCATATTTAAACAACGGTTGCTCAACACGACGATCTCTTCCAGGACAGCAAAGAGTTGCGTAGACCTTACATTTTGTTCGGTTGAGTTAGCAGCATCGACTCAATGGGAATGCACAACCTTGTCGCATGGCAGTGATCACTACCCTATAGTCATTACGAGTACTTTGGTTAATAAATTTTATTTAGAAAAAACTTCCCCTCCACTTTTGAAATTTAACATGTCCAAACCAGATTGGTCAAAATTTGTATCATTATTGGAGGATAAAATTGATGTTCTTCCAAATTTAAATTCAAATTTATCAGATACTGCTGGTCACTGCCATGCCAATAACTGTTATGATGGTTTTGTAACAGCAATTACCTCCAGTGCAGATTCCTGCTTTCCATTAAAAAACAGTGCCCGTAATAAAACAAGTACACGACACAAAAATAAAATATGCGTAAGACGTCATAAAAAAGCGATATTTAATAAAAACATTTTGGGCATGGCACCCAAAATATACAATAAGTTGCCAAAAAGTATCACAGACCTACACAAAATGGACCATTTTAAATTAAGTTTGCACGATTTCCTAGTTGCAAAATGTTACTATTCAATTAATGATTATTTAAATGAAAGATGACTGTTTTATCTGAAATGGGACCACAAATGTAATGACTTTGAAATTTTGATTTGACTTGTGTATTTTTATAAATTTTTTTAAATTTTTGACATTCTATTTTTTAAGTAATTCAATTTAAAATGTATTCTTTAAATTACACCTCATTAGGTTATAATACAATGTACCTTATACACCTGTAACACCTTATTTAACATGCATTATGCAAATAAATTATTTGATTTGATTTGAAAAAATACCTTCACCGCCATGGTGGGATCCAGAATGCACTTCGGCGATCAGGGATAGGAATGAGGCCGAGGTGTGTTAAATTACAATACAGATATGAGCACTGAAAATCTGTTGGCATACTGTCATGTTAATGCCAGATCCAAACGTTTTCTTCGTAAAAAGAAACGTACAGGTTGGGTTAAGTTTTGTACCTCCTTATCTCCCTCTACTCCAGTTTCAGTTGTCTGGAAAAATATCAATAGGTTTAGACGTGGATGTTCCCCATCAATCTCTTCACCAATCACTAGGGAAACAGCTGAACGTTTTTTTGACAAAATAGCACCATCTTATGTTCCACTCTCATCTGAATGTCAAAACGCACCCCTGCTTAATGTAACAGAGGATCCTTTCGATGCACCTTGGAGGAATTGAATGTGGTACTCAAACATGTCCGGGACTCAGCACCTGGTATTGATGGCGTGCCATATTCCTTTATAACCCATTCTGGCGAAAAGGCTTCTACTAATCTACTTTTTATATATTTTAAATTTTTGTTATATTTATGGTTGGGTCCCAGATCAGTGGAAACTACAAATTATTATCCCTCTTTTGAAACCAGGCAAACATGCAAATGATCCGAATGGCCTTAGGCCAATTGCTTTATCCTCAGTCCTGGTCAAATTACTGGAGCACCTTATTAAAAATCGTCTCGAGTGGATATTTGAATCGAGAGACTTACTGCCGAATCACCAATTTGGTTTTAGGAAAGGGCTTGGTACAATGGACTCAATACTCAATACTCAATACTTTATTGCATTCCATAATGTCTACATAAAACAGTTGGTATGTTAAAACAGAATCAATTATGGACCCTGTCGGGCACAGCAAAGTTAATTTTTAATAGGAGAGAGGATGAAGGCGCTTTTTGCTAAGAAAAAAATAATAATAGTAAAAATATTAAATTAAAATTGAATCATTAAAATAGTATCGTTTGTAGTAAAGTATTTTTTTAGTAAGTATTGCACGATTTACATTATTAATATTAAAAATTACAATAAAATAAAATAAATATTTAGAATTTTATTTAGTCTTATAGAATGTTATTATTATTATTAATCCTTTATTTCATTAAATATACATATAAATTATATTTTTAAATATTAGAATATAAACAAAATATAAAAACATTTAAAAATATAAAAAATAGTAGCCCACCGGTATCGGGAACAAGGTCCAAGCTACCGGCGGTCAGGGCTCCAGAGAGAGAAACCTCCTAACAATGCGAGCCGTGTCCAGAAGTACCGCTCTCTGAATCAGGCCCTTAATCCAGCTGCCCAACGAGAGCCTCTTTAGGTGTTAGTCGAGGCTCTTGGCAATTAAGCCATTGGCTGATACAACTATCGGCACAATGATTGCTGAGTCCACATCCCACATGTCGACAACCTCGCGAGCCAAGTCAAGATACTTGATTTCTTTATCTTTCTCGGCTTTCACGAGGTTCCCGTCATGAGGGACCGTTATGTCAATAATCATTGTGCGCCGCTCTATTCGATCCACCACCACTATATCAGGCTTATTGGCAACAATAGTCCTGTCAGTGATGATGGATCGGTCCCAGTACAATGTGATATTTCCACTCTCGAGAACTGGGTCGGGCACATACCTGAAGTACGGCACCTCCGATTCCACAAGGTTGTATTTCAGAGCAAGTTGCTGATGGATAATCCTGGCTACAAGGTTGTGTCTATGCAAGTACTCTTCGTTAGCTAGACGAGAACACCCGGAGATAATGTGTCGGATTGATTCTCCCGGACGGTGGCATGCCCGACACACGTCAACCGTGCCGTCCTTCACAATAAATCTCCGATAATTCTTAGTCATGATAACTTCGTCCATAATTGCACAGACAAAGCCTTCGGTTTCCCCAAAGAGATCACCGAAACGCAGCCAGGCTACGGACGCTAAAAAGTCTACTTCGGGTTCATGTAGGGCCCGGAAAAAGCGTCCGTGAATCTCCTTACTTTGCCATACCTCCCTGCGATCATTAGTGTCAAGCACTACAGGTTTGCGCCAGTTCTCTGTAGCCAAGGAGAGCGGGGTGAGGCCCTTGTCCACCACGACCACATCTCGATGCATCCCCACGTCGGCTTCTAGGAAATATTCCCTGAGACTGCATATCTCGCGATTGTGGAGTGTCTTAGCGTTTAAAAAGCCACGACCTCCACACTTTCGCGGGATATACAGTCTCATTACCGAGGACCGTGGGTGATGCATTCGATATGCAGTCAGCAGCGTACGAACCCTCCTATCCAGGGCGTCAAGTTCGGTCTGAGTCCATTTGAGTATGCCGAAAGAGTACATCAAAACCGGCATGACCCAACCGTTGAAGGCGCGCACTTTGTTCCCGCCTGATAGAAGACTATTAAATACTTTCTTCAGGCGGGCAAAGAAGCGCTCCTTCAACGATTGTTTCATGTCAGTAACATTGATGCCCAACGCTTCCGACATACCCAAATACTTATAGGTTTCGGATGCGGAGAGGGCTCTAAGGTTTATGGAATCCAAAAGTTGGGTTCCCACGGATTCCACAATCTTCCCTCGCTTTACATGCATGACCGCACATTTGTCCACACCAAGTTCCATCCTGATGGCACTACTGAAAGTTTCAGTTACTTTCAGTAGCTCCATCAGATGCAAATTGTTGGGGGCAAAGAGTTTTAGGTCATCCATGTAGAGGAGGTGAGATATAACCTGACCACCTCTCCTCAACCGATAGCCTAGACCTGAATCCTCCAGCAGTGTGCTTAGAGGATTCAAGGCTAAGCAGAACCAAAGCGGACTCAAACTATCGCCCTGAAATATGCCTCGCTCGATCCTTATCGGTTCGCTATTCCTCTGGATATTTCGACATCCTGGATAGCGAAGGACTGTCCTCCATTGCCTCATACATGACATCAGGAAGGTGCGCAGAGTTGGATCTACTTTATACAGCTCCAGCACCCTCATGAGCCATGTATGTGGCACCGAGTCATAGGCCTTCTTATAGTCTATCCAACATGTCGACAGATTCTTTCGGGAACGTCGAACCTGTTGGCTAATGGCCATATCAATGAGGAGTAACTCCTTAGTACCGCGAGACCCGTTCCTACATCCATTTTGAGAGGCAGACATGATGGAGTTAGTGTCTATATGTTTGTTAATTTTAGCTCTCAAAATGGATGTAAGAACTTTATAGACCGTCGGTAAACACGTGATCGGTCTATAATTTTTGGGTTCCGCGGTGCTACCTGATTTATGGAGCAGGTGGGTTATTCCTGTCGTTAGGAACTGGGGTAGCGAACCAGACTCCAAAGAAGTCTGGTACTGAGCCGCCAAGCGAGCGTGCGACCCAACAAACCATTTGATCCAGAAGTTGTGCAGTCCGTCCGGTCCTGGAGACTTCCAGTTAGGCAACGGACGGACCGCACGAGCTACATCTTGGGGGCAGATGGTAATAGCCCCCATTTCTGGTATTGGATCGCAGGCTCGCTCAACTTTTCGAGTCCAATCACCTTCAGTGTGACCGACAGGCACCGACCAGATACTGTGCCAGAAAGAAGACATGGCATCATTATCCGGCAGGTGCGTGTCAGTCACACCTTGATTCGGTCGCTCCCAAGCCCTATAAACCCACCTTTCATTGCTCTGGAAGGTGCGATTCTGAGTGTATCGGTCCACACGCCGCTTATACCTACGAATACGGTTTGCCCAAGCATACACTTTCTGCTTCAGGAAGTCTATGCGCTCTGTGACACGAGATAAATAGTTCTCAGGGCTGGTATCAGTCCCTGAGAACGCCCGCCTCACAAAGCGCATAACTCTTGGGCGAGTATTGCCCTCCCTGAAGCAGATTAGTTTACCGATGAGCGCTCTGGCCCCACCAATACGACGCTCAATTCTGCACTGCCAGGCTGGTACGGCTGGTTTCGGTCGTGTAGCTATAAAGTCATTTTGAAATTTTACGTGAGCTACACGACATGCCGCTACAGCCGCGCAGTACAGAATCGAATGAGTATCAGTGAGGTCTTCGCAGTCATCAAAATAGTTTGACAACTGCGAATCCAGAGCTGCCACCAGCGCCCTATTTTTGTTATGCATGGGCAAACGAGGTAAGCGTGGTCTAAGTTCGGGTGACATAAACCGATATTCCCGAATCGCACCCTCCAAAGCACTCCTCAATTTCTCATTGCACTGGGTACTTACGTTTGTAGCCCTGTCATCATTCCCCTCGTCAGCTTGGACTGTGTGGGACTGCGGTGGTACCACAACAGTCTGCGACAGGGGGGCGATGACATGGCTATTCCGCATTTCAGTTCGCAGGCGATCAAGTACAGTGTCATCCAACATATGATTACGTTGGATAACCCGCACCTGATCCGATAGTCGTTGTGCCGAAACGTTGACAGCTGGTTCAAGCACCTGAAAAAGAGAGAGCATCCGAACACGGTACGCGGTCAGATTGTTTCCCCCCTCTGTAATTATTATTATTATTTCCTTTATTTATCGATATGTACATATAAATTATATTTTTAAATATTAGAATTTATAAAACAATATAAAACATTTAAAAATATAAAAAATAGTTGTCCGCTGGTAGCGGGAGCAGGGTCCAAGCTACCGGTGGTTAGGGCTCCAGAGATAGAAACCTCCTCACGATACGAGCCGTATCGAGGAGTACTGCCTTCTGAATCAGGCCCTTGATCCAACCACCTAACGACAGCCTCGAGAGATGTTGATCGAGGCTCTCGGCCATCAGGCTATTGGCTGATACGACAATCGGCACAATGATAGCCGAGCTCACATTCCACATGTCAACAACCTCGTGTGCTAAGTCGAGATACTTAATTTGTTTCTCTTTCTCAGCTTTCACGAGGTTCTCGTCATGTGGAATGGTAACATCGATAATCATTGCGCGGCGCGCTAATCGATCTATCACCACTATATCAGGCTTATTGGCGACAATAGTCCTGTCCGTGATGATAGACCGATCCCAGTACAACGTGACATGGTCTTTTTCGAGAACTGGGTCGGGCACATACTTGTAATACGGTACCTCAGAATCCACAAGTTTATATTTCAAAGCTAGTTGCTGGTGAATAATCCTGGCTACTTGGATGGCCTGTGCAAGTACTCCCCGTTAGCCAGACGAGAACAACCAGAGATAATATGTCTGATGGATTCACCCGGACGGTGGCATGCCCGACACACGTCAACCGTCCCATCCTTCATAATATGTCTCCGGTAGTTATTCGTCAAGATAACTTCGTCCATAATTGCACAGACGAAACCTTCCGTTTCCCCGAAAAGGTCTCCAAAACGTAGCCAGGATACGGACGCTAAGAAATCTACACCGGTCTCATGTAGAGCTCGATAGAAGCGCCCGTGAAGCTCCTTGCCTTGCCATACCTCCTTGCGGTCATGAGTAGTAAGTATTACAGGTTTGCGCCAGTTCTCTTTAGCCATGGAGAGCGGGGTGAGCCCCTTGTCCACTGCAACCACATCACGATGCATACCCAGTTCGATTTTTAAAAAATATTCTCTGAGACTGCACACCCCGCGGTTGTGGAGGGTCTTCGCATTTAAAAAGCCTCGACCCCCGCACTTCCGCGGGATGTATAGTCTCATCACCGATGATCGTGGGTGATGCATCCTGTTTGCGGTCAGCAGTGTACGGACCCTCCTATCCAGAGCGTCTAGTTCAGTCTGAGTCCATTTGAGTATGCCAAAAGAGTACATCAAAACCGGCATGACCCAACCGTTGAAGGCGCGCACCTGGTTTCCGCCCGAAAGAAGGCTAATAAATACCTTTTTCAGGCGACCAAAGAAGCGCTCCTTTAGCGATTGCTTCATGTCAGCAACGTTGATCCCTAACGCTTCTGACATACCCAAATATTTATAGCTTTCGGATGAGGAGAGGGATCTAAGGTGTATGGAACCCGAGAGTTGCGTTCCCTCGGATTCCACAATCTCCCCTCGCTTTACATGCATGACTGCACATTTATCCACACCAAATTCCATCCTGATGGCGCTACTGAAAGTTTCAGTTACCTTCAGTAGCTCGATCAGTCGCAATTTGTTGAGGGCAAAGAGTTTCAAGTCATCCATGTAGAGGAGGTGAGATATAACCTGACCTCCTCTCCTCAACCGATAGCCTAGACCTGAATCCTCCAGCAGTGTACTTAGAGGATTCAGGGCTAAGCAGAACCAAAGTGGACTCAAACTGTCGCCCTGAAATATTCCCCGCTTAATCCATACAGGCTCATCGTTCCCCTGGATCTGTCGACATCCTGGGTAGCGAAGGACCGTCCTCCATTGCCCCATACATGACATCAGGAAGGTGCGCAGAGTTGCATCTATCTTGTACAACTCCAGCACCCTCATGAGCCATGTATGTGGCACCGAGTCGTAGGCCTTCTTATAGTCTATCCAGCATGTCGACAGATCCTTGCGGGATCGACGAACCTGTTGGCTTATGGCCATGTCGATGAGGAGTAGCTCCTTGGTACCGCGGGACCTATTCCTACATCCATTTTGAGAGGCAGACATAATCGAGTGACTTTCAATGTGCGTATTAATTTTCACTCTCAAAATGGATGTAAGAAGTTTATAGACCGTTGACAAACACGTGATCGGTCTATAATTCTTGGGTTCCACGGGACTACCTGATTTATGGAGCAGGTGGGTAACGCCTGTTGTTAGAAACTGCGGTAGCGACCCAGACTCTAAGGATGACTGGAACTGAGATGCCAGGCAAGTGTGTGAACTAATTAACCACTTCAACCAGAAGTTGTGCAGTCCGTCCGGTCCTGGTGATTTCCAATTCGGTAACAGACGGACTGCTCTGGCTACGTCTAATGAGGTAATTTCGATTGCTTCCATTTCTGGTATAGTTTCACACACTCGCTCGACTTCCCGCATCCAGTCAGCCTCAACATGACAGACGGGCTCCGACCAGATGCTACGCCAGAATGCACTCGTGGCTGCATCATCCGGGCGGCACACGTCTGTCACATTTTGGTCGGGTCGCTCCCAAGCTCTATATACCCACCTTTCATCGCTCTGGAACATGCGATTCTGCGTGTATCGATCCACCCGCCGCTTATACCGCCGAATACGGTTCGCCCATGCACAAACTTTCTGCTTCAGGAAGTCGATGCGCTCTGTGACACGGGACATATATTCTCGAGGGCTGATTCCAGTCCCCGAGAACGCCCGTCTCACAAAGCGCATCACTCGTGGTCGTGTATTGCCCTCCCTGAAGCAGTATAGTTTGCCGATGAGTACCCTGGCCCCATCAATACGGCGCTCGATCCTGCACTGCCAAGCTGATACGGCTGGTTTTGGTCGCGTAGCTTCGTCACAGTTTGGAAATTTGACGTTAGCTAAACGACATGCCGCAACAGCCGCGCAATACAGGATCGAGTGTGTATCAATGAGATCCTCGCTGCTTTGGAAAAAATTCTTAAGCTGCGAGTCCAAGGCACACACCAACGCCTTATTTTTCTTGTGCATAGGTAGGCGTGGTAATCGGGGTCTAAGTTCGGTTGGAGTGGACCTATACTCGCCAAGCGCATCCTCCAGTGCGCTCCTCAATCGGGCGTTGTATTGGCTACTTACTGTGGCAACCCTATCATCTTCTTCAACACTATGATTGGTCCGCGGCGAGATTCCATCAATTATTGACATTTGTACCGCGGGTTGTGCCGGAGTCGAGACGATATGGTTGCTCAGTACCTCTGAGCGCAGCCTATCAAGTGCAACATCGTCCAACCTATGATCGCGTTGGATGATCCGCACCTGATCCGATAGTCGTTGGGCCGAGACGTTGACGGTTGGCTCTAGTTCCTGAAACAGAGACAGCATCCTAACACGGTACGCAGTGAGGTTAGTTCCTCCCTCTGTAGACCCGTAATATGCGCGCATGACGTTCTCGTTCATAGACTGAGTCCATCTCATGCGCTGCACACAACCACCGGCAGCGGGGACCCGGCTCGGGGCCGGATGGCCCCTAAGTCCCAAGGTTTTCGGTGGCCGGCCTCTCCCCTGCCGACGTGCAGGTGTTGGCGACGTCGGCGGGGAAAAATACTCGTCGCTCGAGCTCGACGCAACTGCCGCGGCCGGTGTCGTCACAGCGCTCACAGTGAGGCTGGATACCGGCGGCGGCGAGGCGGAGCTGAGCGAAGAGTCCGGAGGTGGTAGGCGTGCGCGGCGAGTAGCTGATCTCGTCAACATCCTGTTTTATTCATATTTTTCATCCCATGTTACATTGTGATTGTAGGTCAAATTGACAGCCGTCATCTTGCTTTTTCGATATTTTTTTGGTATTTTCATTTTCTTGTTGTTTATTGTCTTCTTGTTATTATAGATAAAGTTAAAAGGTTTTATTATGTTATTTTAATTTTCTGGGTATAAATGTGGTTGATGAAATATAAAATTATGGGAAATATGGGATAAGAAAAATCAGATGATTTATTATAATAAGTTGTGCACTGTTTAGCATATTCATTTTTAAATTAACAATATTGTAGTGTTTTAAAATAAATTTATATTCAATGTAAAATTCATAATGAATTATAGGTATTATGTAAAAAGTAGTTTTTATTGTTTTTGAAGTTTATCGCAAAAATATTCGTGAATAGTGTAGTAGCTTTGGATTATAAGAAATTGTTTTAATTTATTAATAAAGATATGTCGACGCAAGGCCAACGTAAACTTTAAAAACATTAATTTTAAGTTCAATTTTAATAGTTAATTATGACTGGATAGGTTTAAATTAGTTTAGTTATGATTATTGTAGTCAGTTTGCAATTTTTCAATATAAAAAGTTGTGTTATGATTTGCCGTTACTTTAACAGCAAACCATAACTGATGGTTTATTTAAACTTAGGTTTAAAAACAAGTTATCTATTGCTGAATTCATTTCTTGATTAATAAGCGATATACGTAAGCTTTAAAATAATTTCTGTTTAATTATTGTTTAATGAATAGTTGATTGAACTACTGTGTCAAGCTAAAAATATGGCGCGCGTTTAAAATATTCAGATAAATGTTTTAAACAATAGAGAATTAATTCAATGTTAAAATCGAGTGCTAATAATAGTAAAACTAATTAACTAATCATAGCCTGTTTTTTCAATCAATGTTATCTGCAATTTGTAAAATAAAAAAGAGGTGTAATGACTTCGCAACGACGACGCCATTTTTGGTATTGAAATGGCGAACCGTTGCGAGGGCGCATTCAGAAGAAAAATTCGGTAGAAGCAAGTTGTGCTATGACCAGAATATTTTGTGAGTACGATTTTCTAATATCTGTTTAGATTTTAAGACTGTTTTAATTGTGTTTAGCCAATAATAAGAATAAACCGTGTGTAGCTAAATTGTGTGTATTCATTTTTGCAATGAGTGAGCCTAGCGGTGGAGATCGTGACGTCAGCCCCGCTGACGTCACGATTTCTAAAAATCCGAATGGTCCCGGTTCTCCGTTATCAGAAGTGGGATTGCCCCCCACTTCTGCCCGTCCATCTGACTTGAATAAGGAAACTTTAAACGCTTCTGTTAATGGGGTACCAACGGAGTTTTTCACTCAGATGTTGCAAATGATGAAGCACATGTCCGATCGCCTCATGACACAACCAGATACACCCAAAGTCAAAATAAATGATGTTTTTTTGCCGTCATACGATCCGGACACCAATATTGGGGTTAGAGAGTGGTGTCAACATGTGACCACAGCTATGGAAAGTTATGGCCTGAGCGATTATGAAGTGAGAATGAAAGCTGGTAGTTTGCTCAAAGGTCGTGCAAGGTTATGGGTTGACAATTGGCTTGTGTCTACCACCACGTGGCAGGAATTGCGTGATGTTCTGATAACGATTTTTGAACCGGAGAATCGATACTCCCGGGACATTGTGCGCTTTAGGGAACATAATTATGAAAATTCCAAAGACATCGCGCAGTTCTTGTCACAAGCTTGGGTATTATGGAGACGTATTACTAGGGATAAGTTATCAAATGATGACGCGGTTGAGGCAGTTATTGGTTGCATTGGAGATGAACGGCTGAGAATCGAACTGTTGAATGCCAGGGCTATATCAGTACCCGAACTTTTTTCGGTTGCATCTTCTACACGAAGCGTTAAACGCCCTCAGCCGGGTACATCGGGTGCACATCCGGGTCCCGCTAAGCGATCACGTTTTGATAAACCCTCGTTGTTTTGCCAAATCTGCAAGAAGCCCGGTCATGATGCACGTGACTGTCGTTACCGTGACAAAAATGATAATTCTCAACCGCGTCAACAGGATAATAAAACCGCACCTCAAAATAATAAACCTACGTGCACGTTCTGTTCAAGAACAGGTCACACTTATGAAACGTGTTATAAGCGAGAACGCGCAGTGGTTTCCAACGTCAACTGTGTAGGTACATCTAAATTGAATTCAATGCCAGTGGTAGTTGGGAATTTAAACTTACTCGCGATTTTTGACAGTGGAGCCGAATGTTTGGTCATACGCGAGTCTGTGGCTGCTAAGCTACCCGGGAAACGAATTGATCGAGTAAGCTACTTGAAGGGATTAGGTCAATTTTCGGTGATATCTCTATCGACATTGACGACTATTTGTGTCATCGATAGTTTACGGATAGAACTCGAATTTCTCGTGGTGCCGGACTACGAAGTGTGCTCAGATATTCTGATAGGTATGAATCTTGTGGAGAAAAACAACTTAAGCGTGCTAGTGAACTCTCAGGGTGCAACTTTGGTTCATCAACCGGTTGTTTACCATGTGCGATCTCAAAGTGAAAAGTTTGATAACCTAGATTGTGACTTGACTAATGACGATCAAATCAACGAATTGAACATTTTGTTGAACAAGTTCGAACACTTATTTATTCACGGTTACCCTCACACTCGCGTCAATACAGGTGAGCTTGAAATACGCTTGAAGGACGATAACAAGTGTGTCGAACGCAGGCCTTACCGATTGAGCCCAGTTGAACGCGAAAAAGTTCGGGAAATAGTCAAAGAATTACTCGAGCATAAAATTATCCGCGACAGTAAATCACCTTTTTCAAGCCCAATCATTTTAGTTAAAAAGAAAAATGGAAAGGACCGCATGTGCGTAGACTACCGCGAACTAAATAGGAACACTTTGAGGGACCACTATCCGTTACCGATCATTTCAGATCAAATAGACCAACTGGCGGGGGGTTATTATTTCTCGACATTAGATATGCCAGCCGGTTTCCATCAAATACCGATTTCAGAGGCTTCGATTGAGAAAACAGCATTTGTTACGCCGGACGGTCTGTATGAATATATGACCATGCCGTTCGGACTCAGTAACGCGGTGTCAGTTTATCAGCGTTGTATAAATAGGGCCCTAGCTCGTCTCTTGAGTTCGGTAGACCAGGTTTGCCAAGTCTATGTTGATGACGTTTTGTCAAAATGTAGAATATTTGCTGAGGGTCTAGCCCACATGGAACGCATTTTGATCGCCCTCCAAGAGGCCGGGTTTTCGATCAATGTCGATAAAACTGCCTTCTTTAAACGCTCCATCGAGTATTTGGGCAATGTCATTGCAGACGGACAAGTCAGTCCTAGCCCAAGAAAGGTGGAGGCTTTAACGAAGGCACCGATCCCGAAAACCGTCAAACAAGTTAGGCAGTTTAACGGATTGGCAGGATATTTTAGACGCTTCATTCCCAATTTCTCGCGTGTGATGGTTCCTCTCTATGAACTCACCAAGAACGATGCAAAGTGGGAATGGAACGAAAGGCATGACGAGGCTCGAAATCATATCATACAACACATGTCTACTGCGCCTACCCTTACGCTATTTCAGGAAAACGCACCAATCGAGCTCTACAGGGACGCCAGCAGCATCGGCTACGGGGCGGTGCTCGTGCAGACCATCAGTGGTCGCCAGCATCCAGTCGCGTACATGAGCCAGCGCACCACTGACGCTGAGAGCCGCTACCACTCGTACGAGCTCGAGACCTTGGCGGTGGTGAGGGCAGTCAAGCATTTTCGGCATTACATATATGGCCGAAAATTTAAGGTAATAACAGACTGTAACGCCTTAAAAGCGTCCAAGAACAAAAAGGATCTCCTTCCCCGAATCCATAGGTGGTGGGCCTTCCTGCAAAATTACGAGTTCGAGGTCGAGTATAGAAAAGGTGAACGATTACAGCACGCGGATTTTTTCAGTAGGAATCCATCTACTGAAATATCTGTCAACTTCATGACCAGAGACACTGAGTGGCTACAGATCGAGCAGCGCCGCGACGACGTGCTGCGCCCGCTTATAGACACCATGAGCGGCGACAGTCCGGCCGAAGGCTACGTCCTGGAAGAAGGCGTGCTTAAGAAGACTCTCACAGATTCTATATTCGGTATACATAAACCAATTGTAGTCCCTAGGTCATTCCAGTGGAGCCTGATAAACTCTTTCCATGTCGCTCTGAAACACCCTGGATGGGAGAAAACGTTACAGAAGCTGAGGGAAACGTACTGGTTCCACAAAATGAGTACAATCATCAGAAGGTTTGTGGACAATTGTGTTGTATGTAGGACCTCGAAAGGGCCGTCGGGCGCTATCCAAGGCCAGCTTCATCCGATTCAGAAGCCCACTGCAGCGTTCCAGGTCGTCCACATGGATATTACTGGCAAGCTGGGTACGAAGAATGCTGAGGGACGAGATGAGTATGTAATTGTTACGATTGATGCATACACCAAATACATCCTACTTATCTACTCAAATGACAAGAGTCCGAGCAGCAGCCTCGCGGCTTTGAAACGTGTCGTACACCTGTTCGGAACCCCAGTGCAAGTCGTGGTGGATGGAGGTCGAGAGTTCCTTGGAGAGTTTAAAGTCTACTCGGACCATTTCGGTATCGACATACATTCCATTGCGCCAGGAGTAAGCTGAGCAAACGGACAGGTCGAACGAATTATGAGCACTTTGAAAAACGCATTAACCATGATCAGAAACTATGACACTGAAGAATGGTAGACGGCGCTAGAAGCTTTACCACTAGCATTTAACTGCACTCCACATAGGGTAACGGGGGTCGCACCACTTACGCTACTGACCCGCCGCCAACACAGTGTACCGCCAGAACTACTAAGGTTGGTAAATATTAATAACGAATGCATAGACTTTGACTTGCTTGAGCAACACGTACAAGAAAAAATGACAGCTGCGGGACAATATGACAAGCAACGATTTGACAGGAGCAAGGCGAAAATGCGTCCGTTTCAGCGTTGTGATTACGTACTCTTCAAGAATAATCCCCGAAACCAGACTTCTCTAGACTTAAAATACAGCGAGCCATACGAGATATATAGGATCTTGGAAAACGACCGATACATAGTAAAGCGTGTGACCGGCAGAGGGTGTCCACGTAAGGTGGCTCACGATCAGCTGCGTCGAGCACCACAGCCAGGTGAGCAGGAAACCGTGTCGACGAATAACGAAGATGACCCTCAGCAAGTGGCCGTCCGGTTGGCTGATGACTCATCGACAAACTTTGTCGATGACACACTACAACAAACGACATCTCAGAACATTAGTCCGCCGCCGTCAAAGGAGCCACAGCCGTCTACCTCCCAAGCTGCCCAGCTGCTGGACCCTTAAACAAAGTGAGTTTCTCCCTTTTTATTGTTATCTTGATACTTACTGTGAATTGGAGTCTGAATCATTCATAAGACAGCACCAACAGTAAGGAGACCCGTTATTGGCCTTTGTCTTTGTTGACGGGCTGATACCATCATAAACTACGAAATAGTAAGACTGTACAACCTGTATTTCCCGTTTCCTTCCTACACTCTTTTCAGAACCTCTGTGGACCACGGTCAAAATAATAAGGCCTAGGCCACAGCATCGTCCTTTCCCAATCCTTTAGAACCCGTGTGGACCACGGCGTACAAGACCGCTCAGCACCGCACCATCATTCCCGTGAGTTTTTATCAACAAAGTCGCAATATAAGTTTTCAGAGCCCCTGTGGACCACGGTCAAAATAAGGCCTAGGCCACAGCATCGTTCTTCCCAAATCCCTTAGAGCCCCTGTGGACCACGGCGTCCGAGACCGCTCAGCACCACAGCATCAAACTCTAACAAGCTGTATAAACAGCTATGTAAGAACTTTATATCTATTTTCTTTTCTTTTAGAGCCTCTGAGGACCACGGTCATAAATATAAGGCCTAGGCCTCAGCACCACCCTAGTACCCTTTTCCTTTAGAGCCTCTGTGGACCACGGCGTACAAGACCGCCCAGCACCACAGCATCATCCCTGTCTACGAGAAATCAAATCATGCATGTATGCGTGGAGCATTTGCATTGACATAACTAAATAAATGTGTGAGTAAGCGTGTAGCGTTACAAGCACTTCAATATCTTCACTCACTTCCCTATTTACAGCAAATCCTATTTATTTTCATATGAACTTTATTATCACCACAATTATGTACTTCGATATCTATAACTTACAATAGCTAAGTGCATAACCCCATATAAAGATTACCAAAGTATAAAAATAATGGCTGATAACTTGATTGTTGGAATCGGTTATCATTGAAAAGTTCAGGCTACATTATGCTAAGGTACAGAACTTTTTGAACTCATTTTGAAACAACAAAAGCTCCGACCACAAACAAGTTGTCAGTTAGTGTACCTATGAATGGATACCTAGCTCAGGAAAAATAATTTTCATTTTCAGAACCGCGACTGGTGCAGGGCACGCACACCGTCTCGCAGAATGGCCGTGTCGACGCAAGGCCAACGTAAACTTTAAAAACATTAATTTTAAGTTCAATTTTAATAGTTAATTATGACTGGATAGGTTTAAATTAGTTTAGTTTTGATTATTGTAGTCAGTTTGCAATTTTTCAATATAAAAAGTTGTGTTATGATTTGCCGTTACTTTAACAGCAAACCATAACTGATGGTTTATTTAAACTTAGGTTTAAAAACAAGTTATCTATTGCTGAATTCATTTCTTGATTAATAAGCGATATACGTAAGCTTTAAAATAATTTCTGTTTAATTATTGTTTAATGAATAGTTGATTGAACTACTGTGTCAAGCTAAAAATATGGCGCGCGTTTAAAATATTCAGATAAATGTTTTAAACAATAGAGAATTAATTCAATGTTAAAATCGAGTGCTAATAATAGTAAAACTAATTAACAAATCATAGCCTGTATTTCAATCAATGTTATCTGCAATTTGTAAAATAAAAAAGAGGTGTAATGACTTCGCAACGACGACGCCATTTTTGGTATTGAAATGGCGAACCGTTGCGAGGGCGCATTCAGAAGAAAAACTCGGTAGAAGCAAGTTGTGCTATGACCAGAATATTTTGTGAGTACGATTTTCTAATATCTGTTTAGATTTTAAGACTGTTTTAATTGTGTTTAGCCAATAATAAGAATAAACCGTGTGTAGCTAAATTGTGTGTATTCATTTTTGCAATGAGTGAGCCTAGCGGTGGAGATCGTGACGTCACGATTTCTAAAAATCCGAATGGTCCCGGTTCTCCGATAGATATTATTTTTATTAATATTTTTGATATATTCCGGTAGCTTATTGTATATTTTAATGGACATAACAAATGTACTAGAAGAGTGCATTTTTTTTTATTTTTATTTTATTTTATTTTATAGGGACATAAAACAGTTACATGTTCAATTTTAGTAAATAACAAAATAGGTTAATAGATGTAAACATGTAACCCACACCACACACATGTCCGCGGAATAATCTGTTATGAGAAATAAAAGAGAACAAAACCACGCATCTACTGGAAGCGAATAAGGTTAGGAAGAATTAAAAATAATCTTTTGAAATTATTCCAAAATTATTGTAAAATTATTGTGCAAGCAATTGAATAGCCATTCTTTTGAATTTAGTTTGAGATAGCGAGAATATATCAAGATCGAAAAAGTGTGTGTTATATGTTTCTAAGAGACGACGGAGGGGCGCTCTTGCCCCAGCATTGGTTCTGCACTTTACAGTGTGGAACAGCCGGGGCACGCGCGCCTCTCGCCGTAATACAGTTCTGGGTACAATATAACAAAGTTTATTGGTGATATCAGTGCAGTCAAAGTTGTTGTTACATATGTTTTAAACGTGAAGTGGGTATGTTTAATCTGCTTTCATGTCTAAGTGCAATTTTTGTTTGGATATCTCCTCTTTTGGTACAGAATTGCGGATATTTTCGAACAAATTTACAAATTTCAAGTATGTAGAGGCAGGGCAGAGTTAATATTTTTAGATCCGTAAAATGGGGCTTACAGGAGTCTATATCTTCGATATTTAATAAAATTCTAATCATTTTTTTCTGTAAAATGAATAATGTAGGCGCGTCTGTACTATTTCCCCATAGGATAATTCCATATTTGAGCCATGCAAATGCGTACGCGTAATAAGTCACTAGTGCTGTTTTGAGGTCTGTGGTTTTCTTGATTTCTCGGAGAGCGTATGAAAATTTGGATAGTTAGTTCTTATTTTTTGAATATGTGATTTCCAATATATGTGTGAATATGCCTAAAAGGGTGAATTTATTTACTGCTTCTAATTTTGATCCGTTGTATTTGAAACTTATACTTATAGGTTTTTTTTTGTCGGGGGTGGAAAGTTATTATTTTAGTCTTATTGTAGTTAATTTCAAGGTTGTGTTCGTTCATCCAGTGTGTTGCAGTGTCAAGTATAGAACTCAATTTTTGGTTTAAATTTATATTATTATCACATGATGTTAAGATAGAGATATCATCGGCGAATAATACACATGACTCATTTATGTGGTTAGGGAGATCATTTATGTAAACAAGGAATAGCAGGCACCCTATCACAGTTCCTTGTGGTATAGAAGCGTTTACGGGAATATTTTGGGATCGAATTAATTGTATTTCTTTTGATTTATGATTGTAATGTTCTATTTCTACAACTTGTTCCCTGTTTTTTAAATAAGATGTGAACCATTCATAACTTTTTCCGCGGATACCGATGTTATATAATTTATTTAATAATATATCAAATTGCACCTTATCATATGCTTTTGTCATATCTAATAACAATCCTACAGCGTATTTTTTATTATTAATTATATTGAGTGCTTCTTGTGTATATTTATAAACAGCCAAAACGGTAGATCGGTTTTTGCGAAAACCATTTTGACTGTTATTAAATATATTATATTTTTCACAAAATGCGTAAACACGATCGCACATGGCTTTCTCAAATATTTTTGAGGCTGTTGGTAAGAGTGCAATGGGACGGTAGTTGTTTGGGTCGGTTTTTATATTTTTCTTGTGGATCGGTTTTATAAGAGCTTTTTTTAATAAATCGGGAAAAACGCCTTCTTCAAAAGATTGGTTAAGTAGTATGTAAAATGGCAAGGTTAATTCATCAGCGCATTTTCTTATTAGAGTAGGTGGAAGTTCGTCAATTCCATGGCTTTTTTTGTTTTTTAAATTTTTAATTATTGTATTTACTTCGTAAGGATCCACTGGACTAAGATATAATGTATTTTGCGTAGCTGAAATCGCCGGGGTTCCTTTTGGTTTACGGCCGGTAGGTATTGTGCTGTCCCCACCAATGGACGCAAAGAAACTATTAAATATATTGGCTACCTCTTGGGGGTTTGAAGCTAAGCTATTATTATTTATTTGTAGGGTTATGTTGTGTTTCTCACTTTTTAGTTTCTTGTTTGAGCGTTCATTGATTATTCCCCACATTGTGTTAACTTTATTGCTAGATAGCATAATTTTATTTTTAAAGTGAAGTTTTTTTGCAACTGTGACAGTTTTCTTCAATGTTTTTTCATACTTTCTATAATATTTTGTTAGTATTGGATTTTTTTTTGTTTTTGTTGTTAATATCTTTAATAGTTTTTTATTTAAACAAGATTTTTTTATACCTACAGTGAGCCAATACTTTTTATATTCTGTCTTTAATTTAATTTTACGTAACGGTATACATTGATTTAGAATAGAAATGAGTGTGTCATTAAATATCTTATAATTTATATTAATATTATTATTTGTATTAAGAATATCATTCCAATTTAGTATTTGTATTTCCTCTTTGAATTTTGATATATTTGTGTTATTAAATAGTCTTTTCATTGTGTACCAGTTATATTTTTCTGATTGTTTAGGTATATTTAAATGTAAAATTGTACTATGGTGGTCGGAAAAACCTAGCTCTTTGTTTTTGGATTATCCGATATTATATTAACATTAAAATCGCCGCCTATTATTATTTTTAGTTTGTAGTATTTATTGTTTATATATTTTAGAATTTGTCTTAATCGTTGATAAAATACTTCCTCCTCATCAGTAGTGGATAGTGTTGGTATTTTAGTTGCGGACATCCGCTTAGCTTTTTCTAAAAATGAAGCCGTTGTAGCCACTTTCCTTGATATCGCCTCTGCGTATGACAATGTCCCTCTTCCCGTACTCAGGCAAAAACTTCCTTTTATAATTTACTGTAAACTATAGAGGTATACAAACATAATGCAATATTGCTCATCCCTCATAGCAAATAGCGCGATAATAATGTAGCCTACCGACTGACCAGACTTATAGGGAATATCTATGCAAAATTTGAACAGAATCTATCCAGTAGAAAATGTGTCATGCTGGAACGTGCATTCATAGAGGAATACAAACTTAATGCAGTATTGCTCATCTCTCATGACAAATAGCGTGATAATATATGGGTGAATTTCAACAAGAGATTTTTGTGTCATTTCGGTGGGATTTTTTTATTTCAATGCTATCTACATATTTTTAGTGAGAAATAAAACTTTAGCCTATTTTATAACACTGTGCGTGAGTGGACATCAAATTTCATCAAAACTTACATAAATATTTAAGGATGATTTTTTAAGAGTCCGCTGAAATGAAAAGTGTCTACCGAAATGATAAAAATTACCACCGAAATGATAGACTGTGCACCGGAATGAAATAAATCCACCAAAATGATACAGCTAAGAAAGACCGTGCCGGGCAGCCAGGGTTCCGTACTTTGTTAGGTTTGATATCCACAAATTTTAGATAAACACTGAGACAGGACAGTACAATGTTATTTTAATATCATCATTAATTAATATACACATATTACAGTTAGTATTACATATATTATCATTCTTTGAGGTTACAATAACCTCAAAGAATGATATTAATGTAATGTTTCTTAATATATTATAATATATCTTAAACACAACAAATACACCCGAATAATCTAATCTACACTCTAGGTAAAAGTACATTACAAAACTATGACTTTGTATTTAACACAAGGATCTCTAAAACTTTATGGTTTTATCATTTCGGAGATACATTTCATTCCGGTGGACTGTAATTGGTATAACAGTCCACCGAATCCACTGAAATGATAACACTGAGATGATAAAATAGAGGTTAGTTCTACATTTAACTCCGAAATAAAATTATTAAAAAAATATGAACACTACTCAAAGAAAAAGATTACAAAACGACTACTCAAAGAAAAGATTGTAAATACTATCTTTTTATTGTATAAATTCAATCTATTAGTATTGTATAATTGCATAGCACATGTGTGAGCACTATGTACCTACCATTTTCTGAGTACGTCTTTTATTGACTTGAATGTGCCATGGCGGCTGAGAGTGTCATGCTCACTAAAATGTCTAGCTGATGGTGTCGTATGTGTTGGATCATTAAGTTCCCTTCAAAATGGTTGAGCTAAATGGTGCTGATCCATGCGTCATGTTCGTGAACGGGCGCCGTCAGTAGGGACTGGTCATTTCTTAGCTGCCACGGCTTATTTTAACTTAGTATTTTAGTTGTTTTTATATGTTTATTACGGACGCTTTTAACGTGCACGTCTTTCTACATTGTTCTCACATGTATAATTTCAACATAAATTATGTAACCAATACTATGTAACAATATTTTGATTTAAAAGAGTGTCCGTGGAGTTTCTTGCCCGTTCTTCTCCATAGGAACCTACTACGCTTTGGAATGGGCAACTAGCTTCATCTGACTGACTGACCCCTTGACAATTCAAAAGTGCCTATAATAGGTTTATTTGAAATAAATGCTTTGAGTTTGAGTTTGAGTTTGAAACAGTACTTACGGCGAATTTAATACACAATTTTGAAACAAATTAAACGAATCCAGCACGAGTTATAACAGCCACCGAAATTAAACTATTTTTGTCCCCATATTACTGAAATGATAAACTTACTTTTTTGGTGGGAAACCGTAAGACGTTGGGACCGGTGCGTTCGCGCCGAGAGCTTGAGCCGGACTGATCCGAAGTGAGGAAAGGTGAGAGGGGCGCAATGCACGCAAAGAACGCAATGTTGACATGGCTATTCTACTAAAACTTAATGTCCTCTGAAATGATAACTTTTTTCCAAACAAAAGTTGACTGCCTGTCAAATCCATGAGAAAGAAGATAAACAAACAAAAATAGCTTTATTTGATCGAATGTATTTTAATTTAATGATAACAAAATCGATTTAAATCCATATTACGAATGTATTTGCAGGGGAAGGTATTTTATGAGCGGAATTGGGTTCAGGACAGGCCACCGTGATGATAAAATAACACTTTGTAATTTTTTTTTTGGTATATTATAGGGTAGAAATCAATGATTTTTTTTGTCAAGGTAGAGAAGTACTTAAGTAGTTGAGAAAAAATATATAAAATTAAAAATCAGCACATTGCACTACCGTTCTCAGGTTTGCCGTGTATTTTTTTTGCTTGGGCAATTCACCCATAAAGCCATCAATTGACCAGGCGTCTATGGAATAAGTATGTAAAATTTGAACAGAATCTATCCAGTAGAATTTGAGTGATGCTCTAACATACATTCAGACAAAAAGACAAAAATTCTAAAAATTAAATTTTCGGCATTGGAATCGATCCCTGACCTCGTAGCAATTACTTTTTCTCAAAAATATTCAATGTACTATTTTGACTTCGTTACGATTTTATTATAAGTAAGTATAGATATAGATATTGACGTCTCTGTCAAAATCTTCCTTTATTATTTGTCGAGTTTTTCTTACCACTTTTTCCCAGTCTTCTTTAGTAATGTTGGCACAAGCTTCTTTCAGCAATGTCATCATTTTCTTAGTGGTGAATGGCGGCTTTGTGTTGTTGCGAGCTGCGTATCCTTTGACTTGAGCCCAGATCAACTCAATAGCATTGTACTGACAATGGTACGGCGGCGTTCTTATCACTTTTTGTCCATGCTGAAGTGCCAATTCATCAATTTTAAATTTTAGTTTCACAGGTTTATTTTCTTTTACCAGTTCCAGCAATTCAGCTTTCAACAATTTCAAATTCAAATTCAAATAATTTATTGTGGATCGTAGGTACATAAGATGTTGTATTAGTTACAGGTAAGTCTGCTATGTCCCGCCATTGAGGCATACAAAATTCATAACATAAATTCGGTACATAGATCAATTAATACATCAAATTATCATGCAATACATTAAAATTAAATTAGTAGATATAATATGCTATTGTCAAATTACAAATTAGTCATTTTTACAAAATAGTGTGATTCAATGTATTGTCATTTAGAAATTCTCATAACCGCTTCTGTGACTACGTTTTCGGCGCGTCGTAGAATAATAACATTTACTTATCAATAATTCTCGTAGTTTTTTTTTTAATGTATCTAAATCGCTCACAGTTCTGAGAAAAGGTGGAATATTATTATAGATACGTGGGCCCATACAAAAGATGCTTTGGTGCATAAGCTTTGTTTTACTGGCTACGGTGCGCAGCTTGTCTTTGTGTCTGGCCCTAGTGCAAAATTCAAACAAGTTAGTATTTGCTTTTATAAACATTACAGTTTCATATATGTCGACGCAAGGCCAACGTAAACTTTAAAAACATTAATTTTAAGTTCAATTTTAATAGATAAATATGACTGGATAGGTTTAAATTAGTTTAGTTTTGATTATTGTAGTCAGTTTGCAATTTTTCAATATAAAAAGTTGTGTTATGATTTGCCGTTACTTTAACAGCAAACCATAACTGATGGTTTATTTAAACTTAGGTTTAAAAACAAGTTATCTATTGCTAAATTCATTTCTTGATTAATAAGCGATATACGTAAGCTTTAAAATAATTTCTGTTTAATTATTGTTTAATGAATAGTTGATTGAACTACTGTGTCAAGCTAAAAATATGGCGCGCGTTTAAAATATTCAGATAAATGTTTTAAACAATAGAGAATTAATTCAATGTTAAAATCGAGTGCTAATAATAGTAAAACTAATTAACAAATCATAGCCTGTTTTTTCAATCAATGTTATCTGCAATTTGTAAAATAAAAAAGAGGTGTAATGACTTCGCAACGACTACGCCATTTTTGGTATTGAAATGGCGAACCGTTGCGAGGGCGCATTCAGAAGAAAAATTCGGTAGAAGCAAGTTGTGCTGTGACCAGAATATTTTGTGAGTACGATTTTCTAATATTTGTTTAGATTTTAAGACTGTTTTAATTGTGTTTAGCCAATAATAAGAATAAACCGTGTGTAGCTAAATTGTGTGTATTCATTTTTGCAATGAGTGAGCCTAGCGGTGGAGATCGTGACATCAGCCCCGCTGACGTCACGATTTCTAAAAATCCGAATGGTCCCGGTTCTCCGTTATCAGAAGTGGGATTGCCCCCCACTTCTGCCCGTCCATCTGACTTGAATAAGGAAACCTTAAACGCTTCTGTTAATGGGGTACCAACGGAGTTTTTCACTCAGATGTTGCAAATGATGAAGCACATGTCCGATCGCATCACGACACAACCAGATACACCCAAAGTCAAAATAAATGATGTGTTTTTGCCGTCATACGATCCGGACACCAATATTGGGGTTAGAGAGTGGTGTCAACATGTGACCACAGCTATGGAAACTTATGGCCTGAGCGATTATGAAGTGAGAATGAAAGCTGGTAGTTTGCTCAAAGGTCGTGCAAGGTTATGGGTTGACAATTGGCTTGTGTCTACCACCACGTGGCAGGAATTGCGTGATGTTCTGATAACGATTTTTGAACCGGAGAATCGATACTCCCGGGACATTGTGCGCTTTAGGGAACATAATTATGAAAATTCCAAAGACATCGCGCAGTTCTTGTCACAAGCTTGGGTATTATGGAGACGTATTACTAGGGATAAGTTATCAAATGATGACGCGGTTGAGGCAGTTATTGGTTGCATTGGAGATGAACGGCTGAGAATCGAACTGTTGAATGCCAGGGCTACATCAGTACCCGAACTTTTTTCGGTTGCATCTTCTACACGAAGCGTTAAACGCCCTCAGCCGGGTACATCGGGTGCACATCCGGGTCCCGCTAAGCGATCACGTTTTTTTACCCTCGTTGTTTTGCCAAATCTGCAAGAAGCCCGGTCATGATGCACGTGACTGTCGTTACCGTGACAAAAATGATAATTCTCAACCGCGTCAACAGGATAATAAAACCGCACCTCAAAATAATAAACCTACGTGCACGTTCTGTTCAAGAACAGGTCACACTTATGAAACGTGTTATAAGCGAGAACGCGCAGTGGTTTCCAACGTCAACTGTGTAGGTACATCTAAATTGAATTCAATGCCAGTGGTAGTTGGGAATTTAAACTTACTCGCGATTTTTGACAGTGGAGCCGAATGTTTGGTCATACGCGAGTCTGTGGCTGCTAAGCTACCCGGGAAACGAATTGATCGAGTAAGCTACTTGAAGGGATTAGGTCAATTTTCGGTGATATCTCTATCGACATTGACGACTATTTGTGTCATCGATAGTTTACGGATAGAACTCGAATTTCTCGTGGTGCCGGACTACGAAGTGTGCTCAGATATTCTGATAGGTATGAATCTTGTGGAGAAAAACAACTTAAGCGTGCTAGTGAACTCTCAGGGTGCAACTTTGGTTCATCAACCGGTTGTTTACCATGTGCGATCTCAAAGTGAAAAGTTTGATAACCTAGATTGTGACTTGACTAATGACGATCAAATCAACGAATTGAACATTTTGTTGAACAAGTTCGAACACTTATTTATTCACGGTTACCCTCACACTCGCGTCAATACAGGTGAGCTTGAAATACGCTTGAAGGACGATAACAAGTGTGTCGAACGCAGGCCTTACCGATTGAGCCCAGTTGAACGCGAAAAAGTTCGGGAAATAGTCAAAGAATTACTCGAGCATAAAATTATCCGCGACAGTAAATCACCTTTTTCAAGCCCAATCATTTTAGTTAAAAAGAAAAATGGAAAGGACCGCATGTGCGTAGACTACCGCGAACTAAATAGGAACACTTTGAGGGACCACTATCCGTTACCGATCATTTCAGATCAAATAGACCAACTGGCGGGGGGTTATTATTTCTCGACATTAGATATGCCAGCCGGTTTCCATCAAATACCGATTTCAGAGGCTTCGATTGAGAAAACAGCATTTGTTACGCCGGACGGTCTGTATGAATATATGACCATGCCGTTCGGACTCAGTAACGCGGTGTCAGTTTATCAGCGTTGTATAAATAGGGCCCTAGCTCGTCTCTTGAGTTCGGTAGACCAGGTTTGCCAAGTCTATGTTGATGACGTTTTGTCAAAATGTAGAATATTTGCTGAGGGTCTAGCCCACATGGAACGCATTTTGATCGCCCTCCAAGAGGCCGGGTTTTCGATCAATGTCGATAAAACTGCCTTCTTTAAACGCTCCATCGAGTATTTGGGCAATGTCATTGCAGACGGACAAGTCAGTCCTAGCCCAAGAAAGGTGGAGGCTTTAACGAAGGCACCGATCCCGAAAACCGTCAAACAAGTTAGGCAGTTTAACGGATTGGCAGGATATTTTAGACGCTTCATTCCCAATTTCTCGCGTGTGATGGTTCCTCTCTATGAACTCACCAAGAACGATGCAAAGTGGGAATGGAACGAAAGGCATGACGAGGCTCGAAATCATATCATACAACACATGTCTACTGCGCCTACCCTTACGCTATTTCAGGAAAACGCACCAATCGAGCTCTACAGGGACGCCAGCAGCATCGGCTACGGGGCGGTGCTCGTGCAGACCATCAGTGGTCGCCAGCATCCAGTCGCGTACATGAGCCAGCGCACCACTGACGCTGAGAGCCGCTACCACTCGTACGAGCTCGAGACCTTGGCGGTGGTGAGGGCAGTCAAGCATTTTCGGCATTACATATATGGCCGAAAATTTAAGGTAATAACAGACTGTAACGCCTTAAAAGCGTCCAAGAACAAAAAGGATCTCCTTCCCCGAATCCATAGGTGGTGGGCCTTCCTGCAAAATTACGAGTTCGAGGTCGAGTATAGAAAAGGTGAACGATTACAGCACGCGGATTTTTTCAGTAGGAATCCATCTACTGAAATATCTGTCAACTTCATGACCAGAGACACTGAGTGGCTACAGATCGAGCAGCGCCGCGACGACGTGCTGCGCCCGCTTATAGACACCATGAGCGGCGACAGTCCGGCCGAAGGCTACGTCCTGGAAGAAGGCGTGCTTAAGAAGACTCTCACAGATTCTATATTCGGTATACATAAACCAATTGTAGTCCCTAGGTCATTCCAGTGGAGCCTGATAAACTCTTTCCATGTCGCTCTGAAACACCCTGGATGGGAGAAAACGTTACAGAAGCTGAGGGAAACGTACTGGTTCCACAAAATGAGTACAATCATCAGAAGGTTTGTGGACAATTGTGTTGTATGTAGGACCTCGAAAGGGCCGTCGGGCGCTATCCAAGGCCAGCTTCATCCGATTCAGAAGCCCACTGCAGCGTTCCAGGTCGTCCACATGGATATTACTGGCAAGCTGGGTACGAAGAATGCTGAGGGACGAGATGAGTATGTAATTGTTACGATTGATGCATACACCAAATACATCCTACTTATCTACTCAAATGACAAGAGTCCGAGCAGCAGCCTCGCGGCTTTGAAACGTGTCGTACACCTGTTCGGAACCCCAGTGCAAGTCGTGGTGGATGGAGGTCGAGAGTTCCTTGGAGAGTTTAAAGTCTACTCGGACCATTTCGGTATCGACATACATTCCATTGCGCCAGGAGTAAGCTGAGCAAACGGACAGGTCGAACGAATTATGAGCACTTTGAAAAACGCATTAACCATGATCAGAAACTATGACACTGAAGAATGGCAGACGGCGCTAGAAGCTTTACCACTAGCATTTAACTGCACTCCACATAGGGTAACGGGGGTCGCACCACTTACGCTACTGACCCGCCGCCAACACAGTGTACCGCCAGAACTACTAAGGTTGGTAAATATTAATAACGAATGCATAGACTTTGACTTGCTTGAGCAACACGTACAAGAAAAAATGACAGCTGCGGGACAATATGACAAGCAACGATTTGACAGGAGCAAGGCGAAAATGCGTCCGTTTCAGCGTTGTGATTACGTACTCTTCAAGAATAATCCCCGAAACCAGACTTCTCTAGACTTAAAATACAGCGAGCCATACGAGATATATAGGATCTTGGAAAACGACCGATACATAGTAAAGCGTGTGACCGGCAGAGGGTGTCCACGTAAGGTGGCTCACGATCAGCTGCGTCGAGCACCACAGCCAGGTGAGCAGGAAACCGTGTCGACGAATAACGAAGATGACCCTCAGCAAGTGGCCGTCCGGTTGGCTGATGACTCATCGACAAACTTTGTCGATGACACACTACAACAAACGACATCTCAGAACATTAGTCCGCCGCCGTCAAAGGAGCCACAGCCGTCTACCTCCCAAGCTGCCCAGCTGCTGGACCCTTAAACAAAGTGAGTTTCTCCCTTTTTATTGTTATCTTGATACTTACTGTGAATTGGAGTCTGAATCATTCATAAGACAGCACCAACAGTAAGGAGACCCGTTATTGGCCTTTGTCTTTGTTGACGGGCTGATACCATCATAAACTACGAAATAGTAAGACTGTACAACCTGTATTTCCCGTTTCCTTCCTACACTCTTTTCAGAACCTCTGTGGACCACGGTCAAAATAATAAGGCCTAGGCCACAGCATCGTCCTTTCCCAATCCTTTAGAACCCGTGTGGACCACGGCGTACAAGACCGCTCAGCACCGCACCATCATTCCCGTGAGTTTTTATCAACAAAGTCGCAATATAAGTTTTCAGAGCCCCTGTGGACCACGGTCAAAATAAGGCCTAGGCCACAGCATCGTTCTTCCCAAATCCCTTAGAGCCCCTGTGGACCACGGCGTCCGAGACCGCTCAGCACCACAGCATCAAACTCTAACAAGCTGTATAAACAGCTATGTAAGAACTTTATATCTATTTTCTTTTCTTTTAGAGCCTCTGAGGACCACGGTCATAAATATAAGGCCTAGGCCTCAGCACCACCCTAGTACCCTTTTCCTTTAGAGCCTCTGTGGACCACGGCGTACAAGACCGCCCAGCACCACAGCATCATCCCTGTCTACGAGAAATCAAATCATGCATGTATGCGTGGAGCATTTGCATTGACATAACTAAATAAATGTGTGAGTAAGCGTGTAGCGTTACAAGCACTTCAATATCTTCACTCACTTCCCTATTTACAGCAAATCCTATTTATTTTCATATGAACTTTATTATCTCCACAATTATGTACTTCGATATCTATAACTTACAATAGCTAAGTGCATAGCCCCATATAAAGATTACCAAAGTATAAAAATAATGGCTGATAACTTGATTGTTGGAATCGGTTATCATTGAAAAGTTCAGGCTACATTATGCTAAGGTACAGAACTTTTTGAACTCATTTTGAAACAACAAAAGCTCCGACCACAAACAAGTTGTCAGTTAGTGTACCTATGAATGGATACCTAGCTCAGGAAAAATAATTTTCATTTTCAGAACCGCGACTGGTGCAGGGCACGCACACCGTCTCGCAGAATGGCCGTGTCGACGCAAGGCCAACGTAAACTTTAAAAACATTAATTTTAAGTTCAATTTTAATAGTTAATTATGACTTGATAGGTTTAAATTAGTTTAGTTTTGATTATTGTAGTCAGTTTGCAATTTTTCAATATAAAAAGTTGTGTTATGATTTGCCGTTACTTTAACAGCAAACCATAACTGATGGTTTATTTAAACTTAGGTTTAAAAACAAGTTATCTATTGCTGAATTCATTTCTTGATTAATAAGCGATATACGTAAGCTTTAAAATAATTTCTGTTTAATTATTGTTTAATGAATAGTTGATTGAACTACTGTGTCAAGCTAAAAATATGGCGCGCGTTTAAAATATTCAGATAAATGTTTTAAACAATAGAGAATTAATTCAATGTTAAAATCGAGTGCTAATAATAGTAAAACTAATTAACAAATCATAGCCTGTATTTCAATCAATGTTATCTGCAATTTGTAAAATAAAAAAGAGGTGTAATGACTTCGCAACGACGACGCCATTTTTGGTATTGAAATGGCGAACCGTTGCGAGGGCGCATTCAGAAGAAAAATTCGGTAGAAGCAAGTTGTGCTGTGACCAGAATATTTTGTGAGTACGATTTTCTAATATCTGTTTAGATTTTAAGACTGTTTTAATTGTGTTTAGCCAATAATAAGAATAAACCGTGTGTAGCTAAATTGTGTGTATTCATTTTTGCAATGAGTGAGCCTAGCGCTGGAGATCGTGACGTCAGCCCCGCTGACATCACGATTTCTAAAAATCCGAATGGTCCCGGTTCTCCGTTATATATGTATACACAAGAGAGAGTTAATATTTTTAAATTTGTAAAATGTGGTCTGCATAAATCCACTTGGTGTATATTGCACATCGATCTAATACAACGTTTTTGAGATATAAAAACACGCTCTTTTTCTACAGAGTTGCCCCAGAATATCATGCCGTAACGTATGATTGAAGCAACATATCCATGATAAGCAGTTAGTAATGCAGACTGATTGACGGTGTTCTTTAATCTGTAAAGAGCATAAGAGCTCTGACTAAGTCTTTTGCATACTTGCTCTATATGTGACTTCCCAATTTACTTTGCTATCAATATAGAGACCCAGAAATTTGGTTACATCAATTTCTTCTATGCTGGTTTGGGAGTAACATATATTTAAATTGGTATCAGGTTGGACACTCTGTTTAAAACTCATGATTTTTGTTTTTTCCATGTTTATTCTTAGGTCATTTTCATCAACCCATTTTACAATTGTTGTTAGGGTGCTATTTAAGTAAATTTTTAAATTCGTTCTATCATTACCCGTAATCGTATAACGTATATTACTATCGTCAGCAAATAAAGTCATATGGTGCATTGTAAGTCTCGACATGTCATTTATATAAATTAGAAAAAATGGTGGGCCTAGAATGCTACCCTGAGGGACACCAGAAAGAATATTTCTAACCTCAGAAACAACCGTTTCTACAGTTCTGGTAGTAAAGGAAACTCTTTTTAATTCTACAATCTGTTTTCTGTCACTGAGATATGATTCAATCAATTTATATACGTTACCTCTTACATCAGATGCATATAATTTATCCAAGAGTATTTTATGGTTGACTCGGTCAAATGCTTTTGACATGTCCATGTACAGGTGGCTGGTAATCTAGTGTCCATATTTAGAAGGACTTTGTGTAAAAAGTTATACAGCGCTATATTAACTGATTTATTTTTCCCAAAACCGTATTGACATAAGGTAAATATATTATTACTTTCGAAAAATGGGTAGAGGCAATTATATGTTTCTTTCGAATATTTTAGAGAAAATGGTTATTAAAGCAATTGGCCTGTAGTTGCTGATGGAAAATTTTTCATCTTTTTTATGTACTGGTTTTACTACTGACAATTTTAATTTGTCTGGAAAAATACCGTGTTCTGTGCACAAGTTGGCAATATAACTTAAAGGAGTATCAATTAAAGTTGCTACATCCTTAACGATCTTTGTAGTAATACCGTCATAACCTGCGCTATTTGTATTCCGCAAAGAAGTTATAATTTTAAGAATGTCTGTAGGAATTGTTGGGGCCATGAATATTTATTAAGAGTTAAATGTCAAGTTAAGAAGAATACGATAGTTTTGAGTCAGGATATAAAATATGATTCAAGTAATAAAAGTTAGAACCTTGTTGAAATTTAAATTGTAGGTATAATAATGTCAAATAAGAAAAACATTATGTCAGTGAAGTTTGTAAAAAAAAGATAAAATTAAATTAAAAAATAACTTGGTAATTTGGGAGCTGTTAATAGACATTTACATAGTTTTGCCGTTAATGAGGTACCAGGGAGGCCACATGTTCAGAAGGAATTAATGCCAAACTTCCTTGTCTTCAACGTAGTCCTTAATCTTATAATATGCTTTACCTACTCACCGAGACTCTGCAGCACCAACCGAGCCTATTTTACGACCTCACGATAAGAGCTGCTAGTATAGCCAACCTACGACCTACGGGTTGAAGACAACCCATCAGAATAACGGTATGGAACTCAATTCAATATTATTCATTCCACATTACCCTACGAGAACCTTTAACTATATACTTCGAGAACCCTAACAGAACCTACGAGACACTTCGAAAACCCTACGAGACACTTCGAGAACCCTACGAGACACTTTGAGAACCCTACGAGTCACTTCGAGAACCCTACGAGACCCTTCGAGAACCCTTCGAGAACCCTACGCGACACTTCGAGAACCCTACGAGACACTTCGAGAACCGTTCGAGACCCTTCGAGAACCCTACGCGACACTTCGAGAACCCTACGAGACACTTCGAGAACCCTATGAGACACTTCGAGAACCCTACGAGACCCTCCGAGAACCCTTCGAGACCCTCCGAGAACCCTCCGAGAACCTCCGAGAACCTACAAACCTTAATATTTACAACATACAAGACAGTTGTGTGATTATGTAACAACCAACAGGAAGCAACGATAGTTGCTTAACAGATATCCTACTCCAAGAAAATTCTTCTATTGTTTTTGGTAATCAAGTACCACAACGAGAATCAACGAGGCTGGTGCAGAGCGCGCACCGCCTGTCAGTATGGCCGTATCGGCGCAACTACAATAGTTCGTCTAATATAAGAGTTAAAATCATTAAGTTTAATAATTTGATTGATTGAAATTAGTTCACAAAACTTTGGTTAATTATTACAATGTAAAATTTACATTGAACAACATGTTACTACTTAACTAACAAAATAATTGTAATTTAGATAGTTCAATACTTAACCTAATAATGTGCACGTAGGACGATTACTATAACAAATACGGCCGCACTGTGAGCGTTTGACTCTCCTACGCGCCCCTTGCCCCCGCCCGCCCGCGCGGAGCAAGTAATTACAACAAACGTCCCTAATAATAATACACAGATACTGCATACCCCCAATGGTTCAGTAGTCAGTAGCGCCCTAAGCCTAGGTTCGAGTCCCATTATGGGACGCCCTTAGCTGTGCTACTTAAAATTATTTCTAACACGGCGAGAGGCCCTTCTGGCCCCGCCAAAGATCGGTTACGCAGAAAAGGCACTCCGGAGCCATCTGCAATAGGTCATTATCAAAAAAAAAAAAAAAGCGTTAGACTCATTCTTGTTCGAGCCGCTCGACAGTGTGGACCTCTCTGTGACGTCGTTACGCTGCGCTGTCAGTTAAATAAACGAAGCCTAGAAACAAGTCGTGAAGTTTTATTTGAAATCCGAAGATGAGTATACACCATGAAGATAACATCTGTGCCGTCAGTTATGCTGACGTCACACTTTTTAAAACACTACGGAGGTCCTTCCTCCGTCATGTATGTTAGAAAAAACCTATATCTCTTCAGTAAGATAAGTGATAGGCATAACTTTAACACTAGAATTAGGAACAAATTAGATCAACCACGTTTCAGATTGTCAAAAGTACACACTTCTTTTATGGGGTACTGTGTAAAATGTTATAATAAAATACCACTCGATATTCTCCAACTAAATGAGAACAAATTTAAAATATGCATTAATCGCACACTATGTAGACAAGCATATTATAGGTTGGATGATTATATCGTAGATAAAAATGCTTGGCTTAATGCTGGTCCTGCTCCACAACAACTTGGGCTCACTTGTTAAAATTATAATATTTGGAAGAGATGCTTTCCCCCCTTCTTTATGTTCTGACATTACAATCATATCGATTATATAAAATGTAATCGACGACGACTAAGAAGAAGAAGAAGAAGAAAATGTAATCAAGTTTTAGTTGTTGAAATAGGTACTAATGATTTTCCATTTGCTAGTAAAATTTTATTAATTTTTGAAATACGTTGCAAGCTATAGTTTTGTATAATTTAGAAGCAATTTTTTTTTTTTTTTTTTAAAGTGAGTACCGTTTATTATGATAAGATGTATGTTGACTTAAAAAAGCGTGGCAGTTGAGAGTATGTCATGCTCACTTAAATGGCTCGCTGATGGTGGTGCGTGTGTTGGATCATTCGGTTCCCTACAAAAAGTTGAGTTGGATGGTGCTGATCCACGCGTCATGTTCGTGAACGGGCGCCGTCAGTTGAGTCTGGTCTTCTCTTAACTGCCAGGGCTTATTTGTAATCTTTTAATCTTATATTTTGAATTGTTTTTTAAATAAACAATTTAATTTTTTTTACGTTGTTTTCACATAAAGAAGCAACAAGAATAATGTATGGATTTTGTAATATCTTGATTTAAAAAAGTGTCCTTGGAGTTTCTTGCCTATTCTTCTCCATAGAGATCTACGTTTTGGAATAGCTTCAACTTTCTGACCAACTGACCGACTCTTTGACAATTAAAAAGTGCCTGTAATAGCTTTAATTGAAATAAATGTTTTGAGTTTGAGTTTGATTTAATTATTTTATTTCATTTCTATATTCTCTCGATTTAAAATAACTGATTGTTCGATTGAAATAGATTACTGTATTGCCATAACTGAGTATTACTTCTGATTTGTAACATAAAGGAGCGCACCGTCAACTTCACAAGATGGCGAACGAAAGACTGCGCAGTGCGCGCGTGGACGCCAAAGGCTACACAATTTCCTGGAATTTTTCATAGAAATTGTTCTACCGGTCTCGCGTCGCGCGACAAGTCGAGCCAGTATGTAGAGGCCTTTAGTCACCTTTGGTCAGAGACAAGCCATTCTATAGAAACCAGTGTCGCCAATTCAAAATTTTATTTACGGCTTTGAGCGCCAAGCTCATTCTTTTCAGTAAAGATCACTACACAATATTTAATTACTATTAAAGTGGAATGAAGCTGGTGAAATTCAGTAATTAATTGGTTACAACACTAGTATTTAAAAAAAAAGACAGAACATACTTGTTTTTGAGACGTTTGGTAATAATTAGAAAGGGGTTTGAAGATTTTTGTATGGAGGGTGGCCCTAACGTCAGCCGCCATTTTGATTTTTTTTCAAAATCGCGCTGCACAGCGAAAGTTATATATTTAGATAGAGGACACTTATACAAACAAAAAATTTAATGAAACATAATATCCTAAAACGTCAGGTTTTGGAGTTATTCACCGAAATATAAGTAAAAAAACTGAACATTGAAGAAACAGGACTTTTTGTTTTTTTCCCCTTCAGGTAAGCTTATAAGGTAAGTAATATTGAACTATGAAAACATAATTGCATCATGTGTAGGTAATATTTTAGTTATGAGCGAAAGAGACAAAAGTATACCCCCGCCGAATGAGGACACCCCGCGACGACCCGCCCGTCCGTTGCGTCACCCTTCACTCTTCAGTTTGCCACTTTGACGTCCATTGTGTGCACGCGTTTTCCTGTCTATGTAGTAAATTGCAATTAATGTTGTTACTGTTTTGTGTTCGTGATCATTGTTACTGTTGTATTTCAAATTGTTTCTTGACAAAATGTCAAGCCATATTGGCGCCAGAACATGCTTTTTTTGTGTGAAAAGCACTGTGCCCGGCCCACGGCGAAGATCTTCACGTCCTGTACAGTCTTGTTTGCTGACTGAAGACTTTATAGCCGGTCATCCAAGCATCATAAACTATGCACGCCACTTATTTCAGGACCGCCAGGTTAGTACGTTTGACAGTTATACGAGTCAATAAGTGCTTAAGTGTATTTGTTAGTATGAGTATGTATATTCTTTCTAAAATACCATGAGACCTGTAAACATATTCGTTTATATGGCGTGCTACTTCGTTTTGTAGTATTTCTATGTCTTAATTAAGTCTCGTGGTATTTTATAAACAATATCTACATATTCACAAAGATAACATGCGAAACATAAAAAATAAACAATATAGTGTACTTAATATTGGCTGCCTGCATAAAAATGTTAATACTTATCATGTTAGTATATTGAAAGAAAAAGGACAGCCGGTAGTTATCACCAAGTAAAGGACTATTTCAGTGGTTTTCAATGTCATCGTAATAATATTCATTATGTATGTCTTGTGCATGATTATCTGCCCGCGAGAACATTATACGTCTCCATAAACCCCATGAATGCGAACGAGAGAGACTGATAACAATTATTTATGGCCCAATGGTTAATACTGGCACTATAGTATTACTCCCATTGTTATTTATTAGCTGTTTATTTTTATTCATGGCCCAATGGTTAATACTGGCACTATAGTAATATTCCTATTATTATTTATTGGCTGTTTGTTTTTATTTAAATGAGTATTTGAAATACATTTTTTTTACAACAGATTTTGGCGGAAAACCGAATTTGCCGACCTTGTCTGCAACGCGCTGACCGTTTTGTTATCGCGCAAAGGGTAGCTCAAGAACAAGAGGCAGAGGATTTGGCAAGTCAAGAAGACGCAAATAGTGACGTTTATATGCGGTATATCTGTAGGCGGTTTATCTGAGCAAAGAGAACAAGAAGATCCACCTTTTGATCCACTCGAAAACAGTCCCGAGGAGCTTCACGCTCATGCTTCTATAAAGTAAGCGCAAAAAGAATACTTGCAATATATTTATCATATTATTTAACGCACCAAAAAAAATATGTATTTTTTTAAAACACTATGTATTTAATTATTATTTTATTGTTTCTTCAGTTTCGTTCCAAGTTACATTCTAGGGTCTTTCTCAAATGTCAAAACGGGCCTTTTATTTTTTGGCAACTTGACGTCTCAATATAAACTAATATTTTAAAGAGGTAATGTTTGTGAGGTTGTAGGGGGTAATCTTCGGAACTACTGATCCGATTTTGAAAATTCTTTCACTAATGGGATGCTACAGTATTGCCGAGTGTCATAGGATATATTTTATGTTAGGAATTTTACGCGGACGAAGTCGCGGGGAGAAGCAAGTTATTAATAAGGGCGCGCCCATTTTTTCACAAAGTTTCTATCCAATGTCTCTTTTTTTTCTTTCAACTGTATGTACGCCTATAATTTGTGTAGGTATTATAAAGCAATACCTAAATTATGTTTTAAATATTAATTATATGTATTGTTTACCTAAGCTATTGGTGTACTTATTGAATAAATAAATTTAATAAATCAGAAAATAAATCAAAAGAATAAATAATAAAAAAGCAGGTAATAAAAGTAGTTTCTTATATCTATGAGTACGATATCTTGCAATCATACGTTACAGATAGAATGTTTCGAGTAAGGCACGAGGATGCCTTTTCCGAGTTAAAAATGATTAAAGCTGGCGTGCCTCAAGGTAGTGTGCTGGGTCCAGTCCTCTACCTGTTGACGTATGATTTACCAGAGCTGGAAAATAATACTATTGCAACCTTTGCGGACGAAACTTCTATTAGGGCCATGGTCATGCCATACGGAAGCAATCAGCCTTTTATACCGTTAAAGATTATATTGAGGACAAAAAGGCTTGGGATTTGAGCTGCTCCATTTTTTTTACATATTGAGGTGGATTACTTTTATTGTTTGATGTTTTTTTTTTGGTAATTTTTATTATTTTATATAAAATGACATTTATTTAATTATTATTTTATACACAATGACATGAATATTTACTTGTAAAGTATGATATTATTTTAATTATTGTGAATGTGAAGACTATGTGGGTTATAGCTATTTTTTTTTTATCCTTTCCTTTTATTCTCAGTTAGTGTTAATCATGGTCTGGCAGTTTGAGTAATATAAGCGGCCTACCCAAATGTCCTTTCTTTGGTATTGATCGTCGCATCGTTGAGCTCCTTTAAGTTCTGAGTAGAGCTGCACGATTACTGACAAATGCGTGCACTGACTGGTCAGGTCCACTCAATCTGTGTGGTTCTTTCCTCAAAAGACCATTTCAGATACCAATCTACATGGCCTTCACATGATCTGACCAAGATTATGTCTGGACTTTAAAAGAGACTGTGACCTCTGAGTTTGTTTCGGCCTTTCTTCTCAGAGTTGTCAGATACGAAACGCCGACCTCATCTATATTAGTTTTTAAAATATGATTGACGTGTAAGTGTTTGTACAAACCTTCTTACAGAAACAAAAATCATTTATCAATCATTTATCATTTATCAATACATAACAAAATTTTATTATACTCAAGCATATTCTTATGCCAATTTTTTTTTTTATATGGACATATGGCATCCAACTCTGGGGCTGTACTAAACCGACCAATATAAAAATAATACAAACATTCCAGAATAAGGTACTCAGGAGTATTGTTATAAATGCGCCTTGGTATATAAGAAATGACGACCTCCATGGTGACTTAAAAATGGAACCAGACACCAACATAATCCAAAAATTTGCTGAGGCCCGTGAACACCGACTCCACTGACATGTGAACATCGGGGCAATTCAGCTCTCGTATCAAACAAATATAGTGCGAAGACTAACACGAACAAAACCTTTTGAGTTAGTGTAGTGTAAAAAGTGTATACATAATAGTGACAATCTATATATATAAAATTCAAAGTCCTGACTGACTGACTGACTGACTGACTGATATATTAACGCACAGCCCAAACCGCTGATCCTAGAAACATGAAATTTGGAGGGTGTGTTCTTTGTAAAGAGTAGGTATCCACTAAGAAAGGGTTTTTCAAAATTCCACCCCTAAGAGGGTTAAATAGGGGATGGAAGTTTATATGAAAGTCCGTCAGTTTTGAAGTTAGGATCTTCAAATTTGGTGTATAGGCTAACAATTGAAAATTAATTTACACGTGTCTCAGTGTTTTTGATAATTCCACCCCCGAAGGGTTAAAAAGAGGGATGAAGTTGTGTATCAAAGTCCTTAATTTTCGAAGTAAAAAACACTAAATATATTATCTAGGGTTATGGTTGGAAGCTAAAGCAGCGGTGTTGTTAGAATTTCAACCCTTAAGGGGTGAAAAAAGGGATACAATTTTATTTTTAATGAAAGTTCTTTTTAAGTTAAAATCACTAATATTTGGGCTTATGGTTGGAAACTATAGGCAGGCATCCACTAAGAAAGGATTTTTCGAAATTCGACCTTTAAGGGCTGAAAAAGGGGAATAAATCTTATTCCTTGAGTTAATAAACCTGAAACTTGGCGCAAATACTAACCTAAGTAAATTATAAAGTGTGACATTTTTTGTTTTTAGGGTTCCGTACCAAAATGTTAAAAAGGAACCCATATGGTGAGACTAAGTCTGTCTGTCTGTCTGTCTGTTACACCTGGATATCTCAAGAACTACAAATGCTATCAACTTGAAATTTAGAATAGTTTTAGATGACGTTTGCCCAACTATTTTGCAAACAAGAAAGAAATTAAAAAAAATATCTCTATTTTTGCAAAAGGGACTTAAATATTTTAAGTGGACCTACTAGGGCATGCGGGGTATCGTATGAAAGGACACTATTTGCACATTCTCAAATATTTTTTTCTTTTTTAGGCAGCATAATTTCCGACTTTTGATGAAAATTCTATGTGATAGAAGTTTATGTAAAGATTACAGGAAAAATAAAAAGATGTCTCTAAATAGCACAGCTTTTCAGAAATCATCAACATCATATATATACGTACGGAACCCTCGGTGTGCGAGTCCGATTCGCTCTTAACTGTTTTTTTTTTTAACTACTCTTTAAGGTGGAGATTTCTAAAAATGGTCAAATATGTGGTTTTTAAAGCAGTGTATCTCTTAAACCGTAAATATTTTTTCCAAAACAAAAACAGTATGATATTTTCTTCTAAAAAAAACTTATATATACTTCAAAAAAAACTTCAAAGACAACTCTTAATTATGTTGAAAGCCTTTTTTATTCCAGTTTATACCTTCGTTAACAGTTATAATTATAAGTATACCATAAAATTGCAAATGCCCAACTGCACCCGGTGATGGATTAATTTTTATTAATTAGTTAATGTAATAAATTCTAAGTTAATTTAATAATATTTGTGACCCATGAGTTCTTGAGTTCTACGCAAAGTTCTTTTCACTATTAAACACGTAATTTAATGACACTTTACCACTGAACACTAAAAGTATTTACTCAAAGTTCGTATTTAGTGATTGGGCGACTCCAGGTATTCGTAAAAGCAGGGAAAATCTTTTTGAACTTTATGGCTTAAAGCAACATATGAATAATACAAGCTTTCATCTATATGTTGCAAAATATTCTAAAACTTTTAAAAGTGTGTGCAAAATAGCTAAACCTCTTTATATTAGCAATAAAATAAAATCAGCTGATGATAAAATAAAAACTACCTGGCAAATAATAAATAATGAATAAGGTAGGAAAAAACAGCGTAATACTGAATTTAATTTAGAGACTGCACATGGGCTCATCACTTCAGAGGTAGAAATAGCTCAGGAATTTGAAAACTTTTTTTGCTAATATTCCCCTTAAAACTACCGAAACTTTAAGTTCCTCACCAGCGCTTTCTGCTGCCTTACTTAGAAAGAATTTAAAGGTATGCCCCTTGGAGTTAAGGTTTCAGCATACAAACCCCCAGGCTGTTATAAAAACTTTTAAAGATCTTAAAATTAAATCAACAGAAGATCTATGGGGCATGTCTGTAAAAGTCTGTAGATCTGTCATCGAAACCATTGCGCCCTATTTAGCTTTCATATTGAACACTAATGTGGACCAAGGAGCCTTTCCGGATCTCATGAAACACACTAAAGTAGTTCCTTTGTTCAAATCCGGAGATAGTAAAGAACCCAACAATATTATAGGCCCGTGACAATTCTGCCAGTTCTCAGTAAGGTGTTTAAAAAGTTGATGCTCAATCAAATGTTACGTCACTTCAATAAAAATTCCATCTTTCATGAACAACAGTACGGTTTCACTAAAGGTCGTTGTACCACTGACGCCGGTGTCACCCTAATAAAGAACATTTCTAACGCCTGGGAGAAAGCCCAAGATGCCATTGGAATTTTTTGTGACCTCTCAAAGGCTTTCGATTGCGTTAACCATGAGACACTTTTGCTGAAACTTGAACATTATGGGATTAGGAATACAGCACTTGATTTACTTAGATCATACCTGAAAGATAGAAAGGTTAGGGTTCAAGTAAACGGCGTGAACTCTTTGGGGTCTGAAAAAGCAATGAGCGTTCCTCAAGGTTCGATATTGGGTCCATTCTTCTTTTTAGTTTACATTAACGATTTACCCCAATTACTTCAAAATCAACCGGAGATGTTTGCAGATGACACGTCATTGATCTTTAAAATAGACCGACGGTAACAAAACCTTGGCGACGTGAATAATTCTATTCTTCAGTTCCAAGATTGGTTTACGGTATATAATTTGGTTATAACTTATAAAATAAGAAATAATCGGGTAAATAAGTTTTCGGGAGAATTTTACTGCGTACCTTGAATAACTCAAAAGTTGGTATACATCAATTATTATTAAAGAACAAAAACAGTAGAAAAAATAAACAAATGAAAATGGAGGACATGTATATTGAACAAGTATGTACAAAACGAAGTTGGTATTTATATGCTATCTTTATTATTATCTTCCGTAAAGTTGTAAATCAAACTGCACTCCTATCTGCTTACCACGCTTACGTTGGTTCCAACTAAGATATGGTATAATGTTTTGGGGGTATATTGCTGATAGGGAAGCTGTTTTGTTTCCGACATCCACGCGGGCGAAGCCGCGGGCGAAAGCTAGTGACACATATTATAACACATGAACAAAATGTTTATATTATTATATCAGACGCTAAGAAACTGGTACGGACTTGTGTAAAATACAATCAGCACTAATCTAAGTTTTAAAATATTGATCACGTAGCAAATTAAGTTAGATTCAAATTACTTATTAGTCTTATAGGCTCGATTGTAATTAATTATTAAGAACCTGGTTCTTTTTAATGAATAAAGGATAAAAAAAAATATCTCTGAGTCTATTTGACTTAATTAATACGGAATATTACGAAAACCTGAGACAGCAGATGGCGCCACTTCGACACACGAGGTAGACCTCAGAATAAGGAAAAGGTAAACAAAGCAAACTGTCAAAGGCGCGCAACAATATTTTTCAGTGTTTTTCAATATTGAGACCAAATACACAAGACATACATGGGGATTTCTAAAAATTCAGCAACTAGCATCATTTGCCTGGCACAGTACCTATACTTATTCACAACTACTCTACTGGGCGAAGTAATGGAAAGCAAGCACCCAGCCCGTCCAGCGGGTAGAGGTGAGCTTATCATTGCTCAGCCGCGTCAAGGATTCTGTAATCCATCAATATCTTCCGAGTTAGTGCGCATTATCTTGAGAGGTGCGCGGGTGATTGTGCCATGCATCGACACTGATATGTCATTCGCGTAAGTTCGCTAATCTAGTCGCCTGTCGCTGTGTCTCACGGCGTACCGCAGCGTATCGCACATATCGTGCAGATAAACCACCGCTCATTCAACACTTGACAGCTTCTCGTCTGTGTGACGTTTTCAAGTCGAACAACGATAACAAAGGCTCGTTTACCGATCCGCTTCTCAGATAGCTCTGGTAGTGGCCGGACAGGTGAATAAACTGATAGCGCTGAGCTGGCACATGTTTTACAATAATAAATGTTTCATAATAAACTGATAGCGCTGAGCTGGCACATGTTTTACAATAATAAATGTTTCATATTAAACTGATAGCGCTGAGCTGGCACATGTTTTACATAACAAAGAGCAGCTGCAGCTACACAGGCACAGAGAGGATAGTAGGGAGGTAGGTAGAAAGGTAGTATGTGCTAACATTCTACCAGTTTCTGTAAAATGTTTCATACTAAGTTGCCTTCAAGGATTTGCCACCTAAATAAAAATTGTGATGTTCCAAGCTAACCTAACTGTGCCAAACACTTATAAAGGCATCCATTACACGGTAGGTCTGCAGTCAGTTTTACCACATTCAAGATAGTGACTGACAATAACTTTTAGTCTAATACAGTGATTGATGGTTGCATAAAATTAATTGACGAAAAACTGAATGTTTTGGTTTTTGGTCATGATCATGACTTTTGTCACCCGTCAGTCAGCGCGCAGACAGCGCTGGAGTCGGACACGGATCACGCTGAGGAGACGCTTGCGTACTGGCGGAACCAGACATCGTCACTCCCGCGTAATGTCCTACAGCTAAAGAAAGATTTTATTTTGACATTTGAGACTCTCACTGAGTTGTAGGATACCAGCAGGGCTAACATGATACTCGCGATAATTACATAAGTACATTAGTAGGGCTAACATGACACATGCGACAATTACATACATCAGTAGGGCTAACATGACACATGCAACAATTACATACATCAGTAGGGCTAACATGACACATGCGACAATTACATACATCAGTAGGGCTAACATGACACATGCGACAATTACATACATCAGTAGGGCTAACATGACACACGAGACAATTACATACATCAGTAGGGCTAACATGACACACGCGACAATTACATACATCAGTAGGGCTAACATGACACATGCGACAATTACTCACTCTAGCGGGAGTAATTCTTGTCTATTTCTGCCAATTTTCTCGTTTTCTGACAGCGCTACAAAACACTCGACTCGTTCTGTCAAAGTTGATGTTTTCTCGACAAACCCTATCATGGCACATAAGCTATCTCGAATTTTGACAATTCAACACGAAATAATCTCCGATTTTAATGACGAGAAGAGTACACAAAATTGAGATTCTTACAAGAAAAAGGCATTCATCCACCACTGGCGACCAACGTGACAACTTAAAACTTTGGAATAACATATAATAATATATTTATGTAACATAAATAACGCACAACCTCTTAAAGGGTCATTGTACATGAGTACAATGACCCCTTAAGAGGTTGTGTGTTGAAAGATATTGCAATGATGACATTATGATTACAACATACATTTCAACTTTTACTATGGGAACAAACCGAAATCGCGAAAAAAAATCAGCTGTATTGATTGACGAGCTATGAGAAATTGGCAGATTTTTTTTTCGGAATTGAGTGATGGTTGCATGAGCGTGTAATGCACGCCTTAAGTCCGTCCAGTTCAGCACAAAGGAGTGGACCGCATTGGTGCTCCAGCATACAAAGTGCCTACAACCTACAAGCGACCCACTGACGCCTCACGCACGAAGTGCGTCCGGGGAAATTCGGCTCGAACTAAGTAGAAGATAAAAGGGGTTCAGAAATAATTACATTATATTAACATGGCAATAACTGACTTACTATCTAGTGTCATGGCATCTGTCGATAAAAGAAATCATGTTTGTGCGGTATATACAGACATGATGAAGGCGTTCGATTTTGTGGATCATACGAGTTTACTGCAAAAATTACATGGATATGGCATTAAAGTGTGGTGTAGTATGTAAGCATGTTATAGTAAGGATGTGTGTGTTTATATTGTCAATTAATGGACCAAATATACGTAGTGTCTAACCAGCATTCGAGATGTTTCATTGTGTTTAATACCCGTCCTTATATGGCGACCTGCCATTCCAACGGGGAATCAAATCATGTTCGCGTTTAGTTTTGACTAGAATAAAATTACTATACTACTTATGCATTGTGACGAGCATAAATTGCGTAACAACCATATTAAAGTGTCTAATCGAATCGCAATTATGGGCATTCCACAATTGCGGCGGTAAGTCCCCTCTTTGAGGAGTGGCTAGAGAGGCGCCACGGCATCCTCACCTTCCGCCTGACGCAGGTCCTCACCGGACATGGTTGTTTCGGGAGGTTCCTGTTCAGGATAAAGCGGGAGGAAACGCTCGGGTGTCACTACTGTGTGGATCGCCCGGAGGACACGGTGGAGCATACGGTGGAGGTCTGCCCAGATTGGGTGGAGCACCGCCGTGTCCTCACGGAGGCGATCGGCGGCGGCGATCTCTCGCGTCCGGCCCTGGTTCGGGCCATGGTTCGGAGCGAGAGTGCATGGGAGGCCGTCACCTCCTTCTGCGAAGCAGTAATGCTTGCGAAGGAGGAGGCGGAACGCGTGAGGGAGAAGCAACGTTCGCGCCCTAGCGCCCCTAGTCGCCGCAGGAGACGCCCCGGGCGTCGGGAGTCGCAAGCCGATTTCCGGCCACCGTAGGCGCGGGCTTGCGGACGGTGAGCGATGGGTAGTTCACCGTCCGATAAGGACCAGGCCCGGGTCGACGGCACGTTGTATTCCACGCGCGCCTCAAAGAGTTGTCAGCAGCAACTGACGGGGTCCGTTAGGGCCAATGCCTGCCAGGGTTGCGAGTTTGTCCGAAAGGGATATCGTGGCCCTGGCACACAGGAAAATGAAGGAATACGGGTGGGTTTTAGTCAGTAAAAGTCCGACACGCCCTCCCGCTCCGCCCAGAGCGGGAGAAGTTATTTGATCATTTCCCACCAAAAATAAAAAAAAGGGGTAGAATTTCGAAAAACCCTTTCTTAGTGGATACCTACTCTTCACAAAGAACACACCCTCCAAATTTCATCGAATGTCTCTAGCACCAGCGGTTTAGGCTCTGCGTTGATATATCAGTCAGTCAGTCAGTCAGTCAGAACTTTGAATTTTATATATATAGATTACGTACTATTGACATGATTTTTTTCACATAATCTAAAAATAACCATTTCGCTGGCAGGGAGTGACACGTGACTAACATAAATTTGGACTTTTAAAGCTTGATATTACGCAAACGGATCCCTGATATCAACTTCGTTCTGTATATACTTGTTCAATATACGTGTCCTCCATTTCATTTGTTTATTTTTTCTACTGTTTTTGTTCTGAAATAATAATTGATGTATACCAACTTTTAAGTTATTCAAGGTACGCAGTAAAATTCTCCCGAAAACTTATTTACCCGATTATTTCTTATTTTATAAGTTATAACCAAATTATATACCGTAAACCAATCTTGGACATGAAGAATAGAATTATTCACGTCGTCAAGGTTTTGTGACCATCGGTCTATTTTAAAGATCAATGACGTGTCATCTGCAAATAACACCATCTCCGGTTGATTTTGAAGTAATCGGGGTAAATCGTTAATGTAAACTAAAAAGAGGAATGGACCCAATATCGAACCTTCAGGAATGCTCATTGCTTTTTCAGACCCCAAAGAGTTCGCTGTTTACTTGAACTCTAACCTTTCTATCTTTCAGGTATGATCTAAGTAAATCAAGAGCTGTATTCCTAATCCCATAGTGTTCTAGTTTCAGCAGAAGTGTCTCATGGTTAACGCAATCGAAAGCCTTAGAGAGGTCACAAAAAAATCCAATGGCATCTTATGCTTCCTCCCAGGCGTTAGAAATGTTCTTTATTAGGGTGACACCGGCGTCAGTGGTACAACGACCTTTAGTGAAACCGTACTGTTGTTCATGAAAGATGGAATTTTTATTGAAGTGACGTAACATTTGATTGAGCATCAACTTTTTAAACACCTTACTGAGAACTGGCAGAATTGTCACGGGCCTATAATATTGTTGGGTTCTTTACTATCTCCGGATTTGAACAAAGGAACTACTTTAGTGTGTTTCATGAGATCCGGAAAGGCTCCTTGGTCCACATTAGTGTTCAATATGAAAGCTAAATAGGGCGCAATGGTTTCGATGACAGATCTACAGACTTTTACAGACATGCCCCATAGATCTTCTGTTGATTTAATTTTAAGATCTTTAAAAGTTTTTATAACAGCCTGGGGGTTTGTATGCTGAAACCTTAACTCCAAAGGGCATACCTTTACATTCTTTCTAAGTAAGGCAAGAGAAAGCGCGGGTGAGGAACTTAAAGTTTCGGTAGTTTTAAGGGGAATATTAGTAAAAAAGTTTTCAAATTCCTGAGCTATTTCTACCTCTGAAGTGATGGGCCCATGTGCAAGTCTCTAAATTAAATTCAGTATTACGCTGTTTTTACCTACCTAATTCATTATTGATTATTTGCCAGGTAGTTTTTATTATATCATCAGCTGATTTTATTTTATTGCTAATATAAACAGGTCTAGCACACACTTTTAAAAGTTTTAGAATATTTTGCAACATATTGATGAAAGCTTATATTATTCATATGTTGCTTTAGGCCATAAAGTTCAAAAAGATTTTGCCTGCTTTTACGAATACCTGGAGTCGCCCAATCACTAAATACGAACTTTGAGTAAATACTTTTAGTCTTCAGTGGTAAAGTGTCATTAAATTGCGTGTTTAATAGAGAAAAGAATTCGGCGTGGAACTCATGGGTCACAAATATTTGGAGCATTTTCGTTTGGCTCCCAGACTGGAGCGGGCCGGGGCTGCCTTAAAGCGGCTCCTGCCCAATCTAGGGGGTCCAAACGCCTCCTGCCGGAGGCTCTATGCGGGGGTCGTGCGGTCCATGGCCCTTTACGGGGCACCGGTGTGGGCTCGTTCTATAAGGGTCATGGCCATCAGGCTGGTCCGAGGATACCGCACGGTCTCCCGTGAGGCGGCGAGCCTCCTTGCCGGACTACCGCCATGGGATCTGAAGGCAAAAGTCCTCGCGCACGTCTGGAAGTAGCGCGAGGAGGCGAAACGCCGGGGTGAAACTCCGCTGCCGCGAGAAATCACGGCACAGCGGACAGAGCTCCGGCGGGATCTTATGGCGGCATGGAGAGTGCGATTGTCGCAACCCAGCGCTGGGCACGCCAAAATTGTGGTGATAACTCCCCTCTTTGAGGAGGACCAGGCCCGGGTCGACGGCGCGGCGTATTCCACGCGCGCCTCAAAGAGTTGTCAGCACCAACTGACGGGGTCCGCCAGGGCCAATGCCTCCCAGGGTTGCGAGTTTGTCCGAAAGGGATATCGTGGCCCTGGCACACAGGCAAATGAAGGAATACGGGTGGGTTTTAGTCAGTAAAAGTCTGACACGCCCTCCCGCTCAGCCCAGAGCGGGAGAAGTTATTTGATAATTTCCCACCCAAAAAAAAAAAAAAAATGGGTCACAAATATTAAATTAACTTAGAATTTAGTATATTAACTAATTAATTAAAATTTATGCATCACCGAATGCAGTTGGGCATTTGCAATTTTATGGTATACTTATAATTATAACTGTTAACGAAGGTATAAACTGGAATAAAAAGATTTCAAAATAATTAGAGTTGTCTTTGAAGATTTTTTTGAAATATTAAATTATGTTTTGAGTTCCATCACCTTATGTACAAAAGACTTGAATATATCATACTGTTTTTGTTTTACGGTTTAAGAGATACACTGCTTTAAAAACCACATTTTTGACCATTTTTAAAAATCTCCGCCTTAAAGAGTAGTTTAAAAAAAAACCGGTCAAGAGCGAGTCGGACTCGCACACCGAGGGTTCCGTACGTATATATATGACGTTGATGATTTCTGAAAAACTGTGCTATTTAGAGACATCGTTTTATTTTTCCTGTAATCTTTACATAAACTTCTATCACTTTATCACAATCATTTCAGATTTTTATCTATGCAAACTTCGGAAATAAGGGGAGAGGGAACGGTAATTTGTTTTTACATTTTTCATCAAAAGTCGGAAACTACGCGGCCTAAAAAAGAAAAAACTATGCAAATAGTGTTCTTTCATATGATACGTCCCACATGCCCTAGTAGCCCCACTTCAAATATTTAAGACCCCTTTCAGTCCCTTTTACAAAAAAGAGATATTTTTTTAAATGTCTTTCTTATTTGCAAAATAGTTGGGCAAACGTCATCTAAAACTATTATTCATTCATCATTAACATTAGTAGTTCTTGAGATATCCAGGTGTGACAGACAGACAGACAGACTTAGTCTCACCATAAGGGTTCCTTTTTACCATTTTGGTACGGAACCCTAAAAACAAACAATGTCACACTTTATAATTTACTTAGGTTAGTATTTGTGCTAAATTTCAGGTTTATTAACTCAAGGAATAAGATTTATTCCCCTTTTTCACCCCATAAATGTCGAATTTCGAAGAATCCTTTCTTAGCGGATGCCTGCCTAGTTTCCAACCAAGTCGAAATATTAGTGATTTTAACTTAAAAAGAACTTTCATTAAAAATAAAATTTTATCCCCTTTTTTACCTCTTAAGGGTTGAAATTCTAACAACACCGTTGCATTAGCTTCCAACCATAACCCTAGATAATATATTTTGTGTTTTTTACCTCGAAAATTAAGGACTTTGATACACAACTTAATCCCCCTTTTTAACCCTTCGGGGTGGAATTATCAAAAACGCTGAGACAATATAAATTAATTTTCAATTGTCAGCCTATACACCAAATTTGAAGATCCTAACTTCAAAACTGACGGACTTTCATATAAACTTCCATCCCCTATTTCACCCTTTTAGGGGTGGAATTTCGAAAAACCCTTTCTTAGTGGATACCTACTCTTTACAAAGAACACACCCTCCAAATTTCATGTCTCTAGGACCAGCCGTTTAGGCTGTGCGTTGATATATCAGTCAGTCAGTCCGTCAATCAGTCAGTCAGGACTTTGGATTTTATATGTTTATAGATATATATCCATAGTAAAATTGTTCATGTCATAATACAAAACAAAATAAAATAAAATCGCAAGCTTAGAGAATTAAAATCATAATTAAAAACATAATTAAAATCAGAATTAAGGTCAAAATTAAAAACAAAATTAAGATCAGAAATAAAAATTATACTTACAAAAATTTTAAAACAAAATTATCATAAAAGTTAAAATCAAAATTTAAAATTAATACACATATTACATTAAATAATAAACGCAGGCGCTGGCATGCAGCTGCAGCCACCTCCGCAAAAAAGGCGAGTCCCACCGCTCGGACAACACACTCAGGAGTCCGTTCGAGCGGCCGCGGCCACGGCGCAGAAGTGGCGCACTCCTTTTTCTAATTATACCGTGGAAATCATCAGTTCTTGCCTCAGCGAACATTGCAGAAGGTCTGACAGTACTCCCTGAACAGGGTTACCTTTACTTGCGGAGAACAACGCGCAAACCTGCGAGCCAACATGTTGCATCGGACAGATAACGCCCTACGTTCCCTCTCAATATCCGCATTGTCAGACAAATCCTCAGTGACCCAGTGACCCAGATACTTGAACTGATTTACCCTGATCAAAAGTGATCCGCAAAGAGTGACAAGAGGTACACTCGAGTAACCATGTCATGTCGGTATATGTCATGTTAAATTAAACATGAATAGTTTTAGTCCATCACATACGTGGCTAATTGACAATGGTGCATCTATATCGGCTATAAAATATAAATATATCCACAAACTGAGTATTCCAATCAAAAACGGGAATCTTGTTGGCAATGGAATCGGTGGCAAAGTCCAGGCCATTGGCTTTGTTTATCTAAAATGATACACTGGGTATCAAATTCTAAATCATATGTTCTACGTGTTAAAATCATTGCCACGTAAAGCTAGTGCTAGCCTATTAGGCCAGGACTTTTTAAATAAATTTATGGCAGTCTTAAACTTCAGTGAAAATACCTTACAAATGTGGATTAATAATATACAAATAGACTTGCCTATAACATCAGAGAATAATAATACAATTGTCTACACCATCTTACAATAATGCATACTTTTAAAGTCTATAATGTACATCAAAATCTTAATGAACCCCAATAAATTATCTTATCGTATCTTAACCTTAACCATACCAGCTCGGAATCGATTCATTATATAAATACTAAAATAACAGAAGAGTGCATAGTTTGTGCATCAGAAATACAAGAAGGCATATTTTTGGCGAGTACTCTGGTGACACCTATGAACGGGAAAATACCCGTGCGAGTTTTAAATACTACTGAAACGATTTACATGTACGAGTTAAACCAAACATACACATGGCAAGAGACTATAATATCTGCTTATTTGACAAACCAAATAAAAATGTTTCCATTACTAAGTTTACAACACTTAAATACGGAGGAACAAAGTAGTATTAAAAACATAATATGTGCAAAGTATAATGACATATTCTACCTAAAAGGAGACTGCTCGCACAAGCTAGTGTACTATAATACAACAGAACGAGAGGGATGCTCATCGCACGCGCCGAATCAGAGGCGCTTCCGCCGCAGCGAAAGCCAATCGCCGCATACATCCACTGTGATTTGAGAAATCATTCTCGTACACAAACCGACCTTCCGTCCTCGCCGCCGAGGTACCACGCGAACTTCCCGACTAAATATTAATAAAAGTCCTCCCCCCCGTCCCTTGGATGTTGATGCGCCAGCCGCCCGGTTAGAGGCTGAGAGCGCCGTAGCAATAAATATAGTAACCCCTGATAATAATCATGATCTAAATATTGATCCAGCCCGTCCCCAAACTACTAATTATGTGATCCCCCAACGACGCCCTAAGCCGAGGTCCGTATCCCACAGGGGGTGCCCTTAGTGCGCTGTCGTTTAGTTTTAATAAATATATTTTACGCCCTGGCTGGAGGCTTTAAGCTTAAAAACCGGTGAAACTATTAAGATTTACTTAGCAATCTCACTAAAACTATAGAGCCGTTGTACAATCACGATACTTATCCTCTCGAACTCAAATATCGGTTACAAGCGTCACAAACAGAAGCGCGAAACAATTGAATTATCAGCAAATTAGAAAGGAAAAGCAAATACGAGCAACATTATTACTCCTGTACGGTGTAAATACGAGCAACATATTACTCCTGTACGGTGTAAATACGACTAACATATTACTCCTGTACGGTGCAAATACGAGCAACGTATTACTCCTGTACGGTGTAAATACGATCAACATATTACTCCTGTATGGTATAAATACGAGCAACATATTACTCCTGTACGGTATAATAAAGATGATGAGATGTTAATAAAAATTGAACTGGTATTAAGCTTACAAACTTGTACGAGGGACCATACAAGGTCATCCGTGATTTATCACCTAATGTGGAGGTGAACATTAACAGAAAACCAGACATAATCCATAAGAACCGAACGAAACTATATAACACATAATATTGTGTCATAATTAAAATAAGATTATTTACTCAACTAGATAATTAATGAAAGATATAAGTAGTAACTTATAACTTTACTCAACTAGATATTAATGAAAGATATAAGTAGTAACTTAATGCGCGTTACGCGAGCTAAGATATTGTTTATAAGTTTAGAATAACATTAAAAATAAACACTAAACCCAATAATGAGTATGAAGGCCGAGGGTCCAACATCTTAAATGAAAGTAAGAGGTATAGCAGAAGTCAGCTTTTATTTCCACAACTTATTAATTCACTGTAATAATAGTTTAATTCAGACTACAGTATCTAAGCGCTACATGTGCACTGGGCCGACCCTGCGACAAGAATGATCCCCTCGTCAGTGGTCGTCTCTGCGCAAAATCGGTTTTGGGGCTTTTGGCCCCTTGCCCGAGGCATTTGTCTCTCGGTCCCCATAATTGGGGACCCGTCATTGGGTTCTCCTCCCCCTCCCGTGGGAGGGGTGGGAGTGCTTTATTGCACACGTAGTCACTGGCGGGGGGGGGAGTTCCCCCTCGGCGGTCTCAAGTCTGTCTGGTGTGTGACTGTAGGACCGCCCTAAGTTTTTCACGACGCCCGTGCGACCAAACCCCTACTAGGTGAGATCCCCAGTTCCCTGGGGAAGGCCCGGCAAGGGCCGATCTAGCAACGAGGGCGTCGGTTTTGGGCGGCGCTCATCTACAGTGGGTGCTGTCCTCGCCTCCTACAACGTAACCAGATCTTGCCGGTATGCATGTCGTGCTTCTCACTACCATTTGTTAACTCCGTACTGATTGTGACATCCACACACACCACCTTTATTAGCGCACTAGCGCATCTCGCTTTGCTTATACTTGGCGTCGCAATCAGCGGAGATGACCAAATAGCCCATCTTGTCACATGCTGGACGTTATGTTCCAGGGTCCAAAGTTCCGGCTAACAGCTCCGGCTACCGTAGGTACAAAGTTCCGGCTAAACAACTCCGGTATCAACATCCAAGGTTCCGGCTAAGCACCATACTGATCTTTAATTATCGGTGGCATCCGGTCATTTTTCACCGAGCCAACACCTGCCGGCAATTCAGACAATCCTCCAGCTTCGGCGGTAGGGTACATATTTTACCCGCGCACCACGTCGAGCTGAGCTTCGTGTCTGGCTGAGTACATCCGCCGACCGTCACCATCCCTGGCGTCTGCAGCGTGGCTCAACCGCACGGTCTTCGTAACACCAGGTTGAGCCAGTAGAGTAGGTACTGTGCTGCTCCCAAGGGAACTTGAGGAAATCTTTGTGACCATAAACCTACTAACCCCCTTTCTTTATTTTATGAAATTACATATTTTATGTTGACAACTTTATCCGGGTATTACGTATTACCCTGAGTACTTGGCCCGGGGTAACGAAGATTGGGTCTTCATCAGGACCTACTGGCGTCTTGAAGTACTCGCCAAGGTGTTGCTCGACTGTTGCGACGTGGTCGTGGGCATCGGTTGGGTTTGGCGAGAACTGACGCTCCAGGTGGGCAGCGAATATCTCAGCCCGGTCGGCCGCTGTATATCGAAGCGCCCCGTCGCTGTTTAACAGCGGGCGCACCGGGGCTGGGGTGTTCTTTAGACGTCGGCATAGCCTATGTACCGACGTCCAGTCACTATCTGCGGAGTCAGTGAGGTCGTCCCAGCCCTCGGCAGTGAGCGCCTGTACTTCAGCCTTCACCTTGTCCGTGAGTCGGTTGAGCTGGTTCTTCATTGTAGGACACCTTGTTTGTTGCCACCGCTTGCGTAGTTGCCTTTTGTCGGCGATCATGTTGCGATGTGTGCGGGGAGCTTGTGGTAGCGCCCCTGTGGGGCGGATGAGGTGCATGATGCCGCCTCTAAGGTGCTCTGCATGCAAGCGGTGAGTCCCACAGCCAGCTCGTTCACTTCTGTGACGTTGGTGACAGGCCGAGTGGGTGTGGTGGTCTCCATTCTTTGTTTGAAAATGTCCCAGTCCGTGTGTTGACGTGGCGCTGAATGGGCAACTCTGGTTGCGTGGTCTGATAGGCAGACGAGTACGGGCTGATGATCAGACCGCAGCTCGTCGTCCAGTACGTCCTGCGCGATCTGGCAGTTTAGGCCTCTGTGTACGACAATATCCAGTACGTCGGGTGTGTGGTTTATATTGTCCGGGTAATGTGTGGGCACCTCTGGCCCGGACACGACGTAACCCTGGGCCTCTGCGTCGGCGAAGAGTCGTCTTCCCGCTGTATTGGTGCTGCCGCAGTTCCACGCTGGGTGCTTGCTGTTTAGGTCGCCAGCTATGATGATGGGATTTTTTGACGCGAGTAGCGTGTGTATGTCGGCGGCCACGACCGAGTCGCCTGGTGGCCTGTAGGCCGCATACACACATAGGTCGTCGCCTGAGACATGGAGTTGTACACCCAGCGCTGTGATGCTGCTGAGTGACGGGAGTGGTAGCTCCTGGTGGACGACTCTGCGTTTCACCAGTACGGCCAGACCGCGGTAGTACCTGTTGGTGGTCGTAAGTTGCCCATCCATCCTGTAGATGATGTACCCGGGAAGTGGATTTTGTCCGCAGGTCCCATCAGCGTTTTACTAATAAGCGCCACGTCAATGTCCTGTTCTTGCAGCAACGGACAGAGGAGAGCGGCCTTTTCTCTAAGGCCGCGGGCGTTCCAGTGCAGTATCCGGCACCGGCTTCACCGGCTTAACCATTTCTGCTCAGCCTTGAAATCTCAGTCATGCCGGTGAGGACGGCATGTATCGGGTCTTGTCCCCGGCTGAGAGCCAGCAAGATGTCCTGTAGGACCCGTAAAGCGGCCTCTACGACGTTGTTTACCGCGTAATTGACCGTATAGTTGGCCCCTGGGGGATGATCCCCTCTTTGCTGCGCGCTCGCTTATGTAGAGCGGCTCGAGTAGTGGGGAGAGTGGGGAGGCCTAAGTGACACATTGCAGTGCGTAGCTCGGCCCGTTGCACGTGCTGTATACAATGGTGACGCCGACACGGCCATACTGACGTGCGAACGTCCTCGTGCGCATATTCTCATCAGTGTCTAAAAAGACAACGATGCTATTAATGTTCGTTCATCCTGACTAGCAATCTGGTCCAGTTCATAATTTCAGGGTTTGCTCAAAACTGTGGACCGCTCAACATTGAGCCTTAAGGACTTATACTAGCATACTGGTCCAGTTCATCCCTTCAGTTGCTACTTATTCTGGACCGCTCGTTACTGAACCTTCCGAAATTATTCAATTTTTTTTTGTTATTGGTCCGGCCATTACAACTTAATGACCCTGCAAAACTATTATCCCCTGGACCAGACATTGCCGACTAAATCAAGTCTTTTATTCAAACTAGGCTGAGAATCTGCACTTTTACAATAGATAGTCCCCCAAAAACGCCCACCCGTCACCACTTCCTAGTGCTTTAGCTGGGAAGAAGAAGTGGCGCAACAAACTCCCCAGCAGCACAGCTGTCTGTTCACATATAATACTTGAATTTATACAATACTACTTATATAAGAATTTATATAAGACTACACAGGATCACCTCTTTTGCTAATTATTATGACTGCTTTAGTAATAATAGCAATTCACAGACATTGTATCACTAATAATCGACATAGGATTGCTATTCACTGACATTATATCACTATTTATCGATGTAGGATTGCTATTCACTGACAGACATTATTAATCGATACAGGATTGCTATTCACAGTTATGGTATCACTAATTGCCAAAGTTATATTGCTGTTAGGCATGGCATTATTCTCGTGGTTTGTTTCGTGAACAAGGATATCGTCATCATGACTGCCCGCCGTCACGTCATGGTAATTTTCCATGATATGATATCTACCAGATTTTGTTTGATCACAATTTACTTTACGTAAATTTTTGTCAGAATATTTATAGACTTTATTTCTCCCATTAATATTTTAAAAAAAAACGTGCCGGTTATTTTCTTACACGGTACAAAAAAAATCTTAAAAGCAGAATTTTCATACGATCGCCCGTGATCAGTCATTATTCAGTTCGGACACCAAACAAATGAACTGGATTTTAACTGCCTCAAAAATACGAAATTTGTATAAAAATTATTGGTGCTGGTGCTCGGTGTGGAGCCTTCGTAATTCCAGCGCTTGGGGCAGGCGTTGGCCATATATTCGTGCTTACTGCAAACATAGCACGTTACGGCTGGTTTCAGTTGTTCAGTTTTGGGTCGAATTTTATCATCACATTGAGATTGAGACAAAACTGAAATGGTAAATCCCGTCACCATATTTTCTAACAAATTTGCTTCTGGAATCTTCTCAATGGGTTGCCATAGACACATACCCGCTCCAGCTGCAGTTTTCTTATTATCAATCTGAAATTTGATAACCTGATAAAAATAGTCTTCATCATGGGTTTATAGAATTTTTGGACCAATCTGATATCGTTGCGGAAATTAGGTAGGGGTCTTAAGTGTGGTAAAGCCTCTGGCTTAGACGACATCTCAGTTGAGCAAATCAAACAGCTTGGCCCAGTTGCTGAGTTGTGGTGGCTGCAACTATACAACAACTGCCTGGAATCAGCTTCAATACCCCGTCTCTGAAGAACATTAAAGGTCGTAGCTAATCCGAAGCCAGGTAAAGCACCAGACGATCCAAACACTTTTCGTCCAATATCACACATTCTTCCATACTCGCTCTGCCATAACATACAAACTGTTTGAGAGACAGTTGCTAGACCAACTAACGAGTGTTATTGGCCCGAAGTTAATCCCAGAGCAAGCTGGTTTCAGACCGTCAAATTTTGCTGCAGACCCTTATTTGGTATCGAACACACGACACCCTTTGCACGACAACATCCTCGTGCCACAAAGGCCGTGCACTCTCGCTCCGAACCAGGGCCGGACGCGAGAGATTGCCGCCGCCGATCGCCTCCGTGAGGACACGGCGGTGCTCCGCCCAAGCCGGGCAGACCTCCACCGTATGGTCCACCGTGTCCTCCGGGCGATCCACACAGTGGTGACACCCGGGCGTTTCCTCCCGCTTTATCCTGAACAGGAACCTCCCGAAACAACCATGTCCGGTAAAAACATCGCGCGCGGGAATTTATGAACGCTATCGGAATAAAGTTCAAAATTCAATAATGTCTCCATGTTTTAAACCTGGGTCTGAAGATAAACCTTGTTTTGTAATAAGGGGGTTATTACAAAACAAGGTTTATCTTCAGACCCAGGTTTAAAACATGGAGACATTATTGAATTTTGAACTTTATTCCGACTATGGTAAAGTTCCTAAACACAAAGCTGTCAACTTAGTACTGAACTAAGTTTTCAGTTTTGTATAAAGAACCATATTCCAATCACTGTTACGTTCTTATTACAATAACTGGCTGCATGGTTTAAGCCATGTCAAAATATAAATCTTGTTTTGTAATAAGGCAGTATGAGTTGACATTGACAGGTGCGTTACAGTTCAGGAAAGCTGCACGCTCTGCTAGGAGTGAAACAGCTAGGTAACACGAAGAGAAACAGGTATGAAATGAAATTGCATGATCTTTTAGGCTTAATTTGTTGAACGCCTCTCTCAAATGCTGTATGTTTTTCCACACACATAATAACTGTTTTGTTTTAATGCAAAACAGTCCTATTTTTATTATTTTCTAATATCTCCTTAATTTCATAATCTTTTCTAAAACTTCATCTTTTGTTAATTTTTCTTTTCCTGTTTTTAATTCTTGCTAACTGTCTTATCTTCTTAAGTTCTCAACTCATAAACTCAGCTGTTACTTATCACTTTCCAGGTGCCATTTGGGGAAAGTTGTAAATATGATGACCCGCGGAGCCACAGTTCGTGACATGAATATCAAACTTAATGTGGCACTGAAGGAGCTGGAGGCATCAAAAAACCTTTCCAACCAGCTGCTGCAGGAAAGAGAGGACAGCGAGATTGAAGTCCAGAGGATAAATGGCAGAAACACTCAACTCAAGAGCCAGCTTGTAGAACTTCACACCCAGCACATGGACATACTTGACCAGCATCACCATCTCCGTCAACTAGTGTCAGACTTCCAACAGTGCAGTGACACTCATGAACTGGCACTGAAACGTATATCAGGCCTTGAAGCTGAATTGTGCCAGGCACACAACACAATATCCACCATCAATTCTCTGGAAGCCAGCGAACAGGTTGCCACCACTAATTACCTTTTCAACAAGCTGGTTGGTAGTGTATCCAGACTGGAGTGTGAAAATCCCACCGTCACCATAGACCTGACTGGGGAAGATACCTTAACTAAATGTCCTATCATATCTAGTCATAATAAAATTAAGAAATATATTAAAATCAATAAAAATATAAAAAAATACAAGAAACTATTGAAAACTCATACCCCCTTATTACATAACAAAGTTTATCTTCAGACCCAGGTTTAAAACATGGAGCCATTATTGAATTTTGAACTTTATTCCGACAATAGTAAAGCTCCTAAACACAAAACTGACAACTTAGTACCGAACTAAGTTTTCAGTTTGGTATAAAGAACGGTATTTCAATCACTGTTACGTTCTTATTACAAAAACTGGCACCATGGTTTAAGCCATGTCAAAATATAAATCTTGTTTTGTAATAAGGCGGATAATGTTTATAAGTGTAACGTTAATCTTAGGAAAGAGCGTAACAACTTACAAACTCAATTAAATGTTTGTAATAATAATTTGGAAACTAGCAGACAAATGTATGATGTTGACATACAGAGCCTTCAGAAGGAATTATTGAGCAGGGAAAACTCACTAAACGAAATATTTTGTAAGTATGAGTCTAGTCAACAAATGTTAAGTGAGCGCAAGCAAGAGGCCTGTGAGTTGGTGGACCTGGTGAAGTGCAATGCAGAGATGTGTGAGTCACTGACAAACAATCTCACCTGTTTGTACTCCCACTCCGCCACGTCTCATGTCACAGAATGTTGTTCCTACAGCTTTGCCCATTTTAACTCATACTTTGGAAACTGTAAGCCCCACTCAAAGTAATATCTTGGTCTATTCATCTGAATAGACCAAGATATTACTTTGAGTGGGGCTTACCTTTAACCTGCTCCTAATCTATCTAGATTAGGAGCAGGTTTTGGATCATTATTAAATAATCGCTCTAAACATACTATAGTTAACTATTGTTACCATAACCTGCATTTGAATGAGCTTGTTCATAAAATAAAACACACAAATGAATGAACATACTACTGTAGTTCTTTTAATTGGAAACAGTCTGAGTCTAACTAAATGGGACATAGTTAATGGTGATGACACCCTACTTAAATTAAAATTAGGTAAATTAATATTATGTGCATTACCTTATTCTGATCATTTGCATGTTGAAGAAAACAATTACATTTATAGTTTAAACAACCTAATGCATATTTTGACATGTCGTCATAGTGACTGTTTATTGTATTTAGATACTAACAATTCTGTTAGAGATTTTGTTTTAATTCGGGAACATATGTTTCTTCCCAAGAAAAGTCAACATGTATTGGCTACTCTGTTAGCTTACAAAATACACGCAGCTATTGATAATTTAACTGAGACTAGGTTAAGTGACGAAACAGTATTATCTAGTATTTCTAATAATCCTGTAATAGAATCTTTAAACTTTTAGACTCGACAAAAGAGAAGCATAATAAGAATATTTTACTATATCACCAAAATATAAATCGCTTCTCTGGCAAAATCCTAGACGTGGAATTGTTAATAGATAAATATCATATGGATATCTTATGTTTTTGTGAAACCTGGTTAAGACCGGATAGAATGTTGTCTAATGATTTATTCAATAACTCAGTAATAAAATATTTACATCATATAAAAACTAACCGACTTAAAATAATAATGTATAAGATAAACGCTAACAGACTTAACATAATACTATATGTACATGTAAAAAAAAAAAAAAAAAAAAAAGGTGGGGGATCGAATCATAGGGCATCAAAAAATTCGTCCGCATCGCTGTCAACAGGAAAGGTGCCCAGAAGGCTGGCAGCATTGCCACGTTGTATGGCGATGCTGATTCTTTGTCCGAAAAATAGACCAGCCCTCTGGTCACGTGAAGAGTCGACCAACCGCTTGGCGATATCTTGAAAAACCAAGCGGGCACTCGGACCCCATGGCCCTAGTGTTTCAACCCCAAACGGCTCGAACATATAGCTCCCAATAAGATTGTAATATTTTCGCCGTTTGAGGTTTTCTGCACCTGCAGCAGCCGCCCCAGCACAGCTTGCCGTGCTAGGAAGATGGGATGGCGCAAGGGTGTCGACACATGTTGCATCCCACACCAAAGGCCGACCTAACTTCCAAGGCATTATGGTCATTCCGTCTGGTCTCTTCCCATCGTATATTGTTAATGTAAATAATTTTTCAGTTGCCAGTGCGTACAACAGGTCATCAATAGGGGGTCGTACCTTGATATTATGTAATAGTTGTTTCAAACATAAGGAAAGGAAGGATATCACTGCTTGCTCTGTTGATCGCTTATAAATACTACATACACTTACTTAAGCTTGCTATACTTTCTTAAGTGTTTATAGACCACCAGCGTCAAACTTGTCGTAATTTTTTGTAATTATGGAAGAAATACTAAGCAAACTTTTTAAAGATAATAAATTCGTTTTTTTTTGTGGTGACCTAAATATTGATCTATTAGTTAATTCACCAGATAAATGTAAGCTGCTATCATTGTTTAAATCATTCAATTTAAAATGTATATTTAATGAAGCGAATAGAATAACAGCAACCTCGGCTTCATGCATAGATAATGTATTTACTAATTGTAAAATAAAAGACTCATCCTTAATTAGTGTCAGTATGACCTGACGCCAGGTCAGACCATACTGGTCAACTTGTATCATTTGACTTAGGAAAAAAGTTGCATACTGATAAAACCATTGAATTTAGACCTCTCACTAAAAACAAATTGAAAATGTTTAATAATAATGTCCTTAGCAATCTTTCAACAGCTAGTTTTGATTCGCAAGACCCCAATTTAAACTATGGTACATTGTTTTCTACAGTATGCCAAGAGTTTATTAAAGCGTGTCCTGTAAAAAAAGTTACCATCAATTCTAAACCAAAATTTAATGAATGGGCCACTGCTGGCATTAGAAAAAGCAGAGATATTTTATATAACTTGTACTACGAAAAATCATTGACATCTGATCAAGCCCTTCATAATTATGTAAGAAACTATTCTAAGATATTCAAAAGAGTCTGTGCTCAAGCTAAATCTAAATTAATTAGTCACAAAATTAGTATTTCTAATAATAAAATAAAAGCTGTGTGGCAGGTAATTAACAAAGAAACTGAAAACACAAAACAGCGAGATCAGAATCAATTGTCTTTAAGAATTCATAATGAAACCATTTCAGATAAGTTAAAAGTTGCTGAGACACTAGAAAATTTCTTTACCAACATCCCAATAGACCTAACGAAATCTCTTTCCTCATCATCTTTATTAGCTGAATCACTTCTCAAAGAAAACTTCTCTAAGGACATTCCAAGTTTTGAATTCAAGCCTATTTCTATTGTTACAATTAACATTCATTCATAAGTCTTAACATAAAGAACACTGAAGACTTATGGGGGATTTCCGTTAAGGTTCTTGGAGATATTATTGACACAATAGCCCCTGTTCTAACAGACATATTTAATCAATGTTTAGACAGCGGTATGTTTCCTAATTTAATGAAACATAGTAAAGTAGTACCAATTTTCAAATCGGGAAGTAAGAATGATATACTATCTAATTATAGACTATGCCAGCATTGAGTAAAATATATGAAAAAATCATACTAGACCAGATGTTGTCGCCTTTTAATTCAAATGGGATTTTACATAGTGTATTTCTAGGAATTACTCTAGATTCGAAATTGCAGTGGGGTGCCCACATTAGAGCTCTTTCAGGTAGATTAAGTTCAGCTGCATATGCAGTAAGAAAAATAAGGCAGTTGACAGATATAGCCACAGCTAGGTTAGTGTACTTTGCTTACTTCCACAGTATTATGTCTTATGGCGTTCTGCTGTGGGGATCGGCAGCCGACGTAGATTCAATTTTCATTTTACAAAAGAGGGCAATCTGCGCGATCGGGAATGGGTCCTCGTGAGTCCCTTAGAAACAAATTCAAAGAAATTGATGTACTAACTCTACCTTCTCTTTATATCTTAGAAAGTATTTTATATGTTCGCAAAAACTTAGGACTTTTCAAAATAAGAAGTGATTTCCATAATATAAATACACGTAGTAAACATGAAATTGTGTTACCCAAATTTAGATTAACTAAAACAAGCAAGTCGTTTCTTGTAAACAGTATCCGCTTTTATAACAAGTTGCCACAATCGGTTACAGAACTTAGTGATGGAAAATTCAAAACGCACATTAAACGTGCCCTTATCAAAAAAGCATATTATAAGATTAAGGACTGCGTTGAAGACAAGGAAGTTTAGCATTAATTCCTTCTGTACATGTGGCCTCCCTGGTACCTCATTAACGGCAAAACTATGTAAATGTCTATTAACAGCTCCCAAATTACGAAGTAATTTTTTTATTTAATTTTATCTTTTTTTACAAACTTCACTGAATAATGTTTTTCTTATACCTACAATTTAAATTTCCACAAGGTTCTAATTTTTATTATTTTAATCATATTTTATATTGTTTTTTTTTTGTCAATGTGAGGACGTTGTAGGCTTATTAGACTGTAGGTCTGTAGACCATTTTCTATTTTGTTAAGTACCTGGTACTTTTGATGGGCCTACGCTGTCTTCTCATACCTATTAACACTGTAATTTGAAAACATTGTAAAAGCCAATTTTATTTTTTTTAAAGAGTGAAGTGAGTTTCTTGCCGGCTCTTCTCCATAGGAAACGACCAATTGGAACCGTGCACCTAGCTTCTGACGTTGCCTGAAGTGCCCATGTAGGCTTATGTGAAATAAAAATATTATTGATTTGATTTGATTTGATTTGATTTGACTCTGTGAAAGGGAGGATATAATTTTTAATTCCCCATGAAAATATTTAATTATATTTTGTGTACAGCATGTCGATTCAGTAAAAATCTCACCGTGAATTCTTGCGTGGAGTGAGCTGTCAGTGTCATTCCAGTGGTGCTAGGGATTGACCAAGGATTACATTTACAATCATAATCGAGATTTTAATAAATATTTATATAAATTATATATTATTTTTATGATAATTCTATTGATCATTTTATAAAATATATGTGTCTTAAAATTACTATTTATGGGGATTTTAAATAAAATAGCAAAACAGAAATATAGTCAAACTCAAATTAATGTAAAAAAAAGCAAAATTGAGTTTCTGTTTTAAATCTCGATTATGATTGTTAATGTAATCCTTGGTCCATCCCTAGCATCAGGTGGGATGACAGTGACAGTTCACTCCACGCTCACTTCATCTAAGTTTTCACGGTGAGATGGTTACAGAATAGCAGGATTCACATTTCAAGTCATTTTAATTGACAAATGAAGTGACATACTTAATTATACTAGAATACCCCTTAGACCATTTACATGCATCACTACTTAGACATTAATCTATTGAACATTCAGCTTCAATGGAATTTTAACTTTGTCACGTATGACATTGAGTTTGTCTTCCCAATTCTTTATAAAATTATCTATGACATCCAAAAATATTTGTACTTTTGATATTAAGTAATTAAGGATAATATGAGTGATCCAATAATTATCCTTTAGTAATGAGATTATTATTTTAATTCAGTTTTTGTTCTGTATTTAAGGATATTATCAATAAAACACTGCAATTCACTTATACTCGTGTAATGGCTGACAACCAACTGCTCATACAAGTTTACCCACATATAATAATTATCAAATACACCACATCCCTCCACCACTATTTTAAAGAATACATAGTATTAAAACTTATAATTTAACTGTTTCCTAGCTTTCCTGATTGGATACCGGCGGACAACTTGTGGTTCCTGATGTTCTTTATTGCCTGAATGAGACTGACTTGAGTCAGGAGAGCCTGCGTCCACAAACTCATCATCCGAGACCGTTCCAATTTCCTCTTCCCGATCCTCTCGCGCAGGAGACGTGGGGGAGGCAGAAACTTGCGTCGGTGATGTCAAGACCGGTTCAGATACTAAACCAGCGTCACGCTTGTTTGACTGACCGGTCATTTTAGGAGAGCAATCTCCAAACACACTGACATCATCATCCGATTCAAATGATGAGTTTCCTTTGTACGCCAGTAACTGATCGACATGTTTCCTTACATTTACCTTTCCCTCTGGTATATACACCGAAAACATTCGCGATCCTGAACATTCATTTACTATGCCCTGTTTCCAAACATGTTTAGTGCCGTTATTAAAATATTGTTTTAGTAAAACCTTGTCGCCTACTGAGAAAGACACACTTCTTTTTCCACCAAACTGTTTACATTGGTTCATTTGAGCTTTCCTAACATTCGCTGTAGCCACGGACGACGAGGATGATGTACTTTCTTGTGATGGTAATCTTAACAAATCGAGTCTGCACCGCAAGGAACGTCCAAACATCAACTGCGCTGGCGAAAATCCTGTAGTCAAATGTATACCTGTAGTCCACGATACCAGTCTGTAAAATTATTTAACAGGTTGCCTTTAGACATAAAAAGTGCTGTCTACAGTAGCGCTTTCAAAATAAAACTTAAAAAATTCCTATTGAATAAGTGTCTATATGCTGTAGAAGAACTGTAATTTTATTGAATTGTAATTTTTATTGAATTGTAATTTTATTGATAATTTTTTTATGTTCATGGGTTGTGAAATTGTATTGAATTTTGTTCATTCGGATTTGATCTAACTATTGTCTTATTATTAATTAATTATATCAATCATTGCCAATTTATCTTTAATTCATTATTTTTATTGTTACAATTTTAAATTTTAATGTGTTGGCCATCATATTGTTTAATTTAAATGTAAATTTATTGTGTGTATTTTTTGTTGTGTGTATAAATTCTGTAATTTGTGTAATTTTGTGTGTAAATTCAGATACAAGTTACTTTGTTTATGAATAAATGACTATGACTAAATGACTATGACTATGACTATGACTATTGTATTCCTATAATCGAACATAAATTTATTTAAAACTTTCGCATATACTTTTTGTGTTACGTTATTGTTTAAAATTGCTTTTATACCATTTTTTATAGTTTTGACACTGTTTTCTGCCTGCCCATTTGACATAGCATGATACGGCGCGCCCGTCATGTGTTGTATTCCGTTTAGCCGACAAAACGTCTCAAATTCATTAGAGCAAAAATTGGTTGCATTGTCAGTAACCAAAGTACGCACTAAACCAAATCTGCTGAACATCTCGCAAAGTTTACTAATAATAGATTCACTATCCGTTTTTTACATTGTAAAACATTCCACCCATTTAGAATGAGCGTCCACCGCAATTAAAAACTGTTTACCCCTTAACATAAACATATCTAAGTGAACGCGTTCCCAAGCGTTCTCTGGGTATGGCCACGGAACTAACGGCACTCTAGGTGGGTTAGTTCGGAGCGTGTTACAAACATGACATGAACCTATTTTTTCTTCAATATGTTTGTCGATGCCGGGCCACCACATACGCATTCTAGCTTCCGTTTTGGTTTTGACAACTCCAAAATGAGAATTGTGCAACTCATTTAGAAGTCTTTCACGATAACGTTAAGGAATCACGATTTTATGACCCCGTAATATACATTCCTCCTCCACAGCCAAATCAAACCGACATAAGTAAAATGGGCGTAGATCCTGGTTCGTCACTTTAGATGGCCAACCGTTTTTTATATAACTAATCACCTTTTGCAATACCTCATCGCTGTTGGTTTCATTTCGGATATCATTCAAAGTCAAGGGTAGTAAAACATATTCACCTATAAAATTAATATACCGTGACTGATCTATTTTCTTATCAACTTCGTGCTTCTTAGATTGAGTAGGCACAGACCTCGATAAAAAATCAGCCACGTTTTCCCCACTCTTTACAAATTCGATAGTGAAGTTATATGCCGATAAGAACAAAGCATAACGTTGTAATCTGTTCGCAGCTAAAACGGGCACACCTTTTTCCTTTCCAAAAATCGACAACAGCGGTTTATGATCCGTTCGCAATACAAATGGAACCGTACGCCATATAAATAATGATTAAATTTCTTAATCCCGAATACAATAGAAGTGGCTTCCTTCTGAATTTGCGCATAGTTCAGTTCGGATTTCAACAACGTACGCGAGGCATAGGCTACCACGCGCTCTGAGCCATCGGGCTGTTTCTGTGCGAGGACCGCGCCCAAGCCGGCCGGGCGGCGGCGGCGGCGTCGCAAGTAACGACCGTCGGATACTCCGGGTGGTAGTGGGCCAGCACGCGGTCAGAGGACAACTCTTTCTTTATTTTATCGAACGCTTCTGACTGATATTTGCCCCACTCCCATTCCATACCTTTTTTCAATAACTTGTTTAGAGGACTAAGTACCGATGATGTATTCGGAACAAAACAGCGATAATAATTCACCATCCCTAAAAATGACTTTAATTCATTCACGTTTTTAGGTCGTTCGCACTTAATAATAGCTTCGATTTTACTGTTGGATTTTGCAGCCCGTCCCTATCTATAACGTAACCTAGATACTCCACTGAGCTTTTGAACAATTCGCATTTATCGTGTTTTACTCTCAACCCTGCGTCTTGCAATCTTTTCATCACTAGATCCAATCTTTCTATATGTAACAACCTATTAAGAGCAGTGATTAAAATATCATCTAAATAAATACATACACCGTCAATGTCGCCCAATAACTGTTCCATGGTACGTTGAAATATAAAGGGTGCGTTTGCTAATCCAAACACAAGCCGCGTATACCTATATAAACCTCTGTGCGTGTTTATACAACACTCGACCCATCAGTCTTCTCAACGTCTTCGGCAAAGTCTATGAGAGGCTTATTTATAAGCGTCTCAGAGACTATGCCGAGACGAAGGGCCTCATCCCAAACGAACAGTTCGGGTTCAGATCCCAACATTCGTGCGTACAACAGGTCCACCGTATCGTCGAGCATATAAGCGCTGGCTTCCAGCGTGGGCTCATGACGGGTGCTGTGTTCTTCGACATTGCGAAAGCGTTCGACAAAGTCTGGCACAACGGCTTAATATATAAGCTCTACAAACTCGGTGTGCCCGATCGTCTCGTGCTCATCTTACGAGACTTTTTGTCGGACCGCACCTTCCGCTATCGCATCGAGGGTGCGCTATCCTCCCCCATCCGCTCCGCGCAGGCGTCCCTCAGGGCGCTGTGCTGGCACCGCTGATATTCACTATATTCACTAGTGATATCCCCAAATGTAGAAAGGCGCAGTTAGCTCTGTTCGCAGACGACACGGCCATCTACTACTCCGGCCTCAGGCAAGACAATATCGCCCGCATCCTTCAGGCCGAAGTCAACAGACTCGCGGCCTGGTTCAGGAAGTGGAGGATTGAAGTCAACCCTGATAAGAGCCAGGGGGTCCTATTCTGTAGGCCCCGGCGATCACCCGCCCTGCCCCAACCGATCACCATGTTCGGCAAGCCTATCCCTTGGGAGAAGCGAGCCAAATATCTCGGTGTGGTCTTAGACCATCACATGACGTTCGGCGAGCACATAAAACAGGTGCGCTCACGCGCCAGTTTTGCTCTCGGCCGACTACACTCCGTACTCAACCTGCGCAGCAAGTTGTCCCTTAAGTGCAAATTGCGTATTTACACCGCGTGCATTCGACCGATCATGACTTACGCCTGCGTAGTCTTCGCTCACGCAAAGTCATATCACATTCATAAGATGCAGACGCTTCAAAACCGATTTCTCCGTAGAATTACGAAGGCTCCTTGGTTCGTTCGGAACGAACAACTTCACGTAGACCTTAAGATGCCTACCATCAAGCAGTTTATGAAGCGCCTTGCAAAGCGCTTTTTCGAATCCGCGGAACGTCATCGCAACCCCTTGGTTGTGCAGGCCGCTAGTTACAGGCCTTCTGCCATTAGTCAGACTCGCCGACCGAGGCACACTCTCTTAGATCCGGATGACCCCGTCACTCTCCTTCAGGAAAGCAATAGGGCCACGAGTACAGTGCACAAAATACACAAACCGACCTTCCGTCCTCGCCGCCGAGGTACCACGCGAACTTCCCGAGTAAATGGTAATAAAAGTCCTCCCCCCCGTCCCTTGAATGTCGATGCGCCAGCCGCCCGGTTAGAGGCTGAGAGTGCCGTAGCAATAAATATAATATCCCCTGATAATAATCATGATCAAAATGTTGAACGACGCCCTGAGCCGAGGTCCGTACCCAACAGGGGGTGCCCTTAGTGCGCTGTCGTTTAGTTTAATATATATAATTTGCGCCCTGGCTGGAGGCTTTAAGATTAAAAACCTTAGGGCAGCCACAGGAATATCCGGTTAAGTAGCAACGACCTCTCTAGGTCTGCTACGAGATGCCAAAAAAAAAAAAAAAAAAAAAAAAAAAAAAAAAAAAAAAAAAAAAAAAATATTGTTGAAGATAAGCCAATTTCAAATCTAGCTTGCTGAATTCTGCCCCACCATGAAGCTTAGCAAACAAATCTTCGATCCGAGGAAGTGTATAATTGTCTAGATATAACGCTTTATTTAAAGTTACTGAAAAATCGCCGCAAATTCGGACGTTTCCGTCGGAACGTAACACCGGAACGATCGGAGTCGGAACGTAACACCGGAACGATCGGAGTCGCAACGTAACACCGGAACGATCGGAGTCGCAACGTCAGAATGGTCTACTTTTTCAATAATAACTGCTGCCAATAATCTATCCAATTCCTGGTCAATTTTCGGTTTTAAAGCTAGCAGTACAGGCCGAGGCCTATAAAACTTCAACTGTGCATCAGGTTTTATTTTCAAGCTTACTTTATACTTGTTAAACCTACCTAAATCATCAGAAAATAATGTTGTATATTTTTTTATTAACATTTCACCTGTGTTATCGCGTACTACATTATTACAGTTTAAGCTACACAAATGTATACCAAACAACCTCATAAAGTCACGGCCCAATAGTGGCAACCGTTTCTCATTTGTTTTGATCGCAAAAAATAATAGTTGTTTAGTGCGGCCTTCGTAAGCTATAGACAAAGACAAACAGCCTAACGGTGCAATTTTTACTCCTGTATAAAAGTTAAAAATCTCCTCACACGGCTGTAAACGATATTTGCTATTGTTATCGCGCCCGAACAGCTGTTCATATATAATAGCCGGTAAAACGGAGACAGCACTACCACAATCAATTTCACACAAGATTTCCTTGTCATCTAACTTGACTTTACGAGAGATGGGTTGGTCCTTAATAGTGTCATTTAAATTAAATAAATTATAAATACCTTTGTCAAAACATCATCGTCATCCGTTCCCAAGAAATTGCTATCACTTATCTTAGCATTACATACTCTTTTTAGATGACCTTTTTTGTTACACTTTTGACATGTATAATTAACAAACCGGCACTTTTCTTTCGAGTGATTTTTGTACCCGCACACTTCACAACTCTTAGACACTCGCGAATTATTATCGTTGGATGAAAATCCACTCGGCCGCTGCAGTGCGAACACAGGCTGCGCCTGCGCCGCTATCGCGGTGGCGGTGGCGGCGTCCGCGCCAGCCATGCCGGCCGCGACGTTGTCAGCTCGCGCATTTTGCAAGGCGGTGCGCGCACACCGCACACTCTGCGCCATCTCTAATGCCTTGTTGAGTGTGAGGGTTTCAATGCTTTCTGCGAACAATTTCTCTTTTTCCTTGGTATTTTCTAATCCTAAGACGAATTTGTCGCGTAAAGCCGTATCTAGCTCGGTCTTGAATCCACAGTATTGTGCCAAATTGCGCACTCGCGCCGCCCATTCGGCTAGATCTTCCCCTGGACGTTGTTCCGCCTTGTAAAATCTGTACCTTTCAGCGAACGTACTCTTTTTTGCTTGGAAATGGACGTTCAGTTTTTCTAACAGGTTTTTATACTCGACGTTATCCAAAATTTCCGGAAAGACCAAATCTCTTGCGACGCGGTAGGTATCTTCCACCAGCGCAGTGAGCAGAAAAGCTCGTCTTCTTATTCCAGACTTATCGGTGTCATCTTCAATGTTGTTCGCCGTACAGTACTGGATAAAACGACTTTTAAAAATTCTCAAACTCAAACTCAAACTCAAAGCATTTATTTCAAATAAACCAATTACAGGCACTTTTGAATTGTCAAGGGGGTCGGTCAGTCATCAAGATGAAGCTAGTTGCCCATTCCAAAGCTTAGTAGGTACCTATGGAGAAGAACGGGCAAGAAACTCCACGGACACTCTTTTAAATTAACATATGGTTACAAAATATTGGTTACATCATTCGTGTTGAATTTAAACATGTGAGAACGATGCAAAACGTCAAAGGCGTCCGTAACAAAAATATAAAAAAAAAACAATTCAAAACTTAAATTAAAATAAGCCAAGGCCGCTAAGAGATGACCAGTCCCTACTGATGGCGCCCGTTCACGAACATGACGCATGGATTAGCACCATTCAACTCAACCATTTTGAAGGGAGCTAAATGATCCAACACACCCGCCATTAATCAATAACATTTTAAACAGTACCCCATGAAAGACGAGTCTACTTTTGCCAGTCTGAAACCTGGTTGAGCTAATAAATCCCTACTTCTAGTACTATAATTATGTCTTTCGCCTCTTTTACTAAAAAGATGTAAATTTTTTCTTTTTTCTTTTCTCCACTCTTGTACGCGGTGATCAAATGAGAGGTTGCCGCCAAACGCCATACTTTATGATTTTGCGTGCACCGTGGTCATTAAAAACACAATTACTAATGACACTGATAATAATAACACACGTGAATAACGACTCGTCGCCAAATGTTCTGTATTTAAGGATATTATCAATAAAAACTGCAATTCACTTATACTCGTGTAATGGCTGACAACCAACTGCTCATACAAGTTTACCCACATATAATAATTATCAAATACACCACGGTTTTAGATTTCATTGATTTTAAATTATCATTAAAGCTTTATATTTTATATTCACCTTTTAAATAAGGTAAATAGAATTGCCACTAACATATATTTTTTTATGGAAGATGTGTTCTTTTTTGCATTTTCTAGGATAACTCGAGGAAAACTCGTTATTTTTATATGAACATTTATTGAATACAGAGATATTCGTTAATTCCATTTATTATAATATAATTCACATAGCGTCTACATCCTTCAGGTATTCTTTCACCAGCAGATATCAAACAGCTCAACAAATAGTTTATGTTTAGAAGAAACATAATAGAGCTGTTTTGCATTAAAATAAAACAGTTATTATGTTATGAAAAACATAAACTATTTGAGCAATGTGCTTGCTGTTGAGTTCTGAAGACTTCTATGAACGACACTTGACAAGTGACGGATGGGCTTGCTGTGTGACCTGTCATACTGAAGGAATAGAGGTAATACAGAGAGGAGAGGTACGTTTATTCTTACTATTCAATTAAAAATCTAAGACTGCATCTCAACAAATAGTTAATGTTTTTCATAACATAATAACTGTTTTGTTTTAATGCAAAACAGTTCTAATATTAATACACGTAGTAAACATGAAATCGTGATACCCGAATCAGCCGCATACGCCGTCAGGACAGTAAGACAATACACTGACGTTGATACAGCCCGTTGAAGGCCCGTTTAGTCTATTTTAGTTATTTTCATAGCGTTATGTCCTAATGTATTCTGCTGTGGGGTAAAGCCGCTGACATTTAAAATATATTTGTACTTCAAAAACGAGCTGTTCAATCAATTTACCAGCTGGCTGCCAGAGTTTCTCTAAGAGATTTTCTTAAAGATATTGGTGTTGGCGCCACTGCTTCCGGCGACCAAACATAGATAGCGCCAGTATCGCGAGTCAAGCGACGCACTGTGGGTACCTACCTGCGTCGCACCGGATGTTGGAATATTGCCGGCGGATCACCGGCTACCCGCATCGGCTGACGTGACTTCGGAGTCTTTAAAAACCCCGAGCAAGCGGCTGGGGGTTAGTTCACTCGCGCTCGCCGTAGAAATAACATCTCTATTGTTAAATACTGTCTTATTGTGATTAATTAATAATTAGTTGTGAAATAAAAGTGATTATAGTGTTATCCATCTATTTATTCGTGCTTTAAGTAGACACAACTTACATGGTATTCTCACGATGGCATCACAATTCATCTTCGCCAACATCTTATAAGTTAGGCAAAATATACACTTATACACTAAAAAACAGTGATCTCCACAATTTTAAACCAGAAATAAGGACAAATTACGTGCTCCATTTCATCGGCTTCATAAGGTTCATAACTCATCTGTTGGACTTGTATAACTTTTTATAACAAGCTACCCTCTTCCTTGCTAGATTTGCCTTTTAATGCGTTTAAAGTTAAAATTACATCCAATCTTTGTTCAAAGGCATACTATTCTATCAACGACTACCTAAACGATAAGAATAGTTGGTCGCTTTTATTAACTCAAGACAATGTTCATGTTCTTTATTATTATTTTATTTTTTTTAAAACGTTGCCCCACACTAGGAATTTCTCCTGTATTGTGGGTGCGTTTACAAACATTTAAACTCACATACACAAACAGCCAGAACCGGAACAACTACTTGTAGGTCATACAAATATTTGTTCCGTGCGGGAATCGAACCCGAGACACGCAGCGCAGCAGTCAATCGCTTAACCACTGCGCCAACACCCTACCCCTACTACACCCTACTGACAGGTTAAATGAGTTCCTATATTTGTTTATTTTATTTGACTGTCTAAGTCAATTTATTTTAATTTATTAGTGACAAAATCTACTAATTACAATGTTCTTTTTTTGAGTTGTATTGCAATAAGTGGTTAGCTAGTGACCTCAACAAATTGATCACTTTATTCTTGCCTGAGCAACCGGCAGCAAGTTCGTCATGCTCCCTTAGATGTCACTGCTTGCGGTAGCGTCGGGGGTCGGGTTGCCTCCTTCCCTCAAATATGGCGAGGGGGGTGATGGCTGATCTTTGCGTTATGCTCGTGAACGGGTGCTGCTTGTGGTGACTGGTCGTCTTGCTGACCATGGTTTTGTTATTGTTATTAATATTTTTTATTTATTTTACTTCGATGGTGCTAGTTTATCATTTGTGACTTCGAGTTATAGATAAAGCTTTATTTAAGCGGGCACGCCCATTATGCCTGGAGGCTTTTATGAAATAACGTAAACAAAACGTATCTACGTTTTGTTTACGTTATTTCTGCTTGAGTATAGTTTTCGACGATTTTTTTTTTTTTGTATATTGGTGTGTGCTAGCTAACATAAGGTAAATAATTTAATTTTATGTTTTGTGTTGCATTTTACATTTTATTGTATAGATTCAAGTTTTATATATGAACAGACAGCTGTGCTGCTGGGGAGTTTGTTGCGCCACTTCTTCTTCCCAGCTAAAGCACTAGGAAGTGGTGAAGGGTGGGCGTTTTTTGGGGGACTGTCTCATGTAATTTTTGACGTTCGAAAAGTGCTGATTCTCAGCCTAGTTTGAATAAATGACTTTTGATTTTGATTTTATGACGTTGAAAAATATTTTTGATTTTGATTTAATTATTCGAATAAATATTTCAGTAAGTATTTAGCTTCTTTTTATTAATGTTGAGGTTATTTTCTGTCGCTGCTCAGTTACTTATATGACCAAGGTGAGATGTCAGATGTTACACATCATAATTATGCGACTACTGTAAGGCTCGCTCGTTTTTTTTTATCGGAACTGCTGCTCTGATGTTACCCAACCAAACCGGCTGCAACCAAGCGGCGCCCGCCTGCGTGCCACGGCGACCCTGCCGTCTGATATCGTAATAGTATTTGTAATGCTGACATGACAATGCCAGGGAAGCATATTATTGAAAACATAGCTGACAGCACGAACCACTTAACGCTACGCAAGGCTAACGTTTTGTCAACAATTACACTTGAAAAAACTCCATCTCATTCGGGTTGTTAATAATAATAATAATGTTTATTTTTCCAAAATAATACATAAACACAGGTTGAGCACAGTGGTGGATATACTAAAAATATACATAATTGTTTGTACAGAATTTAAAAGGCTACAAAAAAAAAATACTTACGTCGCCTATCAGCATCTTCTAAACAAACTTGCACTCCGTACGACACAAACTCTGGTGTTGGATCTAGTATCGTTTGGCAGGAGTTGGGGGTTAAAAGGGGTTAAAACTGGTAGGGGTTGGGTCCCCGATTATAACGCTACCATTCTTATTTCAAGGTAATGCACATTTTTCGAGAAATTAATAAATAATGTTTCTAACCTCAAATCCGATAAAAAGCGAAAACGAAACGTTAAAATGGGCGATTGACGGCATTGACTACCAAATCTGTTCCAGCAGTATATTGTTCGTAGTGTAAAATGTCTTGAAACGAAACTTAAAAAAAAAACTGTATTTTAGGCATTTTACAATAATCTACATAATGACAATTACATTATTCGTGCTGATAATAATGATTTAATTTATGAATATCTGTGGGGAAGAGATGTAGAAAGAAATAAAAGAGATCCTTTTGAGGAACTAATAATAATTACAGTTGTAAATTTTAAACTCCCCCGACTACGCCTTCTAAGCAACTTTAAAGTGTTTTGATGTTAGGTTACAATAATAAGTTTTTCTCAAGAACGGTGAGTTACTTTTTTATGGGAGTAGTGCCGGGGGAAAGGGGGACACCACTCTACCCTCTCCCCCCTCCCATCCCCTCCTCCTGCCAAACGATACTAAATTTTTACCTTTAAGTTGTACCCTTTAGGAGTGAAATAGTGTCGATCTATCTATTATTATATGGTAAACAACATTATCTTATCTGTAAATTTAATATTTCATGTCAACACTTCCTGCAGTTGTGATTGAATTAAATCTGTTTGTAGTGTGAGGTTGGGTTTGTATGTATGTATGTATATGTGTGTGGGTGTGTGTGTGCGGTTGTAAACGAACAAAACTTCAGTAAGTATACCGGAACACGCGGTCTGATACGTGAGTTCACGACAGTCACATAGCAGATCGCAGACAGCAGGCAAACTTGTTCAAAAAGTTTGAGTTTACGAAAAGTAAACGCAAACGTTTTGGGTTTTTCCCAAAGTACTCCATTCTTTGGTTCTAAAAAGATAAGAATCTCATACATTAGTTCCCGAGTTACTCCATGGAATTATTAATATTTAAAATTACTTATTATTTTGTTCCCATTCTGCTCCATAGGTGTCTGGAATTATTCTCAAAGTACTCCACCGGTTATTCGTTATAAATTCTCAAACTGCTCCAGCTACATAATTACCTATTTAAAAATACATATTTATGTCGGATCAACAGGATTTTACTCAGTTAGGTTCAGACATCATGTGGGCAGAAGTTGAGTTTCGTGCAATGAAAACACACTGGGTGCGATTCACAGCGTTTAATGTAATTACAAATTGACATATTATTCACTACACATTTTAACTTCCATTATAACCGAGCATAACGAATCGAGTACAGTTCCGCGACTTCTTAAATCCGATGCGATCAGACCAAACACTGAATTTTGATGATGATTTTGTTATATCGTCTTAAATTAGTTTTTTGATTAAAATGGAGTGGAGTACTTTCAGAACATTTTAATATTATCATGGAGTAGAATGAAACCTAATTAAAAATATAAGATTTTTCATGGAGTAGTTTGGGAACTCTTTTTGGAGTACTTTGGGAATAACCCAACGTTTTGTTGTATACTTACTTTTGGTACACATAAAATAATAATGTTAAATTTTTATATCGTTATTATGTCGAAGTGTCAAAATATGTCAAACATCCCAACAATTGCAAAAGTGGTCCGGCGCGGCGGTCCGGAACTCGGCGCTCAGTCACACACTTTGTGTTTGGAGAACATGATCCGCGGCAGAGCTGTTGCAACGTCCTCAGGCAGGGTCCAAGTCTGGCAATTATAATGTAAGACAATGAGGTAACCAACCTTGAGCCTTGGCCGGAACGTGCAATATGGATAACAAACCTGAATGAACCGTAGCGAGCGGCAAGCGGCAATAAATGTGATAAACACTCAACGTGACACAAAAGTATTGTTTACGGCCCCGCGCCCCTGGGCCCCCGCGCCCCTGGGCCCCCGCGCCCCTGGGCCCCCGCGCCCCTGGGCCCCCGCGCCCCTGGGCCCCCGCGCCCCTGGGCCCCCGCGCCCCTGGGCCCTCGCGCAGCTCAAGCTGTGGAACTGTTGACGATACTGCTCTACTCTGACTATGGCAGGTCTTGACTTACGGGGCATCAAGTCTTCATCGTGAGCGGTATGAGGTACCTATCTCCTATGTGCATACATAATGTGTCACCAAATCTATCGATCACTTATGGCGGAGTTTTCACCACGAGCCATTCTGTGGATTCGGTTTTTACCATAAAAGGGATAAAAGTATCCAAGAAAACCAACACTAGGACATGAATATTTTACTCCAATTATTTAACGATTTCATAAAAGAAGGAGGTAAATAATTATGTTCGTCTCTATGTAGGTATGTTTTATATATAATATTTATACAACATGTCCCGCGAATTAACGCACAACGTCTTAAGGGGTCATTGTACTCATCATTATGAACACATTTTGGCGAGTTACGAGAACATAAATGTAGGGAACAGATGATTTTTTTTTCGCTATTTCTGGTTTGGTCCAAACTGCAACGTTTCACTGTAAGTAGGGCAAGTAAGTTGCATGTACTTACAGCGTAGCTCGTACACATAGTAAAAGTTGTTCAAAATGATGAGTACAATGACCCCTTATTAAGAGGTTGCGCGTTAATTCTGAGAGATGTTGGATATATATATTTATATTTTCCGATTTGGGTATTTTAATTTAAACCGACTTCCAAAAAGAAGGAAGTTATAATGTTTTTTTTAAATGTAGGTTTACCGATTTCTCTGTCAATTTGCGGGCAGATTTTGATTTTTTTTTTAATTTGATGGTTAGGTTTGCTTCTGAGGTGGTTAAATTGTCCACCAAGTCAGAATCTGATGAGGGGATCCCATCGAAATCGTGGGAAATCCTCAAATTTTATAGGCACACTTATAGCAATTTGGGTATTTTTATAGTAAATCGTGCATTTGGTGAAATGGAACTGATGATGAAGATCACAGATGGCCACTAGAAGTACTTAATAATACGTATTTCACGGGTTGAGATTCGATTGGGTACTCTAATAATTATGTTTGCTAGGCAATTGCGCCGTGCTGCGGAAACACTCTACGTTACATCTAGATCATGATAAGCTGAAAAGACACAAAGGCACTCCCGTGTGCGATGTAGTCCAATGCCGTTCCAAATGTGCCAGGACACAGTAATTTTTTTTTTTTTTTTTACAGGTTGTGGCAACTAGCTCTCGACTGTCTATTAGAATAAAATAATCAACTTATAACTCCATAAACTAACTAAATAAACTAAACTCAACACGAAGTTAAAATCAACCGAACGTATAACGAAACCGAGATTTTATTACAATTGTCTCTTTGTAGAACTACTCATCATCTTTATCATTTCAGCCGAAAGACGTCCACTGCTGGACATAGGGCTCCCCCAAGCACCGCCACTTCGACCGGTTCTGTGCTTCCCGCATCCAGCGGATACCTGCAGCCTTCACAAGGTCATCGGTCCACCTTGTAGGAGGCGTTCCAACACTACGTCTTCCAGTACGCGGTCGCCACTCCAGAACCTTTCGGCCCTGCCACTTAAGCTTGGCAATTCTTCGGGCTATGTCGGTTACCTTGGTTCACCTGCGGATCTCTTCATTTCTGATTCGATCACGTAGGGAAACTCCAAGCATAGCCCTCTCCATTGCCCTTTGGGTGACTTTTAGCCGTCTGATAAGGCCGATTGTGAGCGACCACGTTTCAGTGCCATAGCCACTGGCAACACGCACTGGTCAAAGACTTTCGTCTTGAGACACTGCGGTATATGGGACGAGAAGATATTGCGTAGTTTCCCGAACGCTGCCCAGCCGACTCGGATTCGACGATTGACCTCTTTCTCGAAGTTGGACCTACCTAACTGGACAGTTTGTCCGAGGTAAACATACTCGTCCACAACTTCGAGTGTAGCGTCTCCGATTGGGTGTTACATGGGCATTTGACATGACCTTTGTCTTATCCATGTTCATTTTAAGACCCACTCTTTCGGAAGCTCTACTTAGGTCATCGAGCATTGTACTGAGGGCTGTACATGGGCTGTACTGCAGTCTCTTCAACAGTGCCAGATTGACTATCGGTACATCGAGGTGCTAAAGTGTCTGAACAAAAACGCCACTATGTCAGTCCGACTCCAGGACCGGACCTCGAAACCTATCCTTCTGCAGCGAGGTGTGAGGCAGGGAGACGTTATCTCTCCGAAACTGTTCACCGCTGCACTGGAGGATGTCTTCAAGGTGCTGGACTGCAAAGGGCTAGGCATCAACATCAATGGCGAGTACATCACTCACCTTCGGTTTGCCGTCGATATAGTTGTCATGGCTGAGACTATGGAAGTAGAACTAATACTGTATTTAAATTAAGCCACTGTTTGTTTAATTTATGTTGTTGTTTCTATAAGAAGGTACTTGATGACACTCAATACCAGTTGTATGCCATTTTATTTGGAGAAAAATTGGCTCCTAAACCACAGGCTTTTGGCCTAGTTTAGGAGGCATGAGTTCGCCCTTTAATGTGACTCTATTGTACAACATTTCTTTAATCCTTGTGTTCTTATATGTTTTTCAACGTGTACAAAGTACAAATATTTTTTTTTTTTAATTTAATTTATTTATGCGCGTCACCATGCCTAATTATAGTGAAGTCGGTCCTGGACGGAAACAGGGACCGGACCACCCCATCCAGCAATGCCGGCTCGAGGGTCTCCGTCAGCGGAGGACCACAGGGGCGCAGTTTACTCCGCGCCGCCCTGTACGGTCTCCCGAACGGATCTCTGTCGAGACCCTTCAGCATCTCGGCTCTCACCGAGTCTTCGGCCGCGCACATTGCCAACTTGAGGACCCTCTTTGCATCGACGTACGACGCATAGAGGGCCCTCTCGTTGGCGAGGTCTCGGGGCCTGCGCCTCCGACTCCGCGTGTAGGCCCTCCTGGCCGCTACGCAGGCGGTCCGGAGCCTCGCCAATTCCTCCGACCACCAATAGACGGCGCGTCGGGGAGGTACACCGCGAGACCGGGGCATGCTGGAGTTGCACACCTCGGTCAGGGACCCCATCAGCTGGAGCGCTGCGGCGTCCACGTCCAGGACCTCGACAGGAGGCGTGAGCCAGTCCTGGACGAACGCCGCCTCCTCGGCAGCCTCTCGGTCCAGGCGGGTGAGAGCCCACCGAGGGAACGCAGATTGGCCCGAGCAGACCATCCCCTGGGAGCTCTGGGTGGAGATGTCGAAGCGCACATATCGGTGGTCCGAAAAGGTCTCCGCCATCTCCACCCGCCAGTTCACGACGCGGGTGGCTAGCACGGGGGTGGCAAACGATACGTCGACCACCGATCCTCCCCGTTGCCGCATACACGTGTGAACAGTCCCTCTGTTTAGGAGGGACACCCCGCACGACGCCGCCCAAAATTCTGCGGCGCGTCCCCGGACGTTGCAAGAGGCGGCCGGGTTGCCCCAGGCCGTCGACTTGGCGTTCAGGTCACCCATAATGGCGACCTGGCGTGGCGCCGCCCTCCCCAGCACTGCTGTGAGGATTTCGAGAAAGTTCTCGAAATCCGATAGAGGGCGGTTTGGGGAGAAATAAACGCCCACAAGGGCCAAGTCTCCCCACGCGGCGGCCACGTATCGCCGTCCCCTCTTTAAGAGCGAGAGGGGAGGGGAGTCCGTGAAAGACCGCGACACTAATGCCACCGAACCATCCCGATCACCCAGCCAACGGCCAGGGACCGAGTACGGCTCGGCAACCACCGCCACGTCCACCAACCACTCAGCCATGCTCTGCATCAGCAGATCCTGGGCTGCTCTGCAGTGGTTGGTGTTCGCCTGGAGGATGCGATATTTGATCTGACTATCCATCAATCAGACATCGCACCCCCCACCCCTCCACATCCGCCGATGTCCCAGCCTCAGGAACGGCGGTAGCAGCGACAGGCCGGATCGGCGCCTGCTCCTTGCCCTTCTTAGGGGGGGGGGGGGGGGGTTGCACTTCCTCCCCTTCATGACGTGGTCCGCCGGGCAGCCACTGGCGGCACACACTGCGCAGTGCGGCGTGGTGATGGCCTCCTCCCTACTCATCTATACCCAACCCGTATTAACTCTTGTATTGATCACGTAATGTTAATACGACTTTAGTTTTCGATACTTACATTACTGATCATAGGCCTACGTTTATAAGCATCCAACATGTAAAGTCACTCCCTACCTATAAAGCTAATCGCATATTTGTTAATTATACAGCTGTAACTACCGACATTTTATCACTGGACTTTAGTGGAATATTGACTATTCATGACGCAAACAATGCCGCCGAGTCTCTGGTTTCCATAATTGGCTCTGTCATCGCTAATCACTCCAAATCGGTTTACATGTCATCGAAACGCAGAATCCTGAAACCTTGGATTACCAATGGTCTGCTACGTTGTATCCGTAATAGAGATGGCATGGCTCGGACCCTAGAGGCAGATCCTAAAAATTACATTCTCATGGTCACATACTCGTATAAGCGATATCGTAATTTTTGTAACAAGCTTCTCAAAAATTTAAAACATGCCTACGAACGGAATGAGTTTCAAACGGCAAAGGACAACCCTAAAGCCACTTGGAAGATAATTAAAAATATCACTGGAACTAACCTTAATGCGAAATCCCATAACGAGCTACTAGGAATGTCTTCGGATGAAAAGTCTTCAGTCAACAATGTTAACGAGTTTTTTGCCAATGTTGGAAAGACCTAGGCTGACAAATTCTCATCCACCTCGTATACCTCGGAGTATTTTCTCGATGCGCCGCCTTCCAACTCGCTGGTACTTCTACCCACAGATGAAGTAGAGGTCTCAAATCTCATTATTGGGTTACGAAATGATGCTGCGGTGGGTTGGGACGGAATCTCATCGAGACTGCTAAAATCCTGCCTGTCCGTGATTGTCCCAGACATCACTCATATCTGCAATCGCTCTATTTCCACGAGTTGCTTTCCCAGGGTCTTTAAAAGGGCTGTCGTTCATCCATTCTTCAAGTGTGGGGACAGACGCGGTGTAGATAATTATAGACCGATCTCAGTCTTGCCTGCCATCTCTAAAATATTAGAAAAGGTAAATTATTAAGTGACAACCAGTATGGGTTTAGAGGTGGCAGGTCAACTGAAAATGCTGTTGCTGCCTTGGTACATCATTTAGTATCTAAACTAGATAGTAAAATGAAATGCTTGGCTATTTTCCTCGATCTTTCCAAGGCATTTGACACTGTGTCTGTTCCCCACCTCATAACTAAGCTGGAAGCTACGGGCATTCGCGGGCATACCTTAAAAAAATTCCAGGATTACCTGTGTGATAGAAGCCAATTCGTCAAAATAAATAACGTTACTAGTGACACTAAATCATTGAGTTACGGCGTTCCTCAGGGCTCAATTGTGGGTCCCACCCTCTATCTTATTTATATTAATAATTTATGCAAAATGTCTCTGTACGGGTTGTAGTAGTTAACTCCGTACATTGATTTGTCGTGAAGGTTTGTAAGTTTAGTTAGTTTAGAAGAGAAACACTTTCCACTAAGATGCACTTAGTAGTTAAGTTTATTTAAGTTAAGAGTAAGTAACAGTACTAGAGTGGAAGGCGATTATTTCTCTCAGTTGTTGATAGGTACACAGTTATAAGTTCACTATATTTAAATACGTAGTAGTCATGTTATTTTATTATGCCAAATTATGACGCGCATCGTTGACCTAAAGTAGGTTACAGAGTAAGCAGAAAAATGTACGGCGATGAGACCGTACATATTGGCAACCCCCTAAAGAAGCTACGATGAGTAGAGAGAGAGAAAGAAACGCCTGTACAAAGTTTATAAACATTAAATTAAAAGTAAATAGGTACACAATTAATCAAAAGTAAAGGCAATGTTGTCTCGGTGTGCTTGTGGTTGAACGTGGCAGTCGTCCGTGGGGCCTGCTGGTTTTCTTCTCTGGCAGTTTGCTGTCGAGATCCCAATGGTTGAAGTTCGATGTCTTCATGCGTTTGCTTTCTGGTTGTCTTTCGTGGATATCGCTTCCTGAGCAGTGTGCATGTGCAGTATTTCCTTGCTATATCAAACATTGCGGGACAACTACACTGCAGTAGGTAAATATTTAAGTTCCATATGTAGTACAAAGCATCCGTATTGCCATATTCCGTGCAGAAATCGAAACTTCGAGCGGCTTCTGAGAAATTCTTATAGGAGTCCGAATGAGATTCAACACTTTTTGAACGTCTAAAGTTACCTGTAAAGTAACGCTAACCCTTCCAATTTTTGTGTATTTAAACTGTGTAGAAGTGACGCAACAATCTCTCCAGCAACTCCCTCTCCATTAAATCACTGTCAAACATAATCCCAGTAAATTGGCAAATAACAAGAACTGTCATAAATCAAGGTGGCCATGAGTTACCAACATGATGTTCATATCAAAGTGGATGTCGTACTCTCGTGATCTAATTACTCCGTGCTACTTCAAATACTCACGGGACATGATAGTCTGGTACTAATTGAAACCACTCAAAACTGTGACCAACCGCAGGTTTCATACCACTGAAAACAAAAAGCTATCGTTAATACCTTCGGAAAATTGTTCCAGATTATTTTTGTAGAGAGTAGTTGTGGCCCAGTGGAAACAGCTGTGACTTACGAGTTGTAGGTCGTAGGTTCGAACCCAGACAGGCTTACTTTTTGTGTATATTATTTCATCACCACTGCTCTCAAAACGGTGAAGGAAAACTTTGTGAGGAAATCGGCATGTCCTAACCAAAAATTCGGAGACATGTGACAACTACCAACCCGTACTGAGCCCACGTGGCAGACGGCCCACATCCTCCCACAGAGAGGAGGCCTGTGTCCCAGCTGTGGGAACATTATAGGCCAGTTATGCATATGCGTTTTTTGTATTTTTACACGACTGCCCAAAAAAAGGAGTGTTATGTTTTCAGGTGTCATGTATGTATATATGTTTGTGAGTTTCTTTATTCCACCATAACCAGTGCCTTACGTGTCCAATATAACAATGCGTTTAGGATGTTGTTAGGGCTGCCCCGCTTTTGTAGTGCCTCCGGTATGTTTGCGGAGGCCAGGGTAGACGGCTTTCATGCCATCATGCGTAAGCGGCTCGCATCGTTATTAAACAGAGTCCGGGGTAGCACTAACAGCATCCTACACGTCATTGCAGATAAACAGGACTCAAATATCCTGAAATCATTTATTCGTGTCCAAATATTGCAATCTGGCTTGTTTTTGTATTTGTTATGGACTTGGTCTGAAATAAAGGTTTTATTATTATTTCCTTTATTTAGTGATTTACATATAAATTATATTTTTAGATATTAGAATATCAAAAAAGTATATAAAAACATTTCAAAATATAAAAAATAGTTGTCCGCCGGTAGCGGGAGCAGGGTCCAAGCTACCGGTGGTTAGGGCTCCAGAGATAGGAACTTCCTCACGATGCGAGCCGTATCGAGGAGTACTGCCTTCTGAATCAGGCCCTTGATCCAACCACCTAACGAGAGCCTCGAGAGATGTTGATCGAGGCTCTCGGCCATCAGGCCATTGGCCGAGACGACAATCGGCCCAATGATAGCCGAGCTCACATTCCACATGTCAACAACCTCGTGTGCTAAGTCGAGATTTTAATTTGTTTCTCTTTCTCAGCTTTCACGAGGTTCTCGTCATGTGGAATGGTAACATCGATAATCATTGCGCGGCGCGCTAATCGATCTATCACTACTATATCAGGCTTATTGGCGACAATAGTCCTGTCAGTGATGATAGACCGATCCCAGTACAACGTGACATGGTCTTTTTCGAGAACTGGGTCGGGCACATACTTGTAATACGGTACCTCAGAATCCACAAGTTTATATTTCAAAGCAAGTTGCTGGTGAATAATCCTGGCTACTTGGTTATGCCTGTGCAAGTACTCCCCGTTAGCCAGACGAGAACAACCAGAGATGTGTATATATATATATATGTCTGATGGACTCACCCGGACGGTGGCATGCCCGACACACGTCAACCGTCCCATCCTTCATAATATGTCTCCGGTAGTTATTCGTCAAGATAACTTCGTCCATAATTGCATAGACAAAACCTTCGGTTTCCCCGAAAAGGTCTCCAAAACGTAGCCAGGATACGGACGCCAAGAAATCTACACCGGGCTCATGTAGAGCCCGATAGAAGCGCCCGTAAAGCTCCTTGCCTTGCCATATCTCCTTGCGGTCATCGGTAGTAAGTATTACAGGTTTGCGCCAGTTCTCTTTAGCCATGGAGAGCGGGGTGAGCCCCTTGTCCACTGCGACCACATCACGATGCATACCCAGTTCGGTTTTTAAAAAAAAATCCCAGAGACTACACACCTCGCGGTTGTGGAGGGTCTTCGCATTTAAAAAGCCTCGACCCCCTCACTTCCGCGGGATATACAGTCTCATCACCGATGATCGCTGGTGATGCATCCGATTTGCGGTCAGCAGTGTACGGACCCTCCTATCCAGGGCGTCCAGTTCGGTCTGAGTCCATTTGAGTATGCCAAAAGAGTACATCAAAACCGGCATGATCCAACCGTTGAAGGCGCGCAACTTGTTTCCGCCCGAAAGAAGGCTAATAAAAACCTTTTTCAGGCAACCAAAGAAGCGCTCCTTCAGCGATTGCTTCATGTCAGCAACGTTGATCCCTAACGCTACTGACATACCCAAATACTTACAGCTTTCGGATGAGGAGAGGGATCTAAGGTGTATGGAATCCGAGAGTTGCGTTCCCTCGGATTCCACAATCTCCCCTCGCTTTACATGCATGACTGCACATTTATCCACACCAAATTCCATCCTGATGGCGCTACTGAAAGTTTCAGTTACCTTCAGTAGCTCGATCAGTCGCAATTTGTTGGGGGCAAAGAGTTTCAAGTCATCCATGTAGAGGAGGTGAGATATGACCTGACCTCCTCTCCTCAACCGATAGCCTAGACCTGAATCCTCCAGCAGTGTACTTAGAGGATTCAGGGCTAAGCAGAACCAAAGTGACTCAAACTGTCGCCCTGAAATATTCCCCGCTTAATCCATACAAGCTCATCGTTCCCCTGGATCCGTCGACATCCTGGGTAGCGAAGGACCGTCCTCCATTGCCCCATACATGACATCAGGAAGGTGCGCAGAGTTGCATCTATCTTGTACAACTCCAGCACCCTCATGAGCCATGTATGTGGCACCGAGTCGAAGGCCTTCTTAAAGTCTATCCAGCATGTTGACAGATCCTTGCGGGATCGACGAACCTGTTGGCTTATGGCCATGTCGATGAGGAGTAGCTCCTTAGTACCGCGGGACCCATTCCTACATCCATTTTGAGAGGCAGACATAATCGAATGACTGTCAATGTGCGTGTTAATTTTCACTCTCAAAATGGATGTAAGAAGTTTATAGACCGTTGACAAACACGTGATCGGTCTATAATTCTTGGGTTCCACGGGACTACCTGACTTATGGAGCAGGTGGGTAACGCCTGTTGTTAGAAACTGCGGTAGCGACCCAGACTCTAAGGATGACTGGAACTGAGATGCCAGGCAAGTGTGTGAACTAATTAACCATTTCAACCAGAAGTTGTGCAGTCCGTCCGGTCCCGGTGATTTCCAATTCAGTAACGGACGGACTGCTTTGGCTACGTCTAATGGTGTAATCAGTACTGGTTTCATTTCTGGTATAGTCTCACACACTCGCTCGACTTCCCGCATCCAGTCAGCCTCAGCGTGACAGACGGATTCCGACCAGATGCTGCGCCAGAATGCACTCGTGGCTGCATCATCCGGGCGGCACACGTCTGTCACATTTTGTTCAGGTCGCTCCCGAGCTCTATATACACACCTTTCATCGCTCTGGAACATGCGATTTTGCATGTACCAATCAACCCGCCGCTTATACCGCCGAATACGGCTCGCCCATGCACAAACTTTCTGCTTCTGGAAGTCGATGCGCTCTGTGACATGGGACATGTATTCTCGAGGGCTGACTCCAGTTCCCGAGAATGCCCGCCTCACAAAGCGCATCATTCGTGGTCGTGTATTGCCCTCCCTGAAGCAGTATAGTTTGCCAATGAGTACCCTGGCCCCATCGATACGACGCTCGATCCTGCATTGCCAGGCTGGTACGGCTGGTTTTGGTTGAGTAGCTCCGTCCCAGTTTGGAAACTTGACGTTTGCTACACGACATGCCGCAACAGCCGCGCAATTCAGTACCGTGTGAGCACGCACTAGCGCAGTACGCATTACTGTGGCATTACGTTCAAAGTAATATATCGTCAACCTTTTTACGGTTCTATAAAGTCATAATCATTCTCGTATGCAAGTTGTAATGAGCAATTTAACGACGGTGTTCAATGTGCGAGCTGCAAAAAATTCCTGGATTTCTTTTGTGGAAATATATCTGAAGGGGGTTGGAGGAAGTTGGGTGCGGACCGAAGAGCTCAATGGAAGTGCCCTACGTGTAGATTGTCGTCGCCGGCTTTGCTTTCTCCACAACCTACTGCCTCACTTGATACAGTGCTGAGTGAGATTCGTGAAATGAAGCAACAGCTACTTGACTTACCAATTTTAGTAAACGATTTAAGATCAATAAAGGATGAGTTGACCGAGCTCAAGAAAAGCTATGATTTTTCTAGTGACCGGCTCGATGAATTTGACTCTCGACTTGTTAGTTTAGAGGCAAAAGCTTCCGAGTTCGATAAGCTTCAGGATACAGTTTCATCATTGCAAGCTGAGTTAGCTTCGTCAAAACTTGAGCTTTCGTCGCACGATCAGCGATCCCGGCTAAATAACGTGGAGATTAAAGGAGTGCCCCTTAAGAAAGATGAGAATTTATTCTCAATTGTTGAAGCCATCGGCCGCAAAATCAATTATAGTTGTCCTAAGACCCAGATTAATTATACCTCTAGGGTGCCTATACAAAACTCCAAGGAGAAATTAGTGATAGTGAGCTTCCTTAACAGGTACATAAAAGAAGATTTTATTGCGGCTGCTCGCGCTGATAAGGATCTGTCCACCTCTGATTTGGGTTTCCAGGGAGCACCACAGCGTGTTTATGTGAATGACCACTTAAGCGTTGAATCTAAAAAGCTTTTGAATAAAGCTAAAACCGCTAAGGAGAAATGCTATGAATTTGTATGGGTGAAACATGGCAAAATTCATGTGCGCAAAGATGTCAACTGCAAACCTTTTGTAATTCGAAAGGAAACGGATTTAAACAAAATTGTTTAAACCGCTACTACGTGCATTTACGATTAAGTGGTTGCTTTTTTCCAATTTTATGTTTTAGTTTTAATATTTATCTAAGATCTCAACTTAACTGTTTCTTGGTTTGTTATTGTAAAAGGTTTAACACCTCTGCGTCGCTAATGAGCTTCTATTGTTATCTTTATCGCGCTGTTTGTATTGGAGATCCAACTCATAATAACATGTCTATATCGCTTGCGCATACGCATGTCTTGTATTGGTGCTTGCCTGCTCGCTCGGGTGATGATTTATACGTTCTTGCTATTTTAATTTTCTTCCACCCGCTTTACAAATACTTATCTCTTTTACACGTAATTAATTATTGTTTCGAAATGAATTGGCTAATCGTATTATATTATATTGTTTCTTACACAGTTTCTGTCGCATATATTGGTAATGGCTGATAACAGTGGACAGCGTCTGACTGTTTATTACCAAAACGTACGGGGACTGCGAACAAAAACAGACTCGTTTTATCGTCAGGTGTTATTGAATTCTTATGATATCATTATTTTAACAGAGACGTGGCTAATCGATGGTATTTTTAACTCAGAGTTGTTTGATGACCGATATATGGTATGGCGTCGTGACCGTAATTATGCTGGACAATCGCGTGATGGTGGTGTACTTATCGCGACGCGTAGGGAGTTACCTGTTACTCCGCAGCCGCTCCTTCACTCTTCGGCAGAGGATCTCTGGATTAAAATACGACTTAAAAAATTGAACTCACGAGATCACGTAAACCTATGTATTTGCGTTCTGTATTTATGTAAACAAAACAAAGGTTTTTCGTTCTCGAATCAACTTAATAATTTCCTGACTAAATTGAACCATATAACTTTAAATAATACTTGCGATGTGTTTTTAGTTCTAGGTGATTTTAATATGAGTGGAATCTCGTGGGTTCCTTGTAACAATAATATTTCGCTAATACCAGTGAACCCCGCCACTAGTGACGAATGTTTACTCGCTGACGAGTTATGTGCGTTGGACATTGGTCAATTCAACGGAGTGGTTAATAGTTATGGGAAAGTGTTGGATTTAGTCCTCTCAAATAAATTGACCTGTGTCAGTGAGTGCGCTGATCCTCTAGTTGCTATTGACCCTTATCATCCCGCTTTATTAATTAATGTCGATATCTTTGAATTACCTCCCCTGGACCATGCACCGCGGTTACAGTATATCTATAGCAAAGGTGATTTTGAGTCGAGATATATGCCGTTGATTGGGAGCGTCAGTTCTCGTCTCGATCTCTGGATGATTCAGTTGCGTACTTTATGGACACTATAAAAGAATTTCAAAATAGGTATATACCGCAAAAGCTTATACGTAATAAAACATACCCAATTTGGTACAGTACTTCACTCATCAGAACTATTAAGGAAAAGTACAAAGTTCTGAAAAAATTTAAGACTTATGGCAATAAATCCGATGAATTAACTTTTAAATACTTGCGCAAAAGAGTTAAGACTATGGAAGCTTCGTGTTATAACTGTTACCTCAATCAAACGGAAAAATCAATCAAAAATAACCCTAAGTACTTTTGGACCTTTGTTAAAAATCGCTATAACTCTAACGCTATTCCTAATACACTAAATTACAACAATGAATTATTGCTCACTGGTGATTCTATTTGTGAGGCTTTTTCTTCATATTTTCAGTCTACTTTCATTAGCTCCACCTCAACTAATAATCCCAATTTAGCCTTTATTTCCTCTTCTGTCACCACTACACCCCCATCTGATATTTGTCACATAGAAGTAAAGATCGACCGTGTGGCCGATTCACTTCGCAAGTTGGATTCATCGAAAGGTGCAGGCCCTGACAACATATCATCTAAATTTCTCATTGAATGTGCGCCTTCCATTGCCTTACCTATCTCAATTTTGTTCTCCAAGTCTCTATCGCAGGGTGTTGTCCCAAGAGTTTGGAAATCTGCGTTTATTACACCCGTACATAAAAAGGGGTCTAAAAGTGAAGTAACTAATTATAGGCGTACATCTAAACTGTGCATTATAGCTAAAATATTTGAGCGGATTATCTATAATCAGGTGTATCCCGCCCTTGCTAACTCGTTCAGCTCTTTCCAGCATGGTTTTTTGAGAGGACGGTCTACCACTTCAAATCTTATTTTATTTAACGATTTTATTACTAGTGCTATGGATGACGGCAAGCAGGTCGATGTGGTTTACACTGATTATAGTAAAGCATTTGACCGGATCGACCATGACACCCTGATAATGAAGCTAAAATACATATAGGCATTCGTGGAGACCTCCTGAGGTGGTTCGCGTCGTATATCGATAATAGGTCGCAAGCAGTAGTACTCAATAACTACATGTCTGGATGGGTATCTGTGCCCAGCGGAGTGCCCCAGGGCTCATTGCTCGGTCCCTTCTTATTTGTGGTCTATGTAAACGATATCGACCAGTGTCTGCATTCATCCAAATTATTATGCTTTGCCGATGACATGAAAATCTTTGCCAAGATCTCATCTCTCGAAGATGGGTTAATACTTCAGGCTGACTTATGTCGTCTTGAAGAGTATTGTCGGGCTAACGAACTGAATCTTAATCCATTAAAGTGCTCTGTAATCACTTACACTAGGAAACGTGCAGTCCTAGCTACCACTTATACTCTATCGGGCCAAACTTTGCCGAGGTGTGATACTATTCGTGACTTGGGCATCCACCAAGATAGTAAGTTAGTTTTTGACACACACATTGACGCCATTGTCAAAAAAGCCTCTAAACTGCTCGGGTTTATAATGCGTCTCTCGAAATGCTTTTTAGATGCTAAAACACTAAAAATATTGTACTGCACCTTTGTTAGAAGTCAGCTAGAGTATGCATCTCAGATTAAAAATATTTGTATTTGTATTTGTATTTTTGTATTTGTACGTTATCATCAGTACAACCGCATCGAAAATATCCAAAGACGCTTTATTAAATATCTTTGTTACCATCAAAAGATTCCATACCAATCAATCGATTATTTCCCACTCTGTAAGAAATACCATCTGTTGCCACTTGAAAATAGACGTAGGATTGCCGACTGTCTGTTTCTGTTAAAGATATTTAACAATAATATTGACAGTCCCGAGCTATTATCAAAATTTTATTTTAATGTGCCAAATAAATCATTTCGATTTAATCCTCCCTTATTTGTACCTTATACCTCTACGAATTACAGGCAGAATAGTTATATTGTGCGTGCAAGCAAACAATTCAATGAAATATGTAAGCGGCATGACTTGGATCTCTTTGCGACTAGTGTGACGTCGGCAAGAAGGTGCTTAAGCCTTGATTTTTTCAAATAGCCACTTAACCGTGAGTTTCGATTATTAATTATTTTTACCTTTACCTTCTTAATTATTTTTTTTTTAATTAATTTTTCTTCATTTATGTACTTAAACCAAATAGTTTTAGTCAAATATCTAACTTCTTAGACAACAAAATGTATGACGTATTGCTGTTGTATGCTCATATATAAATTTCTAATCTAATTCTGTACGCGAAGACTTGTAATTGGCTTGCTGTTGACTATTGTTTCCTTTTTGTTACGTTTTTAAGCTGTAAGTCTTCCATGATTTAATAAATAAATAAATAAATACAGGATCGAATGTGTATCAACGAGGTTCTCGCTGCTCTCGAAAAAATGTTTAAGCTGCGAGTCCAAGGCACACACCAGCGCTCTATTTTTTTTGTGCATGGGTAGGCGTGGTAATCGGGGTCTAAGTTCGGTCGGAGTGGACCTATACTCGCGAACCGCATCCTCCAGTGCGATCCTCAATCGGGCGTTGCACTGGCTACTTACTGTGGCAACCCTATCATCCTCCTCTTCAACACCATGATTGGACCGCGGCGGGATTGAATCAATAGTTGACACTTGTGCCGCGGTTTGTGCCGAAGTTGAGACGATATGGTTGCTCAGTACCTCTGAGCGCAGCCTATCAAGTGCGGTATCGTCCAACCTATGATTGCGTTGGATGACCCGCACCTGATCCGAAAGTCGTTGGCTCTAGTTCCTGAAACAGAGACAGCATCCCAACACGGTACACAGTGAGGTTAGTTCCTCCCTCTGTAGACCCGTAATATGCGCGCATGACGTTCTCGTTCATAGACTGAGTCCATCTCATGCGCTGCACACAACCACCGGCAGCGGGGACCCGGCTCGGGGCCGGTTGGCCCCTAAGTCCCAAGCTCCTCGGTGGCCGGCCTCTCCCCTGCCGACGTACAGGTGTTGGCGACGTCGGCGGGGAAAAATACTCGTCGCTCGAGCTCGACGCAACTGCCGCGGCCGGTGTCGTCACAGCGCTCACGGTGGGGCTGGGTACCAGCGGCGGCGAGGCGGAGCTGAGCGAAGAGTCCGGAGGTGATGGGCGTGCTCGTCTCGTAGCTGATCTCGTCAACATATTATTTTCTTTATTATGTAATCTTCATGTTTTATCGGAGGTGACATGACAGATGTCACCTCCAATTCGGCAGTTTTTTATGAAACTCTTGGTTTTTATGGTTCATTTTGTTATTTTTATAAATAGGTTGTGATTATTTTAGTTTCAGGCTTATTTTAATCTCAGAGAATAAAAGAAACTGCGTATAAAATGAATTTAACTGAAAATAAATTAAGAAAACGTATTCTGTGACGTGATGGTGTTGCCAGCTTCCTTATTATTATCTCCTTTATTTCACTTTAAATACATATAAATTATATTTTTAAATATTTGAATATAAAACAAATTAATAATAAAAACATTTAAAACTATAAAAAATAGTAGCCCACCGGTATCGGGAACAAGGTCCAAGCTACCGGCGGTCAGGGCTCCAGAGAGAGGAACCTCCTGACAATGCGAGCGGTGTCCAGAAGTACCGCTCTCTGAATCAGGCCCTTAATCCAGCTGCCCAACGAGAGCCTCCTTAGGTGTTGGTCGAGGCTCTTGGCAATTAAGCCATTGGCTGATACAACTATCGGCACAATGATTGCTGAGTCTACATCCCACATGTCGCGAGCCAAGTCAAGATACTTGATTTGTTTATCTTTCTCGGCTTTCACGAGGTTCCCGTCATGGGGGACCGTTATGTCAATAATCATTGTGCGCCGCTCTATTCAATCCACCACCACTATATCAGGTTTATTGGCAGCAATAGTCCTGTCAGTGATGATGGATCGGTCCCAGTACAATGTGATATTTCCAATCTCGAGAACTGGGTCGGGCACATACATGTAGTACGGCACCTCCGATTCCACAAGGTTGTATTTCAGAGCAAGTTGCTGATGGATAATCCTGGCTACAAGGTTGTGTCTATGCAAGTACTCTCCGTTAGCTAGACGAGAACACCCGGCGATAATGTGTCGGATTGATTCTCCCGGACGATGGCATGCCCGACACACGTCAACCGTGCCGTCCTTCACAATAAATCTCCGGTAATTCTTCGTCATGATAACTTCGTCCATAATTGCACAGACAAAACCTTCGGTTTCCTCAAAGAGGTCACCGAAACGCAGCCAGGCTACGGACGCTAAAAAGTCTACATCGGGTTCATGTAGGGCCCGGAAAAAGCGTCCGTGAAGCTCCTTAAATTGCCATACCTCCCTGCGATCCTTAGTGTCAAGCACTACAGGTTTGCGCCAGTTCTCTGTAGCCAAGGAGAGCGGGGTGAGGCCCTTGTCCACCACGACCACATCTTGATGCATCCCCACGTCGGCTTCTAGGAAATATTCCCTGAGACTGCATATCTCGCGATTGTGGAGGGTCTTAGCGTTTAAAAAGCCTCGACCTCCACACTTTCACGGGATATACAGTCTCATTACCGAAGACCGTGGGTGATGCATTCGATATGCAGTCAGCAGCGTACGGACCCTCCTATCCAGGGCATCGAGTTCGGTCTGAGTCCATTTGAGTATGCCGAAAGAGTACATCAAAACATTACATCATAGGGCTAGAAGTCTCCTATTTAGGAGTCAAATTCACACAGCCTATACGAGAAATAGTATGTTCAAAATATCATAAGGCACACACACACACACACACACCTCTCTCACACACACACACACACACTTCTCACACACACACAAACTCCACACACGCACGCACACACACACATAAAGATAAGTCACACCAGTATCTCTAACTTTTCATTCATTATGTTCTTGTTTTGTAATTACTTAAAATAGTTTAGTTATCTAGTTACCTAAAAATATGTTGATCCGAGGGAGGAGCAGAACCACCCAATACAAGCATTACTACATGCTTCCTGGGAGGTTCTAGCCACAGAATAATATTGTACAAGAAAGTTACAGAAATAAACTATTTTAATTTAATTTTTAATTTAATTTAAAACCGGCATGCATGACCCTACCGTTGAAGGCGCGCACCTTGATTCCGCCTGATAGAAGACTATTAAATACTTTCTTCAGGCGGGCAAAGAAGCGCTCCTTCAACGATTGCTTCATGTCAGTAACATTGATGCCCAACGCTTCCGACATACCCAAATACTTATAGGTTTCAGATGTGGAGAGGGTTCTAAGGTTTATGGAATCCGAGAGTTGGATTCCCACGGATTCCACAATCTTCCCTCGCTTTACATGCATGACAGCACATTTGTCCACACCAAATTCCCACATTTGTCCACACCAAATTATTATTATAACTTCTAAACGGCTTAACCGATTTTAATGTATGTGGTATTTTTAGAAGCGTTGTACTATTTCGGGTAACATAGGCTAGTGATCATTTATAAAAATATAAAGGGGGAGCCATGGTTCATAAAAAAAACGTTTTTTTTTTCCATGAAATCATCGTCTTGATCTAGAGTTTGCTTTAACAAAAATATGTAACAGTAGTATTCAATATGCATTCGTTTAACAAAATAAATTAACCAAAGTTTAACAAAAGAAATTAAACGGTTTTTTAGTTTATAAAATATAACCACCAGTAGCTAAATCTGCCGGCGGCAATCATACTGCTTTGAACAGCTACCACATTTAAGTGCTGAAGTGGACTTATGGGTGTTATTTAGCTTCTGCAAACTGCCACAGAATATGAGGCAAGCAGACGGCACCACATTTGTGGATATTTTGAATAGTCTGCGGGTTGGTCAACTCACCATGCAGCAACTAGAAATCCTGGATTGTCATAGAGTACCACTCACTATTTCCCACGACAAGACAGGTGGATGACTACAAACAAACGATGACCAACGAACTCACCAAAACTTGCCGGATGTACGACGTGGCGGCATCAGATACATCCGTAGAACCCAAAACCCGAATTTATACCTTCTGATCCCATTAACACAGGAGGTATTGTTCCATTCTTAAAAGTTGGTATCGGTTGGGTTCCAGAGTAATGTTGCGGAAAAATATTAACGTTGGACACGGCTTAGTAAATGGTGCTATGGGGGTCATCCGAAAATTCCTATGGCCAGCGCTACGTCGTGACCAACTTGAACCGGGAGAGTTACCGGTAACGGTAAGCCGTCATCGTAGAGTTCGATGACAAAACGATACGAAGCAACACAGTCGGTTTGGGTGTCAAAATTTAACCTAGCACTAGACGCGGTACGGGGTCAAGGTAAATTCGAGCGGCATATGCTACCACTGATATTATTTTGGCTGTGACAGTGCACAAGCTGCAGGGGACGACACTGGACAGAGCCGTCGTGGATCTAGGCGCTAAAATGTTTGCCAAGGGGCAAGCTTGTGTCGCTCTTAGTCGCGTGAGACAGCTAGAAGGATTGGCAATTGGTGTTTTAGATCCACGAAAGCTTATCAACGAGCCCCATGACAAAAAGTCTTTGCAAGAATGAATCGCCTTAGAGATCTTATTAATAAATCATAAGAAAAATAATTTCGCGTTCCAAACAAATTAAAGTTATCTTTCGTGGCACATTGTGTTTGCAAAAATATTGTTTTATCACTAAAAGGTATAAAATAAAAAACAAATAATTAACACAAACACTTTTTGATAAGTATGGCAGGCGGGTTTATTATTTTTTTTAATTATTTGTTTTTTGTGTAAATTATTTCATCACCACTGCTCTCAAAACGGTGAAGGCAAACAGTGTGAGGAAACCGGCATGTCCTAGAACCAAAAATTTGGAAACATGTGACAACTACCAACCTGTACTGAGCCCACTTGGTAGACGGCCCACTTCCTCCCAGTGATGATAGCAATCGTTAGTAAGATGTAACAAATTGCATATCGGTGAACGTCATGATTGGTGATAAATCAAATCAAATCAAATCATTTATTTGCTTGAATATGGGTAGGTACAGACGCCAGCACATCAAGCTACTACAATCTGTCAAATTTCTTTAATAGATTTTCAACTTTATCCCTACGGCATAAAGTTCAAGGTTGATTGAGGAAATTTGACAGTTTCGGGTAACTTGACCTGCTGGCGTCTGTACATGAGGTGATACATATATTATAAACAAGTTCTTAAAACCATATCCTACCTAAACAGGTGTGCAAATATCTACTATAATAAAAATATTTCTTACATTCAATAATTTACAAATATTAATATTAAACTATTTATGGAATTTATTAATTATATAATTTTATTATTATTACTTAACTTAAAAATTTAATTACATGTATCATTTAAATAATCAGTAACTGTGTAATAGGCTTTATTGATCAGGTATGTCTTTAATTTATTTTTAAATGATGTAAAATTCTTTGCTTCGTTTATATTATTAGGTAATTTATTATATGTATATTCTAGGTCCCATACAAAATGCACTCTTGTCAAACATAGCTGTTCTATGGCGTGTTGCACAAAGTGTACTGGCAAGCCTAATACTCTTTAAAGTTTCATATTTTCTTATATTATTTCTAATGTCTAATGCTAGTTCATAGATATACAGTGATGGGAATGTCAATATTTTTAAATTGATAAAATGTGGTTTACATGTATCTGTAGGCTTTAATGCACATATTGCCCGGATACATTTCTTTTGTGCTTTGAAGACAGTTTCTCTCTCAGTGGCATTCCCCCAAAACATTATACCATATCTTAGTGTCGAACCAACGTAAGCGTGGTAAGCAGATAGAAGTGCACTTTGGTTTAACACTTTACGAAGCATATATATGGCATATGAATACCGACTTAATTTTGTACATATTTGTTCAATATGTGTCCTCCATGTCATGTCTGAATCTATGTGTAGTCCAAGAAATTTTGTGGTGTTTATTTTTTCTATATTCATTTGTCCATAGTTTATATTGAATGTGATTAATTTTGATTTTTTATTTTTGAAAGTCATTATAAATGTTTTAGTTAGGTTTATTTTAAGTTCATTTAAATTTAGCCAGTTAACTATAGATGATAGCGTATAGTTCATTTCATGCTCATGTGTCGCAGAGTCTTCAGATACAACTATTGCAGTGCTATCGTCAGCATACAGAACCATGGAGGCTTTGATGGATTTGGGGAGGTCGTTAACATAAATAATAAAGAGCAGAGGACCCACAATACTTCCTTGTGGTACACCCTTGCATATTTTTATTGGTGTTGACAAATGCTTCTTTTCGATTTTAGTGCTATGTGAAATGCTAGATATTTCAGTTTGTTGTTTTCTGTTACTTAAATATGATTTTATGAGATCTCTAGCATTTCCCCGTATTCCATATGCTTCTAATTTATTTAACTACAATTCATGATTGACGCAGTCGAAGGCCTTCGTCATATATAAAGTGCCGAGACATGTTTTTTACTATCCATGCCTGTTAGTACCTTTTTGAGGAATGTGTAAAATGCGTCGTTAATAGATTTATTTTTCCTGAAACCCATTTGTTCTTTCGTAAGAATATTATGTTTTTCCATATACCTAGTTATATAAACTGTTATAGATAATTTTTTCAAACACTTTCGATAAGATGGGTATTAGAGATATTGGTCTATAACAATTCATATTTTCTCTATCCTGTTTTTTAAATATTGGAATGACAATGGATAATTTTAATTTTGATGGAAATACCCCATCTTCAATGCATTTATTAAATATATGACACAGTACTGGTGCTATTATTTCCGCCACTACCTTAATAATTTTAGTACATATTGCATCATACCCCGCACTATTTGCATTTTTTAGGGATTTTATTATTTGAACTATATTCTCTGGGGTACACGGGCTCATAAAGAGCGAGTTTGAATTATTGTATTCAATTCTATAATGCGGGCTTTGGTTAATAAAGTGTTTATTTGGTACCTAAGTTGAAAAGAAATTGTTGAATTCATTAGCTATAGCAATTGGGTCTGTGATTGGTATATTGTTTATATTTATTTTGTCAATTTTTTTAAACTGCTGTTGGACATTTGTTTTATAGTTATTTATAATCTTCCACGTAGCTTTGGCTTTATTTGCTGATGTTTTAATATAGTAATCGTTTTGAGATTTTTGGGTTTTTTAAATTATTGTTTTTAATCTTTTATTATAAACTTTGTATCAATCTTTAAACTGTTGGCTTGGTGATTTCCTGTATTTCCAAAGTAATTGACGTTTACGCTTGGAGCAAACCCTGATACCTTTTGATATCCATTGTGGTCGTTTGTGTATATGGACTATAACTTTGATTAAAGGAAAACAGAGATCATAAAATAACCTTAATAAATCGTGGAATTTGCTAAAAGCATCATCCGCTGTTTCTGCATTGTAAACTTCCTCAAAGGCGAGATTTTGGATACATTCAACGAATTTATCCGTGTTAGAGGCACTATAGTCTCGTTTATATGTGTACCAATATGTTATATTAAAACTTTCTTTGATGGGATATTGCAGCAGTTGAGCGGTATGATCCGACAGCGCTAGTTCTAGTATTTCATACCTGGAGCCCCTTTTATTACAAATAAAGTTATCAATACATGTTTTACTACATAATCGCGTGGGTTCATTAATCATTAGTTTAAGGTTATAGCTAGCCAGTAGTTGCTCCAATTCTATTATCATTTTATCCCTTTTTAGTCTATTGATATTAAAATCGCCACATATAATAATTTTCTTATTTTTTAAACAAGTTTTATTGAGTAATTCGTTAAACTTAGAAAAAAATATGTTTACCTTTTCTAGTTTGTTGCTAGGGGGTCTGTAAATGTTGATTATAATAAGATTATGCTCTCGGAGCTCAATGGCACTACCCTCTAAAATATTTCTCATAGTATGCTCCTTTACGTCATAGATTTTAGCCTTTTGATTATCATGTACCAATATGCACGCACCTCCATTTCTATTGTGCCTAGAGTAAGATGAATGTGGATGGTAGTTTCGGCTCGTTCTCTTGTTGGAACCGCAGCTTTTTGTCTATTTCCTCAAAGTCGTTTTTTTGAGAGTGAATAGTTCGACGGGTGCGTTATGGAGTGTGACGTTAAGAATGTTGTTAATCGATGAATTTAGGTGCACAATCAGTACAACAACCTCAACTACAGTACAGCAACCTCAACGTGAACTATGGCATGCGCCATAGTTCACGTTGAGTTTGCTGTTGTACTGATTGTGCGAAGTGATGCTGAGTTATTTTGACCGCAGTACGCATCCTTGACTCAAAGTTACTATCGCCGCAGATGTGATAGTTTGCGATATGACGTCGTTTTCACAAACAGTACGTAATTCGCACCTTCCGCAACAAACAACAGCTGTTTGATTTCTGCAACTTGATCCATGCCTCCTCGCATGACACGCTGTGTACGTCACACGGTGACGTAGCTGTACGATGACCCAGTAGTTTTGCTTCGCAAGGTGCATTCTTATTTTGTAAGTTGAACACTGGTATGTTTGCGTTACAAATTAAGTTGTATTTTTGTCTTTTGATGCATTGCCTGAAATCTTTATCTTTTAGCGAGGTGTAAGAATTCTTCTCAAAGTTCACGGCATGTATTCCGAAGATAACTGCATCAATTTGTAATTTGACTCCACCTTAAATGGTATAGCGATAGCCCGATAGCAAATAAAGTCCTCATTCGAAATTAAACGAATGTGAACTTCGAACATAAAGTAGTTCTTTGTTATTCTTGCTTTCACGTACAGCAACTTGTAAAGTTCCTTGATATCTTCTTTGATATTTTCTGTGGGCAATGACAGCGTCCTCGGCAGTCTGCTGGATATGTCTTCCAGTTGCTTTACTAGACTGACTGGTGATATCAAGTGCACGTCCATATGTCCACTGTAGACATTAGTGAGAGTGTTCAGGAGTATATTTTGAATTTCCTTAAGATTTCGTAGTAGTAGCGATGCTGTCAGCGAATCGGAGTTGAAGTAACTTGTGGCCATCATTATTTGTATTTCTGTTTCAATGCTGCCCAGATTCGTCTTAGTTTCTGTAATAAAGTGTTCTATCATCTTGCATTGAAACTTGATATTTTCATAGTTTTTCTTCAAAACGTCATCTTGTAGTTGCATGATCGATGTTTGGTTTTTTGCGAGTTCACGCAAGTAGTTTTCGTTAAGTTGTATGGCATCAATGTCCTTGAGGTATTTGTCAGCAAACTTCTGGTCTAAGACACCGAATAAGCTGTTGGCAACCATGCCTACTCCGTCGATCAAGCCGCGCTTCTTGCGCGTAGATAAATGCTTGTGGGGAGCCAGCAGGATTGTGTTTGTAGAAGTTGAGTAGTTCCATCTCGTGAGAAAGTTGGTCCATCGTAGCTTGGCAATAACTTTTATGGATCTTCTGGCAAAGGTCATTTACACCATTTATGTACTTTCAATATGTTGAACGCCCTGCCAGTAGTTTGTTAAGTTGTAGTACGTAAGCAAAGTCCATTCATCGTGAATGAGTTCAATTTTGCCTATGGTGTCATAATAAATCGGTCGCTCGGGTTCCAGGTTGGTAATTTGAGTGCCTGACCTTAGTTGCGAACCTTATGATCCATTCACAAGTATCAACATTGTCAACAGAAACATAAAAATGTTTGTAAGACATTTTCTTCCAGAATGTTTTGTTGTGGTAGTTGTTCCAGTTTTCTCAGCCTTTTGTAAATCAGATTTACATTCTTCATAACTTTCGTTGCAGTTAGTGTGAAACATCGCACTACACACACATTTACACATTACTACTTATAGACTGTATAGTGGCCGATCGCCACGCGGCATGCGTCGCCCCGCCAGCAATCGGTTTTACGTGCGCCTATAGATGTTTCACATCAAAAATAGTTGTCGCCGCTGGCTCTACGAAGGCTGAATAAACAAAAAATAATATTGTTCTCGATAGAGAGAGAGAGAGAGAGACAGTGTGAATTTGGTCAAAATGGAAATCCAAGATGGCGGCTGCAAAAATATTAATTTTTTTCGTCATGGACTCATGGGTATCGTTTTCATAGTTTTCGAGGGTGCTAATGCCGATAGTGAGGTCAAAATGTAAATCCAAGATGGCGCCTACGAAAATGTTCACATTTTTCGTCATGGATGTCGTTTTCATAGTTTTCGAGGATGCTAATGTCGATAGTGAGGTCAAAATGTAAATCCAAGTTGGCGGCTGTGAAATTTTTAAAATGTATCGTCATGGGCATCGTTTTCATAGTTTTCGAGGGTGCTAATACCGATAAAGAGGTCAAAATGTAAATCCAAGATGGCGGTTATGAAAATGTTTACATTTTTCATCATGGGTATCGTTTTCATAGTTTTCGAGGGTGCTAATGCCGATAAAGAGGTCAAAATGTAAATCCAAGATGGCGGTTATGAAAATGTTCACATTTTTCATCATGGGTATCGTTTTGATGGTTTTCGAGGGTGCTAAAGCCGATAGTGAGGTCAAAATGTAAATCCAAGATGGCGGCAATGAAAATGTTCACATTTTTCATCATTGGTGTCGTTTTCATGGTTTTTGAGGTTATTAAAGCCAATAGTGACGGTAAAATATAAATCCAAGATAGCGGCTGCGAAAATTTTGTTTTTATTTTAAATCATACGTAAGAAAGAACTTCGTTCCTGACGGGGGTCTCCCGACATACACACTTTCTACACACTTTTCCTCTTGCCAATAAACACTGAATAAGGTTACTTATACGTCTGAATAGCCAAACTAGCCAACCTATAGATTTTATGTATTTATAAGGTTGTCATAAATTGATACAGTGTTTTTAGTAAGGGGGTTAGTGTTCTACGCATAAACGAGCTTTAACGAAAAAAAAGAGCTAGCTAGTACAGTAGTCGCATATGATGTGTAACATTGACATCTCACCTTGATATGGTACTTTCTTATTCCATGCTCAAGCTGTCGCTTTCTGTTACACATTTTCATCCCTTTTCATGAAATAACTGCCACAAAATGCGACAGAATAGATGTTAAACATCAAAAAACATGTGCAGTCGGGGGACCTTCATCAGGAACGAAGTTCCTTCTCATGTATGATATAAATCGTACCCTTTTGTTGTGCCCTACAGGGTCCATAATGATCTAAATTATATAGTTACCACCTAAGTAAACATTATGGTAAAGCAATAAAGATATTGAGTATTGAGAAAAAAAAACAACATTTTCGTAGCCACCATCTTGGATTTACATTTTGACCTCACTATCGGCTTTAGCACCATCGAAAACTATAAAAACGATTCCCATGATGAAAAACTTGAACATTTTCATAGCCGCTATTTTGAATTTATATTTTAACGTCACTATCGGCTTTAACACCCTCGAAAACCATGAAAACGATACCCATGAAGAAAAATATGAATATTTTCGTAACCGCCATCTTGGATTTACATTTCGACCCCACTATCAGCTTTAGCACCGTTGAAAACCATGAAAATGATACCCATGATGAAAAATGTGAACATTTTCATAACCACCATCAAGGATTTACATTTTAACCACACTATCAGCTTAAGCACCCTCGAAAACCATCAAAACGATACCCATGATGAAAAATATGAACATTTTCGTAACCGCCATCTTGGATTTACATTTTGAACCCACTATCAGCTTTAGCACCCTCGAAAACCATGAAAACGATACCCATGATGAAAAATATGAACATTTTCATAACCGCCATCTTGGATTTACATTTTGACCTCTTTATCGGCATTAGCACCCTCGAAAACTATGAAAACGATACCCATGACGATACATTTAAAAAATTTCACAGCTGCCATCTTGGATTTACATTTTGACCCCACTATCAGCTTTAGCACCGTTGAAAACCATGAAAACGATACCCATGATGAAAAATATGAACATTTTCATAACCACCATCAAGCATTTACATTTTAACCACACTATCAGCTTAAGCACCCTCGAAAACCATCAAAACGATACCCATGATGAAAAATATGAACATTTTCGTAACCGCCATCTTGGATTTACATTTTGAACCCACTATCAGCTTTAGCACCCTCGAAAACCATGAAAACGATACCCATGATGAAAAATATGAACATTTTCATAACCGCCATCTTGGATTTACATTTTGACCTCACTATCGGCTTTAGCACCCTTGAAAACCATGAAAACGATACCCATGATGAAAAATATGAACATTTTCATAACCGCCATCTTGGATTTACATTTTGACCTCTTTATCGGCATTAGCACCCTCGAAAACTATGAAAACGATACCCATGACGACACATTTAAAAAATTTCACAGCTGCCATCTTGGATTTACATTTTGAACCCACTATCAGCTTTAGCACCCTCGAAAACCATGAAAACGATACCCATGATGAAAAATATGAACATTTTCATAACCGCCTTCTTGGATTTACATTTTGACCTCACTATCGGCTTTAGCACCCTTGAAAACCATGAAAACGATACCCATGATGAAAAATGTGAACATTTTCATAACCGCCATCTTGGATTTACATTTTGACCTCTTTACGGCATAAGCACCCTCGAAAACTATGAAAACGATACCCATGACGATACATTTAAAAAATTTCACAGCTGCCATCTTGCATTTACATTTTGACCTCACTATCGACATTAGCACCCTCGAAAACTATGAAAACGACATCCACGACGAAAAATGTGAACATGTTCGTAGGCGCCATCTTGGATTTACATTTTGTCCTCACTATCGGCTTTAGCACCCCCAAAAACCATGAAAACGATACCCATGATGAAAAATTTGAAAATTTTCGTAGCAGCCATCTTGGAATTACATTTTGACCTTACTATCGGCATTAGCACCCTCGAAAACTATGAAAACGTTACCCATGACGAAACTTTTAAAAAAAATTGTAGCCGCCATCTTGGATTTACATTTTGATCTCACTATCGGCTTTAGCACCCCCGCAAACCATGAAAACGACATCCATAACGAAAAATGTGAACATTTTCGTAGGCGCCATCTTGGATTTACATTTTGACCATAAGTTTTCACACTCAACGCTCTTTCCCGTGAAGATTTCTGCTAGTTTACTGCGTTCCGAAAATACTTACTAGAAAAATAGAACAAAATAAACGTATACATAATAATCAATTCTGTTCTGGGCCAAACAGGAAATTTAAATTATAATTGCCAATTGACACACTAAGAACAAGAGAAATCAAGTTGATCTACTGTAATGCTCTATTCTGTGACGTAACTCACGCAACTTAGTAGCGGTGCGCTTGGCGCGCGTGTCTCCCGCGCATCGAAACTTTTTACGTAACGCTACTCGTTGCGGGGCCTGAGGTAAGCGTTAAATGCCTACAGCGCTCGAAGAACCCCGCCTTAAGCCTACAACGTCCTCACACTGACAAAAAAAAACAATATAAAATATAATTAAAATAATAAAAGTTAGAACCTTGTTGAAATTTAAATTGTAGGTATAATACTGTCAAATAAGAAAAACAATATCCGCCTTATTACAAAACAAGATTTATATTTTGAAATGGCTTAAACCATGGAGCCAGTTTTTGTAATAAGAACTTATCAGTGATTGAAATACCGTTATTTATACAAAACTGAAAACTTAGTTCGGTACTAAGTTATCAGTTTTGCGTTTAGGAACTTTACCATAGTTGGAATAAAGTTCGAAATTCAATAATGGCTCCATGTTTTAAACCTGGGTCTCAAGATAAACCTTGTTTTGTAATAAGGGGGTATAGGTCTATAATTAGAGGGATCACTCTTACTTCCCGATTTGAAAATTGGTACTACTTTACTATGTTTCATTAAATTAGGAAACACACCGCTGTCTAAACATTGATTAATTATGTCTGTTATAACAGGGGCTATTGTGTCAATAATATCTCCAAGAACCTTAACGGAAATCCCCCATAAGTCTTCAGTGTTCTTTATGTTAAGACTTTTGAATGCTTTTTTAATTGTGACAATAGAAATAGGCTTGAATTCAAAACTTGGAATGTCCTTAGAGAAGTTTTGTTTGAGAAGTGATTCAGCTAATAAAGATGATGCGGAAAGAGATTTCGTTAGGTCCATTGGGATGTTGGTAAAGAAATTTTCTAGTGTCTCAGCAACTTTTAACTTATCTGAAATGGTTTCATTATGAATTTTTAAAGACAATTCATTCTGATCTCGCTGTTTTGTGTTTCCAGTTTCTTTGTTAATTACCTGCCACACAGCTTTTATTTTATTATTAGAAATACTAATTTTGTTACTAATTAATTTAGATTTAGCTTGACCACACTCTTGAATATCTTAGAATAGTTTCTTACATAATTATGAAGGGCTTAATCAGATGTCAATGATTTTTTATAAAAGTCAAAAGTCAAATTGTTTATTTCAAATAAGCAATAAAGGCACTTTTGAACGTCAATATATACAAAAAAATAGTCGTAGTAGTAGTGATTCTAATCGCCCCTTCCAAAAGGTAGTTTCGTATGGAGAAGAATGGGCACGAAACTCCACCGGTACTCTTTTAAAATCTTGTACAATATTTTGATAGGTACATTAATTATATTTAAATTATATGTGAAGACGCACCTAGAATAAAATTACTTTAACACAATAGGTAATAAAAAGAGTTAAGAATGAAGCAATGACAGATAAATTAATTATGTGATAGATACATGGTGCTCACATATTTACAAAAATTGCTAATTGCACATATTTGCTAATATATTACAATACCGTATCTAAGTATTGTCTTTTCACATAATTATCATGCTCGGCGTTCGTTACACTACCTAAACCTGTTCTCTTAGTTGAAAAGAAGGTGCGCGCTTGACACAGTTGGTAGTGTAGTCATGAAGTCGGTAAGTACCTACTTGTAATAAATTGGGCATTGGGCAGCGCGCCCCGCCGCCCGCGCTGACACCCGCTGCTCCTCGTTATTGCCGCTCATGTCGTTCCACAAATGTCCATTGTCATCACACGTCTGTTTATAGCTCATTGTTTGTCGCCGGGGTGTTACCGCTAAAGGTGCGGGGTGCGGGCGGGGTGGGTGGTGCGCTCGACCGGTACCATCACCAAGAAGTTAAAGTTTTCATAATGACTGGGTCATGTTGTGATGGCGGTATAAACTTAAATAATCTAATAAAATGTATGTAGAGACGATACCTCGCTACAGCGAAAGTAAGCTGCACCAACCTCATTGTACTGGCTTAAGGGCAGGAGGTTAATAACGACCCTTTGGAACCTTGCACCTATAGCTACTGATGCCTATGTACCTAGGTTTTGTGAAATAATAGTACAGTTTGATACAAGTGGAGAATGTTTGTTATTGCATCCGAGGCGGAATTAACACCCGAGCCGTAGGCGAGGTTGTTTTTGAGCCGAGGACTGCAATAACAAAAATGTCCACGTGTATCAAACGACGTTTTTCAATACACTTTTGAAGAAATAAAATAAAATAACGAAAAATATTTTTGACATGAATTATTATGAAACTATGATTTCACCGGGTTGAAGGAGAAGCAAAACTATAAAGCCGATAAACAGCCTAATATGAAAAATAGCAAATTCAAAAATTTTTGAGTTTAGAACACAAATAAATGTTAATTTGTTCATAAACGTTTTTTTTATTGCCATAATCATGGTATTCTATTTATAAACATTATTTAAATATTCCAAAAATATTAACGCCAACTAACGCATCTTTCGCGAGATAAAAAAAAAATCACCTCCGAATATAGAGGACCGTCTCTGGCGTGAGATACGGATACTGTGCAATTAAAACGCCATTGTGCCCAAAAGTGGAAAACTGAAAATCAATCTTTTCATTGCAGTCGGGGGACGGATTCTTCGAATAGTTCTTTACAGGTCCACTTCCATGAAAAGATTTATTTTCAGTTTTCCACTTTTGGGCACAATGTCGTTTTAATTGCACAGTAACTATTATAATCTATTTAGTACCTACCTTGTGGCCATTCAGCACTTGAATCATGTAACTTGTTTTTAATTTTTTTAATTCACTTTTAGATATGGCAGGCGTGTTTTTTAATTATTTGTTTTTTTATTTTATTTCTTCAAAAGTGTATTGAAAAACGTCGGTTGATACACGTGGATATTTGTTATTGCATTCGAGGCGGAATTAACACCCGAGCCGTAGGCGAGGTTGTTTTTGAGCCGAGAACTGCAATAACAAATATCCAATATAACAAACATTCTCCACTTGTATCAAAATGTACTATTATTTTGATTTTGACCAATGATCTAGCATCACGTACTTATGCTTCACGAATAAGTAACACGCCCGGTTGCCGATCGAGCTAATCGTGGCTGATCTTAGGTAGGAAGAGGAGTTTCGTCGCGGAAAATGCTTTGTTTTCGTTCGATTTATTATTTATAACAAACCGACCAAGTGCGTGTAAAAGTGTGCCGTATCACCAAACTTTGTACCGCACTGGGTGAGTGTAGCATAGATTCAGCGTGCAGTGTGGCTCGCTGAGCTGGGTGCTAGGTATCAGGGGCTAGGCGATCTGTTTTAGATTAATTTTGAAGACACGCCGACGGTGCGTGATGCGCCTGTTCACTCGGAGACTCACTAAGTAACAAATTAGTTGTAACGCGGGCCGTGGCACCAAGCTTTAGTGTGGCCGATGCAATAGTTAAACCATGCGTTGGTTAGCTAGACTCTAGACTGCTTCACTGCAGCCGTGCCGATATCCGACCACTTTGACCTTCTTGGCGGTACGTTGAGTCGTTGACATCCACCCTTCATTTTAGTCCATACATCTAGACGACAAATAAAATAAACAATGAAAACAAATAAAATATACGAAATCTGTAGCTGTTATGAATGTGTCAGAGACTACAATCGTAAAGAAAATATGGACAAGTTCTGTAGTTGCATTTCGTCTCTTAGTTTCTCAAATGTATACGTAAAAAATAATTTACAAGAATCTTTTACTGAATTTCATAATCTATATAAATTATTTTTTGATCTGTGCTTCCCTATATGAAGAAAAAAAAAAAAACACTGATATGAAGTCAAATAAAAAAGGGAACTGTAAATGGTTAACGAGAGGTATTAGAATATCCTGTACAAGGAAGAGGTATCTCTATCTTAGCCCACACCACCTTAAAACTAACAGAAAAAAAAAAACTGAATAAAAAATAGAAATCCTATAGTTACATAATTAAAAAGTGCATACACAACTCTCGACAACTTCAGAGTAAAAAAAATAATTATAATAATAAAAACAAATGTAAAGCAACATGGGAAGTTATTAACGAGCACATTAATGAATTTTTTTTTTCCTTGAATAATAAGAACTAAAGATCTTAATAATTTATTACAATCTAGCCTAATAGACTAATACGCAATCCGCTAAAGGCCGGCCGTCTCACCGGTGAGTCAGTTGTCCCCAGCCGTCAAGCCCCACCGACTCACCGGTGAGTCGGCCATCTCCATACCGTCTCCATACGTAAATGTTCTAAGTAAAAGTCTAATATTGTCTGTGGTGATTTTATTCGATGGTCTGTTAAATATTCTCGTATATGGACCGCTTCTGAACGTAAAATACGCCGTGGCAACATTAAAATAAAATGTTAAAAGTCATGTCAGTTGTCAGTGGTTGTGTTGTGATGTTTTGGGTTTTTAGGTGAAAAGTGCAGTGTTTAGTGAAATAATGACGGGTAAGTGGATACATTTTCATTTATATGTTGTTATTACATAATTGTAGATAATAATTGCACGAAATCGCATCATAAAATTCGAATTTTTGAACAAAGAAAATTTACGAAAAAAATCCGTTCTATAGTCCGAATTTGGACTAATATTGTGCTTTATCGACTGCAAATAGATGAATAATCATAAATAAGTGCATAATACATAGTTTTAGAGAATATTTGCACTAATTATATCATAAATACTTGTGATAAGTATCAAAAAATCAAATGTCAAAAATTGCATCAAAATTGTCCAACTTTGAAGTTAATTATCTTTATTTCTTTCCACAAGAATGAGTAAGCGTTAAATTAATATGAAAATATAGTTCCTACTTGTGTAGTTTTCACTAATATTGAAATTCAAAATGTTTTGTTAATTTTTGAATGAATTCATAAATAAATCAATTAATACCCCCCCCCCCCTTCTTACAGAAAATCTTTTTTTAATTACAAGATATAGGTAGCTATCAGTCAATAAAGATTTATGTAGTATCTTATTAAAAAGTTTGATAAGAAACTACTCGGTGGTGAATTTTCAAAGGTTTAAAGAATTTATGAAGCCGGCCTCAGGTGCCATGAACTTTGTGATTTATTATTACAAAAATGTTACATAGAACTCTCAAAGAAACGCTGTTAATAGATTTCTTATCTATTCATAATGTAACTTGCAAAATTTAGTGTAAATTGATACAATAGTTTTATCAGAAATAGCCATAACATTATAAAATAAAATAAAATAAAAATGTTTATTTCAATTACAAAGGACATATATGTAGAATGTGTTGTTGGAGATCACCTTTTAAGCAAGGAATTGCTTGTGTTAGGAGACTCCGCGCTTCCACTTATCATTATCTTTTATGCAATTGAAATGTAGACAATGTACTATGCAAAATTAAAAATAAAAGGTAAAAGGTAACTTAAAATTATACAAACAGCAGAGCAAATAAATGATTGATATTGACATTGGACCTAAACATTACAGCTGTTATCTGTAATTAGTGGTAATTTTAAAATACAATACTTGCTTACACTCACTCTATTCACAAAGCCAAATCTGCTTAAACAAAGGATGCTTAGCTCTTAGAAATCACTTGAAACGTTTTTTGTTTACATTAGCGGCGGAAGTCATAAATCTGTCGGCCATTACGATAAGGAGGCGGGACCGATGGTGTTTTGACGTTTGTTATGTCACAGGGCTTCACGTTACGCTACGTTATAACTAAGAATAGTGTCAATTTGCACTTTTACACAATTACGTAGCACTTTCTTAGGGTCTGATAATTAATAAAAACACTTTTTTTCACGTGTTTTAGGTATAGCACAGCATTGTTACTATTATTCTTTCACTATTTATACACTACACTAACTCAAAAGGTTTAGTTCTCTTTAGTCTACGCACTATGTCCGTGTTGTCTAGCAGCTGAATTGCCTCAACATTCACATGTCGGTGAAGTCTGTGTTCGTGGGCTTCGGAAAATTTTTGGGTGATGGCGGTGACGAGTTCCATTTTAAGGTCTCGGTGGAGGTCGTCATTTCTAATATAGCACCGTGCATTTACAGTATCTCTGAGTACTTTATTTTGTACCCCAAAGTTGGATGTTACACTTTGTTGGATATTGACAACATATTTGTTTACTTCTGAGTCCAGGTGATACTGATTTTGTAGCGGAGTTTTTAGGTAGATAATATTATCTAGATCAAGGGCAAAACTGTCCCAATCTGTAGACTTATTAACCAGCGTTACATGGCTTTCTCTTAGAAGGATTTCTTCACTAAGTCTTAGGATAATCGGGGAATGGTCCGAATTCATGTAAAAACCTTCCTTCAAATGAATGTAACTGCTGGATATATTTTTACTTAGGAAAAATTCTATAAGGTCCGGTATTTTCTGGTGGTCAGTTGGCCAGTATGTTGGTTTTCCTGTGCTCATAACTTGACATTGTGTATCTTTAACTACATTTAAGAGCTGCCTTCCCTTTGTTGTAGTAAGTCTTGATCCCCAGTGCGTATGCTTGGCATTGAAATCACCGCCTAGGATAAATCTCTGGCCTAAAAGTTCAAAGAATTGTAAATATCGCTCTTTTCTTATCATGTGCCTTGGACGTTTCCATAGCATCTGTATACTGCCCATACAGATGCTATGGAAACGTGACTAAATTTAGTGTTAACAGATACTGCGGCTTGAATGTCTGATTCTTCAATTTTACTCTGTTCGTAATGATTGATGTTTTCTTTGATTATAACCGCGCTACCTCCTCTGGCGGAGTTGTCAGGGTTGAGCGAGTTATACACGGTTAAATTTTGATCGTTTTAATACCTTAGATGGGTGGTTTACGTTCTCTGAGGTTGCGACCAGCCCAGCGGTTGAACGCGTCCCAAAGGGTCATGGACATCAGGTTGGTACGGGGTTACCGCACGGTCTCCCGTGAGGCGGCGAGCCTCCTTGCTGGACTACCGCAATGGGATCTGGAGGCAAAAGTCCTCGCGCACATCTGGGAGTTGCGCGAGGAGGCGAAACGCCGGGGTGAAACTCCGCTGCCGCGAGAAATCACGGCTCAGCGGACAGAGCTCCGGCGGGATCTCATGGCGGCATGGAGAGTACGATTGTCGCAACCCAGTACTGGGCACGCTACAATTGTGGCGATAAGTCCCCTCTATGAGGAGTGGCTAGAGAGGCGCCACGGCGTCCTCACCTTCCGCCTGACGTAGGTCCTCACCGGAAACGGTTGTTTCGGGAGGTTCCTGTTCAGGATAAAGCGGGAGGAAACGCACGGGTGTCCCCACGGTGTGGATCGCCCGGAGGACATGGTGGAACATACGGTGGAGGTCTGTCCGGCTTGGGCGGAGCACCGCCGTGTCCTCACGGAGGCGATCGGCGGCGGCAATCTCTCGCGTCCGGCCCTGGTTCAGGCCATGGTTCGGAGCGAGAGTGCATTGGAGGCCATGACCTCCTACTGCGAAGCAGTAATGCTTACGAAGGAGGAGGCGGAACGCGTGACGGAGAGGCAAGGTTCGCGCCCTCGCGCCCCTAGTCGCCGCCGGGGACGTCCCGGGCGTCGGCAATCGCAAGCCGATTTCCGGCCACCGTAGGTGCGGGCCTGCGGATGGTGAACGATGGATAGCTCGCCGTCCGATAAGGACCAGGCCCAATACTTTTACGGGCTTAGGACCGTTATAATTGCTTCGTGTCAAGGTTTCGGGACATAATAACATTTAAAAGATTACGCGCCTGCTAGTTAAGGCGTATTTAAAAATGTGGAATCAAAATTATTTACGATTTGAAAAGAAAAAAGTTCTAGTTACTAATTTAGTACACGATTTTAATAAAAATAGTTCTATTACAAACCTAATGGAGAGTGTGGAAGGGTGTTGTGGCGCAGCCTGGGAGAGGCCTATGTCCAGCAGTGGACTGCTATAGGCTGAGTTGATTGATTGATTGACAAACATAATAACTAATCACCTCTGAACTACACTCACTCACTTAGGGCTACACTTCGCGATCGCATAAAATTGCACCATGGCAAGTTGGCAACGAACTCCAGATTAGAGTACACGTAATTACGATACGTTATTACTTTCGCGAGTCAAGGATCGTAAACAACAATACACCGAAGACGTCTAGAGAAACTGAATTGTGTAGATATGCTGCGAGCCCATTGGAGTTCCACGCCATTATCTTTAGTGTGTTCCTCATTTTTGATTATTAAAAACAGCTTTTTTAGTGCTGGATTCTAGCTTGTCTAATCTTTTGTCAAATGTAGTAATACACTTCAAGATCTGATTTATCTTATCTTCGAGATTCGAAGGTTGCGTTCCTTGTTTTGCAGCTTGCGCATAGGAATTACTTGCTTGTAGGTTTCGCAGTTGTCTGAAAACTTTCTATCCGTGCCTGTTTGTCAGAATTTCCTATGTAAGTAGACTGTTGGGCAGTTGGCACAACAAGTTTCTTTCTAATGTTTTTATTTTTCATAATTTGCTACTTTACACCCTCTGTACCTAGTTCTAGTTAGCTGGGTGAGGTAAGCCGCAGTGGACGCATTTTGGTTTCTCTTGCGGAGATTTAGTACAGTTGGTTGTAAGATGCTTGCCAGTGCCTTTGACACACCTTGGTTCTTTTCTGCAGTATTTATGAGTATGTCCATATGCCTGGCCTCTTTTACATTGAGGAATGAGTTTCGAATTTTTGAGAGGGTGTATTTTAATTTTGCACCCTAAAATGTGTTTTAATTGATCCTATTTCTTTATGAATTAATTATTTAATCAAACAATTTAATTTCATTTATTCATTTATGTCAGCATTGTCAATGTTAATGAGTGTTGTTTTTTTATTTTATTTCACGGCGATCTGAAATATAATTAACTAAACAGAGTAGTGTTCCTTACACACACGTATTAACATCGCATTTTTAGAGATAAAATATATATATATTTTTAAGTTGGATTATTATCTCAGCGTTGGCAAGTGGCAACACAGATATGTCACTTTTCTTTCGCGCGCTGACATGACATCGCAAGAAAAAATTCCCTCTCATCAAATCGTTAATTTCTATTATGTTTACAGTGCTCTTTACTGAAATTATGATCTTTGACAAAGTGTCAATTATGCCAAGTGATAGAAAGTGTAATGAGTGCATTGTTAGTGGAGACCTGAGACGGCCACGAGTCCACGACGTTCATGAACGACATCAACAGAAAGCAGATAAATACATCAGAGGCAGACTCCTAAACCTGACCCAAGATCCGGAGGCATCCCACAACCTTAATGTGCGAGAGTGCCTGGCTTTAACTGACCACCTTGTACGTGATACTGATAGCGCTTTAAATAAGCACTATGGTGGACATTAACACTGCCTATTGCCAGTTGCTGCAAATTTTATAAAGCATTATCTCTCCAGAGACACGAGATGTCACCAGTATTGTTATCTCAACGATACTAGCTGGATGAGGAGCTGCCAGAGAGGCTCGTGAAGCCCTTAGCGATGTAACTGTGCATAGCTAACTGGTATGCGTTTATCAACATTCAGTGCGTGCGAGACACGCCAGTAACGTGTGACCTTCCCGTTACTAGCTGGATGAAAAGTTAACAGTGTGTATAGCTAACTCGGGTATGTACTTGTAATAACAGGTAAGTCTCATTTCTATGATCAAGGTTAAGAAAATTTAAAAAGGTGGTTTGATAGGCTTTTAACTTAAAGCATGAACGCTGCGAGTCCGCCTTACCCAACCCTGCACACTGTCTGGGTGTTATACACGTGCAAAAGCATTATACGCCCTTGTGAGTGCTGGACCCTACCTCCGTACCGGGATTGTGTCATTGAGTATAAAATACTCTTAACAACACTGACTCTTGTCATAAAGGGGGTTTGATATGCTTTTAACTTACGAGCATGAAGGCCGCGAGACAGCTTAGTCAACCCTGCACACTGCCTGTGCGTTTCTACACTCGCAAAGCATTTGTTATTATTGAAAATAAAATACTCTTAATATGCTCATAGCATGTTATCCCACCACTATGTGACCTAGCTCTCGCATCAAGGACAATACTATGGAAGCACACTTCGCCTCAACAGGTTACTTTTTATCAGCCACCTAGGTGGCTTAACTATCCTGAGCTACAAATGATACCTATTTTGTAACACACAAACAGTGTGCAGGGTTGGGCCTGCACACTGTTTGTGTGTTATAAACTCGCAAAAGCATTATACGCCCTTGTGAGTGCTGGACCGTACCTCCGTACCTGGATTGTTATCATTGAGTATAAAATACTCTTAACGACACTGACTTTTGTCATAAAGGGGGTTTGATATGCTTTTAACTTACAGTATGAAAGCTGCGTGACAGCTTAGTCAACCCTGCACACTGCCTGTGCGTTTCTACACTCGCAAAGCATTTGTTATTATTGAATATAAAATACTCTTAATATGCTCATAGCATGTTATCCCACCACTATGTGACCTAGCTCTCGCATCAAGGACAATACTATGGAAGCACACCTCGCCTCAACAGGTTACTTTTTATCAGCCACCTAGGTGGCTTAACTATCCTGAGCTACAAATGATAGCTATTTTGTAAAGTATATAAAGCAAAATTGTGTAACTTTTACACTCATATATTCAAATACTATAAGTACAGGATATGTTAAAATAATTCTGTGATGCAATGGCTGACGGTACAAGATACTTTGCAAAAATGATTATGTGATACAACGGCAGACAACAAATGCTTCAGATATCTATGGAAATTTCCTTAAATGTAACTGAAATGAACCAAAACCATACAAAGTATTATTCAATGCTCCCTTAATTATCTATAAGGTAATAGGTGTACTTTCAGATTCCTCTAAACTGAGGGAACAAGGGATTGACATAAACAGGGGGACTGGTTACCTCTATCATAGGGACAGCAATGACTGACCTTATGCTCATGAAGAACATAATACAAACACAAACTGCGGATAGACTCGGCTGATGGAACAAAAAACACCTGCCAACATAAAAAATTATTAAAATATAAATAAATAATAATATAATACTACCAAATTAAAACCAGAATAAAACTAATATTGCTTCAAAAATTGACATGATTGCTAACATACTCTATTTGAAAAACAAACAGATACAATAACAAACTTGGGTATATAATTTTATAGCCACAAACAATAATAATTAATTAATACATATTAAACCCACAAGACATTCACTCTTGCTATCTAACGCTATCAATCTGGTTTTTTTTATATTATCTATTTAGAATGATTTCTTTGTTATTATTATTATGATAATAGAGAAACTTAACAGTCCTTTTGAAAAAATGTACCTAAATAGCACAACAGGAGTTGACTTGTTATAGTAAATAAGAAATAAATAAATCCTACAACTGGGTACAGAAATCAATCAATATGGAAAACAAAGATGAATGTTGTTGGTGGACCTTAATAACAATCCGGCTTATGAATGACCATTTATCAAGATTGATACTGGAATGCAACAACCATATGCTATGCCGAAAAAACAGCTGCAGACCACTGACCCTGTTATCGGCTGTGGGTACAAAGATACAATAAACTATTTGATACCTATCAAAATTCAATACCTCAACTTCTGAATACCATTTCAGCTAGTAAAAACCGAGATGAATTAAAAATGCATTAAGTACAGATTTACAATGAATTTGTACATTTTAGACCCAAACAAAATAGAAAATTCAGCTTCATTCTGAACCTAAAACTGGTACTTAACCCCTCCTAGGGCAGTGAGAATTCCATTATTGGTACTTAATTGACAGAAAATTACAAAGCTCCCAGATATAGCCCTATTACTTTATACTGCTAACTTGTACACTATTCAATTATTTTTCAACCTATCAAAATAGATAGGTATCTACTTATATGATTTTATTCTATAGGTACCCGCAGCATTCTTCCTATGACCAGATAGGTTAAAAATAAGGGTTCATTATAAATACATTGTCTAATAACTTCTTTAATAGAATTCTCATACTTCAACTGTATCTTATAGCTCTGCTGTATTGACCTATAATAAATGTAATCAGTGGTCTTGACTAAATTACCAGTAGTGAGTGACACTTAGGTACCGAAACAAGATTTCCTAACAACCCACCCTGATTATTTATTCGTCAAAATATCAAGACCGACATAATAAGCACCTTTAGACAGACACCAATTTACGTGTACAAATCGAAAATCGCCCGAAAATTAACCATGGAGATCTAACACCTTGAAACCAGTGCCTTGAAATAACTATATTAAAACAAAAGTAAGAGTTTATTTACATAACATTACGCCCGCATTCCCAGAAGGTCCGGACAGAGATGGGTGATCTTATTCAAAGGCTATAAAATCAAAATGTCTAATTAAACATTTAATCATTCCAACCAAGCAATTTTACAATTAAATGTGTACTAGACTACACATTTAATTGTAAAATTGTCAAGGAAACAAAGGGGGGGGGCAGCGCATTGTGAGGATAAAGTATTGACGGATTGTGATTAGAACATGAACAAGGCCAGGCATACCATACAATCAATGCAGGCACCATGAACAAAAGTACCCAAAAATTTCTTCGTTCTTAAGCACATTGTACAGTGAACATAACTAATTATACAACTTCCTCACCTAAGGCATATAACTCAATTTAATGCCCCATAGATGAAACTAATCTTTTCGATTAGCTCTCAACTTGTCAAGTAATAATTATTTTGACTATTTGCTAGCAGAACGTATGAAAATCATGTGGAAGTCTTCAAGTACTTATGATCAAAGGGATCCTCCCTTTAAGTAAACGGTTTCACTATAAATTAAGAAATATATTTTCTTCTTTTTTAAATTCTATTAAGTAAATGGTGCTTACAAAACTTAAAAGTGATCAAGTCAAAAGCTTCATCTATTCAGCCGAAAAACATCCACTGTTGGACATGGGCCTCCTCCAGGGGGTGTGGTGAGTGGGGTGAGTGGTTTCCCATAATTGCCACGCTTGGCAGGCGGGTTGGCGAAAGTGTCAAAAGCTTATCCAGCGCCAACACAACGCAAAAAAAAAAAAAAAAAAAACATTATAATACGCAATTAAACGTAATAATAGAGTACATGAGCTTAGTGCAATCTCACGCAGTAAGTTCCACACTGAATCTCAAATAAGTGAACGTTAAAGCTTATGGAGACATATAAGGCTGCTATTCCCAGTCACGAAAATATTCAAAAGTATTCAATCTCACATACAGAACAAACTTTACTAAACAAGTTGGCTGCCGTTTTGGCTCTAATGTTGACTCTGTGGACTAATAAAACAAATACTTCATTATAACCGTAAGTTACGATAAGCGAAATAGTAAGCTAAAGTAATATTAATCCTTTACCTCTCACAGTACAACAAATACAACAGCTCAACTTAAAGTTGACATCAATTGAGACAAACACAATGTGGGTTTTCTCGATGTTGATTATGCCTCATTGCTGACTTACAATAGCCAGGAATAGGAATAATAATTATATATAATAGGAATTCTAATTCCTAACAAAGTAACGGTAATGAACAAAAATGAAAAGTACCTACTTAACAAACCAGAATATTTATAACCAGATATTGCAGACAACTCTAAACATCTACTCTGCTTAATTAATTATATTTCAGATCGCCGTGAAATAAAATTGGGAATCAAACGAGCTTACCTCTTAAGCGAAGTCTTGATTCTAATTTTATGAACGGCGATCTGAAATATAATCACCCACCCGCCACTAGCTAACAACCCCAACGCTGCAATAATCAGTCTACCTAATTCACTTATCCTTTCAGGAAACCCTAGTGAATGTAAGTATGCGGAACTACTCTGTACAAAAAACAGAGCTTGTTCCTTAATTAAGGATCTCTAAAATAAGTGACATATCTGTGTTGCCACTTGCCAACGCTGAGATAATAATCCAACTTAAAAAAAAAAAAAAAAATTATCTCTAAAAACGCGATGTTAATACGTGTGTGTAAGGAACACTACTCTGTTTAATTAATTATATTTCAGATCGCCGTTCATAAAATTAGAATCAAGACTTCGCTTAAGAGGTAAGCTCGTTTGATTCCCAATTTTATTTTATTGTAAACTTATATTAATGTTTGCACACTATGACAATATGGTAAACATGTTAGCACAGCTCCATGTACTTATAAAGTAATAACACCTTGCCTGCATTTTGTTATAATTGTATGTACACAGCACACATGTTTGAGCAAGTAAAGTTATCTGAATCTGATACTTCATCGCACTTTTTTTTTTTTGGTTGGGAAATTATCAAATAAATTCTCCCGATCTGGGCGGAGCGGGAGCGCGTGTCAGACTTTTACTGACTAAAACCCACCCGTGTTCATTCAGATGCCTGTGTGCCAACTGCCAGGGCCACGATCTCCCTTTCGGACAAAATCGGAAGTTCGCAACCCTGGCAGGCATGGGCCCTATCGGACCCCGTCAGTTGGTGCTGACATCTCTATGAGGCGCGTGTGGAACACAACGCGCCGTCGACCCGGGCCTGGGGGCCGATCGCGCAAATTTTTAACGTTAATACCAAAACTAAACCACAACTAAAAACGTTAGGTACGTTAGACACATTTCGTATCGCGCTAATCATTTCAACGGAAACGATTAGGACTTTGGAAGTTACGTTGGAGGACCGATTGATCAAACTTTCAGTATAGCGCAATTTTTTGACAGCGTTTAAAACCAAAAGCGTTTCGTTGGGAACGTATTTTCCGCTATCGAACGAACGTTAGGTGCCGAGCAACTTTCGCAGCGTTTTGTAACATACTTTGGAATTAAAAAACATTAAAATGCTTGGGATTTATCTCGCTCATGAGGTGGATGCGTCACATTCACGCAAAACGGCCATTGCTCAGCATATTAGTCAAAACTGCAATAAGAAGGAACTCATTCTTAGGGTAAAAAATAAAGACTACCTCCAATCCAAAGTTCATCAACATTGACGAAACTTTTGACGTATGATTCTTTGGAACATTTCGTAAGTAGGATTTATGATATAATTAGTGCGAATATTATCTACAACGATGTAATAAGTACTTATTTATGATTATTCATCTATTTGCAGTCGATATAACACAAAATTAGTCCTAATTCATCATAAAATGTACGCGTCAGAACGGATTTTTCTCGTAATAATGCAATTTCGTGCAATTATTATCTAAAACGATGTAATAACATACAAATGAAAACGTATTCACTTACCGTTAATTACACTAAAAACTGAAAAAAACTCGCAAAATAAACAGTTATTGCTTTTTTTTAATATAATATTTTAATGGCCTGGTTACTGGGACCTTTTAGCCAAGTCTTTATTTAGTCACAAAACTTGTTCAAATATTGATGAAATAAATTATATTCAATGCATGATGATGATACCCTCGGCCGCTCCGCGGTTTCAGTAAAGATGGTACTTTACTGAGACCTCCCGCGGACTTCTTGAGAGAACTTCAAGCGATGTTGCACTGTTTTGTTTCATTTGCCTACACTACTGCACGTTCACAAACACTTAATGGTTAATAATCCACCATTATTACACATTAATATTCAGCAAAACACAAATTTTAGAAAATGAAACAAAACTGCTGAACATTACGCTTCTCTTTCCCGCCAAGAAGTCCCCAAACTTATTGCACAATCACAAACACGACCACAAAAAAACTAAACTGACTTTCAACTTTTTTTTTTAATGTTGCCAAGCCATATTTAACGTTCGGAAATGTTTAGTTTACGAGAATATTTACCAGACCATCGACTAAAACCGCCACAAACAATACTAAACCTTATTTAAAGTGGAAATTGAGCTTTTAATAGCGTTAGTCGTCAGAGTCAGAGAGTTGAGAGTCGTCAGGGCCTGTCAGGTATTAGGCACACATCCATAAACACTCGAAGAAATACTAGTTTGGGTAAATAATAGGTACAAAATAACAACATCACATTTTCAATCTCCCGCCAAAACACGACTTGAACAAAAGTATCACCTAGTATTTTTTAATACTCGTGGCAAGCCCTAAACGTTTGAGTTTGGTTTTACTTTGGTAACGTTTGGGTACCGTCAACGATTTTGTCGCTCAGAAAAAATAGCGCGATACCGTTTCTTACATCAGCTTTAAACCAAAACTAAACCAAAACCAAAAACGTTCCGTTCGAACGGTAATTACGTTGAAAAATAGCGCGATCGGCCCCCTGGTCCTTATCGGACGGCGAGGTGCCATTATGGACCCTGAAGACGCAGTGATTGCATTCGAAAGGGCTGCAGTAGAGAAAGAATCCCAGGTAGCGCTTCACACCAGGCAAGATCGGAAGATTCTTCCTTTTTAGTAGAGGAGTGGTACCTACACCTTTAAGCGACACATTATTGTTTTCCGACTTGCAAACGAAGTCGCGGGCACAGCTAGTTATGAATAAGAAAATATGTTTTGATTATAATATTGCAATACATTTATACCTACACTTAAGTGCAGTGACGCCAGTGACGCTGGCAACAATTATTTACAATTGTAAGGATTTCGAAGATGTAGGTCAGCGGCATTTGGAGGCAGTGTGGTCGGACTGACCAGTCAGCAGAAGGTCTATATTCTATAGATCAAGCCTGTCAGATGGTGTGCAACTTCTTAAATGATCCTAAAGGACATGCCACTTAAGTCCAAGTAGTACATAAATATTATGATCCTACTCAAATCATTAAGTATTCAATTTACTACATTAAATAATACTATTTAGGTACCACATAAAATAAAAACAGGCAGTCATGGGACTGCCGACAACTGAAAACTTATCGCTCAGCGCCCCTAAGGAAGTTTTCACTTAGGTAAAATAATGATTATCCAAAACGCAATTTAATCAATGCACAGTATAGGTACACAAATTAAACTGTTCACGTGGCCAACTCAACTCCACTTACTGCTACTTCAGCATGTAGGCGCGGGCATGTCGGGGACGCGAACACCTAAGTTTGTCCGCTACCAAATATCGCTCAACGTGCCGAAAGAAGTTTTCACTTCCATAAAATAAAATAATAATAAATGTAAATACAGCTCAGTTCACCCATGTTTTCACGGTGAGATCTTTACATAATAGAACGGCTGAAGTATTACCTAGGTGTTCATCTCACCGCTGCACGCGCTGGGGGAGGACGTTTGATTAAGTACCATGATTGTGTCCATGTTACCATATGTTAACATACTGCTGGAGCGCTCGCGACTGTGTGAGTAGCCAGTAGTGCTAGTGAGTGGCAATGAGCCTTCTGCGTTGTGCTGCAGCGTGCGGCACTAGCGCATGGCGCGGCCTTGGCCGCTTTGGTGCGAGTTGCGCGATAAGGACGAGTGCAGTTCACCCCCGCGAGTGCGACTCGTTCCGGTCACATGACAAGCGGCACGTCGCGTGCGCCTGCTGCCGTACCACACCCAACACAACGCCCTTTATTAGCAAATAATAAGCTAAGCCATCTGAAAAGGTCCAACACATAACGTACCAATGACGTCAACGTTATAATTATACATTTAAAGTTTTATTCCCTCCTCAAGTCCAAAGTAAACATTCCTCCAAAACGCAAAGCAATAGTAGGTATCTATCATGCCATGAGTCGGTAGGCGGGTGGGCCCGCTTCTTGTGGCAACTATCATTTAACGGTGGGCCCGCTTCTTATGTCAACGAGATTATATTAATTACTGCATCCACTTTATTTTACCATATTAGTGTAAAGGAAAACGTAGAGCGCGCAAGGTGGACCACACTCCTAAAACAAGAATAAGAACGCATAGAAGGAGTTTGTTTATTAAATTCGTCGGTCAACCTCGACGCGGACGGAACCAATGGCACGGTGTGGCTCTGTGTGGCGCTGTGTTACGGTGTGACGTGGTTTAGAGCGGTGTCACCGTACGTACACTCAGAATCAATTCGCTTCTGTGTGAAGTTGTGTAATTTTTTACATTACTTAAATGTTTTAAATATTGGAGGAATGTGATTGATATATCGTTGACTTGGAAGCGAGAAACCTTTTTTCATAGTATTCGAAAGACAATATTTTAGTATATTGTGATGTGACCAGTTCCTGCCAATGTAAAACATGATTTCAATGACACGCAACCATATACATACATTTTTATATCTTTGCAAGGAACTGCTTCCCACTCATACAGTATCATTTAAGTATATCCGGTTTCGTTTAGGTTCAAAGTGTTTTTAGGGTTCCGTACCCAAAGGGTAAAACGGGTACCCTATTACTAAGGCTCCGCCGCCGCCGTCTGTCTGTCCGTATGTCTGTCCGTCTGTCACCAGGCTGTATCTCATGAACCGTGATAGCTAGACAGTTTAAATTTTCGGGTGCGTCTCATAACGTATAAATAAACTCTGTCACCCTTATTCCAAAACAAGGTTTATATTCAGACCCAGGTTTAAAACATGGAGCCATTATTGAATTTCGACTATGGTAAAGTTCCTAAACACAAAACTGTCAACTTAGTACCAAACCAAGTTTTTAGTTTTGTATAAGAACGGTATTTCAATCACTGTTACGTTCTTATTACAAAAACTGGCTCCATGGTTTAAGCCATGTCAAAATATAAACCTTGTTTTGTAATAAGGCCGATTTGGTCTAATTTCATTTTATTATCAGATATACCAACTGTTGATATAATTTCTTTGGATATAACATTTATTTATTCTAAAACTTATTTCGTATAACGTTATTGGATATAACGTTTATTTAATAGAAAATAATTAGGCCTATCGTTTAAAATATATAATATTGCAATTAATTCGATTGAGCGTGCTGCGGGAGCGGCGTGACAGATACGAATCGCAGCAAAACCGACTCCACGTAGTCTTGTCTGCCCTACCCCTAGAGTGTTATTTAAAATCGCGTAGGCGCGTAGGGGCACGCTTGTTCCCATACAACAAACGTGATTTTTTGCTCGTTTTTGCTCTATATTGATAACGGCATCAGGTAGACGCTTGAAATATTCACAGAATATGTAGATATATATTGACTTTAAAAATAAATAATTAAATTAAAATGAATCAAATATTTAAGAGGGCTCCCATGCAACAAACGTGTTTTTTTGCCATTTTTATAGATAATGGTACGGAAACCTTCGTGCGCGAGTCCGACTCGCACTTGGCCGGTTTTTTATAATACAGAAGATGCCTTTAGTATAATATGATCTATCTATATTTTCTATAATAATATTATAGGAGGTGAAACTGTTGAATGAATGAATTTTGAGTTGAGTGTTGAGGTAATGTCTGAAAAAAAATATTGATTCATTCTTTCACTCTGAGAACGCTATATTACTCGTATTTCCGAGTAACAAAGGATACATTTTATGCCTAAAATGCACGGTTCCAGTAGCAATGTTCATGCGATTGACTGCTAGAGAATGCTAAAGAAATGAGGCTTTGTTCAGTTTTGGATGCACAATTTATGATTAATGAACAAATAACTGCTGGATTGAATAATGTTACTAGAGTTGTTGGCTGCGTCGAGCTAAGCTGTTCTTTTTACTCTAGACGGACCCGTGTCGCCGGCTGAGCAGCTGCTCCTGGCCGCTGTGGCCAGCGCAGCAGCGTGGCGTGACTCTCCTGAAGCCACGCCGGGACCGCGCGGTGTTTGGGAGCGACGCGCGACGGCCGCGCGTCGCCGCGGCTGGGCTGAGCTTCTCTGCAGCGGCGGCGGTGGCGTGGTCACGCGACGTCAAGGTCGGCGCGCCGGTTGTCAGAAACAATGCGCATATTAAATAATTATGTATATCTATTCTCACTTACATTTGAAATAAGATAAAGACATTATAAACCTTTTTTACAGTCCGTTTAACCGATTTTGACTTCTATTACGTTGGTGGCATGACAAATGGCACCTGTAATAAACAGTTGGTATTGTAACCACGTTTATGCTTTTAATGCCAACCTTATGCGTATGGAATAGAAGTCAGAATCGGTTGAACGGACTGTACAAAAGTTTATTTAAATGTCTAATCTTATTTCAAATGGAATAGCACTGACAGCGCCGCATGCTGCATGCCACGCTCACACTGACAGCGCCGCATGCTGCATGCCACACTCACACTGACAGCACCGCATGCTGCATGCCACACTCACACTGACAGCACCGCATGCTGCATGCCACACACACTGACAGCGCTGCAAGCTGCATGCCACGCTCACACTGACAGCACCGCATGCTGCATGCCACACACACTGACAGCACCGCATGCTGCATGCCACACACACTGACATCGCTGCATGCTGCATGCCACGCTCACACTGACAGCGCCGCATGCTGCATGCCACACACACTGACAGCGCTGCATGCTGCATGCCACGCTCACACTGACAGCGCCGCATGCTGCATGCCACACTCACACTCAACGCGCGCTTCACGTTAACCAGTATTGTTATGTTCCAGTTAGAAAATAGGAAAATATTGAAGTACTTACCTCTTCTTTTGTTTTCCTCCATCAGACCTTCGACCTTGGCCAGCAGCCTCTCAGAATCGTAAAGTTTTTCTTGAGCCTAATCACGAAGGGGCTACAAGGATGTGCCGACGAATTGTCTAGAACACTACAAGTTTGCATCATCAGATTTCAGTCACCATAGAATCAGTAGGTACTATAAAGCCCTCTGCATCGTAAGAAATCAACCTTGAATAAGTAGTCCGTTATAATTACCCACCAGCAACGTTATCAAAATTTCCGCCGCAAATATCATTGAGACACTATTTTCGTACCCCGAGAGTCCGCAGAAGCCCGCACTAGTTGTGTGCGGGGTCTGCGGGCGCTCACCCGTCGGCCGCTATCGCGGACAGCAACACTTAGTCTAACATAATATTACGCCTGTAATCCCCTAAGGGTTAGGCAGAGGTGCCCCTCTAGTACTCCCACATTACGCCAGTTATGCAGAGGTGCCCCTCTAGTACTCCTACATTACGCCAGTTATGTATGAGTCCCGTGTAATAGGGGGTGAGCCTATTGCCATCAACCGGGCTCAAGTCCAGGCTCTGTCCTGCCGTTATTATTGTCATAACAAAGTATGCAGCAAAAAAATATAAGTAAAGAAAAGCAATTCAAATAAGCTATCATCATCAGTGGCCATGCCATGTTCAAAAGTGGAAGTTTACGAAGAACTATTCATACCGGAAAACTAAAGCGGAGTTCAGTGGTCCATCACAAAGTGAGTGCAGCCCTGTGCAGCGAGCGGCCTGTACAAGTGTAGTACGTGCCGCGCGCCAGAGGCAGGCGGGGGCCGAAGGGGAGGGCGCTCCGTAAATTGAGATTCATTGAACTAAATCAAGCGTCCATCGCTTCACTATTGACGAGTATCGATCGATTGTTTCACAATAGCTACTGCGTCGACAACAAGGCACGATTGGTGCGCGTCGCCGGACTGCGGAGCGAGCTTCAAATACTTCTGCGGAAACTTATGAACTCAGTGAACACTTGAACAGGCCCATCTCTATTCTATTCAAGAATTTCTCAGAAGCGCTGCCGCGTTCAGGGGCAAAATATCCAATTCTCAAAATGTCCAAAGTTTATTATCTATGATGTCCAATTCCCAAAATATCCAACTCCCAAAAGAACATGGGCGAGGAAATTGTGGGTGGAAATATTAAGCGTCTACTTATACGTCCATGGCGTCTACATAGTTATGTCACCATGATAGATACCGACGAAATATTCTACTAAGTTTTATCAAATCCCTATCGAAGTCTGGGAAAAAAGTGAAAACTTAATTGACTAGTAAAATAATCATGGCGTAGTCGGCGTAGTTTTCTTTTTCTGGCTTGACTTCATGACTTGTTGGTGCCATGTAATAAAAATCTTGGTCAAGTTACATATAATGATTTGCTTTACGTATTGCATTAATATACTTAGGAAATACATATCTACATTAGAATATAAATATGAAAATAAAAAAAACGTTTTACAAAAAAAAAATAACCGACTTCCAAAAAACACTACAAAGTGAAAAATAACTTTAATTTCGGAAGTCGGTGTCTTTGGATCTGTATTTTAGTTTTTTGCCACCGACTTCCGAAATTAAAGTTATTTTTCACTTTGTAGTGTTTTTTTGGAAGCCGGTTATTTTTTTTTGTAAAAAGTTTTTTATTTTTCACTTTTTAGTGGGTCAGTTTTTAATTTATTTATTTATATTTATTTATTTATTTAAACTTCTCGCACACAATAAGGTTCAAAGGCGGACTTAATGCCTTAGGCATTCTCTACCAGTCAACCAAGGGTGGTATCTAAGTTACAATAGCCTTATGTCAACTGCACATCACCTTTTACAAAATATTGCTTTTCCCGATGCTGGGACGTTAATTGTTGAAGAGTTTTCCTGGAGAACTGTCACTCACCATATGCATTGTGATGAGCATAAATTGCTTAGCAACCATATTAAAGTACCTAATCGAATCGCAACCCGTTAAATACTTATTATTATATTGTTCCGGTGGCCATCTGTGGTCTCCATCATCAGTTCCACTTCACCAAATGGTGATTTCCAAGAGCAAATGCACGAGTTACTATAAAAAATACCCAAATAGCTGTAGGTTTGCCTATAAAAATTGAGGGTTTTCCTCGATTTCCCTCATCAGATCCTGATTTGGTGGCAATGGGACCACCTCGGGAGCATACCCTTACAAACAAAAAATATTTTCAAAATCGGTCCATCATTGACGGACATATCGGTGAACAAACATAAAAAAAAAAAAACATGCAGCCGAAGATATAACCTCGTCTTTTTGGAAGTCACCCACACTTGCACCGGGGATCTTGGGATATGTTATGGCTTCCGCAATCCCCAAATCCTGGGGGGGGTGAGGTGTCTGACCCTCCCCCCCGCGACGTCTGATAGGGGCGCGCGTGGAACACTACGCGCCGCCACCTCGGGTCCAATGTGATAGGGGGCGGCGGACGTCCCCAAGTCCGCCGTCTCTGGGCCCATTTAGGGGGGCTGGAAGAGGCCGTTACGGCCCTCCGCCGACGCCCAGTGCGTCTGCTGCGGGCCGGGTGAGCGGACGAGATCTCCCGCTCCCTTTCCGCAGCCTCCTGCGACACGACTGTTTCACAGAAGGACACCACCGCGTCCCAGGATTCCTCACTGCTGACCATCGACTCGACCACGGCCGGCAGCGATAGGTCACTGCCTACTCCTGAGATGAGGGCACGGCGTGGCTCCTCCCAAGCGGCACACTCTGCCAGTGTATGCCGCGCCGTGTCCTTCCGGCAGTCGACGCAGTGGTGACACCGGACGTCCGGCTCCCTGTTAATGCGACACAGGTACTTCCCGAAGCAACCATGCCCCGAGAGCACCTGCGTCACCCGAAACGACAGGGAGCCGTGCCTCCTCCCGAGCCAGGGTTCGAGTACTGGCCGGACCGCCTCGATGGTGGCGAGGCCGGCGGTAGGGCGTGAAAGCCTGTCCCGCCATTCCACCACCATGGCTGCGCGAAGCTGTGACCGACGCAACTCCACATATCGCTGCATCGCAGCGCTTCCTCGCGCCACCGATACAGTGACGCGAGTACTTTCTTCTCGAGGTCCCATGGCGGGGATCCGGCCAGTACACAAGCCGCCTCGTAGGAGATCGTGCGATAACCCATGATAACTCTGACGGCCATCGCTCTCTGCGGCTTGCGCAGGACTGCGATGCTCCCGGCCGTCAGGTCAGCCGCCCAGACATACCTATGACCTACCCCTACTATATATAGGCAGCCTATAATGTTCCCACTGCTGGGACACAAGCCTCTTCTCGGTGAGAGGGAGTGGGCCGTAAACCACCACGCACCCCACGCCAGGCGAGTGCGGGTTGCTAGATGTTACATGACTTTGAATTTTCGGTTCTAGGACATGCCGGTTTCCTCACGATGTTTTCCTTCACCGTTTTGAGAGCAATGGTGATGAAATAATTGACACAAAGTGAAGCGCGCCTGTCTGGGTTCGAACCTACGACGTACAACTCGTAAGCCGCGGCCGTTACCAGTGGGCCACCACTGCTTCTCGGCCACCACTGCTTCTCGGCCACCACTGCTTCTCGGCCACCACTGCTTCTCGGCCACCACTGCTTCTCGGTCACCACTGCTTCTCGGCCACCACTGCTTCTCGGCCACCACTGTTTCTCCTACCATTATAATAAAAAAAACTCACATTTAATTTGCTGTAAAAATGCAATTCTATCAATGATATTTTAAGTCTAATCTATATTTATTTTTCGTTTAGGGTCAGTACGAGTATATCTTTAATTCCTGACGTCCCATAAAAGTATAACTAAAGACAAAACTGTTCAGGAATTCAAACTCTGTACTTTTACATATTTTTCATCGGCAGACGCAAAAAAAATTTTCAACAAAAATTTGTTCGGATAGTTGCCATTATTCTTTCCAAATCTTTGAGAATGTTCAATAACTCATCAAAGCACTTTTATAACCGACTTCCAAAAAGGAGGAGGTTATGTTCGCTTCGGCTGTATGTTTTTTTTAAATGTTTATTCACCGATTACTCCGTCAATTGTGGACCGATTTTGAATTTATTTTTTCTGTTTGAAAGGGTATGCTCCCCAGGTGGTCCCATTGTCACCAAGTTAGAATCTGATGAGGGGATCCCATGGAAATCGAGGGAAATCCTCAAACTTTATAGGCACACTTATAGCGATTTCGGTATTTTTTTTATAGTAACTCATGCATTTGTACTCGGAAAGCACCATTTGGTGAAGTGGAACTGATGATGAAGACCACAAATGGCCACTGGAACTACTTAATAATACACCCTTTTTTTTTTTTGGGTGGGAAATCATCAAATAACTTCTCCCGCTCTACCTAGAGCGCGCTGCCCAAACAGGGCAGACCTCCACCGTATGCTCCACCGTGTCCTCCGGGCGATCCACACAGTGGTGACACCCAGGCGTTTCCTCCCGCTTTATCCTGAACAGGAACCTCCCGAAACAACTATGTCCGGTGAGGACCTGCGTCAGGCGGAAGGTGAGGACGCCGTGGCGCCTCTCTAGCCACTCCTCAAAGATAATAATAATAATAATAAATAAATTGACATAACGGTCCCTCATGACGGGAACCTCGTGAAAGCCGAGAAAGATAAACAAATCAAGTATCTTGACTTGGCTCGCGAGGTTGTCGACATGTGGGATGTGGACTCAGCAATCATTGTGCCGATAGTTGTATCAGCCAATGGCTTAATTGCCAAGAGCCTCGACCAACACCTAAGGAGGCTCGCGTTGGGCGGCTGGATTAAGGGCCTGATTCAGAGAGCGGTACTTCTGGACACGGCTCGCATTGTCAGGAGGTTCCTCTCTCTGGAGCCCTGACCGCCGGTAGCTTGGACCCTGTTCCCGATACCGGTGGGCTACTATTTTTTATATTTTTAAATGTTTTTATATTCTTTTTCTATATTCTAATATTTAAAAATATAATTTATATGTATATATAGTGAAATAAAGGAAATAATAATAATAATTTTATTTAGTAAAAACGTTTACAAAAGGCTTTAAGTACAAGCCAATAGTAGTATAAATATTCTATGCAATAATAGTGCCTAATAACAAACTAAAGCTAATATATTTTTAAATACAGGTGCAAGTAATGATCGTTTGGAATTAGAATGTTAGCTAGCGACCCGCCCGATCTAGGTTTATTCAAACCTGTGTTTCAGGCCATCACTTTACGTTTCAATTACATTGGACATTTTTTTTTTTTTGTAAAAGTGATTTATAAATAATCTAATAACAACTATGAGAAAAAGCATATTGATACATTAATACCTAAATCTAGCCTATTTAAAATATAATTATAATATACATAATTACTACTAGTAGATACTTACGAGGGAATAAATTATCATTATGACAACTAGAAGATTTTCCTGTGTCTGTGTAATTGAGTAACGCTAAATATTCTGATAACATTGTACTATAGAGGTTTAGTACCTTGTTAAGCCTATTATACAGAAAAGGTCCTAAAAATACATAAAATCGATTAGCAAACGCATGTTTAATTTGAGGCTTTATGCAAACCAAGTCCTTCCTTCTCTTGTCGGAAGGTACTGGGTCAAACGGAAGCGCAGTGTGCTGGTGTAGTACTATGCTTAGAATGAATAATTGCCGTACTATTAGCACATTACATGCTATGTGAAGCTGGTGCGTAGGAAATCTAAAAGGGCGAAAGGTAGCAACCTTTAGAGCTGCTCTTTGAGCGCGCTCTAGGGGTAGTAAAATTGTTTTGCAGCACCACCCCAAGAAGTTATGCAATAGGTAAGAATTGATTGACACAAAGCTAAATAAACCTCTTTAATTAATTTATAGTCGGCTATGTTCCGTAAATTCTTAAAAACATATATTAATTTGCGCACTCTAGTACACAGTAAATCGATATGTTTGCGGAAACTTAGGTTGGCGTCAATAGTGACACCTAGATATTTCAGATGGTCAGCGTTAGCTAAACTGGGGCAAAAACAAGCACACCCAAGCATAAGCAAAGCGAGATGTACTATTGTGCTAATGAAGGTGGTGTGTGGATGACGCAATCAATACGGAGTTAACAAAATGGTAGTGAGAAGCACGACATGACTTGTACATTTTGAGCGAGATAAAATATACAATACAAGATATCAAAATGCACAGAGCAGTAGGCAAATAGGTTGCATGGTAAATATGAAATGCGGAAGGCGTAATGAGCTAGACAAAGGTAGCAAATAGGTACATGCCCTAAGTTAACCTAAATAGGTAGGTACACACAATTATAAAAGCGACATTGTTCAACACTTACCCAATATGGGGATTACACAGAGTTTAACGACTCATGACTATAACTATGTATAGTCCGGACAAAACGAGAGCCGTTGCTGAGGAACGGGCGCACACATATGAATGTCGCCGCGCGAATGCGTGCGCCGTTTAAGTCAGCGAAGGACGGTCTGATTGTCACCGGCGGCGTATGCGCACCAGGGCTCCACTACAGCCTGGCGGGGATCCGCGAGGAGAGAGGGGAGAGGGGGTCGCTTACCGGGCGAGTTGTCATGTGTAAATCAAGGTCACGCGCATTGCGTTGAATATTCGCGTTGGCAATTTGGTTTTTATACTAGTAAACAGATAAAATGCTTAAAAGAAGCTTACTGCTATGTTAAAATCGTTATTTTCTGTATTTATAATTAAATTAAAAGAAACGGGAACGTTACAACGTTACAACCTTTTATATGAAACAGAAAGTATTTCGTTATCAGGTGCCAGTTTCAATTTTAGGTGAAGTTTGTCTCTATGTCTTATACAACGAACGAGCCCAGGTGTGATCCAGGGTTTAATACAACTATACTTTCTAGGCGTTGTCCTAGTGAATGAGTTTTTCCTTATTGCAAATTGTAACGAATTTATGAAATACTGTAATTAAATATTTGCATCGTTTGAATTATAAACAGGGTCAAAATTAATACCGCTTATGTCATTTTCAAGATTTGTCATATTGACTTTAGTGTAGCTACGCATGCAATTTTTTCTAGGTGAACTTATTTGTAATGTTAGTAAAACAGCTTGATGATCGGTAAGCGAGAAATTAGTAACCAATGTTTTGGATGGATTTTTTGATTTTAGAATGATATGGTCTAAGCATGAGCCGCTCTGATGCGTGGGGTTGAGCCATAGCCAAACGCATCAAGAATCACAGGATGTGCTATCGTGCACACGTTCACAGGCGCCGCGAACCACACCTATATTACACTACCTACGGTACATGCACATGTGCACATGGAATGACAACTTAAAACAGCACAAGACATATCTCAACAAGGAAACACAACTTTTGGATGGACACGGCTGAAGACCGAGATAAGATCAACAACGCTGCTAGCGAGACTTACAAGAAATCTGAAACGGATAGTGAGATCTCAGACAAAGACATTGGAATCAGCAACGTGTAATACAGCATAGCAAGTGCCACAGACAAGAGTCGAGAGGACCGGAGCCAGCCCGGCGGCGACGCTATTAAAAGATGCCCCTCCAATAGATAAATATCACCCGTCTCTCCACTATTCCAATGCTTGCTCAGGGCTGTACAGTCGGTAGGCTCTAATAATCCATCCTATCCCAAGGGCACGTCTTCCCTACCATTATCGTGCCCCCCGGTCTACTCTCTGATATACAATGGTCTCTGTAGTCCCATGAAACATGAGGCTCCAGGGGCTAGTGTGAATCTTTGGGTTCATTCGAGCAATCGAGTCTGGTCAAACCACGCTGGGGTCGGTGCATTTCATTCATTCATTTAGAATGATATGGTCTAAGCATGAGCCGCTCTGATGCGTGGGGTGATAGTGAGCTGGTAAAAGTCCATGAAATTAGCAAATATTCAGATAATTATGTACATGGGTATCCGCGGTTTTTCCGGAAGCAATGTTAATGTTAATATCGCCCAAAAGTACTACGTTTTTAAAAGATGTTATGTTTTTTAAGTTTGTGTCAAGCGAGTCTAAAAATCTGTCCATATTTTGCGAAGGAGGCCTATAAATAGCCGTGACTACTGTATCGGGAATAATTTTAATTATCAAGCAATTACTATCTAGGGATACCGGTTCTTCTTTGATTGTTCGTAAATTATTTTTGATATAAACTACTAATCCATCGTTTTAGTTTATGTTTCTATCCGTTTTGTATGAGTAATAACCGTCAAGAGATGGTAAGTTTACTGTCAGTTTTGACAGCCAACATTCAGTTAGGACGATAATATCACAGCTTATGTCAAGATTCTGTAAAAACACTTCAAAACCGTTCATGTTTCGATTTATGCTGCGAATATTCTGTGTGAGTAAGGTTAACGTTTTCTCACCAGAAGGAAGAAGGTGTCAACATTACAGATTTTAGATTCAGACACAGAAAAACTATCTAGATCACAATTTAGTTGATTTGCCATTATTTTTACAAACTAAGTGGATATATAAATATCCACTTAGTTTGTAGCTACCTGTTTATGTGCTTATTAATAAAAATATTCTGTGGCGCTCTTAGGCGCCTTCATAATCTATTGAGTTAATGTAGTTGATCTCTGCGTATTTGCGGGCCGGGCAACTTACATCGCCAGTTGGATGGTCACATTTCCTCTTAAAGCGTTTGCACGTCGCACATTGAGCGGGAGAAGATTTGCTGCCGCATTCCTTGAAAGAGTGTCCATTCTCTCCACAGTGGTTGCAAGTAGCACTAGTTTCTCGGCAAAACTTAGCTGCGTGTCCAAACTGCTGGCAATTGAAGCACCTGGTTACTATCGTGAAATCTCTCACAGGGCATGATGTCCAATTAATAAAAATCCGACTTTGGTTTATCAGAATTTTTCTTAAGCTAGCGGGTAGTTCTAAGATGTAGTTACAGGTAGGAAGGTCTTTCTTACCCGATTTATGGCTTAATTTAATACTCTGAAGGAAGGACTCCCGAGTTCAATTCAGCAACTTGTCTGAGAGGTTTTGCTCGTAAATACAATCAAATACCTCCTTCTCGGTAAGGGCAACGGGGACGCCAATGACAGCGACCCTTGGGCGACGTTTAGAAGGTTCTTCTATTGTAAGGCCCGATGATACTAATTTTTCCGATTTCTTTAGTTTCTCAATATCGCCGTTATTTTCGGTGCTAATCATAACACCCCCATTCTTCACTTTTCTCTGGCCACGGACATGAAGCTTAAGTTGTTCAGGGGAGATTAACTTTTGGACAAGTGTCTTGGTGTCGTCACTTGTTTGGGTTTTATCGTTGGGATAGATGGCGACTGATCTCAAATTTGCAGGACGGACAAAGTTATCGGTACCTTTCTTGACCATGCTAGCAAAAGAAGTACTTTCCGAGGGATTCAACTTATTCTCTACGACCTCTTTGAACTGCTGGAGAGAGTTGACAACGTTCTGGTGAACCTGCAAGTGCTGGATTGTGGTATGGGCCTGGATTGTTTTCGACTTCAACGATTGGTATAGCACGGCCATCTGAGAAGTCCCACTGGAAACCTTCCGGCAAAGAGTGGAGACACGAAGCTTCTGGTCCGAGTTCATTTTTCCATCACCGACAATGGTACAAACTTCGTTCAGAATGGCATCTATAGATCCTAACCATTTCTGGATCTCCGGCGTACTGATGACTTCAACGGGCAATTCATTCTCCGCGGGTGCTGGTGGATTTGGGTCGCTCGGGGGTAATGGTTCGGTAGGCGTCGGAGGAGGACTTCGGTGTAGTAATTGGCTACGACCAAACGGGCTCGATCCTGGGTTAAACATTCTACCAGAGACACTATAATTATTGTTTATAAAAATTATTTAGTTCATCTTGCACATGAAAGTCTATAAAAATCTACAAGTCACACGCGACACATTTTACTTTTTGCTGACGGCGCAAATAATTATATTTATTTGTCGTAATTGTTTATTGCATTGTAATCAATACGAAACACACGTCCGCTTAGTCTCGCGACGCGTAAAGCCCAAAGAGGGGACTTACCGCCGCAATTGTGGAGTGCCCATAATTGCGATTCGATTAGACACTTTAATATGGTTGTTATGCAATTTATGCTCGTCACAATGCATAAGGAGTATAGTAATTTTATTCTAGGTGCATCGTCTTCACATATAATTGATGTACCCATACAAAATATTGTAAACATTTTAAAAGAGTAACGGTGGAGTTTCTTGCCCATTCTTCTCCATACGATGCTACCTTTTGCAAGGGGCGACTCAGGGCCGGATTTAGAGGTCCAGAGGCCTCGGGGCAACAAAGGACGGAGGCCCCCTCGCCTCAAATTATTTTCCAAATAAAATGAACAATTTTTATAAAAAAAAAATCAAGAAGATTTTCTTAGTATTTAATAAACACATATAAATATAATCGGAAACAAGAATTAAGAAATTAAAGTATCACCCCACTCAGCCATTGAGCCATTGGGGTACTCCCTCAAGATGAGTAGTAAATTGCAAGTGCTTATCAGGGGCCATTTGAGATTTTGATATTTCACTGATTGCCTGATTGGAGTGAACAAATATAGATCAATGATTTCTGTTAATATTTAAGATTAATATAATCAAATAATCATGTAGGTATGCAAAGTACAGAAGGTAAAGTTAAAAGAGCAAAAAAAAAATATCAAAGGAAAAGAAAGTTTACTAGTGTTTACTAGTTGGAATTTGAAAGATTTTTTTTTCCGAAGTCTATTGTTGGGCCCCCCGTTTGTGGAGGCCCCGGGGTTATCGCCCCGGTTGCTCTCCCCTAAATCCGGCCCAGGGGCGACTAGATGCAATTCTATTTTATTTGTAAATTTTTACCTTCAAAAGTGCCATTTATGTGCCTAATTGAAATAAATAATTTGACTTTGACTTTGACTTTATGGTGAAGTCACAATCAGTTCCAGTTCTCCTTGTTCTTACCAGAAGAACTCCTCAACAATTAACCCCCCTGGGTTGCATGCATCGGGAAAAGCAATATTTTGTAAACAGGTGATCAGCAGTTGACATTAGGCTAGTCTTGTAACTTAGATAAATTACAAACTGACACACAACAAAAAATAACTTTAATTTAGGAAATCGGTGGCAAAAAACTGAAATACAGATCCAAAGACACCGACTTCCAAAATTAAAGTTATTTTTCACTTAGTAGTGGTTTTTTTTGGAAGTCGGTTGTTTTTTTTTGTAAAATGTTTTTTAATACTTTATTTAATTTATTTATTATGGGACAATAAACAGCTACAATATAAAATGCTTACAAATAACAATAATATAGGCTCTTAAGTAGTATTAACAATATTACAGCCCACTACATTATCCGCATGTTAACAAAATTAAGATTAGGCGAAACGTGCCACTAGAGTAGCATTACTCAGATAAATTGAAAAAAATAGAATACAATAAATTAATTAACTATTTAAAAAGAAAAAATATATATATTTATTAATTTTTTGATAAAATAAAAAATTGGGATTGTTCCATATTATCACAAAGATCTTATATCTTTGTGATAATATGGAACAATCCCAATCCCAATCGTAAATCATATATATAAAAAAAGGAACTGACAATACAATTCCTTAATAAAAATAATTAAAACGGTTGAAATAAATTAAAATTTGACGGACTCACACTATTTCTTATTATCAATAGATAAGATTGTAAGATATTCGACCTAAATTTTGATTTGGAACATACAAACATATCAATATCAATGAAGTTGCTATTATAAGATTCCACCATACGACGGACAGGGCAACGCAATCCTGTATTAGTCCGACAGGTATTTACAGCGATCAATGTACCTACACGGACGTTACGCTTATTTACAGTGCCCCCCGCTCTGTAAATAAGCACCACATAACATAACTTACTCGTGAGATCAATGGAATCGATTGATTATGAACAATACCGTGTAGTATGTTGGCTTCTAGAAACTTACGTCTAGATTCTAATGTTAACATATTATATTATATTTGCTTATTAAATTGTGAATATGACAAACACCTTTTATAGCACCCAGTACATGGCGCGAAGAAACTTATGCTAGAGCTTCTCGATCATATCCTATTTCTTATAAAACGGGTTCCAGATTGGGACCGCAAATTCGAGCTGCGAGCGTACAAGTCTTGTATAAGTAAAGATAGGTGGAGGGCCGTTTGAACTCAGTTGATGATCTCATGACAAAACCATACATCTTAAATGAATTATTCACAATTTGATTTCTACATGTTGATTAAGTGATAAGTTATTGTCTAGTAGAACACCAAGATCTTTTACAATTGAGGTTTTACTTAGCAAGGCATTATTTAGCTTATAAGTATTTAAAATTTGTGATTTTGTTTTTTGTGAAATTTATACAATGACATTTGGAGATGCTCAAGTGTAGTTGTTTGTCAAGACAGTATGCTGAGAATCTATCTAAGTCTTCTTGAAACTTTAAACAGTCTTCTGTAGTCGTAATAGTTTTAAAGGCTTTCAAATCATCAGCATAGATAAGTAATTTTGTACTTAAGAAGCATTTCCCAATGTCATTTATATAAATATTAAATAGGAGTGGTCCCAGGATTGAGCCCTGTGGAACACCAGAAGTTATAGACACTGTATCAGACTGATGGCCACTCACAACAAACAACCTTCTGTGTTCCATTTTTAATGCAGGATGAAAACCAACGGAGCAAGTTTCCCCGTATGCCATAAAATGCAATTTTATTAAGTAAAATTTCGTGATCGACCTTGTCAAAGGCTTTTTTGAAATCTGTGTAAACAGCGTCCACTTGCAAACGTCTATCCATGTTTTCGAAAAGATAGTTGGTGCAGATTAATAAATTGGAAACAGTAGATCGGCGTTTAGCAAAACCATGTTGTTCTGGGATTAATACGTTGTGGAGGATTGGGTAGATTTCATTATGTACGAGTCTTTCAAATAGTTTTGACAAGGTCGATAGAATTGATATGGGTCGATATTGCTCAATATCATGTTTCGAACCTCCCTTGTGTACGGGCGTTATATTGGCCCGTTTGCATATTTCAGGAAACACCCCTTCACACAGGCATTTATTGTAAATTATATGAAGTGATCTATAGAATGCTATTAGCAGTAGCCTAAAAAAACAGAGCTGGGTATCCATCAGGACCAGCCCCTTTGGACGGGTCAAGGTCTTTTATCTCTCGAAGTAATTTAGATTTCTCGATAATCACATCTCCCAACAGCTGGCGCTAGAAGGCGGCGCGAGCGCGGTGGCGGTGGCGGCGGCGGCGCCGGCCCCGGCGTAGGTCGTGTTATCTTATATGAATCACAACTCCCAACAGCTGGCGCTAGAAGGCGGCGCGAGCGCGGTGGCGGCGGCGGCGCCGGCCCCGGCGTAGGTCGTGTTATCTTATATGAAACACATCTCCCAACAGCTGGTGCTAGACGCGGCGCGAGCGCGGTGGCGGTGGCCCCGGCGCAGGTCGTGTTATCTTATATGAATCACAACTCCCAACAGCTGGCGCTAGAAGGCGGTGCGAGCGCGGTGGCGGCGGCGGCGCCGGCCCCGGCGTAGGTCGTGTTATCTTATATGAAACACATCTCCCAACAGCTGGTGCTAGACGCGGCGCGAGCGCGGTGGCGGTGGCCCCGGCGCAGGTCGTGTTATCTTATATGAATCACAACTCCCAACAGCTGGCGCTAGAAGGCGGCGCGAGCGCGGTGGCGGCGGCGGCGCCGGCCCCGGCGTAGGTCGTGTTATCTTATATGAAACACATCTCCCAACAGCTGGTGCTAGACGCGGCGCGAGCGCGGTGGCGGTGGCCCCGGCGCAGGTCGTGTTATCTTATATGAATCACAACTCCCAACAGCTGGCGCTAGAAGGCGGCGCGAGCGCGGTGGCGGCGGCGGCGCCGGCCCCGGCGCAGGTCGCGTTATCTTATATGAAACACATCTCCCAACAGCTGGCGCTAGATGCGGCGCGAGCGCGGTGGCGGTGGCCCCAGCGCAGGTCGCGTTATCTCGAGTGCGCGACTCGCCTCGCTTGTAATCGCGCCCTTCACGCAGGCTATGAAGATTACGGCGTGTGTCACGCGTCATGCCCCCGCGCGTCCCACACCGAGGTCCTACTGCTGCTGGCGGATAGCGTGATTGTGACCTTCCTCAAACCTCCGGAGCAATCCTATGTGCGTACTGCGGGATTTCCGACTAGGGTTTTTAATCCTACTATATAATATAGAATCCTGCTCTATAAGAGGCCAACATACTATATTTCTAAAGAAAAAAACCGGCCAAGTGCGTGTCCACTCACAATGAAGGGTTCCGTACTTGAGACGAATGTATCCCAAAACCAAACATAACATTGAACTTGAAAAACATTTTCTCCCATACTTCGATATACGTAACGGCCAATTCTTCAACTGAAGATGTAAGTTGGTCGACTATTACTCGTTAACTTGTAAAGCCTTCTTAGCTGTGATAGTTTTCCTTTTAAGTAAATTAGAAATATAAAAAAACGCCCGAAAAATTAACCATGGAGATCTAACACCTAACAAATACTCGTATAATAAGTGAACTGTAGGTAATGCTTACTTGAAACTTGAAATACCTATATTAAAACTAAAGTTAAAGTTTATTTACATAACATTACGCCCGCAATCCCAGAAGGGCCGAGCAGAGATGGGTGATCTTATTCAAGGGCTATAAAATCAAAATGTCTAATTAAACATTTAACCATTCCAACTAAGTACCAGACTACACATTTACCAGTACCTAGATAACAATGATAATCACAACACTAACGTAAAATTGTCAAGGAAACAAGGGGGGCATGAAGGGGGGGTGGGCATTGTGAGGATAAAGTATTGATGGATTGTGATTAGAACATGAACAAGGTCAGGTACCATACAATCAATGCAGGCACCATAAACAAAAGTACCTAAAAATTTCTTCGTTCTTAGGCACATTGTACAGTGAACATAAATAATTATACAACTTCCTCACTTACGGCCGAACCCAATAACTTATTTTCAGTTAAAGACAGATCGCTGTTGATGATAGACAGTATAATTATATCTATGCTCGGATGGCGTCTCACAATCATTGATAAATGCTATCTATCTAACGAAAACAATAAGTAGGTTTCTCTACTTCGCCCTCCCATGCGTTCCATTACAACCATCACTTTAAAAAACAACATGTGTAATTACAATTAGGGTTATATTAAAACTTCTTTGTTTCTTACTTCTAGATAAGTTACTGGATTAAGATATATATAATTCTGTTGAGCCATATTTGTTATGGCCGCGAATCAAAATACAACCTGTTACTGACCTGCCAATTGCAAAAAACGTAATAAAATTTGAATTTCGCGGGCTACCTTAGCGCATTAATGTTGTTTTTTTTAAACTTAAATTCATGTTGGAATGGTGCTTGCACGGGGGTGTTAGTAAGGGCGGAGGTTCAATTTCTGTTATTTTTTGCCTAGGGCGCACCGTTTTCGAGATATTTGAATTTCAATTTTTTTTTATTACTTTAAATATAAAAAAACATCTATGATCGATCATTATTGCAAGTACTAAAGAGTTCATTTTAGCTTGGCTACTTTACGTTTATCCCTGCAATTCGGGGAATAGCCTGAAATCTGCCATCTGTAGTACTGTCCTGTCAAACAAATCGTATATTGGGACGCATACTTTGGCATTTTCATACAAATAGATATCTGTTGTAGGCGATACACCCTCCCATCAGTAGATAGCGTGGGCCGGTAGATTAAGGGATTATTGGGACGTTAAAACCATTGATAGATATATTTTTATATCTCCAGTAGGCCGAAACTGGTGATATATAGGTTATTGGGTTCGGCCGTTAATGCCCCATATATGAAACTAATCTTTTCGATTAGTTCTCAACTTGTCAATTAATAATTTACTATTTGCTAGCAGAACGTATGAAAATCATGTGGAAGATATGATCCATAAGTATTTGAAGTAAACGGTTTCACTATAAATTAAGAAAGAATAATGTTTTATTCTATTAAATGGTGCTTACAAAACTTAAAACTGATCAAGTCAAAAGCTTATCGAACGCTGGAAAAAAAAAACTTTAGTCGCCACACTCGCCACCTTGCTTTATCAATTGAATTTATGCGATAATTCCGTAACCCGTTTTAGTTCACTAGATAGCAGAGCTTCTTACAAAGATAATTTTTACAATGAGCTTTCAAGAGTTCTTTCAGTCACTTGTCCCTAAAGGTTCATTAGAAAACCAGCGTCAGACAGCATCTGTCTGGCATTAATGCTGAAATGAACCTTTTTGGCGCAGCCTTGAGGCACTTAACATTGTCGTTAAAACATTATTTTCATTGTTTTTATTTTCACTGTTTTTACCCGACTGCCAAGGAAGGGTTATGTTTATTTTTTTATTGTTTGTATTTTGTGTTTCATGAACTGTGTCCAAATAAACTTTATTCTTTCTTTCTTTAGTTGCTGAACCCGTTGGTTACCGGCAACAAAACCTGCCACCTCAGTGACATAATAATATTACATATTGTAACATAATAATAGAGTTCATGAACTTACTGCGTGAGATTGCAATAAGCTCATGACCTCTATTATTATGTTTAAGGCTTCTACATACCGGGGCGACTAGTCGCGCGACGTGACGCGACACAAAGGCACCGCTCGTCCCGCGACACGCGGGGCCTTTGTGCCTGTCGCGTCGCGCTGGTATGTAGAAGCCTCTAAAACGGGTTACCGAATTATCGCATAAATTGAATTGATAAAGCAAAGGTGGCGACTAAAGTATTTTTTTTTCCAGCCGTTTAAGTTCATAAACATAATAATAGAGGTAATGAGCTCATACAATTGTGTTGTGATTACCATTGTTATCTAGGTACTGCTACATGTTATCTAGGTACTGCTACATGTTATCTAGGTACTGCTACATGTTATCTAGGTACTGGTACATGTTATCTAGGTACTGCTACATGTTATCTAGGTACTGCTACATGTGTAGTCTATTACTTAGTTGGAATGGTTAAATGTTTAATTTGACATTTTGATTTTATAACCTTTGAATAAGATCACCCATATCTGCCCGGCCCTTCTGGGAATGCGGGCGTAATGTTATGTAAAAAAAATCCAAAAGTGCACGCCGAATAACGTCCACGTCGTTTTTTTTCGTATTACTGCTAACAATAAGATCATTAATCAAATGAAATAAAATAAAAAACAATTACTTATAAATAATAATAAAAAAAATACAAAAAACAATTATAAGGTGAGGAAAAAAAATACTATAATAAATAGATAGATATCTTTGATAGATATACAAAAAAATACACAGTTACGACTGTGTATTTTATTAGTTTTTTACGAATAATAATTAAAAAACATTGAATTGAACGCTCATAATAATTGAGAAAGTCCGTAGTGTATTACTTTAGATAATAAAAAAAAAAATCCGGTATGATAATTTTTTCGCCCAATTTCCCTGCCACGTGCAGGAAAGATCATTTTTAATGTTATTATTTACTATGTTAAACAAAATAATTGTTATTGAATTATATTTTATGTGTCTGACAAATAATTAGACTTGATATTAGCACACTCACACCTGTCAGTGCGATATAAATTAAAACAAATCGATTTCAGTTTCGAGAAAACTGCTTTTTTTGAAATGTCGAGAGTAGAGCACAAGCTCAACGCTTCGCTTGAGGCGTGCAAAATGTCGAGAGTAGAGCACAAGCTCAACGCTTCGCTTGAGGCGTGCAAAATGTCGAGAGTAGAGCACAAGCTCAACGCTTCGCTTGAGGCGTGCAAAATGTCGAGAGTAGAGCACAAGCTCAACGCTTCGCTTGAGGCGTGCAAAATGTCGAGAGTAGAGCACAAGCTCAACGCTTCGCTTGAGGCGTGCAAAATGTCGAGAGTAGAGCACAAGCTCAACGCTTCGCTTGAGGCGTGCAAAATGTCGAGAGTAGAGCACAAGCTCAACGCTTCGCTTGAGGCGTGCAAAATGTCGAGAGTAGAGCACAAGCTCAACGCTTCGCTTGAGGCGTGCAAAATGTCGAGAGTAGAGCACAAGCTCAACGCTTCGCTTGAGGCGTGCAAAATGTCGAGAGTAGAGCACAAGCTCAACGCTTCGCTTGAGGCGTGCAAAATGTCGAGAGTAGAGCACAAGCTCAACGCTTCGCTTGAGGCGTGCAAAATGTCGAGAGTAGAGCACAAGCTCAACGCTTCGCTTGAGGCGTGCAAAATATACTTTAACTTTTGTTTTAATATAGGTATTTCAAGGCACTTTTCAAGTAAACATTACCTACAGTTCACTTATTATATTTGTTAGGTGTTAGATCTCCATGGTTAATTTTCGGGCGATTTTTGATTTGTACACGTAAAGGCTTCTACAGACCAGCGCGACTCGCGACGCGACATAAAGGCATCGCTCGTCGCGCGACATTCGGGGCCTTTGTGTCGCGTCGCGTGTCGCCAATATGTAGAAGCCTTAAATTGGTGTCTGTCTAAAGGTACTTATTATGTTTTATGTCGGTCTTGATATTCGACGAATAAATAATCAGGGTGGGTTAGTGGAAAATCTTGTTTCGGTACCTAAGTGTCCCTCACTACTGATAATTTAGTCAACACCATAGAGTACATTTATTATAGGTCAATACAGCAGAGCTAATTTGGTGGCAATGGGACCACCTCGGGAGCATACCCTTTCAAACAAAAAATAATTTTCTAAATCAGTATAACTGACGGAAATATCGGTGAACAAACATAAAAAAGCGTATATACGGTCGAATTGAGTAACCTCCTTTTTAGAAGTCGGTTAAAAAACAAATTATTACCGTTTTTTTCATGAACCATGGTTCCTCCTTTATATTTTTTTAAATGTTCACTCGCCTATGTTACCCGGAATAGTTCAACGCTTCTAACAATACCACACATTGAAACCGGTTAAGCCGTTTGGAAGTTATGGTGGAATAAAGAAATTCACAAACATACACCTATACATATAATAAAATCGTAGCGAAGTCAAACATGTGCATCGAATATTGTTGAGAAGGAATAATTGCTACGAGGTCTGGGATCGATTCCAATGCCGAAAATATAATTTTTAGAATTTTTGTCTGTTTGTCTGTGTGTATGTTAGAGCATCACGCAAATTCTACTGGATAGATTCTGATCAAATTTTGGATACATATTCCATAGAAGCCTGGTCAATTGATAGGCTATATATTATCACGCTACTTGCCATGGGGGATCAGCAATATTGTATTATGTTTGTATTCCTCTATAAATATATGTCATTTCCTCTATAAATATATGTCAGAGCATCACGCAAATTCTACTGGATAGATTCTGTTCAATTTTTGCATACATAATCCATAGAAGCCTGGTCAGTCGATAGGCTACATTATTATCGCGCTATTTGCTATGGGGGATGAGCAATATTGCATTATGTTTGTATACCTCTATAGTTTACAGTAAATTGTAAAAAGACGAGCCAAATGGTTAGAACATTTATAAATTTTATCATCACGCTATATATTTATGGGGCTAAGCTGTCAATCATCATGACTAAACACAGATTATTTTGATGGGGCAGTAAAGGTTTCTTAACCGTTGTTGGTCCATATTGATCTTTTACTTTTTTATACCATCTATTAATACATAAGGAATGCAATAAAGAATTGAGAATTGAATTGAGCTACGTGAAATCGGTCTTAGGAGACTATCTATAACTTTTTGAGACATTTTCATCTGCAGACATAGATGTTGATCAAATGTACAGTCAGAATGACAATTTTCATTAAAAAATAAATTTGGTGCCAACAGATCCTGTTTCATATGAGGAGATGAAACTGAGGCTTGAGTAGGTACTAGATGAGTCAGAAATGGCAAAAATCTTTTCCCATACATATCGTGGGAAATGAGATTCCAACTTACTTTTTTGGGTTCCGTACCTACGTCAAAAGGAAAAACGGAACCCTTATAGGATGACTTCGTTGTCCGCCCGTCCGTCCGTCTGTCTGTCTGTCTGTCAGTGAAGACCCTTTTTCTCAAGAACGCATGGAGGTATAAAAATGAAATTCATTTCAAATACCTGTTGTACGGTTTTCTGGAGCTCAAAAAACAAACTTCTAAGTAAACACATTAAAAAAATACGGCCATCTACGCCACATATTTTGATACTCGCAAATTAATCAAAACCTATAGGGTACTTCCCGTTGACCTAGAATTATATGGCACAAAGCAAGGTCTCACAGCACAAGTAAAGGAAAAAGTCCGAAAATCGGTAATTTGTAGTATTATCACATCATCATTTCAGCCGAAAAACATCCACTGTTGGACAATAGCCTTCCCTAAACATCGCCACTTCGACCAGTTCTGTACTTCCCGAATCCAGCGGATTCCTGCAGCCTTCACAAAGTCATCGGTCCACCTTGTGAGCGGCCTTCCGGGTACGCGGTCGCCACTCCAGAAACTTTCGGCCCTATCGGCCATGTGTTCTGCATAATCTACTGTTATATTAATTTAGTGATAGTCGTTCGTCAGGAATAATCTGTAAGAATGCATCAGTCAGTGTATCAGTTTTGTGACATTAGATAGTATAAGCAGGAACGCAGGCGTTCATTAATTCACTAAAAACGAAGAACTTCGAAATTTGTTCCTTGCAAAGCATGTGTGGCGTGACTATGAATGATAGGCTGAAAAATTATGTGATAAGGCAACGGTATGGTTTAAAAGAAGATTTAGGGGCAAATTTTTAAAAGATTATGCTTAGATGGTTTGGTTATGTTGAAAGGATTCATGAAAGGCGACTAACAAAACGAATTTACAAGGCAGATGTGAGTGGAAACGCCCTAGAAGGACATATAGTGACCTAATTGGTGATGTTCTTCAGAAAGGTCAAGTGCGTAGTACTCTGAACAGGCGTGCGTATATGACCAGATGTACGAACGTAAACGAAGCAAAAAGAGTATGTAAGTAGCGTAGCGGGTGGCGTTCTATAGTTTCTGCCTAGCATCATAGGAAGAAAGCGTGAGTTTTTCTATGTATTTATGTTATATAAAACTCACAAAGCATCACGCCTAAATTCCCCGAAGAGTTAGGCAGAGGTGTACCTTCTTATAGTCAACCAGCACTAAACTTAGTTATGTGTAGGTCCCATGTAATAGGGGGCGAGCCAATTGCCACTAACCGGGCACAAATTCAGACTTCGGACTGTACCTGAGAAATTCCAGATGGTAAACCCAATAACACATGCCTGACCCGAAAATCGAATCCGGGACCTCATGCCCAAAAGTAGCGCTTGCGACCAATTGACCAACGAGGCAGCTTTCTATAAAAATGTAGCTGTTATTAGTATATTGTGGTGTTTTACGACTTCCACGTGAACGAAGTCGCGGGCAGAAGCTAGTACATACATAAATACATACATACATGAACCCTGAAAACATAACACTCCTTTTTTTGGGCAGTCGTGTAAAAAACATAACACTCTTTTTTTGGGGCAGTCGTGTAAAAATGGCACAGTAATGCTGAACCACATAGCCTTAGCAAAAATGGCACAGTAATGCCGAAGCACATAGCCTTAGCAAACACCAACTGCAACTAGAATTATAGCACGTATGTTGTACCTACATACAACTGAGCTAGAACGTGCGAGTCATCCACATTATACGTATGTGGCAAGTGTTACTGCCCAGAGTTGGAGCTGCTTCAAACTACCCAGAGGTGGAGTACAGTGCATAGTGGACGTTATGCCTATTATGCGGCGAGCGCTCCCATCCGACCTACGTCACCGGGGCACTCCGCTGAGTCAGCGTGGCGCACGCGCCGCCCGCCGTCATCAATGGGCACTCTCTCGCTCCCCCCCGCGCCCACCACTCGTCGCAGTCACATGACGAGCCCCGCACCCCGCGCCCCGCACACCGCGCGTACTAACCGGCCGCGGCCCGACTTTCCTGTGTACCCACCCACGAGCACACAAGCGCGTGCGCCAGGTCAACGCCCGCGCCTCCCGCGCCTGACCCGGTGCCGCTGGCAGCACTACCTTGCACTACTTACGTGCCGCTCGGGAACGACCTTGCTCGTGCATCCCGCTACTGAACTGAACTGCAAGTGCTGCCACTGTCTAACGGTTACGTGGAACAGTGATAATATTCTATGGAGTGAGTCCCCTGATACGTCACGTGAGCTGGAACAGGTGCATTACTATTCCATGTAAGCTCTCGTCACATGAGAACGCAAATCATTTCAGTGGAGCTCACACGTGCGCCGCGCGACGGTGTGCGTGCGAGCTGGTGCAGTGTGAGCGCTGCACCCGATGCACTATCACGTGAGCGCCCCCCTCCTCGCCCCGCGCCCCTCCGCCTCACAAGTCGTGTGCCGGTCCGTTCTAGGAACCTGCTCCGACAATTGTCAGATCTGTTATTCGAAATATAATTATAAAACAGAGCTTCTATTTGTTTTTACAGTACTGAGTAGTTACGAACTAATCTTTTTGTGTTTACAGTGAAAGTCATAAAAGCTTCAAGCTTGTATATAGAGCCATACACCCATACACCACACCGGGCTGTAGAAGATAAAGATCAATGTGATCTCTGGATCAGTGGCCGCTCCTGACAAAGAGTTCAACGTGATCTCTGGATCAGTGGCCGCTCCTGACAAAGAGTTCAACGTGATCTCTGGATCAGTGGCCGCTCCTGACAAAGAGTTCAACGCGCGCGGCACTCGGGCGCGAGCACCAGAACGTAGAAGATTCCATAATCTTCTTTGATGCAATGTTTCTATAGTTACATATAGGTATTAGATTTGGTTAACACGATTCCTGCCACGAAAATTCAGGCTGTTTTTAACCGACTTCACAAAAAGGAGGAGGTTCTCAAGTCGTCTGTGTTTTTTTTTTTAACTTCTCAAAAGGATTTCACGGGTTGCGATGAGATATCTGGATTAAGATAGGTAAGCAAAGCAAAGGGAATTGCTCAGTTTGTTAGGGCAATTTGGCTTAACGTGAACATTAAGTATAATATTTAATGACTAGGGTTTTTAATAGTTTATGCCTCAAAGAAATGAATTATAGTAATAAGGTTGCAGGAGAGTGTAAAAATAGTTCATATTTAGCATGTCTAATGATAAAACTTGTCACTGAAAAAGTTACAATTATGAGTATTTATTTTCCAAAATAAATCGTTTGCCTTTTAAAAAAATATCAAACTACTATTATAATCGGATGTAAAATGATTTGATGGCCAAAAGCGATGAGTGTTTTGTTTGTTTTTAATGTAATTAAAGGAAAATAAATATAAAACCTTTTGAAAATCACTTGATTACAGATTTTAAAGAAAATACATACTTTTTTTTTTCGAATAAATCGATAATTATCTTTAATAAAAGCCGAAATTAAGGTTTTTTTCACTTTTTTGTGTTTTCGTTGGAAGTCGGTTGTTTTTTTTATTATTTACCTACCGTCTTAAACAAGCGACTTATAAAACAGCTACACTCGAGGGCTTTGGTATTACCACAGAATAAGTAATAGGTATTACAAACCTCCTGAAATATTGTGTAACTTTGTTTGTCCTCCCTGCAATACCAAAAATCTATAGATTATAAATTACAATGTTTGTTTTTGTCTTTTTTAGTTCAGTAGACCGTAACTATGTCACTATAATATATGTAATGGCAGTATACTAGAGCTCCTAAAATACTTGTAATGAGCTCCGGATGGTAAACTTGTACCCACACGCCTACATCAGCGATGTAGCCGAGTGCCGTGCTCGTACACAGTGCTAGCAGGGTGCGGCAGCCCGTAGTCACATCACAATCGTGTTAGGTACAACAGCACGAGGAAACGTACCGAGTGCCGTGCTCGTACACAGTGCTAGCAGGGTGCGGCAGCCCGTAGTCACATCACAATCGTGTTAGTTACAACAGCACGAGGAAACGTACCGAGTGCCGTGCTCGTACACAGTGCTAGCAGGGTGCGGCAGCCCGTAGTCACATCACAATCGTGTTAGTTACAACAGCACGAGGAAACGTACCGAGTGCCGTGCTCGTACACAGTGCTAGCAGGGTGCGGCAGCCCGTAGTCACATCACAATCGTGTTAGTTACAACAGCACGAGGAAACGTACCGAGTGCCGTGCTCGTACACAGTGCTAGCAGGGTGCGGCAGCCCGTAGTCACATCACAATCGTGTTAGTTACAACAGCACGAGGAAACGTACCGAGTGCCGTGCTCGTACACAGTGCTAGCAGGGTGCGGCAGCCCGTAGTCACATCACAATCGTGTTAGTTACAACAGCACGAGGAAACGTACCGAGTGCCGTGCTCGTACACAGTGCTAGCAGGGTGCGGCAGCCCGTAGTCACATCACAATCGTGTTAGTTACAACAGCACGAGGAAACGTACCGAGTGCCGTGCTCGTACACAGTGCTAGCAGGGTGCGGCAGCCCGTAGTCACATCACAATCGTGTTAGTTACAACAGCACGAGGAAACGTACCGAGTGCCGTGCTCGTACACAGTGCTAGCAGGGTGCGGCAGACCGTAGTCACATCACAATCGTGTTAGGTACAACAGCACGAGGAAACGTACCGAGTGCCGTGCTCGTACACAGTGCTAGCAGGGTGCGGCAGACCGTAGTCACATCACAATCGTGTTAGGTACAACAGCACGAGGAAACGTACCGAGTGCCGTGCTCGTACACAGTGCTAGCAGGGTGCGGCAGACCGTAGTCACATCACAATCGTGTTAGGTACAACAGCACGAGGAAACGTACCGAGTGCCGTGCTCGTACACAGTGCTAGCAGGGTGCGGCAGACCGTAGTCACATCACAATCGTGTTAGGTACAACAGCACGAGGAAACGCGAGCAAGTACGGCTGCACCTACATAGATACCAACTTATTGATGCGGTGCAAGTCGCGCTGCGTGGGACTGGGACCACTCGGGACTACTCGTGAGCGCTCGCCAGCGGCTCCTGCTGGGAGGCCACTTCCAGCTCGCACGCCGCCAGCCTGCTCCACACGCCGCGCGCCGGCACGACTACACCTGTACTTGTGCCGTATAGGCTGGGAGCCGACGACGCCCGATTGCCACCATTGTGGTAACTGCCTCGACGGCGCAGCACACTGGAGGAGTCCCCAGCCTGAATGGTAGCGCCATGACCTGGTCGCGGCGCGAGGTACTACGGGTAACTTCTCGATTCTGGTCGTGATTCAGGCCATGAGCGGGAGCAACAGCGCGTAGGACAACGACGCGACGACGCCTCGTTTTGCGAGGACGAAAAACTATTGTTCCAATATTATCCTGCGACACATACAAGTATGTCGTGAGATGATGGAATAGATCGGTTTTTTGTGAAAATACTTGCAAAGAACCGGATATTTGACAGATTCTGATAGATTTTCATGGTCAAGTTAGTTGCAGAGTGCCAAAACTGTATGTACCTATTATATATTTACTATCTACTACGTTATATTTGTATGACTTCGATAATATGTGGGATTAATACCATTTGAATGACGGATTGTCGTAGATATTCTTATTCAAGATAAAGATAAAGCGGATTAACAAACTTGTGTTTGTACTTGTACCAATATCTTATCCACGGTCAATTTGAAGGTAAGTCACGTAAAAAGTGAGCCTGCCCGAAACGTGTGGTCATTGTATCATTTACTCCAGATATAGCCAACCTTTTCGGTAGCAGAGCCAAATGTAAAGACAATTTCACCTCGCCCGCCGTCGTCGCGGCGTCGTCGCCGCGTCGTCAGCGTCGTCGGGCCGCACTACTTACTATTTTTGACTTTTATCAAGGCCTTATTTGAGAAATAATAACATCTTATTTTATCTAAGAAAATAAAATCAAAAATGAGGATCAAACTACAAAATAATTTTAAAAAAAGATTAGCGGTAGGTACGTGTGACTTTGTTTGGCAAAACTTAGCTCATCGATGTTAATCTCAAGTGCGGTTGTTGTCGTACGCAAACAGTTTTCCAACTGAACATCGGTCATTCCGTCGTTCGTGTTCTCGCTTGTGATGTACAAGTTACTTGATGTGCTTCATTCTACTAGTTATCTGTTCACACACTTATTTATACATGTTGCCAAATAGCGAAATCATTAGTAGAGCATGTATCATTAGTAGAGTATGTTTTGTAGAATTCTTCCAAACTAACCTGCAGGAATTTTTCCTCTAACTGTGCATCACAACGCATTACGCAACTTTCCATTTGTAAAGTTCTTGGCAATGAACTCACGTCTATAGGAAAAGGAGTTGCAAATTAATGCAGAAAAATTGTCTATCGCCAACAGACAAGACTTTTAAAAATCGACGTAACTTCGTAAATTGTACTTTATCATGAACTTAGAAGAAATGGTAGGTAACGACTGTTGAGTAAATGAATTGAGATACCATTGTAATGGGATACTATATGAACAACGCAAGATGGAATACTGTTTTGGCGGTTTTATGTACCATAAAAGTTTACTTTTGTTCAAAATCTGAATGAGCTCCGCGGGCTGCAAGTTAACACCCGGAGGGCCGCAAGCGGCCCGCGGGCAGTAAAGTATAAGAACAGAAGTGGTGCAACTGTGATGTGACTGGCGTTGGACATCACTGATGCTGCTAAGCGCAGTAAACAGCCAGCACGGCAGTCTGTCAAATAAGTTACGATGTGCGCGTAACATACAGATGCAGACATCGTCGATAGATGAACTGGGAAACTTATTGGTTACATAAGTGCCGCGAGTTTGAGTGCACAAATAATGAGAATGACATGTGAGCAAACGGGGACGGGAGCTCAATGTTTACAATGTCAGGGGCACAGAGTAAACGGACAGAGGGTAAGCTTCATACAACCGCGCCATGATAGTACACTACTACAAACATGCGGCGCGTGTGCAGGCAACTGGTGGCTTCGCCTGAGCGAGGCAACTGGCTCACTGGCCAGTGTTGCCATTTAGGAAAAAAAAAAGTCCCCAGACCTCGATGCAATAGTCCCTAGATTTTGAAAAAAACTAGGTACTTAATAAAAAAATCCGCTAGAAGTAGCTAAATATTTCAAAATATTCCATGGTAACAAAATAATTGGTGTAAATAAAACTATTTTTTTTTTTTTAGCCATTAATATATAGCTTTAGTTTAAGATAACACCTGCAAAACTGCAAAACAATTTATCGGCAGTAGGTTTTCGTGGATTTTTGCAGGAATATTTACTTGACTAAACATGATTAAACTGAAAAAAAAACATTAAACTAACATTTAATAGAATTAAGTTAAAGCTAAGACTATGGCTCTGTAGGCAAATACTCAGTAGGTATGTGAATACAGAGTAGTTAGTCTAAATAAGTATTTAATCATTACAAATCCCAAAAACTATGTCGATGCTATAAAACCTGAACTTGAAAAATATATAAACAACATTTTGCGTGTATCTTCCGCTGCGGATCTGTTTTCAGGTATCCAAGGTCAAAGGTGAATGATAGGTTTAAAACTTTAAACAAGCAAAAATTTCGTCACCCATTGCGTCATTTTCAACTTCGACAACTTCTAATGACGCTGAAGCAGCAGATTGATGGTTCTACTGTAGAAGAACTTGGTTTTTTTAATAGTTTTAGTGATTTTAGTTAGAAACTTAGGACTAGGAGAATCGTGTCAGGCCTCAGCCAGTGTCACTGGCTGAGGCCTTCTACATACCGAGGTTTATGAGGGATTCTACATACCGGCGCGACTTGTCGCGCGACGCGACGCGGCAACAAGGCCCCGCGTGTCGTGGGACGAGCGGTGCCTTTGTGTCGTGTCGTGTCGCGCGACAAGTCGCGCCGGTATGTAGATTTCTAGAAGCCTTGAGACGATTCTTTTCGTATGCGACAAAGCCGCCAGTTGCCCGTAAACATGCGCCTCCTGTTTGTAGTAGTGTACTTATCATAGCGCGATTGTATGAAGCTTACCCTCTGGGCCTCTGTCCGTTTACTCTGTGTCAGGGGTGTGTGTGTGTGCAGCGGGCGCGGGCGGGGCGGGGGGTGTCGCGCAGCCTCCGCGCATCTCGGGGCGTGCGGCAGGCGGGTGCGGCACATCGACACTCCGCGCGCGACACCGCCGCACCGCCAGTCGTGCTCGGACCGCGCCGACCTTCGCACGCTCTTCGCGCCCGCCGCGCGCTCTCCCGCTCCACACCGACATCACCACGGCCGACCCGCCGCGACCCCCGCTGCACGCCCGCTCCTGCTCCATGCGCCCCTGACACCGTCGCCTGTCGCACCGCACTCACTGTCCGCACCGCCCCGCGCCGGACTCTGCAGAACTCCCGCACAAGTGAGTTATGTTCCGAGCTGGCGAGCTGGACGTCGCCGACGGCGGCGCGGCTGGCACCCCGTCAGCCAGCGGGCGCCGGGACCTAAGTCCAGCGCCACTCAGTTCGATACTCATCCGTTTGTTGTCGTTTCGAGCCCCTTCGGGCGCCCGCTGCGACCGCATACCCGTGACCATTTTCTACAGAAGAACGTGTTAAAAAAAAGTGTTGAACGTCAGTGCAGAGAGGTGAGTCACACCGTTGGTCGCATTCTTTAGCTATTATCCTCTATAAATTGTTGTTGTTAATTAGTTAATTGCGACAATCGCTCGAAGGTACAGCGAAAGCGAGACGTCACCGTATCGTAATGAAGTCAGTTACTATTGACGAACGTCGCTGCGGGCTGCGGTCTGCCTGACCTTAAATAGGTATGATATGTAACGAATTCGCAAGTTCGCTTATCCTACTGCTAGTTGAGTTAACGTATTGCGCGAGAGTGGACACAGGTGACTTAAAAACTGTTCGGCATTACTTTCTCGCGCCGCGGGGCTGTCGGCTCGCCGCCGCGCCCGCGCCGCGCCAGCAGCCGGCAGCTGTACGGTTCCCTCGGTAGGTACTACTTGTACCTACAGTTCCCATCTGCATCATTGCAAAAAAACAAATTAAATTAAATGACTACGTATTACAACATTAAAAAAAACCCGGCCAAAAGCGAGTCACGTTCGTGCAATCACGGTTCTTGACCAGAATTTTGTTAAAAATCTGTCCGCTGTTGAATTACCTAGAAGTTAACAACACCGTGCCTGTTTCTGCACCGCACATATTTTGTTATTTTCTTTAGCACCACATAAATTGTAACGATAATTAGATACCTACGCTATGTCGTGTGCGTTAACTGTTTCATGATACGATAGGTAGGTACGAGTAGCACAGACATGAAGTGGCGACACTGACAACCCTGTGCATACTGCCACTAAGGCCCGTATTACAGAACGTCACTCAATACTCAAGCATTACTTAAAACTAGATTCAAGCCATTTGATTGGTTGAAACTAGTTTTAAGTAATGCTTGAGTATTGAGTGACGTTCTGTAATACGGCCCTAAGAGTAGCAACAGAGACTTCCGTGAACTTGTTAACATAATTCAACATGTAGTGCTACAATAAATTAATTCTGCTAAAGATTATCAATTACCAAAAACAATATTTATTGGTCCATAGGTTTAATATAAGTTGTAAGTAGGTAGGTAATATTTTGAATTGATCTGCGCGGCATCGTCGCGGCGGCGGGGGGGGTCTAATTTAATTCAAGCGGCTGAGCAGATTGTCTCAAAACAGCTCGTAGCTAAAATAAGAACACTCTCGATTAAAGAAACCTTAAAAAAAAAAACAATTCGTTGATAGACACACAGCTGACACACACTACGAACTTTCAAGTTCGTAGTGTGTATCTGTGTGTGTGTACACCCCGCTTTTTCGACAGGGGTTAAAAACAATTTTATTTATGAACAAGATCTACAATAAATAAACTTAATTATATATTTTTTATCTTTTATAAAAGTCGTAAACATTAAAAGTTGTCTTGGAAAGCAGATAGGTAGATACGGATTGAATTTAATCCTTTTCATTTAGGTAGCAGGTATTTTAACAAAATAAATGCTTTTAAATAAGAGGCTGGGTATTGCTCCGCGATCTGCAGCAATCTGGACGGTTCACAAGGAGTCAGCACAGCCGACCGACGACGCGACGCCGGCCGGTTTCAATTTGGACTGTTCACAAGGAGTCAGTCAGCACGACCGACCGAAGACGGTTTTATCTGGACGACTGTTCACAAGGAGTCACCACGACCGACCGACGACGCGCGCCGGCCGGTTTCAAGGAGCACAAGGTGCTGACGCGCAACGCAAACCAGTCAACATACAGAGCTTATGAACGTTATGAACTGACAGTAGGCTAATGGCGTATGGCGACCTGCATCTTCAATCAGTGACTCGCTGTAGTTTACTGTGAATGCCCCGCAGGCCCGCAGCGCCACCCCGTCAGCCGGGAACTTGCGAAGGACGTCGACGAGGAATCAATGTCACAGTACTACACACGAATTTGTAATCAAATGTTTAGAATAGGAAGTGGCGGTCTGCAAGTACTTACATCGCCACACCGACCGCCGCGCCGCCGCCGCCGCCGCGCGCCGCGCGCCGCAAAACGGGTTAGCTCACCATTGCTGTTGAGGATAAACAACGCAACAAACATAATATATTAGGTTGGGGAAAAAGTCTTTTCGCATTATAGTATGTATGAACTTGTAATAAAATCTCTTTTGAAAGTTAAAATTTTAAAGAACATAATTCCAAATTAGGAAAATGTGTGATTTTCATTTGTTTTTCGTACGGTCAAGATGAGTGAATCTAATGAAGAAATTCGACACATTTTAAAATTTTACTAAAAAACACGCAAGCCGCGAAAAAAAATTGCGATGTATAAGGACCTAGTGCAGTGAGAGTAGAACAAATTTGGTTTAAGCGTTTTCAATCCGGAAATTTTGATGTCAAAGATGCACGTCGCTCTGGTCGCCCTATTACGGATAAAATGGATGCCATTTTTGAAAAAGTGGAGCGAGATCGGCATATCAGTAGTTACGACGTAGCTGAAGAACTGGGAATTGACCACAAAACAGTTATGGCACATTTGAAAACAACTGGGTACACAAAAAAGCTCGATATTTGGGTACCTCACGAGCTCACTGAAAGAAACCTAATGAACCGTGTACTCATTTGTGATTCTTTATTACGACGTAATCAAATCGAACCATTTTTGAAGAAGCTGATAACTGGTGATGAAAGGTGGATCACGTACGACAAGAACGTGCGAAAAAGGTCGTGGTCAAAGGCCGGTCAGGCTTCACAGACTGTGGCGAAACCCGGGTTAACTCGCAACAAGGTGATGCTGTGTGTGTGGTGGGATTGGAAGGGCATTATTCATTATGAGCTGTTACCACCAGGCAGGACCATCGCTTCTGAACTCTACTGCGAACAACTGATGAGATTAAAGCAAGAAGTTGAGAGAAAGCGGCCGGAAATTAATCAACAGAAGGGCACACCCCTTCTGTTGATTAATTCCGGCCGCTTTTCGTCATGGCGTTTTTCATCATGGTAACGCTAGACCTCACACATATTTAGCCACTCAGCAAAAATTAAGATAGTTTGGCTGGACAAGTATATTTACGAACTATAAAGGGTGTCCGGAACAGAATTCCTCGTGGTCAAATCAGTTTGACCATTAAGTTTGACCACGAGGAAGGAACGGGGAGGTGTTAATGCATCCGCCGTATAGTCCTGACCTTGCAACCTCAGATTTACACCTGTTTCGGTCTCTTCAGAATTCTTTAGGCAGTGTCAGGTTAACATCACGAGAGGACTGCCAAAACAACTTGTCGCGGTATTTTGATCAGAAGTCCCAACATTTCTATAGCAATGGGATCATGTCCCTACCTACAAGATGGCAAAAAGTTATCGAACAAAATGGTACTTACATACTTTAGTTAAATGTAAATAAACTATATTAAAAATAGTTTAGAAAATTCTTAAAAAATGCGAAGAAACTTTTCCCCAACCTATTATATACATTATTTTTCATTTCTCATACCTACTCGGAAAGTAGTGTTTGTTTGATTCGAGTAGCAGGTGGAAGACAATGCTCCCTACCCTTGGGCGGGAAAGACTCATTGTAATTGCTTCCCTTTATAAGGCGGGAATGAATTTTAAAAATAGAACTGAAGCTTTGGTGGTGGACTAGGAAAAATGTTACAATTACTTAAAAAAATTATCGATTAAAATAAAAAATAAACGAGTGTGCTTCAGACCACACGACTGAAGTAAACCAGAAATCGCCGTTCGCTAGCAAAAGAAGTTTTACTTCAAAAAAGCTGCGGTCTTGTGAGTGAATAAACAGCCAGTGAGAATTTAAAAAAAGAGTGTGCTTTACACCACACGACTGAAGAAAACCTCAGATTAAAGAAAGAAGCAGATAGACCGCGCGGAACACCGAGAGTGCGGCCAATAAAGCAAAATAAATACAATCTCAACCTCGAGTCAGTATAGCACAGTTAAGGTTTCTACATACCGGGGCGACTTGTCGCGCGACGCGACGCGACACAAAGGCACCGCTCGTCCCGCGACACGCGGGGCCTTTGTGCCGTGTCGCGCTGGTATGTAGAAGCCTTTACTCTACTCTTTGGTACAGCACGAAGCGTCGCATCGTTAATACGTCACGCCCGGGCTCTATGAGATAATTTCAGAATAATGCCGTCTTGTCTTTTTAAACATTGTAAAAATTTCCCAAAAACAAAAAAAAGAAGATTGAGTATCTTTCATAGGTAAATCGCAAATGTATCGTTTATTACCACGATACATTTGCGATTGTTTATTAAGGATGTTGTTATTAATTTGACGTAAGTATACTGTTAATAAAAAAAAACTGATTTAAAAAAAAACTTATAAAACGCGTTAGGTATGTACATATTTATGTGATGTAGTAAATAAAAGGGCTCGATAAGAGGAATATGATTATATTACCACGTTTTTATTAAGTCGCTTTATTGTTTGTCTGTCTGTCTGTCGTTCCGGATGGAATCTTGTAACTCAAACGAGCACTTCCCGATTGGCTATCCGGCCGAAACTTTTAGGGTAGCTCACAACTCGATAACATTTTAAATCCATTTATTAGCATGTAATGTCGACCTTACCTCAAAAAAAACATAAAAACCGCTATATCTTGTAAAAGAAGCGAGATAGAGCAAAAGTAACACGTTTTAGCAGTTTCCTAAAGGGGTTCCACTTAATCAAACACATCGATCAAGAGATTCACAAACCTGAAAACATAACCTAAATTTTAATTTTTTGCTTTCAAACTCAAACTCAAAGCATTTATTTCAAATAAACCAATTACAGGCACTTTTGAATTGTCAAGGGGGTCGGTCAGTCATCAAGATGAAGCTAGATGCCCATTCCAAAGCTTAGTAGGTACCTATGGAGAAGAACGGGCAAGAAACTCCACGGACACTCTTTTAAATTAACATATGGTTACAAAATATTGGTTACATCATTCGTGTTGAAATTAAACATGTGAGAACGATGCAAAACGTCAAAGGCGTCCGTAACAAAAATATAAAAAAAAAACAATTCAAAACTTAAATTAAAATAAGCCAAGGCCGCTAAGAGATGACCAGTCCCTACTGATGGCGCCCGTTCACGAACATGACGCATGGATTAGCACCATTCAACTCAACCATTTTGAAGGGAGCTAAATGATCCAACACACCCGCCACCATCAGCGAGACATTACAGTGAGCATGACATACTCTCAGCCGCCAGGGCACATTCAAGTCAATGAAAGAAGTACTCAGTAAATGGTAGCTTTATAGTAAGTACATAGTGCTCACACATGTGCTATGCAATTATATAATACTAAGAGATTGAATTTATACAAAGCAAAGATAGTTTTTGAAATCTTCAGCAGTTCCAACAGTATTTTCAAATGTTAATCAATTAGTTGAGGTTGTGGAGCTGGACCAGCATTGAGCCAAGCATTTTTATCAGCGATGTAATCCCCCAAATTATAGTATGCCTGCTTGCATAGTGTGCGTTTTATACAAGATTTGAATTTCGTCTCATTCAGTTGAAGTATGTGGGGAGGAATTATATTATAACATTTTAAACAGTACCCCATGAAAGACGAGTCTACTTTTGACAGTCTGAAACCTGGTTGAGCTAATAAATCCCTACTTCTAGTACTATAATTATGTCTTTCGCCTCTTTTACTAAAAAGATGTAAATTTTTTCTTACGTACATGATGTTTTCATAGATATATTGACAAGGCACCGTCATGATGTTTAATATCCTTAAACATTTCCCTAAGAGAATCGCGCCTGCGGAGATTATATATGGCTCTGATGGCTCTTTTCTGCAGAATAAAAATAGACTCGATGTCTGCAGCCCGTCCCCATAGTAAAATACCGTATGACATAATACTATGAAAGTAACTAAAATAGACCAGCCTCGCGGTATCTACATCAGTAAATTGACGGATTTTTCTCACAGCATAAGCCGCCGAACTTAGCCGTCCTGCAAGGGATATTATATGAGGACCCCATTGAAGCCTTGAGTCGAGCGTGATCCCCAGAAAAACAGTTTTATCGACGAATTCTAGTTTCTCTTGATTCAATATTATCTCACAATTACTACTTTTGACATTTGGTAACGAAAATCTTATGCACTTAGTTTTTTTCCCATTTAATACTAAATTATTAGCAGTGAACCAATTTTGGACCTGCAATAGGGCATTATTTACGTCGTCAAGATTTAATGCACGTCTGTTAATTTTAAAATTAAGGAAGTATCGTCAGCAAATAACACCATTTGTGGTTGAGTTTTTAACAAATAGGGTAGATCATTAATATATACTAAAAAGAGGAAAGGACCCAATATCGAGCCTTGAGGTACACCCATTTTTTTTTTAAGCCGAGTGAATTGACTCCATTTATTTGAATTTGCTGCTGTCTATCATTTAAATAAGATTTTACTAAACTGAGCGCAAGTTTTCCAAGGCCGTAATGCTCAAGTTTCAAGAGTAATGTTTCGTGGTCGACGCAATCAAATGCCTTGGAGAGGTCACAAAATATTCCTATGGCGTCTTGGGCTTCTTCCCATGCCGCAAATATGTGTTTTAATAAGGTGACACCGGCGTCAGTCGTACAACGTCCCTTGGTGAAACCATATTGTTGATCGTGTAAGATTTTATTGGTGTTAAAATGATTGAGCATTTGATTAAGCATTACCTTTTCAAACACCTTGCTGAAGACCGGCAACACGGATACGGGTCTATAATTATTGGTGTCTTCACTATCCCCGGATTTGAAAAGTGGTATTACCTTACTATATTTCATTAGATCCGGGAAGACTCCTTGATCAACACACAAATTAAATAGTAAGGCCAAGTACGGCGCTATAGTCTCAATAATGGAGGTACAAACTTTAATAGACATTCCCCATAGATCTTCTGTTAATTTGATTTTGATTTGCTTGAAAGCTTTTATTACTGTTACGGGGTTTATATGCTTGAATTTAAATTCAATCGCGCAGGATGAAACGTTTGCGCTTAATAAATCAATAGAACGCGAGGGCGAGGAATTTATGGTTTCAGTAGTTTTAAGTGAATATTGGTAAAGAAATTTACAAATTCTTGCGCAACTTCTTTGTTTGTGCATACGAGACCACGTGAGGTTTCTAGAGTGAAATCATTATTATGTTTTTTATTCCTGTTAGTTTCGTCATTGATAATTCTCCAAACCGTCTTTATTTTATTATCGGCTGATTTAATCTTGTTGCTAATGTACAAGGCTTTAGCTACCTTGCAGGTATTTTTAAAAATTTTAGAGTAAGTAGCAACGTATTTATTAAAAGTTTCAGAGTTAATATAAGGCTTAAGGCCATAAAGCTCAAACAATTTTTCCCTACTTTTCCTAATACCCTTAGTTGCCCAGTCACTGAACAAAAAATTTGGGCAAATAGTTTTTGTTTTCTTTTTAAAAGTATCATTGAACTCGGTGCACACTACCGAAAAGAATTTTAACTTTAAACTTTTAACTATAATTATGAAATCAGCATTAAATGAATAATTTAATGTCTATGAAGAAGGACCGATAGAGAGGTATAAAAGATTACGAAAAGAAAAGCAAAAAATGAAAATGTTTGGTTAAGTGTTCACGTTCGCGAACCTCTTGATCGATGTGTTTGATTAAGTGGAACCCTTTTAGGATACCGCTAAACCGTGTTATTTTTGCTTTATCTCGCTTCCTTTACAAGATATAGCGGTTTTCATGTTTTTTTTGAGGACTGAGAACAATCTATATATTATCTCTTTTCTGAATTTTTCTGAGACAATAAATTATTTATTTCATGTAATGAAATATTATGGGTAATGTTTTCATTATCCTGGCGGTTGCCAGGATAATGAAAACATTACCCATAATATTTCATTACATGAAATAAATAATTTAAACACACATAGAGGCACCTGTTCTTATAGCGCTGTCACGTGGCTGTTACGCACACATGTCTACGAACGTAACGTGCCTCACTTTATTGTTCGTCGCGATCTATCTGCTTCTTTCTATAATCTGAGAGTGAAACTTACAAATAGTAATACTAATTGCACTGTGTCTTAGATGAACGAAACGCAACTGGCTATGAGAGAAAGAGAGAAAGAAAATGTGTGCTCGCACCTCTCTCTTACCCCTACAGCAGGGGCGAAAGCACCGTATAACACGATTCCTACCGGCTTCCCTTCGGAAATTCGGAACACAACCATTCTATCTTCATTGAAAAATGGCATAGTCGAAATGTTGATGGGTTAATAATGCCAAATAATATAATCACACTATAGGTATTTAATACGCCGTAAAATGAAAATGTTACAATATGAATACATTATATTTTTTGTCTTTATATCCCAACAACAAAACATTTTGCTCTAAAATAACTCGTACGCGTGTCCGGCTTACCGTGAGTTCCATTTCTTCAACGTCATGAAGAGTTTATTTTGTATAAAAAGGATTATTTTGCTCCAGCTTACTCGTACCTTTCTCATAAAATCACCCTTCGCCACTGCCCTACAGTAATATACGAAACGTAACTCTCTCTCTCTTTCTTACTTATGTCTCCCTCTCAACTTCCGTTCGCTCAATTCCGTAACGCTCTTGTCGCGCATTCGCCAGCTTACTCCCCAAGTCAAGCGTGCGGAAGGAAGTTTTACTTCAAACAAAAATGGAGCCGTCACGGGACGCCTGGCAGATGTGAAACATCGAAATTATTTACACACTACTACTGTACAGTGGCGAGGCGTCGCAGTCGCCACGCGGCATGCGTCACCCCGCCAGCAATTGGTTTTACGTGCGGCTATAGATGTTTCAAATCAAAAATACCTATTAAGGCTTTTACATACTGGCGCGACACTTATTATTTTTAAAGTGAATATATAACTAAATATTCTGTGAACATTTCAAGCGTCTGCCTGGTGCCGTTATCAATATCGAGCTAAAAAAATCACGTTTCTTGTATGGGAGCCCCCTTAAATATTTATTTTATTCTGTTTTTTAGTATTTGTTGTTATAGCGGCAACAGAAATACCTCATCTGTGAAAATTTCAACGGTCTAACTATCACGGTTCATGAGATACGGCCTGGTGACAGACAGACAGACGGCGGAGCCTTAGTAATAGGGTTCCCGTTTTACCCTTTGGGTACGGAACCCTAAAAAAAAGACTATATAATTTGGCGGGATACTAACTCTGTAAGCTGCACTGAAATTAAAAATCTCGGTTATAGACAACTAATATTTGATTAATTAATAAAAATGAGTTCAAGCGATTCTGAAAAGTTGACCCCAGATTCGGTTAAAGATGAGGCAAATACAGAAGGTAATCGAAAATCTTTTGCCAGAAATTTCAAAGGAAAGATATTTAAATATACTTATATTTATACAGGGCGTCCCACGGATATGCCACATGGAGGGAAAGTACCTTGAATATTGTAGATGAACATTTTACTGAAAGAAGACATTATTTGAATTTAAAAAACAATTTAAACTGCATTCATAGATATTTAAATAATTACATGGTTGAACCGAAAATCGAACCCGTTACACGAGAAAAATAATCATTCTGTAGCTTTATCATACCGATCGAAAGGCTTAATCATAAGGATTATTTTTTGCTGAATAACATAGTGTCACAAATAAAAGGAAGACTATGAATTTTAACATTTTTAATACAAAATTATCAAAATAGTGCGACTTGGTATTCAACAGGAAGGGACTCATTTTGTGCATTTGATAAATTGATTAATTTTGTATTAAAAATGTTAAATTTCATGGTCTTCTTGGTATTTGTGACACTATGTTATTTAGCAAAAAATAATCCTTATGATGAAGCCTTTCGATCGGTATGATAAAGCTACAGAATGATTATTTTTCTCGTGTAACGGGTTCGATTTCCGGTTCAAGCATGTAATTATTTTAATATCTATGAATGCAGTTTAAATTGTTTTTTTTTAATTCAAATAATGTCTTCTTTCAGTAAAATGCCGCATTTACAATGTTCAAGGTACTTTTCCTCCATGTGGCATATCCGTGGGACGCCCTGTATAGTATGTACATACAATGATTTTATGACGTGGCGATCAAACATGAAAATAAAATATTTTAGTTTTTTTTTTTTTTTTTACTTTTCTTAAGTATATTTTAAATGAAAAGTAGAGTGCTGAACACGGGTGAAAGTCACCAATTCCTACTCGGACTATAGCCGAGCTCGCTACGCTCGGGCGTCTAAATATCTCGTACTTATGGAAATTGATTCCTTTCGACCCTTGTATAATAAATCTACTATTCCAAGTTTTTAATCAATACGTGAATAATTTTAGGCTGTTATTTCGGGACGGTCATAGGTATATTTTTCTCGGAGAAAACAACACAAAATCACGTCTGTAACGAAGCAGTGTGCTTTTAAAGAAAAAACTTTTAGTAAAAAAAAATAACCGACATCCAAAAAAACAATACAAAGTAAAAAATAACTTTAATTTCGGAAGTCGGTGTCTTTGGATCTGTATTTTAGTTTTTTGCCACCGACTTCCGAAAATAAAGTTATTTTTTACTTTGTAGTGTTTTTTTGGAAGTCGGTTATTTTTTTTTACAAACTGTTTTTTATTTTTCACTTTTTAGTGGGTCAGTTTTTAATTTATCTAAGTTATAATAGCCTTAAGTCAACTGTTCATCACCTTTTACAAAATATGGCATTGCCCGATGCTGGGACGTTAATTTTTGAGGATTTCTCCTGGCAAGAACCAGGAGAACTGCCACTCACCACTATGACGAGCATAAATTGCTTAGCAACCATATTAAAGTACCTAATCGAATCGCAACCCGTTAAATACTTATTATTATGTTGTTCCGGTGGCCATCTGTGGTGTCTATCATCAGTTCCACTTCGCCAAATGGTGATTTTCGGGAGCAAATGGGTGGGTGGGGATGGGTGGGTGGTTGGCAATGGGGTTACTATAAAAAATAATGTTCATGTTTTTGCAGTTGGCTTTTTTGTTTTTTTAATAACTTTTTTTATTTTATACTTTTCAGTTAGGATTATATGACGGTAAATTAGGTTATATACTCACTTATAATCTGGTGATAATGACCTCTTACTCACTCACTCCAGAAGTTCGGGATATTTTTTTTATCATTTCTCATTTTTAAATTACTTTTAAACATATTTTGATACCCCACTCGATAGGCTTGGGAGATATTATTTTTTCGAAAACAAACCTTTTGGCGCCAAAAATCCACCATTTTAATTTTTAATAATTTTAATATAGCCTATGACACTCGCGCAATAAAGACGAATCTAACGACATATCACTCATCAAAATCAGTTCAGCCGTTTACTAGTTACGAGGGAACATAGGGACAGACATATATACATACATAAATACAGGTTAAACACGTAACCCTCCTTTTTTGGCTTCGCCGCAGTTAGGTAAAAAGAAGGTTGGGCATAAGAAAGAAAGTGGACTAAACAAATAAGCCATACTACAAGTAGCCAGTGGCAGCCAGAGCCAGCCAGAATAGGATAAACCGGCCAACGAATATAAAAGATAATTTGGAAAGAGTGAAGAAAAGATACATAATTATTATACAAGATTTACCATAAATAACGTACAACCTCTTAGGGGGTCATTGTAGTTATTATTATGCACAACTTTACTATGGGAACAAACTTAAAATCGCGAAAAAAAATCAGTTGGTCCCTACATTTTGACGAATCTGAGAACATAAATACGAGTACTACACACACTCACTTCACTTACTTTTATGGTGTACATAATAAAGAGTATTCTATTCTATAAATGTAAGGAACAGCAGATCTTTTTTTACGCACATGTGAGTTGAGCTTTGTTTTGTATGAAAATGTAGGCGGGATTGTCCACTGCGACCCACGAATGCGTGGCTGGCAAACTGCGTAGCTAACGTGGAAAACCTCTCCGTGCTGACCTTGCGTAACAAGTTTATTCACTGATAAGTTCAGGGCCAATGTCAAGCTGGTCTGTGACTAGCTCAGTCGCAGTGTCAGGAACATTGAAGGTTACTGTCATGATGAGTGCAGAAGATGGGTTCTTGTTTAGAGACGGATGAAAGTCTTGGAACGCTGGAACCAGTCAAAGCATATTAAGTTGACGGCACGCAAGAAGTGGATCACTACTGAGCAGAATAAATGATGTTACCAACACCAAGGCTACGGTTTAATAAACGAAGAAGATGGATCTAATTGTAATGTAAAGACAGATAAAAGTGGTTTTTCAAAAGATGGTAAGACTGATGCAGATTTGAACTGTGATGGAAATCAAGTAGACGAAAATACATACGGCTAATCAATACCTAAAATAAATGTACAATAAGACATGCTGGCTGACCACAATGGTCTTACAAGACACGATGTCTTTATACAGTACGCGGACGCGTAGCATGACCACCGTAGAAACGGGTTTTGTCGACGGAAGAATCGACAAAATGACGTTATATAGAAAGATTTCTACCGTCCTAAGCATGGCGATGTTAAAACTGAAGAGAAGAAATGTTTCTATTCTTCAGTCGACAAAGTCTATAACGTCGAGCATGACGACTAATTTTTCTCTACTTTTGACACTTGTAGAAACATTTTTTCTCGATAAGCGTTAAATAGTCAACATCACATTTGACCTAGACAAGAGTCTATATTGATTTTGAATACTCAATTCAATACTTTCACCGTCCAAATTTCTTCTCACCGAACAGTCTGGTCAGTGGGTCGTATTTGGGGCGGAGAGTTTTAGGAGTTTGGAGTATTTATGCTTAGGGGCACTATGAGCAGAAAAGAAAACAAAAAAGAAATGCTAAAATAGTGGGAAAGAAAACCATCCTTATGATGAGGTAAAAAGACCAGCGATTCATGTTAGATTTTTTTAAATTCATGATGGACTTTTTTATACTTCAATTCATGTTGACGTCGTGCTTGCAGGGCGGGTGGCACTCGGGGGGGGTGTTGTGTTGCTGGACGCACCATTTTCGAGATATTTGAATTTTGCTGGTTTTTATTAATGAAAATCTTGAAGACAAATTTTTTTTTTCGAAAACGAAATACGAATAATCATCGTAGAATTCATAGTTTACTACATCACTAGCTACCTCCCCGTTGCTATGGAGAGTTTGAAAAAAATTTGAGAGCCCGCAGAAGAGATAGCGAGTTGGATAGAAAGAGCTTTGTCGTTTCTTGGTAGAATAGAGTTAGAATTGGTCAAGTCATGCTACGCGTGGAAGGGAATTTTGGGGGTTGTGACATATTATAATGTGGAGATATTACTATGATATTATATAGTTGTAGGTGACCACCTACAGAGACAAATATTGTAGGTGATAACCTACAGAGACAAATATTGTAGGTGACTACCTACAGAGACAAATATTGTAGGTGACAACCTACAGAGACAAATATTGTAGGTGACTACCTACAGAAACAAATATTGTAGGTGATAACCTACAGAGACAAATATTGTAGGTGACTACCTACAGAGACAAATATTGTAGGTGACAACCTACAGAGACAAATATTGTAGGTGACAACCTACAGAGACAAATATTGTAGGTGACTACCTACAGAGACAAATATTGTAGGTGACTACCTACAGAAACAAATATTGTAGGTGACTACCTACAGAGACAAATATTGTAGGTGACTACCTACAGAGACAAATAATGTAGGTGACTACCTAGACCTACAACAACAGAAGCAAATAAAGCGGTCGGTGATGATGATGATGAAAGATGTTAGTGGAAATACCATATTATTATAATTATGTGGGAAACACCAAGTCACAGACCTGAGGCGGTGTCCTTCACAAAAGTGAGGTGCGTCTTCGCAGAATGATGAATGAACCAAGAAGATGGATCAAACAGTAGGAAGGAAGTATGTAAAAAAGATTACACATCTGAAGTATTCGGAAGCATTCGCGTGTACGGCTCGAGTTTTGAGTCATTCAATACGGCGGCGGCGGCGTAGAATTGGAATGCTCCATCTTAAAACATTACAGGAGTGAGTAGGTCCGTGAGATGAGCAGAGAGCACTACAGACAGCAGCAGCAGTAGAGCAGAGTGTGAAGCAAATATTGTTACCTACTGGTGAATAGCGGCTTCACAACGTGTAGCTGCGGACTTAATCCCTTAGCATTCATCTGACGGGCATTTCCCGTATTTTGATTAATCTGTCAAAAATACCGCCAATTTTACCATATATTTGACAAGTTTCGACATTGATTGTCGCTGCGATGAGATTGCGACTAGATTTTGAACGTTTTTAGGATTCCGTAGTAAACAAGGAACCCTTATAGTTTCGCCATGTCCGTCTGTCTGTCTGTCTGTCTGTCTGTCTGTCCGTCCGTCCGTCTGTCGCCAGCTTAGCTCAGAGACGCTTAGTCCTAGAAAGCTGTAATTTGGCATGGGTCTACATATTAATCATGCCAAAAAAATGGTAAAATAAAATTATGAAAAACATTACACGTGAAATGGGGATGATATTTTTTTTTCTCGTCTATTCCATGGTGTGGGGTACCGTTGGATAGGCCGTTCAAAAATATTGTGGGTTTGGCAAAACCATTTTTCAATAAAGGGATCCGTTTGCGTAATATTAAGCTTTAAAGTGCTAGTTTTTGTTAGAGTCAAGTGTCCCCCCCCCCTGCCAGCTAAATGGTTGGTTTTGGATATGTGAAAAAATTCATGGCAATAGTATATATAACGAAATTAAAAGAAAAACTATCACAGCTAAGTAGGCTTCACAAGTTAACGAGTAATAGTCGACCAACTTAAATTTGCAGTTGGAGAATTGACCGTGACGTATATCGATGTATGGGAGAACATGTTTTTCAACTACAATGTTAAGTTTGTTTTTGGGATAAATTCATCCCAACTACGGAACCCTTCATTGTGCGTGGTCCGACATGCACTTGGCCAGTTTTTAATTGTAGGAATGGGACGTTTGATGTTTCTGTGCTATTAACGTTTATACGAGAGGCTGCTGGAGGGTAAGGGGCGCGGGCACGCGTGTGGCAGCCCTCGTCGCGCGCCCCGCACCCCGCGCCCCTCCCGCCACTCGATCGTACATACAATCATATCACGCACGGTGTGTCCACAAGTCCACATGTATTGCACACACGCAGTCTGTGGGCACTCCGCCGAGGCGCGCCAGGTGCGTGCTACCTATTTTCCCCCGACGACGCACGCGGCGACTCTAAAGGAAGGGTATTATTTTATTTTATTTTCCTTTATTGGCCAACCAACAATTGTTTACACTGTAAATAGTTAAAGTAATATCTAATATAATCTAAGGTTATTGTAACAATTTCTTACAGGTTAGCACCGCATGCCCCATAAACATATTAGTGTCTGTGCAGTGTGCTTGGAGAATAATTGATAACCAAAATTTATTGAAAATGAACAAACTTTTTACAAAAAATAATAACCGACTACCAAAAATAACTACAAAGTGAAAAATAACTTTAATTTCGGAAGTCGGTTCTTTGGATCTGTATTTGAGTTTTTTGCCACCGACTTCCGAAATTTCGGTTATTATTTTTTTGTATATTTTTTTTTTTTTTTTCACTTTTTAGTGGGTCTGTTTTGAATTTATCTAAGTTACAATAGCCTAATGTTAACTGCTCATCACCTTTTACAAAATATTGCTTTTCCCGATGCTGGGACGTTGATTGCTGTGGAGTTCTCCTGGTAAGAACCAGGAGAACTGCCACTCACCATATCCATAGTGACGGGCATAAATTGCTTAATCGCAACCCGTTAAATAGGTACTCATTATTATATTGTTCCGGTGGCTATCTGTGGTCTCTATCATCAGTTCCACTTCACCAAATGGTGCATTCCGAGAGCAAATGCACGAGTTACGTTAAAAAATACCCCTCCTTTTAATTTTGTATGTACTACTGCCATGAATTTTTTCACATATCAATAACAACCATTTAGCTGGCACGGGGGGACACTGGGCACGCCACAATTGTGGCGATAAGTCCTCTCTTTGAGGAGTGACTAGGGAGAGCGCCAAGGTGTCCTCATCTTCCGCCTGACGCAGGTCCTCACCGGACACGGGTTGTTTCGGGAGGATCCTGTTCAGGATAAAGCGGGAGGAAACGCCCTGGTGTTGCCATTGTGTGGATCGTCTTCTGGTGTGCACTGATAAACTTTAGATACTGAAAAATCGTCTAGGTTATCATTTAACATGTTTATGTGATCGAATGTTAAGGTATATAGTTAAAAAGGTTTAGGGGACAGTTCGAAAAGTGATTCTTTGTTATCAGGTAAAAGGCGCATTATTGTGGGTTTACAGTAAGGCGTGATTTGTTTATAATTATTATGATATGTAGTGGTGAGTGATAGGATATTGTTTGAGTTGTTGTGTGTATAGATTAGTATGTGTGGACTGAAGTGTACAGTAAAGTTTTTGCTTATTTTACTGTAGAAATTAACATGTCAAATTAAAAGTGATATTCTTAAGAGCCCCGCTCTTATCCATACATGGAACTACCAGACGTAGCTAAGCAGTCTGTATCAGGCGTGTTTGTTTCGCAATAGAATTGACGTCTTATTCAATTATTATTATATGTATAAACAATATGTAACAAAAACACTGTTGTTCCTTCTACCTAGACTAGCCAATACTTAATTTTTTTAAATTATAATTCCACGAATGTTGTGCTTGTAGGTAAAAGTATACGTCCCTAAAAGGAACAACAGGGTTTTTGTTACATACTGTAGAGTACCAAAATATAATTATTTGACATTTTATGAAACATGACATTGTATTGAAAAAAGTATGTTTATTAACGAATATAATGTGTTATGTGGCGATCAGAACATTAATTTAATGTTAAGAAATAAGTTCACTTTGGAACTGGAACATTTCCTACTTAGTTATAACTTAACACTTGCTCTAAATCAGCCTACTAGGCTTCATAGTAACACGTGCATTGATAACTTTGCACATAATCTTTGTAAAGGATGGACAACTAAAATTATTAATCTTATGTTGTCAGATCACACATCACAAATACTCAAAGTACCTATAAATGAAACTTGTCGCCTAAAATCTTGGAAATCGATTAAAAAAGACTCCTCCAAAGATAACCTTAAACGGAAGATAATGTCTTCTTACATTATCGTCACATAACGGACTCATTGAGACACTCAGCAACATCAAAGTTGCCTGCTCTATAGACGGAAAATATGTCAACAACATCAGTTACGCAGACTATATGGTGTTGCTGGGCCCCTCTATAAGCGCCGTTCGAAAACTCCTCGCTATATGTGTGGAATATGCCGGGGCCCATGGGCTCAGGTATAATGTTAAGAAAAGCGAGCTTTTGGTGTTCCAATCACCAGGTCTAAGGTCACACACGTACCACCCGTCCTCATAGACGGTGTTTCTTTACCCAGAGTTTCGCGATTCAAATACTTGCGCCACTGGGTCTCGGATGACCTCTCAGAGTACGAGGATATTGAGAGAGAGCGCCGGGCGTTGGCTGTCCGATGCAATATGTTGGCTCGTAGATTTGCACGCTGCAGTAAAAGTTAAATTGTTTCGGGCGTTTTGCCAATCTTTCTACACGTGCAGTCCGTGGGTCAAATATACGCAGAAGGCAATCAACGCCCTGCGCGTTCAGTACAACAATGCCTTTAGGATGTTGATGCGACTGCCGAGGCACTGCTGCGCATCGTGCATGTTTGCCGACGCTCGTATTGATGGCTTCCATGCCATCCTCAGAAACAGAGCTGCATCGTTGCTAAGTCGTGTCCGCGGCAGTGGCAACAGTATTCTTGGCATTGTGGCTGGCAGATCTGAATGCCCAATATTGTGGCATTGTGTACAGTTGCATGTTATAAAGACGAGAATATAACAGAAACTGATAAAATTATATTAATATTAATTTTTATTTATTAATTTTTATTCTTATTTTGCTGTTTTATGATTTTAGTGAATTTCTTAATTGTAATAATCATATTGATAATGGTCATTTAGATTTGTTTTTATGTAATTGATAGTTAATTTAGTTAAAATAGTATTATTGTGGTGTATATTTAAATCTTGGTTACTAACATAATTCTTAAGTATACTAACAAAAATATGGATCACTTTGTGTCTGACTTAAATAAATAAATTAAATTAAAATTATTTTCCGACCCCATTATACAAATCAATTATTTTGCGTGCTAGTTTTAGCGAATTGTTTTAGAAATTCTTGCAAATCAAAATTTAATTTCATTTATGACGAAGTGGAAAATATGGCGCAATCTATAAGCCTATAATATAGACATAATATACTACGCTATGACATTTGTGCCGATAATGGAAGATAATGTCTTACATTATTTTCCGACCCCAAGACTAGTCGTATATACCTAGTTAGCTAACAAAAGATGTATCTGCATTTTATCTCAAATTACAGTAGATAATTAATCTCCACCATGTATAATGTGTAGGTACAAACCTCACTCCCACACTTACCACTTACTCACACCCACCACTCACACACATTCCAGCGCGTTGTTTGTCTTTCATAAGAAAAACTTTTTACAAAAAAATAATAACCGACTACCAAAATAACACTACAAAGTGAAAAATAACTTTAATTTCGGAAGTCGGTGTCTTTGGATCTGTATTTGAGTTTATTGCCACCGACTTCCGAAATTAAAGTTATTTTTCACTTTGTAGTGTTATTTTTGGTAGTCTGTTATTATTTTTTTGTAAAAAGTTTTTTATTTTTCAGTCTTAGTGGGTCAGTTTTGAATTCATCTAAGTTACAATAGCCTAATGTTAACTGCTCATCACCTTTTACAAAATATTGCTTTTCCCGATGCTGGAACGTTGACTGTTGAGGAGTTCTCCTGGGAAGAACCAGGAGAACTGCCACTCACCATTATGCATAGTGACGAGCATAAATTGCTTAATCGCAACCCGTTAAATAGGTACTCATTATTATATTGTTCCGGTGGCCATCTGTGGTCTCCATCATCAGTTCCACTTCACCAAATGTTGCTTTCCGAGAGCAAATGCACGAGTTACTATAAAAAATACCCAAATCGCTATAGGTTTGCATATAAAATTTCCCTCGATTTCCATGGGATCCCCTCATCAGATTCTGATTTAGGGACAATGGGCATAGATTTAAGGATAATGGGACTACCTCGGGAGTATACCCTTTCAAACAAAAAAATAATTTTCAAAATCGGTTCATAATTGACGGAGTAATGGCGTAACAAACATACAAAAAATAAAATAAAAAAAAAACACAGCCGAATTGAGAACCTCCTTCTTTTTGGAAGTCGGTTAATAAAAGGATTCACCCCATTGCATTGTAACTAGAATAAGTTATTTAATTAAGTTGATGCAATAAACATTTTTATTTAAGTATTTATTTACCCTTACTGCCCCATCTCAAAAATCCACCCTGTATATTTCATGATGATTGACAGCTTAGCCCCATATATAGCGTGATGATTAAATCTTTAACTATCTGCAATGTTCTAACCGTTTGGCTCGTCTTTTCACAATTTACTGTAACCTATAGAGGAATACAAGCATACCTAATGCAATATTGCTCATCCCCCATAGCAAATATCGTATATACAACGTGTTTTTTTTTATATCCCATAACTCTAGGGTATGATTGAGGCCATATCAAAGAATCAACTGGCATATGAGTATATTACGAGTACATAGTGAAATTAATTTGTAAAGTAAAATATAAAAAGTAAAAAAGACACTTAAGCATCGAAGTACTCGTCCGCATCGCTGTCATCCGGAAACGTGCCCAGAAGACTGGCAGCATTGCCACGTTGAATGGCAATGCTAATTCTTTGGCCGAAGAACGAGCCAGCCCTCTGGTCACGTGAAGTGTCAATCAGTCGGCGAGAAATTTCCTTAAAAAGGAGACGCGCACTCGGGCCCCATGACCCGAGCGTTTCGACCCCAAACGGCTCAAAACTGTAGTTACCCATAAGATTACAGTATTTGCGCCGCTTGAGGGTCTCAGCAGCCGCAGCAGCGGAGCCAGCACAGCCAGCCGTGCTTGGAATATGAGATGGCGCAAGGGTGTCGACACAGGTTGCGTCCCACACCAGAGGCCTACCCACCTTCCAAGGCAATAACGTCATGCCATCTGGTCTCTTCCCATCGTCACGTACCAATCCGTTTGGTTCTAATACCGCTGGTACGCCGGCGGTGACAAGAGCTGGCGTGCCGAGCTATGCGACCTGCGCTCCTGCAACAGGACAGGCCATGGTGTCCGTGCATATGAGTTATGTTCCAATCCTTCGTTATTTATTTTTTTCATTTTTCATACAAAATAATTCGGCAAAGTCACGATTATTAATGTAAAACACCCTTACGTGAAATATGACAACGTCGCATTTTCTTTCGTCCCTTCACTAGCTGCCGCCGGGAAGCCCCGATACCAACATACCTACATATTTTATTTTACTATTTATTTTACTACACTACTGCGAAGTTTGGCAACCTCGCAAAAGTAAAGATTCGTCATACTGGTGACAATTTTTGACCTAATTTAATTATGATTGATGATATCTCCGAAACGATGCATTTATGGACCACCTATTCTAGGAGTTTTAGTATTATTTTTACCTACAGAATATAACCCGAGAGTTATGGGATATCAAAAAAAACAGGTTGTATATAGCCTACCGACAGACCTGGCTTATAGGGAATATCTATGCAAAATTTGAACAGAATTTATATCCGGTAGAATTTGCGTGATGCTGGAACATACATTCAGACAAACAGACAAAAATAAAAATATTTTCGGCATTGGTATTGATCTGGAGTCGGTCTCTCTCTCATTTTTAAAGTAGAAAGGAATAGACAATATTTTGACGACGTAAACATTGCACTCTCAATGGTTACGGATTGGTTTACGACAAATAACTTAGTACTCAATGCCAGGAAAACGAAATGTATAAAGTTCGCCTTACCGAATGTTAGAAATGTAGGTCCCAACATCGTCTTAGATAAAGAGGTGCTTGAAACTGTAGACTCGGTAGTGTTTCTGGGAGTAACAGTAGATGCCAAACTTCAGTGGGGACCACATATATCAAGCCTAGCGGGAAGGCTCAGTTCGGCTGCATACGCCGTCAGGAAAGTAAGACAAGACTGACGTTGATACAGCCCGTTTAGTCTATTTTAGTTATTTTCATAGCGTTATGTCCTACTGTATTCTGCTGTGGGGTAAAGCTGCTGACATTCAAAATATATTTGTACTTCAAAAACGAGCTGTTCGAGCAATTTACCAGCTGGGTGCCAGAGTTTCTCTAAGATTTTTAAAAAGATATTGGTATTCTCACGGTGGCATCACAATTCATCTCCGCCAACATCTTTTATGTTAGGCAAAATATACACTTATACACTAAAAACAGTGCTCTCCACAATATTAATACCAGAAATAAGGACAAATTCGTGCTCCATTTCACCGGCTTCACAAGGTTCATAACTCATTTGTTGGACTTGGTATAACTTTTTATAACAAGCTACCCTCTTCCTTGCTAGATTTGCCTTTTAATGAGTTAAAGTTAAAGTTAAATCCAATCTTTGTTCAAAGGTATATCTCCACAATATTAATACCAGAAATAAGGACAAATTCGTGCTCCATTTCACCGGCTTCACAAGGTTCATAACTCATTTGTTGGACTTGGTATAACTTTTTATAACAAGCTACCCTCTTCCTTGCTAGATTTGCCTTTTAATGAGTTAAAGTTAAATCCAATCTTTGTTCAAAGGTATATCTCCACAATATTAATACCAGAAATAAGGACAAATTCGTGCTCCATTTCACCGGCTTCACAAGGTTCATAACTCATTTGTTGGACTTGGTATAACTTTTTATAACAAGCTACCCTCTTCCTTGCTAGATTTGCCTTTTAATGAGTTTAAAGTTAAAGTTAAATCCAATCTTTGTTCAAAGGTATATCTCCACAATATTAATACCAGAAATAAGGACAAATTCGTGCTCCATTTCACCGGCTTCACAAGGTTCATAACTCATTTGTTGGACTTGGTATAACTTTTTATAACAAGCTACCCTCTTCCTTGCTAGATTTGCCTTTTAATGAGTTTAAAGTTAAAGTTAAATCCAATCTTTGTTCAAAGGTATATCTCCACAATATTAATACCAGAAATAAGGACAAATTCGTGCTCCATTTCACCGGCTTCACAAGGTTCATAACTCATTTGTTGGACTTGGTATAACTTTTTATAACAAGCTACCCTCTTCCTTGCTAGATTTGCCTTTTAATGAGTTTAAAGTTAAAGTTAAATCCAATCTTTGTTCAAAGGCATACTATTCTATCAACGACTACTTAAACGATAAGAATAGTTGGTGCTATTTAGAGACATCGTTTTATTTTCCTGTAATCTTTACATACACTTCTATCACATAGAATAATTTCAGATTTTTATCTATGTAAACTTCGGAGATAAGGGGGGGAATGGTATTTTTTTTTTACATTTTTCATCAAAAGTCGGAAACTATGCTGCCTAAAAAATAAAAAATAAATATTTGAGAATGTGCAAACAGCGTTCTTTCGCATGCCCTAGTAGCCCTACTTCAAATTTTTAAGACCCCTTTCAGTCCCTTTTGCAAAAAAGAGATTTTTTTTAATGTATTTCTTGTTTGCAAAATAGTTGGGCAAACGTCATCTAAGACTATTCTAAATTTCAAGTTGGTAGCATCAGTAGTTTTTGAGATATCCAGGTGTGACAGACAGACAGACAGACTTAGTCTCACCATAAGGGTTACTTTTTACCATTTTGGTACGGAACCCTAATATACGATAGATTGTAATGTAATGAATGAATGAATGTGGCACTGCTATGCTGTATTACACGTTGCTGATTCCAATGGATGGATGCGCAACGGAAGCTAGACATGATCAATTTGAATGTTTCATTAATATAAATTATGTTAAGGTTATCTTTTACTCATCGACAACAGTCCATTATTTTTTCTTGCCATAACAGACCCATACCATTTTATTTTTTTATTTCTTAAACACCACTCATAACTATAATTAATTTTATTGTACTTATTTCTTTTTTAAACAAAATATATCTAATGGTTTATATTATTATTTGTTACACATATCTAATTTTATTTAAATATTTACACACTATAAAACTGATTTACATCCGTAAGACGTCCTCTTAACATAAGGTCCAGTTGAAAACCAGCGTCAGGCACTAGTTGTCTGGCATTAATGCTGAACTGGGCCTATTTGGCGCAGCCGTGAGGCACTCAATACTATTTTAAGCATTTGTTCTGTTTTTGTTTTTTGTGTGAATATTGTGTGCCTTCCTGTGTCAAATAAATTTATTTTCTTTCTTTCTTTCTTTCTTTCTTTCTTTCAATGTCTTCGTCTGAGATCTCACTATCCGTTTCAGATTTCTTGTAATTCTCGCTAGCAGCGTTGTTGATCTTATCTCGGTCTTCAGCCGTGTCCATCCAAAAGTTGTGTTTCCTTGTTGAGATATGTCTTGTGCTGTTTTAAGTTGTCATTCCATGTGCACATGTGCATGTACCGTAGGTAGTGTAATGTAGGTGTGGTTCGCGGCGCCTGTGAACGTGTGCACGATTGTTAATAAATGTCACTGTCATCTGTCATGTGACATCCTAATCACTGTCTATTTGACAGATCGCTTGTTCTAACCTATATTGTTGTAACGCCATCTTTGTGTGTGCTTCCAGTCATTGTAACGCATGTGTAATAAAACTATAAAACCTTAAAAACCAGTGTTTGCTAGATTCTGTCCGCCATAACCCTTCATAGGTTATGGGCCCAGACCAACGCAATAAAAAAAATAAAAGTAAAAACCAGTTAAATAAAAAACAGCAAAATCACGCAACCTGCCTAACGCACGCGGAAGTCTGCAAAATGGCGGAGGAATCCAGCATTGAAAAATTGATAAGTAGCAAAAATTTTCACTTATGGAAGTTTGAAATTAGCATATTTATGAAAGCCAATTCATTGTTTGATATATTAACAGTCAAGAAAACTGATTTAGAAAAAGAAGGGAATCAGTTGAAAGACGCTAAAGCACAAAAGTTGATAATGAACACGATAGACAGAAAATTGAAATCACATGTGCTGAGCTGCACATGTGCAAGGGAAATGTTTGAAAAACTCTGTAGCATTTTTGAAGGAAGTGAGGAAAGAAATAAATCCACCCTGCTTCAAAACTTCTTTAGTTTTGAATGTAAAAACATGAAACTTTCAGAAATGATGAATGAAATTGAAAACCTAGCCATGCGTCTAAATAACCTCGGACAAACAATTAACAATGATTTAATAATATCAAAAATACTCTCATGTCTACCAGAAAAGTATAAATTCTTTATAACAGCATGGGAATCTACACCTGAAAACAATAAAACATTGGCAAATTTGACAAATCGATTACTATCCGAAGAAAATAGACATGAAGAAGATGGAAAAGAAATAGAACCAGTGGCATATAGAGCAAGTCATCACAAAAATAAAGTAAAGCACATAAAATGCTTTCAATGTGGTAAAGTTGATCACATAAAATCCCAATGTAAAGCATGCAGCATATGTAAGAAAATGCATCTCGGTGAGGAATGCAAGGAAAAACTAAAACAATGTAAAATATGTAAGAAATGCAACCACAAAGAAGAGAACTGTTTCTTTAGAAAGAAGAGCACAGAAAAAGAATTAGTATTTTTGACAAAAACAGTAGGTAAAAATATAAATTTTGTTGTTGACTCTGGTAGCACAACACATATGATAAACAATAAAAACATAATAGATAATTTTCAGATCCACCGAACGCAAATAGCAACTGCTAACAACAGCTCAATGTATTCGGAAGGAAAAGGGACAGTACAAAGTGATCAATGTGTTTTGGTAGACACTCTGTATGTGCCAGACTTGACTCAGAACCTAATATCTGTCAGTTCAATTACAAAAGCAAATGGAATGGTACAATTCACTGAGAAAGAAGTAAAAATATACAAAGAAAACCAGTTGGTCCTATGTGGCAACAAAGAAAATGGCTTATATTACATAAAAATGGACAAAACCAATAAAGAAAGTTCTCTGCTGGCAAAGCAAAGAGGAACAGCCATGGAATGGCACAGGAGACTTGGCCATCCAGGAAAACAAATAATAAAAGATCTTGTGAAAGTGGCTGATGGAATAAAAGTAGAAGGAAACATAAACATAGAAGAAAATTGTGAAATTTGTATAAAGGCCAAGCAGTCAAGACTACCTTTCAACACTCAAAGAAAACGGGCAAATAGAATTTTAGAAATCATACACTCAGATGTTTGTGGGCCGTTTGAAACAGAAACACATGATGGAAAAAGGTACCTAGTAACAATGATAGATGATTACAGTAACTTTACTAAAGTATACACAATAAATAAAAACAGAAAAGTACCTGACATTTTTAAGAACTATATTGAAGAAACCGAACGTGAAAAAGCTGAAAAAGTCTCTTGTATAAGATGTGACAACGGAGGTGAATATAGAAGCAATGATTTTAGAACCTGGTGTTCTAAAAAGGGTATACAACTAGACTATACTATTCCCTATACACCTGAACTAAATGGAAAATCCGAACGAATGAATAAAACCCTAGTCGAAAAAAGAAGAGCTTTGTTGTTTAACGCTGAAATGGAAAATGAGATGTGGGGTGAAGCTGTCCTATGTGCCAACTATCTCATAAACAGATTACCCAGTGATACTATACAGAAAAAGACACCATATGAAGTATGGTATTCCAAGCGTCCAGACATATCCAACATTCAAGAGTTTGGTACATTTGTTTATACAAAACATTTGGGAAATTTGAAAAAACTAGAACCAAGAGGAAAAAAGCTCAGAATAGTAGGCTACACTAATAATGGATATAGACTTTGGAACTGTGAAAAAGGAGAATAGAAGTAGGAAGAGACATAACAATATTGAATAACTATAAAACAAATGAAATAAAACCGGAAGAAGAACAAGTTAAAATATTAACAAAGGATACATTAAATATAGAACCAGAAAGCAACCAAGAAATAACGAAAAATAAAAATGATATAAACACAAGTAACCAAACTATAATATCAGATAACAGCGATGAAGAACTCTTTTACAGTGAAAGTGATCAAAATGTGTCTACTGAAAGCAAAGATACAACAGTAACACAATCTGAGGATGAGACAATAGTAGAAGAAATAACGAAAAGCAAAAGATTGCGAAAACCGCCTGTTAGGTTTAATGACTATGCTTTACTAACCTATAATGATGCTATTTCAGGCTCTGAGCGGCAGAATTGGGAGAAAGCTTTATTTTATAAGAAAACACTTGATAACTCTGTTTAATAAGTAAATAACAAACACTTATTATTTTGTTTGTAAATGTTTGATAAGCACTGAATGGTTAGTAGTTTTTCACTTCACTGCATTTATCTAGATATTAACACTTTCATTGTCCACAGAGCCACCTATGGTTCAGGAAACGTGCGCTTGAAAAGCACTTATACGCTCCTGAGCTATATGTGCGTCAGGAGACATATACAAGTTCTAAAGCGAATAATTCCACTGGACGTGCTGGAACTGTACTGTTGCTGCATTGGACGTGCTGGTACGATCATAAAGTAAAGAAAAACGCCGAGACAATTAAATAAATCCGGGCAACTCGGGGAAATTATTAAAAAAATCCTATTGGACTTGTCGGTCAATTGTGCATTTTTGTATTGGGACAGGAAACGTGTTAAAACTTAATGTAAAAATGTAAGATTAAGCGATTTTTGTTTTATAAACAGTGACATAGAAGTTAGATTATTTTTAGTAAAACATGTAAACAAAAGGTTGTTTTTTTAAAAAATAGGAGGTGTTAATAAATGTCACTGTCATCTGTCATGTGACATCCTAATCACTGTCTATTTGACAGATCGCTTGTTCTAACCTATATTGTTGTAACGCCATCTTTGTGTGTGCTTCCAGTCATTGTAACGCATGTGTAATAAAACTATAAAACCTTAAAAACCAGTGTTTGCTAGATTCTGTCCGCCATAACCCTTCACAACGATAGCACATCCTGTGATTCTTGATGCGTTTGGCTATGTTTTTGCGTCCAAGAGGTCATGTATTTTCTTCTGACTGGGTTTGTTCTTAACGTGATTAATCAAGTCTCTCGTGTGTTAGCTTAAGTGAGTGTCGATAGTTTCAAACCGTGTATCATACAAGTTACGATCCATTCGATATATGAGTCTGGCTAGTTTCCAGTCCAAATTTATTATGGATCGTGTCGAATGGTCTTTAGTTTACGGCGTTTTTAATTGTGCTTTTCCCGCTTAATGCAGACGTTATGTGTGTGACTATAGGTATTTACTTTCGTCGACTTGTGACTGTCTGTCGTATGCTCCCAGCTGGTGACAAGTTAACTTGTTCTACGTTCCTTTTCGAAGTAGGGGCCTCTGACAAACACGTTAACACCCGTATTCATAAATAAGCAAAAGTGTTTACTTCAGTAAAAGTAAATACTCAAGTAATGCTTCTCGTTCTATAGTTTTGTAATTGCTTGAAGTTAGAAATGTCAAAAGCTAGAATTCTTAGCCTTGATAATTAACTTAAACTACTGAATGAGGTACAAAGAAATATGGGAGGGCGTCAAAAATTCCCAACAACACATTTATTATATTTTCATAAAACTAAAACTCCCTGAAAGATTAACCTTTAGAGGCATGAGGAACAGGGTGTAAAGTTCACTCATCCTCTATAGAAAAGGGAGGATCCTCCGACCAGACGGGTGTCGCGTCTGGTGGGCAACCGCCCGACGGTTGATGTCGGGACGCTGCATACATGCTAGTTGCGTGGTAAACTCCGCCTGCGCGATGCATGATCTGCGCGACGTCAGTGTGACGCGCAGCTCGCATGTGGCGATGTTGATGCCGCTACATCACTCCCCTCCGGAGACTGGAGGTCGATAGTGGGCTGAGTCGTGTATCTTGCGATACTTGCCAGTGCCAGTAGAGGGTTCCAGTGAGTCGGAACCTGGTGCCGCATAGTTCTCGGTGAGTCGGAACTGTCTGCGGTGATTCCCCGGTGAGTCGGGGTGGCGCTGCGTTATGCTCCAGTGCGTCGGATGTAATACAGCGCCGGGTTGTGGCTGGCTGCTGGCGTCGACCAGGAGAGGCATGATCTCTGCTTGTGGACCGGCCGAAAGTGCAGTGTGCTGTGCCAAGATTGCTGATGAGGCTGTGGGTGATGACCAGGAATGCGGTCATGCGGAATGATGGTCAGGATACCCGTTGAAGCCGTGGGTGCTGGCTGGCTGTGTGACTCGCCGCTCGAAAGCTTGAGGAAGTGAGGATGATGATGATGATGACGTCACGCTGAAGTAGTGGCACGTAGGCTGCGCTGACGTTCATACTCGGACTCACCAGTTTAGTGGCATGAGGAACAACACTTGCAGCAAAATGATACAAATCTCGGTTTAATTAAATCTCGATTTTGCCCTAAACTCGACTTAACTTAAATCTTATTAGGCATGTCTTGCACGGTCACTTTTCACATTCGATTTAACTAAACTGAGATTAGTCATTATTACATTCACCATTCATTCTTTGCGTTCAGTTTTAAATAAGAAGTGATGGCAACTCAGTTCTGCGTATAGAGAAAAAAATGTGAACCGTAACGGGACGCCTGGCAGATGTGAAACATCGAAATCAAATTGGTTGTAGTCTCGTGCTATTTTCTAGTTTACGTTAGCGTACCAGTAATAAATAGTGCTCTGTGATTTGTGCATAACTGAAGAAAGCTTACCTCTTAAAATCGCGTGGAAAGTTAAGGATAATTTTATCATAAATGAGGTTTGTACTCTGTTTACTTAAACAGAACCGTTTCAAAAATTCGTCATCTCGTAATGTATTAAATAAATCGCTTCTAATGTACACTCTACGAGAGAAAAACGGAGTGTCTAAATATTTTACGATCTCATCATCCGATAACCAATCATCATGATTAAGCGAATAGAAATGTATTTTCACAAATAAAAAGAGGGATTTAAAATACCACTGTATTGTCTGTCTCTAAAATCGAGATTTAACAACTCTAAACCGACCTAGATGCCGGTTTAACTTTGACGTTGATTTAAATCGCGTGGTTAATCAAATATCAGCAGTCAATACCACTACAAACATCGCACACGTAATATAGTTCAAAGTTATGCACACTATTCAGCACATATAACCAATAAAACGAGACCCGAGTATCTGAGTCGGGTTTTTTGTTTTGGTTTTGAGTGGAATTCAACAGAATCAGCCGGGCACATGGGTTGAAGAGAAAAAAAAAAGAGTGGTTGAAGAGGTCATTTGCTTAACCAGTGGCTGTTTTGTAAAGTTAATGAAGTAGTCAATTTGTTTGTAGTAATTTCTCAATGTTATAATTTTTTAAAGTTCAATAAGTTGCTTAGAACAATTATCATCCACTTCGGCGCGTGGTGTCGAGCCCCCAAGCTGCACCAATGATTTCTAGACTTGTTCTTGCTCGGTCACCGAACGGAGCGCTCCGATCCAAGACAGTCCGCGAAACGTACCTACTAATTCGACCTTCCAGTACTAACAGTGCAATCAGCAGGATCAGTAGATTGACTAAGTGAAGAGCTTTACAACGAATGCCTGGATGGTTCACAGACACATACAATTATGTTAGTTTGTTGTTGTTTTGCAACGTCCACAAAGTCGCGGGCAGCAGCTAATAATAATAATTATAAACAATAACATTTTAATATTTATAGAAGCGAATGGCAGCATTTATACCTATTTTTATCTTCCTTCATACTTCGCAGGCTTAGGACTGTTATTCTAATACCCGTTCATTGATTTTCTAAACATTAGAGCATTACGGCTATCGCCGCAGCGGGGCGGGCGCGAAGCGCGGTATCCGAGGCCCCTATTTCCCGCCCAAACCAAGAATCTAGCATAATTATGGGTGACCGACATCTTAGCCAGTATATGGATCCAAGTTCAAGCGAGAGACCGGACGGAACGTGATCGAAACGAAGTACCAAATGACCAAAGCACTATTATGCCTACGGAATAGTTCGTTCTTCCAGTACAGTGACATGAACTAATTCCTATCAGTGTGCTGCATGCATGTGCTGGGTGCACATGTACTACTCGAGCCTAATTATAAAATAAACAACTGAAAAATCACTGAAAGATATGGAAAGATCTCACTCAGGTTAGCTTGCACGGGGGTCCAGTCATGTCGCTACGTCCAACGTCCGGTATTCCCTTGCCTCGGGAACGCTCGTTTGTTCAGTCCGCACTAAGTTTGCACTTCTATAATGTATTTTTACTGCATTAAATCGCGACCAAATCAAAACAAAATCAACACTCTGGTTCTCGCGCCTACAGCTCCAACAATTTTTATTTGGCGACACAAACACGACAAAATAAACACGGTTTCGGCCCGAGACGAGGCGCAAAAAAAGGGTAGACGCACATAAAAAATTATTTGTAAATTTGACGGAGAGGACTCAAGACACGTGCGCTCGGGTCAACGGCTAACGACCGACTCCCCTAATATACGATAGATTGTAATGTCAGAACAAAAATTAAGGCCTGAAACTGCGTTAAGCGGGCGCCCGCGACGGGCAACCGTCGCGTGTCTACGCGCGTGTCTACGCGCGTGGACACGCGGGTGGGCTCCGTGGGAAAGCGACGGTCCCCGTCGCGGGTATCCGTCGCGGAGACCGGATTATTTTATTTACGCAGTGTTGCTAGTTCAATTTACCTTCAGTCTGTCTGTCTGTCTGTCCGCCTGTCACCAGGCTGTATCTCATGAACCGTGATAGTTAGACAGTTGAAATTTTCACACATGATGTATTTCTGTTGCCGCTATAGCAAAAAATACTAAAAAACAGAATAAAATAAATATTTAAGGGGGCTCCCATACAACAAACGTGATTTTTTAGCTCGTTTTTGCTCTACATATAATATTGAAAACGGCAACAGGTAGACGCTTGAAATATTCACAGGATATTTAGATAAATAATATTCACTTTAAAAATAAATAATTAAATTAAAATAAAACATATAATTAAGGGGGCTCCCATACAACAAAGGTGATTTTTTATGCCATTTTTATAGTACGGAACCCTTCGTGCGCGAGTACGACTCGCACTTAGCCGGTTTCTCCATATTGAACTCTCAATCTAAGTACATAATCACCTACGATAAAAATGTATTCTCAGAATGCCTCTTTTACATGAATCATGTTACCGGTCCGCTGGCGGGCACCGCGCGTGGCGGGCACCGCCTCCGTGCGACGGGTTCCGTCGCACGGAGGCGGGCCCCGTTGCGTGGGTGCGGGGCGCGCCTCCCCGTGACGGACGCCCGCGCGGGTCCCCGCGACGGAGCACTTTTGTATGAAACCGCGCGGGTACCCGCTTAACGCAGTTTCAGGCCTAAAAACCGGTCAAGAGCGAGTCGGACTCGCGCACCGAGCGTTCCGTACGTATATATGATGTTGATGATTTCTGAAAAACTGTGCTATTTAGAGACATCGTTTTATTTTTCCTGAAATATTTACATAAACTTCTATCACATAGAATAATTTTAGATTTTTATCTATGCAAACTTCGGACATAAGGGAGGGGGAACAGTATTTTTTTTACATTTTTCATCAAAAGTCGGAAACTAGGCTGCCTAAAAATAAAAATAAAATGTTCGAGAATGTACAAACAGCGTTCTTTCATATGATACCCCACATGCCCGACTAGCTCCACTTCAAATGTTTAGGACCCCCTTTCAGTCTCTTTTGCAAAAAAGATATATTTTATAAATTTCTTTCATGTTTGCAAAATAGTTGGGCAAACGTCATCTAAAACTATTCTAAAATTCAAGTTGATAGCATTAGTAGTTCTTGAGATATCCAGGTGTGACAGTCAGACAGACTTTGTCTCACCCTATGGGTCCCTTTTTACAATTTTGGTACGGAACCCTAAAAAGGGAAGCATATCTTCCAAATATTATAATTTTAACAAGTGAGCCCAAGTGGTTGTGGAGCAGGACCAGCATTAAGCCAAGCATTTTTATCTACAATATAATCATCCAACTTGTAATATGCTTCTCTACATAGTGTGCGTTTAATGCATGTTTTAAATTTCTTCTCATTTAGTAGGTAGGTACCCCATAAAAGAAAGTGTTTACTTTAGACAATCTGAAACGTGGAATTTGTTCCTATTTCTAGTGTTAAAATGTTGCCTGTCACTTATCATACTGAAAAGATGTAGGTTCTTTCTAACATACATAATATTTTCATAAATATATTTGCAAGGTACCGTCATGATGTTACTTTTTTTAAACAGTTCCCTTTAGAGAGTCGCGTCTGCGGAGCTTGTAGATGGCTTTGATATCCCTCTTTCGCAGAATAAAGATAGAAACAATATCTGCAGCCCGTCCCCACAGCAAAATACCGTAAGACATGATGCTATGAAAGTAACTAAAATAGACCAGTCTCGCTGTATCCACGTCTGTTAATTGGCGGATTTTCCAAACAGCTTAGGCGGCTGAACTTAGCCCCCCTGCAAGTGATGTTAAGTGAGGACTTCACTGCAGCTTTGAGTCAAGCGTGGTTCCCAGGAAAACAGTATGTTCGATGAATTTTAGAATCTCTTTGTTCAATACAACGTGACATTCACTACTTTTAACATTCGGTAACGCGAATCTTATGCATTTAGTTTTCTTCTCATTGAATACCAAATTATTTACAGTAAACCAATTATGGACCTTAAGCAAAGCGTTATTCACGTCGTCAAGCTCCTGTGCATGTCTGTTGACTTTAAAAATCAATGATGTGTCATCAGCAAATAACACCATTTGAGGTCGGTTTTTCAGTAAATGAGGTAAATCATTTATATATACTAAAAAAAAACGAAGAAGATGAACGAAGATGAAGAAATGACGAAGCGAGTCGCGAGTGTCGCTCTCGCCACCCAAAGACTTCATTGCAAAGTGCAAACACATGACTGGGCGCGCGCGCGGCCGCATCGAGCGAGCTGTCTCTATTCATTCTTTATTACTTTTTTAACCGACTTTTAAAAATCAGGAGTTTGCTAGAATATGGGTACATACAAACAAGTTCTTTAAGGCGCAACTAGTCGATACTTTTTCCATACAAATTTCGGGGGGGTTTTACTCCACTGTTACACATTGTACATCTAAAATAAAACATGATATCATTTTATCTTATTATTAATTTTGTCTGTACAGAAGCAGAATAGTAAAAAAAGAAGCCATTAAAAAGTTATGAGCCAACAAAGATTCGTTTTTCCTGCTAATTTTAACGCAATTTTGGGCGTAAATAAGTAATAAAAGAAGTATAAAATCTCGAAAACAAAGCTCGTTCCGACAAAGCTCAATTGTCGAAGATAATAATAAACTTTATTCGTAATTGATTTATGCAGTAGTTTTTTCATAAAACCCCACCTTCCAAAGGAGTTTTCGTATTTTTGTACGCGCGTGGTTTAGTATGAATTATCGTGAACTGTGTTTGTGTGCGTGCGACTAGACGTTATGCGTGTAGACTAGCTTCTAACTGCTCATCACTGGTGCTATATCTGTCGGACACGATGCTAGGTGAGACAGCGTGCTTTTTGGCCGCGCCCGCCAGTGAGTTCGAGCCCGCGACTAGTTGGCTCTTAAACCATATTATCCTACCTAAACAGGTGTGCAAATATCTACTATAATAGAAATATTTCTTACATTATTCATTAATTTACAAATATTAATCTTAAATTATTTATGAACTTTATTAATTATATAATTTTATTGTTATTACTTCACTTAAAAATTTAATTACATTTATCATTTAAATAATCACTAACTTTTTAAAAAATTATTTTTAAATTACGTAAAATTCTTTGCTTCTTTTATATTATTAGGTAATTTATTGTATATTCTAGGGCCCATACAAAATGCACTCTTGTCAAACATAGCTGTTCTATGGCGTTATAGCATAAAGTGTACTGGCACGCCTGGTACTCTTTAACGTTTCATATTTTTTATTTTATTTCTAATGTCTTATGTTCTTCGATATTTTCGTCAATTATGGACCGATTTTGGAAATTTCTTCTTCATTTGAAGGTATTTGATGGTATTTATGGTAGTAGATGCTTGCGCGATTATTGAAAATTGATAGCTTATACCTATATTATCAACCTTTTAGTGAAAAATCTGCGGATTTCGTCAATCTGAGAATAGAGTTATAAGAGAGAGATATTTAGTAGAAAATGTTTGAAAATTTTGTTTATTTATTAAGAGGGCTATCACAATTTTTCTTGAATTTGCGCGTTTTACTCGAGTTTTGATGTGTGATTATGGTTTAGATATAGCCATAAAATATGCCCAAGCAAGTTTAATTATTTATCTTGGGAGCGCTTTAAATAAATATTTCAATTTATTTACATAAATCAGTAAAAACCTTGTCTCTGCAAAGGATGTTTCATAAAATTTTACTTTTGGGTATCTTTTCATGCTTTTTTACACCGAAGATAACGTAATTTGAGAAATTATAAAAATGTCCATGGTACTACTGTATTTTATACTTGGGAGCGCTTTAATCAATTTATTATATTTCGTACAATAATTCACCAAAAATAATTCTGTAAAACAGAGAGTTACTGACCATTTTTCATCCGAAGTTTTATTTTTTATCTACGAATATAAAATCCAAATTCAAACAAAAATTATTTAATAACTAAGTTAACTAAGTTACCTTGCTCGAAAAAAAAAAATAGTCTATTTAAAAGTAAAATAACGGCGAAATAAGCTATATTTTCGAGAGCGCAAAAGTGATGAAACTATTAACGGGTGCTGAGACTGACACGAATGGTTTATCACTACGAAAACTGTACTTTTATAATTACACAGACTTATTGTTTCGATTATTTCACGCTTTCTCACAATTAGATAAGAAATTGACGAAAAACGTTTTTTTTTGTGATAGCACCCTTAATACTTAATAAAATAATTTGAATGATCGTCAATGACTTGAAGTCGTTAGTAGGTAACAGGTACGGATGGAGTTATGGAACGGATGTCTGAAATAAAATAAAAAATCATTTTAATATTGTTTTATTCATCTTCTATTATAATTAAATTGTCGTCTAGGAATTGTGCAGGTGGTGCTATATGATCTTGGTACCTAGCCCAGCTAAGGTACCAAGATCATATAGCACCGTCTGGCTACAATACAATCCCTGCCAGGATGGTAGCTGGTTAGATGAGGTGATACTTACTTACAGACGGAGGTGCAAGCCAATGCCGAATCACTGACAGAATTGTTTTATCGTGTAAGGGTTGTCGGTCCAGTGTATTGCAGTGACCAGTTGTTATCCCACAACTCACACAGCGATCCATAGTTTGAACAATATCCAATCTTGTGGATCCCGGCGGTAAAATCCAAAATAGTAATTCCAATTCAAACGAGTGAGCGATCTTCTGTGTTTAGAGTAAAAGCATGGGTCGTAAAAGGTAAAATATATAGCAGTGGTCACGGAAAATGAAGAATAATTGGGAAAGCACTCAATTCAATTCAATTAAATTTTTTTAAGGTTCTGGCTTGGGAAAGCACTCAAAAGCTTACAACACAAGAGCAGTCGGCAACTGTCTAGTGTTAATGTCAGTCAGCTGCACATAGATTGACTAAAAATAGTAGAGTGATTGTAATCGATATGAAATCGATTATCATTATATTGGATTTTCAGTAATTATTTGATATTTAATTTATTAATATGACTGTAATTTTTATATGCACTATTAAGTACCTATTTATAGTGCATTTAATTACTTACTTTGAGTTAATTATGTTGAGAGGTATTATAAGGATCGAAAAGAAAAACACGTATTTCATCTTGAACATATTCATAATGACTTAACAGAAGTGACGGAAAAAAAAAATATTATAAAAAGCAAAGATTAAGAGAAAACCTCTTTAAACATCCTCCCTTTTTCGATAATCTTTATGGTATAAGTCCCACCATTCCTGAAATTAGTTCCAGTCTAGGTTCATGCACAGGCTTAGTCAAAATATCAGCACACTGGTATTCTGTAGGAACATACTTCAATTGAAGTTCTTTTCCAGGAACCAATTCTCTAACATAAAAATGTCTAATGGAAATGTGCTTTGTTCGACGATGTAGCTCTGGGGTTTGTGAAAGCTTTATAGCAGCATCGTTATCAACTTGTAACGTAGGGACTTCTACCAAAGTAGTGATTTCATTGAAAAGTCTCTTGAGCCAGACAATTTCACGAGCCGCTTCACTAGCCGCAACAAGTTCTGCTTCGGTACTTGAGATAGCTACAGAAATATGTTAACGACTTGCCCAAGAGATTACTCCTCCTGTACCATACATGCATAAGATTCCAGAAGTGGAGCGTCCTGTATCAAAATCTCCACCGTGAACAGAATCACTAAAGCATTCTAAGATTCCAATTTTGTATCCCTTTTTGTATACAATTGCTGTATCTAGGGTTCCCTGAATGTAACGAAGTATGCGTTTAACCTTGTTAACATCTTCTAAAGAGGGATTTGTAAGTTTTCTGGATACGACACTAATAGCGTATGTTATGTTGTAACCTAACCTGTCATTAAATATGCTAGCCGACCAACGGCTTCACGATAAGGGAATTTAATCTCATCCTCCTTTACTGAGCATGGTTGTGCTTCTTTGATGATTGGAGTACTAACGGCTTTACACTCACTTATTCCAAAGCGTTCCAATAGCCTGGAATAATGCATAATGTTTTTGAGACACTTTGATGGAACCATCGTTGTTGTTGAAGATTTCCAAACCCAGAAAGTAAAACGCTGGTTTTGTGGTTATCTTGAACTTCCATTTCAATTCCGACAAAAACTTTTCAGATTTTTTGGGTTCGTCGAAGCTGTCGTCGACCGTCATCAACATAGAGTCCAAGAATTATCTTATTGTTAATTCGATTCCTAATGAACAAACATGGATCTGTGTCACATTGTTGAATCCTAAAACTTTCAAATAATCAACAATACATTTATTCCAACATCTTGGAGCTTGTTTGAGACCATACAAACTTCTCTTCAACTTACATACTTTCGTCGTATCATCACTGTATCCTTCTGGCTGATTCATGTAGATATCTTCATCTAACGAACCATTCAAAAATGCAGTTGCTACATCAAACTGTCTTAGGGATAATCCTTAATTTGCAGCGATGCTAAGAATCGATCTTATTGTGGCCATTCTAGCAACAGGACTAAATGTGTCACTATAATCAACTCCTTTGTTTTGTGTGTAACCTCTAGCTACTAATCTAGCCTTATATTTGTCAAGGCTTCCATCAGCGTTGGTTTTGACTTTGAATATCCACTTACAAGAAATCAGTTTTCTGTCTTTTGGTTTATCCACCAAAATCCAAGTTTTATTCTCTTTTAGAGATTTTAGTTCGCTTTCCATTGCTTTTAACCATTCCGCTTTCTGAGGACTTTTTATTGCTGCTTTGTATGTTTTGGGTTCATCAAAATCACTAACAATAGTAGACATAATAAAATCTTCAAATCGTTGTGGTGGTCGCAATGTCGATCTATCTCTTAATATCCTTGTCACAGAATTTTCTTGTTCGTCATCATCATCATCATCATCATCTGAATAAACTTCTGATGATTCAGGCGTAATATAGGACTCATTAGATTCTTCTTCATTTCTACTTAGTGCAAAGGTTTTATTTTTGTAATTGTGTAATCGATTACTCAATTGATAATCGCACGAAAACGTTTTTCTCATATTTCTCCGCTTCCAGATTGAGAATTCAGGTGATTTTTCATATTCTAAGGTAAAAAAATACTTACATAGAACATTATAATTGAAACCTTAATTAAAATATACATAACACTTTGAAATAGCATAAATAATACACCTTATGGTCATTCTAAAAAAAATACAAAAACAAATATTATTAAGTAGTAGTAGGTACCTAAGATTTAAAAAAAAAATACTAACCATATTTTACATTTTTTCTTCACCACGACCACAAATCAATTAATTACATCGATGATTTGTTGTTATAATATTGTACGATGGCTGGGACAGAGGAGCAATCAATATTGTGACTAGAAAGTATATCACAATCTTATAACAATCACCTATAAAATTTATCCTCAATCCGATTTGTTCACTAACTGGTGAAACTCTTGAGCTAGCCGGACGGTTTTTTTCGTGGCTACTACTTTAAGGTAATTGTAGTGTGTAATTTATTAAAGTAAAAAAAAAAACGTATTAAAGTAATCAAACATGGCGTTATTCATAATGTGTGCATTTTTTGTCTAACTGTACCTTCTATGGTTAAATTTCAAAGGAAATGCCGCAAGGGGCGAATCGATACACCAAAATAATAAAAAACGGGGTGAGTGGAACATTTTAATCGAAAGGGGCAAGATCCAAGGCGCAAGGGGCGAGCGGAGCCTAACCCAAATCATTTCTCAACTTTTACGTTTGGGCCCATCGTTTTCCATTTCCTTTGCTTGGGTAGTTTTTGAGTTAGCTTTAATAATAGGTACGTATTTTTCACAATTGAAAAAAAAAACGTGTATTTCGACCAACACAAGGATGGCACCAAAAAAACAATAAAATTATAAAAACCACAATCATAAACATATTAGGTACTTACTTCGATTGCTCATTATGTGAACCTTACAGCAATGGTTCAGCTACTGGCAATCAAACCTCTGCGCGAATGCCGTCAGGACGCTGCTGGAGCTAGCCCGAACCCTGCGCACTAGGGATGTACACCGTTTTCGCATAGTACAATAGAAACAGTCTACATGCGACTCGGCGAACATCCCTGATGCGCTGCAGAATCGGGGCAGCCTCATCAGCACCCTGAAAGCATTATTATATTGGACACGCAAGGCGTTGTGCTGTCTGCGCGTGTGTGTAGTCTCACTCTGTCACGGTTTACCAACAGTCGATTGGTCCATGAATCGTTGGTCAACGTTATCTTTAAACCATTAACTTTTTATCCAAAGGACTTTTCACCCACGAACGTTTCGCCAACATAACTCAACGTCAGTGAATGCTTAACCAACAGAATGTTTTGACCAATAACTTTCAAAGATATCCATAGGTTAGGTTAGGTTAGAACTGTGACCAACAACGCGCGAGCCGAGCGAGCGTAGCGAGCGGTGCCGCGGCAGCGGCCGGCGAGCGCTACCTCGAAATTGGTCGCGAAACAAAACATTCTGTTGGTTAAGCATTCACTGACGTTGAGTTATGTTGGCGAAACGTTCGTGGGTGAAAAGTCCTTTGGATAAAAAGTTAATGGTTTAAAGATAACGTTGACCAACGATTCATGGACCAATCGACTGTTGGTAAACCGTTACCGTTTCGTGTAGTCTATCTATGTGGATGATGGTATAATATTATATTGGACACGCACGGCGTTGTGCTGTCTGCGCGTGTGTGTAGTGTATCTATGTGGATGATGGTATAATATTATATTGGACACGCAAGGCGTTGTGCTGTCTGCGCGTGTGTGTAGTGTATCTATGTGGATGATGGTATAATATTATATTGGACACGCACGGCGTTGTGCTGTCTGCGCGTGTGTGTAGTGTATCTATGTGGATGATGGTATAATATTATATTGGACACGCAAGGCGTTGTGCTGTCTGCGCGTGTGTGTAGTGTATCTATGTGGATGATGGTATAATATTATATTGGACACGCAAGGCGTTGTGCTGTCTGCGCGTGTGTGTAGTGTATCTATGTGGATGATGGTATAATATTATATTGGACACGCACGGCGTTGTGCTGTCTGCGCGTGTGTGTAGTGTATCTATGTGGATGATGGTATAATATTATATTGGACACGCAAGGCGTTGTGCTGTCTGCGCGTGTGTGTAGTGTATCTATGTGGATGATGGTATAATAACTTCCTGTCACTGTTATTTATATACGAGGTACAGTAGTAGTAATCGAATTTGTGTGTGAAAAATAAATACTTTTTTGCAAAAACAACAGACTTCCAAAAAAAACACTATAGGGAAAAATTACTTTAATTTCGAAAGTCGGAGGCATAACACGAAAATAAATACAAAACCAAAGACAGTCGGTTGTTTTTTTTGTAAAAAAAAATTTGTTCATATCAATGGCAATACCTAGTAGATTTATTTAAAAATTTGAAAAATCCAAAAGTGCACGCCTCATAACGTTCACGTCGTTTTTTTCTTATTACTGCTAACAATAAGATAATTAATCAAATGAAATAAAATAAAAAACAATTATAAATAATAATTAAAAAAAAATACAAAAAACATTTATTTAAAAAAAAACTGAAAACTGCTATGGTTTAGTGGCGCCATAATTATAAGGTGAGGAAAAAAAATACTATAATAAATATATAGATATACTTACAAAAAAAATACACAATCGTATATTAGTTTTTTATGAAGTGAATTGAACGCTCATATTAATTGAGAAAGTCCGTAGTGTAAAGGCTTCTACATACCGGGGCGACTTGTCGCGCGACGCGACGCGACACAAAGGCACCGCCCGTCCCGCGACACGCGGGGCCTTTGTGCCGTGTCGCGTCGCGCGACAAGTCGCGCTGGTATGTAGAAGCCTTAATACTTTAGATAATAAAAAAATATATATTCCGGTACGATCATTTTTTTGACCAATTGCCACATACACCAATCTATAAACACAGACACACGGACGTCAAGGAAAGATCATTTTTAACCGACTTCCAAAAAGGAGGAGGTTATAAAATATGTTCGGCTGTTTGTTTTTTTTTTTATGTTTGTTCACCGATATCTCCGTCAAATATGGACCGATTTAGAATATTTTTTTTTTGTTTGAAAGAGTATGCTCCCGAGGTGGTCCCATTACCACCAAATCAGAATCTGATCTCGTGGAAATCGAGAGAAACCCTCGAATTTTATGGGCAAACCTGTAGCGATTTGGGTATTTTTTATAGTAACTCGTGCATTTGCTCCCGAAAATCACCATTTGGTGAAGTCGAACTGATGATCGAGACCACAGATGGCCACCGGAACAACATAATAATAAGTATTTAACGGATTGCGATTCGATTAGGTACTTTAATATGGTTTCTAAGCACGTTATGCTCGTCACAATGCATATGGTGAGTGGCAGTTCTCCTGGTTCTTACCAGGAGAACTCCTCAACAATTAACGTCCTAGCATCGGGAAAAGCAATATTTTGTAAAAGGTAATGAGCAGTTGACTTTAGGCTATTGTAACTTAGATAAATTAAAAACTAACCCACTAAAAAGTGAAAAATAAAAAACTTTTTGTAAAAAAAAATAACCGACTTCCTAACTTTAATTTCGGAAGTCGGTGGCAAAAAACTAAAATACAGATCCAAAGACACCGACTTCCGAAATTAAAGTTATTTTTCACTTTGTAGTGTTTTGGAAGTCGGTTATTTTTTTTTACATTTTTTTTTTATTTATTCCCATAGGCTTTCTTGAGCATTTATTATTATGGTATTGTATGAAAAGCGGTCGGTTTTTTATATTGACTGGACGTACATTTTGGTATTTTTCTACAACAGTTACATATTCTTCGCGTACGACAAAAGACCTGTCAGGGATCGTCTTCGTATTTTTCAATTTTACTAACAGTAATTTATCTGAATGCTTTTCGATATTATTAACTGTTAGCTGTCGTTATTGCGACACGCTCCACTAATTCCTATGATCAGTACAACCTGTAATGAAAATATTACATAATTCATATGCATAATTTAACATTTATAGCATCTTTTACATATCGTAATAAATATTTTAACAGTATTGCTAAGCCAGACTAGGATTCATTGCGCCTCCAAAAGTTTTCCATTTTATTGAAACCTACAATGTTAATTATTTTGATTCACAATAAATAGTTATTTCAAAAGTTTTCCATTTTATTGAAACCTACAATGTTAATTATTTTGATTCACAATAAATAGTTATTTCAAAAGTTTTCCATTTTATTGAAACCTACAATGTTAATTATTTTGATTCACAATAAATAGTTATTTCAAAAGTTTTCCATTTTATTGAAACCTACAATGTTAATTATTTTGATTCACAATAAATAGTTATTTCAAAAGTTTTCCATTTATTGAAACCTACAATGTTAATTATTTTGATTCACACTGTATAGTTATTTCAATCTATTCCTGTTTATTATTTTATCTCCTAAAGTGTTCTCGCTGCTGAAGTGAAAGTTATGTGTGTTACACGAGAGCAAAGTTTTTTGCATCTCGTGCCTTTGAATCCCTCGCCACACTGCCGCCCCCTGACGCCCGGGAGCCGTGCAACACCGCCGCTTGCGCCGGCCGCCGCGCGCGCCCATTGATATTATTACGAATAGATTGTGTCCATATTTTGCTGATTTAAAGTAGGATAAAAAAATAAAAAAAGTATTGAGTAAATAATGGAAATGTGTTCTGTTACTGATATTGAACCACCAAAAAAAATTTGCGCACTGGTTAAAAACTTTTCCTGTATTGTGTCAGATCAAATCTAAAGTATGAACAACTAAAGTACCTACATATTATTCCAAATCAAAGCAAAAGTATGAACAACTAAGTAAGTACTCGTACCTACATACTATGTCAAATCAGATCAAAAGTAATTTATTCAAACTAGGCTGAGAATCAGCACTTTTTGAACGTCAAAAATTGCATGAGACAGTCCCCCAAAAATGCCCACCCTTCATCACTTCCTAGTGCTTTAGCTGGGAAGTAGAAGTGGCGCAACAAACTCCCCAGCAGCACAGCTGTCTGTTCAGTTAAAAAACTTGATTCTATACAATACTCGTAGTATCTAAAATAATTTGCATTACGCAACACAAAATATTAAATTAAATTATATGCCATATTATTATGTTAGCTAGTATAGGTACAGTCGCCAGCACATCAAGTTACCCCACTTTGACCTTGAACGCGTTATGAGCAACAACAGCGAGAATCGTACGAAAGAGATACATAGCTTTTTGTCTGTTCTTACTTGTTATGTTTCGTGCTGCAGTGCGTACGTGAGGGTGTGTGCGTATGCGCGTCGTGGTGTAGAATAAGATACTGTGCGATAAGAAACAGCGTGGTTGAATAGGTACTGAATCCTTGAATCGAATAGAAATAATGGCATGGTAATAAAAACAGGCGGCCCGCGCAATGCCTAAAATATCTATGAAAGCTTATACTTTAATCAATATTTTTTATTTAAATTATCTTTTACTTAATCGTTAATTCTTAAATATTTGTTGGAAAGTTACATAAAAGTATTAAGTTGGTATTATTTACTCTTATTACATTTAAACAGATCTCGATGAATATTCTTAAGTAGACAGGTATAATCTGATGTGAGAAAAACATTTTTTATTTTATTTATTTCAAACAGGTTCTAATTACCTTTTCGGAGTTTTGTTACCTACTTATTGGCGGGTTGGCGGTCACCTAGTGTTTTCGTGCGTTCCTTGCTCTTCTATTCTAAGTATTTTTACGAAATTTTATGTCGAAAACCCAATACACAATGTGCTTGAAATTTTGAAAAAATGTGGATACCTACCCCATGACGAACGTGTGTGAAGTTAAGTTAATTAATTACTTATACCTACAAAAAGCCTTTTGTAATCCGCCGTTCCGCGACAATGTCAAAAAAAAAAAAAGTTGAACTTAGGAACGGAATTATCTATACCTACCGGAGTTTGCTTATACATGCGAGTTCAACCTTATTGCGCTAGTAATAAGATACGATTTCAAAGGTTAAGAATTTTCAAATAAAATTCTAATCTATTATTATCGTTACTTCCTAAATATGTTACTTAGACTAAAGCTGAAGAGTTTGTTTGTTTGGTTAAACGCGGTAATCTCAGGAAGTACTGGTTCGAATTGAAAAAATCTTTTTGTGTTGGATAGTGCATTTATTTAGGAAGGCCATATAACATCACTCTACAACCAAAACCAATAGGAGCGGAGCAGCAATGAAAAATGTTGCAGAATCGGATAAAACTATTCCTTTTAAGAGGCCGGATGGATGCGTACTCGTAGTTCATACAAACGTAATACCAAAATAATTTGTAAATCAAACATATTCTTACGGTAGTGTGTCTTTATTCCGATTGGAATACAGAATATCTAGGTTCCTAAATATATATTTTGAATGGACACTGATTAAACAAGAGTTATGAGAAAAATAAGTTTAAATTCCTCTTATCGCATCTTTATATCATTGTCCTTTCAAAATATGTATTTGGGAAAATAGATATTCTGTAATCCAATCGAAATAAATACACACTACCTTAAGGGGCCGGCGTAGCATGCGTAGTTCATACAAACGTAATACCAAAATATTTAGTAAATCAAACATATTCTGAAGCTAGTGTGTATTTATTTCTATCTATATTATATATATATGGTATAAGAGGATATGATACAAGATATGAGAAATTTAATATTTCTATAGAAAACTTATTTTTCTCATAACTCTTTTTTAAATCAGTGTCCATTCAAAATATATTTTGGAACATAGATATTCTTTATTCCAATCGTAATAAAGACACTGTTTGATTTACAAATTATTTTGGTATTACGTTTGTATGAACTACGCATGCTACGGCCCGGCCCCGTTGCGTACGCTGTGTAAACGGTTAAAGCTACGCAAAAATCATGTATGACGGAATTGCTTCCCTTTAAAAACTATATACGAGAATAAGAGTTTGTTTGTTACGCATCATAATGAATTGTTGCACGTAACACGTTGTCAGGGGTACAGAAAAGGACATGGGTTCCCTTATGAACCTATTAATATGAGAACTCGGGTGAAGCCGCCTATAATGCGAAAGTGAGTTTGTTTATTTGTTACGCTTTCAGTTTTGCAGCACGCAGTGACGTAGTTAGTAATGCAAAATTCCATTATGATCGGTTATGTAAGTCGTTAAGGAGCCAAAAGCAGGCAAGTAGGGCTCTTGGTGCCTTAACTACACAACCGATCATTATAGAATTTTGTATACCTACCTATCAGAAAAGGACATAGGATAGGTTCCTACGGGAACGCGTGTGAACCGCGGGAAAAATATCAAAATAAAATGCGGAATATCAATATTTTTATTTTTAAACATTATTATAATTAAAAACTTAAAAACCTACCTACTCTCAATTTTAAAATATAATTACAACCAAATATAAAAAACAAAATCAACGATCAAAATATTTTATTTCACTTATGCCTACATGGGCACTTATAAAACGTCAGAAGCTAGGTGCATGGTTCCAATTGGTGGTTTCCTATGGAGAAGAGCCGGCAAGAAACTCCACAAAACCAAACAAAGTATACAAGATTAAAGGAAAAATTCTCAAGAATATAACAATGGTGCGAAAAGAAGTTTAAAATTTTAATTTACGGTGTTAACTATTAAATTATCTTTGTCACGTTATTAGAAGAATTATCCATATTAATATTATAAATGCGAAAGTAACTTTGACTGTCTCTTACGCCTTCGCGGCCTAACCGCTGGGCAATTGTGATGAAAAATATGGAGATAGTTTGAATCCTGGGGAAGGACATGGAGGAAGGTTTCTTGGCAGGGCGGTCTCTCCGGCGTCTTTCAGGCGCCTCCTGACCATAGAAATCTAAAACAAAAAGAAATGTTGTCAATTTCAATACTTACTGATTCTTTATTACAACAAATTGTACGGGCCAACTTATAGTTATGGACCAACTTATAGTTATGGGCCAACTTATAGTTATGGGCCAACTTATAGTTATGGGCCAACTTATAGTTATGGGCCAACTTATAGTTATGGGCCAACTTATAGTTATGGGCCAACTCATAGTTATGGGCCAACTTATAGTTATGGGCCAACTTATAGTTATGGGATCATTGACATAGATATAAGGGATGGTTAAAAATTATTCTTCAAAATATAAACTGTCGAATTGAGAACCTTTGTTGAGGTGGTTTGTAAAGAATTGAAGGAAGATTTATCAAATAGTTTTTTTTTTCTTTTTTTTTTTAAAAACGTTGCCCCATACTAAGAATTTCTCCTGTATTGTGGGTGCGTTTACAAACATTTAAACTCACATAAACAAACAGCCAGACCCGGAACAACTACTTGTAGATCATACAAATATTTGTTCAGTGCGGGAATCGAACCCGCGACACGCAGCGCAGCAGTCAATCGCTTAACCACTGCGCCAACGCCAACCGTGTCGTCAAATAGTAATAACATTCACAGTCTGGCCACGCGACGCGCGGAAAACCGGTTTGAGTGAGCGCCGCGCGGCCCTTCCAACTACATTCGTCTAGTAGGTAGTAGTTTGTTTTGTGTAGTACTCGTAGGTATTTTTTTTACACTTTTTAAGAAAACCATGTTTAATGTAAGTGATGAATAAGTTAAGGTGATAAAGGCTCGTCCTCGTACCGACTCGCGCAATATCGCGGTCGCGACAGGCACCGACAAAGACAATTTCTTTGTCGGTGGCTGTCGCACCCGCGATATCGCGTGAGTCTGTACGAGCGATAGGTGTGATTACAAGCTACACATTCACATCCGATTCTGACTTCTATGCCATACGCATAAGGGTGGCATTAAAAGCATAAACGTAGTTACAATATCAAAGTGCTTTTGTGTTGAGTCGCGCCGGTCTGTAGAAGCCTTAACAAACTAACAATATCGGGACGGGAACTCACCAAGAAAAAACAAAGAAGATACCTACTTAACTATCCCTTCTGTTAACTTAATTCTATAGTTCTATAGATAAACACCATTGAAACATTTTTTAAACAGTCTTTGTTTATTTTAATTAATAATTATCATTACAAAAAAATATTACTCACCGTTAAGCCGAAAAATATCTATTACTTGGCATGCACTCCATCGCAGCGCTATGATGAGCTCCCTTTCAATTTGCGTCAATTGAGGCGCCTTAATATTTAACCGCACTTATTTATTTTATTACAAGTCAACTGTCACTAATAATGAGACACAATTACTTTTTCTATTGTTACCGATCTCTATGAGATGTTACGAGTCCAATCCAAATTCCAACTGAGTTCAACTGACTGACCGACTGACGGAAAAATTAAATGGTAAATGGATAAACGTTAAACGAACGATGTGATGAATGACGAGTGAATTTCGTTGAATTTCGTGAAGGTTCGGGAAAACTCGGTTGCGGCGGCGGCCGCGCAGGGGCGCGTGGGCGTGCCTTATTCCTAGTGAGACATGATAATTGGCTCCCAATTATTAGTATGTGCAACCATTGGGCAATTTTAGAAACTTAGCAAACTCCACCAATCATGCCAAAGATACTTTCTTTCTAACACTCGATGGCGCGTCGTAGTTATAGATATGTATAGGGTTTACGTTGATGTGCTGCCGTCTGAACCACTAAAGCAACAAAAAAAAAAAAAATCGTCGCAAACTACTCAAGCAGAAAAAAAAAATAAAAGCCGTAAACACAATTGCGCTCTGATGCTGCAACTGGCTGGGATGGCATATCACCCTACATCCTGAAAAGATACTCAGCGTCTCTGGCACTCATACTATGCCATATTTTTAACCTCTGTTTCGAGACTGCCGTCTTTCCCTCTTCTTTTAAAACGGCAATCATTCACCCAGTCTTTAAGGGAGGCGACGGGAAACTACCTAATAATTACCGTCCCATTGCAGTACTACCTGCCTTATCCAAGGTACTAGAACGTCTTCTCAATAAAAGACTTGTATACTACTTAAAACATTACAAACTAATATCACCACAACAATTTGGTTTTCGTAAAAACAAGTCAACCTCTGACGCAGTTCAGGAATTAACTAACACTATCATACAAAACCTGAACACTAATAAAAAGGTCCTTACAATATTCTTAGACCTTGCGAAGGCATTCGACACCGTTCCCGTCCGTTCTCTCTTACTCAAACTTGAAAGGATGGGTGTCAGGGGATTGCAACTTGATCTCTTTCAAAGCTACCTCACAAATCGCTCCCAGATAGTCAAGATTGATCGTCACAGCAGCAGTGAGCTCCCCATCTACTACGGCGTTCCACAAGGAAGCATATTGAGTCCCACTTTATTTCTAGTTTTTATAAATGATTTATGCAATTTAAATATCCCAAATGCCAAGATGACATCCTTTGCAGATGACACTGATATAACTTTCGTCGCCAACACATGGTCTGAACTCGAGGACAAAGCACAGCATGGCTTCAATGTAGCACTAAACTGGCTTTATTTCCATATGCTTACACTTAATACCTCCAAAACCAAGTTCATTACCTACTCGATCAGTTCTGCTACCCAACCAAACCCACCAATATCGCTAGCTCACACATGCAATATTCACTCAAATTTCATGCCACTGTGCACCTATATCCTCTACGGATGAAATCAAATACCTAGGTGTTGTCATAGATAAGAATCTTAAATTTAAATCACATATCAATGTCCTTACTGGCAGAGTTCGCAAACTTATATATATCTTTAAAACCTTAAGAAATATTGCTAATCCTATAATTATACGTAATGTCTATTTTGCCTTATCCCTATCTATTATTACCTACTGTATTCCCTGTTGTGGTGGTGCTGCAAAAACTATCCTTAAATCGTTGGAAGTTGCACATCGTGCCATACTAAAAGTGGCTACCTTCCGTCTACTAATTTATCCAACTAATCAGTTATACAAAAACTGCAACGTTCTCAATGTGCGGCAACACTTTATTTTACAATTAATTCTGTTGCAACACCGCATAACCCCATATATTGAAATTATCAAACGCCGAAAAGATATAATATGTACTCCTCCAAAAACCCGCTTGTCGTTCATTAAAAGATTCTTTTATTATTTAGGTCCTTCTCTTTACAATACAATAAACAAAAAATGTCCAATATATAGATTGTCTTATCATAATTGTAAAAATACTGTCCGCACGTACCTTCAAATTAAAACCTACGACGACACAGAAAAATATTTAATTTAATTCAGATATGACAAGTTTGTATATTGTACCACTCACCCAAAACATAGTCCCACACTAATCCAATCCCCTTTCTTACGCACGCTTACACAGCCGCACGCTCACGCAAAAACAAACCCTTTTACTTACACATAGCACAAACACACACACATACGCACACACACACACAAATGCGCTCGCGCACTAATATCTGTATTTAAAAATTAAAAATGTATCTTGTAAATTAAAATTGAAGTAATACAATTAGAGGGATCGGCACTGTTACTCCTTAATACAGGCTATTTCATAGCCTAGCAAGGAGAACAGCACGTCACCCACTTGATTGTCAGAGAATTAACACTACCCACCTTTGTGAAAACTGTTACATGTACTACAATCTGTTTTTTATATAAATAAAGATTATGTTATGGTATGTAGGCTAAACAAAAGCCTCCAGGCATAATGGGCGTGCCCGGTTACATAAAGCTATAGCTGTAACTCGAAGTCACAAATGATAAATAAATTAGCACCATCGAAGTAAAATAAACAAAAAAATACGTAATTATTAATAACAACAACAAAACCATGGTCCGCAAGACGACCAGTCACTATAAGCAGCACCCGTTCACGAGCATAACGCAAAGACCAGCCACCAACCCCCTCGCCATATTTGAGGGAAGGAGGCAACCCGGCCTTCGACGCTACCGCAAGCAGTGACATCTAAAGGGAGCACGACCAACTTGCTGCCAGTTGCTCAGGCAAGAATAATAATATGATCAATTGTCGAGGTCGCTAGCTAACCACTTAATGCAATACAACTCATAAAAAACATTGTAATGAGTAGTTGTTGTATGTTGAAAAATTCAATAGGTACCTACTATGGGTAGGTACGTAGGTACCTACGTGCGCCTGTATTTCTCGAAGGGCAGACGTTTAGGTACCTAGGTACCTAAACGTCAAAATACTTATGTCACCCATTTTTAGGGATAAATCCCATGCGCCCGAACAAAACAAGTTTTATTGTGCTATTTTAAGGATTTAAATATCAACTCATCAAAAGAAATTACATTACCTATAATTCTATTGTATTCAATTTGTTAATGTGAGGACGTTGTAGGCTTAATAGACTGTAGATCTGTAGACCATTTTCTACTTTGTTAAGTATGTACGGTACTTTGACGGGCCTACACGCTGTCCTCTCATACCTATTAACATTGTAAAAGCCATTTTTTTTAAAAAGAGTACTTAACCGTGGAGTTTCATGCCGGCTCTTCTCCATAGGAAACGACCAATTGAAACCGTGCACCTAGCTTCTGACGTTTCATAAGTGCCCATGTAGGCTTATGTGAAATAAAAATATTTTTGATTCTGATCTACAATATGTTGACTGCCCATTAATCTCCCTGAACACAACTGAAATGGGACAAGTGACTGATTCCATGTTCCATGCATCTCCTCTTGAAGTAAGTTTTTAAGTGCGGTTGACCTTTTTTATTTTGTCAAAAATAATTGGTACAAAAAGTAGTGTTTCTTTCATTTACAAAAACTATGTACAACTTTCGGAATAAACCACATTTATTTAGTAATTAGTTAACCTTCCTGTTACAATAAAATGTTCATTTTTAAATATTAACAATAATTTAAATATTCGGTAATTATTCGGCAAATCAATCTCTAATTATTATGAATTCATTTATTTCAGACAAGTAATTGTAGTCCATACAATACATTAAATTAAATTAAAATCAATTGGTACACATACACTAACATTACATAATTAAACAATGTTATGATCAAAGTTACACACGCATGGGTGCACTACCTCTGCGGCGGCGCGGCGGGCGTTGCGAACACAGTCATGAGAAAAGTTAATTCCAAAGAATACGAATGTTTTTGCTAAGAATGTGTAAGAGTGTGAATGTGATTTGATTTGAAAAATATGACATTCGGAACAACCCTACTGTGTGTAACAACAGTGCGCGCTGTTGCAGGATGATCCCGCGGCGCAAGCACAACGCGTCGTCCGGCTCGCTGCCGCCGCCCGACGACAAGCACGCCAGCAACGACTACATCCGTGAGTACCCATTGACCCCAGAGTCCACGTTTGCTGCACGAGTGACGAGCGCGCTACCGCTCGTGGAGCGGCTGGAGTGCCAACTACAAAACGTGTACTTAACTTGCATTTCACGAGTAAATTCAACTATTATTTTTCGAACTACATAATTACTTAAATCAGTTTCTATTTTTACGGTCAACCATGCCTTACATTTGCTGCCGAGAAGTTGTGCGCAGTTAGAGTTGCCGAGCGTCGACAGTCAGTTTCATTCAGTGCGCGTGATTCGTGTCGCTCACTTGCGATGACTGGCGGAATAGCAGCTGATGAAGTGTGAATTAGATCGACGAGCACGTGGCGGTGCGACACGCCGCGCCGCGCCCCTGAACTTGACCGCCGCGCACGATCCCGCCCGTATTCACTGCTGCCTACAACTTCAATATAATATACATTATGATTTGTTAGGGCTCTGCTCTATGTATTTATATTAAAGTAGTCCAAGTTGGTGCAGGTAGCAGCAGCACGCTGTATTGTGTCGTTTCATCGGCAGTGTCTGACAGCGCGTCTCGCTGCGGCTGGCGCGCGGCCCTCCAGCGCCGCTTCAACCGCAAGACGCTGCACAAGCGGCTGCCGGTGACGTCGTGGCTGCCGAAGTACAACGCGGAGAAGGCGGTGGGGGACCTGATCGCCGGCATCACGGTGGGGCTGACGGTGATCCCGCAGTCGCTGGCGTACTCCAACATCGCGGGGCTGCCTCCGCAGTACGGGCTGTACGGCTCGTTCCTGGGCTGCTTCGTGTACATCGTGATGGGTGGCTGCCGCGCCGTGCCGGCGGGCCCCACGGCCATCGCGTCGCTGCTCACATTCCAGGTGGCTGGCGGCGTGGTGGAGAAGGCCATTTTGCTCAACTTCCTGACGGGGCTGGTGGAGCTGCTCATGGGCGTGCTGGGGCTCGGCTTCCTCATCAACTTCGTGTCGGGCCCGGTGTCCTCGGGCTTCACGTCGGCCGTCGCGCTCATGATCGCCACGTCGCAGGTCAAGGACTTGTTCGCGATCTCGGTGAGCGGCACCACGTTCCTGCAGCAGTGGATCTCCATCTTCCGCAACCTACACGCCGCCTCGCTCTGGGACCCCGTGCTCGGCTTCTCGTGCATCGCGCTCCTGCTTTTTATGAGGGTGAGTAGTAGCACGCCTGAAACCAGCACTCCCTGTCACTGGTATTTTTCATAATAATCTATAACCTGGTACTGACGTATGTTTTTACAGAAAATCGGTATGATAAAACTGGGTGCAAAGTCTGAAGATGGTCCAAGCACAAGACAAAAAGTGATAACCAAGTGTCTATGGATGGTCAGCACGTGTCGCAACGCCATCGTAGTGGTGGCCACCGGCGTGCTGGGCTTCTGGTTTGTGGCGAGCTACGAACAGTCGCCGCCCGTGCGCCTCATGGGTACGTACCGCTCCGACATACTGCGGTTCTCAACACAGTCTATGAGATTTCCCGACTCAAATATGTTCTTTCTGTTTTTTATGCAATCGCCAGCCGAGAATAGTCGCAGCGGTTAGTAGCGTAGACCGTAGAAACCCTCACGTCATGGTTCAACTTCATGTAGCGTAGTCAGTTCTTCATCAGTCCGCACCAGTCAGGGCGGTGTGTGGTGACGCTCATGATGCCGTGTGTGTGCGCAGGGGCCATCCCGTCGGGCGTGCCGCTGCCGCAGCTGCCGCCCTTCAGCTACGTGCGCGCCGACAACTCCTCGGCCGACTTCCTGGACATGGTGTCGGAGCTCGGCTCGGGGCTGCTGGTGATCCCGCTTATCGTGCTGCTGGAGGACATCGCCATCTGCAAGGCGTTCTCGGACGGCCGCACCATCGACGCCACCCAGGAGATGATCGCGCTGGGCGCGGCCAGCGTGCTCAATTCCTTCATGCAGGGCTACCCGGGCGGCGGCTCGCTGGCGCGCTCCGTGGTGTCCAACGGCTCGGGCGTCAAGACCACGCTCAACGGCCTGTACACCGGTGAGCTCCACTACACTGATGCCCGAGTGCTCGTGCTCGCGCAGGTACCCGTGGCTTGTGCTCACGACTGCTTCTGTGTCCTCAGGCGTGATGGTGATCCTGGCGCTGCAGTTCTTTACGCAGTACTTCGGGTACATACCGAAGGCGGCGCTGGCGGCCGTCATCGTGTCCGCCATATTGTTTATGGTCGAGTACAACGTCATCAAGCCCATGTGGCGAGCCAAGAGTGAGTACATTCAAATGAAATGAAATTGTTTATCCTGTAAATATGTAGGTTATCGGAATACCTTTTACACATCTTATTAAAAATAAGCTAGGTGGAGTCGACATTTACAATCTGACACTATTGACCCGACATACCTTGATTGAGCAGAACATGTGGTCCCAATAATTCGTGATGGAATTTATAAATCTGCAGTAGGTATATCTATCCGCACTTTTAACAAATACCTGTGACATCTACCGACCCGCCCGGGCCCGCGTGCTGGATTACGGCCTACTCCTCTCACCCAGGGGAGGCCTGTGGGAATATTATAGTCTGATTATTTTGTAGCGGCATCAACTCGCCACATGCGAACTACGCGTCACACTGACGTCACGCAAATCCTGCATCGCGCAAGCAGAGTTACCGCGCAACTAGCATGTATACAACATCCCGACATCAACCGTCGGGCAGTTGCCCACCAGACACACCTCGCGTCTGGACGGGAGTGTATATTGATAATTTTAATACATATCATATAAAGGCGAAACGATTTACTACAAGTGACTCTGTCGTTGGTCTAGTTGGCGCTAGCGAGATTGCCGCGGGGGGTCCTGGGTTCAATTCCCAAGTCGGGCAGTGTTAATGGGTCTTTGCATCAGAGATTTTTCTGTAGCAGCCCGGAGTCTGGATTTGTGTCCCGTTGATGGCAAATCAGGCTGTAGGTAATTGGGACTTAAATATAACTAGCGTAATGTGGATGTACCTTACACCTCTGCCCAATCCGTCGGGGATTACTGGCGTGATGCTATTTATTTATTTATATATTTTAAACAAACAACAACTTATAGGTGGACACCACATGCATAAACAACAACTTATAGGTAAACACCACATGCTTACAACTATGAATCAGAGAAATAATCTTACTTACTAAGCAATAAGCGCTAAAGTTGAATAACATGTTCCCATGAGGGTACTTGTTTTTCTACTACAATGTAAATGTTTGAATGCATGGACATTCAAACTGCAAATGTAAGTTTGTACGCACAATTTTGAGTGATTTACCATGTTATTTTAAAATCAGTTCTTATAAGTTTTTCTGTAATCTATAAGCATAAACTGTGCTATAAATAAAAAACAATTTTCTGAATTTTTTTTTTCAAATGTTAGGCTCAGTAGTTTCGGCGATAGGGAAATGGTCAATTTTCGTCTATTTTTCTTAAAATATTTTAAAACTATTTATTTTTAAATTATAAAAGTATGTCGGGATAGGTCCAGACATCTGAAGTAATACTCAGATATGGCAATAAGGAAATCTATTTAAATCGAACTATCAGTTATTTTAAATCGAGAGAATATAGAAATGAAATAAAATTAATTAAATAACTAATAATGGTAGTGGCGGTCACATAGGGCAGTACTGACTGTCAGGGACAGTGGTCCATGCACCCACCCCAATAAGGATAGTACTAATTTGTCGGAGACAACGTTCCACATCCAATAACCGGGAAGTACTGACTGTCGAGAGACAGTGGTCCGTGCACCACGACGCATCAGTTCAAAATACGTAACGACTGGAATATCGCTGCGCCCCCGCAAGGGGGCGTGGCATGCGGTGCCGGAACTATGTTCCCTGGCCGCGGAGGGTCTGCGGTGGTCCGCCAATACGGACCCCTCTCTGTTTGTGCCTAATGCGGCTAGTGGCGTCGCGTACGTTTTTAAAAACGCACGTTTGTGAGTAATAGCAAAGTATTTCTGTAAGGGCGCCACGACGCTAATACGCTAGCGCCGCTTTCTTCACGACACCCCGGCGGTCAACCCCCACCAGGTGAGACCCCCGGTTCCCCGGGGGAGGCCCAGCGAAGGCGACCAGCGACGAGAGTGCCGACTCGACGCTCCTACAGAATAGGTGAATAGTCCCCGCTCGTCTCGATCTCAGAGCTAGCCGATCACGGTCCGAGCTAAGGGACTGTCGTGAGTGTGTGGGCGGCATTGTACTGTGTAACACCGCCCAGTGGTTACACGCACCGTGGCCCGCACCACGCTTGCGTGTGTGTGTTTAGTCGCATGTATAGTAATGGATGTCTGTTGTTAGTTACGTGACATGCCTATATTAACTTAGAACATGCCACGCAACAGATGTATGAGTCATCTGTAGAGTACTATTAAGTCGGGTAAGCCGCGTGTAACCTGAATGCAGCTTACCCGAGGCGTCCAGTCCGGTGATGGGGTCACTCGTCCGCTATCAGGTCGCGGGGCAGGGGTCTCGCGTCAGGGGGGCGCGCATGCCAGGGCGCGATCTGTTTGACGTGTGGCCATTCAGACGCGTCGGCACGCGCGAACATCCCTTTCGCGAGACGCCGCACGAACTCATCCAGGCCCTCGATCCCGAGGTCCCGCTGGATCACATCGTTCATCACGAAGCGAGGAGCGTCAACAATGGTCCGCAGCGCAAAATTTTGTTGCGCGCGGAGCAGCTTGCGGCTCGACTCGCACGTGAGGGCGAACCAAGCGGGGGCGGCGTACGTCAAGATTGGGCGTACGTACAGTTTGTACACGCTCAACTTGACGCGCGCCGGGATGCGGGACGAGAGCACAGGTTTGAGTAGGTTGCGGGCGACCCTACCCCGTGCGGCGACCGAGCGGACATGTGGCCCCATAGTGAGCCGACGGTCGATGGTCACACCCAGGTATTTGACCCGGGGCGACCAATCGATCTCGGCCCCCTGCAGCTTCAAGGGTGGTGGGAGAGGCGCGAATCCGGTGATTATCGCCTGCGTCTTACCTACGTTCACCGACAGCCGCCACCTCGACAGCCACTCGGGAAGGAGTTCCAGGGCGCGCTGCATCTTGACCGCCGCGTACTTCGCGTTGAGCGATGTAGTAATGTACGCGGCGTCGTCGGCATACAGCGCGAGAATGGCGTCGGAAGTGGTGGGGATGTCGTCGGTGTATCGCGAGTAACACGCAGGCGACACACAGCTGCCCTGCGGCACACCAGCCAGCACCGGGCGGGCGCCGGATAGCGCCCCATCGACCACCACCCTAAAGGTCCTGTGGGAGAGAAAGCTAGCGACCACCCTTACAACGCGACGGGGCGCGTCCGAGGTGGACATTTTATACAAAAGGCCCTCATGCCATACACGGTCGAAGGCCTTCTCCATGTCGAGGAATACTGCCACCGAGTATTCCTTCTTGTTCTGTGCGGCTGCGAGGTGGTGCAGTACCCTCGACAGCTGGAGCGTCGTGCTATGTTCCGCCCTGAACCCAAATTGCTCGGGGCGCGGCGCAATATGTGGTTGGAGATGTCGCAGCAGGAGTGCTTCGAACACCTTGGAGACCGTCGGCAGCAGAGTGATCGGCCGATAGCTCTCCGGCTTCAGTATATTTTTCCCCGCCTTGGGCAGCATAATGACGCGCCCTTCCTTCCACGAGGCGGGAAAGGCCCCCGTGCGCAGTATCGCGGTGAACAGGCGCGCCAGCGCCGCTACTGTACGAAACGGCAGGTGGCGCAGCACTGTGTTTGTGATACCGTCCGCTCCAGAGGCCTTCCGGGGCTTCGTCCTAAGGATGGCGCGTCTGACTGCGCCAGGCGAGAAAAAGATGGCGTCTTCATCGGGAGCTATCGGCGGTGCGAAATAGTCTCCCAGGTGTTTCTCGACTGCTGCGACATGTTCGATGTCGTCGGTCGGGTTAGGGCGGAACTGACGTTCCAGATGTTCGGCGAAGACCTCCGCCCGGTCCTCCGCTATGTACTTAAGCGCCCCGTCGCTGTTGATTAGAGGGCGCACCGGGGCTGGGGTACTCGTGAGTTGGCTGCAGAGTTTATGTAGTGACGGCCAACTGTCCGTCGTGGCGTCAATCCTTTCCTCCCAACCCGCGGCGGCGTACGCCTTGAGCTCGGCCTTCACCTTCTCCGCGAGACGGTTCAGCTGCGTCTTCAGCGTCGGGCATCTGAGCTGTTGCCACTGCTTGCGAAGGCGCCTCTTCACGGCGATCATCGAATTGATGTGCGCCGGCAGGGCCTCTCCCCTGCGGCGACGTCGTCGTCGCCGTTTCTAAGGCGCTTTGAATGCAAGCAGTGACATCACCCGCCATCTGGTCCACGTCCGCGGTGGTGACGATAGGCCGAGTCGGCGTGGAGGTCTCTACCTTCTCTCTAAAGGCGTCCCAATCTGTTGATCGACGTGGCGCGATCGGCTTCAATCGGGTCGGCATACCCGATATGACGACGAGTACAGGCTGGTGGTCCGATTGTAACTCGTCGTCTATCACATGTTGTGTGATCTGGCAGTGTAGCCCTTGGTGGACTACGATGTCCAGCAGTTCCGGTATATATCGTGCCGTGTCCGGGTAGTGTGTCGGCACCTCTGGGCCGGACACCGTATAGCCAAAGGCTTCCGCGTCCGCAAAGAGCCATCTGCCCTCGGTATTCGCTATGAAGCTATTCCACGCCGGGTGTTTACTATTAAAATCACCGGCGAGGATGGTTGCCCTTTGTGGCGTATTTACAAGCGCCCGCAGCTCTATAAAATTAAAATGATCCGCGGGCGGCTTGTAACAGGCGTATATGTTAATATCCTCGCCGGCTATGTGCAGCTGTACACCCAGCGCGTAAAACGAGCTTAGTGACGGCAAGGGGAGCTCTTGGTGGACGACTCTTCGCCTCACAATGACCGCCAGACCACGGTAGCGGGTATTATGGGCCGACCTTTCGTCCTTTCTATAAACGAGATACCCCGGGAACCTAACCCTATCTTCGGGTCCCAGGTGTGTCTCGCTTATGAGCGCCACGTCGATGTCCTGTTCCCTCAGGAGATGGCGGAGGGGGGCGACCTTGTTCCGGAGGCCGCGGGCGTTCCAATGGATCACCCTCAGTGGCCTAGCCATTATACATGGTCAGTAAAGTGGCCAGGCCATCAAGGATGACCGTCTCCACATCTTGACCCTGCCTTATGGCCTTTATTAGGTCCATCAGCAATCTGATGGCGCAGGCTGTGAAATCCTTTCTTGTTGTGTGGGCGCCGGTGGCGCCACTCTCGGTTGCTTGTCTCGGTCTTTGAGCTTCGGTAATCTGCCGGTGTGGTTTGGTGGCGCCACCCGCAGCGGTGGCGTCACCTCGCGGCTTAGACGCGAGTTTGTTTAATTTTGTCGTCGACCGCTGCGTTATGCCGGCGCTCGCGATCGCTTCTGTAGCATGTTGATGTGTTACAGCCTGCGTCATGATTAAGGCAGGGGCGGCCTCGGGAATCTCTTCCTGTGTCGCCGGGGGCGGTTTAGGCTTCTTCTTCCTACCCTTTCCCCCGCGTCTGTGTACCTTCCTCCGCCCGGAGGAGATGGCTTGGTTACGTTGCGTGGGCTCGTTGGCTGCCGCCATCAACGTCGTGCCTTCGGCCTCTATAGTCGCCTGCTGTGGCTGGCGTGTGGCCGTGATGGAGACAGTCCCCGCTCGCTTGTTCCGGCTCTCACGCTGGAACACGGGGCACTTTATGTTGCACGCGGGGTGCGGGCCACCACAGTTGGTGCAGGTGGCCGGCTCCTCCCGCGGGCGCGAGCAAACGCGCGCCGCGTGCTCGCCTCCGCATCGCACACAAGCGAGCGGACGGTGACACTGGTGCGAGCTGTGTCGGAAGCGTTGGCACCGGTGACACTGAGCGGGCCCACGCTTCCCCCTCCAAGCCTCGATCTTGACACCCCGCATATACATGAATACGGTGGTATCAAAGATGGCCCGGACGTCGGGAGTCTTCTTTATAATTGCGTGAAACACGCAGCCGGGTCGTCCCTGTGCGCCCTTGATATGTCGCACGTATTCCGGCTGGTATCCCAACGCCCGGAGCTCCTCCTCGATCTCCTGGGGTTCCGTGTCCGCCGGCAGCCCCCGTATAGCTATCTTGAGACTGCGGTCCGCTGGTAGCGAGTAGGCGAACCAGGAGACATCGCTGTCCTTCTCCAGGCCCGTCAAGTACCGCTGTACCAGCCTGTATTCGTCCTCGCTGTCGGGAGTGAAGCGGACTCCACTCCCGAAAGGGCGGGCGTTTGGAGGCCGGCCCAGCTTGGCGCTGAGGGCCCGGAATTGGGTGGCCCAGTTTGGTAGCCGCTCTACCACCAGCGGCGGAAAGCTTAACTTTTTCCCCGGCTTTTTCATCGTTGATGCGGCGCCGGGGGGGGGGGGGGGGGGGTAGATGCAGTGGGGGCGGGGGGTGGACTTACCCTTGCTGGCATCGTGTCCGGTGATAGCGTCGACGAGCGGCGCACCGCGTCAGAGAAGGTGGGCGACGCTGCGGCGCCCCGACCCCGCGGCGCGCTGTCGCGCTGTGGCCGCGGCGGGTCGAGGCAGTAACGCTTGGCCTCCTCCGACACGGCTTCGCCGGAGCTTCTTCTTCGCCGCTGGGGTCTTGTCTCGAGCTGGAACTCGAAGTCAAGACCCAGCGGTAGTGCTGGTGACGCCGGCGCTGTAAATATGGCGCCTGCGGCTCGACCCACATTAGGCTGCTGTCCGGATCGCGATGTCGTGTCCGGGGACACGTCTCCGCGACCAGAGGCGGCCGAGCCCGCGGATGCCAGCGACATGCTCGACCCCGCACGCGAGGAGCATGTCGATATCACGGCGGGCGAGTCATAGGCCGATGTCAAGGGGGGTGCTGGCGAGGCGGGCACCATAGGCGGCGTGGGTGTCAACTCATAAAGTGAGCCAACACTCGCTGGCCGCTCGTGCTCCGCCATTGCCGGTCCCGCCAGCGAGCGGCGGAGAGTGGCGTCGGCGGTGCTCGAAGCTGGCACAGCTTTGTGCTGCGCAACCCCAGGGGGGGGCGCGAACGGCGTCGCAAACCGCGGCGGTGGCGCGGCAGCGCGGGTAGGGGGCGCGCGGTGGCGCGCTGGGGGCCCGGGGGCACGCGCAGTGGGCGCTTGGTGCGCCTGCTGCGTGGCGGTGTGCGCTGTAGGCGCGGGGGCGCGCGTGATTTGCGCGTGAGTACGCGCTGTAGGCGCGTGGGTGCGCACTGTTGGCGCGGGGGCGCGCGCTGTAGGCGCGGGGAGCGCTTGCTGCTCGGTCGGCGTAAGGGGCGCTTGCTGCGTGGCATGCCGCGCAGCAGGCGCAGGTGTGCGCGTGGACGCGGACGCTGGACTGTGTCCCAGCTGGACCCGGAGCCTGGATAGGCACCGGGCGGAAGGCGGTGGGGCGCAGCGCCACCGCATGCGGCCGGCTCGACGACGGCGAAGGCGCAACGCGCGCAGGCGCCGATGTCGTCGGTGAGCCGGCCGCTATAGCGGCGCTCGCACCCCCTCCCTCTCTCCTCCTCTTCTCCTCACTGCGAGGCTGCTGCTGGTGTGAGGGGCCGGCTGGCGGCGCACCGGACGACGGACCACCGATATTCGGCATCGACGTCGTCCGGTCCAACGTCAGGCGGGCTCCCTGCTGCTCCCCGGCATTGCGGCCCAACGAGCCGCGCTTCGCGTTCGCGTTCGCGTTCGCGTTTCGGCATCCTGTTGGTCGTGCCCTCCGCGACCGCTGCGGTGATTGCTCACCGAGCAGCACGGGGGCGGCTTCCCCTGTGTCTGCACAGGTACCGACGTGGTATCCTGTACACACACAGAGAAAACGGTTAAAATTTGCGGTCCGCACGGAATCACAACTTATTAAAATAAACTTTAATCAGCGGCGGATGGCCACGGGCGAATCCTACGTAACGACTCAACAGCGTAGCTCCTTATAAAGGCGATCCGCTAGTGGGGGGTAACGTTACAATATTTCACTAAATTGACTTCAAGTGTTTTAAGTCAAATGAACGATAGAATGAATGATTGTCTATGGTGCACGTTCCACTAGCGCCATCTAGTCGCCGCCTCTCGCAGCTGTTAAACAATATGGCTTCCGTCAAGGACATATTTTTGAGATCTTGAAGTTTACACGGTACAGTTTGCAAAACATTTGTCTTTTTAGGGTTCCGTACCCAAAGGATAAAACGGGAACCCTATTACTAAGGCTCCGCCGTCTGTCTGTCTGTCTGACAGACAGACTGACTGTCGGTCTGTCCGTCTGTCACCAGGCTGTATCTCATGATCCGTGATAGTTAGAAATATTCATAGAATATTTAGATATATTTTCACTTTAAAAATTAATAATTAAAATAAAACAAATTTTGAAGGGGGACTCCCATACAACAAACGTGTTTTTTTTTGTCATTTTTATAGTTAATGGTACGGAACCCTTCGTGCGCGAGTCCGACTCGCACTTGACTGGTTTTTTTCCTTTTGAGGTACGGAACCCTAAAAATTGGTAATATTGGTAATGGTTACAGTATGTTAAGTAGGTACATGAAAGTATTATAAAATTCACCAAGATGGTCGCAACAAATCGTTCATGAGTTCAGGGTTATAGTGAACCTTGGCAAGTGTATGACGCCTTGTGTTCCAGAGCTGGACCTCATCCCCGGCGTGGGCACGTTCGTGCTGTGCCTCACGCTGCCCATCGAGCTGGGCATTCTCACCGGCGTCATCGTGAACATCATCTTCATCCTGTACCACGCGGCGCGCCCCAAGCTGTCCGTGGAGATGCTCAAGGTGAGGGGAGCGCGAGTCGCGCGATGCTGTGTGTGTGTGTGTGTGTGTGTGTGTGTGTGTGCTGACCGACCGGCGCGTGTTGCAGACGGAGCACGGCGTGGAGTACCTGATGATCACGCCGGACCGCTGCCTCATGTTCCCGTCCGTGGACTACGTGCGCCGCCTCGTCACCAAGCACGCCGCGTCCAGCTCCGTGCCCGTGGTCATCGAGTGCACGCACATCTACAGCGCCGACTACACGGCCGCCAAGAGCATCGAGCAGCTCACGGCCGACTTCCACGCCACGCGCCAGCCGCTGTACTTCTACAACGTCAAGCCGTCCGTGTGCTCCATCTTCGAGGCCGTGGCCAAGCCCGAGCACTTCGTGGTGTTCTACGAGGACGAGGAGCTGGACCGTCTGCTGGCGGCCGACGAGCGCCTGGAGCCCGCCAAGCTGCCGCCGGCTCAAGCCTAGACATTGTGATACGTCGTACCTAACGCGAGAACATATTTTTCGAGATTAACTTGACGGAGTGTGATATTTAGATAAAATCAGACGTTATTATATACACGTAAGAATAGTTATGTATACTGAAGTAGCGGACTGTAAATACGTTTCCCTTCGTGCGAGCCGCTGACCCATCGGCGCACGACCGCGTCGATGTAAAACTATCTTGTGTACATACATAGAGATATCTACTTATTGTTTTGTAGACGAGTCTGAGAGCTTATGGCTGTGCGAGCTGTGATGGGGCGCGGGGGGCTGCCTCCCGCGCCCGCGCCCCCCGCCCCTCTACCGCGCCTTGGGCCCCCGGGCCCCCGGCCCCCGGGCCCCCGGCCCCCGGGCCCCGGCCGGGGCGGGGCGGCGGGGTACTTAATATTTATGTGTACGATGTGTGGTGTGCATGTGTCGCTCATGCTTTTCCCTCGAGAGCTAAGCAGACCTTCGACTATAATATCAAACTTAAATTTTACTAGTAGGGACTAAAGAGTAACAAAACGTGATAGCTATGCATAGAAGTAAGCATCGATCTATTTATTTGTAGGAAATGAAGTACAATTTAGGATACTATCATTACTTTATCGTTAGGGTTTAAGAAGCAAGCTTTAACTGGCCCACGGAGCAGAGGCGTGCGCTGCGCGACCTACACAGTAGCGTGCGCTGCGCGACCTACACAGTAGCGTGCACTGCGCGACCTACACAGTAGCGTGCACTGCGCGACCTACACAGTAGCGTGCGCTGCGCGACCTACACAGTAGCGTGCGCTGCGCGACCTACACAGTAGCGTGCGCTGCGCGACCTACACAGTAGCGTGCGCTGCGCGACCTACACAGTAGCGTGCGCTGCGCGACCTACACAGTAGCGTGCGCTGCGCGACCTACACAGTAGCGTGCGCTGCGCGACCTACACAGTAGCGTGCGCTGCGCGACCTACACAGTAGCGTGCACTGCGCGACCTACACAGTAGCGTGCGCTCTGCTCCTCGGTTCGTGTAGGATTTATCCATTATTTTGTGATCCTCTACTAATACGTTAAGTAATAAATATATTTTGGAGATAATAAAATAAATTATAAATATTATGTCATTATAATATGAAAGTTTATCTAACGATTGTGATTTACTATGTATGAATGTGATGGTTGTCGTGCCGCGAAAGATTTAAAGAATTTATTCAGTCACCGTTCTAAGAACAAGTTCAATAAACTCTTTGAGAGTAACAGAGTTGTAGTTTCATTTATGCCAAACGTCCCTGAGGTTCAGCGCTGACTCAAACGAGCGCAGATGATATTCCGCCCGAGCAGCTGATTGCGCCAATGTTAAAGAAGGATGACCAGTTTTCACCTGACTGTGTATAGAAATGAAATAAATCTTAAAATTCCGCTAATTGAATTGTATATTAATTAGATACGCTTAACACAATGTTAAAAGAAACGCAGGAAAAAAATATTTTTTTAAATTTCTATATGCTTATTCTCATAGATACAAGAAAGAAGGAGATATGCCCCGGTAGTTGAAAATGTATCGGAACCCGGTGTCTCCAGTTTATCTACCTACCGCTCGCCACAACTACGCATGCAGTTCAGTAAAAGCAATCCATACGAAGTCGCACACACACTCGCAAGAAATAAATCAGAACGTACTACACAATCAATTATAAACCTTATCGCATGAAACGCAGCGTGCATTTACCATTCACCGTACAACTTCTCACACGACAAGCTGTGCAAAAGCCATTTATTCTACATATACGCTAGTGATTGACTAAATTGGAAAGTTATCGATCCTTCTATTTATCGTCGTGTAAAAATTTTGTGAGGTCCTAAAAATTAAATAAATAATAAATGATATACTGATACAAATATAATATAAATAAACAATAATGTACCTAAAAAAAAATATTATTAGGTAAATCAAAAAAAATAAACAATATGAGCAATTCAAAATGAGTAAAAAACATTATTTCCTCATGGGTCTTCCAATCAGGTTAAAACGGTTGACAAATTGAAGAATAAACTGTAATAGCAATATATTCATTAAACAATCGACATTTTTGTCGATAGCCTACGTTAGTGGATCTGCACAAGGACATCACTAACTCGTCCCAAGATAAAGTCCATTTCACGAAAGAAGTCCCGCGGAAATAAGTGGAACTAATTATTATTATACGCTAAGTTAGCAACATTCCTAAAATAACCCATGCCTGCAGCGCCACGTCTGCGGGACTTCTTTCGTGAAATGGACTTTACATTAGCGTACTACGCGATGCATCGGCATAAACAAAGTATAATTTTCTGATGTTTACACTGATTGTCCAGTCAGTAAGCGACATATTTAGGTAGTGGTTAAGAAGCAATGTATTTCATACAAAGATAGAACAGTCGCTGTGATATTTGAAAACAAGTGACGTAGTAAAACCGAGAACTATTTTACGATTTGATGTTTTTCATGATTTTAAAGACAAATAAAGTTAAATACTTTGACATAAATATTTTATGTGATTCCATGATTTATAAAGTTTTTAGTTTGACTTCGGTTTTTACAAGAAACCACTGAACAACATGGCATTCATATATGTTGTCACGACCGCGGTCGAAAGCGCACTAGTTGGCAGATATGACCATTTGCCTGGTACATGAGCGTTGCGATCATGTCGCGTGGACACAGACACGCCCCTTTGCCACTTCTGTTTTTAATATTTCTATGCTTATTCTATATCAAGGGGTAGGTATTAAGATGTTTTGAACGCATCCCTTTTTTACGACGTTCCAATAGACACTCTGCTACTTGACTTTATTCAACTCGGTTTCTGAGTTTTATGTATTATTTTACGTTTTTAAAAATGACAAGCAGTATGTAATTGAGTTCGCACGATTGAAACGGATTTTATTGACATGGTATAAGTGTTCTGTGGTTTTGTGATTGGCATCGGCACAGTCCTCCGTTGTTGCGTTTGCTTCTCGTTGTGTACTGTGTCGTTGTGTGTGTTACTTCTTTTTACGACTCTATTTAACAAAATCAAAATCAAAAATATTTTTATTTCACATAAGCCTACATGGGCACTTATGAAACGTCAGAAGCTAGGTGCACGGTTCCAATTGGTCGTTTCCTATGGAGAAGAGCCGGCAAGAAACTCCACGGTCACTCTTTAAAAAAAATAAAATTGGTTTACAATGTTTTCAAATTACAGTGTTAATAGGTATGAGAGGACAGCGTAGGCCCATCAAAAGTACCAGGAAATTAACAAAATAGAAAATGGTTTAAAGATCTAGTCTAATAAGCCTACAACGTCCTCACATTGACAAAAAAAAAAAACAATATAAAATATGATTAAAATAATAAAAGTTAGAATCATGTTGAAATTTAAATTGTAGGTATAATAATGTCAAGTAAGAAAAACATTATGTCAGTGAAGTTTGTAAAAAAAAGATAAAATTAAATTAAAAAATAACTTCGTAATTTGGGAGCTGTTAATAGACATTTACATAGTTTTGCCGTTAATGAGGTACCAGGGAGGCCACATGTACAGAAGGAATTAATGCCAAACTTCCTTGTCTTCAACGTACTCCTTAATCTTATAATATGCTTTTTTGATAAGGGCACGTTTAATGTGCGTTTTAAATTTTCCATCACTAAGTTCTGTAACCGATTGTGGCAACTTGTTATAAAAGCGGATACTGTTTACAAGAAATGACTTGCTTGTTTTAGTTAATCTAAATTTGGTTAACACAATTTCATGTTTACTACGTGTATTTATATTATGGAAATCACTTCTTATTTTGAATAGTCCTAAGTTTTTGCGAACATATAAAATACTTTCTAAGATATAAAGAGAGGGCAGAGTTAGTACATCAATTTCTTTGAATTTGTTTCTAAGGGACTCACGAGGACCCATTCCATAGATCGCGCGGATTGCCCTCTTTTGTAAAATGAAAATTGAATCTACGTCGGCTGCCGATCCCCACAGCAGAACGCCATAAGACATAATACTGTGGAAGTAAGCAAAGTACACTAACCTAGCTGTGGCTATATCTGTCAACTGCCTTATTTTTCTTACTGCATATGCAGCTGAACTTAATCTACCTGAAAGAGCTCTAATGTGGGCACCCCACTGCAATTTCGAATCTAGAGTAATTCCTAGAAATACAGTTTCCGTAATAGCATCTAGCTTCTTACCATCAAGTTTTAAATTAAGACCTACTTGGGGTACATTTGGTAATGAGAATTTAAGACATTTTGTTTTGTTCGCATTAAGTAAGAGATTATTAGCTGCGAACCATTTGGAAAGAACAGCCAGACTATCGTTGACGTGTAAGACATCCGTATCTTTTCTATCTATTTTAAAAAAAGAGAAGTGTCATCAGCGAATAGAATTATATCCGATAAGTTAGCCATCATGTAAGGAAGATCATTATTATATAAACTAGAAATAAGAAAGGGCCAAGAATTGAACCTTGAGGCACGCCCATCCTTACTAGAGATCCCGATGACGTCACCCCATTAACGTTTACTTTTTGCTGCCTGTTTGATAGTTAAGAAAGAACAAGATCAGCAGCTTGTTCACGAATTCCGTAGTGGTGTAATTTACAGATCAGTGTATTGTGGTCAACGCAGTCAAACGCCTTTGAGAGGTCACAGAAAATACCAATGGCATTCTGGGATTTCTCCCAGGATTCCAAAATGTGACTAATGAGTTTTACTCCTGCGTCAGTCGTCGACCTACCTTTCGTGAAACCAAACTGATTACTATGTAAAATTCCATTTGAATTAAAATGCGACAACATCTGGTCTAGCATGATTTTTTCATATATTTTACTCAATGCTGGTAGCACAGATATAGGTCTATAATTAGAGGGATCACTCTTACTTCCCGATAACGCCCCTGGACCTCGATATCTTCCTTATCTGACGACCTTTGCTTACCATACCGTTCTAAATCCGTCCTCTTGACAATGCGCCATCAGCAAAAAGTCAACGTATATTTTGCTTAAACTGCAACGTCTGCACAAATACATTTCGGCGATATCTCGTCCATGAGCTCAACACAAGAGTTGTTTTGTTACTTAGCGAGTGGATGCCACCCGTCGTCGTGAGTCAACATTCAATCTGCCGCCTTTTCCTAAATATGTTGGGGTCGGCTTCCAGTCTGACCGGATGTAGTCAAATAACAGTTTTATTACATGCAGCGACTGCCTATCTGGGTTCCACAACCCAGTAACTGGGTAATACGATACCCCTTGGTACCTAAGACCAGTAATCGTAAGTACTGTAGCGCGGCAACCCTATGACCATAAGACTATCGATGACGTTGGCCGCACTGTTAGTAATATCCAATCTAATGATCGCGGAAGTATTAGAAAGGTTGGCGCCACTGTTGACAACCAATCACGCGCCACTATTTTTCCCGCGCGTCCCACTTCTAGCGCCACTGTTGAGCAGGCGCTTCTCGCAGGACAGTGCAGTTCCGATTCCTGTGTGACGCGACGTGTTTCAGGCCGCACTCGTAAAGTGCCGGCCATCTTAGACCTCTAGTAGATTTTCTTGTATTTCATTGTATGTTGCCTAAAACGTGTAATTTTGGGTCGAGATTAAAGGCAGTGATTAAAATACGCAAGTACTTTCATTCAGAGGCCCCGAACCCTATGCCCGTCGGCTACATTTGGCGTCCCAACAGTAGGAGCCTCTGACGACACGTGCTTGCAAAAATTTTTTTACGAAGCATATCGCCGTGGTTGGCGTCTCGATTTCACATACCTACCTACACGCGGGAGCTTAGGAACCTGAAACGCTAAGAGTAGTGTTTCCGGCGAATGAAAATTGTCGCCACGTGGTTCCGAGTTCTTTGTCAGTATGGAAACAAGAAATAAGAAATCTAAGAATCAGGGAGTTGAAGAGGAACCAGAAGAGATTTCCACGTCCATCACCATGGACCAGGGTCAATTTGCAACCCTGATGCACTCACTGCAGCAGAGTCAGGCAGAGATTTTCGCGAGGCTCATCCATGAAGTTAGGACTTCGACACCGGCGCCTGAAATGTCCATGACAACGCCCGCCGCGAACTTCTCAAAGTGCACAGCTCGATTTAACGGATCGTCCGCTGATGTCGACGGGTTTATCGACGCGATAGAAGTGTACAAGAACTGCCTACAGATATCAGATGATAACGCTGTCAAAGGACTCTCCATGTTACTAGTAGACTCAGCAGCATTATGGTGGCAAGGCATAAAAACCAGCACCACGTCATGGCCGGACGCCATGCAAAAACTAAAAAGTGCTTTCGGAGAGCATCGTCCGCCATTTCGCATTTATTTGGAATTGTTTTCATTGCGACAAAATACGGACACAACGGATTTATTTATCGCGAAGACGAGAGCGCTTTTATCGAGATTGCCACAGGAAGACCTACTTACGTGAAAAAGTTCAACTGGATATGGTATACGGGCTTCTCGATCGTAGAATTAAAAAGCGGCTCGATCGTAACTCCATAACTTCTTTCGACCAGTTACTGCACCGTGCCAGAGCGATTGAATGGGACATTATTACGTCGTCATTATTACGTCGCAGTTCAGAAACACAATCACAGTAAAGTTGTGAGTGATGCCCAGCGTTGCAATACGCTGGGTTACCTGTGCTATCGGCAGGAACGATGCGACGAGGGCCCGGCGACTTTCGATCGCGCGGAACGTTGTCAATACGCTCGCGATCGGTCGCTAGGCAACGAGCGGTCATGGCGCCGCCGGCGCCCATGGCGCGGCCGCGCGTACTCTGCGGTGTCGGTACGGATGGCGGGGCGCGTGCGGCTGTCGAGATCGACTCGCCCGACGCGCTTTCATCGCGCGTGATAACGCGATGACGGGAACCGCACACTTTTGAATTTACGCTATCACTAGTTGTCGTAACCGAGTAGAATGCGTTTTGGGAACTAGATTTACACTTTTCGCACTTCGATTTTATAACGTTAGGGGTACCGCACCCATAACATTGAATAGCTTTATTTTTGTTTACGCTGTCATCACTTTTTACGTTATCACTTTTTACGTTTGATTCACTTTTATCGTTGTTGTTTATTAACTTTTTACACTGCGATTTTTCGTGTCCCCATTTCTTACAGTAACTACACGACAGCCTTTTGCTGCGAGTGTTCTTGTTATCACTTGATGCCGAAGTTGAAGGAGCGCCGGCGACGGCGGATTGGAGACTGGCGCTCGGATGCGTCAGAGCCGGTGTCTTGTCACATGCGCTGTCTACTAACGATTCTTCAATCGCTCTGGCACGGTGCAGTAACTGGTCGAAAGAGGTTATGGAGTTACGATCGAGCCGCTTTTTAATTCTACGATCGAGAAGCCCGTATACCATATCCAGTTGAACTTTTTCACGTAAGTAGGTCTTCCTGTGGCAATCTCGATAAAAGCGCTCTCGTCTTCGCGATAAATAAATCCGTTGTGTCCGTATTTTGTCGCAATGAAAACAATTCCAAATAAATGCGAAATGGCGGACGATGCTCTCCGAAAGCACTTTTTAGTTTTTGCATGGCGTCCGGCCATGACGTGGTGCTGGTTTTTATGCCTTGCCACCATAATGCTGCTGAGTCTACTAGTAACATGGAGAGTCCTTTGACAGCGTTATCATCTGATATCTGTAGGCAGTTCTTGTACACTTCTATCGCGTCGATAAACCCGTCGACATCAGCGGACGATCCGTTAAATCGAGCTGTGCACTTTGAGAAGTTCGCGGCGGGCGTTGTCATGGACATTTCAGGCGCCGGTGTCGAAGTCCTAACTTCATGGATGAGCCTCGCGAAAATCTCTGCCTGACTCTGCTGCAGTGAGTGCATCAGGGTTGCAAATTGACCCTGGTCCATGGTGATGGACGTGGAAATCTCTTCTGGTTCCTCTTCAACTCCCTGATTCTTAGATTTCTTATTTCTTGTTTCCATACTGACAAAGAACTCGGAACCACGTGGCGACAATTTTCATTCGCCGGAAACACTACTCTTAGCGTTTCAGGTTCCTAAGCTCCCGCGTGTAGGTAGGTATGTGAAATCGAGACGCCAACCACGGCGATATGCTTCGTAAAAAAATTTTTGCAAGCACGTGTCGTCAGAGGCTCCTACTGTTGGGACGCCAAATGTAGCCGACGGGCATAGGGTTCGGGGCCTCTGAATGAAAGTACTTGCGTATTTTAATCACTGCCTTTAATCTCGACCCAAAATTACACGTTTTAGGCAACATACAATGAAATACAAGAAAATCTACTAGAGGTCTAAGATGGCCGGCACTTTACGAGTGCGGCCTGAAACACGTCGCGTCACACAGGAATCGGAACTGCACTGTCCTGCGAGAAGCGCCTGCTCAACAGTGGCGCTAGAAGTGGGACGCGCGGGAAAAATAGTGGCGCGTGATTGGTTGTCAACAGTGGCGCCAACCTTTCTAATACTTCCGCGATCATTAGATTGGATATTACTAACAGTGCGGCCAACGTCATCGATAGTCTTATGGTCATAGGGTTGCCGCGCTACAGTACTTACGATTACTGGTCTTAGGTACCAAGGGGTATCGTATTACCCAGTTACTGGGTTGTGGAACCCAGATAGGCAGTCGCTGCATGTAATAAAACTGTTATTTGACTACATCCGGTCAGACTGGAAGCCGACCCCAACATATTTAGGAAAAGGCGGCAGATTGAATGTTGACTCACGACGACGGGTGGCATCCACTCGCTAAGTAACAAAACAACTCTTGTGTTGAGCTCATGGACGAGATATCGCCGAAATGTATTTGTGCAGACGTTGCAGTTTAAGCAAAATATACGTTGACTTTTTGCTGATGGCGCATTGTCAAGAGGACGGATTTAGAACGGTATGGTAAGCAAAGGTCGTCAGATAAGGAAGATATCGAGGTCCAGGGGCGTTATCGGGAAGTAAGAGTGATCCCTCTAATTATAGACCTATATCTGTGCTACCAGCATTGAGTAAAATATATGAAAAAATCATGCTAGACCAGATGTTGTCGCATTTTAATTCAAATGGAATTTTACATAGTAATCAGTTTGGTTTCACGAAAGGTAGGTCGACGACTGACGCAGGAGTAAAACTCATTAGTCACATTTTGGAATCCTGGGAGAAATCCCAGAATGCCATTGGTATTTTCTGTGACCTCTCAAAGGCGTTTGACTGCGTTGACCACAATACACTGATCTGTAAATTACACCACTACGGAATTCGTGAACAAGCTGCTGATCTTGTTCTTTCTTAACTATCAAACAGGCAGCAAAAAGTAAACGTTAATGGGGTGACGTCATCGGGATCTCTAGTAAGGATGGGCGTGCCTCAAGGTTCAATTCTTGGCCCTTTCTTATTTCTAGTTTATATAATAATGATCTTCCTTACATGATGGCTAACTTATCGGATATAATTCTATTCGCTGATGACACTTCTCTTTTTTTAAAATAGATAGAAAAGATACGGATGTCTTACACGTCAACGATAGTCTGGCTGTTCTTTCCAAATGGTTCGCAGCTAATAATCTCTTACTTAATGCGAACAAAACAAAATGTCTTAAATTCTCATTACCAAATGTACCCCAAGTAGGTCTTAATTTAAAACTTGATGGTAAGAAGCTAGATGCTATTACGGAAACTGTATTTCTAGGAATTACTCTAGATTCGAAATTGCAGTGGGGTGCCCACATTAGAGCTCTTTCAGGTAGATTAAGTTCAGCTGCATATGCAGTAAGAAAAATAAGGCAGTTGACAGATATAGCCACAGCTAGGTTAGTGTACTTTGCTTACTTCCACAGTATTATGTCTTATGGCGTTCTGCTGTGGGGATCGGCAGCCGACGTAGATTCAATTTTCATTTTACAAAAGAGGGCAATCCGCGCGATCTATGGAATGGGTCCTCGTGAGTCCCTTAGAAACAAATTCAAAGAAATTGATGTACTAACTCTGCCCTCTCTTTATATCAAGGTTTTTTTAATTTTTCAATTAGGTTCCAAATAATGGGAATGGGACAGCGTTACTGGACACTGGTGCTAGGGGCTGTATTGCCGGTCACACACTTTTTCGCGTGTTCAAGGAAAAAGGCCATCCTTTGCAACAGTGCACTAGAAACATCCGCCTGGCGGATGGATGCACGCGCCTGATGGAGGTGCTTGTTGCAGAGGTACAGGTAAAACTCTTTCATAAAACTGTGCCCACCGAGTTCATAATTTTCCCCGATGCTAAAGATAATGAAACGCTTTTAGGTATCGATTTTATTAACAGTGCCGGTCTCGTTATCAATTTCAAGCAAAGCCTTTGGCATTTTTCAGATAGTAGTGATCGAAAGTATAAATTAATTTCGGAAAGATTTTCACCTCGTGGAAATTCATACGCCGCGATGAATATTTTACGCGATGATGAAGGTGCAGGTTTAGAGGATCAGGAGCGTGAGGAGCTTGCCAAATTACTCACGGATTTTCAGGAGGTGTTTAATACGATTGGCGAGCCAACTCCATATGGGGAGCACCATATAGACACGGGAAATAATTTGCCGATAGCGACGCCCCCATATCGCCTGACACCTGCAAGGAAGGAGATTATGCAGCAAGAGCTTACCAAAATGTTAGCTGAAGATATTATTGAAGATTGCGAATCTGCGTGGGCTGCTCCAGCGCTACTAGTACCTAAACGTGACGGCAGTTTTCGTTTCTGCGTCGACTATCGAAAATTAAATTCGATTACGAAGACAGACGCCTATCCAATGCCTCGCATTGATGAACTGCTGCAATCTACTAAACGTGGACGTTGTCACATGAGTACAATTGATTTGCGATCTGGGTACTGGCAAGTGTCAGTTAAGAAAGACGATAGGGATAAGACGGCATTCGTAACACCTTTCGGAACCTTTCGTTTTAAAAGGATGCCGTTCGGTCTGAAGAACGGGCCAGCTACTTTTCAGCGTCTAATAGATAGAATGCGATCTGGTTCAGCACTAAAGGACGTTACAATACTAGGGTATTTAGACGATCTGTTGATTATAACGCAGGGGGATTTTTCGAGGCACCTGGAAAACCTGCGAATCGTTTTTGAACAGCTGATGAAGTTCAAGTTGCGTGCGAACCGAGAAAAGTGTGTGTTTGCTAGAGAGTCTGTTAAATATTTAGGTCATGTGATCTCGCAGGAAGGAGTCTCAGCTGATGAAAGGAAAATTCAAGCCATCATAGACATGAAAGAGCCGTCTTCACTGGGACACCTCAGAACATTCATTCAAACATGTTCCTGGTTTAGGAAATTTATTCCAAAGTTTTCGGAGATAGCAGAGCCACTGACAAGATTGACGAGGAAAAATCAACCTTGGATATGGGGACCACAACAGGCTGAAGCTTTCAGTAACTTGAAAAGGCTTCTGACGTCAGCGCCGATCCTCATACAGGCAGACTACTCCAAGCCATTCATCCTGCGCACGGATGCAAGCAACTATGCGATAGGCGCAGTGTTGCTTCAAGGTGAAAAGCATGAAGAGCGACCCATTGAATTTGCCAGTCGTTTATTATCAGCAGCGGAACGAAATTATTCGACCACGGAGCGGGAGGCTCTGGCGGTCGTCTGGGCTGTCGACCGTATGCGGGGTTACATTGATGGTCATCCAGTAATTATAGGCAGTGATCACCAGCCCTTGAAATGGCTGCTGTCATTAAAGTCGCCTACTGGTCGTTTGGTGCGTTGGGCACTGAAACTGCAGGCTTATGACATCCGGTTTGAGTACACTCCCGGAAAAATAAATGTGGTGGCTGACGCACGCAGCCGCCCTGTCTGTACAGAAGTCTCGTGAATCCTGTGGAATATGTTCTGTTATTATTGATTTACCTACGCGAGATCTTACGGAGCTACGTGCAGCACAAGAATCCGATCCAGATTTGAATAAAATTATAAAGGAATTAGAAGATGCAGAAGAAGTTGCCTCTCGTCGATGGACAGAACGTGGTTATCTCATGGAACGTGGTATCCTTTACCGCTATAACCCAGATTCAGACAACGAGTCACCGCAATTGGTAATACCTGTAAACATACGTGAGGAGATCCTAAGGGAATGTCATGATGCTCCAATTGCAGGTCATCCTGGTATAGAGAGAACATACCAGAAAATAGCTCAAAATTATTTTTTCCCTGGCATGAGAAGAATAGTAACAGATTACGTAAAATCATGATCCTCATGTCAACGCTATAAAGCGACAAATGAAAAGCCACCCGGTCTAATTCAAACACCGATTTTAAACCAGCGCAGTGAAGTATTGGCCATCGACCTATTTGGACCACTGCCAGAGGGTGAAAACGGGGAGAAGTGGATCCTGTTAGTGGAAGACACCGCGACAAGATGGGTTGAATTGTATGCTCTAAAAGAAGCAACCTCTGTCGCCTGTGCGAAAATACTCATAGAAGAGTATTTCCTTCGGTTCGGCTTACCACGTCGCATTATTTCGGACAATGGTGTCCAATTTGTCTCAGCAGTCATGCAGAAGTGCATGTTCATTCTTGGTATTACACAAGACTTAATACCCTACTACCACCCAGAAGCCAATCCAGCTGAAAGAAAAAACCGGGATATGAAGACCAAATTGGCCCTGTTGGTTGGTACAGATCACCCCTCATGCCCTAAGCAGCTACCGATAGTACGGTTCAGTATGAACAGCGCGGTCTGTGAAACGACAGGTGTTACTCCTGCTTATTTGACGTTTGCACGTGAGCTGAGGTCACCGTTAGAGGTGTACAATGATCCAAGGGCGGTCTTGAAGAAGGATAATTTTGTACCACAGATCACTCCTTACCTGACAAGATTTTTAGACTCTTTAAGTGAAGTTCGTGACAGAGTAGAAAAACTGCAAGATAGAAGGAAGATTTATGCTGATCGTTCAAGAAGACAAGGAGAAGATTTTAAAGTAGATGACAAGGTTTTATTGGCTACCCATCAGCTGAGCGACGCCAGCAAGTCAAAGACTGCTAAGTTTTTTCCTAAGAGGGATGGGTCATATGTTGTGAAGAAGAAATTGAGTCCAACAACATACCTGATCGCATCTGATGGAAATCCTGGTGAGGTATTGAGAAAATTCCATGCTGATCACTCACCCCTTTTCGAGGCCGAGAAAATGAGTGCACTCAGCCACTGGAACCTAGGAAAAAGCGAGGCCGACCTCGTTTGCAACCCACTCCTGGTGCTATTAATGTAGGGCTAGACCACGATCGAGGGCGTAATCGTGATCTAGAGGGGGAGTATGTAGCGCGGCAACCCTAAGACCATAAGACTATCGATGACGTTGGCCGCACTGTTAGTAATATCCAATCTAATGATCGCGGAAGTATTAGAAAGGTTGGCGCCACTGTTGACAACCAATCACGCGCTACTATTTTTCCCGCGCGTCCCACTTCTAGCGCCACTGTTGAGCAGGCGCTTCTCGCAGGACAGTGCAGTTCCGATTCCTGTGTGACGCGACGTGTTTCAGGCCGCACTCGTAAAGTGCCGGCCATCTTAGACCTCTAGTAGATTTTCTTGTATTTCATTGTATGTTGCCTAAAACGTGTAATTTTGGGTCGAGATTAAAGGCAGTGATTAAAATACGCAAGTACTTTCATTCAGAGGCCCCGAATCCTATGCCCGTCGGCTACAGTACCTATTTATGCTTATTATTTTTAATAAAAACATAATAAATCATGTCCTAATCAAACTAACAAAGCTAAAAATTATTATAATTAATAAACCATTCTACTTTAACATATGTAGTGTTTTATTTGTTTTTCCCGTTTTGTTCATCAGGTATGTACCGTAGGCCAATGAAATGTGTTGTGATCCACCCAACACATTTCATTGGTCTACGGTACATACCACTTTTGACAATTAAATACAAGAACTAAGTTAGACTTTTTAGAGGTATAGAAACTATCAGTTTTTACTAAAAATGTAGTTACTAAGAACTTATGTGTGCTGGAGAAACAACAGTTAATGCTCTATAAAGACTTTAATAAAACTGCACAAGTAAACAATAATTATAACTGTATTTTCTAATCTAAAGTATAATCACACTATAGTCCTGCGCACGCATCCGTCCTCGGATAGCGTCCCAGTCTGGTGCTGAAAACAAAGTATAAACATTAAATCACGATATTTCATAGAGGGAAGTTGCGATTACTAAATTACTATTCATTTGAATTGAGCCTCTACTCTACTATTCCATCAACGGCCAGCAGATAAAGATCCCAATTCAAAAGACCTCTTAACATGACATATGTTGGTATTTACATGTATCTAACTGTTCCATCAGCGGTCAGATATGTTTAGAGTTTGCAGTTTTCCCTAGGCGATGCCTTTGGCCAACCCTAGTTGTATATCTCTACAAACCCCAAAGTAATTTGTCACAGACTTATTTTACACGAATAAATACTGTAACTTAAAATAATCCAAATACCAAAATATGTTTGAAGGCGCAGGAGGGCCATCATCAGAACTCATCTCGCAGGGCGTGGGTATAAGGCGGTGAATAAAATCCAACACTTCACATGAAAATCAACTTGATATAATAATCCTTTCCTCTTTCCTTCAACAATTGCAATATCACTAAAATTAATCTTCTATTATTAAAACAATAGTCTGTAGTCTTTAAATCTTCACTAGCTTATTAAAAATCACTTAGAGGCGATAGGAAGCGATTCGTCGCAGACGTGGTGCGCTGGCGCCACTCCGTCAAAAAGTAACTTTTCAAGATGGCTGCCTCGCTACCATCGACACGACGCTCCGCTAGAGTGGCTTTGACAGTGATCGTAAAGCCACTCTTGACGTTGACATTTTGATTTCAACATCGACGCGCCGTCACGGCCGGACTGACATACGATCGTCCTCGGGCGTTAATTTATGTATCTAGAACAAACAATTTTCTAATGACTAGGACATCTGCTCGATCATCCTGCTAATAACATGACTTTTCTGAACGAATTATCGACATCAACGCAATAATACTTGAACAAAGACCATCATCGCAAGTACTTGGACTGGACGAGTGCATCCCTTCAACCAACCCACATAGGTCTGGCCCGGACGACACTGTCCCTTCGACCAGTCAACCAACGCAATACATCTGGACCGAGAGAGTGCATCCCTTCAACCGAACCCTTCAGTACGGCCCGGACGACACACCTCGACCAGGATAGACAACCTTCATTACTTCTGGCCCGGACGACACACCTCGACCAGGATAGACAACCTTCATTACTTCTGGCCCGGACGACACACATTGACCAGGATAGACTACCTTACATCTGGACTGGACTAGTGAATCCTTCCTCGTTCAGCGACCCCGGATGTCACTATCCACCAGGATCCACAGCTTAAGCTAACACATACATAACATAAAAACGTAATCATGGCATACCTATAATTGCAGGTTACCTTGTTCAGCATAAATTTCTATTTCATTTTGTATATCCCATGTCTCTGGATCAGAGTGTACACTGAGAGTGTCTGAACCGGCTGTATTTGTCCGGGAGTCGGCGGAAATAGTATCCGAGCGTACGGTCAAAGTATCACAGTCGTTTGAAAGCAATGCGTCATCTTGATCAGTTAAAGTTACATCTTCTACCGCCGTCTCGGCCTCGTCGTAATTCAAAAGGTTAGTCGTAATTTCAAGCAATCCGTCATGTCCTTGGGGTATTGAGCGCAAATTCTCGTGGGCATACTTGTACATTCGATGGGAACTACCACCTAAACTTTTTAATTCATACCGATCATTGTCTAGTACCGTAGTTATGACAAATGGACCCCTAAACTTCCTATCCAATTTGGTTTGACTCCGTTCGCTTGTTTTAAGGAGCACAAATTCACCTTTTGCAAACGGTTTTATTTTTGCGCGGCCCCGATTAAATCGAACCACGTCAGATTTAGCCGCTTTTTCAATATTAGCTGACGCATCTTCCCGTATAGTATCGAGGTCTAAACGATCTTGTTGACCATGGACCTCCGAGTTTAGCTTAGCCATACCTAACGATAGTGCACGAATTCCTAACATAAGTTCTGTGGGTGAGTATTTTGTAACGGCAGATTTGGTGCTGTTGAGTGCGAGTTGATCGCGCCACGTTTTATTGGGATCGTTTTCAACAATAGTTAACAAGCTTTTTAGAGTACGCATAACCCTCTCAACTTGACCGTTTGCCCTGCTAGAGCCCGTCGCAATAAAATGAAGTTGTATCTTATGCTCAGCGCAAAAGTTCTTGAAATCAGAGCTAATATGACAACGACCTTGATCAGCAATGATTCGTTTAGGCGCTCCAAACAGGCAAACTACTTTTTGTAGTGCACGTATCGCACTCTTGGCGTTGAGAGAAGAAGTATGTTCAAGCAAAACATATTTGGTAAACGCATCGATTATTACGGAGCAATATTCTTTTCGATCACTCTTCCCGCTAAGCTTCCCCGTAAAATCGATGTGTATGGTGTGCCATGGCACAGAGACTTTTGGGATTGGGTGGAGCTGAACGGGCTGAGCTCCCGATGGGCCCTTCGATGCTTTGCAGATAATACACGAGTCAATAAACTTACGCACGCATTTCGACATCTCGGGAAACCAGTACTGCTCATAAAGTTTATCTAATGTTTTATCCTTGCCTAAATGCTGTATCTCATTATGAACGTGATTAATTAACGTCCAAATTAGAGACCGTGGAACTACTGGCAACCAAGAAACGGTTTTATTTCGGTTGATTTATCTGTAAAGAATACCTTCCCTAACGTCATATGTGTCAGCTATCGAGTCGGGAAAGCCATTATCATTATGTTTCGTGATAAGATCTTGTATCTCGCTATCACGCTTTTGTTCGACGGAAAGCCAATCTTGATGAAGCTCGATATACTGAACCTGCTTTGCATGTGAACTCTCGGAAGATGTGCTGGCAGCATCGATATTAGGTACAGGATTTCGCGAGAAGTAGTCCGCGTGCTCCATTCCTCGTCCTTCACGATAAACAATGTCAAAATCGTAGGCTTGTAGGAAAGCCTACCACCGATGCACGCGAGGACTGAGGTCTTTTTTTGATTTTGAGGCCTTTAGGGAATTGTAATCCGTAAAAACTACAAAACGTCGTCCGTAAAGGTAATGCCGAAAGTGTTCTACCGCTCGTACAACTGCTAACGTCTCTAATTCGTACGAGTGGTAGCGCGATTCTACTTCCGACGTGCGTCGGCTAAAATACTCCACGACATGTGGTAGACTATTTTTTTTCTGTATGAGAATCGCACCATACCCTTCTGAGCTTGCATCGGCATGCAACTCCACTGGTAGTTCCGGGTCAAAGATAGTTAGTACCGGTTCAGATGTTAGTATACGTATTATAGCGTTACGTATTTCCTCGTGCCTCTGAGTCTAGTTAATGGGACCTTTTAATTTCGTAAGAGGATACAACGGTCCCACGATGCGTGTAAAATTGGGAATGAATTTACGAAAGTAGGAGGCAAGTCCAAGAAATTGCCGGACCTGAGTGGCTGTTTTTGGTTGAGGAGAATCTACCAACGCTTGTATTTTCCGAGAGTTAGGCCTTACTTCACCAGATTGAAGCGAATATCCCAGATACTCTATTTTACGCTTCATAAACTTAAATTTCTGGAGATTTAATGTAAACCCAGCTTCTGCTAAAGCACCCAAAACTTTGTCTAAACGCTGCAAACCTTCACTTACGTCAACAGAGTGGCACAAAACGTCATCCAAATAGATTAGTGGCTTATCTGTTAGATGATTCAGAGCCTTAGTGATGCACCTCTGATAGACTGATGGAGTATTTCGCAGCCCGAAGGGCATAGCAAGGTACTCATATTGCCCCTCAGGGTGACGAATGCTGTTTTCCCCACAGAATCAGGGTGCATCAATATTTGATGGAACCCTGATGCCATATCTAATGATGAGAAATTAAGCCCCGGCAAGCTAGTCTATTTGATCTTCAATACGTGGCAGAGGATAGTGCTCAGGCTGCGTATTAGAATTTAATTCCCGGTAATCCACGCACATTCTGTATGAGTTATCCCTTTTATTGACTAATAGTATTGGGCTGGCAAAGGAGGAGGAGCTTTCCTGAATCACCCCAGCATCTAGCAATTGTTGAACCTTTTCTCTGACTATCTGTTTTTCTACTGGCGCTAGCCTATATGGACACCGTTGCACCGTTTTATGTGGATCTACCAAAGTAATTACACATTCTCCTGTTTTAACTCGGCGGGAAGGAATACGTTCGGTGAAACAGTCGGAATATTTACTTAATAATAATATTAGCGATTCCCTATCCTTACCTTGTAAATCCGTGTCAATTTTTGTAAAGTCGAGTCTGTTTGAGTTTGAGTCACAAAAATGAGTTTGTTCCTTGGAATAAAATATAAGATTGTCATTTACAATTTTGACGCATAGCCCTTGCTCAAAAATGTCTCTACCAATATGATAGGATCAGAAATATGACTATCTGGGACCACATGAAAAAGTAAATTTACTGAGTTCGTCAATTGTCACATCGCTTTGAATTTGGGTTGTACATTGTACATCATCACCACCTATGCCATTAAGATAAACAAGACTCTTACGCACAATACCCAAAAGTTTGTCACAGAAGCTTTCTTTTAGAAGAGAACAAGATGACCCGCTATCAAATAAAAAAGAGACTGGCTCACCGGAAGATGTCCTCAAAGTACCCCTGGAAGGGCGGTGCTCGCATTGATGTACTTCCTTGACCGCAGCTCCACCACCATTCTTCCTGTCCGGACATACAGTCGCCACGTGGCCAGGTTGGCCACAAGTGTAGCAGGTCACAGCAGCTTTCTTCTCCATGGTATGTGATGAACTTGAATCTTGCGACTTCGATCCAACATCGTCACGTCGTCGCTTCCTACACTCGGCTATACGATGACCAGCCAATCCACAGAAGTGGCACCTGCCACTGAATCTCTCCGTCATACGAGCTCGCTTGGCTTCGGGTTCTTCGGCGCCAAGGATTCGGAATAATTGAGCTCGACTCGTAACTGTTTGTGCATTTAATTCACGACGTATAAAGCTATCCTTTTGACACAGCACCGATATAACAAATCCAGTTATGACTTCTTCAGGCATCGTGGATTTGGGAATTCTTTCGATGAGGTTCCATAACCGAAGAGCAGATTCAGATGCAGTCTCTTTAACGCCTATTTGGAAACGCAAGACGTCGTCGAAGAAGTCTTGAACAAGTCTCGGCTTAGCAAACCTTGCTATTAAAATCTCTTTAACTGAACTCCATGTAATTTCATTTAAATTTAGCTTAGTAAGGCATGCAGCTGCACGGCCTTTCAGCGCACCCGTCAGAGCCACGAGTAAGTTAATTCCTTCCAGGCGTTTATGTTGCACGATTGCTTCTGTTAGTTTGGACCAACCATCGATATCTGAGTCTGACTCATCCGGGTCAAACTTTAAAAATGGTGTTTGATTAGTACTCACTGTTGGTGTCTGTTGCGCAGCTAAAACTCGGGTAAGTAACGCTTCCATGTTACACAAAAGTTGCTCAGCGGTTGTTTTATCCGATGGCTTTGCTTCACTTTGCAGTCCGTTCGATCCCACTTCTGATGAAGGCGCAGGAGGGCCATCATCAGAACTCATCTCGCAGGGTGTGGGTATAAGGCGGTGAATAAAATCCAACACTTCACATGAAAATCAACTTGATATAATAATCCTTTCCTCTTTCCTTCAACAATTGCAATATCACTAAAATTAATCTTCTATTATTAAAACAATAGTCTGTAGTCTTTAAATCTTCACCAGCTTATTAAAAATCACTTAGATTGAGGCGATAGGAATCGATTCGTCGCAGACGTGGTGCGTTGGCAATGGCGTCAAAAAGTAACTTTTCAAGATGGCTGCCTCGCTACCATCGACACGACGCTCCGCATGAGTGGCTTTGACAGTGATCGTAAAGCCACTCTTGACGTTGACATTTTGATTTCAACATCGACGCGCCGTCATGTTTGAAGCAAATGCACTTGACAGCTTAGACAAGTAGTAGCAAATACTACAAAAGACACTTTTTTTTTTATATATATAATTTTATTAAAATCTTGGGTTTAATAAATACCTGACAACATCTTAGGCCATTTCCGAACCTTCAACATCTAGGTCTGCCAACTTGATCCAAGGTTTCATATTTTCGACACACGTGGTCCCCTCATAGCACTTGCTTGTTCTTTCAGCGCCACGCATATCCTTTAATTTATAGCGGTCATGACCTAGTACTTGAGTCACTTGAAAAGGTCCTTTAAAAAGTAGCAATAATTTAGTACTTTGCCCGTCATTGGATTGACTGGGAATTCTTATTACTACCAAATCGTTGACTTTGTTACTGTGAGCTACTTTTCTTTTGGAATCGAAAGCCTGCTTTTGTTTTTCTGCACTGACTTGAATGCGACTGTTGACGTTATTCCTTAATAACGTGACATCAACAGATTGATCTTCCTGTGCCAATGTGTCAGCATCGGTTTGAAGTCGGTATCCAAAGAATACTCGTACTTCACTGGGAATGGCTGAAGTGGTTTTATTAATGGTACTGTTAATACCTTGTTGGATACTGGTAATATGAGTGTCCCATTTATCATAGCTGGTATTAGCGCCCATACTTCTCAATGCGTCAAGGATGGTGCGATTAAATCGTTCCACCTGACCGTTTGAGCGTGGAATAGCAGTAGCAATAACATGTTGTCGTATATTTTTGTCTTGACAGTACTTAACGAATAACTTAGACGTGAAAGAACTTCCAGCATCACATAAAAGACGCTTAGGATTTCCAAAAACTTTAAATATTTTGTCTAATTCGCTAATAACAACTTGAGTTTTAGTGTTACGAACAGGAGATATAAATACAAATTTTGTAAAAGAGTCAACAGTCACCAATAGGTAGGTATTTTTACGCGTGGTCTTTACAAATGGTCCCAGATGGTCTATGTGAAGCGTGTGAAAGGGCTTTGCATATTTAGGTATAGGAAACAGTTTGCCTTCCTTTTTGCCATGGATATTTTTAAAGTAAATACAGTTAATGCAATTTTTGATATATTTTGATACTACTTTCTTAATTTTGGAAAACCAATAACATAATTTTATTCTTTCAATTGTCTTATCCACGGCAAAATGGCCAAGGTCATCGTGGTTAGCTCTAATAATTTGCCAAATACATTGTTTAGGGACAACCCACCGTCTACCGTAGTCAGTCCGACGGTATACCTTGTTACCTAACAACTCATACTCATTAAACACTTTCTTATTAAGCTCGGCCTGACCTGATTCTAATATTTCTCTTATTGCACAAATACTTGGGTCTTGCAACTGGACTGACAATAACCAATCCGCCTCGGTAATAGCCAACACACTTTCATTGCATATGGGGGTGGAATTTGTATCAACTGGATTTTGGCTCAAAGCATCAACATGTTGCATTTCAGTTCCTGGTTTGTGTATTATTTCAAACGTGAATTCTTGTGTAAGCAATACCCACCTACCGATTCTAGAATTAATTTCTTGCTTATTTATTGTATATTTGAAAGCATTGCAATCCGTATAAATTTTAAAAGTGGATCCCAATAAATAGTGACGGAATTTTTTAAGTGCAACAATTATTGCTAAAAACTCTAACTCAAAGGAGTGGTACTTTTTCTCCTCATTGGAAGTCTGTCGACTATAAAAATGAATTGGTTTTTCACCTGTATCAGTAACCTGAGTCAGTATGCATCCCATACCATCGCGACTGGCATCAGTGTATAAAATAGTATGTAATTTGGGGTCATATATTTTTAATAAAGCGTTATGTAACAACTCATGTTTTAATTTATTGATTGCTGAAACTTGATCAGATCCCCACTCCCATGTGATATCTTTTTTCATGAGCTTTGTCAACGGTTTTGATATAAGAGCACAATCCTTTACAAATTTTCTAAAATAATTTATTAGGCCTAAAAATTGCCTTACTTGATGTACATTTTTAGGTTCAGGATAATTTTCTACTGCCTTTAATTTCTTTTTACCTGGACGTATACCATCTTCAGAAATATCGTACCCAAGGAAGTTAACAGAGCTTCTGGAAAAAGTGGCATTTTTCTAAATTTATTGTTAAACCGTTATTTTGCAACATTATTAATACTTCGTCTAACTGCCTAATATTTTCATCCATCGACTCTGTGGCTACCAATAGGTCATCCATGTAACAAATAACTTTATCAAAGCGTAATTTACCCAAGACGGTATTCATTTGGAATACTGACGGTGCATTGCACAAGCTGAATGGCATCCTCCTGAATTCAAAATGGCCATCAGGCGTAATAAATGCAGTTTTAGCAATAGAATGTTCATTAACATTAATCTGATAGTAACCACTTTTTAAATCAATAGATTTGTAGCATTTACATCCTCTAAGTTTATCTATAAGGTCTTCTACAATGGGCATTGGGTATTTCTCTTTGACAGTAATTTTATTTAATGATCTATAATCAATGCACATACGTTTTTGGCCCGAAGGTTTGTCAACTAATAGAATCGGACTGGCATAAGCGGAATTACTTTCGCGAATTATTCCATTTTTTAATAGGTCTTCAACAATTTCCCTAGTCGCTGCCTTTTCGGATTCAGACATACGGTAAGGTCTATAGTATACAGGTTTATTAGTTATTAGTTCAATGTCTAACTCAACACAAGAGGTTTGCCCTAACGATTTTAAATCATTTGAAATAACCCGAGGATATCTAAAAAATAGTTCATTTAACACAGATTTGTGTGCAACAGAATCAGGGTTAAACATAGGCGACTCTATTAAAGCGACGTGGTGGTTACTTATGGGGCAAAAAGAGAGGCTACTTCCTAGACGTGCATACATAATTCTTTTATCCTCCGTAAAATTCCTACCAATTAAAATACTCGTAGGACAGCCAGCTAATTCATCACAAATATATAGGACCACATTAAGCTCAGCATTATCAACCATAATGTCAACTTGTGCCCCATGTGTGACCTTAGAGCATGAATCCGTTTTAAATCCTGTCAATAAAAGAGGTTCACGTAATTGAAAAATTGTAAGGTTTAACTCATGTGCCAAAGTCGACGTAATTAGAGAACAACCACTGCCCATATCAATAAAAGCCTGTCGTTTACATCCATTAATTACAATTGCCTTATAAAATGTATCCTTAGGTGTAGGTTCAACAATTAACTTGACTTCGCTATCCTTTTCCGGTTTCATTTTAGGTTTAAGCCTACATGCAAGCTCTAAATGACCAAATCGATTGCACACATTACATTTAACATTATCCTTCTGACTGCAGCTGGTCTTTTTGTGACCAGGTTCACCACAGCGAAAACATGTTATATTTGTACCAGCATTGGAAACAGAACTATACGTAGGTACTCCATTAGAGTTGGAAGAACCGTCTGTCTTTTTGTCAACGTTACTGTAGAATAACCGATTTGAATTTTTACCGTGCAAATTTTTAACGGACTTTTGTTCTGGGTCAACATGAATTTTCCCGTGCAAAAATGAGGCTAACTCATCACAGTATTTAAAATTACCAGCATCTGCTGCAGTGATTATATTTTTATCGCCAATTGATCCTACAATTACTGAAATAATATCTTGATCAGAAAATGACAATCTCATCTTGTCAATTTTGCCTTTTTGTACAAAATAGAATTCGTATAATGACTGGCCATCCGAGGGTTTCGTTTGGACCAAGTCTTTTAACAAACAATACTTAGTACGCTTTATTTGAAATGTGTCTGATAGTGTACTTCGCCAATCCTTCCATTTCCAGGTAGTCCATCGTGTTTTATTTTTTTGAAGCGAGTCATACCATGTTTTGGCAGTATTACGCAATTTTTGCAAAGCTTGTTATTGTAGGACACGATCAGACCAACGAAAAGCACGCGCATTGGCTTCCACAACATTTATCCACATTTCAATATCGTCCACTAATGGGTCAAAATCAGGAATCACTGAAGATAAAATAACATTTTGGCTTACTGCGGGAGACGCACGCCTGGTGCGTCTCCTTTTCCTACGCCTGTGTCCATCAGAGCTGCTGCTGCTGGACGAGGGTGAACCAGAGCTCGATGACGAGCTACTCGTACGACTTTTTGACGCACTTCTTTTCCCTCGAGCGCGCTTGCGGCTTCGCGGCATCTGGGCGCGTTTCCGTATCACTTCTGATATAAAAAATTTAATAAAACTGCACACGTAAACAATAATTATAACTGTATTTTCTAATCTAAAGTATAATCACACTATAACGACACTATTTTTACCACAATTCTAGAGCTGTTACTCGCACTGTATCGTATGACCAACTGCCGATCACACTCTCCAATATTCGTTTGGCAAGCGTCGCTCCGGAAGTTCGCAACGGAACAATAATGGCACGACACCAGTGTTACCAACCTAAATATTAATCGGATAATATCTTTAATTTTAAATAGGTAAACATATTTAATTCTGAGTAGCCCTAAAAAGGTTATTAATTAAATGTGTTTTTAACAAATAAATCAACTAATAATTAAATCATAAATCAAAATAACTAATTTTATATATTATTATGTATGTCTGTCTTCGAAGCGACAACAGCTCAACACTCAATTTACAAAGACAATCATCGAGAGTCTAACCAGTGACAGTAAGGGCAGTTGGTTTCAAGGAATTCACGAAATAAAAAAGACGTTTAAGACCATAGCTAGATAAGTATTCCATTTTAGACTAAACTTCGTGTGTTAATAATTAGTTCTAGCAGATTTATTTCTTTGTATTAATTAGTAACGGCATATCCTAACCTAAAAAGTAACATTAGTATTATTTGGACTTCGTAGCGTTTAAATCGTAAAAATGACTAAGACATTAGACATTTTCTAATCTTACAGGTACTGTTTCTAATATACCGTATAACTATACATAAACTTAAATTGTCAGGTTTTTAAATGTAGGTATGGCCAGTGGGCAATGTTCTTTGTACACCTGACTATTTTACACACTTAGTACACTACTTACGGCCGAACCCAATAACCTATTTTCAGTGAAAGACAGATCGCTATTGATGATAGACAGTTTAATTCTATCTACACGGAAAATGGGGAAAACAATTTTTTTTTTAATGAAGAATTAAGAATTTATTTATTATTTTATTTTGATACAAGTCGAGAATGTTTGTTATTGCATTCGAAGCGAAATTAACACCCGAGCCGTAGGCGAGGTTGTTATTGAGCCGAGAACTGCAATAACAATTGTCCACGTGTATCTAACGTCGTTTTTCAATATACTTTTGAAGAAATAAAATAAAACAACGAAAAATATTTTTGTCATGTATTATTAGGAAACTGATTTAATTTCCTTTTTTTTCTGCGCTTTGCTTTTGCCCGGTTGAAGGAGAAGCAAAGGTATAAAGCCGATACACAGCCTATGTGAAAAATAGTAAATTCAAATATTTTTGAGTTAAGAACACAAAATAAATGTTAATTTGTTCATAAACGTTTTTTTATTGTAATTATCATGGTTGTAGATGTTGTAGGTGGTAATCGGCGAAGTGAAACGAGAAGGTAGCTCAGACAACTTATATTTTGAAAAAGACACTGATAAAAATGACAAACTAGGTACAACGAACAAGCGCACCCGCTTGCTATGCCCGCACGGACTGAACTGCCGGCGCGTTGGGTGGGGGTCCAGCGGCCCATACATCTATACTTAGGTTAAACTTACATAATTATATGTTATTACTAATTAGGTACTATGAATCTAAAAAATATCTCAATGAAAGACATAATTACCCGGTAAATGGTAGCTCTATTGTACATAGTACTCACACCTGTGATATGCAATTATATAATACAAAGGAGATTCGAGTTTATACAATGAAAAGATAGTCTTCCAATCTTCATCAGCTCCAACAGTATTTTCAAATGTTAATAAATTAGTTGTGGTTGTGGAGCTGGACCAGCATTGAGCCAAGCATTTCTATCAGCGATGTAATCCCCCAACCTATAATATGCCTGCTTGCATAGTGTGCGTTTTATACAAGATTTGAAAACCGCTGAGGCTCAGGAACAGGTAAGTTGCATGTAGGCTCATGCATCACAACTACACACTCTAAACTCTCTTCGTCTCTGTCGATGTCGAGGTTCACGACGTCAGCAGGCCACAAGGACTCATCTTTGTATAAAAAATCAGGCCCCGTGAACCACTCACTGTGAAACGTTGCGTGGTTAAATTCATCACGAGTACCAAGATCTGCTACATTTAATTTAGTTGAAACGCTAGGGCCTTGGGGTCAGAGTGCTCATCGAGTTTTTCAGGACATCGCCAAGCGGTTGGTCGACTCTTCATGCGACCAGAGGGCTGGTCTATTTTTAGCCCAAAGAATCAGCATTGCCATCCAACGTGGCAATGCTGCCAGCCTTTTGGGCACCTTTCCCATTGACAGCGATGCGGACGAATTTTTTGATGCCCAATGAGCTTTCCCCCCCCCTTTATTATTTTATTCTGTTTTATTTTAAACTTGTACATACTATATATATTTTACTGTTAACATGTATATAATGTGATAATTTATAATTATCCTTGAATAGTATGGTGAACAGTAAAACTATAACCAAAATTGAGTTGCTCTGAAAAGAGGAGGTTTTATTTTATTACATAGACTAGTTTTAACACTTTTACAAAACATTGTTTAACATTAATTATTCACTAGTCTTACCTGAAAAGAGAAACAACATTTAAAGCTATTGTTTCACCAGTTCTTATTAATCACTATTAATACTCTAATTACAATTCTCACTTTTAACCTAACATAACCTCTACACTCTCCACGTTGTATCAGTCATTCAATATGACAGCTCGCTCCATAGAATCAAACAATTTCACAGATAAATTATACATCAAAGTTATTACGCGGCAAATACAAACTATACAAACTAAATGAAGTGTCACGCACTTTGTTTACATCTCCCCCCCTTTCTAAATTACAAAATTGTTGTTATACTCTACTACTGGAATAAGTTTCGTAATATGAAAGAGATTCGACTCTGACTTTTTGTGACCCGTGTTTACTTTGTAAATTGAATTGGATATTTTGTCTACAATTTGATAAGGTCCTATTTTCAATTCATCTAGTTTTTTTCGGTTTAACCGGTTTCCGTTTTCTACATAAACAGAATCTCCGACTCTTAGTTCATAATGTTTTCTGTTTTTATCAAATCTTTGTTTGTTATAATTGTGGGATTTTATACTATTTTCTAAAGCAATTTTTCGGTCTCGCAGTAGATGATTATGTGTTATATTTTGTTTCAGTTCATCTGGTAGAATGTCAACATTTTTTCCCTCCAATAAATATTTTGGAGAGAACCCTGTTACACTATGTTCAGTTTCGTTATATTTTTCAGTGCATTCATGAGCAATTGTGGTCCAAGCAATTTTGACCTTCCTTTCATTAATCTTGCAACGAATTTTGTTAACCAACGTTTGGTTTAACCTTTCGTTCAATCCATTTGAAAATGGCGCATTTACTGCAGTGAAGACTATACGTATATCTTCTTTTTCTAAAAAAAAATTGAAATCCTTTGAATTTATGCCTGGATATTGATCTGATAGAATTAAGTTTATTTTATAATCTTGTGTTACTATATGGACAAGTTTTATAAAATCATTCGCATTCTGGGTTTTGGATGTCAAAATAAAGGCGTAACGGGTGAAATGATCTACTAGAAGATGTAAATATGTTTTAGTTGAACGAGCACCACCAAATCCCCCTATGGTGTCTATAGACACTATTTCGAACGGATAGGTAGCGGGACCCAAGTGTGACATTAGTCCAAATTTGTTTTTTCCTCTAGATTTGTTTTTTATGCAAACATCACAGTTTTCGCAAATTCTTCTAATATTATCCAAAATATTTTTAGCTTGATAAAAGGGTTTAATCTTGTTTTCCATTTGTTGTCTTCCTATGTGACAGTAGTGGTGATGTACATGTTTTATAATCTTTTTACTGAACTCCTCTGTTAGTATAATCTTTTTATTTTTTCTTGTCTTTTTATAATATATATTATTTTTGAAAATAAGTTTGTTCATATTTTGTTTTATATCATTATTTTTAATTTGATCATTTTGTATGTCTTCTAATTTAACAAAATTCACTACTTTTAAACTACTATCTTGATTTTCATACGATTCTAACACAGGGTTTCTGCTTAAAGTATCTGCCTCTATATTATATTTGCCCGGAGAATATATTATTTTAAAATTGAACTGCGACAGATAATACGTTAAATCTCCCAGTTCTTCGTCCGTTCTGGCTTTAATATTCATTTTTTCTAAAGGTTTGTGATCTGAAAATACCGTGAATGTTTTTCCTATAAGCCAGTGTTGCCAGTATTTTACCGCCTCTTTTATTACCAAACACTCAAGATAAATAGCTTTTTTCTTTTTTTGGGAGTCGTTTAATTTTTTGGAAAAATATGCACAAGGTTTTTCATCACCGTTGGGTTGAATTTGTTTTAAAATCGCACCTATACCTTGTATGCTAGCGTCTGTATAAATATGTATTGGAAAGTCTGGATCAAAGATGGCTAGAATTGGTTTTGAGCAAAGTAGAATTTTTATAGTATCAAAGGATTCTTGACATTTATCGGACCATACGAATTTTTCTCCTTTTCTTAATAAATTATGTAAAGGATCCAGTATAATTGATATATTTGGCACATATTTTCCATAGAAATTAATTTTTCCTAAAAATTGTCGGACGTTTTTTTGTGTTTTTGGAATTGGGAATTCTTTTATGGCAATCAAATTATCTTTTAATGGAGTGACAGTATTGTTTTTTATTATGTGCCCTAGATATTTTACAGAGTCCTGTGCAAAGTTACATTTCGTGAATTTTAATTTAAAACCTTCTTTTAAAATTGCTTCCAATAACAAAGATAAGTGCTGAATGTGTTTTTCGAACGTTTCTGAAAATAATAAAATATCATCGATGTAATTGACAGTAAAGTTTGACAGTTTATGCTTTCTTATAATGCTACTCAGTATTCTCTGAAAAATAGCGGGAGATGTTTTTAAGCCAAAAGGTAAACAAGTCCATTGAAAGTGTGCTTCTTGAGTAACAAATGCCGTTTTGTGTCTATCTTCAATTTTAAGAGGTATGGACCAGAACGCTGAGTTTACATCTAATGTTGAAAAAAATTTACATTTCCTTGTTTTAACCATTAGATCCTCGATTAGCGGAAATGGTTGCGATTGGGCCTTATCCGCATATGTTTCACAAAAGTTCTTTTTCCACATTGCCCATTCTGAATTTATAGTATGCTTTATAAGCATGGAACTGTACCAGTCCAAACAAGAATCTTCTATGAATAACCTAAAAATTTCAATTTTTTTGACATCTTCTTCTATTCCTATACGAACACATTCCGCTTCGAAAGTAGTCATCCACTGGGTCACATTAGTAATCTTGTTATTGAATGTTTGTATAACAATTTTTTCTACCATTTTCCCCATATTAAAAGGTTTTGATGAATCTTTCTTTATTTCTGTGAAGCTTTCCATGATTTTTGCTAGAGAATCTTCTGAAATTCCTGTTGTAGAAGTTTGTGGTTTTGTTTGTTCCTCCAATAGGTATCCCATAAATTGTTTATTTCCATCTTCATCACAATAAACCGCCTTCATCTCCGGATTCATGGATATCCACACCTGTCTTTTCTCATGCCGTTTTTGTAATGTTGCCTTTACTTTCTGAAAGATTTGGGTTTGTACTATTCCAGTATGTAATTTTACAGGTTGTAACTTATCTGGGATTACAAAGGTTCGGCCATCTAAATCCGTGATTGTTATTACACAAATTATATTTGTTTTCACTGTATCTTCACTAGCTTTGACCATGAACTCAAATCTTAATTTTTCCATTATTCCTGGTAACCAGCTGTAGAAATGTTGTTTTATAATGTGATAATTTATAATTATCCTTGAATAGTATGGTGAACAGTAAAACTATAACCAAAATTGAGTTGCTCTGAAAAGAGGAGGTTTTATTTTATTACATAGACTAGTTTTAACACTTTTACAAAACATTGTTTAACATTAATTATTCACTAGTCTTACCTGAAAAGAGAAACAACATTTAAAGCTATTGTTTCACCAGTTCTTATTAATCACTATTAATACTCTAATTACAATTCTCACTTTTAACCTAACATAACCTCTACACTCTCTACGTTGTATCAGTCATTCAATATGACAGCTCGCTCCATAGAATCAAACAATTTCACAGATAAATTATACATCAAAGTTATTACGCGGCAAATACAAACTATACAAACTAAATGAAGTGTCACGCACTTTGTTTACATGTATATTTTAATTAAGGTTTCAATAATAAAATTATCTTTCCTTTTCTCAATAAAAAATATAAAAATAAAAATAAAAATTAGTAGGTACATATCTCCATTCGGAAATACGCGTGAGTTCATCAATTTCTCCTAATCTGTTCGCTTCGAACGTCTTATACCTACGTGTGGTATATCTAATCCATTGTAAAACGGTGGTGGAGTCACACCAAAAATATCGTCGCTCGGGCGCTAATCTATGTTCCTTCAGAACGGTATCAGCCAATCGTGAAGCCAGCAACGCCGCCTGTAGCTCGGCTCGGGGTACAACACGACATTTACTTGCTATAAATGCAACGTTAATATTCCCATTGACTATCCATCGCCAGTCCGCCACACAACACATGACTTGAACAGATGCGTCGCAGAATAAATGCAGCTGTAAGCATATATAATTATTACTTGCGCGTAGCACACGTAGCGGTCGTCGTAGGCGGTCTACACGTCTCGTAGCAGCTTCTCGTAGCAGATAACTCCAGCGCGGGGGTCGCGGGTAGGGATGTGACATAATACACTAAAAATCGATTATTAATTAATCGATTGTTTTGCACTAGCAATAAAATCGATTTAAAAATAATCGATGCTTGTAATAAAAATAATCGATTTTGTTAAAATAATCGATTTTTCTCTTATTTTATTAAGATATTAAATTAAACGCCTGAAATATCTTTAATCACAGTTCAGATTTATTAATCTAATAATCATTTAATCAAATGTATACAAGGTGGCAGGGACATCGACGCGCCAACTGAAACCATGAATTCAGTACACACGGCTACACATCAAGCTATACATTTCCAGTTTACGCTAACTTCTCATTGTAAGGAAATCCTATACAATGCGAGATCAGCTTATACTGGAAATATATAGCTTGATCTGTAGCACTGCGTACATGATTCTGAACCATAACCTAATAACCGACGAAAAATTTCATTGCAGGGGGCGTTGAAATTCTTCGTCGGTTATCAGGTTATGCGTCGATGTCCCTGCCACCCTTCAAAAATCATAAAATAAGTACTTAAATTAAAAGTGGGCAATGAATGCAGAAATAAAAGTTTTGGTAAACGTTGAGACAGTATTCAGCTCCTGGTCTTTGTTAGTATGGCGCCAGCTTTCGAAAACATCAATCTTTCCGCTGGAGCCGAAGAAGCCGGCACCTGAAGGTGCTTACACGCTAATTCAGATAGTCTGGTTGAGGTAGTCAATTTTCATGTGTCATGTCATAAATTTCATGCCGGTAAAACAGTTCTTCTAGTCGGTAATACAGTTCGTTGACGCCATCTATCGTCAGGTTGGATTACTTCAACGTTAGTCTAGTAGTAGTTCGCGGTACTTTGCGGCTTCGCCGTAAAAAGCTGGGTGGTGCAACCGTTGCGGGAATAAAATCGGCAGAGAAAAATAAATAGATTTTTCATTAATCGATTATTTTGCAATAAGTATGTAAATCGATTATAAAATCTATTTTTATAAGAAAAAAATCGATTTTTAATCGATTTTTTCCATAATCGATTATTTTTTCACATCCCTAGTCGCGGGTACGGCGGCAGGAGGAGGTCGCCTTATGATCACAGACTCGGCGACCGGTTTTCGTCCCGTCTCGCTCCCACCTTGTAACACAATAGTTTTATTATAGCACCTAGGTATACGTATTTGCTTTATATCCTTTAATAACTCGATCCATTTGCACCATTTATTGTAGATACTATCGGGTACTATGTCATCCCAGCCTATGTTTAAGGGCCAAGTATCTTGCAACATAATTTTGCCCTGAATAGTGAATGGTGCTAAGAATCCTAATACATCATAAATAGACATAACTATTCGCAGCATGATTCTTTTAGTTGGCCTATCCTTATTTAAAATAATATTTTCAGGTATTCGTTTCAGAGACACGTCGAAACCTAATTCATCTACTATTGGATACCAGATGAGGTCCCAAGGTGCGCTCGCCATGGTACTCCTGTTCAAATTTGAACCTAACGCTGGCGGTACCTAAGGTATCCTTTGGAACACTATCTAAAACAGCAATGCTATTACTTGTCCAGTTACGGATTTCGAAACCACCACTGCTATGGATTTTAGTTATATTTTTAACCATATCAATATAGTCATCCATATAATGCGATTTGTATATCGCATTAACAGCGGCTGGTAATGACGACTCGTAACGACGCGCATTTACATTTTTAACAAACTGAGCTACAAAGGGAGAACAGTTGGCGCCGAAAATAAGTGACGTCATAATGTAAATATCAACTGGGTCGTCAGGACTGTCCCGCCAAAGGAACCTAAACGCGTGCTGATCTTCAGGGCGAATTTTGACCCTAAGAAACATGTCCTTCATGTCACCGGTTACTGCAATTGAATATTCCCTAAAGCGCAGCATTATACCAAACAGAGATGACAACAAGTCCGGTCCTGCAAGTAAATGGTCATTGAGACATTTATCACCAACTGGAGCGGCAGAATCAAACACTAGCCTAAGTGACTTTTGTTGGGGTTATCGACCCCGAAGTGGGGTAGAATACCACGTCCTGGGTGCCGGCAGTGGCTTTTCCATCTGGTGAGCGTAATCATTTTGTAATAAATGATTTATACGCTCGCGGTATCTGTCGGCGAAACCATCGTCACGTGCCAACTTCCTTTCTATTCCCTTCAACCTTTTCAGCGCGTTAGGATAGCTGTCGGGCATAGTGCAGGCCTCATCCTTCCAAGGCAGACCTGCACACCAGTGACCGTTGATGAGTTCGACAGACTTCTCCAGCTGCGCGACGGCACGAGTATCATTAATATTTTGTCTCGGCTTACCTGACACTCCAAAGGCGTCTACAGGAAATGAGTGCCTCACCTCCTCGTGGAGCTCGCGCAGAATGCACTCGTCCCTGTGCGCGGCGGTGATAGCTGCCGAGCTCAACAGCAGAGTAGCGTGCGCATCGACGGCGCCGCCGCGACCTGCGCGTGCCGACCGTGCGGCCTTCGCAACATACCGTGCATGCACCAACCTAGGGGAGTCAATGTAGCGGACGGCTCATATAATTTACCTACTATAACTTTAAGAGGTAACAATACTCACCACATGACACCTGCCGCGCACAAAGCGTTCTAAGTTAATATAGGCGTCGCGCGCGCGGCACACACAAGCATCACTCCACACTCGCAGAGAAACACAAAGATTAACCACACGAGCGCCGCACACACAAATCAAATCGCTCGAACACCACAACGCCCCGCTCCCTGCAACGCCTACCGGCAAGATCTGGTTACCTTGTAGGAGGCGAGGACAGCACCCACTGTAGGTGAGCGCCGCACAAAACCGATGCCCTCGTTGCTAGATCGGCCCTTGCCGGGCCTTCCCCAGGGATCTGGGGATCTCACCTAGTAGGGGTTTGGTCGCACGGGCGTCGTGAAGAACTTAGGGCGCTCCTACAGTCACACACCAGACACACTTAAGACCGCCGAGGGGGAACTCCCCCCCCTCTAGCGACTAGGTGTGCAATAAAGCACTCCCACCCCTCCCACGGGAGGGGGACTCGAACCCAATTACGGGTCTCCAATTATGGGGACCGAGAGACAAATGCCTCGGGCAAGGGGCCCAAAAGCCCCAAAACCGATTCCTCGCGCCCCCGTCGGGGGCGCAGAGACGACCACTGACGAGGGGATCATATACTGCGTTCGACTCTCGCTGTGGAAGGACGTGTGTTGCGCTGCTCTCGCTGTGCGCCGCTCTCTCACCGCTCTCTCGTGCCCGGTACGTTATGCTTGCGTAACGCTTTCGTAGTCGCCCCGACTACACCCGATCGTCGATTGATTAGATTGATTAATTTATTAATTAATCTAATTAAAAGACCCTGGATCACAAAAAATGCCTTTTTCAAGGCAAGTGTTTCTAAAACAGGTTGTTCCGAGAGTAGCTTCACTAGGCCCCTTCTGGGCAAAACCACAGTTTCGTGGTCCTCGGTGGAAACCTTACGGTGTTAACGAAACCGAGTGGGGTGTTGCCCCAAACGCACCCGCCGAACCCCTTCAGGGGAGGCAGTTAATTGGACGGGTCCCAGAGTTAACCGGCCTCGGGGGATCTCCTAGTCGGCTCTGGTGACAGTTTTCCTTCCTCAGCTACTCACCTAATGTCTTCGCGCTGGACTGGACAGGGCCCCCTTGCACAATAAGATTGGCAACGGGATCACAAGCTTTGGGCTCACCAGCTTTGGGCTCACCAATAGGATACACATCCTCCCTGTCTGCACCCGACAGGGAGGGAAACTCATCCCCGGGCCAATCAACCCGGGGAGCTAGGTATAGGGACGCTAGGTAGAAATTTAGTGGAGTCCGGCTTGCGCCCAAGGTGTTGGGCGCGGCTGGGGCGTTATCAACGCTGCTTCCCAATCTGGGGGGCCCGAGCGCCGCCTGTAGGCGGCTCTACGTGGGGATCGTGCGATCAATGGCCCTGTATGGGGCCCCTATCTGGGCGGCTGACCTGACGGCCAGGAACATCGCAGTTCTGCGCAAACCGCAGAGAGCGATGGCCGTCAGAGTCATCAGGGGTTATTGCACGATCTCCTACGAGGCAACTTGTGTACTGGCCGGATCCCCGCCATTCATTCATTCATCATTCTTTTAAAAAAACGTTGCCCCACACTAGGAATTTCTCCTATATTGTGGGTGCGTTTACAAACATTTAAATTCACATACACAAACAGCCAGGCCCGGAACAACTGCTTGTAGGTCATACAAATATTTGCGAGATAATCCGTGCGGGAATCGAACCCGCGACACGCAGCGCAGCAGTCAATCGCTTAACTAACTCGCGTCACTGTATCGGTGGCGCGAGGAAGCGAGGGCGCGGGGCGAGTGGCTGATGCAGCGACATGTGGAGTTGCGCCGGTCACAGCTTCGCGCAGCCCTGGTGGCGGAATGGCGGGACAGGCTTTCACGCCTTACCACCTTGCCATCTTCTTGCCACGTCTAGCCACTATCGAGGCGGTCCGGCCAGTACTCGAAGCCTGGCTCGGGAGGAGGCACGGCTCCCTGTCGTTTCGGGTGACGCAGGTGCTCTCCATGGTTGCCGAGGTGGTCCCATAGCCACCAAATCAGGATCTGATGAGGTGTTTTTGTTTATTTCCATGGAAATCTAGGGAAACCCTCATCAAATTTTATAGGCAAACGTATAGCGATTTGGGTATTTTTTATAGTAACTCGTGCATTTGCTCTTGGAAATCACCATTTGGTGAAGTGGAAATGATGATCGAGACCACACAGATGGCCACCGGAACAATATAATAATAAGTATTTAACGGGTTGCGATTCGATTAGGTAAATGGGGATGAGGTTCGCTCAGGTTTTTTTTGGCAGGAGTGGGAAATCCTCATGAACGCCCAGACTGCCTCACTTATGAGCCAGTCTGGGCAGTGCCGGACTCTTACCGGCTAAAACCACACTCCTGCCTTGCCAGTGTCCTCTGACATTGGTCATCAGAGATCTTTTTGTTCAATCATTACATTATATTTCGAATTTTTTACATTTGAATGCTATTATCTACTTTGGTTATTAGGACTAAATTTTTAAGTGCTAAAATTTGATACTACTAATATTTTAAAAATCTTTAATTTAACGGCGAGTACTTATTATGTATTCTGCTAATACATAATAGTTTATCTAATTTCTTAAGCTTTATTACTTTTGATGACTCTACATGCTATTTCCTCACAGTATATTAAAAACTTTTCCCTTAATTTTGAATTACCCATGATTTCCGGTATGTTTTCTAATTTTATATCTATTCCTATTTCAGATTCGAGGTCGTATTTGTTTTATGCGAATATAGCACACTCCGTCAGCAAATGTGGGATGCTCTCATTTTTAGACGGGTCACAGGGACATGCCGGGCTCTCCTTGCACTTGAAACGATTCAAGTACTCGGAGAACCCGCCATGCCCTGTAAGCACTTGTACTATGACCGGTTTGAGCACAATTTTCCGGACTATATGGTAGGCTGTAATTGCGTCAGGGAGAAAAATTTTCGTTGTTGCGGCCGTTTTGCCCGACCCGTATCTCGCGCTCCATTCGTCAAGTGACTCCATTCGGATTTGTCGCTTGACGAATGAGGCCGGACACAGGTCGTAGTGGGGCCTTGTTTTGCTGCCTATTGCTGCCTCTTTTGCCAACACGTCTGCCCTCTCGTTCCCCTCCATCCCCGCATGTGCCTTAATCCAGAACAGCTGAAGGGATTTTCTGCAAAGTTTCAGTGCCTGGATGTTCTTTTGCGTTTTAAATGCTAAGGGATGGAAAGAGAAGCCCTGGGTGACGGTTTCTAGGGCTGATCTAGAGTCACAATAGACCTGAACAACGACAGAGGGATGTTTCAAGGCCAGCTCCGAGGCCCTGTGCAAAGCCAGTAGTTCGGCTTGATAAACGGTGCAGAAGTGATCCAGTTTGAACTTTTGGGCCTTTAATTCCACCCCATTTTCCCACAAGCTCAGTGCTGCTCAAAAAGGGGAGTGACGTACATGTCGGTCCTGGCGGGGATGAAGGAGAAGCTGAAGTTCAGCGAACTCGGCACCCCAGCTGGGTTTGACTTTAGAACGGCAGCCACGGGTGCCAAGGTGTTCGAGTTGTTGGGTGATTCGAGGCAAGAGAGGGCGGACGCTCTGGCCGCCAAACTTCGAGGAGTGATCGATCCGGAGGATGCCCGGGTGTCCAGGCCCACAAAAACGGCTGAATTGCGCATAAAAGGGCTGGACGACTCCGCGACCCCGGAGGAAGTAGTGGCGGCCATCGCCAAAAACGGCGAGTGTCTGCCCGAAACCGTGAAGGCGGGGGAAATCCGCTGCAGCGCGGGCGGGCTGGGCACGATCTGGGTGCAGTGCCCAGTAGCTGCTGCAAACAAGGTTGCAGACGGCAGACGGTTGCTGGTGGGATGGGTGTCTGCCAGGGTAAAACTCCTGGCAACAAGGGCTGTGCAGTGCTTTAGGTGCCTGGAAAAGGGGCATGTCCGGGCACGATGCACTTCACAAATAGATCGCAGTGATTTGTGTTATCGCTGCGGTCAGCCCGGCCACAAGGCGGCTCAGTGTTCCGCGGTACTTTGCGCAACTGCAGGAAAGTCCGCGGAGCACAGACTTGGTGGGAAAGCCTGCAAGGCACCCAAAAAAGTTGCCAAGAGGACTGGGGCCTTCGGAGGCCCTGCGCCTCTACCACTGCCTGGCAGCCCTGCAGCTGACTCCCGAACCGGGGAAGGAGGAGATGCCGAGGAAATGCAATGCCAGTGACGGCACAATTCCATTTCCTCCAGGCAAATATCAACCACTCTGCCAGAGCTCAGGATCTATTGCTCCAGAGCATGGCGGAGTGGTCGATCCATGTGGCTGTGGTCGCTGAGCCGTATTTTGTCCCCCCCCGCGATAACTGGGCAGGGGACTTGGACGGTTTGGTGGCCATCATTGGCGGGACTCTTGTAAATCCCTCCCGAGGACACGGCTGGGTGGCCGCCCTCGCGGATGGTATTGTCACGGTTGGGGCGTATTTCTCGCCCAACAAGAGTCTCGCCGACTTCGAGAGGTTCCTTGTCGAGTTGGGTGCCGTCGTGGGCCAGTTCCACCCTCGCCCGGTGCTGTTGCTCGGGGATCTCAACGCCAAGTCTGCGGCGTGGGGATCTCCGGTGACCGATGCTAGGGGTGAGGCGCTGGAGGAGTGGGCGATCACGACAGGCTTGACCATCCTAAACCGGGGCTCGGGCTACACGTGCGTGCGGCAGCGGGGTGGGTCCATAGTGGACGTCTCGTTCGCTAGCCCTGCTGTCGCAAGCCGTCTCCGCGACTGGCGTGTCGCCGTGGAGGTGGAGACGTTGTCGGATCACCGATACATCCGTTTCGACGTCTCCACCCAGACCACTGGCGGCCGTAGTCCATCGGCCCCGCGAAGGGACGGTCCGCGCTGGGCGCGTAAGCGCATCGACAGGGAACTTCTCGAGGAGGCCGCTATCGTCCAGGCCTGGTTTCGGGAGTCGGTGACGAACGGACCCGTCGACGTCGAAGAGGAGGCGCTGTGGTTCCGCGGGGCGATGACGCATATCTGCGACGCGTCCATGCCCCGCGTCAGCACACATCCAGCAAGGCGCCAGGTGTACTGGTGGTCTGCCGAGATCGCACAACTACGTGTTGAGTGCGTAGCGGTAAGGCGCGAGTACACCCGATACCGGAGGAGACGTCGTCGGGTCCCTGACGAAGAAGCCGCGCTGTATGAGGTGTACCGCGCGGCAAAGCAGGCCCTGTGGCTGGCCATCGGCGAAGCGAGAACGCGAGGCAGGGAGGAGATGTTGGAGACTCTCGATGCGGACCCGTGGGGGCGTCCCTATCGTGCGGTTCGAGAGAAACTTCGAGCCGCGGCGCCTCCACTCACGGAGAGTCTCCAACCTGAGCTGCTGGAGGAGGTAGTCGCAGCCCTCTTCCCGGCAAGAGCGGAGCATACTCCGCCGCCGATGGCTTTGCCCACAGCCGCAGAGCCTACAGAGGAGAACGCCATCAGCGTCCCGGAGGTGACACAAGAAGAGATGGGGGCAGCCGTGATGCGGCTCCGGGCCAAAAACGTGGCTCCGGGGCCCGACGGGATCCACGGCCAAGCGCATGCCCTCGCTCTGAAGAAGCTAGAGCCCCACTTGAGAGGACTCTACACAGCGTGCCTTGAGCAGGGCCAGTTTCCCACTTTGTGGAAATCTGGCTGTCTGGTCCTGCTCAGGAAGGCGGGGCGCCCTGCGGACTCACCGTCCGCGTACAGGCCCATAGTGCTGCTAGACGAGGTGGGTAAGATGTTTGAGCGTATAATCGCTGCCCGCCTCGTCGGCCACTTGTGCGGAGAGGGGCCTGACCTGGCCGAGAGCCAGTTCGGCTTTCGGCACGGGCGCTCCACCATCCACGCGATATCGCGGGTTAGAGTCCTGGCGGAGGAAGCGGTGTCCCGGGGCGGGGTGATGTTGGCGGTGTCCTTGGACATTTCCAACGCCTTCAACACCCTGCCCTGGAGCTGTATTCGGGAGGCACTGCGGTACCATCGGGTGCCTTCCTACCTCCGCCGCATCGTCGGGGCTTATTTGGCGGAGAGGTGTGTCACCTACACGGGACGTGATGGCGGAAACCAGCGCCGCATGTCGTGCGGTGTTCCACAGGGCTCAGTCGTGGGCCCGCTTCTGTGGAACATCGGGTACGACTGGGTGCTGCGGGGCGAGCTCCAGCCGGGCGTGGACCTGACGTGTTATGCAGACGACACACTGGTCACGGCCCGGGGGAGCTCGTACAGGGAAGCAGCGTTGCTGGCGACGGCTGCGGTCTCACAGGTGGTGAGCCGCATACGGCGCCTAGGCCTGGAGGTTGCCCTCAACAAGTCGGAGGCCATGATATTTCATGGCCCTCGGCGGGCGCCGCCGCCGGGATCACACATCGTGGTCGGGGGGGCTCAAATCGCTGTCGAGTCCACCATGAAGTACCTAGGATTGGTGCTCGACAGCCGGTGGGATTTTGGCCATCACTTCCGGTGGCTTGCGCCCAAGTTGTTGGGCGCGGCTGGGGCGTTATCAACGCTGTTTCCCAATCTGGGGGGCCCGAGCGCCGCCTGTAGGCGGCTCTACGTGGGGATCGTGCGATCGATGGTCCTGTATGGGGCCCCGATCTGGGCGGCTGACCTGACGGCTGGGAGCATCGCAGTCCTGGGCAAACCGCAGAGAGCGATGGCCGTCAGAGTCATCAGGGGTTATCGCACGATCTCCTACGAGGCGGCTTGCTACTGGCCGGATCCCCGCCATGGGACCTCGAGGCGAAAGTACTCGTGTCACTGTATCGGTGGCGCGAGGAAGCGAGGGCGCGAGGCGAGTGGCTGATGCAGCGACATGTGGAGTTGCGTCGGTCACAGCTTCGCGCAGCCCTGGTGGCGGAATGGCGGGACAGGCTTTCACGCCCTACCGCCGGCCTCGCCACCATCGAGGCGGTCCGGCCAGTACTCGAACCCTGGCTCGGGAAGAGGCACGGCTCCCTGTCGTTTCGGGTGACGCAGGTGCTCTCGGGGCATGGTTGCTTCGGGAAGTACCTGTGTCGCATAAACAGGGAGCCGGACGCCCGGTGTCACCACTGCGTCGACTGCCGGGAGGACACGGCGCGGCATACGCTGGCAGAGTGTGCCGCTTGGGAGGAGCCACGCCGTGCCCTCATCTCAGGAGTAGGCAGTGACCTATCGCTGCCGGCCGTGGTCGAGTCGATGGCCGGCAGCGAGGAGTCCTGGGACGCGGTGGTGTCCTTCTGCGAAACAGTCGTGTCGCAGAAGGAGGCTGCGGAAAGGGAGCGGGAGATCTCGTCCGCTCACCCGGCCCGCAGCAGGCGCACCAGGCGTCGGCGGAGGGCCGATAACGCCCTTTTCCAGCCCCCATAAATGGGTCCAGGGACGGCGGACTTGGGGACGTCCGCCGCCCCCTATCACATTGGACCCGAGGTGGCGGCGCGTAGTGTTCCACGCGCGCCCCTAGCAGACGTCGCGGGGGGGGGTCAGACACCTCACCCCCCCCCAGACTTGAGGTGGCCCGCAGAGGCGGGCCGGCACTAGCCGGGGATTGCGGAAGGAATAACAGATCCCAAGATCCCCGGTGCAAGTGTGGGAGGGGAACACTGGGGTGGTTTTTAGTCAGTAAGAGTCTGACAGACCCCTCCGCCCGCCCCAGGGCGGAGGACATCCATGAGGATTTTCCACCCCGTGAACAAAAAAAAAAAAAAGGTTAGGTTCGCTCAGGTTAGGTTCGCTCGAGGGACCACCCCAAGGTGCTTGCGTCCACGTCGCGTCCCCTGGGCAACGACCCGGTTCTGACCACCGTAAGGGAGTGGCAGACCGGGCTCGGCTAAAGTGCACTGTGCAGTCGTAGCATATTTTAATCAATTTTATCATATTTTATTTTATTGCGGGAAAGTACGACATCTGAGGAGGCTATGCCTAAACCAGCGAGGGACGTCTCCGGACGATTTAGAAAAGGCCCTTCTCAGGGCCAACCAAAAGGCCCTTCTCAGGGCCAATCCGACGGCGCTTCGGCGTCGGAGGCTAGCCGCGCGCCGTCTGCGGCCAGCTTCTGTGGCAAGGACGGGCACAAGTCCGCCTCCTGCGAGGCCGCCACGCCGCACTGTGCGGTGTGTGCCGCCAGTGGCTGCCCGGCGGGCCACGTGATGTTGGGGAGGAAGTGCAATCCTCCCCCCAAGAAGGGCAAGGAGCAGGCGCCGATCCGGCCTGTCGCTGCCACCGCCGTCCCTGAGGCTGGGACTTTGGCGGCTGTGGAGGGGGGTGCGATGTCTGATTAATGGATAGTCAGGTCAAGCATCGTATCCTCCAGGCGAACACCGGCCACTGCAGGGCGGCCCAGGATCTGCTGATGCAGACAATGGCCGAGTGGTTGGTGGACGTGGCGGTGGTTGCCGAGCCGTACTCGGTGCCTGGCCGTTGGCTGGGTGATCGGGACGGCTCGGTGGCATTGGTGTTGCGGTCTTCCACGGACTCCCCTCCCCTCTCGCTCTTAGAGAGGGGACCGGGATACGTGGCCGCCGCGTGGGGAGACTTGGCCTTTGTAGGCGTATACTTCTCCCCAAACCGCCCTCTCTCGGATTT